>CM074187.1:42380878-47297357 GCA_037179385.1 Holothuria scabra
CTGGTTCAACCCCCCGTTTAGTGACAGTGTCACAACCAACATTGGCAAGAAATTCTTTAACCTCTTGGACAGCTGCTTCCCACCTGGGCAAAAACTACATACTTAATTACTCAACAGAAACACGGTGAAACTGAGTTACAGCTGCATGGCAAACATAGACCAAATTATATCAGCGCACAACAAATACATACTGGCGAAACAGGAAGTACAACCAGCAACGCGAAGCAACTGCAATTGCAGAAAGCAAAGTGAGTGCCCATTGGAAGGCAACTGCCTCACGAACAACATTGTGTACCAAGCAACTGTAACACGCCACGACAACCACAACGAAGAAACATACATTGGTCTAACAGAGAACACATTCAAAACAAGATACACCGCCCACAAGTCTAGCTTTAAACACAAAGACAAAAGAAACGCAACTGCACTCAGTGAATACATCTGGAAACTAAAGGATACAAATGTAGAACACTCCGTAAAATGGAAACTCATGAACAAAGCTCGAGCATACTCCACATCATCTAAAACTTGTAATCTCTGTCTGGAAGAGAAGTCCTTCATTATACTCAAACCTTCCTTAGCAACTCTAAATAAAAGAAACGAACTGATAAGTTCTTGTAGACACAGGAACAAACATCTACTGTGTAATTATTCTAATAGGTAATGTATCTTGGCTCACTGTACACCGTTCGTACCTGTTCACAACGAACACGGAACGAACACGTGCTTAAAAACGGACACGTTCAAAAGCAGCGAACACATACGTATTTAACGTTATTGACATTATTCTACTTCAGGCTTCTGAGGAGTGAGGACCTACATTATTGGCCCTTAAGGCCAATAATGTAAGAACTTATTGCAACCTTTTCAATATATATATATATATATATATATATATATATATATATATATATATATATATATATATATATATATATATATATATATATATATATATATATATATATATATATATATATAGATGAATGAGAGGCTTGGATAACAACGATATTCCGGTGTATGCCCAGGATCCAGACGATTCTCAGGATCCTAGTTAAAAATTATTTAAAATTGAAAATGAAAGTTAAAACTAGAATTGCAACTGCACATACAATGATAAAAAGACACCGTGATTCGAGAAGCTTTCGGCTATTTTATTCAGCCTTCCTCGGCTCGAATGAGGCGAAATAAAATGCGTTCAAATAAAATTACTACCACACCAGCAAACGAACAAAGGCTAAAAGCAACCCTCACAACCTTAGCCCTGTTAAGAATAAAGCTTAAAATCACTGGAGAATAAACAACAAAAAGTAAAAAGAGAAAAAAATGATAAGAAGCTTAAAACCAGCTGTAAAATTGCTGCACAGGAGCAGTGAGAATCCTCCAGAAAGGTAAAAACTGATGGAAGATAAAAGGGGCCTGGAAGGAGTGTTAGGCAAGAACTTTAAACATGGAAACCACTGGGAAAAGTTGAATCTGGGCTTTACCGTAGGTAGCTGATTCTTTTAGATGAGTTAAATTCCTTTCTTTTATTGAGACCCAATGGAAATAAGGTATTCAATTGGGCAAGCCAATAACCCTCTCTTTTGGTGAGGACGGTATCAATATTAGACTTACTGTAAGTCTGTTCAATAATTATAAACTTGATGTCCGACAGCTGATGGGGAGAAGCATTATAATGGACTGCTAATTCACATCTACCCCGATTATTGAGAAGATCGGATTTGTGATTTCTAAACCTTACTTTAAATTCCGTAGAGGTAGACCCAACATATTGCAAATTACATTTAAAACAAGTTGCTGCATAAATTACGCAAGCACTTGTACAGGAAACAAAACTCTTAATAGCGTAAGTTTTCTTAGTGACACAACTATGAAAGGTAGAACTTTGCGTGAGAAAGTTGGTGCAAAGGTCACATTTCTTCCGTTCACATTTAAAACACAATTCAATCTTTACTGCATATAGAAGAGGTAAATCCCTTAAGGATTTACTAAAGAAATCGCAACCGCCTTATCGTACTAATGGAGGGGGCACTATTTCCAAACTGGGGTGTTTTAAAAATTCACCTCCTGAGCAGGCGCCTAATTTTTTGGAACAGCACTAGTTCTCGTATATATATATATATATATACATATATATATATATATATATATATATATATATATATATATATATATATATATATATATATATATATATATATACATATACATACACACACACAGATAAATATATGTATATATATACACACATATATATACACACACACACACATATATATATATGTGTGTGTGTGTGTGTATACTGCGTATATATATGTTTATATCATTTTGCTCTATCTGAAGGGTCGCGGTTTCGAAATCGTCTGTGTACTTCGGACCAACTGACAACGGCGTTCCCCTTACATAGGCTTCCAGGCAGCATAAAGCACTCCCTCAACCAAAACACAGCCCCTTTTTACAAACTGTACACGAGCAGAATCCTCTTCAACGCAGGGAAATCGATCATAAAACACATTCTCATAATTGTCCATAGGTGTCCCCTTCTATTAAGAAATCTAAGGTCCGCCCTGTATATAAGTCAGATAGTGATGACCTAATCAGTAATATAAACGACCATTACGAACCTCGAAATTATGGTCAAAATTGCATGAGATATTGTTTACGGCGCACTGTCGGTTGCATTTTCAACATTACATAATCGATTCATAACGGTGTGCTCACATTCGGGGAGTGGTGCACAATATTTGGCAATTTCCACCAAATTTAAGACGCCCTTAATTCTCTCTTTCCACGTGCTCAAGTTAAAGGGACGCATGAGAAATGCCTCCAGAACATCTGGGCATCTGATGCTACGATAATGTTCAAATCACGCAATTTTGTTTTTCAGAGTGGAAACATGATGTCACCCTTTGGTTTGGAATTAGATGCCGAGAAAGCTCGAAACGATGCTTTCTTGGTAGGCCGCCTGGCGGGTTGCGATGACGCTACCAATGGGAAACAATTGCGAGATTGTCTCCGTCAAGTAGATGAAGAAAGACTCATAGCAGCCGCCAATGCTGTAAGACTCAACCTTTAAAAATGGTTTTTTATGCAACTAAGAAAGCAAACATAATTTTCATATGGGTGTAAGAACAATGTTACGTGCATTATAGTTCAGACTTATTTTTATGGTAATATTCAAAAAATATTTAAAAATAAAACGAGACTCGGTTGAGTGAGTGGCGTTAACCCAAATGGGAAGCGATGTTCTTCAAAGGTCAATAGCAGTCCCCCAAAAGTATTTGAAGCAACAGCGAAATCACACAATTTTCTTCTTATTTCGCTTCAAAGTATGTTTCATCATATTTCAGGAATTCGGTTTTACAAATTCTAGGTAAACTAAGCATTTACTCATAGTAAATTTCACATTTGAGAGGGAAAGATGTTGTCACATGACTCTCACAAGCCAATAATAAAACAGAACAGTCTACTACACTACATCAATTTGGGGTGACTGCTCTTGACCTTAAAATAGACTTCTACAGTTAAAAGCTCATCCCTAAAGTATTATGAGGGACTGACAAACTTATTTGGGTCAAGTTTCAAAAAATTATCCCATAACTCTAACCCACAAATAAAACATATAATCGTTGAATGGGTTTGTCCGTCTGTGACTTTCCACGGCTTTTTCACTTTAGTGCACATTATAATGGGAGGAAGTGGATGTTGCCGACTTGCCTTTTACTATTTTGAGTCTAAAGGAACGGGAAACTAAACAAACTGTTGGACGAATTCATACCGTGGGGGATGGTCTAAGTTAAGTTGTTACAGGTGCATCTTGTTAAGGCGACCATAACGCTTGTATGAAACAATATATTCCAATTGAATGAAAACACGATAGATCTCTTGAATACCCTTGAACAGAATTTTCTGAATAATTGTCGCGTACAAATGTCCACACTGATGCAAGACTAGACAGTCTCCACTACACTATAACCAAGCACGATATTAGTCCGTGATCACGGATTATCTGTTGTTAGTTTTAAGCCAAATTTACAAATTTAGTGCAGAATTAAAGTTGTGAAAAATTTTTAAAAACAGAAGGGACAAATGAAGGAAAGAAGAAAAGGATAAAAAGAGAGAAAGATGAAAGAAAGGTGAAAGAAATATTTTACGCTGATTTCTGCAAGACCTGAATTTCCCGGGCAGGGGTCTGGAAAAATTCGCGCAAGCCCTCCATCTGGCATGTTTGTAAAGTGTATCTCAAGTTTAAAACTTTAAGATATGTATATTTTAGGGGTTGCAAAATTAACCGTACTTATCTAGCGCTCATTGTCATAGCATGTTCTACTTCTGAAATATTAAATGTTAAAATTAATCTACTTAAATAGAAAAAGTCCATTGTGAAATAACTTGTGAATTTCCTGTTGTACAACTAACATTACCAGTTGTTTCCCTTTGGAATCGAAACATGTTTTAATGATTTTGAACAGCTTTCTGTTTTCCTGCTTATCGTGTTGTACAGAGTGCAACAATGACATCACAAATTTTTGTGCTAGCTACCAGTTAAAATTGGGTGGACAAATTTCAATTCAAATTTTTATATTCACGCTCTGGAATGTACCAAATGGAGACTGGAGTTGGACTTTTGACTATAATTTTCATTCTGTGTGATATACATTTTGAAATTTCAGACTTGAGCTTTACTATAATTTGCCTACACAGAACTCCTAAGCCTGCCCGAATTCTATTTACATTTGCTAGGAAAATAAAACATCATATTCGGCAAGGTTAATTTTTCATGCAAAATCAAAACAATTTCAAAAATTCTCTACATAGCCTGGGGCAGCTTAAACACCAACCTTGATCACTGCATAGTCTAGAGCAATACTTTGCCTGAAATTGTAGAATATTCGGACGGAAAGTTTTAAAAACAAATTCTTCGTTGTTTTCAAATTCCCAGGTCACACATGCAGGCAGATGGGAGGAGGATCTACTGGTACATGTATAAAGGGCTTAAAATTTATCTCAAACAGTGGAGTTTTGTGCTGCATTTAATTTAATAATTTTCTAATAATTTTGCAATTTGCACACTTTTTATCAAAGGGAACATTCTGTTGCAAATGCAAAGTTAACAAAAAAAATCTGCCGTTTAGATTCTGCTAACAGACCTGAGAAATGTCATTTCCGGTTGTCTCTGGGGACACAATTCTTTCTGCAGATTTGGGGCCAACTGGTTGTGTTTTCTGATAGTTTTTCCGGTAAGATTTTTTTGGGGAGTAGGATATTCTCTCCCCAAGGGATATCCTCCCGTAAAGCTATTGCCTAGCTTCAATTACCCTCCTCATAACCTGAATAATCCTGGATCTCTAAATAGTATATCCAGTCTCTTCAACAGTTAATGGGCCGGGAAGTAAGTTTCATATGGAAAATACTCTCTTTTGGACCGGTGCCAAGTGGGCCGGTGCAAGACCTCTCTAATCCCAGTAGGTAATGTTTACAACAACGCCGGGTTAGGTACCTATTAAGAGCGTTACAAATTACCCTTGGCAGATATACCATACATTTACTGTTTATATCACGGATTAAGGTCCGTTGCGACTGTCCACCCCAAACAATTGGTAAGAGCGACGATACTTGGAAAATCGTAAATTCCAGTTGGAAATTTCTGACATTAGGTCTTTTACCGACTGAGGTTATGTCAACTCACCACATATTGTCCAACCAAGACAAAGGCGTTATAGAAGTTTCTGCGTTCCAAAGGACCCTTTTTGTGGATCCTTGACAAATTACCAAAATTTTCGAGCGCTCCGTCGACTTCAGTCTCATTGAAATAACATCTTAAACTTATCTTCATCATGTTTCATTTTGATTAGGTTGATAATTAGTTTGCATAGACTGGATTACCTCAGCACGTAAAGAATGAGAATTCTTTGCCTTCCTTTCCTTTTGCAAAGTCACAACTAATTTAGATTAGAAGTATTATCGAATGACCAGGTAGAAGATTCACCTTGCAATTGGCAAATAGCTTTTTCGGGCCATTGAATGCGCCTTGACTCCGAGTCTGTGTGCAGTGTTTTTCATGAAGATAAGTTATTTTTGATGTAACATTTAGGCACACCAGTGGAGCATTCGATCATGGTAAGCACTTTATATCATATGGCCATAATTTCTAAATAAAATTACAAGAAAGCTTTATGGTTAAGACTCTTATCCGAATTTGAAATTAAAGGTTCATCGTCATCCTCTGTCTGCAGGAGGAACAAAGGTGAAGTGTCCTTCGAACTGACAGGCACATTTTGTTTTTTAATCCGAACTGTTCCTCAAATTACCCAATATTTCGTGTTGTTTTAATATTAAACACCGTCTCAATCGCTCCCAGATTCAACTGAGTTTTTTTTTTTACAATAGTTCTTAAACAACCTTATTTGCCTTTTTTTGCTCGCAGTTGCCTTGGTGCGGCCACAATCCATTCTTATGCCCCATTACAAAAAAGAACACGGTAACCCTTGGCTATGATGCACCAAAACGTGAATTCTGAAAACTAAACTTTTGCTTATCGACTATACACACCTTAGAGAGGAAATAATGACTTTAAAAGATGTTAAATATTGTACCAGATAGGAGGATTTGGGGGTATTTAAACGTCTAAAAATTTCTAGAAGGGAGGAGACGCCCCCTTAGACAGCGATGAACTGATAATTTGACAACCTCTATTGAACTTTCTTGGACAGGCTTTCACATTGAGGCTAGTCCTCTATCAGGCCGTATAACATACGCCCGTTGCACTTTGCTCAAATTAGGAATAGTGATGTGCATATATGAGCGTAGCCTGTACTCAGTGGCGTCACCAGACTTTTCGTTCTATGGGGACACTGAGGAGGCACAATACTTTTGCAGAGGACACTGCTAGGCTACACCCATGGCGCCGGAGTCGCCACCGATATTGAAGCACAAGGCTCACTGGATGGAGTCCAGTGACCCGCTTCAGGGCCCCTGGTAGGGTGCAAGGGCAAAGCCCCTGTGGGACTCCAGGAGTGAAGCCCTGGAAGCTCCTGGGTTTAAGAATGTTTGTGAGGCATTAAGTCGTTATATCTACCGACTTGACACTGGTCTAAAAATTACCTCCACGGTAACTTCAAGTAAAACTTTTGGTTAAAAACTAGTGAAACTACTACCAAGAGTGAATCCGGCTGACATTTGAATAGGGGGCGGATGAACAATAGGGAGAGAGGTTGATGGGCAGTTCAATGTGAGTTCCGTTGTTCAGGGGGCGAATAATTATATTGTCTTTACACTGGTCTAAAATTACTTCCAGGGAAACTATAGGTAAGATTCGTAACAAATCTTAGTGAAACTACGGTACCGTGCGGCTGACATTTTGAAGAAGGGGAGCTGAAATAGAAAGAGAAATCAGTTGATGGGCAGTTAAATGTGATTCTCTTAAGGAAAGATGTAGGCCTAATCCTGCCTAGACTTGGCCAAGTCTCTCGTGAGTGTTCCCCGGGGAGCTGACAACACTAACTCTACACAAATCCAGTGCTTCAGCACAGTACAGCATACCGTATTTGCTTTTTTTCTAATACGCCCTCTATAGGTCTATAAACGAGATTGAGAAACGATAGAATTAATAGACCTATAGAGGGCGTATTAGATAAAAGGAAAACACGATATTCTGTGCTATGCTGCAGTAGGGGGATTTTGAAGAGAAAGTTGTCAACTCCCCGCGGAACACTCACGAGAGACTTGGCCAAGTCTAAATCCTGCCTAAACGGTTACTTAAGATGTCTGCCACCTTCAACTGGTGTAGTCGGAGGTGTGCAGAAAATTTTGGAAAACACAACCCCTCAGACAGCTGGAAATGGCATATCCCATACCTTTTCCATATTTTCACTTTGAAGAATGCATGAAAATTACTGCCTTTTCTTTTCAAAAGAAGAATCAAGTCTTATAGAAAAACCTTAGTCACATTCTTGCTGCAGAAGACATCTTTTTGAAAATCTCAAATCTCAAGTGGGAGAATAACGGGCAACAATATTTTCCCAGGAGCGGCGTTCCCTTTGGGGACGCCGCTGCCTGTACTAGACACTGACTGAGTGCTAAGTAGGACCAACTCCAGACGGGATTCAATTTCAAAGTAAAGAAAAAAATTCAATTGGAAAAAAGCAGAAAGCCAGTTGCTCGGAATTTGGGATCGACTTCACGAGACCCTACTACGGTCCAGCATGATCGATGTAATGCCTATTACAACCTACTAGTTAAACTGGTACAAAGGGGTCGAGGGATAATCTCTGATTTTTGAGAGTAATTCCACGAAGACGAAGTTTTCGGTACATAGTACCCATTTGGGAATTTCCTTCTCCCGAAAGGTTATGTGAACACCAAAAAGCGTTTGAAAACAAATTTTACAGGAGGACATTATAAGTTCCTATAAAGCAAATTCTCCTCCACAACTAGAGATGGACAACAACCGTTTTAGTGAACTTTACATTCTTACCAACTCTTGTTTTCATTTCTTTTCAAAAGGCTCTTTTAACAACAACCAACGTGATTCCTCTTGTTCCCGTGGTCGACGGTGAATTCATTACTGACGACCCACGACATCTTCTGCAACAAAAGAGATTTAAAATGTGTGATGTCATGGTAGGGAACACCAAAGACGACGGTTCTCTGGTAGCTATGAGGGCTTACGTAGGCCAAATACCGCGTATTGATCCTTACTCGGACTACGAAACATTTCTTGATAAAGTAAGACAATTTACATACACCTATACAAACGATATTATAGTTAACTCTATTGCACAGCAATATGTTGACTGGAAAGATTTCGACGATCCAACTACGAACTACTTTTACAAATACATCGAACTTATAACAGACGAAACATTCCATTGCCCAAGTGAGCATGTTGCCAGAACATACGCTCTCAGTGGTTTGAACGTTTACCGTTACTTCTACACTTGGAGAAAACCTGGCACCGTAAGCATACCGACCTGGTACGGTGTTGGGCACAGTTACGATATGCCCTACGTTTTTAACTCGGATATGAACCCATCTAGCAGCAGGAATTTCAATAACAAGGAGATGGAGTTTTCGGTTCAAATGATGAAATATTACACTAATTTTGCCAAAACTGGGTGAGTATGATAACAATTTTACTTTCAAACATGGTCGAGCGGCCCAGAGGAGGATTTAGAGGGGCGCACCAAGTCCCCGTAAAATTTCCCAATGCTTATTTTTTACTTTCGTGGAGAAGTCATTTTTTTTCGTTTGTACATCACGTTGTATTGTCCTGAATGAATTTGTTACAAAATAATAACATTTCAAAGTACAAAGCTTAAGGTAATATTAAAGGCCTAAACCATAGGAGTACGAGGTAGGGGTTTAGAGGCAGACTGTTCCTTAAACTTCCACAAGACCTGGAAATTTCAGGAAAAGTCTGGATATATTCGGCAACTATTTCTATCACAACAAATCTGGTGTTTTTTTGTAATTTCACAGAAAACCCACAGGCATGTCCGAATTCGTTCAAAAAATTTGCTCGAGAAAAAAAAAGGAAAAGATGAAAAATCATAGTCTCGGGAAAATTGAATGAAATTTAACTAGGATTACAAAAACCAGTGGCGTAGCTGAACTCTTTTCCAGGGGAGCAAGCATCCAAATTTTCCGAATATTTAAAAAGTGTGAAAACCACTGTACTTAGGAAAGTAATAGTCGGCGCGCGAAGCGCCCCGAAATAAATATTTTGCCCCTCTTAAACAAATATTTGAAAATATGGAGCTTACATTGCAGATAATTTTGGATTCTGAGTCTCCTGTAATGAAATTTGAAAAGCGGTGGGGTGGTTACTGAAGAATTTGCATTTCCTATTGACAAATCTGAGTCTGCACGGCGACCAAAGATCTTTGCTGCTACATAATGTTATGTAAGATCTATATATATAGATGCTCTCCGACTACATTTTACAAGTTAATAGCTTGTAGTGGAGAAAGTTGGAAACTTCATAAAAATAATTATGAAACTTTAATTTGTGAAAACAGTACTCTAGTAGCCATTGTCCATTTTATGATCTGGTGTTACAAAAGGTGTGCACAGTTCCGATTTTTTCATTCCCAGAGTTCGAAAAAGTTAACTGAACTGATTTATGAGCGAGTACTAATGCAAGAGGCATTGTGGTTTTTCATTTAAAAAAAAATAATTACAAATTTAGGTTATTTATCGGAGAAAATTCGGAATTCCATGAAAAATGAGATTAGAAAACAAAACTGGTTTCACAAGTGGAAAATTTCTGCTTTTATCATTTTTCAGAGCCAGGGTGCCAATCGCCCCCTTGCCTCCCTGTAGCTACGCCACTACAAAAATCAATACGCATTCTCACAGTTTATGTACATGGAAAAACAATATCCACTTAGGCTCACATCATATTGTTGTCCAACATTTGCCCAAAACGGTAGAATAGTCTGGCGACAGATTCCAAAAAGTTCTCATGTATAAAGTTAATTGCAGATAGGCAGACGGAAGAATGATTACAGGGTGTATGCCGTGACCAAAAACTTACCAGGACAAAATTGTTAGTATAATATTTTTTATCTGGTAACTTTAGGAGCATTTTTTCAAAAAAAAATTAAATTAAATTAAACAATGACGCAATGACTGGCAATGACGCTCAGGTTAAATTAGTATATATCCTATCTTAGATGTATGGCAAGTCTAAGATGTATAACATTGTCAACAAATTTTTGCTTGAAAATGGAAGTGGCACATTTCATCAGGTAATTTTCTGAGTTGCTAATGTTTTATTGACTTGAACATTTTTGCCAACAAAGGTTCAAACTAGCAATTGATGTGATTCTACTTACAAGCCTAAGAAACGTCATTTCCGGCTGTGTGAAAGGTCGCGACTTAAGAAATTTTCTGACGCTTTGCGCCAACCGATGGGTTCCTCTCAGCTTAGATAGACTTTCCGGCAGCAAAAACATTTTCTACATCCAGTAAAAAAACAGCACCTTTCAAAAGGTTTCATGAGCCAGAAAATTGGGTACGCCTTTGATCGGTTCTCTTAAACCTTTTGAGGAACGATTTTTGAACACATACTGGTCATCGGAGATTGACCCCCCTCCTCCGAGAAAAAGAAATCCCAGATCCGTTCCCGTAGCTTACCTCCAGGGACGGATTCAGAAGCGGTTTTATCTGCTTCATAAACACTTTTCAGTGTCACTTTCTCTTTCTTTTTTATTTACTGGGGGATAGGTGATCTGGAAACTCTTATCTGCAAATGCATCTGCGAGCAACGAAAGGCTGAAGAGATTAACCTAATCCTATCCATTAAAAGTCTTGGGGGAAGAGGTAGGACCCCCAAGTAATAGACAACGTCTTTTGTATTATGTTGGTATTGAAGACACTCTTGTCCATGGGTATGAAGACATGCGACACACGTTTTTTTTTCTAATATCTATATACCAGTCTACGAAACCCTGTCTTTCAATCTTGCCTTACCAGAAATGCTAACCTCGGTAGTGAATCTCCTCCCACCTTCCTGTGGGAACCATTCACAGTGCCCGGACTGAATATATTAGACCAAACTCCCGACTTTCAAGCAATCCCAGGAGACAGGGCAGAATACAACGCTTTCTGGAATGACTATTTACTTGACTTGGTTACTTTTTCAGGTAGGCTACGCTTCATGAAATTATCAATTGACCTCCTACATAGCTTCTTTTACTAATTATAGTTTGGAGTAAGATGCAAATAAACCCTTAACATAATAGAATAAATTGTGCTAAACATCTTACAACACCAAATAAAGTGGAAACTTTGAAGAGCACCCTCGTTTTCTTGATTACATGACCGTAAGAGTGTGTTTCTGTTAAAACTAACCAAATAGCCGTATGTGAGTTCCTTTTAATGATGGATGATACCCTATTCCTTATTTAATTTGTTTTCCCCGAGAAGCATGAAGGTCATAACACCCTGAACGGTGTTTGCATCAACTTGACAACTCTCCGTGATCACTTTATTGTCCAATTTCGCAAGTTTTCAAATGATATATTTCCTTGTAGCATTTTGTAATGTCTACCCATGTTTACCGTGACCGAATGTCTGTAGTAAAATCACAGAAGAAAAGATAAAGAAACGCTAAGGGGTTACAAAAAAGAGCTGGTAACTTTTGAAACTAAGTTGCGAGCACATTTTCTGCAATCTTTACACATCCTTCATTTTTTATTTGTTAAAATTACAGATTTTTCGCAGTGATCTCTTCCATTATAAGTATCTACATATGAAAGCATGTACAGAGAGCATCATAGCCTCAGTATCTCAGAAGCAATGAGCCGGAAAATTAACAGACGAATATAACGTGTGCAATTTAGTAAAGAATGTTGAGATAAACGTGTTATTGTATGGTTGGTCACCGTGGACATAACCCTTTATTTAATTATCGACATAAAATCGAATTAATGTTCGCCTTAATTCGTTTTAGTGTCGGCATTAAATAAGTTTTTGTGTCAGCCAATCAGGACACATTTTTAAATGATGGCATTAAATCATTTAATGCGGACATTTAGTCGATTTCATGATGAAACTAAATCGATTAGATGTCAGCTTTAAATTGATCAATTAGGTTGCGATATTTGAAACAAAAGAATTTTCACCAATCATGTCCGCTTTTTTCTAAAAGTCCCCTCGACTCTCTGGCGAAGAGCCAAGGGGCGAAAACCAAACATTTACTCACGGAGGAGTTCTGCTCACCAATCATGTCCGCTTTTGTAACGGACTGACTGCAAGCCAGATAAGGCGCGTAAATGACGGGCAGGCCAGACTCATATATCCACTCCAGTCATCATTGACTTCATACTAAGCCGTCTACTACTTGTGGTAGCCAAGCTAAAACGGACGAAGCAAGTGAAAGCATTCATTTCCCAGGCCTAGGCTTAAATTCCGCGCACGCAAAATTGAACACTACATATTTTTTTACTACATGTACACACTGTTTGAGTACATGAATACGATTAGAGCACCCTTTCTAGAGAACCTTACTGATAGCGAACTTGATTGGTTGTCATTCATTGATGTCAAATATCACAACCTGATTGGTTGATTTAATGCCAGCATTAACTGATAAATGTAGGCGTTTTTTCTGTTCCATGCAGACAATAATTAATTCGATTTATTACCAGCATTAAATGGTTAATGCAGGCATTCATTTAATTTAATGATGACATTAAATCCACTTAATGCTGACATTAAATGAATTTAATGCTGACATTAAATAGATTTGATGTCAGCATTAAATGATTTAATGCCGGCATATAATACTGTGGCTAACATACAAACTTATTTAATGGTGACATCAAATCGAATATTCAATTTATTGCGGACATTACTTCGATTAAATGTCGGCATTAAGTACGGAATTATGTCCACTATGGCCAACCATATACGTGAAGGTAACAATATTTAGATTTGTGTACAGTGACAAGGTGCCCCGTGGCTTCCCCCCTCCCCCCGTGGTATACCCTGATGGTATTTCAATTATTAAAGCTGATTTTTCTAATTTTTACCGCGGCTAGTACTGATCTAATGGCGCATGGCAAATCAGTATATCCCTATAGAACCAACATATAGATCAGGTAGCTGTATATACAGCTCACCACAGGGAGCTGTAAGGTATATACAGGTCACCACAGGGAGCTGTAAGGTATATACAGGTCACTGCAGGGAGCTGTAAGGTATATACAGGTCACTGGTCAAAAATGTCTATAAAAATACAGAACAAAACAATTAAGAAATACTTTTAAGGAACTTCAGACAATTAAAATGCTGGAAACTTTTAAACTTAGTTGTCAGCACTTTATCTGTAATCTTTACATAGTAACATTATTTTTTACAGTGATTCATTCAAATACTCTTCGATAGTCAACTGATAATGGGATGACATAACCGGCTTTTGCCGTGTAGTTAACGTGTCCCCTCTCCCCAAGTCAAGTAAATTAATTCAGATGGTAGGATAACTTGAAAATGTTTACGTTCCGAAGCATGCAATGGAAAAACTTTAAACGGCAGTTTTACGAAATGCAAGGCGGGCTCTGCAGAGTACCATGAGCTCTCCTAAGCAAAAAGGTGAGGCTGGTAGGAAAGCGAATATACAAAGAGGAAACATTTCAACCTCTAAATACTTGGAGTCTAAACGGTAGAATCAAGACAGTAAAATGAAACAACAATTTAAGCTTACTAAGTTTTGCAAATCTTACATTTGTTACGATAAAAGCTCTTGCTATAAACACACCTTTCATGCCGTACAAGTACTTATAACCTGAAGATGGAAAACATAACCATTCTTGGCAGAAAACTGAGCTCTCATGAAATTGATAGCTCATTGAATTTTTCGTCTCCTCAGGTGAAATGGGTGTAGTTGAACAACAGTGGCGAGAGGAATTCAACCGATGGAAAAATGATGATCTACCCGCTTGGAGACAGGATTTCCAGGAATACCAAAATACCGGAGATTGTGTCGTTTAGGCACCTTGGAAATTGTTTCAAATTTATAATCACACTGTCAAACAATTTCTCTTAGTAAGCAACACGAGAGTTTGGTGTATTTGACCACCCCCTATAATCTCACTAACCTAAAAATGGTCGGAAACTGCTGTGCCGACCAAGGGCTTCTTGCAAAAATAAATTTTCTGGGGCCCGTGGAAAATGCTGGTTGCCCAGAAGACAATTTAAGCGGAGCGCCACCATCAATTAGCGCGGAGCTTACAGAAAATTTAAAAAAAAGTTGTGACCCACAGACAGCCAGAAATGGCTTTTCCAGACTTTTAAGTGGAAGCTTTCGTTATTGTGAGCTCTCTTGTGCAATAAAATTTTCACTGCAATAAAAACATGGCAAAATTAAAAGAAATTAGGTCTACAAGATGAATTGTACCGCTGCCTTCGGATGAAATGGTAAGGTAAAGTAAGCTAATCATTAGAAAATACGTTTGTATGTGAGGTCGTGTTATAATTTAACACCAAGGACGGGCCTTTCTCCAAGAGTGAGATTCACTTAGAGACAAGTGACGCTGAAAGCAACCACTGGTTAGCTAGCGGAGTGACGCTAGGGGGATTGTTTGTAAAAATGCCTTTAGATTGCTAGAAATGTCATTTGTAGAGCATTATTACTGCATGCCCAGTATTGTCATTTTCAGATGTTTCATGCTCCTGGAACTTTCAAGGAAGCAATACGAGGCCTACTGGCTAGCAGGTATTGCTGACCGGATATAAATATATCCTGATAATAAATGTAATGTGGAATGAAACCCAGCAGGAATATAATGAGGGAATAAGGGGACTATGAGTCCATTGTTATGTTCTTATTTTTTAAGGAAGTTGCCATTCAATACAGGGCCGTCACCAGCTTTTTTCAATGGGGGGGGGGGGGGGGGGTGCGTTTTGAAATACGGGCATGTGAGTGAGGAAATTGTTGTGGACGAGGTCACGAAGTATCAGAAGGGGGTAGGCATAGAAGGGGCCCCTCCCATGGTAGGGAGCTTTGCAATTTTTCAACTTAAAATGGCACCATCTGGTGCATACCATGAGAGGAAATTCAGGCGTATAGGATTAATTGTATCTGGGAGGTTAATTGATAATTGTAATCATTATATTCTCCTCGAAAACACATACGAATGATTTACTCACAAACAAATTTGACCCCTAACACAATTGCAACTGTATTAAGTACCAAACACTTACAGTTCAAAATTCAGTCGGTTTCTAATTTGGTTCATTCCTGCAATAATGAGTCTGTCCACGATTATAAAACAATGTCCTGACGGAGACTATAAACTACAGGCGCGGATCCAAGGGAGGGGGATTTTACGGCTTCAGCCCCCCTTTTTTTGTCACATCTACAATAACAGCAACACTTAAATAAGCACAATGTCTATCTACGAGGGGCTATTTGAGGCTCATCCCTTCACTCTCAACACAAATCTAAATACACGAACCTCCTATGATATTAAGCCCTGCGAAAAGGCTATCTGCTATCTACTTTCCTGTCGCATTGCCTTCGCCGCAACAGGGAGCTGCAACTCCGGACTCCCAAGCCACAACAAGAAGATTCGAATAATGTGAATAGCTGTCGGCCAATAGGCCTACGTTATCACGTTATCAGCGTTACCGACCGAACTATGTTCACACAGTCTTACGTCAGCTTATGTGTACAATGTTAAGTAGTGGCTGTGAACAGTCGGTGCGTTAGTCTTGTCTCGGTTTCCAACGTTATGGTGTATAGAGCAGAGCCGGGTGTGTAAACTTTTGGACCGAATAATGATGCTGTGGCCATCTCGGAGGCCCTTGTGGTGCAGATGTAGGTGATGTGTTACCGTCACCCCTTGTCCACATCCTTCCCCGTTGGACTGACCAATGTCCCAAAACCCACATGCACACCCCTGGTATAGAGGGACAGCGATCAAAAACAATCATATTGGAGACGCACAAAACGGATTTTACAATTTTCAAGTATGTTGTAAGTGTTATTTATAATGCGACACGTAAGAATTGAAGCCCTTGTATTGTTGTCGATGCTGACAGCGGAGAATTGGGCTGTACGTTGATTTTGATTTCTGTTTCAGATAATCAGGCTGCTCAAACGTATTGGATCCTTGTAAATTTCGATGAAACTTGTAAAGGCTAGGTAGCCGGTGTGTGATGCATTGCCATCCTCCCTTGAAGTTCAGAAGGGCTTTTCGCTGGTCAATGAAGTTGCTCAAATTCATACTCATCATAATCTTACGTCGCAAGGTAGTCAAATAGTTTGTAGAATGCTCTTACCAGCTCATTTTGACGAAGATTAATTTCTTTACATTACCATTTTATCCAATGGTAGTGGTTCATTTCATCTAGTAATTTTTTGATCTTTCCATAACTTACTTATTTTTTTTCTTTATTAAAGTATAAATTTTATTGCAAACAAAAGCTCAAAAAATGATACTTAGATTCTACCTACATGGCGGTGGGAAATGCCGTTTTCGGCGTTCTCTAAGTGATTGTGGTTTTCAAAATTTTCTGTACCCAACAGATGGTGGCAATTCGCTTGGTCTTTCGGGCAGAATTAGATATTACTGGGGGCGTCAGCCTCCTAGTAAAAAAAGGAGGGGCGGAAGCAAGCTTGCATCCCTCACTTCCCTGGTCAGAAAACCCCATTTTTGCATTTTTTAAATCTCAAAAAGAAAAAAAAAACAATGCAAAATTTCGGCAGTATAGAATGCATCATTCCTCTCTCATAATTCAGTTTGGATAACTTTTCCGAGCTCTGTAAATGAAAAAATCTGATGTTTTAATATGTAACACCACATCATCAAGAGACACGGGCAGCTATATTGCTATTTTTGTAACTGTCTTTCATAGAATTCCAATTTTCTTCAATGACAGATCTTGATTTTGAATGAGATTTTCTAAAAAGTACAACAAAGTTTGGGAAACTTGAAATGTCATTGGACAGTGCCAGGTCTTAGATGACATTATGTATTAACAAGTCAGTCGTCGTGCAATCATTGTCAGATTTGCCAAAAATATATGAAGTGCAGATTCTTCAGTGATCCTCTTACAGGAAACCCAGAATCCAAAGCTCACGGCAGTACAAGCCCAATATCTAAATCCATTTGTTTAAAAGGGGCAAAAGTTCGGCAAGATTCGCCCGCACCAATACGTCCCTGATACAGCGGTATTCACACTTGAAAGAAAATTCGGAAAATTTAGCTACTACATACAAACCAGAGACCGGCTGTCTGAAGGGTCGTGATTTATGCTCTCATATACACCTATCATCAGATACCTTTCCACCCTGTCAGTTGAGTATTCTGTGTTGACGGATTCTTTAGTTATTTAAGTGTCAAAATGTTATCAATGATCAATGTTGCAGGGCAGTGACGTAGCTACAGGAAAGAGGGGCGATTGCCCCTGGCTCGAAAAAGTGAAAAATTCGGAGATTTGGCATTTGAGACACCAATCAAATTCAGTGCGGTTTTCCCAACTTTTCTTTCATAAAAATTCCGAATTCTTCCTAATAAAAGCTTCATATTTGTAATCATAAGTTTTAAAAAGGCAATTTTTTCCGCGCGCTTCGCGCGCCCTAAGCTGCAACCCTTTCTGCAGTTAGTGGTCGCTCATAAAACAGTGAGTGGTAAGCTTTTCCGAGCCACTACAGTGCAGTCTCTCTAAAATTTTCTTCAATAAAGTCTTTTAATTTTTAAATATTTTGTCTAAAAAAGATACCAAAGTTTCGGGAGCTTTTTGAATGTCACCGATAAGCCCTAATCCGCACTTCTTAAATTACATTATGTAACAACAACGGTCTGCAGTCACCATGCTATCTCAGATATGCTAACAGGAAACGCAGATTCTTCGATGGTCCCCCAAATATTCAAATATCCTTACAGGAAACCCTGAATGTAAACTTGTTTCTTGCAATACAAGCTCCATATTTACAAATGTGTAAAGGGGCCCAAATTTTCGACGTGAGCAATACAGTAGTGTTCAAACTTAGGAAAAAATCAGATCTTTTTTTTATTTAAAATAAAATGTTCTTGCTCGTAGAAAAAAGCGAAAAATTCAGCATCAAAACTGTACTTTTTGGTCAACGGAGGTAGGGAGAGGTGCATGGTCCAAAATTATTCCGCACTTCTCACTCGCCCCCCCCCCCCCCAACCTGCACATTGCTTCCTACCGAATCACCGCACGTCCCTATTACCCACTTTCTCTAAGTTCAGCCCCCTTTGTCTGCCCCGAAATGTCTGGATCCGGACTGTTTCACACTAAAACACAGCTTGGATGAAATGACCGATTCCTGTTATAAGAAATACTGGCACCTGGGCTAGAATACAACTAGGCCACAGTGTTGCACTGCTAAATTCGCGAAGGATTCGGTAGCGTAAAACGCCAACCCGTACTGCTACCAACTGACTAACTGAGGCGAACTAATAATGTGCTAGTGTAACACTGTGGCCTGCGATGCTTCTAACTCGAAGCCTAGGCTGGGAGGAAGGTTGAGCGGAAATAAGTGATGGAAATGCAGCCTTCGATTCACAAACGCGAAAAGTGATAGACTAGAAGTAGTGAAAACGTAGGAAAGATTGCCGTTTGGCCGTTCCATACAAAGTTCCGACCGCACTTAAAAAAAATCGCCTTACCCGGCGACACTCCACACCCGGCGACGACGCCCCTCCCATTTTGTGGGTGGGGGGGGGTGGGTCTGGAGGTGGGGGTGAGTTCGCACCCTTCGTGCCCTCCGCACCCCCCCCCCCCCGGTGACGCCCATGCAATAGGGCATAAAGTAACATAAATTATCCTGGAGAACATACCATTGGCAGCACTGGCAGATTGCATTAATTCTTATATGCATGCATGCGAGTTTTATCAGATTGGTGTTGAAATTATGTCCAAGAAATGATTGGGTTTAATACATCAGGAATAGACAGTGGTCGGAATAGTCCCTTACCCATAAGCAAGAAATCCACATCTGCATGACAAATCATTTGCGTTATAAGTGAACGTTTTTCACTATAGATGGAGACATTCATCGTAGGAGCTTAAGATTACGCCGAAATGCGTGAATCTCAAGCCGAATGCGTGAGAATTGACAGCCACGAGAGCAACCCTCCCCAGCAAATCGAGCTATGTGTAATTCTAGAAGGGTGAGCGTACTTCCGTTGAGCTTTATTTTTCCAAAGCAATTAACACCGCATTTGAAGGAATTTAAAATGCATTTACAAACAAACTTCTATGACACCAATGCAATGATCACGACGCCTCTGGTTCCAACATTTGTTTTCATATGTATTGGAAATACCCCTTTGTCCCCACCACACCAGTATGTTGGCTCCACATGATCAATTATTAAACGCTACTGAATTTGAATAAAACGATGAACTTTAAACAGGAATCACAAGTCACATTCCCTAAAAAATAGGCCTTCTAACCGTTAATTGTTTTTACGAATTAACTTCGTCAATGGAAGAACATATGATGCTGAAATTTCTTTTTGTGGGTGAGAATGAGTGTACTTGCACTCTACGACATTAGGTAAAGGATATACAGCAGTGAGACGGTTATGATTGGGAAAACCAAGGGAAGCTGAGTAAAATTAAAAAAGTTAAGTGAGACAAAGGAAACGGAAGGCTCAAACCTCACTTGAGATGGGTTCGCAGTTCACCTCTCAAACTGTTGGACAGTGATCTACTCAAGCTCTTAAGTTGGCAACAAAAGTAATCTTAATACTTGGTGAAAATTCATCCCATCCAGCTTTAGTACTTTTCAATCAACCTGGAGTTCTTGGCAAGCATTTTAGGACTCTCGGTTTAAAGTTTGCCCAACGGCAACGGTTTTAGAAGGTTGTAACAGGGAAAAATCAAGTTGAAGTTAGCGTATATGTTTTGCTCTAAATGCATTAAATCAAAGGGGGAGGAAGAAGCGGGCGTGGGACTCCAGCTTCACTTGTCTGCATGTGATACTGTAGATATATGTGCTGATATATTTGCAAAATTATAAAATCCCGAGTGTAAGGATTTCATCTAAAAGTATAAAAGAGGAGACATGAACCTGACCAGAATTATTTCAAGTCGAAAATATAGAAACCATAGAGGTGACACTTCCGGCTTATACGGCTCACTTCAAACATTCAGGACCAGATGACCTGTAGCCTCTGTCGAGTCTTTCCGGCGAAATTTTGTACCCTCTCCCCTCCCTCTGGAAACACACTGGCCGTTACCTCCTCTGTTTTACACCCCAGGAATCGCTACACCGGGTAGGTCTGAGGCAGCGGCGTGCACAATAGGGGGCCGGGGCCATGGTCCCCCCCCCCCCCACCTCTGTATGTAGTCGTGGGAAACAACTCAGTCGGGGGAATTTACACAGGAGCAATTCCCTTTGAACTGATCTCCACCTCCATATCAGTCGGGGGATGGACATACTTCCCCCACCTCAAAAGACTGGTCTGAGGGCGGACAGATATGTGAAGCCACGCAGATCCCATGTGAGGGTTAAAAGTACGGAGCCTGATATCATAATAAGGTGCAACGTTACGGTGTAAATAATATAAGAAAGGTATGTGTTGGCCGAAAAACCTTGACAAAGGCTAGATGACCTGTGGTGTTTAAAGAGTTCGATGACAGTACGCTTTAAATTGGAAGAGGTTTGCCCCTTTCATAATCTTAGTAACAAGACGAACGTCTAGACGAGTTGCGGTGCCGACAAACCAAGTCGTCTTATACTTTTATCCTCTTTTGGACTTTGGGCATGGATTCTACTACTGTAAACAAAGAAGTATATTTGACTTTTTAAACAGGATATTCAACGAGGTCCTCCATGGACTACTTCATTTTCTGTACAATTCGCGCCAATCTATGGTGGCGCTCTGCTTAGAATAATCATTCTTTTCTCAGAGAGGTTGAATCCAACTCAATACCACAGAGTGCACTCTAAAAACCCCATGGTCAACTATGCACCGACTCAAACTTATGGTAAAAAAGTGACCAATTAATGGTTAGATTTGACCATCAATTAGTAAATTTTGACCAAAGTTGGAGGTGAATGGTTTGACTATTGTTTCGGTCGGTGCATAGTCATGGGCGTCCGCAGAAAAAAATCTAAGGGGGGGGGGGGGCAAAACCTCCAAGTCACCATGAATTGACACAAAGCATGCCAAAATTTCACCCCAAAATGCCTCTTAGATCGCCGGAAATGGCATTTCTAAAGCCTATTTTTCGCATAGAAACTTGGAAAACACGTTTTGTTTGGGTTTTTGCTTTGATTTTTATACATTTTTCAAATTTTTTATTTTCCGGGGGGGGGGGGGGGCAAGTGCCCAACCTTGCCCATACCTGCGGACGCCCATGTGCATAGTTAATTAAATCAATGGTCAATTTGAGGCAAAGAGATGAAATGAACGAACGATTTGGCTAAAAATTTACAGTTACGATGGTACGGGTTCATGTTCAAAATATCATCCTGTAAGCCAACAACCTAAACCATGTACAAACATGGGCCGAATTTCCTTAAACTTGGTAGTATGATACCTAATGTGGAACAATTGTATTTTAATACAGATCCGATAGTGAAGGTGAAATGTCCCAGGTCAAAGGTTAAATTTAGTGAAATCACCTTTTCTACTATATTTCCAAAACGAAACATTTGTTTATTGTTTATTGTTTATTTTTTTCAACTGTACTACATGCAAACGTACATTCATTATCATTATTATTATGATACAATACGAAATAATATTTACAAGAAACGTGAGTATGAAGACAGTAGAAAAGGAACCAGATGAAGCTTGCAAGCTTTTCTAGTCTGGCCCTAATAACTGAGATGTTCTTAATTGCTTACACAACTAGAATATATAAATACGAATATGACTCCTATAACATTTACATGATTGTATACAAAGAATTGCTGCTAGTTTGATGCTTACTTTTAGCCAGATTTTTAATTATTTATTTATTTGATTATTTATTTATTTTTTTTTTTGCCAGATAAAATTAATTATCCACATACAATAACAAGAAGGATTTCTTTGAGTACTTCTTGAATAGATTAAGGTTAGGGGCATTTCTTATGCTAATGTCAAGAGAGTTCCAGAGAGATACCCCGCTACTTCTCACGTGAGAGTGCGCAAACATTGTCCTAGTATATGGCTGGAGAAGATTATCTCTTCTTCTTGTTGGATAGTTGTGATGACAACTATTAAGGTTGAAAAAGGAATGGAAATCAGGGAGGGAGTTGACCGCTGTTGTGCCTATACAAAAGAACGCCTAACTGGTAATTGTAGTGGTCCTTTAGAGTTAGAATATTATAATGGTGAAAAAGTGGAAGAGAATGAGTGTATGGTGAAGCTTTTTGATATAGTTCGTACAGCCCTCTTTTGAAGAATAAAAAGCTTGTCTGTATATGTTGGCAAGGCATTACCCCACAATAAAATACTATAAGTAAGGTGTGGTAAAATTAATGCATTATAGATAGTTAACAAGGAACAACTAGGAATATAATGTTTTAGTCTATTCATAACACCGACGATTTTAGAAACGGATTTAGTAACGTTATGAATGTGATCCTGCCATGTAAGTTTATTATCAATTGTAACCCCTAAGAACTTAGTAGAATTTTCACTACTTATGATGGTGTTCTTAAAATTTATAGTAAAACGTGCAGTGTCACCTTTCATATTATTAAAAACCAATAATTTAGTTTTACTTATATTTAAAGATAAATTGTTTGACGCTAACCATTCAGAAACATTTTTTAACTCTGAAGAAACAACTTGGAGGGCTCGACTGACATCACGATTATGATAATAAACAGTTGTGTCATCGGCAAATAATATAAACTTCAGTAATTTTGACGACTTATACATATCATTGATATATAATATAAAAAGAAGAGGTCCCAGTATTGAACCTTGCGGAACGCCGATATTAATATTATTAAGATTAGAGTCCTTCCCTTTAAAACGGACAAATTGTTTACGATTAGAAAGATAACTTTTAAACCAATCAAATGCCACACCCCGTATTCCATATCTGTACAGTTTGTTCAATAAAATTTCATGATTTATAGTATCAAAAGCTTTAGATAAATCGATAAATAAGGCCACGGTGCTGACTCTATTATCTAGGTTACACACTATATCATCAACAAACTTTAAAGCAGCCATATATGTGGAGTGATCCTTCCGAAATCCATACTGCCCGGAATATAATAGGTTATTCTTATTTATAAAAGCTGATAATCTATTGTATGTAAGTCTTTCAAAAATTTTAGAAATAGCAGGCAGAACTGAAACAGGGCGGTAATTAGATACAGTTTCAGCTCCACCAGATTTATAAATTGGAATGACCTTTGCAATTTTAAGTTCATTCAGGGAAAACACCTTCAGAAAAAGATAAATTCAAAATATGAGTAAGAGGATCAATAATATGGCCATGTATCTGTTTTAAATATCATTGGTAAGGCCATCATACCCTGGGGATTTCCCACTTTGAAGTTTCAATATAGTACTAACTACTTCCTCATGACTCACTGGGTGTAAAATAAAGGTATCTAAAACACTTATATCATTGAGATAACAATTGTAGTTATAGTACGTTACATCTATTTTAGAAGCTAGATTTTCGCCTACAGATGTGAAGAAATTATTAAAATCATTAGCAAAATTTTGCATGTTATTCGGATCATCATTTGTATGTAAATTCTCAATTCCAGTCGCATTAGTGTTCCCACCCCTCTGTTCAGTATCCCATTAATACCAGACCAAATCTTCTTACTGTTATTTTTATTTTTACTAAAGTACTCATAGTAATACGATTTCTTGGCATTTCGAATTACCGCAGTTAATCTGTTCTTAAAGTTGCGATAATGCAGTAAATTCTGTTCTGTGGGGCTTCGCTTATACGCACAATACAATACATTTTTCTTGCGAATGGACTTTAAAATACCAGAGGTAATCCAAGGTGATTTCTGTAAATTTTTCTTACACTTAATTTGACGCATAGGACAGTTTCTTTGGAAAATATCACAAAGTTTATTATTAAATTTAGTAAAAGCAGACTGAGCGTTATTGTCACACAAAATATCATGCCAATCAGTAGAATCTAATTCCAGTTTCATATTCAATATTTTAGAAGTACTAGTATCACGCTTAAAAATAGCAGGCCTAGTGAAATTCCTTCTACACGGACTTAAATGTTCACAAATAATAGCAATGGGATAATGGTCAGATAAATCAGTTCTAATGATGGTAGATCTAGTTGCGAAATTAATATTTGTAAATATGTTATCAATAAGTGTTTCCGATACTTCTGTCACCCTAGTGGGTTTATCAATTACAGGATAGAATGAGAATGATAATAATGTATTTTTAAGTAAGTCCGCGTTTTGTCCAGACAGTAGATTAACATTGAAATCCCCTGCAATAAAACAAACACTGCGATCATTATTTAAGGTATTTAAAATACTATTAAATTCAAGAAGAAATTCATCAACATCTTCCCTTGGAGGTCGGTAAATAACTCCAGTAATAATTGTTTTACAAACCGCCGTTTTAATTTTCACAAATAATGATTCAAAATGATTCGAATTAGTTATATTATCCATAACGACAAACTCCATATCTGTTCGAACATAAAGAGCTACCCCTCCCCCACGTCTATGTGATCGTCCTTTACACACTAGTGTAAAATTTGGGATGTTGTACAGAGCAGTATAGTCATTTTCATACAACCATGTCTCAGTGATTGCAATTATAGAAAAGGGGTAGTTGTTAATATTGCTTATAAAATTTATAATCGAATCAAAATTTTTGGGTAAAGACCTGGCGTTTATGTGTAGTATAGAAAAATCCACATTACTATTGCTACTAGCAAACACATTGAAATTTTCGAAATCTGAATAACAACAATCAATTGGTACCTGTACAAGATTTGGATCTTCCTCGCGTATCATTTAATCAATAATTGGTAGATAAGTAAATAATAAAAAAAAAAAAGACTGAGATGAATACAATACTTAACTTAATACCCAAAGTACTTACTTCAGAGCGTGGAAATCAAAGCTGATTAAGAGTAGGTAATCCATGCAGTGAACATGTGCAGCAAGACAATCCTTAACAGAACAGTAATCATAATGAATACAACAAATTGCAGTAGATATTTCACAGTTTATACAGGATTCAAGTCAAAAGGAGAAGTACAACAAATCACAAAAGAATAAAGTAGATAATCCCAAGTTACATGAAAATTTACACATATGATGATTGCATTTAGACCTATCAAAGTATGTGGTTGTCACAGCAACATTGTTGTGTATCTTGATATCCTCATTTTCTATCAGCCAGGGAGCAGCAAGAACAACACTTCTAGGCCAAACATTTTCAGAAAAAACAACCGTTTTATAACTTAATTTCCTCTTAAATTTGACAGGAATTACTTGGCTCTCTTCAAGTCTTATAGGTAAAGTTTTAATTGTTGTCACCACAACAGACAGAACATTAACATCATTTCCCTTAATACTAAATCCCCTCCTCGAGGAAGCTCACGTAACTGCATAAACTGAGGTGTTCGTAAAGCGACCAACCTTTCTTCAAGACGATGTAATTTCAATTCTTCTGGTATCTCATACATTTTAATATTATTACCTTGACTTAATATCGGAACTTAACCTTCTATTATATATTTTAAACAGGTTTTACAGACCGATCCTTTATCTATACCTTCTTCCTGAATACAAAGTGTTTCCACTAAATCTAACTAAATTCACCCACAGTGCACATTCTTTATACCATGACTGCTCACAATAAAAGCAAACATATGTAGGCCCTCCATAATTTTATTCCAAAAGCGATGTTGCAATTCTCTAATTGGGCTCTCCTCTTCTTTTCTAAATTGACGCTAACTTATTTGTTCTCTAAGCACCATTTTAGTACTATCATTTGCAATACCCACACTACATTTTATCACAAAACCTTTATTTTCCCAACATTTATACCTATCTTCAGTCACTCCCATAGACCCTTGCACTAACATATGATTACTCCCCTCATTTAAGCAAACATTTGCTCTCTTCACATAACTTTGCATTGATATTTGATTACGTTCCTCTTCACATAAAATGTCTCCTCTCTTCAATATGTTACATTCAACACCGGAAAATTCTTCACTATGTTCATTAACACAACCCCTCTTCAACCAATTCTCTATAACGCTGCTCTCATCTACTGACTCATTATCTTCTATTTCCAACACTACGTCATAATGTACTCCACCTGCATTGACTAAATAAATGGCACGTTTTTCCCGATTAACTGCGCTACTTAAAATACCACTTTGAGGATAACGTACCCATTTCCATGTACCATTATATTCTATAAATGTATGATATACCAGTTTCCAAAAGTCTTGCAGCTGCAAAAATTTCAACCTCTGTAGATCATACACCATCCCTATCCATTCCAGTAGAAGTAACATATTCTTCCTTAGTAAGGAGGGGGCAGACTTCCCCCAAATTTTCTCAAGATCTAAAATTCGGGCAGGGATCTGGAAAAATTCGGGCAGCCGTTTGAGTCTAAAAACCTGGTTTGTTTCTACTTCTCAGTAAACTGCTAGGCGCGCCCGAATTCCTTCAAACACTTGGCCGAAAAAATGATAAAAAAAAAACATCATAGTCACGGTTCAATTTTCATGAAACCTCTAAAAGATACCAAAATTCGCGACACATTCCGGCAGCTTATGAAAAAACAATTTTTCGTCAGCCTCACTTCACATTTTGCGCAAACCTTTGCCCGAAATGACACAATATTCGGGCAAAAGTTACAAAAAAGTTCTGGGATATTTTTAATTGCCAGATTACAAGGGGAGAGAGGATGTATACAGTCCCCAAAATTTTGCCCGAACAAATCAATCAAAAGCTATCTTGTAACGCACCATATTACTAAATGACAATCACCAATAGTCATCAGAAGGCTGAAACGTACTTGGTCGAGAGGTATTTGGGCAGCATATGAATGAGATGACGATTTTGCACTTTTCAAAATGATCCTCTTAAAATTGTGCGAAACTTTTTAACCTGCAGTGCTATGGAACCGAAATTCGGGCAATGGTAAACAAATCAGCGTAGCTTGTTTGCTCACTCATACTCATAATAAAATAAAGTAAGGCACGATTGTCATTGTCTGCAGCGGGTACTAATGCCAGCGAATACAGAGTATAATATGTTTTTGCCTTTTTAGCATACGTTTTCGCCACAGCATATTTGTTTTTCACAAAACATTCCAATTGGTATTTGTTACAACTTTTTGTTTGTCATGGGTCTATACTCATGATTTCTTTTGTCGATTGATTACCAGTAGAAAACATCGTAAATGTCATGCAACTAAACTATCCCGTTATGAATAAAACGTAAAGGTAAAGTGAAGATTTCATTCCGTTTTTAATTTTGTATTCCCTTGCCTGAGGCAAAAGGAGTCTATGCGACTATGCCGATGATTTGGCCACGTTTGGTTTTATTTAATGGGTACGGTTTGTGGAGATCAAGTGTGCCAAAACCGTTGATATGGACTTAGATCGTTTGCTCACTAGGAAATAATTTGCGCCCTTGTTTGTTTAAATGCATATAAACAGGCTGCTACCTTGCTTGGGAATCGCGCGAAATTGAGTTAATCGGTTTTTAAGGGCCAATTCGTTGCAGGGCATCCCCACTCAGGTAAATCGGGCCTTTGAATCTGAGCTAAACAGGCTGCTAAAACACACGGGATCCTTGTAAAGTTCGACGAAACTTATATTTAATAGGCAGCCGGAATGCGATGCTTGCCATCCTCCCTCGAAGTTGAGAAGCCTTGGGATTTTCGAGGGTTTCTGAAGTTTTTCAATTTTCAAAATAATATTGATGATAATCTCATGCTGCATGACGTAAAATAGTTTGTAGAACACGCAAACAAACTCATTTTCCAATGATTATAGCTTAATGTATTCATCCAATGGTAGTAGTACATTTCATCTGGGAGTTTTCTGACCTTTTTATAGATTTGCTCATTTTGGGTGAAAATTTTATTGCAAACAAAAGTTCAAAATATCGACAGCTTTGATTCTGCTTATAAGCCTGGGAAAGGCCATTTCCGGCTGTCTGAGGGGTTGCGATTTTTCAAAATTTTCTGTTCGCTCCGTGCCAACCAATGGTGGCGCTCCGCTTAGATAGTCTTTCGGGCAGAATTACATTTTTCGGGCAGAGAATCCTCTGCCCCCAAACTGAAATGCTCCCGTACGCCAATGGTAACCAATAACGCCAAACACCGAAAAAAAAAATAAACCATCCCCTACGGTACTTTTCTCACACGAATCTGTCTACTCTCAACTGAAACACATTTTCCTATTTCATTGGACAACAAATCAAACGCCCCAGTTTTCACAAACACCATGTTTGAACCCATCAACACAAGTTTCCTAAACGTTTTTTTCTCACCAACAGCTATCAACAACGAAAAAATAAAATGTACAAGTAGATCTTTCGGAACGTAATACATCACGATCGTCATGTTCGCTACTTTCCCCATCATCACACCTCTGACTTTTTTCATATTCACTAGAACTTTTGTTTTTGTTCCCAACTCTGATGTCATCATTTTTCTCCGCTTCATAACTTCTGTCTTGAAATTCACCCCATTCTTTTTTTCTTTGTTGCCAACATTGCCTTTCTAAATTAAAAATCTTTGAACGGCCCTTCTTAGGCATTGTAATATTCTCCAGATAATTTTAAAATTCAAAATAACAAATGTACCATAACCAGACACCTTGATATAACACAAATATTAATACTCGCCAACTCATACAAATAATATTTACCTACCAATAACAATGTTTCCCTCCATCTGAAACTTAGTTTATCAAAATTGTCGTTAAAGTGGAAAATTCACACAGCTCTTTAAAATAATAATAATAATAAAAAAAAAACAGTGAACAAAACTCCTCTAAACTATCAAACTTTTTACTCCAGCGCAACCCCGACCATGCTACTTGAAAAGAATAAATCTCTACAAAGAAATCCTCATATAAATACTCAACATTCACTAAACACCAATCTGTAATAAATATAATACGATGAATTAAAAAACAACCAAAATGATTGCGCTGTGTTAAATTAAACAACAAACTTTTCACCAAAGTACATACGGACCTGGTTTTTTCCGCAAAATTGTTACTAAATATAGACCACGTTCGCAAATTTTACATGAAGAAAAACCCAATTTTACACTCTCACGAAAGTTATATTTCCACCAAAGAGAAGTACCATCCCTACAAATTGCACTTAGCCATATTTCGATACCACAAAGCTTCTACAAGAAGATAGAAATAAAGTGCCGGAAAGTCAGAAATTGACATCACGAGAGTAACTGCATTAGTTGCCTGCAAGGCAGGCAACGCAACTAAAAACAGATGATATATGTTTCACATCCACAGTTTGTTTGTTTGGGGTAGAGGGAAATCCACGGAGTTGCTGATCTCTTCACAAGGTTATGCAAACTACAAAAGGCGTCGTATTTTTTATCATGCATTACCTAAAAAGGTTTTAAATGACGTTGAAACGCTTTTGAGTAGACCATACTAGTTGAGAAATTTCCGGCTAGTCAAAAGGTCAAATGTACCCCGGCAATCCCTATGTCTGTGTGCAAATTCGCATACGCTAGCCACACTAGTCCGCACGGTAAAGTGTATTACTCCACTTACATTGGATGCATTAGAAGTGAAAATACTAGATGTATAAGTAGACAACTGTCTCAAAGGTTCAACTTCACTTTTAACCCATTTCCAAAATGTACTGCTTGTGAACATTTCTCAAATGACTTATTCACTGGAAGATGCACTTCAATGCGAGAGTTTGTCCGGAGTTGTAATCCGTTCAGAGTTGCATTGCACATGTGCCATAATTGAGTTCTCTATCCCTGTGATCTTAGGAGACAAGAGAGAGAGACAAAAAATTACCGATAAGGTAAAAACAACCGATATTGTAAAGAAAAATTACCGATAATGTAAAAATTTTTTGAATCGAGGCACTCATTAATTCTGGTGCAGACATAAATTTTCCGGATATGGATTGGATACAAAATCTATATGGGACGTATATGTACCTCATCTGTTCAATATACACTTTGAGCCATAACAAATTTTATATGGGTCATATATTTCTTTATGTTACATCAAGTTATATCCCCCCAATTTTTGTCAAAGCCGGATACAAATTTCATATCTGGACTAGATATATGGGCCAGATGTAAATTTCAATATACAGCCCATATGTGGATTTTGATTAAGGGTAAGCGCAACTCCCTTTTCGAAATATGAAATTCTGTGCAGACTGCCCAGACTAAGCGAAGTACCACTATCGACTGGCGCCGAGCGAACGGAAAATTTTGAAAAATTGCGACCCCTCTGACAGCCGCGAATGACATTTCCGTACTGTAAATAGAATCTAAGCAGTAACTATTTTGAGCTCTTTTTTGCAGTAAAATTTATACTTCAATAAAATGATCAAAAATTAACTAAATATAATTCACCACTACCATTGGTTGAAATGGTAATGTAAAGAAAGCTAACCATTGCAAAAGGAGCTTATATGAGCATTCACTACAAACTATTTTACTAACTTGCAACATGAAATTATTAGGAACAACTTGCAGTAACCGACGAAATGTCAATGCATCACATGCCGGCTAGGCATTATATACACATTTCAAATAAAAGGATTTTTAGGGCCCATGTGTTCGAGTAGAATACTTAACTCAGCTTGTGAATTGCACGAGACTTATTGGCTAATTCAAAAGTATACGCGTTTTTTCGTGCAAGGTTATAGCCTGCATATACATAATAAATGAAATGGGTGTGCAAACTTCGACTACTGGGCCAGATGCTACCGCGGCGTCCTGTTGAGCGGCTCTGCCAACGATTTCAATTGGCCCCATTTTCGGCCCCTCATGTTGTATGTGGTATTTTAACATTAACTTCTTCTTCTTTTGGGACCTATCTCTAAATGGTTTACTTAAAAGTGCAACCAAAATCCAAGTTAACATTTTGTCAGATGTAACAGCTTGGGGCACCCTTGGGCAAGGTACACCACAAGTCAGTTCGAGTCACCGAAGAGAGTGGACGTGCTTCCTCTACAGGACTTGTTTGATCTCTTCGGTACTAAAGTTCTTATTTGTTTGGTTTTGGTTGGGGGTATAATAGTGTAGACAATGTAGCTACTTTAAATATGGCAAGTGGATTCCCACCCTGACCCCTCTATGGCCCTTTGGGGCAATTATTTGTGATGTGATGGCTGTTTGGTCTAATGATTTTGTTGCTTCAGCTTTTAAGTTGTTGTTAAGTGATTGTGGTTCAGCCCGATGTTGTCCTTTCGTTTTGGGTTTGTGTAGCTGCTGGGGGAGCACAGTTGTTAGTTTCTGTTTCGTCTGTAAGGGTGTTGTTGAAAGGCCTTTTTTGTTTTTGTTTGTTTGTTTTTTTTTTTTTTTTTGGTTAGTCAAACGTAATCCTTTTGCTAGCGTGGCATTGTCTGTTGTTAGCACGTAAAAAGCACCGCACGGGAGCAATTTTTGTCAACAATGAGTAAGCCTATTCTAAAATATTATTCGGAAGTGTGTGAGTCTGCCTTGATGGGCACATTTGTTCAGTCTAGCACGGGACAGGATGGGGGAGGGATGAGGGAGAGACGCCGCCCTCTCACACACCCCCAAATCCAGACGGTAAGAAACAACATGATTTTTCCCGGTGTTCCGAAAGTTTGGACACACAGTGGCGTACACAGGATTTTCTTGAACTGCTGAACGAGGTTATGCATTGGGAGGGGGTGTCCCATCTCTTTGAAAACTTTTGGCTATTTTAAGGAGCCTATATGCAAAATAGTACAAGATTTTTCATTGACAAGAATAGAGTTGAAAGTTGAATTGGGAGTAAAATTAAGAATTTTGTGTCTTTACACGCAATCTGATGTCATGTACGCTGCCCTTTGAAGTAAAATTTTGGTTTTTAATTTGCAGACTTTTAGGAGTCAAAAAAGAGCATTAGCGATTGGCCCAGGCGAACGGAAAAACTTTAGTTTGGAGTTTTTCTTGCCCACAAAACGCAATTCTGCCATAATGACTATCCAAGCGGTTGTTGCGAAGCGTACAGAAAATTTCGAAAACTCCGAGCCCCAGATGACCGGAACAGCATTTCCCACACTTATAGGAAGAATCTTAGCAGTCGCTATCGTCTTTTGTCATTTGCAATAAAAAACTCTAAATAAGTTTGCAAACTGAAAAGTAATCAGAAAGTTATTATAACACACTCTAGCCAGGAAAGTGTGTCTAAGCTTCTTTTTTTCAAAAGAGTTTTGCAAACTGCAAAGTGATCAGAAATTTATTAAAAAGTATTTTGAACGGAAAAATGAAATTTTGCCCGAAAGACTTTGTTCTTAGGGGAGCGCCACCATTTGTTGGCGCCGAGAAAAGTTTGAAAAAACGCTACCTCCTACAGTCCTAGATGACCAAAAACTGCGTTTTCACACTTGCAAAGGGAATCTATACAGTCTTAATGGTTAGCTTTGGTTTGTAAAAATAGGAAAATCAGAAACCAGCTAAGTGATCAGAAATTACTACATAAAATGCGTCACTCCCATTAGATTATATAGTCTTGAATTTTTAAGGGGAAAACTATTCAACTGAATTGAAAACATTCTAATGTTTCTCTATTGTGAATCTTGGCTGAATTCAAGATCCGCTGAATTTTCATAGAATTGTCCACGTGTCTTCCCGAACTATCGATTATGAATGATTTTATTCCTAACATCTTTTTGCACGTATGTCTAGGCCGGCGGTGGAAAGAGCCTTAGGAATGGCCCCTCCCTTTTGAGAATTCTTGAAAAGGTTAAGGTCCTTACATGCCTTGCATGCTACGTTTTGCTTAAGACGGTAAAATATGAGATTTGACAAAATATGCTTATTTTTTACGAATTAAAAATAAAATTGGCATCACTGAGGGGCCTTGTGTCGACAATCCTTCCCCTTCGGAAATTTTTGAAAAATTGGGTGTTTTCATACACCTTAAAATCAAAAGAGTGAACTTAGTCGCTCTTTGATCGAGTGAAAAGTGTAAATTCACTCCATAAGAGTGATAATTCACTCCAAGAGGAGTGAAGTTCCCTCCAAAAAGAGTGAAGTTCGCTCCAAAAAGAGTGAAATTCACTAGAGGAAAAGGGAAAATTCACTCTTCCACGAGTGCCTGCAATGATCGCTCTTTTTTAAGAGCGATCACTGTGGGCACTCCATCAAGAGTGAAACTTCACTCTTTTTGGAGTGAACTTCACTCTTTTTGGAGGGAACTTCACTCCTCTTGGAGTGAATTTATACTTTTCACTCGATCAAAGAGTGACTAAGTTCACTTTTTTGATTTTAGAGTGTATGCAATCATTTGCTACCTTTTGAAGTAAAATCTGCGTCATAAAGTACGTCTTTTTAGGATCTGAAATGGCATCCGTGAGGGGAGCATGACCCAGTGTCCTCTGCTTCCCTGTTTAAACTGTGATGAGTCCCTCCTCTTGTGCAAACAAAACCTAGTTTATTGTTTAGGACTATATCTTGGTGGTGGGCATATGAAGTCGTAATGCAAGTTGCCATAATGTGTAATCGGGATACTCCGTGCATGCTGGATGATAAAATTTGTTCATCTTTTCACTTAGATTTCAAGACTGCAAAACATAATGTGTGTGACCTTCCTTTATAGCATATTTGAAACTGGTAAAACAAATTTAAATAAAGACGAGTGTCCAACGCTTGAAAAGGGTTGTTCACTTAATAAAACGTGAATAGAAAACGACACAAATAAACTCAATATGAAACGACTTTTTGGATCATTTGTGGTAAACCATTGCCTTGTTTTGATCCATGTTTCATTTAAGGGTGGATAGTAGTTCGTACGAGGGCAAAGCAGTTAAACTGGTTTAACGTGTTCTGTAAAATGAGTTCAGAATTGAAAAGCGACTATTATACGTAGTTATTCAAAGAAGTTCTGGCTTGTGTTGATTACGTAATTGAAGATAGATGGACTAGGTATGCTACGGCCCAGACTTCCCAGTGTAATGTAGGGGAACAAAACTTTGGATTCACCAAAGCAGGAGAAATCCTCTACACTCAAAAGGCCAGAAAAGACTTCAGTTGGTCCCTTTTGCAGGAGGTATTATCTAAGCGTGGATTAATCTCGATGTGACGCTTTAGGCTACATTGGTTGAAAATGGCCCTTCCAAGGCCTTGTGAGTTGCGTCTAACCACTGTGCATTTCGAAATCCTATGGACTGAAATTTTCTAGCGGTATCTGAAAAGAAAGCTAAATGATGTTATTTATTCATTTCAGTTTTACTTTAGTGGTGGGGGTTGTATCCATGTCTTAGGTGGGGGTTGTATCCCTGTCTTAACCTGCGGACGCCCATGTGCTGCGGCAACTTGCGTGTAAAAAACATTGGTATAGATATATATATATATATATATATATATATATATATATATATATATATATATATATATATATATATATATATATATATATATATATGTATGTATGTATGTATATATATATGTATGTATATATATATATATATATATATATATATATATATATATATATATATATATATATACACCGTCCCCAGTGTGAGCAACTGACAGAGTATACACCTTACAAACTGAAAAGATAATGAGTCGCAATGCAATGCAAACGTTCTCGTTTAAAAATGGCTTATTTTAAAGGCGCGTAACATTATGACGTAATATAAACAAAACAATGTGTACAACGGATAAAGTACGTAAAATGTATATGTATATGTATACAGACAAATAACGCTGGATCGATCGATATACCGGTAGAACGTTAAGGCGAAAATAAAACAATAAAATACATAAGAATATATTTCCCCTTTGCGTTTTGAGATATGCATACACGTTTTTCCAATGGCCCCTCATACATTCGTGTTAACGGACACCTGTACGTAAGTTAGTATACTAATTAATTAATTAATAACATGTACTACGTATGATGTGTGGGGATTTACCATATACTGTTGCGTATTCCCGTTGAAGTCCGGGTGAATAGGCTATGTGCTTAACTCCGGCTTGCCTTCGCCACAACAGGGAACTGCAATTACCCCCTGGTCACAACAACAAGATTTGAATAATGTGAATAGCTGCCGCCAAATATGTCATCACGTAATAAGTGTTACCGACTGAACTATGTTCAAACAGTCGCACGTCAGCCCACGTGTGCAATGTAGTGGCTGTGGACGTTTCGAGACGTTAATCTTGTCTTAGTTTCCAACGGTGGTTCATTGTGATATAAAGCAGGGGTGTGCAAACTCTTGAACCAAATCATTTGGCTGTGGTCATCTGGGTGGCCCCAGTGGAGCAGACATAGGTGTTTATTAGGTGGTGTCTTCCCGTCACCCACATGTACACACATTGAGAGGGACAGCGATCAAAAACAATCATATCGGAGAAAAACAAAACGCATCTTACAATTTTTAAGTATGCTTTAGGTGTTAATTATGATGCTACACGCTGGAATTGAAGCCTTGCATAGTTGCTGAAGCTCACAATGGAGAATTGGGCTATAGGCCTATGTTGAGTTGATTTCCATTTCGTTGCCCACCTGTATGTTTTTATTTGATACGTACTGTTTGTAGGGATCAAGTGTGCAGAAACCGTTGATATGGACTGGTTGTTTGTTGGCTAGAAAATAATTTGCCTTCTTGTTTGACTGGGATGCATATAATTTATACAAGCTTCTACCTTGCGTGGTAAATGCGAGAAAATTGGTCGGTTTTGTAAGAGCCAATTATTCTAATGCAATTTCCCACTCAGAAAAACTTCGGGCATTTAAGACTCTGAGTCTGAGCTAATTAAGCTTCTCAAACACATGGAATCCTTGTACAGTTCGATGAAACCTGTAAAGGCGAGGTAGCCGGTATGAGGTGCATTGCCATCCTCTTTTGAAGTTGAGAAGGGACTTTCGCCGGTCAATGAAGTTGCTCGAATTTATGTTCATCATAGTCTTACGACGCAAGTCAAATAGCTGTAGAATTCGCATACCAGCTCATTTTCCAAAAATTAACTTTTTATATAGCCATTTCATCCAACTTGGTAGTGGTACATTTTATCTGGAATTTTTCTGATCATTTTACAAAATTTTTATTTTATTGAAGTATAATTTTTTGCAAACAAAGGCTCAAAATAATGATTGCTTAGATTCTGTACTTACAAGTCGCTGGGAAATGCCGTTTCCTGCGACTGTCTGAGTGGTCGTGATTTTTCCAAATTTTCTGTGCCCTCAGGGCCAACAGATGGTGGCGCTTCGGTTGGTCTTTATGGCAGAATTCGATATTTTAGACAGAGAATCACCGTACGTCCCCATTACCCGCTTTCTCTAGTTCACCCCCCCCCCCCTTTTGAAATCTCTAGATCCGCTCCTGGGGCGGAACACTTTTTGACCTACCCCATAGACCAAAAGGTACATTGATGCTCAATTTTTTTCGCTTTTTTCTACGAGCAAGAGAAGATTTTTTTTAATGAAAAAAAATAATTTTTTTCTCAAACGTGAACACTACAGTATTAGGAAGTTATTTGCGGAGCGTGTCAAAAATTTACACATTTGTAAATATGGAGCTAGTATTGCAGAAATTAGTTTAGATTCAGAGTTATCTGTCAGGAAATTTGAATACTTGGGGGACTATCGAAGAATCTGTTTTTCCTATTAAAGGCATGTTCTGGTGGCTTTCGGCCTCTGTCTTGTAACGAAAGCAAAACTGTTCCACACCATGTCCTACAATCCCTATCACAATATCATTTTCCTAACTCAAGATATCTCACTCTAAAGATTGGTTATTTCCGTAAAAAATACCTCTGCTTTTCAACAAAACCACAGAAAATAATGTAATGTGGGCACATTGCTTCAAATTCCTTTTTGTTTTTCTTTATAATTGAAAATCCTCTTTGTCCTTGAAATTTGATACTGATGGAATGTTTAAATACCTTTTCCAGTAGATCTAGCCTTACCTTTCACCATACGTAAAGCACAACCATCATTGTTTCTTAAAATTGCCTGCAGCGGTACTATAATTATAAACAAATTGAATGCAATGTCAAATTAATGTGCCACGATGACATCAAACTTTCCCACGGTGCATCAAATCCCAAGAAAAATTGCAATATTTAAAAAATTTGTATCTTCCAAACGCTATAAGCTGTTGAAATGCAGTTTTCACCTTCCAAAAGAGAAAAATTTCTGCTTATTTTGAAGTTAACTAATTTTGGCTCCAGAATATGCTATTTAACATATATCTAAGATAGCATGTCGACTGAAGATCGTTGTTGTTACCTAATGTCATCTAAGGATTGAGGATTCTCGGCGACGTTCAAAAAGCTCCCAAATTTTAAGGAAACGGCAGTGTAGCGGCTCGGAAATGTTTACCACTGACTACCTTATGTGGGACCGACGGTTACTTCGGGAAATTTCGCCCTTTTAAAACTAATAATAACTAATATGGAGCTTTTACTAGAAAGAATTCGGAATTATAAGAAGGAAAATTTGGGAAAACCGCATTGTATTTGACAGGTGTCTCAAATGGCGAATTTCTGAATTTTTCACTTTTTCGAGCCAGGGGCACCCTCGCCCACTGCCTCCTGTGGCTACGTTACTGCTCTGCAACACCGAACATTGATAACATTTTGACACTTCAGTAACTAAAGAATCCATCCACACAGACTACTCAACTGACAGGGTTGCAAGATATCTGATGGTAGGTGTCTATGAGAGCATTTGGGTAGGCCAATTTTTCCCTGCCTGGTATATGAAGTCTTGCTCAATAGATTATCTTCAGTTGGTGCGGAGCGTACAGAAAAAATTGAAAATTTTTGACCCCTCAGACATCCGGAAAATGGCATGTCTTGAGCTTGTAAGTAGTAGCTAAGTTTTCCCGATTTTTCTTACAAGTGTGAACACCACCGAATCCGCAATACAATATCGGCGAAGCGCGCCGAAATTTTTGCCCCTTTTAAACAAATATATGTAGATATGGTATATCTATGATTTATATACCACATGATAAGATATGATATATCGCAGAAAGCTTTAGATTCTGTGTTCCCTGTAAGGAAATTTGAAGCGTTGGAGGATAATGAAAAATCTGCACTTCCTTCATATATTGGTAGCAAATCTGAGAATGATTGCTTTTTCGTAAATTCCTTTTTTTTCTAATCTACTCTCTTGCAAAGAGTCGTTCTTCGAAACCAAACTATAAACTGCTGACTGAATCGTTGTTGCTACATATAATGTTATCAAAGGCCTACAAAATGACACTTTTCGATGACATTTCAAGTTTCCCAAACTTTGGTGTCCTTTTTGAATAAAATATTTCAAAATCAAGAACTTTCATTGAAGAAAATGTGGAATTCTATGAAAGAGAGTTTACAAAAATAGCAATATAGCTGCCGGTGTCTCTTCATGATGTGGCGTCACATATGGTAAATATCCGATTTTCTCATTTCAGTATGCAGATGATACATGCTTAATACTAGATGGTACGCGAAGCTCGTTATCTGCAGCTGTGGAAATTTTAATTTTTTTGCTGATATGTCTGGTCTAAAAATTAATTATGCAAAAAGTTCTCTCTTTTGGTTTGGTAAAATGAAAGATACGGTAATCTGCTTCCCTGGTTTTGATAATTTATTTTGGAATTATTCTGGATATTTTGATTTTCTTGGCTTTAAGTTCTCCAAAAGTGTGGAGGAAATGATTAAGCTGAACTTTGATAAAGTCTTAACAGATATTCAAAAGAGCATTTCTAGCTGGAAACGACGATCTTTGAGTTTGATAGAAAAAGTTAAAGTCATCAAATCTCTTCTCGTTCCAAAGTTAAATTATTTATTTGCTTGTTTTCCAAACTCAACGGATATGATTGCAACACTTACCACAATGTTTTTAAATTCATTTGAAATTAAAAAACAGAAAGAATTAGTAGAACACAATTGAATCAACCCTATAAATTTGGAGGCCTTAAAGTGGTTCAAATTAAATCACTTACATTTGCGTCAAGACTTTCCTGGTTAAGACGTTATCTTCAATGTGGAAAAGGGGAGTGGCATAATCTCTTTGAGTTCTTTGTTAAATCCTCTCGTTCCTTCTTTATAATTAGTACAATCCAACATAGTAGGTCCAATTAACACGTTTTGGTATGAAGTTATTGACTCATGGAAATCTTGGAAACTTTTTAAAAAGGTAATAAACATTGATACAAGAAAGAAATGCTTGTCGCAAACAGTTTGGGATAACAGTCTCTTCTCTTTTAAGAAAGAAATTGTTCCGTATGTGAATTGGGTTGAAAAGAGAGTTATTTTTATTAATGACTTAGTGAATGTTAACGGTTCTTTTATGACCTACGAGGAATTCATTAATTGCTATGATATAAAATGTATTTTTTTCAGTTTAACTCCCTTCGGACCAGCATTTTTAATGTCTTTAAATATTTTCTTCAGGTGGAAAATGTTTGTAAGGTTGTAACTCCTATATTTGTCCATACCAAGTTACTCTTTTAATTAGAAATCGTAAAGGATGTAGCAATCTTCGTAAAATTATTGATTCACCAAGTACTAATTGCTTTTCAATTCTAGATAAGTGGGAGCTAAATTTAGAAAGAAGCTTATCTGACCAGTACTGGTTCCGTGTTAACATTAATCCTTTTAAAGTAGTTATCGATTCTAGGCTTCGATCTTTACAGTATAAACAATCGTATTCTTACAACCAACGAATTTGCTGTATAGATAGGTATAAGAAATAACAAACTTTGTACTTTTTGTGATTTATTTGTGGAAACGATTATTCATCTTTTGAGCACATGCAGGGTAGTAAGGTCTTTTTATAATGGGCTTTTTAAAATTGCACATGAACGGTGTGGGTATGATCTTGGCTTTCTTTTGCCTATTCACTTCATTTTTGGTTATTCTGTCATGGATAATGCTAATTTAGGCCTTAACAAAGTTCTCATGTACGCGACATATTTTATATATATATATGACTAAGTGTCAAAACAGTAAGATCTTACGAGTTGAATATTTCCTTCTTTATCTTAAACTTCAGTATAATTGTGAAAAGTATTTGTGTCGCATAAATGATCGCTTATTAGCCTTTAAACAAACTTGGGACATTTGACAGCGTATCTTCTCTTAATGGTCCAGTGACGTGACGGGGGTGACGAAATTGGGAAGAAGTTGGACATGCGGTTGTAGGCACAGTTCGTTTTTTTTTTCTATTGTTTTTACCCTAAATTAATTATTTTCTTTATAGAAAAATTTCAAGTGATGGTTAAGTAAACTTGAGTAAGTTGGAATGAACGGTTGTTTATGTTTCAATAGGAATATGAAGGTCTATAAGTGGGCCCTTCAAAAGCATTATAGGTTTATAATTATCATTGAATAATTTGATGTTGTTTGGTTAATAGTGGATACATTCTATCATGTTTGCCAACCGTTGAAATGTTTTACACAATAACTTTAATATTTTATCACATAAAATATTTGTTTCAATGTTGTACCCATCGTGAAAAGTGAAAAAAGCTTGAATAAAAGAAATAAAAAAAAAAAACAGTGGCGAACCCAGAGGCGGATGGTAAAAAATTGAATAGATAGCCAGGCTAATTGTAACCTAGGCCTAATTACTTTTTTTTTTTTTTTTTTTTGATAGTTGTTACATTATTTGATTACCGTATTTTTGTGTCATATTCTTCAATAAAATGAAAAATGTAAATTATAATGTATCTCGCTTCCGTACCATTTGGTAAACTCCCGTTATGTTTATACATCGCGCAATGACGAATTCTAAATCCAGCGTTTTCCGCCAACGGCCTTTGGTAACGCTGTTTGTGACATCGCATGTGTGTCTATGTCAACACGTTGGGCTACCACTGACTGTCGGATAATGGGCCAATCGTTGATACGAAGGTTATACGGGATGTTGCAGAGTGTGTAAGCGATACGAGTTGAGATATGAATAAACAGATGAGAAGAAGATTTAGTTCTGATTCAGATGATTGACGGTTTCATTCCGTTCCATTAAAAGCCGTCAACAAGAAAAGAATTATTAAAATTTAACTATATACAGATTGACGCAGGTGCTCGTCGTCTGAGGTCTGCTGCAGCAGTGTGTGAGTGCGACCAAAACTTGCATGTTCGGAGCTTTCATGTCTCGGGGAGATTGAAACACGTGCAGCCCCCTGATTGGTGTAAAGTTGTGACGCACCAAATAACTTAGATAAAATTAAGGAATTTGCTGATCTAAATCAATCAATAAGGCGGCTGTAGAGGGTAAATTGGCCACACCTTGAAAGTATGGGATACAGCATACACGTGGAACCAGGGCGGGGTGGTTTGTCACGTTCACCGGTAACACGTGGCGGGGAACAGGAAGGGCCCTGGGAATCTAGGACAAGAGGAAGGGAGAGTTGCTCGTAAATAACAAGATGGCGTTCATGCAAAAGGTCAAGGAGGGTACACCATACTACATGAAACTACGCACAGTTTACACATGACATAGCAATGTTGGCAAGTTGACTAAAACAGTGTGACGGTAATAGAGTACACCCGGTATTAAATTCACATTGACCGTATAGTCCGTTGAAGAAATTATTACCCACACTTTCAAGATAATGTTTTGAAAGCTTGGGAGTTTCATAGTGGCTTAAAATTTTGAAACATTTAGCACCATGTTGCATCTCGCCCCCCTTTTTTCTCTTAGACGCCCGGGCGGGGCAAGAGGCTCTGAAAATGAAGAATTCGGAAATTTGCCAATTGTGAGAGCAGTCTACTGTGTGGTTTTGACAACCCATGAAATTACGGAATTCTCAATCAATTTTCTTTAATAAGCTCCACATTCGTCATTACTTCATTCAAGAAAGCAAAATTTTCCGCGCTCTTCGCGCGCCGCAAATTGCAATTCCAGTTAGCAGAAGTGCTGGCTCATACCTTCCCTTTGGTAAACTTTTCTGAGCTCTGGGTGTGACAAAATCGGAATTTGCTACACTTGTGATACCAGATCACCAAGTGACACCGTTAACTGACTACAGTGCTATTTTCATAAATATTCTTTCATACTGTAATAGAATTCCATATTTTCTCCAATATAAGCTCAAAAATGTCGTCGGAGAACCTCAATACATATGCGTTGGATAAAATTATGTAGCATCAACGATCTTTGGTCGCCGTTCAACCTCAGATATTCTTTCATAGAATTCCATATTTTCTCCAATATAAGCTCAAAAATGTCGTCGGAGAGCCTCATTACATAGGCGTTGGATAACATTATGTAGCAACAACGATCTTTGGTCGCCGCCCAACCTCAGATATTCTTTCATAGAATTCCATATTTTCTCCAATATAAGCTCAAAAAATGTCGTCGGAGAACCTCAATACATATGCGTTGGATAACATTATGTAGCAACAACGATCTTTGGTCGCCGCCCAACCTCAGATATTCTTTCATAGAATTCCATATTTTCTCCAATATAAGCTCAAAAAATGTCGTCGGAGAACCTCAATACATATGCGTTGGATAACATTATGTAGCAACAACGATATTTGGTGGCCGTTCAACCTCAGATATTCTTGCATAGAATTCCACATTTTCTCCAATATAAGCTCAAAAATGTCGTCGGAGAACCTCAATACATATGCGTTGGATAACATTATGTAGCAACAACGATCTTTGGTCGCCGCCCAACCTCAGATATTCTTTCATGGAATTCCATATTTGCTCCAATATAAGCTCAAAAAATGTCGTCGGAGAGCCTCAATACATAGGCGTTGGATAACATTATGTAGCAACAACGATCTTTGGTCGCCGTTCAACCTCAGATATTCTTGCATAGAATTCCATATTTTCTCCAATATAAGCTCAAAAATGTCGTCGGAGAACCTCAATACATATGCGTTGGATAACATTATGTAGCAACAACGATCTTTGGTCGCCGCCCAACCTCAGATATTCTTTCATGGAATTACATATTTGCTCCAATATAAGCTCAAAAAATGTCGTCGGAGAGCCTCAATACATAGGCGTTGGATAACATTATGTAGCAACAACGATCTTTGGTCACCGCCCAACCTCACATTTCCTTGCAGAAACTCCATCATCCAAACTTTTCTGCAACACAAGCTCCATATTTTCAAATATTTGAAATGCCCCTAGTACAGTGGTAATCACACTTAAAAATATGGTGAAATTTGGATGCTTGCCTTCCACCCCCATTTCCCATCTCCTAAATTCTTATAGGCATCAGAGACTAAACAACATACATACCTATGGTGGCGCTCCGCGCAGTGTACATCTAATACCCAACCACATGCAGACCGCTCCCACTGAAAACTCCTGGATCCGCCATCCGCCAAAAAATTAAGACATTAACTTTATACGGTTTTTTCCTACATAATACCATGTTGTGTCTGAATGAAGGATCTTCCATCCAGCAGCAAAAATAGGATTTCCATCGATTTAATGTGGTTTTTCGGTAGAAGAAGGTCTGAACGGACAACTTATACGGCTACTTGCGAAAATTAATTTCATTCAGTCAAGATATCTGAACTCGCCATCAAACAAGACAAATCAAATGTACTACAGCCTAGAAAAGCGCGCACAGAGCGCAAAGTATTTTTTATTTAAAGTGCACCTCAAGTCAAAAAAATTATATATATATATATTTATATATATATATATAAATATATATATATAGCCATTTGATATATATATATATATATATATAGCCATTTGTTCAGGTGGCATTTGTTCCGAGGAAAGGGACCTTAATAGGAATCTAAGTATTCTCCAACAAAATTTAGTTAAACGTGGTTATCCCGCTTCTACAGTTAGGAATAAAATTTCCAAAGCTAGGAATGTTCCCCGATCTAATTTGCTTCACCCGGGACCTGAGACTAATAATAAGAAAAAGGAGATTGTTGCCCCTCTTGTTACTACCCGGAACCCACGTCTGCCTCCTCTGGTCCAGATTTTGAAAAAACATTTCCCGATTTTACAGATGTCTAAAACCTTTCGTAACAAATTCCCGAGTCCCCCAGCTGTCATTTACAGACAGCCCCCTAACCTCAAGTCCTTGCTAGTTAGAGCCAAGTTACCCGACCATTCAAATAGTGAGACTAAGGGGTGTTTTAAGACACATTTAGTTCGGTGTGTCACTTGTGCTTCTCTCAAAGAAACCAAATGTATTCGGAGCTTCTCTACGGGTCAAAAGTTTAATTTGTTTCATTCAATCACTTGTTGTACTAAAGGCGTAGTGTATTTGGTGAACTGTCTTGACTGTAAAAAGCAATACGTGGGAGAAACAGGAGGAGAGCTTAGGATTAGACATCGTGGTCACAGGCAGGAATTTCGAAAAGCGACTACCCCTTTGGGAAAACATTTTCAAAGCTGTAAAAATTTTGAGCTGATAGGGATAGAAAAGATCCACAACAATAGTAAGGCAATTAGAGAAGAAGTAGAACTAAAATGGATTTATCGTCTTAACACGTTCGCTCCAGTAGGTATAAATGTTAAGGATTTGACATATAACATGTAAGCCCTCCTCTGCAGCGGTCTCTTTTGTTAGAAGGTTTTTGTCCGAGATTAAGCATCAGTTTGCATGTGTACGTGATCAAGAAAGGTCTACCCTTTCGAAACGTTGTACAATTTTACACTTTTAACTTTTTACGTTTTACCAGTGTCTTCATCAAACTGCTTTGAGATTTACCTATCCTGTTTTACTTTTCAACATTTAATAAACTTTTATGGATGACAGTAATATTTCGTGTGTCTGGTGGCCTCTGTTTTTCGTCTATATATATATATATATATATATATATATATATATATATATATATATATATATATATATATATATATATATATATATATATATATATATATATATATATATATATATATATATATATATATATATATATATATATATATATATATATATATATATATATATATAGGTCGAAAAGAGGTAGTAAAAAGTGCTTAAAAGTTTGAGGAAAACTCCACGACGTTTCAGGTAAACACCCTTCATCAGGTGGCAAAAACCAAACTGAACAACCAACAGTAATAATTGGACACGACAAACATCAAATCCGAAGCGTTCCCTGTAAAAACAGAACCGAACGAAAGTGACTGTCAGAAAACATGAGTGCGAAGCATGAAACACAAATCAAAAAAAGAAAAAGAGCGTCCTGGATGAAAAAGTGCACGTACAAATGGAACATGGTCGGAAAAAGGGGGAAAAAAGTAGACAAAAACTAGGTCCGGAAAAAATAATATTTAGGGCTACACAGTAAAAAATGAGCACGAACGGGTAAGTGTAAAAGGAGTCAAAACTGGCTCAAGGGGTGAATATTACAAAAGGTCAATTCTAACGATCTGAAATTCTAATAAAATACTGAAGACAAAGATCGTGTCAAATCTTCTGAGGCAACAAGATGTTAAAAACGGTAAAGAGTTCAAAACTTAAAAGTTTTAAAACGGCAAAACTCAGTTGTTAAAAACGCACTACGTTTCGTGGAGATACACTCCCCTTGCTCACGTGCTAAGAAATAACAGTAATGGAAAGTGTACTAGCTATTAGGCAATGCTTTATTTAGGCTTACATCTTTTACGTTAAGACCTATAGGGGCGAGAGTATTCAACCGGTAAATCCATTTCATTCTACCTCCTCCCTAGTTTTCTTGTTATTGTTACGTAGCTTTTCGATACCTATTAATTCGAAATTTTTACACCCCTTAAAATGCTTACCATTGGAAGTTTGACCTTTTCTAAACCCCTGTCGGTGACCCCTAATTCTAAGCTCTAATCCCGTTTCACCCACATACTGCTTATGAAAATCCAAACAATTAACCAAGTAGATTAATTACGCCTTTGGTGGTACGGGTTAGATCCCCCCTCACCTGGAAATTCTGACTTTTATTAAAACTTTGTACAACAAGAGTTTCACGTAAGACACTATAGTGTCTTCAATTGCCTTGAATCCTCTTCAAGGCAATTAGAAAAATTGTTAGCTCGGAGAGGCCTAATCGGATTATTTGGGTGTGTATCATCAGCAAGCTGGTAAGTCGCTTCTGATGTTCAAGCCGAAAGGCGATGTGGTTTTGAGATTGAGTTTCCAGAAATTTTCTTTAGCTTTTCTAGCTTTGTCGGTCCATGTATAGTTTTGATCGATAGCAACGACCCGTAAATTTTTGACAGAATGATGAGGCAAATTGAAATGGTTAGCAACAGGTTGTTCAACCTTTTTGGTTTTAATTGCTGACCTGTGCATTCTCATTCGAAGAGTATTTTTAGATTCTCCGACATACTGCACACCACATAAATTGCAGTTTATGAGATAAATGACATTTTTGGAAAGACAATTAATTTCTTGTCTAATTTTGAAGGTGCGTGCATTTTGATTGCTCTTTAAGCCTTTTGTGGAATCAACCAGGGCGCACGTCTTGCAGTTGGGAGGGCGAGGTGAACATTCAAAATTTTCGTTGTTTTCCTCGACTGAGGCTTTGTCCTGGAATTTTGCCCTAACCAAAATGTCCCGTAAATTTGAGGGCCGCTTGAAGGCAACAACGGGGGGTTGGGGAAAGATAGACCTTAGGCGATCGGTACTCTGAAGTGTGGGCATATGCTTTTTGATGAATTTGGCTAGTGGTGGTATACCTGGATGGTATTCAGTTACCAATGGTACTCTGTCGGAATTGCGATGACGAGTTTTGTACGTCAGAGTTTGCGAGCGAGGGGTTTCTTTTGCCTTTTTGATAGCATTTTCAATTGATCCCCGAAAATATTGCCGGTTATGGAGGTAACCAGATAGTTCCTTTGCCCGAGTGTCAAAATCTGTTTTAAAAGAACTTTCTAGGTCTTTCTTGATGGGAGTTTTGCCCCGAATCGGATTGAAGGCGTTGGTGCAAGCGGAGATGCCTTCCTCATGTGGTATGTTTGTGTACAACGAGGACACTTCAAGAGTGGCCAGAATTGTGTCCGGCGGGAAATTTTTGATCTTCCCAATTTTGCGGATGAAGTCCGTAGTGTTCTGAACGTAGGAGGGGAGGGTCGGAACCATTGGTTGGATAAGCGCGTCAACAAATTTTGAATTTTTTTCCGTGACAGTCCCGTTGCCGGAAATAAAAGGTCTGCCCGGACTACCCGTTTTGTGAATTTTGGGCAGAAAATAGAAACGGCCTGGTTTAGGATCTACCTGGAGGAGATTCTGGCCGCGGTTTCAGAGTCAATAGAGACGTTGCGAACCATCTTTTTGATGACCGCCTCCACTTTTTTCGCAATTTACGAAGTGGGATCTGAGTTTAGACGTCTGTAGTGGTCGGGATTGCCAAGTGATCTCAGGGCTTCCTCCCTGTAAAATTGAGTCCCCATTGCAACAATCGCAGAGCCTTTGTCCGCCGGCTTGATAACAATATCATCACGATGCCGTAGACTTCGAATGGCCCGACGTTCACTTTTTGTGAGATTGTCGCCGAAATCTGGGGAAGGGGTGTGGTTTTTCATATCCTCTTTAACGGCCGAAATAAATGATTCCAGTTGCGGACAACGCCCCTTTGGTGGGTTCCAGGTGCCTTTTGGTTTAAATTGATACGATATATCGTTGTCCGGTGGAGAATTTAGGCCGTCTTCCTCAGCAAAATACTCCCGAAGGCGCAAGCGTCGTAAAAACGCTTTCATGTCTAGCGTTAATTTCTGCGTGTCCGTCTGCCTTGGTTTGGGGCAGAGATTGAGTCCCTTCGAGAGAATATTAGTTTCTCCTTCAGAAAGCTGACACGATATGGCTACTGACAACCGCGGTGGTGGCGGTGGAAGTCTCGGTAACCGGTTTACGAATAAATCTCCGAGACCTGCTTTTCTGAAAATTTGAAATCACTTGATTTGAAGTGACAGTCACTTGGTATGAAGTGACATGATCTCTTTGGAATTTGCGTTGTTGCCTAGAATTTAGAGTACGAGAGAGTCGGAGACAGTCCTGAGAGATAAGCCGAAGCTTGTTTTGAAGCTCGGATTTGGGAAGCTCTCTCTTTTCAGCTTCTTGGTTTTGGAATCTATTTGGTGATTAAGTTCATTGATGGTTTTCCGACAATTTCCAATTTGTACTTCCATCAGTCTGAGAGACGTTTTTCTGAGTATACCTTTCCAGTTGGCGTAGCTTCCACTGTCGGAGAGTGGCCAACCGGTAGGGACTTTAATTTGAATCCCTTTCGGTAGCGTATTGTTTGCTCGGTATGTTTTATAGTTGGAAAGGTGATGTCGATACCTGGCACGTTTTTCGCACAGGCGTCGAAGTAATTTTAAAGTTTCCAAAGTGCTTTCCATGGGTGTATGGGTGTATATATATATAAATATATATATATATATATATATATATATATATATATATATATATATATATATATATATATATATATATATATATATATATATATATATATATATATATATATATATATACACATGTTGAAGTACGCGTACTGGATTTCCAATATAATGAAAAAAGAGAGGGTAACGCCTTCATCATATCCAGTAAATCATAGAAAACAATTTATTTCAAGCTACCTCGCTCTTCCTCAGTTGTTAACGACAAAATGGAAGTCAACGGTCTGAACTACGAGCAAGCCCAGCACTAAGTAATACAGGGAATACAGCATAACACAAAAGAATTACAATTAGATAACAATTAGACATAATGGGCCTAAAGAGATTAAGAAGATTACGTTTGTTGTACCCAGGAGTAGTTACTCAAAATTGATAGATCCCTATTTAACCCTGTTATATGTGACTTAAGCTTAAGGATAGTGCTCAATTCGTATTGTTTTCGTTTCTCCGCCGAAGGAAAATTGCCTGCAAGTAAAAGAAATCGTAAATCGGATAAAGAGTGGCCAGGTAAGTTAAAGTGAGCTGCTACAGGAAAACCCGTTTTGTTGTGTCTGACAGAATGTTTATGGTTATTAAATCTTAGTCGAAATCTATCACCTGTCTCTCCCACGTATGCAATTTCAGGGCATTTAACACAAAAAGGGTAATATACAACATTAGACGAGTTACAGTTGAAGGGACCGGAAGTAAGTTTGACCCCAGAGGAAGTATCAATGAAGTGGGTAGAGTTATTAATAAAAGTACAAATTTGACACCTAGGTTTATTACAGGGTCGGTTGCCTCCTGAGGTAGCGCTGCGAAAAGGTTTGTTTCTGCTAATAATAGATCTTAAATTACGGGGTTGTTTACGCGCTATGGTAGGAGGTAGAGGAAAAATTTCCTTAATTTCAGGGTCACTTTGAAGGATGCTCCAGGAAGACCTGATTTCCTGTAGGAGGGGGTCAAGGTCGGGATGATGGGTAAGGACTAGGGGGATGCGCTCTAAAGTGTTCTTCTCTCTATTACATTTATCCTTTAACAATATGGGTAACTTATGAACCTTAGGGAGGGTATAAAACGATCCAGACACCTATGACTATATCTCTGAGGCCGAATCACAACTTTCCAATGAGAAGTTCTACAAAGAGGTCAAAGTAGACCCAACTGAGTCATTCAAACTTGAACTTGACAATCTTGTACATGACTTTAGTACTAACGTCATCCCAGAGATTCAACAGTTGACCCCCGCCACTCCTAGACCTGGATCGTTTTATACCCTCCCTAAGGTTCATAAGTTACCCAAATTGTTAAAGGATAAATGTAATATCGACACCACTTCCCTATCGGAAGTGGACCTTGTTCAACTAGCCGTGCAACATAACATTCAAATTCCTGGCCGACCTATCATTTCGGGGATCGGCACCCTTACTGAATTTATTTCTGCTTATGTTGATTCCTTCCTTAAGCCCTTACTACAGAACATTCCCAGTTTTATCCAAGATACCACTGATTTTTTACGTAAACTTTCTGCTAATACTAGGGTTTTAAGTAATGATGCCATTCTGGTAACCATGGATGTCACGTCTCTCTACACTAACATCCCACATTCAGAAGGCACTGAAGCATGCAAATTGGCCCTTGAAAGATCGGGCTGTAACCATACCAGAGAAATATGTTCATTAATCGAGTTCATTCTCAAGCATAATAATTTCACCTTCTGTGAGAGAAATTTTATACAGACCAACGGTACAGCCATGGGTACTAGAATGGCACCCTCATATGCAAATTTGTTTATGGCGGACTTTGAACATAAATTATTAAGCTCGGCCAATGTTAAACCGTTTTTTTATGTTAGATATATAGATGACATTTTCTTTATCTGGAATGAGGGACCTGAAGAACTCTTAAAATTTTTTCAATTGGCTAATGACCAACATCCGTCTATAAAATTTACAATGGAGTCCTCCCAAGTCAGTATCCCCTTCCTTGATGTCGAGGTTTGTCTTAAAGAGGGTCGTGTTGCTACGAAAGTGTATACTAAACCTACCGACAGACACTCTTACCTCCATTATAGGAGCTTTCACCCGTTACATATTAAAAGATCTATAGTTTACAGTCAGCTTCTTAGATACAAACGCATTTGCTCCGATAACTCTGATTTTGTCAAAGAAAGTACAAACCTTTTCCACTATTTCCTATGCAGAGGATACCCTTTCAAACTTTTAGATACCGCTTTCCGACGTGTTGAACCACTCAAGCGTGAGCGGCTCCTACAGTATAGAGAGAAGAGCACTTTAGAGCGCATTCCCCTAGTCCTTACCCATCATCCCGACCTTGACCCCCTCCTACAGGAAATCAGGTCTTCCTGGAGCATTCTCTAAAGTGACCCTGAAATTAAGGAAATTTTTCCTCTACCTCTTACCATAGCGCGTAAACAACCCCGTAATTTAAGATCTATTATTAGCAGAAACAAACCTTTTCGCAGCGCTACCTCAGGAGGCAACCGACCCTGTAATAAACCTAGGTGTCAACTTTGTACATTTATTAATAACTCTACCCACTTCATTGATACTTCCTCTGGGGTCAAACTTACTCCCGGTCCCTTCAACTGTAACTCGTCTAATGTTGTATATTACCCTTTTTGTGTTAAATGCCCTGAAATTGCATACGTGGGAGAGACAGGTGATAGATTTCGACTAAGATTTAATAACCATAAACATTCTATCAGACACAACAAAACGGGTTTTCCTGTACCAGCTCACTTTAACTTACCTGGCCACTCTTTATCCGATTTACGATTTCTTTTACTTGCAGGCAATTTTCCTTCGGCGGAGAAACGAAAACAATACGAATTGAGCACTATCCTTAAGCTTAAGTCACATGTAACAGGGTTAAATAGGGATCTATCAATTTTGAGTAACTACTCCTGGGTACAACAAACGTAATCTTCTTAATCTCTTTAGGCCCATTATGTCTAATTGTTATCTAATTGTAATTCTTTTGTGTTATGCTGTATTCCCTGTATTACCAAGTGCTGGGCTTGCTCGTAGTTCAGCTCGTTGACTTCCATTTTGTCGTTAACAACTGAGGAAGAGCGAGGTAGCTTGAAATATATTGTTTTCTATGATTTACTGGATATGATGAAGGCGTTACCCTCTCTTTTTTTCATTATATTGGAAATCCAGTACGCGTACTTCAACATGTATGTATATATATGTATATATATATATATATATATACATTTCAGAGCATGAAAAATTAATTCTACACTCTTAAAACACTGGGCAATATTTTCGTTGGGCAAAACGCTTTGGTTAAATGTTGGTCAAACTTTGCTCATATAATGGTAAAAACGTTTCTTCGATTCACGTTTATTCCACTATCCAATCATTGGGCAAACTGTTAACAAGCTTACACTCAACGGTTGGGCATATATTTGGTCTATCTACTTGTTGGGTAATTAATTGCTAATTAGCATAATGTTTGCTCATTGGATGGGCAATAAACTTTGCCCGTTCCGCATACGTAAATGTGATAAAAGCATTGGACACAATGAACATGTGAAAGTTAAGAACACGCGTACGTACGTATTTCTCAGTGGTTCAAAGTCATTAGCAGCTCATCGAACGACAACTATCTCGCTGATTAATGTCTCAGATTACCTTGAGGAATGGAGCTTGGAGGGTTCTTGAGTGTGTCTGAGGCTAAATACGAGTACAAGGAGTTGTGTGGAGTATTTAATGTTTATATCGAAGATATAGTCAACACGATTTAGGAAGAAACTGGTGCTGCTACTGAGCCATGGCGGAAACGTTCGCCTGCTCATCCAGGCTAGGCTAACACAGCCTAACACTATGTTTGGGTTCTGTAATGTGTCAATGTGAGTTTGATTAGCCTACAGACTAGGCTAGCCTACATCCTTTGGCTTACTATGGCAGCATCACGGTTTCCTAATCGTTTGATTCTATCATTGGATACTTCTCTCCTTGCCATATTTATTTCAACACAATCTTCAAGTCTTCATGATGCCTTATTGTCGGATAATCTGAGCCTGATTTATAAATGGCCACATTTACTAGGGCAATGCACTAGGGATTAGCCCAACAGTTGGTTAAAGAATATGCCCAACTGATGTTGAAAAAGCACCCACGGTTATGGAAAAGATGATTAACGTTTAACCAACGGTTGGTGAATGCATTTGCCCAACATCTTAATAAAAGACGTGCCCAACAAGTGGGTATGTTTTAAATGCCCATTTACCAAACAGTTGGGTAGTTTCCTGCCCAACAGTTAGGTTCAAACTTTACCAAATTTGGTTGGTTAAAGTTTTGCCCAACTGTTTAGGTTGTTGAATAGATGCCTAGTGTTGGTCAAAAAGTTGGGCAAATTTTGCCCATTTTTTTAAGAGTGTAGCAGTCCAACTGCCATTAATATAACTCCCATTAATAGCACATTCCTGAGCTGAGATATGAAATGCTGAAGTTAATTAACAAATTGGTCCATTGCGCAATGACTGGTGACTTTCTTGTTTTACAACTCATATAACTTGCTTTGTTTCCCTTTAAAATTAAAAATGTTTTAATGACCTTAAACACTTCCTGTTTGCTTGCATAGCATGCTGCATAGAGATGGCTTAATTTATTTAATGAATTACATCACCTCATAAGAGTAAGAGTGGGAGTGATATCACGCCTCGGTACATGGTTCAGTAACATTCAGAAAAACAAAGAAGTACAAAGATTGTGATTTGAGTAGTACAACAATGACATCACAAATTATTGAGCAATATACACTTTTAATTTGAGTGAATAAACTTCAGCATTTTATATCTCACCTCCGGAATGTACTATGAAGATGAGCTTCTATCGAGGAAAATTGTTGATGCTGGGATCCCTATATGAGGAAATATGAAAAGTTCGGGAATTATACTGCAGGATCCGTATTTCTTATCGACAAGTCTGAGATTGCACGGAGACCAAAGATCGTTGTTGCTACACAATATTATCTAAGGCCTAGGTCTACAAATTGAGGCTCTCCGACGACGTTTTGAGAGTCAAGAGCTTTCACTAGAAAAAAATGGAATTCAGAAAATAGCTCTTAACTGTCATGTAGTTGCCGATACTACGTGATGATCTGGTTATTTTGTCATTTCCAGAGTTTGGAAAAATTTATCAAACAGATTTATAGTGAACACGACTGCACTTGTATCTCCAAACTGCTGCGCGCAAATTGCTCGCGAAAATTTTGCATTTTGGACAGTTGACACAAATAGGCTTAATTACAAAAATGGAGCTTTTAAAGGGGAGATTTTGGAATTCAAGTTTCATTGAAAGAAGATTTGGGAGAACCGCACTATAGTTGACAAGTGTCACAAGTGGCTAATTTCGGATTTTTTTACTTTTCAGAGACACGGGGCCCTGTATCTACTACTGGATACAACTTACGCTGAAGAACATAATCTTTAAGTAACTTTTAAAAAGGGGGGGGGATCCTTGATACTCTCTTTCAACTCTGCAACAGGGCGTGACAGACAAATTAAATTTCGTAAACTATGAAATGCCTGCATGTGAGTTTTATCAGACCGGCGTTGAACTTTTGTCCAAGTAATGATTGCTTATTATACATCAGGATGAGACAAAAGGCGGAATGGTGACTTGTTCATGAGCAAGAAATGGATACCTGCACGAAAAATCATTTTGCGTTATAAGGGGACGCAGTGGCGTAGCCAGGATGGAATTTTTAGGGGGCCTAGGTAACAAGTGGGGTACGGGGGCTGGTACCTCCGAGGGTCAGGCGTCGCAAGACTATCGGAGCGCTACCACCAGTTGGCGCGGAGTATACAAGAAAATTTGGGGCTTTACAAACCCTCCAGATGGCTGGAAACGGCTTTTCCCACGTTTTTAAGCCTTGAAATATACGAATCTCATGTCTAACACTTTTCAAATAATGAGAATAAAAAATCATTCTATGGAAAATGGTTATACATACACTTTTAGGCCTACGTTTTAGAATTTTCATTTGGGGATCATGAAAAATTTCAAATTACTCATTTTTAGTCTTTGCAGAGATTTTGCAAGTGACATACTTAGTACCAAAGAAACAATGCTTCCGGTTTTCAGTGGTGTCTAGATACAAAACGGTGCAGTATTTGTTCAGTCATCGGTACATTACGTAATAAAAATTAAAATACTACGGGTAAATCTCTCAAAATATTTAAACCGCAAAGCAGAAGTATGGATCATGCGGGAAACACATGAAATCCGGACCTTGTGGACATTTTACAAATCCGCCACTGCCAACAAGTAAAAATAGGACTTGTCGAAAAAATCGTTCTACAGTGGCACTTGTCATGAGCAGGAATGACGCAAGACATAGGCCTACTTGTTAGGGATGGAAGGGAAGGGAAGAATTATTCGAAGGCAGTACACTGTTAAAAATTTCTGTGTATTTACAGACTTTTTTAACTTAAACTTTTTGTATTTTACTTTTAATAGAGATTTTCTGTATCTTTACAGACACTTTGTATTGCTACAATAAAAAGAGGTTGTTTAACATGTATTTTCTGTTTATTTGAAAAACCATTTCTGACTGCTTTTTTAACCAAATTTTACTGCTTTGTAAAACTTTTTCTGTAAATTTACAGAAATTTTAACAGTATTTTGTATTTTTCTGATTTCACATAAAAATACTGTCATTTAACAAACATTCATTTTGTATTTAAGCTGAAAAAGAAACAAAAATAAGCCCAAACAAACAAATAAGAAACAGCCAGAAAATTTTCAATATATAACATGCATCGTTCTGCGAAGTTTCAGTTTAAAAAAAAAAATTTGGCAAATTTATGGCCCTATTTGAAAATTAACTTACATTTATTATAAAAGCATACCTAGTTATTACGTTCTTAGTTATAAATATCATACAACTGGTGTTTTGTCACACATTTTTAAGTAAAAAGAAATTGTAAGGCCCTAATTTCAGAGCACTGACAATTGGTATACTGATGTCAACTCATCGCCACAGGCGCTCATGCACTTGATCGGAGCAAATTAAAAACGTTTCACAAATTTACTTGAAAGAGTCTGTAAATTTACCACTTTATGACGTAAATCTCATTTTGCATAAATGGGTGGAGCTTATTTTGTAGGCATTTTCCTAACAAAAGGATTGCTGTTGCTTTGAATAATATCTTCTTTGGCGTTTTTTAATCAGGAAGTGATAAACTTATTGTTTACCTTGTCTGGAAATGTTTGTAATCAATGTATTTGCATTCTTTGTCATATTTATTTTAAAAACAATTACTATATTGTACAAAAAATGTGACTTTCCAATTACAAAGTTCCTAGAGATAGCAGTCCACTTGACAACAATATGACAACAAAGCATCCTCAATGTGTTTTGATTGAAAACAACTTCGTAACGACACATTACGTTGATAAGCAAATACCTGATCTACGTAATGATGAAGTGTATGTTACGTAATAACATATGAAAGGTGAAAAAGCGATATTATAATAAATATTAAAACGTCGGGAATGAAAACAGTAGGCTGTAAATTCACATAAAATTAAGGTAAACAAAACAGAACAATTCTGTAATTCGATTTTACAGTAGACTTTTGTAAACTAATTTACATGCAAAAACTGTAAAGAAAAAACAAACCCTTAATGTTTTTTCATGATTACAGTCTGGCTGTAAAAAAAACATTATTTGGTTGGAAAAAAATTTGCCATAAAAATTATGTAAATTTACAGAGAAATTTTTTAACAGTGTACCTTACCCTTTAGGCATATTTTGTGTATAACAAAGTATAGGAATGATCGTGTAAGAATGGTCTCCAGTGTATGATTGCCTTGTTTCAGTAAATCAACCCGCCATCTGAAAGGCAGAAAGGATCTTTACCTACGGTCACATTCGAGTTTGTCGTCGAGACGTTCGTTTCATCTTCGAAGTGAAATGCACGACAGTGCAGATTATATACGGTGTCTTATTTATAGTGAAAGTAGGCATTTTGGAAAGTGGCGGAGCTAGGGATTCCGGTCAGAGTGGGCGAAAAGGGTCTGCAGGGGCGCTTCGAAAGAGTAAATACCCTGAGCCTCAGCGCGATCGAAGCCACGGCTTTTCAGACTTTCAATTTTATTTTCTGCACCTGGTTGAAGGCTTCTATTAAAACATGTTTAAATTTTCTATCCATGGGCCTCCGCAAAAGCAAATTCGGGGAGCAAAATTCTTTAAGGGGAAAAGCTCCGCACCACCATGAGTTGGCGCGGAGCGCAAGAAAAATTTTGGCCCAAAATGCCTCTCAGATTGCTGGAAATGGCATTTCTAAAGCCTCTTTACCGCATATAAATAGGGAAAAAACTGAGGGAACTATTAAGAAGTATTTATGTTAATTTTTCTTTGAGTTTTTCCAGGGGAGGACAAGTTCCCCCTTGCCCCTACTCGTATGGAGGCGGTCATTATATTTTGTGTTATTCTCAGGTTTAATAATGGGCTACTTTGCAGTGGCGGATCCAGGAATTTTCAGTGGGGGGGGGGGCTGCATGGGACTGGGTATTATATGTACACTGAGCGAAGCGCCACAATAGGTATCTATGTTATTTAGTCTCTGATGCCTTTAAGAATTCAGGAAATGGGAAACGTGGGTGGTAGGCAAGCATCCAAATTTTACCATATTTTTAAGTGTGATTACCACTGTACTAAGGGCATTTCAAATATTTGAAAATATGGAGCTTGTGTTGCAGAAAAGTTTGGATGCTGGAGTTTCTGCAAGGAAATTTGAGGTTGGGAGGCGACCAACGATCGTTGTTGCTACGTAATGTTATCCAACGCATATGTATTGAGGCTCTCCGACGACATTTTTTGAGCTTATATTAGAGAAAATATGGAATTCTATTACAGTATGAAAGAATGTTTATGAAAAAAACACTGTATATAGTTAACGGTGTCACTTGGTGATCTGGAATCACAAGTGTAGCAAATTTGCGATTTTGTCACACCCAGAGCTCGGAAAAGTTTATCAAAGGGAAGGTATGCGCCAGCACTTCTGCCAACTGGAATTGCAATTTGCGACGCGCGAAGAGCGCGGAAAATTTTGCTTACTTGAATGAAGTAATGACGAAAGTGGATCTTATTAGAGAAAACTGATTGAGAATTCCGTAATTTCATGGGTTGTCAAAACCACACAATAGACTGCTCTCAAAATTGGCAAATTTCCGAATTCTTCATTTTCAGAGCCCCTTGCCCCGCCTTGGCGTCTAAGAAAAAAAGGGTGGCGAGATGCAACATGGTGCTAAATGTTTCAAAATTTTAAGCCACTATGAAACTCCCAAGCTTTCAAAACATTATCTTGAAAGTGTGGGTAATAATTACCTCAACGGACTATACGGTCAATGTGAATTTAATACCGGGTGTACCCTTTTACCGTCACACGGTTTTAGTCAACATGGCGACATGGCTATGTCATGTGTAAACTGTGCGTAGTTTCATGTAGTATGGTGTACCCTCCTTTACCTTTTGCATGAACACCATCTTGTTATTTACGAGCAACTCTCCCTTCCTCTTGTCCTAGATTCCCAGGGCCCTTCCTGTTTCCCGCCACGTTTTACCGGTGAACGTGACAAACCACCCCGCCCTGGTTCCACGTGTATGCTGTATCCCATACTTTCAAGGTGTGGCCAATTTACCCTCTACAGCCGCCTTATTGATCATTTAGATCAGCAAATTCCTTAATTTTATCTAAGTTATTTGGTGCGTCACAACTTTACACCAATCAGGGGGCTGCATGTGTTTCAATCTCCCCGAGACATGAAAGCTCCGAACCTGCAAGTTTTGGTCGCACTCACACACTGCTGCAGCAGACCTCAGACGACGAGCACCTGCGTCAATCTGTATATAGTTAAAGTTTAATAATTCTTTTCTTGTTGACGGCTTTTAATCGAACGGAATAAAACCGCCAATCATCTTGAATCAGAACTAAATCTTCTTCTCATCTGTTTATTCATATCTCAACTCGTTTCGCCTACCCACTCTGCAACATTCAGTATAACCTTCGTGTCAACGATTGGCCCATTATCCAATGGTCAGTCGTACTCCCCAACGTGTTGACATAGACACACATGCGATGTCACAAACAGCGTTACAAAAGGCCGTTGGCGGAAAACGCTGGATTTAGAATTCGTCATTGCGCGATGTATAAACATAACGGGAATTTACCAAATGACACTGAAGATAGATACATTATAATTTACATTTTTTCATTTTATTGAAGAATATGACACAAAATACGGTAATCAAGTAATGTAACAACTATCACTGTATTTTTAAAAAGCAATTAGGCCTAGGTTACGATTAGCCTGGCTATCTACACAATTTTTTACCATCCCGGTGGGGGGGGGGGGGGGTATGCATACTCCCATCCCCCCCCCCCTGGATCCGCCACTGCTACTTTGTGAAGATGAAGATTAAACCTACTAGAGCTAAATTGGAAGCAATCTTACAGGGGGAATAGTTACGGAAATTAATCACCGTACGGTGTACATTTTTGGCATCTGGAAATTAAGATAAGTACACGAAGAAGCATGAATTGACGTAATTTACATCATGTGACCACTCTGAAATAGCTATTAATTAAGAACATTGAAAGAAATAGCCAAGACAAAAGGTCTGCGTGGCTCTCTAGATTCCGAATTCATGATAAGTAAAAGCATACTTAACCTAGGCTTATTTGATGCAAATTTCTGGCTTTTGAGATCACGAAAGTACATAAACAAGCATTTTCATGGGATCATCGTGCAGTCACGGTGTCAGAAATAGCCATTTGTCATGAGAATGATCACTCGAAGAAAAGCAAAATGGAAACTGCTCATTAAACCCTTAAATCTTTACCACTATGATAACAGTTTTATTTTATTTTAACCTGAATGTTCTCTTTAAATGATTTTGAAAAATGTTGTGGAAGCTGCGGTATCTTTATTAACTCTTTTTGTTGTCTACGTTGACAATAATCCCGACAACAAGAGGGCTATTTGCGCTACAATTATTGTTGCGCCCTTTGCAACATCTTTCATTGACCGGGAGGGTGAATTTAATGTCAGTCGGTGTATTTTGTGCGCTTATAATCACGCTTGGTGTGGAAGCAATTAACTCAGCACAGCGACAACATTCATTAGTGCGTATAAAGCATGAAGATACGTTTCGGGAAAACCTATCCCAATACTACAGAAGACCCTTTTCATCAGAATAAAATGCAGATAGTACAGTTACTGGTGGCTGTTTGAGCATTTTGTTATCTGGGCCTTAAAACAAAGCTTTTAAATTATGTCTTTTGCCAATAACGGTGCAAGAGTAAAGTATGTTCAAAACCTAAAAAGGGCGCCGACAGACGATTTTGGTCCGTCGGGAGGGGGGGGGGGGGACCGCCCCCTGACCATATGGCAGCTCCGCCACTGATTTGGAAGTGATTACTTAATACTTGATTTCATACGTTCACACAAAATGAGTTTTACACAAATTCATGCATGTTTTCTTATTTGTTACACTCATTTTATTTATTTACTGTTTTTGAAGGGAATACTTCAAAGTTTATTTCAGTTCAAACATTCGATTTTTTCTCAATTACTTAATCAGGACGCAAAATAGGATGAGGATGGGGGGGGGGTGTGGGCTGAAGAAAATCAGGCTCCCCGTGGCTACGCCACTGAGGGGCGTACCGTATGTCACTAGATGGAGACATTCATCGTAGGAACTTGAGATTACGCCGCAACGCGTGACTATCAAATCGGAAGACATGAGAATTGACAGCCTATTATTTAGGACAACCTCCCCCAGCAAATCGAACTATCAATTCTAGAGGTCTAGGGTTAACATACTTCTATTGAGCTTTATTTTTCAAAAAACAATTTAGGTCTACTTCGTATAGTTACTCATCATGTTAAGTGTTTTCAGACAAAATTTCATATCAGCCGTGAACAAAGGGGGAGGGGGTGGGCCCGACCAGTGGCGTAGCCACGGGGTGTGTTGGGGGTCAGACCTCCCCCATGACCCAACCTTGCAATGCAAAAAACACCTAATAATTTAGCGGTGTTTTCTCTCTACCCTTAGACTTTTCTCATTTCGTGTCCCACAACCCCCTGGGTTTCGTGTTCTGGCTACGCGCCTGGGCCCTACCGACGCCCCTGCAACAAACCAACTTATTCTTTCGACAAAAGTCGGTGCACTGACTCTGATGCTATGATAATAATGATATTCTTCACTTTTCAAAATTGTGGGAAGTTAGGAACTAGGCTGTACAGGTTATATTATGAAGGAAAAAACACACTTAAGCATGTATTGAAGCTGACTCGTAATTTTTATTTAAGAATTCCATTGAAAGTGAAGATTTCAGAAATATAAATCCATGAATTTGAGGTCCTTCGGTTACGAATTGAGTATTATGGAAGCTGGGATTGACCGCCCAAACTCCTGTGAATTGAAAAAGAGTAGAGCGACGCCAATCATGTTGTAAGAATTAATCGGTTTTCTCCATTCTTTAATTTTCCTTGAAAAATCTGATTTAGCGTTAAATTTAAGTAGAGGATAAAGAAAAGATTGCCGACTTTGGAGAAGAAGTCATTTTCCAACCAGCCATAGAAAGAGTTCAGGTATCGGTCTAAAAGACCTAACTTTCCCAAACAAAATTGTTCCTGTACAATCACATTAATATGCGAGGCCCAAGCGTGCCATCCCATAATAGTCTCCCGCCAATCCTAACTTGGCTGTTACAAGTAGGAACCCTCCCCCTTTTATGAAGTAATTATTTAGCTTAAAATTTACGGTTTCCCTTTCTAAAGTCCACAAAAGTGTCCATATTAATCAAAATGTAGCATTTTATTTGTTAAATGTTACTGCATGTATCCCAACGGTCTACTATATTGTCGTTTTAGAGGATTCACAACAGAAGGTGTTAAGAATATCCAGAGGGTGCTCGTTCTTGAGGTCGTATCCCTTCACCACACCCAAGGATGTAGGTCCCCTCTTGGTTTTCCTCAGCGCGTGCAGATTTGTGCTCGGAAAATTAGGTCAGATACAGACGTGTTCGTCAGAAACGAGGGGGATTTGTACCGGAATCTTCGGAGGTAGACTCTCAAGTGTGGATTAAGAATAAGCATTTTATCCTTGGTAATACCGGTAGATCGGCGACGGCGGACCGCCATTACACTGTTGTGTATGTTTTGTGTGTACAGTGCGGCTTAGTGTGGTATGTATGCGCTGTGTGGAAAGCACATGCACAACCACCGTGTGTATACAAATGCTGCGAATCAGCTAGTTTTTCACCAAACCCTGCTTCCTTCGACACTGAGGTAGGCCGTGTAGGACAGATCACAAATTTGAAACAGTAACTATGGCGTGTTGTCTGAGTGAAGAGGCAAGGGAACAAAAAAGAATCAATCAGGAGATAGAGAAACGGCTACGTAAAGACAAACGAGATGCTCGCAGGGAGCTGAAGCTTCTTTTGCTCGGTAAGTATCTTGTAGGATAGGCCCGTTTACCTAACATGGCCTACATACTGCTTTAGTCAATGAATCCGACCTGTTCCTCAAGAACATTTAGTAGGAATCGGTCACCTTTGGCCTTGCATGACAAAACGATTTTATCCAAACGATAACTTAGTAATGATAGCATCTAGAGCTATGCAACTGACATCTTCTCACTGTTGTTTCTTGCTTAAAAGAAATGTAAACAAGGTGTTAGTCTATGGAGTATGGTAGAATGACCTACGTTAGCCTAGGCTGGGTAAACACCAATCCCCTGGCCTGGAATGCCTTCTTGCAGAGTCCCACTTGCCTGTATGGTCTAGCCTAGCGATTAAACGAAGAATGCAGTGGCTAATAGTGTGTTGCTGCAGGTTATGGAAGCATTTGCATTAGCCAGAAAGTCAAATGGGTTAACGTTAGGCCTAGGCTATGCTAGGCCCAACCCAGCCTCACAGTCACAAGTCACACTCAGGCTGTCCTAGCATTATACAACACAAATTACATAAGTTACCAACCTCACTACTTTCCCCTTGCCAAAACTTTGTTTTCTCTCCCTTCATTTTTAGCAGAAAACATAATTTTGAGGGGTGAAAAGTAATGGAATGGAATGTGATAAGCCTGACATTAGCCTAGGGCCTAGTAGGCTATGTGATAGTACTTATGCTGCGTTCCATTGAGGTTGTGAAGTGGAGAAGTCGTGCATTCCACCAGTTCACAACTTGTGAGAAGCCTTCCATTGGTAAAAACGGATGGCTATACACCACTAAACAGTAGCAATTATACGTAGACGGTACGTTCAACGTATGCGTAAAATGAGACTGTTCGATGAACAGGCAAATGGACGATCGAGAATTGCGGCAAAGCCGTCTCTGTGGGTAATATTCAACAGTATCAGTCACCGAATTATAATTGCCTTGATCACATTTACAACTTACACCAACTGAATATCATTTTTGCAGGTTTAGGGGTCAAATACGAAGGTACCTTGATTGTTTATCGCCTTTGGCTTTGTCTGCCATTTTGAACTCAAGCTGCTTCAAAAATTCCCAGTTCCCTGCACGACTTCACAAGTTCACCACTTCACGAGTTGCAATGGAACGCTTCTCACGGCGCGAGTTCACGACTTCACAACCTCAATGGAATGCAGTATTAGGCTTTGTCAAATGAAAATGTCATCAACTTTTCCTTAAAATTTCACAACATCATCAGTGTCGTACTATTCAGTGCAACACTCGTTTCAGCCATGCTGATGTCTTTCCAAGCAATATGCGTACTGCTCAAAGACCATGCAGCTAGGCTTGTATGCTTGTCAAAAATCATTACAGTTTCACTAGCAGCATCAGTGGTATGTTAAGGGACTTCAACTTGGATAATCTAGAATTTTGCAGGACCAAAGCTTGTCTCATCACTATTTGTAAGGAAAGTAGTGGATTTACTCCTAGTAACATCACCCATTACCAAATTGATAGTTCTCTTCATAGATAGGACTTGTTGCAAACATGCATTGAAAGTTATGTAATTCCTTCTGCTCAAAAAGACATAACATAACCAGTTGGGTAAAGTGATTTTGCATCTTTCATTCAACCATGAAGCATCAATAATGCTTCCAACAAATTTCTTATTTCCATTCATCCATGTACCTCCAGTCTGGTAAGTTCCAACCTACAGTATCCTACCTTCCACAGAATAATGTGCTCATACCACCATAGAAAAAGTGCCTTTCCGCCATGGTGGCATATATAAGACCGATCTCCTAGCTGGATTACAGTATCATTACAGATTTTGTTGTTTTAAAATTTGATATCCATTTCAATTTTTTAGCATAAGATGTATAGTCTGAGGACATTCAAAATCTCTGCTATAAATATTTGAATGACTACAGTGCACCACAATAGCCTAAACAACCTGTACTGTATGTGATATGGGAAGTTTGTTTCATATTTCAGTTTTATGCATGATACTGCACCTGATCACCAAAAGGGTGATTGCTCTACTTTGTTGTATTGTGATTAACTTAAACACATCATTCCACTGCTTCATGATTAATTACCATTGTTCATACATAACAGTACTGAGAGCTGCTCTAGTTTATGCTTCTGTTTTGAGCGAGTGTGTCACTCTTGTTGTTGTAAACTGAAGGACTAGATTGAAACCTGATCAGATCACTACTGTGTTGCATAACCAACTGTCCAGTGGGTACTACCAGGAAGTGAGCTTTATGATGTTATATCATATCTGTGGGTGGCATGGGCAACTGCATGGTTTAAATGGGACCAGATGTTGCCTTCTTGTGAATATTCACTAACATTCATACAGTCTCAAGGCCACATACTTCTATGAATATCCAAAGAATCTGTTTGGTGTTCACTTTGGCAGACTTGGTAGGGATATGACTGAACAAGGAATATGCCCCCGTCTGCTACGCAGGCAACCACAGCCATGGAAGAACTTGTCAATGTTAACCTGAAGGCAGTGAACTGACAGGGAGTTGACTACCCAATCTGTTGGCACTCATGTCAAGCCTTGACCACACAGCCTTGTTCACACATTCAGCATAAGCCGGCCTATTGACTAGGGTTGGGTGGTATACCGATATTGATGTGAATACTGATACTAGAGGTACAGGTAATAAAAATACCAAAGATATTTGGTGTGGTTCTAACACAGGTTCTTCAAAAAATACTGGTTCTCAAAAAAAATTACCCTGAAAAGTTTGAGATAGAAAATAGGATTATTAATTACGACTGTGCATGACTGTAAAGAAATGTGGTATGTGAAGTCAAAGCAGAGATGTCTGCATGGTAATAATGCACTCACAGGGCTCGAAAAATAGGGTGCCAGAGGGCTCCTTGTCTAATGACTTGGGCAACAAAAATTAATGAATTGCACAAGTAGAACATGCCTGACTGGGCACCTGAAGTCACTGTGCAGTAAGCTTTCACGGTATTCCAAAAAAATAACCAGTATAGTCAGACGTCTAATAATCGTACTTCGATTTTAACCGGTTTTTTCCCCGCACATATTACATTAAGTTCCTAAGTTGACATATGTGCTGTAGCAAGCAAGTTACGTACATCTTTGTATCCGTAAGCCAGCGGAACTGGATGCCTCAGTTGCGGTACTTGACTGGTAATTATACTACAATTTATCAAAAGCAAAGAACCCTTTTTATTTATGCTCTCGGGCTCAGCTATATAAACTTCAATGTTCATAAAATATGTGCCCGCAGTGTATGGAAATGAACGGAAACTGAATTTTTTGTCTATAATCCCTGCCCTGGCCCTCCCGCTGGCTAGCTCTCCATCAGTGCTTAACCCGCCAACAATCCGACTGCGCTTATTGTCCGTGTTTTTCCCCTACGTGCGCAGGTCTGCTCTACTACAAACTGAGCCCTAAAATTTTCTGCTTGGCTAATAAAACAAAAGCATTGAACTTTTACGGTAGAACCTGCTGTACACCAAAGTGTTATATCCCTTCATTATTCGTTTGTAGTCCTAAAATTATGCATGCTTTCATTCAACGATCATTCTAAAACTTTTGAATGAGAGTTACATGGACCATCGGGATTTACACGGGTTGCCCGATTTCAACATCAGGGATCGACGAAACTACGCATGTCCGTAGGGACGGTAGTATAAGCCATACTAAAATAACGCAAGTGGTGCACTCCAGTTAGCCACGAATGTGATGCAAATAAGTACATAAATTTATGTACAGCTTGCTTCCACGTGGCTTTTGGCCACGTGGCAACTTCCTGTATAATGTACTACCGTAAGCCACACATTCACCCTCGATCTTTTCGCGAAGCTATCGCGAGCGATTATGAGAGATGTTGTGTACATAGTACCGTTTATAAATGAGGATTGCTACCGAACAGAGAATACAATTGCACTTGTGTTCTGATTGGTTAATTTCGTGTCAGTTGATGTGACGTCTTTACACTGAGCGCTCTTCTAGGCGATCGATGTAGGGATTCCCAAATCTTTGTCCTTTTTATAAATATTAGAATTTTGTTAATGAAACAGCCCGATGCGCTTCCTTAATAAATAAATGGCGGGGACTTTAAGGTAGAATATATATGTTAAAATCAATCAAATTAATGTAATATGCCCGATGGTATTTGAGTTACAACGAATTAGAAAAAGCATTACGTATGGATAATTTCGAGACGGCTTGTTGACAGAAACTTCGGCTGTACCAGCGAACCAAGATGACTTTGAGCCCCGAAAAATACTGTACGATAAAATAGCCAATAAATGCAGGCAGTAGATTTTGGAGCACCCTATCTGCACAGTACAGATCGCTTGACCGAAAACTTGGAAGCTGCGCATTACAGCTCATATTGTACAAATTGTATTAGTATTTGCACGGGTACAAAAATAGGAACTAGGTACCTAATTGCCATACCCGGTGTTATGGTGACTAAAACATGACAACATTTTGTTAGGCATGTTCCAATACATCCATAATATTTTCCGAGATCACAATCACAAGTTCAATAATACTTCACATGTCACAAGGTTGTATCGTCTCTTTTGTTTCAAATAAAAAATGACAATCTTAACAGACAAGAGTCACTAGAGCCAATTAAGAAAAATTCTACTCTCCAATGCCTATATCACTAAAGGGCTATGACAGGGTTCGATTTATAATTTTTTTTCTACATGCACCAAATAATCTGAAAATTTAAAGAAAAGACTACAAAAAACAAAAAACAAAAAAAAAACAAATGTGCAGATTTTTATTGAACTCTTTTCTAACATGGCATGTTCCACCAGCCTGTTCCATCAGCAAACTGATGCTCGCATGCCGCGAGCAATGTCAATGGGCCTTAAGAGTTTGTTTTTGTCCGCTTCAAGGGCAAAATTTCCCCATTACCTCACTGTGTGAATTAAAGGATCGTAGGAGCCAGTTTGGGGGGACTGCTCTTTACCTTTAATTATGGGTCATATCTCTCTGAAAACGTTGTATGTTGTATGCCACTCGGGTTACGCCAGAATACACAACATGAGGTCGTGCTGAAACCCCACTCTCAAAAAGTACTGCCAATGTTGTAACATCATGTCCAATGTTTTATTGTTATTCCGGTTCTGTTAGATTACTGGTTGAATCTGGTTTAACTTGGCCTTAAGTTACTTAGAGCAATAGTGCCACACCCCATTTTAATACTAGGCTATACACTTTTAATACTAATACTTTTATCCTCATCGGTGATTTTATTGACAAAGAAACAGCTAGGCCTAGACTATTAAAGTGAACATCACAAACCAAACAACCCAATTTCTTTCTTGCTAGACTTGCCGAATTTTTAATGATAGTCCTAGCGTTAGGCTGGTATAGGCCTAAGCAGTAACATCGTTGAGAGGTAATTCTCACGCCTCAGTAATGAACGTCTTTACTTGCAGTTTACCTACAGTAAGACTAAGCTAAGTCAGTATTAGTGTCGTGTAGGCAGCCATAATTTACAGTAGGCGTACTGTAGGCCTAATGTTATGTTTAGCCTACAAGTACAACAGTATACAGTCTATTATAAGTCACGATCAAGTTGCGACATGAATCGCTTCTCTCTCGTCTAAAATTAAAAAAGTCACGTTTGGCCTATGCATTGCTAATTATATACAAAATAGAAAACCGTCATAGCAAAAGTTCCTAAGTAAAATTTAAAACGATAACATGTTTGCCGCAGTGTCCCGCACAATGAATTCTGCAGCGTGAATTGCAAAATAAATGTTGCAGTCATCGCAAATATAGCTAGCTAATTGAATTTGCTGCACCTGCACAGATAACGTTAGCAACTGTATAGCTATACAGAGATATTGCACCGTTTTACGGATACATTGCAACATTTTATAAGAAACTTGCGCAGTGGTCAGTAAGCTGTTTTAAAGTAGTCACAGAGATATAGCTGATGAAAAAGTAACGTTCGCCGTGTAAGTTAAGAATAACAATCGATGTGTACGTACCTACGGCCCATTGCCATTACCGGATCGCGTGAATACAACTATCACATTTTAAAAGAACTGTTTTCGCTCACAAATATTCTGCGCTAAAACAGTCAACTTGAGCGATGTTTCGAGTGAATATTTCGCTGCTTTAGCTGTCCGTTGTATTCCCGAATTCCCCGTTACGTTCTAACTCATTTAAAGAGCTTTGTCAGTGCACAACAATAGGTGAATAGCCTTGTTAAAACCACAGAACGCAACGGTACATCCCCGCGACTTTGGCGTGGAACGCGCTCTGCGGAATAATAGATTCCCCGCACTCATCCTGCTATGGATTGCGGGAAACGGGAGCGCATTTCATCAGTTACTTTTGGGCAGTACTGTAAGTTCACAGTACAAATTGTAAAATTAGAGCTAACAATAGTAGGCTACGATCAAATCAAGTAGTTTTCACCGGTCATTTTATGTTAAAGTTACCGCCTGTACTGTGTAAATAGCTGTACGTAAGTTCAGCACATAAACAAGACACGCTAGCTGCTAGCTACATGCACAGTGTAATATACATATATGCCTTCAGCTGGTTGATTGGCTCGCTCGGCGTGTATCGTTAAAAGCGCTCAGAGAATGGGTGTACTTCAATTGGCAATAAAATGACACCCGCCCATAATAATAATGTTGAAGCGGGGAATCCCCAAACTTTTGAAGAAGCCGCTTTATTCATAAACACAAGCAGCCAATCAGTGAGTGCGATGCTTCGTAACAGAAGTTTGTTTGATGTACAGCACGAAGCAGCAGCGTATAAACGATTTCAGCCGACTGCTACTGTGTGCAACTGCTGCTATGTACACTGTCGGTCTTGATAAACAGCGATCAAAACTTTTTTGAAACATTTTTCAGTCCAAGACTTACAAACACTCCTACAGTATGTGATACAAGGACAGGAATTACATGGTTAGAAAGCTGAACTTGTAATTTTTGCAAATTTGTCATTATCAAGTTGAAATATTGGGAGACGTACCCCCAGTAGCGAATTGACAAGTGGTTGTTGAAATTGAACTATTATGGCGAAGTGCACAGTGGCGCACAGGGTACTTTAAAGTTATTCATAGTTATATGGCTGTATGAAGCCTCTCCTGACTGCTTTATGTTTCTGTAGGGACAGCAGTCACTCATGAAACAATGTTCAGCACTCAACTGTACACAACAGTACACTGTACAACTAGTTACTATTTTCAATGAAGGAATGATAATCCCCTTGCTATTGATCGGCCAGCCTCCCTATTGAAATTTCCCAGTGCTTTGTGCCTCAATGTTGAACGTGACAAGAGAGTGCAACGTTGACTAACAATGGGCGGAACGTCAAAGGAAATATCAGGAAGGAGGAGGGGTCGAGTTGACTCAGAGTTGAGACTGAAAAGATTCTACTAGTTGATCAACCACTGTCAAGTTGAAAGTCAACTCGGGGTGTGACAGATACAGTGCAGGTACTGTAGTAAGAGTATTGTGCACATGCCTCATAATTATTTTATGAAATGTGTGAAAATTTGATTTTATTAGACATCTTTCAAATTGACATCGTTCTGACAACCCTGAATGAGACTGCAATATGAAAAGTTTGAAAAGGCTTTAAGAAAGGGAGCGCAAGCTCGAAATTTAGTAAAAGTCCCAGGATTTTAGAGCATGTAAACTGCTTATAATCATGGTGGAAGAAAAACAATAAGGTTACTGACTGTTTTCTGGCCCTGTTCCAGTTTGTTAGCAGTGTACCAAGTTTGTTGAGTGAATGTTTTTGACACACTTTCTGGAGGACCTTGCACTGTACAGCAAAGCAAGGAGCTGATTGAGACTGATATGGAATTGAAGTCAGTGCCTTGTTTCTGCAGATCCATAAAGAACTATTGCAGACAGGACTTTTCGTGGAACAATGCAGTCACATTAAGTCAATGTTTAGGTTTAGTTTTAGCATATAACTTAACACCTTATCATAGCGGGGAATAGCATCTGGGCATGAATCAGATTATTGCATAAAAGAAGAAAAGTATGACAGTGAAAATTGCTATGCAAAATTTCTGCACTGAATTATTCCCTGCGGCAGTGACGGTACACCTTCGAACCTTCTTTCGTTTGTTTGTTGCCTGGGTGCTGGTGTTTGATGTGTACACTGGAGCAGTGACATCACTTGAGCATATTCCAATTTGAGCAAATGGGGGATTTAGAAAATATGGGGGAAATATTTTGCTCTGTTTGCCATATATTTAGGAAACTTTGGGCATAAAGAATTTGCAAATAGTTTGGATAGCAATAAAAAATCATGAGCAGTATGGAGGTAGGAATCATTTTAGTGTTTAAGTTAGTAACAAGATAGAAGGAAGAGGAAAGAAAAATTTTTTCGTGCACACAGCGTGAAATACACCTTGCAAGAATGTGTACGATTTTAAATCTGATGGAGTGAAATATGCTTCAGAAAGAAAATTTCTCTCCCCAAAATACGGAAGTTTTAGCCATTGATTTGAGACAAAAGAATATTTTTGTGGTTGAAATATGTGCATTATGTAGACATAACTGAACTACCAAGAACTAATTCTTTAGATCATGAAAACATGTCATGTTAATTTTAGAGATAACTTGACAAGAATGAAATATAAAAATATCGAAAGTAGATCCACGCGTCGTTTATCCATGTGGGTTTGTGTTTATACAGCAATGATACATATAAAATTTCTTGCAGGTCTTTTGCCCTATCTCTGGGCATACTCTACAGATGTGCCAAAAAGTAACTACCTGTTCCCCTACCGCTAGTCAGCGGATTCACTGCACCTCTGCGCGGATACTTTTCTATTGTAACAGAACAGGTTTCTGCGCGACTCTTCGTGAAATCTTAAGCTGCTTAGTTTCATGGTTTCCGGCTGAATTGCCAGACAGACTTTCAAGGAACACATCTCGAAGTGGTATTGTTCCATAGACTCTCTCCAGCAACGTAGAAACAAACGAGGACAATAACAATAAACATGTGAACTGAATAGTGCCAACAGCTGTACACAAAATGAGGAACACAAGTATTTACTACTGTTGTTGGGCTACACAATTGTCTGAACATTTTTTTCAATGAACTGTAAGAAAAAGATATGGCTATTTTATTAGCGCTCCATAAGCTTTCACAGTATTCCAAAAAACATAACCAGTATAATCGGACGTCTAATAATCATACTTCAGTTATGACTGGTATTCCCTGCACATTTTACAAAAAGTTCCTAAGTTAATATGTGCTGTAGCAAGCATGTACGTGTACAACTTTTTGGCCGTGAGCCAGCGGAACTGGATGCCTCGTTTAGAAACACACAGTTGCGGTACTTGACTGGTAATTATACTACAATTTATCAAAAGCAAAGAACCCTTTTTGGTTCCTTGCGTTAGCAAAAGGAACCTATGTAGTCAGGTTGGCGTGTGTGTATGTGTGTCTGTGATGCTAGCTTGGGTACACTCTTAACTCAACAAGGGAAAGTTGGATTAAATTGAAACTTGGTATATAGAAGTGCCATAGTTTGAAGGTGTGCCCTATCGTTTTTGGTGGAGGTCGAAGGTCACTTGGGGTCACCAGAGGTCAAAAACTTAAAACCTTCTCAACATGATATTTCAAGGTAGGAAACTTGGATAGATGTCATACTTAGTGTGTGGGCGTGTTATTGTGTAAGGATGAAACCTGAGATGTTTGGTGAAGGTCAAGGGGTCATCTGGGGTCACCAGGGGTCAAACACTGAAATACGTTTTAGCACAGTATTTTAAGGTACAAAGGACAGATTTCAAATCAATCTGTGTTTGGTTAAGGTCAAAGGTCATCAAGGTCACTGGAGGTCAACCACTGGAAATGTTATTTAGAAAATGTTGTAAGCTAGATAAAGATAGGTTCAATAGATTTTTTATCTCACCTGGTTTTAAATGCTTACACACCCAAACACCTTAGAAATTTGGCCTTTACATTCGTTCAGTAATGATTCCTTCGGGTTGTACACAGATTTTGGATCATTCAAAGTTGAAAGAGGGCAATAACTGAAATCTGTAGATTTCAATGAGCACAGATCCCACTGCATTAAACTGGTCTCTCTGCCAGTGGAAGCAATGCATGGGTTATACAGTATGTCTCTTTAATACTGCTGTGCTCTGTGGGGTAACCTAATCCTCATTCTGTTATCACACCCCATTAATCACTTGCTTTCTGTTTAACTGCTGAATAAACCCTGTTTTCTGTGTAGAGATAGCAAACAGGACAAATGGTAGATTGTTTTGAAGTAATAGCAAGTTTTATTTGAGAGCAGGTAAAAATAACTTATGAGAGAAGTACACGGGGTGTTTTTCTCTCTCTAACCACATTGTGTATTGTTTATTGGTGATAATATCAAGTTTGATTACAAGCATAAATACATATGGAAATGAGGAAATGTTTTTGAAGGATCACCAAGCATTATACAAGTTGAATGTAAGTAAGGCCACAAAAATTTAATCATTGATATCATGTAATATAAGTACTAAAATACCCCTTGTGAAGATGTTACAAACATTGAGTATGAGCTTTCGCTTCTGTTTCGAAGACTGGCTGTGTACTAGTTCTTATAATATCCAGCAAGGAACCACAGTGCCCATTGGGCTCTTGTTTCTCATTACCATTTCAGAGCAAGAAATATTTACAAATTATTGGCCCGCTTTAAGGAAAGGGACAAAACGATGTTCACCAGCCAGTTTAATGATCAAATAAAGTATCAAAAGTAAACAACTGCTGATACTTTATTCATAGCATCAAGGTTGGTTATTTGTTTTCAAATTCAAAATGATTGCTGTCTGAAAAACTTGAAAGTCAATTGGGCGACTTTTCAAATATTGGGGGGAGGGTGTCTCCCTACCACGAGATCGCCCTGTCGTAAGGAATCACAGCTCATGCATAGCATAATAAAATCACACAACGGTACCATGCACCAACCGTACAGAACGTACCGATGCATCACAGAAACTAGAACTCAAACTAGTAAAATCATCAGTATTCAGTACTGCAATTGAGAGGAATGTCATTATGCCGAAATATAGCCTTCCAAGCCACTTGATAAATTTCATGTGTCATTAAACATTGCAATTTAAAAGGGGAATGTTCACACGATAATCGTGTGTGATGCACCATTTCAATCATAAATTTAAAATAGGGATTTCGCTGTTTAACGTTAATTTCGCAGAACTAGTACTTGCTCTGCCAAGAAGGAACTTGCTTTCTTTCTACAATTTGCGCGATCCTCGAACGATCGCTACTTCATCAGCAAATGTTTTAATAGTGTTTTTGGAATATTGTCAATGCATTTGTCGATAAAATTCACTTCAAATATGATAATACACGGCTTTATATGACTGAGAAGGCTTGTAAACAGACAAAGAATGGTAGCATTGCAAGCTCGGGCAACTCCCTGCTCTGCTCTGACATAAACGTTGCTTCGAAAATTTCTGCCATAGAGATTTGATGACAACTCCAACTGTGTGTAAACTGCGAACGTTCTTTTTAAAATTTACACCGTGAAGCACTTGGACTTAACCAGTAACCAGCAAATCCCTCTTAAAACATCGCTGCACGGTAATGTGAAATCGGCAAACTTGCTTTGGTCTATTGATAGCTACTTTACTGCAGTGGTGTTATGATACCACAGATTGAAGTGCGATGCATGCCGTGGGATACAAACACGGATTTTTCTGTATTTTATTCAGGAGTGCGGTTCCATTGCTCTCCTGCAGATATTAAGAAGTGTGACCGCACGCTAGTAGATATTTTGGAGAGCAACGATTTGCTATTTTTTTTTTCTTATAAAATTTAAGGAGCATGCTCCTTAGGCCTATTTGAAAATCAAGCCCGACTAACTCTGCACTGTCACTGCATTACGGGGCCTTTTACCACTTGTAAAATGAATGAATGAATGAGAGTTACTTTGCCCATTACGTTTATTTCGTGTCAGTTTTCATACACTTAGAACTTGTTTCCTTTCTTTTGAAAGTTCCATGTAGTAGTGTCCACTGCTCTTTGAATGTGGGTATTGTATACTTGAATAAACTTTGGGAAGCACTTTGCACACATGCTTGTGAGCTTCCTTTTGTGTGTGAAAACCACAAGGGTATCAATGTCAGTTTCGGGAGAGGACAAAAGGATGAGAGCGGGGAATACTACGCAGTTGTGTATACGCGACTTTAAGAAGCTTAAAAGATTATTTCGCGATCATTTAGAGTAGTTACTTTTTGGCACATTTGTATGTTTAGAAACGTTGTCGATCTACACGCACTGCATGCAAATTATTTATGAGCTGACTTTTGACGATCATTCATCAAAGGGATAGGCTACAGTAGGCTATGCACAGTATAGTAGGCCTATGCTGTTTCATTATCTGGTATAGGAGTGGATTGATGTTAGAAGAGATACGCATGGTGGGAATTGTTTCTGGAAAAGTGCAATTTAACGAAAGCACTTTACAGAAACATAATTTAAGCAACTTCATTTCAACAGAATTGTAAATGACATGTGGGTAAATACATTTTGTAAGTTTCAATAACCATGTTATTTTACAAAGATCAAAAAGAAATCATAAAAAAACGCTACCCGTGTACTGATTTTCTAACCAGGCCGTAACAATGTTGTTCGGGTACCTGGTGCAAACACTAACTATCGTGCCTACATATGCACAGTTCATAGTGATGCGGCGCTGGAAATGTGAAAAGATATATGAGAGTGTCGCATCACTGAAAGCAAGCAAATGTATATGAGAGATATTAAACCTCAAGCTGTTCTTCTTATGCTTGGACTTAAGCCAGTTAGCAGAGTTAGCAAAAGTGGGATAATGGGATTATAGGATGGCAAACAATAGCTGGATTATACGACATTATTCTGTGGCAGTATTTATTTTGGAAGGACAGGTTGGACCGATTTTGCCATTGTTCTCAAACTGTTTGAGAAACCATAGTCTGTGGATGGAGAAATAACTTTTCTGTCGTGGAACAGGGACGGAACAGTTCTGTTGTTGGCAAAATCCGGCCAGATTGGATCTTCAACTTCTAGATACCCTACATCCTCAATACTGCCTGTACCAAAAGAACCTGAAATTTTACCCCACACAAAGAAGAACTGCTGGTGGTCCACATAATTCCACATCAAGAAATGGTTATCATTGTTATCCATACCATAATACATTATTCTAACAATCTAAATCATTAGTTTTGCAAAAGGTGCCAACTGTTTGCTATTGTTCATCAATCTAGGCTTCAGATGGTCAAAGTCCATGTTCCAAGGTATCCCCAAAGCAAACAGTGAAGAACTACTTTGTATACAATACCAATAACTGTGGTGGGTACTGTAGGTTCGAAGTTCTTCAGTGTGACAATGTTTCGACTGATGTGTATCAGACAGTACCAGATGGCAGTACTTATGTAGATGTTAGGAGTTTTACTGTACCTGATTCTTCCATTTCTGTAACAACCTGCTTAGGGTGTAACTGATGGTATTAATAAATTCGCCTCTTAAATAAGTTAAATAAGGTAAATAAGTGGTACTTTTTGATATACCTGAGGTGGAATAGATGTTTACGTACTGTAAGAGAGAAAATTCATACACATCTTAATTTCACACGTACTGTAATACTTCTGAAACAGTACGAGATAGCAAACTGATTTCATCTATTTTCACATGATCTAGCACCTAAAGTTGAGAGATTGCGCTATCACAGTTTTCACAGTTTTCCTGTGTCTGTTTAAGATAATGTAAAAACCTACAAAATCGAAGAAGAACACCATTTGGCTACTTTGTCGGCTGACAAGATTATTGAATGATTGTAAGCATATGTCAGGGAGATGAGAGTTCCACATTTCAGCAGATTTCTGCATTTTCACTAAGTGCTTAATGTTTTAAATTTTAGTTTTTTGCAGATTTTCATTCTCTGTAATTCTGCTCACAAGTGTTACTAGCATTGTACACGTCAGAAAACTGCCTACCCCATTTATATTACTGCAGTGCTAAATTCGTTTTTGCCCTCCTTTTCGTTTTCTTTTTGGATTATATGTTGGTCTATCTGTACCAGGGCTGGTCCTGAATATTTTTCAGGAGGGCAAGCAACTGCACACATAAATGAAGGTTTCATGACTAAAGGCAGGCAATTAATTGCCCACCCTAGATTTTAGGCGGGCAGTTGTGTTAATAATAAATGTTGAGCAGATAACTGGTGTTTAATATTGGTATTGGCCGATAATGGTGTTATCAGTAGGGTATTGCAGGCCTTGATTTTCAGGAAAATTTATGGTTGTCCTTCGGTAAACCATTTCACTAGTTTTGGTTGTCCACAATGAAATGTGGTTGTCCGAAACACTTTGCACACAATTACAAAAGAGTAATTGTGTTCATGTATTATTGGTCTTGAAAAAAAAGCTAGGATGTTTGAGAGACAGAAACAGTTCAAGTCTGAAACATGGTACAGTAGATGAAAAAAAGTTGAAAGAGTTTATCAGTCAGCTTTATAATGCTTCAATCTGAGAGAAAAATGGTTGTCCACGGACAACCAACCTTAAAAGTTGGGTTGTCCGAATGAAATTTAAGTTGTCTGGGACAATCAGACAAGCATGAAAATGGAGCCCTCTATCGGTATCGGCACAAATGAAGACCTTTTCCGATAACGGCAATCGATAACAAGCATTTCCTCATTTTAAAATTAAAGAGCTAAAAGTACTCACTAAAATGTGTTGAGCATAAAACATTCAAGAAATTCATTGCGGTGAACATACACAAACTAGCCCTGCTATGCCGTAAGCCTGCAGTTCTTAGTCTAATTAAACAATTGCACAAGATAGTCATGGACAACAGCTGTAGCAATGCTTGCTGTGAAAATGTTTGTTCCAACCTCAATGTTTTTCTGTTTGGAAGTTCGTAGCAAACAAGTGCACTGAGTGCTTGCTTGGTGTGTCCTTTCAACAGTGAACGTACACATCTATAGCAGAGTGCATGCACAGTAATGTGCTTTCTATAGGCAATTCGGTATACAAGTCTGTTGTCCATTTACGCACGTCAAATTCCTCTGAATCCCACGACAAATCTCAATGGAGTTTTACTGTGACTTCGCCACATGCAGTAACAATAACTCAATGGGGATCCAAGTTTGTGTACAACGGAGCAGCATGCTCAACGTTCACGATCGTGCAATTAAAAGAGCTAACTTCAGAGACCTACGTATGCTTGAGACAAAAGTACAATCTCATGAAGTATCGTAATCAGTGAACGATCAGTGCTGTGTAAGGGAGTAAGGGTCTTATCATTATCTATACCACCACCATCACATTTTCAGCAGTATCCACATACTCTATACTGTATAGTGTATGTATATATGCTGAGAACGCCTGTGGTATGCTGTACGTAAAGGCGGTACATATGCTGCACACAATTTTTTTTTTCGTAGGATAGCCAGGGGAATTTTACTTTACACTTCATACACATTCCTGTACTGGTATTGTAGCAGTGCACATAACATTAGGTCAATGTGATATTGTCAGTTTGTATTGCCAGCTGTGCTCGCTATTTAAGTACCCAAATATTATAGTGAACCATTTTTTTCAGGCAGCCTTTTAAAGACACGTGTGATCATGTTTTCTGATGTTTTTGGCATTGTATTTTTACACGGGCGATCATATTTCTCAAGGCGGTCTATTTATTGCTGGACGCACAATTCAAGGAGGGCATTTTGATGCCCACCTTGGGAAGAATCTTTGCTTCCAAGGCGGGCATGGGCGATCACCCGGGTCATATGACCAGCCCTGATCTATACACACAGTCTGGTAACTGGTTTACATGAAAGAAAAACTAATGTAATATGATGGCTTGTGTGTGTGTATGTATTTTTTTTGGGGGGGGGGGGGGGAAGGGGTCATTGGGGATCTATCAATGGCTTTTATGAAGGTAAAAGCTCATCTGGGGTCACTTTAGGTCAAAATGTGAATGAAAACCTTGTTAGGTGTTAAACACATCTGAAGGTTGGAAACTTAGATTTCACATGGGGTATGTGGATGTACTTTAAGGTGAGAAGATGGTCCCTATTTTTGTCGGTGGAGGTCAAAGGTCTTCTGTGATAACAGTTTTCGTTTTTGCATATGCTACTATACTGTAACATTAGAGGGAGAAGATATAGTACATGATGCCATTCATTGTTTGAAATGGAACATTTATGTATCATCAAAACCTCCGTGTATTTTTGCATTGTGGGTCAAACGTGCTAGTACAATTAGTTAGAGTATTACTGACCAGTTTCCAACCTATTGGTTCAAGTTCAGCTGGCCACAGCCTTTTTTCCAGTTGTGGCTCACTGGCTTGTTTTCCCTACTTTGCTTATGCTGGCATCATGCACAATGGCAGTAGTTCCATTTTTAGAGTCTTTGGTATGACTTGACCTGGGAATTGAACCCAGGCCTTCCGCTTGAGAGGCAAGAAGGCAAACACTGGGTCAACATGCTACTTTAGTACATTTGAGTGAGAAGATAAGGTACATGTTGGCATTGTTTGAAATGGAATGTTTATGTATCAATGAAACATCAATGCTTTTTTGCTTTCTGGTCTCATTCCATATTTTCATTTGATGTTTTATTTTCATGTGTTATTACTGTAGCAAAGGATATGCCACACAGTACTAAGTTTTATGGAAAAAACTAAAGTAGCATAGCTACTGTACTGTTGCTCAACCCATCTCATGTTACTTGTTTAGTTTTTGATTCATCCTGAACAGAATCATGGTTTACACTTAACACATACTGTACCCAGACAACTCCATTTGGGCTGGTAGCATGTAAACACACTCATTTAGCAGTTGGGATGTGGCAGAGTTCTAGCCAGGCCATTCAAACTGCACCTAGTTTGAATTTACATTTTTAAGTCAGCACCTAGTTTGAAATTTCACCACCCAGTTTGAAACACTGCCCAATTTGAATATCATCATTTGCATAATCTAAACATAGGCTTCACTGCACAGTATCAGACACATAAACATTCAATGGAATGATTGTACTGATATTGGAAATAACCAAAAATCAGGCAACTGACCACCGACAAAGTCATTACATCTTGAGATATGGCCAACGTCATGTGAGAATGGTGCAATGTCAATTAACTCCCACCTGGGTTGACATTTTTCCTGGCTAGAGCATGGAATAATTTATCCAGTATTGCATCACAATTTGCTACACAAACAGGCCAAGTTGCTACACAAATGAAAAATTGTGTAGCATTTTTCTTGTGTGCATAACCCTTGCATTTTCACAAACAATGTGTGAAAGACCTAAAAAATCTTCAAAACTGCTACGCAAAATTTGAATGATAAATCATTCCCTGTTGAACCCTGTGTGGTCAGGGAAAAATCTCTGTAGCTAGTTCATCATCGGGAACTAAAATCATAGTTTATTGTAAATATGACCAGTTTGTGTAGGACAGTGTTATAAGCAATAATAAAAGACAATACCAGTTGTCTTTCCTCCCCCTTCCATCAATTCCTCTCTCCCTTCCCATCATTTCCATCTGTTTTATTTAACTCAAATGCACCATCCATTTAACATTTAAAGGCTGATAGGAAATGCTGTCTGTTGTACGTTCAAATTGACATAATTCCAAATTCTACAGTAACATGTCATGTCGTGTGAGAAAAGGTCATATATCCACCACCACTCCAGCTTTACCAGGGAAACACACTTTTGGTTATGGGCCAAATAGCTCTTCCATTGATGAACAGTGCACCACTGTATGCAAGTGTCCTCATGCATTACACCAAGGAGACATCTGTGTGATGGCAGCTCCCTGGTTATAGAAATAACCATAGGATAAGTAGTTAATAGCTGACTGGGAATGTATGGTGTGTTCACAGTGGACACGGGCAGGAAGAAGAATAGGCTTGTATATATGCCAACAAGGCCTCCACTGGGATTTTGCTTCATCCAGAATTTGCCTTGAGGCAAAAAATTCTCGAAATGGCCAAAAATTTCCCCTTTTCTTTGTTTTATCTTGTAGCTAGGAAGGAAATATTTTGCCATTCTAATATGACACCTGCACAGCAACTTAGAGAAAAATCCACTGGCAGTTGCCAGTTACAGAGGCTGAAACCTTTTGAAATGTAAGGTAGACATTTTCAGTGAGGCAGACATTTTGTGCCTCTACAGTATAACACAAGCTCTACCCACACTTTGTGAGTTGAGCTTTAAAAAAAGAAAAGAAAAACAAAGCTGAAGAAAATAGTATCTTGCTTGCTTCCTACTAATTCATTGAACTGTATTTTTATGAATTCATCAGTAAAGTGAGATAGATTTCAAAAAAGAAAAGATAAAGAACTAGGTGAAATGTTGTTGTAAAATTTAGGTGTTTCTGAAGGACATGAATGGTTGCTACTTTTGAATTTTCCTGGTCACATTATGCTAGTTTGATTATAAGTTTCTTTGAATTTAGTGAATTGAGTGACATGCTAATTGAGTCAATTTTAATTTATGCCCATTTGTTAATTTGAAGTGTCATCATACAGTATAAAAGTATAAAATTACACACATATTAAAAGGACTCATATATTTATTTTGCCTTTTATTTTGGCATTGTTATGAGCATCTATTCTAGAAATTCATACTTTCTAAGGCACCTACTGTATTGTCTGTATTTAAAAGGTTAGCTGGTAGTTGCATATTCACATTTGTTGAACTAAAAGAATTAAATCCTTTTGCAATTCTTTTCTGTCCACAGGTACAGGAGAAAGTGGGAAAAGTACATTCATAAAACAGATGAGAATTATTCATGGGGCAGGCTACACAGAAGAAGATAGAAAAACATTCACCAAATTGGTGTACCAAAATATTTTTATGGCTATTAATTCTATGATCAGAGCCATGGATACACTCAGGATTCCATATGCAGATCCAGAAAATCAAGTAAGTTTATTATGGCCTTTATATATATCATGAACTGACAGCTATTTTTATTGAAAGAACAAATTTTGCAGTCCCCTGAACGTATATTTATGAACTCAATCATTGCAATTTTCGTCATCGTGTATGTACAGTACATCCAACCAGTGTTGAGGTCAAGTGGATAAAGAATACCATAATTGGCATTTTATGGGTTTGGTCTAGATTACCTACCCCTCCCCTCCCCACCCTTCCTGTCTACTGGTAATGTTGCTCAAGCAGGGTTTCCCTGGGCTTTTGAACATTACAGTCGGCAGCATTCAAGATTCAAAATCAAGGAGGCCACAACATTCAAAAATATGTACAATAAAATCATTAGCTGGTTTGTAAAATTTTGTAACTTCCGTGCATATACCAACTGCATGCGAGCCAGAGTTTGGTGTATATATCCCATCAGACACTCCGCTGAACACAGATGAGTACTAACTAGCCCCAGTATTAGGAAACAGTTGTACCCACTCCAGAGAGCAGTTGTGTGTAGCTATGCTGTACCACACAATTTGCATGACCAAAACACAAAGGCCCATTTTGTAGGTTGGAGGCAGGGCTAATAATGTCTCAGATTTTTTTTTAAATTATCAATCAAACAAACAAACCATTTCATTGTACTCTTACCATGAAAACACAGCATATTTGTTGTTACTTTGTTCCTAAAACTTACCCCTTTTCAGAAAATCAGGTGAAGTTGCAGGTACCGTACCGGCACTTCATCTGTCACGCTTTGAACTTGCCAATGCTAGTTTGGCAATTGATTTGATTCCTTGTGTAACCAGGGAGTGTCAAGGAAGGAGATCCACCATTCAAATCTACCAGAGAATGTGTACTTTAAACTCTTTAATCCCTTTTGAGGTAACAAAATTTGATTGTCAGGTCCTTTAATTCCCGTTGGTTTGCCCTTTCCGACTTTCAAATGGTCATGATGACCTACTCCTTTTGAACCCAGGTAATCCAGAACCAAAGGTCATTGTTAACTGTTTCTTTGAAGTACAACATGTTTGCTTACAAGTGCTAAGCTTCAATAAAGATTTTATGCAAAACAGCTGCCTATGTACTACTATATGTTTTTGTCAGTCTATGATTGTAATGAGGTGCCACCAAGTTGACACATTGTCCAAGCCTAACCAAACAATCACAGTTTTGATAATTTTCGGCATTCAAGTATTTTCAGAGAAGGAGAATTCTAGACAATCTTCGTAGCAGCTATTTGAATAAATGTAAGATGCAACACTGAGTGACGCAAGCTTAAAGTTTAGATTTTTTACCTGGAAGACTGGCAGGGTAGTGGCAAATTGGCATTGGATGGAATCATCATGATAGGTCTTTGAGATGTAGCAGAGGACAGAGATCATTGTCTTCAGTACCAAATTCCCTTCCAGCCTTAAAGCTGTTTCAAGAGCAAGACAATAAGCAGCTTGCAGTACCTTGGTTCAAAGGACTGTTCAGTGTTGGATCTCCGTCTCTGACAACTCCCTGGTGTAACAGAGGAACCTATGTGGTCACCTTGGCGTATGTATATGTATGTATGTGACGGATTGGAATGTGAGGTATTTGGTGCCATAACCAAGTGATCAATTTTCTTCAAATTTGGCTTGAATGTGGATGTTGTTAAGAAGATGAGCCCAATCACATGTTTGGTCTAACAGTAACAGCATCCACCTCTCGCGTAGAAAGCCGGGTTCTATTCCCAGGTTGAGTCTAGTGTTCGACCGATCATCTGTTCAGTAATTGGCATAGGGCTGATCATTTTGTTATCGGGAAATAATCGGCATCGGTAAAATTCTGCCATTCAACCGGTTACTACCACCGATTATTTGCAAACTGGAAAAAGGGGCTAAATATACTTGAAACTTGCTCTTAATTTCGTTAAAATTCCCGTAAATACACAATCCTTTAACTTCCCGCCAAAACAGGATGCATTGATAATCACAAACGTATAAATTTAACCCCTGCCATGGGAATAATCGTTTGATGTTTTCCGCTATAACCTGGTAGTATTACTTGGAATTCGATTAAGAAGTGCATTCAAGGTGTATTCCTTGCTGTCTCGCAGAAAGCGCCGCGTAAGTTGCTGTACAAACTGTTCTGCACAAAACACATAGTACAGACTATCTAGCTGCAGCGTTTCTCCGTTTTTTCAAATCCCCAAGCTTTGCATACATATCTATGTACGTTCTGTACACTTAGCACCTAGAATCTTGTGAAGTTTGCTGGTTATTACCTTGCATAAATTAAGGCATTCCCAGCATTCCTTCCCTTAAGTTATTTACGGTAGGACTTAAGCAATGTTGCCATACGACGTCATTGCAAACGAAAACAGTAATGCACGTGGTCTCTTGCAGCAAACTTCTTGGCCCACGCATGCACTAGACTTACGTGCGTGTCCGTTTTTACCGCCAAATAAGGCATCATATTTTGCTCGGTGACATCATATGCAAAAGATCCATTGCAAAATTTAAATGGCCCCCTGCTTCGTGATTGGTTCAATTGTGTTGATTCTAGGTAGCCAATTACAACTCGCGCCTTCGCCTACGTGATTTAGTGTGTGGAAATACTTGGTCTCAAGACAAATTTTCACGTTGAGTTTGTGTTACGACGATCACGCTTGTAATACTGGCTAGCGAAGCCAGGCAAGCCCTGTGCTAAATTCACCTAGAAACGGCATCGCAAATCTCAGCGTACGTGGATTTTTCGGGGATCGGACTTACGTGCATTTCAGTTGCAGATTCTTTTAAAACAAGACAGAAGTTTTGGAGGAGAACTGCTAAAAATATACGGGGATATTTATATCGGAAGATAACCATAAGATACGTTACACGGGTGCCCAGAACTGCTAAGATTATCATGATTGCTTTACATGGGGTTCGTTATTAAAAGCGGGAGAGTAACTACAGTACATTAACGCAACTACAACCAAGTACAGTAAAAGAATGCAATGTTTCGACATGATTGGGGGATGAAAACTAGACAGAGCATGATGTTGGCCTTAGAACTAAATTATCAAAGGGCATGTGATATCGACTGCAAACAATTGTACAGTATTAAGGGTTGATTTGTATCTCCACTTTTGAAGTGAAAATATTTCGCCTACAAAAATGATATCCCGTTTGTGAAACGACCAGAACTATTCCCAATATTTCCATCCTGAACTGGTTATGGTAATAAAATATGCACGATGCAAGGGGTACGTACTTAAGTGACAAACGTGACTTCCCTCTTTCTATTAATCGGTGATCGGTAATCGGCATCGGGCTGATTGTTAAATTAAATAATCGGTAATCGGGTATTACCGATTATAGCATAATTGGTCGAACACTAGTTGAGTCATACCATAGACACTGAAAATGGAACCTACTGCCATTGTGCGTGATGCTCTGTTTAGCAATGGAGTAGGGAAACAAGCCAGTGAGCCACAACTGAAAAAAAGACAGTGGCTGGCTCAACTTAACCAATAGGTTGAAAACTGGGCCAAGAACTGTATCTACCTATCATTTTTGGTAGAGGTCAAAGCCTAAGGTCACTGGAGATCACCAGAGGCCAAAAAGTGATTTTCTGCTAGTAGCTGTAACTCTGTATCCATTGTTTAAACAGTCATATAGTTTCACGATAAGTTAGATTGATAGGAGGTGAAAATGTTGTTACACCAACCAAAGTAATTGGAAAGGGTCAAGAGGTCAGAAACCAATGCTTCATTAGTGTCTCACCACTGAAACATTTTAGAGGGGTGATGTAATGGAGATTTGGTTTGTCTAAGTGAAGTGCATTTGATGACCCACCTTGAATGTGCTTGACTTAATTTGACCTTTGTGCCTTTTTGTGATCCCCAGGGTTCTTCTTGTTCAGACAAACCCAAAAGGCAATTACACTAACCTCCTACAATGTTTCTAACTCAAGTTATAAACATTTAAGTGACATGTTAGTTAGTGTGTAGGTCATATGCATTGGAATGCAAGGTACACTATGAAAACTGGATAACCAAGTAACATAGGGGAATGGCATAATGGAGAGTTGTGTTTTTCTAAGTAAACTACACATGTTGACCTTTTTTGACCTTTTTGACTTTTTTGTGAAGCTTGGATTGGTCTTGTTGAGAAGAACAAAAAAGGCAATTATACTACCCTTCTATGATGTTTCTAAATTGAGTTATTGATATTTCAGTGAAAAGTTAGTGGTGTGTGCAAATGGGCATGTTATTGCATTGAAAAGCGAGGCATATGGTGCACAGGTGTGGTAACCGACCAAGTGATATAGGGAGGTCACACAATGGACGACAGTTTCATTTTTAATTTCAATAGAATAAGTTGATCATGTCTGCCCAGTCTTGCTCCAAATCCTCAACTAGTATGCCCATTCAATCATCATGTGTTCAATATCCTTTATGTTCTCCAGAGGAAGTTCTACTGTTGGTTTCGATGTAAAGAGAAACCAGTGCATTCATGATGGCATGTGTGTGTGTGTATTTGTGCATGTCTGTGTGTTTGTGACATTTTACTCGTTAACACGATGCCTTAATATAGGAATGTCTGACAATTTTCAAACTTGGTACAAAGATGTGCTAATTGAGAGGAAGAACCCTATTGTTTTGAGAAGGAGGTCAAAGGTCATCTTGGGTCACTCGGGCTCAAAGTCTGAAAATTCTTTAATGCAATTTTCTCAAGATGGAAACTTTGATTGATTTCATATTTGGGTTTGTGGATGGGCTATGGTCAGGAGATGGTCAGTGGTCCATATTGTTTTTAGTGAAGGCCAAAGGTCATCTGGGGTCACAAGGGGGTGAAAGTTTGAAAATCCTTTTAACGGGGTATTCTAGATAGGAAACATGGATAGTTTTCATGTTTGGGTATGTGGATGCATTATAGTCAGTTCCTGTTGTTTTTAGCGGAGGTCAAAGGTCATCTGCAGTCACAAGGGGTCAAAGTCTGAAAATATTAACATGAGATCCCAAGTTAAGAAGCTTGGATAGATTTCATATTTGATATGTGGAATGGATGCATGATGGTCAGGCAATGGTTCCTGTTGTTTTTGTGGATGTTTAAGGTCACCTAGGGTCACTGGGGGTCAAAGTCCTTTTTAAATTTTCAAGATAGCTGTCTGTCTGTCTATCTGCCCTTATGTTTGTCTGTCTATTTATGTATATGGCTTTTATGAAGATAAAAAGTGTCATCTGGAATAACAAAATTAATTTTGGTGTATGCTAGTATAACATTTGAATGAGAAGGTAACAGTGCATGATTGCATTATTTGAAATGAAACATTCATGAATCATTGAAACAAAAATGCATTTTAGCATTCTGGATTGTAAAAGTTTTTTTTTTTACTCAACAGTCAAGATTATATAAGAAAGAAAGAAAGATGAGAGTATTAGTCAAGACAGAACTAGGGCTGTGAACGCTTAGCAAAATTACTAAAGATTTTACCTCAAAAATTTGTGATTGTTTAGCCATTAATCACGATTAATCATCACAAAAAAGATAATAATTTCAGTATGTAGTGATTAACACTGAGTGTGCAGTAATGCAGAAATAATGATAGTTGTTATCTTGCATGGTAAAATCAAATTATTCTGAAATTTGAAGCCTACAAGGTTCAGGTATGCCCAAAATGTTCCATTTAACAAAAACCAGGGATCATCGGAGTATACAAAGGAATAAAAAACTGTCAAAAACAGGTTTTGCAATTAATCGCTTATACAGCAGCTTTGTACTAATCGTTTAGGGATTGATCGCTACATTTTCACAGCCCTAGACAGAACAGTTTCAAGAGCTGTCTGCGGTAAGGTCTTTAAAGAAGCAAGTAGCATATATGCATTCCTACACTATACTGTATGTAAGATACTGGGCAAGTCTGGGTAGTGGCAGTGACATAGGTGATTGTTGAAAAAATTTGGCAAGCTCCTGACTGAAAAGTTATTTATCTTGCAGGGAATTTCATCAGTGTGAAAAAGAGAAGAAATCACCTACAGTATGGGAGAAATGGAATTATTTCAAAACATGAAGTGAATAACTTATGGCATCTCTAGTTGAAAATATGACCTTCATAGTTTGTATGGCGGTACAAAAGTCTTGTGCAGATATATTTTTTGAATGTTTTCACATGCCATGCTTACAGTAACATAGCCTAGTATATACAGTACCGGCGCTCTATCTGTCACGCTTTCAACTCACCAAAGCTAGTTTGACAATGGTTGACCAACTGCAGTTGATCAACTACTTTTTTCATTGTTAATTTCAATAGGACCATGGTAACATGTCAATCATGTCTGCCGAGTCTGGCCCCTAATCCTCTACTAGTCGATTCATTCATCAGTGTGTCTAGTCTCCTTTGTGTCCAGCAGAGGAAGTCCTATTGTATCTTAAAAGGATTTTTAACTTAAAAAAGTCAAGTTTATTTGAGCTAGAAAGGTGTGTGGATAAGTGAAGACAGAACAATAACCTGTCTGCCATACGATTGATAAAGTACTGTAGTAGCAAGTAGTTTATTCCTACATATGCTGTATGTACGATACTGGGCAAGTCTGCTTGAGCTTACTGGCAGTGCCTTATGTGATCGTGGTTGAAAAAAAAATGGTAAGCTTCCTGACTGGAAAATTATGATCTTGCAGAGAGTTTCTTCAGTGTGAAAGAGGAAATAAATTAGCTATTAGAGAAATGGAACTATTTCAAAACATGAAGTAAATAACTCCTAGATTTTCTAGTTGAAAATATGACAGGTCGCCCTTGCCGTTATTGTTTTTAGAGTCCGGACACAGTGTAATAAGACAAGCTGAGCGTCACTGGAAATGAACACAGTGAATTTACTCCAGTTTCGGTCAAGAGCGTGCGTGTTAATAAATTGAAAAAAAATCTTTATTTCATTTTCCCTTCTTCCAATAAAGCTAAATAGAAAGTCAGCTACGTAGGCTTTGCATTTGGAAGCTGGGCTTACCTCGGCTTCCGGATCGTTACTCCGATCTTGCCCTGTGTGAAAGCACACTTTGAGAAAAGGTTAATTGACTAAAAGTTTTGTCACTGTAGTGGACGCCCCTTGCTTTGTGCATATCGTATTACCATAGCCAGTTCAGGATGGAAATCATAAGGAATAGTTCCTTCGTTTCACGAACGAATATCGTAATATTTTCATTTTAAAAGTGTAGATACAACCATTAATACTGTAGAATTGTTTGCAGTCGATGTCACATGCCCTATAATAGTTTATTTCTTAGGCCAACATCGTGCTCTATCTAGTTTTCATCCCCCAATCATGTCGGAACATTTGCATTACTTTACTGGACTGTGTTGTAGTTGCGTAAATGTACTGTAGCTACTATCCTGCTTTAACGAACCCGATGTAGAAAAATCATGACAATCTTAGCAGTTCTGGGCAGCAGAAACAAAACAATTGCACCCGATTAACGTTTCTTATGGTTCCTTTCTGATATAAATATCCCCCATATAATTTTTGCAGTTCTTGTCCAAAACTTACGTCTTGTTTGGAAAGAATCTGCAACTGAAATGCACTTAAGTCAGATCCCCCCAAAATCCACGTTCGCAGAGATTTGTGATGTCTTTTCTTGGTGAATTTAGCACGGGGCTCGCCCGGCTGCGCTAGCCGGCTGTATACGCTTGTGAAGTGCGATCATCGTAACACAAACTCAATGGAAAAATTTGTCGCGAGACCGAGTATGTTCACACATTAATCCCATAGGCGAAGGTGCGAGTTGTGATTGGCTGGCTAGAATCAATGCAATTGAACCAATCACGATGCACAGGCCAATTTAAATTTTGCAATGGATCGTATCGATATGATGTCACCGAGAAAAATACGACGTCTTGTTTGGCGGTAAAAAAGGACACGTACGCAAATCTACTGCATGCATGGGCCAAGAAGTTTGCTGCCAGAGACCACGTGCATTGTTGTTTACGTTTGCAATGACGTGGTATGACAACATTGCTTAAGTCCCACTGTAAATAACATTTCGGAAGGAATGCTGGGAATGCCTTAATTTATGCAATATAATAACCACCAAAATGCACAAGATTCTAGGTGCTACGTGAACAACACGTGCACGGATAATATGCTAAGCTTGGGGATTTGAAAAAACAGCGAAACACTGCAACTGGATAGTCTGTACCATGTGTTTTGTGTAGCACAGTTTGTACAGCAGCTTACGCGGTGCTTTTTGCGAGACTGCAAGGAATACATCTGGAATGCAATTCTAAATATAATTGCAGGTAATACTACAGGGTTTTAGCGGAAAATATCAAACGATCACTCCCATCGCAGGGGTTAAATTTATACGTTTTTAATTATTAATGCATCCCGTTTTGGCGGGAAGTTAAAGGATTGAGTAATTACGGGAATTTTTCACGAAACCAAGAGCAAGTTGCAAGTATATTTGGCCCCTTTTTCCAGTTTGCATATAAGGGGTGGTAATGATCAGCTGATGAGCATAATTTTACCAATGCCAATTATTTAGGGAAAATGGAATGATCAGCCCTATGCCGATTACTTAACAGGTGATCGGTTGTACAATAGATTGAATGTAATTTTGCGGTGAGGGACTTTCTATTCCTAAAAGTCATTCATAGTTACATGGCTGTATGAAGCCTCTCTGTAGTATCAGTGCCGTAGCGTACCATGCACATTCCTGACTGCTTTATGTTTCTGTATGGACAGCAGTCACTCATGAAACAATGTTCCGCACTCAACTGTACACAACAGTACACTGTACAACTATATACAGTACCGGTTCGTCGAGGTTAGCGCGATCGTCAAGTTGCGAATAGTCCAAGTTAGTCAAAGATCGTCAATGTACGTCAAAGCCCAAAGTTTCCCAAATGCCCAAACTGAGATCGTCTAATTTGACGATGTTGGAAATGTTCGTCAAAAATCGTCAAGATTAAAAACAGCCGCACAATAGCTTGCGGTTGTTTGGTAATAAGCTTTGCGGTTTACTACTTGCGACATTTTTACCGACAACACGACAAAAGAAACAAAAGACCACAGCTGAATAGCAGTCTAATTCCCTTCACTAGTTAGCTCCACGCGCACGGCGTAGTTGAAAAGATTTTATATATTTGGCAAAGCACATTTTAAGTACACAGAAATCAGTTAGCTTCCTCGGCGATCGTAAAGTATTGGCTTCCATCTTTGGGTGCACGCCACAACATCCCAGATGTGCATGCAGACTGTTTTCAAAAATTTTGCATTTCTCATTTAAATCGCCACTTTTTATTTATAGATCGTAAAAGTTATCGTGGCCTTTCTTCAATGTTTGTTTTGCACCTTCATTGCATTTTTCCGTATTGCTGTTTTACCAGCATACTTGTTTGGTATGGCATTTTGTTTTTGATTTTTTTTTTTTTTTTCGCGCAAACATTCTGGTCATTAAGTTACAGGTGTCAGGAAATCCAAATCTTTTCAGAAATCGTGTTCAGTCGCTCCATACAGCTTTTGGTTATTTTTTTGCTTGCATGCTTTGGGTTTTTTGTTGTTTTTTTCTTGTTCTTCTTCTTCTTCTTCTTTTTTCTTATGCATGTGTGCCTTTCAGTTTTTGACGATCGTGGAAAACTTGAAAGCGATTATTGTTGTGTTCATATTCTGGGAATACACTTCAGTTCCCCAACAGAAAAGTTAGAAATGAACTTTGGGGGAAAGTAAACATATACACAACTGTTTCCAGTTTGTGAATTTACTAGCAAATCTAACCTTGCAAGCAGGAAACCGCTGACTTGTACACTAGCGTTAAAAAGAACAAGTGGGTATATTTTCTCCCGTATTACCCCATACTCACTGTTAACCCAATGATCTCGCCGAATTCCTCCATTGCATGTTAGACTAGAGCCTAGCTATGTACATATAAATAAACCGAACACACGGTTAGCAAGAGTACTTAGCTTAGTTTACCCAGCTTTTGCCAAGAATTTCCCCGCAAAGATGATCACTACTGCACTAGTCTGCTCTCCAACCTGTGCCGTCGACCGGTAAGCCGACACAGTTTTATCAGCCAAAACGATAGGCCTAGATCCAACTAATTATCGAGAGAAAATTGAAGGAAGGCCCGAGAAGAACAGCAAAAATTTCTATACTGTTGCTTCATATAAAATATTAAGAAACAAGCTGCAAACGGGCAGAATGTATCGCTTAAATGAGTAACTTTCACTTTTACACAAAATAAAAAACCTCTTGGTCAAACCATCGATTAAAAAAGAATCTTTTGAAGTTTTCCAGAAGTACCCCCGACTCTCGGTAAAGGGTCAAGCCGCTAAACCAAACCACTGTGTAATGCATCGCGAACGGGTGTACCATCGGTTCTTCCCTCTTTCTGCCCGTAAAGAAAATGCCATCTATCATTAATGTTTAAGCCTACCTTATGCAGCATAAGTTTATATTCTGTGCCTCTGTTTTTTTATAATCCGAAGTATTAATCCTGCAGGTTGTGCCTTTAATCGTATAAGGCCTGTTACATGGACGGTTCCCAAAGCATAATGGAAATAATCTCTTCGCGATAAATAATTACATAGAACTCGTGGAGCCAGTTGCAAAATAAAGTTTTAAGGCCCGTCTCATAAGTATTAATACAGGACCCACTATATCTCCGCATCGGTGCAATTAGTGTTGCAAATTTCTGCACGGAGGTGACAGCTCTTTGACCTCCGTCATAAACAGTGCTTAGGAATTCGTTTACCTTTTTAAAGTTTTTGTAAATTGCACAAACCGTTTTCGGTGAATTATTGTTTGAACCATATGTCGAAGCAATTAAAACCTCCCCCTCTGTAACCGATGTTGACAAATTGGACTCGCCTTGATCTGCCGATCACGCGCATATTTATCACGTACACAGAATAACTCATTTGCATGTGCAAAAATAACTATTGCCGTATATGGCGCCCAAACTCGATCACCGCGAGGTTCACGTGGCCATGCTTGAGAATGAGATAACTGGACTCGTTCGTACTGTTTCAATGCTGCTATACTGTAGGACCGCAGTACACTCAAAATCATGTCCCAACATGTTTTAAGACAATACTGCATGGTCCCGCAAGGCTGTACAGTTCGTTTTTAGCTTCCGAAGGTTCCACGTAAAACACACCTACGCATTTATCCCGCCAATGACCGTGGCGTAAAACGTCATGTGCTTCGCCGTGACAACAATTACAGCAAATCAGCGGCGAGCGTTAGTGGGACTTTCCAATGACGTAACCAATCTCTGTTTCTCAGGCCGACGCAGCCGCCGAGCTGTCGGCCACTTGTACGACTCGCTCTCTAGTTTAATCGTGCACACTCTGTATGCAAGTAAAATTCAGTGTAGAAGTATTTACGAAGCACTGTCCAGTAGATCAGTTGTTTTCGTTAAAATGCATGGACCAAGTCAGCGTTTACTGAAGTCGGTCTCAAGAAAAACTGGAATGTTTTGTAACAGATAGATTTGGTGGAGTGATGTGGGGCAATAAAATTATACAGAAATATCTGTCAGAAACGCATTGGATACTATTGCTCGCCAATGTGGTTATCGTTCATTTTGTAAAGGGGGTTGGGCGGGTGGGTTGGGGGTTGTAAACAGCTACGAGTTCCAAGTTTCACAGGGTCGTAACCAGTGGGGTGGTCAGCAGCACGGATTCAGACATTTCAAAAGGAGGACCTGACTTATGAGAAAGCAGGGTTGTGAGGGAGTTGCTCTGCTCAAATTTCCCGTTTGTTTTGTTGTTGATTTGACGAAAGGGAGATTAGCGGATAAAATCCCCCCCCCCTCTTGGATCCGCACCTGGGCAGAAAAATCGGGTAGGGAAGAAAGGCAGGAAAGAGAGGAAAAGAAGGGGCCACTGGTACGGATTCGGAAACCTCTTGAGCTTTGTCCCCCCTACCAGACGGCCAAAACGGACTGGTTACACCCTTGGTGTTTTCGGGAAAGCGCCCATAGTTTCTATGTCCATGCCTCGCGTGCGTGCATCCACTATAAATTCTTCCTGCTTCAGGTGCGCAAATCCCAGGGGGGCAAGGGGGGCCTTCGCCCCCGCAAGTGAAGAAGTGGGGGAAAAATTGTAATTTACTTAGATGTCAAAGCCCACACCCGCAGCCAGACAAATGTACCGGAGAGTGGCCAATACTTTTCAAGGGGCATTTTTTTCAGGGGATGGGGGCACGTGTTCAAATGAACGACGTCCCCAACAAAGTCCCACGTTGGCCTTTTGGTTTTTTGCTGGATATGTAAAACCCAAGCCAAGAAAATACATGGCACGGTGACACGACCTACATCTGCAACAAGTACGGCGCCAAACGTATGACAAATTCTTGACAAACGTAGAAGATTCTAGACAGCCCTCGCGTCATCTAGTCTACTCGGCGGTAAACATCAAACAGGTGCGCATGAGAACACAGGTCATTCACCCAGCTGCACAAAATGGTAACATATGATTGACAGATTCCTCGATGTTTTTGAACCCTGGGAAAACGGGACTCAAGCATTTGTTTCAAACATTGGAGACAGCGTAAAAACAACTTGTGCTTTTTAAATCGGCAGTTAGTGAGCGTAAAGCTTGTTGTGGAACAAATTCCCAACAGTTAGCCCAGGCAATCGCAGTTGGTCTACTGAATATTCATCTGTACTGGTACAAAATGGATTTTATTGGGATATATAACATTTCTGTGTGGAATAAAAAACTTTTACAAAGGTAAGACACTTTCCGTTTAGCATGCGTAATAAACCCGGGTTTGTTTAGGCTTGCGGGAAGAAATGCAAGGTCTCTCGTTGGGTGGACTACATAGGACGGGGGACATGGGACTAGATAGAGCGCGGAGAGGGCGCACCAGGACCAGTCAGAGGCACTCCTTACGGACATGCAGAGTAAGAATGTAGGAAATACAAATTTTTTCATGAATATCGATCGCATTTGACTGTTTGATGTACCGGCTCATCCTCACCCCTTGTGTCTCTCACGATAAGGCATTCGGCTTGAGGGAGGGAGAATTTATCACGGACAACATATGACGAAGAAGTTTTCAAATGATCGGGATTATTTTTCGTTCTTTTGATTGTCGGAATTATTTCTGAGCGATTAAAGCCTTCAGGTCGGAACCGGGAAACATTTTTTTGCAAGAGCAGAACAACTTTCAGACCCCCTTCTTAACTTTTGAAAATCTCCATTATGATTAAAAGAAATTCAAAAAATTGTACGTATCATTTAGAAGATTTGAGGTTGATTGGAATTTGATATGTTTGAAGCTTCCTACGCTTTGGAAAACTCTGTCCACTACAGTTGACAGTAGCTCCTGAAAATCTCCGTTTTGAAAAAAGAGAAACCACACCTTTAATGATCTTGCATAGGAATACCGTAGGACAACATTTGTGGAAGATTTGTTGAAGGGGTTTGTGAAGGCAGTGCAGGGTTTTGCATGTACATTACACATTAAAAAGCTGTACACGCAAATTACGGTACGTGTGTGATTGGATCGAGTAGAAAATTTGGTTCTGGTTTCCCTGTTAGGGTAACATTTTCCATTTTAGGCAAGATCTAGTATTTGTTCAAGTTAGAACCTAGTCAACTTTCTGTGGCATTAAAAGCCTAATGTGTCGTGCAAGCTCTTTTGTCACGATGTTACTTCCTCTGAATAGCGGCCTGTTTAGTGGTCCATTCATGCACACTATTGTGTCAAAGATTACGGAGTACAGTTTTGCTGGTATTGAGAGGATTATAAAACACGCACAATAGATCGTCAAGCCGTCGGGATTATGACGATCTTTTTCATTGTATGACCGAAGTGCGGTCGATGTAATCTTCTCATCAATAGATGTTCTCTAGGTAAGGATTACTGGAGTTGATTTGACGATATTTGACGATTAGAAAATTAGAGAAAAACTGCTGGTCGTCAAAGTTAGTCTCTGATAGTAAGTCATCGTATCGTGCGTCAACGTCGGCTAACCTCGACGAATCGGTACTGTACTATTTTAAATGCAGGACTGATAATCCCCTCACTATCGTTGTCCAGCCTCCCTATTGAAATTTCCCAGTGCTTTGTGCATCAATGTTGTACGTGAAAAGAGAGTGTAACGGTGGCTTACAATGCACGGAACTTCAAAGGAAATTTCAGGAAGTAGGAGGGGTCGTTGATTCGAGTTGATTTGAGTTGACTCGGAGTTCAGACTGAAAAGATTCTACCTGTTGATCAACTACCGTCAAGTTGAAAGTCAACTCGGGGTGTGACAGATACAGCGCCGGTACTGTAACAGTATATGCCTGTACTTCTCTATACCTGTAAACTGTGTGGCTGAAAGTTTTGCAAAGGTCAAGTTGCAGCGCATGATTCATCGAGCAATAGCCTCACTCCCTCCCTTTTTTTATGCAGCATCTGTGTAGCATACTGTTTATTTATACACCAGCAAAACTTGGACTTCTGGGGAACACTGCCTCTATATCTCTTTTATTTTTTTTGGCTCAAAAGATTTTGCCAAAGAAAGTCAGACTTGAATCTTTTTGGGGGACTGAATTGCTGGAGTTTGGCCAAAAAAGTTGTTAATAATAATTATAATGATCTTATATAGCGATAAATCCAATTGCTCAAAAGCATAATGCAAAGTGCTTTACAAAACAACACCCCTGAAGAATAATCATGACCCCATTTTAAGTTGCTATTTTCTTTTCTTGTAGACAAAGGCACATGAAGTCAGGCAAGTTGACCATGAAACAGTAACAACATTTGAAGAACCTCATATTACTTTTATACAATCTATATGGAAGGATTTAGGCATTCAAGAGTGCTATGATAGGAGGAGAGAATACCAATTAACAGATTCAGCAAAGTAGTAAGTATCAGTTTATATTTAACTATACATGTACTTTAGTAGAATACTTGAACTTGAGGTCAAAGGTCATTTGGGGTCACCAGAGGTCAAAACATCAAAACCTTGTAAACAGTATATCTCAAGAAGGGTAACTGTGAGGAATCTCATACTTACCATATGGATTGCCCATATGAGTAGATTATCCCTATTGTTTGGTTCCTTGCGGTAGCAAAGGAACCTATGTAGTCAGGTTGGCGTGTGTGTATGTGTGTGTGTGTGACACTTGCTTCGGTACGCTCTAACTCAACAAGGGAAGGTTGGATGGAACTGGGATTTGGTACATAGATTTGTCATAGAGAGAAGGTGTACCCTTTTGTTTTTGGTGGAGGTCAAAGGTCATTTGGGGTCACCAGAGGTCAAAAACTAAAAACCTTCTCAACACGATATTTCAAGGTAGGAAACTTGGATAGATGTCATACTTGGTGTGTATATGTGTTATGATGTAAGGATGAAATCTAATATGTTTGGTGAAGGTCAAGGGGTCACCAGGGGTCAAACACTGAAAAACATTTTAACACAGTATTTTTAGGTTGAAAGGACAGATTTTAAATCAATCCGTGTTTGGTTAAGGTAAAAGATCATCAAGGTCACTGGAGTTCAACCACTGGAAATGTTATTTAGAAGATCCTGTAAGCTAGAAAAAGATATCTTCAATAGATTTTTTATCTCACCTGGTTTTGCATGCTTACCCACCCAAACAGTTTTAGAAATTTGGCCTTTACATTCGTTCAGTAATGATTCCTTCGGGTTGTACACAGATTTTGGATCATTCAAAGTTGTAAGAGGGCATTAACTGAAATCTGTAGATTTCAATGAACATAGGTCACACTGCATTAAACTGCTCTCTGTGCCAGTGGAAGCAATGCATGGATTATACAGTATGTCTCTTTAATACTGCTGTGCTCTGTGGGGTAACCTAATCCTCATTCTAATGTCACACCCCATTAATCACTAGCTTTCTGCTTAACTGCTGAATAAACCCTGTTTTCTGTGTAGAGGTAGCAAACAGGACAAATGGTAGATTGTTTTAAAGTAATAGCAAGTTTTATTGGAGAGCAGGTAAAAATAACTTATGAGAGAAATACAAGGGGTGTTTTCCTCTCTCTCTCTCTCTGACCACATTGTGTATTGTTTATTGGTGATAATATCAAGTTTGATTACAAGCATAAATACATATGGAAATGAAATGTTTTTGAAGGATCACCAAGCATTATATAGGTTGACATAAGTAAGGCCACAAAAATTTAATCATTGATTTCATGTAATGTTAGTACTAAAATACCCCTTGTGAAGATGTTACAAACATGGAGTATGAGCTTTTGCTTAGCTCTGTTTTGGAGACTGGCTGTACAGTTCTTATAATATTCAGCAAGGAACCACAGTGCCCATTGGGCTCTTGTTTTTATTGGAGGCCAAAGGTCATTTAGGATCATCAGAAGTTAAACCTTGCAAATAACACATCTCCAAAAGGGTTACTGTTAGAGTTAAAATTCATTAGTGGGTAAGGTTAAAGAGTTTTGAATGGCATGGGTAATGTAAGATTCATAGGTAAGCTTTTGTAATCCACTTCATTATGGTAAGTGATCAAGTTGGGTAATTTGAAAATATGTACTGAATCAAGCTCATGGTATTAAGAAGATCTAAAGTGCATAAAAGTGCACATTATTTGGTATTTATGTTGATTTTGGTTTGAAGTTTTGCCCTATTATATTTAGTGCCATTATTAATACACATAAGAGTAAGTGGGTAGAACAAAATTTAAAAAAGTTTAAAAGGAAAAATCTGTTCATCAGGCTGACATGATAATTACTTCTTCTTTGTCATGGGTATGCTGATTTTGCCACAAGTATCTAGGCCTATAGATCTTTGTGAAATTTTTTCCTACTTTTAAGTGGAAGTTTCTAGCAGTGTCTGGAACGTGAGTTAAACAAAGGCTGTATGAGGGTCATTTGGGGACATAGTCTGAACGTATTGGTGGAGAAGGCTTCCATGCCCACAAAGCAGAGGAATTGTTCAGTGGGGAACTTCATAAGTGTAAACTTTGAAAAGATCAAGTGCTCTGTATGATGCACAAAATTTCTTTTAGAGCATACAAACATTGTCTCTTCGATAACCCTAAAGAAAACATGAAGGTAACATTAAATTTTGTATCAAAGATTATTAAAAGTAACAGACAAAACCTTGTGCCACTGTCCTCATGGGACATGTACAGTAAGTGGGAAGTAAATAATTGAATACACCACAGGTAATTAGTTTTATAAAAAGAACTAAATTATCATTTGGATCAAATACCCTTGATCGTGCTTGAACTGTGATTGTCTAATTGAATAAATCAAATTGTAACTGACCCACCAGAGTCTCTGAAAATTGCTGGATACTGTTATCTTACCTAATTTATCACAGTTGACTGCCACAGTGTCCAGAAGGATTATCTCATTATATCATACAGCTCAATGAACTTCACCATTTCCTACCTGTCTAGAAATAGTGTCTACTCTAATTTAGCCCTCTCAGCAAGGCTTATTTTCCAGAAAGTACTGTAGTTCAGGTAATTAAAGCAAGCATTATAGTATCTACTATGTATCAAACAAAGGACACTTGACTTGTACCCTGTTATGGTGTTCCCATAAGCAGACAATTTAAGGCAAATTACAAATCTTGTTAATTTCTGGATTAATAGGGTTCCCATTTTTTGTTAATTTTCAGGGACATCATAGTAATTGGGAAGGGCATTACACCAAAAAAACAAATACAAATGGCTACCACATTAGCCAAGGTTACACCTCTCTGTTGAGATGTCTCTATGTTCCAATGCATGGATTACTGTTAGGATGAGGGCTTGTTCGAACACTAACCTCAGTGCAGTCAACTTTTCGAATCATAGAGACATCATTATATGGAGGGCTGCCCTCAATACCCAAACTTTTGATTGAAATGAGCATGTTTTAAAAATACCTCTTTATCAAGTTATTAGACAACTTAGTTTACCAACAATAATAACTGTGTGAGAGATTTCTCATGTTTGTGGAGGTCAAAGGTTGGGGTCACAAAAGGGCAAAACCTTGTAGACATGACATTTTTATGTGGATAACTGTGGAGGAATCTGATACTCAGCTTGTGAATTGCTCATATTTAGCATGTTGATGGTTGTTTTAAGGTAGTTGCTCCCTGCTGTTTTAAGTGACAGGGAAAGGCCATTTTGGGTCACATGATCTCAAAAGGTGTCAACCTTACTAGTATACCTCAATATTTGTGAGGGATCTCATGCTTGTCATGTGAGCATCCATGTTCATTACAATATATCATATAGCAAGGAATCACTAAGCCTTTTGGCTTTCTAGTTACTTTTAAAAAAGGGCGGGAAAAAATCCTCTTTCAGTGTAAGGCAATGCCTATGTTTGTGGAAAAAATGACCTGCGGTCTTCATGGGACGATTCAATACTACACTGGTTCACTTATTCATATTAAGTCGCTACCTCACTTGACTTATTTTTACTTTTAGTCTCAAATTAAGTCAAGAAGTTTGGTTGTAGTGTAAAATAAAGTGTAAACAAGGTATTTTCAATCCTTTTAAAATGTCTGAGTCTTTCAGAGTCTGTTTTGGTAGATCTAACCCTGGCTGAGTTCACTTCAGAGGTGGCACACATGACAGCGATGAGTGTTTCAAGGTGAGTATTTTTTTAAGTATCTTTTATTGTCTGCCTCAGAGGGGATGCTTGTTAAAAGCAGGTATTGCACCAAAAGATCAATGTGGAGGAAGTGCTTTGGCCAGCTCCTATTTGTGTGACAGTGTGGCATAAATGACAAATGTCACACAAAAGAATCTGAAAAGCAAGATCTAGAGGTGTCAATTTTGGCAGAATCCATCTCACCAGAATAGTTTTGCTATTTCTTCATTGGGACAGAAATCCTCTCAAATGCTGCATCATTTGCAATCTCAGCACTTTTCAAATTCTAAACATTTGTCAAAAAGCAGGGGGACACCTCCTCCCCATGTTAGTTACCCATATACTAGTTTCAGCTATGCCAAACCAAATTGGTTCCTGTTCCTGGTGTAGTGTTGTTGGAAAACTGGTTTCCCTCTTTAAAGATGAATGATGGCCTTTAATTACAGAGGGTATCTGCTTAATGTTTTTACAAAAGTGCCCTTACCTCTGATAAAGTTTAGGTAATCCAACAAAAAGACATCTTGTTTTGGAGCAAGGTAGCATATATTTCCTTTGTGTGTGATGAGTATACTGAGAGCATATGTGTATGCAGCAGAAGTTATGAGAGCATTTGATAAATCTTATGGAAAACTCACTTAACATTAGTCTGTATTTACATCTACTGTTTGCTCCATAGTAATATTAAAAGGCAAATTTTATAAATATTCGAAAAAAAAGCTTAGCAGGGAATTTGAATTTTATTTGCAGGTGAAGTGAATGTTTGGACAGCCAGGTTTGATCTGCAACCTAAAACAGGCTCAAAGAATTAATATAAGTTATTCAAAGAGAGAAGCTTGATGTAAGTAAAGTCAAGTACAGTAGGTTGGTAAGTGTTTTATCATTTGAAAATAGTACAAGCTTAGAAGTATTTTCTGTATTTTCTTAATTTTATATTTTTGCAACCTTTAAAAATTTCTATTTTGTTAAGGCTGTGGGAGCACTGCCCAGTATTTCTAAAATTCTTGAATGTATTGTTTACATAAGACTCTCAAAATTTCTAGATGAGCGTGACATTCTCTTTAGTGGTCAATATGGTTTTAGATCTGGTCTTATCTACTGAATTGGCCCTTATTGATGCTACTGATAATTAAACAAGGGCACCTCACAAAAACCAAATTGCAGTGGGTTTTTTTCTTGATTTGTCTAAAGCCCTTGATGCCATGACCATACCATCCTTTGTCATAAATTGTTCCAAGGCACTTTTCTTGCTTGGCTTTCTAATTATCTTTCAAATAGACAACAGTTTATCCTCAAGGCGTTAACTCTGACCGAATTTATGTTCAGTGTGGTGTTCCTCGAGGTTCTATTCTTGGACCCCTCTTTTTTGGTTCCGATGATGGCATTTATGTGTCTGTATGTGCATGTGTTTGTCTGTGTATGTGTATATGTGTGTGTTTGTGACACTTTGCTTGTTCACATGATATCTTACGGAAAAAAGGTCTCTTGGCAAATTTACCCCTTGCAGTGGTCATGACAGGTTTCAATAATCCCCAGGAAATACTTATCAGTTGGTTATTAGTACAAATTATCAAATCTTGTTTTACAGTCCCCTTAATAACACTTTACATAAAACAAGAGCATTTCTTGTAAACCCAACAGTTTTTGGCATTTTCAAATGCTTATTTAATACACAATGACTTCAGAAATGGAACATCACTCCTAACATGCATGGTAGCTAAGACGGCATGGAAAGCAAGAGTGTACAAAATGGCCATTGACTGTGCGCATCTACGTGCATGCAGTTTGTTTGATTCTGAACCCACGACCTGTTCATTTCATTATACTAAGCATTGGAATGTCACCAATTTTTTAATTTCGCACAGGAATACACTGGGCAGGGATGGAAACATCGAAAAATTATCCCAAAATGTATTTAACCAAAAGGAAAATGAGTCACAAGGAATATGAAGCAGTATTAATGTACTCACCAGTGGTTTTAATTTCAGCACAAGAAGAAGCAGAGTAAAAGCACAAATTCACTGTATCGTTGTAGGCTATTCCTAAATCAAGGCTTCACTGTCGTCAAAAATCGTCCAGAATAACATTCCAAGCTCATTATTTGCCAAGAATGTAGGGAATTTCATCACAAGCTTGGAACTATCCTCAAAATTGAAATCCATTGCTGTAATCATTTGTTCACAAAGTAATTGTAGGCCTACCAGTACCAGCATTTGCGTGACCAAAGTTTCTTATGCCATTTTGATTGAGTCACTATGTGGTAATTGCCGTGCCTTCTAGCAGTTTTTCTCCATTTTTGCCAAAAATACCCAATACTGACATGACTTCCGTGAATACCTTTTAAAAATTCACTTTCAATCCATTGCGAAAAGTTAAGCAGTTTGTCAATATAAGAATGGAATATGAAAATTTTTAATCCATATTGAAGCAGCCCGAGCGTGTGAGAAGTTTGTAGGCCTGTGCCTACATGCCTCATAGAGCATAGGCAATGTTCAAACTGATGCTCGATACGGTTAAATGGCCAAATCCTCTGCTGGCTAGACGACAGCGGCAGCGTCATTAGTGTAGAAACTTTAATGGTATGATCGGCACCACCATCTGTGACCAGGTTTGCTGTAATTTATTCTTCTGAAAAAGAAGCCTTGCCGTCAGAGTTTACCGAACCACCAATGAAATGTTAGTAACACTGCAGTTGATGTGAACATCCTTACGTACATAGTACAGTACAGTATACACAGTGCTACATTTCATCTCAGCTGGCTAGTCACAGATTTTCAAGTGTAAGAGTGCATAAAGTGTATTGGTGTGCGGTGGTATTGTGTATGTACATGAGTTAAAGCAGTCTTTCCATTGCTTCATCAGCCAAAACAGGGTCTACCTTGTAACCTCTTTTATAAACCTCTTTTAATAAAAAAGTAAGGGTTTTCTGATTTCTTTATGACATCAACACAAATTTGGCGTTTAAACCCAAAATGCATACGTTGAATAGGGGTAAGAATGCATGAAGTAGAGAGGCAAAACCCCCACATATAGTACATATTGCTAGCATCCAGTCTCATGTGGGTTCTTTTTATGACGTCACATGACGTGTTGGGTTTCACAATATTTTTACTTCCCTTCAATCAAGCTCAAAAAAGCACCCAGTTTTCCTTAATCTCTAAGGACACAAAAGTGTCATTTTAGAAAAAGCCGATGGATGCACCTTGTAGAGAATCCTTTGTTCTATGGATATCACTTGCAATTTGCCAAAAATATTCGGCAAGGAATTCAACTCAGGACCACTTTAAAAGAGGGACACTGTTTGGTGTCCCATTTTACTAAGTGAAACTTACTTCTCAAAACTCAACTATGCTCATGTTTGTTTATTGGACAAATTTTGCATTTTTGAATAGTTACTATATAGCACCTGGAAATACATCAAGTCCCTTATGAATAGTTCAAGTACCATTGTATTAAAATGATATATTTATATTTTGCAGTGGGACACCAAAAATTTACACTTGTCTTACATTGGGAATCCATACTCTGTTCACATTGCGATTCAATTTTGCACAAACAGAATTAGTAGAGATGCATATATTCCAAAGTGCTACTCAAATGCTTCCTAAAATACATGTTTAAACCTGTACAAAATGTGGGGATTTACACAGCTCATTTTTAGAAGGAAAAAATGCTTTACTAAATTTGTAAATGCCATGTCCTTGGCGGCCCATTAACACTGGTAAAAAACTCAGACTTTGGCACACAACATCATGAGTCATATCTTTAGTACATTTTAGAATGTACAAGGCACCACTTAGGCTTGTGACTGAGACCATCTACATTTACTTAAATACATGTATGCACTTCGAATTTGAAGTTGAAATAAGTCACAATGTCAATGGGACACCAAATCTACTGACTCCCTTAATTAGGCTTATGGAATCACCCTAATATAAAATCTCAACTGAAGTTGGATAGATTTCACTTTTGGTGAGTAGATGCAATATGGTGAGAAGATATGTCATTTTGAAGGAGGCCAAAGTCATCTGGGTTCACCAGAGGTCAAACCCAGAAACATTGTTTGATAACCCAATCTCTTAGCATGGGAAAGTGGGGTATGTTTCATATTTGGAATGTGTATATGTAACTGTGCAGGTATGGTCCCTACCTTTGTTAGTGGCCAAAGGTCATGTGGAGTAACATGAAATTATTTTTCCAATGTGTTAGTTTGACATTTGACAGAGGAGATATGAAACACATGTAAATATTTGGAATAGAACATGATTACTTACACTGAACATTGCAACCTAAATGCATTTTTGCATTCTGGTTCACCAGTTACCTGTGTCCCTGTCTCAGAGAGGTGGTTGCTCAAGGTGTAACTGATATGTTGTTTTTCTTATTGAGTTACATGAGTTTATAATTGTTGTCTTTGGACCTGGTACTTGTACAGGTATACTTTAGGTACAATGAAGATATTGCTCTTTACCCATTGTTTTTTAAAAAGATACTATTGTGATTGAGTTAACGGAAGTGATTTAAAATTTTATCTGGTTTTTCTCCACAGCTACCTTAGTGATCTAAAAAGAATTTCAGATCCAAACTATGTACCAACAGAACAAGATGTTTTGAGAGTAAGAGTGCCCACAACAGGAATTATTGAATATCCTTTCGACTTAGACTCAATTATTTTCAGGTAAGTGGTTGAAGTGATATTGGAGGATTTTTATCTCAGTGCATAACAAGTATTGAGATGTTGTTACACTAGCTGGTAGGTAGCTGTAGCTAATTAAATATTTACATTTTTTCAGGAAATCTTGTAGCTCTGTTCCATGGTTTAGTTATTGAGGAGTCAGAATTTGAACTTGATGATCTGATGTGTTGACAACTTGGAAAAGTGGTCAATTAGTTGGGCAAAAGGAAACAAGGAAATTGAAGCCCATTGCTTATACTCCTTTTTAGCTCATATCAATAAAAGCTGGGTTGAGCTACAGTACTGTTCCTTCCCTCTTGACGGATGAGTTTGGGATGGATGAGTGCAACAATTAGCTGTCCACAGACTATGGTTTCTGGATGAGTTTGAGAACAATAGCAAAATGGAACGGCAAGGATGAGCTCGCTTTCCAGGGGGGGGGGGGAGAAAATGGGACAAAAAAATGGAAACATCTGCATTGCCAATTGACATCAGCAAAAAAACACAGAATCGATTGCTGGCTTGTCCAGCATTTTGCTTACAGGTTTATTGGACAAAGAAATGATCATTACCCAATTTTTGGGGTGGTGCTCTGTTTACCTCTCTGTCCACTTCTAGATAATCTGCAAATCTGTTTTGCAAGCCTAAGGAACTAAATATAGTAAGCAGTGTCCTAAAAACCAACTTAAAAAGTATTCACACTGGGCATAAAATTCTTAAGTCATGAAAAATCCTTTGTATGAAATCATGAATGATGATTTTGGGAATTTCTTAAAATATTGCAAGGTTCACCAACTAAGGGTAACGTCAGATTGTGTACCCACTACTTTTATTTACTTAAAGTCATCCCTTCCACGGAATATATTCAGAAGTCAAAGAACAATGATGCAGAGGAGTCATGAAAGTTGAAAAATAGTTTACTGTTTGAAAAGTACTTCCAAGATATTTCCCACATATTTGTTAACCTTCCTGGGACTGTAACAAAAGTTACAAAAAATAGAAACAGATAGTGTTTAGGGGGGGGGTGTAAAAGATGAAAAAAAAAAAAGAACTCAATTTTTACCTAATTTGTATATTTGCCTACATAATGAACTCAGAAAATCCCCCCGAAATATACATTCAAATCTCCCATCTATGCTCTTTGTTTTTGATGAAGGTTTCTCACAGAGATTATTCTTCTAAGTATAGCAATAAAATATTAAAAATATTCACTTTTTAAAAAAAAAAAAAAAAAAAAAAACTGGTAGTGGAAGAGAGTTCAGATGTTAAAGCTGCTTTGTAGGGCTGAGTTCATTTTACCTCCTGAGCATTTAGTTTTTTTTTTTAATGGACTAATAGCAGCATGTTTGGTTGTGTGTCTAGTTCTATCTTGCACATAAGTGCAGGCTGTTTAAACTGGTCCTTGATGATAGAATTGGTTGAACAAAGCACCTACTGTACTCTCTAGGATAATGGGGTGTTCTCTTCAGTCAGCTGTTGTCAGCTAGTGTGAGGGTAAGTAGACTTCAAAGAAGGGTTAAAGGTCACAACAGGGTTTGGTATGTAAAGGAGGTGCTCATTCTAAGCATTTTGGTGAAATTCACATTGAACACCAATGTGTGGTTGTGACACTTTTCTTGCAAACATGATGTCTCAAGATATGAATGTCTGACAGTTTTCAAACTCCCTACATAGATGCACCATATTGAGAGGAAGAACCCTATTGTTTGTGGTGGAGATTAGAGGTCATCTGGGGTTACCATGGGTCAAAGTCTGTAAACCTTGTTAAAACATGGTATCTCCAGATAGGAAACTGACATTGATTTCATATTTAGTACATGGATGTGTTAAGGTCAGAAGATGGTCTCCATTGTTTTTGCTGGAGGTCAAGGGTCATCTGGGGTCAACAGGGGGTCAACGTTTTAAAATCTTGTTTACAGGATATCTCAAGATACAAAATTTGCATAGATTTGTTTACAGGATATCTCAAGATACGAAATTTGCATAGATTTCATATTTGGTATGAGGATTTGCTGTGGTCAGAAGATGGCCTCAATTGTTTTTGGCAGAGGTCAAAGGTTATCTGTGGTCACCGTTGGTTAAAGTCTGAAAGACTGGTTAACACGATATCTCAAGGTAGGAGACTTAGATTGATTTCATATTTGGTATGAGGATTTCCTGTGGTCAGAAGATGGCCTCAATTGGTTTTGGCAGAGGTCAAAGGTTATCTGTGGTCACAGTTGGTTAAAGTCTGAAAGACTGGTTAACACGATATCTCAAGTTAGGAGACTTGGATTGATTTCATATTTGGCATGTGGATGCAACATGGTTAGAACATGGACCTTATGTACTTTGGTGGAGGTCGAAGGTCATTTGGGTCAACAGGGGTCCAAAGTGTGAAAACTTTTTAAATGCAATATTTTAAGATAGCTGTCTGTCTGTCTGTCCGTCAGTATGTTTGTCTGTCTAGCTAGAAATCTATCTTTGGCTCTTATGGAGGTCAAAGGTCATCTAGGGTCACTGGAGGTCAAAATGTAAATGAAAACCTTGTAAGGTGTCATCACATGTGGTATGTGGATGCACATTATGGTGAGCAGATAGTCCCTATTTTTGTTTGTGGAGGTCAAAGGTCATTTGGGATAACAAAATTATATTTTGAACATGCTGCTAAAGACAAACGGGACAGTCAAGTGATAGTAAGATCCCAGTCTTATATTTGTGGGTGCCATTATCTGTATTCTTTCAATTTTACTGCTTACCTGTATCATGGATGGTTGTACACTTAATTGTATCTTGATTCAAGACTGTATGTTTGGTCTAACTGTAGAGCATCCACCTCTCACGTGGAAGGCCTAGGTTTACTTCCCAGGTGGAGTCATACCAAAGACGCTAAAAATAGAACTTATTGCCATTGTGCGTGATGCTCTGCATAAGCAATGCAGTAGGGAAAACAAGCCAGTAAGCCACAACTGGAAAAAAGACTGTGTCCGGCTTGATTTGAACCAGTAGGTTGGAAACTGGTTTGAAAAATAAAATCTAACTAACTATCCCCCAATTTCACTGAATTTGAGGGTTTGAAATTCATGTAGACAAATGAAGATGATTTAACCTGCTGGCTCCAGCAGGGGCATGTTTGCGCCCCTGGGGGGTCCGCGGAAAAGCATACGTAGCATGTCCCGGATCGGCTTCCGTAGGCTATTGACCACATGACCTTAATTTCTTCTTTCTCTTTTGTGGCCAAATTTTCAGGTAGCTACTTGCAATTTCAAGCTCCGCATGAAACAGTAAAGACGTGTGTGAGCAGCCCTCTCTGTCTGTATCAGAAGTGGTGCAAGGGGCAGTAGAGGTTTATTCAAAGCCTTTGGAGTGTGTTTACTGCGAAGCTGTTGGCGCTGCCTCTGCATGTAGACACAGTCCTGTGCTGAAGATACTTTACATTAATCTGCCAGTGCCCTGCTCCAATCGGGGCATGTTTGCACCCCTCGGGGGTCAGGAAAAACAGATGTAGCCTGTCCTGGATCGGTTTCCGTAGGCTATTGACCCTGTGACCTTAATCTATTGTTGCTCTCATTGTTGTGGCTGAATTTTCAGTGTAGCTACTCGCAGATTTAAGCTCCCCATGAAAAAGTCTGTATTAGAAGTGATGCAATGGGTAGAAGAGGGTTAAAGCTGGTGGATCTCACTAATCTTGCAGTCATTAAACCCAGCTAATCAAATTTCTTTATAACATTTGAGTGAGGAGATAATGGTACATGGCAGCAGTATTTGAAATGGAACATTTCTGTATCATCGAAACCTCAATGCACTTTTGCATTCTGGCTTAAGTGGCTGATCAGGTTGGCTCATGAAATTCAACAATTTTTGGTTTCGATGATAAGAGAAACCTGTGCATTCATGATGGCGTGTGTGTGTATGTATGTGTGTGTGTTTGTGTTTGTGACACTTTGCTTGTTATCTCAAGAAGGAAAACTTCGACATTTCTCAAACTTGTTACATAGATACCCCATAGTGAGAAGAACCCTATTGTTTTTGGTGGAGGTCAAAGGTCATACAGGGTCACCAGGGGTCAAAATTTGAAAACCTTGTTAACACGATATCTTGGGGTAGAAAGCTTGGATGAATGTCATACTTAGTATGTGAATGTGTTGTGAGTAGGAACAGAACAGTATTTTTTGGTGGGGGTTCAAGGCCATCTTTCGCACAAAGGGTCAAACCCCCCAAAAATTGTTAACACAATTTTTAAGGAAAGAAACTTGGATGAATCTCATACGTTGTATGTACATCCATTTTAATGAGAGGAGAAACCCTGTCACTTTTGGTGGAGGTCAAAGGTCATCTGAGGTCACCAGGGTTCAAACTCCGAAAACATGGTTAACATGATATCTTGAGGTAGGAAACTTAAATGGATGTCATTTTTGGTATGCAGATGCATTTTAGCAGGAGGAGGATCCATCCCTATGGCTTTTGGTAGGGTCAAAGGTCATCTGGGGTAACCAGGGGTCAAACCCTCAAAACCTTGTTAACATACCTTGAAAACATGGTTAACATGATATCTTGAGATAGGAAACTTAAATGGATGTCATTTTTGGTATGCAGATGCATTTTAGCCGGAGGAGGAACCCTATGGCTTTTGGTGGGGTCAAAGGTCATCTGGGGTAACCAGGGGTCAAACCCGCAAACCGCAAAGATTCCTTGCCTGCCTTCGGCAGGCAAGGAATCTTTGCGATGGTGATGTTGTGTGTATGTTTGTGTGTGTGTATGTGACGCTTTGGCTTGTAAACACAATATCTCAAGAAGGGTAGGTGTGACTAATCTCGTATTTAGTGTGTGGGTTGGCCATATTGAGTAGATGATCCCTATCGTTTTTGGTGGAGGTCAAAGGTAATTTGGGGTCACGAAAGGTCAAATGGTCAAAACCTTGTAAACATATCTCCAGAATGGTACATGTGACTATGCTCATATTTGGTGCGTAAGTTGGTCATATTAGATAGATGATCCTTATGGATTTTTGTGGAGGTCAAAGGTCATTTGGGGTCAGGAGGGGTCAAGAGGTCACAACCTGGTAAACAGGATATGTCAAGAACGGGTACATGTGACCAATCTCATATTTGGGTGTGTGGGTTTGTCATATAACGTAGATGATTTCTGTCGGTTTTTGTGGAGGTCAAATGTCATTTGGGGTCAGGAGGGGTCAAATGGTAAATTACTCAGATTGCGTGTAAACACGGTATCTCAAGAAAGGTAAGTGTGACTTATCTCATATTTGGTGTGTGGGTTGGCCATATTAAATAGATGAGCCTTATTGGTTTTGGTGGAGGTCAAATGTCATTTGGGGTTATGAGAGGTCAAAAGGTCAAAACCTTGTAAATATGATATCTCAAAAAGAGTTATTATGTCATCTTTGAGTGTTTTTTGTATTGAGTAGATGATCCCTTTCGAATTTTGTGGAGGTCAGAGGTCATTTGGGGTTTATGAGAGGGCAAAAGGCCAAAACCTAACTAGTGAACATAGTATCTCTAGAAAAGTGCATGTGACTAAGCCCATGTTCAGTATGTAGGTTGGCCATATTGAGATGGTGATCCCAGTTGATTTTTGTGAAGGTCAACTTAGGTCATTTGTGGTTAGCATTGTCAAAATCTTACGAACTTGCTAGCAGAGTATTACTGTACAAGAAATGTCACTTGTAAGGTTCTCATACTTGATGGGTAGATGATGCATGGTGAAAAAATGATCCCTATAGTTTGTGGTGGAGATGAAATCTCCCTTTGGTTCACAAGGGGTCAAAGTCTCAATGTCATATTTACACAAATTTCCCATGGTTGGAGTCTTGGATACTGCAAAATTTCACACAAAGTATGTGGATGTGATATCATGAGTAGAACCCTTGTTCTTGTAGAAAGCTTCAATGCCTTGCATGTATACTTTGTGGGTACATTAGGGAGCACTGTCAATTTGAAAAATATTACCAAGCATTTGAAAAAAAGGTAGGCTTAAATTTCAGCGGCAAGGAATCACTAAGCCTTTTGGCTTTCTGGTTCAAATTATACCCAAAACAGTTTCTAGGCGGGACACAAAGTTAAAAATTGTAACCTTTATGTTGGTAATTGTAAGCATTTTCATGTAGTAGTATCATACACTTTCAGAAAGTTATCGATATCAACTCAATGAGTCCCTTGAAGTTTCTATTTTTCTCTTCTTTTTCCAGAATGGTAGATGTAGGAGGTCAGAGGTCAGAAAGACGCAAATGGATTCATTGTTTTGAGAATGTCACGTCCATTATGTTTCTAGTCGCCTTATCTGAATATGACCAAGTTCTTGTGGAATCAGACAGTGAGGTAAATGAAAGTTCTGTTTTGCTGGACTTGTTAAATGCTTGTAGAGCTACTGATCCATGGTGTATCTAAATAAGACCATTTTAAAGTAAGGTAGAACAGGGTATTGAACACAGTGAGTCAGTTTGTAAATTCAGTGCAGAGGCTATAATGGAAGTGGCAAGGAATCAGATTGTCAACACTGTGGTTATATCTCATTAGCTGATTTAACTTTTGGCCTTTTGGAATCATGGTCACTATGCTGTAACATACTACAAGGCTTAACACACATCTGCATACTGTACATTCATGCAGTATGTGTCAGACTGCATTATGTTTCCTGATAGTAAAATAGCCTGGCGTACAAAAACAACTGCTATAGCTCAAACCCTAGGACAACAAACACCAGTTAAGTGATTCATCTGCCTGACATAGCATTTAGATGGATAATTAAGTGCAGTTTCATGTGATAACTTAAAATGGGACCACTCTGAAGTAGGCCTACTGAGCATGCATAGCTAGTGTATGTGTATGGTTTGGCTAGGATATTGCCTAATGTTAGTTTGTATAGGCCTAGCCTACCAATGTGAGGAGCTATGGCTTTTTGGTTTTGATGAAAGAGAAATGTATGCAGATGTGCATGAATGTATGTATGCGTGTGTGTGTGTGACACTTAGGTTGTGCATGCAATATCTCAGGAAGGGAAACTTCCATCAAGCTCAATCTTAAAGCTTTGGTAGCCCATATAGAGAGGAAGAACCCTATGGTTTTTGGTAGAGGTCAAAGGTCATTTGAGGTCACCGGAGGTCAAACACTGAAAACTTTGTGCAGGCGATATATCAAGAAGGGAAACTCTTTGAAGCTCAAACTTGGTGTGTGGGTACCCCATATTGAGAGGAAGAACCCTATTGTTTTGGTAGAGGTCAAAGGTCGTTTGAGGTCACCGGAGGTAAAACACTGAAAACTTTGTGCACGTGAAATCTCAAGAAGGGAAACTTCTATAAAGCTGAAACTTGTGTGTGTGGGTAGCCCATATTGAGAGGAACAACCCTATTGTTTTTGGTAGAGGTCAAAGGTTGTTTGAAGTCAACGGAGGTCAGACACTGAAAACTTTGTGCACGGGATATCTCAAGAAGGGAAACTTCTTTGAAGCTCAAATTTGGTGTATGGGTAGCCCATATATAGTGGAAGGACCCTATTGATTTTGGTAGAGGTCAATGGTCATTTGAGCTCACCGGAGATCAAACACTGAAAAGTTTGTGCACGTGATATCTCAAAGGGAACTTTCTATAAAAGCTCAAACTTGGTTTGCCAGTAGCCCATATTGAGAGGAAGAACCCTATTGTTTTTGTTAGAGGTCAAAGGTCATTTGAGGTCACTGGGGTCAAACACTGAAAATTTTGTGCACGTGATATCTCAAGAAGGGAAACTTCTATCAAGCTCAAACTTGGGTGCGTGGGTAGCCCATATAGAGAGGAAAAATCCTATTGTCTTTGGGTAGAGGTCAAAGGTCATTTGAGGTCACTGGAGGTCAATCACTGAAAAGTTTGTGCATGGGATTCCTCAAGAAGAAGAACTTCTTTGAAACTCAAACTTGGTGTGTTGATAGCCTATATGGAAAGAAAGGACCCTGTCCTTTTTGGTTTCGATGAAAGAGAAACCTATGCATTCACGATGGCGTGTGTGTGTATGTATGTGTGTATGTGCGTGTGTGTGTGTGTGGATGTATGTGTGTGTGTGTGTTTGTGACACTTTGCTTGTTAACACGATATCTCAAGAAGGGAAGGTCTCAATGTTTTCAAACTTGGTACATGGATGCCCCATAGTGAGAGGAAGAACCCTATTGTTTTTGGTGGGGGTCAAAGGTCATATGGGGTCACCAGGGGTCAAAATCTGAAAACCTTGTTAACATGATATCTTGAGGTAGAAATCTTGGATGAATGTCATACTTGGTATGTAGGTGGGTTATTGTCAGAGGAAGAAGCCTACTGTTTTTGGTGGGGGTCAAAGGTCATTTGGGGTCAATAAGGGTCAGACCCCGAAAACCTCGTTAACACGATATCTTGAGATTGGAAACTTGGATGAATGCCATACTTGGTACATAGATGCTCCACAGTGGGAGGAAGAACCCTATTGTTTTTGTTGGGGGTCAAAGGTCGTATGGGGTCACCAGGGATCAGACCCCGAAAACCTTGTAAACGCGATATATTGAGGTAGAAAGCTTGTATGAATGTCATACTTAGTATGTAGATGCATTATTATCAAGAGAATAAACCTACTGTTTTTGGTGGGGGTCAAAGGTCATGTGGGGTCGCCAGGGGTCAAAATCCGAAAACATCATTATCACTATTTCTTGAGATAGAAAACTTAGATGAATGTCATACTTGGTATGTAGATGCAATATTGTCAAGGGACGAACCATATAACTTTTGGTGGGGGTCAAAGTACATTTGGGGTCACCATGGTCAAATCCGAAAACCTAATTATTACGACATCTTGAGATAGGAAACGTGGAATGAATGTCATTTTTAGGTAACAGTGTTCTCCACTAGCTGTTTTTGACCACAGGTGCACAACCAGGATAAAATCTGAAGAGTTCCCCCCCACCCCCTCCCTTGCACAAAAACAAAAACATTGGCCGCCCGGCCCAAAATTCTCTTGCACTTAGCCTAAAGCTAAAATTAGCAGTTTGAACACATGTGGATGGCATAAGATTTGAGCAGATGCATGCTGAAATATAGCTTGCTTGGCGGACGTGTTTGGCAACTGCTTCAATATTTTGCACTACGTAATAACGAAGGAGAAGTGCACATTCGACACCTACCAAGAAGACAAGGTGAACTTCAACAGGAAATTTTTGTGGAAATTGTGATTGTTCCATACACCAATGATCGATCACATACTTTGAGCGCAATCACAACAACTACTTGCGGCACATTCACTGCTTTCTCAGTGTGTACAGCTTAGCTAAAGGATCTCGCAAATTTCGACAATGGAATCTCGGAAAAAAGTTCGCCATTTTAAAAGGGGAAAAAGGTAAATAAATTAACGATATTCTACAGTGTCAATTCTTGGCTTTTGGAAAAATTGAAAACACCAAGTGTCTACCTCCCTTAACTGAGAAATTTAAGCCCAAAATGTATGGTTTGATTCAGCAAGTGAGCTAACGTTAGTACTTTCTGCATACGTTTGTGCTAGTCAGCAGTAGCCTACATTCCTTTCACAAAGCAGGATCGAGTACAGAAAAGGGGCAATAAAAATCCATGTGGCCAAGAACATCTAAAATATTGTCAAGGCTTGTGTAATAGTCCCTCATACAACAATGTGCAATACTTTTGTGAGCTTAAGGCTTAAAGTTTTTCTCTACGATATAATTTTCTTCAGCATGTCTTGGCACTTTTGCCATTGCCTAAGGTATAGCACATAGGCCTAGGCTAGCCTATGTACATTGTGAACCTATTCCTATACATATGATGTTTATCTGCAATATCCTAACTAGTAACTGGGAAAGCTGTGCAGTGGTGAATGCTTTTTTTTTTATTTTTGGTTTCGATGATAAGAGAAACCAATGGGATCATAATGGCGTTCGTGTGTATGTATGTATGCGTGGGTGTGTCTGTGTTTGTGACACGTTGCTTGTTAACACAATATCTCAAGATAGAAATGTCTGAAAGTTTTTAAACTTAGTACATAGATGCACCATATTGAGAGGAAGAACCCTTCTGTTTTTGGGTGGAGGTGAAAGGTCATCTGGGGTCACTAGGGGTCAAAGTCTGAAAACATTGTTAACGCTATATCTCAAGGTAGGAAACTTGGATAGATTTCATAATTGGTATGTGGATGCGTTATGGTCAGGAGATGGTTGCTTTTGTTTTTGGCGTAGGTCAAAGGTCATCTGGGGTCAGTGGGGGTCCAAGTCTGGAAATCTGGTTAACACGATATCTCAAGATAGGAAGCTTGGATAGATTTCATATTTGGGTATATGGATGCGTTATAGTCAGGAGATGGTCCCTGTTGTTTTTGGTGGAGGTCAAAGGTCATCTTGGGTCACGGAGGGTCAAAGTCTGAAAATCTTGTTAACACTGTATCTCAATCTAAGAAACTTGGATAAACTTCATATTTGGTATATGTGGATGGATGCCTTATGGTCAGATGATGGTTTCATCATGTTTTTGGCAGAGGTCAAAGGTCATCTGGGGTCACCAGGGGTCAAAGTCTGAAAATCTTGTTAACATGATATCCCAAGATAGGAAGCTTGGATAGATTTCATATTTGGGTATGTAGATGTGTTATAGTCAGGAGATGGTCCCCATTGTTTTTGGCAGAGGTCAAAGGTCAGCTGGGGGATCAAAGTCTGAAAGCTTTTTAAATGTGATCTTTCAAGATGGCTGTCTGTCTCTCTCTGTCTGCATGTTTGTCTGTCTATGTATGTCTTTAATGGAGGTCAAAAGTCACCTGGAATAACAAAATTATTTTTTGAACATGCTAGTGTAACACTTGACTGTGAAGATAATGGTGCATGATGGCATTATTTGAAATGGAAAATTTATATATCATCGAAACCTCAATGCATTTTTGCATTCTGGTTGGTAGAGGTCAAAGGTCATTCGAGGTCACCAGAGGTCAAACACTGAAAACTTTGTGCACACAATGTCTCAAGAAGGGAAACTTTCATAAGGTGAAAACTTGGTGAATGGATAGCCTATATAAAGAGGAAGATTCCTATTGTTATTGGTAGAGGTCAAAGGTCATTTGAGGTCACCAGAGGTCAAAAACTGAAAACATTGTGCATGCAATATCTCAAGAAGGGAAATTTCTTTGAACCTCAAACTTGGTGTGTGGGTAGCCCATTTAGAGAGGAAGAACCCTATTGTTTTTGGTAGAGGTCAAAGGTCATACAGGGTCACCAGAGGTCACAGTCTGAAAATCTTAATGTGAGACCTCAGGATAGGACACTTGAATATATTTCATATGTGCTATGTAGATGCATTATGGTCAGGAGATGAACCCTAATTGTATTTGGTGGAGTTCAAAGGTCATGTGGGGTCACTGGAGGTCAAAATGTGAATGTTAACCTCTTAAGGTACAGAACTTAGTTTTCACATGTGGTATGTGGATGCACATTATGGTGAGAAGCTGGTCCTTATTTTTGTTGATGGAGGTCAAAAGTCATCTTTTTTTTCCAACATGCCAGTATATAACATGCAAGTGAGGAGATAATGGCACATGATGGCATCATTTGAAATAGAACATTTATGTATCATATACCCAATGCATTTTTGCATTCTGGTTAAAGTATTGCAAATTTTTCTTGGGATTTGATGCATCATGGGAAATCTGTGATGTCATTGTGGCACATTAATTTGACATTGCATTCAATTTATTTATAATTATGATGCCCCTGCAGGTAATATTAAGCAATATTGTTGGTTGTGCCCGACATATGGTAAAGGGTACTCTAGATCTACAGGAAAAGATATTCAAACATTCCAACAGTATCAAATTTCAAGGACAAACAGGATGCTCAATTATAAAGAAAAACAAAAGGAATTTGAAGCAATGTGCCCATATTACATAACTTTCTGTGGCATTGTTGAAAGGCAGCAGTAATTTTTAACAGAAATAACCAATCTTTAACCCTTTACCGTTGTTTGGGTCCTTTTGGACCCATGCGGAGAGCTCGGCTGTCACCCATCTTTACTGTTTCCCGCGGAGCTCGAAACTGCAAGTAGCTACCTGAAAATTCGGCCACAACAACGAGAGAGACAATAGTTTAAGGTCACGGGGTCAATGGCCTACCGATGCGGGGCGGGCTACGTCCGCTTTTCCGCCCACTCCCGAGGCACGCAAATAAGCCCCGATTGGAGCACAACAATAAAGGGTTAATCTAAAATGTCTGCGCCACTCGGCTAAAGGGTTACGTGCACACACGCAGAGACAGTGGCATCAGTTTTGCAGTGAACACACTCCACAGGCTTATTTTAACCCTTTACAGTTGTTTGGGTCCTTTTGGACCCATGCGGAGAGCTCGGCTGTCACCCATCTTTACTGTTTCACAAGAAGCTCGAAACTGCAAGTAGCTACCTGAAAATTCGGCCACAACAACGAGAGAGACAATAGTTAAAGGTCACAGGGTCAATGGCCTAAGGAAGCCGATGCGTGACGGGCTACGTCCGCTTTTCCGCCCACTCCCGAGGGGCGCAAATATGCCCTGATCGGAGCACAACGGTAAAGGGTTAAAGTGATATATCTTGAGTTAGGAAAATGGTATTGTGATAGGGTTGAAGGACATGGTGTGGAATATTTTTGTTTTTCTTACAAGACAGATGTGAAAAGCCACCAGAACATGCCTTTCAGTGATATTGCAGGGAAAGACAGTAATATTAGGGAGAAACACTTATTGATAGTTACAGTAAAGTACCACAAGTCTTTGCCAAATATCAGGGAACAGTTTAATATTAAAGTTTGCCATTTTGTTTTGCTACACAAGATGGACTAATGGCTACAAAACAATGCAATGCCACATTGTGAAGCAGGTTTTGTAAATGTGTGCAAATTAGGGCTCTTTAATGATTTTGTGACAGAGAGGCCTGGATCATCAAAAATGATGTCAAAAATTTGAACTTTAAATTATTCCTTGAGCATTGGTTGGCTCATTGGTACATAGTTGAGGTCTACCACAGTTGAGGTCTATGGCTCCTGAAACAGCAGGTTGCATTAACTGTTTACTTTCAATTGTTGTACTGAACACATGTTTACATAGTCTTTGGTTTTTAAACTCTGGAAGAATGCACTTGTGTATTTAAAAAGATAGTGAAGTGATTGATTGGTATACTTCCCAGGGGCCTGTTTGCTTTTCCTATCAATGTTACACTCTTATGCAGTAGGGTAACTGTGTGGAGGGTTATGTTTTGTCTGTGTGCAGTTGACATTCAACAGAACTTTGTTTGCATCTGCTTTTCTTAAAACTCATCTTATCCTATATAAATAATTTAAGAAGTGTGATGAGGGGTAAGAATTTGTCAAGTGGCTATCAAGATTGGCCATGTCAATGTGATAGGGTGAAACATCTTTATGAGGTTTTGATGAGGTATCTGTGAAGTTAATTCATCGCTTGAATTTATCCCCATGAAGAAACAGAAATGTATCCTTAAAGAAATTATGTTGTTTGGAATACTTGAGAGTATATAGTTGTGCAGTAGTTGACAAACTGAGCATCACTTTCTGTGTACATTCCACGGGCTTTTTACAAGTAGTTAACCATTTCATTTTCAGTTCTATGTTGTTTCAAAGACTTGGAATGTAAGAGAAGTTGAAATTGATTAATAAAATCAGACAAACTTTTGCAGACTGAATTGCATGGTAAAAAGTCTGTTGACAATGTTAACTGGAAAAAACACTGTGGCCGGCGCGACTTGAACTAATTGGTTGTAAACTCGTCCGTAGAACTCCATCTTACTAACTGTTGACACAGTTTGTTGAGCCAATTATGGTAATATCTGAACTTGTTGATAAGTCAAAGTTAATATCAGTCTTTACTGATAAAAAGTAAAGTCTGATATTACAGTCAAACAAGATTTCATTGCATTGGCCAGGCCATGTATTTTTATGGACTAGAGAATGTCCTAACCATTGTTTGGATGTTAAAATCAATGTGTAATTGATCCATGAAGTCACCTCCCAATTCTTTGGAAATGCGTAGCTTATACTCTCACAGTGTTTCAGCTCCCAATTACTGCCCCGTAATCCTAACACTTTTGTTAAAGGCCTTATCCTGTCACCAAAAAGCAGTTCCATTTTCCTAACCTACTCAAATCCCACAAATGTCTAAAATTCATCCTCATCAGATACTATCTCAGTTGATTGTTCTAGGGTGAGTATACTGTGCAAGATCCCAACGTGTAACCAAAACAATGTCAGTACAGTACATGCTGTGTAATAGTTTTTTTAGTATACTGCAATTTTGGAACTTGCTGCCAATCAAAGAGCTGTGTCAATTGAGATTTTCTGCCACAAAAAATGTAGTATGAGGTGAGAGAATTACACCCTTCAAAGAAGCATTTAAGGTGACATCAAGTTTTACTATGTTAGAGGGGTTACTTATTCTAAGCATTTCAGTGATCTTTGCATTGAAGTCCGATGTGTGGTTTCAAGATATGAGCAGGTGTGTTTGTCACATTTTCAACAAAAAGTGAACTTGAAGCAAGCACATATGACATTTTATCCTCACATTTAAGGGCAGTCTTTTGTTTTTGGTTTCGATGAAAGAGAAACCTATGCATTCATGATGGCGTGTGTGTGTGTATGTGCGTGTGTGTGTGTTTATGTGTGTGTGTGTGTATGTGTGGATGTATGTGTGTGTTTGTGACACTTTGCTCGTTAACACGATATCTCAAGATAGGAATGTCCGACAATTTTCAAACTTGGAACATAGATGCGCCATATTGAGAGGAAGAACCCTATTGTTTTTGGCAGAGGTCAAAGGTCATCTGGGGTCACAGGGGGTCAAAGTCTGAAAATCTCGTTAACACGATATCTCAAGATAGGAAGCTTGGTTGGATTTCATATTTGGTATGTTGATGTGTTATAGTCGGGAGATGGTCCCTATTGTTTTTTGCAGAGGTCAAAGGTCATCTGGGGTCACTGGGGGTCAAAGTCTGAAAATCTCGTTAACACAATATCTCAAGTTGGGAAGCTTGGTTGGATTTCATGTATGGTATGTTGATGCGTTTTAGTCAGGAGATGGTCCCTATTGTTTTTTGCAGAGGTCAAAGGTGATCTGGGGTCACTGGGGGTCAAAGTCTGAAAATCTCGTTAACACCATATCTCAAGGTAGGAAGATTGGTTGGATTTCATATTTGGTATGTTGATGGGTTTTAGTCAGGAGATTGTCCCTATTGTTTTTCGTAGAGGTCAAAGATCATCTGGGGTCACCGGGGGTCAAAGTCTGAAAATCTCGTGAACACAATATCTCAAGTTAGGAAGCTTGTGTTAATTTCATATTTGGTATGTTGATGCGTTATAGTCAGGAGATGGTCCCTATTGTTTTTTGCAGAGGTCAAAGATCATCTGGGGTCACTGGGGGTCAAAGTCTGAAAATCTCGTTAACACAATATCTCAAGTTAGGAAGCTTGGTTGGTTTTCATATTTGGTATGTTCATGGGTTATGGTCAGGAGATGGTCCCTATTGTTTTTTGCAGAGGTCAAAGGTCATCTGGGGTCATTGGGGGTCAAAGTCTGAAAATCTTAACACAATATCTCAAGTTAGGAAGCTTGGTTGGATTTCATATTTGGTATGTTCATGGGTTATGGTCAGGAGATGGTCCCTATTGTTATTGCGGAGGTCAAAGGTCATCTGGGGTCACTGGGGGTCAAAGTCTGAAAGTCTTGTTAACACGATATCTCAAGATAGGAAGCATAGGTAGATTTCATATATGGTATGTTGATGGGTTTTAGTCAGGAGATCGTCCCTATTGTTTTTCATGGAGGTCAAAGGTCATCTGGTGTCACTGGTGGTCAAAGTCTGAAACTCTTGTTAACACGATATCTCAAGATAGGAAGCTGAGGTAGATTTCATATGTGGTATGCTGATGGGTTTTAGTCAGGAGATGGTCCCTATTGTTTTTTGCAGAGGTCAAAGTTCTATGGGGTCACCAGGGGTCAAAGTCTGAAAATCTCTTGAACACGATATCTCAAGATAGGAAGCTTGGTTGGATTTCATATTTGGTATGTTGATGCGTTTTAGTCAGGAGATGGTCCCTATTGTTATTGCGGAGGTCAAAGGTCATCTGGGGTCACTGGGGGTCAAAGTCTGAAAATCTCGTTAACACCATATCTCAAGATAGGAAGCTTGGTTGGATTTCATATTTGGTATGTTGATGCTTTTAGTCAGGAGATGGTCCCTATTGTTTTTCGCGGAGGTCAAAGGTCATCTGGGGTCACTGGGGGTCAAAGTCTGAAAATCTTGTGAACACAATATCGCAAGATAGGAAACTTGGATAGATTTCATATTTTGTATGTTGATGCGTTATGGTCAGGAGATGGGTCCCTATTGTTTTTTGCGGAGGTCAAAGGTCATCTGGGGTCACTTGGGGTCAAAGTCTTAAAATCTCGTGAACACAGTATCTCAAGATAGGAAACTTGGATAGATTTCATATTTGGTATGTGGATGCGTTATGGTCAGGAGATGGTCCCTATCGTTTTTGGTAGGGGTCAAAGATCATATGGGGTCACGGGGGGTCAAAGTCTGAAATTCTTGTTAACACGATATCTCAAGATAGGAAACTTGGATAGATTTCACATTTGGTATGTAGATGCGTTTAAGTCGGGAGATGTGCCCTTTTTCCTTTTTGGCGGAGGTCAAAGGTCATTTCAGGTCACCAGTTGTCAAAGTCTTCAAATCTTGTTAAAGTTATATCTCAAGATGTTGCATAAGTGCATAAAAATGTTATAAACTTTGCATCCCCACAGTCAGGTCCTATTCCTGTAAACTTCAAAGGCAACACAATAGTCTGTTAAAACAAAAGGAAACTGAGCATTTCTTGTCAGTGTGAGGAAGCGATACAATCTCTGCTGCCCTCAATGCTGTATGGGATGAATTAGATCATTGCCTTCCACATGGCATCTTGTCCCCCACATCCTTGTTAAACAGTGTCTGTATGCTTTCCACCAGTATTCACCTTAAAGTTTTAGTTACATATGTGTGGTCTAAACCGATTTAGAGTGGTGTTTGTGCCAGTTATGTGGCAAAATTAATAAATGGACTTTCTTCTTTTGAATTATCACAGAATCGGATGGAGGAAAGCAAAGCATTATTCCGCACTATCATCATGTACCCTTGGTTCCAAAATTCATCTGTGATCCTGTTTCTGAATAAGAAAGATCTACTTGAAGAAAAAATCTTGCACTCACACCTTGTAGATTACTTTCCTTCATATGATGGTATGTATATGAATGAGTAAAGAATTATGTACATCATGGCTGTCACCAGTTTCACCACGCCAGGCAGTGCCGAGCGTTGCTGCCCAGCTCTCAAAATCTCCACCCAGTTCTCGCCATCAATATCAGCATCACTACCCAGCACAAATGTCTTACCCGAACTGAATAAAATTCTTAGATTTCTTTAGAATTGAGTGATAATTCCTTGTTTTTTGTAAGCACTCTCCAGTCTGCAAAAATTTTTCAACTGGAGGTGGGACAGTGACTCCCCTGAAACTGCCCCCTCAAGACAGTGACCTGAATTTCCTGGCTCTCAAAATGGTCTGGTAACAACCCCAATGTACATTCATGTGTATCTAACTCAGTATTTTTAATGTGGTTATATTACAAATGGTTTTGGCGTGAGTGCATGTTAGTTAGTGACACTTGCTCGTTATTAACACATATTCAGGAAGGGAAGCTGACAGTTCACACATTTGGTATAGTACATCTGTGGTCACTAAGGGCCAAATTCTGAAAAAAAAAATTGTTCACGTGATATCTCTAGGAAGAGTACTTGCTAAATTCTAGAAGAACCCAATCATTTTTGGTGGAAGTGAAAATTCAGTGGAAGTGACCAGTAGTCAAGGTCCTAATGCCTTTAGCTCAGTCAATCAGCTTGGATAGATTTGGGAGATGTATTGTGGTGCAAAGGTAATCCCTACAGGTTTTGGTGAGGTCAAAGGTCATGTGGGGTTACCAGTTTTCAATTTCTGAAAACCTTGTTAACAGAGTAAGCGATAATAAACTTGGTTAAATTTGACGGTTGTAGATGCATTACAGTGAGATGCTTGCCATTGTTTTTGGTGGTGGAGGTCATTTTTCTCGTGTCACCACAGAGTTACACTCCGAAAAATCAGTATGACATCCCATGGTAGAAAACTACTTGTACCTCGTAGGTAGATGCATAATAATCAGAAGATAATCTTTGTTGTTTTTGTTAGAGGTTAAAGTTGGAGAGCATTCATACTTAGTACCAGTTTTCACCACAAATTGCTTTGTCCTGGTGCACCTGGACAAAATTTTCAAAGGATTTTTAGAGCCCAGACAAAAACTAAGCAACCTGGACAAACAGTTGAGCCACCCAGACAAGCAAAAACCTTGATTTGAAATGGGGCAAACTGCAATAATGTCAGTGTTGCTATTGAGTAGGTGCTCTAGTTTATCACTTGATATATGCCTGTCATAGTCAAATATCAAGTAAGTAGTATGCCCTCTGCTTACTAGCTCAAACCAGCTCAAAGAGCTGTTTGAGCTATTCTGATCTTCCACAGTAGCTCTGTCTATCTGTCTAGCTATCATCTTACAGTTGCAAGCATGTTCCACAGTTTATCTGTGTACAGCAAATACAACACATTTGTGAAAATGAACTGACTGACTGAGATTAATAAAATATCAGTGCTGAAATATTTGTTGCTGTTTGAATACTCTTATCAATTTAACTTTAGTATGCTAGGGGTATACCTCTCTGATACTATTTTAAGAAGAAAAGTTGAACTGTTTTTCAAATTGAAACCCTCCTCTTTTTGGAACCTTATGTGAAACCAATTTCAGTTTACATTTTGACCTCACAAACATTCTAAGTCAATCTAAGTTAAGCGGTATATCCATATTACCTGTACTTGTCAGTATTTCCACCTTAGTAATATCATTGGTAGGCTTTTCAAAAATATGGATATATATATATATAGTAAACTCTATATATATAGATATAGCAGGGTTGGCCCCAGCTCAAAAATTGAAGGGGGGAATTCTCCCCTTGGTCTAGAATTTTGAGGGAGATCTGAGAATCTGGGGGGGGGGAAGGGGTGATACACTCAAGGGAAGTCAAATCTCGGAAAAAAATGACACGTCTTCCAGGGCATAAACCAAATGTGTTGTAACCCATGCATATCCCCACCCCTCCCCCACCTCTTCCAATGTACCACGTACTACATACAATCGAATAAGCCAGTTTTGACCTTTTGACCATTTACTAGTAATCATCACAACCAGACCTTGTCTATCAGCACTGATTCCAAATGAAAGCGCATGTTTTGTGCATAGACTTTATTTTGCAGCTGAACTTGAAGATACATTCGGGCAGACTCGAGGCATCAAGTGAACTTTACTCAAATAAGTCTAGGCTATATACTGTACTTGAGGTCCCAGGCCTAGAGTTTGTATCAACTGTCACCACATAGGCCTTGCCTAATCCTTTATAATTAAGCTACAGCTAAAATTTTACACAACTGTCAAGTTATTAAACTCTAAAGTCTTTAGAGCTGCTGGCACCAGCTCACACACCATCCTAACATACTTTCGATATGAATACATGGAAAGCCTAGCCTGTAACGTTAAAAGTCAACCTTGTAAACAGCCACATGCAAACTGCACACAGAGTTTATGTAGTACACACAGTTCAAGCTCTCAGCACAACCAAACTACAATTTAAACTAACTAGTTAGTGCATGCAAGAAGTGTTCATGGGATTTACGTACAGAACATAACCCATTAATAAGTGCATTACTGGACTGACTTAGTTGTGCAATTGGTGGGCTTGACTACTACTCTGAACGCAAGGAAGAAAGTACGTGTATCTTGCCGGATGAGGTCTACACAAAAATCTGTGCGGGAATTCCCCCTCTGCAAGTTTTCTTTGTGAGGGAACTAAAACTTTTTTGCGGGATTCCTGCAATCCCGCTGCCAATGGGAACCCTGAGATACAGAACTTTTTTACATATGTACACCTGGATTACTACGGTCCGTGTATGCAGGGTATATAAGGGCAGAATATGAATGTTTAATTTCATGGGCCTATCAATTTAGCTATTGTGTTCTAAAAACATTTTTGACTGTACTTAACAAGTCAATTTCTTTTACATATCAATCAGTCTTACTGTGAGGTGAAACTCAAACAGTACGATAAGCCTTCATGAGGTGCCCACGAATGGCGAATGCAAATGAACATTTGTGCAAAATTCTTTTGTAGAAGTTCAATGTTAGAATACACCACGTGCCACTACAGTACACATTCATGTCTATGCAGGTTAAGTACAGCAATTCAATTCAATCCTTTGTTAGCATGTGCATCTTGCTCCTCAAAATAACACAGATGTGTAATGCTCTGTAGTGCCTGTGATATACAAGAACATGTACAAACATGCAAACACATGATTGAGCAGTCTGTGCATTCCTAGCATGTAAACTTTTCAGTGTATCTGCCCACTTTGATACCGGGAATTTTTGAAGAAAAGGCTTTAGATAAATAATTTGTTTGTATGATCAAGTTTTGTGAGTTTTTTTCGACCGCAATATTTTGTGTTGCCATTTAAAAAAGATTACTGATACTACATTGGGACAAACTTCGTAAAGCATTGACATGTTAAAGTTGGGAATATGGGAAAGTTTTGACATCCCAAGGCCTGGAAAATGCAGCAGTGCTGAGAAGCTAAAACCTGCTAGAAAGATGCTACCATGCAGCAGAGTGCACAGTACCTGGATTTTGAGAACAAACAGTGCAGTGTTCATAGTGTTTGTTAAATATAATTTGAAGTGCAGGGTCAATGGAGTAGTTGGCAGAGGGCAGTAAAGTGATGTGATACCGACATGTTATAATTGACTATAATACTGAAGCATTCATATATCCAGAATATTCGTCTGTATTTTGTATCATAGAGACTTTGCACACTATGCTGTCTGGTCTTAAAGTTAATTGCTGCTTGAATTTACTGCAGTGCAAGGCTGTATGGGAAAAGCAACTACGTATTATATTTGTGGAAATTTTAGGAGAGTTGGAAATCCTGTGACAAATAAAATGAAAGAGTAGACAAGCTGAAGGAAAATTTCTGGTTCTCTCCCCCCCCCTCCCCCCTCCCCCTCCCCCACCCCCCAAAAAAAAAGAGAAGAAAAGAAAAGATATTCATCTTTTGTACAAATCTTAATTGACTTCTTTCTGATCAACATGAAATTTCAGCTTTTAACTTGTCTGGTATATGGGGCAAAGAAATACCTTCCCACACTTCATTTGTACATACAAAGAGCATGTGTACCTATGTTGGTGAATACTGATATTACTGGTATTAGTGGTATTTTCAGACCTGTATGTCAATATTTTATATAGGTGATATGGCTTCACCTTAATCTTAGTAAGTGACATCATAGCCATACTAGCCAGGAAAAGAACTGAAACCTTTCTTTCACACCAGGTGTCTGCTGGGCTCCTGTTACACTTATGTGAAACATACCCAAAATGGTTTTCAAGAAGTGGATTCACAGAATCCGTTTTGCTCCTACTTACCTCCCCTATTACTACTATTGGACAGCGCTATATACTGCCGATTAACTCTGGCAATGAAGAAACCCCCCTAGGTGTCACCCAAACTACTTCTTTACCAGCTTGCTATAAATCCCTCTTGCTTCATTGCCAGCGGAATGACTTTACATGCATTTTTGTTTCTTCTGATTTTTTTGTGGTTTTTTCTCCTTCAACCCTGGTGCCATTGGTTCTCATCACCCTCCATCTTCTCAAGGAAGTCTTTCTACCTAACCCTATTTATGGAAGTATATTTTTTTGTGTTTTTCCAGGTTTTCCCTTAGTCAAAATTTCAGGGAGTTTTGGCTAGTCTGTTTTCGGACTAGCATGGTTTTGGGGATTTTAATTCAAAGCTGATCAGAAATGGTAACCCTGAGCTTTGCCATCAAAGTGAAATGATAAAATCAAGATGATGAAGATGCATTCAGTTTTAAAGGGTTTTGCAAATGGGAAAAGTGCAAATAATGACAATTACTTCCTAATTATTTGATAGATATCTGCTCATTTTGTTCAGTTAATTCAAATATAATTTCATTGTTATTGTGGCTGTTTTATTAGAGCCATGTAAGTGATTAATGATTTTAACTTTCTTGCCCAGGCCCACCAAGGGATGCAACTGCTGCCAGAGAATTCATTCTTAAGATGTTTGTGGAGCTAAATCCAGACAGTGACAAGATTATCTACTCCCACTTCACCTGTGCTACAGACACAGAGAATATCCGGTTTGTGTTTGCTGCTGTGAAGGACACAATCCTACAGTTAAATCTCAAGGAGTACAATTTGGTCTAGGGATGAAGGATATTTACTCGTGAGTCAATCACAGCCAGAGTACGGTAGCCTTTTTGTAACCATAATTATGTCATCTGAATGACAGTCAGTGTAGGCTGAGTTTTAAAAACAGCTGTGTGTAGACAAATGTCTGACAGTGAGTAAGTGGAGTTGGATGGTGTGACAGCGGTAGACCTGATTGAGATGATCTCCCCCTCACTCTGTTAGCGTTGTTTCTCTGGTAGCTGCTGGTGTTTTTTTTCTTTTCTGACTGTTCAGAAAAAGAGTGTGGTTTAAAAGAGACAGCTTGCGCTGAAGTTCAGAGGAACCAGAGGTCTATTGTCTTTTTTTTTTATACTCTTGTGGTATTTTTCTTGCCGAAATAACTTGATTGTTTATGTCTGAGAGGCCACTTGAAAGGGTGTGTATATCACTGAGTTTGAAATCACTGAAGAGTGAATGACAACTATAAACTGTGAAAGTTTGCTCTTCTCAGTTTTTTGATTGAACTGTTTTGTAGAAACTGAGGAGCCCAGGACTGATGTCAGCATTTGGTAAGGGGAACAGTGTGCTTTATATAGAAAGAGAAAGCCATGGAAGTGAAGGAATGAGAACAAAGAGGATGAACCTAGATGTGGTAAACATACAGAGGGTTAGCTTAGAAGGAAGGCAATAAAATTCTGAAATTAATTTGAATTGGCCTTTTTACTTTTTTCTGTGTGGGGGAAGTATTTATTCTCTAGTATTACTTCTGTAGAGTTGGTGTACATTGATCAAGTGAATTGTGTTGACATTAATTTTCAAAAATCACCTTGACACTTTCACAAACTGAGGGGTCCTGGTTGTGTTTGTGTGTATATGTGTGTGTTCGTTTTTCAACTTACTGGGGGTGAACCAAATCATCTTGTTCACCTCTGTCAGCAGATTAAAGTGCAACACACCTAGAGAGATATACACAACCTAAGTTGTCATCATTTCTTTATAAATCTTATTTTTGAATAGCTTTAATATTAGCGGAAAGAACAATCTTAGAGCAGTACAAAAAGTGTTGTCAAGGAGTGGGATTTTGAAAACAGAAAAGATGATAGCTTGGTGCAGTGACTCAAGTGACCCTGCAACTAATCTTAAGGTCTGTAATGAACATTCATTCATTACAGAGGATAGAAGAAGCGAAGGACACATGTGCAATTTCTCCCTTTTTTTACATTTTCATTTAGCTGTTAAAGAAGTATGATTGTTTCTTATAGAAACGGCCTAGCCGATGCACTTAAAGAGAGACAAATACTGCCTGTTTGTTTCAGGGCAGTCTGCTGGTGTACCCCTTTCAGACTGTTTGCTTTTTCAGCTTTTGATTTTATGCAACTCTTAATAATGACATATTTGGATTAGAATACAGCATTTTGTAGATGGATCTGACTAAAAGAGTGTGAACCTATCAGCAATTTCATGAGTTACATTGGATTGTTATCAAAATTGTTCTCTTCTGGTTACAATTCATGTGTAAGCTTTTATGAGGGTCTAAGCCTGTTGTGAATAATGATAACTGAATAAAACAAAGTTGTGACTGTTCAAAAAGTTGACTCAGTTACAAGAACATGAGTAGGGAAAATGCTTTTTTTCATGAACACTGTCAAGTTCTTTTCTTGATAAGTAAAAGTTAACTTTGCCACAGGGAAGTGTAATTTGGTTACGTGCAAAGAAAGGAAAGAACAACTGGAGGTAAAGCTCCAAACCAATGTTACAGGGGTTCAGAATCTGCACACTGGCATCAGCAATATGAAATATTCTCTTCACTTTGAAGTGGCCAACAATTAGCAGTTATGCCACTCGTATGTGCTCTGTGGTGAACAGGAAGGTTTTTTCACAGACCATGAGCTGAAAGGATATAAGTGCAATAGCTTTACCTCACATCTGAAGTGGATAGAACTTTATGAAGGTTAGCAGTTGTGAGAACTCATTTATTAGGGAGCCACTTCTTAGTAAGACTACAAAATAATTTATCAATTAGTCAACACTTTACTGCACTTTAAAATAGCTTTCATTTCTCAAATTTCATGGTAACTAAAATGCAGTGTACTGGCAGCATTAAAAAGACTCACAATTGATACTCTGCAGAGGGACATTTTTCATCTGATAAATATCAAATACAATCAGAAAACACTCTGAAATAGTGCAGCTTGAGCTACATGCATTATCAGAGTTAACAATGAAGCTGGACTCCTTGAATTGAGTGAAGTCCCTGATGGTGTGTTGCTACATCTTTATACAAACCAACCTGTACTTCATAGTAATGGCTGAAGTCATTTTTTATATGATATGATCAAGGGCAAAGGTAAGAGCAAACTGAGATGGTCTTAATCAGGATGAAGAGCTGTTTATGGTGTCGTCCATTGTATTTTTCCTGGTATTCTTGTTTCAAGCATTGCTTCATGTGTGAATTTTTAAGGCACAACTGATAATATATAATAAGTGTTTGTACAGCTGCATCAAGGTCTTTTGAATTTCTGAAAATGCTTTTGCAAACTTTATAAATGAACATTTTCAGAATTTGTTTTTAACTTCATTGGTCAACTATAGTCAACTGGACATTTATACCTTGTCTGGTTGTACAAATTTCCTTTGAATATTATTGTCAAATATAGATATGTATATATTTACTGAATATTAGTAAATATATATATATTCATCCATTCATTCTAGGAAAGGGTGGGTTAGCTTGCATGTAGCAGGCTACTTCTAACAACTCCTTGAATTCTTTGGCAAAAAATGGCAGGCGCCAAAGTTTTTGGATTCGCATGTTGTTTTTGGAGTGTCATTGTGATGAAGATAAATGCTTGTAATGTGTGAGTGTTTGTGTGTGTCACACTCAGCATATTTGGGACCAAACTAGTCCTTTGTGTTTTTGCAAATTAGAACAATTGGAACATTTTTGACCCTGTAGCTACATAAATCAGCTTTTTGGAATTTGTAAAAAAATGAATAAAACCATAATAAAAATAGTTAAAAATTACTAAGAAAAAATATCAGCAATGGTGCTCATGTTTGTAAATTCCTTTCTTGGTACTGTACATTAGTGTTTGTGCACCTGTCTTCAGGTTTTCTCTTCTGCTGTTCAGATATCTGAAATATTGTCTTCTTGCATTTTGTTTTGCAACCATTGAACCAAGCTTGGACTGTGAGTGAAATCAGCTGAATTCTACTTTAAATAGTTCTTAGACCACATGTTTGATGCATAGTGTGGGTCTTCTGCATCTTTTGCACTTTCAAATGTCCACTTGTTACAGATGGTTGTTTGCTGTAGTGTGCATGTGGCAACATAGAGACTCTAGGACAGGGAGTAGAAGGAATAAGAGCCCTTATACCTTGCAAACAGTGGTGGTACCATGGTGTGTAGGTTAACTGGAGTTGCAAACTCTAAATATGGTACTGCAACATTCTTCTCCCAGCCAGCTATCAGTAAATCGAATTATCTTTTTGGATACCCAAGTACATCAGTTTTGCATTTCAGCAGTATGTGAGCATTTTACAATAGTCTTTAATATATTCCCTGACAAACTGATGAAGGTTGAGATCAGTCCCTGTCATATGGAGAAATGTGGGCACTTTCGTAGTTAACATCATGTTGCATGACATAACTTTAAACAAACTTAATGTAAAACAATTGAAAGTTTAAATAACATGCAAGTTTGGACAAGGACATGTTTTTACCTTTTGTTAGGGAGAGCAGTTCATCAGGCTTTATCACAACACTCCTAATGCAAAACTGCATATTTATCAAAAAAACACATGCATGGACTAAATTTATCATCTGAGGAATGATCTTATGATATGGTTTCACCTTTCAATAGCCAAGCATACTGTAGTACCTGTCTAGTCAGATTGTCCCCTTGAAAACGATTGCCTCCGATCATCACTTACTTTCACGGTTTTAGTCTAAAAGAACAAGAAAAAATTAGAGACAAGTTTTGCCTTCATACACTTCTGATTTCATATCAGTGGCCATAAAATGGTTGATTGTAATGGGCAGCTGAAAATTTTTACATTTTTCTAGTGTGTGGAATGTTTTGGACCACATGTGAAGAACAAGTAAAAGGGGCATTTGTTGCAGTAAGTGAGGCCTGAAATTTCAAGAAGACTGCATTAATCTGCTTAGAACAAATTATACTAATCAAAATATTTAATTAAAACCCAAAATTTTCATGCAACTGCTACAATTTTTTCTTTTAACCTTTCTATATGAAAAAAAAAACTCATTCATGAAGTTTGCCCTTGAATAAGGACAGTGCGGGTGCAGAGCTGGTCGTTGTGTAATATTTGCTGGATGTATCAAGCTTTGGTTCTGTGTCTCCTGCTTGAAAGCTTTGTATGCTTCTTGTCCTATGCGACTGCAGTGGAAATGTTTGTGTGGTAGCAGGTCTCAAGTTTCTTAAACAACTGTGTGGCTTTATTTTATAAGTTATTTCTATCTCCCTCCCTCTCTGTCTCTCTAGCTCTCATTCTGTCTCTATCCTTAACAATTTTAAGTTTTCTTTTCTGCCTGGTGGGGAAAAGTCAATTTGGGGGTCAAAATCTTCAGTGTGAATGTATTCATTGTAACATTAGAATTTTAACATTAAGCCAATTTCTTAACAAATTTCTTCACTCTTAGTTTTTATGACTTTTTTCTTTCTTTTCAAAGATGTTATGTGAAATGGGTTTCTAAGCTATCAACGATGTGATGTAGTGAATTGCCTTATCTTTGTTCAATTCGGATTGGGAGCATAGTGAATATTTGAAATTGGTATAGAATGTAAAATTTTTGCCTTGAAAACTGAAAAAAAAGAATAAAAAAAGGTACCATTTTTCTCCCCTGATTGTCTTTTCTTCTAGGTTCTATATACATCTCAGTTGGTCCACAGGAGAGATTTCAGTTGCTTTCCATTGCTGATATCACGTTAATTGTTACAAAAATAATGCAATTCACAGTTTTTCATACTATATATTTTGATGCGCAAATGTAACCAATTTTTAAACGTCCTTTGTATTGTTATAATTATTATATATATATAGTGTTTGGTCAATCTTTAAAAAATATTTTGTTTTAACTTTAAAAAATTCAGTTGTCCTAGTTCACCTCCCAACCTTACCCTACCATAGTTCTGTGTTAGTTTCCATTGACCTATCCTTGTAGTTGGTTGTGAGTGTGCCATAGAAATTCATACCTTCTGGGCAGCTTCCATTTCTCTGTATTATTTGGTCACTCTGAATTGAATGAATGAAGTAGATAAGAAAATAATTGAAAACTTTTGAAGTAATAACCACCTTAATTTTCGTACCTTCTTTGTTAGGGATTCTTTTTCTCATTTTACTGAATGGCAACAAACAAAAGTTTCTTTTACAGTTTATTTATTCTCTTTGGAAAATTACAAAATTTGGAGGTGTTCATTGTAAGATTTTTCATTGGTGCAATGGTACCATATGTATAATCTCTAGGGAAAATAATGTAGTTTTATTGTAATGTTGTGATTATAATAAGCCCACCCTTTCTCTAAATCATGTATGGTATTTTCCTGTGGTATGTGTATGAAAACCAAGCACTCTGCCATTATGTCTTATATTTTAAACGGTTAATAGATAATGACCCTTGTGGACACATGTCCTTGTCTTTGTCTTCTCTTATGATGTCCACTGCACATGACAAAGGTGGGAGTGTGGGACCTTTCAAATCACACTTTGCTTTGCTGGCTGCTGTTATGTGCTATTTAGGAAAGAATGGACCTCTCTCTTGGACCCACTGCCTGGGCAATTGGTTCACCTGACCTCACAATTGGCAATCATACTTCCAGTTAATTCTGAGAAGTAGTTAGCCCACTTTGAACCACGACAAGATAAAAGATGGAAGAAAAGGGTAATCAATGACAACATAATACTCCGTAGCAACCATGTTGTAGCACATGTAACGACCTAGTAGACCACAATTCATATGTTTGTTTGATGAGTGTGACGTAATTGCAAAGCCTCAGTTCTTAAAATCAAAGCTGGAAACTCGTCCCCAGGCATGGGGAAAGATGCACTTCCTTCTCAACGATCTGTCATTGCGCACCACAACATGCTCATTTAAAATATCTGGTGCTGTTGGTTTACTTGCTCAGTTGACTATTGTGTCACATGCCTTGAGGTGTGCTGATATGCTTGGGCCCCACCACAACTCTGATTTTCCTACTTGAAGGAAGAGGCAGTGGGGACATCCCAAATGGTTTGCCAACTTTACGGTATAACTTGGCAAGTGTTATGTACAATGGCTACGCAAATATTGTTTCCCCTTTTCCCACATCCGTGCCCTCAGCTATCTTTGTTTTGATCATCCCATGCAGCAATTGGGTAGCTTAGCTAGAGGGACAACAATGGCAAACTGCCTCCCCGAGAAAAAGAATTATAATGGTGACAATGGGGAACAGTAAAAAAAACCAGACATTCACAAACATGAACTGGATAGAATGAAGGGAATTCCCCTGGCAATTTTTACAGAAGCCAGGCAACTGGGAAAGGACGTGGGAACTGGGGGAGAAAAGATGCGGGCGGGAGCAGTGTAGTAGCCAAAGGGGGGGGGGGGGCAAGTTGCCCCCGTGGAAAATATTTTGGGGAAATTTCAAGTTGACGAAACAGTACTTCCTTTTCCTATTTATTTAAATTTTTCTCGGTATAAGTAATCGTCAAACATTTCTCATGCTTAACTCGAATTTCCATGCAACATATTTCCCCAGATCTCAGCTGTGTCACTGCAGCATGGAGCGCGCTTGACTCGCGTTCCGCAGAAATGCCCTCTCTGCAGCAGCGTGAATGTTCTCTGGTACACGTGCTGGATATTTTGATCAGTTCAATTTATACTGCGCAACACTGACAGGCTATAGGACCGGAGCACAGGATACCGTCATCGAACAAGCTCCCTACATATTGTTGAGCTAATGTTCATCAACTTGATGCACTATTGGAAAATACGTTGCCAATAAATAGTAACGTAATCATAGCCTCGTGAACGAAATATTCCCTCATTTAATTATCACAATTTCCATTTGTCTTCGTCCCACAACCATTATATTTATAGTCGATTTTAGGCTGTCAGCAATATATACCGGTAGGCCTCAGAGTTTCCAATTTTTGGTTTCGATGATAAGAGAAACCTATGCAATCATGGTGGCGTGTGTATGTGTGTGTGTTTGTGACACTTTGCTTGTTAGCACGATATCTCAAGAGAGGAATGTCTGACAGTTTTCAAACTTGATACGTGGATTCGACATATTGAGAGGAAGAACCCAATTGTTTTTGGCGGAGGTCAAAGGTCATCTGGGGTCACCAGGGGTCAATTTCTGAAAATCTTGTTAGCAGGATATCTCAAGATAGGAAACTTGGATAGGTTTCATATTTGGTATGTAGATGCGTTATGGTCAGAAGATGGTCCCTACTGTTTTTGACGGAGGTCAAAGGTCATCTGGGGTCACCAGGGGTCAAAGTCTGAAAATTTTGTTAGCACAATATTTCAAGGTAGGGAACTTGGATAGATTTCATGTTTGATATGTGGATGTGTTATTGTCAGAAGATGGTCCAGTTTGTTTTTGGTTTCGATGATAAGAGAAACCAATGCAATCATGATGGCGTGCGTGTGTATGTATGTATGTGTGTGTGTGTGTGTGTGTGTGTATGTGTGTGTGTTTGTGACACTTTGCTTGTTAACACGATATCTCAAGATAGGAATGTCTGACAATTATCAAACTTGGTACATAGATGCGCCATATTGAGAGGAAGACCCCTATCGTTTTTGGTGGAGGTCAAAGGTCATCTGGGGTCACCAGGGGTCAAAGTCTGAAAATCTTGTTAACACAATATCTCAAGGTAGGAAGCTTAGATAGATTTCATGTTAAGTATGGGGATGCGTTATGATCAGGAGATGGTCTCTATCGTTTTTGGTGGGGGTAAAATGTCATCTGGGGTCACCAGGGGTCAAAGTCTGAAAACCTTGTTAACGCAATATCTCAAGGTAGGAAACTTGGATAGATTTCATATTTGGGTATGTGGATGCGTTATATTAAGTAGATGGTTCCTATAATTTTTATTGGAGGTCAAAGGTCATCTGGGGTCACTGGGAGTCAAAGTCTGAAAACCTCCTCAACACGATATCTCAAGGAAGGAAGCTGGGATAGATTTCATATTTGGGTTTGTGGATGCTTTATGGTCAGAGGATGGTCCCCATTTTTTTTGGCAGATATGAAAGATCATCTGGGGTCTCCAGGGGTCAAAGCCCGGGAACCTTTTTAAATATGATCTTACAAGATAGCTGTTTGTCCATTTGTCTGTGTGTTGTTTGTATGTCTAGCTATGTATGGCTTTTATGAAGGTCAAAAGGTCATCTGGAATGACAAAATTATATTTTGAACATGCTAATATAACATTTGAATGAGAAGATAATGGTGCATGATGGCACTCTTTGAAACGGAACATTTGTGTATCATCGAAACCTCAGTGCATTTTTGCATTCTGGTTGGTGGAGATCAAAGGTCATCTGGGATCACTGGGGGTCAAAACCTGAAAATCTTGTCAACACAATATATAAAGGGAGGAAACTTGAATAGATTTCATATTTGGTTTGTGTATGCATTATAGTCAGAGGATGGCCCCTATTGGTTTTGGTCTGGGGTCACAGGGGGTCAAAGTCTGAAAATCTGGTCAACACAATATCTCATGGGAGGAAACTTGGATAGATTTCATATTTGGTTTGGGGATGCATTATAGTCAGAGGATGGTCTCTATTGGTTTTGGTGAAGGTCAAAGGTCATCTGGGGTCACCGGGTGTCAAAGTGTGAAAATCTTGTTAGCACGATATTTCAAGATAGGGAACTTGGATGGATTTGATATTTGGGTATGAGGATGCATTATGGTCAGAAGATGGTCCATATCGTTTTTGGTGGAGGCCAAAGGTCATCTGGGGTCACCAGGGGTCAAAGTCTGAAAATTTTGTTAGCACAATATTTCAAGGTAGGGAACTTGGATAGATTTCATATTTGATATATGGATGTGTTATTGTCAGAAGATGGTTCATTTTGTTTTTGGTGGAGGTCAAAGGTCATCTGGGATCACTGGGGGTCAAAGTCTGAAAACCTTGTCAACACAATATCTAAAGGGAGGAAACTTGAATAGATTTCATATTTGGTTTGTGTATGCATTATAGTCAGAGGATGGCCCCTATTCGTTTTTGTAAAGGTCAAAGGTCATCTGGGGTCACGGGGGGGGGGTTAACAATATCTCCAGGTAGGGAACTTCGATAGATTTGATATTTGGAATGTGAATGGGTTGAAGTTAGGAGATGGTCCCTACAGAGATGTCAAGTCTCTTGATTTAGGTGGAGTAATTACCATTTCCACCCTCGATTCAGCAATTACGAATATCCTCCAAAAATTGCTCTTTTCACACGTTTATGGTTGGCCACAGTGGACATAATTCCTTATTTAATGCTGACATTAAATCGAATTTATGTCCGCATTTATTCGATTTAATGTCAGCATTAAATAAGTTTCAGTATTAACCAATCACAGCACAGATTTTAATGTCGGCATTAAATCATTTAATGCTAGCATTAATTCGATTTAATGTCAGCGTTAATTCGATTTAATGTCTGCATTAATTATTTAATGCTGGTATTAAATCGATTTAATGCTAGCATTAATTCTATTTAATGCTAGCATTAATTCTATTTAATGTCAGCATTCAATTTAATGTCAGCATTAATTCTATTTAATGTCTGCATTAATTATTTAATGCTGACATTAAATCGAATTAATGTCAGCATTAAATAATTAATGCAGACATTAAATCGAATTAATGCTGACATTAAATAGAATTAATGCTAGCATTAAATCGATTTAATGCCAGCATTAAATAATTAATGCTGACATTAAATAGAATTAATGCTAGCATTAAATCGATTTAATGTCAGCATTAAATCGATTTAATGTCAGCATTAAATCGAATTAATGTCAGCATTAAATAATTAATGCAGACATTAAATCGAATTAATCCTGACATTAAATAGAATTAATGCTAGCATTAAATCGATTTAATGCCAGCATTAAATAATTAATGCTGACATTAAATAGAATTAATGCTAGCATTAAATCGATTTAATGTCAGCATTAAATCGATTTAATGTCAGCATTAAATCGAATTCATGCTAACATTAAATCGACCAATCACGTTGCTATATGTAACGTCATTGAGGTCTAAACAATCAAAATCGCTGTTACTAAGGGTTCTAGGGTGCGGGCAGACAAGGCGGGATTTCGTTTCAACGATCCGACTCTTTGATCGGTAAAGGAGGCCTGTAGGCTGTACTATTCAAAGTATTATTATGCATATTATAATACAGCATTATGTAGGCCTGCACAGACTTAGTCCGCTGTCTGCTGACCTAGTATTTGGGTCGCTTGTACTTTAGGCTACAATCCTCGACAAAAATGATGGGACAAAAAAAGCAATGAACGGAACACCATCCCCCCCCCCCACTCCCCCATTCAATGTTGCGGCAGCCCAAGGCATCCTGAAACTTCAACATTGATACGGGGAGCGGGGTTTGTCCCATGTATTTTTGTCGAGGATTGTAGCACTGACTCAACATCTGCTGGCGCCAAACGTTGGAGTCAGATTGTGTTTGCAGATTTGTGTGCATGTGATGGCCGGTCCGGCCCGGCGGTCGGCGTGGGAGTTTTTCGGCGCGACTCGGGTGCACACCCGAGTATCCTTACTAACAGCGATCTTGATTGGTAAGACATCACAGATGTCAAATATGGCAACGTGATTGGTCGATTTAATGCTGGCATTAATTCGATTTAATGTCTGCATTAAATTGAAATTAATGCTGACATTAAATTGAATTAATGCTAGCATTAAATCGATTTAGTGTCAGCATTAAATAATTAATGCAGACATTAAATCGAATTTATTCTAGCATTAAATCGATTTTTTTTTCTTTTTTTTATCCTCCATGTCTGTATTGAATTTTTAATTTCCTTATTTTATAATATTTACCATCGTGCTTAAAGATTGGCTGTATGACTAATATTTACATGGTAGGTATTGCGTAAAATAGCTCAAACAATGCAAGAAATGTTTACAAAAAGTCAATAAATACCCACAATCGAATAAAGGTGTTTTAACAGTGGGCTGTATATCACAATACATAACAATTCAAGAAGAAAATAACAGTGAGCGGGAGTAAGCGAATAGTTATACGCGTGAGTCTAAACGCATCAGTAAACATGAATACCTGGAAAGAAGCAAGTCGATTTTAGGGACCACCAGAACGAGTCCTACGTACAGTATCTCCCAACAATTCCCTTTTAAATGTCCGAGAAGAAATTACATTGTGCAAAAGCATCTTTAAGATCCATGAAGTTTATAACACTTTTACCTCGTTTTTTACTGTTTACATAAATATGCTTCTCTACTCGAAGGGCAAATTGAAATTTATGCAGAAAGTCAACATAATTTAAATTCTTATTTTGACATTTCATGCTAAAAATAAAACATTTTAGGTGGAGAATGAGGAAATTATAAGGATGAAGCTTTTGCTTTTGATAACCAAAAAAGATATCCTCTTTTGAAAAATGAATTTCAGAACCAAACAGAAAAGTTTCAACATCACTTAAAAATGAAGCTACATGATTACATTCAACAAAAAGATGACTTAGTGTTTCAGTCTTAGAGTTGCAAAAATAACATAAATCAGATTCAGAAATACCCATTACAGTTAAGAGTTTATTCGTAGGGAGAATTCTGTGGAGGAAACGGAATTGAAAGTAGGAGAGTTTGGTTTCTGAGACTGATTGCCATGGCATGACAAATATTCCATCCCACTCTTCAGTAGTTATGTGGGGAAACTCTGTTTTCCATTTTATAAGAGCTGTAGGTTCCGCAGCTACTTTAGCCAGATACTTGGTCCTGTACACCAATTGTGAAGTAAGATTTGACTGTAGAATTTTATCTAAGAATTCTATACAAGAATTATATATGTTACTTGGAAAACAACCAGACTCTTTCCAATGCACAGGAATACTGCGGATAAGGCCCCAATATGTTGTAAACGGGAAATCATTTAAATGAAACTTCTCCCTAAAAGACTGATAACTTAGCGGTTTACCATCATTATTGAAAAAGTCGGAAACAAACTTAACGCCATTACTGAACATAAAATCATAGTAGACCGGTATATTGTTTATGCGGATATAGTGATTATTCCATACAACTTGATCTCCAAAATTTTCAACAGGTAAATGAAAAGTTGCATCCAGCCAAGCTCTCACAGTATGATAAACAAATTGATTAGGAATAACGGGAAGATCATTAGATTTACAGTTACATTGAAAAATAAGCTTTCTTCCCACAGCAGACAAACTTTCATCAAAGAACACTTTCCAAACTCCCTCACTATTATCACAATACCGCTTAACCCACGTACATTTTAAGCTTTTTATAAAACTTGGAATATGAACTACCTTCAGGCCCCCTTTATTGAAATTATTGATAATGCAACTCCTTTTAACTTTATCTTGGTTACCCGCCCAGATAAAATCATATAAAACTTTCTCAACATTCTTGATAAAAGAGGGAGGTGGGTCGGGAAGAGTTATAAAAAGGTAAACTAATTGTGATAATCCAAAAGTTTTGACCAAAAGAGTACGGCCGGCCGGGGTTAGGTCTCTCGTAGACCAAACTCGAAGACAACTTTTAAGTCTAGATAACTTTGGAGTGAAATTTAGCCTGAAGAGATCGTTGCCATTATGATTAAAAGTGATGCCTAACATTTTAACTGGACCAGAAGAGAATTTAAGGGTGTATAAGTGAACAAATTCAGGGGGTCTCTGGATGAAAGTACCGAGAGGGAAAAGAATTGACTTAGAAGTGTTGATAGTTAAACCGGATGCTCTTTCAAACAAGTTAAGAATTTGAAGGGTCTCATCAAGATATTCACGACTGCCATCAAGTATAAAAGTGAGTGTCGTCGGCATACTGGAGAAGTTTTGTTTCTTTACCTTCAACCATAATACCCTTTAGTCTGCTCCGGCTTGTATAGATAGCTAATACTTCAGTGCACAAAATGAAAAGGTACGGACTGAGTGGACAACCTTGGCGTACGCCTCGTCTCACAGGAAAAAAACCTGTAGAGTGTCCATTGTTACAAACACATGAAGTAGCATTGTTGTAAAAGGTGTAAACCCATTGAATGAAACTATGGCCAAATTTAAAGTAGCGTAGGCAACTTATGATAAAATTCCATTCTAACCTGTCAAAAGCCTTCTCAAAGTCTACAAATAACAAAAATCCTGACATGTTTTTGCGATTGGTGTAATCAATGAGGTCTAAAACAAAACGAACATTTTCTCCGATGAAACGACCCTGTAGGAAACCAGTTTGATTTGGGTTAATAATATTACTAATGACACGCTTAAGCCTTGTCGCAATCGCTTTTGCCCCAATTTTATAGTCCGTGTTCAGTAGTGAAATTGGTCTGTAATTTTTCAAGAGATTGGCATCTTTATCGGGTTTAGGGATGAGGGTAATTATCCCTCTAGACTGCTCGTAAGAAAGCCCGTTATGGGAGTAAGCATAATTTAAAGAGTCAACTACATAATTACCAATGAGATGCCAAAACTTTTTATAGAAATTTACAGAAAGCCCGTCACTTCCAGGAGACTTATCGTTTTTGGAGGAATTAAGAGATAGGCTGCATTCATTCAGATCCAATTCACCTTCACACGTAGAAAAATCATCATTGCTAAAGGGGGAAGGGGGATATCATCCAAAATTAACTGTGGGGAGCAGGTATTGCTAACATATAAATTCTCGTAAAAACATTTAATATTGTGTAAAATAGATTTTCCATTAATATACGTATTTCCATTATCATCACAAATTTTATGGATAGTATTACAAGTCTTATTACGTCTTTCTAGGTTAAGAAAATATTTAGTGTTCTTTTCTCCCTGTTCGACCCAGCGAGCCCTGGATCGAATGATGGTGCCTTGAAGTTTGATGTCGTAGAATAAGAGAAGTTCATTACGAGCATCGTTAAGTTTAGTTCGAACTTCAGTAGAATCAGATATATTTAGTGTCTGCTCTAGATTAGCAACTTCACTTGTGAGCTCGTTTTCCCTCCCCTCCTTGCTTTCGCTTGTCCCTTTGCAAACTTCGTACTCTCCTTACGTAAAATAAACTTTAGGCCTTCCCAACGTGATGAAGGATTCGAGTAGGTATTGGTTTCTTCAAAAGAATTAATGACGTTAGTGATAATATCCAAATAATCTGAGTCCTGGAGTAAGGAATTGTTAAATTTCCAGTAACCTGGACCTCGTTTTTCAGTAAAAAGACTAAGTGACAGATTGACAAAAGAATGGTCCGATTGGATCCCTGGGGAATGAGAAACGTCTTTTACAGAATGTAACATGTGTCGCGAAATTAGAAAAAAATCTAACCGACAATGCAGACCTGATAAAATGTTAGAGGACCAGGTAAAGCCTTTGCTTCGAGGGTTCCTTTCTCTCCAGATGTCGATGAGAGACAAACCAGTCATGTAAGACAAACACTCATTCCTTGCTTTGAAGTTGGTTCTTTGCTGTCCACCCTTTTTATCTAGGGCTAAATTAAAGACGAAATTAAAATCCCCGCCTACGATCAAGTTCTCGTAGAAAACGTTGTAATACTGTTGAAGAGTTGGACAAAAAAGCTTGGGGTGTCTATATTAGGTCCGTATAAAGCGACGACTGTTAAATTTTTATTAGTGAGAGTTACTTCAGCTATAATAAATCTTCCTCCATCATGGTTAACACACTTTTTAATTTCAAAATCCACGGTGGGGTTGAATAGAATCGAGACACCACAGCTGTCATGAGTACCATGCGAAAAAATAACGTTTCCTCCTTATTCATTTTTCCATATTTTTTCATCCGTTGGTAAACTATGGGTTTCCTGTATGAAGGAGATATGAGACTTTGACCGGTGAAGGTACGAAAATAAACGTCGTCTTTTGTTATGATTCCGTAGACCTCTCGCATTGTAAGTTAATATTGTAAGGTCATCAACCATTTAAAGACAAACGAGCAAATATATTCACGAAGCAGGCGATGGTCTTCGTAACAATTGGAGGATGAACACAGAGATAAACAAACACAAAAACACAAAAGAGTCAATCCAAGTGGGATGACACACCAGCACATTAACTCATTAAGGATGGAATAAAAGCTGGTATAAGCTCCCATATGAAAAAGGATTGGTGGTTCAACACAATCCCCAAACATCATACGTTGAAACAAGACACGGCGATTTATGAGCTGTAAACGGTAATATAATTATGCCACGCTGTTCCGAGAGAGTGTAATAAACACAAGATGCTCTCAACTGGATAATATGTCCACCAGCCTACTGGACTGCACCGAAGGCATGGGGCCGCCCATCGTTACCTCGCCAGCATCCCCCTGAAAAGCGTAATTTAGTGCCCCTATTAAATAAGTCCTGTACTTCGTTCTTCCAACGCCTCTTTTCCGGAAGATCTGCTTTCGTGAGATCATCTACAATGTAATATGGTTTTCCGGTCAAGGCTTGACGGGCTTTCTTCATAACCATAATCTTGTCCTGGTAAAAAGAAAGTTTGACCAGGAGATGGCGGTCGCGACCGGCGACCAACCTTCCATCTCGATGTGCCCGTTCCAATTTGCATGTAGGTACTCCAACTTCCTCTAAAATTTTCTTTGCAATGTTCTGACACTCTTCATTTTCTTCAGTTGGATATCCCACTATTCTAATGTTATTTCGCCTGGAAAACCGTTCGTTTTTGTTGATATCTTGGGCTTGTTTTGCTTTGTCAGCCTCAAGTTGTTGTACCTTCCTTTCTAACGAATCACACCTTTCTTTCAATGCATCAGATTCTGCATTCAATTCCCTGACACTCTTTCTGAGGTCATCAATGGCTTTAGAGAATTCTTCTTGCAGGCTTTCAAATTCTTTCAATAGTCTTTCTTTGACTCTCTGGATTTTCTTTCCCAGGGAATGTATCGTGCTTTTGGTCTGGCTAGCTTCAACGTCAGACTCCGAGTCGTCATCTCTATCCCTATCCAGTGATAGGATAGAGCTTAGGCTTTGTTGGGAGGCAGCCTCCTGACGTTTTTTCCTTCCTAAGCTACCCTTAGGTCTTCCAACAGGCATTTTTCCTAGCTGGAAGGTACTTGAAGGTTAAGACTTTTAAGAATCACGAAAAACAAGGTTGGATATGTAAGGACATTTATCTTTCCGACGAATATCTTGAGCTCACTTGGAAGTTGATGTTGCTACGGCGCCATGTCAGGCTCGAACCAGCATTAAATCGATTTAATGTCTGCATTAAATGAATTAATGTTTACATAAAATCGAACAAATAATGCCAGCATTAAATGATTTAATGCCGACATTAAAATCTGTGCTGTGATTGGTCAATACTGAAACTTATTTAATGCTGACATTAAATCGAATTAATGCGGACATAAATTCGATTTAATGTCAGCATTAAATAAGGAATTATGTCTACTGTGGCCAACCATACACGTTAACGATCTTTGTTGAAATGTCAAAGTGTCTAGCTCCCTAAACTGAAAAGTTTAGGCCAAAATTGTATGGTCGATTGAGCAAGTGGGCTAGTACTTTCTGCTTAGGCTTAACGTAGTCCTAATTTTGGTATAGCCAAAGCTACATCTTTCACAAAGCAGGATCGAGTACTGAAGAGGATCAACAAAAATCCACTTGGCCAAGAACATCAAAAATATTTAAAAGGCATTGGTAAAAAACCCTTATACAACAATCTGCAGTACTTTTGTGAGCTTTAGGTGGAAAGTTTTTCCCTGCGATGTAATTTTCTTCATCATGTCTAATGTCTTGGCACTTTTGTGATTACCTAATGTATAGCATATATGTAAATTTTTGATTCCTTGCCGAAGGCAGGCAAGGAATCTATGCGATGGTGATGTCGTGTGTGTGTGTGTGTGTGTATGTGTGTGTGTGACGCCCGCTTGTAAACACGATATCTCAAGAAGGGTAACTCTGAGAGATCTCAAACTTGGCATGTAGATTGCCCACATTGAGTAGAAGGTCCCTATTATTTTTGGTGGTGGTCAAAGGTCATTTGGGGTCACCAGGGGTCACATGGTAAATACCTTGGAAATTGCTTGTAAACACGATATCTCCAGAAGGAAAAATGTGAGTGATCTCATACGTACCATGTAGATTGCCTATATTGAGTAGATGGTCACTATTGTTTTGGGTGGAGGTCAAAGGTCATTTGGGGTCACCAGAGGTAAAAAGGTCAAAACCTTGTAAACACTGTATCTCAAGAAGGGTAACTGTGAGGGCTCTTATAAATAGCATGTGGATTGTCCATGTTAAGTAGATGATCCCTATTGTTTTTGGTGGAGGTCAAAGGTCATCTGGGGTCACCAGAGGTCAAAACATCAAAACTTTGTAAACAGTATATCTCAAGAAGGGTAACTGTGAGGGATCTCATACTTAGCATGTGGATTGTCCATATTGAGTAGATGATACCTATTGTTTTTACTGGAGGTCAAAGGTCATTTAGGGTCATCAGAGGTTAAACCTTGCACATACTATATCTCAAAAAGGGTAACTGTTAGGGTTAATATTCATTAGTTCATAGGGTGAAGAGTTTTGAATGGCATGGTTAATGTAAGATGCATTTGGTAAGCTTTTGGAATCCACTTCATTATGTAAATGATCAAGTTGGGTAATTTCAAAATATGTACTGAAGCAATCTCACTGTATTAAGAATGTCTAAAGTGCATAAAAGTGCATTTGGGACAGTATTTATGTTGATTTTGGTTTTAAGTTTTTCCCTATAACATTTAGTGCCAGTATTAATACGCATAAGAGTAAGTGGGTAGAACAAAATCTGAAAAAGTTAAAAAGGAAAAAACTGTTCATCAGGCTGACATGTTAGTTAATTTATCTTTGTCATAGGTATGCTGATTTTGCCATAAGTATCTCGGCCTATAGATTTTCATGAAATATGTGAGTTAAACAAAGGCTGTATGAGGGTTATTTGGGGACATAGTCTGAACATATTGGAGAAAGCGTCCATGCCCACAAAGCAGAGGAATTGTTCAGTGGGGAACTTCATAAGTGTAAACTTTGAACACATCAAGTGCTCTGTATGATGCCCAAAATTTCTTTTAGATCATACAAGCATTGTTTCTTCCATAACCCTAAAGAAAATATGAAGGTAACATTAAATTTAGTATCAAAGATTGCTGAAAGTTACAGACAAACCTTGTGCCACTGTCCTCATAAGGACATGGAAGTGGGAACTAGATAATTAAATACACCACGGGTAATTAGTTTTATAAAAAGAACTAAATAACTGATCATTTGGATCAAATACCCCTGAGCATGCTTGAACTGAGATTGCCTAATTGAATGAATCAAATTGTAACTGACCCACCAGAGTCTGTGAAAATTGCTGGTCACTGTTATCTTTAATACCTAATTCATCACATTTGACTGCCACAGTGTCCTGAGGGGTTTTCCCATTGAATCATACAGCTCAATGGCTTTAACCATTTCCTACCTGTCTGGAGATAGTGCCTGACACTTATTTAGCCCTCTCAGTAAGGTTGGTTTTTCAGAAAGTACTGTAGTTCAGGTAATCAAAACTAGCAAATCGTATCTACTGTGTATCAAACAAAGGACACTTGACTTGTACTCTGTTAAGTGGTGTTCCTACAAGCAGACAATTTAAGGCAAATTACAAATCTTGTTAATTTCTGGATTATTAGGGTTCTCATTTTTTGTTAATTTTCAAGGATATCATATTCATTGGGAAGGGCATTACACCAAAAAACAAATACAAAAGGACCACCACTAATAGCCAAGGTTACACCTTTCTGTTGAGATGTCTCTACTGTATGTTCCAATTTATGGATGACTGTTAGGATTAGGGCTTGTTGTAACACTAACCTCAATGCAGTCAACTTTTTGGATCATAGAGACATCATTATATAGAGAGCTATCCTCAGTACCCAAAATTTTGATTTAAAGGAGCATGTTTCAAAAATATCTCTTTATCAAGTTAATAGACAACATAGTTTACCAGCATCATAACTGCGTGGGAGATTTCTCTTGTTTGTGGAGGTCAAAGGTTGGGGTCACAAAAGGGCAAAACCTTGAAGATATGACATTTTATGTGGTTAGTGAACTGTGGAGGGATCTCACACTCAGTTTGTGAATTGCTCATATTTAGCATGTTGATGGTCTTTTTAGGTAGTTGAGGGATCTCATGCTTGTTATGTGGGCATCCATGTTCATTATTACAATATAGCATATGGCAAGGAATCACTAAGCCTTCTGGCTTTCTAGTGAACCTATTCTACACATGTATGTTTCTGTGTAATGTCCTTAGGCTAGCCCACTGGGAAATTTAGCTTTCCTACCAATATTTTATTTGTTCTAGAACATGATATAAAGCATGCAGCAGCATATTTTGGTAGCAGGGTGGTATCTGCAGCACGTGAAAACTTACAAACTCTCCCATACAGTGTTACGAGAAGCTGTTCAAAAGTTCTCCCATATATATCAGTGTTACGAAGTGTCATTGCAAAATAATATCTCGACTCTGCAGTATTTATGGGGTTGGTTCAAACCTCTGCACTGAAATCTAACCCTCATCAAAGTCTTAAAAGTATTATTAAACCTTTCAGCTGGAAAGGATGGGGGAGAGGGTCCTTAATTTAGAGTGTTGTGAACTCTCAAGACTTTTTGCAGGTAATTATACAAAACCATCAAAACCATCATCTTGTCATTTCTTAATTGTACCATGGTTTTTTAGGGTTGCCTTAGCATGAGCGGGGTCCACTTTTAAAGAAGGTTTGCATGATTCCTTTTTTTCATTTCTTGAAGTCAGCTCGAAGCCTTTTGAAATTGCAATATGTAGAGGTTAAAGGTTTTGTAGGGTTACTGGTGGTCAAAATGTGAATGACAACCTTGTTTAATAGGTGTTAACACATCTTAAAGTGGGAGACTTAAATAGATTTCACGTGTGGTTTGTGAATGCTTATGGTAAGAAGATGATCCCTACTTTTGGTGGCGGGGACAAAGGTCATGTGGGATAACAAAATTATTTTTTGAACATGTTAGTATAACATTTGAAAGAGAAGATAATGGTACATGATGGGATTATTTGAAATGGAACATTTGTGTATCATCGAAACCTCAATGCAGTTTTGCATTCTGGTTCTTTTTTATATATATTGTGAACAAATTAGTCTCCTTCGAAGTTTTCAGGGTAAGAAAAATATTGCACTCTAAACATGCAGGAATGAGACGCAGTTAGTGTCATTTCCTGCAATCCTAGGGGTGTTTTTAGCGAAATTTCCCATGGCGGGACGCTCCGCGCGAACCCATGGTCGCGTACCGCGCTCACCCGTCATTTAAGTTGACAACGCCCTGGGTTAGGTAAATTTTGCCCAGTTTTGAACCAATTGGTTGACAGCACCCTGGGTTAAGTTAAAGCATTTAATGGCCTCTCATCCTACAAGCTACCGGGCAGGTTATAGACTGATCTTACTCTGCGTTTAACCATGGAACATGAAGCGAAACAATAGCTTGCCGTTGTCTATATTGGCGGGATTACGGGGGAGATCGGGGGGGGGGGACTTTCCCCTCCCCCACTTATTCAAGTTCCAGAACTTTTACGTCTTATTCTGGTTGCTTTTGCTACAGAAATACAAACTGGAACTGACAGAGCTTCGCGAGTGATAATTTGTATAATGCTTAGACAGGTCAACAAAACTATTCTTCCAATCAATGTCTCAAAGCTGTTTTTTTTTTTCAACACGCTTCGCGCACACCCGTTTTAAATATTTCAGGATTCGGGGTTATTGAAGAACACCTCTTTCATTGTCATTGAAACTTATTACCAGTGCCCGGGCCGTACAGAGCTGAAGCTCTAGCGTAACTAGTGAAAGGGGAGGCAGGGAGGCAGTCGTCTTCTGGTTCCCTTCTCTGACCAAGTGCCTCCAAGCTTTCTGAGGGGATGCAGATCTTATTTGACCCTTATCTGGGTCTCCACTCTTTTCCAGCTGAAGTGAAAAGGGGCCCATCCTTTCTCTAATTTCCATTAATTTGTTTATGAGATGTCTCAAAGGTCTATTTTCGGCGTGTTCTATACGTCCCATGACAGAAAAGGACTCTATAAAAATCTCATGAAAAGGACTCTATAGGAAACCGACGGTACCATTTTGCTTCGTTCAAATATCCTCAGGGGTCACCCTTATTCAGCTGTAGTGAAAAGGGACCACTCTCTGTCTAATTTTATTTCAATTTCACTACAGAGATGAAGTAAAAATTCATTTTTTCGGCGCGTTTGCCCCATTACAGGTAACGGCTCTGTGAAAGTCACCTGAAAAAGGCTGTATGGGAAACCAGAGTATGTTTGTGCTTCAGTAAGAATATCTCGAGGGGGCAACCGTTATTCAGCTAGAGTTAAAAGTGGCCTATCCTTCCCATAATTTTCATTCAGTTTCATTACTGAGATGTCTGAAACGTTAAATTTTTCGGCGCGTTCTGCGCGCCCCATCATAGACAAGGGCTGAATTCACATCAACATCACAAGAAAAGCCCCTTAGCTTTAGTTCTGAAAAGACGATCTGGGAAACCAAAGAGGGAGCCCCCGAAGAACCTCAATTTTATGTGATCCATTCTCCCTCCCCGCATTATCGATTCCGGTCGAGGTTAATCATGTGTAGTAAGGATATAATTGAAAAAGTCACATTGTGATATTTGTGGTCTATTAAGTGCCCATCTTATGTAATTTAAAGTTGAAGATCAAATACATCATCTTAATGCCCACAATTTTGTAAATACCCAGGAGCTTCCGGGGGCCTCACCCTCGGTCACCCACCGGGGCTTTGTCCCTGGACCCCACCAGGGGCCCTAAGGTAGCCCCTGGACCCCACGCCGTTACGGGGAGCGCTTCGCGCTCTCGCGGTGCCTGAGGCGCCAATTGGTAGTCTGTCCAATCTCCCCCCCCCCCCACTTTCAGAGATCAAATCCCGCCCTGGTTGTCTAGACATAATTACCCTACAAACCTGGACAATTGTATGATGTTTACCTTATTTTTAAAGGCCTGGTTCGGAAAATTAATCTATTTAATCCGTTCGGAAAATAAATCTAATTAATCACTGGGGATAAGGGTGACAACGGGCCAATGATAACATTGTCTTAATCCCATGTATGTAGTTAAGGATCTTGTAGGCCATGTATTAACTTAGCTAACATTACATGACGTCATGATAATCTTGTTGTTATCATAAATTTACGTATTTTGTATGTACCTTGACCTTGAAAATAAACTGAAACTGAAAATATACTGAAACTGAAAAAATTTGGGGAAATTATCGCTCTTTGCCCCTGGAAAATATCCTAGCTACGCCACTGGGCGGGAGGGATGGACTAGAATGGATGGCCGTCAGAATTAAGAGAGACAAGGATGGAAAGGAGGAAAACTAAACATCAAAACAAAACTGAGTGTGTAAGAGGGAGACAAGGCAGCTACAGTGCCCATCTTGAAAAAGGGACTAGGGACGAATACAGGATTTCTGGTATGGGTCGATGTTGGGAGATCGATTTTACCAGTGTCAAGCATTTGGGGGGGGGGAGATATGTGTCCCAATTTTTCGAAGGGGCACATAGACAGTAGAGTAGTCAGGATATTTTCCGAATGATGTAGTCCTCCTTTCTGGGAGATGTTGTTGTAAAGGTGAAGAAAAAAGCAGGGGTGGCACCAGCGGGGGCGGAGGCCATGTCCCCCGTCGTTACAAAAACGAACGAGAGGTTGGTCATGTGCCCAATGGTCTGCCATCTGACCTGTCCCGACAGCCGACTTTAATTCTAGCAAAGGTAATGAAAATCGGCCAGGCCGTTTCAGTAACACATAATAATCGATAATAAACAGTAGTGTGAGAATGTCTCCCAATAAGTATGACTGAAAATTCATTTGGAGCCACCTTGTAACGTGACATATTTTCAAATACGTTGGAAGTAAAATCATCTATAGTCTGAAAATCTCGTCTGTTTAGTGGACATTTCAATTGAATACAACGAAGACTCTTAATAGAGTCAAAAACACCTAGTATGTTCTCAGTGCAGTTGCATAGTTTTCCCCCGAAAAGAGACAAGAACATTACATCTAATTGTAGCAGTACCTTTTATCTGCTAATTTTCTGATCAAAGAGCAAGTTTGTTTTTTTTCTACTGAAGTGAAACTTTCATTTCAAAAGGAAAGCTCAAAATAACGATTGCTTCATTTCTATTACAAATCTGGGAAATGCCATTTTCGGCTGTCTCAGGGATTAGATTTCTAACAAATTTCTGTACCCTCCACGTCAACTAACGGTGGCGCTCTGCTTAGAAAGTGTTTTGGTCGAACAGACTACCTCAAGTCAAAAAATTCAAAAGTATATATTAAGGAGCATGAAAAATGAGTTCTAAAAGTGCAACTCCCATCTTCATATGACATTCCTGAGCTGAGATATAAAATGTTGAAGTTTGTTCACTCAACTTGAAACGGTACATTGGGCAATAATTTGTGATGTCATTGTTGTACTATTCGAATTACAATCTTTGTATTTCTTTATTTTTCTAAAAGTTACTGCACCTTACTGAAACCGAGGTGTGATAGCACTCGTACTCATATGAGGTGATCTCTGCAACATGCTATGCTAGCACACAGAAAGTGTTCAAGTGTTGATTTTAAAGGAAAACAAAACAGGTAAAATGAGTTGTACAACAACAAAGTAACAAATCGTTGCGCAATAGACCATTTTGGTTTTATTGAGTAAACTTCAAATTTTTTTTATCTTAGCTCAGGAATGAATGAATGTCCTATGAAGATGGGAGGTAGAATTCATTAACAGTCTTCTTTAATATGTATTTTTGATTTTTTTTACTTGAGGTACACTTTAACAGCACAATGCATGCTTGCAAATTATTCTTCGTTTGGAGGCAATATTATGAAGTGACAATTTTACTGCGAAAAAAGCTTAAAATGATGACTGCTTTGTTTTTAGTTAAGAGCCCGGGAAATGCCATTTCTGCTGTCTTAGACCAGGCGGAGAAGGGGGGGGGGTGGTATCGTCACCCGAAAGCGAAATTTATGAGACCAAGTGGATTTGGTCAATTTGGGTCGCTGATTCCGAAAATTGAGGGTATACGGGCCATGTCCTGGCTTTTCTGCACCATTTTGACGTTTAAAGTTTGAAGAGCGCCATCTATTTATAAAAAATCTCGTTTTCTCTATATATTTACGGTCCAGTCATTAACTGATGTGAGATTTGGTTCTAAAGTCCTGTAAATATATTGTCAACTGATAAATACGGGGAAATATTGGTATTCATATTAATATGCTAATTAGATAAGGTTAAAGGTCAAGTTACAATGTTAGCAGAGAAATAGGCCGAGGGTTTGAGTCATGGAAAATTACATCAAAATAGACCTGCCTTACACCCTAAAAACACCATAAATACTCATTTTAGAGCATGCGGCGGGGCTGGCGCTATCTGACGACCCCTTCCTTCCTCATCTGGGAATAATGGACCCCTTTTGAAGACTTAAAGTGTATAACTGTAATGCCGACAACTAGTAGAGCTGTGTTGGTCATCGCACGAACGTAGTTTGTAAGTTGAAAATTGCTATCGGGAGATTTTGATAGTAAGAACAACATTGAAGTAATATTTGAAGCTCGCGGAGAGCGCGAAAATTTTGACAGTTTGCGAAGGATTTGCAAACATTTTGATAGTTTGAGAACTATTTGTAACTTAGAAAAAGATTACAGTAGATTCAACACCCGGTCGAAAAAACACCTTACCCCACCCCTACAGAAATCTGTAGTTTAAGTGCCTTTTGAGATCATTTTGGAACAATTTCAGAATTTTTTTTTTTTTATTCCCACTCATCTTATGTTTTTTTTTAGAAAGTTACGACCTAACAATCAGAAAATGTACAAATTTGATCAGATTTTTGTATAGCGAAAGTCTGTGTATTGCCCATTTATTCCGCGGGAAGATTTCCCGTTATTTAACTTCCATTGCCAAATTTGACAGTGGGACTGTAAGTTATAGTCCGAGCGAATTCTGACAATTCCATTTCAAGGTGTATACTTACGGAGTCTGGTAAGGGCGATTGCCGGCGACATAGGTCATTTTTATCCCAACATTTTCTGGCACACTCCGCGCCACCATTTGGCGCTTCGCTGAGATAGCCTTCACAAAACTCTCAGCCCCCTGTCCAAAATCGTCGGTGCGCCGCTGAATTTGACGTCAGATAGTGCACCACCTAACTTTATTTTTGTATGTTCATATCGATATTTTTAAATTCAAAAAAAGTTTGCACCAACGTCCTAGCTGGAGGGTGCACAATCCTTACTAGACGCCGAATGCCATGAATGCGTATGCAATATTTTTCTTATACACATTACTGCCTATTCATTCGCAGTATAAGAATAACGCATTAATGTCGTTGCGTTTACGAAAGCTGTCAGATAAATTTACTGTTGCCGACTTTTATGCATCCCCTTGTAGGCAAAAGACTGGTGTGCTAGGTGGGGGGTGGCGGTCATGGAGTAACACGGTAGTCTTGTTGAGCTTCTTTTTCGCCTATTGTTTTTGAGAAGCTTTATGTCTCATTTTGAGCGGAACTCCGACTGGTGCGGGGAGGTGCGTCCGCACCCCCGCACCCCAAGTCTAATTTTTTGAAAATATTATATTGGAGAAAATTTGGCATTTTATCAAAGAACATTTAGGAAAACATCACAGTAATTGACGGGTATCACTTGATGGTCTGGTGTAACTTAGGGCTAAATTTCGTTGTTTTTTTTTCCAAAGCTGGGAGAAGTTTTTAGAAATAGCACTACTGCATTAGGGATTGCAAAATACGCGGATTTTTTTATTAAACAAATTATCACAAATATAGATCTTGTACTGGAGAGAAAGCAAGGCTGTGCCCGGTCCGTCTTACATCAATTTGTCACTTGGTTATAAACTGAGCCGTTAAACTAATAACCATGGTAAATGCATTGGAAAGAATTCGAAATTTGGAATTTTTGGAAAGAGTTGAAAAAACCACACTATAGTTGAAAGGTACTCTTAATTATCTGATGTCTTATCCAATAAACGTCCGATTTTTCTATATTGCAGACAAGTTACCTCTACAATGTCCTAGCTAGTGGCGTAACTACAGGTGGGGGACAGAGGGGACGATCACCCCTTCGCTCTACAAAATGAAAAATTCGGAAATATTCCATTTGTGACACCTGATCTTCAAGTGACATCGGCAACTACAGTGCCATTTCATACATTTTCTTTCATAAATTCAAAATTTTCTCCAATATAAACTCTTCATTTTGAAATATTTTGTCTAAAAATGACCACAAAGTTTTCAGACACATATAAGGATATTAAGGAGCCTTAATTAGTGTACCTTAAGCAAGTCGCAAACTACACGACTTTTCACACCACAACTCAACTCATCGTCGCTGAACTGTGGTTGACAATGTTGTAGTTTTAAGTCGCATCGCAAATTCTTCAGCACCGGCAACCCCCAACTTCGAGGTGTCCGTGAGAGCAAAAGTGCAAAAATCGAAGTAACCACGAAATGGAACCGGATCTCACGTGTTGCTACGATTTAACCTTTATTTGACCACGTGTCGATCCCCTCTGTGGGCCAATTCTCACGGATGCTCCACGGATCACCCAAAAAATTTTTAGACATGTTGAAAAACTGAAACGTGGGCACTTCGGAAATTTATTGCCGATATGGAAACGTTTTCAATACGGCTTTGTCGAAGTACTCTCGAGGTTGGGTCGAAGTAACATCGGATTTCACGGATGTAAGAATGAGCCTACGCCGCCTATGAAGTGTCCACGAGTTAGCTATGAACTGCTCACGGACTATACGTAAGTACTCTCGAGCTGACGCCGTGGTTACCACTGACACCACGTAGTAGTCTTGGGATCAGTGGCGTAGCCACGGGGGGGGGGGCTGAGGGGGCCTAGGCCCCCAGATTTTCTTCAGGCCCCCAGATTTTTTGCGTCATGATAAAGTAATTGAAAAAAATAAAATGTTTGAACGGAAATAAACTTTGAAGTATTTTCTTCAAAACAGTAAGTAAATAAAATGTGTAAAAATTAAAAAAGAAAACATGGATGAATGTGTGTAAAACACATTTTGTGCGCACGTATGAAATCAAGTAACAACTTCAAAATGCCTACTTTCACTATATTAGATACCGTTGGTGATTTGCACTGTCGTTTATTGTATTTCACTTCGAAGATGAAACGAAAGTCTCGACGACAAACTTTAATGTGACTTCGTTAGTTTAAGACCCTTTCTGCCTTTCGGATGGCTGATTGATTTACTGAAAATAAGGCAATCGTACACTGGAGACCACTCTTACACGACCATTCCTATACTTTATCATACCCAAAATATGCCGTAAGCAGGTAAGGGTAAGGTACTGCCTTCGGATTATTCTTCCCTTCCATCCTTAACAAGTAGGCTTATGTCGTGCCTCACTCCTGCACATGACAAGTGCCACTGTAGGACGATTTTTTCGACAAGTCCTCTTTTTTACTCGTTGGCACTGGCGTCCGGGGATTTGTAAAATGTCCACAAGGTCCGGATTTCATGTGTTTCCCACATGATCCATACTTCTGCTTTGCGGTTCAATTATTTTGAGAGATTTATTCGTAGTATTTTAACTTTGACTACGTAATGTACCGATGAACAAATACTGCACCATTTTGCACATTGTTTCTTTGGAAGTATGTATGTCTCTTGTAAAATCTCTACAGAAACTAAAAATATTTTGATGTATTTCAAGCTCCCCAAAAAGGGAAAATCCTAAAACTCAGGCCTATAAACAGTTCAAAGTTTTGCCAAACATAGCACCATTTTGCATCTAGGAAATCTAACGCAAAGAAAGTTTCTCAGAGGGGACACAACCAGGGGTGGCGCTAGGATTTGCCCGACAGGGGGGCCAAGCTCCCCGACAGGGGGGCCAGCAGTTCAAGGCCCCGACAAAGGCGATGGGTTAGTCCCGGTGGGACGTAACTTGACAGAATTTGAGGCGCGCGAAGCGCGCCGAAATTTTTGGCCTTTTTTAAACAAACACTTAAAAATCTGAAGTTTATTTTTTGAAAGAAATTTGGCTTTTGTAATGACAATTAAAAATTGGGGGTATTTATTGAAGAATCTATCCTCGATATGAACAAATTCAAAAACGTTTTACACGCGACAGCTGAAATTCTGTTGGGGTTATGCATTTAATCGTTCTTGTCCTACGTACTATCTCAAGACGAGACTTAAAGTTTTCCCGAAAAATTTTTTATCCTTTTTTGAACCAAGATTTGAAAATTAAGAGCTTATTTTATTGCAGAAATTTTGGAATTTAATATAAGAAAATTTTGTTTTGGGTAAGGTTATAATAAAAAATTGGGGTTCCTTATTAAGTGATATGCCTTTCAAGAGCAAAATTAGGTAGAATGTCGGGGTGATTAACAGAGTTGTCCGGTTGTTGTACTGAGTATCCATCAAAATTGGAAAATTTTGCCACTTTTAACAATCTGAAACTTATATTATGACAAATTTTGGTGTTTTTATGGAAGAATTTGACCTTCTTATAAGAAAAATCAAGTAGGGAGTAATCTTTAGTTTTGTACAGCTTTGTTGGGGTTACTGAATATCATCAGGTAGATTAATGCCCTCGGACCATATTGGTAAATGTTCCGTGGAAAAATGTTTGTCTTCCCATATATTTGAAGTTCTGACATCGGCGGACGGGAGTGTTTCAGTTTGGGAGGGGACAGAATTGTTTTGTTTTTCTTTTGTCCAAAAAATATAATATTGCCCGAAAAACTACAAGTGGTGCGCACAGATATTTTTGAAAAATTAAGAACCTCCAGAAAGCAGGTAAAGGCATTTCCGCGACCGGGCTGGTAACTAGAAACAAAGTACCGATATAGTCATTATTTTGAGCTTTCTTTCGCAGTAAAATTTTCACTTTGTAATACTGTCCCAAAGCGAAGAATAATATGCAAGCATGCATTGTTCTGTTAAGTAATTTTTTCGACCAAAACACTATCTAAGCGGAGCGCCACCCATCAGTTGGCGCGGAACGTAAAGAAAATTGTTGAAAAAACTAACACCACAGACACCCGAAATTCCCAGTCTTGAGCAGTCTTTATTTTGAGCTTTGCTTTGAAATGGAAATTTCACTTTAACAGAAAAAACTTGGTAAGTGATCAGAAAACTACCAGATAAAAGATACGGTACTGCTACAATTAGATGTAATGTACTTGTCTCTCTTCGGGGGGAAACTATGCAAAAACATACTGTTTTTTTATCAGAATTCTTTGTTATATTCAATTGCAATATCCACTAAAAAGATGAAATTTTCTTCGCGACTGCCCGAACTCCAGACAAAATGATCTTACTTCCAACGTATTTGAAAAAATGTAACGTTACAAGGTGGCTTGAAATGAATTTTCAGTCAGTCTTAAGGGGAGACATATTTTAGCCACTGTTAATCATTATTTGTAGCCCAAAATGGCCTGGCCGATTTTCGTTACCGTTTCTAGAATTTGGGTGTCGGGACAGGCCAGATGGCAGACCATTGGGCAATGCTTGTCGAACGGACCTTTGCCAGAAGGTCGGGAGGACTTTAGCAAAAGACCATTGGGTAATGCCTGCGCATGAAAAACCACTTGTCCGTTTTTGTAAGGAAAATTTGGAACTGTCAGTTTCCTTGAAGAATATGGTCTTCTAGTAGGAAAATCAAGAAGTTCGTCGGGGGTGACTGAAGTTATCAGGCCCACATTTTTATCGTGGGCCTGTGTATGAAAGATCCCCGATGAAATTGGATTTTCTCTCAACATCAGGGGAAGGGAAGTCTTCCCCCCAACGGGGGCATGACCTTGCGCGCACGTATTGAAGATGGGAGGAGGGATAGCAGAACTAGTAAGAAGTGATTAAAACCGATTAAAGGTCAGGTCACACTACAACGATATCGGATCGGATTTCGCTCCGATTTTTAAGGGTTAATTAATATCTCCTTCATCTTTGGTCGGAAAGGAACAAAAATTTTCCAACCAGTGTAGACTACGAAATTCCAAGTAACCTGTACCAATTATTCCACATCCACAGACAACTTTTATCGGATACGCGTAGTTCGATAAAAGCTATTTGACAATGTGACGTCACGAAATAAGTAGTATATATTTGACTTCCGTATTCCGCTCATACCGATCGTATATTTACACAGGATGGCAAATTTTTGGTTCTTTCCGAAAATGGATGGAGGAGATTTTAACTAAAACTGTCAGAAATCGGATAGTAATCCGATCCGATATCTCTGTAGTGTGTACTGGGCTTAAAATCGATGCATCAAAAATAGGGTTACAAACGAAAAACAAAAAATCATAAAGAAAAAAAAAATCACAATCATCCATCCAGTAACTTCAGTCCTTTACGTTCTTCATTAGGCTTTCCGCAAAGAATGCCGCCCTTCCCCGACGGGGGATGAGATAGGACAATTAAGGTACATATGGAATGAGGTATAACAGAGCTAAGAATAAGTGATCGAAATTCGATTCCCAATATGCTTTAAAATAGCACTGCAAAACAAAAAAATGTGTTCAAGATCACCCATCTGGTAACTTCAGTCCTTTTAGGTTTTTTAATTAATTAACTGATTAATTAAAATTTATTTAAATTAATTAATCAATTAAGTAATTATTTTTTTATTTTTAAGCCTCCCCGACGAAATCGCCGACCTTCCCCGACGGGGGGGGCAGTGTTCCCGGACGGGGGGACCATGGCCCCCGCCCCCCCCCCGGCTGGCGCCACCCCTGGACACAACTACTTTTGGTTTTCCTGCTAAAGGGTAAGGTACTGCCTTAGGTAAACTGAAATCCATTCAAATATTGCCTCATTTGCGGCTGGATACATCCAGTTTAAAACACGTGGGAAGTGCCGTTTCCGGCCATCGGGAGGGGTTTAAAGCCCCAAATTTTCTTGTACGCTCCGCGCCAACTGATGATGGCGCTCCGCTTAGATTCAAATATTGCCGACTTTGCGATCTACGTCCTTCTGAAGTTTACAATTTTTCCCAAGGGAAAGGGAGATACCGGTTTCCTTTAGTCTCATGCCCCAGGCCACAGATCAGAAAGTGCCCAGTTTTGGAGTCCCTAAAAATTGTATGTATTACCATTTTTCATAGATTGATTTTTTATTCTTTTTATTTGAGAAGTCGCAGACATGAGATTCGTATTTCAAGGCTAAGTACATCCAGCTTAAAACACATGGGAAGTGCCGTTTCCGGCCATCTGGAGGGGTTTTAAAGCCCAAAATTTTCTTGTACGCTCCGCGCCAACTGATGGTGTCGCTCCGCTTAGATAGTCTTGTCGTGCCTGACCCTCGGAGGTACCAGGCCACCCACTTGTTACCTAGCCCCCCCCCCCCCCCCAAAAAAAAATCCCATCCTGGCTACGCCACTGCTTGGGATGGTGTCAAAGTCTTTACGGGATTCGATCGGGAAGGCCACGAAATGGCGCCGGCGTACAATTTGCGAATTCCGCGGGAAACTGATATGTGGACGGGTTTGGCCCGCTTTGTTTCCGGCCTGGCCACGAATTACACAAGAAGTGAAAACGGGTGACCACGAAATTAAAGCGCAGTGACATAAAAAACGGACAAAAAAAAAAACAAAAAACGTAGACTACGGATGCTGTTGCAAAAAATTAATTTCCGAACCTCGTGCTGGTTTCGGATTGGTGTCCTCGATGTCCTCTGTATGACCCGGCCAAGACATCGACTTCCCGACTACAAGTCTGATGCAGTCGGGATGTCCTAGACGGGTCATACCGAAGTGACCCTTTTATCTCCTAATTATTTCTTCTATGTGTGGCAGTATTAGGTATCCTATTTATAAATGGCAGTTTAGCAAAGGGAATTCAAATTGGGGAAAGACATTTTGCAATAAGTCAGTGTGCGCCAGTGTGTCACGGTCATCATTTTAACTGCAGAATTTGAATTTGAATATATAGGAAAAACAATTTGCTGTCTGAAATGACACCCCAAAATTTTGCAGATGTGCAATTTAAATTGGATCAAGGATAATTTCAGACGCCAAGGGCGTCACCTTAAATAGATATTTAAACTTAATGATGGACTTAAACTGTAACGAAGCCTTAGAGAGTATTAAAGTGATTTTAAAAAATTGGTCGAATCAGGGAGCTGGAACTCTCTGATCGAATCGTCAACTGACGGTATCAGGTTATGTCAATGTAGTCATGTCCCTCGTCCTGACATTTGACGTGTCTTTAGAACCCGGAAGAATCGTTTGTCACAAATTTTCAACGTTTATTGTTTAACTTTGTTTGTAATGAAAAGTCAGGTAAAGTAAAAAGGACTCAAGTTTGTAACTAAGAGGGTGGAGTCAAGATGGTCAATGTAAAAGCGTACATTTATTCTATGAAAGATTTCATGGATTCGTCGGCTTTGTCATTGGAAGTAATGGTTGGTGTATTTTATTCTAAATTAAAAGAGATGTGCATGTGAAATTTGTACATTAAAAGTAATAACAAACCCCTTCTGGATTGATATGCTTGTTGCTTGGGCTAGTGTTAACAGTAATAATATGACAACCAATACACAAAAAATTCTTAAGCCAAAGAGAATGGAATGATGGCTTATTTCAGAGGGCTGGATGTCCTGTAAATATCCTCTCTTTCCACAACCAAAACTGCTAGTCCTTAAATGACTTCTTTGAAGATGGAGGAAACTTTAGTAATTATGAGACAGTAAGCAATTAGTATAAGTTTAGTTTATTCTCTTTTCATCCTCCGAAAAGGTATAAGAGGCATTAAAAATAACGTTAACAAGATTGATTACATTTTACAAGAACAACAAAACAAAAAAAAAAACAACAACAACTTGTAGGCATAAGCTACCTCTATGCAACCTGGTCAGTGTTTGTTTACACATTTCATCATGCTTCAGTGCCAGCAAAACCAGCATACATGTGTCCAAAGAGATAAGCCTATTGTCCTGTCCTGCTGAGGCAGCTCTGGTTGCAAACTCCGCTTGCATAGGCTTTTTCAAAATTGCGACGCTCCACTTATATAGTTTTTCGGGTAGAACTTCCCTTTTCCGAAAAAAAATCTGTCCTCAAACTGAAACACAACCGTGCGTCTATGTTTTCAGGCAACTTCATTTCTGGCTGTTTGAAGGGTTCTGAGTTTTCCAAAGTTTCTGTGTATCCACTAAAACTGATGGAAGTGCTCAACTTGGATAGTCCTCCCTGCAGAATTACAAAATAATGACTGCTTAGGTTCTGCTAAGAAGCCCTAGGAATGGTATTTCCGGCTGTCTGAGGGGTCAATGTGTTTCAAAATTTTCAACGATCCACGCCAACTGATGGTGGCGCTTGGCCTAGATAATCTTTTGGACACTATTGAATTTTCCTGGCAGGGAATCTGTTCCCCTCCCCTAACTGAAAAGCTCCCGTCTGCAGGCCTATGTGCGTTTACCTCTTATGGCGACATTCTGAACACAACTTTCAATACCTGAGACGTATAAATATATACTAAATATCAGTGACATTTTTACTTATACTGTAAGTGACAGTTGTAAGTGCTAGCCTCAAAATGTGACATTTCTATTTAGTTTTATGTTGCCATTCCACGTAAAAACAAAGATATTTGCACATTTTTCATGTAACTCTCATTCAGGAAGTGCCGTTTTCGGAGATATGGAGGGTTTGTAAAGTCAAATTTTTACGATACGCTCCGCGCCATTTCCGACACATTTCCGACACCGCTCCTCTTAAAAATCAATATGCGTATACTGGCTGGCCAGGGTCAACGGGAAAACTCCCCAATCGATTAAAGAGGACAGCGATGTATTTTTCGGTCAGAGCGAAAAGCTGATTGAATTATTTTTCATGTGAAAAATTGGAATTCCAAGGGGAAAAATAGATTTTGAAAGGTAATTGTTTGATAGATGAGGTCAAAATCGAAGTTGAAGATGGCTCTAATTTTCAGAATTTTTCACGCTGCAACCAGAGTTATTATAGCCATATTAACGTTTTTACGGTCAGATATTTTGAACATAAGCATGGCCGGCTATTTCGATGCCGAAGTCATTTTGAATCAATTCTGAGTACCTTGGAATGGTGATGGAGTGGAATAATTTCGAAGTTTTTGATACGTTCCGACGAGCTGACGGCTTAAATGATTCCTTTAATTTCCCCCGAAACTTGCATGTGTTTGGACTGTTTTAGCAAAAGTCCACTTTTGATGGGTGATTGGGAAATTAATATGCACCCTATTAGGTAAATTTATGAGCCTTTTGCTTATTTTTATTGCAAACGAAAATTCAAAATAACGGCTGCGTCAATTACTTGCAAGCCTATGGGAATGTCATTTTCAGCTATCTGAAGAGTCACGATGTTTAAAAAAAATCTGTGTGGCCCTGCTCTTAAATAGTATTTTGGGCAGGATTACATTTGTTCTGGCACAAGATCCGCACCAAAAGAGGGCCGTCGCTAGGGTCTCATGTGAAGGGAGGTGTCATGGTCCCAAATTCAGGCTGTCTGAATACTTTCCAGCTGAATAGAGGAGCCACCAAAGCTGAAGACTCTCTTAGCGGAGTGCCACCATTAGTTTGCAAAGAGCACACAGAAAATTTTGAAAAGTCGCGACCCTCAGATGGCCAGAAATGACATTATCAAGGCTGGTATAATCAAGGTCTACAAGCATTTTTTTAGCTGGGGTGTTACAAATTAACGTGAAACATCACAGACCTCAGACCTGGCAGGACAAATCTTAGAGGACAAGGCTAATTACTATTTAAGCGGAACGCCACCATCAGTTAGCGAAGAGCGCATTGAAAATTTGTAAAGTCACCACCCCTATCACCCCTCAGATAGCTGGAAAAGACATTCCCAAGCTGGTATGAGCAAGGCCTACAGAGGCATTTCAGCAAGGGTGAAACAAATTAATGTAAAGCACTACAGATCTGAAGCATTGCAGACAAACCGTTTGAGACCAGGAAAACGACTATTCAAGCGGATCGCCACCATCAGTTGGCGCGGAGCGTGCAGAAAATTTGAGAAATTGCGACTCCTCAGATAGCCGGAAACGGCATTCCCAGGCTTGTGTAAGCTCCCTCCTGCCCTGAATGAAAACGTTTTAGTGGTACCGCTTGTGGTAAAATATTGATGTCAGCTTGAACTTAAATAAAGTAGTATGACGAACGAAAATATAGCGAGGAAAGCCTTAGCCATCTTTTCATATTATAACTCTGCCCTAAACAGATAAATGAACCTTAACTTTTTCAAGGGGTTGGATATAATGAACGATTGCCTTCCCCAAAAATTGATGCGTGTATGTGCGTGCACTGGTTGAGAAAATAATTGCTAATAAACATCTTACTGCATTTTCACGGCCACAAACTTAAGAACATCAACACTGACCTACGCTGTAGGTTATGGGCAGAGGATTTTCTGCCAAAAATGTGCAATCATTGCACTGTAAATCTAAGCGGAGCGCCACGATAGTTGAAAATTTGGAAAATTGCGACTTCTAAGAATTCCCAAAATAACTATTTTCCAGACTTGTAAGTAACTGGTGTTAGCTCTAAAGAGTTATTACTTTGAGCTTTCGTTTGTAATAAAATTTTCATTTCTATAAGAGATGGACAAATTGCAATACGATCAGAAAATTACCAGATACAATTTACCATTTCAACTTTTTGGCCAAAATATAGTACTATTTATACACATATGTACTCTCCTAACTACATGTGTAATCTAAAAACAGGCAAATGTAAAACCTCTCTGGTACGAATCATTCCACAACGTTTTGCAGCTTCCGCCCAAACGATGCCGTAACCATATAGGGAATAATCATGTCCAAACTCTGAAGTGAAAAGGAAGTATGTTTAATTGTTTTGTGTAGGCTCCCAGAACGCGTGGCCAACTTTCATTTTGTTTGGGAATACTTTGTGAAAATTTTACAGTGACTATGATGCTTCTTTTATTTTTCGAGCAAATCCTTGAAAGAATTCAGTCACCCTTAACAGTTTTAATTGATTAAAAGCATGACAGGTTATTTTAAGACTTAAATGGTTGTCAGATTTTTTAAACCTCTGCCTGAAGTTCAGATCTTGTGAAAATTTTGGGAGCAGTCTTCTACCTGCTCCAGGGGACTAGGGTTTAAGGGGAGGGCTTTCGCCATCCATATTGATTTTTTGTGTCTTTATGTAAGATTGGCGCCATTAACTACATTGAAATTAAAATTTATGTAACATATTTAACACATTGAAAGGAACTAGAAAAATCTATGATGGTGGGATGGTACAGCAGTGCATTTTTCGGCTACGCTAGTTCTTGGGAACGTGTACTCAAGCGTAGCCAATGGGGGTGGGGGGCAGGGGGAAGGGGGCAAGTTGCCCCCTGGAAAATATTTTGGGGAAATTTGTGGAATTTGGGGAAATTTCAAGTTGACGAAATAATACTTCCTCTTCCTATTTATTTAATTTTTTCTCGGTATAAGTAATCGTGAAACATTTCTCATGCATAACTCGTATTTCCATGCAACGCATTTCCCAGATCTCATCTGTGTCACTGCAGCATGAAGCGCGCTTGACTCGCGTTCCGCAGAAATGCCCTCTCTGCAGCAGCGTGAATGTTCTGTGGTACACGTGCAGGATATTTTGATCAGTTCAACGTATACTGCGCAACACTGACAAGCTATAGGACCGGAGCATAGGATACCATCATCGAGATAGTTCCCTACGTATTGTTGAGCTAATTTTATGTTCATCAACTTGATGCACTATTGAATAATACGTTGCTAATAAATAGTAACGTAACCATAGCCTCGTGAACGAAATATTCCATCATTTAATTATCACAATTTCCGTTTTTTTTTCGTTACACAACCATTATATTTATAGTCGATTTAAGGCTGTCAGCAATACATACCGGTAGGCCTCAGAGTTTTCAATTTTTCTTTTTTATATATATTGTGAACAAATTGTCTACTTAAAAGTTTTCAGGATAAGAAAAATATGGCACTCTAAGCATGCAGGAATGAGGCACAGGGAGTGTCACGTCCTGCAATCTTAGGGGTGTTTTTAGCGAAATTTCCCCTGGCGAGACGCTCCGCACGAACCGACGGTCGCGCTCCACGAATCACTTTCACCCGTCGCTTAAGTTGACAACGCCATGCGTTGGGTTAGGTTAGCCGAGTTTTAACAGCCCAGTTTCAAACCTATTAATTGACAGCGCCCTGGGTTAAGTTTAAGCATTTAATGACCTCTCATTCTACAAGCTACCGGGCAAGTTATATATTGCACTGTTCTTGTCTCAACGCTGTTTTTCCGACACGCTTCGCGCACACCCGTTCTAAATATTTCAGGATTCGGGGTTACTTCTTGGAGAACACCTCTTCCATTGTCACTGAAACTTATCACCAGTGCCCGGGCCGCACAGAGCTGAAGCTCTAGCGTAACTAGTGAAAATGGGAGGCAGGGAAGTGGTCGTCTTCTGGTCCCCTTCTCTGGCCAAGTGCCTCCAAGCTTTCTGAGGGGATGCAGATCTTATTTGACCCTAATCTGGGTCTCCACTCTTTTCCAGCTGAAGTGAAAAGGGGTCCATCCTTTCTCTAATTTCCATTAATTTCTGTATGAGATGTCTCAAAGGTCTATTTTCGGCGTGTTCTATACGTCCCATGACAGATAAAGACTCTATAAAAATCTCATGAAAAGGACTCTATAGGAAACCAACGGTACGTTTTGCTTCGTACAAATATCCTCAGGGGTCACCCTTATTCAGATGTAGTGAAAAGGGACCACTCTCTGTCTAATTTTATTTCAATTTCACTACAGAGATGAAGTAAAAATTCATTTTTTCGGTGCGTTCGCCCCTTTACAGGTAACGGCTGTGTGAAAGTCCGATAGCCTAAGTTCTGAAAAGACGATCTGGGGCACCAAGGAGGCAATCCCGAAGAACCTCAATTTTAAGTAATCCATTCTCCCTGCCCGCACTCTCTGCATTATCGATTCCGTCCGACTTTAATCATGCGGAGTAAGGATATGATTGAAAAAAGTCAAATTGTGATATTTGTGGTCTGTTAAGTGCCCATCTTATGTAATTTAAAGTTTATGAAGATGTGGCAAAATTGGGGTTAAATGGTGCTAATTTAAGTGAGACAAGTCTAACTCTTGATCTCCTTGGAAAAGTCGATATGGGCCCAGTCGGAAAAAGCGTGCTAGACTGAGCGAAGATGAATAAATTCCAGCTGGAATCTGAGATTTTCCAACTCTCTTTGCACCCCCACTGGCAATGTCCCTGTCCCCCAAACGAAACACTTCTAAAGGCCTTAGCTTAGAACCTTTCTTCTACAGGGTGCATCCCCTACGTTGATGTTTATACCCAAATAGAAATACCCAAAAAGGTTTTTCTAACTAAGGGGAATGAGATTGATAGGTGTATAATGTGCACGACATTCCTTAATTTACTTTCGTTCATAATACGTGTTCGTATTATGCAAATGTCACCAATGGTGTACCGCAAGGCTCTGTACTTGGAGCACTCCTTTATCCTTTCTACGTAAACGATATTCAAAATGCTTTCCCATATATTTCAATTCGCTTAGTTAACACCAATGTTTTCTTAACTAAAAAAAGTTGTTCAAAATTAATTGAAATGACGTCGAATGCTCTTAGTCTCTTAACTACTTGGTTTGAATCAAATAAACTTACATTGCATATTGGTAAGACATCTTACACCATTTCTCATGCATGAAAGCGAATTTATGTATGTCCTGAAAGTTTTTGCTACAATGGTATCCACATCACAAAGTCACTTTAGACAAAGTATTTAGGATTGATCATCGACAAAAAAATAACCTGGAAGCAGCATGTGAATGACCTATGTAACACCTTTCGAAAGCATAATTGGCATTTTTAACACATATGAGGCACCCTACCAGTCGATATGGCGTAACAGATTTATTATTAATTCGTTTATTCAGTCTCCAATTCTATTGAAGTTTATGGTACGGCCTGTGCCTCCATACTCCATATCTCCATAGTCCGGCATGTGCCTCCATACTTAAACCTCTCCAGACCCTGCAATATAGATTCAAGCTCAAGCTGCTCACAAGAAAACCCGACACGTTATATGACCGATCAATCATACCTGGATTAAAGACACTTAAGAGTTAAAGATATTGCTATCTTAGGCCATCTATTGTATGGGAGTAGCTGTTTACAAATATTTCCATTACTCGTTACCAAATGTATTAGCTATAGTTATAAAACCTCCATACAGAACTGTAATGACTTGTCTACTCGTAATAATAATCTCTTCTCTGTATCACGTCATAATTCCAAGCATGGTAAATTACTTTTACAAAATTACTGTTATAATATATGGCATAACATCTCTTTGGAAGTAAGATCCAAAACTTCCCTTCACTCTTTTCAAAAACATTTGAAATGTTCGATCTTAAATTCACTTATAATCTCTAGACCTACATAATCAGTTAATGTTGCTGCAACCGATCATGTAAAAATTAACCGATTATGCAAACATTCTTTGAACCAATAACGTAAGAAAAATTTAGGGGTAGATGCTCACTGTTTAACAAGGTATTTCTTGATTGGCTGTTGCCACTGTATTGTATTGATTGTATTCTTTGTTCGGGTTAGGGATTAGGTTAGGGATTAGGGTTACGCTAGCCAGTTGGGATATTTTTTGTTAAACAGTGCGCATCGCCCCAAATTTAGCGATAATACAGAAAAATCTTTAAACCGATAATGTAAAAATAATTTACCGATAAAGTAAAAACTGTGCTAACGAGGGTTTCATATGGTCCTACCTACAGGTGTGTTATGTGTGCGAGTTTATGTAGGTAGGCAGGTAAGGTGAGACGACATGCGGACAGGGTGGGAGAGTAAATAGGTAGTTTCGTTGGTGCGTAGCCCACTTGTGCAATTACGTTAGTGGTATCGAGAGCCCCTTACTGGGAACATATCTTTATTTCGGTGTACAGTGGTATGCGGAAGATGTAGGGATAGACTTTTAAACATGACATATAACTTATATGCATATAACTACGTTATAATTTCATACTAAGTGATTCTCTTACTTAAACAGATGAAGCAAAAATCAATTGCAAAGAATGCAAATCCATGACGTTATTAGCTCTTTGTATTAGAGCCTAGAGACTACTTTAGCTGAAATTTGGAAGTGATCGAATTTCAAATTGCCATCTTCAAGAACTGGCTCCATCTTGCCCCATTGAGGAGATATGCTAGAACCTATTTGACATCGTGCTCTGAACTAAGGCGGTCGGTTACAAGTGACGAGTACAAGTACATGGAATCTGCATAAATCCTCATACAAGCATGTCATACCAAACATATGTATATATTTATATGTATATGTATATATAACCATTACAACCCTGTTAGGAAAGGTCGCCGGTCCGCCGGTGGCAAAATGGCCGACAGCGGACCGATGGAGGTCCGCCAGCTGAATCCCGACTCCCATGACGTCATGCAGTTGTTTAACCAATCAGCACCGCTGCCGTCGGCGGACCGATGGCTTGCCACCGGACAATCCGCCGGCGGGCCGGCGGAGCTGCCTTCAGCGGACCGCCATCGGGCCGACCAAATTTTGCTATCAGGGTTAAAAATAACATTGCAAAAATACTTTGTAATGGTACAGAAAGAATGACTTCAAGTGATGCCAACGATGCAAATGATTTTAGCACCAGATTACATCTATAGGGCATTTCAAGTATTCAAAAGGTGTCCCAGACGGTAATCAGGCCCAGTAGTCCCCCCCCCCCCCTCCATAAAAAGTTCTGGCTACTCCCTTGAAGGCCACACTCAGACACAGCAAACTCAATTACATAGACCAATAAATTGCCGCAGGTTACATGAGCACATACACATGTACACACGTACCCACCCACGAACCAACCCATTTGCTTTCCTGCCCTGCCCATCTATCTTCATAAACTCGCACAGTCACATGCACCCCTGTTGGTATAGGAACATGAAACCCTCGTTTCAACGGTTTTACATCATCGGTTAATTCTCTTTACGTTATCGGTTCAAAGATTTTTTCACATGATCGGTTAAATTTTTGTACACTATCGGTTTAAAGAATTCATTGCATTATCGGTAATTTCTTTTTACATTATCGGCCGTTTTTACATTATCGGTTGATTTTTACATTATCGGTTGTAACAAAAGTTCTCAACTGTTTTCGTTATGTAATAACTTGTAGAATGTTTTTGCTGTTTTTGGTCACTAGCCTAAATAGAGCTGTTTCTTCTAGTGTCCATCATTTGTTCTGTTTATAAAATCTTTTGGGCTTAATTTTGTTATCATGAAATGTACATATAAGAAATGAATTAAATTGAATGGAAATTTATCCGTTACTGACATTTCAACTCATCGGACATTATTCTTTACATTATTCTTCTAAACTTTATTTTTTATTCTTGAGTTGAAATAAATGTAGACGTCAGATCTATATTCGAAGGCTTGATAGCCTACATGCAGTTTAGAACATTCGGGAAGTGCCGTCATTGACATCTGGAGGGTTTATAAAGCCAAACCGACTGAATGGTCAAGTGGTTAAAGCATACGACTTGCAGTAGGGAGGTTGGGAGTCCGAGTAGTGGTCGGGTCATACCGAGGGCCATACGGATCCTACTGCCATAGTGCTTGGTGCTCAGCATAAGCAATAGAGTAGGGAAAACAAGCCAGTGAGCCACAACTGGTTAAAAGGCCGTGGCCGGCTCGACTTGAACCAATTGGTTAGAAACTTGGCGGTAAAACTCTATGAAACTACTTCACTGTAAAGCCAAACCTTTTCTCTACTCGTCAATCTATATTGGCGTTCCGTGTAAAGCAGCCTCCACTATTTTTTCCATTCCACCGCCTTTGGAGGTTTTCCAAGGCAGCCCAATAGTCACTCTTTACACAAATGTTTGTATCCTATACTCTCAGAGCAAGATTGGTGAATTACTCTCAATTTGGAGGACCAGGGTTCGATGTCCGTACTGGTCAAACCAAAGACTTTAAGAATGGAACCTTCTTCCTTTGATTATCTTGTTCATGAAGTTCTTCGGAACTTGGTGGTGGGACAATAAGTCAAAAAAGAGAAGAGTGATTTGGATAGAAGGAGATAGGTGACTTACCCTTTCTCATCTGCTCAAACAAAGTTGGAAGGGTTAAAACAAAAGACAAATTAAGGATACATTCTCACATTCTAAAACCTTCTTACTTAATAAGTAGAGATGACCGACTGTAAATTATCTACGTCAGCATCCAACATAATCTGCTTGTTCCAATTTAGTACTCGTATACATTGGTGAAAGAAACTGAAGCTATACAGCTGCGTCAATTTGCATGTATACATGGGTGCGTTCATTTATATATTTGAAGGATGTCACAGAACACTAACGACTTAAACGTGATTCCCATTTGTTTTACACTGTTAAAAAATTTCTCTGTAAATTTACATATTTTTTATGGCAAATTTTTTTCCAACCAAATAATGTTTTTTTTACAGCCAGACTGTAATCATGAAAAAACATTAAGGGTTTGTTTTTTCTTTACAGTTTTTGCATGTAAATTAGTTTACAAAAGTCTACTGTAAAATCGAATTACAGAATTGTTCTGTTTTGTTTACCTTAATTTTATGTGAATTTACAGCCTACTGTTTTCATTCCCGACGTTTTAATATTTATTATAATATCGCTTTTTTACCTTTCATATGTTATTACGTAACATACGCTTCACCATTACGTAGATCAGGTATATGCTTATCAACGTAATGTGTCGTTACGAAATTGTTTTCAATCAAAACACATTAAGGATGCTTTGTTGTCATATTGTTGTCAAGTAGACTGCTATCTCTAGGAACTTTGTAATTGGAGAGTCACATTTTTTGTACAATATAATAATTGTTTTTAAAATAAGTATGACAAAGTATGCAAACATTTCCAGACAAGGTAAACAATAAGTTTACCACTTCCTGATTAAAAAACGCCAAAGAAGATATTATTCAAAGCAGCAGCAATCCTTTTGTTAGGAAAATGCCTACAAAATAAGCCCCATCCATTTATGCAAAATGAGATTTACGTCATAAAGTGGTTAATTTACAGACTCTTTCAAGTAATTTGTGAAACGTTTTTAATTTGCTCCGATCAAGTGCATGAGCGCCTGTGGCGATGAGTTGACATCAGTATTCCAATTGTCAGTGCTCTGAAATTAGGGCCTTACAATTTCTTTTTACTTAAAAATGTGTGACAATACACCAGTTGTATGATATTTATAACTAAGAACGTAATAACTAAGTATGCCTTTATAATTAATGTAAGTTAATTTTCAAATAGGGCCCTAAATTTGCCAAAAATGTTTTTTTTTTTAAACTGGAACTTCGCAGAACGATGCATGTTATATATTGAAAATTTTCTGGCTATTTCTTATTTGTTTGTTTGTTTGGGCTTATTTTTGTTTCTTTTTCAGCTTAAAAATAAAATAAATGTTTGTTAAATGACAGTATATTTATGTGAAATCAGAAAAATACAAAATACTGTTAAAGTTTCTGTAAATTTACAGAAAAAGTTTTACAAAGCAGTAAAATTTGGTTAAAAAACCAGACAGAAATGGTTTTTTCAAATAAACAGAAAATACATGTTAAACAATCTTTTTTTATTGTAGCAATACAAAGTGTCTGTAAAAATACAGAAAATCTGTATTAAAAGTAAAATACAAAACGTTTAAGTTAAAAAAGTGTAAATTTACAGAAATTTTTAACAGTGTAGTTTTGTTACTTCACGTTTTGTTTGATGGGATAAAAGACTTACATCTGTTTCGTTGTCCCAGTCCTTCCTTCTCAGCTATCGTACTTTTCACATATGATTTACTGTGGGATTGGCACAGTACTACTCAGCACTATCAATGAAATCACCAGGAATTTATGGTTGGGGAGACATGACAAAATGTCGTGATCCCACCTACATAAACCAAAGAGTGTAGGGCATGCATGTGTCTACTTACACTCTGAGGCGGCGTTTTAGGTGACGGTGCAGACATTTCATCTCCCTGCCTTTTAAGCCACCAAATTTAAATAGTTCAAAATGGTTTTAAGATGGTAAAATTTTGTAGAGGTGAGGAGAGGTTTCACTCGAACAAAAAATTCTGCTTCTTTGAAAACCTTCCCCAAATTACAATTGTTGCGCTTAGCGCAGTCTGATCTCCGGTTGTATTGTTTTATTCTTTCATACTGTTAACAATCACATTCCAATTATTCAACGTTATTAGGTTTTAAAACAGTTTATTGAAGAATTTGGGCCCTTTTCTCTGCAATTGCTACGATTTAAATTATACTCCTCGTCTTATTCATATTAAGTGGTTCATGCCTCCAACAGAATTCTGGTGCATCGGTGATCGGCATAGGCATACGGGGGCATTTCAGTTTTGGTTTTCTTGCCCGAAAAAACATAATCCTGCCATAAAGACTATCAAGCGGAGAACAACCTAAGTTGGCGAGGAGCGTCCAGAATATTTCGAAAGATGGGCCCCTCATATGCCCGGAAAGATTTTTTTCCCAGACTTATACGAAGAATCTAAGGAGTTGCTATCTTCTGTTTGTCAAAATAAAAAAATAATAAAATATTTTTCTTTTTCAAATTTAGTGTGCATCCTTCAAAGAGATCAAAAAGTCCTTTTAACCGAACAATGTAATTTGCCCCAAAGACTAGCAAAGCGGAGAGCCACCATTGTTAGGCGTAGAAAAAAACTGAAATATCGTGATCCCTCAAATGGCCGAAAATTGCGTTTTTATGCTTGGAAAGTGAATCTAAGCAGTCTCCATTTTTAGATTTCCCTTTGCAATGATAAAAAATCAGTAACTTGCTAAGTGATCAGGAAATTACCACATTAATGTACTCCCACTTTTAGATGAAATGGTATTGAATCTTTTCGGGGGAAAACTATACAACGTAACTGAAAATTTGCTCATGTCTATTGTAACTTCTGGCTAAATTCAAGATCCGCTAAATTGAAGAAATGTTTGTATGACTTTCTGAGCTCTCGACTATAAATTATTTTACTCTGAAAATCTTTTTGCATTATAAATGGCAACCTATTGCTCACCTGACCTCCGCTCCTGCCCCGTCTCGAATGTCCATGTTGGTCGGAGAACGAGTCTTAGCATTGGGCACCTCCCCTTTGAAAAATTTAGAAAAAGGTTTCCTAACAGCAATCTGGTGCCATACTACCTTTTGCAGTAAAATTTGGAATTTGACAAATTTGCGTATTTTTAGGGGTTAAAAATAGCATTACAAAGTGAGGCCTTGGGGAGACAACCCCTCCTTTTTGCAAATTTTTGAGAAACTGAGTGTCCTTTCATGCAATTTGGTGTCACATGCGCTTCTTTTTGAAGTACAACCTTTGTTACTAAATTACCTATTTTTAGCATCTAATAATGGTTTCCGTGAGGAAGGGCATGACCCAATGCCCCCCCCCCCCCCCGCTTACGCCAGTGGTGACCATCCAATCGTGTAATTTACTTGTTGTCCCAAAACATCTTAAAGCAACGGATAAATTTCAAAAAATGTCGTTCATAATATTTTAGGACTTAAGTATTGCATACTCGAGGTAAACTTCACAATGGGTAAGAAGAAATTTTGTCACATGATGCTCAAGATCTAGCCAATCATGAAACAGGACACTCTACTAAACTAATTCAAGTTGGGGTGGACCGCAGTTTCCCTTTGAAATTGTTTAAGAAGGGAGCCCTCACTTGTTTGTTGAACAAAAGTTCCTCGACCAACATTTAAAAATTTATGGAGCTGGCACTCTTCAAACGGGATTAGGTTCCGATGGTCAGAGCCTTGCAACTCCCTGAACCTATCTACTGTTCTGTTTATTATGGTCTTCCACAAACCGGTGTCCCCAATTTATCAGAGGCGCTAATGTGCAGGCCTGATGTTAAAGACGTTTATATTAAGTTTTGAGCCCCCGTCCTCTCCTGATCGAGTAACTCTTGGTTTCCCCTATTGGCTCTTTGCCAGAGAGTCAATGGGGCTTTGCACAAAGAAACCTTAACAAAAAACAGGCGTTTTTCAACTTTCCTTTGTCATAGTGCAGATTAATTTTCATTGAAAGAATGAAATTAACATAATACTTTTTATAGAAACTCCTCTGCTTGTGTATGTAATAACGGATTCTCAACCGGATTTTTTTCGTATCCAGAGAGGAGTACATCAGGGTTGTCCCCTTAGTCCATATTTGTTTATTCTCTGTGCGGAGATTCTTAGCCTTTACACAAATAAAAGTAGGATCATAAAAGGATATATAATAAATAAAAGTAGGATTTTAAAAGGTATTACAGTTGGTGGTATTGAAACTAAGCTTTTGCAGTACGCCGATGATACTACCTTTATTCTTGACGGGAGTAAAGAGTCGATTAATGAAGCTATAAGAATTTTAGAAGTTTTTAAACAAGCCTCCGGGCTCACAATTAATCCAGAAAAATGTAAGCTGTTTGCTCTTGGACCTTTTGTTAATCACCAGCCTGCCTTTCTTGATGATTGCATTTTAATGTGACCTCCGGCCCTGTAACAATGTTGGGAATAACATTTTCTAATAATGGGGACGATCTTTTTCGCCTAAATTTTATACCCAAGCTTTCACGTCTGAAAAACTGCCTTCGTGTCTGGTCCTCAAGGGACTTATCTCCCGTAGGACGTAATACAATTGTGAAGTCTCTTGCTCTGTCCCAATTAGTGTACCTTTTCCTTGTTTTACCAAATCCACCCCAAACTTTTATGAAAGAGCTCGAATCGGTTATTGCTGACTTCATATGGTCGGGTAACCCGGACAAGGTAAAGCGAACAACTTTATTTAACACCTTTGAGGATGGGGGCTTAAAAGTTAAGGATATAAAGAGTTTTGTGAGTAGTTTGAAGTGTACATGGATTCGTAGGTACGTTGATGAGTCTGGTGGGATGTGGAAGTTATTTTTTGACAAGAATTTACACAGCTTTGGTAAAGAACTAATTATCCATTGTAACTGTAGAGCAATTGATCTCAATGGTATTCCTAATGCTTTTGTAAAGGAGGTTGTCAGTTTATGGGTAGAGGGTTCTTATCATACACCCACGGACAGTTTCGGGAATCAAATTATGTGGAACAATCATCACATACGTATTAACGATAAGATATTTTACCATGAATTTCTACATAAGAAAGGTATTAAGTATGTGTCAGACCTCTTCGACCACATAGGAAATCCACTTTCACTGCATTCATTTAAGCAGAAATTTAATTAAGAAAATTTCCCGTTTACTTTGTACTGGGGGATGATTAATAGCATCCCGTATTACTGGAGAGAGGCAGGGTGTGGCCCGACGGAATCTCCAAATAGTACGACAGTGTGGGTTCAACGGGCCCTTAATGCATCTTCTCTATCCCAATTTGTCTATAATACTTTCTTGATAACTATAGCTACTGAAGCAACCTCAATGAAAAAATGGAAAAAAGATGTGGTCAATTTTGAATTACATAATTGGAAAAATATCTGGAGCATGCCATGGAATTCCGTTCGTGAAACAAAACTTGCCTATTTCCAATTCAAGTTTCTCCACAGAATCGTACCAACAAATAGACTTCTATTTCTTATGGGTAAGATTGAAACCAATTTATGCACTTTTTGTAAGCAGGAGGAAGAAACTCTCGACCACCTGTTTTGGGGTTGCAGTTATGTTTCCCAGTTTATCATTAATGTAGAATTAAAACTCCTTAACAAGCAATTCGTCTTCTCAAAAGACGACATCTTTTTTGGGTTCAGTAATAGCAAGCGTCATCCTTATAATTTTTTGATTATCCATTTAAAGTACTACATATTTACAAAAAAAATCATCAGACTTTGCCAAATGTAAACGAGTTTTATTATAAATTTAAATTTGCCATTCAAGTTGTGGAGTACAACTACTTACACTCACGTTCTAGATATAACAATGTTGTTAATTTTAATGCCCTGAAGGATTCATTCATCATATGACTCGATTCAGTAGTTACATGTGTATAGCAGCCTGAACCTAGGTTGTAATGTGTGTTTTTTAACCACTTCGAAAATTAATGTTTATTTTGTTAAATGTAGTGCAGGAGTATTGGTCTGCCATTTAATACGCCCGAATGTTAAGGTAGCCTGACAACATATAGTACAACATATTGTTTTGATCTATTTGACTTTAGCTTGTTCACTAGTGACTCCATTACAAATTTGAAATTGTAAGGAATTAATCACTACAGGTTCAAAGGTATAATGAGTAAAAACTAATGGATTCAGAAACAATAATTCCATGTACAATTACTTACAGCATGGTGTAAAAAACGACAAAATAGTAAAGGATGCATATTTGTAATGATATCACGTATTTGAATTATGATTCAAGTTGTTTACATACCTAGATAGTTAAACTATGTAGGCTATACAAGTGAATATGTGTTGATTATGAAGTGTTGTATTTATTATGTTTATATAATAAGACCTTGGTACCACTTGTTTGTAAGAATGTTAAAAAGAAATGCTAGCAAACATAATTGTAAATAATGTATTATACTTATAATAAGACCTTGGTACCACTTGTTTGTAAGAATGTTAAAAAGAAATGCCAGCAAACGTAATTGTAAATAATGTATTATACTGTCAACAAAAAATTGGAATGGAAGTTCAATAAAGCTTTGGAGGAAAAAAAAATAATAATAATAATAATAAAAATAATAATAAGTTGGAAATACAAAGAGTATGGAACGTTAAAGCGGAAGTGATACCGGTAGTGGTGGGGGCACTCGGAGCGGTCAGCACAAATCTAGAAGATCACCTCCAAAGAATTCCGGGAGCCCATGATATGAGGAAACTCATTAAGCAAGGGGTTCTCGGCAGCGCCCACATACTAAGACGTGTGCTTAACCTCCCAGGGTCCGGGTAGGATCCCGAGGTCAAAGGGACAAAAAAATATGAGAGAGCCAACCAAGAAGGTTGTGAGAGAAAATGGATAATAATAATAATAATAATAATAATAATAATAATAATAATAATAATAATAATAATAATAATAATAATAATAATAATAATAATAATAATAATAATAATAATAATAATAATAATAATAATAATAATAATAATAATGATAATAATGATAATAATGATAATAATGATAATAATAATAATAATGATAATAATAATAATAATAATAATAATAATAATAATAATAATAATAATAATAATAATAATAATAATGATAATAATAATAATAATGATAATAATGATAATAATGATAATAATAATAATAATAATAATAATAATAATTATAATAATAATAATAATAATAATAATAATAATAATAATAATAATAATAATAATAATAATAATAATAATAATAATAATAATAATAATAATAATAATAATAATAATAATAATAATAATAATAATAATAATAATAATAATAATAATAATAATAATAATAATAATAATAATAATAATAATAATAATAATAATAATAATAATAATAATAATAATAATAATAATAATAATAATAATAATTTACAACCCTGTCAGAGGGCGAGAGCAGTCGCCCTTAAATTATTTTGAGCAACAACTAAGGGTTACAATTTTCTCCTTATTTCCCTCCAGCGTCTTCATGAGAAGAAATATTGTCACATGACTCTGAAGACCCAATCATGAAACACAACGGTCTACTCAACTAATATAATTAAAGTTCAGGCCACTGCATTTCCCCACACGGACTTCCTATACATGGACAGAGCATGCAGCACGGTAGATTGTCGCTACCGTAGTGTGGGGAAAAGCGCATCAAGATGGCCGTCTGCTATGTTTTTGTGCGAAACTTTGGACTTGCTCAAGTAGATTCCCGATATTTTGCAAGAAAGTTGAAATATTTTTGAAATATGGCAAGGTTAGGTCAAAATCCCTTCACCTATTGCAGGAATTTATTTTCCCCCATTCAAGTTTACCTTTTACTTAAAATATTTCAGACTCGTCGTCAAATCAAACGATTTATAGGTTCACGGCGGCATCTTGGTGCGCCTTTTTTGTCCCAGTCGGTGGCGACCAACGAATAGGACGTACACGTTACATGGTATGTCCACATATATAAGTCGGTGATTTCCCGTTTGAAATTGTTTAAGAAAGGAGCCCTCACTTATTTGTTGGACGCAATGTCTCGGCAAAATTTTTTAGAAAACATATGAAGCTGGCACTCTTCAAAGCGTATTAAGTTCCGATGTTCAGAACTTTTAAAGTCTGGCTTTCCTTTTGGCTCTTTTCCAGAAAGTCAATGGACTTTGCATTTCATGGGAAATTTTCTTTCGGTCTCTGTATTTAAATGTTTCATATCTGTCATTGTAAGGTCATTAAAAGGGAAACAAAGTTTATCAAGTTTTAATCTACGCAACTTGCACTCTCAGGCAAGTATTTATCGAAGCTCTTGAATTGTGGAACCGCTGCGTTGAAGGAATGACTTCCTCAGTTGTAGAGTTGGTTTTAGTTAGATGGGGCTTTAGTCATTTTTTAGTTAGTTAGTTAATTAGTTAGTTAGATGGAGTTTACGGCCCAGTTTCTAACCAATCGGTTCAATCGAGCCCGATACGGCCTTTTTCCGGTTGTGACTCACTGGCTTGTTTTCCCCTCTCAATTGCTTACGCTGAGCACCAAGCACAATGGCAGTAGGTTCCGGTTTTTGAAGTCTTCGGAATGATCCGGCCAAGACTCGAACTCCCGACCTCCCGACTGCACGTATGATGCTCTGACCACTTGACCATGCAGTCGGACTTCTTTTGTAGAAGAATATAAAGTCTAGCTTGATTTTGGCAGTTGCCTTTGGACAAACCCCTTTCACTCTCCTTCTCCACACTCCCTCGAGCAAATCAAGTTTTTTTTCCTGGGACGCACATGGGGGATCCAGACATTTCCAAAAGGCTCTGAATATCCAAATACGGCTCTGAACACTTTCTCAGCGGAGAACCACCATAATTTGGTGCGGAGTGTACAGGGAATTTTGATAAATCGTGACCCTTCAGACACGGTCTGAAATGACATTTCCCAGCCTGCTTGAAAGTAAAATCTTAACAGTCTTTATTTTGAGTAACTTTGAAATAGAATTTATACTTCAGTATAGAATGAGTAAATTGCACAATGATCATAAAATTACCAGATAAAATTTACCACTGTCATTGGATGAATTGAAATGTAGAGAAGTCATATCAGTAAAATGAGCTTATAAGCGTATTCGGTGAGATGTGTTACTTGCTTGCAACAATAAATTATGATGGATATAATTTTTAAACTTCAGAAACTTCAGTTACCCGGTGAAAATGGATTCTCAACTTCATGAGAGGGTTCCAACAGGCAATGCATCGCATATATTTGTATACTTGTATCATGTGATTGATTCATCCTGCTTAGCTTATTAGACACAGGGAGTTGCATGCAGGAATTTCTCCAAGTGGGAAACTGTGTAAGATTAGTTGGGTGCATACAGAATCAACTAACTGAATTTTCTGATGTTTCCGCCTAAGGAATTATCATGTACAAGCTACACGTAAACATTTTACACCCATCTTAAACAAAAGAGGGTACCCATGATTTTCATGCTAACAAACGACACAATTCAATTCAGTTTCATCTGATTTCTATTGCAGGGTCAAACTCGTGAGTTCCATCTGTAGGTAGAACCTACTTTACACGAATCTTTCAACTGAAAGACAAAATTCTCTTCGAAACATGTTGGGATTTTCCAGGAATGTAGGCTAATAACAGTTGACACAAAATTTACCTTTATGACTATGAAATTGAATTTATCTTGAAACCATTAACATTGTCCAGATATATCTCTTCCGGCGAAACGAAAAAACTCCTATTGGTCATGAACGGAATTTCCGAGTGTCGCTCGTTCTAAGTTGGATTTTTTTCTGTAAACTCCCTATGCAACAATCACAATGCATTACCACTAGTAGGCCTAGTCACCTTAATTACTATGCAGTGCACCAAAAATTATATAAACCGCAGTTTAGACTCTTCAAATAAAGAAATAAGAACGGTAAATTTGTATGGGGTATTTTTCCAGTAACCAAGTTCCCATTTCCGATGAAATAAAACTTCATGGTTACACCTTGACCTACACGTATACTGGAAACAACGCGCTTCTACGGTTGAAGCACAATTTCAATAAGTCAGAAATGGGTAATATGTGATTACCGTTTAAAATTGTGATGATGGAGTTGCTATGACAAAAATGAATAGGTTTACTCCATTGATACAACTTTTATTGTAAAATGACAAATTCCTGGATAAAATGAGACATGATGTGCAAGATCTCGTTCAGTAATACTCATCATGGACCATGCAGCAAGTCACGCGTATTTAGAGGGACCTTGGTATCGCATTACCCACGTATAGTTTTCTCCCATGTTACTGATAAAGTTCGATTCATGGCCGGGTCATACCGAAGGCTTTGAAACGGAACCTACTGCCGTTGCGCTTGGTGCTCAGCATAGGCAATGGATTAGGGGAAACAAGCCAGTGACCCACCACTGGAAGAAGGCCGTGACCCTCTCGACTGAGTGGAACCAGTTAGGTGGAAACTGGGCCGTAAAACTCCATCTAAGCTAACATAACCCAGTAAAGCTTCAGTTGAACAACGAGGGAACCAAGTGACAAATTAATCTAATCACACAGCCCACGACAGAACTGAGGCCACAGTACCCTGGTAAGACATCATCATTTTTGCGTGCTGGTAATCATACCAATCCAAATTTCGATCTATTCTAACACACTGCTAGTGTCCTTTTAACAACCTCAAATACGCCGCTCTTTGGGGTGAGCAAATAATTCCAGAAAATATTCAAAAACTCAACTTGAAATTTAAGAGGAACCATAAAGATCTTTCGAGGGTTCTAGACTCTAGTGGACCCATAAGCTGCTAAGGTCACTGACATAGGCGTAATTTGCGTCCCTTGGGAGCAGACTGATGTCACTTCACCAATTTCTGCTGAAGGACAAAAGGTCACCACCCACCAAAACCTTTTTTTCTCTGAGGGTTCCCCCCTCCACCTCCCCATCCCCGATCGGGACTCTGGAGTCAAACGAAAAGTAATATTTAGTGGAATGTGAATCATGAAGTAATAGGGTTGAAACGGTTTAATAGACTCTCGCAAAGTAATCAAAGTCTACCTCTCTAATACTTGAGACAGGGGATCAATAGGCCTACATCGTTTGAGAAAATGTCAGTTTCCGCTTTTTAGGCAAAGAGTTTAGCATTCTTGAGTAAAGATTCTAGATTCATTTGCTATGTTTTAAATCGTAACAGTGAGGTAACTACATATTAAAGGGCTAATCGTCTCACCCCAAACTACATTTTTGTTACAGTCCACAGAAATTTCCAGATGGCACAGCTTTGATTAACTTTGATTAATAGCTAGTTCAAAAATTGCACAGTGCTGAAGCTCATAACATGATACAACAAATCCTTTACTGTACCGGGCTGGAGTGTTTTGATTGCGAGTTGGGGCCCTTGTGTACTCAGTGACGCTGGAGCAATAAACTGAGATGGAAAAGGACAGAGGATGGAGAAGGATAGGAGAATTGGAACTGTTTGGGGAGAGGATCATACAAACCTTTAAATGAGGATTAGACTTCCTGGGTTCATTGTCAAGTTTTTGACAATTTAAATATACAATCATTACACGAGTACTCCATTAGACTCAAAATATAACCACCCCTCTGTTTCACTCTTGGTCTTAAGGTTTCCACATTGGGACGTATATACACACCAGGAACTTGTCTATGTTCTATTAGGCTTTAGGATGATCACGGTTCCATAATGTAACAATTACTGGCACACTTCACGAAGGTTGAAAGTACTTGAAACTTTGACCTGCCGTAGATGACCTATTGGTATAATACTACCTGCATAAAAGGTAAAGAAATACGAAGTATCAATTTCCACTGGGTGTTTTGACCTCAAGTTCTTACCTAGTGATGTAACACTGTATTTCTATAAAAAAAAAAAAACAAAAAAAACCGCCTATTGTATCGGATGTATCTTATATAAACAAGGGCCGTTACTTTGGCGAAATCTGAATTAATGCAAAACAGAGCACGGGGTGGTGGCGTGCCCACCGGTAGTCACTGGGTGACAACCAGGAAGATGTTTTACATACGTGAATAACGCCATCCTAATGGAGTGTCAATGGGAAGGGTTACACATAAGACTTGGCTTAAAGGGCCAGTCTTCTCACCTCAGACTACAATTCTTGTAAGTGGTAAACCTAAATTCTCAATTGGCTCAGCTCTTTGACTGACACCAATTCAAATTATGTGGAGTACCAAAACTTATATTACACAACATAAACTGTACTGAAGTGTTTTGATTATACACTCACCTATCCCCACACTTGCGTATGAAGAGTGTATTTTGCCTCAGAGAAGGTTATCAATATTCATTTCCCTAGATTAGGGTGTTGCATAAACAGGCGCGGATTCAGGGGGGCGGGGCTTTTACGTCCTCAACCCTCCCTATTCGCCAGATCAACAATAAAACATACGGGAAATTGGCAGTGTAACTCCCTCAGTTCCCTGCTTTCTCGTAAGTCACCCCCCTTTTTTGGAATGTCTGGATCCGCGCCTGATAGATTTACTGCAGTTGGTATATACCAAGACTGGCTTTTCAAAGCCAAAGATTTCAATGTTAATTTCTCCACATAAGTTAAGCCTGACATAAAATTGTTCCCACTGATTTTTTCAATGGCTCTGCTTAGTAGGAGAAAATTAAAAAACATGTACATTTTCGTCTGGGGGAGGGAGGTAGGTCCACAGTCCAAAAACTATGGAGCCCCTCTCACTTTCATATTGCTTCCTACGGTTATTAATTATAGATTTGCAAATTGTGATTATATAGTGGTCTGGATGCATCCTTGACGTAAGTTAGTAAGACAAAAAGTCATAGGCCTACGGGGGTAACTTTCTATGACGGAGCAAGAAATTTTTTGGCCGAATAATGTCACCGTTTGGCAATGTTTTGCCCATGTCGTGCCCGAATAGACCAACTGCATTTGCCCGAATTGGGAGGGCGAGTGCCCCCGTACCCCTCGCACGTCAATGCAAAAAGGTCTTGAAGGAGGAAGAGAAGGCGATATGCTCTTTTGGTTTGTTAGATGAGGTTTTACGGTTCAGTGTCTAACCTGTTGGTTTAAGTCGGGCCGGCCTCGGCCCGATGCCAGTTGTGTCTCACTGACTTGTTTTTCCTACTCCATCAGTTATTCTGAACACCAAACAAAATGGCAATATAGATTCCATTTTTTGAAGTCTTCGGTATTACCCTGCAAGCCAGGAGTCGAATTCCAGACCTCTCGACATACTCTTTGTGTGATATCTGCTAACTGGAGGTGACGTGGATGCAAAACGGAGCTACATTTCAGTAGTTCAATGAGTGAAATATTTAGGAATATTCATTAAATCGGTTTTTCTATTTTGATATGACAGTATGAGGATCTAAGATAAAGGGATCATCAGAGTTTGAAGGAGAGTATTAATACCTTGTTCCAGCAACACGGTTTCTCCCTTCTGAACTGACTGTTTACCAGAATATAGAAACATCGAAGAGATCAGGCTTTCAGGTTAGAAGAGACGTTAATTTGTTAATTTTTTTAAATTAATACTGAATCAAAATCTCTGAACTTTTGTCTGGTACAAATTTCACACAGACGCAAGAGCAGCTAGCATTCATTACTATGTAACCAATCACGACGTTAGACCGCGATCAAGTATCTTTTTTTTGTTATAGTTTAAAGTTTGTGTACAAATGTGGTGCAGATTAAAGTTGTGAAAAATGTGTAAAAAAATCTCTGCTTGTTGCTTTAAGTTGGATTTTGGTTCTTCCAACCAATAGACTTTTTCTACTGGGAAAGACCGATTACCTATATTGCACCTGATGTGAGATAGAGGAAGGGGCATAAGATCATATTTTCTGGGAATGTATAGACATACGTAACATGTAAAGATGACCTGTCGTCTCTTGAAAATGCAATACAATGCCGGATTTTTGATGACGTTTTGATTACCAGATTACCCTTGTCGAAAGCGACTACGTTCGCATTATCTTCGAAAACGTTCGCATTATCGGCAGGGCATTTAATCAGTTCGCAATCGAAGTTAAGGCCAGGGTATTTTGTGACGTCATCCAGAATACAACATAATTTTATTGCATTTCCATGAGACGACAGGTCATCTTTGATTAAAGGCTTAGAAATTTTGTTTATTTAATACACATCAAATTTTCTAAAAGCGAAGTTTCTTTTTAGATAAAGAAACCAAGCATACCTATAACTTCTTGGCACTACACATGAAGCAGTTTATTTTTAAATTGATGGGAAGTAGACTAAATATGAATGCTTTCTTTAGTGTATTTAAGTCAGTGGCGTAGTCAGGCTGGAATTTTTTTTTGGGGGGGGGGGCTAGGTAACAAGTGGGGGCGCTTGGTACCTCCGAGGGTCAGGCGGGGCAAGACTATCTAAGCGGAGCGCCATCATCGATTGGTACGGAGCGTACAAGAAAATTTTGGGTTTTACAAACCCTCAAGATGGCTGGAAACGGCACTTCCCACGTGTTTTAAGCTGGATGTACCCAGCCTTGAAACACGAATCTCATGTCTGCCACTTCTCAAATAGTGTGAATAAAAAATCAATCTATGAAAAATGATAATACATACACTTTCTAGGGACCCAAAATCTGGGCATTTCTGATCTGTGCAATGGCCTGGGGGATGAGACTTAAGGGAACCGATATCTCCCTTTCTCTTGGGAAAAATTGTGAACTTCAGGAGAACGTAGATCGCAAATGCGGCAATATCTGAATAGATTTCAGTTTCAATAGGAAAACCAAAATTAGTTGTGTCCCCCTCTGAGAAACTTTCTTAGCGTTAGATTTGCAAGATGCAAAATGGTGCTGTGTTTGGCAAAACTTTGAACTGATAATAGGCCTACGTTTTAGGTTTTTCCTATTTGGGGAGTATGAAAATTTTCAAAATACTCATTTTTAGTCTTTGTAGAGATTTTACAAGTGACATACATACTACCAAAGAAATAATGTTTTCCGGTTTTCAGTGGTGTTTAGATGCAAAATGGTGCAGTATTTGTTCAGTCATTGGTACATTACGTAGTCAAAATTGAAAGTACTACGAGTAAATCTCTCAAAATATTTAAACTGCGAAGCAGAAGTATGGATCATGCGGGGAACACATGAAATGCGGGCCTTGTGGACATTTTACAAGTCCGCCCGGACGCCAGTGCCAACTAGTAAAAAGATGACTTGTCGAAAAAATCGTTCTACAGTGGCACTTGTCATGGAAAGGAGTCAGGCACGACATAGGCTTACTTGTTAAGGATGGATGGGAAGAATTATTCGAAGGCAATAACTTACCCTTAAAGGGCCAATCCTCTCACCCTAAACCACAATTTTGGTAGGGGTGTTGTGAAATTCTCCATTGGCTCAGCTCCTTGATTGACAGCTAATTCAAACTGAACAATGCAGGGTACCAAAGATTTCATTACACAGCATGGACTGTACTGCGAGTGTTTTGTTTATAAACTTTGAGCTTTTCTGACTCGACTCGAAGCAATCAACTGAGATTGTCTCTGGATGAGGATGAATTTCAGTAAATTGTGGGAAGAGCTTAAGTAGACGGTTAGGAGAATTGGTACTGTTTGGGGTGAGAGAACAGGGCCTTTAAGGCATATTTTGTGTATGATAAAGTATAGGAATGGTCGTGTAAGAGTGGTCTCAAGTATATGATTGCCTTGTTTTCAGTTAAACAACCAGCCATTCGAAAGGCAGAAAGGGTCTGAACCTAACAAAGTCAAAATCGAGTTTGCCGTCGAAACGTTTAGTCGTTTCATCTTCGAAGTGTAATGCAATAAACGACAGTGCAGATTATATACGGTATCTAATTTAGTGAAAGTAATCATTTTGAAGTTATTACTTGATTTCATACATGCACACAAAATGTGTTATAAACACATTCATGCATGTTTTTTTAAACATTTGTTTTATTTTACTCTTTTTGAAGCATGAGGAGGAGATATCCTTTGTCACGAAGAGAAACCCAGAACTTTATAACACAGGTCCGGAAACCGGAGGAAAAATTTTAGGAAGACGGGGGAAACAAAAGTTAAGTTCTTGATGAATTATAATCAGGCTAGTGAAATTTTCGGCATTTCAGTATTTTTCTCACTTGTACTGAATTCATTTATGACATCTGTCCTCGCCGCCCTAAGAGTTCTAATTATCATACAAACCTACTACACTGCAACATTTGCGGTTAGTGAGAGTGGTTTTTAATGTATAGGCATACTCTATTCTTGTGCAATATCAGCTCTGTAACCTACGTGAATCACCAATATAGGGACGAACCCTACCATAATTACACAAAATTTGTTTAGATGAAATTTCTTTCCGCATCACCGGAGCTGGCTCTTTTCTCCTTCTGTAAATTTGAAAGAAAGCAGTTGTAAAACGATTAAATGTCTCTCCCTTTCACTGAAATGAACCTCTGTCAATGAATATTTCAGCCTCTAATTAATGTGATGTATTAAAAGTTCTCATGGACGTGAATACCAGTACAAAACCTTTGGAGACTTTTTCGTGTGATTGGCTCAAATAGGCCCATATGAAACTATGAACAATGGTAAAAAGCCGTGCAGACAAAGCAGATTGTATAGACCCATAAACAGGTAAACTTCAAAAGTTTTTTTTCTAAGATAATTATTTCAATTCTCAAAGGCATGGGAAGGCCCGTGAGTCACAAATCTGAACGGTCTTTCTGAGAAATCGAAATAAAAGAACCGATTTTGATGAGGTCAATGAGATATTTACGTATTTACAGTTCATCGGTCACACGACGTGACAAATTCGAACCCGAGATTCTGGTTCCGGTCGAGTTTTGTGAGTTTTCATGAAAACTATCTCCATCTCTGGTAGGAAAGAACTCAAACTGTGGAACCTGTGCAAATAAATGATTTGTATCGCAGGACTAGTACGAAATTAAATTGTATTATTTCGTGATGCCACAACGACAGCTTTTATCGCATTGTATACGTGTCCGATAAAACTGTGTGTCGGTTGAAGTTACGGAAAAAATCACATAACATTTTATTTTCATAGACCCCTGATTCAAGTATTATATATTTAACTGCAAAATTTGGTAAATATCTGGCTCTTTCGACCAGAAATGGGAGAAGAATTGAATAAGAACTCACAAGAATCGGATCGCAACTTCCGATCGGAATTCGTGTGACAACGTCAGTGTGGTGAAAATTGAATTCCAATCATACGTGTAACGTCATTAAGTTACGCAAATTTAACAAAACTGTTTTATACTTTTCTAAAATTCTCTTTTAAATTTACAAGCAATTTTCTCATTTCGAATCTAATCTTATTGTTAGAAGTGCATGCCATGCAGGCATGAGGACTTTTGCCGAAGACATATGTGTATGCCTACAGTCTGACGACTTAAAACAATTAACAGTCAAAGGTAAGAAAAGTGTAGCTCATAAATTTTAAAGGATGACTTCATTCCTGGTTGTTTGAAGTTCAGTTTGGGTTCCAATATTTTCATGACGTCAAGTTTTCCTTGCTCCGTAATAAACATGAAGAAGAATCAATAGACCATGAAACGGTGAGCAAGGGGAATACAGGGAAGGGTCTAGGGTATATAAAAAGTGTTATTTTAATTTCGTCTTGTTTTCTCAATGTATCGGAGAACAGCGGCCGATCCAGGATTTGCCAGAAGGGGACCAGGTCAGTTATGTCAAAAAGGATAACAATAGGGGTGAACGTCAGAAGGCTTATTTAAGCGGAGCGCCACCATTAGTTGTACGCGAAGCGTACAAGAAAATTTTTTACTTTACACACCCTCCAGATGGCACTTCCCGAATGAGAATAATATGAAAAATGGTGCAAATATTTTTGTTTTTACATGGAATGACAACATGAAACTAATTAGAAATGTCACATTTTGAGACTAGCACTTACAACTGTCACTTAGTGTAAAGGTAAAAATGTACGTCACTGATGTTTAATAAATATATTTTTACGTGTCATGTATTGAAAGTTATGTTCAGAGTGTCGCCATAAAAGGGTAAACACAGGCAAAGGCGTACGGAAGGAGCTTTTCAGTTGACCCCGGAAAAGGGGGACAAAAGATTCTCTGTCCGGAGCGGAGCACCACCATTGGTTCGCGCAGGAAACCCCATTCCTCGGGCTTGTAAGTAGAACCTAAACAATCATTGTTTTGTAATTCTGGAGGAAGGACCATCCAAGTGAAGGACTACCATCAGTTTCATAAACAGAAGATTTGAAAAACTGGAAACCCCTCCAACAGTCAAACAGACACAAATGGCGTTGCCGGAAAGCATGGGTGTACGAAAGCATTTCACTTTGTGCGGCAGAAGATTTTTTGCAAAAAAACTATCTAAGTGGAGCTCCATTATCACTTGGCACGAAGCGTAGAGAAAATTTTGAAAAATCATACCCCTCAGACAGTCGAAAATGACATTTCCCAGGCTTACAAGGATGATCCAAGCACTGTCGCTATTTTGAGTTTTCGTTCGCAGAAAACGTTTACTCCAAACTAAATGTCAGCCAGAAAGACTATCTAAGCGGAGCGCCAGCGTTTGTTGGCACAGAGACCATAGAAAATTTTGAAAAATGGGAGCCCTCAGCGAGCCAGAGATGAGAGATGATGGCCTTCTCAATGAGGCTTAAAAGGAGGAACAAAGCAGTTGCTCTTTTGATCAGAAAATTACCAGAAAAAATGTACCATTGGATGAAATGATCTTGTATCTCTTCGGGGAAAACTATAAAACTGAACTGATAACATACTAATTTCATTAACTCTTTTGGGACTCTTGGTTAAATTGTCTTTGTTTCTGGCCGCACTCCTCACTGTCAGACTGTAAATGATTTAACTCCTATTCTGTGTCGTAGCTAGACATTTTACTGGAAGGGGGAGGGGGCAAGCAACCAAGTTTTCCAATTTTTTTAAGTGTGAACACCTATCTGACGTAATTTGGGGCCCGAACCGAAATTTTTACCCTTCTTAAGCAAATTTTTCAAGTAATGGAGTTTGTACTGGATGAAATTTTGGATTCAGGGTTCCCTTTATAAGGAAATGTAAACAGTTCGGGAATTACTGAAGAATCTGTATTTCTTATTGGCAAGTCTGAGATTGCACCGGGACCAAAGATAGTTTCTGCTACCCAATGTTATCAAAGGCCTACAAATTGAGGCTCTCCGACATGATGATTTTAAGAGTAAAGAGCCTTTATTGGAGAAAATTTGGAATTTAATGATATACAATACATGAAAACAGCACTGTACTCAGGTAGTTGTCTATATCACTCGATGATCTGTTGATTTTGTCATCTCCAGAGTTGGGAAATTTACGAGGGAACAAGAGTACAGAAGTAACTTCAAATTGCTGCAGGGCCTGGAAAAATTTGCATATTTAATCATATAATTTAAAACATGGAACTTTTATAAACGAGAATTCGGAATTTCATGAAGGAAAAGTTGGCCTCGGAAAACCACAGTGCAGTTTACTGGTGTCACAAATGGCAAATTTCCGATATTTTCACTTTCAAAGCCAGGGGCACCTGTCCCCCTGTAGCTACGTCATTGCTTCAATTAGTCACATCTTTTGAAAAAAATGTCACGTCACGAGACGGGTTTAAGAAAATTTTTAGGAAGACTTATGCTAAGAAATTCTAACACCGTATCATTAATGTAATTGAAAAACAACCTGTAGACCTAATTTTCATTAGGCCCATTAGGTCTACCGTAGCCCGAGTTTCGTATGTAAGGGTAGGATAGATCTAGGCAAATTGACCAGCTAGTAGACACTACAATTAAGCAACATATTTTGAAAAATTTGCTTAAAATTCAGCGCGCTTCGCGCCGCAAATTACGTCCCATAAAAATGGTGTTCACCCTAAAACAAATCGGAAAAATTTGGGTGATTGCCCCTCCCTATAAAAATTCTAACTACGCCACTGAATAGAAGTAAGATCAGAGAGTTCGGGCATTCACAAAGACAATTCCTTCAATTAAATATATGTAGAATTTAGCTAAGAGTCGCAAGGGAGTTAACTACATCAGCATGTTTTCAATTCCGTTTTGTAGTTTCCCGAAGAGGCACAAAACCATTTCATCCAACGCTATATTTTATCTTTTAATTTTCTGATCAAAATAGCATTGCTTTGACCCTCCTTCACAAGCCTGGAAAATGCCATCTCGGCGGTCTAAGGGTTCCTACTTTTCAAAATTTTCTGTGGACTCCGCGCCAACTAATGGTGGCGCTCCGCTTAGTTAGTCTTTTTGCCTGAAATTTAGTTCAAAGTGAACGTTTTCAAAAAACAAAAACTTTAAATAACTGCTTTGATCATCCTTGTAAACCTGGGAAATACCATTTTCGACTGCCCGAGGGGTACGATTTTTCAAAACTTTCTCTACGTTCCGTGCCAACTGATGGTGGTGCTCCGCTTAGATAGTGGGTCTGCTGCCATGCACTGTTCTGTACCGATATTCATTATCCCAAAGTTCGTCACTGGGGATGAAACTTTTAAATGTTTTTTCCTTCAATGCAGGGGCGGTTCTACGGGGGGGGGGGGGGCTAGGGGGCTTTAGGCCCCCAAAATTGGATAAATGATTTACGTAAACTATCAGTAGCAAAGACAAAGATAAGCTCTTTAAACATTGTTCATGGTTCAACATGGAGTCGAGCGAATTCTTTCATGGCACTGCAAAATATACTATATTCCTGTACAGGCACGTTGTCCAATTACCGGAGTTAATTTAACACTCGATGTCTCAAGTTGGTCTGATGTGACATCGAAAACACATGCAATCAATCAACGTAACAACAGCGCATTAGAGAAGTGCGCTCTTTGCACTGATACCAAGCCAATCTGTATATTGAATCGGAGCTGGAAGTCCGTCTTCCAGCTCCCTGATTGTATTTACACACGGGAAGGACACGTGCGTATAGGCCTACTTAGCAGTGTAGTGTTTACTGAAAAACTGCATGCCTCTTAAAGGTAGTGTGACATGTCAGAAAAATGACCTGACTTCCCTTGGCAGTTGTGGAGTGAAGTTTTCTTAGGAAAAATCCGTTGCATTTATTTCAATATCTTTTAAGGTTCTCAAGATATACCTCTTTAAAGTTCGAACGGTTCTGAAGAAAGTTGTTGCCCATGCAAAAATAATGATGTGAAGTGTTGCGTAGTGTTGACATTTATCTCTTAATTACACATCAGATAGTTTATGGTAAAAAAAAAAAGTGTCCCTAGAATCGCGCCTGCTTCAATGGAAACTGAGGGAAAATAAAAAGTAAAAAACGATGTAGATGTCCTGGAGGGTATAGTGAGGCAGACGCGTAGCCAAGGGGTGAGGGTCGAAGGGGCAGCGCCCCCATTAGCGCCACAATGGGTCAGCGCGGAGCGTTGAGAAAATTTGAAAATCGCAACCCCTTAGACAGTCAGATATGGCGTTTCTTAGGACCTGTAAGCTGATGTTAAAGGGCAGGAGCAGTCATCCCAAATTGAAGAAGTTTGGTAGACTGTCCAGTTTCATGATTGGCTGTTGGGAGTCACGTGACAATGAAAAAAAAGAATGAAAAATTTCAAAATGATCAGAAATATGCATAACAAACTCTATGTGTTATTAAATGTGAGTAAGGGGGAAGTCGAGGGATGTAAGGGTAGGGGTGTAATTAAGCAAAAATGACATATCACGTAGGCCGATTTTAGTTGGCATAGGATCTTATTTTTGCTTTATGAAGTAAAAGCTCCGGTCTTCGCCCCCTAAATCCGTCCCTGGTATGAATAGGACGAAGAAGCCCCGTTGTTGAAATCTTTCATTACAGTTGACAACGGGACGAAAACTGGCTTAATTGTTGTGTGTTAAAGGCCCAATTTTTTCATCCCCAAACAGTACCAATTCTCCCAACCTTCTTAATTAAGCCCCTCCCACAATTGTCTGAAATTCACCCTCATTCAGACACAATCTCATTTTATTGCTTTAGGGTGAGTATAGAAAGCTCAAGGTGTATTATCAAAACACTCTCAGAACAGTTCATGCTGTGAAATATAAGCTTTGGTGCTCTGCATTGTTTGAATTAGCAGTCAATCAAAAAGCTGAGCCAATTGAGAGTTTCTGTTACCCTATACTAGAAGTGTAGTTTGGGGTGAGAGGATTGTCCCTTTAAGTTTTTGATAATGTCAGAGCATGACGAAATTGGCGCAGTTGTCGTGTTTTAAGTCTTTACTATGTGAGAAGTTTACTATAGCCTAGATTTGTGTAGGCTTATACATAAAATGAGATTGTTCGTCGAACTTGAACAGGCAAGTCCAGTGAATCAAAATTAAAGGGAAATGGTCTCTTCGATCAACATTCAACAATATCAATCACCGACAAAAGATCTACTTTTCGCATTTACAACTTACACAGACCGAGTATCATTTTTGTAGGTCAAATATACCTAAGCCTAAAAGTGCAACAAGATTTCGATATCTTTTTGGCTATTAAGCTTACATTTTTTTTTAAAAAAATCAAAATAAAAATTGTGACTTTACTATTCATCTACAATCAACGAGTGAGTTGTCCGAACACAGGGGTGTCTGAACGTTGTGCTGCCGGACAGTGGCGTCACCAGACTTTTCATTCTGGGGGGCACTGGGGGCGCAACAATTTTGTAGGGGGCACTGCTAGACTCCACCCATGGCGCCGACGGAGCTCGAAGCGCTAGGCTCAACGGGTGGGGTCCAGGAGCCCACCTTAGGCCCCCTGGTAGGGTCCAGGGGCAAAGCCCCGGTGGAGGTCCAGGTAGCGAAGCCCCCGGAAGTTTCTGGTTTTAAGCGTGTTTGTGAGGTATTAACGTCGTTATTTAAGAGTAATTTTATTGACTTAACACTGGTCTAAAAATTACCTCGAAGGTAACTTCAAGTAAGACTTTCGGTAAAAAAAACCCCACTGATTCAACTACGTGCCAAGAGTGGATCCGGCTGACGTTTTGAAAAAGGGGTAGATGAACTATAGGGAAAGAAGTTTATGGGCAGTTCAATGTGAGTCTTGGTGGGGATCCACGGGGCGAAGCCCCTGGAAACTCCTGAGTTTTAGCATGTTTCTGAGGTCTTAAAGTTGTTTTTAAGGGTTTTCTTTACACTGGTTTAAAAATTACTTACAGGGCAACTTCAAGTCAGATTTTTTGGTAACAAAACTAACGTTACTGAAACTACTATCGAGAGCGGATCCGGCTGACATTTGAAGAAGGTGAGATGAACTAGAAAGAGATAGAGAAGGCAGTTGATGGGAAATAAGATGTAATCCTCTTAAGGAAAATGTAGGCCTAATCCAACTTAAAGGGTTACCTGAGCTGTTCGCCACTTTCAATTGACGTAGTCGGAAGTGTGAAGAAATTTTTGAAAAAACGCAACCTCTCACACAGCCGGAAATGGCATTTCCCAGGTTTTTGCGATATTTTAATTTGGAAAACATGAAAATTTGTTGCCTTTTCTTGTCAACAGAGGAATTAAATCCTAAAAAATTCATAGTCACACTCCGACTACAGAAGACATTTTTTTGAAAATCTCAAATCTCAGTTGGGGGGGGGCGCATGGGGGGCACACGATTTTTCAGGGGGCTCCCTTGGCGACGCCACTGCTGTCGGAACAAAGTAGTGCACTGGACGGAAAGAATGAGTACCGAAATTAAAGATGTCAGAAAGGAGTGGGTTATAGAGTTTAAGGAGAGGGGAAAGAGAAATTGGTGAACTCCAATTGGAAAAAGGCCCCACTGGATAAAAGGCAGTCAAATCTCTCCCCAAACTTCAATTTTTATAGTAGTCCACAGAAATTTTCAATTGGCTCAGCTCCTTGAATGACAGCAAGTTAAAAAAGCAGAGTACTGTAGGTCATATTACACAGTGATGGTGGATTGATTACACATTGGGGGTCTTGTAAACTCACTCCAAAGCAATAAACTGGAATTGTGTCTGGATAAGAATATGATTTAGACAGTTGTGGGAGGGGCTTAAGAAAGTAAATGGATAGAGTTGGAGCTGTTTGGGATTAGAGGATAAGGCCTATAAACCAGAGTAAGACGTTCCACAAGTGTATACTCCCGTATGTCTTTGGTTGTGTCTCACGCAGAAAAAAAAAAAACAATAAAATTTCTATGATATATGTACTACACTGGAAGAGAGAAAAGGTGCATTGGGATGAGAACAGCAACTCCTTGATTTGTTCTCTGGACAAATGTTCAATTCGCAAACAGTGCGGTATAAAGTATACATAGACGTACGTAGGTACATGTCATTTTATGTAGGTCAAGAATTTCCATTTTCAATTCTTTCTTTCAGTAGTTTGGTGCAAGATGTTGGTAGAAGGACGATGACCCCCTGACCTTAACTGCCCCTGGCTGGAAGAATACTTCAGTATCCAAAGCAACGATCTTTAAGTATTTGTCGATACCTACAGTTTCGACCAAATGTGAGGTTATGAGGTATAAAAGGAATGTATCAGGTTTGAGATCACTATTTAAAATATTCTGGATCTTAATTATGGAAAGAGAAACCTTCATACCTCCAATGAAAGTTCACAGCATGGATGTACTAGACGCCGCATAGATGACGAGGCTGCTTTATATCCATGTCTATGCATTCATTTTTATGGGACAGACTTGGGTGAGAATAATTGTTTAATGCAACACGGAAAAAATATGTACTCCTCGTCGGTCCGTCTACAATTGAAAACATCTCAGAACTTTCGTCCGAGTATTTCAATATTGTGGGCAAAGTTTTGTTCAAGGACATGAACTGGGACTTAGGAAGTATCGTTTTTTCAATACCTTAAGCTGGCCAGATGTGTTGAAAATCTTTGCATTTTTTAAATATGATTCTTTATGAAATCGCAATTTGCCTATGTACCCCTTTAGTTGTCGGACAAACTTTTGAGATTCAACTGTCCACGGTTACAACAGAGTTCCTATTTACCTTAGTATGAATGACTATTGAAAGCCACCGTAATTTGGGCAGGGAGTTGCAACTCCCTGATTTGGGTAAGATTGAAACCAGCGATTTATTATTTTCGGCCTAATTGTATCGAAGTGACTTTTCCGCGTCTTTGTCCATCTGGAGTTGATTGTAATCGACGAAGAGCAGTAGGGTTGATGTAACTGCCCGAAGTAATGATGTAATACGAGGCCAATTCAGCCACTTTTGCTTTAAATTACTGCTTGTTTTGTATTTCATAAATATTGGTAATAGTATTTTTCCTGTCTCCTTCTTACCCTCTGGAGAGTTTTACTCAAAACGATGGTTTCGATTGACAATTATTATCAATTTTCGTTGGTTTCGATGGGGCTTACATCTATGACAGTAGTTAACTCACCATCAAAGTGGCCCTTAGTAAAGTAAAAGGGACATCAATAATAGCTTGGCATGAAAAAGGTCTGATGTTCAGTTGAGGTAAAACTATCACATTCATTTTCATAAGACTGAGAATGACCAGTGGTACAGTTGACAAGAAAGAACTACCTTTGAAAATATGGGGGCCAATAGGGCAAAAAAGACAAATGGCGAAATATTCATTTTGATTTCAAAAATAAATTTTAAAAGTAAAAAAAAATTGTAAGTAAAAAAATAACAAATAAAATAGGCAATGACTAAATTTAAAAAGCGAACAGAACGTGTAACGTCCCCAAAACAAATAAAAAAACACCAGAAGTAGATATAATTATCTTAAAATTAACACATTACCGGTTTATCCAAATGAAATATCAAAGCCCTCCAATAAATAAAAATGGAAGACAAATGAAAAGAAATAAAATAAAAATGCAAATAGAAACGCAATTTTGTGTTTTTGTTCATCTTGTGTTTTCATTTTATTCATTGTTATCTGTTTTTTTTTTTATTTATTTGGGTTCCTTAATAGTTATTTTAAATCGTCTTTTTTGCCCTTTTGGCGCGCTATAGGTGACCAAAAGGACAAAAACAATTTGCGAAAAAGACAAACTGCGGAAAGGGCGATTCGTGAAAAGTTGAGGGCGTCCTGAGATTAATGGATTCAGAACACCTATCTCTGTAAATATGCTTGAACACCGCATTAGATATCCAAACCCGCACAACCAGTTAAAGCCACCGCGAAGACTTGCTTGCAGCCATACACTCCCTTTGTTGAGGAGCATGTAGCAAGGCAGTACGCACATCAGTGGGCAGTCTAAGTCGATCACGGAGGTGTTATTAGCTAACAACACCTCCGCGCTGCTATAACGTTTTCTCTCGGCCACCAAAGCAATCAGTTAAGAGGTTGAGGAAGAGAATCATATGAAAGTGTGGGGGACTTTTTGACCATTTGTGGTGGAAGGATAAACAGCGTCGTCAGAATTTTCGTCACGGAGGGGGGGGGGAGATAAGTTTTGTGATCGTTGGCATGAGGGAGGGGTCAAAGGGAACGGGGATAATTCTAAGGGGTCTTCCCCTCTCTCTTTTGAAAATTGTTTTGAAAACTGAATGCCCTCAGATGCTATTAGGAACAAAAAGTGAGGGATTGCTGGGTTAGTTAAATTTCGTTTTCCTGGGCAATAATTGTCCTGGGTTCCATCATTTTTGGAAAAGTAAGGGTGCTTTTTGAAGATGCCCCCCTTCCAAAAAAGTGAGGGCCGTCCCATGCCCCTCCCGCCAAGGATCCACGCCCAAGAATTAGTCCGCTTTGGATGGGTAGTTTGTCTTGTCATGCATAAACTGGCGGGCTGAGAATTAAGATTCCTGTGAAGTCTCATGGAATTCACTGAACAGTTTTGTTTGATCCTTCCATATGGAACTAACGAGCGAACCGTTCGGTCCGTCGGCAAAATCTGTAAGGAGCTCCTGATTTCTGCAGGTAGCAAACCTTCATGGTATTCACAAGGGGCCCAAATGGACCAGCCCATATATGTCCGTATGATCCATAGGGGAAAGTTCAGGGTCCTACGTGGGCAACTACCCCATTAGGGGCCAGATCTATCCCATATGGACCTTATAGGCATATGTGCTGGCCCGGACAAAATGAGCCCATTACAAATTCTGGTTGCAAGTTCATATCATGGCCCCATTCGATGGCGCGTAATAGGTCCCTGGGAATTCCTTATGGGAATGTTACCATGGTGACATAACGTTCTCACTTTATTGGCCCAAAAGGGTCTAGTGTAGTCTATCAAAGGTGTGCGACTCCAAAGTAAGGAGCTCCGGTCCCTAGACCTTGACTTTACAAAAGTGCCAGCTTCCAATCGACTTGAGAACCTTTGTCTGAACTTTTTCCAACAGGTCAGATGTTCGTGTAGTATATAAGCCAGTGTTTTGAGGTGGTGTGCTCGATGCGAACAGTAGTGTTGCCTTTGGCATGCAACCATGAGGGTTCAGCTGATAGCCTGTTAATGGACCAACTTGTGCCCTAGGAATAACGATGGGTTGCGACAATAGAAAGGGCAGTAAGTGGCGTACGCAGCATTTCTCTCAAGGGGGAATGCAGTACGTATATATATGAATCAGTTCAGCGCTTGTGTTAAGTGACTGTAGGTAGTCATTAGTGGGTCCATCAGCCTTAAATCGTCTTTATTTATTGTCTACATGAATTATTTTCAAACCATCATATTCAGTGTAATTGACTGAATCACACAGGTAAGCAAGGAAATTGAAAGATTAAAAGGGGATAGACCCCAGTTATGGCCGATTGAAATCAGAGCATCACTTGCTGTCCGGATTCGCTTGTAAGGAAAATCCAGGGGCTGCATGAACGCTTTTTGAGACACCTCCCCATTTGGAAACCAGAAAGCCAAAAGGCTTAGTGATTCCTTGCTGCTGAAATGTAAGGCCTTTTTTCACATTGGCATTGCTTTGCAATGTTTTTCAATTTACAGGGCTCCATAATGTGCCTACAAAGTACACATGCAAGGCATCCAATCTTTCTACATTGAGATCCCCCTTGCCCGTCGTGAACCCAAATGACATTTGACCTCCACCAAAAACTTCTGGGACCATGTATTCTCTATGTGCCATCTATATGACAAGTTACAGGACCCTACAAGTGACCTTTCTTGAAAGACTGTGAAGGAAAGCTTGTCAGGCTTTGAACATGCTGACTCCAAATGAACTTTGACCTTTGGGAAAATCAATAGGGATCATCTACTAAATATGACCAATCCACACACTAAATGTGAGCACAGTCACATGTGCCGTTCTTGAGATACCGTGTTTACGAAGTTTTGACCTTTTGACCTCTCATGACCCTAAATGACCTTTGACCTCCACGAAAAACAATAGGGAACATCTACTCAATATGGTTAACACACTCGCCAAATATGAGCACAGTCACATGTACCATTCTTGAGATATTGTGTTTGTTAAGTTTTGACCTTTTGACCTCTCGTGACAGCAAATGACCTTTGATCTCAACGAAAATCAATAGGGATCATCTACTCAATATGGCCAATGCACACACCAAATATGAGATTAGTCACAATTACCCTCCTTGAGATACTGTGTTTACAAGCAATTTCTAAGGAATTTACCTATGGACCTCTCGTGACCCCAAATGACCTTTGACCTCCACGAAAATCGAGAGGGATCATCTACTCAATATGACCAACCCACACACCAAATATGAGCATAGTCACATGTACCATTCTCGAGTTATCGTGTTTACAAAGTTTTCACCTTTTGACCTCTCATGACCCCAAATGACCTTTGATCTCCACCAAAAACAATAGGGATCATTTACTCAATATGACAAACCCACACACCAAATATGAGCATAGTCACATGTACCGTTCTCGAGTTATCATGTTTACGAAGTTTTCACCTTTTGACCTCTGGTGACCCCAAATGACCTTTGATATCCACCAAAAACAATAGAGATCATCTACTCAATATGGCCAATGCACACACCAAATATGAGATTAGTCACACTTACCCTTCTTGAGATACCGTGTTTACAAGCAATTTCTAAGGAATTTACCTATTGACCTCTCGTGACCCCAAATGACCTTTGACCTTTGGGAAAATCAATACGGATCATCTCCTTAATATGACCAATGCACACACCAAATATGAGCATAGTCACATGTACCGCTCTTGAGATATCGTGTTTACAAAGTTTTGACCTTTTGACCTCTGGTGACCCCAAATGACTTTTGATCTCCACCAAAAACAATAGGGATCATTTACTCAATATGACCAACCTACACACCAAATATGAGCATAGTCACACGTACCATTCTCGCGTTATCGTGTTTACAAAGTTTCACCTTTTGACCTCTCATGACCCCAAATGACCTTTGATCTCCACCAAAAACAATAGGGATCATTTACTCAATATGACAAACCCACACACCAAATATGAGCATAGTCACATGTACCGTTCTCGAGTTATCATGTTTACGAAGTTTTCACCTTTTGACCTCTGGTGACCCCAAATGACCTTTGATATCCACCAAAAACAATAGAGATCATCTACTCAATATGGCCAATGCACACACCAAATATGAGATTAGTCACACTTACCCTTCTTGAGATACCGTGTTTACAAGCAATTTCTAAGGAATTTACCTATTGACCTCTCGTGACCCCAAATGACCTTTGACCTTTGGGAAAATCAATACGGATCATCTCCTTAATATGACCAATGCACACACCAAATATGAGCATAGTCACATGTACCGCTCTTGAGATATCGTGTTTACAAAGTTTTGACCTTTTGACCTCTGGTGACCCCAAATGACTTTTGATCTCCACCAAAAACAATAGGGATCATTTACTCAATATGACCAACCTACACACCAAATACGAGGTTAGTCACACTTACTCTTCTTGAGATATCGTGTTTACATTCCAAAGCGTCACATACACACACATACATACATACACACACACACACATACACACGACATCACCATCTCATAGATTCCTTGCCTGCCTTCGGCAAGGAATCAAAAATGAGTTTTGACGGTACGCATGCAATTTGTTGATGTGTAGGCATGTTGTGTAAATATTGTTCTAGAAAAAGTGGCAGTTTTACCAGAAAATTATTCCGTCTGGATCCGAACCTCATGATGACGCATGAATTTATTGAATCAGAAAATAGTAAATTAACATTACGTGAGGAGTATCGTTTGCTTCAGGATCAGTACAAAACTCGGGAAAGGAAAAGTCATCTCGTGCACACAACTATGTAGTTGCATTAAATGTTTACTCCTGTACATTAATATTTGTAATGTGCAGGGTAGTAGAGTTTGAGAAAAATATTCTTTAATCGGTTAATTGTCCCCTCCCAATAAATTATCTCCCTTTATTAGAATTGTTACTGGTCGAATAATTAATGGTACTTCGCCCATTTTTTGCTGGATGTCAAAAGAACGATGCCCAACAAACTTGAGTACATATCGACCGTTACTAGTATTCGTCTTCATGTTCATGTTCATACTCTCTAATTTGTCCAGTGTGGTTCATTTCATAGTTTTTCTACTCAGCTAGGCCTGTTAAGAGTGGGTTAATAACAAAACCCGGATCTGCTTCGGTTTGTGGGCTGGACGCAATTAAGTTTATGTGAGTATTAACGGGAAAATTTCTTCCCCACGAAACTCCTAAAAATCGCTCTCATTTGCTTTCAGGTGTGTACACACCTTTTTATTTTACATTTAACAATTGGTTTAAGTGTAACTGTGTTACACTGTAGTGGGTCTACCCTGGCAAATGACTCGTCTCCTGCAGTATACTTACTCGAGGTTCGTGCCATAAATATATTCCCTTTTTGTCACGACAAGATTGATTAAGCGGACCAGAACTGCTAGTTACATTTGTCCTACCTACCCAAAACCTACCCAAACTATGTCGGTGCATAGTTGACCAAATCTATGGTCAAATTGACCAAAGTTTTGTAGAGTGAGTTTTATTGTCCTAGGATACAAAACAATTTTTCTTCCAATGTCGGGCTATTGGGATCAATTTGCCCCTCAGATGAAGGTGACAGAATGGTGTGGATGACCAAGCTCTTTGCCAAGAGTTTTTTCCTTGGAACAAAATACTATAGTACTCCTTGTAATATTCAATAGGGGACATTGCCTCAAAACAGGCGAAAGATGTAATGATGATGACGAAGCTATTTTCAAGATAAAAACGTACACCATGGCTCCATGGAGCTCTCAAAAAGGCTTTGCGAATAGCAACAGTTACAGGCTTATACAAGTCTGTATCAGTTATGACCTAACAAAACCTTTTCAAGGTATTTTTGAATTACATTTGAAAATATTGAAACTGAGAACGACCATCATGACATTCGGACAGAGAGCTTTAACTTGGATAGAGATACAACGGAAATGTTATTTTATGGAAATACTTCAAGACCCACTAAAAGGAATAAAGATAATCTGTATCATTGCCCCAAATGTTTGTCCTTCCAAATACCCCCACCCCCGCTCTATAGACATGCGATACGTAACTTCATTTCGGAAACAGACAATGAAGCACGTGCGAAATACATTTTGCACGTATCCCTTGGTACACAATGCAGCTGCCCGCATTTTTGATGAAAATGGACGCACATGATGTCACCATGCAAAAAGTACTCCTCCTACTTTGGAGGAAAAACGGTCCAACAGCAACAAACGCAAACAGCTGATTGGTCGGATAGAAGAGCAAGTTCATATACACGTAAGGCGAATTGTACTGTATCCTGTGTCCACCGATCTAAATATGCCCGACAAAAAGAACAGTGGTGGAGCCAAATGCACATTATTACCTCTCCCAAAATGAAGTCAGTGCATGGGGTCTATTGGAAGAATATGCCTAAACCTTTCGGAGGGCGCACTTTATGTCTTGTGACGCATAAGTGTCCGGTCTGGTACAATTGTAAATAAAAAGGAACGGGTTGATATATGATTTTATTCTCTCAGAAAGAAATATTTAGATCTATTTTCGTTTTGTACAAAAGATACCGATTTGCTTAAATAATATTTAAACATATTTAGATATTCACAAATATAACCTCTTCATCGAAACCAAGTTTTTTCACTTTACAACTCACTTTTACAAAATATGTCAGCTTTCTATACGCGACAAAATTTCACAAAACATTGGAAAAGAGCAAAAGAATTACACACAAACTAAATTTAATTTGACAGTGATTAAAAAAGACCCACCCTATACCACTCACTCACCGTGCACAGTGTAAATACCATTTAGACAATTGTTACTCGGTTTTATATATCCGACACAACTATACTGCTACAGCTGACATTTCAATTTGACAGTGCAGTACGCCAAGGAGTGGGTGGGTTGTTGTTGTTTTCTTACAAACTTTATGCAATTATAAAGTATGAAGAATCCTCCTTTAAAAAGACAGTATTTCAACGATTATCATTCAGTTTGATGACTGGAATATGACATGTGAGAGTCATTGAACTTTGGATGTAATAAATTACTAACAAACCATTAAAAGATACAATTCTTAACTGCGGGCCGACTACTGAATAGGCGGAAACTTGTCAGGTACACCCGAGGTGTACTGGTGTAGTGCTTCTTAACTAGACTACCAAACCAAGTCACGGGTTGTGTTTAGCCCGAGGGGAGGGGGGGATTTTACTTGCCCAGTGAACGCGCACTTTCCATAACTCGTATTATATAAGACAGAGAGATACACAAACGAAACCTTATGAGAAGGTAAGACAGTTAGGCCCAGTGTCTAATCAATTGGTTTATGTCAAGCCGACAACGGCCTCCTTCCAATTGTGGCTCACTGACTCATTTTCCCTGCTCCATTGTTTATGCTGAGCACCAAACACAATGACCGCAGGTTCCAGTTTTAAGGCGTTCCTTATAACCCGGTCAGGACTCGAACTCCCGACCTCCCGGCTGCGATTCGGGTGCTCTAAAAACTTGAGCATGCAGTCTGTCGGAGATAAAGAAAAGGATTGGAAAAATTTTAAATTATTTAACTTTACAAAATCCCAAGGTGGCCGCAAACGGCACTTCCCGAGTGTTCTGCATGTAACAACTTCTTGGAGCAACATTTCGTAAACATTGGGGGAAACTAAACGTACCGTTAGCCCCCATTTTTTAAATATTGAACAAACATCTGCGTCATCGATCGTCGATCCTCTCAAGACCCCCCCCCCCCGGTTACACTGTTTCTAGCTCTACTGTTGAACCTTTCGGTGAGTAGTGTGTTCAGCTCTTAAAGATATGCCAGAAGGAAAAAAATCTGCCGGACATCCTGCTTTGGCATTTCCACACTTTCTGGGAAGTATAAGTTCGCCTGGTATCCTCTGATATTATCAGTTGAAATGACTGCAAGGCTACGCACTCTGTCACGCGGAGAGGGCACACTACTGTGTATTAAAATAAGCTCAGATATAAAGAATAATATGTTCAAAAAATGACATGGTTCAACTTCCCAACGTTCAGAGTGTACTAGGTTTGAGACTTCCCTTGGCTTGAAATTCAGTTCCTTAACTTCCACCTATTCCATTTTATATTTTGTTTGGTGGGAAACATTTCCATGTGTTGGGAATGAGAATTCTGAAAGACTCATTTGAAAAATTGTACTTTTGTGGAGAGGTGGTGAATTGAGTGGGTAGGTGGGGGGGGGGGGAAATGATTGGCAACTGTCGTCTTGAATAGAAGTGGTTCGGATAACAATTATTCCAGGTGTGAGCTTTTAGGCGCTAATACGTGGCAGACTGTGCTGGGTATTCCGGAGGATGGAAATGAGTTTGCGCAGGCGGAAACTGTCGGGAGGGAATTACCCGCATCTTCATGCGCTATATGCTAACATTTGTACACTCTATAACAGTTGGGGAAAAAGCGTTGGGCAAAATACAAAATGCCCAACATGGGCAAATTGTTACCCAACAAATGGATAAACAACTGTACCCATATTGTTGGGCAAATTAAGGTTGGGTAAAATCCAGGTGCTGGCAAAAGGTGTTGGACAAGTTTTAAAGTACCCAGCAGTTGGGTAAAATCTAATTGACCAATAGTGAAAGATCAGTTAAGTTTTACAGATAATTACTGTAATGAAAGTGGTTAATTATAAGATCTTATGGTTGAATAAGGTTGGATTTGGTAAATAAAAAGCTAGCGGTAGAGTAGCAGTAAAAATCTGGACGAAATTACCTAAAGAGCAATGGTCGTATTACTACGTAATCAATGGGAGAGAAAATGCAAAGTTCAAATTGAGTTTGTTATATCAAACTACACATTTCACTGTCTATTAGTGCATCGTCGCTGGTGCCCCCAACCACTCTTGGAGGGCAAACGGTGTAAGTGTTAGGGTACTTTTTTAAATCTCCTTCTTGCCCAAATCATATAATTATATATCAGGTTATACTGAAATCCAAACAAGCACCCAACAGTACAGCTGTTGGGCAAACGTGTTGGTACAAATTTTAACCATTTGTTGGACAAAATTAGTTGGGTGAAATGGTTGGGCAATATCTTTTGCCCAACTAATGAGTAAAACACTTAACCAACCGAGTTAGGCAGTTTTTACCCAATTCCGGTCAGGAGGCATACGGAACCAACGGTTGGGTAATTTTTTGCCCAGGTTGGGTAATCATTTTTAGAGTGCATACATTGACTCCCCATATTGGTCCCTGTGTGCCTCAAAGATCCGTACCATACTGCACATTTGCACATGTAAAATTCCTTCCAGTTTTCCAACAGTTATTCACACTTTTCCTGAAAACATTCGACAAAAATGAACGTGATTTTGATCATGTTGATGTGGTAAGGGATTTCCCCACCAGTTTTGGTTTAAGCATCAGTTCTCTTACCGACAATGCGACAAAGCAAATATACCAATACCCAGTTTAAAAGTGGACCTACGCACAGCCTACATAGTTTCGAGAGTATATTGATACAACCGACCAAACTAAGACCGACCACGATGTAAAACTTAGACATTTAATTTGACAGATCAACCTTCTCAAATAACGAAATACACGTAACCTACCCACAATTTAATATTAGGTTACAATCATACCTTGAAGACTTAAGGCGACAAATAAGACTCACGAATAACGTATAGCGTACATAGACCTTTAGGTCACGACAAAGTACGTCAATGAAATCAAGAAGATATTTTGTTGAAACAAATTTTGAAACGCCCTCAAAGGTGCGTCTCATGCAGTGGTGGCTCCAGGATGTCATTTTTAGTGGGGGTGGGGGCTAAGTACAAAGGATAATGTTGTAGCTAAAAAAATTTCAGGCCAAGCGCAAAATCGAGCCCAAAGCGTCTGTTTCTGGGGTTCATCCCCTGGAAGCTATAAGGTTTTAGCATAATCTCTGGATGAAAAATTAAGTCTATGGAGAGGTACGGTATATTATTTATTTTCTTCCAGATAACCCAACTCCTAAGGCTAAAATGTGGAGGGGAAATGCTCCCCCCCCCCCTTGCCCTACGCTGCCACTGGCCAAGTCATGGTACAAGAAGCGATAAATGCAGGTTCTTTAACGGTCAGAGAGCCGTTGAGTATGCATGAACCACAAATCAGTAGCTCACTGTACATGTCTGTGTGTATGTGTGCGTGTTTGAGTGCGCGTTTTTTGACTAGGAATCATCAACAATTAACAGGTGAACGGTTAAGTAAAATTTGCACAATGAAATCCATGTGTCAATTTGCGTTATAGGCTAAGTTGGGGTTCCCGGCCACCCCTTACCCACGGTTCCTATACGTTCATTCTGTAGTCAAGTGGGTTGTGAACTCAATCATATCAACCATCCACCAACTCTACACATAAACGCATTTCCGGCTGTACCGAATCAAACGGTACCCAGACCAGCCTATGTATTTTAGTTAGATGGAGTTTTACGGCCCAGTTTCCGACCTACTGGTTCAAGTCGAGCCGGCCACGACTATGTATGAGACCATATATGTATATATTTGTACTTACTGTTTTTGCACAATTGCTTGTACTCAGACCCCTGAGAATAGGATTGTCCTCTTACTCTCAGGTTTTGAAAATCATTCTTTGTCACTAACGCAATATTTTGTACTCTTCCCTATGGAAGAGATAAGTGCTCGAGTCACAAATGAGGCAATCAGTTTGTATTCGTGCCCGGTTGTTGATATTCGTGGCTAAAAACATCTTCGGGGTCGCACCCACGTGCTCACACTGTAAGTCTGATCACCGCCGATAAATAAAACCGACGGAGATGATCACCTTTCGGAAATGCGACTTTTTACACAACATTGTTCATGTATTGAGGGACAGAAGGAGGTTATTCTTAGAACTTTGGGCATTATTTCATGTAAATATGGGAAGACATGGGACAATGTTAAACTTAGTTCACATCATGGCAGTGTCAATTGAACAGAATTCCACAGACATTTCAAAGTTCAAATCACTGATCGACTCTTCTGTTAACCCTTTGCCGTTGTTTGGGTCCTTTTGGGTCCATGCGGGGAGCTCGGCTGTCGCCCGTCTTTACTGTTTCACTCGGAGCTCGAAACTGCGAGTAGCTACCCGAATATTCGGCCACAACAACGAGAGACAATAGTTTAAGGTCACGGGGTCAATGGCCTACGGAAGCCGATGCGGGGCGGGCTACGTCCGCTTTTCCGCCGACTTCCGAGGCGCGCAAATATGCCCCGATTGGAGCACAACGGTAAAGGGTTTAGGGGCGAATATAATTTCCGTGTAACCATGGATAGATAAAATGGTTATGCATGATGATACGTTATTTTGCATTAGTAACCAACCAAAGACGCAGCTACACTTTTTCTTAGGGGAAGGCAAGCACCCAAATATTCCGATTTTTTTTCAAAGCGTGAACACCATTGTATCATTGGCGTGATTTTCCGAGCCCTTTCAGCACCGAAAGCTTTGCCTTTTTAAACAAACATTCGAAAATATATGGCTGTATTGCAGAAAATTCTGCATTCTAGGCTTCCTGTAAGGATATTTGAAAAGTTGGGGGATTAATGAAGAATCTGTACTTCTGTTGGTAAATCTGATATTGCACGGCGACTGAAGATCGTTGACGCAACACGTTGTTACTTATCTGCCTATAAGACTTACGAATTAAGGCTCTTGACGATATATTAAAAGTTTCCGAAACTTTGTTGTTCTATTGGGCAAGATATTCAAAATCATGGACTTTTATCGGAGAAAATTTTTGAAAAAATTTAAGAATATAGCTCTTTAGTTGCCGATGTCACTTGCTGATTTGGTGTCATATAGCGAATTCCGCGGTTTGTCATTTCAAGATCTCGGAAAAGTTTTGCCAAAACTGATTTATGAGCGAGCACCACTGTACAGTGCGGCATGCGAAGCCTTTGCTTCTTTTGATAAAAATACTTTTAAATATTACGACTGCATGTATTGGAGAGAATTCTTAATTTTATGAAAGGAAAATTGAAAAAAAAAACCGTATTGTGGTAAACTAGTGTCTCAAATATTTTTTTTTTTCATTTTTCAGAGCGAGTGGGCGATCGCCCCCTTTGCCCCATGTAGCTACGCAACTGTTATCAACATATTTCACCATGTTCTTATTAACTGCTACAATTATTGCACTGCACTGTCACGTAATCATCGTTGCAATGAGTAGATTTTTATTGACGATATTCCCAGGTTAAAAGAAAATTTTTGTTATGTTTAGAGGTTGCTTCACTTGCAAGCAAGCAAATCATGGCAGGTCAAATAAGAACTGTCGGGTATGACCTGCAAATTTGACTCCCGGCGAGAGTCCCGAGGGTGGTACCATGATAAGAATAACAACAGTTGTTCAAAAATAATACTCATATCACACCTGTAAAAATTTCTACATTATTAAGATGTAACATAATTACATAGATTGTCCCTAATTTCATGCAACGATCCGACGACTGCGATCACGATTTTGGAAATAACTTCTTAAGGTTTGTTATCTAAGAATAATATGACCTGAGAGCTATCACCTCGGCAGTTGCTATTTTCAGGAATCGTTTCTGGAGTGTCTTTAAAATGGAGTGAACGGACTGCCTTACTGTGCTTTAGGGAAAACTGACTTGTGATTTCTGTCAGAAGGCACTAGACGGACATTTTGAACGGCGTGTTATTATCAGTTTGAAAGATTGCGTTGCATATTAATGATCTGTCTATTTCAAATTCTCTCTAGTGAGAAGTTTCATCTAGAAACGTGTTGTGTCCGTCGTCTCGTTGAGGTATAGTTCTCTTGGGATTGGGGTTTCTACTTGACCATTGACCTCTACTTCATACGCATCATTTACATATCCAGACTTGGGATTAAAATTGCGACCGACTGACGAACAACACCAAGAGGTACAACGGTATGGCAGGCAACAGCAGAAAGACTTCACTAACGGACAAAAGAGATCAGGGTCTAGAGAGGCAGGGTCCATCGGACCTGTCAAAAAACTGGCAATGACTCCCACCAACACTGTTAAAAGACAAGTGAAACATCCAAAGTACATGTACGATATACTGGCCAAGTAGGTTAACCAATAAGGCAAACCATCTTCTGCTGCTGGAGATGTCGTAGGGTCAACTGACGTCATATCTATTGTCACTAGTTCTTCAGTACAATTTGAGTTAATGTAACCGAGTTGGTCCGTTAAATCGAGACCTATGAAAAATGTGGAGAACAGAAACCAGTATCCAAGTAAAGCACCCACAAAGAGACCTATTAACGCCCCTTTAGAATTACTCCAGGGTATGAACATGCCGAGAGAAAAAACCCCGAGTAAAGGACCGCTTAGAATACCTACAAATGACAGCACCGATTCCAGGAGATCGCTGCTAAGGAGTGGTGCAACATAGGCCAAGCCAATGGTGATGAATCCACAGCATGCCGCGATGGCCTTGGTGGTCCATGTCAGACAAGTTTCTCTGTACTTAAAATGAGGTTTAATCAAATCCTCAGAGATATTTGCAGCCACTGAATTGACTCCAGATGAAACTGTGCTGAGTGAAGCACTAAAAACGGATGATAAAATTAGTCCAGATACCCCGTAAGAGTCTGCCCCTACATCTCTAACGAGATCCACAATGAACAAAGCCATAGTTTGGTCCCGGTCTTCAATTCTACCCGCAGTTTTGGGATCACATCCTGCATAGTAGGCGAACATGACAAGCCCACACGCGCAAGCCAGAAGCCTTGCAAAGCCTATACCCACAACACCAATCCAGGCAGAAATGCTGGCCTGACTCTCTGTCTTACAGCTAAGATTTCTCTGAACAACAAGTTGATTTACACCGGAAGTGTACACAGCTTGGAACACACCCCCTATCATAATTGCCCAAAAACTGTGTCGTACGGTGAGGTTTCCCGAAAAATCGACGAAGACGTCCCGATTCCCTTCCTGGAGCCGCAGAAGGACCTCGTCGACTCCCCCTACCTGTACACATCCGAGGATAAGAACAAGAATAAGTCCAATTACCATGATTAAGGCCTGTTGATGAAAAGAAAAAACACTTGATCAATAACTTGCTGATATAGATGTCTATACGGTTTACGGTAATGCTTCTCAGCAGTCCGCTACAGTACTATGAGTGTTTACTAGCCTAGGTAACTACATTTTGAGTTCAGTGAGAAATGTACCTCTAATATTTGTCATGGAGGATCTCACAAATACGTCTTTACATGTTTTAAGCTCAACGGGTACACTGTTTTAGGCTTTTCCGCTATATTTCATTACTTAGGAATAAGTAGTCCAGAGTCGGTACCAGAATGTCAAAATGGGGAGGGGGGAGGGGGGGCAAGAAAAAATCTTCGGACATGGCGCGAAACCCAACTCCAATATCCCATGAGGTTTTAGCATATCTGTGGATGAAGAATTAAGTCTCAGGAGAGGTATATTTTTATTTTTTAATAACCAAGCTCGTGACCTCTAGATCAGGAGGGCAAGTCGGGGAGAAGGGCAAATCGGGGAAGGAAAAATCTGGGGAAAATGCCCCCTTTTGCCCCCCCTCCCTTCCGCAGCGCCCCAATAGCACTCTAAAAAATATTTTAACGATTTTGTTTAAAAATTAGGATACTCACGAAAATGAGTATTTCTACTCTAAATAAGTGAGTACTTCAACTCAATTTGTGTAAAATTTCGCACAAATCCAGCAATTTGTGTAAAATTTTGCACAAATTCAGTTGAAGTACTCACTTATTTCGAGTAGAAATACTCATTTTCGTGAGTATCCTAATTTTAAACAAAATCGTTTAAATATTTTTTAGAGTGAGGTAAGTCTATATATATGCTCTAAATTTCCTGCGGCTTGGAGAGGCCCTGCATAGGGAATCTCTTCAAAATTTCTGTTAGGTTTGGTTGAATGGGTTTAACGATCAATAAGTTTGAATCATTTCTGAAAACAATCCAAATATTTGATAATTAACTATTCAATGCAACTCTGATAAAATTTCTTTTCAATTTGAAGGAGCATTTCTAACTGTATCAAAACTCGCACAGGATTTGCGACACCATATCGTCCAGCTAAATACAATATTCAGACATCGCACACAAACCATAACCTAGAAAATGATCCGTAACGCGTTGTAAAATTTGAAATAGGAGCCATGTTACCTTGTAAAGAACAAAAGAAGAGATTACGGCACGTTGTATTCATTTCTTCATACAAGTGGTTCCCGACTTTTGATGCAAAAGGCAGAGAGTGACCTTAAACCTAATTCCAGTTAACGTCTGCAATGTTTTGTTCAAGCTATAAACCTACAGTATACACAGTATTTTATTCATACTGGTACGCCACTGGTAAACAAATGTACGGTATATATATATGGTTGCATTCGGTTGGTACAGTTTTAATCACTAATTACAAATTTACAAAAATGAAATAAATTACCGTACTTCAGTGACCATTTTGTCGTCAGGCGGCAAGTAAGAAAAAGCCAGACTTCCCAGAATGATAAAATTTAACGTTAATCTCTAAAGAAAATATTTTACCAGTTTATTTACCCGACAATTTGAACTGTGACACGTCATTATGACATCTTGACTTATCACGTAAAGAACCTTCATTAATCTGCATAAATTCCTGGCAGGTCAGTAAATCCTATATTCTCCTAGTCAATGAAATCATGATCACTTTAAAATAGTCATGAGTACAACTGTCAACCGCAGTCATATTGTAAACATGGGTCGATCCTCTTGCGGTCTGGAAATAGTTTTGCCAAAGAAAGATATTTTCTTTGATTGTGACGGTTCTTGTCACCCATATGATTTCCTAATTTTTCATTTTAATTACTAATGTACTATATTTATGAGTGTAAAAGGAATGAACGTAAACCTATACAGTCGATGAATTTTTCTTCAAATTTAAATTTGCTCTAAAAATTGAAAGATGTAACAATTTAAGAGTACTATCCCATATGAAATATAAAGTAAAGTACACTGAATTATGATACGCTTTTGCTGGGTGTCCGGATTTATTCTTTTAAGGTCTGTATTCAGTTTCTTGTATATTTATTCTTTGGTAAAGCTGAGTTACCAAGCTGTTACGTTCACTCTTTCAATTATTTTATTACTTTTGTTTTTGTCCCCACCAGCATGTTCGAGTGAGATATTGTGTTCATGCAGAGTCGCTCTATTTATCTTCACATCTTTCTGTCACATTTTCAATTGTCTTTTTCCCCAAATGCTTTCTTCATTTTGTTTGAAACTTAGATGTAATGTTCTATGGACAGTGGATTATCTAAGTGATCGGGAACGTTTTTGTCCATGGTCCCTTGTGGGCTCTAAGGTCCATTGTTGCAATTCTTCAATTTGCTTCGGTTCACATTCTCTTGATCAATGTTGATAGTTTTGTCTTAATGTTTTTCAATTATTGGTACTGCAGAGGTGTTCAGGAATTTTGAATCCAAGGTGCACGGGCAAGATGAGCGTTTCATTTTGTGATTTAGTGCAAGTTTTATATTCTCCTTTACTATATTGCAGGATTTGTCTGCATGTTCGGACATATTGTTTTGTGGGTAGCAGGATGTCTGGGTTTTCAGGGACTTTTGGCCCAGGGTCCCCCATGTACCCTATACTCAATTTCATGTTCTTTACAAAATCTATCTCTTCCTACAGATTCTCCTGTACACAGAATCAAATGATTCTGTCCTCTCTGTGTTCAGGCGTTTCGGAGTCTAAGGAACAAGATGGGCCCATTTCGTAAATTATTGCAATTAACCTACCACTTCCCTTCTATTAATGTGGGGTTTTGCTTGAAACCTGGACTCTTTTCGGGATGCTTGCAGGGGTGTGGGCTTTTCAGAGTGGTAAGGATTTCTTGGTCCAAGATCCCCTTTTGGTCCTTTGGCACTTCTTTTGCAATTTTACTGACTTTTGCCTCCTTAAGGCTCTCTTGTACACTGCTGTTAATTTGTGGTACCATCATGCATGTTGGATCTAAAATCTATGATGCGCTCTACAATTCATTTTTTTATTATTGTAAAATAAATAACGTTTTTCCTTCATTTAATGTTAGCAGAGTTGACATCATGTAGCAATGATTCTTGGTAAGTGTGCTGTGTAAGGGCGATTGCATGAATTTTCTCCAAACTTGTTTTCCTTGTGCCAGTTGTCTTGCACATTTTTGATGGTTTGCCATTGGTTTGCGCATTGGTGATCTACTTGTGCTATTATGGAAGTTTTGTTTCACGGGCCCTACTGTGTGGTTCGTATTATGTCATCTGCAACTTGCTCCTTTGATTTTTCTACGCAGTGCACAAATTAGACTAAAGATACTACAGAATATTGCTGTAGCATCCTGAAAGCTGCTTTTGGATTGTTCGACTAAGATTAGAGTTTTTTCATTTCATATGTTACTAGTACAAGTAGTCTGGTAGCAGTCTTACCAGAACCTATACAACACATCACCATAGCAATTGGTTGCCAAATGGCAACTATAGGCCTATATGATTGGTACGGAATCCACTCTGAGTTTTTTGTTGATACCTGTGCAACGACGTCACTGGGGAATGTTGGACCAAAAAGGGTAGAGAGATATTTTTAAAAAGTTGTAAACACGAGCTCTGCAGGAAGATTTCCAATGTTAGACTACATTTTTTCCCAACGAAAATAGTACGCCAAAATTCTTGGAAAAGATGGCTTTCTCTTCTTAGATACCGGGCATGTCCTTCTGAGAACAATAGACCAGGAACTTGGATTTCTTTGCCACAAAATAAACATTATCAGACGTGCTTATTCATCGCTACCACTGTGGAAGGACAATTGTTAGGTAATGCAAAGACATGCCCATGAATAAAAGTCGGGGTAAAAGATAGATTCTGCCGTCTTCACGAAGTCTTTAAGTACCACCCACTTTCCTAGTACAATCAAAACATTGTCATATTTTATTCAAGGAAACTCTTTATCCTGGACATATATGTTAAAGCTGTATGGCCTAGTGAGTGTCCTACCACGAAACCTAACTTCAAAGATTAGTTCACAGTTTCGGGTTGAAAAGAGTCCTGTAAGCATGTGCGCCTTTTGCAACTGATTGAATTATTCCGGCAACTATTCCGGATATACTGTAGTGACGTAATATGGTTTAATCATGGACAAAATCCCAGCATATGTCGTATTAGTTATAAGCATCATATTATTTTCTCATCTTCGACAACTGTAGGAGATCCAGCGACTGGGCACGCCCTGCAACCAGTTCTAATCTAACACTGGTAATGCGATGTATCAACGTCATATATCAATGCTGAATGTCAAATTTTAATACCAGCATCGAGGGTTCATTAGGTCAGATTTAAATGACCTTCAAGCAAAATCTTGAAAATAATAACTGGCTGTAACTGATATGCTCTTACTTTTTACTTCCTTGTAATACCACCGTGTGTAAACAAACCAAACATTATATGCTAAACACGTCATACTGCTGGTAAGATTGTCGGTTCATGAACAGTACTATAGGCTAATTATGTACGAAATATTTCATTCGATATTTTACGGCTCACTTTGAAACCAACTGGTTTAAGTCGGTCCTGCCATGGCCCCTGTTTGATTTGTGACTCATAGCTTGTTTTCCTTGTACTACATTGCTTATGCTTAGCACTAATCGCAAGCACCATTACTAAGTAGGCCTATAAGCTAACATGGCAGCATACATTGAATTGGTTTCATAGGTTTAGTAATGCAACACTTGAGATTGACGGTAGCAGTTGAAGAAGGTAGATACTGATTTCACTTACAGTTTCGAATTATTGTTTTCCGGTTTACGACTTAACTACAGTAATTTTATCTTTCCTGTTAATACTGGTTAATGCATAAACAAACAAAACGTAACATAACAATACATGTTGATGGAGTTGATTACGTTTTGTTTTACCAGTGTTGGCTAACGCAAAAATAAAAAGGTATCCATGCTTTCAATATGGTCTTCAATTCTCCCATTATAGGAAACATTATCATTAGAAACAGCAAGGCAAGTACATGCAGAGAATACATGAAAAAATCAAAACCTAAGTATGAAAAGTTTCCCGAAAGAAGGGAGAAATATTTCTTTAGATGTGAGGAGTCCAAAACAACCTTCAGTAGCCTAATTGCAAAGTTTTTCTTTGGGTTTAATTTCTAGCACACGAGACTCAGTATTCTTTTTTCTAAAAGTCCCCTCGACTCTCTGGCGAAGAGCCAAGGGGCGAAAACCAAACATTTACTCCCGGAGGAGTCCTGCTCCCTTAAGGAGCTAAACGTCCCAAATGGACAAGTACGCCCTCTAAAGGGCAAACATGTGTGGTCCTGCTCTAGACTGGCTGAATAGAACAGAAGCCAAACCCTGGATGTAGTTCAACGTCATACCTATGCTGTTTAATCCAAATAATAAAAAAGTAAAAAATGCAACAGAAATAAAATCAGAATTAACCTATACACTACTACGATCCGGTTGAAGTGAAGCGACGAAATCATTCAACGAAAGTCACGCATGTGTTGTCACTGCGATAAAGAATAGAAAAGTCGACCGGATAAGTGACCTTTTAGGAGGCCCAGGTGTCTTCTACTTAAATCATAGGGAGTACAGAGTGTATCTTGGCTAAAAAGTTCCTAACAATTTGTACTAAAGGTATTTTTGCAAATGGGAGACAAATCTTTAAAGATGATTTAAAACAATATGTTGTGGAAGTATTGATGTATAAATCAAAATAAATGTTAGCCCTCCATGCAAGAAACACGGTAATATTTTACTTTGCTCTCTGTTGATATAAGGTCACAGCCACTAACTGACCCGAATGCATGTATTGTGCATGCTATTACGTAACTGTGGTCGAAAATCCAGCCGGACGTGTGATCTTTCAGACGGTACAATGCCGTTCAATTAAATGATAGGGAGTAAAGCTGTATCTTGAACTAAAAAAAACCTCACAATTCTTTGCGAGAGCATCGAAGTACCTTTTACTATGCATAACAAGTAGTAAAATTATAATTCAAGTCTAAGCAAAAATGTTGACAAAGTATTGATGTCAGTCACTTTGTGAAAACATGAAAATATTTGACTATTCCCTTCTATCAAGTAATGTACAACCACTTAGTAAAACACAGCTCCTTCAAGATTGCTACATTTTACAGAAGGTACAAATATTTCTGACGGCCTCATGTGGACATATTTTCTAGACGAAATTTGATGTTTATGCAGTTATGCAATCAGAAATTACAAATATACCCGATAAAAGTCACAGTATTTTTTCAAAAAGAAACAAACAGGCAAACATTGCAATATATATTTGGTGAATTAAGTGTCCAGCAATACCATTCCAACAGATGTCCCTCTTAAAAATGATCTACCCTAGCAACAACAACCTCAATCATCCAAAATGAAGACAGTTTTTGGCTTGGTACTATTCTACAGAAAACAAAACGAAACAAAGAAATAATTCTCAATCGTTGAGCTTACAAACCATAGCTTCAGCCAACACTAAAATGCACAATCCTACACATGTTTTGCAAAAGTGTAGTCTGCATGAGTCCAAAGGATTTCCCTTTCGGGAAACCAAAAAGTAGGACCCCTCCGAGGGTGAAGAAAATCGAGTCCTTCGTACGCATGATAGAGCAAAGAACCACCCGCTAATACTGACTTTGCCAAGGTGAACACGTTGCACAGCAATTTTGAAATATTTTATACGGACAACCGTGTGAACTTCCAGACACAAGTCGATGGTGTTTTGAGCAAAGATAAAATATGTCTGTTATATTTATATTTTGCTGTGCATGACTGTATCTACAAGACTACAAGTCATGTTCAGCTGCTCAATTGCTGTAAATGTAACAACCGCTGTAATGCACATTTCAACTTTACTTTGATGACAAAGTTGGTAAGTTGGATTTTACAACTTTGTATTTGCATTTGGCACAGGGTCAAGACAAACACTTCACACATCAGTGTAAACAGAAGTCATGTAGATATTACTAGTTTTAGACAACTACGTTGTTTCTGTAGCTTACTGCATATGGTCAGGCGGCATGAATGATTCACCTCGGTTTTGTACTCCTTTCCACCTAACCTTCTTCTTCAAAAAAAAAAATGGTGACACATCCAAAGGACATTCTTTCACCACGCATGCACCGAGAGGCTAAAAAGGGTAAATATGCCCAATAATATAAGTGACAGGGTCCTTATGGACAGAGGCAACCTTCATTACATTGAGGGGAAGACTATTCCAATCCTTTACGGTTCGAGGCAAAAAACTAAATTTATAACATTTTGAACAAGTATATGGGAGATCAAGTCGTGCATTAAACGGGTTCTACGGAGTAGGCTGCTGGAGACAATCAACAGGAATGAGAGCCTGGCCAAACACACCTTCGGAAAAAAGGATCAGACTTCTTTGTCTCCGTCTATCGGTTAAGGGCAAAAGGTTTAGTTCCTTCAGGAGACTGGTCATTTACCTGGCTCTCTAGAATAGTCAGAGGTAATGCATCTAGCTGACCGTTTTTGTATGCTCTCAAGCTTGTCACACAAACCTGGTGAGGGTCACAAAGAGTACTGGCGTACTCCAGCACAGGCCGAAGAAGCCATTAACTTGACATCACCAGGGCAGAAAGATAGGTTTCTATACAAAATACCAAGAATTTTAAACACACCCTCATTTATCCAAGATAGTCTTACTGGCAAAACAAAGCTTTACATAGCCACACCGAGGTAGCCAGTGTGTTTGTTGGGGTAGCCAATATATGGGTGACAAATAGATCGAGTTTCACGGACTAGTTTCTGACCAATTGGTCTAAGTCGCGCCGGCAACGGTTTTTTTCAGGTGTGTCTTACTGGATTGTTACGCTACCCTAATTGCTTATGCTGAGCACCAAATACAATGACATTAGGTCCCTTTTTTAAATCAATCCAGTACATCATAAAGCATCCCAGTCACCCTAGGTCAGTTATTTGTTCGGCACATTTTTGGCCCTGCCCCCCCCCCCCCACCATGGCTACGCCAACGGTATAGCCAACCTTACTCCTTCGTTGGCTTCGCAGCTCGTGTCGAATGTGATTAGGCTTATATCTTTATTGTCAAGTAAATATTCGTGATATTAACAGTAAAGCTTTACAATTAACAGGACACATCTTAAATACACCATGGAAGCACTACATTGGATTTCACTAGCAACATTACACGTGCAGTCTTTTACAAGTGCAGGGACATCGTAATCGACAGTTAACTCACATTTTCAGGTCACCATTTTACAGATAGTTAGACAATATCATGGAAAAAGACGTTGCTTTTTCTAAAGTCCTTCCGACCCTCTGCAGGCAAAGGGCCGTTCGGCGAAGCCAAAACTTTCACTGTTTCCCGAAGAAGCTAATACATCCACTGAAGGACAATACGCGACCAAACTTAAGGCCCTATGACCGTTTCAGTGTTATGAATGTAAATTAGTGTTATACCAACGTTGCAAGTGCGGTAGCCGGTACTGCGGATACATTCGTATGGGCCCAAAATTTATCTTTGGTTTTGCGGACTACATTATTGTACAGTATTTTCAGTGTCGCGAACCCTGGACCCTTGTTTTTTTTTTTTTTTTTTTGTTTCCCAGCGTCAGAGACGGCGCTGGGATTTGTGCAACCGTGAGGAGGGGCATCAACTCGAAGCCTTACAAAGGCAATGAGCCATCGAAGCAACGTACGCGAGGCACATTTCTTTTGTTACAGATTGTGACACTTATTGAGATTACGTTGCAGAAATCTTCATTTTTTGGCGGGGGGGGGGGGCGGGGGGTACAAAGTTTTATTGTTTTAGAAGGACATTTGAAACATTTCAAGGTTTTATAGCCTGCATAAAATCAAGACTTTTCGTCAGACTTTTATTTAAAATATGCATTTCAAGTACGAAATTAACTATTTATGCATACTAATGCGATTGAAGTTCCTTATTTTAAATTATACCGACAATGGCTATTGGAAGACAATGGAAAATTTCCCGAAATTTGTTTTTTAAACCAATTGAAAATTTTGTCTTATATTGGAGAGAAAAGGAGCTTCGCGGGAGAAACTTTTAAACATCCCGGTGTCTTTGCCAAAACACTTAAGAGTCTGTTCTTCATGTATGCTCAAAATCAAACAGATCGTCGGGACGACGGAAGGTTTACGAAGTTACACATTTTAAATTTTATCATGTGTATTAAGGCCCGTTTAACTAAAATAGAAAATATTGTGTTTTTCTTCGTACATTTTCATGAACACTATGAAAAATTTGATTTTAAGCAACTTATCTAAAACTGAAACTGGGCAATCTTCGCACAAAGCATTTGTGGCTAGTGCTAATCTAATTATCTAATCTAATTTGTGGCTAGTGCTGGACCCATGCTAATCATCTAGTTACAACACTGGCCTATCTGTAGCAGGAAATATTTGAAAGATACACTCCTCCATCAATCCATTATTCAATCAATGTTGTTGATGAGGTTTGTTTCATTTACTTGTGTCGAGGATTGTAGGTCTACATAACGGTATATTCAGCTGTTTAATCACTATTAAAACAGCTGTTTGTCGTTCAGTATATGAATCAGCGATTGCACTAATCACCTTAGGTCTGAGAAATAATGTAGGCCTATACAATAGAGTGTACGAGGTTGGGTCCTCATCATTCGTAACGCATAAAGTGTTTGGTTTGTCTCACCTGTAATACATCGGCCCATATAACAGCTTTTATTCCTCCAAGGGTTGAGTAGAAGGTGCAAACGAGTCCCATTATTAAAATAGAAACATTTAAACTCAAATCCGTTATGGAACTGATTGCCAGTGCTGGAGCATAGATCACAAAGCTCATATATATGAAACCAAACAAGATACTGATGGCTACAGCAATCATGCGAACATTTTTGCTAAACCTCCTCTCTAAATACTCGTAGATACTGGTTATTTTAAGACGGTAAAAGACTGGGATGTAGGTCCTAGAAATGACTAATCCGACGATCAGTAAACTTGGTACAGTCAGCCAGAAGGTGGGACCATTGACGTATACTTCTGCTGGTGTTCCAATAAAAGTGACTGCTGAGATAACGCTAATGAAGACTGACACACCCACGGGGAAAGCCCCTAGCTGTCGGTTACCAAGCAGATACTCGTGAGTGGTCCTCTGTTTACCAGATGAGAAGAGGGCGTGGTATACTCCAGTAGAAGCAGACACCATTAGCATGGTAAATAACACAACATAATCTACAATACTCAAGTTGTACATATTTCCCATTGAAGGAGCCATTATGCGGCCCTACTGCTTAGTAAGTTCCAGTTACAATGAAAGATTGTTATAATTAAGTCTTTATTGTCTGTCGGATATACTGTAGTTATATAGGCTACCGCTACACTGCACAATCTAATCGACGACAAATGAAAATTAATCCTATTTGGTATTCAGAATGGAGGTACTATGGTTGTGAACTGTCCTAGCTGGTTGGTCATCCTTCCTTCCAATTCGGTTACAAACTACCTTCATCGGCACAAGAAAAGTTCTGAACCGTTCAGGACGTACTGTAGGCCAATTTATTGGTCGTACACCTCACTGTAACCTCACTGGTTTAGCAGCTCTAATTCAAACACAACAGAAGCCGTGCTGTGTTGTTATACGGGTTTTTCTGCTAATACAACCTTCATTGCTTTGTCACGTCACAATAACCTGTCACGCATCGCTAGCTCACTGTCATGTATAGCTTGTATCTGTTTGCACTTCCAGAAACACTGACGTAAATGCTTTTCAAAGGAATAAACTTATGTATCGTTTTCTCTGCTAATCAACAATTGCGAAACAAACGCAAAAGTGAAGTATGATGACGTAGATGTAAACACAATTGATTCAATTTTGTAAAAGAACCCAACATTTCTAGTACTAGAGAACCTGCAAAATAATTTAATGCCAAAGAGGGCAATACGACAAACAAGCGAGCATAATCCCATGTACACTACGTCGTTTCTATTCTTCGATTTTTAAAGAACGAGTTCACTTTTCGAAAACAAATAAAAACTAGTCTATTTGAATGGAAAATTACGGTATATTATAAAGGGAACATTCTTTTGCCATTAAATATATGGACAGCCCAGTCACTCGTATCTAATTCCGTTGTCAGTTCAGTTCGTCATCCCATTCAAGTGACAGAGATAAGTGATCCGGTAGAGAACGTTCGTAAATTCAAAGTATTTGCTAACCAAATAAACGACGCTGAACTTCGGTTATTCCCGAAGAGCAATTTAACAATTGTTTCTTTGAATCAGCCGCAGGGTTTCGTGGGTTCAAAGGAAGAGATAACATATTCCTTAATTTGTGTTTTTTCTATAAGTCGGGGATTTGTTCTGAATTTTTCAATTTATTATTAAGACAAAGTTTCTCCTTTTTATTTTTATATTTTACTACGAATAGATCTTCAAGGTCGTTGCAGTAGACTGAAAACAAGGAGAAGCAAATAATTTCTTGTCAATGTGAGAAAGTGATAATAGTCCCTGCTGCTCTCGAGTTAATTTTTTAACATTAATCTTGAAACTTCATTTGCTGATACCTCGAGATATACATGTTCAATTTGAACGGAAACTTAACAAAGTTGTGTAAGTTAGACCTAAGTTCCTCTTTCACATATGAAAATAACATGTTTGTTATAATTTCCCATTACTTTAAAACTAATGAGGTTAGGGAAGGTGCGAATACTTAAAGACAGTAGGCAGTCGCCTCGACGGGGAAATCAACATATTCTTGCAAAAACCCTAATAAGGTTACCTTTGAAGTTTGATAAACAGGATTACCGAAATAAAAAGAGCAGTCGAAATTTGAGATTGAGACCAGACTGATATGTTTAGGGATACTTAAATAGCATAAAACTGAGCAAAGCATAAACATGAATAAGTGACGGATATGACTGGAATGGGAAATTTTCGTATTCAATATAAAGTGTAAGGAGGGGTCCCTTTACTTCGCCTTAAGTTACACCAACACTTATCAGCTGGCCTCCATTTAAAATGATCACTGCACTGCACTGGAAATTATCCCGTGTAACTGTTGTTTTAACCAGGCTCTACGTACTCCACATCTTCTTAGTAATTATGTTTCACACGACGAAACCATTAGAGATGCAATGTTATAAATTGGAAATTTCCAACAGAGCCACAAGTACGGTATTTTATATTATAAGCCATTGGTAAATGCTGGTCATTTTGTAGCAGATGCCAAAGCAGTGTAGTATTGTCAATAGTACGTGAAAAAGAAGAGATAAAAGTCCACATGGCAAAAGTCATGGCCATTGATGTTTAAAACTTCTCAAGAAGTGCTTAATAATTTGAAATAAACTAAAATGATAAAAAAGTAAATAAAGACACTGCCAAATTTGTTTTTTTTTTTTTTGTCGACCAATTTGTTTCATCCAAAGACACTTGTCTTCGAGGCTAAAGAACGCTCTGGGCTCTAGAATGACGAAGCATTGCCAGCATAACGAGTAAAATATTTGTGCAATATTCTGTCACTGCACATATTATTTAAGTTTACGAACAAAAAAGATGGCGCCCTTTAAATTTCATAATGTGAGTTACACCGAGTTACCCAGCCAGTCCCAAGTACACTGGCTTGAACAAGAAAGTTTCCTATAGCCAGCTTGAATCATACAACACAGTAACCTCTTTTGCTCTTATTTGATTAAATGTACACTCTTAATGATTTTAAACCATACAATGAAGAGAGTAAGTTTGATAAATACGTATTCAAAGCACCAATATTGTATTCCAAAGTCCGTCGCTGCGACGTGCCACAACAGCATAACGCAGTTCGCAGTTCGTCATAGACTTATCATATTTTTCGGTGATTAATGAGCGAATGTAAAGAGAAATGTGCATTGTGGGTTCATCAGGAAACCATGGCCCAGGTCAGAGAAAGCTTCCTTTCGCCTGGGAAATTGTCAAATTATCCCTACGATATTATGTGTGTAATCACACCACCCTTCAGACATCCTTACCGGATTCTTGAACTGGTTTACAGGAAGGGAAGAGTCTTCGATGAAAAACCGAAATTTCTTTACAAAGTTCCATACAATGAGGGGACAGCTACAGGGACAGTTGGCGATCGCCTCATAGCTCTGAAAAATGAAAGTTTGACACACTAGTCAACTACAGCGCGGTTTTCCCCACGCCTCAAATTGCAGTCCCTAACCAGTAGCGCTCGCTCATAAATCACTTTGATAAACTTTGGAAATGGCAAAAATCGGAAATTGACCACCCATAGTTTGTCTAAAAAGGCAGCAGAATGTAGGAAACTTTTTAAATACCGTCGCAGAGCCTCAATCATCAGGTCTTAGACAATATCATGTAACAATAGCGACCTTCAATCTTTGTGCGATATATAGATTTGCTAATATGATGTGCAGGTTTTTTTTTTTTTTTATTTTTACCCAAAATTTTCAAATAATCTCACAGGAAACCCCAGATCTTACCTTTTCTGAAATACCAACTTCATGTTTTCAAATAGGCGCTAATTATGTCCCAAATACACTTAATAATATTCAGAAACTTTGGTGCTTGCCCTCTTGAGACAGTCTAGATACTCCACTGGTCCCTTTTCAGATTTCCTTCGAGAAAATCCAAATCCAAACATTTCCATATCCCTTCAACAAAACTGTCATTTTCATAGTACTTTTCGTAGCACATGCAAAAGTTCTGCATTTTTGAACATATGAATAGGCCTTTAGCAATAAGACACACTGCAGTGCAGTACCGGTAACTAACCGATGAAAATATTTTGTTATAACAACATCGAAATACTGTCTTAATTCTTCTGTTGATGGATCAATCTTGTTTATCCGATGAGTTAGATAGAACGTTATCCATCCTGGTGTGATGAAATGAGGGGGCAGAAGTCATACCGGCACAAATCAAGGCAAAATCCCTTTTTATTCACTATTACAAAAAAAAACTTAGATTACAGTTATTTAGTTTCTCGTATTCCCAACCAAAATTGCATCTCATGAACCTTAAACCTTGATAACCATCCTGCATTTAGACACTTCAGCTAGAACGATGGTTCAGTCACCCCCTCCCCGGCCGTCAGTTGAAAACAGCATCCCCATAATATCCAATATTCTAACGTTGAATGCTCACTGGTGGGAACAAGGAGCGGTTGACAGCTTTTTAACATTTTAGAGCTTAGAAGTGACGTCATGTGTCGTCTGTTTCACTAATTGCTCAACTTCTGACGTGTTATGTTGATAACATGTTTCAGTGCATCAAAACTAATGGATATATTTCCAACCACATATGTACACGTAGAGAATACTTATACGTGCTGATTAAAGAGCTTTTTGTTCAACAGCTCCAGTTTAAATTACATGCAAAATAAATTGCTATGAACGTTGCTATGTCAAACCATTGATAAAGCAAACAGAAAGTCTCGAAGGCGGGACAAAAATCATCAATATGAATTTCACGTGACTGTACCTTTGCTTTCAATCTTTTGATACCAATTCAACCAAACCAAAGCGTTTGTTATATATATTGCGTACATAAAATCCTGTGGGGAAATCGCCATGCAAATTTGACGTTTTCTATAAGTTCACAAATGAATGTAGTTGGTCAAATTCGTTCCCCCCTACCCCTATCCAACAAAAATGAAGTAGGTTAGATTCACTGCCCACGACCCTCACCCAACATTGTTCGACGACTTATCTCTGCAGTAACTAGATATTTTCAAAGAACGTCGATATGAAGTCAAACGATAAATTTTCTCTTTTACGAACTCTTTCCAAAATGTGTTCTAGTTGCAAAGAAGGAAACGCTGCACTTTAGGGTTAACTGGAAATCTCGTTATCTATTAAATTAAAGTTTTATATGACAAAGAACGTTTCGGGAATAAAGAACAATAATGTGAAAGTTTACATCCATGATTGCCTTAATCTCAAGAGGCTAGTGAAAAGAAAGTACATTAAGGAGGGCACTACTTCATTTATGTACTTTTCAATGAATTGGAAGTACAAGGCTAATCATTAAAGTTCATTGCTACATGACCGATGTAACTTTTGTTTGATTAATAAGTTTCGTTAAATTTACTTCTATCATGTCTTCTCCCCATCGATTGAACACATTATCTTAAAGCAACATTCCCAAAGGGGCTAAATGAGTGCTGTTACCAAATATATTAAAAAATATTCAGAACAATTAGCGAATTTAACAAACAAAGATGCAGTGATAGCACCCCTTTTCTCATTATTCCGAAAGTAGGAAGTTTGATTATCAACTTCTTTTGAAAGAATAATATCAGTAGCCCTGATTTTTCGAGGATTTCTCTCAAGGAAAGGTGGATGCAGTATTTTAAGTGATCGTCAGCCTGGTGGAGGGTTCCCCTTCTCTTGGAAAATTTTATTTAGCCTTAGCCTTAGCCTAGATGCAAAGTGGTGCAAGATTTCTGATTTTGAAAGGAATAGTGTTGAAATTTGAATTTGTGGTGGTTCACGGAGATAAAACTGAAAATTTTGTGCCTTTACGTAATGTCACGCACCGTACCACTACCTTTCAAATGTTTTATTTAAATTTGCATACTTTTAGGAGTCAAAATAATAAAAAAAAAACGTCAGCCTAGGAGTATCGGTACCGGAGCATTTCAGTTTTTGACATTTCCTGCCCACAAAACGTGATTCTGACGTAATCACTTTCTAAGCGAAATGCTGCCATCGGTTGGCGCGGAGCTTGCAGAAAATATCGAAAAATCATACCTCTCAGATGGCCGGAAATAGAATTTCTAGGACTTATAAATAGAATCTAAGCAGTCGCTATCCTTTTTGTCGTTTGCAATAAAATGCTTACTTCAAAATAATTTAGCAAACTGCAACATGATCAGAAACTTATCCATAAATACTTTGACCCCCAAAATATAATTTTGTCCGAAACACTGTCTAATCGGAGTGCCACCATTGGTTCGTGCGGAGCGTAAAAAATGAAAAATTGCCACCCCTCAAATGACAGAAATTGTAAAATGTACCACTTACATTAGATTAAACGGTCTTGTATCTGTTCGAAGGTAAAACTATACAACGGAAATAAAAATGTACTAATGTTTCTGTATTGTGACTCCTGATAAATTTAAAGTGGGTATGACACGGCCACAAAAACTTTTGTGTATTGCAAGATTCGATACAGTGTGTTACAAATATCATCTCACATCCCATTAAAAACCTCTACAATTCGGCATAAATGATATTTAAAGGAAAACATTAAAAATCCAATTTCAAAAATTGCCGCAACAGGTCACCTGACTTTTATAACGTAGTTGGCGGCACAAACCACGCCCTATTGAAGAACGCGCATCTAGATGTGGCACTTATGTAACGCTCGGTAAAGTTATCTTATCCTACCAACTCCATGAAAACGATTGCACCACAATGCTCGTCAAACTTACAGAGCGAAAGGCGCGGAATATGTCGAGCTTCGGAGCAAATCATTGGCCAAAATGTTCGCGTGCAGATGCGCGCGTAAAAAAAGTAGTCTGTTTTTGTGCAAGAAAGACGCGGTTCGGGCGCTGTACAGAACAGGATGGGCAGTCCACAACGAGCGCGTCCTTACTTCGAGAGCGTCTTTACTGTATGAGCTGTTTGGTAAAGGTGATATTGCGAATACTAGGCAGTCACCGCGCAATGCACAATCCACAATGTAGTCAGTGGCCACACTGACTGCTATCGTAGCACCAGTGTTTGCAATGATGTACTCGCTAACACGCGTCACCGTGTACGTGACTCGATGATTGTGAGCTCACTGGTACAGTGTTGCCAGAGCCTCCTAATATACGGCTCTGAGTGTTGCTAACCTTGCCTCCAATGACGTCACCATCTTGAGACGCGCTCACTTACGTTTTTTCGCTTTCGGATTTCTAATGGGCTGAGCCTGGCCTGTAATTGGGAATTCACAACGTCTTATTTCGGTATTAATGGACATAATTTAGCAGGAAAAACATTCACTTTATGTCAAAGTGTATCCAAAGAACATTTACCGAGAATCTCACTTTGGTCGTGTCATGCCCTCTTTAAGATCCGCTGAATTGATGAAGTTGTCTGTGTGACTTGCCGAACTTCCGACTATGGATGATTTATCTCCTATCATCTCTTGCATGTAAAATGGCAAACTATTGCCCACCTCTCCTGAAAATCCTCCTGCCCCCTTCAGGTACGTCTATGCCAGCCAGGGAAGAAATCAAAAGGATGGGCTCCACCCCTTTGAGGATTCTTAAAAAGGTGAGTGTCCTTACATGGAATATGGTGCCACAGATGTTACCTAAAGTTTTGAAGTAAAAATTGTGTTATTAAAGTTCGTATTTTTTAGGATAAAAAAGCATCCCTGAAAGGCGGTCATGACTTAATCCCCCCGCCCCCTGCCTACGCCACTGACTTAGTGTCATTGCTAATAAAAAAACTTTTTATACATGTACACACACGCACCCTCAAACACAAACCGTTTTCAAAATAGCAGGTACAAAGTATTGTGAGGTGTGCTGTATGAGCTACTTTTCATCAACAAATTTCAATAACAACTAGAAAATGTGGTTACGTACCGTAACCACAATGGACATGACATTGTGCTAGTCTTTGGTTGCCCATGTAGGGGAAGGATGGACTGCCTGGTTAATCCGACGCACAACAGGGACGTAGATTTGGTATGTGGTTTGGGGGACAAAAATTTTCCAACAGACTATGTTGAACCCTATTTCGTGTCCAGGACCGGAATGATCTATAAGCAATCCACCCTATGAAAGCGAGTGCACTCGTAGGCCTACAAACACACACAACCAGACACACATACACACTCACAATGACATGCACATACACTCAAAGTGACGTTTTCAAGAAGCCCCCCATATCCCAAAATGTTATTACATTTTGGTTATTCTCCTTTTTTTTATTTATTTTTTTTTATTTTAAATTTGCCTGAATTATTGGAGGGGCAAGGCCTATGTTTGCTTCCCCCAATATTTTCATTGGTGATGCAATAAGTCACATCAATTTACGTCACTTTGTTCGAGCAAGCTATCCGACGGTGATTCAAAATCACTTCGTACTTTACGCAGAAACTAGCAGACACATCCCCCCGCCCAGCATTCGGCATGCTAGGTAAACTGAGCCTTGCATGTATACGATCTTAATACGGCGGTATGACCTTTATGTCACCATGTCCGGATGTCAACATGAGGCCTGCTACGTCAGAACGTACATAAACCTACAGTGAAAATTCCAACGTGTATGGCAAGCGAAATGTCCAATAATTAGAAAAACCAAGTTTATCGGTCGAAAAACCAAGATTATCGGTCGAAAAACCAAGATTATCGGTCGAAAAACCAAGTTTATCGGTCGAAAAACCAAGATTATCTCGATATCTTGGTCTTTCGGTCGAAAAACTTGAATTTTCAAGATAACTTGGCTTATCGGTCGAAAAACTTGGATTTTCAGTCGAAAATCCAAGTTTTTCGATCTATCTGGTATATCGAAAGATAAACTTGGTTTTTCGAAGCCGAATGTCCAATAATTAGAAAAACCAAGTTTTTCGATCGAAAAACCAAGTTCATCGGTCTAAAATCCAAGATTATCGGTCGAAAAACCAAGTTTATCGGTCGAAAAACCAAGTTTATCGGTCGAAAAACCAAGTTTATCGGTCGAAAAACCAAGTTTATCGGTCGAAAAACCAAGTTTATCGGTCGAAAAACCAAGAGTTTCGGTTGAAAAACCAAGTTTATCGGTCGAAAAACCAAGTTTATCGGCGAAACACATGGTTTTGATCGATAATCTTGGTTTTTCGACCGATAAACTTGGTTTTTCGACCGATAATCTTGGGTTTTCGACCGATAAACTTGGTTTTTCGACCGATAATCTTGGTTTTTCGACCGATAATCTTGGTTTTTCGACCGATAATCTTGGTTTTTCGACAGATAAACTTGGTTTTTCGATCGAAAAACTTGGTTTTTCTAATTATTGGACATTTCGCTTGCCATAAACGTGCATTGTGCATTACTGTGAGAGAAGTTCACGAGCATGACGTCTTTGTTTACAATCGGTAATTTTGGACGTGCAAGAGAATACCATAATACAGGGCTCTGATTGGTTGATGTTTTTAAGCCGGTGTTTTAAAAGGAGAAGCTTCGATCTCTTAGGATGCTTGCATTTAGAGTAGGAAAGCGTCCAAAAATTTAATATCAAGTATTGATAGAGGCCTTGGAAAGTACTTATTTTCTTATTTGACTGTTTTCTGTTACGTTTCTTTGGGATCATGGCCACTACGCGTCCGGTCGTTCCACTAAAACTTAAATACACTTAAAATAGGGGTGAAGGTTGTTGGCTGTGTGTGGTGTTTAAGGCACAATAGATGTTCCAACAATAGCCCTTTCTCGTTTCTTTTACTTGTCTTTTTGATTTAAAACAAAAGGAGATGATAAAACCTTGGCAAATCAAATGTTTTGAACTTGGAAATGTGATCATCACCTCTCCAAAACAGCTGTTAATATTATTTTGCATGTCTGATATGGAGCATGCCTAACAAAATGTTCTAATCTTTCAAGTCAGTGTATACACCAGGTACCCGACAGGTATGGCGATTTGGTACCCGGGTCCTACTTTTTAGTAGGGCCTATACCCGTGCAAAGGCACTTGTTGCAATTCCCTACCTGCCACCGAGGATTGAAAAACCTGTCCGAAAAAAGTACAGCAAGTGTGTAGTACTAAATTTGTCTCTGATTTAGAATAATTGCCCGGAATGAAGTGAACCTGCGAATGTACGTGCAGTTAATGTACACTAGCTACGTTGACGTTTGACCTCAGCTGGCCTATGCCAATCGAAAACCTATAATGGTTTATACGTATGGTAAAATAGGAGATTTCCATCGAAAATTCGGACTTGAGGTTTGATTGCACTTTGCCTTCTGTCGATCTGTACGACATTATGTGAAATTCTTTTTGTTTATACGTTCAATCGGTCACATTGCTTGTACACGATCGCAATGGACCGTACATAATGACTTTATACTGCTGAACGCTGCGCCAAACCCGGCACTTACACTACTGTACACATTTTCTACATTCCTTCACTGAAAGCAGTTCAAACGGAGACATCGTAGCATGCCGCTCAGTCGAACTTCCAGGGAATTGCGACAAGAAAATTATACGAATGTTTTCAAATTTATACAATTGTCTTTATAATCACTTCATAAGTCAAATGTAAAATTAATCTGGTGACCAAACAGTTCTACTAAACAAAGTGATGTTGAAAATACAGACCAAAGTAGGACAGCATCCCTCGCGTTCATGACTGCGTCATATGTAAAGTAACAGGCATATTACCTACTTAATATTAATGTTAGCCTACTTAATATTAATATTAGCCTACTTAATATTACTATCAGCCTACTTAATATTACTATAAGCCTACTTAATATTACTATTAGCCTACTTAATGTTAAAATGTCGAGTATTTGAGGAAAAATGTACCGCATTTCGTAATTAGTGACATTTTTCACACAATCTTGTCACATACCGGTCTCCTTTGCTGCACAAATCTTTTCCCAAAAGATCGGTTTGTTTCTCATTGGGAGTCGTCCGATAAACTGAACGAAAGAAATGGGGTCACGTGATCATCAGAAAATGCGACCAACCACAATAATGGACATGCTGTGTCATGTCCATTAAAAAGAGGTGTATCAAAACTCTGTCCCACAATACGTTGTAATTGCGATTGAAATGATCTATGCCCAAGTACTCGTATATAGCTAACTGTAAGCAAGGTATAGACTGGGTTCCTTTTTACTCTTATTTGTTGCTGTTTCTGACACTGAGTTCTATGATGTGTAATTATACATCGATGTAGTAGACTATATAAAAATTTTCCAACTGTTGGTAAAAATTTGCTCGTTGATGGAACAAAACCTAATCTTTTCTCTTAACTAGTTCGACAGGTTGAGAAAGTAAAAAGGGTACGCAAAAAGATACGCCGTGGCTTACAGTCTATATGCCTATTTAAAGGGCGATTCCTCATTTTTCCTGGCCATATTATAAAATTTTTGAAGCTGCGCAGTCAAGTTCGTAACTAGGTGGTATGGGCCTTGTCAAAGTTTCCAAAGCTATGAAATTCATTCATGAGAAATATAAATTAATTCGTTGCTTTTAAGACGCGTTGTCTCTGACAATTTTCACTGATATTGAGATGTTTTATATAACCAGGGAGGTGTCCCTGATATAACAAGATGCATTCAGTGCTGAGATATGTCACAAAGGAATCTGCTACTCGGATCAGCAACTCCCCTTCAGAAGCAAAGCTAATTATCTTCCAGTGGCTTAGTGAAAGTGTGCCCTCACTATTTTCGTTTGACTTGTGGAGCCTGACAAAACAAGTTCAGGTTCATTTAGTGCACTTGCTATATTATGACAAAGCCAGGTTGTTTAATTTGGTGAGCCAAAACCGAAGTCAGATCCTAGATTGTAGGGATATGTATTGCTCTACTTTATGGGTTCATACTGCTAGTTCAAGATTGACGCAAAATATTTGAATGGGTAAGAAATCTTCTTAGTACATAGACAAAATGCAGCACGAAAGATATCACACAACCCATGGCTGTTCAAGGGTCGTGCTTATCTCAATCAGTTTGATGCTCTTACATATTTACATGTTTTCGGTACAAATGTTGGTAAAAATGTTGGCAGTTGTAACGTTCGTTTGAAGCTATATCAAATATCGTTCAGTTTAACATCTCAGCTATGTTATGTTAACGAAGCTTTAATATGAACTTGACTGCTGGTTTTGGTCACTGCTCTGCCTGTCTAGCAGATTGTGCTTCATATCACTTGTTAAATCATATCTCTGTTTAACAGGCCTTATTGAAGCCGTACCGTCGTCAGGGGGACACGTGCCCATCTAGAAAACCTTGCGCCCCACCTGTCCCCCCCATTGAGATCTGGGATTTTCAAAGAAATATGTCTTCTTTAGTTAGAGTGTGACTACACCAGATTCCATAGGCCTATGGTTTGATTCTTCATGATACGAAAAAGCAGTAATTTTCTGTTTACTTCAAATGACAAAATCGTCCACAACATCTCAGAAATGCCATTTCTGGCTGTCTGAGAGATTCATTTTTCAAAAATTTCAGCACGCTCTGCGACAATTCAAGGTGACGCCCAGGTAACCTTTCAGCAAGTTTTTCATTTTCCATAAAAGAATCTCATTTAAATGCAAAAAAGCTGCTTTCCCTAGAGTTCAGCTTCCCGTTTTTCAAACTGCCTACTGGAGCCACTCATGGGAGTGGTTTTGTTACCAATCTAACCTTACTCAAGTTACCCAAGTAATTGTTATAAGTCTTTAGTCGATGGAATTACCCTGAAATGACGACTTAAATACTACACAAACTCTTAAACCCAAGAGCTTTCGGTGGCTTCGCCACGGGACCCCACCAGGGGCAAAAACGGGACCCTTGGACCAGTGGTGCAGGGAGCAATATGAAAGCGGAGGCGGAACAGTTTTGGACCATGCTCCTCATCCTACCCTACTGACAAAAAGGTACACTTTTCATGCCAACTTTTTCGCTTTTTTTCTAAGAGCAAGAACAACTTTTAAAAAAAAAAAAAATAACAAAATCTGACTTTTCTTAAGTGCGAAAACTACTGTAAGCCTAACAGGAGCGTAATTTGCGGCGCGTGGAGCGCGCCGAAATTTTGGGTCCCTTTACAAATTTGTAAATATGGAGATTGTATTGCAAAAATAGTTTAGATTCATGGTATTCTGTAAGGAAATTTGAATATTTGGGGACTATCGAAGAATCTGCATTTCCTAACAGCATATAGCTGAGATAGCATGTTCACCATCGTTGTTACATTATGTTGTCTAAGGAGTGCGGATTGAGGCTTCTCGGCGTCTTCAGATAGCTCCCGAAACTTTGTTGCCTGTTTAGGACAAAATATTTAAAGATGAAAAGCTTATATTGAAGAAATCTTAGGGTAGATGCGCACTGTTTAACAAGATGTTTCTTGACTGGATGTTGTCATTGTATTGTATCGGTTGTATTCTTTGGGATTAGGTTAGGGACAGGGTTATCGTTAGACAGTTAGGAAATTTCTTGTTAAGCAGTGCGCATCGCCCCAAAATTTTAGGGAAACGGTATGTAGCGACTACTTACTGCATTATGGGTTGCAATTAAGGGCACGAAGCAAGCCGAAAATCTTTCCTTTTTAAAAATAATAATTACAAATATGGTGCTTTTTATTAGGAAGAATTCGGAATTTTATGAAACCACTCTGTATTTGACCGGTGTTTCAAATGGCCAATTTCCGAATTTGGTAGGCCAATGTTCCTGCCTGGAAAATGAAGTCTTGCCCGAGAGGCTATCTTTAGTTGGCGCGGAGCTTACAGAAAATTTTTAAAAATCGCCACCCCTCAGACAGCCGGATATGGCATGTCTCGGGCGTGAAAGAAGAAGCTGAGTTTCCCGATTTTTCCTTCAAGTGGGGACACCACTGAATCAGGGTCGTATTGCGGCACGCGAAGCGCGCCGAAATTGTCGCCCTTTTAAACAAGTATATGTGGAAATGGAGTTGGTGGAATCCTGAAGAATCTGTACTTCCTACATATATTGGCGTCAAATCTGAGAATGATTGCAAGACGACTGAATCGTTGTTTCTACATAATGTTATCTAAGGACTAAGAACTGACACTCTCCGATGACATTTCAAAAGTTTCCCAAACTTTGTTGTCCTTTTTAGACAAAATGTTCTAAAATCAAGAGCTTTCTTTGAAGAAAATTTCAAAGGCAATTTACAAAAATAGCAATATTCTGCCTGTGTTTCTTGATGGTGTGGTATCACATACGTTAAATATCTGATTTTGTCAATTCCAGAGCTCGGAAAAGTTTACCAAACTGATTTACGAGCGAGAACTAATGCATTCTATAATGCATTTTGCGGCCCCCTGAAGCGCACCCGGAATATTTCTTCTTTTGAAATATAGAAAAATGAAAAAAGGGGTTTTCTTATCCGGGAAGTGGGGGTTTTCAATGGGAGGTTATTGCCCCAGCTCCCCCTTCCCCGCTTCCTACGACTATGCCTTGGATCTCAAATGCTAGGGCTTCTAGGGCTGCCAGGGCTTCGCTTTTTACTCTTGGTGGCGCCCCTGCACCATCAGGTTGTCTAGTAGTACCCATGCGAAATCCTTGTACTCCGTAGCGGTCCCTGAGAGTGGAAAGTGTGACGACGCCCACTGTACGGAGATCCTTACCAAAACCAGGGGGGGTTCACCGTCTATAGCCGAACAGTTAATTTACGAAAGCCTATGCCCTAAACTTTAAAACAAAGGTTGATTGCTCGTGAATAGCTTGCAGTCCCGGATCCAGACATCCCAAGGGGGTGGGCTGAAGTTAAGAAAAACAGGGGTGTGAGGGAGTGGTGCACTGCTAATTTCCTGTATGTTTTATTGTTGATGTGACGAAAAAGGCAGGGCTGGGTCCGTAAAATCCCCCCGCCCCTTGAATCCGCGCTTGACTTGTCGTCGTGGATTCAACAACTTACCAAAATAGATATTATGTATCGACGACACTCTGTTGTAATGTTTGGAGTTATAATAATGAAAACGTACTGGCACCACTGATCTTTGTACAAGACATGTTTAACGGTGGACTGCACGCAGTAAGCATCATCTCATGTGTGTATATGGCGCGTGAGCTAATCCGATTAGCTAACCAATCGACTGTTTGCATTTGGTGATGTTGGTTGGTCATTCATCCACATTGTGAAATCATTCTCTGTCATATGAGTGAGGCCAAATGGGGTCCCGTACGACCTGTAGATTGTCCTTCAATGTAATACGTCCCCCTCTTTGCATTTTACCCGTCAGGGCTAATGATCAAACACAAATCTCGCAGTTGCTGGACTACTTCAAATAAGCTTAATATAATTGAATCTTGTTATATTCCTTAATATGCTTTTGTGTCTGTGTTGCGTGTATGCTTTCCATTCGATTTTGTAACGGTTAAAATTTCATTGGCCTAAGCATCATTTTCTTGATTGATGGGGAGGGTGGCAAAGGGTTGTGTTTTTTATTTGGGGGGGGGGGGGGAGGACTGGATTTCTGACAAACCCGGTGCACAATGAAAGCTGAGCGCCACCATCCGTGGGACGGAGGGTTCAGAAAATTTTGGAAAATCGCGACGAATTGTATTGCAGAGAGAGATAAGGACTTGGACTATATCAGTACACATTCAGCGCATGAATGGCAACTTGATATTTGAAAACTGTGGGGTTATTACCCTGCAAAAATATGTTACTACCCACCTAAATTTAAAGTAGCTATTTCACAAAAATGGTTATGTCAATTCTGCTAAAATTTATCGTCGTCCATGCCAATTCATAGGAAATATTTAAAGAATCATGCCGTGGTCATGAAATAAGAATCTGAATTAAGAAATTTTTCATTCAATCAGGCAGTTCGTCTACAGCAGGACAACAAGATAATACAGTTGATTATTTGATGTCATATTGTCATTTTATATCATATTTTTAACGTCATATTTTTTTTATCTGCGATCGCCAGTGAGGAGAAATACTCGAGGCTGGACACTTTCATGGGAGACTCCATCCCCCAAGTCATACCGTAGTTAGGCCACTGTAAATTTCGCTTAACTACGTAAATTTTTCATAAAGTGATAGACTTGTTTTAAGATGTAGAAAAATTGCTTTCTTGACAGGTTAACTAAATTAATTAAATTAGATGATAAATTGAAGGCGCTGCAGTACATCGGAATCGACTTTCCTTTAAAAGCAAAATGAAGTAAAAAATTGAGTCAAAACTTTAAATGTGTTGAAATAAAAATACGCTCAATTTATGAATTTATGTGTCTTAATCTTAAAAAATCTTAATCTTAAATTTTCGAATCTTAATCTCAGATAAAACTTATTTCAATTTATCCTGACTATGGCTCTCTTTGTGGTGAAAAGTTACCGGTTGAACAATAATCGGGATAAATGCACGATTATAAGGTTAATGCAAGTGATACACGGGGCACATCGCGAGTGCATCCAGCGATAGCATAACCCCCTAGAGTTCATTCTCTTGTCCTAATGCACAGATCCAGAGTTGTTTGTCCATGTCCGTTCATACACATCAATATTCTAAAATAAACGACGGAGAAGAAACAAAATTTCGTTTAAAAATAACTCCGCCTTAAAATAACACAACCACGAGTAAAGAGTTGTCTGTGTGCGGTTATCCATTACCGAGAGTTCATCCCTAGGTAACGTTTGGTCATCTGACTGTAATGAACCAATAGACTTAAGATGTTATAAGTTTTTATAGACAAAATATCATCATTCATATGGTAGTAATTTGGGGTTTCATAAAAAAAAAATTGTCATTCCAAACTAAACACATGATTCGATTTAAAGATAAACTGCCATAACAAGGGCCTATGAGGTGACTCCACTTGTTACGTTATTTATTATGACAGACAAAAAGGACGGACATAATCTTAAGCTCCGACTATGACTTTTATCCAGTGTTGTCCAACGTAGGAGGCTACCTTACTTCCCTGTTCAAACTTACCTTCAGGGGCCAGTAGGTCCGTCCCGTTATCCCGCCAAGTCCCTTGCAAACTCCAGCTTTATTTTGGCTACCGAAATTTCTTGAGACAATCCATAACATGTCACAGAGAGATGCAAGAAAATTGAACCTGTCAGTTTTTAATTTCAAACATTCGCAGGGAAGACTCAAAGTCTCTGTACTCTACTGCTTCACTGCTTGTGGGTAAACAAGAGAAGACTTGAAAGGTTCCGATTTTTTTCACGGGGGGGGGGGGGGGGCGACGGCTAGTCGCCTTTAACAGTATTTTTGAAAGTGTTTCTATTGATCGCAATTAGACTCAGGTTAATTGCACATTGTTTAATCTCAAAATTGTCTAAAAAGTGATAACAGCAGATTCCCACCCTGCTTTTTCAAATCCATGTTTCGCGTTCCCCCAGTGATCCCGTTTTGACAAAGATTCTTGTATCAACCTTTATATATAGATTAGACTTAATATAGCGCACGATGTGACATAGTCATTCACGTGCACTTTACAAGTAATAAATGAGAGATAATACTATAGGTTGAAAAGGTAAGTCTTTAGTCCAGCTTTAAATTTTGAGGTATTCGAGACACTTCTGAGAGAGAAAGGAAGGGAATTCCAGAGTCTAGGACCTGCAACCATAAAGGCACGGTCACCATACGACTTGGAAGTGGTGCGTTGAACTACCAATCGTAATGTGTCAGTGTTAGATCTGAGATTGTGAGTGGCATTAAAATCTTTTATCAGCATGTCATTGAGATATTTTGGCCCTTGATTATTTAGGCATTTGTAGACTATTAACATCAATTTAAACTTTATTCTTTTATCAACTGTGAGCCAGTGCTCGGATGAAATGTAGGAGGAAACAGGATCATATTTTTTAAGGTTATGCAAGCAACGAACTGCCATGTTTTGCACTATCTGTAATTTACTTATGTGTATCTTGGGAACACCAATTAAAAGACTGTTTCCATAGTCAAGACATGATGTCACAAAAGCATGCAATACACTCCGAGTGGCTTCTATAGAAAGATACTTCCTAATAGAACGAATGGCTTGCAGATGCATCATAGCTTTTTGGCATTGCTTGGTAATATGTAGCTGCATGTCAAGGTGCTCATCAAACCACACCCCTAAATTCCTCACATACGGGACTTTTTGCACCACACACTCTCCTACTCGGATTGAATTCACTTGTACTTTGGCTAAACTGGATTTGGAGCCAATCAGCATAAATGCAGTCTTTGAATCATTTATTTTTAGTTTATTTGACAACATCCAAGCTCTCAAATCCCTCACACAGTTTTCAATATCAGCAACTGCTTTCCACTGGTTTGTGTCTTGACTGGGGTTAAAAGCTAAGTAAAGTTGGGTGTCATCAGCATACACATGAACTTGGGGTAAATGCTTCTGCACAACAGCAAATAATTGGCTGGCATACAACAAAAAAGCCACGGGACCGTAGCAGCTTCCCTGGGGCACACCATAATGGAGTGGTCGCGATTCAGACATAACACCTGACTGAAGTTGCACACGCTGAGTACGATTCCTAAGGTAAGAACTCACCCAGGCAAGTACATCACCAGTGATGCCATAATCTTTTTCCAGTACCACCTCCAGTATTGAATGATCTATGGTATCAAAGGCAGCGCTTAAATCTAGGAGAACTAGAAGTGTGACTTGCTTTTTGTCCATAGACATCAGGATGTCTGAGGTAACTTTGAGCAACGCAGTCTCCGTCGAATGATACGGCCGATACGCTGACTGGAGATCTGGAAAAACATCCATTTGGTGAATGTGCTCAAGTTGTTGGGCAAGAGCAGCTTTCTCAATCACTTTGCTCAAAAATGGGATATTACTAACGGGGCGATAGTTGCTGAAAACTGGATCTAAACCGGTCTTTTTTAGCATAGGTTTCACTAGTGCTTCTTTCCAAATTTTTGGAAAAGTGTGGTGTAAAAGTGAAGCATTGACAATACTGGTAATAGGTGACACTAGTACGTCCAAACATTCCTTCACCAATCTGGTTGGAATAGGGTCAGAGTGACAAGTAGCGTTACTAAAATCACTGATTAATTTTGAAATTTCTGATTCGGTAACAGGACGGAAATTGTCCAAATTAACTTCAATATTTGGATGACTTATATCTGGTATGTTAATCTCTTGGACCTCATCTAAACTTACACGGATCTTTTCAATTTTCTCTGAGAAAAATGCAACAAAATCATTTGCCAAAACTTTTTCATTTTCTGCTTCAGGTAGTGGCATCTGACATTTACCTTTCCTCAACTCACTTACTATCTTGAGTAAAAGTTTTTGGTCACCCTTAGAGTCACATTTTATTGTGTTATAATATCTTTCCTTTGCCTCACGGATACTACGCTGGTAATCAGTTTGACTCGTTTTCAAACTGAGTTTATTTTCGATACTTGGATGTTTACGGAAAATTTTTTCTTTCCGGCGCTTCTCTCGTTTTCTCCTCCTCAGGTCATCATCAAACCAAGGTACCACAGGTCGAGTGATGATATCCTTAGTTTTTTCCGGGGCAAAATCATCAAGAATCCGAGATAGTACAGAGTCATACTGCTGAGCAGCCTCATTCGGGAGTAATCCAATAACACTGAGTTCCTGTGCTATCTTTTGCTTAAATTTTACCATGTCGATATCTTTCAACTTTCTGAAACGGACAGTTTCCCGGTGAACTTCTGGTTTAGGTACACGCACCGTGAACTGTAGCATATAGTGGTCCGATATAATAGTGTCACACACCGGCTCATCTATGACGAGTTCGTCACAAGCACGTGAAATTACAAGGTCAAGCATGTGTCCGCCGATGTGGGTTGGGCTGCGCACATGTTGAATCAAGCCAAGTGAATCCAGTAAAATCTTTAGTTGGCTAGTTTCTCTACAGTTTTTGTTCTCAAAATGAACATTGAAATCTCCGACGATAAGCAACTTTTGATCGGTAATCAATATTTGCTCAAGATGATCAGTCAATTCCTGCAAAAATACTCCAAAACCAACAGGGTGTTCATGAGAATATGGGGGGCGATATATTACGACAACACAGAAAGTGTCATTAACGATGGTAACATTCCATCTCGAATATTCATACGACTGTTTTTCACCTGCCTCTTCTTTCTTAACCTGAATATGAGACCTGTACTGCAGTCCAGTGCCACCACCAGTTTGACGTGATGTACGTGCATGAAAGTTAAATTTGAGTCCATGAGACGACATGGCAGCTTGTGACACACTATCATCTTGGTGAATCCAAGTTTCAGTGAAAGCGCAACAATCCACTTTGCTGGATAAAACATGCTCAACAATAGTATCAACCTTATTTCTAACAGATCTCGCATTTATTAGTCCAAACCTGGCGAATTTTTTACACGCACCAAGAAAGTCGCGCTTTATTGTCACGTTTGTGAGTATAGAACCTGCGGCTCTCCTGTAATTAAGTTTGCAATCAAGCACTTGGGCAGGTCTAGTTGATATCCTTGTCGGTATACGGAAATCTCGGTGTTCGGTTTTGGTGTGAGACCCAGACCGTACACCGCGATATCGTAGTAATCCATTTCTTTTCAGTACACTAAGCAAAGAGTTATCAGGTCTAGTATTTAAAACCCTTGGTCTATACCTGAGTAGCTGAGATCTGCTATACGCTTTATTGTCCACTGGCATAGTCATGGCAACAATTGCAGAAAAGTACACATTCAAGATCAGCCAAGCGTTCATTCCGACGATCATGGCAATACAAACAGTAAAATCACGAAAAGCAACGGAGAAAAAGGAGTTCTTAATTCGCGGAACAAGTACAAGTGTAGATTTTGTACCTCCACAGAACAGTCTAAGAACAGTCAACGAAAACATTCGATAACATAGTTACAAAAATAAACGAATACCTTGCGATACCAATGAAAAGCATCAGGGCGTCCACAAAAACATCCGCAGTTTAAATGAAAGTAAAAACCGTCACAAAAACTTAGTAAAAGTGGAAAATTGGTGCAGCAATTTAACACCAATGCGGCAGCTGAACAGCGCCAACATAACCTTTGACCATGTATGAGGGTGAAACAAACCTCAGAAGACTGCAGAAACTCTGTGGCGTCACCAAGGGGAGGGGCAGTAAGCACGTGCCGCTTGGAAAATCTTGTGCCTCTCAACTGAGATTTGAGATCTTCAAAAAAAGAAAACAATAATTTATGTCTTCTGTAGTCAGAATGTGACTTCGACTATTTGTGAGATTTGATTCTTCCAGCTGTTTGAGGGGTTGCGTATTTGGAAACTTTCTGCACACCGCTAAGTGAAGGTGGAGTGCAGCTCAGGTAACCCACTCAGAGAGGTTTATACATCTTTCCTTAAAAAACTGTCCATCAACTGCTTTCTCTTTCCCCTAATTCTAGTTCAGCCTCCCTTCTTAAAAATGTTGGCCGGATCAGCTCTTGGAAGTAGTTTCACTAGATTTTTTACCAATGAAATCTTACTTGAAATTGCCATGGAGGTAATTTTAGATCAGTGTTAACTCAATGGAATTCCTTTAAATGCCATATTCTCTTATCCCAATCAGTGCCAATTCTCCTAACCCTCTTACTTACGCCCTCCCAGAATTGTCTTAAACTCATCTTCATCCAGACACAATCTCATTTTATTACTTCAGGGAGAATACAGAGAACCCTAATGTGTATAGGAATATGTAGGAATCGGAATAAGCTTTAGTACTCTGCATTGTTTGAACTACCTGTCAATCGAAGAGCTGAGCAAATAAAGAATTTTTGTAGAATACTACAAAATTTGCAGTTTGGGTGAGAGGACAAGCCCTTTAAATAATGGTTTTAATACCTCACAAACACCCTAAAACCCAGGAACTTCCGGAGACTTCGCTCCCTGGATACCACCAGGGGCCCTAAGACAGGCCCCTAGACCCTGAGCCTCACGGTTCGCGCCAGTGGCGCTTCCCGGTCGGCGCCATGAGTGGATTCTAGGATTTCCCCCTGCAAAATTTCTCCCAGTGCCCCGTAGAAGAAAAATGCTGGTGTCGCCACTGCAGAAACAGATATGTACTTATTTTGACAGTGGTTTTGTGTTCGTGGACCCACAAATCACTGGAAATCAAACGTTTGTCACCATGGTAAAACCGTGTAGACAGGTTTTGTAAAGAATAACATACCCGTTAAAGAATCCACAAAACTCGTTATGGGGATTTTATGAATTAATTTTTCAAAGATCAATACTTTCTCAAAGGTGTTATTTGGCGATTCGAAACTATCTCTTAACCCTTTACCGTTGTTTGGGTCCTTTTTTACCCATGCGGAGAGCGCGGCTGTCACCCATCTTTACTGTTTCACGCCAAGCTCAAAACTGCGAGTAGCTACCCGAAAATTCGGCCACAACAACGAGAGGGACAATATAGTTTAAGGTCACGGGGTCAATGACCTACGGAAGCTGATGCGGGGCGTGCTACGTCCGCCTTTCCGCATACTCCCAGGGCGCGCAAATATGCCCCGATTGGAGCACAACGGTAAAAGGTTAATCTAGAGTATCTGCAGCACGGGTCTGTGCACACACGCAGAGAGAGCGGCAGCAGCTTTGCAGTAAACACACTCCACGGGCGTATTTTAACCCGTTACCGTTGTTTGGGTCCTTTTTTTACCCAGGCGGAGAGCCCGGCTGTCACCCATCTTTACTGTCTCACGCGGAGCTCGAAACTGCGAGTAGCTACCCGAAAATTCGGCCACAACAACGAGAGGGACAATATAGTTTGAGGTCACGGGGTCAATGACCTACGGAAGCTGATGCGGGGCGTGCTACGTCCGCCTTTCCGCATACTCCCAGGGCGCGCAAATATGCCCCGATTGGAGCACAACGGTAAAAGGTTAATCTAGAGTATCTGCAGCACGGGTCTGTGCACACACGCAGAGAGAGAGCGGCAGCAGCTTTGCAGTAAACACACTCAACGGGCTTATTTTAACCCGTTACCGTTGTCTGGGTCCTTTTTTTACCCAGGCGGAGAACGCGACTGTCACCCATCTTTACTGTTTCACGCGGAGCTCGAAACTGCGAGTAGCTACCCGAAAATTCGGCCACAACAACGAGAGGGACAATATAGTTTGAGGTCACGGGGTCAATGACCTACGGAAGCTGATGCGGGGCGTGCTACGTCCGCCTTTCCGCCCACTCCCGGGGAGCGCAAATATGCCCCGATTGGAGCACAACGGTAAAATGTTAATCTAAAGTATCTGCAGCACGGGTCTGGGCACACACGCAGAGAGAGCGGCAGCAGCTTTGCAGTAAACACACTCAACGGGCTTATTTTAACCCGTTACCGTTGTTTGGGTCCTTTTGGACCCATACGGAGAGCGCGACTGTCACCCATCTTTGCTGTTTCACACGGAGCTCGAAACTGCGAGTAGCTACCCGAAAATTCGGCCACAACAACGAGAGGGACAATATAGTTTGAGGTCACGGGGTCAATGACCTACGGAAGCTGATGCGGGGCGTGCTACGTCCGCCTTTCCGCCCACTCCCGGGGAGCACAAATATGCCCCGATTGGAGCACAACGGTAAAAGGTTAATCTAGAGTATCTGCAGCACGGGTCTGTGCACACACGCAGAGAGAGCGGCAGCAGCTTTGCAGTAAACACACTCAACGGGCTTATTTTAACCCGTTACCGTTGTTTGGGTCCTTTTTTTACCCAGGCGGAGAACGCGACTGTCACCCATCTTTACTGTTTCACGCGGAGCTCGAAACTGCGAGTAGCTACCCGAAAATTCGGCCACAACAACGAGAGGGACAATATAGTTTAAGGTCACGGGGTCAATGGCCTACGGAAGCTGATGCGGGGCGTGCTACGTCCGCTTTTCCGCCCACTCCCGGGGAGGGCAAATATGCCCCGATTGGAGCACAACGGTAAAGGGTTAAGTTAAGTAAGGAAAATTGACAGAATAATAGCTGCTCTTAACTTCCCTCTGCCGATCCATACAACGGTAAAACCGCTAGTCACATTTTAGTGTTCAGGTGGATCATTAGTGTGTTCAAAGTGTCGATCTGGTGAGTTCCACTACAGTATTTCACCATTGAAGGATTCTTGGGAACCCTTTGACGTTTCATAAAGTTGTACAAAACGATCAACCCCCATTGAAGCCATTGAACTTCACTACCCAAGTCAACCAAAAATTGCAATTTCATCATAGTTTTTTTTCTGACTATAGACAATATGATGAAATTCGTGATGGCAACAACATGTTTAATGAATTTTAAAAGATAAACTTTAACAAGCTCTAATTATACGATGAAAAGAAGGGACTTAGGCCCGGTCAAAGAAGCTTTTGCAAAGAGTAATAAGTGAGGACGACATGTTTTGCTCAGATATAAACTTTTTCCAATATTTATAGCTTACGCTCAATGACGGAGAGGGGGTAAGAAAAATGTTTTATATTAACGCAGAAATGACGCCCACCTTGAAAATGGTTTTAAAGTGAAAGCAATTGCGTAGTCAATGGGGCACTGAGCCATGTCCGCTACTGACGTGAATTTTATAAAGTTCCTTAAAAGGTAAAATATTGCAACAAAATATTTACTCCAAAAGTTACTAGCAGATGCGCTTATTTTTCAAAAGTTTTCGAAGAGCCTTATTCCCCTTCCTAAAGCCGGCGAACACACAGAATATGTCCCTTTGAGAGAAAACTTGTTTATGTCAAAATGAGGGACACTTTCTATATACTTGTAGAAGGACATGCGAACTCTATAGACAGCAACACACTCTCTGGACAACACAAAGAATACAGAATGACATCTCGCAATGCTACGAGACTGACTCGAGTTATTTCTAGCAACCCAACTGGCCCAGTCCCAATTTCAAAGCTTAGAGGCGTATCCAGAAAGTTTCAATAGAGGAGACGTAGTCTTTGATTGATCGCAATTCTGGGAAGGAGTCTTAGAGGATGGTGTCTTCATCTCCTGTTTAAAATGTTTCCGTTTGGTGCTTTATTTGCCCATCTCGAAGCATATTTAAAGGACAGTCAACTCTTACCCCAAACCACAATTTTTGTAATTAACTCCAGAAATTCTCAACTGACACAGCTCTTTGATTGACAGCATGTTCAAAAATGCAGGGTATTTGTACCTCATATCACACAGCATTCACTGTACAGAGAGTGCTTGAAAGCACACTGAGTCCACGGAATGAGGAGTCTGTGGAAAACATCTTGTCTTTAATGACTTTTTGTATTCGTCACGTAAACATATATCAAAATATACTGTATTTTTACTTAGCTAACAGAAATCTATACATTTACGATATAGCATTTCTAACTTTTGTGCTCTGTACAGTCCAGTAACTGTTTATACAATACAGAACATCATGTATGATAGAGAATGATTCAGAAATCTATATTTATTTTTATACCGTGTAATATTACGTAACTTTTAATATAAATATGACTTGTTTGCTAAATTGAGTGACTCGTTACTCAATTCTGCAAGCTACATATTCAGATTGTACACAAGTACCGTGATTTTACAACGGTATATACACCTCCCCGAAGTGGGACAATTTTTACACAATATGAACTAATGGATACATTAGTAGGTTGAGATGTATAAAACTGTCTCCTACGTATTTTCTATCTCTATTCATATCTAAAAAGCCCCAAAACATTTTAACTAGAAATCACTCATTTAAACACTATATATTTGGCCTTTTTGCCGTTGCTCTATTTGTACAATTAATAAATACCTATTTTTCAAACACACAATTTACTACAAATGCTAGCGTTCACACCTAAGCCTGATGATTGTATGCTCGTCTTAGAAACTGGCTACTATACAATGCTCAAGCAGGGAGTTGTCTGTTACAACTCCCTGCCTCAAGGATGTAATTTTAGTATCTATTCAACTCAACAAGCACAAACCTCTTATTCGCAAAATTCAGGTGTAGGTCCTTGTCTTTTGAACCCGTTGTCGCGATGAAACTGTGAAAATTACCGGTCGGATATGCACGGAAGTGATATCATATTACGATAGGCCTGCAATTTTGTGCTAAATACAACCCGACATCATCGTGACAAACCTCAAACATTAGTTTTTATTTTTTCGTCCTCTTCAAACTCAAATTTGTTGTCGGGTTGGTCTTTAGGGCTCGTTCGACGGACGTACAACGCTGATTGACTCAAGTTTTGTTCTCGAATAAGAATTGTTTTTCTTCTAAACGTATCAGGTAAGCAACAGCAAAATGATTCCCAGAAAGGGCTCAGTAACTCATGATCGACGGATAGGGGGTCGTTTGCCCCCGTCAGGAAACTAACAGCTAATCCTACTATGACACAAATCGACCACGCCATAACACTTATATACATATAGGAAAGCGAATAAAAACTGTAATTCAACGTCTCCCCACTTATTAATGTTGATTCAGTTGGCGATATCAATTCCGTAGTATTGATACTGTAAAAATGGTTTAATGCTGGCGTGATTGTCGTAACGTCTATTACACAACCTTCTATTGACACTGGTGGATCAATATAGGGGGTGGGGTTCAATTCCCTACCGACAGCATAACCTATGCCGCATAAAGAACCCACTACTAGCCCACTTAGTACCCCTTTGGAAGTACTCCAAGGGAAGAAGATTCCTAAAGTGAAGACTCCCAGAACAGGCCCACTAACAATGCCCATTAATATGAGAGTTTTGTTGAGAAGGTCCCCCATGACTGAGGCTAAAAAAGCTAGCACTATCCCCAAAAGACCGCATCCTGCTGCAAATAATTTTGTGATAATAGTAAGTGTTCTGTCCTCTATATCTGGAAACTGAGGTTTGATTATGTCTTCAGCTACAATGGCCGCCAATGCATTCATTCCTGACGAAACGGAGCTGAGAGATGCACTAAAAGCACACGAGATCAGCACACCAGCCATTCCAGGGACCGATCCAACAAGATCAACGATAAACAATGGTATTAGTTGATCCTTTTTCTGTATTCTCTGTGACAAGAGCGGATCACAATCCGCGTAGTATGCATACATCACAATGCCCGTTATCACAGCAAGGATCTGAGTTAATGCAATCAGACATACTCCCAACCAGGCAGCTCTGTTGGCGTTTTTCACACTGCTACAGCTGAGAAATCTCTGTGCAATCAGTTGATTACATGCACAATTGAAAACAACTTGGAACGTACCACCGACAACCAAGGTCCAAAATGAATGTCGGATGGTAGGATCAATACGGAAGTCTAACAGAGTTGTACGATTGCCTTCTGAAGCCAATTGCCACACTCTCCCGACTCCACCAACATTCCAACAGCCAACGATAATCATGATGAAGAATCCAAGAATCATTACTGAAAACTGAGGAGAATAAAGAGAAAAGGAAGGGGTTGAAACTGTTCTGCTACTTCGTTACCACATAACCGTATATTACATCAAATACAAAAAAGTCTAAGTGCACTGCGGCCTGGATTTGTAACATCAAGTTTACAATGATTTGAACGGCCTTCCCAGTGAGTGTTACAAAATACACTAGTTAAAGGGATTTCGCATGCTAAATGCATTTGGTATGCTGTATAGGTTTTGACTCTCGGGAGGTAATAAAGCTCCTGGAATCCACGCTCTTAACTTGGCCTCGAGTTACATAAAGTTTCTCACCTCACCGGTAACAACGAATCTCTTAAAATCAAATCCATGGCTAAAGACCAGCACTGGAAAACGACAAGGAAAATTTTGGTCATTGGCTTATTTTAGACTAACATGGATATATTGTACGATTCAGTAAGAAAATTGTCCAGTATGTAAAACTGTGATACTTTTGTAAATCTGGAAATATCAAAACAGTCTTAAACTGGAACTTTGGTAATTGATTTACTGTAGTTCACCATAAATCCGTTCCGCAGATTTCACCTCCTCACCTTCATTCCATTCTCATATCATCTTCAATTGCTATTTATAAGTTCCGGATACAAATTTATCATCTAGCTTAATGTTCCACCAACTGTGCAGGTTTTCACCCAAAATGAAAGAAACTCGTAAGGGCTATTTTCGAGTGCCATCATTTCATAATGTAGCATCCCTAGAACGTATCCCATATTTTGCAATTACACCAATGAGAAATTGGTTTTAAAAGTCAGTTTCTTGCCGCCATCACCCTGTTTTTTAATTGACCAAATGGGATCATTTACTTTGCCAAACTGAACACCGATGTCGTTGTAACTGAACACATCCAAAATGAAACGTTCGTTTTAATTTGATGGAGTTGATTGGATTGCCTGAGTTTGAGTCCAGTTGCAACCCATCGATGGCCACATTCGTACGATTCCGGTGGAATGGGACTACATTCGGGTATTAAATCGAGTCCGACCTTTGACATTGTATCCACCAAATATCCTTCTACAAATGACACTTAATGTAATTTTTACGAGGCTTCCGTCATATTTTAGGATTTCTTCAATGTGCACCATCAAGTAAAATGGAAGGGAAGGAATTTAAGTCGAAATTTGCAAGACTGCAGCATTAAATTTCATACTTATATATTTTAATGAAAAAATAATGGTTTTCAACCTAAAGCTCGGTTCATGACACCGCTACCCTAAACATCACGACGGGAACCATCGCGTCGAGTCGTCTGGTCGTAGCAGTGTGAGCAGGGTCAAGCCCTTTCGATTTCTGTCGTGTATTAAATCGTCGGCGTGATGGAACATGTTCAGCTACGATTTTTGGTCATATTTTAGGACTTTAATATCCTCAGTGTGCAGCATCCAAAAAAGTGGAATGTGAGAAGGCAATTGGTCTGTTTAATCCAGAGTTACACAACCACGATTTGTCCACGATTGATGGACATTGCCTACCCCTTAGATGTACAGCAGACGTGGCCTGTTACCTGCGACTAAGTATGGGGAACTTATACAAAGAGATCTCATAACATGCTGCTGATCGTGAATTCATTTTATGGCAAAGTATTTTCCTTTTCGTGGTTCACTTTCAATATATTTGACTGGTAATACAATGTTTAGTCCATGTGATAGATGTTTTCATGTCACATCCCCCCTCGTTCAGGGCGGACCGGGATTTTGGTCCTTCAACGGATGTAACAATCAGTTCAGTTACTCTTAAGGCAAAAGTTCAGTTCTGTATGAGTAATGCTCTAATGACATTTCCTACTCTGTTCAACAGATTCAACTACAACACAGCTATTACCGTGGCAACGCTTTGAAGACCGGAAGTAACCTGACCTACAGGCCTACATTTGTTAAATGTGAAATTGACTTTGCTATATCTGCCAGTCTCAAGAGGTACTGTAAACTCTACCCAACGATTGGAAGAAAAATATCGCTTCAAATTTGGAAAGAAACCGGGATTTTAGAATTCAATCTTGTTAGCAGCAACCCTGATATATGATGGAAACTATAACTGACCATAAAACGTCTCATAAGTTCAGTGAGTACCTGTACATGCGCTGTCAAAACTGTGTATGTGTATGTGTGTGTGTGTGGGGGGGGGGGGGTATTTCTAGTCCCATTGGTCGTATATTCCTTCTTTGAAATATATCATTTTTTTCTTCGAATGTATTTCGTAAAGTAAGCAATATGCAGCGACAAAACGTATTTTGGGGACATTAAAGTAATTTTCTTCTATGAGCCCTTCCTTATTGATGACGGCCTAATATATATCCAGCATCTAAGAACAGCTTTCTACCCCAGTTAAACAATTTAACCAAAAAATCAATTTAGCAATTCAATCAATTTACGTGTTTCCACCTTTAAAATATGTCAGTACCTTGGTATCAAGCAATTGTTGTTGAATTGATTGTTGTTGCCGTGGAAGAGGGGCATGGCGCGATACCGCACAATAAAACAATGATATGTTGCGTTATCGAAGTGTTACGGACCCAATGTTAATGTAGTCGTCGGGGCGCTATCATCATGTTGTCGCGATTGTACACAACAAAAAAGGTTGACTCTTAAAAAGGAATTTCCTCCTTTTAGAGGAAATAATAATTCTGAACGAAACCCAATGAACTAACCACGACTATCTTAGCTAAGTGATTAATGCTGGTAAACGTATCATAACTCAAGGTCATACCTACAGCGCCATTAAAACGGAACCTGCAATACCCTCACGTTCAGTACATGGCTTCGAGGGGGAAAGGCCGTGCTCATATCCCATGCAGACTATCGTATGACCAATTAAGACGGTTTAGAGAAATCTACGGTTTGCGCCCACGTGGCAACGCGTGAACTACGAGCCATTTAATTGATTTTTGCATGCATGCGGAACCCGTTTATTACACTTGTGAAGAGAGAAGTCTACAAATCAAATCCTTTAATAAGGGGGTCAGGGTTTAAAACCCCTTGAAAACGTTTTCGCCACCATAGAAATATTCAAGGCTACCACTCTAGAGTCCCCTGTATAAAAGGTTTGCCCCTAGGAAGCCGTTTCGCCACTTCAGTACCTCAGTACCTTGTTTGACACCAAAATAGGAGTTTTATCTACCTAGGGGAGTGGTTTATGGAGAAGGGTGCCCTTCTAGATGCCTAGATGCGAAATGGAGCCAGAAATTCCAGTTGGCCCCCTTTACAGTGGTTACGTTCCTGCTAATGAGAACTCTCGACTTATTGACCAACAGCCCGATGAGTTGAATGAACTAGGTATACCGATATCGAAGAATATCAACATGAAGCGAGTCACCTCGGGTGTTCAGATATGATAGTATGCAGAGCACCATCCGTGGCTAGTAGTTTTATAGAACCTTCTATCGAAACGTATAAGGTGTCACATGACAAACGATAAATTTTTGCATCAGATGGTAACATACACGATGAGTTTTGCGGTGAAGTGAGTTACATTTTAGGAAAAAGATGTAACTTTCAGCTAATAAAAAAGAATTGGGCTAGATACAGTTAAAAATACAAAACTCAATTTACTTCAATTTCAAATTATTGGCTTTGAAGACTAAATTTCTCTTCAAAAGCAATAAACTTGTAAATTTTACACAATAACACTTTCCTTAAATTTCAAATTATTAAATTTGAAAGACTGCCATTTTCTTCCTTCAAAATCAATCACCTTGTACAGTTGTAGTGTTTACATAATGATACCTATTTATATAGATGTAGTAAACGTTTCTTGGAAATCCTCAGTCTGGGTATCCTGAGAGTTGATAAAAATATGAATAGATTTGTAAATTTATGACATTTTCTTTTGTTGGATATTTTGTCTAAAAATTACACCCTTTCCCTAAAATGTAACTAAGTTCACGCTAAACCCATCATGTAATTATGTTACCCTTTGATAAGAAATTGTATTGTCTGTGATATGACACTGTACACGAAGGTTCTATCAAAGTTCAACTATCAAAAGTAATAATACCTTCTAAAATACGGCCGCCGTTTAAAGGAAAAAGCCGCCAGACCAATTAGCAACAGATGGTACACGACCATAGAGCAATTCCTATTATTCTGCTCCATGCGCACGGCAGACTATCATATCTGAACATCTCAGGTAATTCGCTTCATGTTGATATACTTCGATATCGATACCTAGTTCTTCTTCTCAAGGCAACAAAGCACCGGGCTGCCGGTTTATTCATTTCCAAACTAGAAATAAAAGGTGACAAACTGACACTATCTCCAAATACCAGTGTGGAAAAAAGGGCCAAAGCACCTCTAATTTTGAAAAAGAAAATGTTACACTTATTTGGGTTAAAGAAAATAGACATACTGCCATGCTACCTTGCTATGTATCGATCTTCTTGATTTAGCTAGCCTATCGTTTGGGCTTGCCTTTTGTGATTCAGCCTAACCTGAACACCATGTGGACACTATGAAGTTGAAATGTATATGTTTTGTATATATTTTTCCCGGAAGAATGGGTGGTTTCTGTGTGCTTGTGCATGTGCTCTAGGGGGTATACATGATTGTTTCATTGTTTAGGTGTTAGAAATCTCAGTAACTTTCCGATCCAGCCACAAAAAATAAATGGTGCTGGTGCGTGGAAGAACCTTGTTAGGGAATAAAAGTTACCAGTACATGGGTAACTGCTAACACGGGCCTGTATACCAAAGGTAACAATAATCCAAGCAGAAGTGACGACACATTTAGAAACAGTTTGAATGAATTTAACTTTTGCGGTTAATGGGGCAAATTATAGTGTATTTCATTTATACTTTTTACTTCTTTTAAGCAGAAATTTTATACATGAAGTACAAACTTGTGCTTTGCGGCCTAAATTAATTTATCTCTTACAAATGGTTTAAGTTTGTAATAAAGGGTTTTTGTCGAACAATTTGAGGTTTTGAAACATGCTCTACATCAGCAGGTTCGCTTGCCGAGATCCTAGAAATAAAAGCTACAAAACTGCTAACAGATCACTCTCTTAGTAATCTGGTCAGATTCTTCGTTAAACTAACAACTCACCTCATTTATAAAGAAATGATCATTTTAGTTCAAACATCGGCAAGTTTAAAATGCATCAAATGGATGCATTTTCTCACAAATAAGGTTTGATGTGAAAGTCTTTCTGAGATGAAACTTGAATGTTTCAAATGTAAAAAGTATTTTTTCATGCTACGTAAATAATCCATGTGATACATCGTACCAGTGTGTGATTTCAAAAATGATTAATTAGCAAGAAACTTAGGGATATTAAATGTTGTGAAATACTAAGTGAGCTATAGAACGGCACCCAGATTGCCAAAGGCAGTAATTCTATGTTGGTGACTGTTTCCATGCAAATTTTGGCTTCGATAATTCGTCTAGTGGCAAATTTTGGGTTGCCGAGATTGCGTACTTATCACCGATCCAACGCACTGCATGGTGTGCCCTGCCGAAGTAGTTGTTGAAGTGCGCGTAGGTCAGGAGTTATTTCCAGAAAACATTTTGTCATGGCTAATGTCGACAGAATATTTTCCAAAGTTGTGTAAGGAACTTTGGCCGACTTTTACTTAAGCATGGACGAGCAGATGACACAGCACACAGTGCATAGTACCTCGCGGAAGTCCTCCGACAGCAAGGAACTCAAGTGCGATATCTTTGGGGTTCTGGTGAGATCCAAAAGTAAAATTCGGACTCTAGGTGGGAGCTGCAATTGGAAATTTGATAACCTCAATGCATAGATGCATTGAAGCTTTGCTCATTTCACTTCAGTCGACTTTGTTTTTGGCTTTATCTAACACTAAGGAATCTCTAATGTTAATGTTGCGCACCGAAAAGTTGTAGGCTCTATCTACACACCATGCATAACACATGGCTGTTTACTGTAGCCTATCATGTCAACAGGGATATCACTTGAAGTTTGACGAATGATTAAATAACTTAAGTTTAACCGAACACAAAAGCTCAAACAACAACAATAATTTTGGATTCGATATATTAAGTTTACGTCATTTTAAGTTCTTCCAGCATTCAAGCATAAAATATCTGCTGATATCAGGCGGCTTTGACTTGAACAATGGTTTATCCTCTCCCTTTGTATCTAAATGCTAAATAAGAAGAGTATTAATGCTTCTCATCTTAAGATACCGTGTTAACCAGGTTTCATAGTTTTCTGACCTCTGTTGATCCCTAATGAAGACGATCTTTCAATTCTATAGCAAAAAGTATGGCTAGGTCTCTTCTCTCTTCGTAATACGTCTGCATTGAGTGCGCACGTTCCCTATAGATGTTTCGTGTAAAAAGGTTTTTATCATCTCAGAGTTTGCTTTCTGTGAGACTATGTTCTTCGAAGCCGATCACAAACAGTGTCCGATCTCTTCATACAATGTATCTTACGTGGTGAGCTTGAAAGTGCTTCTCGTGCATACACCACTTGTTAAATATTGTGGGGCTCTGTAAATCCAATGCCCCTATAATATTTGCCCAGGCTACGGACTCTAAATGGGTCCTAAATGAATTTTTCAAAGCTGTAGCTTACCTGAAACACATCTGTCCAAATGACTCCTTTAATTCCTCCAACAGAGGTATAGAGGGTGCATACCAGCCCCATTGTAAGAATAGACAGAGGTAAACTGATTCCTGCCACGGCGTTCAGAGCCAGCGAAGGGGCGTAGATGACTATCCCTAGGTACACCAAACCGAATGTTGTGCTGAAAGCAACCACCGACATTCGAACAACCTTGTTAAAACGCAGATCAAAGTATTCATATATACTTGTAAGCTGAAGACGATAAAATATAGGAATAAAAGTACGTGTTATTACGACCCCAACGATAATGCAGTTAAGACTTATCATCCAAAACTCAGGACCCACTACGTATGCCTCAGCAGGGGTCCCGAGATATGTTATAGCGGACATGTAACTCGCTAAGATGGATAAGGCTACTGGTATTGGGCTCATCTGACGATTGCCAAGGAAATATTCTTCTGTAGTTTGCTGTCCACTACCACACAGTCCATGGTAAAGTCCAATTACGGTTGATATCGCTAGCATGAGAAAGAGAGCAAGGTAGTCTACAGCAGAGAATATGCTAGTTTCGGACTCCATTTTGGGCAGAAAGAAAGAAGACGAGACAGAATTCCTTTTAGCTGTTTAGTTTTGATCCCACACGATTCGTCAGATAGTTTTATAAAGCTTCCTCATGTGACATTCATTCCTGTAAAAGAAAGGAAACCGTGTGCTAAGGAAGTTTGTCACTTAAATGACGTCATGAATATCACTCTAAAGGGCTAGAACAGTCAGCCCAGCTTGAAGTAGTTAACAAGACTGTCCTATTTCATGATTGGCTGTTGGGAGTCATGTGACAATATTTTTCTCTTTTAGTGTGATATTTATTTTAATTTTCTGCTTGGCTTACCTTAAAATGTAATGCTGAAGTTCTTAAATATTACGAAAGATACTTAGAAGAAAAATCAGAAGAAAATTATGAGAGTTAGCTGTTGTGTCAAAATAACCATAAGATGGCCGCTCTCGCCCTTTAAAATCCCTGAATATGGAAAACGGGAAAGTTTTTGGAAATTCTGGATAACTCTCAAATACACTCTCTAGTGTCTAAATTTTCCAGAAGAAGGGGTCAAGCATAAAATGAGTTTAATCAATCTTTACGTATCATTTTAGAACATTGTCGATAGATTAAATTATCTTCCTAGAAAGAAAATCAGGAAGACTATTTTCTTGTACCATTTTTATGACATGATTCCTTGAATTTGCCAAGTTTTATCAATAACCGAGGTTATAAAGTTTATTAACGATAGGTGTGAAAGCTAGATTCTCGTTAATATTCCTAGCTTTTTAAAATCAACAGTTTCGTCTAAAACATAAATTTTTCTACAGAAACTAATTTTCAACTAAATATTCTGAACCAAAAGAGAGGTATTTCATTTCAGTTTCAAGGCATTGACATCGTAATTTTCCTTACCCGTTCAATCTACTGAACTGACTAACAATTGGAAGGAGTGTGGAGGTCTTTTTATTTGTTTGCAGATCCTACCTTGGCATGACAATATGAACTAGTTATCATCGCGACAAGGTTCATAGGCTATCTCACACAAATTACAGTCTCAATTTGCAACATTTGAGCAATTTCAAAATGTAACATCCTCTTTGGTTGTTTTATCATGCCTGGGGGGAACAAGGCAGGGTAACGGCATAAAAAAAATGTAAGGGGTAGGGGTTTAAACTTTTCACTGATTAAATCAAGGGGTTTTTCTATGGCAAAGCTAAGCGTTGGTGCATTTTACAGGATGTTACCATGAATTTCAAGTTCCCAGCAGGTCTTGGTGTGAGTGCCTGTAATTATGGTGGAAGTATCGCCTCAGGTCGCTGAAAATGAAACTTCAAGTTCATGGGCATGTGAATTGCATTCAATCACTTTCTATTATGAAATCTGGTTTTTCTGAAAAAAATTTTTGGCATCATTAATAAATGTTGATCTTCTTTTCCTGAAGTTTTTCCATCTTTTGATTTTCGGGAGAAGGGGGTATTCCCTTTCACCTGGAGACCGCCATGTAAGGAAAAACAAATCAAACAAAATCATGCTTTTCCATCTTGATTTGCAATGCAGTCGATCTTCTACCTGTGTGACATGCAATATTTACCACTTAACGTTTGCATCGTTTTCTCTCATCGCAATCTAAAATATAATCGTGCCTTGAATAATTATAATAATAATAGTAATAATCGGGCCTTGAAGGGCAGTTGTTTTACGACGCTAAGCGACCACGAATGTGGGAGCAGCCAAGTTGGCTTATGAATTACAACTTCACGTAGGGGGGCAACCAATTCAACAATTTGGATCAAATTTGGTATTTTTCTTTTGAAAGGCCAGTTCAGATGGGAAAACCGTAGATTGCTCTTGGATGAAAAACCCATCTTACTTCAGACCTTCCGGTTCCTAAGCTTCATCGCTTCAAATGCCACCGACTTTATCCACTCGGCCATATCAATGGCCAAACTTGGAGGCATTCAGAAAGACTTAAATTCAGCACGACGTGACGCCATTCACGTCACGGTGTCATGATACTAATGTGAGAATGCCTATCATGTCCATTAGATTGACACCGTTTCCTTTAGGTATAAGCTATGAATCATTATTTCCTGTTGCTTCTCTGCAGTTTTAAATAAAGATTAAACGCCTGCACCCTTCCAAGTTAATTTGAAAGTGATTTTGCAAATCATTAACAGACAGCTTTCTAGGGAGTATCGCCTACAGAAACAGAGCAACTTACCTCTACTGGACTGATGTTATTAGGGACATCATATATAATTATAAATACATAAATAAATCTTATTGATGCATACACAATTCCAATTACAGGAACAGATCATAAAAGGACGCCGTTACAGTTGCATGAAAGTTGCAAGTTTGCTATCTTATTTCTTTCGTTTAATTGAAATCTTGAAATGGTAATTTGAAAATCATTCATGTAAATTAGTTGAATGACTTAAAAGCTATCTTAAAGGTCGCTTAACTTTCAGTGGGTACCCTGTCCCGTTAGTGAGTGCATATCGTATTCCTTCTTTGTGGTTAAATTCTGACTAATGTTTGCTAGGGGTGATGTCATCATAGACATCTGCATTTAGGAGGTACCTATAGCAACAGAACAAGCCTTATTTTTGTGGCCTAGCGAGGTTATCTTCAAGGAAAGTATAAGCAAATCAAAGGTCATGATTTGGCTCTTGACGAAGGTAAATAATTATAATACAGGTCTTCGGCAAACTATGTATTCTTCAGTCAGTCACCGGTCACTTCCGGTATGATAGAAAATATTTTTTCTCAAGGAGCGCACAAGACTTTAATCAACCTCTACACGGGAGGGGGCTAAGAGGACTGCCTCTCAAATTTTTCTCTCCCCCAATTGCGGGAAACTTAGTGTTGGTTCATGTTCAGAAAAGGTACATGCGTGACTCTCTCTCCCTCTGCCTAGTACGTAGGCGGTGGGAATCTGCAGTCGCGACTGTATGTATTTTACGTTTTTGCATGAATGGCAGATATTTTGTGCGCTAAGGCAGCCGCGGATCCAAGAGGGGAGGCTTCTACGGCACCAGCTCCCCTTTTTGCCACATCAACAATAAAACATACACGAAATTAGCAGAGCAACTCCCTCACACCCCTGCTTTCTCTTAAGTCAGCCCCCCCCCCCTTTCTGAAATGTCCGGATTCGCGCCTGCTAAGGGGGGAATAGTACATCATCATGGTTGATTACTTGAGAGCATATGTTAATCTTGTTTTAATTATTCTTGTCTTATTTGTTAACTACATATTTTCGTTTCTACAATCGCACCTGCCTTAAAACCATGGTTCTTAACACTAACGCTATCCACGTTTTACGTTTTGCAAAGCTATTCAAACTACAGGTAGAAAGGTTAATTGACGCAGGAATTTTGAGGTGGGTTTTCAATTCCCCCGACTGACGTGGGCTAAAGCTTACAAGGGAACCGAAAACTTTTCTCCATCGAAATTGGCAAAACTGTGGCTAGTAATGACCAATACACACCACCTGTAGATAGAAGAAACTGCCGCCTGTTTGATGGTTACCAATTGAAAGGGAATCATGTATTTAACATAAAAATAAATAACTGTGGATTGGAAAACAATAGCGCTAAAATCTTATTTCAGTACACAAGCACAATACGATAACCAAACCTTTCTGTCTTCTGCCTAAATGATGCATGACGCAATTAAATTACATGGGGGTGTAGCCAGGGATGAGGGAGGAACAATGTACTAAAGGCCACTTCACTAAAGAAACAAATAGGCCTAAATGAAATGAAATATGTTTAGCTCTTAAAAACACATATAGTATTTTAATCCATATTTTACTTCACGGGTAGCATTAATAACATCCGATTGCATATAAAGACACCCACTTGACCCCCCCCCCCCCAAAAAAAAAAAAAAAAAATTACGGGTCATTCCTTAGACCCCTCTCCAGACCGAAGACCACGCAGCATACCACCCCTTCGTAAGAAGAAATCTCGCTACGCAACTGTGAGTCTCATACACTCCTTTTTGATCCCCCTTTAGACTATAGGCAAATCTGAGCAGTGAAGACGGCCATTGACGGGGTCCATCAGTCGTTTAAATTTTCTTCATTTCATTGTCTACATGAAATTCTAAACTCTTATATACAGTTTAATTGATGGAATCAGAAGGTATCTTAGTGTGCAACCATGCATGGTCCAGGTAAAAACAATGAATTGGGAATATGAAGCTGACAAACCCCAGCTGTGGCCGATTAAATCAGACCAACACTTGATTGTTCGGATTTGCGTATACGGGCTGTCAAACTGTTCGATGTGGTAGTGTTGGTTCTCTCTTTCCTACCAACGTTACCAAGCTCCACCCATGGCGAGCCTTTTCCCTCATGTAAAAACAACCGCCTAATTGTTGCACGGAAGTACCAAGAGAGAGAGAGAGAGATTATAAATCCTACATATACTATTATCTTTCATATACATAATTATGTTATTTTACACAGTCAACAAAATGCAAAATCAAGACAAACTTGTGAAATGTTTCTTACGTATTCTTTGTATGTTATGATCTAACTCAAGGTTTTACGCGGATGTAATTCTACCAGTGCACTACGTGAATATCTCATACATTTGGAACACATTAAAAATGTAATGAAGTCCCCGATATTTAAGTGAATGTGGGGTTTGAATTATCGTCACAGTATTATGACAGTGTCGACATATATTTTGTAAGTAACAGTAAACTATGAGCGACACTGCAGCTCCAAACTTCACGACGAATTTGTAAGTAAATACTTTCATTGCTGGTACTTATCATGAAGTCAGTCTTTTACTGGTCGTATTAAATATCGTCAAACAAGTTGATGAATTATAGTTGTGCCACACAAAGTAACTTTACAAAATCAATGAGTTAAGGACTTCAATATATCATTGTACAAAAAATCCGGCGACTAAATGCAGTGAACATTATATCAGAACATCTGCGTTAACCAGAGGGTATATCTTCTGGTATATCTAACATGACACTCCAATGAAATCCCGGGAGCCAGGCTGGCCTATTAACTCTCAAATATAATAATAAAATTGCAAAAAAAAAAAAAAAAAATAGAAATAAATGGTAATAATTTAAACTGTTGATTTTTAACCTTCAGAACGTGGAAAATTGGTTCGGAATGGTAGTCATTATTCATGGCCAATTTCGAGTTCAGTACCCTGGAATCGCATTTGATCAGATGAACTTTCAGTTACATTCAGCCCGCAAGAATCCTTGAATATGGTTGTGTATTTATCGTATATAGAGTTGCAGGGAGTTGTTATTTGGATGAAGACATAACGCTTTGAAATGAGGTCTACGCCTTCAAGGTCACTCAGTTACCTGCCTTTTTACTATCATGCTTGTACGGGATCATTAGTAAGAAGACACAAAAAGGCATTTGTCGTCTGCTCGGTTAGAGTGGGACAGGCAGGTTTTTTGCACTGCCACAACATTGCCAGTCGTCAGGTAAATAAAATTGAAATTCGGTCTTTCGAAGCTCGGAGACGCGTATGAAAAAATATCAACTCGGTCGTATGTCGAAATCTGAACAAGAGTATACATCTGGCTTTTTTGGAAATGTGAGAAAACGTCTAATCTTTTTGTCACAAAAAAAAAATAAAATTTTACCCCTTCAGCTTATCTGCAAGTCATGCCTTCCAGAGGGAAGGGCCAATTGAATTCATTTATTTCAGTTAAACAGTCTTTTCGAGTTTGATTGCATCTGCTCTTAACTAGTACTGCTCAGCATGAGTCACTTGTCTAAGGTTTAGTTCAGTTGAATGAGATGGTGTTCCAGGAATGATATAGAAGCGGTGCCCCGACTAAAAGAAGGAAATATCTTTGCAGCAGTTAGACAGTTTATCTTCATTCTTTCAAATGGGCCTTAAATTATTGGTATAAATTAAAATTTTCGTTGCATCTCCTTCCAAATAACAGCTTCCTGGTAAGTGTGTTTGTTGTTGTCGTCATAATGTGGATGAATGCTCATTTGAACTAAAGAGAAGTTCAATCTTGTATAAATGTTACCTCAAGGTAAAAAAAAAGCTTTTTCTATGCTCGATGTGTTGTTGCATCATGGTGACCAGGTGTATATGACACGTTCATCACCAGAACTAATAAAATTAAAATAATTTGGTGAAAGGTCCTTTCGAAATGTCTATTATTCAGTATTGCATTCTGGTTGGTATAGGCGCACGAAGCGAGGGGTGGCTGAGTCGACAGCCCCAATGAAAAATAAGGGGGTTGGAGGCATGGTTCTGTCTCCTCTCCTCGGGTCAGAAAACCCCGGTCTTTTTACTTGTCTCCAAATGTCAGAAAAGATCAAAATTATCGGAGCGCTTCACGCGCGGCAAAGTGCATTTTGAAATGCAGTGACCGCTCGCTCATACATCAGTCAGCAACGAACTTTCAGACTTCTGAAAATGACAAAATCGGATATATACCATATGTGACACCGAGTCATCCAGAGACACTTGCATCCATATTGCTATTTTTATAAATTGTTTTACATAAAAATTCCAAATTTTCTCTAAAAAAATTTCTCTCAATAAGGTAACAAAACTGTGGAAACTTTTGAAATGTCATCAAATGAGAGATGCCATTTCCAGCTGTCTGAGGATTCTCGATTTTGCAAAATTTTCTGTGCGCTCCGCGCCAACTGTGTAGATGGATTTTTAGTTACTCTAGTGTAGCATGACTGGCAAAAACGAATATTTACACCCTTTTTAGTGCGCAGTTTCATTTGAGAAAATTAGTTATGGCATTTCATTTTTAATTAAAAAAGTTCTTCCTCGTATTAAAAGCGAAAAAATTTAGCACAAAAATGTACCTTTCGGTCAATGGGGTAGGGTGAGGTGCATAGTAAAAAATGCACCGCCCCCTCCTAAAGGTTCATTTAATGCAAGTCAGTCGTTTTCGGTTTCGATGATAAGAGAAACCAATGCAATCATGATGGCGTGCATGTGTATGTATGTATGTGTGGGTGTGTATGTATGTGTGTGTATGAGACACTTTGCTTACTAACACGATATCTCAAGATAGGAATGTCTGACAGTTTTCAAACTTGGTACATAGATGCGCCATATTTAGAGGAACCCTATTGATTTTAGTGAAGGTCAAAGGTCATCTGGGGTCACCGTTGTTAAAAGTCTGAAAATCTCGTTAACACGATATCTCAAGGTAGGAAGCTTGGATAGATTTCATATCTGGTATGTATATGCGTTATGGTCAGGAGATGGTCCCTATTGTTTTTGGTGGAGATCAAAGGTCATATGGGGTCACCAGGGGGTTAAAGTCTGAAAACCTTGTTAACGCGATATCTAAAGGTAGGAAACTTGGATAGATTTCATATTTAGTATTTGGATGCGTGTACAGTACGTTGAAAGAAAGGTTTAAAATGCCCACTTATCTCACCCCAAACAGTACCAATTCTCCTAACCTTCTTACTAAAGCCTCTCCCACATTTGTCTGAAATTCAACGTCGTCCAGACACAATCTCAGTTTATTGCTTCAAGATGAGTATAAAAAAGCTCAATGTAAACAATGAAAACACTCTCGGTACAGTTTATGATGTGTAATAAATGCTTTGATACTCTTCATTGTTTGAATTAGCTGTCAATCAAAGAGCTGACCCACTGAATTTTAGCAAACCCCTACATGAATTGTAATTTGGAGTGAGAAGATTGGTCCTTTAAGGTCACACTAAGTTTGGTTATGTTAGAGGGTGTTAGAGGGGTACTTATTTTTAGCACTGCGGTGAAATTTTCTTTGAAATATGATGCTTAGTTCTAACGATATAAGCAAGTAAAGTTGTCACATTTTCAAAAAGGTGAACTTGAAACAAGCACAAATGACATCATATCATCACATATAATGGGCAGTCTTTTGTTTTTCTTTAAACTTTAAGACCAACTTTCTCCTCAAAAATCCCATATTATCAGAATGTGACTGCCTAAGTGACATTTGAATTTTACAAACTTTGCATCCCCAACATGGAGGTCCTATCCCAATTAAAGGCAAGGTCAACACAACAGTATGAATAACAAAGGGAAGCAAAGCATTGCTTGTCAATTTGAGAAAGTGATATAACTTATGCTGCCCTGAGGTCTTTTTGGGAACACAATCTAGTTACTTCATTTACTAATAATCTCGAGAAATACATGTCCGATTTGAGTGGAAGTTTCACCACACTGTGTAGATTTGGTTCCTCTTTCACATGTGATTTTTTTTTTGTTTTAACTTCCCCTTCAATCATTCAAAGCGTGGTCGTCGAATTGTACTATATTATATTCTATATACGTGCAATCCATCAAGATTCGTCCTATGTACATGGCGTTACAGGCGTGGTACACAAGTAACGAGATTGCGTTATTCTCTGGCATGACGCATTTTGATCCCCCTAATTTGAACAGTATGCATATCCTTCGGATTTTGCGAATAAGATTCCCATTGCTTATTCAGAGCATCAAGCACAATGGCAGTAGGCACAGTTTTTAAAGTTTTCGGTCAGGACTCGAACTCCCGATTTTCAGACCACAATGCTCCAATCACTTTACCATGCAGTTGGGTGGGGCAAAGCAGAATATGTATGTACGGGAATAATACAGCATTAAATTACACACAACCGTGGACTTTTTTGGTGGGGGGATTGATTACATGGGGGATTGATTCCCCAAAGTCCTCGTACAACCGGGCCTGCCTACATGCCTGGTATTCCACCTGATGATGAAGCAGAAGAGCTTGCTTTGAAGGCCTTAAAAGGCAGGAGCAGTCATCCCAAATTGAAGAAGTGTAGTAGACTGTCCAGTTTCATGATTGGCTGTTGGGAGTCATGTGACAATGTTTTTTCTCTTCAAATGTGAAATTTACCAGAAATAACTGCTCGGTTTACCTTGAAGATGCAACCGTAAAGTCATAAAATGTAAATGTAATTAAAGATACTTTGAAGAGAAATAAGATGAAAATTGAATTATTTAGCTTTTTCTTCAAGATAAGTTTGGGGGACTGCTCCTTACCTTTAATCTTGCCCAAATTCTACAAGTATTTATTTATCCATCCACGCATAGTAAACTTAAAACCAGGCCTATATCATACAGTGAGTATAATTAGGTTAGAAGTTGGGAGTGTAACTTCAGGAAACCAGGCCACATTACGTCCGCTGTTCCGCTTGAATCACTGTAGTGTACTATAGTCAATCACAATGAGTTACTAGAGTTTCCTTAGTGGTGTACATTTTAGATAAAGCAGTGTGAAAGTTCAACGAAATTCGGGGAATCCCGTTACATTATTAGCCTACATAAAGGGTAAACGTTAATTTTTACTTGTGGTGCACATCGTGTTCGGTTTCTCTCATAACAGGTACCGGTATATATCCTGATTCCTGTACGTCATGTAAGCTGGTATTCAGAAAATCATGACAAACAATCTACTAAATAAAATAGACCATGTGAGACCGCAGTCACATGAAAAAAGTAAATTAAACTACGTTTAGTATAAAAGGGTATTTCTGTTAATCGCTGTCATTTGTTTACACTATGGCAGTTTGTATACGGTGAGATTCTGTGAATAGTTCCCATGAATAAGGAGACTATTCAGTGTAGCTGACTGGAAGGGGGGGTGGGGGCTGGTGGGGGGAGTGGGAAGAGTGAGGGAGTGGGAAGAGTGAGGGAGGGTAAACGTGAAGAAGGATCTGCATGACAATAATCGTATCACTAACGTATACCTAACTTCCCCCTGGATATCGTAAACTTTAGAGACAGCTATCCACCCCAGATAGTTTCAATTCTTCCAACCAACATACTTTTAGTTCATCCAGCACTAACTCTTCCTTACCCATGTAGCCACAATCCTAGAGTGTATTGCTCAATGACATCCCTGGTGAGAATGCAATGTAGTCTTCATTCGTAATCAGAGCACTCTCAGTGCGTGTGTAACATGAGCTCCTTAGCATTTTTTTAGTAATTTCATGTCAAATAAGGAGCTATACCAATTAATAATTTTGGTAGACTCTGGGTAAAATTTTATTGTGGGGGTTAACTGCCTTTAAAAATACACCTATATAACAGCCAATTTAACACAATGAAAGCATGTTACCTTCAAGAGGCCATTCACAATAAATGTACTTTTTCATAGCCCAACCCAAAAGAGCCCGAGTCCCTTTACAGCAACCAATGTATGAAAATGGTTTCCTGTACACGCGTACATTGCATGTGTTAAAACTATTCGTATGGTAAAGAAGTGTCTAATCGATCAATATTATAGCTCTAGGACTATAACATGAGATCATAATGATAGGGAAAATTTAGTCGTGATCCGTAAGAGAAGAGAACTGGAATCTATGCAGTCTCGCGCACGTGTATGGATGTTCGTTTGTACGTGTGTATGTTTCTAGGAAAATGAACGTGAAACAGTGCAAACATGATATCTCAATGACGATGATACTTACTTGCGAAACGAATTATAGCTAGGTTCATCATATTATACACACTCATATACTTGCAGTTTTCGTTAGCGGTGAGATGTCATTTGAGTTCATAAGAGATAAAACGAACAAGATAATTCATATCTACATTAGAAGCATACCAGTAGGTTTTTTTTTTCAAACTTTGCGTATACAGATGCTTCGTAGTCCGTACTGGTGTTGCTTTTGTAATTTTATGTGATTACCAACGGGAAATTATACGAATCCTTGGATTGGAAATTGTTAAACGATGTATCGAGGTCAGAATGATGGACACATTTCTCACTTGGTACATATTTTTCATATTAATAGGAAGAACGAATTTGTTTTAGATGGAGGTCAAAGGTCTTTTGAGTACACCAGAAGTAAAATTCCGAAGAGATGGTGGATACGTTCATAATTGAAACATAGAGCTCTCATGTGAAGAGAGAGAAAGATGTCAAGGTTAACTGAGGTCACCAATTCAACAGATGGGTAACTATGGAAACCCCATAAATTGAATAAACATAAAGAAGGGAAGTACCTATAACCACAGAAGAGAGAGTGTTGAAGTTCTGCAAGGAAACAAAGATAAAAGTATTGGAACAATCTTAACTCGAGCATTACCTTTAACACTTGACATAACTAGAAATTGTTCGAATTCATTTTTTAATTATGAACAGCGGCGTATGAGGGATGTCATGACAATAAAAGACTATAAGATATAAATTACATTTAAAAAGTCAATATTTATGTTAGTGGTGTATTTTTTTACTCTTACCACCCATTTTAGAATCTAACAGTTTAAGTACTTATTCTGTTCTTTTTATTGTTCATTCCTTTAACTTAAAGTAAAACCGAGAGGATCTTAACGTAAAGATAGACATACAAAATGATAAAAACCTACCATATGAGTCCAATTCGGAACATTGTAAATATCTGGTGGCAATCAAACTAACGTTTATGTAAGGAATTTTAATCTAGAGATTGTAATCGGTTAATTACTAATTGAAATTGTGGGTGGTTATAACAAATACCTTCAGACAGTGGCGGCACAAGACCTTTCATTGTGGGTACTGGGGGAACAGCAATTTTAACAGGGGGCTGCTAGACTCCACTCATGGAGCCGGAGGCGAAACGGAGAGCGAAGAGCGAGGTTCATCACGTTGAGTCCAGGGGCCCGCATTAGGGCCACTGGTGGGTTCCAGGGGCAAAGCTCCGGTGGGGATGCAGAGGGCAAGCCGCGGAAGCTCCTGGGTTTTACAGTGTTTTGAGGTATTCAAATCGTTCTTAAAGGGTAATTTTATTGGCTTATCAATGAACAAAAAATTACCTTTAAGGTAACTTCGAGTAAGACTTTTTAGTGAAAAACCTATTGAAACTTTTATTTACAGCGAATCCGGCTGAAATTTTGAAAAAGGGGACATGAACTATAGAGAGAAAGGTTGATGGGCAGTTCAATGTGTCCCGATGGGGTTCCAGGGGCGAAGCCCCCGAAGCTCCTGGGTTTTAAGGTGTTTGCGAGGTTTTAAACGTCGTTATTTAAAGGTAATGCTATTGCCTTAACAGTGGTCTAAAATTAATAAATAGTACTTCCAGGACAACTTCAAGTAAGGTTTATTGGTAGAAAATCTGGTGAAACTACTACCAAGAGCAGATCCGGCTGACATTTTGAGGAAGAGGAGCTGAACTAGAAAGAGAAAACAGACGATGTGCAGTTAACTGTGATTCTCTTAAGAAAAGATATAGGCCTAACCCTGCTTGAACGGCTACCTGAGCTGTGTGCCACCTTCAATTGGTGTAGTTGGAAGTGTGCAGAAAAGTTTGAAAAAAACGAAACTCCTTAAACATCCGGAAATGGCATTTCATAGCCTGTTTTTGCGATACTTTCATTTGAAGAACATGAAAAGTTACAACCTTCTCTTCTCAAAAGAAGAATCAAATCTAAAAAAAAATCGTACACACACTTTGACTACATGAGACATACGGTTTCATTTTTTGAAAATCTCAAATTTCAGTGGTGGTGGGGGGCACAAGGAGGCTCAAGATTTTCCGGGGGGAAATTTCTCCCTGCCCCTCTTGCATGGTGACGCCACTTCTTTCAGCGAGTACAGGAATGTGGAAATGTCTTTTTTCTTCTTACTTTAGCAATGGGCCTCATTACCTTTCTCGAAAAGGTATAGCCTCTTCTCTGCTTGTCAACATTGTTGTACCTCAGGGTTCAAAACTCGTTCCTCTCCTCTTACTTTTTTATGTAAATGATATTGATATTTTGTCATAAGCTGCTATGAATTTTATCTGTTTACAGGTGATACGACCGTACTTTCCAAAATCGAAAAATTAACAACAGTACTTGACTAGGCTCACCAATCATCATCCTGATAAATTGGTGAACTTCGTGCAACAAGCTTTTTTCTAAATATAAATGAAACCAATGTTCTCGAAGATAAAGTTCTAATTCTGAAAATACAGTGTTTACCTTGAATAATACTAGAGCCCTTGCAGCAAGTCGTCACACCAAATTATCTTTCCTTTTATTCGTAATAAACTAAAGCTGGAAGAACACATTTCGTCTACTTGCAGTACGGTAACATCTCTAAATGATAATTTGAAACATTTCTTACCCAGAGCTACCTTTCTTTTTCATTGCACTTATATCATCTTAACTATAATCTATTGGTTTGGGGAACGGGAAGAAATATTATTAACAGTGTACTTGTTCTCTGCAAAAGCACGCTGATCGAAATATTTGTAATGTATCTTTCTCTCATCGCATGAACAGGCCCTCTGTCTCCATTTGACCTTCGTGTTTTCATGTACCATTTTCTCAAAATGAGTTGCCCGTTGGCTGTAGTATTTTTTGTATTCAAAAGGGTCTTTTCTGTAATTACCACACAATATATAAACATCTTCTTGCCATTTCTTACTCCAGACCTGCTCTAGAACAGTCTCACTAAATTTCAAATCAAACCCTCTGGAGCTGTTCAATGCAATTCCGTTCTCCTACCTGATATTCTTTCAAGATTAAATCGAAGAGCAGTCACCCCAACATGAAGTAGTATAGTAGACTTTCCTGTTTCATGATTGGCTGTTTAGAGTCATGTGACAACATTTTTTCTCCTTCAATGTAAAATTTACTTAAAGAAACTGTTTGGTTTACCTTGCATATGTAATATCGGGGTCACAAAATATGATGGGAGATACTTTGAAAAGAAATAACAAGAATATTGTGATATTTAACTGTTGCTTCAAAATAAGTTTGGGGAACTGCTCTTGACCTTTAAGTTAAAGCAAATTCTTTTCGACACTCCTAATATTAAGGTTGGATTTAATTTTTTTCATTGCTTTTGCTATCTATTGTTTTCCCCTTTTCTACTCTGTCCTCTTTTTGATTGTTGTTCTTTTTTTAAGATGGCCCTGAGATAGTAACGTTCTGTTTCCATCTAGCTTCTTTAACTCCTAAGTTTGAAGATGTGTCACCTAATTTGACTGAATTTTTGTTGATTTTTGTACACGTATATCTGTTCAAGAAATTTTTATCCGTTGTTTTTGCACTTTGAGTTGGAAAGGGAAACTTAGATTTTAAATTTATTTTGCGGTCATTACTTTCAGTCACTAGAAATGAGAATTACTAAAACTAAAGTGCACATTATATTACTAGGACGACTCTGTCTGTTACAATTAGGAGAATTCTGTGAAATTCTCAAGCCGTGACTTTTGGTTTGTTTCTTGTCAAATATTGAGACATACTTCTGATATATTGAAAAGGTTAACATAATTGCTGGTGAAGCAAAATGTCTGAAACCGAAACTTTGTTAATTTGATATTTTAAGATAGAAATGATGTAAATCTTACAATGTCTGCTAGGCTGAAATATTGTCGCATGACTCTCAACAGCCAATCATACTGTACTAAGTACTGCACTACTTCATGTTGGGTGACAGCTTTTGTCCTTTAATGCCGTAATGAAGGGAATGACAACCGAAGTTTAGGAAGGCTATGTCATTTAAAGGCCATCTCACGACGTAACATTCCAAGTTCACAACTTTACATGTGTGTGTCAGGAGCTTCGGGGGTTTCAATTGCATTTTATTTAATTATACGTGCTCAGAACATCACCCTAACCTCCATAGATTACTTTAAAGTTCTAAAAAGATGAAGTGTTTTTTTTTTCAAATATCAAGTCAGCAATATTACAAATCGTACATTAATTGTTAATTACCTCTCAAGAGACTGTTTTGTGGCCATATAATTGATAGAACTCATAGAATAGAGAACAGTTTGTGTCATCGGTTTATTTCATGAAAACTTGACTTTCACTGAAAATGAAGAGATCTGTGGGAAACTCAAAACCAAGGTTTATATAGTGTTACACACTTGACCTCTTCAGAGTACAGCGTTACCTGGTCAAAGATTCCATAAAGACTGACTTGTTTTCTCTCGTGATAGCGTTACTCTTATTATAGATAAACTGATTTTGATGCTAGGTTTTATCTGTCGACTTCAATTTGTGAACCACTTCAGAAAGTTTCAGTATGTCAAAGTTATCACTCACATAAAAATTGCAAGAGTTTTATACTCTGATGCAAAGCTGATGTACAAAAAACCATTGAACTTTGAACTGTAGTGACTCGTACACTTATTAGGAGGTGATTCACCTATCGGTACTGTAACTGAGAGGATAAAGGGGAAGACATTTGAAGACTTAGTTATTTTAGATAGGATTTCACCCCTCTACATATAACTTTCTAGCGGCGGGACACTGAATTGGATTCCCTGCTCATTTGTCTTTGGGAGACATTAAGCACAACGGCAATAGGTTCCATTTTAAATTCCCAAGGGGGGGGGGCGAGTAAAAGTCCCCCTCCAGTCCCAACCACGCCCCCATGAGGAGAGGTTGCTCTACCAATAGACCAAACAAATAACATTTAAAACAATAACTAGACTTTGAACATGAAATCAATCACATGCGTGTCCTGCCTATTTAGCTTCTTTGTTAAGCCCGAGGGGTGTGTGGTGGTTGGGTCCTGGGGTGGGTGAGGTGGGATGGTGGGTTGCGTGTCTATTATGACTTTCCTTTTGTTTTTCCTAGTCTTATCTTCTATCTTCGTGTTTTCTTTATTACTTCTTTTTTTTTAGGGAGTGTCACTTCTCGACAAGCCCTAAAGGGTTTCTAAGTGCACTTCCTTTCACACTCTTTGTTACTTATTAACTTTTTGATACTTGTTTTCAATCTTGTGTTGTGATAAACCAAAAAAATAAATAGATGAAATGAAAATATTTCTTGAACGGCTCCCAACAACTTACATTCCTAAGGATATAAAAATCATTGTATTAACAGGAAAAAGTTTTGCCTGGTGGACCTTTAAGTATTCAGTAAACAGATCAGTCAGGCGACGTTTCTTTCCATCCATCAAACACTGAAAACCTTGATTCCTGGTTATCCGGTTCCTGACCATTTCAACCCCCCGCCCCCACGGTAGTTCGCCCTGTAAAGGTTTTGCACCGACGCCACTGCGTGACGTGTCTTGCTATTTTTCCATCCAGGAGTACATTGCATGTTTGTTACTAAGGCACTGTTGTGTGCGCGTATAGGTAACACGAGTACTACGCATGATCATTTCAATCCAAGTTGGAATGCGCCGACGTCACGTGCATTCATACAGGACTTGATGGTCACGGCAGCTATATCATGCGAGGGTTCCGACAGTGATTGTGTAATTGCAGAAAATCGGTAAATCTTGAAACTGATCGTTCTCCCTCCCAATAGAATGAACGCTTAGTTCGAAATTTTTTAATATTCGTTTTGCAGATCCTGTTCCATTTTCCCCCCGAATCTGTTTTTTGTACCTTTTTTTCGTAAATTGCCTAATGCATTTATCTTTATGGCGTCATGACTATTAGTTTATTTCGCACAGTTGTGTACGGTCGTTTTAGCTGTGTTTCACAAAATTCCGTCCGGAAATGGGCACATACACATTTCGTAACGCGTGCCAATCGAGTTATGTATATAGGCACGCGTTTGACGTTTCATTTGAGTAGCGTTTTTACATCAGTTGATATTCTGCCTGATGAAGGGTACTTACCCGAAACACAGCGAAGCTTTCCCCCTAAATTTCAGCACTCTTTTTTCCTTCGTTTTCAAAAAAGTAAGTGCACATGTCTTCACTGGAGGTCCACCGACTGACCGTGGCTTATGCAAAGTATCAGAAAGACGTTCAGTTACAGTCCCCTGGCACATACATTGTATTTGTCAGATAAAGTGTGTTGTGTGTATTTTTTTCCTAAGCCGTAATCCCCCCTCTACAGCAAAAGTCAAACATGGAGGCTTTGTATACCCATTAAGCAAAATGTTTTAAACAACCAATCTCCATGTTTTTCAACTTAACAACGTTCTCCCCTCAAAACGTAATATGAATGCGATACAGTGGGATATTTTATAGACCATTGACAAACGGACTCGTACATCGTCACTGAGCGGTACGTGAAAGTATTTGTATATGAGTCATACTGCAGTGTTATGGCAGAGAATAAGAAACGCTTCTCTAAAGATATCTGATAAGGAGTCCACAGAGAATTCACAGACAAACCGAAGAAGCTAACGCCCTGAATGTGTCAATGTGATTTTAGTGATTTAGGAACCAAATATTCGATCTATTTTGCTTCTGTAACCACGCCCTGCATAAAAATGATGGCACATGGATTTTAGAGATAATACAATGCTTCACATCTTATTCAGTTAATTACCGAGACTTCCCAGGCCCGGAATCTGGGAAAGCGAATGTTTTTGTAAGAAACGGGCAACAAAACATATACTTTTGAGGTTTTGATATGGTAACAGTGATTTATTGGTACTTCCTAGTAAACATGACAACTCCCAGTTTACCTGCATACTCGTTCTTTGCCCTTCAAATGAAGTCACATATACACACAAATTACAATCTGACAACATACCTCTACACACAAATCCGAAGTACCAAGGGGGTCGATTTGCTTTTGGAAGTAGGGGACAGCTGTCCCGGAACTTTTTTCTCCTATTCTGGTGAGGAGTCAAAGAGGAGAAGGCCAAAATGCAAAATGGCAAAATGGTTCCAAATGTGTCAATATTTGGGGTACTAAGAAAATAGTGGTATACTTCATTGCCAGATGGAAAAAACTGCATGTAGGTTCAGCTAGGGGTGTTGCTTGGATTACCGACATGGGAGCCAAGCAACCTAAATGGGCCAGCTATTTTTAGGCCCCCGACAGATGAAATGAGTTGACCTTGCTATGCAGAACTCAAAATCCAGAGCGGGCTAAACGCGCGAAAAATGGAATTTATGATAAAAAAGACTTCGTTTTTTGTTTTTACGGTGCAAAATTGAAAAAAGATTTCTTCTGCCCTAATTAAGTGGAAGTTAAGAACTTCAATGGGGCGACCGCATGGTCTTCGTCGGGGAGTTTATTTTTTTTTTATCTTACCCACCAAGGTTCCAGACGATCGCTGAAAGAAATGTTTTAGTCTATGTATGTTTGCCTCCATGGTAAGATTGAAGAAAGGATCTTCCAAAAAAAAGTAACTTGAAGAGGTTAGAACTTCTAAACGTTGCATTTTATGTTACTCTGGAATCACAACTACAATATCTGTGGTTCAAACTTCAACTTTGAATTAATCCAATGTGTTTGAAATGGCCGGCGTAGTCACAGCTAGATGGAACTGAAGATGAATGCGAGCTCAGCGGCCAAAATTTAAAAAAGTTATAGAAAGAATTAATGAAGAATTTACTAGCTTGGAACTGATAAAGAGCCATGTGAAATACTTTTCCAAGCATGTCTATATCTTCATGTAGTTTTTGGTTACCTCGCTTTGAAGTTTCAGGTAAAAGAAAGTGTGGGGGGGGGGGGCAAATGTGTCAGCTTCCTCTCCTCTCAAAAATTGGAGAGAACATGTCAATCCCATCCCCCCAAAAAAATCGAAGCCCATGCGAATTAGTAATTTCATGATCGAACTGGTAAGTATAAATCACAACTACGAAATTGGTAGGACAGAAAACGTACTCGTAACAACATTTTCATATGGTAATCTTTCATTGTCCCCTAGAAAATTCCAATTTTGAACGAGCGTATTGAGATACTGCTGCGGCAAATATATCAAATCATATTGACGTTCATGAGGAACGATGAATGCTGAGGGGGCTGAAGCTTCCCAGCTAAAGAGAAAATTTGGTTTTTTTAGGACAAAATGTGTCATCGTGCACTACTGGACACATTCAGGTGCTCCAGCTCATTTTGCCACCTCAAAGTAGTACTTCCTTTACGCTTATGACTATTCCCAAGTTTAGAGAACCGTGAAAATTGTTATGAACCATGGCAACTTCAGCTGAAGAAAAATAGGAAGGGGCAGTATAATGTGAACGTATTGACCACACCCCAACAAAATAGCAGCTATGTGTTTCAGAGAGTCCGCTCCCGTAAATTGCCCTCGTCCTTAACTGGAATATAGGCTTGTAGAAAACAAGTCCACAGGTAGTATCTCCATGATTCAATACAAGCTAAGAGTCCTTCGATGTCGCTGGAAATTCAGTCAAAGTTCAGGAAACATTTGGAGAAAAATAGGCCAATTTATAAAATAAAGTAATCATTGGCGTAGCTAGGATATTTTCCAGAGGGGGCAAAGGTATGAAACTTTCCCCAGTCAATGTGTATGTATCTCATATAAAATATGCAATTTTAAAAGTATAACAACACTACAATGGCATTATGTAATATTATCTACATCTTAATCTTAAAGTGTAACATAGAGCAATTGGAAATAACAGCTCTTAGGCCATATGTTTATTTTGGTCAACAATACCTGTTTTATTTGTTTGTACCAACGCAGTGACGCACGCAGGAATTCTCTGAAGGGGGGGGGGGCATGCAGTATGTTGAGTGATCGCCGGCCGGGGCGGGATCTAAGGGAGGTGCCCCTTTTGAAAATTTTTGGCGTTTCCAAGGAGCCTAGATGCAAAATGGAGCAAGATTTTTTACTTTGACAGGAACCGCGTTAAATCTTGAATTGTGGTGGTTCATGAGTATAAAACTGAAACTTTTGTGTCTTTACATGCATTCTCATGCCATTTACGCTACCTTACGAAGTAAAACTTGACATTAAATAGGCATACTTTTAGGAGGCACAATGGAAGAGCATTGATCGGTTGGTCGAAAAGGAACATTTTAATTTGTGGTTTCTCTTGGCCACAAAACGTTATTCTGCCATAAAGATTTGGTCTCGGAGCATAGAGAAAATTTCGAAAAATCAGACCTCAGATGGCCGGAAATAGCATTTTCCAGACTTATACGAAGAATCTAACGAGTCGCTATCTTCTTTTGTTGTTGGCAATAAAATGATCACTTCAAAATATGTGATCAGAGAGTAAAGTGATCAGAAGAAAAGAGCTCCTTTGACCCCCAAAATGTAATTTTGCCCAAAAGACTGAGCGAAGCGCCACCATTGGTTGGCGCGGAGCCATTTCGAAAAATCACATCCTTCAGATCGCCAAAAATTGCGTATTTGTGCTTGTTTAGAGAATCTAAGCATGCAGTCTTTATGTTAAGCTTTTGTTTGCAATACGAAAAAAATCAGGAACATGCAAAGTGATCAGAAAATTATCACCTAAAATGTACTATCACTATTAGGCTATATGAAATGGTTTTAATTCTTTTCGGGGAAACTATAAAATGCTAATGTCTCTCTTTTGTGACTCTTGGCTCAATTGGAAAGTGGAAAAAGGCCGTGGCCGGCTGAACTTGAAAAAATAGATTGGAAACTGCGCCATAAAACTCTAACTAACTAATTAACTTGGTTAAATTAAAGATCCGCTGAATTGATGAAATTGTCTGTGACTGATAGAACTCCCGTCTGTTAATGATTTTTACCCCTTACATCTCTTGCGTGATAAATGGCAAAAAAAAATCTCACCGCACCTGAACACCTCCGCTCCCCTGTCCCCGTCATGTACGTCTTTCGGTACGTAGGTCCTCCCTTTTAAAAATTCTTCAAAGGATAGGTGTCCTTATGCAATCGGTTCCACCAGGGGGATGCAAAGGCTACCTTTTTAAAGTAAAAATTGGAATTTGACAGAATTTGCCTATTTGTAGGAATTAAGAAAATTGGAGCCTTGCAGAAACAATCCTTCCCCTTTGAAAATTTTTGGAACATTGGATGTCCTAACAAGCAATCTCGTTCCACAAATGCTATCTTTTGAAGTAAAATCTGTGTTACTAAATATGGCTACGTATTTTTAAGAACAAAAAAAGGCGGCCCCCTTCGGACGCCACTGAAAGGAGGCCTAATAGGGGCTCGATCACACAGAATATCCTGTTAGAACGGCAGTCTATTAAGTGTAGAAGGCTGCATTCACCGAGTAATTTCTAGTCTATGACAAGGTATTCATGGACGGATCCGTTTATTGTTACACCCCAAGTGAACAGAAAGCTATTTTCCCGAACTAGCCTGTAAGCCTCCAAGGATTAGGCTAAGTAACAAAATCTAAGTATGCCCATGGATCCCCTTCATTCTCAGGCTAATGTCTAGATGTTTTTCTAATTCTATCAGAAATTTTGAGAAATGGGAAAAGGGTATATCAGTTCATCAAATTTCCCCAAATTATTTTCCGGGGGGCAGCTTGTCCCCTCCCCCCCCCCCTCCAGTAGCTACGCCACTGAAAATAATATCCCTAATCATGACGTACTGTTACATACAATCACAAGGTGTGTTTCATTCTCGGTCATTGTGACGTATGATAACAGTTTTGCGTTGCTTCCTGCAAGGGAAGATGTGACGTCAAGAAACAGGAAGTCCTTGTACTTTTGGTGGACATATCAGGACTGCGACTTTGTGTAGAACTGCATCCGTTTACTGAGCACCTCTCGGATGGCCTGGCAGTCTGCCTGACTAAGTTCGTGTTAAATGATTGCAACTGATAAACTGGCAGTGTTAACTGAAAGACAGTTATTTTATAGGAGACAAGAGCTACAATATATGAACATTTACAGGTCCATCATTTATTAGGACCCACCGTGTTGGACATTCAGTAGGCCTATGCTCAGTTTTATAGAAAAACAATTAGCTATTTCATGCACAACGTTAAAACAGTGTTGGACATTTAACATGAATGATGGAATTCGATTGATCACATTAAATGCAATTGTTCGTCTCCCCAGACAGTTCCAGTTCTCTCAACATACACTGTTAAAATGGCTGGGGGAGGGGGGTTAAGGATTACAGAACGAAAAATAGAGAAATACAAAGAGATTACAACAAAGTGTTGTCAATTTTTGAAACCTAATTGACGGCACTTTTGCTGTAATCTTTATGTATCCTTTTATATTTTGTTTGTGAATTTTCAGCAATTTTAATAGTGTACCCTTCCCAGCATAGATGTCTTAAACTCATCGTCATCCAGACACAATCCTAATTGATTGCTTTATGGCATACCTTGGTGAGCATATGTTTTACACGCTCGGTTTATGCTATTTAATATGAACTACTATGAGCTACTGTGTTTTAGAATTTTGGTGTACTCGTAAACTTGTTAGTACAGGATGACGAATGACTGACTGCCTTTACATGTCCAATTTCCACGGGCGGTAACCAGGTAACAACTCACGAAAACTTGGAACATAACCAAATCATACATATGCATCTACGTGAAACGTACCAGATCAACTTAGGCATGTTAAACTCCATAAAATCTTTGCTAACTGCATTATTTAGTGTCCACACCTTTTGTTCTATGCATCACAGAATGAGTAAGTTATCCGAAAGTGTTTGTTAGCGGATGTTGTGAGAAAGCCGTGGGAAGTTAAATGTTACGTTTTTAAACACACCATGTTTCAAGCTCACGGGAACTCAAACAAACGTGTTTTCTCAACTTTTCTTCGCGTGTACGATAATTGTTTCGACTATATTATGTACATGTTTGGCCGATTTCAGGGACGGAAACAAAATGTTATGTAAAATTTCTTATATGATTCTTCAAACCAACCAAGAATAGTTTTTACTTGCATTAGCCTACTCTACAAACATGTTACCTGAAAAGCTGGTTATGGTACCAGACGCAGGGTATGTGAGACTAAGACTTATATGACATAGCCTAAGAATGAAAGGAATTTGTCAGTAAGGCATCAAACACCTAATAACTGAGTAAACGTCTGGCATTCGTCTTCAATGATCCTTCGTACAATTACCGGCACCTTCAAGCGACAGCATGATCCACGGTTGTCATGACTTTCGTTAAAACAAATAAATAATTATTTTGTGCCAACAGTCACCATAGGCCTAATGAGTGATTCGCTGCCAACCTAACCCAAATGATCAGTTGGATCTTATGATCCATTTATAGCGCGGCGTTGGTTTTGCTTTTATATAGGGCTACATTACTTAGTTTAAGGTCCTTCTTCAGAAAAACTCGGCTATGTTTTCCTGATGAGAACAACTAACATGGTACATTTAAACCTATACCTATACACTGTGTAATAAACCTCTCGACTACGCTTGCTTATATATGGTTTTCCTTCATAACAAACAAAATACACAAAACACATCCCTACCACGGGTAGCGAGTCGGCATACCCCGGGAAGCGGATTTAGCTTCCAAAACCACCAGGGATGTGACTGAACCAGAAATATGTCGTAGAGCCTGCTATGTAGGAAAGAATCTACACAACTCATCCACTTGCAGGGGGTGATATGTGGGTCATTTAAACTCCAGACTATGATCTCTTATTTTGAGATGAGATTGTCTGTATATTCAGTTCCCGAGATCGAAATTGACCCCTGACCAGATCGGTCATTTTGTCTTCACACAATGAAGCGGCTTTGATCCCGATCGCAGGACCTGACCCCATGTATTCATCAAATGTAGATTTTGTGTGAAAACAAGCTAACACTCTTTTTATGTGGAACTCAAGGACTGCAGTAAGATACTGCAAGTTAACCTCACACAATGACAAGGTAACTTAAACGACCTGGTGAACGGAACTGCTTTAAAGGAAATAAAAGCAGCCTTAAAGGGGAAATTACAGCTCCTATAAATTTGTGAAAGAGTTTTACCGGTTTACCGGGCATTCGAGTGTAAAAAAATGGTTCCGTGTAATCATGTACCGATGTTTTTGGTATATTGATTTCATATAGAATTAACATTAAGCTTAATTTCAACATGAAAAAATTATTTTGACATATCATCAAAATACTTACAAAAGGAAAAGGTGAAACATGTTGTGAAATAAATTTGGGATAACTATTCATTGCCTTTAAACTGCCGGACGTCGGTCATATTCAAAAACAAATCAAGGATGTAACGGGGCTTTTAAAACAATGGGTGAGGGTTTATTTGTCTATAGTTAGAGAAAGTTTTCTTTCTCACAAGAGGGAAGTGAAAGTTTTCTGACAACGCTGAACTTTGATCAAGAAAAGCGAATAGCTTTCGTTACTTCTATTGTAATTACATCAAAGTTTTTTCATTGATGATTGAAATCTGATACCGATTGTACGTAGTTCTATTCTTCGTGATATCAGCACCTCCTACAAAATTCTGGAAGAAACATCCAGTTGACATCCCTTTTCTGGTCACACCCTACTCATAACTGGCAGTTTTGTACTCCAGACCAGACCGAAAAAGAGACAAAGGGCAAACTTTCGAAACCAAGACTGAGCACTTAATGAGTTCGAAACCAGACCGAGAACGCAATGCATGATATAAATAGTCGGTTTTATACTGAATTGTAGGAGACCTCGCCAAGGTATTTTAATCCTAGGGGCAAAGAATGAGCTGAGTGTTCTTTTTCTTCTTTTTCTTTTTTCCCTTTCTTGTCACATTTTCTTGCGAATATAGGGACGGCGTCCCTTGCAACCCCTGACGCCAACACATGCTTCAAACAACTCAGTGTGTGTTTGCACTGTTTCTATAAATTGCAACTAGACATTTCCCACAAATTTCCCGCACTACATTTCTTGCAATTCAAGAAATGTGAAATATTTCAATACACCAACTTTCTATAGCCATAGCCTATGCAGTGATGATAGTTCTTTTAATGACTGTACCACTATCGCACTGCATGAACCTATCAAAAATGTAAAAAATGGGTTTTGAAAAAAGTTAGTCAAAAGGCCTATTATGTTGCATTAGTTGCCAATATCACTTTATTCCTTTTATTATATGAATCAAATATGAATTTTAATGCTCATAAATTGTTTTTAGCTTTTCGGTCTCGAACCTAGACCGGTATGGTCCTCGGGACCCAAAGGGTTAAAGAGTGAGGACAAACGAAAACCAGACGGTGTCAAGACCAAGATAAAAGGTCGTGTTCGAGATTACCTTCATAACCAGGCTTTGAATAGCGTAAATAGGCCCAATTTCCTGTTTAAGTACGGTCTCTAACCAAGGAGGTTATGAAGGTTCCTTGCATGGAGAACCTCATGGCAGAGTGTAACGGCTAGACTCACTGGCTAAAAATGGAAATGACACTAAAAATTGTATCATTATTTCCTCACAGAAATGATTCGAGTCAAAATTTACAATACTAAATGACTCAACTCGACTGTATAATTGGGTGCAGACTCATTACAATTTTGTCCGACTGTACAGGTAGTACAAATTCCAAAGAGAGGTACAGGACTACAGGTGTGATACTCCACTCCAGTGAGCAATTTTTGAGATTGGTCTCGCGTAATTGTTGTTGTTGATGTTGTTGCTCAAGCAGCCATGCATATTCACACTCCACTGCTTGTGAGCTGTCCGATTTGCATTGGGTTTCACTAAAGACCTAAAGCCGGCTCTGATGAGTGACATTGCAGCTCAGGGTTGCATTTAGGCCCATCAAGTAGTGCAGTCACTGAGGCCAATGATTCCGAGATAGGACCTGTCTTGTGTGGTTCCTAAATAAGTACGGGTCATTCAACACTGCCTTTCACTAGGCTGACTTTTAAATCCTTCGGGTGAACTTGTGATCATCAAAAAGGTGTTAAATTGACTTATTCCACGTTTTATCAAAATTATCTGTTTCTTGGTTCCTAACACATGTCCGTATGTTAAAATTTCATTCTCGTATGTAGCAAAATAATGGTCGAAATTAAAGCACTATTTTTCATAAAGGATGAAGTACAAGTATCACAAGTTTGCAGATGAAATTATATGAGGTAGCTATTTATTACGGAAGAACTTTCAAATGGCCAAATTTCATTTATGTGTTTGTGTTGTTGTACTTATCATCGGTTCCAAAGAGCCAGTGAATGCAAGCAGTAGCCTAGCAGTTGGATATCAAAATGATTGCCATCAAAACATTGAGAAGGAAATAATACAAAAGTATGTAGATTTTAATGGACATTTCATTGCGCAATTACCCAAACGTTTAATGACGGCCTACAAAATTCTACATTATGAACCGATCTTTATGTACAGTAACTGTAGGTGATGTCATTTGATCATCTTGGTTGGAAAAAATGTAAAATAAAAGCACCTGTATAGTGACATCTGTAGAGGTCGTACGGATCAGTAACCAGATCCATCTCTTACACTACGCGCTAATAAACTTTTAAAGTACCAATCTTATTTTCAAACAACAGCAAAACTTAAATTTTTTATTTCTCTTCCAACTATCTTTCCTAGTAATATTCCGGGAATCAATTTATCGCATATTCAAGATAAATGAAGCCGCTACTCCTTGTAAGTTTTACAATTGAGGAAGAAAACTATTTCCACATAATTCTTTAGAGCCATTCATGAAACAGTATAGGCTTGTACAATAATTCAAGTTGGAGTAATTACGTTTTCCCTTTAATCCACTCCATCTATTAGTCACGTTCAGTCTGACAGTAGCATATTTCAATGTCTGAAGCACTTTAGTGTTTACAATGCGGAGATTTATACCTTTGAGGATGAGGGAAACAACCAGTTAACATTTTATTTGTCATAAACTAGAATAAAAAATCACTTTGTGTACGATTGTTTTGAATAAAGTATACAATATCTCAAAGCTATTTTTAATAAATTTGCAATGTCTTTGTGAAAATCTAGTTGTCGTACGATTTCTAAACTTTTCTAATGGCAGAAAGGTTCGTAGGTCACAATCGTTTCGACTGTCGTGTAATTTCATGCAAAGTCGTTCACAATGTTTGCAGCTGCAATTTCCTAAACTTATATTTTGAAGCAACAGCTAAATATTATGACTTTCCTCTTATTTCTCTCCAAAACATCTTTCATCATATTTTATAGCTTCAACATTCCTTCTTTCATCATGTTTTATAGCTTCAATATTACATATTCAAGGTAAAAAAAACAGTAACTACTGGTAAATTCCACATTTGAAGAGGAAAAATGTCATCACATGACCCTCTATAGCAGGGCTGGAAAAATGTATATTTCACAAGGAAGAGAATGAAACTATTTCCAACAATTCCCCCTATGTTTTCATGTACAGAAATGGAAAATTTCCCTCCTATTGCCTAAATTTCCCTCCGGATGGCAAAATTTCCTGGGAAGGAGCATCCCAGCTTCCCAAAGTTTTCCACCATGCTCTACAGCCAATCATATAACAGGACACTCCTACCACCTGACCACACTACTTCAAGTTGGGATGACTGTTCTTGCCCACTAATGTGTAGTCTTCAGATGTTTCAAAACAATCCTTAACGGCTTACGGTAACATTAAAGTCGGGACTAAGTTCCATTTTCTATAAAGTCCCCACGAGTCCACGACTTTCTTTTCCCGTGAAAAACACAACCTTATATGACCAACCTCTCGAAATTCAGACCCATATTAAAGGTCTGTCATTTGTGGTTCTGTTACGTGTCTATAGCAAAAAAGAAAAGACATACAAAATCAGATTTTAGCCAAAAAGACCGAGAGGGAAAAGGATCGTCCACAGCAGTTTCGCGAAGTACCGCATATGGTTGGTTTCGCCACAGTCAAGGGAACTTTTGAAAAAAGATCTGCTCACTTGACCAGTTGACACCCAACCTGGTTAAGCTGCAGTAGTTGGGATGATTATGCTGACGAGACGTAACGTACTACTTTGTAGAGTCTGCTCGGATAATATTTACCAAATCGAATTCAACTCTCTCTTGAATAAGACCTGCAATCACTGCTCTTCCATGAATATGTTTCTCTTTTTTCAGTGTCCATCCTGTGATAGGCGAATGCAGGGCGGACGGTATTAAAGTTCAAATGGCACTTTTCTAGAAGAGGTAGGCATAGTTGCTAAATCTGCTGAGCATTTACTGAATTGGATGAAACGTTAAAAACATTAGTCAGGGAATCAGGGAATGAATATCACCGAGTATTTTGGCCGGAAGTAATGGTCCTCAGATCCTCTTGAAATTTATTTCAGGATTAGTATCTTTAGTTTTAACTTCATTTATATTTATCGAGAAAGTATGTGATTCTAACCAGTCAAGAGAACACATTTCTCCCCAAAATGCACTAAGCAGTCACCCTACCTTATTTTGGAATATCAGCTAAATCTCACAAATTCCCATCATTTCTCTCCTTACTATGTTTCGTGATACTACACATATTCAAGGTAAACCAAGCGGTCAATCCTCTTAAATTTTTTAATTCGGCGAGAAAAATATTGTCGCATAATTTTCAAGAACCAATCATGAAATAGACACGGTCGCCTGCTACACTTATCCAAAGAGGGATGACTTCTTTTCACCTTCAAAGGGCAATCGCAGTCATCCCAAACTGAGGTAGTGTAGTAGACTGCCCAGTTTCAAGATTGGCTGTTGGGAGTCATGTGACAATATTTTTTCTCTTCAAATGTGAAATTTACCAGAATTAACTGCTTGGTTTACCTTGAATATGCAATATTAAAGTCATAAAATGTAATGAAAGATACTTTGAAGAGAAATAAGATGAAAATATAGTTATTTAGCTTTTCTTCAAAATAAGTTTGGGGGACTGCTTTGTACCTTTCAGTTATTTGGTGCTTGATTTAAATCTAAATCTAACAAGTCACGAGTTAGAGAACCAATTAAACTGTTGATTGATGTACATAAGCAATACACTGATGGTACTGCCATAATACAATTGAATGAACATAATGGAATCAGCTCAGATAATTAGAGCACTGTCTCAAAGATTGAAAGAGAGAGAAAGCGGGCAATGGGGATGTATCGGTAGCATAAGCAGGATTTTTTGAAGGGGGGGGGTCATGCGATGTGTTCAGTGATCGCCGATCTGGGGGAGGGGTTTAAGGGGAGGGGGTTCCCCCCTTTGAAAACTTTGAAAACGACCCTAGATGCAAAATGGTGCAAGATTTTCGGCTTTGACGGGAACAGTGTTAAAAGTTGAATTGGGGTGGTTCATGAGAATAAAACTGAAACTTCTGTGTCTTTACAGCCAGTTTCATTCCATTTACGCTACCTTTTGAAGTAAAAATTGTCATTATATTTGCACACTTTTAGGAGTCAAAATAAAAGAGCATCTATCGGTATGGGCGAGCGAGAGCATTTTAGTTGGCGGTTTTTTCTTGGCAACAAAACGTTATTCTGCAATAAGGATTACCTATAACCCGAACGAGAGTGAAAACTTTCAGATTTTTTCCTTTAAAGAGTGAACAACATTGTGTTAGCAGGGAGGTGTTATTAGACTTTTTTTGCGGAGCTCGAAGCGTCGAAGTTTTGCCTTCTTTAAACAAATGTTTGAAGATATATGGAACTTTTATTGCAGAAAGCTTTTGATTCTGGGTTTCCTGTAAGGAAATTTGAAAAGCTGGGGATTACTGAAGAATCTGTTCTTCCTATTGGCAAACCTGAGAAGAATTGCACAGAGACTTTGCTACATAATGTTACCTAAAGGCTACGAAATGAAGCTCTCTGATAACATTTTTAGAGTTTCCGAAACTTTGTTGTCAAGAGCCTGCTTGTATTAGAAAAATTAGAATTTTGCGAAAGAAAATTTATAAAAAGTACTACCGGTTGCCGGTGTCATTTAATCATCTGGTGTCACAAATGGCAAACTTCAGATGCTCTCATTTCCAGAGCTCGGAAAAATTTGCCAAACTGATCTATGAGCGAAGAGCGGGGAAAATTTTTTGTGACAATTTTACTATAAATATAGAACTGGTATTGAAGAGAACTCAGAATTTCATGAAAAAAGTTGGGAAAATCACACAAATGGAAAAGAGGTTTTTTGACCGGGAAGGGGGAGCATACTTCCGTTCCTTGCATTTTCACTCCCCCTTTTCTCCGCCATCCGCTTCCAACGCACTTTTCTGAGTTTGCGAAATGTTTCCACGTTATTGCGGTGAAAATCATAAAATAAAATTACAGTTGTGCTAAGTAACATTATCTCGGACAGATCATAGAATTGCAGAAGACGAGAGTGTAGCTTGAAGTATCGAGTTTCGCCAATTTAAATCCTGTCTTTGGCATAACATGTACATTGTCATGGTCGGTAGGACCTAAACGTGGGGTATTTTCGCTCCACGAATATTATAACTTCATATCATTAGCAGAGAGTACACGTATAAAACACTTACTGTGCACAAAATCATATCTCGAGGGACAAATAGAAATACCTCGATCGGCGTTGATACTTGCTTCTTCATGTAATCAACACTAGATTTGAGCATGGCCCATGGACATGAAAGTCTGATATCCCGCATTAAGGGATATATTCCCATATGGAATCTTTAGGGAACCACTATGCGCAAGCATTAGACTCTGTAGAGTCTGCTCGGATAATATTACCAAATGGAACTTCACTCCCTCGTGAATAACACCTGTAATCTACGAAAGCGTAGAAGGGCCACTCAAAAGAAAAAAGAACTGCCTCGGCAAAGTGACAGTTTTCGTAAAATTGACATTTTGACGACTTAATGGACTCCTTAAAAAGGCAAAATTCGGAAAATTGTCATTTTGACAAGATAAAACATCTCGTCAAAATGGCAAAATTCGGAAAATTTATATTTTGCCGACCAAACAACATCTCGTCAAAATGACAAAGTTCCCCAAATTTTTATTTTGCCGAGTAAGAACATGTTGTCAAAATGGCGAAATTCCGAAATTGTCCTTTTGCCGAAATAGAACATCTCGTCAGAATGGCAAAATTCAGAAACTGTCATTTTGCCGAGTCACAACATATTGTCACCAGAAAGCCAAAAGGCTTAGTGATTCCTTGCTGCTGAAATGTAAGGCCTTTTTTCACATTGACATTGCTTTGCAATGTTTTTCAATTAGCAGGGCTCCATAATGTGCCCACAAAGTACACATGCAAGGCATCCAATCTTGAGATTCCCCTTGCCCGTCGTGAACCCAAATGACATTTGACCTCCACCCAAAAACTTCTGGGACCGTGTATTCACTATGTGCCATCTACATGACAAGTTACAGGACCCTACAAGTGACCTTTCTTGAAAGACTGTGCAGGAAAGCTTGTCAGGCTTTGAACATGCTGACTCCAAATGAACTTTGACCTTTGGGAAAATCACCAGGGATCATCTACTAAATATGACCAATCCACACACTAAATATGAGCACAGTCACATGTACCGTTCTTGGGATACGGTGTTTACGAAGTTTTGCCCTTTTGACCTCTCATGACCCCAAATGACCTTTGACCGCCACCAAAAACAATAGGGATCATCTACTCAATATGGCCAATGCACACACCAAATATGAGATTAGTCACACTTACTCTTCTTGAGAATCCGTGTTTACAAGCAATTTCTAAGGAATTTACCTACTGACCTCTCGTGACCCCAAATGACCTTTGACCTCCATGAAAATCGATAGGGATCATCTACTCAATATGACCAACCTACACATTAAATATAAGCATAGTCACATGTACCGTTCTCGAGATATCGTGTTTACGAAGTTTTGACCTTTTGACCTCTCATGACCCCAAATGACGTTTGATCTCCACGAAAATCAATAGGGATCATCTACTCAACATGGCCAATGCACACACCAAACAGGAGATAAGTCACACTTACCCTTCTTGAGATACCGTGTTTACAAGCAATTTCTAGGGAATTTACCTATTGACCTCTCGTGACCCCAAATGACCTTTGACCTCCATGAAAATCGATAGGGATCATCTACTCAATATGACCAACCTACACACTAAATATGAGCATAGTCACATGTACCGTTCTGGAGTTATCGTGTTTACGAAGTTTTGACCTTTTGACCTCTCGTGACCCCAAATGACCTTTGATCTCCACCAAAAACAATAGGGATCATCTACTCAACATGACCAACCTACACACCAAATATGAGCATAGTCACTGGTACCGTTCTTGAGTTATCGTGTTTATGAAGTTTTGACCTTTTGACCACTGGTGACCCCAAATGACCTTTGATCTCCACGAAAATCAATAGGGATCATCTACTCAATATGGCCAATGCACACACCAAAGAGGAGATTAGTCACTCTTACCCTTCTTGAGATACCGTGTTTACAAGCAATTTCTAAGGAATTTACCTATTGACCTCTCGTGACCCCAAATGACCTTTGACCTCCACGAAAATCGATAGGGATCATCTACTCAATATGACCAAACCACACATTAAATATGAGCATAGTCACATGTACCGTTCTGGAGTTATCATGTTTACGAAGTTTTGACCTTTTGACCTCTCGTGACCCCAAATGACCTTTGATCTCCACCAAAAACAATAGGGATCATCTACTCAATATGGCCAATGCACACACCAAACATGAGATTAGTCACACTTTCCCTTCTTGAGATACCGTGTTTACAAGCAATTTCTAAGGAATTTACCTATTGACCTCTCGTGACCCCAAATGACCTTTGACCTCCACGAAAATCGATAGGGATCATCTACTCAATATGACCAATCCACACACCAAATATGAGCATAGTCACATGTACCGTTCTTGAGATATCGTGTTTACAAGGTTTTGACCTTTTGACCTCTCGTGACCCCAAATGACCTTTGATCTCCACCAAAAACAATAGGGATCATCTACTCAATATGACCAACCTACACACCAAATACGAGGTTAGTCACACCTACCCTTCTTGAGATATCGTGTTTACAAGCCAAAGCGTCACATACACACACACACACACACATACACACGACATCACCATCGCATAGATTCCTTGCCTGCCTTCGGCAAGGAATCAAAAATGGCAAAATTCCGAAAATTGTCATTTTGCCGAGTTACTACATCTCGTCAGCATGGCAAAATTTGGAATTTTGTCAATTTGCCGAGTTAGAACATCTCGTCGAAATGGCAAAATTCGGAAAATCTGACATTTTGCCCAGAAAAAACATCTAGTCAAAACGGCAAAATTTGGAAGATTGCCATTTCGCCCAGTTAGAACCTTCCTGGCTCAATTGTATGGAAACGTTAAGGTGCCATAAAATTACGAATTTAGTCATCGCATTATCTTAACATTTTGCAACAAAATAATGAAATGAGTCTTATTATCTTAACATTTTGCATATAAATGATAAAATGCAAACGTACAATATTTCAACAGTTCAACATTTTTGCACTGAATTACTCACATATTGCAAGTAATAAATTTAGCATATTGTCAATTGGCAGAAAAATGACGAATTACGAATCTTCTTTTAATTCCTATTTCCACATTTTAAAGGCATATTCTGGAGACAAAATTCGTTAAATTCAAAATAAGGAGAAAAATTTTCTCTTTCAGAAGGTAAAAATGGCATCTCCATAGCTTATACCGTTTGGAAGATACAAATTTTTTAAAGTATTGCCAATTTTTGGGGGGATTTGATGCATCATGGGAAATCTGTGATGTCATCGTGGCACATTAATTTTACATTGCATTCAATTTATTTATAATTATGATGCCGCTGCAGGCAATATTATGCAACATTGTTGGTTGTACTCAATTTATGGTGAAGGGTAATGCTAGATCTACAGGAAAAGATATTCAAATATTCCAGCAGTATCAAATTTTAAGGACAAACAGGATGTTCAATTATAAAGAAAAACAGAAGGAATTTGAAGCAATGTGCCCACACATAACTTTTTGTGGCTTTATTGAAAAGCAGAGGTTTTTCAGCAAAAATAACCAATCTTTAAAGTGAGATATCTTGAGTTAGGGAAATAGTATTATGGTAGGGTTTGAGGGCATGGTGTGGAATTTTTTTGTTTTCCTTACAAAACAGAGGAAAAAATCCACAAGAGCATGCCTTTAAAGGGGTAGAATAAAGCGCGTCGTCATTACAACTAATACACATGTTTTCATAACGAAACATTTCTGTTTATCTGTTTGGGGCAATCTGACCTCTTGAGGCAGGAAGCGGGGATAAAACTTTCAGACTTCAGAGAGCCCCTGAAATTCGAATTTCGGGTGGGGGCAATCTCTTTCTTTCATTTTACTGTCTGAACAATTTTACCTTTTACTTTTTCCGGGGGCACTTTTCCCCTTCCCCTCTTGCTATGCTTCTAGTGTGATATGTGTACAAGGTGTAGCAACATATAAGACCCTACAATTAAATCACTTCCTTTCTATTCACTGCTACGTTCTCAAAAGGACCCATATAATAGCTTTTTTTCGTTGTTATTGGGACGTTAATATCAGCAAAGTCTAAACGCCCTTAAAAATGGACACAACAGCTAAGTTTGTCATAATATCTACCTGAATGCTATACAAGTCCGGGCTTGGTTTAAGACAAAAGCAACAACTGGGATTTAATTACCCTTATAGAAGCAGGGTATCTGAACCAGTGTTTAAGTTGAGACCAGCATATCCAAGACCGAGCCCAAAACGTGTCGAGACCGAGACCAGGGCAGAATTCGAGACCGAGACCGACAAAGTCCAAGACCGAGACTGAGACCGAATGTACATATTGCATTGAAAAATGAACTGTCCAAAATTTTGAATACTTTTTAGCATAATTTTATTACCTAATGATTCCACGGATTACATATTTCTTCTTCTTGTTCGTAAAGCGCCTTCACTCATGATTGTACTATAAACTCACCAAATTGGGGAAAGAACATAACTATGATACAAAAAAATTGGTATACATGAGTAATTCATTGTCTGCAAAATGAGGAATAGGTGACATTCGTTGAATGCGTAATTCATCAATTTTCTGTGAAATTTTGAATCGTTGATATATTGTAAGTTTGCATTTCATCATTTTCTGCAAAATGCTAGGAAAATAAGTAAACACTTCATCATTTTGTGACTAAGTTCTTAACTTGATGGCACCGTAATGCTTCCATAGAATTTCGCCGTTTAAACATGATGATCTAACTCGGCAAGATGGCAATTTTCTGAATTTTGCCATATTGACGAAAAGTTCTAACCCGGCAAAATGACATTTCCCTAAATATTGCCGTTTTGACGAGATGATCTAACTCGGCAAGATGACAATTTTTCGAATTTTGCCATTTTGACGAGAAGTTGTAATTCGCCAATATGACATTTTTCTGAATTTTACGATTTTCACGAAATGTTTAAACTCGTTAAAATGTCATTTTTCTAAATTTTGCCATTTTGACGAGATGTTCAAACTCGCCAAAATGACATTCATCTTAATTTTGGCGTTTAGACGAGATGATCTATTTCGGCAAAATGACAATTTCCTGAATTCTGCCATTTTGACGAGATGTTGTTACTCAACAAAGTGACAACTTTCTGAATTTTGTCATTTTGTAGAGATTTTTAAGTCGGCAAAATGACAACTTTCGGAATTTTAACGTTTTGAAAAGTTAATCAAAACGCCAAATTACGGATTTTTGTCATTTTGAAGACATAATTTTAGTCCTCAAAATGTTAATTTTACGAAAATTGTCACTTTGCCGAGACAGTTCTTTTTTCTTTTGAGTGGCCCTTCTACGCTTCCGTAGTAATCACTGCTCTCCAATGAACATGTGTTCTCCCATATTTAGTACCCATCCTCTCAGACGTGGATAAAGTGCGATATGAGAATACATAGACGGATTCACTGGATTGGGCGAAAAGTTAAAAAGAAAAATCAGGGAGTGACAAGGGCGAGAAAGACTTGCAAAGTGTAGGCAAGCATATGGCTCGGTGTAATTTTACACCCAACGTTCATAATGGATCCACAGGGATCAGCCCCGTATGACGCACATGGAATTCTGGGAACCACGTCGGCAACTAATATGTGGTAAAATATGAATAAGGTGCATAATATCTCACATGCATGTGGGTTGCCCAAATGGGCCCATTATGAGTTTATCCAGCTAAATGAAATGTAATGCACGTGGCATCAAAGGTGCTTACAAATCTCATTAAGTTTGAATCGAGTTACCATGTATATACGTAATTGTATATGCCTAATCTAGTTTGCAATATGCCCCAACGAATTTTTCATTAGACCAAATAATTTCGGGTGCTGCAAAGGTGTATAACGCCCACTGCTTGTTACAGGCGCTCTTAGTACGAGGTTCCCCTTTGAGGACAAAATTCCACCTTGAAAGCTTGGCAACCAAGACTTCTTCGACCAAAGGTGACAAACTATAGGTCTCTGGTAGACATATGCACATTTTATATTTGTATAGCTTAGATACAATTTAAACAAAATAAGAACAGAAGAATAGATGGTACACTGTCCGTCGTTACGTTGTCGGTGAAGAAAACCGTTTTTGTTTCTCGGCTAAACAAATTTTGCTAAATTCCCATTCCCATCTATTTTCATTGCAGAAAAGTTCTATCTTTTCACATATGCTATAGTGCACCAACAAATTTAAAGAGAGGGGCAGGGCACCCCTCCCCTCAAACGCCTTCCCCAGGACGGCGGTCACACTCCAGACCCCCTGGAATAAATCCTGAATAAGCCCTTGTAGTTAAAGCAAATTGCATAAAATTACGTTTAAAGAGCACTGTAAAAATGTTCGTACATGCACAGAAAAAATAAAACATCACAAAAGAAATACGCATCAAGTGCTTTCAATTAGTTGAAAAAAAAGTCACAACATTTTCCCGCTTTACTTTTATTCTTCGTTACTTTTTCTCCTGCAAATGTTCAATTTTAGACATTTTCACAGTGAGCCCTTCAAAATGTTTGGTCAGTGAACGCAAAGTCACTATTCACTTTATGATAGTCGTTGGGATTTCAGGCGACATATGTCGCCAGTAAGTCTAAGTTCAGTTCCTAGTTTTTGGACAAGCCCCAATTTTGAGCAGAATCTGTGGGAAGTTAGAAAAAGGATAAAAATGCGGACAAAACAAATTGTGCAGAACCAATCCAAATGGTAATAAACACCCATTGTATGACATCAGATCCGACAGGTAAAAGGGAAGATCTTTTCCCAAAACTTTTCCAGTTCTTTCAACAAAGCCAACTCGGCCCACCTTGAGACCAACACCTGCGGGCTCTCACAATTAGGCCTACTTGCGATTTCTAGCGACTACAAGAAGGTCACTTAGTGGGAAGTATTTGCTCGCAGATAGGCCCAAGTAGCCACATAAACTTGCAAGGAGTCACAAGAATTTAAACATGTTTAAAATTGGGTAAATTCTTTCAGTCAACTCGTGCTACTACCTACGTCGGAGCTCTACTAGCTGCACTGTGCATGGAAGCTCTCCTACTAAAAGAACATCTTTGGTCGCCGGCACTGAGGACTCAAAATCCTACGGTTTCTTCCCACATCCGGGCACAACTGTCTTTATGTCCTCCGCCACAAACATATCTAAGGCTATAAAATGCCGGGTACCCACTGTCATTGTGCTTGGTGCCCAGTATAAGCAATGAAGTAGGAAAAGCAAGTCAGTGAGCCACCATTGGAAAAAGGCCTTGACGGTGCCTGCATCATCCAGTTTGTTAGAAACTGAGCCGTATAACCTCATTTTACTAACATTAGGCCTACGTTCTCGCATTAACTTCAAACCCAATAAATACAGTTAGTCATCACCCAAAACAGTTCCAAACCTTCCAACTTACCCAACAGTCGTATACTCATATCTATACGTACATAATCATATTTTATTGCTTCAGGACGTACTGTGGTGAGCCTATACAATCATTACAAGGCATCATTGTGTAAAAAATACTCTCGGTATAGGGCTATAATAAACGCATTTCTGGACTTTTTTAGTTTGATGTCAATCAAAGCATCGGCAACCAATTTTGACACCCCTATTCAAAACTGTTGTGATGATTATTTGCCTTTAGGCCTAAATCCTCCATGCCGATTGATATCTTGTCTCAGTATAGTAGGGACCTTCATAGACACAAGAAAGCGCCTCATTATAGCCTACCATTTGTACCGCAGTATCGGAAAGAAGTTACCGGTTTTTACTCGACGTGAAACTAAGAAATAAGTTACAAGCAAAGGTACAATTTGTGGCGTATCATCTTAGTGAGTAGTCACAGAACGAAGAAAAATCTTTCAACATAAATAACAAACGTACATACCTTAATTGTACAGTATTTCAGAACTTTCCCCATGTTGGAAGATGTTCTAGAAAACTAAAAGTAAAACCATGGTCTTAACAGTGCTTCTATCCTTCAATTTGTGAGGCCACGAAAGACTTACTCGACAAACAAGCTTTTGATCCAATACAAAAAGTACAAATAACTTTTATTACAGATAAACGCTGAAATCAACGGTGTAGTACTGAGTATTTCGCCTCGACTAAACAATTGACGGAATCAACACTGATTTATTCACTCCCCGCTTCAGTGATGACCTTAACAGCCCCCTCGGAAATACACACTTGACAGCAAGTAATTGCGGAAACTGTAGAAGACCGCGTAGCTTGCGCGCCATTCATTTTGCTCAGGAAAAAGTATTACCTTTTTCAAAGGTAATACTTTCACGGATCAGGTTAAAAAAGATCGTAAACAAGTGTAGGTCGGCGGTGAGATTAGGCTTAAGATGCAGAAGCTCCTGTTTTTAAATAGCAGCTACATATCACCTTTATTTTTTTCTTCTTTTTCATCCAAGTTACTTTCATGACATTCCATGTCTTAGATATTGCTTAAAAAAGGTAGGGTAACAGTAACTCCAAGAAAATGTCATAATTTAGGAGGGAAGATATCCACATGCTCCTAGTCCTAGACCACCGTCTCTTGGTTACACATATGGTACGTGTTTTACCAGTCGCACTTATGTTTTCAAACAAACACTAAAAGGGGAAGTTTAAGCAAAAATTTAATTTTCATATGTGAAAGACGGACAAAAGCTACACAGGTTGGTGATAGTTCGATTCAAATCGGACATGTATTTCTTGAGATATCAGTAAAAGAAGTCAGTGGATTTGTGTTCAAAAGTGAGTTTGAGGGCAGCAGAGCTTATATCACTTCCCCACATTGACAAGGAATACTTTGTTTCCCTTCTTTTTATCAGACTGTTGTGCTGACCTTGAAGTTAATAGGAGTATGACCTCCCTGTGGGAGATAAAAAGTTTGTAAAATTCTTATGCCACTTATGCAATCATATTTTAATAGTATGGGATTGTTGAGGAGAAAATCCAGTATAAAGTTTAAAGAAAAACAAAAGAATGCCCATTAATGTGGGGATGTGATGTCATATGTGCTTGCTTCAAGTTCACCTTTGTTGAAAATGTGACAACTTTACCTGTTCATATCTTGAGAACCACACATTGGATTTCAATGCAAATTTCACCAAAATGCTTAGAATAAGCACCTCTCTAACATACCAAATCCTGTTGTGACCTTAAACCCTTCTTCTAAGTCCGGTTCTGTTACTCGTATACTGAGTTAAACTAGATTTGCGAGATGTGCTGTGACTTGTTCCAAGAATGTGACCTAGGCCTATATTTTGTGCACCCTAACACTCTCTTCCGGCCGCAAGTAATTGAATGGAACTAATGCACGCATGTTCTTTCCAATGAATTATCAGGTTAACTCTCTTACACATTTCCATATCTTCCAATTGGCGGTGGTACATTTTATCTGATAACTTTCCGATCATTGAGCAATTTGTTAATTATTATTGAACGGTAAATTTTATTGCTAAATTGCTCCAAAACGACTGTTTACTATAGGTTATACTTACAACCTGCACGAAAAGTGGCATTTCCGATAGTCTGAGTTAGTTAAATGGTTTTTAACGATGTTCCGAGAGGTCGGGATTTTTCAAAAATTTCTGTATGCCCTTCACGAATTAATGTTGGCGCTAAGCTTAGAAAGTCCAAGGAAGTTTACCCCCTACCCTTTCGAAACTATGGATCTACGCCCGTTGTCAGTGAAAATTCTCTCTATAGCTCTTTGATCCAAAGTCACAGATTCCCGCATGATTTTTAAAGGGCGGGAGCAGTCATCCCAAATTGAAGAAGTGCAGTAGACTGTCCAGTTTCATGATTGGCTGTTGAGAGTCATGTGACAATGTTTTTTTTCTCTTCAAATGTGAAATTTACCAGAAATAACTGCTTGCTTTATCTTGAATATGCAATAGTAAAGTCATAAAATGTAATTAAAGATACTTTGAAGAGAAATAAGATGAAAATATAGTTATTTAGCTTTTCTTCAAAATAAGTTTGGGGGACTGCTTTGTACCTTTCAATTATCTGGTGCTTGATTTAAATCTAAATCTAACAAGTCACGAGTTAGAGAACCAATTAAACTGTTGATTGATGTACACAAGCAATACACTGATGGTACTGCCATAATACAATTGAATGAACATAATGGAATCAGCTCAGATAATTAGAGCACTGTCTCAAAGATTGAAAGAGAGAGAAAGCGGGCAATGGGGATGTATCGGTAGCATAAGCAGGATTTTTTGAAGGGGGGGGGTCATGCGATGTGTTCAGTGATCGCCGATCTGGGGGAGGGGTTTAAGGGGAGGGGGTTCCCCCCTTTGAAAACTTTGAAAACGACCCTAGATGCAAAATGGTGCAAGATTTTCGACTTTGACGGGAACAGTGTTAAAAGTTGAATTGGGGTGGTTCATGAGAGTAAAACTGAAACTTCTGTGTCTTTACAGCCAGTTTCATTCCATTTACGCTACCTTTTGAAGTAAAAATTGTCATTATATTTGCACACTTTTAGGAGTCAAAATAAAAGAGCATCTATCGGTATGGGCGAGCGAGAGCATTTTAGTTGGCGGTTTTTTCTTGGCAACAAAACGTTATTCTGCAATAAGGATTACCTATAATCCGAGCGAGAGTGAAAACTTTCAGATTTTTTCCTTTAAAGAGTGAACAACATTGTGTTAGCAGGGAGGTGTTATTAGACGTTTTTTGCGGAGCTCGAAGCTTCGAAGTTTTGCCTTCTTTAAACAAATGTTTGAAGATATATGGAACTTTTATTGCAGAAAGCTTTTGATTCTGGGTTTCCTGTAAGGAAATTTGAAAAGCTGGGGATTACTGAAGAATCTGTTCTTCCTATTGGCAAACCTGAGAAGAATTGCACAGAGACTTTGCTACATAATGTTACCTAAAGGCTACGAAATGAAGCTCTCTGATAACATTTTTAAAGTTTCCGAAACTTTGTTGTCAAGAGCCTGCTTGTATTAGAAAAATATTAGTCCAGACTGTCCAGTTTCATGATTGGCTGTTGGGAGTCATGTGACAATGTTTTTTTCTCTTCAAATGTGAAATTTACCAGAAATAACTGCTTGCTTTATCTTGAATATGCAATAGTAAAGTCATAAAATGTAATTAAAGATACTTTGAAGAGAAATAAGATGCAAATTGAGTTATTTAGCTTTTTCTTCGAAATAAGTTTGGGGGACTGCTCTTTACCTTTAAGCCGAGTTTTTGCAACAGATTTCAACTTGATGGCTACATTGAAGCTCTTTTTTGTTTGTTTGCTTGAAACCACGCGCTCTCAATATTGTATGACAGGTAGTTCGTTATTTCCGACCTAAGTCAAAAGTTGTTTCACATAATTGCTATACACGTAGTTCATCCTGTGGATTGCAATAGATAATTCCCTGCTTAATCTTACAAGGAGAAAGGTTATGATCCTCTTCAAAGGTGATTTGGCACTTTTTTCAGGTGGGAGTATTTTGATTGTGTGGTTCAACTCCCTTGTTCAAAACAGCAAGAGGCGACGGCAAGATGTGTCACCACCCAAACACTCCAAGTGACACCCAATTAAAATTTTTCAACTTGTTCAAAACTGAAATCAAAACATCATCTCTTGGTATACATGTCGAGTTAATCTGAAATAGATCTCTTCACATATCTGCGATGAAAACTCCATAGCATGTAAATTTTGTTGCACATGACAGACTTGTAACATCCTTGAACTTTGTGTTCTTCCTAATACTATTACGGACTTGAAAGACAGCGATCCCAAACAATTTTTTTATGATTGCCATTGTTCAAAAGATGCAGGAGAGCTCATTATAAACAAAGCATGCACAAGGAGTGTGCTGAATATTCAAGTTGGGGTCCTATATGCTTCCCAGGATATGCCCATTAGTAATAAACCATAATTATGTCAGCACGACGACTCAGGGGCGTAGATCTGCTTTGTGGGCTGCGGGAGATTTGCGAACAGCCGGAACCTCAGTAGCCCGGATTCGTCTATAAGAAATCCACCCACCCGAACAATATTTTCATTGATGTGGTGATTGGTAATTGCCCCTCCCCCCTCCCCGATCGACACGCATGCGAGGAGTCTGGCAGATTTGGAAACGGGTATAAGTGAAAAGGTGGCGAAATTGGAATTGTCTGGGTGAGAAGCAGTTGGCATCACATAAGGTACCTGTTGTTCGTTTATCGCGCCAAATACAAAACTAATTGGGACTTTAAAAAGTATGTTGACGTGCCGGTCCCTATATTTTAATTTGAGTGAATAAACTTCAACATTTTATATCTGGGCTCAAGAATATCCTATGAAGATGGGAGTTGGACTGTCAGAATTCATTTTGTATGATGTTTAATATATATTTTTGAATTTTTTGACTTGAGGTATATTTTGTATGGGAAGTTCCATTACTTTGATGTCTTTGACTATTCTCAAAATATCCATCTTCAAATTTTGAATGTTTCTGAAGAAACTTGTTAGCTATAATTAACAACTGCTGTGGAATATTGAAGAGGTTTGAAATTTCTTTTGCTAATCCTATTTTAATTATCTGTTCATTACTCATCAAATAGTTTATGGTTTGATGATTGATACTGATGTTTCTCAAGGACACAATTTAAACTTTCTGTTTAAAAACTTCAGGGATTTCGTCCTTTGCCCACCCACCCCCTCCCCATTCGACTGTCATACTGGTGTTATGACTGTCTCCCAAATGAAGGTTGCAAAACAAAGAATTACATTAGACATATATAGCCTGTTTCTTCATCGAAGTGACATATTTGGTCACTTCACAGTTGCTTATTACAGTGAAAGTGCATAATCGAAATTGCGTACCTGTAAAATGGTTAATTTGTTGTCCCCAAATTCTCGCTCATGAATAATTATATTATCAAGTTGCAATAACTTTGGTAAAGAAATCACAAGACATAAGGAAAACTGCTTATTTTCTTTATAAATTTTCAATTGCTGAGACAAATGTAACTTATTTATTGGAATTCAAGAAATAAAGAGGAAATTGTAAACAATTGATGTGTTTTTTTATTTTCTTCCTTTTCTTCTTACAGGCTATCGCTGACATTGTACTTCTCAGCATTTGCCAGTCTCTCCAAGTAATCCGCGCATTACTCGCACTACAATGATCACCTATAGATGACCTTTTTGCGCGTAAGTGTTCTATATGAAGTTCAATTTATACACCATTTCTATCTCTAAAAGATAACAAATCTTACCTTTTCGCCTGGGTGTTTGTCGCTTGTTCCTCATCTCCTTTAAGATGTCAAAAGATCCTACCCATTATCTCTAATGAAGTTGAAAACGAGATGTTTTACTATTCTATTGCAATATATTGTCCGATTTTTGTTCTCAGTGATGAAATACTGCAAATGACTACGTAATTGTTGAAGCCGCTGGATTAGACTTCGTTCCGTATGTTTTCCTTTGGTCATTCAACGGTTTTGACGGTCGCAGAGAGCCTAATGAAAACTAATATCGGACCTCAATTCCACACGTCCATCATATTTTTATTGGGTTTAAGATTGAACTTAGACACTGATGCTGCTCACAGATACGACAACCAAAGTGTCACCGTTGATTTTAAACAGAATAAAAAGATGCTAACTCGCTTTTTACATTGTTTGTACGTCCCTTAATTGTATCAATATCCTATACTCTCCGTCTGTTTGAATCTTTCTATAGTCTAAGCACGCAATGTACGGGGTATTTCTTGGGAAAGTGGGTAAGATTTAACTCTTGATGTATCGGTTACAATTACATGCAGAGAATCTCTTAGTGTTATTCGATCTTTACATACATGTACTCAAAGATGCAATATAGACCAAGTTCCAGTTCTTGACATTTGTATACTGAAATGTCACAATAACTCGTCGCAATCAATACATCATGTAATACATAATATGTTTGAAACTGATTGTAACCGTTCCAACGGGTAGCAATCTTGTGTACATCAATTATCAACAATTCATTCGGTTTCAGTATTCCGTAAAAGGGACTACCTCGTAAACTTTAAGCGAGCATATAACCTGATAACTCAAGATTCATTTGTGTTATATTTTCTAACACAATCTCACCGAAATTAAGTTCCTGTATATAGGCGAGATGTGCTTTGATAATCACAACAGTGCGGAATGGCGGAAACAATAACAAACTTTTTTTAAAATAATATGCTACAATGTGTGATAACAACTTAGTCTGCTCTTCAAAACTTGAAAATGTGAATCATTAAAACAAAGAGATATACATTCGATAATATGCTGCTAACTTCAGCTGGTTTACGTTTTCGTGCGGAGGCTGTGAAAATGAAACGCTGCTGATAGTTTGTCATCATTATATAAAGGGGAATCGGGTTCATCAGAAATAGTCCTCAATTGCTTGTCATCGAAACTGTTACCGCTATTGGCTATGTTATCAAATTTCAACATGTACCATGAAAAATGTATCTAAACAATACCTAAGGTACATCTGTATCCTATTGGTCGGATGTCGTTAACTCAACCCTGTACGGGTAGTCGGTAAAACACCATAGCAGAGAAATATAGTTGTATTAAATCAGGGTGTTGTAACAGATGATTACATGCACTACGAGTATAGCTGAATCAATGATGAATTAGTTTGTTTCATTTTCTGTCACATTTTTCTCTAACATTACAAAACAATTGGCGCGCTACGAGCGCTTTCAGTGTTTGTTACATTTTGCTTTAACTATTGAACACCCGTTTTATGTGTGATGGTTACTGAAGATAAAGGTCCCGCATTTATTTATGAAATTGTTCAATGCATGCCCACACAGGTGGGCATGCATTCTAAACACCGTTTAGAATTTCGCTGTTTAAAGAAATTTATCACATACTTGTTATAAAAGTGTAAACAGTTTTTTTTTTTTTTTTTGTATTTTTTATTAACGGTTAAATTAACATCTTTTGTTGTTTGAAATTTAAACATTGAAACATGCAATGGTTAATTTGTGGTTGTTTCAAAACTTAAAAACTTGTTAAGTTTTGTTTCAAAAGTGTGATTCTAAAGAAATACGAAAATGAATCCATAAATAGTTCTGTTTTGTTTTCGTTTACTATATGTGAGGTTTTCACACCAGGCGAGTTCGGTAACTCGTTTACGGGGCCATTCACCTACGCACATTCTCCAAATCATCGGGATGGACGAACTAATCCCACAACTACGACAGGTATTCTAAAATTTAGGATTTCATGATTTGGTAAAGTAAGATCTCTCTTAATCCATTCGTAACACAAGGAAGAATCCCATAAGTGTGTTTTCTTGCAGTATATAAATAAACTGTAACAAAATTACCTTTCGGTGCATTTTAGTATAAAATTAAGTACTGCTCGGAAAAACTCAGTCAGACAACGAATTTCCGAGGGATTTCCCCTGACATGCTGATTTTCCCCGATTAGGCCTACAATCCAGAAGTGCGTGTGGCATGTGGCCTATATGCCCCGGCGAATGACTACTGCTCTGTAGCGCCTCAATGATGAACTTTTCATTGGGAAAGTGAAGTTTATATAGGCATAGTTAGCTTGCATCTTGTGCAATCACATGGGTCTGTTCCATATAGTCTCTCATCTCATATTGGTCTCCTGGTCTCATTGACGGTCCTCCTGGCAACTCATCGCGGTTCAAGTCAGGATAAGGGTTGTTGGTTAGGTTATTAAAGTAGACAGTCAACAATGATGATGATGTCTCAGTGTCAAAAAATTTTCGCAAAGATGACAACAATGGGGGCCTAAGAACATCAACCCAGGGTTAGATTTCAAGCGGATGATTGTCGTGAGAGCTATTTTTAAGTAGGGGAAATTTGACTGGAAGAAATATTGGGGAATTGACATAGAGCAATTTAAAGATTGAGGGAGTTGTTTTGACAACAGATTGGAAATATTCCATTCTATATATAGGACCTAGTGTGGATAATTCTTCTCTTATTGGTCTAATGACGTCGTGGGAGATCATTTTAAAATTAAAGTCGTTTACCTCCAACTATAAAAAATCTCCTTTTAGAAAATGTCTTTCTCTATAAATCCACTTATCTAAAAATCAGGGATGTTGCTAGCGAGAGTTCAAGGCACCACGGGGTACATGGGAGCATTTGACCCAGCCAAAGCCGTTGTCCCTAGGTACCCCGCTGGGAAAATATACTTATCCTGAGATTAATTTTGTACCCAGAGATATGCTAAAACCTCAGAGATTCCGGAGGTCTTTCCCCTTGAGGCTGGATCCCTGCAGGGACCCTCAGGTGTGCTTTTGAACCCCATACCAAAAATAAAAACTGTTGCTTCGCGCTCGATTTCGAGGTTCGCGAGAGTATTTTTACCCCTATCATTTCCCATTTCTCTCAATATGCCTCCTACCCCGCTACTGAAAAGATGGTTTAGCAACCGTGACTGGACCGGAGCCATGTTTCGTCGATGAAGTCTCCCCCATCGAGAAGGTTTGATCTCGTCCGGAAGTCCCTGGAGCCAAATTATTGTAACAAATTAAACATATTTAAAATAAGGAGGGTCCCGAGAAAAGTGTGGAGATTTCCCAATGTTAACTTTCATTTCATGGCCAACATCTCGACCACTTCTCGGTCCCATCCTCAACATGTACCCTCTTCACCGAATCCAATGAAAGTCCCGCTCCCATCCCATTCCGACCCTGACAAAATCCTCACCCCCCCCCCCCCTTACTTGCCGACTACCTTCGTGGTGGAGACATCCAAAGAAAAAATAAGAAAAGGAGAGGGGGGGAAATGAAATTTTAAATAGTTTACATGTTAAGTAGTTAGTTAGATGAAGTTTACATTTTATGTAGTTAGTAAAACGAGGCTTTACCAATTGATTTAAATGAGGCTGGTCCCGACCCGTTTTTCCCAGTTGTGGCTCACTGGCTTGTTTTCCCTTCTGTATTATTTTTGGGGAGCACCAAGTGAAATAGCAGTGACATTGTGGAACTACTAACGCTAAAAATATATTACACACAGCTAAGTCGCAGTAAATGTCCAGTTCAATGAAAATCGGCAATCAATTCATAGCCAATTTTGTTGTTGTTTCTTTCTCTTCTTAGCAACAAATGCAAATTTTGTTGCAGCTGCTCCCAAAACAATCTTTACTTTTCCTTTCTGAATCATCCATGGTTCTCTCAATGCCCTTTTTCGCAACATATGTTGCCATGTATGTTGCGTCATGTATCGGCGACATGTGTCTAGTTCACACAAGGACTAAATTCCTGTGTCCAGCTGTGTCGGCAGCATGGGTTGACACATATTGAAATTTTCTCTCGCATCGCGCCCATGTACACAAGTATTCAACCGACAAAGTTAAAAGAATAGTCCAAACACAAATTTATGTTGCATGCAATAGACCAGTTTGAAGTTTCTTCATGGAGCACTATTGCACAATAGGTCAAAGGGTAACACTTTCATGTCCGTTTTTCAGCTGATGGCGGAATGCAACCCACGAAAAAAAGTATGCTATGCTATGATCTGAAAAGAAACGTCACGTACGCATGCGCAAATGTAAACTTCGAACTCGTCTATTAGTGAAATTTTCATTCATCTTCCATGTTAGGGTCCCAAGCAATGTAAGCAATGGGAAGGGAAACATTTTTAACCAAAAATGAACTTCAGGCAAGTAGGTATGATGTCATGGATTCACATTGACATGATTGACGGCTAACATTCTGGTTTTCTTTCTTTTATCCTATTGTTTTGACCTTACATCGATCAAGGATATATACTAAGGAATTTAAAGCAGTGGCGTAACCAGGATGGGATTTTTTGGGGGCCTAGGTAACAAGTGGGGGCCTGGTACCTCCGAAGGTCAGGCACAGCTAGACCATCTAAACGGAGCGCCACCATCGGTGGGCACGGAGCGTACAAGAAAATTTGGGGCTTTAAAACCCTTCCAGATTGCCGGAAAAGGCACGTCCCATGTGTTTTAGGCTGGATGTACCCAGCCTTGAAAATCTCATGTCTGCGACTTCTCAAATTATGAGAATGAAAAATCAATCTGTGAAAAATGGTTATACATACACTTTTTAGGACCCCAAAACTGGGCACATCGGATCTGTGGCCTGGGGGATGAGACTAAAGGGAACCGGTATCTCCCGTCCCCTTGAGAAAAATAGTAAACTTCAGAAGGACGTAGATCGCAAATGCGGCAATATTTGAATCTAAGCGGAGCGCCACCATCAGTTGGCGCGGAGCGTACAAGAAAATTTTGGGATTTAAAACCCCTCCAAATGGCCGGAAATGGCACTTCCCATATGTTTTAAACTGGGTGTACCCAGCCGCAAATGCGGCAATATTTGAATGGATTTCAGCTTACCTCAGGCAGTACCTTACCCTTTAACAGGAAAACCAAAAGTAGTTGTGTACCCATCTGAGAAACTTTCTTTGCGTTAGATTTCCTAGATCCAAAATGATGCTATGTTTGGCAAAACTTTAAACTGATTATCGGCCTAAGTTTTAGGATTTTCCCTTTTTGGGGAGCATGAAAATATCAAAATATTTTTAGTTTTTGTAGAGATTTTTACAAGAGACATACATACTACCAAAGAAACAATGTGCGAAATGGTTCAGTATTTGTCCATCGGTACATTACGCAGTCAAAATTAAACTACTACGAATAAATCTCTCAAAATAATTGAACCGCAAAGCAGAAGTATGGATCATGTGGGAAACACATGAAATCAGGACCTTGGGGACATTTTACAAATCCCCCGGACGCCAGTGCCAACTAGTAAAAAGAGGACTTGTCGAAAAAAATCGTCCTACAGTGGAACTTATCATGGGCAGGAGTGAGGTACGACATAGTTTTTAAGGATGGAAGGAAAGAGTTATCCGGAGGCAGTACCTCACCCTTACCTGCTTACGGCATATTTTGTGTACGATAAAGTATGAAAATGATCGTGTAAGAGTGGTCTCCAGTGTACGATTGCCTTATTTTCAGTAAATCAATCAGCCATCAGAAAGGCAGAAAGGGTCTTAACCTAACAAAGTCACAATAAAATTTGTCGTCGAGACTTTTGTTTCATCTTCTAAGTGAAATGCAATAAACGACATTACAGATCACAAACGGTATGTAATTTAGTGAAAGTAGGCATTTTGAAGTTATTACTTGATTACGTACGTGCGCACGAAATGTGTTTTACACAGTCACATTCATCCATTTTTTTTTTTTAATTTTTACACATTTTATTTATTTACTGTTTTGAAGGAAATACTTCAAAGTTTATTTCCGTTCAGACATTTTATTTTTTTCAATTACTTTATCAGGACGCAAAAAAAAAATCTGGAGGGGGAGGCCCCCCCCCCCCCGTGGCTACGCCACTGATTTAAAGTATTCAAAATTTTACAACTGAGGATGCAATAATTGTACCAATATATGAGAACTGTGTTGTTTAAAATTAAATAAAAGTTTTAAGTAAGTAAACATCGGCAATCCATGTGAATCCATGACATCAAACCTGCTTGGCTCAAGGTCACGTTTTGAAAAAAACTAATGTGTCAATTTCAATTGCTAATATCTTGAGAATCGAATATGAAAGCGATGCTTAGGACATATTCCCCTTTACCATATCAAACATAGTAAATTTGGTTCTAGACTATTCTTCAGCTATCTTTGATAGGCTTCAGTTATCACCTCATGTGGTTTGCAGTGTTATGCCCCAGTGGCATAGCTAGGATATTTTCCAGGGGGGCAAAGCTCGACAAATTTTCCTTAAAATTTTCAGTTTCAGTTTATTTTCAAGGTCAAGGTGCATGTATTGCATACAAAATACGTAAATTTATGATAACAAAATTATCATGACGTCATATAACGTTACCTAAGTTAATACATGACCAATGGGCCCGTTGTAACCCCCATGCCCAGTGATTATTAGATTTATTCCGAACAAATTAAATAGATTAATTTTCCGAACCAGTCCTTTAAAAATAGGACAAACATCATACGTTTGTCCAGGTTTTTCCAGGATTTTTACGTCTAGACAACGGTAAGCTATTGTTTTAGCTCAATCCATGGTTAAACACAGAGTAAGATCAGTCTGTAACCTGCCCGGTGCTAGCTTGTAGGATGAGAGGCCATTAAATACTTAACTTAAACCAAGGCTCTGTCTACCAATAGGTTTGAAACTGGGCTGTTAAACCTAGCCTAACCTAACCTTACCCTGGGCGTTCTCCACTTTAGTGACGATTGGGAGTTATACACGGAGCGCGACCATCGGTTCGCGCGGAGCGTCCAGGAAGGAGAAATTTCGGTAAAACACCCTAGATTGCAGGGAATGACACTCCCTGTGCCTCATTACTGCATGCTTAGAATGCCGTATTTTTCTTGTCCTGAATTTTTTAAGGAGACAATTTGTTCACAATACATATAAAAAGGAAAAATTGGAAACTCTGAGACCTACCGGTATGTACTGCGGCAAAGGAGAAACCACGGGGAGAGATTGGGGGTTGTAACCCCCCCATGACCCAACCTTGCACTGCAAAAAACACCTAAAATAGCGGTTTTTTCTCTCTATCCATAGACTTTTCCCTCATATCGACCCCCCCCCCCCCCCCCCCCATGACACCAATCCCCCCATGACACCAAAGCCCGCGATATGACACAATCCTGGCTACTCGCCTGTACTGCTGTCAGCCTTAAATTGAATATAAATATAAAATGGTTGTGGAACGAAAACAAACGGAAATTGTGATAATTAAATGAGGGAATATTTCGTTCACGAGGCTATGATTTCGTTACTATTTATTGGCAACGTATTATCCAATAGTGCATCAAGTTGATGAACATAACATTAACTCAACAATAAACAGGGAACTTGCTCGGTGATGGTAGACAATGCTACGGTGTTTTAGCATGTCAGTGTTGCGCAGTACACGTTGGACTGATCAAAATACCCTGCACGTGTACCAGAGAACATTCACGCTGCTGCACGGAGGACATTTCTGCGGAACGCGAGTCAAGCGCGCTTCATGCTGCAGTGACACAGATGAGATCTGGGAAAATACGTTGCATGAAAATTCGTGTTATTTATGAAAAATGTTTCACGATTACTTGTAGTAAGAAAATGTCAAGAAATAGGAAAAGGAAGTATTATTTCGTCAACTTAAAATTTCCCCAAAATTCCACAAATTTCCCAAAAATATTTTCCAGGTGGGGCCACTTGCCCCCTGCCCCCCCCCCCCCATTGGCTACACCACTGTCATGCCCACACCTATGTAGGTAGCCGGGGAGTAAAATAAGTCAGTTGGGGAGGTCAATGTGAAGAAGTTTGTCCTAGTCTGATCAAGCAGATATATATTTTGAAATATGATTTGCATCTCAGCCCTAGACTCTGAAAAGCAAAATTTTCCAAGGGGACACTTCCGTCACTTAAATCAAACCATGCGCATCCTGTATTGAAATTTCGTGGATAATCTTCGTCAAATACTATAGCAGTTTCTGACACCCTTCTGTACTTCTCTATTATGTTACAGATGACTAATGGCAAATGATGCCCCTAATAACAAATATGAAGATATTTTGTCATTTAGGAGGCAACATTTTCGTCTTGATTAAAACTTTTCAGTGTCCCTCCCCTTATGGACCTCTATCATGCCAGTCTGGGAATTGGTCCCCAAGTCACAATTAAAGGCCCAGTGCTCTCACCCCAAACTTTACCAGTTCTCCCAACCTTCTTACTTAAGCCCCTCCCACAATTTTCTGAAATTCATCATATTTAAGACACAGTCTCAGATATTGCTTCACGGGAATATAAAAAGTTCAATGTGTATAATCAAAACACATTCAGTACAGTTCTTGCTGTGTAATGAAGCTTTTGTACCCTGCGTTGTTTGAATCAGCTGCCAATCAAAGAGCTGAGTCAATTGAGAATTCCGGTAACCCCCTACAAGAATTGTAGTTTGGGGTGAGAGGGTTGGTCCTTTAAGGTGCACTCCGCTGGGTTCCCGCAAACTGGTTATTATATTGCGTCAATTCTGACTACAAAAATAAGCTACCTTCGGTGCCATTACGCGACGCTGCATGTACCCTACATCAAAATCCCTGGCTACGAACTTGAAAAAGTGTATATCTTTGGCAAAGTTTAAATGAACTAAATGTTACAAATGTCTTATGTCACTTAATTGTTTGCTTTTTTTTTGTGTTGTCAGGTTGTTGTGAGCCAATGGAACTCCTTGTGAAAAATATTAATGACAGGTGGTTTGCATAAAAAACTACTCAGTAAATGGGTGCTATTCTTGGCAAATTTTTGAACTAATATGTTAATGACTTAAGGACTAAACGAGCGAATTCCATGCCTTAAATCCCTCATGAATTGTAGGATACACGCAGTACCGACGGAGAACTGGAAGAAACCTGGGTAATCCCAATGAAAAAAGTTAGGGCTAACCACCTCCATATTTGCCAAGTGCTTTCAGAGGTGGGAACCGCGGGGAGTTTTGAAATGGGTGGTAACCAATTCTTGATAAGTACAATGTACCTGCAGCTTATGAGAGCACTCGGGAAGTGTCGTTTCCAGCCATTTCAGGAGAGTTTTTAAGGCCTAAAATTTTGATCCTCCACACTGGCAGTTTCAGTATTAAGTTAGTGGGTTTTTTATGACAAGATCAGCTCCTGCCTAAGCCTAATTGTATATGGAACAGAGACGTTTTCTACAGCCGAGATAATTTTGATGCCACTCTTCAAATGCAAAACACCAGAAAAGTAGCGGCGTACCGTAGTCAGGATTTTATGAGAGGAGAGGTCGCAAATTAGTTTAGATTCCTGGAAGTTTGTAAAGGACTAAAATGTACATATCCGAAAGCTTTCCACTGGGTAAGGAGGCTTTATTAATTTGGCGAACTCTTTTCATAGGTTCCCCGGGTTTCTTTCCTGGAAAATATCCAAACTGCAGCAACTGCGAAACTGGATTATGTGATGGTTTCACATTATCGTAAACGAACTTTTAAAACTTCCCAAAAATAATGTATTAGCCAAAATATGTTATAGATTTTACATATTAATAAGTACCCGAGGGAGCGGACTCGGTTTGTTCAGTCCCCCTTTAGGGGTTCAAAAACCACCGTCCGCCAAAACGAAGGCAAGAGGCCTGGGTCCAATTTTTGGACGCAAAATTAATTACCATAATATGACTTATTCATGTCCTGCCTCATTGTTTTATGTTATTGTTTTCAGCGAGAGTGTGTTTTCTTGTTGTTATAAACTGGAGGACTAGATTGAAAACTGATCGGATCACTACTGCGTTGCATAACCAGCTGTCCAGTGGGTAGGCCTACTACCGGGAAGTGTGCTTTCCGATGTCATATCAACTCTGTGGGTGGCATAGGCTACTCCATGATTTAAACGGGACGGATGCTACCTTCTTGTGAATATTCACTAACATTCATCCAGTCTCGAGGCCACATATTTCTATGAATATCCAAAGAATCTGTTTGGTGTTCACTTTGGCAGACTTGGTGGGGATATGACTAAACAAGGAATATGCCCCACAGTCTGCTACGCAGGCAAATTAAAAAGCGGCAGCGTAAAATCACTGTAATATATACGCTATGAATGGTTGCATTTGCACGACTTTTGTGAGAAAGAGGACATTTTTCCAAATGAATTAAAGGCATATTTTCATCATCCCAAACAGTTCCAATTCTCCCAACCTACTTACTTCTAGCCCCTCCCACATTTATCTAAAACTCATCTTTATCCAGACGCAGTCCTTGTTTATTGCTTCATGGCTTGTCCCAGTGGCCATACAAGTCCATAATGTGTAATCAACACACTCTCAGTGCCCATGCTGTGTAATTTAGCTATGGTGCATTGTTTGAATGTGATGCCAATCAAAGAGCTGTACCAATTGAGAGTTTTGATATATGTATACTGAAACTGTAGTTTAGGGTGACGAATGACTGCCTTTAACACATACAGCTGGAAGCTGGATTGTTACCCCAACCGCACACTTTGACCCATTAACCGACAAAAAAACCTTCTTATTTGCTAACGTGCAATAACTTTTCGACTCACAGACATTTCCTCCAGTACAATTATCGTCGTGTTTAATCATGGAGAGCACCCATCGCGGTCAAAGGTGTACCTGTTTGTTTTTAAGGTGATGCTGGTGGGCGTATATGCCAGCTTGATAAATATACGCAGCAGTTCCGCAAAACTTATAGAGCTTTGTGGTCGCTGGTGCAAAGGCAATAATATTCAGTGCATCTTCAGAAACTGGATGTTCATCTGATTTATAGAAAAAATCTTTAGCAGACCTATATCAACAATAGTATCTTTTACCGAAGCATAGCTATGGTGAAGTTCCTACAAAAGAGAGCGGGTGGTCGAAAAATACAAAAAGAAATGAAAAAAATTGATAAAAATGAGAAGTTCCGTGAAAAGAGAATAACAGCATGGTACGGCGCCTTTTACCTAACAGAGAAACTGCATATCATTATGCATACGGGCTACATATAGGTTGGCGTAATCTAAAAAGTGACGGAGCTACGGGGAGGAACCGTAAGCTGGTAAGGGAGACTTTCCCCTTCGAGAAAGCGTTACCAGGCCACTCAAAGCTATGGCTGTCGCTTATGGACAATGATGGACTTTAAAGGGCAGGAGCAGTCACCCCAACTTGCAGTAGTGTAGTAGATTGTCCAGGTTCATGATTGGCTGTTTAGAGTCATGTGACAAAATTTTCACTCCTCAAATGTGAAATTTACTAGAAGTAACTGCTTGGTTTACCTGTCATATGTTATATTGAGGTAATAAAATATTATGAAAGATTATTTGAACAGAAATGAGACGAGAATTGTGATATTTAGTTGTTGCTTCAGAATAAGTTTGAGGGACTGCTCTTGACCTTTAATCTGTTCCTTATTCAATCCTAAAGCCCTACGTACATAGGACACATTTCAGGACACATGTGTCGAGAAGTTGCAAGATGACCCCGTGTCCTAAATATTGCCAGTGTGTGCAGGGCAAAATTAAGCGGCAACTTTTGTCACCACATTTATTGCAACTTGTATCCAACAATTCACGTTATAATTATCTGACAACTCGTGTCCACGTTGTGACAAATTAAAAATTATACTTGAATCAGCCGATCCGCCACCTGATCTTGCTTCAGTTCTTAATGTGTGGCTTTCCTTGTGTGGTCACTATAATCAAGCTGTAAAGGGTATTTTTCCCTTTCAATTGCAGATAATTGTGCAGAAATGTGTCGCAACACTTTTCCCCGACTTCCCCTCGGACAAACTTCTGTGTCCAGTTGTGTTGACAACATGTTAGGACACGTATGCCCTGAAATGGGCACAGTGTACACAGGCCTTGTTTAGAGTTATCGCGAAGTGCATGTGAGTGAATCAATAAATATGATTTCAATATGATCATGAACATGAAGTCCAGTAATTAGTAACGGATGAGGAAATGGGTGCGACACAACGTAGTACCCGGCTGTCGTGTCTGAAACCTCAGTCACGCTGCCCAAGCACCCAGTTTGAACCAGATGTTGCATTCTTGACAATATTATCAAGTTATGAACTCCTCGTCCTCTCCCTCTACTGGCACGACGCCTTTGGCAGCAATGGTGGTTGGAAATTATACCATGTTCACCGCGAAAATAGAATAGGCCCTAATTTGAACTTAAAGAGGCATTTTCCTGATATGTAGTGCATGTGGAATGTTCAATTTTCTCACCTTAGTCACAAACAATTGGCTCTCATGTGTAAGCCGTACCTGTAGGTGTAGTCCGCAGGGACTATTCAACCCTAACCTAAAAACCTTTTTAGTACCGTATTCGGCTGTTCGTCATTACTACTACTTTGATAACGGATATGCCCAAGTAAGGTGACACTCCCCAGAAAACTTCCAATCTTCCATTGATCATCCCAATCAAGATTCTTTTGGGACCTTAAAGTTCCTTTACGGGAAAATTATAAAAATTATGCACTTTTTTAGCCAGGTAACCGCCAGTGTCTAATCTCCACTGGTGATGGAGCTAAGACTTGCAAGTTTTCACTGCACCCGGTTGGTTCAGAACCTTTGGATTTCTAAAACAGCGCCACCGCAATTGACTTGACAGCGTTTTGAGTGTTTTGTACCGCGGTCTGACTCTCCAGCAGTTCCCTGATCTGTGAAGTGAATTATAAAATATAAATTGGCTTCTCCCGAAATGTAATAGGGGTTCAATTCTAAGTCCACTGCCGCATGCTCTGCTAAGTTATGACTTTAACGTGTTACAGTTTAATATTTGAAAAGTTAAGTCTATCAAACACCAGATTAGGTTCAAGGTAGAAGAACACCCCTCAAACAAGCTATTTTGAAGCAACAACTAAATTTCACAATTTGCGTCTTATTTCTCTTAAAATTATCTTTCATCATATTTTATAACTTCAGCATAGCATATTCAATGCAAAACAAGCATTTGCTTCAAGTTAATTTCATATCTGAAGAGTAAAGATGTTTTCACATGAGTCTCAACAGTCAATCATGAAACAGGACAGTCTACTGCTCTACGGAGTCAATTTGGGGTGACTGCTAGTGGCATAGCCACGGGGGGGGGGGGGGATGTTGGGGGTTAGAACCTCCATGACCCAACCTTGTAATGGAAAAAAACCTAAAATAGCCGTTTTTCTCTATTCTTAGACTTTTCCCTCATTTCGTGCCAAAACCCCAATGACCCCCCCCCCCCCCCCCCCCCCCCGATGACACAATCCTGATTACGCGCCTGATGACTGCTCTTGCCCGTTCAGCACCAGGGTTGGAAATTAGTTTTGGTTTATCACTTGTCCGTCAGGCATTCGTTCCTTGTGAGTCACCTGCCCGCACACATTTTTCCCTAGCCCGTAATATGTGAGTCACAGTTACCTTATCAGGCTTATAACTAGCCTAATGCAATGAACATGCTGTGCTTGTGTAAGGTTAGGCCTATGTTCACAACTCGCCGAAATGCACAGCCAGAATGAACCTTTTCATAGAAATACTTCGAAACTTCAAAGTAAATAAATACATCATGTTTGGTAGAAAAACAGTTCCTTTCGATGGAAATAAAAGTCTATTTCTTTCACATGTCTTTGTTTTTATTTCTTCGATCACGCTTGCAGTTTACGTTCATGTACTCAATCAGTGCAGTTGATCGAAACGTAAACAACAGTAAACAGGTATTAGCCCTTTACCGTTGTTTGGGTCCTTTTGGACCCATGCGGAGAGCTCGGCTGTCACACATCTTTACTGTTTCACGCGGAGCTCGAAACTGCGAGTAGCTACCCGCAAATTCGGCCACAACAGCGAGAGAGACAATATTTTAAGGTCACGGGGTCAATGGCCTACGGAAGCCGATGCGGGGCGGGCTACGTCCGCTTTTCCGCCCACTCCCGGGCGCGCAAATATGCCCCGATCGGAGCACAACGGTAAAGGGTTAAAGCCGAAGCCTTATCGCTTCTTAACTTTCAATTTGCCGCTCATCGACAAAGGGCATCGGGACGCTTTTGTACTGTATGCACAAACTGTTCTGTTGTGTACAAAAGTTTTGAAGCCATGAGGTAAATTGCTTCCTTAGGAAGTTTATTTCGGCAAAATGTAATATATATATACAGGTACAGCCAGGAAATTTAGATTCTGATATATAGACAAATTATTACATTAACCGCACTTGTTTTGGTCATCATTTTTTTTAAAGAATAAGCAGGATTTGGACTTGCGCGACAGGCTTAGCTGACTTAAAATGTAGTTGCCCGCAAGAATGTTCAACTAGCCCCGGGCCAGCGGGCTTATGCTGATTTCGAACCCTGTTCAGCACCGTAAAGTATGCATCTGAGCTTAAGATCATCTTCCACCCATTTTACCATCATGGAAGTAAAACGTCCGGAGTTTGTGTCCATTATCGAACAAGACAAACAAACACTTAAAAAGGTTAAAAAGTGCAATAATGTTGTTTTGACAAATGAATTAAACATGTTTAATGATAGTGACAATGTTTGGGGGAGGGACTGAAGCAAGGTCAGACTACGCATAGGTGGAATTACGAGGGGGCGGTGGGGGCGCACGGGGGCACTCCCCACCCCCACTTTTTTCTAAGAACTTAGTTTTTTACGTCTTAGTCTGGTTGCTTTTGCTACAAAAATACAAACTGGAACTGACAGAGCTACGCGAGTGGTACTTAATTAAGTTGTATAATGTTTAAACAGGTCACATATTGCACTGAAAACTAAATAAAAACAATATTCTTCCAATAAATATCTCAACGCTGCTTTTTCGACACGTTTCCCGTGCACCCGTTTTAAATATTTCAGGATTCGGGGTTACTTCTTGTAGGATACCTTTTCCATTGTCAGTGAAACTTATCACTAGTGCCCGGGCCGTACACAGCTGAAGTTCTACCGTAACTAGTGCCAAAGGGGTAGGCAAGTAGGCTGTCGTCTTCTGGTCCCCTTCTCTGACCAAGTGCCCCCAAGCTTTCTGAAAAGGACGATGATCTTAGTTGACCCTAATCTGGAGCTCCACCCTTTTTCGGCTGAAGTGAAAAGGGGCCCACCCTTTCTCTAATTTTCATTAATTTCTCTATTGAGATGTCTCAAAAGTCTTTTTTTGGCGTGTCCCACCATAGATAAGGACTCTATAAAAACCTCACGAAAAGGACTCTCTAGGAAACCAACGGTACGTTTTTGCTTAGTACAAATATCCTCAGGGGTCACCCTTTTTCAGCTGTAGTGAAAAGGGACCACTCTTTGTCTAATTTTATTTCAATTTCACTGTTGAAATGCAGGGGTAGCGCCAGGATTAGCCCGTCAGGGGGGGGGGGGCAGAATTTCAACGCCCCGACAAAGGCGATGTTATGTCCCGGTGAGACGTGTCTTGGCAATATTTGAGGCGCGCCGAGCGCGCCGAAATTTTGGGCTTTCTTTTTAACAAATACTTAAAAATCTGGAGTTTATTTGAAGTAAAAATTAAAACTTTTGAAAGAAATTTGGCTTTTGTTGGTACTAGAAAACATTTTGGGTGCTTATTGAAGAGTCAATCCTTCATAAGGAAAAAATCAAAAACGTTATATGGGCGACAGCTGAAATTCTTTTGGGGTTACACATTGAATCGTACAAGACCTATAGGAACTAAGGCTTCGAGATGAGACTAGAAGTTTTTCCCTTTTTTGAACGAATCTTTGAAAATTAAGAGCTTATTATAATGGAGAAATTTTGGACTTTAATGGAAGAGAAGTTGTCTTTTTGGTAAGGTTACAATGAAAAATTTGGTTTCTTATATTAAGTGATATACCTTTCAGGAGCAAAATTAGGTCATGCCGGGTGATTAACAGATTTGGCTTTGGTGATTTATTTTACGGAATATCCATCGAAATTGGAAAATTTTGCCACTTTCAACAATCTAAAGCTAATATTGGAGAAAAACTGTAATTTTATGACAGTATTGGGATTTTATGGATGAATCTGACGTTCTCATGAGGAAAATCAAGTAGGGGGTGATCTGTTGTTTTGTTGAGGTTACTGAATATCATCATGCACATTTGTACCCTCGGACCACATTGGAGCATTCCCCCGAGGAAAATATTTGGCTTCGCATATATTTGAAGTTTTATCTTTTATTTATTGTCATAGGTGTACGGGAGCGTGTCAGTTTGGGAGGGGCAGAATTGTTTTTTTTTTTTTGTCCGAAAATGTGTTATACTGCCCGAAAGATTATCTGAGTCGAGCACCGAGGCCTCAGGAATTGTAAGAAGCGAAGAAAACTTTTTGCCTTTTTTCATAGAAACAATTCCGATTTTATTTTTCTCCAACAATCACATTCAACTCAACGAGATCAAAGCATATGGGCAAATGAATGGGGTGGCAAAGCTTTTTTTGCTCATGGCACAAATTTTAGTAAAGGAGTTGCAATCTTATTGAAACTCACTGTACCATTTGATCATGTAAATGTTTTATGTGATGACAATGGTCGATATGTTATTTTATTTATTAACGTTTGCCGTGTGAATTTAATGTTAATTAATATTTACGGACATAACCTTGACAGATCTGATCTTTTTGCAAACATTGGAGACCATATTAACAATCACGATTGGGACGCAATTATCTGGGGAGGGGACTTCAATCTTGTCTTAAATTTACAGGAAGACAAAATTGGGGGGATACCACGTACCAAAGTTCAATGCTCGAGCAAAACTTTTTAATTTGATAGAAAGACACGATTTATTAGACATCTGGCGAGATCGTAACCCCAAAAGTAAGTTCTTTACATGGCATTCCTCTGTTGACGCATCTATCCATTGTAGGCTAGACTTTTTCTTATCTCCAGTCATCTAAAACATTTAGTTACAAATTGTTCTATCACTTCGGTGTTTGGATCTGATCATGCTAGTGTCTCCCTGGCTCTTCAGTTAGGAGTTGAAAGAGGGAAAGGTATGTGGAAATTAAATTCTTCCCTCTTAGAAGACTCTTCTTACATTCACCTCATTTCCCAAACAATATCTGACACAGTAAATTCTTGTCGTGATCAGAACCCTTCTTTGCTATGGGAGACATGTAAATTGAACATCAGATCTGTATCCATTGAATATTCGTCGTATCTTTCCCATCAACGTAGACTTTATGAACGTTTGTTATTGAAAAGAATTTCTCATCCGGAGCATCAGTCTGCTCTTAATTCTTCTACTGTTCATTCTATGCATTTAGACCATGCCAGCGCAGCGCTTGAAGCTCTTTACGATCAAAAGATTAAAGGTATTATTCTGCGGTCCAGGGCTAGATGGACTGAACTAGGTGAAAAAAACCAAGTATTTTCTGAATCTAGAGAAAAGAAATAGAATGTTATCTTCTATTAATGAACTTGTTTTAGAAAATAATATGGTTATCCAAGATGCTCAAGCTATAATGAATGAAACGATGAGGTTTTATCAAAATCTTTATACCAAAGATAGAAACGTATCTTCTAGTGTATTCTTTCATAATGTCCAACTGAATCATAATGTCCTTTCTATCGATCAACAGAATACCTGCGAAGGTCTGTTCACCCTTGATGAATTAAGTAGGCCTTTGTTTTCTATGCCAGCAGGTAAATCACCTGGTACTGATGGTTTACCTACGGCTTTTTACAAAGTTTTTTGGAATGAAATTGGTCCTCTTGTGGTGGATTCTTTCAATTATTCTTATCATAGAGGTTACATCTCAGATGATCAGGGGAGGGCTTGCATAACGCTCATCCCTCAAACCGAACAAGGATCATCGTTTTCTGAAAAATTGGCGTCCAATCGCCCTCCTCAACACAGATTATAAAATTGCTGCTAAGTGCTTGGCAAATAGATTAAAAGTCGTCCTTTCTGATTTAATTGGTCCAGAACAGACTGGATTTTTGAAAGGTCGCTATATTGGTGAAAACATCCGTTTGATTCTTGATTTAATTCGTTTCTGTGATACTAATGATATTCAAGGTGTGGCAATTTTCTTAGACTACGAAAAGGCGTTTGATATGGTTGATTGGAATTTTATGTTTGACACTCCTACATATTTCAACTTTGGTCCACAATTTATTAAATGGGTTCGCACTTTGTATAACAACTCGGTCTCTTGTGTGTCAAATAACGGTCATTTCACTGATTACTTTAAGATTTCTAGGGGAGTGCGTCAGGGTTGTCCACTGAGCCCATACCTGTTCATTCTTTGTACGGAGATTTTCAACAACTTGATAATACATAATAAGGATATTGGAGGTATTTCTATCTGTGATCGTACAGTAAAAATAAGCAATTACGCCGATGACACCGTCATTATAACTGACGGTACTAGCAGTTCATTAACGGAAGTTATCAAGGTACTGAATGCTTTCACAAAAGGCTCAGGGTTAAAGGTTAATTTTGAAAAGTCCCATTTGTTTGCTTTCGGACCTTTTCATAGAAGGACACCAAATTATTTCTGTAACTTACCCTTCATATGTACAGGCGGACCCATCACTTATCTGGGAATATCTTTTACTCACCACGAAGATGACTTCTTCAGGTTAAATTACTTGCCTTAGCTTTCTAGAATCAGGTCATTGTTAAACGTTTGGTCGTCAAGGGATTTGACACCGATTGGAAAGATTTTGTTAATAAAAACGTTCGCTTTATCTCAGTTGGTTTATTTGTTTACCGTTTTCCCAAATCCCCCTTCCTCCTTTTTTCAAGAACTAGAGAGCATTTTATACAAATTTATTTGGTCCAACAAACCCGATAAGGTGAAACGTTCTGTTCTTTAAAGTGCCAAATGTGAAGGTGGATTAGGAATGGTTGACTTATCCTCGTTTGCTTGTAGCTTAAAATTTAAATGGGTAAAAAATTATTTGCAGGATGGCTTTGCTTTTTGGAAAGTATTATTCGATAGTGAGCTTAAAAACTATGGTGGAAAATTTCTTTTTGAATGTAACTTTTCCAGTGATGATGTTATGGTAGAAAGCAAATTTATTTATGATGTCTGCTGCGCCTGGTCTTATTTTAATTTTCGTCCTCCTGATGTGTATGCCAATCAGTACATTTTAAATAACTCATATATTAAAATTGAAAATAAACTTATCTATTCTAGAGCTCTAGTAATCTCCAAAACTTACAAAGTAAGTGATTTTTTTAATGATAGAGGCGAAGTGCTTAATTACAATGATTTCTGCCACAAATATAACGTTACTGGTATTTTCCCTTTCACATTGTACTATGGAATTATTTCTGCCATCCCGAGGGAGTGGAGACTTAATCTACATGCTTCTAATGAATCCAATGATAACACAAAGCTTTTAACAATGTTTATATCTCATGCTCGTAGCAATAAAATGGTATATAACCATCTCATCAATAAAAAGACATCCAAAGCTACTGCTATTTTCAAATGGGAATCATACAGTAATTTATCATATTCCTGGTCAGATATTTTTATCATCCCCTTCAAAGCTGTTAGAGACCCCAAGATTCAATATTTTCAGTTTCGTTACGTTCACAGAACTATAGGTTGTAATAATTTTTTATACAAGATTAAAAAGAAAAATTTCCCCCTCTTACCTTTTGTAAAGATACTCCCGAAACTTTAAGCCACTTGTTTTGGTCCTGTAAAATTACTACACGTTTTTGGAACGACATTCTATTAAATTGTTTAAAAGGGATTTTAACTTAAATCAAGATCAGGTAAATTTTGGTTTAGTCCATGAAGACACCCATCCTCTAAATTTCTTTATTTTAAATGCCAAGTATTACATATTCAATTGTAAGCTCTCGGAAACAAATCCTGATGCTGATGTATTTCATTTTAGATTCCGCTACTTACTTGAAGTAGAATACTATATCTTGCAAAAAGAAAATAAAGAATCAAGAGAACTGTATTTCAGAGAATTTTACTTGTAATTAGTTTGAATTTTGTTTCCTATTTATGTATGACTTCCTTTTCTTAAGGGGTTAAAACTCACTCCTTGTTGTTACTAAAATGTAATCACTTGATTTGTATCAACGTCACATTATATGTTTGTATATATTTACGAATCCACAGTTATATCTTTTCAATAAACGAGATGGAAAAAAAAATATCTGAGTCGAGCACACAGAATTTTTTGAAAAATTGAGAACCCCCGGAAAGCAGGAAATGGCATTTCCTGGGCTCGTAACTAGAATTAAAGAAGTCCTTGCTTTCAGATTTCTTTCGCAATAAAATTATTTTCACTTCAAAATACTGCCCCAAAACGAAGAATAATTTACAAACACGCATTGTTCTGTTCAGTTATCTGTTCGACTAAAACACTTTCTGTGCGGAGCGTACAGAAAATTGTTAAAAAATCTAACCCCTAAGATAGCCGGAATGGCATTTTCCAGACTTGTAACTAGAAATGAAGCAGTCGTTATTTTGAGCCTTCCTTTAAAATGAAAGTTTCACTTCAATAGAGGAAAACCCAACTTGGTAATGATCAGAAAAGTACCAGATAAAAAAAAATAAGATGTAGCGGTCTTGTCTCTTTTCGGGGGGGGGGGGGGGGGGTATATGCAACGGAATTAAAAACATACAATAATGTTTTTGACTGAATCTTCGTTGAATTCAATTGCAAGGTCCACTTAATAGATGGAATTTTTAACGTGACTGCCCGAACTCCAGACTATGAATGGTTTAACTCCCGACGTATTTGAAAATATGTCACGTTACAAGGTGACTTCAAATAAATTCTCAGTCAGACTTATGGGGAGATTTTCTCACATCACTGTTTATCATTATGTGTAGCTGACAACGACATGGCCGATATTCATTACCTTTGTAAGAATTCGGCTGTCCGTCCGGGCAGGCCCGATGGCAGACCATTGGGTACTGCACGCACATGAACAACCTCTCGTCTGATTTTGTAAGGAGAATTCGGAATTGAGAGTTTCCTTGTAGGATATGGTCTTCTAAAATGCAAGATCAAGAAGGTCGTCCGATTGACTACAGACCCACATCTTTTATCGTGAGTCTGTAGATGGAGGCTCCCCGACGAAATTGGATTTTCTCAACAACAGGGGGTGGGTAGCCCGTCCCCGACGGAGGCATGACCTTGCCCGCACGGATTGAAGATGGGATGAGGGATAGAAGAGCTAGTAAGAAGTGATTAAAACCGATTCAGATATGCTTTAAAATAGCATTTCAAAAGAAAAAATAGTTCAAAAAGAAAAGAATCATGGTCATCCATCCACAAACTTCAGTCCTTTACGTTTTTCACGTTTAGGCCTGCCAGAAAGATAAAATTGACGTCCTTCCCCGACGTGGGAAGAGATAGGATAAGGTACAATGAATGAGGTTTAGCAGAGTTAAGAAGTGATTTAAAATCGATTCCGATATGTATTAAAATAGCATTACAAAACAAAAAATATGTTCTAGATGGCCCATCCAGTAACTTCAGTCCTTGTGGAGTTTTTTATTATTTTTTTTTTTATTTTTGAGGCCTCCCCGACGAAATCGCTGACCTTCCCGGACGGAGGGCCAGTGTTGCCCAACAGGGGGGGCCATGGCCCCCGGCCCCCGTTGGCGCCACCCCTGTTGAAATGGCGTGCCCCTTTTCAGTTAACGGCTCTGTGAAAGTCACCTGAAAAAAGACTATTTAGGAAACCAGAGTATGTTTGTGCTTCAGTAAGAATGTCTTTAGGGGGCCACCGTTATTCATCTACGGTTAAAATTTGCTCATCTTTTCTCTAATTTTCATTCAGTTTCATTATTGAGATGTCTTGTTAATTTTTTCGGCGCGCCTCATCATAGGCAAGGGCTGAATTCACATCACATGAAAAGCCCCTAGCTTTTTGAAAAGAAGATCTGGGGCACCAAGGAGGGAGCCCCTGAAGAACTTCAATTTTAAGTGATCCATTCTCCCTCCCCGCACCTTCTGCATTATCTGTTCCGGCCGACTTTAATCATACGGAGTAAGGATGTAATTGATAAAAGTCAAATTGTAATATTTGTGTTCTGTTAAGTGCCCATCTTATGTAATTTAAAGTTGAAGATAAAATTTCGTAAATACCCAGGACCTTCCGGGGGCTTCGCCCCTTGGACCCCCACCGGGGCTTTGCCCCTGGACCCCAACAGGGGCTCTAAGGCGGGCCCCTGGGCCCTACGCCGTTAGGGGGAGCGCTTCGCTCTTACGCGGCGCCTTCGGCACCGTTTGGTAGTCTGCCCGAATTTGCTCCCCACTTTCAGGGATCAAATCCCGCCCCTGAGACTACGCATCTGGCTTGTACCACTGGCCTATAATTTTTCAGCCTAGGAGTGGCGCTATAACGAAATTTCCAATGATGTTAATGGTCTTAGGGTCGTGAGGTTGGTCAAGTATGTTCAGTGAACGTAATAGCTTCTTCGGTAAGTAGTTCAAAGTTTGGTTTCGACGAACGGCCCTTTGCTAGAGGGTTGGGAGGAGTTTAGAAAACGATATTGCAAGTAACCGATAGCGGTATTCCAATTCCATATAACACCTGATAACAAGGTTTGGTAAATGATCATTCAGCCATACGGATTGGGGCACCACAATTAAGTCTTTAACGATTTGGCATGATTTTCATCATTTTAAACTGATAAACGTTACTGAATTCATTACTGAATGAAAGCATCAAAGTCATTGTAAATTTTTCATGAAATTTTCAAAAATAAAATGAAAATGGTCAAACATTCTGGCAGCCTATAAAATCAATTATACGCATCTCAGATTCACTTCTGGTTTGGGCATGATTTTGTCTTATATGGTCTTAGGGCGGAAGGTACAAAACGTTGTGGGATGATTTTAACCAGGGAGGTGTTACGACTGCCTGTTTTAGTATACAGGCTGGGCAAACAGGAGAGTATCCCGATGTTTAAAATTTGTATTTCAAGATGACATCAATATTTTACCTCATGCGATCTACCCTAAAAATTTCACCAAAGTTGTATGTGTGTTTGTGTGTGTGTGTGTGTGTTTGTGGGAGGGGCTTTAACAAGCCTTGAAAATGCGAGCAAAAAAAATGCCAGCATTGATGGTGCTCCGCTAAAGTGGTCTTTGGCTTTGTCTTCAAATGTTCCCTTAGCGATGTACTGAACGAAAAGACTTCGTCCGCTCCAGATCTCCAACAAGGGCAGTGGCGTTGCTAGGATATTTTCCAGGGGGGGGGGTGGTAAACCTCGAAAAATTCCCCCAAACTTTTCAGTTTCAGTATAATTGCATACAAAATACGTAAATTTATGTTAATAACAAGATTATCATGACGTCATGTTACCTAAGTTAATACATGGCCTACAAGATCCTGAATCTGCCTACTTTATACATAGGATTAAGACAATGCCATCATGGGCCCGTTGTCACCCCTATCCCCAGTGATTAATTAGATTAATTTTCCGAACCAGTCCTTTAAAAATAAGGTAAACATCATACGTCTTCCAGGTTTGCAGGGATATTATGTCTAGACAACGGTAAGCTATTGTTTTTAGCTCCATCCATGGTTAAACACTGACAGAGTAAGACCAGTCTATAACCTGCCCGGTACTAGCTTGTGGGATGAGAGGTGATCCCTTATCTCCGTATCTTTTTATTTTAACTGGGGAAATTTTAAATGTTTTTGTTAAAAATGACAATTCTATTCATGGTATTGTTGTTGGAGATCATGAGTACAAGATGACTCAATATGCTGATGATACCACATTTTTTATTCAACCAGATGAACGATCTTTTCTTAATTTATACAGTAAAATAGAGACCTTTGGTAATTATACTGGGTTAAGAATCAGTGTAGATGAATGTTTTCTTGTTGGTAATGGGTCCTTATGTGGTAAACCGATTGATTTCGAACATTTTAAAGGAGATATTCATTGGGTAGGAAATGATGATTTTACAATACTTGGTATCACCTTCAATACAGATCTTTTCACTATGGTCCCGAAAAAATTATAAAGCTAACATGACTAAATTAAACAACTAGACGACAGCTCGGGGGAAGCGAAATCTTACCGTTTTAGGAAAAATCACTGTTCTGAAGTCTCTGGTTGTGCCGAATTTCAATTATTATTTGCTTGCTCTTCCCTCACCTGTGGATCATTACGTTCAAAGCATTATATCACAGTTTTTCAAATTTATTTGGCGAAACAACCTCATCGTATTAGTAGACAACAGCTTATTCGCAATTATTCAGATGGGGGCTAGAAGTGATTGATTTTTCAAACCATATAATCTCCATAAAAACCTCATGTTTTGCTCGTTTGCTAAATAATAGAGTTAATGCCTTTCCATATTTTTATTTTAAAAAAAGTACAATGTTGACCTGGCTCACTTTTTCACAAATGGCGTTTATTATTTTGAGTTAGCACGGCAAAATATAAGTAATCCATTTTGGAAGGATGTGTTCCAGTGTTGAAAGTATTTTTGGTATATATTCCTATTCTGCTGCTAGTAATGATAAAGTTTTGATTTTAAGTCAACCAAATTGATAACAAATCTATATTTTATCATCATTGGGTTTAAGAGTGGATTATTTTTATTAATGGTTTACTTGACGATGGGGGAAATTTCTATACGTGTGACCATTTCATTACTACTTTTAATATAAAAACAAACTTTCTCGAGTTCTATGGGATTCTTGCAGCTATTAAAACAAAGTGGCCACAGTGTCTATTGAACCTTAATGTTGGATTAAGCAATCCGGTGAATAGTTTAATGAATGTTATTTTGAAGGGAAAACAACTTTGATGTAAGCTCATTTACGAGAAACTTTTAAACTCATCTGCCAGTTATAGTAAATCCTACACAAAATGGTCCCGTACTCTTGATATCGGCAAAGATTCATGATCACTGTATTGTTCTATTCCCTTTTATTGTTCCAGTGATGTACAAATTAGATGGTTTCAACAAAGGCTCCTTCACAAAATTATTCTCACTAATAAATATCTTCATCTTATGAATGCTACAGACTCTGATAAATGTACATTTTGTGGTAGTCATATCGAAACGATTGAACATCTCTTTTGTAACTGTTATTATACGTAAGCCCTTGGGGACTATAAACATAACATCTTGGTTAAAGCTAGAGTTGACGTTGAATTAAGAAATAATAAAGTGATATTATTTGGGGTGATTTCGCATGCGAGCTCAACTTGGTGATAATTGTAATAAAATATTGTTTTCCGCTGTAAGCAAGTGAAAATACTCCCTTCTACTGTCGGGCTATCGCTTTATTTTAAAAGATATTTCATGCTTTACTCCTATATATTGAAGAAAAACTTAAAAGTGGGCATATGGGAGCGTTATTGGTTGCCCTGGTGTAATTTATTGGAATTAGATATATAGGCAATTTTTGAACTTTGAAAATGTTGGTTTTTATTTTATATATGCTAAAAGTGTAACAGTCTCTTCAATCATCTGTTTTTGATATTGTGATATTTATTTTCAACGGAAATTTTGATAATTAAATGAGGGAATATTTCGTTCACGAGGCTGTGATTATGTTACTATTTATTAGCAACGTATTATCCAATAGTGCATCAAGTTGATGAACATAACATTAGCTCAACATTACGTAGGGAACTAGCTTGATGATGATTCCTATGTTCCGATCTTATAGCCTGTCAGTGTTTCGCAGTATACGCTGAACTGATCAAAATACCCTGCATGAGTACCAGAGAACATTCACGCTGGTGCAGAGAGGGCATTTCTGCGGAATGCGAGTCAAGCGCGCTTCATGCTGCAGTGAGACAGATGAGATCTGGGGAAAAACGTTGCATGGAAATTGGAGTTATGCATGAGAAATGTTTCACGATTACTTATAGTGAGAAAACTTTAGAGAAATAGGAAAAGGGAGTATTGTTTCGTCAACTTGAAATTTCCCCAAATTCTACAAATTTTCCCAAAACATTTTCCCAGGGGGCAACTTGCCACGCCACTGAACAAAGTAATAATCTCTGCCCAACTTATGCGCTGTAGTCTTCCCGATTCGGCAAGATTTTGCCAATTGGGGTTGCAGCCCCGGCCCCATGTCCGATAAGGACATGCATATGACAAATACAAATCAATGACGGGCACTCCTGGTGCTCTATGCCATTTTTAGAGCATGCGGTGAGAAAGTTAAAAAAGCATCTAAAATTTTGGACATTTTACTTTCCTATACAACATGTAATTTCGGTCTCGGTCTCGAATTCGACCGTTCGTCTCAGATTCGGTCTTGGTCTCAGTCTCGGTCTCTGATAGGCTGGTCTCGGCCACAACACTGGTAGAAGGATCATGTGTTTTTTCCGCCCACGTACCTGACCCATCCCTGCTCAGTGTATATATGAAGTGTGGACAGACAGACCAGACAGAGGGGAGTAATAACTGATAAATAAATGGGAGGAAGTCTTTAAACCCTCCTCTAAGTATCTGAATTGCACAGAGCGCCGCGAGCCCGAAAATTTTTCGTTATTTTGGTAGCCATTTGTGAGAGAACTTGGTCAAAATTAATGATTGGTCGGAAAACCCCTTTAACCACCTCACCCTTTCTCTACAGAAATATAGCATAAATGCCTTTGGTGGAAAGCTGGAAATCGAGGAGGGGGCTGTTGCATGCTTTAGATATGTTTGAGATGCCACTGGTAGTTACGACATCGACGAAACTGAAGAGCGCCGAACGCGCCAAAATTTTATCAATGATCTGCGAAAATAGGACTCTATGGTGCTAATTTGAATGAGAAAAGTTTACGGCACGGCACTTGATCTTCTTGGAAAAGTCGACAAGGGCCAAGTTTCAGTGAAAAAATATGCTAGACCGAGTATGATGAAATTCCAACTGGAATTCCAGACTTGTTCACTATCGTCGCTCTGACGATTTTTCGGGGGGGGGGGGGGGTGAGACCCACACACACACCGGTCGCGACGGCCCTGCTTCTGCGATTATTGTAAGTCATCAAAAACCTTCTCACTGGATCACAGATCCACAAGACTGAGAAAAAAAAAACGTTTGTATTGAAATTTGTGGGGATGCATTAACGACGTTTTGTCGCCAACAATGCACGCAAAAGCCTTGGCAAATAATGACGGCATCTCGTTTTCTATTTTGAAATGTTACGTGTTGCATTAGTTCTATTGAAAACAAAAGCTGAAATCACGACTGTTTCGCTTCTAGTTTTAAGACTGGGAAATGCCATTTACGGTCGTGTATCAGCGTTCTGATTTTTCAAAACTTTCGGCACGCTCCGGGCCAGCGAATGGTGACGCTCTATGAGGTTTTCTCCCTTTCAGCTTAACTCTAAAAAAATTCAGCTACTAACTGACCACAACCTACCTTTTGGGTCAATATCTTATCATTGTGTCGACAAACCGTCTTCATCATATATAGTAATGACAGGCTTTTCCTGCATGTTGCACTCATATAAGTGCACTCGTGCAAGCATACATCTTGACTGTAGGCACATATTGTGTTGAAAGTAGTATTGGTCTTCACTGCACACTGCATACAGTGCCTTATATAGAACATGCTTTGTTGCTGGCCCACCATGGCATTTAGGTGAGAAGGCAAAACCACGGATGCAGAGTTTCCATCAGGACTGCTAATCCCCTTTCCTTGAGCTAATGTGGTACAATGCGGTGGGGGCTTAAGGGTAGTTTCATACATGCCCGCTTATAGTACACCTGACAGTCTCACGGGCCTTATAACACTTGAAACTAATTTACCTCGGAGTATTATCAGGAATAGCAGAGGAATATTGGGTTCGATAATTGCGAATTTTGATGATATTTAAAACAATGGCAACCAAATTATGTAACAAACTATGCATATTTCGACCAATATTTTGTCTTTTTGTCAAAATTATGAATAATTGTCATAATAAGCATGAAAATCACGTCTTTTTCCAGAACAACTCAAAATAGCGACTTACTGCTTACATGCTACTTACAGTTTCATTCTTCAAAATTTTCCATACGCTCCGCGCTTACTGGCGGTGGCTCTCTTCTTTCCTTCCGGTCGATATTACGTTTCGGCAGGAAAATGTTCTTTTTTCTAAATGTCCCCACGACTCTCTGGCGAAGAGCCAAGGGGCGAAAACCAAACGATTACTCCCGTTTGGGAGTTCTGCTCCCTTAAGGAGCTTAACGTCCCAAATGGACAAGTACGCCCTCCAAAGGGCAAACACTGAGTGGTCCTGCTCTAGACTGGCTGAATAGAACAAAAGCCACAACCTGGCAAAGAGCCGTTAGGAGAATATTTTGACGAAAACTTGAAGAAAATGCTCTCTTGCCCCGCAAATTGAAATGCTTGCGGTGTGCTTATGTAGCTAGCTAGATGTACATACGACACTCAGTGGTTGGACTATTGTTTTGTTTTGACCAACCACTGTGTTGTTATCTTCACCGCAACTTGCTGGCGTACAGAATGAGCAGTAGACATAACATACATAGGCAGTAGCTTATTATGTATGTTGCAAGGTGTATGCACACAGTCTGTTGCGTCGCCGCTGCGTCGTTTACAACTTGCGCTGCACTGTTGACCGGTGTAACTTAACCCAGCAGCTAGTACATAGGCCTAGTGTTCAAACGCTAGCGCATGCAGTATGCAGTCGACAGTCGAGTCGAGAAGCTAGCCCAAGCCAAAAATAAACACTGTGTGTAACCTGTCTATCGTTGTCCCAGAACATCTCAAGTTCAGTGAACTGAAAGAGTTTGGTCTGCTGAATTATAAAAGGTACGTGTTACGCATAGTCCTACTCTTAGGCCAAGATTCTAGTCTTCGCACGACACAACAATGGAAGGGAAACCTCCCTGGTAGGCTAGGCCTAACGTCAGGTAACATTGACCAGGCCTAGCCTAGGCTAGGCTAGATCAGTGTAACTTCACACGACAAACATCCCGCGCTACGACTACGAGGCTTGGTATTCCAGGCTACGAAACCAAGCCTAGGCTAGGCAAGGATAAACATTAGGCATAGCCTAGGCAAGCCTTAATTAGGCCTAACTTTACCCTAGCCAATAATGTAGCATTTGTCACTGAACGTGACCGTATAATCCCCGCAGTACTGTTAGTCACTCCTTAGACCTTACTACGGTTACTGGCCTATATCATACATGTACAAAGGTACACCGTACAGTAACGACAACTGAGCTCAAATTACGATGGTATGATTCATAGAACGGATTTGAGTTAACATAATGATTTTGATCATTCTTAGAATACTACTTATACCTTTTTGGAATTTTTAGTACCACCGAATTCATGGCAAAATGGCCATCCTTCTCAGTAACATCAACATCTTGATCGTCTGTTGCCATGTTGCATGATGGGATGGACTTCTGCTCAACAAGCTACCGAAAACCAATAAGTAAGTGTGGCTAGTCAATACTTTGCACTTCATATAGTAAGCTCTCTGTACAGTACGAAATTCTAAAGTTACTGCATAGGCTTCCCCATTTTAAATACTTTCTGACAAAATGCGGTAGGCCTAGTGCCATTCTGCGCTCATAATGACCAGTATGTGTTGTGACTTATACTGCTCAAGTTATGAGAATTTTACCCTGTGTGGCTCATGTACCAACCTCTGACCTGATATAAGATCACATGACAAACACTTCTTCGACTGAAAAATTACTGTTCTTGCATTGGGTAATGTTACTTGTAGAATTATCCAGCCAGAATTACCCTTATAGAGGTCTTATTTTGGTAACAGACTTGTGTGTAAGGTGAACGTTATGTCAAAGATCATCTGTGAAAAGTTTGGTGAGAAAAGGTAACTTTTTTGGAGACGTACGTGGGGAATGCCTTCTCACATGTGAGTAGGCAAATGAGCTGTGTTTTTTTGTATACCGGACAAGGGCCAAGAAATGAAGTTTATACTGTAGAATAGGAACGTAATGCTGGGTCCTTTTCAAGAACTAAGTAGTATGGGACTATCAAAATGCAGCAGTCAAATTTAGAGATGGACAAAAAAAAATAAGTCGCCTTTGCCTAGACTTGGTCACCTACCTGCTCCCCCTTTCAATGTTGGCTAAAATTTGTAGGGTGCAATATTGAAAGGGATTCCAGGTTGAAATTGCAGGGATTAGGCTTTAATGGTAGGCTCTTAGTGCATTTTGTCAGGGGTCTTTTAGTTTCTGTCCTTGGTAGTGTCCACCTGTTACTTTCCACCTGTACAAATCTTGGAGTGGAAAGTAATGTTTGAACTTAGGCCTACGTGTGTTAAAAATAACTTTTAATTTCAAATCCAAGTACAGGACAACAATGAAACTTGTGGATAGGCCTAAAACTTTTTCAGCATCCTCATCAAAAAAGAATGAGTTATATGACCTTTTGTAAACTTCAAGTACAGTATAGTCACGGACTTATTATTTTTTATGTATAAGTAGTCTATGTGTCTATAGGCCTTGTTAGGCTTATGCTGAATGTGTGAACAATTGTTTACAGTACTGAATACTGTATACCTGTACGTAAGTACGTATTAGTATACTTGAAGGGCCAATTTTCTCACCCCAAACTACACTTCCTGTAGGGGGGTACAGAAAATCTCCATTGGCCCAGCCTTTTGATTGACTGTTAATTCAAACAATGCAGATTTCCAAAGTTTATATGACACAGCATGAACTGTACTGAGAGTGTTTTGGTTATACACATAGAGCTTTTCTATACTTGCCCTGAAGCAATAAAGGGAGCCCTGAAGCAATAAACGGATAAGGATGAATTTCAGACCGTTGTGGAAGGGGCTTAAGTGAGAAGGTTAGGAGAATTGGTACTGTTTGGGTGAGAGAACTGGGCCTTTAAGTCTGCAGTGAAAAAGTTGCTTGAAAAGACGTCAGCATGGCAGTAACAGTTGTCCCATAGAAGAGTAAAAAACATTGATGGAGTTTGAAACTTTAAGAAAAACTTGATGGCATCTTCATTTGACTAAAGTACCACTGATATCACATCCCACTCCATTACTTTCTTCCCCCAAAAACAAACAACAAAAACACTAACCCTAACCCTGAATTACTGTGGGTATGTAACCCTAACCCTGTAAGTTATAACTGGGTACTACGGAAACCCAATTAGAGCCTTTCATTTGCTTTGTCCAGGATTCTCAGTCAGATTGCATAGTTTGTCACTCACGTTGCAGATCATCTTCCATGCACATTTTCAACTGTTTTACAGATTCTACAATGAATTGGCACACAACAATTCATTTTGGTTCAAAGACCAATGTGTAGGGGGCAGGTAAAAAACAGAGATTTACAATACCCTGCTACTAAAAAACATCACGGCATAGCCGGCTGTGCTCTCGCATCCAAATGATAAATTGTTTCTTCATGGTGGGGCTGGTGTAGCCAAGTAGCCACTACAGAACATTGGTTGCCAGGGTGCATTCCATGTAAAGCCCACACCGAAGGTTTGCCAAGGATTTTATGATCGTACGCCAGGATTTTCTGTGCACATATATTGCGACGAAGCAGTTTGCACGCACCACTGAACTATATGCAGGAAGGCACATTTCACAACAATGTTGTGAAGCCAATTGAAGGTCACGCGATGTAGGTTACGTAGTTAACTTAAAGTCTTTTTACTTAGCCTGATCAACCGATTATGTTGACACACTCATCTCCTGTTGTCTATGTACTGCACACAGTACAGTAATATAACACTAGCAGGCAAATATGGTGTTGGTATGTTTTTGTTACAGTGCAGTACTGTAAAGGCATAGCTATACAACGTTTATGGTGGCGGTAATGTTGTAAGGGACAATTTGTAGGTGACACATGTAATCTTTAGCGAGAAAAGCTCAAAATTGAGGCTGGTATAGCTACTATATGATGATCAATGTATCCAAAGTCAACAGAGCCAGTAGAATGAACAGTCATCTCAAAATTATTTGTGACTTGCTTTTATTGGGTGTATGTACTCAATTACAGGACCAGGGTTAGGGTTATGTACCCCTGGTAATTATGGGTTAGGAATAGGGGTCCTACTACAGCCAGCACGGATGCACAAGTATGCCAATTATGGGTATCGAATCCCAATTAGTACTGATCTGATGGTGCAGGACTGGTCATATGATGCGGGGGATTGCCCGTGCCCTCCTTAGCGCCCGCCTTAGAAGCAAAAATTCTTCCCAATGTGGGCATCAAAATGCCTGCCTTGAATTGTGCATCGGGCAATAAATAGCCCGCCTTGAGAAATATGATCGCCTGTGTAAAAATACAATGCCAAAAACATCAGAATACATGATCACATGTGTGTTAAAAGACCACCCGAAAAAATTTTTCTCCATAATATTTGGGTACATACCTACACACAGCCGGTGGTACAAACTGACGATATCACGTTGACCTAATGTTATGTGCACTGCTGCAATACAAGTACAGGTATGTGTATGTAGTGTACAGTGGAATTCCCCTGGCTAAACTACGAAAAAAAAATTGCGTGCGGCATACGTATGGCTTTTACGTACGTAAAGCATACCACACGTGTTCTCAGCATATACCGTACATGTTGTATACACTATACAGTATAGAGAACCTTATGTGCATGTACGTACTGCTGAAAATGCGACAGTTGCGGTATAGATAATGATAAGAACCTTACTCGCTTATACAGCGCTGATCGTTCATTGGTTACGATACTTCCAGTTTGAGTTTTTGTTTTTTGTTTATATGTGCCGTTTCAATGCACTGAAAAAGCTCACCCAATACTTGATGGAATCATACAACCTACAGTATTACGCTCCTTCTTACCTCCGCTCTCTTTGGTTAGCTCTTTTGTTTGAACCTTTGTGATTGTGAATGTTGAGCATGCTGCTCTTTTGTACGCAGACTTGGAAATCCCCATTGAGTTACTGTTACTGCATGTGGCGAAATTTAAACACTAAAACTTGAGATTTGTGGCGGGAATCAGAGAAATTTGGCTTGTCTAAAGGGACAATGGACTTGTATACCCAATTGCCTATACATAGCGCATTAGGGTGCATGCACTCTGCCATAGCTGTGTACGTTAACTGTTGAAAGGACAAAACAAGCAAGCACTCAGTACACTTGTTTGCTACAAACTTCTAAACAGAAAAACATAGGGATGGCAGCAAATATTTTCACAGCAAGCATTGCTACAGTAGTACTGTTGACCATGACTACTGTACCATGTGCACTTGTTGAAATAGACTAGGAACTGCGGGGCATGCTGCATAGCAGAGCTAGTTTGTGTACGTTCACTGCAATGAATATTTTGAATGTTTTATTTTCAACACAGTGCTCTGTATTTTATTCAAGCGTCAAGCGTGTAGTATGTGTACTTTTAGCTCTTTACTATTAAAATGATGAAATGCTTGTTATGGGTTGCCACTTTTGGAGACGGCCTTCATTTGTGCTGATACCGATATCTTACCCATAACGCCATTATCTGCCAATACCAATAATATTTACTTGTTATCTGCTCAACACTACTATTAACAAAACTGCCCACCTAAAATCTTGGGTTTGCAACTAATTGCCCGCCTTGAAGCATGGAACCTTACTTTAGGCGGGCAGTTACTTGCCCTCCTGAAAAATTTTCATGACCAGCCCTGTGACAGTGTAGCCATTAAATTTTCAGGGTAGTTTTTGTGTGACAGGGTATTCGAAAACCCACTTCCAAAATCATCACAGCACAAGTGAAATCCTGAGGCCTAAGATGCACTCAAAAATGACAAATGCAGGCAAGGAATCTACAGTATCGGATGGTGATGTTGTGTGTGTATGACACTTTGACTTGTAAACACAATACCCCAAGAAGAATTAATGTTACTAATCTCATATCTGGTGTGTAGATTGGCCATATTGAGTAGGTCCCTATTGTTTTTGGTGGAGGTAACAACTACAAGTTATTTGGGGTCATGAGAGGTCAAAGGTTCAAAACCTTGTAATTTACTCGATATCTCAAGAAAGAAACATGTGACTGTGCTCATATTTGGTGTGTGAGTTGGGGCTATTGAGTACTGTAGATGATTCCTGTTGATTTTTGTGTCCAGAGGTCATGGGTATTTGGGATCACAAGAGGTTAAATGGCACATTCCTTAGAAATTGCTTGTAAAAACAGTACTCAAGAAGGGTAAGTGTTAATAATTTCATACTTGGTGCGTGGATTGGCCATATTGAGTAGATAGTCCCTATTGCTTTTGGGTGAGGTCAAAAGTCATTTGGGGTCACGAGAAGTCAGATGGTTCGTTTCTTAGAAATTGCTTGTAAACACAGCATCTCAAGAAGGGTATGTGTGACTTATCTCATACTTGATGTGTGGATTGGCCATATTGAGTAGATAATCCCTATTGCTTTTGGTTGAGGTCAAATGTCATTTGGGGTCATGGGAGGCCAAAAGGTTAAAACCTTGTAAACACGAAATCTGGATGTAAATCCATAACAATCACACTTACAGTACTTACTGTATGTGTTTCAAGCTGGTGGTGATGTCATGGATTCACTTTGATGTCCAATGGTTTGTTTTTCTTCAAAATTTAACACCAATTTTACTTTGATTGAGAGATGTTAAAATGAATTGCAACCTGGTTGCTTATCCAAAAATAGTGATGTGGTGTGTTGATACTAGTGATTAGGAAGAATACAGATTAAACTTACAAAATCGGACCCTTAAAACATACTTCTGTCATGCCATACTGTGCAGCATACGGCATGTCTCTCCTTGAACATCAAATATTTGCATTGAACTGATGTTTATATCCATGATTAAGTATAATTCAGAAATTGCTTTGTGAAATTTTCAAGTTTTGATGGATTTTTTATGAACTTGTAGCTATTTTCTAAGTCAATAATGCTGCTTACATGTAAAACCCTACTTTGTCATTTTCATGTCACCAGATCCTATTAATCTCACCTGAAACAGTTCCAATTCTCCTAACCTACGAACTTAAACCTCTCCCACAAAAAAAAAAAAAAAATCATCTAAACACAATCTGAGTTAATTGCTTCAAGGTGAGTATAGGCCTACAAGATCTTGATGTATAAACAAAGCATTCTACCGTAATGCTGTCTAATATGAGCTAAGGTACTCAGCATTTTTTAACGCACTGTCAATCTACAGGTAAGAGCTGTGCCAATTGAAGATTTCTGTAGACTACAGGCAGTACTAAAAAATTGTACTTACAGGGGGTTAACTACCTTGCAGGGAAGGTTTCATGTTTTGACTGGATTAAGGTTTTCCGCTCAACCTGACCTAACTGGTAGCAGCTGTTGTCTGGGATCATCCCCAGATTGTAAGGAATTACCTAGCGCTGGTACACAGTCAGTCTGATCACCACCTTATTGATTTAATAAACCTCAATCCTTTGAACAATCAGTTGTGGGAACTAATGTTAAAAATGTTTTGAATTCTTGTTGTTAACCCTGTGACTCTGAATGGTGGTAACATAAATCTGTGCAGGTATTTGAACACACTCCACACTGAAATACAGTACTTCACAAACAGTCAAGCCATTTAAAACTATGAGAATCATCTGTAACTTTGTCAACCCAATCTCAAATTTTTTTCAAGGGTTTGCAGTTTTGCAAAAGATGCACACTTTGTGAAGGTATATTTCAAAATTGAAAGAATGGGCAATTTCCACACTTGGCATGTGGATCCATCATATGAAGAGAAAAGCCAATTTGATTTTGGTGGAATCCAAATATTGCCAAACTGATTACTGTAGGTTCCCAAGTCTGCTATATTAGGGCATTATTGTTAATTTACCAAATCCTTGAAAAACCCTTCAAAATCATCAATCCAATCCCTAATGTAGTTTTTTGAGACCCCTGCATCATTAACACTCACTGTCTGTTTGTCATGATTTGTGACCATAGTAAAGCTAACTAAATTTGTCAAAATGTCAGTTTTGTAGTGTGTTCAGAGTCATTCTAATTCCTGATTTCTGATTGGACATCCACCTGGGTTTGTCTGCCTCTATTAGGCATCAAATCCTGCCCCTGCCCCTCTTCAAACAAAGGACATGCTAAGTCATAATCCACCCACGACATTCCACTATGGATGGATGTGTCAGTATTGAAGCAGAGTTCATTAAAATTTGAATAGTATTTTTTTACAACAGTTGAACATTTACAGTGTACAGTACTACTTAGGTGTGAATGATTCTTTCATCCTAGCTTAGTATATGTCTATATTGCACACCTCTTAGGGGTGTCATACAAAAATTGTTCTTCCTTATGGAATGTGTGAGAGAGGGGGGAGGGGAGTAATTCCATGAGAAGTACAGTACCTACCATACAAGATCAGTGGCCCTGCCACCCGTTGAGATTGGGATCGGGAAACAACAATTTAAGCCTTAAATTTGCATAAACAGTGTGCTTCTACGCAGTGTTTACGTTAAGCTGCTATGACGCGATTTTGACTCAATGGCTTGTCAATTTGACGCACTGATGTCTGTGGGAAAAAAAATGGCTTTAATTTTTTCACACATTTGATGTGTGTACAGTTCCACAAAACTGAAATTGCCAATGAGTCAATTTTTTTTTCATACTAAGTGTATTGAACCAATTTATTATTTCACAGAGGAAATAGTGCTTCCACGTTTTCAGAGACATTTTGGACAAATGGAATTTCCTCCTTTATCAAAGTATTTAAGTGTATTGGCCTGTAGATTACTGTACTGTAACTGCTTTCATATCATTTCATGTTACTGATGTTGTACTGTGTGGGAATTTTTCTGTTCAGATTTTGAAGATGTACATATTCAAATGTAAAAAGGACTTACAATTTTAGTTTGGAATTTTTCCTTTCACCAGAGGAGGTGCTCCTTCCCAAGTATGTCAGGTGCTAGCTACTGTCACTTAGGCAAGTCATCTTTCAGATGCAGACGCTGTCGTCATAATCTTCTTCAAGAGGATGCAGCTGAGGTAGAAGCAGGATGCTCTCTTTGTCTGGAAAATGAAGCCCAGAGTCCAGTTTGGTACCTCCAAGAGGAGAACATGCCAGCATGGATACAACACTGCATAGAAGAGGTACTGTACATCAAAATGCAGAAGTATACAGTGTTGTTTTTTACAGTTGTCTCTATGCTATTTGCTGTAGAAAGGTTTTGGAACTTGTTTACTCAACTTTAACAGTCTGCAAGATTGAGGATAATTACTTTTTTCAATTTTAGTAAATATATCTTTCAAGATACCCTGTGTTACTACAGCACGCCACTGTCAAACCTACTTAATTAATGCAAAAGTCCACAAAGAAATAATGGTAGTCTGCAACCTGTACAGTATTTGGTTATACAGTACTGTGTATTGAGGCCACATCAGGCCTTAAGCCTGTGTTACTCTCACTGACTTTGAGATGGCCAAAATGTAATTTAGATGTTTTCAAGAGATGTTCTCAGCAGACAGGTAAGAGCTCAATCAACAGAAGTCACAAATTATGCTTCAAAATACTGTACATAAGGTGCAGGCATGATTCTGTATTTGGTATGCTCTTGGGCTAGGACTTTGTACTTGTGATGGAGATAGTTAAGTCTGATATCAGTAACAAGTGAAACTCTGAAAAATGAAAAAAAAAAATGAAGTGAGAACTCTGGCTAAAAGCCTAGGCCACAGTACAGAAAGAAATACCACACATGACACCTTTGGTTGAGGAAAAAGTTTCTGCAAGGAGATTCAAAATTCAAATCCATGTTGTGTAGTGCACCTGTATTGTTATGTCCAGATATCAGCTTTTAAGAAGTTAGTTGCCCAGCCCAATAGTTAACTGAGAGATTTAGGATGAACGAGTTTTTTCACCCTCTCTCTAATTCAAGAGGCTCACTACACCAGGTAACAGGTAAGCACTGTCTTTTTGTTTAAGGGTGTATTGGTTTTGATGATAAGAGGAATCAATGCATTTATGTGAGGGCGTGTGTGTGTATGTATTTTTGTGTGTACTACAAGTGTGTGTGTGTTTGTTTTTATGACACTGCTTGTTTACACCAGGTCTCAAGATACAGTAGGAGTGTCTGACCGCTTTCAAACTTAGTACATATGTACAAGCCCCATGTTGGAAGGAAAAATCCTGTTGTTTTTGGAAGTCAAAGGTTATCTGAGGTCACCAGGGGTCAAAGTCTAAAAACCTTGGTAACATTATGTCTCAAGATGAGAAACATGAATAGATATGATATTTGGTATGCTATGTGTTATGGTCAGAAGATGGTCCTTGTTGTTTTTGGTGTAGGTCAGTTTTTCCTTCTGGTCATAACCACAGCCTTATGCAAAAATACTGTGATAGTCAATGGTAAAAGTTGGTTTAATCTCACCTCAGGTTGTGTTCTGTGTTGCTCTGTTGATACCACTGATACAATATAGTGTCATAGTGGAACCTTGTGTACCAAACTTCTCATGAGAGAACCTAGGCTGAGAAAGAAGCAGCACTTTGGCTCCACCCAACAGTCCAACTCTGCAGTCCTGTGTCTGCAGCATGATGTAAAAAATATACAGTGCGATTCCCAAGCCTACCCAACTTGTTTTCTGCAATGGAGCTCACCCACACGTGCATGTACATACGATACAAACAGCATTCTGTAGTGGAATGCACACTGTACGGCACAGTGCAGAAACATGTTGAAACAAGTTGTAGACCAGTGATTACTGTGTATGTACTGTTCTTGTTCATCAGTATGAACATATAAACATTTAGAGCAGTGGATATAGATCCTGCACAGTTGCATTACATAGTCTATCCTAACATACAGTATGTTGTGTGTGTAGTATGTGGCCTATGCTGCATGCATGTTTCAATTTTTATGTACTTGAATGACACATGAGTGACACTCTGTATGCACAAGGTTTGAATGTAAAATCTGTAGGAGATTCTCTGTTGCATTCGTAGCATACAGTAAAAAGTGGATTTCTTTTTCAATCCTAAGACTGGTTTGAAACAGAAATACCTGCCCCACTTGAATAAAGGAAAATTTAAGACAAAGTTGAAGCAGTGTAGTAATTTAGGTATGATGTATGACATGTGTTTAATGGAAAGTGGTCTTTCACTAAACGATTATTTGAGTTATGATTGATGGTTGATTAACCGCTTATGGCTCATAGCCATACAGGATATTTATACCAGTTAGTATACAACATTGATGAGATTGAATGTATTTGCATGTTCACTCCATAAAGAAGAGTGTGTACAGTTGTACAGCTACTTTTCTCATTGTCCTCTATTAAAGTCACATGATTACCCAAGAAGATAACAAAATTTTCCTATTGGCAATTTAAAGTTCATTGCCAGAGTTCAGTAAGTTTTAGTCCCAATAGTCTGATGGTACAGTATGTAGTGATACTTACACATCCCTTTTAACTTTATGGTTCATATACTTCAGTAAACTCGCTGGTTTGACATTAATTTTGTGGGTAGACATTTTGGCTATTATGATCTCATCGGGAACAGCAGGGTGTGACCTCCCAGGGCTTAGGTTACCTTTGGGTGGGTACTGTACAACAGCATAAACTGCCATGTATGAACAGCTGTTCATAATATGCTGGCAATGTTATAGACAACTGTTGGACATCTTAACCAGAAGAACAAAATTGGAAATTAAAGATGTGATAGCAATTAAGTAGAGCCATGCAGAGTTTGTGAATAGAGGTTAAAAGGTGAGGATATTTGTGGAATTCTAGGTACAAACATTCCACCAACCACTCAGTATAAAGGAAACGCTTTCATAGGCACAGTATCACTTGATCTATTCAGTGCCCTGTAATGCTTAACTATATATTATGTTTCTCAAATATTATTGAATAGACATTCCATCTCCAAAATCTACTACCGCACAATTTTGCTGAAGAGGGTTGGATCCCTCTGTTCAACTTAAGAGTTGGTAAATTTTTTTAAATAGTTCTCTAACTTTCTGGTTCAACATGGTAGCTTCTTGTTTAGTATACCTGTGACATAATCTGGCAACAGTAAAATGCCATTGACAACACTGAGAAATATTTATCTCATTTTACCTGTGTAATGCTAGTGTAGTTTACACAGTACATGTTACTAGGCCTGTAGCCACAGGGGAAGAAGGAGGTGGGGGAGGGAGGTTTGGGCACCAAAGAATAAAAATGAAAGACATCCAGATAAACCAACAGAAGTAAACCTTTATGATTAATTTCTGTCAAAGCAAAATATCTTCAACCATTTTGCATCTGGGCTTGTGGAAAAAGTAAAAAGTTTTCCAAACAGGATGGACCACCCCAGTCTAGGAAAACTCTCCTAAAGTGATGTGTTCCTATAGATTTGTCACTCTGGCTATGGGCATGTATGAGACAGACATTAATGTAGAGTACAGTAGGTACACTACAAGTCTTGACTTTGTGGCATTTGCCCGAAAGGCAGGCACTGTTACTGTACACTCATCACCCTAAATACAGTACCACAGTATAGTTTTGTCAAAGGTGTTTGCTCTTTGATTGACATTTGCAAATTGAAATGCTGGGAGCATAGAATACTGTACAGTTGCTTAATACATTGCAGTATGTACTTTACACACAGAGAGAATTTGATTGCACATTTAAGTATACCTTTAAAAGTGTCAAATTTTTAAACATCTCCTAGTGGTTGCAAAAAAGTCATGTTGATCCAACTCAGATTGTCTGGACTTGTTCCTATGCTGAGGTATTGAATTTTGAAAGTTACTGTAGAGTACATTATTCACTTCGACAAAAATAATAAATTGTACATATTAGCTGAAATTACTTCTGGCCTTTAGTTGGTCTGGAGATTGGCTCTTTGCTAGTCAGCAAGTGATAGTACTGGCTACTGTACAGCAAACCCTCGCCAACCATTCACAAAAGCAAAAGTTCTTAAAATTTCGTACAACTTAACGCAGTTTTAGTGTTACTGTACTGTAAATCTACTTCACTCCTACTTACTGTACCTTACCTGTTCCACAAATGGACTGTTCCATTTACCGCAGAATACTGTCTGGCAATGTCTTCTGTAGGTGGCGCTATAGCTCAATAGGAACCATCCCTGAACACACCCTTGTGTCATTGCCAGCGGAATGCTAAAGTCACATTTAATTAGCTCTCTCATTTTTTCGTCTTTTTGGATTTTCCTTTCGACTTTTTTTGGGTGCAGGAAGTTTTTCATCATCTCTCGATCAATTTCAATGGTTCACCTGACCAGTGTGTTAAGTAAGATCTTTCCTTTAGGGGTTTTTCGGGGGCCCTTTTCTGGTCACTTTGTTAGCTGTTTTTCGTAGCTTAGGCTTGAGTTCGTTAGGCTGCCGGCCTATTGTAGCTCTTTGAAGGTTTAGGCCCCCGTTTTTCCCCCTTTGGTTCCGGTAGCCTAGCGGCAGACCGGTTCCGGGTGTTGCTGGTTATTCTCTCTCTCTTCCTGCGATTTTGATGTTTATGTTTGATGTTATTTTCTGCATTTTGGTGTTAATTTCTTTGTCGGAGGACTTAGGGCTCGGGTCTTCCCGTTGGGACTAGACTCGTGTTGTGGGGAGTTTGGCTCTCTCTCCCTTAGGGTTTCTCCCCTCCCCGGCCTGATGGGTAGCCTTAGGTGAACCGTCGCGGCCTTCCCCTTCCGATAGCCTTTGGGGCACCGGTTTCCCCCCCTTAGGGTGTGGTCGTACTGTTGATATGACCGTTGTCTTCTCTCTTGCTCCTGTCCTGTTTTGAAAGCAAAAATTCTTAAAATTTTGTACAACTTAATGCAATTTTATTGTTACTGTACTGTAAATACACAGTTTTGGCAATTACAGTTATACAAAGCCAAGCTGTACCAAGGAGCTGTGCAGTATATACATTGGTCAGCTAAAACAATGCATGTCAAATGTGGCATTACAAGCTGTTCATACTAGTGGCAATTATGTATTTACTGTATTGTAGTTAAGTTGTGTACATACACCTTTATATTGTTTTCATGGATACCATTTTAATGGCAGTCAACTCTCACACTTGTAGTAGTCCAAAGAAATTCTCAGTTGGCACAGCCCTTTGATTGATGGCCAGTTAAAAAAATGCAGAGTACCTATAGCTCATGTTACACAGCATGTGTTGCTGAGAGTGTTCTGAGTACACATTAGGTTTTATATGCTGTCACCTTGAAGCAATACAGTGCATGAACTGAGATTGAGTTTTAGATAGTTGTGGGAGTGGCTTAAGTTTGTGGATTTGGAGAATTGGAACTGTATGGGACAGAAGATTTGGCCTTTAAGAGAGTCTTTTTGCAAACTTTGCATTCCCGACAGTCCTATCCCTATTTATATCAAGTTCAACATAACAAAGGAAAACAAAGTATTCTTTGTCAATTTGAGAAAGTGATAACATCTACTGCCCTCAAACTCTTTTTGGAACATGAATCTAGTGACTACATTCACTGATATCTTAAGAAATACATGCCTGATTTGAATGGAAGTTTTACCATACTGTACCATGTACAGTAACATAGATTAGTTGGTTCGTCTTTCACATGGAAGTTGAATTTTTGCTTTTAAATACCTCGCCTCTAATTGGAACTGTTGTTTTTTGAGATTTTAAAAACCATAAATGACTTACTTAAAAGAAAGTTTAAGCAAAAAATTATGAAAGAGAAGCCAAATCTACAGTACACAATGTGGTGAAACCCTCATCTAAATCAGGCATGTATTTCCTGAGATATCAGTAATTATAGAACTTTGGTACACATAGATTTGTGTTCCATTAATGTGGGGACATGAAGTCAGATGTATACAGTTTGCTTCGAGTTCCTTTTTTGTTGAAAATGTGACAACCTTAACTGCTCATAAGTTGAGAACCACACACCGGATTTTAATGCAAATTTCTTTGTAATGCTTAGAATACTGTAAGTACCCCTAACATATTAAAAATTCATGTGACATTAAACCCTTCTTTTAAGGTAGGTAGTAAAGAAAAGTAATCCTAGAATGATAAGAAAGGGACAAAGTTGGCAAAAGGGACTTCAGTCTTTTTATGCCTTCCAGTCATTTTCACTTACTGTACAGTATGAAAATTAGGGAAGGAACACATGCACAGTTTCTGGAAGTTGACCATTGCTTTTACTTTGTGGTTGGTGATGTAAAGCGTAATCTAATTTGTGGCTTTCTTCTGTGCAATGTGTTTACTATTTTCATGAAGTAGCCATTTTGTTGCTAAGAAGTTAAAACAACCATTAAAGTCATTGAAACCTTTAAAGTCATTGACACAAAGAGCAGAGAACCCTATGAGAGTGTTGTATTTGTACAGTTTTTACGGGCTAACAAGTGCAAACTCTCAGGAAGAATTGCAAATATGGTCTGCAAAACAGTAGATTTTTGTGAGTAATACTGAAGTAAACAGCAGGTCTTAACAATATGATATTAACTTTGAAACCACATCCTGGGAAGTAGACAGTATGAAAAGCTGTTGACATAAATTGTGGTCACCTTTTTATGTCTTTTAAAATACTGTTTGCCAAAACTGGAAGGTGTCAGATTTAATTTATGTGGAAGTGAAGTGACTCACTTTAATACAGGGTTCTGTCAAGAATATTAAAAAAATGAGTTGTGTAGGACCATACTGTACGTACAGGTCTCTGATGAAGAAGTGTGTTACAGGCTGGTGCCTGTTGCTTATGAACTGCTGTACACTAGCAGTGAAATGTGGGAATGCTGACATTTAATTAGCCTTTAGATGTAAGTTTTGTATTCGTAGTAGATGTTACTGTGATTTCAGCAAATTAGGATCTCATCTCCCTACACTACATGTACTGTAATTCATAGGGTTGAGAAACTGCACTTCATCTAATACGGTTTGTGTGTGCACATGGGAAGAAAGTGTTGCAAACTCTTCATACTATAAATAGTAATGCAATTAAGGTTGAACTTTGTGGGTTTTGTTTGTGGAGCTGCCTGGACAAAGGGGAGGGGGGGGGGGGAAGAGGTAGCAATTCCTTTTTCTGGATGAGATGGGTTGATTTCCCCTTCCTTTTCTTTTCCTTTATATTTCCATAAATGTGGAGAAATTGTCAAAATCTGAGTTTCTTTAGTTAAGAGGAAGACCCTTTTGCAATAATTATTCAAGTTACAAAAAAAAGAAAGAAAATGTCGGCCTTTAAAGTTTCAAGCCCTTCAGATAGCAACCTACAGTATAGGAACCTTGAAACAAGTTTTTGCCCCTCTGAACCCACTTGTACGCTACTCTTGCCAAAGACAGAATCAATTTAGACTTGGGGTTAGGTGGAAATTAATCCGCCTCTCTATTTTTCAGTTAGCTGGTCAGGTCTAGGTTCAGGTTGTGTTACATTTTTAGCTCATACCAGCATCCTGGTGTGAGCTTTTGTGCAGATCACGCAGCATCACTGTCCACAATTTGTTCCGAAAACCTTTACTCCCACATGCCTTTATCGATTTGCTTGAAACAAGAACACATTATTGGGAGGGTAGTGGGCTACATGGGGTGTTCGGGAATATTGGTCCCAGGTCCCATGTGGACCGTATGGCCCATTTTGTGAAATTCTACAAAAATCCTCTTCTCCTACAGATTATGTTGTACTGTACACTGTTGATGGTTTGTAATAATGGTACTCTGGTAGTGGTCCTTTTGGGGTGTTCACAATTTTTGGATCTAAGGCCCAGGATGGCCTGTTGGGTACATTTTGTGAAATACAACAAAATGCTTAAGCCTATCTTTGAATTATTGTTAGTTGACAGTCTGTAGTTAAGGATGCTTGGTTAGTGATCTGTGGATGGTATTCTGGAATTTTAGGTCCAAGGTCCCATATGATGGCCTTTGGCCCTTTTCATGAAATTCTGCAAAATGCTCCACCTCCTACCAATTGTCTTGTACAACTTTGACTTTGATACTTGTTTATATGGACATCCAGTTGTTGGTACCTTCATTATGTACAGGAAGTTTGGGCCCAAGGTCCAAAATGTGGCCCTGAGGTCTAGGCCTATTTTATTTTAAGCAAAAGAGAAACATTTACAAAATGTTTACTGTAAGCCTGCCTTTGAATAGTTGTTTATGTTAACAGTCTGTAGAAAGGATGCTTGGTTAGTGATCTGTGGGTGGTCTGTTGGAAGTTTAGGTCCAACACCTCATTTGGGCCCTTTGGCCCTTTTTATGAAATTCTGCAAAATGTTCCACCTCCTACAAATTGCCTCATACAACTTAGATGCTTGCTTATAATGACACTCAGTTGTTGGTGGTACCTTCATTGTAGACAGGAAGTTTTATTTTTTATATTTTAACTTTTTGAGGGCAATACTGTAGAATATATTTACACTGAAGATACTGTAGCCTGGAACATTTTGGTGACATTCTTTAGTTTGCCCTCAGGGTGAAAGAGTATTGTGTTTATATGTCAACTGAGGTGACCATGTAAACTACAGTAGTAAAGACAGCCTAAGGACTCGCTGAAGGTATGAGCTTCTGCACCATTGGTGCTCTAGTTGGTTCCTTGCATTAATGGGAAAAGGAGCCTGCAGTATGCATGTGGGTTAAAAGTCATTTTGTGTCACTATGGGTCAAACAGTAAACCCCTTGTTAAAGGATATTTCAAGGTGGAGTAAGAAGCTTGGATGAATTGAATGTGTTATGACATGTGTTTTGCAAAGAAAAGGAATGGTTTTGTTTTTGGTGGAGGCCAGTGGTCAAGCGTGGAAAGCCTTGTTAACACAACATCTCACAGCAGCAGGCTTGAATAGATTTTATAAATAGATGTGAGGAAGTGTTATTTCAGAAAGAAGCATACATTTTTTTGCTAAGTCAAGGGTCTTTTGGCTTCCTTGAAAACAAGATGGAAAACTTGGTGAATGAAGGCAGCATTCAGTGCAAACGACTTGGAAGGCCACATAGGGTAACAAGCACACTTCATTTTGTCTGTACAGCATGCTAGTGGAGTAGCGGCTCGCTCAGTTCAATAAATTCAGCAAGGATTCACAGTGCCCATTGGGCTCTGTTTGTCAGTATTTGCCAGATCATCATGTTCAAAATAGCAATAAGCTACTGTACATGGCTTTTAAGGGCTAATTAGATACTGTATGTATTTTTCAAAATGGTGTTTTATATTGTTAAAGTAGTTCTGCAAGTTTCTTATTTCAAAATACTTAAGCCCCCCAAAATCATGTTAATAAGCCCCAATAAACCTCTTGTCTTTGGACCCATTGAATTGCTGGATATGGGGGTTCTAGCCAGTCCCTCAATTTGACAGGACCAAGGACAAGAGGGTTTTTGGGGCTTATCATATCGATCAAAAAGAAACCTATGCAGTTGTTCCGGCATGTGTATGTACTGTATGTGGGGGTGTGCGTGTGTGTATGCATTAACACGATATATCTCAAGTTGGGAAACTGACAGTTGTGAAACTTGGTACATAGGTGCCCCATATTGAGAGGAATAACCCTAATGTTTTTGGTGGAGGTCAAAGCTCATTTGGGGTCACCAGGGGTTAAAGTCTAAAAACATTTTAACACAATGTCTCAAGATAGGAAACTTGGATAGATTTCATGTGTAGTATGTAGATGTGTTATGATGGTCCTTGTTGTTTTTGGATGGAGGTCAAAGGTCATCTTGGGTCACCAGAGGTCAAAGTCTTAAAATCTCATTAACAGGATATCTCAAGATAGGAAACGGATAGATTTCCTGTTTGGGTATACATGTGGATGTGTCATGGTCAGAAAATGGTCCGTATTGTTTTTGGTGGAGGTCAAAGGTCATCTGGGGTCACCGGGGGAGAAAGTCTTAAAGTCCTGTTAATGTGATATCTTTAGGTAGCTGTCTGTCTCTGTTTGTCTGGTTATCTATCTACCTACAGTATCTACAGTATCTGTGACTTTTATGGAGGTCAAAGCTTATCTTGGACCACTGGAAGTCAAAATGTGAGTGGAAACCGTGTTAGGTTTAGACACATCTCAAAGTTTCACATGTGGTATATGAATGTACATTATGGAGATCGTCCCTTCATTTTTGTTAGTGAAGGTCAAAGGTCATATCTGGGAAAACAAAATTATTTTTCGAACATTGCTAGTGCTCAGTGTTTGCACCAGGTACCCTAACCGCATTACCTGTCTGGTACCTGGGTACCAGACCGTAAACATGGCAACACATTACTTAAATGCATGGTATGCACCATCGGGCCCGTTATCTCTGATCAGATCTATTTCACAGTATTAAACAGTCTGTTTCACTCCTCACCTTCCTCAGGACTATCACCTTATGTATACCATTTACACCTATACTTACCATTATACTTAACATGCTGTTTTCCTGTCTGGCTTTTTTACCGGTTTTTGGATTAATTTGGAATATAGTTGGATTTTACTGTATTTGGATTTATATTTCATCTACCCGTCTATCTCATCATTGTGCCAGCCTGTTCTTCCCGGATGCGATGAGTATCCTTTCTTTTTTTGGTCGTTTTTTGGATAGGCCTTTGCTGCATCAATTGGAATCTTTCCATCACATTTTTCTATATCTACAATGTTCCATTTGTTCTTAACATCCTGAGTTTAAAATCAGGCTGGAATTAAAAATTTGATCACATGTTAGTATTACCTTCTGTGGCTTTTGTCCAGTGTGCTGTAATGTGTGCATCGGAACCAAAAAGTAACTTACGGTTTGTCACTGCAACTTCTCTATTGTGTTACAGTTATGCACCACCTCAAGTAAGTGTTCAAATTTCTCGTAAACTGCTTTCTTGGTAAGTTTAAATATCTGTCCTTTTGTGATAATGACATTAGAAAATTTTCTTGTGCATCTCCTGACCAAGATTTCACCCGCACAGTACCGTTTAAAATGTACGGTAATACATGGCAGCGACAATACACCTACAAAAGGTCATTCTTTTGTTGCCTGGGTGCTTGAGTTCCATGTGTGTGCCGGAGCAGGCACACCACTTCGGCACATTCCACTTGAGCAAATGGGAGGTAGAGAAAATATGGGGGAAATATTTTGCTCTGTTTGCAGTATTTAGGGAACTTTGGGCACAAAAATTTTGCAAATAGTTTGAATAGCAAAAAAAAATTATGAGGAATATATAACTAGGAATCATGTTAGTGTTTAAGTTAATAACAGGATAAAAGTATTAGAGGAAAGAAGATTTTTATTGTGTACACAGCATGAAGTACAGTACACCTTGAAAGAATGCGTACAATTTTAAATCTGATGGAGTGAATTTTGCTTCAGAGAAAAATTTCTCTCCCCAAAATACGAAGTTTTAGCGATTGATTTGAGACAAAAAAATTTTGTGAATGAAATATGTGCATACATTATGTGAACATACAGCAGTTGTAACACCAAAAATTCTCTAGATGATACAGTAGATGATGAAATCATGTCATGTTAATTTTACTGATAACTTGAAAAGTATGAAATCTAGAAACATCTGAAGTCGATCCATGCATCGTATGTCCATCTAGGTAGTGTATGTGTTTATACGGCAATGTTCTCTTCTTGGCGTTTTGGCTAAGATCATTTGTAGTATCTCTTCTTTTCAGCCAGTCTAGAATGGAGCCATACATGGCAGACCAATGATGTAAATGGTCCGAAGGCGGTGAGATTGGTTGTTAAGTGTTGTCCTTCATTGGACATAATAGTTTCTTTGGGAAGCAGTTTCAAGTTTGGTTTTGCCGAACGGCCCTTTGCCAGAGGGTCAGGAAGACTTTAGAAAAGTTTAACATTTCTTACAAGTCTTTCGCGCTTTTTTTGGACATTAGTTTAGGAACCGTTTATTGATCCACATGCACTGGGTGCAAATTATTTATGAGCTGACTTTTGATGATCATTTATCAAAGGGATAGGCTATTAGGCTACAATATGCTCAGTATAGTAGGCCTATGCAGTTCTGTTATCTGGTATTGGAGCGGATTGATGTTAGAAGCATGCATCACAGGAATTGTTTCTGGAAAAGTACAATCTAACAAAAGCACTTTACGGAATCAAACAAAAGTAACAACATTTAATTGTGAATGAGATGTGGGTAAATACATTTTGTTAGTTTCAATAACCATTTATTTTGCAAAGATCAAAAAGAAATCATAGGAAAATGCTACCCACGTAGTAATTTTCTACCTGGGTAGTAAAAATGTCAGTCGGGTACCCGGTGCAAACACTGATTGCCAGTGTACTGTAACATTTGAGTGAAAACATATGGTACATGATGCCATTATTTGAAATGGAACATTTATGCATCCTTAAAACCTCAATGTATTTTTGCATTCTGGTTTGCCTATCCATGTAATACAAATACTCTAGTAACAAAGCAAAAAGTATACTGTACCGTACTTGTATTTAATTTCATTGGGGATTCAGTTTGTCGAATCTGTTGCAGGAAGTCATCAGCTCTGCATAGTTCATTGATGTATATTGTAGCAGACCTACAGCATAGTAATGAAGCACACTCACTTTGTCAATTAGCATTTGGAATGTATGGTATACAGTACTGTAACAGAATCAACTTGAGATCTACAGTATAGAGCTGGCATATGAAAAACAGGTTTCAAGGTAACCATGTACATCTTGATAGCACCTACAGCAGGCTTCCTCAATTACCTTTGCCGAAGTACCACATGCATATTTTTTGTTGGTTCAATGCACCAGTGTTTGTTGGCTTGGGGGAGGGATATAAGAGGAGGGGGTGTAACCTTCCCTTGTGAAAAGTTTTGTGTTTCCTCAGTTCCTCAGCTGCAAAAATAGTGTTGTTGCATTTTCCAGTGAACATTTCTCATCAGACTTGTTACTTTTTTGGTCAGTCCTCTTCGTTAAAGCAACTTTTGGAAATCATTAAGGAGGACTTTTTGGTCAGATTCAAATAATTTACTAAGAGCCAATGACCATTTTGCCCTTACCCTCTAGCAGCTATAATGATATTTTGAAGATCTACAGTGGCAATCTTGGATAAAAACAGTTATGGTGAGTTGACAGAACACATTGATTGTGACTGATCAAAGTGAAAGGATACTTGAGTGTTTGGGTAAGAATTTAGGAAAATATCCCTTTTAATGAGACCAAATTATTTCTTATTTTGACCAGTTTAATTTGTTGACAATTTTAGCTAAACCAACAAAGTGTGGGTAGAGCTTATGTTGTACTGTAGGGAGACAAAATGTCTGTCCCACTGTAACATGTCTGTCTCACTTTTCAAAACAGAGGAAAAAAGGTAATCTTTTATAGCAATTGTGATCAGGTTTTGCCTCAAGGCAAAAGTTTGCTGAAACAAAATTCCAGCATTGTTTTTGTAACTGTCTGTGTCAACTGTGCAACACACCATGAGTTCCTGGTTGGATAATTATCTATCCTGCAGTAATTTTAGGATCTATGAGCAGAAAGCTGCCCTTACATAGATCTGTCCTTGCTGTGTGAGGACACTTGCATGCCCCTTGAAAGCTTAAATTCAATCTTCTTTTGTTTGTCTGGTTGTAAACCATGCTTAAAAAGCTACTCTCTGCATGTTCATTGTTTCTTGTCAACATGACAAAGTAATTAGGGTGTGATAATTATGGTAACAGGAAGGAATGTAGGTCAAAGCCTTTGGGGTCCATAGAAAGGTCAGACAGGGGAACAATGCAAAAGCCTTCAACTTCTTGAGACTATGTCCAAATTTCAGTTTTGAACTGATTATTCATTTTTAGATAACTTGTAGGTAAAACAGCCTCGGTGCAACCTGCCCATATGAAAGTTAAAAATAACTGGCCTTGCATGTACAGTACAGTTTGCAGAGCTTGAAATAAACTTGAAAATGGGCATGAGCAAAATGGCCACCAGATCTATTTTATTTCAATGGACATTTGCTGTGGGGCATCATTGTCTTCACAAGTGGCCAGGTGGCCATGGCGGTAGGTGCAGTCAGTTATTTCAAACCCTGAATTTGAAGATTTGCTTGCCTGGGGGTGGGAGGCATGTCACCCATTTAAAAATTTTTACTGTACAGGTCTGTGTGTGTACAGTAGATGTGAAATTGTGCTTGATTTGCCACTTTAGGGGAATTGAAGGTTTAGTGGTGATGGCTTAAGGACGTAGTAACTGTAGATGCTGTTTTTCATCTTTTGCTGCAGGAGCCTTCCTTTGTTTTTTTTTTTTTTTTTTTTAATTTATTGGGAAGATGGTTTGTTTAAAGTGTTCTTGTGTCTATGTGCCTAGTATACATTTTTGAGATCTAAGTTGGATAGTTTGATTCCTCATGGAACTCCTATGGTAGGCAAACATATTTGAGGTGACAATCTTTGAAAATGGGAAGACGGTGGGCCACAAATAAACTTGCGGGAAGAAGTTCTTTTCTGTGTTGAGATATGTTCCCCTTTCTCAGAATTTCAGTTTATCATTCAGCACTTAAATATTAATCCACATGCATGTACTGTACAGTATTTCTTGATTTTCTTCCACCTCTAATTTTCCCTCCAGTAACCGTGATACAGATACCATACTCAATTTATTGTTCAAATTTTATTATTGTAGTGCGCCGCACTACAATATTGGCATTTACTGGCCGACTGACAATTTCTTTTGTGAAGCCTGTTATGGCCCACAACTCATTTCCCTGCGCGTACCGTAACTTAGTTCGTACAAATATCCATGCTCTACCCTTTAACAATAGCAGTAAGTGCAATCTGTGGCCGTCTTTAAACAAAAATCAACTTCAGAAAAGCAAATACTACACTTACAAGGCTGATTTAAGGAGTTAGCTTCATGAAAGAGCATTGCGGATAAATTTCCAGAAAACGCGAAGTAATGTGGTTCGGCCTTTTCACACTGAAGTGATAGGCCTGGAGAATCAATCGCTGCTTCCAAATTGGTATACGTAACACGGCGCCATTGCGTCCACTATCGTTGAACAGTATCAAGACGTTATTGTACAGTATCTTCATCTACAGTAGCTACTACGGAGCAGGGTATTGCCAATTCCCTGTACGGAACGAATTGGCTTTACTGCATTGGATTAAGCGACTTGTGCTGTAGTTCTATTATCATGCTTTATTTCAGTGGTAAAAGCAGAAGCTATTTTGACAGCAGTCTGACCGAAACGTTTTGACAGCATGCATGTAGCATGCATTGCGAATTAACGAAACACGGATGTTAAAACACACAGCGTCAACAGTTATTCGGCCTTCCACGAGACAGTTGTCATATGCATGCAGCGGTGCAGTCAGAGAGCTTGAGAGGGCGTCATTATTTAACATAAAGAACGGTGAAAGAGGAGTCGAGAACCGATAAAACCATTTCAGGCAGGAGTAAACAACACAACAGAGCATAACGTATGGCTAAGTAGGCTACTCAGCACGAGTTCTTGAACGGGACTATGCATCGTCCACTTCATTTTACTCCACACTAGACTGTATACGGAGTAGGTCCTACCGTTAAGCGCAGTACACGGTCTTGTTCAAGGACTACTCAGCACTTGCTTCATTGTTGGCAAATATGCTTCAAAATAAAGCTAGTGACTGACTATTAGCATAGAAGGTCCGGATTTACTCCATCATTGGTTACTCTTCTATGATTTCTTTATGCGTCCAGCCAAGGAGCTGGGAGACAAGTGGTCCATCTTTGTACTATCAAGAAATAGGGTTGAGGGAGGGGCCAAAAAGAAACAACAGCCCCTCTTCCCGCCATGAACAAATCCTAAAGTTCAAATAAAAACTGGGCTACTGTACTAACTGAAAAGACATCTCTAACACGCACTACAATTCTGCGTATTTGCAAGCAAATGCAGTTCTAGTTTTATCAGCTGTGATTGAAGTAACTCACAAGTTCACAACTACAACTGCATACTCTACTGCACTGTTCCATAGTGCTAGACAACACCACCTAGAAAATGCCTTGCAGTTTTAACTGTGTTTTGTTCTTTTGCTTTGTCAATTCTTTTCACATCAATTGACAAGGAAAGCCACCCAGTAGGAGGTCCCATATTATTGCTTCAAATGTATCTCATACCTTTTGAAAATTTCTGTTATAATCCATGAATAAGTTTACCACAATCAGGTTAGCAATCCCTGAAGTGCTGTGTAGCCAATCTTTGTAAAACTGCTACTTTGTAAAGAGAGTTTAACTGAAGGATGTAAGGTGAGCCTTCACAAACAACTGTGCCTTTGTTGGCTTACAGTACACAGGTTGACCCATTTATGAATTAGGTCATGTTTGCGTAGTCCACCATCCGCTCTGAAACAGACCCACCTCAAATATAAATTCTCTGAAGAAAGTTCAAGTAGAGCATTAGTGTTTTCTCCCCTCAAAGGTAAGAACATCTCTATTTATGGCTGGTTCCTGTGGAGAGACACACATCTAAGTGTGGGAGTCTTGACCAAATACAGCATGCAAGCACGTTAGGTTCTAAAGTATTTGTACATGCTTGTTAAATAATTTATTCTGTGTGCTATGCTCAATTGGGTTTTTGTTCTTTGTTTCAGGCTTGTTGGACCAGAGGCAAACTGTCATGTCCAAAATGTGGTGGAAGGCTTGGATCCTTTGACTTTACTGTACAGTCGAAATGTAGGTCAGGGCTTCATTTAATGCCATGTGTACATCTTGTCAGAAGTCGTGTGGATCGTTTCAACACTGTACTTCCAGTAGCCAAAGTGAAACCATTTCCCAAAGAGGAGACTCCTTCAATAAGTACACCAGAAGAAATGATTTCAAACCCCAAAACCTTTTACTTGTTAGATAATAACTCAGACCAGAAGCAAAGAGGTCCTAGAGACTTCTGCAAAATGGATTCCATTACAAATTCTCCTCTGTCGTCAGAGGACAGCTGTGGAAAGAGTTGTATTTCGTCGGAATGTGATCGTTCACAAGACAGTGTCAGTTTCACTGATCACTTAGGCAGATGTGTAAGCGGCAGGGAGAGCACAAATGAGGATCAGTGCTATAAACAGTCTTCTGTCAGTGAAGCAATCCTCTCTGAAATGCTTAACACTGATGTGGAAGAAACTAGGAAAGGTTGCCTCCAGTCATTACAGAAAGGTAAGAATGGAAGACAGAATCAAGTGCAATACAACCATCATTCTTGCCTTTCAAGTCCTTTGCATTCCTCTGACACAAAGAAAGTGACAGATTCAAACTGTCTGGTTAGAGACCAGTACTTCCTTAATGATGTAGAGTCTCCCCTTGTAGATATAGCCTCAGATGATAGTTCCACCTATTCTGACACTTCAAGCCAAATACTTGAAACTGTGACCACCATGAATTCAGATGTGTGCACTTCCTCTAGCAGGAATGTAGAAATTGATAATTCCACAAGAACCACCGAAGAAGGACCATCTCCATCAATTTACCATGAAGATTCTGACAACTTTTTGAATGATTGGGATCTTTTGGAAGAATTGGACAACTTAAATTCATCGCTTATCTCACCAGCCTACCAAACAAAAGCTGAAATTAGGCGGGAAAGAAATCGTCGCAAGAAGGAAAGGCGGAAACTCTACAAAAGGGGAAACTGTTTGAGCCCTAATCTTGATCATGATATAAAGGTAAATGGTACAGTATAGTATAGATACGGCAGTGTGAGAGTGAGTCTGTGGAAATAGTATGAACATTTACTGTTTGTGTGAGGCCTGCCTGTTTCATTACAGTTACAGTACTGTACAATTACACATACAGTAGTACTGTAGTATTGGACTCATTACCAGCAGTTGTTTTGTTATGTGCTGTGTTTTTATTTTGTTTATACCAAAAATCTTTATCCTAAATGTTAACGTATCAAAGTCGTAATTATGCTTTGCTTCATACATACTGATTCATAGTTGTGTATGTATGTCTGTCTACTGTATGAGTTTCAATAAACAGTACCTTAAGACAGATTCATTTATCTAACTGGCAGTTATTGCCAAGTCACTAAATGTGACTTCTGTGCCAACAGCCATACTAGTGCATTAGCTAAATGACTAGCCCCTTATGAAATGGTATGTTAGTGTGAGTGGCTCTGTACATGAAATATTACTGGAACCAGCCAAGAGCAGTGCAAACCCCTTTTGATTCAAATGTACAATATACTGTATTCTCTTACTTGCCGTCTCATGGATATTTAATAGGCAAAGAAATTTTGAGGACATAGAAGCGAACAAACCAGATAAATTGTGCTTAAACAGAAGTCATCTGCAGTACAATGTTGCATATTAAACAAAGCAGAAGAGAGTCATAGATAATATGCAAATGAAGTTATATTGTGCACCTGTGAACAGAATGTAAACATTGACTTGGCTGATAAGTCTTAAGTATTCAAATTCATTCTATCTACACTTGAAGCAAAACCTGTGGACCTGATTAAAGTTCTTCAATTAACATTCAGGACTGTTGATCCCTATGTACTTAGCAATATACAGTACAAAGAAGGAAGTACAACACTGTGCGGTGTACTAGACAGCATGTAAAATATTATTCATTCTTTTTTTCCCATACAGACTCCATTTAATAAACCCTGGGCAGATATGACTAATGATTCATTTCTTGTCTGGAAAGTCATGGTTGCTATTGTCTGGAGTGCTTGATAAATGACTATCACAGACAGGTTATGCTACTGTGTCCCTACAGCAGTATTCATAACAAACATTGCACTAAACCAATCAAGGCTTCATAAGAGATTGGGGGCTTGAACAATGCTTGAATGTTTCAACCTTAGGTTACAATTATTGCAATGCACCACTGTGTTAGGTTACTCAAAATTAGTCAGACAACATTTATTTGTTTGGTTTAGACTAAGAAAAAGTCTACAGTTACAACATCTGATATTGCGTTTAAGATGCTCCAACATAGCATTGAAAGAAAATAGCTCCAGTCATTTTTAAACCATTTGGTCTCAACAATTAACCCCAACAATAGCTTCATCTCCTCAAAATATTATGCACAAGGGGTGTTATGGAAGTTGCACCTTTTGAAGCCAGTGAGTCACAACTGGAAAAAAGGCCATGGCCTACTCGACTTGAACCAGTAGGTTGGAAACTGGGCTGTTAAACTCCGTCCACCTGACTAACTGCATCTTTTGAAATGTTAAAAGTTTGGGTGAACAAATTATTCTTCAGCAACAAGCAACTAAATTTCTATCTGATTGAAGCTTATTTGGTGAGAAGAAGGCTACCATACTGCCTTATTTTTAATTATTTATCACTCTTTGCCAATAAATATTGGTTTTAAAAGGATAAAATTTCCTTGTAAAACAAACGCAATATTTCCCTTTTAAGGGGAAGGGGGGGATTGCTAAGGATCAGAAGTTAGGATGAGACTACTGCATACATATCTATGTAAAAGTACACTCAGGGACTCTTTAGTTTGGTGTACATTCTACATATACTTATCCCTATCCATTATTATTTCATATGTTTACTTTGCAACCGTAAGAATTTATGATGCGTGGAAAACAATCATACTACTAAAGCATAAAGGTACTCTTGATACTAAATTTACCTAATTTTATTTGGCTTGTCCCTGTTTCATTATTGTATGTTAAAGTCAACAGTGCCATAAAATGCATGCATTTATAACAATATTTATTTAGTATGTAATTTGAGTACTGCTTCTACAATATGCTAATGTCATTAACAAACATGTTAATACATAATTACTTCAATTAGTATATCTCAGATACAGAATTTTATATCGGTGAAACTACTTGCCAGTTTTCAGTCTTCTCTGCGTCACCTTGATTGTCAAATGTTAAGTGGAAACTAAGTTGATGATTGTATATTAACTCAATTATATATTTCTTTATTCATGATCAATATTCTGTATAATAACATTATAATTACATTCAGTCATGTATAGTACCATGATGTGCTGAAAGTGCTTATATTGGAAATAGTTGCAAAATTTATCTTGACAGGTCATGACATCATACATGCTTACAGTACTTAGATGAAATGTCTTCAAAATTTTCTGGTTCTGATGTTACAGATGTAAGGTTCTTTTCTTTTGTGTGTTTTATTATCAGGGTATCCCACCAGCAACTTTTGAAGAAGTTACAGGGCTCTCCCTTGGGGACAGGACAGTTCAAGAATACACTATTTGTGCTGTGTGCCTTGATTTATTTTACAATCCTAGAGCATGTACCCCTTGTGGACATTTGTTCTGTGAGCAGTGTCTAAGACAGTTAACTCGGTTCCACCCAACTTCAACTCCATGCCCACTCTGCAGGACTGTCATCCAGTGTACCATTCCACATGAGAGTAAGTAGTATCAGATCTCTTGGTTACATGAGATTTAATGACACATCAACAAGAATGTGTTATATATGTGTCAGTAAACCAGATATTAAGTTCAAGTTTAGATTTATTTTCAAGAATGGCTCAAGTTCAAGTTTGCTTTCTCTTCAGTCACCTCCTATGACAGACTGGAAATACCATATTCCACAACCTCAGTCCACAGGGGGCCCAGATCTCTTAGAGTAGGTCATCAAATGATGTTATGAATTGCTTCACTGGGAATGACCAACTCTTAAATGAGGTCATGTCTTTGTATTGCTTATTGAAGACTGAGAAAAGATTAAGCATTTTCACTGTGTACTTTACAATTCATTTTTTAAGAATGGAAGTACCTGTTGTGTTGCCAAAATGCTGTAGGTAGTTTAAGGGCGGCCTCTGCTGATAGAATTATTAGTTTGCCAGACGGTAAGTACTGTATGGGTATTAATGGTATACAATAGGGTGATAGGAGGTAGGTATTGTCCCTCACAGACTCCCAAACCAGGGAGTTTGGGGGATTCTGCTAGTAAATTAGAGTCCAATGAGGCTTTAATAAAGCAATATGAGCCCTGTCAGAACTTAAGAGTATAGCAATGTTAAATTACATTACACAAGACATCACAAGTTCAGACCTGTCAACTTGTTTTGATCAGAATTAGAGAGCTAGATTTTAAATTTTGTAACCTCAAAAATAAGGAGAAGTGGAGAAAGACAAGTAGACAACTGCACACATAGAGAATAGGCAAGGGCCTTACAACTGGAGAGTACTGTTGCAGAGCATAAGAGTGGCCCAAATTGGGGAGTCTTCTGGTAAATCTGGGAGATTTGACAAGTTTGCAAGTGTTTCATGTGAGAAAGCTTTTATTTAAAGATGATTTCAATTAGTATATTGTCCAGTGTCTTGAAGAATGAATTCAAGCTTTTATCAGAAGTGTCTATGATTTCTTTCGGACTGAAGATGGAGAAATTAGAACCAGTTCTCAGGAAAACTGGCATAAGTTTGGCGTTGCTTTAGATATTTGAAGGTTTCAGTTGTAAGTATTTCTTTCATGTTTCACTATACATGTGGTACATTACAAATCAGCAAAGCACTTGTATTTATTTAACATATCTTAAGCCCCAAAAAGTGGAGGGGGGCAGGCAGGGGTAAGGGTAGGAGCACACTTACTGATCCAATGTGACCGTTTTCAAATGAAAACACAACATGTAACTTTTATTTTAAATTTAAGCTGTTTACTCTGTACCAGCCATATCAGTGCTGCTTCAGTAAATGCATCTAATTTGAATTTTAAATTTTCTTAAGTTCTGTACAGTACCTGTATAGTCTGCACTGCTGTGCAATTTTCTAGGGTGCAGTTCTACTGAGTATTGATAAAAGGATTTTAATATTTTGGCTCACAAATGTCATAGAGAGCTGTAGCAGGACCCTACCATTGTTGGTTGTGACACAATAACCTTTAAACAAAGTCAATTCATATCACCTGTCAACCCTAAACAGAGGTGAAGAAACAATACTATAGGTGTCAATATCCAAAGTATAATTGTAAACATTGCCTGGATTGTTACTGTTACAGTTTATTTGAGGTGTTTCTATTCTGAACTGTTTTGGTTGAAATCTATCTTGGTGTTGCTTTATCCACCTTCAGTTTATGGACCTACACAGGAATTAACAAAGCAGAAATATGTAGGTCATGAAGTCTTACAACTGATTTGGCAGTCAAACTATGCCTATTTCCATTTCTTATTCTTCACTATTTACTGTACCAACAGGTCTGTTTGCATGATAAATTTTGGAAATATAGCAAGAAATGATAGAGCTGGAAGGGAAACCCTCTGTAGACAGCACTCCCAGTTTGCATATCCAAGAGAGAAAGGTGCTTTTCCCATTAAAGGTTCAATTATAGTATTTATGGATTTTTTAAGGAAGCTTTGGATGCATACCATATTTACTCCAAGAAGTGCCTCAGGGGTGTGGAATTTTCATAAAGAGGGTGTTGATCATAGTCAAATTTACTGACAAGTAATTCTTACACTTAAATATCTAGGGCGGCCACAATAATTGTGATATTGTCTTGACACTTTTCCTCTGATGGTATTGAGGTCTTTCCCTGTTGTGATATCATGACACAATAAAAAAAGGACTAAACCTCTGTGCAAGCCCTTCTTTATTATCTGCTTCTTCAGCCAGTAACATGAAATGGCATTCATAAATACTTGTATTGATTTCCCGCATTCTGATCTGCTGAAAACCATTTCAAATCGCATTCGAGACCAGTCTGGAATGGTTTTCAAGAAGTTAGGATATTTGCATTGAACATGATCACTATTCTTTCTGTGTACAATATTTTGTGCCCATGCTAGATTGCCATAGCAACATACCATATTCCTCCTGTAGTTTGCACAACACATATACTTTAATATCATTTAGAGCCAAGTACATGTTAGCAAGAATAAACAGTAAAACTGTGACACAAGCATATTCAGTGTCAAGTTTACACTTCTAGGCCATAGCCTCTGTAGTTTTCAGACATATTTTGATCACACTCCCACTCTGTTTTTTAGGTCTAGGCCCAAGGCTAGAACTGCACTGCTGTGATTTGACTGACACTGTTAACATGTTAATCCACTCCTAAACTTAGAGGGGTCAAAGAAAATGTGATTTTTGCACTATAGCAATTACTAATAGTAATAGTTGGCTAGGGACAATATACACAGGTTGTAGCAGAGTGACAACACTGGGGTTACTAATCCTGCTAACACTCAATAACAGCATAAACAGGGAAGCAACAGTAATGTTAGGCTAGCTAGCTACCACAGGTTAGCTTAGTATTAACATTAGTAATCATGAAGTTCAGTAGCCTTAGTAAGTGGCAATTCCCTGAGCAAGCCTAGTATATTTTAGGCCTACTGTAACTGTAACCCCTGTTGTAAAAGGCTAAAACACATTTAAAAATAGCTACAGTACCATCTCTAACAAAGAATTTATATCACTGTGTCCGACCCACATCAGCAATTTCTGCATGTCCATCCTGTTATGATCTGCTACATGATGTGATAAATCACACAGCCCTGTCACATACTACTACAGTAACATTACTCTTACTGTATATATGTTATGTAATGTTAGCTCTTCGCACAAATGTAAGCAGAGATAACTAGAAGTTAGTGACTTCCCTTGACTTTTTGCTCAACCTTAACTCCAGATGATGCAATGGTGTGATCAGTGTTTCTGTTAAATAACAACATTTGCTTGTAAAATAGCTGATATAGTTCTGGAAAATGAAACAAATTAAAGCTGATACTGGGAGTATCAGGGATCAGTCGTGACATGCAGTTCAGAATGTTTGTCTTGCTTGCAAAGATTTAAGTTGAAGATATGTCACAATGGAGCTGAAAAATTGAGGAGAATTAAGACTTCTCTAAAATTTGACAAAAATTTTTAATTTTTGTAAGTTTTTTACCCATTTTTCTCTTGCATAGATTACTTGGTAGATGCATATGTTATGGTCAGAATAGGACCCCCACATTTGTGGTGTAGGTCAAATGTCATCTGGGGTCACTGGAAGTCAAAGTGTGAATCTCTTGTGAAGGCCGCATCTCAAAATAGAGAACTTGGATAGATTTCATGTTTGGTATGTGCATGCATTATGATCAGAAGAAGATGGATCCTGTCATTTGTGGTGGAGGTCAAATGTCTTCTGTGGATGCATTATGGTCAGAAGATGGTCCCTCTTGTTTCAGGTGGAGGTCAAAGGTCATCTGGGGTCACCAGGGGCCAAAGTCTGAAACTCATGTTTATACAAAATGTCAACATAGAAAACTTGGATAGATTTCATATTTAGTATGTGGATGTGTTATGGTCAGAAGCTAGATCCTGTTGTTTTTGGTGAAGGTCAAAGGTCATATGCAGTCACCAGTGGTCAAAGTCTGACAAACTTGTTAGCAGGATATCTCAGATAGGAAACTTGGATAGAGTTTATATTTGGCATGTGGATGAATAATGGTCAGAAGATGGTTTTTGTTGTTTTTTGGTGGAGTTCAAAGGTCATCTTGGGTCACCTGGGGGTCAAAGTCTGAAAATCTTGTTAATGCGATATCTTTAGAAAGCTATCTACCTGTCTCTCTACCTAATGGCTTTTATGGAGGTCAAAGCTCATCTGGTGTGACCGCTCTGGAGGTCAAAATAGGAATCAAAACCTTGTTAGGTGTTAAACACATCTTAATGTTGGAAACTTAAATATATTTCACATTTGGTATGTGGATGTAAATTATGGTGAGAAGGTGGTCGCTATTCTTGATAGTGGACTTCAAAGGCCATCTGAGATAAAAAAATTTTATGTTTAACATGCTATTTTACTGTAACATTTCAGTGAGGAGACATGGTACATGATGCCATTATTTGAAATTGAAAATTTATGTATCATCAAAACAATGCATTTTTGCATTCTGGTGCCTTTCTGTAAACACGAGGTAATACCAAGTTCTGAGGGGAATGTGAGACCAAGTGTATTGATTCACTTTCAACAAGCCTTTACAGTAGGTTTTCTTTGGAATAAATTTGTCATGAATTGATGAAAGATCTCAGTCAGAAAGAATGTGTTTAATCTCTATGTCTCAGAAAATTCTGTTGTTACATGCCAAGATTTGTAATCAACCATTCCAGTGTTACTATAAAAGTTAGCATTTTCATCACTTTGTATTGGTACATTCATGTAATGGTTTCAAAACATGATACCACCAGTGAGTTACCCAATGCTATGTAATGATTGCTCATTATCTTGCCTTGCAGTCACTTTATCTCTGTCCATGTTGAATATACCTAAAGAACATGTGCTGCTCCCTCTGGTAACCTCTTCAGTTTATGAAACATCTGCACTTGGTATCTGAGAGGATGTCATTTTTTGTTTATCTTTCTTACAGTTTGTTTATAATACTTGTGGCAAAGAACAGGTGCAGTTTGAGGTTTCAACTATTCCAAATCTTACTGGTAGTATTATTTATTTGGTTTTATTCTTTCCCCAGGTCTCAATAATGCTCTAAGAAAACTCTTTCCTGTCCAGACAAAACAGAGAAGGGAGGCTCAAGGAAAAATCAAGCAAGTATACCCCCTGCCAAGAACAAGAGCTTTACCATCCGTCTGGCTCCCCCTCTTCAGTCAGCAGATTCTGAGTGGCAGAAATAGAAGGAGAGCTTTCTGGTCATTTCAACCAAATAGTACACTAGATTATCATGACTTTGGTAGACTTTGGGTTCAGACACTAAGATGGCGCTTCACAGTAGCAGGGTATGGTCTCCTAGCCCTTCTTTTGGTATGTGCTTGCTCAGTGCTGGTTATAAACTTTGTTTAATGATTTGTTCAGTGCAAATGAATATTTCAATAAAAAACCCAAATGTTTAGTACCTGTTTTTTACTTGATTCAGTTCCACAATAACTGCCTTGTAACTGTTAAAAAAAAAAAAGCACCATTCCCACCTGATCATAGGTGGGAATGGCTTGGTGTACAACTTGGCTCCTGTGGTCTAATATACAGTTGTTAGCAGGTTTCTTCAGTATAGAAGAAACAATGCCAGAAACTCAGAAAAGTGGGAATTTATTACTGCAAAATGCCAATTGCAAACTTAATGTATGGTTCCCTTGGTCAAAGTTATAGGTGGGCTCAGGGAGTCAACTTGCTTCAAGTCCCCTCCTACAATGTGTGATCTGAAGGGTTTTAAAGGCTATTTGTTTAGGTATGTTCAAACATTACTGCAAAGTTGTCTTCTTCTTAAATAAGAAATCAAGGTACTGACATGTTATTTTTATGGAAATGAAAAGGGAGATTTTATCCTCCTACTAGATTTTTGAGGACAAATACCCCTAACCCCCACCTCTAATGGAAACTGTGTGGATAAAACATTCTTCTACACTCAACAAATTAAAGATGAAAACACTTCACAGCATGTCTAAACACAGATAGGCTAAATGTGAATTGTCTGATATGTGTTGGGTTTAAACTTCAACCTATAGGAATCATCTTTGACTAATCAAGGTAGAGGTAATGTTTGTATTTATGTAGAAGTACAATTACTACTAAGCACTGAGTACTCTGTCTAGAGATTCCTATTAATGGACTGGATATATTCTGGACATATTATTAAACCTGATTGGCAGTATGTATGGAGTAGTTTGTATCAATACTGTGACACACTAAGGACAGTGCAGAGATGGAGCATCTAAGAGTATTTATTGACTAGAGTCTAAGGTCAAAATGGCAGAACGTCCAACCGTGGAGGCCAAAGAAGGTACGAATTTGCAGTGTCTCGACCAACCAGTCATTTCTTCTTTGTGTGCTCTTTCTCTGACAGTTTGCCACTTTTTCGGGCTTGCCTACATATGGGGTGCACAGAATTAACCTCACCATATGCCTTTCAAAAACTGAAAGGAATAAAATGCGTGCTTTTTAAATACACCACAATTTCTTTCATTGCATGCACTAACGAAATCGGGTTATGTACAGTGCATAGACGCACTACCACAACCAGTTGGATAACGTTTGTGCGTGCACGTGTGCGCTTCCTTAACAAAACAAAATACCCATGTTTATGAAACCCTGAGCATGTCTTTTTTTGTCATAGCCTACATTCAAGTTACGGGCAGCAGTTGTTTTCTCGTTAACTATTAAAATGGGCTGCGTATATTTTTATCTTGTAAACAGCTGTGTACGTCTTCTCAGTCAAGATGAAATACTGTACACTTGGGGTTTTGGATAATTAGCCTAGGATTTGTAGTTCAAGGTCTCACACGCGAAGGTAAGTGCCAATTACCTATTCCAGTCTATATTATCTAAGGTGGACTACTAAAGCCTCCATTTGTAATTGACACCCAGGGTTTCGTAGTGAATTCTGTTGCTAAAGTAGCGTTTTGTTAACTTGCATTACATTCACGCTGTATATGTGTTGTATCAAGTCAAAGGAAGACAGTAGTTAACAGCCTCTATGCTTAACCCTTTACTGTTTTGCTCCAATCAGGGCATATTTGCGCGCCTCGGGAGTGGGCGGAAAAGCGGACGTGGCATGCCCCGCATCAGCTTCCGATGAAAAGATGGGTGACAGCCGCACTCTCTGTCTGGGTCCAAAAGGACCCAAACAATGGTGTAGGGTTAAGCGAGGCAGCTGAGTAGGCAACTTGGTATCTTTTACCCTTTCTTCACGACTCTGAAAGTTCAAAATAAATCTCAGACATAGGTGACATGCTACTTATTTATGACGCCAACTTTTGCAAAGTTGAACTCAATGTAAAATAATGTTCCTACAACAATAAAAGTATTGCTGTTTGAAAATTGCAAAAATGTTGTCGCCACATTGCAACTGCTGACTGTCAGGGACTAAACCATTGTGTACCTTGCTCTTGCTTTCAAATTGGCCGAAATTTTGTACAGGGCATGTGTTAGACTGTGGTCTTTAGTCAATAAATACCCTTAGTGGGGCATTATGGGCAGTCTGTAATGCACTTCATACACAGGTAAACATGTTGATCCAGGGTGAGCAGTGACCTCTCACTGCAAATGACATAATGAACACACATTCAAATTTTTGCATCTGCTAGACATTTTCAATCATGAGGGTTCAATACAAACAAAATGTCCAGTAAGCCTGCAGGTTGCAGGTCAAGGTTTGGTTAATCAGTGAACATTATCGGCCTGAATTGGCAACATGATGTCTGATACTGTTTACGCTTGTTTTGATTATACATACAAAGATAAACATTTTTTGATAGCACTGAGGAGTTAATCGTAGTTTGGCAGTGTGGTGTTAGGATACCATTAAATCATGCTGGTAGTAAGAGGGGAATGTTGATATCTTTGTTTGGCAGTAAAGTATACTCCTATATGTGGGTGTGATCACTAAACTTGGTTTAACTGACTCATTTACATGATATCTGATTCAGTTGGTATGGTATGTCATACAAGCCATTACAGTACATTTCATTAGTATAAAGGTGCATGTTCAGCAGTACATGGGTATTGTATTTAATGTTTATCAATGACTACATGTGTGGAAACTAACAAAAGAAAGTATACCTTTCATGTGCAAATCGTGCAACCACATCACAGACTTCCTATATACATGGACAGAGCATGTTATGCATACATCCTATCCGTAGATTGTCGCCACCATCTGGGGCTAAAAAGGCACACCAAGATGGCCACTGTGAAGCTGTAATTTGTATGATTTGATGAATCTGTAATATTTTCACCAAAATTTCATTTTTATTGGGAAATAATGTCATATTCCTGTAATATGTGTAGTGACTTTACCTTAACTTGTATTATTTTGAAAATATTTCAACTTTCTTGCAAAATCTGTTGATTTACTTGGGCAAGGCCAAACTTTCACATAAAACCATAGCAGGCAGCCATCTTGCTATGCCGTTTTGATTCCTTGCCGAAGGCAGGCAAGGAATCTATGCGATGTTGATGTCGTGTGTGTGTATGTGTGTGCGTATGTGACGCCCGCTTGTAAACACGATATCTCAAGAAGGGTATTTCTGAGAGTCTCAAACTTGGTATGTAGATTGCCCTTATTGAGTAGATGATCCCTATTGTCTTTGGTGGAGGTCAAAGTTCGTTTGAGGTCACCAGGGGCCAAATGGTAAATGCCTTGGAAATAGCTCGTAAACACGATATCTCCAGAAGGAAAAATGTGAGTGATCTCGTATTTACCATGTGGATTGCCCATATTGAGTAGATGATCCCTATTGTTTTTGGTGGAGGTCAAAGGTCATTTGGGGTCACCAGAGGTAAAAAGGTCAAAACCTTGTAAACACTGTATCTCAAGAAGGGTAACTGTGAGGGCTCTTATACATAGCATGTGGATTGTCCATGTTAAGTAGATGATCCCTGTTGTTTTTGGTGGAGGTCAAAGGTCATTTGGGGTCACCAGAGGTCAAAACAGCAAAACTTTGTAAACAGTAGATCTCAAGAAGGGTAACTGTGAGGGATCTCATACTTAGCATGTGGATTGCCCATATTGATTAAATGATCCCTATTGTTTTTACTGGAGGTCAAAGGTCATTTAGGGTCATCAGACGTTAAACCTTGCACATATTATATCTCAAAAAGGGTAACTGTTAAGGTTAATATTCATTAGTGCATAGGGTTAAGAGTTTTGAATGGCATGGGTAATGTAAGATGCATAGGTAAGCTTTTGAAATCCACTTCATTATGTAAATGATCAAGTTGGGTAATTTCACAATATATGTACTAAAGCAATTTCACTGTATTAAGAATGTCTAAAGTGCATAAAAGTGCATTTGGTACAGTGTTTATGTTGATTTTAGTTTGAAGTTTTGCCCTATAACATTTAGTTTCAGCATTAATATGCATAAAGAGTAAGTGGGTAGAACAAAATCTGAAAAAGTTAAAAAGGAAAAAAATGTTCATCAGGCTGACACGTTCGTTAATTTATCTTTGTCATAGGTATGCTGATTTTGCCATAAGTATCTCGGCCTATAGATTTTCATGAAATATATTTCCTACTCTTAAGTGGAAGTTTCTAGCAGTGTCTGGAACATGTGAGTTAAACAAAGGCTGTATGAGGGTTATTTGAGTACATAGTCTGAACATATTGGAGAAAGCTTCCATGCCCACAAAGCAGAGGAATTGTTCAGTGGGGAACTTCATAAGTGTTAACTTTGAACAGATCAAGTGCTCTGTATGATGCCCAAAATTTCTTTTAGAGCATACAGACATTGTTTCTTCCATAACTCTAAAGAAAAAATGAAGATAACATTAAATTAAGTATCAAAGATTGTTAAAAGTTACAGACAAACCTTGTGCCACTGTCCTCATAAGGACATGTAAGTGGGAACTAGATAATTAAATACACCACGGGTAATTAGTTTTATAAAAAGAACTAAATAACTGATCATTTGGATCAAATACCCTTGAGCACACTTGAACTGAGATTGTCTAATTGAATGAATCAAATTGTAACTGACCCACCAGAGTCTGTGAAAATTGCTGGTCACTGTTATCTTACCTAATTTATCACATTTGACTGCCACAGTGTCCTGAGGGGTTTTCTCATTGAATCATACAGCTCAATGGATTTAACCATTTCCTACCTGTCTGGCACTTATTTAGCCCTCTCAGTAAGGCTTGTTTTTCAGAAAGTACTGTAGTTCATGTAATCAAAACAATCATTATAGTATCACTGTGTATCAAACGAGGGAGTTGCAACTCCCTGATCAAAAAAAGGACACTTGACTTGTACTCTGTTATGTGGTGTTCCTACAAGCAGACAATTTAAGGCAAATACAAATCTTGTTAATTTCTGGATTAATAGGGTTCCCATTTTTTGTTAATTTTCAAGGACATCATAGTCATTGGAAAGGGCATTACACCAAAAAACAAATACAAAAGGATCACCACTAATAGGCAAGGTTACACCTTTCTGTTGAGATGTCTCTACTGTATGTTCCAATTTATGGATGACTGTTAGGATTAGGGCTTGTTCTAATACTAACCTCAATGCAGTCAACTTTTTGGATCATAGAGACATCATTATAGAGAGCCATCCTCAGTACTCAAAATTTTGATTTAAAGGAGCATGTTTCAAAAATATCTCTTTATCAAGTTAATAGACAACATAGTTTACCAGCATCATAACTGCGTGAGAGATTTCTTGTTTGTGGAGGTCAAAGGTTGGGGTCACAGAAGGGCAAAACCTTGTAGACATGACATTTTTATGTGGTTGTTGAACTGTGGAGGGATCTCATACTCAGTTTGTGAATTGCTCATGTTTAGCATGTTAATGGTCTTTTTAGGTAGTTGCTCCCTATTGTTTTAAGTGAGGGTGAAAGGTCATTTTGGGTCACATGATCTCCAAAGGTTTTGACCTTACTAGTATACCTCAGTATTTGTGAGGGATCTCATGCTTGTCATGTGGGCATCCATGTTCATTATTACAATATATCATATGGCAAGGAATCACTAAGCCTTTTGGCTTTCTAGTTTCACATGGATGGTAGCAACGATGTGCCATGTTATGCTCTGTCCATGTATAGGAAGTCTGTGAACCACATACACTGGTGTGATGGTAGGGGTGAATTTAATTACAGACAGGCTGAAAATGAGTTTAGGGGGTCTTGTTAATCTAACCCAGGCACCTTTCCACATGTTAGGAACCTTTTTCAGTTCTGAGCCAGATAACTGAGCTTATTTGGGCTCCCTGGATTCAGTGATCTTATACTTAGGTCAACATACTAACCTATGTGCTCTAGGTCAAGTAATTTTATTATTTCTATGTACCCTAAGTCAAGTCATTTAATGATTTAATTGCAACAGCATTTAATGTTACAGTACCAATATCTTTGACATTTGTTACTATTGAAGAGAAGAGGGTTGGTTATGTGATATGAGTGTAAATCTTACATTTGTGAGGTCTCTGAGGTCAAAGTTGTTGAATGGACAAAATATCTTCTTATATCAAGTAGAGGATATAACTGTCATTTGCTTGAGTTTGCTAACTTTCTTACTAAGTTTTCTTACTGCATTATTTCTGAATGTTTTGCAATTCTATAAGAAGTATTATAAACATATAAGGAACAAATGGGGAATTTTAAAAGCCCCCTCCCACCTACTTTGGGGGGAGGGGGTGGGAGAGTCATGGCACAGTATCTGCTGGTACCACTTTGTGTCAAGTACAAACACCTAATTTATCAGCCTTTTTCAGTAAAATGATGATGAAAGAACATCTCAAAAGTACACAGTTAAGCATTAAATTGGTCTCTAAAGCCCAGAAAATTTCCACAAACCTTTCCAGTGGCCTTTCCCTAGGGTGACTGTTGAAAAAGTCACCCTTCTTGATGGTAACAGCTTCCTATGCCAATTATGGATATGTCTTGCTGTCATTTTTAATGTTGTATACATTGTCTTTATTTTTTTTAGGCAAATATTACCTTTTTCAATTTGATTGAATTTGTATTGCTTATATGATTATGCAAAGAGCTATAATGATATTCCATAATTATGAATGAAAAAATACTCCTACTTGTTGAAAATGAACCCACATGTTGCATTATATTTTATTTTTGATTTAAGAATACTCAAATATTGGACAACACAGGGTTCAGCTGTAATTTTTATGCAGCATCTATTCATAGCAAACTTGTATTGTATCTCAAGAGATGTTTTATATCATAAAGACTATTTTTATAAAGAAATAGAACTTTTGGGATATTTTCAGCTTTTAAGTAAATTGCAACTTACATTGTGTGTCATTTAATGATGCAGAATGAATTATAAGATTTATTCAATTATTGACTTCCATCACAACTCCTACTAAAAGAAGAGCATTTACCTGTGCAATTGTTAGATCTGCTTACATTTTAATCACCTTTTCAAATTAAAAGCTTTATGCAGTTTTATTAGTAGCTTCACAACTGTGTGTTATAAATACAGGGTCATTGAAGGTGAAAGCTGTATCTTTCAGTCTGGTAGTGGCTGTCTTATGATGTGTTTACTTATATGAACTAGTTATGAAACAATCATATATCTACACCAGGAGAACCAAAACCATTTTTATCATCTTGCTTAGAGCTTGTTTGAATTCCCGTGACTATGATGGGTTGTTTCTTTGCCCTCCCACCCATCTGGAAAAAAAAATTGAAATAAAATCAACATGGTAATTTTTTGTAATTTAGATGAATGTGACTAAAACTATTACATTCTTAATGAAAATGAATGTGTCCATCCTGTTGTCCCTATATTTTAATTTAGAGGACTGCATTGTATGCTTTTACAAAGTAAATTAAGAATGAATGTCTTAACCTTCATGGTTTTAAAACATTTTCGCAATTTTTAAGGAAAAGTTGATATTATTTGCAAACTTAAGGGTTAATAAACAAATCAAAATTTATGAAAAAAGTTTACTTTCTTTTTACAAGTGTATTGCTCTTGATTTTTTCAGTGATGAACTTTTCACATATGTTTTTATGTAAATTTAAGATGTTCAGCATGAAGAATCATCTTCCCCATCCTTAAACATTGCTGACATTCACAAGAATTAAAGGAATCTATTTGCATTCACTTTCTGCTCTCCATCTTTAATATTCCTTGTTAAATATTTATACCTTCATACCCTAAGGTCACTTCTCTTATTTTCAAACAGAGTCTCTGAGTGAGAAATGTATATCCCAAACTTCAAAATTTTCTAGGATTCTACTTTTTCTTAACATTCATGGAACATCTTGAATCCAATTCCTGCCCTCCCCCAATCTTTTTCCTTCAACACTTAGTGCTATTATTGATGTTATACAGCTTGCCCTCACTATGAAAATGTAGTATAAAGGCAAGTATTTTCCAGTAGTTATGTTTGTCCCAAACAGATGTAGACAATGATATTCTTATGCAGCATGGGGATGGGAAATGTTTTGCTTACTAAGTGGCTGTTTTGTGAGGGTGGGTTGGAGATTTGTTAAAATCATTGTGAGACTAAACATGATGCTAACATGCTAGTCAGTTCCTGATGCCTATAATTCTACAGGTGGTAATTTTTTTTTTCTTTTCTCTTGCCCTTGCCAACACCCACCTTTTTGATTGTCATTTGTTCAAATTATGCCTGAAGTTGTGTAATAACTGAAATATTTTAGAATCAACAACAAAAAGTGCATCTAAACAATGGTTTGCCAATTTTTGAGTTGTATTTGTGTTTTGGAAAATAAAGCCTGCAAACTCCAGACAAGTCACATACAAACACATCATGACATCTTGAACAATATTTTATATACAGTATCCTTTACAACTATCCAGTAATGTTCTTAAAAAAACACGCAATGTTAGACATTCCCTGGAACAATACTTCAATCCTTTATAGCTGAATGCCTGTCACTCTTCAAGTCATTCTCCCTGTGGACCTAAAATATTTCCATTATATATCAAAGCACTTTTGCAAAATTTAAAAAAAAAAAAAAAAAAAAACCTTTTACAAGAAAATTCTGACTTCCCTCAAGGAGTTCTAACATTATAAAACCAAACTCAGGCCTATGTGCTTCTTTTTATATATATTTGTATGTCATTGTGTGGAAGTTTGTTGCCATATGGTGTCCAAGATATGATCTGCATTATCAAATATTTTTAGAGATAAAAATTATACATCTAAATTTCAGAGCAACTTTTTAATGTTAAAATGATTCTAACTTTCAACAAACCTTACTTGCATTTAAGTGCAGCCTGGGTGGAAGTGTACACGAAGTTAAAATATGATCTTTTCGGTGACACTTATACATCATCAACCTGCAACAGCTTTGTTGCATGTAACAGGAATGACCCAAGAAACATTTCACAGTGTAACATTACAGAAAACAACAAATTTTGGGAAAACTTGAATTGTCTATGTCCCTTTCCCCCTCCTTTCATCTCCTAGCTCTGTTTGAGCTTCACATCAACAAGAAATGAAGCAGAAGAAAGATCATATATATCAGACTGGGCACACTGCACCAAACTAACTGGATACACTGAGCCAACCTAACTGGGCAAACTCCACCAACCTGGCTGGGCACAATTCACATACCTCACTGGGCACACTTTACCAACCTGATGGACACACTTCACTTTTATCTATGCAATGACTGCAGAGTGAAAAATGTTTAAAAGTATCATTAAAACTTGTCCAAAATTTTGTAAGGAATAGAGAAATAAAGGAATGATTTCCAGTGCAAGAAAAAATCTTTATTGTCCAGCAATCAAGCCTATTTCATGTGCAGACCTAGTCAAAATTTACTTATTGCTCAAATCTCCTTCCAAATACCAACAATTCCAAGCAAGAATGTTTCCCACATTGCTGACTTTTTATCCATGATGACACCACAAAGTCTAAGAGCTATATATAAATACCAACAGGAATAGAGGCAGAAATGTTGGTCAATGTTTGATTTATACAATATCCACATTCATGCAAAGTACATACTTCCTGTAATTTTACCCATTGACATTCATAATGAAAGGTATATTTTAATCATATGTAGCCATAGCCATAGCCAGAAGTGTTCTAGTCATGTACTTATCCAATCACATTGTTCCCTGAACAACATGAAAACTTAATATATTTTGTATGCACTGTGAAAGCATTAAGTGCAGTTACAGACTTGGTTAGGTTATATAGGGATTTAACCTGGTTTAATCTACCAACCCTTTTCTAATTGTAGGGGGCACTGGGTTGTTACTGCAGATGTTAACTGAGACTGATAACCAAATATGACTATATCATAATGTAACATGTATATGCGACCCCAACTTACTCAAAGATGAAAACCCTGAGTGACAAATTACACTGAGCCAGTAGCAAAAGACTGTCGCAGCACCTACCCCAGCTTGGATGCCACCTACTTTTTACATATACAAGTCTTTTTTCCACCAAATAATACCTGATTACTGATTAAAACTATTCCCGAGGTGAGGCAAGTTTTGAAAAGCCAGGCATATGGTAATGACAAATGGAGCATGATAAGAGTTTATACGTGGTAACATACAATAATGATACAAAATGCTTCTTTAATGTTCTACACAACATGCCTTAGTGAACTCCTACAAAATATTAAATGCTTTTAAAAGTATCTCAAGTTTACAATGTGATACTCATATCCAGAGTAAAGAAAAACATTTTTTAAAGATGCTGGAAACACTTTTTTCAGTCAGCCCTGCTGTGTAGCTGAAAAACAGTCTTGGGCCACTGTAACTTGCTGTAGAAGTACTGTAACTTGCACAGCTTTCCATAACTGAAGAAATTCCTGTTTGGAAGCATCCATGACATTCTCATTTCAGCAAAGTTCTTTTCTTTTCTTTTACTGGTTAATCACCAGTAAGGGCAGGATCACATTTGACAGATATTTGCCCTTCTGTGTTTCAAACAAATTTGAAGCCCCTGTCACACTACAATGAACTACAATGAATTCACATCAGATTCTGATCCGATTTTTGAAGGTCTTTGTTAAAATCATCTACATTTCTGGTCAGAAACAGCCAAAAATTTGTCAACCTGTGTAAATATATGATTTGCATTTGATACCTATGAAAATAAAATGCCAACTGACTTTTTTGTGACATCACACCAACATACATTTTTTAACAGATAGCATAGTCTGATAAAATCTCTCTGTGGATGTGACATCACAAAATAATTAGCATAAATTTAATTTTCGTAGATCTGTGGTACAATGCATATTATAAACACAGCTTGGCAGATTTTTGGCTCTTTCCAACCAGAGTTGGAAAAAATTGGAACAAAAACTAACAAAACATGATCTGAATTTGTTGTAGTGTGACCGTGACTTCATTCACTGGACCAACAGAGCTAATATTTCGCTGATTCACCAGTATCACATAAGACAGTTGATGATGATAAACCACTGCACTGTTTAGTTTTCAATCAACAAGACTCTCTACCTGCCTCTGTATTTCTTTTAAGTCTGTGAACAAACATAGAATCATAAATGATCATCAAATTTAATCAAGAAACAGAAAGCCACCAGGCTTAGTGATTCCTTGCCATCAAATACCTTGCCTTCTTTCAAACTGACAGTGTTTGATGGATTTTCCTTTACAGGTTAGGCACAGAATTTTTGCAATTTTACCACTGGTGACCTCAAATGACCTTTCACCTCTACCAAAAACAATAGGCTTCTTTCTCTCAACATGACAAATCGATATACCCAAATATGAAGAGTATTGGTCATTCCTATCTGAAGATATCGTGTTTACAAGCCATTTTTGGTATTTTCGCAATTTTACTGCTGGTCACCTTAAATGGCCTTTGATCTCTACTGAAACCAATAGGCTTCTTTCTCTCAACATGACATATCTATATACCTAAAATGAAGAGTATCAGTCACTCCTATCTGAAGATATCATGTTTACAAGCCATTTTGGCATTTTCGTGATTTTACCACTGGTGACCTCAAATGACCTTTCACCTCTACCAAAAACAATAGGGTTCTTCCTCTCAACATGAAAAATCTATATACCAAGTATGAAGAGCGTCGGTCACTCCTATCTGAAGATATCGTGTTTACAAGCCATTTTTGGTGTTTTCGCAATTTTACCGCTTGTGACCTCAAATGACCCATGACCTCTACCAAAAACCATAGGGTTCTTCCCCTCAACATAAAAAATCTATATACCAAATATGAAAAGTGTCTAACATTCCTACCTCAAGATATCATGTTTACAAGCAAGTGTCACAAACACACACACATACACACACACACACAGGACATACCCGCATTCAATGCCTTACGGGGTACACAGGACTGTTCCCCGTGAGGAAATGGTCGGAATTCCCCTTCAGCCATTTAAGTCACATGGCATGTGAATGCCGCGAACGAGGGCGGGCTCTTGCATATCACCTGACAGAGCTCATTGCAGTGTCCGAATTTTTGGGTAGCTACGCCAGTTATGAGCTGTGTGTGAGCGAGGAAAGACGTCCGAGGCCTCAGCTCTCGTGAGTGGCCTGTACCCCCCAAGGTATCATTTACAGGCTCACACGCACACGACATCAACATCGCATAGATTTCTTGCCTGCCTATGGCAAGGAATCAAAAATACCAGTCACAATCAGTCAACAAAATACCAGTCACAATCAGTCAACAACTGAAAGTACCTAAGTAGGATATAGCAATAATTGAAGAAATACAGGAATGGAAAGAGAATTTCTTCTCTTTTTATTCAAAATTTAATGAGTGTCGAAGGACATTCTAACTGCATGGATTCCATAACCCTTTTGAATCAATTGGTACAATGATTGGAAGGCAGCAGCTGATAAATTTCTGTCAAAACAAGCCACACAAGACTATACTATTGAATCTGACGGCTACTGGAGGATTAAAAGGTTACTGATGACAGGTTAGATCTTCCAACCCAACTGAAATTTAGAATTAAATCAAATTGCACTGGTATGCTTTGCTTCTCATGAGTTCTGCAAAACTACATTTCCCCAGCCCTGGGCCTCAACAACCCCTTTAACTAAACATACAACAAGGGCTGAAGTTTAATTTAATTTCCACACTGGTCACTCTCAAATTTCCCTAGCAAAAATTGTTCCTGCCAATGAAAACCAATGGGAGAAGAACCAGAATGCAAAAATGCATTGAGGTTTCGATGATATATAAATTTTCCATTTCAAATAATGCCATCATGCACCATTATCTTCACAGTCAAGTGTTACACTAGCATGTTCAAAAAATAATTTTGTTATTCCAGATGACTTTTGACCTCCATTAAAGACATACATAGACAGACAAACATGCAGACAGAGAGAGACAGACAGCTATCTTGAAAGATCACATTTAAAAAGGTTTCAGACTTTGATCCCCCAGCTGACCCCAGATGACCTTTGACCTCTGCCAAAAACAATGGGGACCATCTCCTGACTATAATGCATCTACATACCCAAATATGAAATCTATCCAAGCTTCCTATCTTGGCATATCATGTTAACAAGATTTTCAGACTTTGACCCCTGGTGACCCCAGATGACCTTTGACCTCTGCCAAAAACAAGATGAAACCATCCTCTGACCATAAGGCATCCATCCACATATACCAAATATGAAGTTTATCCAAGTTTCTTAGATTGAGATATGGTGTTAACAAGATTTTCAGACTTTGACCCTCTGTGACCCCAGATGACCTTTGACCTCCACCAAAAACAACAGGGACCATCTCCTGACTATAACACATCCATATACCCAAATATGAAATCTATCCAAGCTTCCTATCTTGAGATATCGTGTTAACCAGATTTCCAGACTTGGACCCCCACTGACCCCAGATGACCTTTGACCTATGCCAACAACAAAAGCAACTATCTCCTGACCATAACGCATCCACATATCAATTATGAAATCTATCCAAGTTTCCTACCTTGAGATATAGTGTTAACAATGTTTTCAGACTTTGACCCCTAGTGACCCCAGATGACCTTTCACCTCCACCCAAAAACAGAAGGGTTCTTCCTCTCAATATGGTGCATCTATGTACTAAGTTTAAAAACTGTCAGACATTTCTATCCTGAGATATTGTGTTAACAAGCAACGTGTCACAAACACACACACCCACGCATACATACATACACACGAACGCCATTATGATCCCACTGGTTTCTCTTATCATCGAAACCAAAAATAAAAAAGAAAGCATTCACCACTGCACATCTTTCCCAGTTACTAGTTAGGATATTGCAGATAAACATCATATGTATAGGAATAGGTTCACAATGTACATAGGCTAGCCTAGGCCTATGTGCTATACCTTAGGCAATGGCAAAAGTGCCAAGACATGCTGAAGAAAATTATATCGTAGAGAAAAACTTTAAGCCTTAAGCTCACAAAAGTATTGCACATTGTTGTATGAGGGACTATTACACACGCCTTGACAATATTTTAGATGTTCTTGGCCACATGGATTTTTATTGACCCTTTTCTGTTCTCGATCCTGCTTTGTGAAAGGAATGTAGGCTACTGCTGACTAGCACAAACGTATGCAGAAAGTACTAACGTTAGCTCACTTGCTGAACCAAACCATACATTTTGGGCTTAAATTTCTCAGTTAAGGGAGGTAGACACTTGGTGTTTTCAATTTTTCCAAAAGCCAAGAATTGACACTGTAGAATATCGTTAATTTATTTACCTTTTTCCCCTGTTATAATGGCGAACTTTTTTCCGAGATTCCATTGTCGAAATTTGCGAGATCCTTTAGCTAAGCTGTACACACTGAGAAAGCAGTGAATGTGCCGCGGGTAGTTGTTGTGATTGCGCTTAAAGTATGTGATCGATCATTGGTGTATGGAACAATCACAATTTCCACAAAAATTTCCAGTTGAAGTTCACCTTGTCTTCTTGGCAGGTGTCGAATGTGCACTTCTCCTTCGTTATTACGTAGTGCAAAATATTGAAGCAGTTGCCAAACACGTCCGCCAAGCAAGCTATATTTCAGCATGCATCTGCTCAAATCTTATGCCATCCACATGTGTTCAAACTGCTAATTTTAGCTTTAGGCTTACTGCAAGAGAATTTTGGGCTGGGCGGCCAATGTTTTTGTTTTTGTGCCAGGGAGGGGTTGGGGGGGGGGGGGCGAAACTCTTCAGATTTTATCCTGGTTGTGCACCTGTGGTCAAAAACAGCTAGTGGAGAACACTGTTACCTAAAAATGACATTCATTCCAAGTTTCCTATCTCAAGATGTCGTAATAATTAGGTTTTCGGATTTGACCACTGGTGACCCCAAATGTACTTTGACCCCCACCAAAAGTTATATGGTTCGTCCCTTGACAATATTGCATCTACATACCAAGTATGACATTCATCTAAGTTTTCTATCTCAAGAAATAGTGATAACGATGTTTTCGGATTTTGACCCCTGGCGACCCCACATGACCTTTGACCCCCACCAAAAACAGTAGGTTTATTCTCTTGATAATAATGCATCTAGATACTAAGTATGACATTCATCCAAGCTTTCTACCTCAAGATATCGCGTTTACAAGGTTTTCGGGGTCTGACCCCTGGTGACCCCATACGACCTTTGACCCCCAACAAAAACAATAGGGTTCTTCCTCCCACTGTGGAGCATCTATGTACCAAGTATGGCATTCATCCAAGTTTCCAATCTCAAGATATCATGTTAACGAGGTTTTCGGGGTCTGACCCCTATTGACCCCAAATGACCTTTGACCCCCACCAAAAACAATAGGGTTCTTCCTCTGACAATAACGCACCTACATACCAAGTATGACATTCATCCAACATTTCTACCTCAAGATATCATGTTAACAAGGTTTTCAGAGTTTGACCCCTGGTGACCCCATACGACCTTTGACCCCCACCAAAAACAATAGGGTTCTTCCTCTCACTATGGGGCATCCATGTACCAAGTTTGAAAACATTCAGACCTTCCCTTCTTGAGATATCGTGTTAACAAGCAAAGTGTCACAAACACACACACACACATACATCCACACACACACACACACACACCTATACGCGTTTCTGGCGCCTATCGGGGACATGCTTATTATACCAGTCAAGTGGGGATATTCTGTTTTTCCTAGTCAACTGGGGATAATCACAGGTCATAATCAAGGTGACTGGGGATCCTGAAAAATTTACACACACATTTTCACACAAATTCAAACAAAAACCATGGAATCGCGGATATACCTCAGATCAAACTGTAAAGCTACAGGCACTTATTTGACACCCCACTTTGCATTATTTTGGACTTTCTAAAACCGGGGATATCCCCAGCTCCACTGTAATTTTCATGTGTGTATCCCCGATTGACCCCAGAAACGCACGCACACACACACACACACACACACACATACGCACATACACACACACGCCATCGTGAATGCATAGGTTTCTCTTTCATCGAAACCAAAAACCATAGACAAGACTTATAGGCACTGGCAGCACTATTGGGGGGGGGAGGGAATGAAGTGGGCATTCCCCCCTCAAATTTTGTCCTTTTCCCCTTCCCCACTCCATCCCCCCATCAGTTAGGGGTAAGGTTCACCAAAACTAGAGCACCACCTGTGCTGAAGCTCAAACCTGCTGAAATACTGCACAGTGATGACTTCCAATGCCAAGAAAATCACTTCCCATATATACCTATTTTCATCACTACAGAAATTGTACTAGTCATACATGGCTGTTATTTCTTGAACAGATGTATCAAAAATTAGAATATTTTAATTTTTGTCAATAAAATGATAACACCTACTTCCTTGCTCACTATCTTAATAGAAAACAGTAAGTTTGGTTAGTAATCAGCAAGGCAGAGGGCAAGTTTTAATTAGCTGTGATAACAAAATAGCAAGTACAATCTTTCTCCCTGAAATCAATAAAAGAAATTTGACCCTCTCCATCCCTTCTACAAGCAAGGCTAGCTTATAAGCAGTGTCTTATGGCCAAGTGCTAGTACTGTAATTTATTTCTACAAAGTGCCTACTGTACATGCACACAATGGAAGTACTCGTTAAAATCCCCTTTACACTAACCTAGACAAACTCGCAGGACTGACCTCTAGTGCACAGACAGTTTTAAAGGGAGTGCCATTCAGTGGAAAACACGTAGTAAGCTGAATTTGTGAGACTAGTAAAAATAGAGGGGTGGCACAAAATTTGGTCAGAATGGCATCATCTTTATTATACTAGATCATTATATTATCATTATTATAACACATAATTTGCACATGCCAGTCATCATTCTGAGCAATTTTGAGTACAACTTTGCAATGCATCTCAAAGAAAATTGCATTTCAAAATATAATTTACATCTATGACCTTAAAACATGTCCTTTGGATGACCTATGACTATTTTTCAACCAGTAGCCCTTCAAAGATCAATTAAACATCCCATGTTTGGTTACTATCGGACTGACAGGTGCAAAGCAATAGCACCGCTTCAAAAATAGTCCAACGTTTTGACCTTATATGACTTTGAATGACCTTGGATAAAGAAATCTACTACAACACTCAAGAACCACTGCATAAGGAATATTATGGCTATTACTTTCAAGGACATTGAGCACTATTTGTGGGAGAAGTGACACCATAATAATGATATGAACAAAAAAATGCCATAAATGACCCCTAGATGACCTTTGACCTCAACTTTTTGAACACAACATGTAGCCCTATGTTCAATGGCCGATGCGTCCAAGTTTTGTAACAATTTGTCGACAAGTGTGCCCAGAGAGCATTAAAGTCAAGACCTATAGACAGAGTGAGAGCGATGGATCACAAAGCTCACACAGCTTTTTGAGCTTGTTTGAGCTAAAAATGAATAATAAACCACTTCTGAGACATCATTTTTCATCCAGAGACAGGCCAAAACCACACAGTTTCTGGGGGCTTTGCCCCCTCAACCCTACCCACAGATACGAGCTCTCTGGGATTGGTTTTGGGCAGCTCTTAAAATTTTTTGGGCCCCCAGTATTTTCCTTTGCACCAAGTCTCCCTCCACCCCAATTTTGCATTCTTGTGCCACAACTGCTTATGGGTACTATTTACCTGTAAATAAAGCTTTTGCAAGCAGCAAGGAAGGTCATGAACATTTTAGCATTTCTATCTTTCGATAAAGAATGTACCATCTAGCTGCCAGGTCTATAATAAACTTCTGACAACTTAATGTTCTTTTAATGAAAGAAAAATTATTTATTTCCTACCACTTAGTAACACCCTGAATTTATCTGCTGAGACAGTAAAGGCTGTAGTCTGTGTACTCTCTGTGTCTGGGTTGGCAATATGAAGTTGAAGTTGGACATTAGGTTCATTGACCTCTTTTAGGTTACTGGAACTGACAACATAGTCTACCCTCCAGTCAACACCATCTAGTTTACACACTGTAGTGGAAGAAAAAATCCAGTCACAAGCATATACTATCATACACACCCAAACTGACATATTTATATGATATATAGCAACTCTACAATATTCCTATCTCCTTGTTAACATTTTGCCATTGTTTTAACATTGGAAAAGGAAATGTTGGGTTTGTTTTGCTATATAAATCAACCTTTTAAAACTTTATTACTTGCTGATACAGAGTGATAGGTTATTATAAATATGGTGGTATGGTAGCAATTTTTTTTCAAGAAATAAATTTACCACAGATGGAAATTCAGTTGCTTGCTGCTTATAAATATTTTTGCACCCAAACTTTCAAAACTGCAAATGATGTAACTTCCTTAACTTTTCCTTTGGATATCAGGTTAAGGTGATAAAGGTACAATATTTATTGCTGGTGTTTTTGAACTGAGACAGACTCTTTTGCTAATTATTAGAGCTGTTTTCTTTGTTTGCATGTTGGAGCATTTTAAATGCAATATTTCTCTTAAAGTCAGGATTAATGTTAGACCCAAGTCTGTTATGTTATCATTTGGGATTGTATTCAACATTAAATCCAAGTTAGCAAAAACATTCATGAGACTTCATTTTGAGTAAAATCTGACTGTTCAGCATCCATTTCACTTTTTACCACAGCAGATATCAATATGTGAAGTACATTACTTTCAGATTTTCATTATTTTCACATACCAGTTATTCATTGGTTGTTCCTTTGAGTGATGAAAATCAGACGATCACTATCCCACCTGATACTGACTGATGGACCAAAAACCCACATACAACTACAAACTACAAAATGATTACAGGTCCATCCTTTCAAATATATCTGCATATTCATTTAGAACTGTACTCAAAGATGATGGACCTTCTACTACATGAATACATTCACTGAGCTCTGCTTGTAATCATGGTATTAATTGCAATGGGTAGGATTTAAACAGACCAGTAATTTGAGGTGTTTTCAGCATGTAAAGTACATGTGCAGTACAGTTATCAGTGTATAGAATGCACCATACCAACAACACCAAAACAATGAGTACATGTTTTTACACAATCCAATTGAATGATGAGATTGCATACTTTATAAAAATGACCTCTAAAGGTTCAGGTTCAATATTTGATATACTGTACCACAATTAGGAAATAGAAATGTGAGATTTAAAAGTGAAGGTTTTAGAAGGATACATTCAGCATGCAAAAATGGGATGCAGTAGAGAAACCAATAACCAGGGATGACTGGAGAACCAATGGAATGGAGCTTACCAGATTGATACAGGTATATTGCATGAAAAATATTTTTGTGGGATTTAAGTCAGAACTCGATGTTCTACACCTGTTCAGATTTTTTATTCGATGATAAAAGCAATAAGAACAGAATGGTATAAACCCATCTCCTTAGTAAACATTTCCCATCATAATGGGATACTGCTGAAGGAACAAATCATGTTGGTAACACAGTTTAAACCATTGTGGGTTAGTTAGTTAGTTAGATGGAGTTTAATGGCCCAGTTTCCAAACTTTTGCTTCAAGTTGAGCCGGCCACGGCCTTTTTTCCAGTTGTGGCTCACTGGCTTGTTTCCCTACTCCATTGCTTATGTGGAGCATCACACACAATGGGAGTAGGTTCCATTTTAGAGTCTTTGGTATGACTTGACCTGGGAATCAGAACCAGTCCTTCCGCGAGAGAGGAGGATGCTCTACCGCTAGACCAAACGTGGTCTAAATCATCATGGGACCAACCTTTTCACAATAATTTTTCATCCTATGACTGTCTTCATTTTGGGTGCCCACAGAAGGTGGGAGAAGTTATTCACCCCTCACACTTTTTACTTCATGTTACTTCACAAGTTCACAATAACATTCATGAGAGGACCTCTCTCTCCCATTGTAATAGATTTACAAAATACCTTGCACTGGCAATAGCACAGAATGCTGACCAACTGAATTCCAATTCTTTATATGGTTAGCCTGTCTTGACATTCTTTGGTACTTTAGCTCCCAGAAGTCACCAGCTGTACTGTCAAAATGCTATAGACATACCCATACAACAACCACAGTCAGACTTTACTTTGGCATATAACTGCATGTTAGATTGCCATGGTAGTGACTTTAGAGACCCCTAGGAATTCTCACTGAGGTCATCCCTATTAAAAGCATCTGACTGCAAGAAGTGAGGAAACCCTTGGGTGATCCTGATTTCTGTTTTATTATTTTTTTTATAATTTGTGAGTACAATGGCATTTACACCTGCAGTTAAATAATGGAGACTGAACCTTGGACAAAATAAATCTCACCTCTAAAACTTTGTTCTTTAAATTTTTGTCTCACATCATCCCTTTTCCCTTCATATGTTTTACACAAAGCTGTGGAATGTTCTGAAAGATTTAAACAAGATGAAAAAAAGAAAAAAAATCAAAAATAACAAACTTAAAAATACAGTAATGTAACTGCTCCACATAAGAAAAAACTTCCATGTACACAAAATGTATTAAAGTACAAAACATTCTCTTAGAAAGAAGATTCAATAGCCTTTTTAACTTTAAACAAACATATAAAGTGACTGTATATTAGATCAGAACCAATACACAAATTAGATTATTTACTGTAGTTTATATTGAGATGAAGTTTTAACCCCAGTTTCCAACCAATTGGTTCAAGTTAAGCCAGCCACAGCCCTTTATCCAGTTGTGGCTCACTGGCTTGTTTTCCCTACTCTATTGCTTATGTTGAGCACCAAGCACAATGGCAATAGGTTCTGTTTTTGAAGTCTTCAGAATAACCCTGCCAGGATTTGAACTCCCAACCTCCCAACTGCAAGTCTGATGCTCTAACCACTTGACCATGCAGTTGGTAGAAACTGAAGAGGAATAAATGATCCTCACCCGGATCTTGCCCTTATTTGCTAGCAAATGCAAACAGAAGTGAAAATTGCCCCCAGCCAAGTTTTGAACATGTTTAAAGCTTGTCCAGGGTGAACTGTAGGAGTTTGCTCTCACAGAAAATCTGCAGGAGATCCATAGCAGCCACAAATCACCAGCAGCTAACCCACTTAAAGAACATTAGATGGTCATGGACCATGGGTCAACTTTGCGCAAGCGTGTGTTTAATACATTTTGGCATGGAGCATGAATTTTGCAGGCAAAGAATAGTGTTGGTTATGCCAACTTGCATTCAGAGTGTCAGCTCTGCAGGAATGGAACGAGGAAAACAGGGTAGTTACTGTCTCTCTGCTGGTAATCAGAGGGTTTGTTGTGGGAAGTTGCTGACGTTCTACAACTACTTCTGCCATACAAATATGCCTGCAATCAGATTGCCTAAACCTCGCACGTTGCAAGCAACTCAAACACTGGTGACACGTAGCTGGCATGTAGGGAACCCGCAGAGCCTGTGTCCATGACCTAAAATGACACTCTCCTGCATGAGGCATGCATGTCAGACAGAGAAAATGCAATACCCATGCAAGTATCATGTATGCAACATGCAAGTTCCACAAGAAACTCTCCCAAATCTTAACCTGCTTGCAGAAATCTTTCTGAGTGCAACAAAACCCTTGTTCCAAAAAGCCCTGTAGCCTGCCAAGAACTGAATAGTGTGACAGGGGCTTAAGTCTCTATCAGGGCTGGTCCCTGTGGACCCGGGACTGAAGAATGTGCCCACAGTATTCCTGCTTGCTGTAAAAGGAGCTAAAATGGAGGACCTGCTGCCACTGTATCTGAATTCTATTTGACACCGAAGCTGAGCTTGAACTGCATTTAAAATTTTATTTTATAGTGCTGTTGGTGTGCCAATAAACATCATAAAACTAACCTACCTTGTCTAGGCTGGCACTCAGACCAATATCAACAACATCACAGTTAACTTGAATGAATTATTTTAGTGGAGAGGGGGATTATCAATATATGTGCTTGACGAAATCATTGAACCATCATCAAAGATGGTCTTATTTTCCATGAAATAATCTGACAATTGGTATTCACCATTTGGATTTTAACATGTCCCTTAATATTATTGCAATATACTGTCTAAAAACACAATATATCAAATATTAATATACATGATATGCAATCCAAACAAAGTAGTCACAATTTTGGTAATTTTCACACTAAAACAAATCATTTCACGGCTCATGATTTTTTATTTATGAACAAATCTGACATAAGAAGAAGAAGCAAGTATACAATATAACTGTACCAGTTTGCTTTACAATGTAAGAAGAAACAAAAGATACTGTAAGCTTTTAACTTTTCATTTATTTTTCCTTTCAAGTACTTTTCATGGTACTTTTTTTTAAATATCATGTATGAAAGGTAAACCAAGGAGGAAGGGGTTAGGATTAGGATAAAGATCAACCTTGCTTTGGATTTGAGTAATATGAAATTAGACAAAGGATTAGAATCAGAGTCGGGATCAAAGAGAGCCTATAAGTAGTGAAACCAACTGTGTTTGGAGATATGAGAGTTTAAATATTTGAACAAAGCTGTTTAATGATCACATGGATAAGAATGGGGAAGGGGATGATACACTAATATTTCATCTGGCAAATTATATTTGTGCTTTTAACAGAAAGGTAATAGTATCTCTTAAAACATTGTATGTCATTTGTAACATTAAAAAGTACAGTACTGCATGTATAGTACAGGTTTCTCACCTTTTGGTAAGCCAAGCTGTTGAAGTTCATTAGACAAGGAATCGCCATCAACGTTGTGTTTGACTGCACTAGATAGTATAAATGTAAGAGCTGCTATACTAGCCTTCACATCACCTATCTCATACTTGGCATCTGATGTAATTTTATGTACCTTTTCATACTGTCAATGAAAAAATATAGCAAAGACATTACATTTCCTACACTTAAAGCGACTCCACTGCTGGCATTATGGATATGATGTCACAGAGCAAAAAATGCTCTCTCTCATACAGTAACTTGGACCAGTTTGGACCTTTTATTCTTTCAATTTCCATGCTTTCCTGTATCATGGATGCATGCACACTAAATTGTATATATTGATTCCCTCAATTTTACTGAATATGAGGGTTTGAAATTTGCATAAACAATAAATGAAGATGATTTAAGCCTGATGGACCCCACTAATGGCTGTCTAGAGAGCGCTGATCGAATTCGTCTATACAGGTGTACTATGTGCAGCAACATTTTTCATTGTTTTCCTCCAAGAAATTATGGAAGTTGTATCATTTGAAATGCTGAAAGTGTGGATGGACAAAAAAAAATAACTTCAATCTGTGGGAAACTCCCTTGAAAAGAAGACTAAAGTACTGCCCTATTTTTGCAGTCTATCACTCCGTATCAATAAATATTACTTTAAAAAGGATGAATTTTCTTATAAACCAGAAAGCCAAAAGGCTTAGTGATTCCTTGCTGCTGAAATGTAAGGCCTTTTTTCACATTGACATTGCTGTGCAATGTTTTTCAATTAACAGGGCTCCATAATGTGCCCACAAAGTACACATGCAAGGCATCCAATCTTCCTACATTGAGATCCCCCTTGCCCGTTGTGAACCCAAATGACATTTGACCTCCACCAAAAACTTCTGGGACCATGTATTCACTATGTGCCATCTACATGACAAGTTACAGGACCCTACCAGTGACCTTTCTTGTAAGACTGTGCAGGAAAGCTTGTCAGGCTTTGAACATGCTGACTCCAAATAAACTTTGACCTTTGGGAAAATCAACAGGGATCATCTACTAAATATGACCAATCCACACACTAAATGTGAGCACAGTCACATGTACTGTTCTTGAGATACCATGTTTACGAAGTTTTGACCTTTTGACCTCTCATAACCCCAAATGACCTTTGACTTCCACCAAAAACAATAGGGAACATCTACTCAATATGGCCAACACACTCGCCAAATATGAGCACAGTCACACGTACCGTTCTTGAGATATCGTGTTTACGAAGTTTTGACCTTTTGACCTCTCATGACCCCAAATGACCTTTGACCTCCACCAAAAACAATAGGGAACATCTACTCAATATGGCCGACACACTCGCCAAATATGAGCACAGTCACATGTACCGTTCTTGAGATATCGTGTTTACGAAGTTTTGACCTTTTGACCTCTGGTGACCCCAAATGACCTTTGATCTCCACGACAATCGATAGGGATCATCTACTCAATATGGCCAATGCACACACCAAATATGACATTAGTCACACTTACCCTTCTTGAGATACCGTGTTTACAAGCAATTTCTAAAGAATTTACCTATTGACCTCTCGTGACCCCAAATGACCTTTGACCTCCACGAAAATCGATAAGGATCATCTACTCAATATGACCAACCCACACACCACATATGAGCGTAGTCACATGTACCGTTCGCAAGTTATCGTGTTTACGAAGTTTTGACCTTTTGACCTCTCGTGACCCCAAATGACCTTTGATCTCCACCAAATACAACAGGGATCATCTACTCAATATGGCCAATGCACACACCAAATATGAGATTAGTCACACTTACCCTTCCTGAGATACTGTGTTTACAAGCAATTTCTAAGGAACTTACCTATTGACCTCTCGTGACCCCAAATGACCTTTGACCTCTACGAAAATCAATAAGGATCATCTACTCAATATGACCAACCCACACACCACATATGAGCGTAGTCACATGTACCGTTCGCGAGTTATCGTGTTTACGAAGTTTTGACCTTTTGACCTCTCGTGACCCCAAATGACCTTTGATCTCCACCAAAAACAATAGGGATCATCTACTCAATATGGCCAATGCACACACCAAATATGAGATTAGTCACACTTACCCTTCCTGAGATACTGTGTTTACAAGCAATTTCTAAGGAATTTACCTATTGACCTCTCGTGACCCCAAATGACCTTTGACCTCTACGAAAATCGATAGGGATCATCTACTCAATATGACTAACGCACACATCAAATATGAGCGTAGTCACATGTACCGTTCTCGAGTTATCGTGTTTACGAAGTTTTGACCTTTTGACCTCTCGTGACCCCAAATGACCTTTGATCTCCACCAAAAACAATAGGGATCATCTACTCAATATGGCCAATGCACACACCAAATATGAGATTAGTCACACTTACCCTACTTGAGATACCGTGTTTACAAGCAATTTCTAAGGAATTTACCTATTGACCTCTCGTGACCCCAAATGACCTTTGACCTCTACGAAAATAAATAGGGATCATCTACTCAATATGACCAACCCACACACCACATATGAGCGTAGTCACATGTACCGTTCGCGAGTTATCGTGTTTACGAAGTTTTGACCTTTTGACCTCTCGTGACCCCAAATGACCTTTGATCTCCACCAAAAACAATAGGGATCATCTACTCAATATGACCAACCTACATACCAAATACGAGGTTAGTCACACTTACCCTTCTTGAGATATCGTGTTTACAAGCCAAAGCGTCACATACACACACATACACACACACACACACACACCCACACACACACACACACACATACACACGACAGCACCATCGCATAGATTCCTTGCCTGCCTTCGGCAAGGAATCAAAAATGCAAAATACAATATTTCCCTTTATTATAGTTGCAGACCATTGCTGCTGAACTCTGTAATTAAAGAACAGTAGACCCTTTTCATTTTTTCCTCAAGTAAAGGAAGACAAATCTCACCTTAATATTCAATCTTTGTAGTTGTCTACAGAAAATTTCAATCAGCACAGTTCTTTGATTGACAACAAGTTCAAGAAATGCAGAGTACTATAGCTCATATAACATGGCATGTATTGTACTGAGGGTGCTTTGGTTACACACTGGAGTCTCTGACAGGCCTAATATACTCACCCTGAAGCAATAAAGTGAGACTGACTTTGGACGGGGATGAGTTTCACTTTTAATCAGTATTCATTGTTCTACTAAGCATCTCACTTTTAATTTACACTTACATCTATTTCTTCTCCAAGAAGGTCTTTTATAACTTGAGCACAAAGCAGTTTCATTTTCACAGATGTCTGTAGAAAGCAAAAAAATGCATTTTAATTATAAAATTGTTATTGAGGAAATTTAAGTTGTCTAAATCTCCAAACAGAAAGTACTCATAAAATAAGGAGATTTACTTGTTACATAGTGTTGGTATAAATATAGTTCCTTACACTGTCTTGTGGACCACAGATTTAACAGGCAGGTGACTACAAATAAATTGCTTGTGTAAAAATGCAGTCATTTGGGCATACTGTTGGGTTTAAAGGTAAAGAGCAGTCCCCCAAACTTATTTTGAAGAAAAAGCTAAACAACACAATTTTCATCTCATTTCTCTTCAAAGTATCTTTCATTACATTTTATGACTTTACTCTTGCATATTCAAGGTAAACCAAGCAGTTATTTCTGGTAAATTTCACATTTGCAGAGAAAAAACATTGTCACATGACTCCCAACAGCCAATCATGAAACTGGACAGTCTACTTCACTTCTTCAGTTTGGGATGGCTGTTCCTGCCCTTTAATACAAATCCCCACACAAAATGCTCAGTAACATCTTATCACAGCCCAAATCATACTATAGTATAGTATTATGATAGTAGCCAATGGGGTGCTTCCACTGACATTTAAAGCCACATCAGTTTTGATTGGCCAAAACTACTGTAGTATGCTTGCTGGTGTACCTAGCTGAGAAGTAGCTTATGGCCCAAGTGTGACTTTTATACTGAAATACTGTTGGCTTTTTTTTTGACAGTGGGCGTGGATTATCATTAAGTACATCACGTGAAGGCACTCTATAAAGAAACTCTCTGTGGATGAAGTTCTTAAAGGTTTTGTATGATATAAATGTTGTCATGGCTTCAGATACTGCACTCTGCTTCCACTTAACTTCTCAAGTATCACTTGTGCAGTTTATTGCTGTCAAAAGTGCACTTATACTATAATTACAATACTTCAATTGTTCAACATTTTCCTGTACTTGCAAAAGACCTGTTTCATTCCTATGACTCCTTTTGCTTAACAGGATAATGTAAAATATACATAGAAAGTCTGCCTAACAATTTTGAAAAAAAAAACAATAATTAAAGGAATACAAATACAATAAAAAAAAAAAATGAAATAAAGAAAGACACCTGGTGCTACTTACTATTTTAGATAAAATGCTTATCTCAGCCAAGACCCAGTCTGGGCAGTCAAGATCACCACAAAACCGGAATCTCTGAAAACCAATAAGCATTGAAGAAATCAAATAACTACACAGAGGTGCATTGTAAGTCTATAAACCACTTTATTTTTCAATCCAGTGCATTGTTTAGTGTACTGTACAGTGTGCTACTGAGCACAATGAAGCAAGGATGATAGTTTTTAAGAACAAACCAAAATCATTTTCTAAAATATTTCTTCTTTTGACAAACAACTCAATGCATTGTATAGCCAACATTATTATACCTATAACATTCAATCTCACTCTACTACTGTACAAACCTGAATTAACATCTACTTGATGAACCATTTCAAGGATAGTGACACAAATGAAATGTAAATACTACCTGACGTTTACCAGTATTTTGGGCAGGACACCATTTTCATTTGAGACTTTGCCTCAAAATCTGTCTGCTTAGCAGCCAGAACCTGGCTGGTTTTTGCAGAGCCTGTAAATGTTTGGCTCCTTGTCTAACATATATGTACATTGAACCATAATCCAAAAGGCTTAAAGATTCCTTGCTGAAAGGTCAGTTTTGCTTATTGACCTCTGGTTACCACTGATGATAATCTTGGAAATGCTTGGGAAATTCTATCTTTTGATGGCTGACCTAATTCTGACCTCCCCAAACAACAGGGATCTGTTGTTAAAAATACTGCATCAACATACCAATTATTAAATCCTTCTAACTTTCTTACTTGAAGGGAAAGAAGTTTGTATTTGTAACCCCTTAAACCCCAGAATGCCCCTTAAACCCCAGAATGCCCCTTAAACCCCAGAATGCAAAGATACAGTAGCAATAGAGGGGTACCAAGGGTGTAGAATTTTAAGAAATACTCATTTCAAGATTGCCATTTCTTACCTCAATGCAATATTGACTACTGTACTGTTGTGTACAATTCCATTTCAGTATAAAATATATAGAACCAGTTTGACTGAACATTTTCATACAAGTAAGTTGTACAGAACTAAACTTTCACAAGTCTTAATACCTCTTTAATATATTTGTTAGTTAAAGCACTGCAAATTTAGTTTAAGTTTGGCTTTTGTGATCTTAAATGGACCCATACTGCAATGTTTTGAGCCATTCAAATCAAGAAATTCAGGCTGGAAATCCCTGAACGTGTGCAAAGTTCAAGCATGAAGGCTGAAGTGTTGAACTGGTAATGGCATGTTCAAATTCTAAAAAACCCAGATTCTCTACTGTACACTTCTTGGCAGCCAGCATGAACTGCACACCAGAAGGTTAATTACATAACATAACAGGTTGAAGGGCAAAGGAGGGCCAAGGCCCCATAAGATGCCCTGAAGTCCAGGCAGGCCCTAATCATTTGGCTCATTGAAGATCCTATGACAGAGTGAGCTGTACTGTTAGTACAGTATATATTAGCATACCAGTACTGCTTATATGATACTGTGCAGGAGCATAGTGAAACTACAAAATAGTGTTCTACTGAAATTTCAAGTGTACAGTACATAGAAAGAAATGGCAATCTGGACATGAATACACTGTACTTTTTGAAATTCTACACCCTTGGTCCCCCTCTATTTTTATCTTTGCATTCAGGGGTGTCAATGATGTAAAGCTACTTGTTTGTATCTTGTTTTGATGCAAAGGTACATGGGCCCTTGAATATGGTGGTCGGAGACATCTTGAAAGTGTTTTGAAAAAGAATGGGTCTGGGTACTCAACTTTGGGGCTAACTGGACTACAAAAGTAGAAGGCAAGAAGGACTCAAATTTGTTGTGGCGGTGCACTCGATCTATTGCTATACTGTAAGTGCAGGAGAGCATGCAGTAGATCCTTTACTGAGATTACTGAGACTTGCTCAGTTTTGTGGTGCAGACAACCCGCCAGTCATGGGATGAGTAGTTAGGCTACTTGATGTCTACGTGATGTCTGTTACTCACTGTAACAGTCTTTTGTGTTCATTTTATAGGCGATAGTCAGGGACAAGCTTCTTGCCACACAAGACCTCCTCAGCCCACCACCTGGATGCAGTTTTACTTCATACCCAGGACCTGTCATTCTGTGTCCATTAAAAAAATGGTCCCTAGGTGATAATCTCAGATTTTGATGATTTTCACATTAGTATGATTGCTACATGGACAAAAGGGACACATTGAAATTTTGGGGCTCATAGCCAGGCAGTTTGGAAGTTACGACCTTATAAAAAGTATTGCACAAGGCAATACCATACTTTTCATGCCAAATGCTGCTTTTGAGATTTTTCATGAATTTGAACGCTGAAAACTTTTCATAGGAAAGAGGTGGGCCTAGGCCTTTAGACTAAGGCCCAAATTTGATAATGGTGATGTCTGGTGGCAATATCAATATTATAGCCTAATCTGATTTGCTGGCAGTAATTATAGAATACCCCTCACTTTTGAACGTCTTCTTTTTGATGGAGTCGTGGAGTGGCAGTAATCGAAGGTACTTGTATATTTACTGCACATCTTGTATGTACCGAGTGTGCAGAACTTTCACGGGCAATAGTGTAGGAATTGGGACTTACAGTGTATATTACTTTTCTGTTAAGTCTTTCCCACGTATTGCTTCCGTGTAGGCTATTCGACACAGTTTGTACAGGGGTACTTTAGTATGTTGTCTATCGGGATTTTACTCCCTGTATTTAAAGTCGCAGGCTGTTTGAGAACAATGCATAGTTGAAACTAAAATTTTTCTAGAAATATCTGGAAGTGGAGTCGGAGTTGTAGTAACTTCGAGTTTTTTCTACATCTATGAAGAAATATCTGGAAGTGGAGTTGGAGTCGCAGTGAAGAATGAAAATCATTTTGTTTGAGAACGACGCATTGTTGGGCCAGTGGACATTAATTTTTGAGTGGAGTCGGAGTCACAGTGAAAACTTTAAACTCTTATCTTTAACATTTACATCTGGAAGTGGAGTCGGAGTCGCAGTGAAGAATGAGAATTGAACTCTTTCAAACTGAGAAATAGGGGTCGGGCGTACTGTTGCTGAACTGGAGTCGGAGTCGCGGTGGGAAGTTGTATTTAACTTCGAGTTTTTTTACATCTATGAAGAAATACCTGGAAGTGGAGTCGGAGTCGCATTGAAGAATGAAAATCATTTTGTTTGAGAACAACGCATTGTTGGGTGGACATTAATTTTTGAGTGGAGTCGGAGTCTCCATCTTTTACATTTAGGTTACATCTGGAAGTGGAGTCGGAGTCGCAGTGAAGAATGAGAATTGAACGCTTTTAAACTGTACTGTTTCTGGACTGGAGTCTGAGCTGCCGTCTCCTGACTGCGACTCCGACTCCACTTGAAAAAGGGACCTTCCAGAAGGCGGAGTTTTCTATAATTGTACCCTTTGCTGAATTTTAGGCCTACAACCAATGGTCCAAAGGGTTTTATATTATACCTCATTAATATTTAGTCACTTGAATACATAAGCAAGAGTAAGCATTACAAATGGATATCTAAAGCAAAGATTTGGCAGAAGTCTAAACCAGACAAATTGGCCGTCAATGGCCGTTAGCCGAGTTAGGGCCTACAGAAGTCGCAAATCGCCGGGATAGGTAACGTTAGGCCTAGTTTAGCGAAATATTTTCCTAAAGTTCCAGGTTTGGTGAGGGGCGTATACCTTGGAGATCTTTATGATTTCTTAGCCGAAGGTCATTTTCTTGCTTCATCTTACCATATCTAATCCTGTGTTGAAGAAGAAGTACAAAAAGTACATAAAAAGTGATCTTGCTGTATCGTATTTCGCACTGTTTGTATTTCTTCCGATCACGTCTCGGCTTGGACCTGGTCGAATTGAATCTAGCAAGCAAAATCATGCAGGCAAACACTTTTAGGGGGTCATACTAAATTTAGCCCGGATCGCCCGACCTACCTAAACACAGCCCGGGTATACAATTTGTACGGAAACATTTACCGTCTTCTTCTTCTTCTTCTTCTTCTTCTTCTTCTTCAATAAAGGTGACACATCCAAAGGACATTCTTTCACCACGCATGCGTCGAGAGGCTAAATATGCCCAGTAATATAGGTGATAGGGTCCTTATGGACAGAGGCAACCCTCATTACATTCAGGGGGAGATGATTCCAATCCTTAATGGTTCGAGGCAGGAAGCTAAATTTATAACAGTTAGTACTAGTATGTGGGAGACAGACATGAAGGTCATGCATTAAACGGGTTCTACGAGTAGGCCGCTGGAGACAATCAACAGGTAATTGAGCCAGGCCAAACATACCTTTGGAAAAAAGGATCAATCTACTTTTCCTCCGCCTTTCAGTTAAGGGCAGAAGGTTTAGTTCCTTAAGGAGCCTGGTCATTGAGCCTGGCTCCCTTGAATAGTCAGAGGCAATAAATCTAGCAGACCGTTTTTGTATACACTCAAGCTTGTCGCGCAGGTAAGCCTGGTGGGGGTCCCAAACACTACCGGCGTACTCCAGCACAGGCCGAAGGATTCCTTTATAAGCCATTAACTTGACATCACCAGGGCAAGAAGATAGATTTCTATACAAAATACCAAGAATCTTATTTCCCTTGTTACAGATGTTTTGAATATGCTTCTCCCAGTTCAGATCTTTAGTGATGGTAATTCCAAGATACTTAATACTATCTACCCTCGGGAGCTCAATCCTATTTAGAACATACCTAAAAAGTATGGGACTTTTTTTCCGAGCAAAAGTAATAACGCTACACTTAGTGGGCTGAAATCTCATTCCCCACGTGGAAGCCCACAGCCCCAACTGCTTGATATCATTCTGAAGTTTATGACAATCCTCATCGGACTCAATAATACGGTAACAGACACAATCATCTGCAAAAAGGCGAACCTTGGAAGAAACACCATCGACGATATCATTGATATGAACCAAGAAGAGAATCGGTCCTAGGACAGACCCCTGGGGAACTCCAGACAGAACTTGCATCGGGGGAGACCGGGTTCCATTGACAACAACAGATTGTTTACGATCAACAAGAAAGTCATCAACCCAACGAAGAATCTGATTTGAAACACCAAGTGTATACAGCTTGGTCTTCAGCAGTTCATGAGGAACAGTATCGAAGGCCTTCTCAAAATCCAAGATAAACACATCGATTTGTTTATGGGCATCAAGGGAGGAAGCCCAGTCCTCAATTATCGACACAAGTTGCGTTATGAGACTTACGAAAGGCGTGCTGGGTGGGAGAGAGTAAGTTATGTATTTCAAAATGGTTCATAAGGTTTGAGGCAATAATATGTTCTAACAATTTACAGCAGACACATGTAAGAGAAACAGGCCTGTAATTACAAGGTGGGGAACTGTCACCTTCTTTGAAAATAGGGCAAACATTTGCAGTCTTCCAATCCTCTGGAATGCATCCTTTTGTAAGGGATTGCTGAAAGAGATGGCTTAGAACAGGTGCAAAATCAGTGGCAATCTCTCAGGACCCAAGGATGGATGCCATCTGGTCCCATGGCCTTATTGATTACCATGGCTGATCTTCATGGAATTATCACCTCCTAATGTAATGGTGACCACATCCTGATACTTTAAGATAACTTAAGTGTAAGCTATTACTCGTTACCCAATCATCCTGACCACGTATTACTAAGAAGTAAGCAAACACACCTGTATGTATGTATTATATTTATTGTCCGTAGCAGTGAGTAACCCTGAGTGACCAGGCACTCTGAATACAGAAGTCAAACAATAAACATCTCAGCTTTATCTCCTCTCTTTAAATCGTATATGCATCGAGCATATTACAATTATATTGAATACCACATTGTTGCGGTTGTCCTGATGAGATTAAGGGATTAGTGCCAATCGCGATAACTAAAACATGTCAAAACACAAAAACGTTCTTGTGTAAGAGAATTGCTATAGAAGTGATGCAAATAGGATCTTATGAGAGTTTTTGATGATTGCAGGCGTATATGCTTGATTGTTCTCGGCTTTGGGGAAAATTTATTGAGAGACACGGGGACATTGGATGTCTAAAGACAGTGGACTGTTGGATTCGAACTAAATACCAGACAAAAAAAAAAACAGTAACAACAACGACGACAGTTATCCTCTGTGAGTGGGGTCATCGAAAGGCAACTCACTGAAAGTGGCCAAGGGAGGGCATTAGCGTCGATCCTGAGGGAGGAGGGGAATGGGGGTTGGGGATGGATCCCACATGAAAACAAATCCCCAGATGCAAAAAAGTGTAGAATGCTATTATGAAAACTTCTTGAATAGAACGAAAAACTTAAAATTACAAAAACCCACGCTTTAAAATGTACAATGCAAGACCGTTTCTCTAAAAATAGAAGAGAACGTATGAATGTGGTACAAAAGTTTTGTACACTCTCCCATGGATTAACTAAAACATGATTTAACAGTATGCAACACTATCTTCAATCGCCTATCACCTTCGAAAGTGATCATCCATACGGATTATTACTCTGCTTTAAATAGAATGTAAATATCCGTTTATTCATACATAGCCTGATAAGATAACGTTAACATACAGTGAAAGGATGTTTAGTATTTAAATGCCATCAAAATCGCAAAAGACTTTTTACATAATTGCCCGACGCGCCGTAAGGTTTTTTTTTGGGGGGGGGGGGGGCGACTGAAAGACTTAGTTCTATTAAAACCGTGTCGAGGTGGTTCTGCTTCTGCAGATGAGTTTTGTTGTACCGCAGTTTTGAGACTCCACACGGTAAGACGGTTCTTACAGTGTTTTTACTTGGAAAATCATTGTTGTTATCTTTATTCCTTTCGGTTCTGTTTAATCTTACTTCTTTCAGTCTTATTTAAAAAAAACATTAGAATCATTAATTCAGAAAATGACTTTTTTTTGCTCTCTCTCAGCTGGTTTTCTTATTTATGGTTCTTCCTAATCCACCTGATAATTATTTTGATGAACTGAATAAGTTATTTTTTAATTTCATTTGGAATCATAAGCCTGATAAGGTGAAGAGAACAGTGCTCTGTAATACAAAAGAAAATGGAGGTCTAAATATGATAGATGTTCGCATTCTTGCTAATAGTTTAAAAACAAAATGGGTTAAAATGTACGTTGATGATTGTAATAGACCTTGGAAATTATTTTTCACTTATACCTTACGTAATTATGGAGGTGTGTTTCTTTTCACTTGCAATTTTAAGAGAGGTGATATATTTTTATCAAATAACTTTATCCGTGATGTGTGTGATGCTTGGGCAAGTTTTAGCTTTTCTACTCCTCAAAATGATTTTGTAAGCCAATTGGTATTAAACAATAATTTTATCAAAATTAACAATCGGGTTGTTTATTTCGATGTATTAAAACAGAATAAGGTTTACAAAGTAGGGGACTTTTTTACAAGAGAGGGTGGTGCCCTATTGTATCAAAACTTTGTTGATAAGCATGGCATTAGAAACTTCCCATTTACCCATTACTATGGAATAATTGCAGCCATCCCGTCTCATTGGAAAACAAATTTAGGTCATGACAGTGATGTCAACTTAAATTATTGCCAACTAGTAAAACTTTCTTTAAAGCAACGTGCTACCAACATTGTATATAGATCCGTTCTTTCGAATAATATCTCTTCTCCAAGAGCCATAAGTAAATGGGAAGCATTGTTTCCGGATTATGTTTTTGACTGGAAACTTATATTTATGTTACCTCATACTGCGGTTAGGGAGGCAAATATCCAGTATTTACAGTTTAGATACCTCCACAGGATTGTCGGAACTAATGATTTTTTATGTAGGGTGAAAATTAAAGAGTCCCCATTATGTACTTTTTGCAATGCAGACATTGAAACAATTGAACATCTCTTCTGGAATTGTCCCATCACAAAAGCGTTCTGGGAAGAAATTTGTTTAAGTTGCCTGAGGGATGAAATAGAATTAGATGAGTTAACTGTTCATTTTGGGTATTTAGAAAATAACGAAAGCATAATTAACTTTTTTCTTCTCTATGCAAAGTATTTTTTATATTCCTGTAAGCAAAAATGTTCAAGACCAAATGCCATTACTTTCTACCATAAGTTTAAATTTAGCACCGAGGTTGAATTATATATTTTAATGAAACAAAATCAGTTTGACGTTGCCAACAAGTACCGATCGGCCGTCACCTTCCTTTAAATGTTGTTTCGCACCATATTAATACTTAATATTATTGCATACATAGCACATGATGTACCACGGTTTTTATTGCTGGATTAGATTTTTTTTAATTTTTCCTGTTGAAAAGTATCGACATAACCTCAAAGATATTCTGCATTAAGATCCGATGTAAATACTGTAACCAAAATATTAAGGTAAACATGTTGTTCATACCACTGTACTGCATATAATATTAACGTGAATAAAGAGATGCAAAAAAAAAAAAAAAAATCAGAAAATGACTAATGACCAAAAACAATTACTTAATATTTAGGCCTTCAATAAGTATTACTTTCACGTCTCCTTTGATTATAAACAGTATACACAAAAATATAAATTGATTTTATTATAAAACTATAAAGAGCCTCAGCAGTGTTGAGAAGAAACTTAAAATGCTCTGATATGCACCGACACGCCTTGAAATAACTAAAAATTACTATGAAAATGAAAGATAACCAATATAAAGAAATCAATGATACTCAATGACAGTGGCGTGGCTATGGGGGGGGGGGGGCAGGGTCGTTGCTCCCTGGCTCTAAAAAGTAGAAAATTCAGAAATTTGCTATTTGTGACATCAAAAATTGTTTTACATGCTTTTCAAAATGTTTGAAAACCTATATCGAAATTTTTGAATTTATATAAGAAAATCGGGAATTTGGAGTTTCCTTGAAGAATAACTCTTCCGGCAAAATCAAAAAGATTGTCAGGGAAGTTGGGGGCTGAAGTTTATTGGCGTAATTGATGATGAAAAACTGGCTTTAGAAGTGGCTTTTCCACTTTAGACCGTATATTTGTATTGTAATAAGTAATTAATTACGATCTCAGTAAGAAAACAACGGGTTTGTGCGTATTTGTGGACTATAAGAAATCGTTTGATCTTGTCGACCGGAATCACTTGTTATCAAAACTTCTAGCAAATAATATCAATGAAAAAATTATTAATGTCATTCACACCTTGTATAAAAATGCTAAATTATTTGTTCTGAGCAATGGAATTAATTCTGGTTTCTTTACATGTAGGTGTTAGACCGAAGGGGAAATTCTGACGCCTGTTCTCTTTACCATTTTCCTCAATGAATCTGAAAGATTCTTTAGCAGTTACTATGGGGGGGGGGGGGGGTTGACCACTTGTCTTCTTCAGTTAAAGAGCAATTAAAAGCAGACGATGTTAATTTTTTAGATTATTTACACTCTTGTTCGCTGACAATACTATAGTTCTAGTGGAGAATAAAGTAAATTTACAATAAATCCTGAATGGTGTTCATGATTATTGTAAAACATGGAATATGACTGTTAACCCAAGTAAAAGTGAGGTACTTATATTCCCAAGAGGTAAAGTTAGAAAGAGACCAAAGTTTACCCTTAGTAAATCTCCCGTGGAAAGTATTAATATTTACCCTTACCTGGGAACCGTCTTTAATTACAATAATAGATTTTCCCTAGCTGCTGCTGCTAATAAGTAAGTGGGCTAAGCAAGGCGTGCTATGATTTTAAACAAAAGTTCTAGACTTTTCCTTCCCTTAGATATAATTAGTTGTACTTGTCCGACTGGCGTTAAATCTGGGGCTTTGAAGACCTAAAACAGCTCGATGCTTTTCATTTTAAATTCTGTAAGTACATTTTAAAGCTTAGTAAGTAAACCCCGACCTGCATGGTGTATGGCGAATTTGTACGTAATAAGATACTCAAAACAGTTGGATAAGGATGATTAATTTTTGGTATCGAATAATTACTAATACTAGTGAAAATAAGCTGTCGCATGTGATTTATCACTTTTGAAAAGCCCTTTGACCATAATGGTATTAACAAATCCCCTTTGATAGTTAAGATTAAAGGTATTTTAAATGAGTCTGGAATGTCTTTTCTGTGGAATATTCCAGAAAATTTAGGTGTAGGCCAATTAGACAGTATGCAAATCTCTTCTCGATAATCCTTGTTACATAATTTAATAATTAGAAGATTAAGCGATATCTATATGAAAAAGAATGTATGGCTGATCGAAGGTATAATAACCATTCAAATTGTAAAATATACAGGATATGTAAATAAACCACACAAAAACTTACTACAAACATCGATTTAGTAACACCAACATCCCGTCAATCTCTGGTAGATACCCAAATCTTAATTAGCATGAAAGAATCTGTACTTTGTGTCCCAATTGCCAAATTGGAGATGAATGTCCATTCTTTTCGAACGCGTAACATGTATTTGAAAAAATATTTTAGAACTAAGACGTGTACCTTTAAAATGGAACGCCGTTTTCAATCTAAAAGTGAATAAGTCCTTTAGAATCTGAGCTACTTCTGTTCTAGAATTATAGAGAAGTTCATATAGTTGCTAAAATTGAATTGCTTATTTACTTTATGATCTTTGTAAAGACTAGTGTTCGTATTTTTGCTGCTTAAAGTCTATTACTTTCTGGCATTAAGACATTCTTTTTCTTGTTTTTCTTCCCCTTGTTTTTTTTTTCCTGTACGTTTTCTATGCTGTAATTTTTGCGTTATGCATGCATATATATGTGCACTCCTATCGAGTTTCTGAAACCTCTTCGGAGGTTGAAAAAAAATAAGTTGACCTTGTACTTCTTTTTCGTACGGGTGAAGGCTCCCCGATTGGATTGGATCTTCTTTCCAAACAGGGAAGGAATGCCGCCGTCCGCTGGAGCGCCCCATGGTTCTAGTAGATGGCAGGTCCAACATTTGTTTGATTGATTTCGATTTGGTGCCCCCTAAAGGTGCACCAGGGGAAACTCCCCCTTTTCATACCCCTTTCCCTTAGCTACGTCACTGACATGGGTCGAGTTTGATTGTATTCAAGCGATTTTCCAACCCCCGGCATTTGGGCCCACTGATGATGTTATTAATATGTGCAACAGTGCAATGTTGCACTGGGTTCAGAAAGGAGCTTATATTTTGAAATTACTCAGATGCACGGTTTGTGGCTCTTTCCGATAACTTAGGTTATTTCCCTGCCTAATGGGCTCCCCATCATATGGAATTGATATTGCAGACCTTGTGACCAGGGCCGTTTATGGTGGGATCATCATTATAGTCGAGTGTAATTTTTCTACACATTTTGGCAATTATAAACAGCTTTATTCTTCCTGAAATGAACAAATGAAAAAAGTCAGCGCAACGTAACTAGAACCTCGATCAGTGCGACACTCAGGCTACCATGTGTCACATCCTTGACGATGTCGTCACAATATCAAAGGCAATTGTGAGCACGCCCTCGATTTGAGACCACGTACATTAGCTACGTCGAGCTATATTCTACGGAAGCCGAGAGCGGCGCGGTAGGGAGAAAACGAAAATCGATTTCTCTGTACCATCAGGCCAACAAAAAGAAGAGGGCGTACTTCAAGAACGTCTTGTTACAGCATGTTATGTACTTCACACATACCCAGTATTAATGGACGAGTCTCGTTGCTATTAGTAAACAGAGCCGTTTAGACAAGAAAAGTACATTCGTATCGGTTTTTGTCTGCAACAACATGAAAATAAAGGAGTAGGCCTAAGTGTTTTGATATTGGTAACTAAATGCGAGAACACTAAGTCTCAAAGGCTCAAAAAATTACAACAGGCAATGAAAACATGCGAAGTATCACCTAATCTAGCGTGTGCATTCATTGTATAATTAATAAAATAGGTAGACGGTACTATCATCTGATACTACATATGTAGTCCATTATTTCAATTGTTTTGAATTTTAATTCGTACTTAACTTGTATTCTGTCTTGTAATTAGAAAGATAGCAACTTCGTGCTGTGGAATAGGATTACCGCAGATACTTTAAAGTACTACCCTGTTAGGTTTCTAAAATCAAAAACTAGAAGGCGGGCATCCAGGAGAGGACTGTAGGAAGGGGTGGTAAGTGAGAAAGAGAGAGGTAAGACTGAAAGAAATGAGAAGAGAAAATGAAAGGGAAGAGAAAAGAAGAAAAATGCGAAGAGGCAGTGAGGAAAGCAGAAGAAGGAAAATGAGAAGGAAAAAGGAAAAATAAAAGGATAGAGCAGCGGCCATACAACGAATTCGGATTTTTTCCCCGAGCTTTTAGTACATATCTGATCGGAACTCTAACTTAAATTTGAGAAATTGTGCAATATCAGAGAATCTTAACACTTTGGGGAGTACGAAAAGACCGCAATACGTTTTTGTGTATTGTTTCGTCAGGTTATTTCAGAGAAACCTAACAGGCGACGGTTATTCATCTTTGAATGATAGAGGTGTATAAATCTTGTTTCTGAGTCAACGAGATTTAAAATCATAAATTGAAGTACTCCAGAAAGTAATGAGACCCTTGACCTATTTGTTTCTTCACGACACCGGCTCTTATCTCTAATGTCACTTCCTTTCCAAAACAAAAAATAAGGATCAACTTAGCGGCACATAGGCACCGTTCCAGCAGTTTACACTGTTAATACTTGTGGCAGCTAATTACAGATTGGGGTGTTTTCTTATTTTTTAGTTTTTAATTTTTTGTCTGTTTTTTACTTAAGCCCATCCATGTATATCATTTTTATTTGATAAGTTTTTTATCACCAGTTTCCTTTATTTTACTTTTCTATTTTTTCTTTATTTCTAGTTTTAGAGTGTTTTCTTACTTTACAGTTTTCTTTTTTCTCTGTAATTCTGTAAATCTTTATTACAGTGTACCTCGAAAAAGTCTAAGTGCCTCCCCGCTAATCAGTGGCGTAACTAAGAGAGGACAGGGGGAGGGAGCCCCCAGTGAAAAATGGAATTCGTAGGTCGAAAAAATGAATGAAAATGAGTATAGGAGGTGGCATTTTCTGACAATGTGTATGCAGTCCCTTGTTTCAATTTTTGAATTTTTATGCATTTTTAACGGATATCTTGTCTTGTAATTACACAGCCTAGGTAACATCTTTGTGCTGTGGGGTGGGATTAAAGATCGCAGATACTTTGAAGTACCGCTCTGTTAGGTTCCAAAAGGGGAGAAATTTCGTGCAAAGTCTCAAAAGTGTCGAAACAAGTGTACAGCCTTAAAAGATCGTAGTTAAAGCTACCAATTTTGTCTGAAGGTGAAACAAACCGAGCACTTCATCAATAACCTCTCCGATAGATCTCTATCTGATAAATGTAATATAAATAAATAGCTCTAGGTGAGGGTGTTAGTTTATAGCTATACTCCGCCCTTCAATCAGAATATCCAACCATTATATTTCTCAAAGGATCATTTAAAACAATGAAGACATGATAAACTTTTACAAAACCAAAGAGCTAAAGCAAAACCTGTAGTGCTAAGACACTGGCACTTAATATTGGAAAATCCGAATCTGTGTCAAATTTCCGACATCACCGGTCATAGACTTCGAGAGGGCACCCAAACTAAATAATACCTTATTAATTCTAGGCTACAAACGGACGGTGAACTGGAAACAACTGACGAGGAGAATGAAATTGTTCCCTCGATTCTTTCATCGAGGCGCTCTAAAAGAGCAAAGTTCTATCGAATTAAGACCAGGACAAACTACATAGTCCAACTACTGATGAAGCTCAACATATAAAAACCAAGAGAATAAATATTTCTACTAGTTTACTTGTGTTAGAAACCTAACACAGAAGTACTTCAAAGTATCTGCGGTCTTCAATCCCACCTCACACCATAAACAAGCTACCTATCTAATACAGCACAGAATAATCCTTTAAGAACGCAAAAAAGGTTCAAAACTGAAACAAGGAATTGCATAGGTAGTACCAGATAATGCCATGGCCGGCTTCATTCAGCAAAAAGGCTAGCCCAAACTTTTTTCTCGAATACATTGCTCGTTTTCGTTACCTGGAATAGTTTCTGTAAACCTTCGAGTCCCTTGCTCTTTGCGCTTAGTACATTAAAAACTTTTTCCCTGTATTTCTCATCGTTTTCTTGTTTGTTTATTAAACGGTAGAAATAAACGTAACCAATAACATTATTCTTGTCTGAAAGGCTCTGTACTCTGGTAGCATTGTGACTCGTCCATTTATTTTGAGGATACTCAATACTTTACATGCTATAACAAAACGATCTTGAAGTACGCCCTCTCCTATTTTGTTCGAATTCATGGTACAGAGAAATCGATTTGCGTTTTCTCCCCACCGCGCCGTTCTCGGCTTCCGTAATATTCAGTTAGTGCGGGCGATCGCGATCCGGACGGACCGGGCGATCCGGGCTACATTTAGTACGAACGGTTTTAATAGACGCGCCAAAGACTTGCAAAAACGATCACATGACCTCAATACACGCTTGCGTATCCGGGAACATGGGCGTCCGCAGGTATGGGCAAGGGGGGCACTTGCCCCCGCCCCCCCCCCCCCGGAAAATAAAAAATTTGAAAAAACGTATAAAAATCTAAGCAAAACCCGAACAAAACGTTATTGGAACATATGCAGTTCTAGTCTTGCATACCTTCTCCCTCCTTACAGTGTAATTTACAATTAAGCTCCGTAATTTTATAAAGAAAAATTTCTCTAAAGTCTTTACGAAGACTTAAAAGTAGCCTACTAGATATACAATTAGGTTAATTATGTTAGCTTGCATAATCAAACAATCGTGGGCGTAATTTCTTTTTAAATTGGGGCGAGGGGAAAGGGGGTTGAAGTATGGACAACTACAAGATTAAGCGTGCAACGTGGCGGCGAGCGCGAAGCACGAAGCCCATCCCGGGTGCGGTCCAGAGGCGATGCCCCAGTGGTGATCCAGGGCTCAACGTCCATGGAAGCTTCTGTGTTCTAACGCCTCGGGGTATATTTCACAGGTAGTGTTCCTGAGTTTTGACATACTCATACAATTAGAAAAGACGGAGCAAAACAAAAACTCTTCAACAAGTTGCTATAAGGATTGAAATTCATACCGCAAGAGCAAAAAAGTAGTATTGTAAAGCTTGAAAAGGCAGGTATCAACTTAAAGGGTTATCCTGGTCAACGATTTACTGAATCGGGCAGGCACCTCTCCGCCGGCACAAATCATATGGGACCGGTCTTGAGTATTTCAGTGAATATTGGAGACTACCTTTCCTAAATGACAGAAGCTTAGTGTGTGTGACTTTTATGGCTCAAAACAATTGTGAAATGTAAATAAGAAATACGAAATGAAGTAAGAAACTTTCTGATGTAGCGTTCCAAGACAGCATCGTAAATATTACACAAGTAGTTTATATGAACACCTAGTCATGTTTAAGTGAAGAGTAAATGTACTTGACAACAAAAAACGCTAGCATACAAACATTTGTAGACTGTACATTGGAAGGGTATGATTACATTGACATCCCCTAGTCAAATGCTGAGGGTATATATCCCCTACACCCAGGATTTACGCTCATGCAAACACGTGCGAAAGAAATTGCTCTACAAAGGAAACAATTTTAACAAAGTAAAAACACTTTCTGTAGGTAAAAAAAATTAATTAAACCTAATTAAAGGAAGGGAAAGTTGGAAAGAGGAAAAGAACATTTCAAAGAGATAATATAAGTCAATATTCCATCAGTAAAAGCTCTGCCAGATTAATTTTCCCTACGTAGGTGGCCTGGGACATCTACGGCTGACCCTTCAATATTTGTTCTCACCGGCCCAACTTTTTTCTAGGGGGTGGTGGTGGATAAAATTTGCATATAGTCGTGGACGTTGCTCGTTACTGCTGCGAAAATATCTGTAAACAGCTGGGGGTAAGGTAAAGTGGCTTGTTCGAAATTGAACTTCTCAGTGAACAAAACAAGCTAGCATCTCACTCTGAACGGTGAGATTATCATAAATTTAAGTAGACAACTTACTGAATATTAGGCAAAGGAAGGAGTCAGTAACCTGGGCAACTCGAGTTCTAGTTAGCAGACGATCTCAAATTTGAGTGTGAGTACTTCTGTATGAAGTTAGAGCAAGAAATTATATTTTCGTGAAAACCGATGGGAAACTTTTTGTCCTTTAGCTATGGTTCCTATACCAAGATATTGATTAGAATGCTGAGGAAGGCAATAGTTCGCGGTGATTTTTGTACCGGCGTACCGGAATAATCCACTATCATAGCCCATTAAGGCAAACCATTATCTGCCGGATATCATGTGAGAATTTTTGCCATATGATATAAATTTCCTTGCAAACACAAAAATGCCCAATTAACCACATAAGATCCATGTGCTGATTTTGGTAGGAATTTTTTTTAAGAATGCGGACACAAAATTTTGGCCATTTGATGGAGAACCGTTAAGTGTCAGTTGCAACCTTCCATTTTATTAGGTATATTTATCATTCAACTGGAAGTGATTGCTTGTTAAATGCCTGCTCAAAACAACAGTAAAAATATTTCTTAATATGACCAGGGAGGTGTCTAATAACACCTCTCTGATATGACCAGGAATCCACCCTTTCATAACAACTTTTCTTTGCCGTTACCAATACTTGTATTGCCGGGCGATGCGCAAATGCCCTTCGAACCTTCCCAAGCCAGTGGGCCACAAATGAAAAAAAAAAGGCCGTGGCCGGCTCGACTTGAATTGGTTGGAAACTGGGCCGTAAAACTATCTAAACTTACCTAACCTGGAACAGTCACATGATCTTCTTACAGAATACCCCTTTTGTCTGCTGAATTTTTTGCTAGATTCAATACTGTTGCGATACTTTAGGTAGCGCACCATTTAATTGCTGCATACCCTATAGACCTATACACTAAATCAGGCAGCTTACTCTTTTCTAGATCCTTGTAAAGGCTTTTAACTTGGACACACCGTTTAATACTCATAATATGGACTTAGTACGGATAGTGATATGTAGGCCCTATGTAATTTTCAAGCCGATTAATAGGGCGGGGCAAAATGTGGAGTCAGGAGACGAACTAATATGGTCATTGTTATCATTGTACATATTTTGTGAATGCAATAGCTGGAATCATGGATTGATTTTCTGGAGACAACCGGTTCTGTTTTGAAAAGGCGGGGTCATGGGTCCTAGTCTCCCAAGCCTAAAGTTGAGCCTGCGTCTCGTGCTAATGAAGAGAACATAAAAACAACCCTGCGGTGACTGCACCGACTACATGATCAAGTGGTTAAAGCATCTTAGACTCGCAGGCGGAATGTCGGGAGTTCGAGTACTGGCCGGTTTGCACTGAAGACTTCAAAAACGGAACCTAATGCCACTTTGCATTAAGCTCATTATAGTTATAAGCAGTACAAGGAGTAGGGAAAACAAGCCAGTGAGAAAAACTAGGAGGTGGCCGGCTCGACTTAAACCAGTTGATAAGAAACTGGACCGTAAAACTTCATCTAACCAACTTAACCCTGCGGTGACTGAGGCAAAAAAAGAAAAGGAAAAACACTGAACACAAGTCCTTCATCTATACCACTTTTTTTTTTATAATATTCGCAATGCAACATTCCAACATTTGTGCTTCTCTGTTATAGACTATTGACCCGATAACTTCAACTGAATTTCTTTCTTCAAATTGACATCTTTGTTGGCACACTGAACGTCAACAGCGCCCCTACATAGCAATTTACTGTTCACTATTGCTAACAATGCTAAAGAATGTTAGTGAATGCATCCATTGTATTCACTAAAAATGCATACACTGACAATGACAATACTGGTTCGTCTGCGGGCTCTACATTTTACCCCATATGATACCCCCTACATCAATACCCAATTTCCCAATTAGGAGTAATACAATAAAAATGTCATAAACACAGGTCAACATAATTCATTTAAGTATGGTCTGTATTTCAACTCATGTCAACAAAACCACATGATACGTAACACAGTCAGAAACTGCATCCCATAAAATTTATAAGGGACTTCATTTGACTGTCAATATCTTTGCTCGTAAGAATGTATGTTAGTGGTTCCCTTACCGCTATGTTAGTTAGTTAGATAGAGTTTTACGGCCCAGTTTCCAGCCTGTTGGTTCAAGTCGAGCCGACCACGGTCTTTTTTTCAGTTGTGGCTCACTGGCTTACCTTAATGAAAAGAATTACCGAGACGGATAGAAAATTACCTAAACATAAATGTTGACGACGGATCGGACAAATTGAGGCCCAAGAGGGCCACCAGGGCATGGTCATATACGAAGTTAAAACAATTGGCCAATACACAGTATAATTGAGAACTTCAACGACCAACCTATTCTAGCAGGTCCCTCTTTAATTAGCAGTGTGATTATTCACCAATGAATTATAAACATCTTTAAAATTGCCCAACCAGTTGGAAGTATAGCTTCTAATGGACCCATGTTCTAAAAGCAGAGAATAGTTATTGCCGAAACTCGTAAAAGAATGAGAGACCGGGGAGTACAACTCCCTGCAATCTTGAGAGGCATTAATTAAGAAAAATGTTTTTCGTACGCTCCTTTCCAACTTACGGCGGCGCTCCGTTTGCAAGTCTTTCGGCCAGGGTTTCACATTTCGGCCAAAAAAATTTAAAATCTCCCCGACGTTACCCCGTCCTCTCTAAATTGAGCTTGCAATTTCCGCGCCGAGAATTGGCAAATGCTGCGCCGTGCGAAGAGCGACAACAAAAACTTTCGAAACATTCTATGGTAGGGCTAAGTAATATCAATATTTTTTCTTCATATTGCATTGACTTTTAAAAATTGTATAACAGCTCCTCTGTTAATACTTATTTCTCTCGTTTGTTTATGTTTTTGTTTTTGTATTGCTATCATTTTTGAAGCTTTGAAAAAGTTGTTTCCAAGTGCCACCCTCTGTTTTAACGTCTATAATATAAACAGTTTTCCAGAATTTATATTATAATACTTTCTTGAACCCTGCGTTACCCCATCCCTCCCGCTTGGTCAAACCATTGGAAAAACCATAGAAGATTATCACAATAATGGACGGATATTTTTAATTCCAAAAAGAAGGCGGGTTGGCTCAGCTAGCTCGCTGTTCGGGTTCCAATGGTAGTAAGGATTATGAAAAGTACCCAAAAGGTTTTTGACTGTTAATTGCCAAAAGACAATATTTGGTGTTGCTGGTTGCGGACAGTGGCGTGGGGGGGGGGGGACCTGGGAGCCTAGGCCCCCAGATTTTCCTCAGCTCCCCCCCTCCAATATTTGAATGGAAATAAACTTTGAAGTATTTCCTTCAAAAAAATAGTAAATAGATAAAATGTGCAACAATTAAGAAAACATGCATGGTTGTGTGTCAAACACATTTTGCATTTTGTGCGCACGTATGAAATTAAGTGATAACTTCAAATGCTTACTTTCACTAAATTAGATACCGTATACAATCTGCACTGTCGTCTATTACATTTCACTTCGAAGATGAAACGAACGTCTCGACGACAAACCCGAATCTGACTTTTCTAGGTTAAGACCCTCTCTGCCTTTTGAATGGCTGGTTGATTTACTAAAAACAAGGCAATCATACACTGGAGGCCATTCTTACACGAGCATTTTTATACTTTATCATACACAAAATATGCCGTAAGGGTAAGAAACTGCCTTCGAATAATTCTTCCCTTCCATCCTTAAAAAGAAATCCTATGTCGCGCCTCACTCCTGCCCATGACAAGTGCCACTGTAGAACGATTTTTACGACAATTCCTCTTTTTACTTGTTGACAATGGCATCCTACCGGATTTATAAAATGTCCACAAGGTCGGATTTCATGTGTTTCCCGCATGATCCATACTTCTGCTTTGCGGTTTAAATATTTTGAGAGGTTTACTCGTAGTTTTTTTTAATTTTGACTACGTAATGTACAAATGACTGAACAAATACTGCACCATTTTGCATCTAGATACCACTGAAAAACGGAAAATATTGTTTCTTTGGCAGTATGTATGTCACTTGTAAAATATCTACAAAAACTAAAAATGAGTATTTTGAAATTTTTCATGTTCCCCAAAAAGGAAAACCCTACAACGTAGGCCTGTAATCAGTTCAACGTTTTGCCAAACATAGCACCATTTTGCATCTAGGAAATCTAAGCAAAGAAATTTTCTCAGCGGGGGACACAACTACTTTTGGTTTTCCTGTTAAAGCTGAAATCCATTCAAATATTGTCGCATTTGCTATCTACGTCCTCCTGAAGTTTACAACTTTTCCCAAGGAAAAGGGAGAACCGGTTCCCTTTAGCCTCATCCCCCAAGCCACAGAATCAGAAATGCCCAGTTTTGGGGTCCCTAAAAGGTGTATGTATTACCATTTTTCGTAGACTGATTATATATTCTCATTATTTGATGAGTGGTAGACATAAAATTCGTATTTTAAGGCTGGGTACATCCAGCTTAAAACACATGGGAAGTGCTGTTTCCGGCCATCTGGACGGTTTGTAAAGCCCCAAATTTTCTTGTACCCTCCACGCCAATGATGGTGGCGCTCCGCTTAGATAGCCTTGCCGCGCCAGACCCTAGGAGGTACCAGGCCCCGCCCCACTTGTTGTCTATGTCCCTTAAAAATTCCATCCTGACCACCCCCACTGCGGAGGGCATTCATTCATGTTTCCAATTTATGATTAGACATGTGTTAAGGGAAGGGGTGGCGCCAGCGGGGGGGGGGGAGGCGGGAGACCATGGCCCCCCGTCGGGGACCACTCCCCCCCCCCGTCGGGGAAGGTCGGCGGTTTCGTCGGGGAGGTCTAAAAAATTAATAAATAAAAAAAAGGAAAAAGAAAAAACCTACAAGGACCGAAATTACTGGATGTTTGAACATACTTTTTGTTTTGAATTGCTATTTTAATAAATATCGGAATCGATTTTCAATCACTTCTTCTTTCCTCGGTTAAAACTCATTTCTTTTCGTGCAACTTGTCCTATATCCACCCCTGCCGTGGAAGGTCGACAATTTCCTTCGGGGAGGCCTAACAATGAACGTAAAGGACTGAAGTTACTGGATGGATGATCATGAACTTTTATTCTTTTTTAACTATTTTATTCTTTTGTAACGGTATTTTAATGCCTATCTGAATCTGTTTTAATCACTTCTCACTAGCTCTGTTATCCCTCATCCCCTGTCCTTCTCCCTGTTGTTGAGAACATCCGATTTCGTCGGGGAGCCTTCATCTGCATGCCCACGTTAAACTGATAAAAGATGCGGGTCCTATAATCTTCAGTCATCCGGACGGTCTTCTTGATTTTGCTCACTAGACTGCTAGAAGACAATGCTCTTCAAGGAAACTCACAATTTCGAAGTTTCCTGACAAAAACAGACGAGAGGTTGTTCAGGTGCATGCGGTGACCAATGTTCTGCCACCTGGCCTGCCCCGACAGCCGAATTCTAGTAACGGCAATGAAAATCAGACAGGCCGTTTCAGCTACACACAGGCTGATGATAAACAGTAGTGTGAAAATGTCTCCCAATAAGTCTGATTGAAAATTCATTTGGAGCCACCTTGTAACGTGACATATTTTCAAAAATTCAAATACATAGAAAGAAAAATCATTTATAGTCTGGAGTTCGGGAAGTCACGAAGAAAATCCCATCTTTTTAGCGGGCCTTGCAATGGACTACAACGACGATTCCTAATAGAGGCAAAAACACTGGTATGTTTTAAATTCCCTTGTAGAGTTTCCCCCGAAAAGAAGTAAGAACATTACATCTAATTAATTGCAGCAGTACCCTTTTACTTGGTAATTTTCTGATCACTTAGCAAGTTGTGTTTTTTCTATTGAATTGAAACTTTCCTTTTAAAAGAAAGCTCAAAATAACGACTGCTTCATTACTAGTTACAAGTCTGGGAAATGCCTGTTCCGGCTGTCTGAGAGTTTAGAATTTTTAACAATTTTCTGTGTACACGCTCCGCGCTAACTGATGGTGGCGTTCCGCTTAGATAGAGTGTTTTGGTCGAACAGATTACTTAACAGAACATTTCAAGCTTGCAAATTGTTCTTCGTTTTGGGACAATATTATGAAGTTGAAAATTTCATTGCAAAAGAAAGCTCAAAATAATGACTGATTTGTTTTTAGGTACGAGCCCGGGAAATGCCATTTCTTGCTGTCTGGAGGTTCTCAAATTTTTAAAAAATTTCTGTGTTCTGCATTTTGATAGTCTTTCGGGCAAAATTACATTTTTAGGACAAAAGAGACAATTCTGCCCCTCCGAAACTGAAACGCTCCCGTACGTCTATGTCAATATATGAAATATAAAACTTCAAAAGAATGGGAAGCCAAACTGTTTCCTCGGGAGAATTTTCACAATATGGTCCGAGGGCCTTAATCTGCATGATGATATCTGTCACAAAATTACATGTTTTTTCCAGTATAAGCTTCAGATTGTTAAAATTGGCAAAATTTTCCAATTTCGATGGATACTCCTTACATTAACTAACCAAAGCCAACTCTGTTAATCGCTCTTGAAAGTCATATCACTTAATAAATTACCCATATATTTCATAATAACTGTACCCCAAAACCAAATTTTCTTCCATTAAATTCCAAAATTTCTTCAATAAAATAAGCTCTAAATTTTCAAATCTTCGTTCAAAAAGGGAAAATATGTCAGGCAACCTAGTAACTTTTTAATGGTCCTCACAAAAGCAAAATTTCTTTAAAAATCTTAAATTTTGTCTTCAAAATAAACTCAAGATTTTTAAGTATTTGTTGAAAAGAAGGCCAAAAATTTCGCGCGCAACGCGCGCCTCAAAATCTGTTAATTCAAGTACCACCGAGACTGACTCAAAGCCTTTGTCGGGGCCCTGAAATGCTGGCCCAGTCTGTCGGGGAGCTTGCCCCCCTGTCGGGGAAATCCTGGCGCCACCCCTGGTTAAGGGTGAATTTTGATGCGATTCAAATTGTTCTCTTGTTTCATGAAATGTTTGAGGGTAATCCCCAATGACGAATTTATGTCGGATACTGTGATAAAAAATATATGGAAGGGCATGTTAAATTGTGCGCATTTTTAGCAGTTTATGAAAGTGTCGCTCCTTTGGAAATTGACCTCACCCCAATCTATAACTTTTCGTTACTTTTAACAAGGGCACTGGTCCACATTAGATAGCAGTTTTAATTGAAGGTTAGGGTGAGATTTTGCGACACACCAACACGGATGTTATGTAGAGTCATCAGGAAAGAAATAAGCACCATGTTGTGGTATAACCTTACCTAAAAAGATTAAATAGGGGACAATTTCTACTAACATGTCAAGGCAAAAGCGGGAGATTTGTCAAAAATTGCTATGAAGTTTAATTTGAAAAAACCTAGGACATGGAAAGAATCAGTGGTTCAAATAGAGGTTTTAGTTCAGTAACGGCGCTGTATTTCTGGCAAATATGGGAGTATTCATAACAGAGAATGTAACTGATGGTGACTGCACAGTTACAGAGTACACAGTATGATCTTTCAATCCCAGTTAGTAAATAGGCATGGGTAATGTAAGTGTGACCAACGCGAGCCCTAGTCAGGAATAAATCATCACTTCATTTTATAAGGGACCGTTGGTTTAACTCGGTGCAATTTGTGTTCGGGGAAGGAATCTTACAGCATTAGCAATTTTACAAAGTCATCGATCTTAGGATGGTAAACAGCGGGAGGTAAGTACAGACGAACTTCATAGGACTTCTTTAGCACCAGATCGAATGTCATCCATAGGTAAACAAGTATACCATGGTATATTGAAGATGAACGATTCGAGACTGGCATCACTTGGCAAAATTTGTAAGTGTACAATGCATCAACTTAAGAATAAGTACACCTCATGCATTCTTAGCTAAAGAAGGGCGTACGCCAATTTTTACCTGCAGTACTGCTGGTGTCGTACTAGCTAATACTAGCCTATATCTTTTCAACCTTTATGACTGGGTATAATTCTTATTCTTAGAAGGGTACTACAATGTTTGACAAAATTCGTTGAAGACACAACTTCCCCTCTCAATGTTGCCCGAAAATATGCTGTTTATGGCATACAGTCACTCTTTCTGCACAACATTTGTGGGTTTCCTGTGAGCCTGAGATTCGAAGAAATGATGATGAAAAAGTTTTGTTCAAGGTTGTAGAGGTCAAACATATTATTTACATTCTTTAAAATTCATTAACACTATTTTCATTCCTTTTGATTTTTTTCATATGAAGTGAGGTACCAATAGAAGGGTTGAAATAAGAGGTGAATTCTCTACCGTTATTATAGAATAATGATCAGAAAATATTACTTATTAGACATTGCTCTTCAAACCAAACTTCACCTGATTATCAATTACTGTTGGTTTTCCTCGTCTAAACTAGTTTTATAGCCATTGTTTGCACAAATAAATGAATACAAACTCAACTTCAGCTTTCATGATTTTATTCACCACTCCTCAAAACAACAATTGGTTTTCTACTGAACTACACAAAGATTACAAAACATCTCTTGATTCGATAGAATGAAAGCAAAATATAAAAAAAATCTACTTCCAATACACCAACACAAATTCTGAAACAGTTAAAGTAGGCCGTAATCCCCTATCATTTATAAAAGTAGTAACATTGCTCTTTAAATCAAATTTTAAGACAATACGATGCGTCTTCACGTTTTTTTTTTTCTTTCTTGTGTGTTACTACAGTAACTAGGAAACAATTGTGTAGTTTCCTGCCGTGAAGACGAAGAATATTTTTTCTTTTAAAATGTAAATTTTATCAATATATGGCCATTTAAAACACATTTTAACGTTTTAAAGGAAGTTTATTGAAGTTGGATGCATGAATATTGTATAAGCAAAAATAAGTAGGCTAAAAAGGTTGTCTAAAAATGTCCTTGCAATTATTCCGGAGGTTTTCAAATTTCTCTCTTAGTTGTCATTGCCAATAGCAGAATTTGTGAGCAGATTTGTAGCCTTTGAAACATCCATTAAAACATTCAAAACCTTGTTTTTCGTGACAATTAACTTTACCCAAATACATCATTACCTGCTCTTTTCATTCTGGCTACAAGTTTTTTCTTTCTCATAAATTTCAAAAGACATAAACAATAGAAATTTTTTGAAACATTCTCAACATTTGAAACTTGAAATCATCCAACTTTCCTAAAATCTCATTGTCAAATGAAATATCATACTTATATACAAACAGTAAGTCACTCAAAGTACGTAAGAAAAAGGGTGCATAAAACTTTTATTTAGATGGAGGAGTGATGAAATAGTGCAAACATTTATATCAGGCTCAATCGTTTGTCAAATATTCGTTCCACGTCTTCAGGCTTTGCCTCGCTCAAAGAATACTGAAAACATTTAATACAGATTGTAAGTGTAGGACTTGCAAAACATTCCCATTATATGGCTTTTGTCTTGAAATTTCCTGTTAATTAACTATAAATAATCTTTTTCATATAAATTCAATTTACATAAAATCTGATGATGCAAATTTTACAAACAAAATAATATCATTCCATGCTTTTTGTATCTGAAATGTCTCGTATAGATATTTTTCTTTAAATTAATAGTTTTACAAGTTTCTTTCCAACAATTACTGATAAAACTTCATGGAAAGAATTTTTAATAAGAGATTTTCTCACGACATCAAGGTTTTTAATCTTGCACTAACGATGGGCGGTACAATGAAAGGTTTGTCTATAAAGAAAGGGGGAGAATATACACAAGAAACCGACAGACATTGACAAGCAATGATTATTGTAATATTTTACGGATATTGTCACCCAATTATCACAGTATATCATTCACTTTTACGCAGCCGCAAAGAATTGTTATGGTATTGTATTCCATAAGATTCGACTTTTTCATTGTATAAATTTAACAAACAACATACCACAATTTACATTTCAAATTATATTTTCTGTGATGCTAAATGTAGATCTTACCCTTGGGAATGGATAGAGAGATCTGTCTCACAAACTTTACACTTTCTTGTCGGTCTTCCCAGTGTAACAATTTCAAAAAAGAAATTATTTTGTAAGTTATGGGCGTTTCCATCATTTTGTTTTCAATGCCTTCAAGGACAATCCTCGTACAGTTATGATTTTGCAGCTCGTCTTTCATGGCTAAGATTTGAATCACAGACTATTACCGTATAAAGTTTTTTTCATGCATGCCTTTATAGCTAACCTTGTGTGAGCCGTGAAATGAGAAAGTAGTATTACTACATCTATACTGTTTTTTATTTTATACAACTTTCGACGACTATTCTCCCTTAGTCATGTCAACGTATCGGTACTATATTAGCCTCAAACTAAAAATCAAAAGCGGCGTCGCTGTTTGCCTTTGATTTACTGCTTCTCATTAATGGTTTGTGGTCTTTAAGTTGTCCTACCGAATGATGCCACAACCAACAAGAACGACAAAAGTACTTGAAGCACATCTGTTCTCGGCAGAAGAAAGGTCCAGTGACGCAGCTACACAAACTGCAAAGAGAATCCTCTAGGTAAGGGTCAATCTGAACCTACAGTGGAAGTGAAAAAAAGAAACAATGTCAATCTGAACGTACAGTGGAGGTGTAAAAAGGAAACAGAAGGGTCAATCTGAACCTACAGTGAAATTGAAAAAAGAACGGTTTTCAAGGTATAATAATTATTCATTATATAAAATTGGATATTGATGTAGGACTACATTTTTTCTTAAATGAAATTTTTTATGAATTTTTTTATTCACCTGACTAGGGCTTGCATCGGCCACACTTACCTTCACCATTTCTATTTACTACACGGGATGAAAGACCATATTGCATACCCTGTATTTGTTCTTTCACTGTGGATGCATACCTCAGAGGTAGGTATTCAATGTTATCACCGTTAGCCGCATTCTCGATGACTGTTTATGAATAGTTCCATATTCGCCAGAAATAGTACCCTTGCCCGCCTAAGATAACAGACTTATTTTAACAGACAGATTCTTCCTACTTTACTACAGCGTCTACATTACTACAGCTTATCGGTATTTAAACATTAAAATTTCATAAAACTTTAGTCTAGACCATAGAAACACAATGCGGGAAATAGATTGATTATTACAGCATACAAAACAAGTAAGTCAATAACCACAATAACTGCTTAAAGAAGGAAATCTTATCTTGCCTTTTTCACAAATTTAGGTGTCTTCACTTCAACAAAGGCAGTGTTGACTGCTTTCATGTAACTGTGAGTGTTGTTGAACGTTACCCGTCCGGAGCCTGCAAACATTTCATAAATCACAAACCAGTATTAAAAGGGACGTTTCCATCTTCATCTGGATATAACGAAATCACAATTACCTTCTCAACTGCATTAAAATCATCTTCAATGTTTCATAAATAACTATCGCAAATTTGAGGTAAATATTTAACCAAAGATGAAACACTCTTTCAGCAAAAGCGTGAAACACATTTCAAAAGAACCAGCTGCTATTACATCGCTTCATAGGGTAAAACGATATTTAGAAATGTGACTGCATGTGTTAGTCTAAGAAGTAATTTCATTAGGCAATAGCACCACTCTCCATCAAAACTTGTAGAAAAGAAATTCCTTGTAATGGAAGGTCCTTCTAACACTCTTAAGAAAAACCCTTTCCCTTCAAACTTACAATCTTAAGTTTCTATCCCGCGGAAATCGACAAGAGCACATGGCCATGTTAAAAGTGAAATGTAGTCACAACGATTAGTATAGACTATCCTATTTTATGAACGATCTTGGGAAGCACATGACAGTATTTATCTCACTGATTTGTGAAATTAACGATTATTTATTTGTTGGTTTATACCTTAAACACAGGTAATATTACAAATTTTCTTAAATATAAGGAAGCATTCTTAGAGAAGAAATACGATAATATATGTGAGAATAAGTTGTTGCTTCAAACATTTGGGCACTTGCCTATAGGCTTTTTAAACAATTGTACCAAATTCATCGTTAGTTAGTTGGATGGGGTTTTCCAGCCCAGACTCCAACCAATTGGTTCAAGTCGAGCCTTTTTTCCAGTTGTGGCTCACTGGCCATGCTTGCAATGCAATCCACCGGGAAGTTACTTTTACAAAGCAACTGTTATAGTAATTTACACTGAAGCGAGTGAACTTTTCTTTGTGCTTCCTGCAAAACTGTAGTATAACTCGAAAACAAAAATTTGAGCAGTTGAAGGTAAGATAATAGAATACTACAAAACGTAATGTATCCTGAAGATACATTTTGGGAAGAAATCTATTTCTAGTTTTAATTTAAATTACTCGAAAAAACGTATTTAGCAATTACTCTAATTTGCCCAACTTTGTAAACACTTTTTAATTTTAAACGTGTTGAGTTATTAAATACTAACAATTTGCAGTTAAAAATATTTAAAAGCGAAATAGTTAGGAATTAACAAGTGTGTTTAGCATCTAAACATGCTTCAAAGTGGGGAAATCCCTAAATACGATTTTTAAAGTGTGATGAATGTACAAATTAAAAGAGTACACATAAGGAGGGGGTTATTACCCTGCATAACTATGGGGGAACTGAGGACCGTTCACATTTTAATTCCCTGGCAGTTTTGTAGACAAAAGGACAATAATGTCTCAATTACCCGCTTCAGTATTTCGATATTTATAGGAGACTATATTCTCTTGGGGGGGGGGGTCCTTTTTATAAAGGAAATGACGTAAAGCACAACCAAAGCTCTTAAAAACATTATGTTTGATGTTCTTCATTCCGAAACTTGTTTAATTTCTAAGCCTAACGTCCTCAATCCTGGCAAGACCCCTGATGAAAAGAGAACATACCTATGGGGTATTTATGTTTGTCCGTATCAATACCAGCGTAAACAACACCACCAAATAAGTCATTCATAACTAAGGCCAAGAATTCAGCGTTCATCATCCCATGTAAAGCCCCTACAAATACTGTTTTGTCCGGATCTAATCTGTGGGAGTTGCATTGCACGAAATTACTGTCGGAGATGACCCATGGAATGACTTGAACCTGTAAAACAAAGAAAAAAGTGTTAGGCCTACATTAACTTACGTTACAATGAAAAACTTCAGATGGGAGATGTTTCCTGAAATTAAATGCCGTTCATCAAAACGTATCATAAATTTTCTCCGAAATTGAGAAAGAATTTGCCCCAACTGGGGACACATAATCAGCCCATAACATAAGTTTTATGTTACCCGATCCACTAACAACAGACAACGCCCATATTCACTTTGTAAATGTGTATACGCACCCATTATACTCGTTATAGCCTATGAGTGTTAAATTTCAAGCAACATTCCGGGAGACCTTTTTACCGTTGAAATTTGACATTTAATTTTTCAACTTACCTCTTTGCTACGCATTCTTCTGCTTGATATTTTGAAATAAAATTCTCCCCCTCCATTGAAGTCATGAGTACAGGATTGAAGCATGGACCGCACAGCTTTCTCCGATTCGAAGAGCACGTAAACATAACCTATAGAGAACGAATGAACCAGTATTATTAAGGTGGTAAACAGCTGTCAAATAGTATTTGTGTGTGTTTAATTCAGTCTAATACCACGATAGAAACATTCTCAAATTGCGACTTGCGACATGTTATTTAATTAAATTAGGTGTCATGACACCGGTACAGTGTCCTACCTTCTGGTTCAATCCAGGTCGCCCCCCCCCCCCTCCGCATTTTTTCCAGTTGTGGCTCACTGGCGTGTTTCCCTACTTTACTGCTTATGCTGAGCACCAAGCACAATGGTTCCATTTTCGAAGTCTTCGGAATGAGCCGGCCAGGAGACGAACTCCAGACCTCCGGATTGCAAGTGGGATGCTCTTGACCACAAATTGCAATATATTAAGCTGTTCAACGCACATCTAATATCATTTTAAATGATCAAATGCTTCATATTATTTTCACCTATGTTAACTTCATACCCAGGACTCTGGGGCTTCACCTTATACCGTTTCTGTAAGAAAAGGGCCCTTGCAACCCCGCAGGACCCAAAGATGGGCACTCAAATCAAACCACGTCCTTGGCTGGAGTTTAAGCATCGTCATCTATGGAGGCCTAACTTTACACCTACCGATGCATTACTGCTTTTGTTGTTATCTTTTATTTCGTTTTATCTGTTTGAGTCTGTGGCCTCCACTATTAGTTTAAAGGGCAAGAGCAGTCACCACAACTTGAAGTAGTGTAGTAGACTGTGCGATTTCATGATTGGCTGTTAAGAGTCATGTGACAACATTTTCCTCTTCAAATGTGAAACTTACTAGAAGTATCTGCTTGGTTCACCTTGAATATGCAATATTGAATTTATAAAATATGATGGCAGATACTTTGATGAGAAAAAAGAGGAAAATTGTAATATTTAGCTGCTGCTTCAACATAAGTTTTGCGGGACTGCTCTTGACCTTTAAAGGGTCCGATAGATTGCTAGAAACATCATCATGTCAAACTTTATTAAGCTAACCGTGTGCAGTTACCGACAAGTTCGAAAACCGAACCCTTGCCCACTAATTGCATACGGGCTAGACGTTAACTGTGTAACAACAAGCAGTAAGTGACACTATTTTTTAAATGCAGTATATTCATTTAGCTGTGTGTATAGATCACCATTCATACATTGGGAGGGAGTCAACAAATGATTTTTGCCAGAAAATAATCTGCAAACTTCGTTGACTAATAAATTGCAAAGAGAAATATTCAGTTGTCGTAGTCTTGCACCCCATTATCAACCGTTTCCACACAAAATGAGGACGTTGTAACAAAGCTTACGAAATGAAAGATAATGACTAAAAAAGTAACTTACTCGAATATTTTTAATTTGCAAAACAATTCAATGTCAGGTGTATATGAAAATACATATAGGCTATGGCAACTGTACAGATGTGGCACTGGTAACTGATACATCTTTGACTCATTCAGAATACGTGTTTTGTTGAGGTACTTCCTCCAGAAAAAACACAAACAAACAAACAAAAACAAACAAACAAAACAAACAAACGTGTGCAACTCTCTTAAAAGTTTCATACTAAAACCCTCCATCGTTAGGGTTATTCATCCTGTGTTCTCATTACCAATTTGATTTTTGAACAGATGGGCTATATGGTCGTGTGTATATTGAATTTTCAATTACAGTTCACAAACCCTTCTTCCAATAAGCTAGATAACCTACCCCTGAGGCCTACCCATGGGGGTAAGGTGTTATTAGAGGGGTAGAGTGGCGTCAGGCAAAGGAAAGAGGCAGGGTCACCGAGAATCTGTGAGGCATCTTGAGGAAATTAAATATGTTAAAGGCCTGATCCTCTCACCCCAAACAGTTATAATTCTCCTAACCTACTTTCTTAAGCCCCTCCCACTCCTGTTTAAATTTCATCATTTAGACACAATCACAGTTTAATGCACCAGGGTGAGTATACAAGACTCCACCGTGTAATCAAAACGCTCTCAGTAAACGGTACAGCCTGTGTAATATGAGCTATGGTACTTTGCATTGTTTGAACTAGCTCTCAATCAAAGAGCTGGCCAATTGAGAATTTCTGTAAACCACTACAAAAAATGTGATTTGGGGTGAGACGATTAGCCCTTTTAGCAGGTGATGCTGTGGTAAACTCATGCTTTGAGGATAAAAGGTAACTGAATGGCACGGAGACGACATGTTTTGAGTGGGCAGGGGTGAAAATGTGTAAATATCCTCCAGGGGATATCTATATCTGAATTCCTACGTTTTCTTTACAAGAAAAATCTCAAATTTCCTTCCTTACTGATGGTGCTTGGAAAAGTCTCCTCTTTCTAGAACAGTCCTGATATTTAGTGTTCATATAAGACCGATATCATTGGCATCTTAAGGTAGTCTGTACAAAATTTGGAAAAGTGAAATAAGACAAGAAATAAGAAAAGTGGTTTCTTACCCTTTCCCTTAGGCGGATATCTTGGATGTTTCATGTCCTTTCCTGGCCACTCTATCTTAACATTTCCAAACATCTTAAAGCTGGTGTGAATTTCAACTGCAACAGACCATTGTGAAGATGATACATATGCTTTCCCATACAACTTGCAATTGAATCTAAGTACATGATATTTTACGTGTTTTTAAGAGATGCTGTTTTTCTCTATTTGATCTAACCCAGTGCTTCTCGATCGGGATCCAAATGCACCCCCAGGGGTGAATTCGAAATGCTCTGGGTGAAATTTGGAAAATTCGGGAATTGGGGCTGAATTATACACAAAGGGGAAATTTTGTGGATAGGGGAAAATTTGCATGAATTGAGTTTTCATACTCAGGATTGAAAATTCACAGCTTTATCTGATCGGTAGCCATCAGTCAGAATATAGCGAGTATAACTGCACATAGTTGGTGTTTAGAGAGATAAACGGTTACCAATGGCAATAAGGTTCACACTGAACAAGGGTCCTGAAATCTCTATTGCGCTTATGGGTAAATTTGTGGCCTGTATTCTTTAATTATAAGTTTGAAACAAAACCTAACTAACATGTTCTAGTTTTTTAGTTTGGTCGTAATTTGATGTTTTACAGTAGTAGGGGTGAATGGTGGAAAGTGGGAAGGTGGATCATAAAGGTTGAGAAGCACTGGTCTAATTAGAGAAACTTACATCAGATAATGTGAAAAATGGCATTTTGGTGTGTCAAAAAGGGTAAATTTTTTCCATCAAGATATAGTAAATAAAATAGTACGTGAAAACTTCAGACCGAGAGACTCGCTGTTTCAACATGATTTAAAATCCGTATTATCGTATACACTGATTATATCTTTGGCAAACACTTTGGCTGCATTATGAATCAATCTATCCATGAAACCAGGTTTAGTTACAACTTTGATAACCTTTAATGAATTTTAAAATCTCACAAAATATCGAGATATTGGTCTAGGCATTCTCTAGTGCAGTGCTTCTCAACCTTCATGATCAACTTCCCCACTTGGACATTTTTTCCAGTTGTGGCTCACTGGCTTGTTTTCACTACTCCATTGCTTATGCTGAGCACCAAGCACAATGTCAGGAGGAAAAGTCTTCCGTGTGGCCGATGACCCGACCAGGAGTCGAACTCACGACTGCAAGTCTGATGCTCTTACCACTTGACCATGCAGTCGGTCAGGTACGGTATGGTGGGTGCTAACTTTGCTTAAATCAACATTTATAAGAAAAGGCCATTCGGTGGATTTTAAACCATGAAATTTGTTCCTTTATGTTCACCATACTCACATTCCGTGATATCCCAAGGAACGCCACCTAGAAAAACTTTACACGAGTAAGTCGGATTGCAGTGTTTCTTTGGGGGAAGTTGACCACTCCAAGTACAAGACGGTTCTACCATAGCTGAAAATTAAAAACACGAAACATAATATATTCAAATTTGAAAGGTAGATATTTTACTACTGAATACTCTTTTGATACTCATGAAGTGAACCCTAAGACAAGGGCAGTCCCCAAACTTTATTTGAAAATCAAAGCTAGTGAGACAGTTTTCATCTTACTTGTCTTTCAAGTATCTTTCATGATATTTCATGAATTAAATATTGCATATTCAACGTAAGCAAACGGGCGCTGATCCATCCAACGCAGAAAGAAGGGGGCAGGGGTGGCGTCAGGATTTCCCCGACGGGGGGGGGGGCAGGATTTCAAGGCCCCGACAAAGTTAGTCCAGGTGGGAGGTGACTTAACATTTTGAGGCGCGTGGAGTGCGCAAAATTTTTGGTCTTGTTTTCAACAAATACTTTAAAATCTGGAGTTAATTTCAAAGAAAAAATTTTAAATTTCTTAAAAAATTTTGCTTTTTGTGAGGACCACTAAAAAGTTGGGGTATTTATTGAAGGATCTACCCTCCATATGGGAAATGTAAAAAAAGTTATATAGGAGACAGTTGTAAATATTTTCGGGTTTTGCATTTAATCGTACTAGGCCTACGTACTAGGTCTACGTACTAAGACTTTTAACACCGAGACTAGGTTGCCCGAAAAGGTTTTTCCTTTTTTGAACGAAGATTTGAAAATTAAGAGCTTATTTTATTGGAGAAATTTTGAAATTTAATTGAAGAAAATTTGGTTTGGGGGTACAGTTATTATGAAATATGTGGGTGTGATATGTCTTTCAAGAGCAAAATTAGGTAGAATGTTGCAGTGATTAACAGTGTTGGCCTGTGTTTGTTTATTGTACGAAGTATCCATCGAAATTGGAAAATTTTGCCACTTTTGACAATCTGAAGCTTATACTGGAGAAAACTTGTCATTTTATGACAGATTTACGGGTTTTATGAAAGAATCTGATCTTCTTACGAGAAAATCAAGTAGGGCGTGATCAATAGTTTGGTTGGAGTTACTGCATATCATCATGCAGATTAAGGCACTCGGACAATATTGGGAAAATTCTCCCGCGGAAATAGTTTGGCTTCCCATACATTTGAAGTTTTATATTTTATATATTGACAAAGACGTTTCAGTTTCGGAGGGGTAGAAATGTTTCCTTTGTCCGAAAAATGTAATTTTGCCCGAACGACTATCAAAGTGCAGAGCACAGGAATTTTTTAAAAATTGAGAACCTCAACACAGCAGGAAATGGCATTTCCCGGGCTCGTACCTAAAAACAAATCAGTCATTATTTGGAGCTTTCTTTCGCAATAAAAATTTCACTTCATAATATTGTCCGAAAACCAAGAACAATTTGCAAGCTTGCAATGTTCTGGTATATCTGTTCGACCAAAACACTCTATCTAAGCGGAGCCCCACCATCAGTTTGGCGCGAAGCGTACAGAAATTGTTAAAAAATCTAACCCCTCAGACAGTCGGAACAGACATTTCCAAGACTTGCAACTGGTAATGGAGCAGTTGTTATTTTGAGCTTTCCTTTAAGATAAAAATTTCACTTCAATAGAGAAAACCCAACTTGCTAAGTGATCAGAAAATTACCAGATAAAAGGGTACTGCTGCAATTAATTAGATGTAATGTTTTTGTCTCTTTTCGGGGGAAACCCTGTAACGGAATCGTCGTTGTAGTCCATTGCAAGGCCCGCTAAAAAGATGAGATTTTCGACGTGACTTCCCGAACTCCAGACTATAAATAATTTTTCTTTCTATGTATTTGAATTTTTGAAAATATGTCACGTTACAAGGTGGCTTAAAATGAATTTTCAGTCAGACTTATGGGAGACATTTTCACACTACTGTTTATCATTAGCCTATGTGTGGATGAAACGGCCTGTCTGATTTTCATTACCGTTGCTAGAATTCGGATGCAGGGGCAGGCCATTGGCAGAACATTTGGCACTGGCATGCACCTGAACAACCTCTCGTCTGGTTTTGTAAGTAAAATTCGGAATAATGAGTTTCCTTGACTAATATGGTCTTCTAGAAAGAAAAATCAAGATGACCGTCCGGATGACTGCAGTTTATAAGACCCGCATCTTTTATCAACTTAACGTGGGCATGCAGATGAAGGCTCCCCGACGAAATTGGGTTTTCTCAACAACAGGGGCAAGGGCAGCCTTCCCCGACGGGGGCATAACCTTGAGAATTGAAGTTGGGATGAGTAATAACAGAGCTAGTAAGAAGTGATTAAAACAGATTCAGATAGGCATTAAAATAACGTCACAAAAGAATAAAATAGTTCAAAAGAAAAAAAAGTTCATGATCATCCTTCCAGTAACTTCAGTCCTTAAAGTTCATTTTAAGGCCTCGCCGAAGGTAATTGCCGTCCTTCCACGACGGGGGAGGAGAAAGGACAAGGTACATGAAATGAGGTTTAACCGAGCAAAGAAGAAGTGATTGAAAATAGATTCCGATATGTATTAAAAGAGCAAATATGTTCACTCATCCACTAATATTTGTCCTTGTAGAGTTTTTTCTTTTTCTTCTTTTTTTAATTAATTTTTATTTTTTTAGACCTCCCCGACGATATCGCCGACCTTCCCCGACGGGCATGGTCCCCGCGGCCCCCCGCTGGCGCCACCCCTGGTGGGGGCTGACTTAAAGCGGCCCATTGAGTTGGTTCATGAAATTCAACAATTTTTCCAAACCTGTTCAGTTTTCTTCACATACCAATGACAAATGGTCAAACTTAGACATTCCCCGAGCCCTCAGACATACAAATAACTGTCTTATGAGTGAGTTATTTACGGTTCAAGACCGTTTTCAAAAATTCGTGACCAGACACTTTTTCAAATTATGTACAAAACCGTTACAAGTCAGGACACACAAAAATTCAAAATTTAACGTTTTCTGTGGGTTTTGGAATTGAAACTGGACTTGTTATGCTAACTTGAAGCATTGCTATGTGGTAGGGACCCTTTGAAACTCATTACCGTTATCGATATCAACTCAATGAGCCTCTTTAAGAGAAAGCAAGTGGTGTGAGGGAGTTGCTAATTTCGCGTATGCTTTATTGTTGATGTGGCGAAGGGGGCTGTAAAAGTCCCATTCCCCCTCCCCCTTGGATCCGTGCATGGCCATATGGTCATATGATTCTCAGCAGCCATTTATGAAAAAGGGCATTTTCCCTTTAAAGAATGTAATATTTGTTGTTATTTTGGTTTTGCTGTTTTGTCAAATGCTTATTTTAATTCAAACAGAAATCGACATAATAAACAAAAAGCTTATATATAGGTCGAACGTGGTAGGATCGACTGTAAATGTAGGTCAAAAAATTGGTAATGATTCGATCATGAATTAATTAAAATTCATGATCGAATCATTACCAATTTTTCGACTTTATGAAATTATGTAAGGGACGGGAATGTGAAATCGATTCCGAGAGATTTTACCGACGTCACAAGCACCGTCCCTTTTGACTTGCAAAACTCATGTGAAATCAATCTATAATTCGCTGTCGCGGGGAGCTATGTAAATTAGATGCAGCAAGGGTTAAGTACCGGGTATGTATATGCATGACATGAAATCTTTACGCCCATTCATTACCGGCAGCTTGTCTGTTCAGCTTCGCCAATTGTTCCATTCCATACGGATCGGGATCCATGTTTACAGGTCCTCCACCAAGAAGATTTGTGAGCCCCAATAACCGTCTTTCTTCCAGCATCTTGGCAGCCAGAGCTTCCAGCTCGCTGTTATTATCCAGAAATGTCTTGACATCGGCTGCCGTCACTCCGACTGTTGACGTTGCTGGTGTGTACTTACTTAATTGTTGACTATTAGGGTTACCGATGGAAAGATAATTCTGTAAAAAATACACCGTCGAAAAGCATTTTGTAATTAATATTGATGGTGCCAAAAATTCTTGGAATCGAATTAGCCCAGTTGGTTTTACTTTTTTTTATTCATCTTGTGCATGTAATCTGGTAATGTTCCAATTTTCTCTTGTAAATTATGGCTGTACAGGACTAGTGCTGTCGTCCTAACTGTGAAACTGTAGGGGGGGGGTGACTTTGGAAGTTTCTGGTTCAATTCTTTCATTTGCCATACGTTCAACAGGTCATGGCTTCTAAAATAGTACTAAGGAGGATAATATTCACTTAAAGAGCCAGGACATAGCTATGGAACTAAGGTGACGCATTGTCCTCCCGTCCACTTGGAAAAAGTGGACGTAGGGTGCCATAAGCAATTCACTCGTCCAATTAATGCAGAACCAAGCCCATGTTCACTTCCACAGCTTATAAGCTAATTAAATCAGACAGTGTTAGATTATATGACATATTGCATACATTTTTTAATTGCGCCAAGGAATACATTGCTTCTTTTGTTTCACGATAATTGCACTGTGGGTCAGTTTGGGTCGAAGTCATGTTTTCCCAGTCCTCCACATTTGAGAAGCTATTGACACTATTGCTAGTCGGTTAACAGAACTTAAGCTCAAACTGAAGTTCAATAGAATCTTCAAATCTGATTCCTATTCTCGCCCTAAAAAGTCATCTCTGCCAGACTGAATCTGTGATAACGTTAACGTCTCAACGCCTCCTGATAATAGAACTGAAATCATTCTAACAAAGTTTTGACAGAAATGCTCCCATGTCTGTTCATATTTGATGAAGCTTCATCATTTTTTGAACATTTGTGATGGGATTAACTGAAAATAACCAGTCTTATAGAAAAAAATCACATATTGAGTAAAATTGAAGAAAATAATAGCAAAACATATTTTTCTTACAATTGGTCTTAAAATATTGTGTTATACGTTTAAAGTTAATTTTCAGATCTTTTTTTTTAGTATTTTAACGTTTTTGTCAAAATTTTGTACTTCATGAAACAGTTCATGTGGTCAGTTGCTCGACCGATATTTGATGGTGACTGTGTCACTTGAACGCATTTCATGTAAGCTGGTCATACTGTGCTATTTATGGTCATGTGACATAAAAATGACGGTTGGATAATTGATGTGAAAACAAAAATATACCGCAATGCCCATCAAAATCCGTCAAAAAAGAACATTTACATTGTATTCTCTGTGATTTACACTTAATCATGCATAAGGACGAGCTCAATATGTAAATCTTGTGATGTCTAGGGAATCACATGCCATAAATGGCTAATCCTATCCTTTGTTTATGCAATTTTAATTTCAAAGACATTTTGTACATTAGTATGTCCTGATAATTTTTCTTAAGTTTGAAGCAAAAACTATCTGATGAATAATTAGAGATAATTAATACGGGGTTAACAAAACAAATGCTAACACTATGCAACACTCCACATCATTGTTTTAACTGTTAATATAACCAACTAGCTTCTTCAGAAATATTTTAACAAATACAAAGGGTTTATCTTGAGAACCGTAAAAAATATTGACCTAATTTCAGGTGATTATTTTCCAAGGGAAAGTTTACTCCTTGACTGCAAAGTAAAGTCAAGGCATTTTCCTGCTATGTCACACTACATGTACTGTAAATACTCCATGTGAATCTGCACAGTCAAGAGTCATGGATTCCTGCAGCCAGGCTAGTTGACACATGACTATATCCATTGAAATTCTAAACTTTATTAACCATAGACATAAGAGTTTATTTCTCAATATAAGGAAAATACATCTTTTGGCCATAAAAGAGGTATTATGTTTCCTTGCACACACATACATTGGAAGACATCACTAGCTAATTGTAAACTGTGAGTTACATACAAAACACACTGCTATATGAGAGTAAAGGCTGGAGTATACCAGCATAATTTGTTAGGGGCTTTCTCCCTTGGGAAAAACTTAAGGTTACTATAAAATGGTTTGCTACAAATATGTCTTGTAACAGATAGATAGTTGTTCTCTAATAGATATTTGGCAGGAAGTGAGTTTATTAGTTTGAAAAAGGTAGATTTTCTGTTTGGTTAAAATTTTGATAACCTGTGGAGGATGCCTATTGGCAAAGAAGTACACTTTTCCAGCATTTAGGGAATGGTGGGAAATATTTGATGTCACTAGGCATGCTGATTACTTTTAAATGTTAAGAGCAAAAGCTCTCATTCCAACCTTTGATTTGAAGCAACAACTTAATCTCATATTTTTCCTCCCTTATCTTTCATAATATTCTAACATTTTAATATCCCATATTGTATAGGAAAAGAAAGCATTGCAACCACTGATAAATTTCACGTTTCAGGAGAAAAATGTTGTCACATGACTCTCAAGAGCCAATTATGAATCAGTAGGGTCTACTACTGCACTACTTCAAGTTGGGGGATGTTCTTACGCTTCAAAGTTTGAGGTTCAGAAAGTCAAATGACTCAAATGAAAACACTCTGCCGTCGTGAGCAGAAAATATTCATTACATTTTTAACATTTTGAATACCGCTGTATGGAACGTTTCATTGCTACTTGATATAGCCTGGTCCTACTATCTACGCTTTTAGATCGCTATTTACGATTTACATGAAAAAGTTTTCGACTATTTAACAGCATCTAATTTCAACTGAGAACGCTCCATGCATCTTATTTCAATGAAAATAACAAGAAGAGTTAAATGAAATCAGTTTAGTACCATAGATTAAACGGACCACGTGGCAATTGTGTTCCGTTTTTAGTAATCCTCATAATTAACTTGGGACAATGTGGGAGCACCTTGCATTAGTAAAGGATTATACACCACCGGAGGAAAGCAAGACACGAGAACGCAGCCCCTATAGTGTACCCACCAATAACATTATATAGACTAACCCACGAGAGAGCATTACCCTGATCTAATAGACAGGTTCAAAGTTGATTAAAGCTATTATGACATGCCCTGAATTTACTTGACAGTTACAGAGGTAAGCCTTTTCCAGGAAAAACACATTAGTTATCTGTTAATAAGCTAGTTCTGCAATTTGTTGGCATATAGATTTGTGGGGCACAGCGTGGAATGCAAAATCCGAGCTCAGCACTCAGTGTAAGGCGTTCCCTTGTTCTCGTGCAGTAGGGCTTACGTGCATGCAACACTAAGCATCGATCTGAATAGCCAACCCGAACAAAAATAGGGACTAAGTCCTACTTAACAGCAGATTAAAATGCATACTTTTACACCAAAAAGGCAATTTAGACAAAGTTCACTGCACAGAACGTACACACTTATGATTCCTGATTTTGTCATGGTTGGAATAAGAAAGAATGTCACCAAATGTAAACAAAAATTCGTTTTCACTCAAATTTGGAACACGTGTTGTATAGGGAGTGGTTTATTGGTTTGTTTATCTCGACGAATTGGAGGATGTGCACACGGGCATAGCCACCAAAACAAATTGCCGAACTCGCTTATTACTTTGATCATACTGAAGTTCTCAAAAACACAATGTTAATTTCCAAAACGAAACCCGCAGGACGTGCTAATCCTTCAACTGTCTTTGAAGTAAAGGTGGTAAAACAACACATTATAGCCATGTATGACCTGTCCCTTAATCGACATCACAAATTTGCACATATAGCTCATGTTTATGCAAGATCAGGTGGAGATCATAATTTTCCTTCTAAATTGTAGTGTTTGATGTGTGTTGATGGGAATTGCGGTTACTTCCTAGGTTTTCAATGCTTTCTACATCAAATACCAATCTTTATTAGTTTCATTTCACCAGACCTTTGACGCATTTTCATTCTTTCACATCAATGTATTTATTAAAAATACAAAGGACAGGTAAAATTTCGTTTGCAAATGATCACAATATAACTGCGTTACCTCGAGTAAAGATAGGCACGTTCTTTTCATTACGGACAGTTTATGGCGGGGTAATGCAGAGTCATTTGAATGTCATGGACTATAAAGAAGTGTAGGCTTATTACAACTTATGAATGAATAAACGAGAAGATAAATCATAACTCACCAGTTGATCCGTCAGTGTATCGACACGCTCATTCGATTCTGTGGAACCAAACCCACTGGACTCCGAGAGACTGGGACTCGGACCTCGGCTCACTGTAAATCCTCCCACTGGTGATGGCGTGCTGCTTCTGGGAGAGGCCTCTGTTGGAGAAAACACGTGACCCCAGAGACTGGACGTGTCTGACGGCGACGTGCTATGGCTACTAATGCTTCGATCCGCCATGGGCGTCATATAAGACTCTTTACCGGTGAATGCGACGGAAGACGGGAAAGGCGTCGATGAATTATAAGAGGATGGTCTGTTGTTGTAGGGACTTGATGGAGTAGGAGGGGGTGCTTTGTAGCCGCCGCACATTGTTCCATTTAAGTAACGTTCGATGTTATGTAGCGTAATAGCGTCCTTCAATTGAAAAGTAGGAGATAGCATGTTGTGCTTATATTGACAGGAGTATGAGTCATGTTTGTTTGAAATTGTCATCATCGGGCAACCACCAGTCTAACTTTTACACACATACATATCCAACATATAATAAAGCGTTACGGTAACAGTTACGGAATATAGTAAATGCTTTGGATATCTACACTACAGGTTTCACACTTTTTCTCTTAGCAAAAAAAAAAAAAAAAACCATTGATGACAAAGATTTGCCAATCTACATCGGAAAAAATGAGTCATGGTGCATGCAGGCAAAGATCAGTCCTGTGCAGACGAATCCGAAAAGGTAAGTGATGGTCTGATTTAGTCTGGCATAACTGATGTCCATCAGCTTTAATCTTTCAAATTCTTTGCTTCACTGTATCATGGATGATTGACATTGTACAGTAAATACACCTTGATTCCCTCAAATTGTCTGAATATGAGGGTTTAGCAGTGGCGTAGGAAGCAATTTGAAAGTGGGGCGGGGGGGGGGGGCAGAATAATTTTGGCCTATGCACATCAACCTACCTCTTTGACCAAAGGTTGTTTCTTAAGTGTGAATACTAATGTATTAGGAGAGTAATTTGCGGCGTGCGGAGCGCGCCGGAAATTTGGGTCCTTCTACACATTTGCAAATATGGAGCTTGTATTACAAAATTTAGTTTAGATCCAAGGTTTCCCACAAGGAAATTTGACTATTAGGGGACTATCGAAGAATCTGCGTTTCCTATTAGCATATATAAGAAAAAGCATGGCGACTGAAGATCGTTATTGTGGCATAACGTTATCTAAGAGAGTGTGGATTGAGACTTCTGTCGACATTCAAAGGGCTCCCAAAACTTTGTGCCTTTTGTAGACAAAATATTTAATAATTAAAAACCTATATTAAGGAAAATTTGAACGGAAGCGTAGCGGCTCGAAAAGGCTTACCACTGACTGCTTATTAAGTGACCTCTTACTGCATTAAGGTTTGCAATTCACGACTCTCGAAGCGCGTGGAAAATTTTGTTTTTTTTTAAACTAACAATTACGGAGCTTTTATTAGAAAAAATTCGGAATTTCATCAAGGAAAATTTGGGAAAACCGCACTGTATTTGACAAATGACTCAAATTTCTGAATTTTTCACTTTTTCGAGCCATGGGGCAATCGCCCCACTGCCTTCTGTTGGTATGTCACTGCTCTGCAACATTGAACATTGATAATTTTGGTTTTATTGAGATTTGGAAGACTTAAAAAAGGGGTTTTCTGAAACTGGACGTGGGGAGGGCGGAAGTATTCTTCCGTCCCCTCAGTTTTCACTGGAGGACTGTCGCCCGAGCCCCCGCTTCCTATGCCTATGGGGTTTAGCACTGCATATAGACAATAAATTTAAGACGATTTAAGGCTGAAGGACCGCACGAAAGGCCCTTCACTTGAATCTAGCACTCGTTTTTAGGCCTAATAAGTTGGTTACGGTAAATCATATACCTACCTTAGGATTAGCACACATTGGATACGCAGTCCAAGGCGAGGATGAGAGGGTCGATAAAGGCATAGTCTGCAGGGCAGGCGACGGTTGAAGGTTTGTTGACATCTGGGCTAGCTGCGATTCCAGTATTTGGTTTGACGAGGGAACTTCTTTCTTGACGGGAGTTTTCAATATGCTTTGTAGGGCTGCAGTTGCTGTACAAACACAGAAAGGAAATAGATAATATTCAGTGGGTTACCCAGAATTCCTTTATTTTTTTGAGGGAGGACAAGGGAGCCGAGAGGGGCGAAGTATTTAAGTGGTGGTGTAATCATTGATTACATTATCTACTCGGAGAGCCACCATCGGTTGGGGCGAAGCGCACAGAGAAAATTGTGGATTACCACAGTGTTATTAGTTTGTAAGTATGAGAATAACTGGTACAAATCAGGTTAAGAGATTTAACACCATCCAAGAACCCATATGAACTTTGACCACCAAAGACTAGGGTCCTATTCACTATATCACATCCACATACTGCAGTATATGAAAAATTAACACTATTCAAGACTCACACTTAAAATATTGTGTAAACATGGTACTGAGGTTTTGACCCCCTGTGACCTCATTTGAACTTTGACCTCCACCAAAAACAATGGAAATCATCAGCATGCCAAGCATGAGGATCCTACTGTACAAGGTAATAAATGTACAAATGATATGTAATGAAGAAAATGAACCATACTGTACAGTCACAATAGTGGAATGCTCTGTCCCTGGATAGTACTTTTCTAATGAAGTATGGATTCATTACCCTCTGATAAAAGAATTAAAATTTGGCATTTTGTTGCTTCTTTCTCATTTTAAATAGGAAATGTTGTTACCTCAACTTGAATTAGTGTAGTAGACTGTCCTGTTTAATGATTGGTCGTGTAGGATCATGTAATTATTATTTTTTTCTCCTCAACTGCGAAATTTACTAGGAGTAGCTGCTTGGGAAACCTTGAATATGCTACTGCCTGCTATGTATGAAGAAACTTTGTGTTATACTGAACCCATGAAGTTAAAGGACATGTATGAACATAGCATAAATGGCTACTGTGTTGAAACTGAAGGTCATATACAAAACAAATTAACTAAATTACAAGGTAGGTATGGTTTGTAGCTTTGGTCAACTTCTTTAAGATCGTGTGAAATGAAACTGACAAAGTTGGATATTTGATGACATGAAAAGCATTAAAAACCATGAGAACTGATGCAATTCATCAAAATTCATCGAACATTGACCATTTTGATTTGCACTTAATTAACATGATATCAATCATCTAAATCTTGTGATATCTGGGGAGAGACATGCAATATGTGGCTGATGTTATCATTTTTTCTTTTCAAACTTCATTTCATTGGCATTATTACAGTATGTCACTCCGGACGGTTTTATTTTGGAAGTTTAAATTTTGTCCTTGAAAATCTTCCGTATCAATTACATAACCATGAACTATATGATGATCAATTGTTAAGAGATGATTAGCATTCGGGTTAGCAAAAGAAATGTTAACACTGTGGAACATCTCACATCATTATTGTAGCATATGCAACAAATTGCTTCAGAAACATTCTAACTTTGAAGAGGTATATCTTGAGAACCGGAAGAGATGTGGACCCAATTTCAACTGATTTTTCCTTAGGAAAGCCAACTTTAAACTGTCAAGTAAAGACAAGGTTTTTTGCTGACATATGTCACACTTCCTTTAAACTTAAAACGTTTTACAATACTTTGTGAAATTGAAAGTGAGGCCGATCTTTACTGCCGTCTCCTGTTTGACAAGCTATGAATATCACATGGACACTTTCGACATAGTGAAGTGATGATGCTCGTGATGCATGCATATTTAAGACCTTGGTTCACACAAAGGAGCATGAGTAAGGACCCAGAACTCTGAAACAGCATTTACCACCACTCTTACTGCAAACTACTCATTGTTTTGAATAGAACTTCATGACAAGACTGATTAATGAAGTTAACAAAATTTTACTCCCTTGAGGAGAAAGCTGCCTCTCATCCCCTCAGCTATAGAGACATGGCAACGTCTTGCTCTGGGGTTCTGTTGTTCAAGAGTCTTCTCAGTAAACAAGCCAAAAACTGTATTTAGTGCAACTTAACAGAGATTTCAGATGTTAACTGTTCACAATCTTTTCATTATTATGGTATGGTGATTTTGATGTAGCAACTGATTTCTTCACTGCTATCATATATGAAGGGCTACATGTTGTTGACACATTCAATAGTTTTAAGTGTTATTTAAACAATAAAAAAAATGGAGAGAAAACCCTCAGATGTTTTTGCATTCGCCCCTAAATGGTTTAAATCAAACTATGAAAGTATGTGACTTGAAGCGAGTATAAATTTCCGGCCAGGTACTTTTAAATGGATCCAACTGGAACCGGAACTTAGCAAAATCTGGGTTCCGGCCGGATCCTTGTTCCGGAGCAGCCCTAGCTAAAAGTAATCAAATCTGGTTGAGGGAGAAAATATTTCAGGGTAATTATGGGAGAAGAAAATACACATCAAACTATAGTTTAACCCAAAAATATTTAGACTCGAAATTCGACTTTACAGCCATGTCAACATATAAACGACCATGCATCACTGCTGGTTCGTCATTTTTATGATAGTACAAGGGTTACTGAGATATCGTAACAAATTAGTGGTACATGAGATGTAAAAGGATTGGAACCAGTGGATTAGCCCATTCTTGGTTCCAGTCAACACGAAAAGAATTACGTGGCTTCTTGGAGATTATCACAATGCTTGTCACAGCTCGATGAGAACCATCAAATCAGTGGGTAGGCTCAAATATATTTCATCATAACAGTAATCTGGGCGGGCGGATGCAGGCGAAGGGTGAAATTCTAGCCTGTTCCAGCTCTAGCCTGTAGACTACAAAGATTTTGTGCCCTTGGTTCAAATTTTAGTAATATTCGCAGTAAGTAGCAGTGAAATAGATTGCATACTTATAGGGGTTTCAGCTTTCCTTGGCAAATAGGTTTCGTCTATAACTTTGGGTAGTGCAACAACTTTTACTTTTTGCATTTACATGCATAGTTATAGGCCTGCTTACCTTCGGAGTGACAGTCGTTAGATTTCCCCTGGATGTAAGACTGAGCAAGGTCTCTCTCAGGTGGCGTGTGAATTGTGACTGATGGCTGCGGTTGATAGGCCGATGGTGTTTGACGAACATTCGCCGGATCAACAGAACTATCTAATAAAGCATTTAGGTGTTGCTGAATGAGATCAACATTACTGGATCTTTGAAAACCCGGAGGTGGAGGTGTTGTTGACGATGGTTGGGACGAAGGGGCGCCTGCCCCCGGTGATAACTCAAAACGAACTCTTTTTTCTCCCGAAGTTAAATTATTTAACAAATTTGATGATGACGTGTCGTTTCCATAATTACCCTGCACAGAAGTAAAACACTATAGTTTTAAAGTTAACAGTCAATTTTCCTCTCCGACTAGGTTACAGTTCTCCTTTCAAAAGGCAAATTAAACATTACTGAAATGAACTACAAGTGTCATAGTTAATGACAGAGAAATTGCACCAAATTGAACCTGCCAAAGTAAAGATCCTGTACGGCACAAATACAAGAGTTACGAATTCTGTTTTAAGATTTTTTAGTATGCAAATGCTGTGTATATTACTATGCGTTGTGATTCGCTTGAGAAAGAGTGAGTTTGTTTATAAATATTTTCCGCCGAAACCAACTGTGTTTTGCAACACTTTCCTCTTGTTATGAGAGCATAGCTTCTCCTACATATCCTCTTAGTTAAAATGGGGTAAATGTCATTTCCAGAAACGAAAGCTCTAAACAGTTCTTCAGCAGATCTTACTACAACTGTAATATTTGACCGTATATTTAGTTTGTAACATCTAAAGGGTAGAGCCTACCAGTATATAGGTATCTACTAACAGTAACGTTCAAGAATGTACTGTACGTTTATAAAGGGAAACAACACGTATTCTGTTTTAGATGCACTGGGACACTTGTTTCAGCTTTAAGACAAGCTCCTAACACAGAGATTCTTTTCCAACAATGACCTAATCCTGTTATTGTTTTGTGTATAGCAGTTATAAGGCTCACGAACTTTCCACTAATGCAAGCAAGTGTTTACTAACTGGTCAATGCCACCGGGAAATTCTGGTGTAAGGGCGTGAATGGAGGTGAAGGCATTTTTCACACCTTGTTCCTATTTTGCTCAAAATGTTATAACTTTTTCTTTATGGACTCTTTATTGCTCTCCCATTCCAAACCCAAACGGTGACTGTCCTATATTCCAACACCCATGTGTTCCGATAATCTCAATATTCATCTACTATCGAGTTCAGGTCACTAATGGATTGGCAAAACTTTCTCTTTAACCAGAAAAGATTGTCAAGTTTCAAGTCCTGTTTTATTTAATCGCCCTCTGTCATACTTCCAATGGTTTTGCCATGCAAACATGGCCATGTAAAAATTTTTGATAACGACATTTCTCAGCATGACGTTTCCTTGAAAACATGTCTCAGAGTGTAGACTTTGAAAAATGTGTGTTACGTAGCATTAAAAACGAATCCAAATTGTCAAACCCATCTTTAGAGGACTCTCTGATCTGACATATAAAAAGCTGAAAGTTAATTTGTTAAGTGTTCCAAAAATTGCTCCAAAAATTGTGGTGTTGTTCTTGTATTTCTCACATTTAAAAGTTTACCTCTAGTCAAAAAATTCAAAAGTATATATAAAACAGCATGAAAAATGAATTCTCGCAGTTAACTCTCTTGTCGTCAGGGGACATTCAAAGCGGAGATATGAAATTTTAAAATTTATTCACTTAAAAGAAATTAGTCCATTGCGCGATAATTTGTGACTTTCTTGTTGTACAACTCACATTACCGACTTCGTTTCACTTTAACTTTAAAATCAAAAATGTTATTGAGACACTTTCTGTTTGTTTGCATAACATGTTGCAAAGAGGGAGCTTAATTAATTACATCACCCCATAAGGGTGTTATCTCACCTTGGTACATGGTGTAGTAACTTTCAGAGAAACAAAGAAATAAAAAGATCGTAATTTGAGTAGAACAACAAATTATTGCGAAATGTATCATTTTAATTTGAGTGAATAAACTTGAACATTTTATATCTTGGCTCAAGAATGTGCTATGGAGACGGGAGTTGAATTCATGCTGCTTAATACACATTTTCGAATTTTTTGACTTGAGGTAGAATTTAAACAAAATCTTCCTGGTTTTATAAACCTGCGAGCCTTACCCCCTTACCTATTCCTACTATTGCACGTCTTGGTCTCTGAACTAGAGAGAGTGACCAACTTGAGGAAGCAGTCACGGTAACACTGGAACAGCTCAAGTGTTCCAAGTCAGTCCCGAGATGCTCACTGAAATGAAAATGTTTTACTTTCGACTTCATCCGCTGTCGGTAGCTCAAACAAAACACGGGAAGTGACGTTTCTGGGCATCGAGGGATTTTTAGAGTCCGTAATTTTCTTGGTAGTCCGCGCCAACTGATGGTGGTGCTCCGCTTAGTTAGTCTTTCTGGCATTAAGCCTTTTTGAACCTTGTGTCAGTTTTTAGTTGCGAATAGCGTCTATGTTTTTCTTCGTTTTACTTGAAACCCACTCATTGCCAAAAGTACTCATTTTGTACTGTTACACGGTGACTTAAAAAAACGAACCCTCTTCCATCGTGTGATCAAGCCTTAAATACAATCATATAATGATAAAATTGCGTTCTTATTGTCAGTGGAGTGCACAGGAATTTGGAGTTGGGGAGCACACCGAAAATCCCCGCTACCACTCTAAATACTCGAAGGGTGTTATAAAAAGGTTTGCTTTTTAAACAGTTAAAGAGGGCCGATATGCAAAATAGTGCCTGCTAATGACCTACACAACTGTAACCTCCAAGTAGAGAGAAATACAATATATGAATGTCCTCATGTTGTAAGGCAAGGGTGTAATGGGAGGGATGTCCCCTCCGCCTTTAAAAAAGATGCTTTTTGAAAGACATCATGTGCGAAACGGTACTATATTTGAAGCATGCTCTCTAACTCGCAGTACGGCGATAGGGGGCCGCCTTTGAAAAAGATGCTTTTTGAAAGAGATCATATGCGAAACGGTACTATATTTGAAGCATGCTCTCTAACTCGCAGTACGGCGATAGGGGGCCGGAGTCCCTTGGCCCTGTTGCTTGTTCGAGGCGCAGTTAGGCTGCTTCATAGTGGTTACCTCCGAATGGCTGATTTTACCCATACTACTTTCAGAGGTGGAGGTCATGGCCTGCAGGGCCTCCTCTGCGCTACTACTGCTTAAGGTGCACATAAATTTTAATTTCAGGAGAACACCGTGTGAGAAAAGTATCATTGAGTTGTGCAAACCGATTTGCAATAGGAAATTAAAGATAATATGCCAAACTTCGTTATTCCCTTGTAAAAGTAAAGACATCGAAAAGCTTCCCTTGGTACAACCATGCATCGAAATGTTGTGTTTCACAGAGAATTGACATCCAAAGTCAAGTCTAAGTCGATACGATACTCTGGAATAATGGATGGCATTTACATATATAATCTACATCTGTATAAATGTACCGACTTTAAGATCTTTTCCGTGTGAAGGGACGAAAAGTACCATTATAGTACATCAATATTGGACAGATGCTCAACGAAGACGGAAAGGGTCACGTCCTAATTTGTCTTAAATCGCTAAATCGGCTGCATACGTGGCTAGAACATCCGAACTGTGTGTAGCGGTGAGGTCTGAAGTTCGACTGAGGTTTCAAACTAAGGAGTATTTATTGTTACAATTGAGAGTCGGTTTTTTGTGGGGGTTGAGAAGGGGTTTTTATAAAGCGTACGATTTTGAAAATATTTATGTCATTTCCAAGTACGAATTCTAAATAAATACCTCAAAGTATTGTACAGAGTACTTCCACATGACGTTACAATTGGTAAGCCACACCCACTGCAGGGCAAATATCAACAGTTTTAGTGCAACAGCCATACCTTGGTCGTCAGCTGCTTGTCAACTAGCTACACTGGCTAGCGTTATAAACTAGATTTTGGAATTCAAATGAGACAGGGCTTCTTACGTCAGTGAAAGCACTGAATACAGTAAGTTTTTCTATATCACAAAGTAATATTTGCAACAGGGGAGGGCATAGCCAAAGAAAATAGCAAGTTGTGAGTGTTAAAAACTTCACAGCCTGTATACTAAATGTGTACTCTATTGTGATATACTTTTTTAAAGGTCGCTTGACATGAAAATGACAAAATTGGTTCTTCATTGTAAAAAAACATGTGCAATTCCCATCCAAATCTATAAAAAATAATCATTCTCAAGTAACATTAGTGTTTTATTTTGTATAAGTTAAAATTGTGTCCTTGCAAATTAAGAAAATTAGTGTATTTGAAGACTGAAAATGGTGTGGGTAACAGTTTATGAATTAATCTGTGCATGTGAATGTGAAAGTTTTTAAATTTAAAACATCGTTAAGCTTCGGAAGGTTTAGGGTTTCGAACAAACAATTGATGTGATCACGTGACATTAAAAAAGTAATGTGATTAAGATCTTAGTCCGGCAGAAAAAGTGGATGCTTCATATTTACCCTAATAACTAAGCTTTCATTCTACCATAAATGGTAATTTTGGTGTCTACGGGTATGTTGTGGGGATCAAACAATTCATTTGAGCCAATTGCGGATGCTTTGGGAAATCATATGACAATAAATTCAATATGGCGTCCATTTTGGACGGTATTCGGCCAACTGTAGCCATACAATTTCTCCTAAACTGCTTTTAGTCTGTAAAAGCATGCACTGCGAGTGACTAATGGTATGTTTTGGGATCTGAACAATTCTTTCACAACATACTTAAGGACGTTTTGAGAAAGGTCACTAGACCAGATAATAGAACAATATGAGAGATTTGAGGTATATTAAAGAAAGATAAATTGTGCTCAAGACATTCCAAGGAAGAATTTTAGTGTAAACCTAAAATGGGGACACCCATTGTCACTGAAGGCAGTGGCGTAGCCACGGAGGGCCTGGGGCCGCAGGCCCCCTGATTTTCTCCAGATCCCCATATTTTTTTTTTTTTGCCTCCTGATAAAGATATTGAGAAAAAATAAAATGTTTGAACGGAAATACACTTAAGTATTTCCTTCAAAGAGAGTAAATAAATAAAATGTGTAAAAAATAAAAAAAAAATATGCATGAATGTGTGTAGAACACATTTTTTGTGCACGTATGAAATCAAGTAATAACTTTAAAATGATTACTTTCACTAAATTAGATACCGTATGTATATAATCTGCACTGTCGTTTATTGCATTACACTTCGAAGATGAAATCAATGCTTCGACGGCAAACTCGAATTTAACTTTGTTAGTTGAAGAACCTTTCCGCCTTTCGGATGGCTGGTTGATTTAGTGAAAACAAAGGCAATCATACACTGGAAACCATTCTTACGTGACCATTTCTATACTTTATCATACACAAAATATGCCTTAAAGGGCCTGTTCTCTCACCCCAAACAGTACTAATTCCCCTAACCTTCTTACTTAAGCTCCTCCCACAATTGTCTGAAATTCATCCTCATCCAGAGACAATCTCAGTTGATTGCTTCAAGTCGAGTATAGAAAAGCTCAATGTTTATAAACAAAATACTCTCAGTACAGTTCATGCTTTGGTACTTTGCATTGTTTGAATTAGCTGTCAATCAAGGAGCTGAGCCAATGGAGAATTTCAGTACACCCCTACCAAAATTGTGGTTTGGGGTGAGAGGATTGGCCCTTTAAGGGTAAGGTACTGCCTTCGAATAATTCTTCGCATCCATCCCTAACAAGTAGGCCTATGTCGTGCCTCATTCCTTCCCATGACAAGTGCCAACGTAGAACAACAATTTTTTTCGACAAGTCCTCTTTTCACTAGTTGGCACTGGCGTCCGGGCGGATTTGGAAAATGTCCACGAGGTTCGCTTTTCATGGTTTTCCGCATGATCCTTACTTCTGCTTTGCTGTTTAAATATTTTGAGAGATTTACTTGTCGTATTTTAATTTTGACCACGTAATGTACCGAAGAATGAACAAATACTGCACCATTTTGCATCTAAACACCACTGAAAACCGGAAAACATTGTTTCTTTGGTAGTAGGTGTGTCACTTGTAAAATCTCTACAAAGACCAAAAATGAGAATTTTGAAAATTTTCATGCTCCCCCAAATAGGAAAATCCTAAAACGTGGGCCTATATTCAGTTCAAAGTTTTGCCAAACATAGCACCATTTTGCATCTAGCAAATCTAACGCAAAGAAAGTTTCTCAGAGCGGGACACAATTAATTTTGGTTTTCCTATTGAAGCTGAAATCCATTCAAATATTTGCGATCTACGTTCTCCTGATGTTCACAATTTTTCCCAAGAGAAAAGGAGATACCGGTTCCCTTTAGTCTCATCCCCCAGGCATTGGCACAAATCAGAAATGCCCAGATGTTGGGTCCCTAAAAGTGTATGTATTTTCATTTGTCATAGATTGATTTTTATTCACACTATTATAAAAGTTGCAGACAGGAGATTCGTATTTCAATGCTGGGTACATCCAGCTTAAAACACGTGGGAAGTGCCATTTCCAGCCATCTGGAGGGATTGTCAAACCCCCAAACCCAAAATTTTCTTGTACGCTACGTGCCAACTGATGATGGCGCTCCGCTTAGATAGTCTTGCCGCGCCCGACCCTCGGAGGTACCGGGCCCCCCACTTTGTTCCTAGGCCCCCCAAACAAAAATCATCCTGGCTACGCCACTGACTGAAGGAACAAAGGTGGGAAATTGGTTGTCCCATTTAAGGAATGTCGGAATAAAAAACAAGAAATTCTATGTTACTGGCAACTGCAACGGTGGTTCGTTATTATTTATATCGAAATTATGTGGTTATTCCTCTAGAGATTAAAGACCATGTATTTTTTCTTGCTTAGGCCTATATTTAGTGAGTGCTTATTAGAGGCAAACCAATCTGAATACAATTGGTAATTACAGACGTTTTTCTTCTGACTTCTGTGGGTCATATTTCACATCATACCACAATGTATGTCAATATAAATACACTGCAAACATAAATTAGTCAAACAGTGCACAACCAATCACTTTAGTCAACAATATTGACCAAATCTTGACCTAGTTGAATTCATCTCTTACAAATATTAAACCTACTGGACTAAGTTTTGATTGATATTCTCCAGTCCATTACTATGAAATTAGTCACAAATTAGTCAAGTATGAACGACCGAAGTGAATGACGATTCAAACACCACTTGACTCATTCGTGTTTACGGTATATAAAGGACAATCATTTCAGAATTGCGATACTGATGAATTTCGAGAGGGGGCACTATTTTATAATCATGCCCGGGAGTGACGTGAGTCTTCATAAAATTGTTATTTTGGCATGGTTTCCCTATAAATGTAAAGCCCAAATTTCGGTTTCAACATGATATTAGATACTGCCATTGTGCATAATGCTTCTCATGAACAATGGAGTAGTAGGAACAAGCCAGTGAGCCACAAATGGAAAAAGGCCGTGGCCGGCTGGACTTGAACCAATAAGTTGGAAACTGGGCCGTAAAACTCCATCTAACTAACTTACTAACATAATTTTGAGTTACTGATTCTAGGTTTAAACCGTAAATAGCTTTTAAAAACCGAAATTGGGTTAATTTTCTTCAAACCTTAGCCCTAACCATCATCACCTACCTTGACTTGTAGGTACTCATTCTAAATTAGATATAATTCCTCAAGTGAAACACACTTCCAAAGGAAGTTCCTTGCAAGACTGACCATGTTTTCATTCTAGTAAATGATTTCGCGGAACAGGAAGAATGGCGAATCTCTTTTGGAAAGGAGATAGCACAAGGAGCTCAAGGAGCCGCACAGGCTCACCTAGAAGCAGAAATGCCTACGCATGTAATAAATATACATTATGAGTTAATTAAACTTCCACAATAAGGCAAACTTAATTTAATGAAAGAAGAATTATTATTCATAAATTTAGAGAAAATTGCAAGTAACAATGTATATTTTCGTGCCACATCATTTTGGGCAGATGCACTAGTCCTTACAGCTTCTAAACAAAAGGACCGTGTGCAAAAGGTCATTAGAAAAACAAAATGCTTTCCATAGTTGTTGGTCTCTCAAAGGGAACTGAGGGAGAAAAAATACTTTGGAACTTACCATAACTAAATCCATAATACCTGACTTGCTTTCTTGTAATTTCGCTGAAAATTTGTGTGTGTGTGTTTTTTTTTAAGAAATCATCCCCTTCGGCAAGGGTTTACCTTCGTGGCTTGGAGCCTAGGTGAGTTACAGGTGCCGGCGTTCTCAGTACTTTTTAGCGAGTGATTACTCTAGACATGTAAGCAGCTTTTTATATCACACGTACGTCATCTAACAATGATTATTTGCATAACAATATTGATGTAAAAAGCCCCGACTTCTCAATCTTGGGTGGCGAGTAATTCCCTGCAAACAGTTTGGGTTCTTCAGTGTGCACTAGGCATGTGAGTGTTTTGTTAGAAAGTATTAAAGGCCCGGTATATTAAATGTCTTAAGAAACCCAAATCTTTCACTTTGTCACTTCAAAATTCTTTAGACACCGAATGACCCTAACCCTTTCTTTAGGTTACAATTTGTCTGGCTTTGCGTCCTGACGTTTTCGGTATTTCGTTTTGCTTTATATTTTGTTGACAGTGACTTTAACAAAGAAAACTTTCATGGAAACAAGATTATCTCCTTAGGCAGAGAATGTTGCAAAGAAGTAAGATATTGTATTTGTCCTCAATTGGGATCCTTCATACTAAATGGCCTAGGTACCTACACGACGAGCACACCCAAGTATGTTTCTCCCGGGTTGGTGAGCCACAAGTGGAAAAAAGGCCGTGGCCGGCTCGACTTGAACCAATTGGTTGGAAACTGGGTCAAATAACTCTCTCTACCTAACCAACTCCACGTGCCGGGGGTCACTCGAACCCGTGATTTAGATTTCTAGTTTGAGAGACTGTGGTGATGTAAAGTCCTGTGTCCCTTGGTGTAGGCCGTGCACCGTTTGTAGGAGGGAAACTCTCGGGAGTAACAATTTTCGACTCGTCACAAGAGAGTAGAGTTGAGTGTCGGATATAGGAAAGAGGGCAGAGGTAAAAAATGACTCTCAGTTTAATGGAAATGGCTCTTGACAAGCCCAGGGACCCCACCTCCGGGGGCTTAGCCCCCTGAAGCTCCCGCGTTTTAACGTGTTTTTGAGGTATTAAAGACGTTATTTAAGGGGTAATTTTATTGACTTAACACTGGTCCAAAAGTTACATCCAGGGTAAATTTCAAGTAAGCCTCTCGGTAAAAAACCACTGATTCAACTACCAAGAGCTTATCCGGCTGACATTTTGAAAATGGGGTAGATCATTTATAGAGAAAAAAGTTGATGGGCACTTCCATGTGAATTTTGGTGGGGTCCAGGGGGCGAAGCCCCCTGAATCCCCCGGGTTTTAACGTGTTTTTTGAGGTATTAAAGACGTTATTTACGGGTAATTTTATTGACTTAACACTGGGCCAAAAGTTACATCCAGGGTAACTTTCAAGTAAGCCTCTGGGTAAAAAACCACTGATTCAACTACCAAGAGCTTATCAGGCTGACATTTTGAAAATGGGGTAGATCATTTATAGAGAAAAAAGTTGATGGGCACTTCAATGTGAGTTTTGGTGGCGGTCCAAGGGGCGAAACCCCCGGAAGCTCCTGGATTTTAAAGTGTTTTTGAGGTATTAAAGACGTTATTTAAGGGTAATTTTATTGACTTAAGACAGGTCTGAAAATTACCTTCAGGGTAACTTCAGGTAAGCCTCTCGGTAAAAAAAACCACTGATTCAACTACCAAGAGCTTATCAAGCAGACATTTTGAAAATGGGGAAGATCATTTAAAGAGAAAAAAGTTGATGGACACTTCAATGTGAATTTTGGTAGGGTTCCAGGGGGCGAAGCCCCCGGAACTCCTGGGTTTTAACGTGTTTTGAGGTATTAAAGACGTTATTTACGGGTAACTTTATTGACTTAACACTGGTCCAAAAGTTACATCCAGGCCAACTTTCAAGTAAGACTTTCGGTAAAAAACCACTGATTCAACTACCAAGATCGGATCCGGCTGACATTTTGAAAATGCTGTAGATGATCTATATAAAAAAAAAGTTGATGGGCACTTCAATGTTAGTTTTCTAGTTGGGGTCCAGGGGGGGAAGTCCCTGGAAGCTCCTGGGTCTTTAGTGTGTTTGTAAGGTTTTAAAGTTGTTGTTTTTGCACTGGCCTGAAAATTACTTACAGGGCAATTTCGCATAAGATTTTTGGTAACAACACAAACGTTAGTGAAACTACTCTGAAGAGCGTATCAGGCTGACAATTCGAGGAAGGTAAGCTGCACCGTGACTATAAAGAGAAAGAAAGGCAGTTGATGGGCAATTAGATGTGATCCTCTGAAGGAAAAATGTAGGCTTAATCCTGCTTGAAGGGTTACCTAAGCTGTGCGCCACCTCCAATTGACGTAGTCGGAAGTGTGAAGAAAATTTTGAAAAAACGTAACCCTCAGACAGCCGGAAATGGCATTTCCACGGTTTTTTGCGGTATTTTCATTTGGAAAACATGAAAATTTACTGCCTTTTCTTTTCAACAGAGGAATCGAATCCCCAAAAATTCATAATCACACTCTGACTACAGAAGACATATTTTTTTTGAAAATATCAAATCTCAGTTGAGGGTGGGGGGGGGGGGGCACCTGGTGGGCACACGATTTTTCAGGGGGGCACGTTCCCCCTGTCCCTCCCCTTGGCGACGCCACTGACGTGATGTAACAAATAAAAACGATGGAGTATTACAAACAACTGTTAAGAACTTTGTTTTCTGCTTAAACCTGAAGGACATTTATGCGGAACTTCACTTGGAACTCCCAGGGGTTCGAAGACAAGGGTCAGAACTTCCCAGTGCTCTTTTATCTGAACTTGAAGCAGGCTTCAACAAATCCCACGCCCCACAGCCCGGAACAAGTAAGAAGTTCATCCGGCAAGTGCACTGTTTAATGTCGTAAACCCCCGTGCAAGTATCGCAGGAAAGCCCCACAAAGACATAAAACTGGAAAAATAGATATGCATGCGGACAAGGATACATAAAGAACATGTAGCCCGATGGCCAAGTAACGAAAAAAGGATTTGCGGAAGCATGTTCGAAGCAAAATGATATCTTTACCTTACACTCCTCTTCTTTTCCCGTTGTCTCCGTTTCTCCCTTTCTTCTTTCCTTAATTTTTCTCTTTTCAACCCGGTGGATTGAGCTGATTTCCCGGTCGAACCAGTCGGGGCACTTTGCCCCCTTCCCAGGCATATACGCTACTGAACCTCACCCAGTGAAATAAAACCCTAGTGATTCTTCCTGGGTTGGGTAGAGTCCCTTTAACACGCCGTCTCACTTGGGTTTCCAAATGAAAACAAAATTTCCAGAGAAAAGGACACTACTGGAGGGCCAACTGAGTTGACTAGCGGTGTTTGGGACTCGGGGCCATGACTCACCCAGAATGCATGTTAACAGGTTAAAAGAATAGTGCAGAACCAAATTGATTTTTGATACGTTAAAGGGGAACATATTCTAAGCATTCTGATGAAATTTCGTTTTCGTTTCCCGTATTCGGTTTCCGAGATATTAGTAACTGAACATGGTTAATTTTCAACATAGGATAAACTTGAAGCAAACATTGTCATGGGTTCACATTGTTGGCCAATCTTTTGATTTTCTTTGTATTTTACGGTACTACCAACAATTTTCTGCAACTAACCTCTGATATATTTATACCGCAAGTGCGTCCAAGCTATGGCAATAAAATTTTAAAATCTTCATATGCCTCAGGATCAAAATAGCAACTAATGGGGTGAAAAATCGAGAAAAAACAAAACATTGGCCAACAATGTGAAGCCATGACATAACACCTGCTTGCTTCAAGTTCACTTTTTCAGTTTTTCTAGAAACTGTGTCAATTTCAACTGGTAATATCTGGGTAGTGGTACATATGAAATAGATAGAAGTTTCACCAGAATGCTTAGAACATGTTCTTAACATGTCAACAATAATTTTCCTCTGAACTGATCTTTAGAAGGCGCCCTCGGAACCTATCTCTGAGTTGAAGAAATTCATCACAAGCGTAAGTACGAGACGGAGGGGCAGTGTGAGGATTGCCAGGAAAAATTTTCACAGGATCTAAAATTCGAGTCGTCACTTGTGCTTCAAATTAGCATGTTTTTAGTTACTAAGAAAACTCCTAAGAGTACCCCAAATCTTAAAAAGGCCGCCCAAAAGGGAAAAAACATCTTAATCGAGGATAAAATGTCCAAGAAAAATCAACAAGACTACAAAAATTAGCTTCGTATAGTATTCGGGTAGTGCAAAAACTATTTTTCGTAAGCTTTTCTTCACAGCCTTCACCCTTTCGCAAGGCAATGGTCAAAATCGTCGAATATCCAAATTGTTTCAAACATTCCCCCGAAAAATTACTATCAGAGTCAGGGTAACATAAATACGTAAAATCAAAAAGATAAAAAATAAATCCCAACACAGTTGGAAAGTTTGTCACTTAAAAGAAACGATAATTCCCCAGCGTGTTTCAGACTTGAACAAACACAATTCCCGATTGTCTGGACTCTTTCAAAACTTTGCCACCAAAAACAAAAACTCTATTTTCAAAGCAACATTTACATGGAATATTAAAGCGGTAACAAAGATTTGCGACACATTTGGGCATCTTGTTGCTTTTTTTCCTCAGTCCCACTTCAAAATGTAGTCTTGCAAAAACCTTGCCCTGGATTTCAAAATATTCCGCCGACGGTTTAAAATAGTTGTAGGATGTTTTCAATTGCCAAATTAATTACACGGAAAAACAGGGGTGTTCAGTTTCAGTGCCTAACAGTTAAACAATCTATCCCACCCCTACAGCCGAAATTCGGGCAACGGTAATGAACATAGGGTACCGTAGATTGTTTTTCAAATGCACACTGGTACGGTGTGAGAATGTCTCCCCATAAGTCTGTCAGTAAATTCAGTAACCCACCTGGTAACGTTACATTTTTCAAAAGGCTTTAGAAGTGAAAGAATTTATTGTCAGGAGTTAAACAGTCACATGTAAAATTTTATCAATTCAGTAGAACTTGAATTTTGCCAAAAATCAAGCAACAGAGTAAAATAATTAGCATGTTTTCAATCGATGTTGCAAAGTTTTTCCAACGAATACATCCAAACCATTTCATCCAGTGGTAAAGTGGTATATTTCATCTGGTAATTTTCTATAGATCTTTGCCGCCATCTATTTTAAGAAACGCTTCTCGGCTTGATGTCATGTGGTCTTCAAGATTAGGTTGAGTCGGTAATTCCTTTTCAGAAATGAATAATGTGTGGTTCTAGTAATAATACTGATAATAAATTTGATACTGACAACGCTGTAACTGACAGCATGCATTGAATCTTATGAGAAACTGAACCTGAACTAACGTTTGTTGAAATACTACTTCTTGAACGACACTAGTATAAATTAAAACTATAAATTGACATACCTTTGGAAAAAAGTAAATAAAAAAATAAGACAAAATATGTATATTCAGTTTCCTTCACATGAGTCAATCTCTTCTCGCTTTTTAATTCAAACGATTGCCCTCCACTAAAAAAATTTAAAACTTGCTTTTCGACACACTGCATTTTACGAAAATGATGTTCTTCAGTTAGATATTACTTGTAAATCCCAACACCGCCCCCACCGGCCCACCCCCACCCTTCGCTACAAGAGATTTTTAACATTTATATAGCAATTCGATTGTTCTTTTCTTCGCAAGTACCACTGATCAGAACCATGACATCCAAGTCACATTATAAGTTTTTACAAAGACTGTGATCAGTGCATTACGGTAGGAAATGATCATCATTCGTCTTTAAATCAAAAGATAATATCTGACATAGTGAAACGGCAAAGGTTTTTTAATAGCATTTAAAAAAAAATCAGAATTTCACAAGAGGTGTTGTTCTACCCTGACAAATTCACAATTATTAACTAGCCTCATGTGAAATAGATAAAGGTATAAAAATCATGAAGTGCAGCGCTAGCATTCAACATGCATTACGTCACTCAGTCAGACAAATGTACACACACACACACACAAAACACAACTATGATGCGTCCAAACGCGTTTTGGATGATGATATTCCGTTGTTTTATCTTCGTCTGAAATTATAGACCGTATTGAAAACGTTTGCAGAACTTGTTTTATTTTAACAGTCCAGAAAAGGAGCTACAACTAATGCAATACAACTAAAACACTTTGTCCGTTAAGAATATGTTTTGAAACGTACGAAGTGTCCACAAAATTTTGTTCTTTGTTTCCAATAACATTTCCAAAACGAAACATGTAACGATTTTTGAAAACGTTTGTTTTTGTGTTTACTGGGTAGGTACCTTAGAGACGCTTGTATGTAAGCGCTGTTGTATTAATCCAGCCTGAAATTCTACAAATGTTCCCAAAATGTCCTCATATTCGAATTTTACATTGAGCACGGTTACCTCTGATTGTACTCAAGACTTTGAAAATTGGGCCCCTTACCCGTATACAAACTGTACTCTAACGTGTGTTAATACTTATACTCGTGTTCGTTCCCAACAGTTTGTAATTGCACTTCCAAACCAATGAATTACAAAAGACGAAAATTATTTGATCATTTAACTTTTAAAGAATGTCTCCTATCCAGTTTTGTGTGAGTGGGATTCACATCAACCTTTAAACAAGATGAAAGAAGAAACCAAGTAGAAATGTATCTTTTCTTTGTAAACGTTTGCTTGCTTCTTTGTCCAATTGATGAAAATTCCTTTTCTTCTTTACACTGGGATAACATAAAAAATGATATGTAATTCTGAGAACATGACGTACTAATGTTTTTGTTTATTCGTGTATCCATTTAAATAAATTCATGAAATGTAATGAATTAACTCATTTTCTTACACACCTGGATTGATTTTGGGGGTGAATTCCCACTATGATGAGTCAAAACAGGGAGGTGTTAGGAAGGAGATACAGCAACCCTATCTGTCACACAATAGGTACTTCAAAAAATGTAATTCCCATTCAAGCATCAAACTTTGATTGGCATGCCTCTTTGATTCTATTGTTAAGCCTTGTTGACCTACCCCATGCTTAAGAGGATTTGCCTCTTTCACACCCAAGTAATCCTGAAACAATTGTCATAACACCTCCCTGATCAAAACAATATACAGGTTTTTGACCATGTCAAATATCATTCACTATTGGTGTAACTGTTATTCCATTTTAAATGAAATTCACTTGGCCAATTTTATAGGAAGTTGAACCAGTTTGTACCTCTTCAATTATTGAGGTAATGAATGGAAAAACTGTTTTGATATTTATTCAAAAGAAGTGAGTATCGGACGATGTCATCCATTGAACCGTTGAAAAAATAGGGGCGGTGATGCATGTGTAACTCTGGTCAGGGAATACACTAAATCAAATATGTATTTTGAATATTACACAAGGCTAATAGCGTTTGCGTATACAGGTTATATTGTCAAACGAAAAACAAACAAGCCCACAAACTAACAAATACTCTGCAAAAATATTAGAAAATCATGGCGACCAATATGCGATGTGATCCCTGGCAATTTTTGTTTCTTATTTCATGTTTCAGTGGAGTTATAACTCGGACTACGTCAACAGTTGGTAAGTTTCAGTTTTCCATAATTTGGTTGAAATCATTTGATTTGGAATTTTTATACCCTTCAAACTGACTTGTAGCCCTCGAGGACGTACACTTACTCTTACATAATTTGAGACAAACGAACTTGCAGTTCTCTATTGCAGTGAAGTACGTACAAGTGCTGTTAGTAATTTTAAACATGCACCCATGATTGCATACATCTCATAAGTCCGTGTCCGACTACATCATGATCAAGGACATGGTTAGGGTCATCGGACTTGTAGTTGAGAAGTTTAGAGTTCGACTCCTGAACGAGTCATACCAAAGAATTTCCTACTGCTAGTGTGGTTGGTTCTCAGTAAAAGCAATGGAGAAGGAAAAGCAAAAACAGTGAGCCGCGACTCGAAAAAAGGAGTGGTCAGCCCTGGAGTCAGTCTTCACTGATTATTTCCTTATTTCGTAGAACTAAACACTTCTTGATTAACTGCCCTATCTCGAAATGTATATAAATTGAATTAATTAATATGCTGAAACAAAGCCTTGAAAGTATAAAAGGAACAATCGAAGTAAAAAAATATACAGTATCACAGAATACAGAAGTATTTCTTTACTTCTGTTGGTACAAGAATTCAAAGCAGTATTCCTGAGGTTTCCAGTACCTCCTTTGGTCATTATCTCAGCTCTCCAAATCCAAACTCTATGTACCGTGTAACTACCAACCATGACGAAGTTCTCCCGATTATTTTTAAGTCTTAAAAACTCGGCTGCAGGTCCTCATGAATACCGTCAAAAGTGGTAAAAGCTGTTGCTCCTCTGATAAGTGATCCTTTAGTACACGTATTTAATCTATCGCTTCAGCGGGGTATTGTCTCCAAAGCTCTCAACATTTCCCCTGTTATTCCTGTATTTAAGAACGGAAATAGGAACGCTGTAAGTAATTATAGGCCTATATCTGTATTACCATGTTTTTCCAAAATTACTGTACTTTAATTTTTCATAGAATGTATAATTTTTAGTTAAGTTTGAAATGTTGTATGATTTTCAGTTTGGCTTCCTTCCAGGTCACTCAAATACACATGATCTTTTACATTTCACCGATGTGTTGATCAATGCTTTTGAAATGAAAGGTTTGTTTTTGGAACATTTCTAGACCTCTCCAAGGCATTTGATTGTCTAAATCACAAAACACTACTAAGTAAATTATCCTGCTACGGTGTCCGAGGTGTTCTACTCAATTGGTGTAGGAGCTATTTATGTGATAGAAAACAATTCGTAGTCATTCGAAATGTACATTCAAATAACCTACCTATAAATTGTGGTGTCCCTCAGGACTCCATTCTTGGGCCTGTACTCTTTATTATCTACATTAATGATCTATATAAGTCCAGTGACAAGCTTCGCTTAGTTAGTTAGTTGGTTAGTTGGCTGGCTGGCTGGCTGGCTGGCTGGCTGGCTGGCTGGCTGGCTGGTTGGCTGGCTGGCTGGCTGGCTGGTTGGCTGGTTGGCTGGTTGGCTGGCTGGCTGACTGGCTGGTTGGCTGGTTGGCTGGCTGGCTGGTTGGCTGGTTGGCTGGTTGGCTGGTTGGCTGGTTGGCTGGTTGGCTGGTTGGCTGGTTGGCTGGTTGGCTGGTTGGCTGGTTGGCTGGTTGGCTGGTTGGCTGGTTGGCTGGTTGGCTGGTTGGCTGGTTGGCTGGTTGGCTGGTTGGCTGGTTGGCTGGTTGGCTGGTTGGCTGGTTGGCTGGTTGGCTGGTTGGCTGGTTGGCTGGTTGGCTGGTTGGCTGGTTGGCTGGTTGGCTGGTTGGCTGGTTGGCTGGTTGGCTGGTTGGCTGGTTGGCTGGTTGGCTGGTTGGCTGGTTGGCTGGTTGGCTGGTTGGCTGGTTGGCTGGTTGGCTGGTTGGTTGGTTGGTTGGTTGGTTGGTTGGTTGGTTAGTTTTACGGCCCAGTTTTCAACTGATTGGTTCAAGTCGAGCTGACCAAGACTGCAAGTCGGATGTTCTAAACCACGGTTTTGTACCTCAATACAATACTGACAACTTTTGGAACTGTCTTGTGTAAAATATCCCCTTTTTACTTTAAGATACAAAATTTGGGTCCCGGACACAAACCGCAGCAGGTTTGAACGTTGGTATGAACGCACATGTACTCACGGTGACTTGGCCCTCTCTTTCTTTGCACGCATAAGTTTGTAATCGCAATCTGACTACAAACAATTATAAAGTGTGGCTATTGATTACATTATCGTAAGTTAACTACTTCCGGGTGCCCCTAATCCCATTTTTGTTCTGTAGAAGCGTGTAGCAATTGATCTTGGCTAAAGAAGCGAAAATCTCTGGAAATGGGGGAATCGAAGAACACTAATATTTTGTCTCCTCTAAGAGCGCACATGTTTCAAGTGTCATGCTGACTCTATGTTCTCAACCCTTTTTCATCCTCGCACCCTCTAGAACACATAAAATATCTTTATTGAGTTACAACTTATGCATTATGGCAAACAGATAGCCTTACTAATATTATATGAAATATAAATTGAACTGAAAATAGAAATTGTTGTTAAAAGCAGGTGACCCGCGCTTCAGTCCCATTCTCTTTATCTGCTATAATACCATATTCGCCAGAAGTACTATACGCCGTGCTTGACCTAAATTTTTTATTTTTGAAAAGACAGGTTCTTCCCTTACTCTAGGCTTTCAAAAAAAAAGTACATTTTATTGAAATATTTCACATGCACCATTCAGCTACAAAACGTTTTAGTGAACATTGCCCCCACTTGAACTTTGTTGGTTAATGTAACCACAAAATACTTTTTTCTTTTCTAGCTGACACTGTATAACACGAATACCTTAATTGCACTTGTGGAAAATGAGGCGTAAAAGCATGCCTGCTGAGAATTCTTGACCTTTTCATGGAGCTTAAATGCAAAATGGTTGAAGACTTTTAATTTTTCAGGAATAGTCATGAAAGTTGAAATGTTGAAAGTGGTTAATGGGGTAAAACTGAACATTTTGTGTTTATACAGGCAATCAGATGCCAAACGGTATTGGTATCTATTCGAAGTAAAAATTTGTTTTTAAATTTGAATACGTTTGGGAGTCAAATTAAAAAGCATCAATGATGGGCTTAAGGGCACGGGAGCATGTCCATTTTTTATTTTAATGCAATCTAATGTATCTAAATAGTCTTTATTTTTAGCTTTTGCAATAATTAAAAACAATCAACTTGCTAAGAGATCAGAAATTTACCACAAAATGTACCATAACATTAGATGAAATGGTAGGCTATTTAATCTTAAGGGGGAAACTAAAACGGAATTGAAAACATGCTGTCTCCCTTTTGTAACTCTTGGCTAAACTCAAGATACGCTGAGTCTCTGACTAATTGATGCAATTTTGTATGTTACTGTCCGAACTCCCGACTATAAAATTTATGGTTTAACTCCAAACACATGTTGCATGATAAATGTAAAACTATTGTACAGCGCACCTGACCATTTTCCAATCCCCTGCCCCTTTCTCGTACGTCTTTACCGGCTGCCGTACGAACCTGAGGGATGCCCTTGTAAAAGTTGGTGTCCTTATACAGTTACATGCAATCTGGTGCTACATACGCTACATTCTTTGAGGTAAGGGGTTGGGTGGCATTTCCCAATGCCCTCCCTGAGCACTTCACTGGTGGGGAAAGATAAACTTTATTGATATCCATCATAAAATAACAATGGACAAAAAGCACTCACTTAAAAAATGAATAAGTACATAAAAAATGTTATCTATGAATCTTACAAGGTACGTAAAACTTCAATTTTTAGCCATTAATTATCTTACTTAAATCACAAAATAGAACAACAAATTTTTGGCCGGTCTCGAAGCGAGACCAGGACAATTTTCGAGACCACAAGGGTTCGAGACCGAGACCATAGGGTGTCGAGACCGAGGCCGAGACCGACAAAAACCGGTCTCGAGACCGAGACCGGTGTCGAACACTACAACACTCCTGAGCAGTTACCATACTGACGCTTACATGTAGCCTAAACGCTGCTGCATGCCCCAGCCTCAAATTGTACAAAATGTTCCCAAGATGTACTAATAGGGGCCTATTAGAAATTAAATGGGGCGCGGTTACCTCTAATTGAACTCAGAGCTTTGAAAATTAGGCCCCGTACCCGTATATTCATTTTACTCGTTCATATACTTGTACCGTACTTGTGTTCGTTTCCTGAAGTTTGTTATTGCACTTTCAAATCAATAAATTACAAAACGGGACAACATAAAAAATGTTAAAATGTGAAAAGATTAAGGTGACTGATTACATGACCAATTAATATTTTTGTTTATTTGTTTATTAATTTAAAATAAATTTACTAAAATCTACTCACTTTGACCATTTTCTTATACGCCTGGATTAATTTCGGGAATTAATTCCAATAAGGATGAATACAAACAGGATGCTGTGTTTTTACCATGGCAAATATCTATACTCTGTCTATTTGACAGTTGTTACATTTTGAATGTAATACTAATACAATAGGTCTAGGTTATATAAAGATGAACCAGTTTGAAACTCGTCAATCCTTGCATAAAGTAATGAATAGTAAAAGGCTCAATCCATAAACTAGGGGTCCAATGGGGTTTTTACTGACTTTGCCAATATAATGCTGTATTTCAAAAACAGGGAATACATCAAACCAGTGCCTCAGGTATTTTATTATCCTTTACCAACTAGGCTATCTTATGATATATAAAGTGAATATCCAAAGTTAAGTATTTTTTAGAAAATAGACTTCTTTGCTTTGGTGTCCCCCCCCCCCCTTATTTTTGTGTAAATGGCTGTGACATACAAATATACAAATTTGAATAATCAGGAAAACATACTTATGACAGACTGAATTACTTTGCTCATGTGTCATGGTAAGGTTATCACCAAAAGTCAGCATTTCTAAAAATATGAGCATTAACGATCCACCCAATTTTCCAAATGATACTTTTGAAAACAACCTGGCGGACATAACTTTTTGGTGTCCCCCTAGTTACGTTGGTTTTTTAATGTATATTCCATCATTTCTACAAATATGATCATTCTCAGGTGGCCATAGTTTTCTTGATACAAAAAATAGGTCAAACTCTTTTAGATAGTAGCTTATTTGGAAAGAAAAATCAAAACAAAAGATTTTCTAGGTAAAATTGGAAATGGACAGAATTTTGGTATCCCCCTTAGTGAGTTATGTTAGTAAACTTTGATGTTTCACCAATCGCACAAACTAATTAATTTTTGGGTGAACAAAGGTACATGAATAGAAGGTCCCAGAATATTACCAGAAAAGTAAATCCCATAGTTTGAGAATCTTGTATTCATTCCTAATGAACATTTGATTTTTTTGGTGTCCCCTTCCTGTCAGAGTTATGTCCGCCATAAGCAAACAAAAAAATAATGAAACTGGATCTTATTATTCTATCTTACAGTATACTGTAACTGCAAACAGTGGTTTTTGTTGTATTTGAAAGTTACCAGCTCAACTTAACATTTAAAAATCAAGCTGGCACTTTGAATGTTAGGTGTTATGGGGACACCAAATCTTGGTGTCCCTGTTACACGCGACAGATATAATGGAGTGTAATATCTTGCTAATATTACGTATGTCCATGAAGGGACAATATATGAGATTTCAAATGTTAAGTCTAACAATCTAAGGGTGTCAAAGAGGAAAATTTGAATACTTAAACATCATTAATTGGTAAAAATCAGTCAATATTGTAAAAAATATGTAAATGTGTAGACATTTTGGCAACAGAAACTTTTTGAAAAAAATGAAACTGACTTTTCTAATTTTTGGAGTATTTTTTCAAACTTTTACCATGTTCTTGTCACAATGGGTATTAAAACACATTCAAATAGCAATTTTCAACCATTTCAGATTTTCATCACTCTTGTGGGAGAAGGTTAAAGACTGCTTTGGTGTCCCCGTTATGTTGGTCAAATTACTAGCCAAGTTTATGTTTGAATGAGTCTCCTCATGCATATATAATGCTCAATGCAAAAATATTTGTATTTTTTATAACTGCTGTTGATACTCTATCATGAGTGTAAATTTCAATCAGATAAAATGATTTTTAAATTTTGACCTCATGTCACACTACTGGACCCCTAGTTTATGGATTGAGCCAAAACTGTTTTGATATTTATTCTAATGAAGTGACGTATCGGACGATATAGTCCACTGAACCGTTGAAAATAATATAAGAACAGTGTGTAACTGTGGTCAGGAAATACACTTTATGAAATATGTATTTTGCATATCATTGCACAAGGTTTACGGCGTTTGCGCAGCAGACAGATATTGTCAAACGGAAAACAAAAACGTCTTCGAACTAAGAAATACTCTGCTGAAATATTCGGCAATCATGGCAACAAATATACGATGTGTTTCCTGGCAATTTCTGTATCTTATTTCATGTTTCGTGGAGTGATCGCTGAGCCGTATACCAGTACGTCAACAGTAGGTAAGTTTCAGCTTACCATACTCCTAATAAAGTTTGGTTGAAATCCGTTTATTTGGAATATTTACTTTCAAACAGACTTTCAGCCCCGAGTGCGTGCGTACACGTGCTTACATATAGACATGTAATCATGAGTAAATATATCTCAGCCAGTGACCGACTGCACGGTCAGGTTGTTGGGCATCAGACACGTAGCTGGGAAGGTTGCATGCAGTTCGACGCCTGAAAGGATTCAGACGATAGACAGCCGCAACTGAAAAAACAGTGGCCGGTCCAACAGTCAGTCTTCACTGATCATTTTCTTATTTAGTAGAACTTGTATGAATAAAAGCCTTCTTGATCTATTGCCCTATCTCGAAATGTATAAAATTCAAATTGATTAATAGGCTGAAACAAAGCCATTCAAGTCTAAAAGGAACAATCAAAATGAAAAAAAAAAAGAATAATGCACCATGAAGATCTTCAGGGAACTAACCTATCTGAACAATATCATTTCCTGAATTTGGCCTTTATCTTGCCATGAAGTACTTTAGAACTAGAAAACACGCTCTGTCCTTACCTTAGACTTCGTATAGACGAATCCGATTAGCGCTTGTTTTTAGTGACTGTAGGCAGCCATTAGTGGGGTCCATCAGCCTTTAATCGTCTTCATTTATTGTCTACGTGAATTTGAGATACTCATATTCAGTGAAGTGGAGAAAATCAAGATACACTTCAGTGTACAACCATCCATAGAACAAATAAGGGAGGAAATTAAAAGATTAAAGGTGATGGACCCCAGTAATGGCCGACCAAAATCAGACCATCACAATCTGTCCGGATTCGTCTACATCTCTCAAAACGAAATGACTCAGCTGAATTTGATTTTAATTGCTGGCAAAGTACGTGTTCTTCCAAGAAAAGTGTTTTTGAGACTGACATCTATAGAAGTAAACTGTCCATTGTTCAAGATGGTATGCTGTATTTAGAGCTATCTTTATCTGACAAACGTTAGAAAAAATAAACTACAACTCATCAACCTTATCGAATTTCTTTCCATTGAATATATTCAAATCTTTGTCCCGTCACTAAATTGCGGCCGAACAGCTGACTTTTATCAAAATAAGTTTCTTCTCAGAGAATTCACTTTCAATTGAGCACTTAAATTAGTCAGTAGGGCATACCTCAAAAAAGGCTTTAAAAATGGGATTCCGTGCAACACAAACGGGGATTACCTCAAAATCCGCCCAGTTGTACTTTACAACATAAATTTTCATATTTTGATTTTCCCCACGTTTAAAAGTTGCACACTGTTGACTTAATGGACAAAATGGCCGCCATAGTCCCATAGACTACTGTACTGAAGGAAAAATATATGTTACGAACTCATTCAAGCTACAAACAAGCAGATTTTGGGCCAGAGTACCTCGCAATCTTTTCTCACTCACACATGACCTATTTCTGCAAACACTGACCACTCCCAGGGTCAGGGAAAAGGCATAAACATAAATAGAGGGCGCTATCCAAATTAAAGCAATACATTTGTGTATAACATACAACTAGACACCTCAAGTAATTGGGGTGCAAATATGATAATTTCATTAAAATATGTTCACTAATATGGGTAAACTTATTATTTTTGCTTCTGCTAAGGGGTGTTACTGTAAAGGGTTCAAAGGGGTTAGGGCCCAGAACCCCTCCCCGAATTTGCAAACTGACATAGAATCAGGGGTTCTCATGCAAGGCAGTGCTAATTTTACAGAATGACAACTTTGCAGAGGAAAATTGCAATATTTTTATGCTCTGATAGGTTTACAGTTACACAGGGAACTTTTCATTTTGTAATTCACCAAAGATTTTTACATGAAAGGGTTGGGCTACATTCTGTTAAAACACTTTTTTCTTCTAGAAGGAAGGTTTAGATTTAAAGGTTATAGGCACGGAAAGGAACTCAACAAATACTTCTCGCTTTCTTTCAACTATCAATCAAAGAAAACAGTGCTTTTTTACCATGAGGCAATATGGAAATTATGGGGTCTACCTGTCTGTACAATAAGTATATATGAGCACGAGCCCCCCCCCCCCCTTCCCACAAACCATGGCTTGTTGCTAGGAAAATGGTAATGATAGTGTATTACTAAAACAAAAAGAACTTTAATAGAAGCCACAGTTGACCAACCTTTGTTTTAACATCTTTCCCCCTCCCCCAACTCAAATGCACAATACTTACGTACTGTAATTCCTGCAGTTTTGAAGGGAATCTAAAAACTACTAAAATTCATATTCAAACGAGATGTCTTAGTTTCAGGTTAGTGGGTCAAAGTAGAATGGAATACTAGCACTGTTGAAAACATAGATGTATAGGTCGGAGGGGGGGGGGCTGGGGGATGCAGCACTGTTCATGCTGGGTAATTACTATTTTCAGACAAAACAGTTGTATTTTTCGGGCATGGGTGATTAAAATTTTGGGTAAAAGCTTAAAAGGGCTGTACCCCCTCCAAATAAAAGTGGCCTAGTACACCTATATGGTGGAAAGTAACGGAAAGAATGTACTTACAGGTACCAAGGAATGTGGATACATCCCATAAGTCTTTATCAAGATTTCTGCCCGCAGTCACACACTCTGACAAGAGAGTTGCTGTTTAGGCTCCTGCCAAATGCACAAGATAGGCGTTAGTATATTTCCACCCGGTTACAATTCAGCAGCTACAACAGGAAAGGGATATTAAAAAGGCATAATGACAGTGTTCTCTACTAGCTGTTTTGTTAGGGTGACCCACCCGGACAAAATCTGCAGAGGTTTTTTAGCCCACGAACAAAAAGTTCAGCCACCCGGACAAAAATTATCTATTTGAAATCTCGAAACAGAGAAAACAGCAATCTCAATGTGGACATTGAGCAATGATAATCACAAATGTTCCTAGTCATCAGAGAAAAGTATAATTACAAGCATCACTGATTTTAACCAACATTTTCCAAAGAGAGATGCTCCCCTCTCTTTAGACTTCTTGTCAAGACAGTGGTCACTGTTTACCTTCAACCTTTGCAGCACCCTGACAAAATTTCAACCTGTGGAGAACACTGAATTGTCACTCAACCCTGACAACTCCCTGGTTAGTCAGTATATCAACTTACATCACCACCACACGACTGGAATTTAGTAAAATACACAATGTAGCATATACTACACTAGTCCTCACTCAGTCCCTACACACTAACCTCCATTGTCACTTGCTCCGTGTAGTATTCAGAACGTAGTATAATGGAGCATTATCATACTAGTATAGGCACTGATTGAGAGCTAATACTACACAGATAAGACCCCTAGCTTCATTGAAAAGAGGGAGGAGATTGAATTTAAGGACACACGTTCACATGTAAAATGCTGCACTCCTATGTTTTGAAGCCCATGCACAGCAAACATGCCTGACTTCAATTCTTTAATGACCGCATGTAACTCTGTGTGTTGGTTCAGTTTAAGTTAGCAGTCACCCAATCCATTATTCACACAGTGCACTTTTAATAATTTAGACAACCCCAGGAACCACATGAAGAATTTTAAATTATGAGAATAGGGGCAAGGTGGGCCACCTGTGAGGCAGCATAGAGCACTGACTTCAAGTATTGCTGCACCATTGTTGGACTACTTCGGTCGCCACACAATGCATTGATTGCACACTCTATGGCTAGGCTAGCATGTTTATTTTCATCCGGCTAGCCGATTAGTTTACAAATTAAAAATTTTATAGAGGAATAGATATACGTATCTTCGCTAGTCTGATTCTGTGATGAACGTTTCTTCCGCTCAATTTTACCTTTGTCACAAACAATCTCAGTGCGTCGTGGCTATTGACCCGGACGCGTCCGGCTCCATTACCGAATGAAATTGATAATTGTCCCGGACGTAGACTATTAGCTGTGCGTAAGATGTGTACATAGGATATGTAGTGTGTACTACAGTACTTTAACGTTACACTTGCAAGTTACTTGCAGGCAGCTTGCACGGTACACAGTGTAGGCCTAGCTGAAGTGGTCTAACTTCTAAGTGGAGGAACCATGATTCAGTGGAATGAGTTATCCAAAAGCAAACAACCCTTGCATGTATCAATGGACATTGTAAAACAGTTATGCTGCAAATGAAAGACTGAGAAAGTGCCTTAAAATTTCATTTATCTAGTATCTAGTCCAAGGCACTAACGTTACACACATTACGTCCGGTTTGTGTTGGAGTAAATGTTTAAGTACAGGGCCAAAGTGGTGGCGCTCTTCCAAAATGAGAAGTTACGTCCGGGTCAATAAGACAAAATCTCTCACAATAGAGCCGGACGTACGGGTAAATAGGCCCCACCATCTCAGTGGTACCCGATGTTTCGTGCAACGGGTACGTGTGAAAACAACTGGAGGTATTCTTCGATGTTGTCGAAGTCTAAACCAAGACTCGTAGCCGTACTGTCGACAATTTCGGCTTCAGGGCAGTTGAAGTGTTTCCATTGTGCCCCATAACTAACAAACGTTTCCTGAGATGCCATTGTGAATGTTTTAAAGTTGGTTGTTGCACTGGAAACAATGTGCATGGCACAAAACTCCGGATTTTCACCGGGTTCAGCGTTTGACATGGGGGCTGCCATTTTGTCGTCTGCTTCTTCTGTGTAACTAGGATGCTACTGCCTTGTCACTGGTCAGCCTCCTCCTCTCCTGATACGTGATTGGCTGGTGACCAAACGATCGTAGTAGATTTAAGATAAAACTTTGGCATTGCTTTTGCCTCTTTTTTCGTTGCTGCGCACTTTTTGAACGTGGGGAAAAGTCATTTCGTGATGAGAAAACTATAATCTTCCTTTCTGGGTTGTTCCCCAGTAATCCCATTTTGTGTTGCACGAAACAGCAGAAAAACAGGTACTCCCGACTGACTAAATGTGTTTCTTACTCTACTCAATGAAACAAAGTTGAAAAGGGTGATTCAAATTTTCTTTTTATCTCACTAGTCTCATCTATGACATCTAAACCTTACATCACAAGTTTTACCGCTGAAGACCTTTTCAAATTGTGATCTATGCATTATCAAATAGTCATCCTTGCAAATTGTCATTTGGCTCAACCCACCATGTTGATATATGAGGTCGGGATTTCGTTTAGGGGACTGGGCACATGTGTACATACTACAAATTATCGTTATACGCAAACTACTCCCGCTCCAACAACACGTTTTCCAAATTTTGAGTTAACTTGAAATTTTCTTGAAATCATTACTTTTTAAGTCATTCGTTGTAGGCCTATATTAGGATGGATTTTAATTGTAGTTTTTTTTTCAATATGCAGTGGACAATATCTAAATTACTTTTTCGTGTAAAAATTTGTATCTTAATCTACAATAGAGAAGAGCAGATATACTCTTATTTTCGCTCGGCGGAGCTATAAACTGAGATTTGTGGTGGAACGAAAGAAGGGGGCTATTTTCCGGCTGGAGATGAAACCCTTTGAAGAAAAGGGAGATTTGCACAGTCAATGTCACACAGAAATTTGTCTCTTGTCTCGTTCTTGGCATTTCTGTTACTTTTTGTAAGGGATTTGGAAAAAAGGCAAAGATATTTGTGGTGTGCTACGGTTACAGGCCTGACAGGTCTTCTGCACTGCCACAACACTGCCAAACGTCTGGGAAACAGAAGTAATTTTCAGTCATTCGTAGCTCGGTGACGCTTATGAAATTATATCATTGAACTTGTACGTGGAAATCGGAGCAAGAATTCACATCTGGCAATTGTTGGAAACTTTAGGAAACTTCTAATTTGTCTGTCAAAAAAATTGACTTCTGCTTCTACAGCTTATTTGCATGTCATTTCTTGTTAAGGAAGGGGCTAAATAATTTCATTTATTCCAGTTAACCAGCCATTCGTTTTTGGATTTGATTGCATCTGCTCTTAAAATGTTATGCATTGACGTAGCCGCGGGGTGGTTTTGGAGGTTAGAACCCACCCCCCATGACCCAATCTTACAATGCAAAAAACACCCCCCAAAAAGCTGCTTTTTCTCTCTGTCCTTAGACTTTTCCCTCATGTCGTGTCCAACCCCCCCTCCCCTATGATAAAATCCTGGCTACGTCACCGGTTAGCGGTAAAGACCTGCTAACAAAGTATTGTTCTACATGAGCTACTTGCCTAGGCATAAGTTGCCTTGAATGAGAAGGTGTTCCAGCAGTGGCGGATCCAGAGGGGGGATGGGGAGTATGCATACCCCCCCCCCCACCGGGATGTTAAAAAATTGTATAGATAGCCAGGCTAATTGTAACCTAAGCCTATACTTTTTAAAAATACAGTGATAGTTGTTACATTATTTGATCACCGTATTTTTGTATAATATTCTTCAATAAATGAAAAATGTGAATTATAATGTATCTATCTTCCGTATCATTTGGTAAATTCCCGGTTTGTTTACACATTGCGCAATGACGAATTCTAAATCCAGCGTTTTCCGCCAACGGCCGTTGGTAACGCTGTTTGTGACATCGCATGTGTGTTTATGTCAATACGTGGGGGTACGACTACTGTCGAATAATGGGCCAATCCTTTATACGAAGGCTTGTACGGGGATGTTGCAGAGTGTGTAGGCGATACGGGTTGAGATATGAATGAACAGATGAGAAGATTTAGTTCTGATTCAAGATGATTGGCAGTTTATTCCGTTCGATTAACGGCCGGCAAAATAAAAAATTATTAAAATTTTACTATAAATAGATTGACGCAGGTGCTCGTCGTCCGCGGTCTGCTGCACCAGTGTGTGAGTGCGACCAAAACTTGCAGGCTCGGAGCTTTCATGTCTCGGGGAGATCGGAACACATGCAGTCCCCTGCTTGGTTAAAAATTGTGACGCACCAAATTAGATAAATATTAAGGAATTTGCTGATCTATATGATCATTGAGGAGGCTGTAGAGGGTGAAACTGGCCACACCTTGAAAATATGGGATACAGCGTACGCGTGGAACTAGGGCGGGATAGCTCGTCACGTTCAGCGGTAACACGTGGCGGGAAACAGGAAGGGCCCTGGGAATCCAGGACAAGAGGAAGGGAGAGTTGCTCGTAAATAACAAGTTGGCGTTCCTGTTAAGGGTCAAGGAGGGTACACCATACTACATGACGCTACGTACAGTTTACATGTGACATTTCCTAAAACCGTGTGACGGTAATAGAGTACACCCGGTATTAAATTCACATTGACCGTATAGTCCGTTGAAGCAATGATTACCCACACTTTCAAAACCATGTTTTGAAAGCTTGGGAGTTTCATAGTGGCTAAAAATATTGAAACATTTAGCACCATGTTGCATCTTCGCCCCCTTGTCTTAGACACCCACGCGGGGCAGTGCGCTCTGAAAATGAAGAATTCGGAAAATTGCCAATTATGAGACCAGTCTACGGTGTGGCTTTGGCAAATCATGAAATTTCGAAGTTCCCAATCAATTTCTCTAATAAATGCTCCATATTCGTCATTATTTGATTCAAGAAAGCAAAATTTTCCGTGCGCTTCGCGCGCTGCAAAGTGCAATTCCTTAGCAGAAGTGCTCGCTCATACCTTCACTTTGGTAACTTTTCCAGGCTCTGGGTGTGACAAAATCGGAAATTCATCAAGTGCCACCGTTTACTACATATTTTCTCCAATATAAGCTCAAAAATATTTCGTCGGAGAGCCTCATTACGTAGGCGTTGGATAACATTATGTAGCAGCAACGATCTTTGGTCGCCGCCCAACCTCAGATTTGCCAATAGAAAATGCAAATTCTTCAGCAATACCCCAAATGTTCCAATTTCCTTGCAGGAAACCCAGCATTCAAACTTTTCTGCAACACAAGCTCCATATTTTCAAATATTTGAAAAGGGCAAAAATTTCAGCGTGCTCCACGCGCTGCAAATTACGCCCTTACTCAGTTCAGTTAGTCTGTTAGTACAGTGGTAATCACACTAAAAAATATGGTAAAATTTGGATGCTTCCCCCCCCCATTTCCTCAATTCTTATAGGCATCACAGGCAGTGTACATTTGATACCCAACCACAGACCCCCCACTCCCCCCCCCCCCCCCCCACTGGAAATTCCTGGATCCGCCACTGTGTTCCAGGAATGATATTGAAGCGGTGCCGTATACGTGATTACAGGAAGAAAATACTCTAGGGGAATTAAACAGGTCATCTCCATTGCATTTAGTGGGTCTTAGAGTATTTAGCATTATTTTCGCCGTTGCACCTCCAGCCATATAATGTCTTCATGGACGCAGTACATTATGTGTTGAGCTCAGTTAGTGTATACAGTGTTGTGCCCTTTGATCCCATGGCGCCGAATTACTGAATTCGCTTTTTATCCTGGACAAGGTCTGACAAAGTGACAGAAGGCAAAGAGTTCTTTATATCTTTGAAAATAACAATAACAAAATAACAATAACAGCGTTTCAATATTTTTCCAAATGTGATACTGATTGATGCATGTGTGGTGCAGCATTCCATATGCAGTAAGCCATTCAAACATGATAACTTACGTTGTTACATTACTCTAGCCTTGGCTGTAAAATCCTCAAAAATTAGGTTCCTCATTACAGTGTTTTCACACTTGATCTCAATCGGCAGAGGATCAGATTCGGATATGATTCTAATTCTTGCTTCTTTGTTCAATTGCAACAAACAATCTCTTCGTTTGTTCATATTGGCGTGTGATCGTGCAAAATGTAATGTAGTATGGGGCACTCTCCATGACCTTTAGCAGACGCCATCTTGTTGTTTACGATCAACTCTCCCTTCCTTTGTTCTAGATTCCCAGGGCCCTTCCTGTTTCCCCTCACGTATTACCAGTGGACGTGACATATTACTTCGTCTTAGTTCACGTGCATGCTGTAACCCATATTTTCAAGGTGTGGCCAATTTCCCCATTTGCAGCCTCCTCATTGGTCATTTATGTCATTACACTCATTTACATTGGTGAATCATAACTTTTGACCAATCAGGGGACTGCAGGTGTTCGAATCTCGCACGAGGTTTCCAAGACCGAGCCTGCGAGCTGGACTCTCGTGCACCAGACTTCAGACGAGGAGCACTTGAGTAACCTAGCTGTAGATAATTAATCCCTTTTTTCGCCGGCGGAATGATTAAAACTTGATCATCTTTTTTGGAACTAAATCAACCAATAAACCATCATTAAATCGATTGGAACTCTCCATCTGTTTTTTTTCTGTTCCTGGCTACTACGCAGGATCCCCGTACTGCATCGACTTACTTTACATGGCGGAGTCGCGAGGCTTCATCACTTTACTTGACATGGTGGAGGAGCGGTGCCTTAAACGGCTCTTTACTCGACAAAAACCTTCCTGGTGACTGATCACATGACCAATCGACAATTCTGCTAATTACTGTAACTAAATCTAATAAGCAATGTCAATGAATAAACTCACATTGTTATATATAACTGTATAATGGTGGATTGATTTTAGAGACAGATACATACAATTTCGTTTAATTCCTCATAACATATACATTGTGTGGCTTGTGTGTGTGTGCGTTTATGAGTTTTATAGTTTAGCCCATGGGCCTAGATGGTAAATGGTATGCTCTTTAGACTTAAGTAATGGGTTCCTTTCAATAGGTTATACCTAGTGCGAAGATGTTTCTTTCTTGTTTTTTTTTTTTTTTTAAATAATGTTTCTTAGTTATTTTTAGAATGACACGTGATTCGAAGAAATCAAAAGTTAAAAAGTAGACCAGTTCAAAGTTTCTTCAAGGAGCAGTGTTGCGCAATAGGTCAAAGGTCAAAAGGTAACGTTTTAATCTGTATTTACATCTGATGGCTCAGCGCGGGATGCGAATATACGTAAAACAGTATGCTATGCGCGGTAGGGGCAGCGTTAGCCTGCGTAGTGCCTAAGCTGCACGAAAAGCGATGAGGTGAACGAAAAGACTTCGTCCGCTCCGCGGGCTAGGGCAGCGTTCATATGTTTTGTTACCAGTTGACCTGAATAGAAAGGTTAATAACGCATTCGAATGTATACTTCAAAGTCGTCCGTTGGAAAACTCAGTATCTCAAGGTCGGAAACATGAACGTTTGTCATACCGTCATACTTTTTATAAGTAAGGGTAAACCTTCCATCGAGGGTATGGTTAACTTCGACTTGTTCATACTCCTCGACGTCAGGAGCAGATTTTTGCACTAATTTTGACTTCAAATGAAGGAGGAGCATTCGGCTGGAAAACTGGAACTTAAATAATTACCCCAGCTCTGATAGAAGTGGTCATCGAAAGGAAGGTGCTATTTTTAAATTACAGGTAGCCTATTCCGTAAATGAGCCCACTAGTTGCACATTCCGGCTCTAAAGCGTCGAGAATATTATATATAAATATCGATAACAACTTGCTGATCACTTTTGTTGTTCTGAACAGCTTTTCTAAAGCCCTTCCGACCCTCTGTCAAAGGGCCGTTCGACGAAACCAAACTTTAACTGCTTCCCGAAGAAGCTATTACGTCCACCTGCACTGAAGAACAATACGTGACCAACCTCACGGCCATCAGACCATTTAAATCATTGGTATGTCATGTATGGCTCCATTCTAGACTGGATGAAAAGAAAAGATACTACACATGATCTTCGGTGAGAAGCGATCCATGATGGAAACCAGCAACAAGCCTTGGGTTTAGTCCAGGGAAAATAAAGGAGACTGACGATTAAACGTCATTATTCATTAAGGTGATACCAGTCCCAAATTATGAAGTATTTTTTCTGTTATTGTCAGCAAAGAATATCTGCAACAGCGCGATGTTGTCGCCTAAAAAAATTTTCGTACTTACGAAAATCTTTTGATTCGTTCCAAAAAACTTTTGGAACTTCGGAAATCTTTTCGTACCTACGAAAAAATCTTATCGTTCGTACGGATATCTTTTGGTACGTACGAAAGGATTTTTGAACGTTCCAAAAAACTTTTCGTACGTACCGAAACATTTTCGTACGTACGAATAATATTTTGGAACGTTCGAAATTTTTTTGGAACGTACCATACGCAAAGATTGTCGTACGTATGAATAGAATTTCGAATGTTCAGAAACTTTTTTCAAACGTTCGAGAAAATTTTCGAAAAGGCACGAAAAATTATGTTTTTACGTAACAAAAATACGCTTTCGTTATAATTTGGACTAAAATTTGTATTATTTTTAGATGGAGTGTTGTGATGGAACCCAGGAAAAATCCTTAGTTACAGTCTATATCATTAGATGAGGCAAGTGCGTGGACCATCATCTGGCTATCCCATGAATTATTTTTTAAATAAAGAAGTACGCCTATGTGGAACTCAACAAAAATAATTGACCAGTGATGTGATATTGTATTGACGAATTTCTTATTGTACTCTAAATACAGATGAGTAAAATAATCATCAAAACTGGTCACGTAACTATGTGATAATACTAAAACTGCGTAAAACTTGTCCAAAATTGTTGAATTGACGGATGAATAATGTGGTTAGATACCACCTTTCTGGGTAACCTGCCACTAGCGTACATAGCATAAGATTGCATGTAAAGATACAAAATTCTCAGTGTTATCCTATTAACCACAACAATTCAACTTTTTAGACTATTCCTGTCCGAATCGAAAATCTTGCACCAAGGCCAAAAGTTTTTCAAAGGGGAGGGTTTTCTCCCCCTTGGAACCTTCCCCAGGCCTGCGATCACATAACATAATGCCCCCTTGACAAAACCTGCGTACGCCGCTGGCCGAAATTCATAGTCCTGATAAACTTTCTATGTTAGTGTTCCCATTTCTCGGACATTCGGGATATTTTCCATCATATGTTTCTAAAATTATACTGGAACAAAAGAGTCTTATGACAGTGGGCCCCGGTCCCTTCGCTGTTGGCGGAGTCACTAAGCAGTTCACATGCACGTGCTTGCGTAACTGACCTTGTCGTGATTATAGCCTGTTTTGCGTTCCGTGTTGAGTTTAACACCTTTGTAGTGCTAAAGGAATGCAGCTTCTAACAAGGACAACATTTTAACGCGGTTTCCCGGTCAAGCTATCTTTTGTACGCTTGAGTTAGTTTAGATGAGTTTTTCAAGTTTTTAGTAAGATTTGTTGGTCGAGGATGAAAGCATTTACTTTAAAAGTTGTAAAGCATAACTGGTTTCTTCGTCGGGGTCATTATGTTTTCAATGGCGGCAGGCTAAAGGGGGCTTCAACCACAGATGTGTTACGCAGGCTAAAACCATCTTGGCATTTTCGTATGTACAGTCTGAAGACGTGACATAATTTACTTACTTTTCGAAGTTTTGCACTTAGCAAAGGGAGATTTAACCACAAAGCGAATATCTCATCCGATCCGACCAATATTTTTGTACAACGGTTTTGTATCATAATTTGATCTGTAAGATTAATGTTTGTGTGAGCAGTACGAGTTCTTTTCAAAAGACAAATTCCTGATGCGAGTGTAGGAATTCAAATTACCACCATAAAACACGCCAGCTGATTCACGCGAAGACTTATCAGAATCACAATCGATGGACTGCTGTAGCTTTTCGTAACAAACCATTGTCAATTTTGAGTTGACCTCACAAAGTGAAATGAACGCAATTCACGGGTAAAATTGTATTATTGTTTGAAAATTGTTGGCTAATTCATAAAGTACCTTCAATTCTTGAAAGCATTAGACAGGTCAATTAATTCGGCTAGTACTTTGGCGAGAGGTTGTTCTTTGTGCTACGTGCTGTACAAGATATTTCAACCTATTTGGAAATACCAGTTGAAGATGGAAGTAAACCTCCGAAAATGTTCCGTTTTAAGCCATCGGCAACTTGTGTTTTTCATAACTGTTACATATTTTAGGAGAGTCTGTAGTATTGGAGCTATTCCTCCTACTGCAGGTAAGAGATGTTAGTTCATGTAATTTGAATTATGCTTTTTGGAAGAAGGGTGACAGAAACATTCCGAAAGGAGTAAGAGTGTTCCCACAGCATCGATAAGCTCTTTTGACTAATGTAATGTTGACATAAATCAACGAAAAGCTATAATGCTTTTAAGTTTAAAGATCCATTTATTCCTGATTATTTATGGGTAAAGTATATTTCAGAACTTAGTTGTTACACATTCGTATTCTCGAGACAAAGGTTTCAGTTAGAAAATTGATATGGGATGTCGTGTTCTGTCAATCTGCTCAATCCTTGAATATGTCAAAGCACATGCATTTCCTCTGCAGGGTTTTAAATGCTTCCCTAAAGTCTTCAATTTTATGTACTCGATCCGCTCCCCTCAAGTTTTCGTCTTTCAATGGGTTACATCATAGACCTCTTTTTGGGCGGATATAAGGGAATTTGTTTTTTTTGGGGGGGGGCACAAACTCGGCTTGCGACCAAGACGTCTCACATGGTATCAGGGGATGTAATGCACAAAGCTCTTTTTGGGGGGGAGCGGCATGAGAAGTGGTGACTGACTGCCCAAAAGACTATCTAAGCGTAGCGCCACCATCAGTTGGCGCGGCTCATACAGAAAATTTTGAAACATCGCGACCTCTCAGATAGCTGGAAATTGCATCTACCAGGTTTGTAAGTAGATTTTAGGTAGTTGCTATTTTGAACTTTCCTTTGCAATAAAATCTTCATTTTAATAAAAAGAAAGTGATCAAATTGCAAAATGATCAGAAAATTACCAGATAAAATGTATTGGCTCCTTTACAGGACGATGTGACCTTTTATCATTTTATTTGTCGCAAAGGAGAATCTCAATTAATAGAATAGACCAGAACCAAATTTTTGTTTAATATGTTAAAGACGAAAATAATCTAAGCACTCTGGTAAAGTTTTCATTCATTTCCCATGTTCGGTTTTCGAGATATTAGCAATTCAAGCTGAAACATTTTCTAAAAAAAGTAAACTTCAACCAAGCAGATGCGATGTCATGTATTCATGTTGATGTTTGAATATTGATTAGGGATGCTATCTTGCTCTCAAGGCAAATTAAGTATTTAGACTTCAATTGCTCGGGATGCACTGATGGTAACAACATTTCATAGTTAAGTTGTACGAATATGGTGCCAAATTTTAGAGTAAAACAACTAAACATTGTCCATCAATGCGAACAAATGACATCACGCCTAATTATTGCAAGTTCACTCTTTGTAGAAAATATGTCAACTTCAATTCTAATATGTCGTGAACCAAACATGGGAATGAGTAAAAATTTCACTAGTAAGCTATTCCTAGAATATGTTCCTCTTCAAAATATCGAACACAAATTTGGTTCAGGACAATTTTTGTTTCAAGGAGCTGCACACCCCCTTAAAAATAAATTGAAATCATGACTTTTTGGATCACATTGTCATTAACTCATATGACCCTGTAAACCTGAACCGGCCGCACAGAAGCTCCGATAGCGCCACCAGCATATTTACTGATTCAGTACTGCTATTGGTGCCGCTATCACGGCTTTTGTGCGGCCGGCACAGGGCTAAAATTTTGATACAAGTACAAAATAAATCCTTAACAATTACGCATTAGTTCATACTTTAATCTAGATGAATATTCTGTTGAACCTGGAAAAAAATGCAACAGAAATGATTTCAACTACACTGGGCTCAGAATAACCCTCTTTAAAACATTCAAAATCCGCAAAAATCGTATTAGGGGAACATTGTAAAATTTTCATAAATATGCAAATAAGTATCCGCCGTTAGCCAAAAATTAAGGATCACTTTGCATCAAATGGTGCTTTCGTATCAAAAGTGTTGCATCAACAGTTACACAAATAGTCCAGTCAATATGTGACTTGACCTGGAAAAAATTGCAACAGAAAAGATTTCACTAGAACTGTAATGGGTTCGAGAAGTACCTCTCTATAACATATTCAAAATCCACAAAAATTATAATAGGGGAAAACTGTCAAATTTGCATAATTATGCAATTTATTATTCGCCATTATCCAAAAATTGAAAACTAAGGACCACTTTGCATCGTATCAAAAGAAGTGTCTATACCCATGTTTTGATGGTCGGGTAATTCAATGGTGACGATACGAACTTACCATGGGTATCACGTGACGCAGATTATGCAAATTAGTATCCGCCATAAGCTAAAAAATAGAAAATTAAACTAGGATAACTTTGCAACGAATTGTGCTATTGTATTAAAAGTGGTGTCTGCACCCATGTTTTGATGGTCACGAAATTTATTGAAATGATACAAACTTGCCGTGTGTATTATGTGCCACGTATTAAGCTAATTAGCATACACCATTCCGTGGAAGTCAACATGTTTTTATAACTTGGACTTGGTAACCAAGTGGAGTTAATTTCTGTCCGATGTATTGAAAGTCAAGGAATTCAATGTCCACTTTATTTTTTTTTAATATAACTCAAGCCTGAAAAGGCTTTACCGGTCATATGTTGCCTGGTTAGGCCAATCTACTCCTTAGTCCAGTGTTGTAACAAGTCACGACTCGAGCCACTTCCTCTTAAAATGATAGTGACTCGATAGAATTCAGGAGTAATTTCCCCATTGAAATAGTACAGTGTCTCGAGTTAATGACTCGACTCGAGTCAATTAAAAGTTTGAAAACTAGTCACTCGAGTGACTAATCTAGTGACGCGGTTACAACACTGCTCCTTACACTTTAGTCCATGCATACAGTGAATTACTACAGCTCAGTCCTTTACTACCAAAGAAACTCAGTGCAATCAAGTTAATGTTTCTAGAATGAGTATAGCTTTGATTTGTATCTTTGAAATAGGCAGAATGGATCATCATGAGCCGGTGATAAGACCGTTCTCAGTACAATGATCCCGTTTACAATGAATGTAGTGTTGCGCCTTTTTGATGCACCTGTACATTTCATAGTAAACATGCATAATGTGAAATTATGGTAAAGATGAAGGTATGTTCAATGCTTCTACACGTTAAGAGATTCAAGTAAGACTTTCTGTGGATCAGTTGCACTGTAGCTGACCAAGATCACTTTTTGACTCCACATTGTAAAGATAGGAAGAGCCTCTTTAACAGCATGTCAGTACATCACGATGTCATATTTGTTGGCATTGTTTTGCATGAAGACATCGGCATCATTTCCAGAACACAGATGCTTTTATCACAAATCTTTGAAAGGGCTAGTGGTTTGCCCGGGATGTCGTAGGCCCATATCCCAGGCATAGTGTCATCAATGGCAGCTCCCTGTTGTCACAACCTATGATGACAATTGCAAACAAACAGTTCGAGCAAGTTTCTTTTGTCAAGTTGTTCGGTCGATATCTAAAGGATATTTAAAACATGTCTCTTCCCACCAATTTGTTTCAGTTCCAGTCTAAAATATAGTTTTTGTCCTTTGTGTCTGCAAGGTAAAGGTCTGATAAGACATTAGCTTCCTTGCACAATGTGACATTAGTTAAGACGTTGTCAATCAGTGGGGTGGAGTGGTCAGTGATATGAGTAGGTCTAGTGATAGTGCGGCTAAAACCACTGGTCAGAAGATCCATGGCTAAGGATATCAATGTTGAAACAGCCTAAAACAAAATATTACTTTTTTTACTTGAAATTTTACAACAAGTGTCGTAAAGATAATCATTCCTTCATTTTTTATTGTAGTCAAAGTTGTTCAGTCTTTCTTTCATACTGTCCTTCTTAGAGGTGAATGCTTCAGTCGCTGGGGATTTTCATGATGCTACCTAGAGACTAGCACGACAGAAATTTTACAATTCGCTCCTGATGGAGGAACACTTTTGCAGCGCATGTCGTGGACAAGGGAAACTCAATCATTGCATCCGTCTCCAAACAGTTTGTCAGATAGGGAGACTTTCTTCAAATGAACAGGTTGTTTGCACATGTTATCGTAGATTTGTGACAGATGTACAACATGGACAATTCAAAGCGAAGCTCGTGTAATAAAGATGTAAGTGCTATTTGCGGTGGCTGCAAATGACTGAACTTCAGTAATTCTTTTACGTATGTGCTTTTAAGTCCCTTAATGAACAAGTAGTTCCACCTTTGCAGGCAGTATATGGCCAAAGTATAAAGTTCTCGTACTTGAGTTAGATAGGAGATGTGAATATACTGTGAACATTGAATTCCTTGACTTTCAAAACATGGAAACCAACATAAACTCCTCTTGGTTACAGTACCAATTAAGTCCAAGTAATGAAAATGTTTTTACCAACAGGCAATGGTGTATGCTTATTAGCAACTGTGTTATGTAAGACTCATGGCAATTTCATTTCATTAATACTGAATTCCATGACAACCAAAGCATGGGTATAGACACCACTTTTAATACGACAGCACAGTTCAGTGCAAAGTTATCTATTTTTGGCTCATGGCGGATACTCATTTGCATAATCTGTGTAACTTAATACCCGTGGTAAGTTCTTATTATCATCATTAAATTCCCTGACCATCAAAACATGGGTATTGCCATCACTTTTGGCGCAATAGCACAATTCAGTGCAAAGTTATCCTTCATTATATATTTTCAGCTTATGGCGGATACCAATTTGCATAATCCGTGTAGCGTTATACACATGTGAAGTTCGTTTAATCGTCATTGAATTTCCTGACCATCAAAACATGGGTATATACACTGCTTTCGATACGATAGCACCATTTACTGCAAAAAATTCGTTACTTTTCAATTTTTGGCTGATGATGTATACTAATTTGCATTATTATGCAAATTTGACAGTTTCTCCTATTGAAATTTTTGCGGATTTTGAATATGTTATAGAGAGGAGCTTCATGAACGCATTACAGTTGAAATCATTTCTGTTACCATTTTTTCCAGGTCATGTCACATATTGACTGGACTATTTTTGTAACTGTTGATGAGGTAAAAAAAGAGGGCCGAGGGGAATCACCATCCTTGGATACGCACCTGTTACTAGTACCTGGCAGCAATAATTTCTATTTGTTTTGGGCTAGGTTTGAGTGATCAATCTCAAGCTTTTTTTTCTTTCTTTAAGACATACCGCGATTCACTAGGTTGCCAACCCCTTTTTATCATAATCTTTTCCTTATGCTTGTGTATATATGTGTGTGTACCAACAATGGGATCCAATCAAGTAGTGGCAGGTGGATTCTGGTGAGCGCTTTTCTCACTTTGAATATGGCAATAACATTTATGGATTGCCGTACCTTATAACAAAGAAAACAAATGTATTGACATCGTTCTACTCGCAAATTACAAAGGGAACGTTACGCATCAGGAATCACAATTCACCCGCCGTATCTTACACCATTCTTTGAAAATAAATGGCTAAACCACATAATATAATTTAATTTCTTGTATGTGCTCTAGGCGCGCCATTTTATCAGTTCATTGGGCCAGTTCTTTGAAAAGAGCTCGCAATTTGTTGTATGTGCTATGCAATTTGCTTCACCTTGAAGTTTCAGAAGACTTTATTGAAGATGGTAGTTCACCGTCAAAAATGTTCTGGTTTAAGCTGTCGTAAAATGGTGTTTTTCTTAATTGTATATTTTCGTGGAGTCCGCAGTTATGTTGACACCACCGGTACTACAGGTAAGGAATGTTACAGCTCATTTAAACTGAATACGGTGTTTAGAGCAGGAAGAGTAAGTGCCAGTATCACTGGCGTGGCCAGGTTTTTTTTATTGGTGTTGGCCAACTGCAGAACCAGATTGCCCAGCGGCATGCGCAATAGGGGGCCCGGGCCATGGCCCCCACCTCTGTATGTAGTCGCGGAAAACAACCCAGTCGGGGGAGTTTACACGGGAGCAATCTGACACAGTTAAGACTTCCCAAATGTCAGGAAATAATTGTCCTAGCTAGCCCGCTGGTCAGGAAATCAGGAAATATTGCAGTTGGCAGTGATTCGAAGAAACTCTGTCTTTTTTCTTCGTAATTCTGACGGTACTTTATTTGTCAACAACCAACACACAACTTCTTAAATGAGTGAGAGCTAGTTTTTGACCGCTTGTGCCGTATAGCCTTGCCTTAGCCTAGTACTAGCTAAGGATCATTCATATTAGTGTTAGGAGACACAGAGATGAAATATTCCAAACATACTCTGAAACCACGATGTACGATTTATTCAAGTATATTGTACACGTCGCGTATCTATTTTGTAATGCCATATGTCTATAGACTGTATGCCAACTTCCTAACACTTCCAGCCACAACTGCGTTGTCAGAAAGAAGTTTCTCTAAGCAAAATATCATTAAAAGTGATCGACGCACTTGAATGGGGCAAAACAGGCTGTCGGGGCTTGCTATTTTGTCAATTGAACAACAGCTTTCCAAAAATGCAGATTTTGATGCCGTCCTTAAAGTGTTTGCTGAGATGAGAAGAAGGCGCATCGATATTTGAACATTGGGTGATTTTTTAGAACAACATATTTCCCAAAGGGAAGGGGTGTAGGGACACCCTTCCCTTTGAATTGATCTCCACCTCCATATCAGTCAGGGGATGGACATACTGGCCCTCCATCTCAAAAAACCCGCGCAAGCCACTGAGATTGCCGGCCTGTCGTACTAGATTTTTAAACGGAGTGGACACCGTCCCCGCCAATGTGATTTTTTTTAATATTAAAGCATAGGCTTGAGTGCCTTAGTAGATTTAGGGGAACTATATACCGACTCGCTGAAAAATGTGATCATTTTTCGCGAGACTCGGAAGAAAATTGCTTAACGGTCTGGCAGGTTACGCGTATAACTTTATAACGGCATGTATATTAAATAAATGCTTTTTAAAATAAATAACTTCTTTCATATATTAGATACATTTTGGAGGAAAAACGACATGCACATGCACCTGTTTTATTGGGAGGTTGGGGTTGAGTAGATAGAGATCGTATTTGCCAAAAATCCTCTCCCTTTGTGAAATTTTTGTTAAGTCTAGGTTCTCAGATATGAAATGGTGCAGTCATCGGGAAAACTTTGAAGCAATGTTACTTCAAATAGGGTTAAGATATACCCTAGAAACCATGACGAATTCCGCAAAGCGCGGTGAAATTTTTCATCATCCATTTCTGTAACAAAACTTGTTTTGAGAGTGCATCGATACACTTTCATTTCCGGGCCCATCTAAGCCCATCTGTAAATCACAAAGCTAGTCTCCTACCTGATGATTAGTACAGAGAGTTAAACTTTCAGCGCAGTGCTCCTTCGAAAGTTGCCATCTAAAGATTATGATAAACGAGCAACGTTAAGGAAAAGCCTGAAGTGCGGGGCGCTCGAAAATTTCAATTGATAGTTTGAGAACCATTTGTAGTAGAACATAATCAATATAAACCCATGACTCTTTCGAAAATATACCTCACCCTACCCTTAAAGGAATAAAGCTAAAAAAATAGGGAAGTCGATGGGGGCATGTGCCCCAATTTTCCCATGCTTGTGTTACTGAGATAAGGAGTATACACCGCGGCAAATGGTAAGCTGCGAAGAGGGCCCAAAATTTGCATAAGAAATGTTGAGGAATTCATTAAACAGTTGAGCAATCTGAATGCGATTTAGTGGATGTTTAGACGGTGTTTAAGAACAAAACGATAGAAAAGAAGATAAGAGACCAAAAGCACGGAAATGTTTTGTAATTTAATTGACAGATTGAAAAAACGATACATCCATAATTCGTTTGAACAACAGTGAACCGTGAGCGAGGAAAAAATAGAGATGTACCTGCAAATTTTGGAGTTTTTCTTTTCTTGCCCGAAAACTTCCTTGAAAATGTTTTTCCCTATTATAATAAAGATCATAAATAAATAGTACGAATCGTGATGAATGCGGGACATGAAGATGGAAGCGGAAAAATTTCCTTACTTTGCCATCTTGACTCTGCTCATCTAGAGTTGTTGTCATATTGTTGTCAAGTAAACTGCTATCTCTAGGAACTTTGTAATTGGAAAGTCACATTTTTTGTACAATATAATAATTGTTTTTAAAATAAATATGACAAAGAATGCAAATACATTGGTTGCAAACATTTCCAGACAAGATAAACAATAAGTTTATCACTTCCTGATTAAAAAACGCCAAAGAAGATATTATTCAATGCCTACAAAATAAACTCCAACCATTTATGCAAAATGAGATTTACGTCATAAAGTGGTAAATTAACAGACTCTTTCAAGTAAATTTGTGAAACGTTTTTAATTTGCTCCGATCAAGTGCATGAGCGCCTGTGGCGATGAGTTGACATCAGTATACCAATTGTCAGTGCTCTGAAATTAGGGCCTTACAATTTCTTTTTACTTAAAAATGTGTGACAAAAAAAAAAAAAACAGTTGTATGATATTTATAACTAAGAACGTAATAACTATATGCTTTTATAATTAATGTAAGTTAATTTTCAAATAGGGCCATAAATTTGCCCAAAAATGTTTTTTTTAAACTGAAACTTCGCAGAACGATGCATGTTATACATTTCAAATTTTCTGGCTATTTCTTATTTGTTTGTTTGGGCTTATTTTTGTTTCTTTTTCAGCTTAAAAACAAAATGAATGTTTGTTAAATGACATTATATTTATGTGAAACCAGAAAAATACAAAATACTGTTAAAATTCCTCTAAATTTACAGAAAAGTTTTAAAAAGCAGTAAAATTTGGTTAAAAAAACAGACAGAAATGGTTTTTCAAATAAACAGAAAATGCATGTTAAACAATCATTTTTTATTGTAGCAATACAAAGTGTCTGTAAAGACACAGAAAAACTCATTTAAAAGTAAAATACAAAAAGTTTAAGTTAAAAAAAGTCTGTAAATTTACAGAAATATTTAACAGTGTACTTTCGGGACCCAGACTGTATAATTCTTTTCGAGACTACAGTGGCACAAGTCACGATAAAAGGAACAAATTAGCGGTCACTTCATCCATGAACGACTCGAAATAAACTTTTTGTAGACAGCAAGCGACCCAGGACTTGGACTCGGGTGTGTGTGGGGGGGGGGGGGCGAGAACTGTATAAGGACTACCTATATGGAGCGTCACCATTAGTTGGTGCGGAGAGTACAGAAAGTTATTTGCCAGAAACATTTCACAGAACAGAAGGAATGGGCTCTTTGAGTCCGTCTGAATTTTCCTGTTTCTCTATTCCTCATCCACATCCCCTACACAGAGATGTCAATTTCAGTGATGTGTTTTTCATTTATTTTTGCGACTGCGACGCCCCTATGCCTATCTCATAGATCATGGTGGCCCCAACATAATTTAACTTGAAAAACCTGATGTTTCTTCATACGAACATCAACCTTACCAAAGAGAGGATAGACAAAATAAAGAGGTAAAAGTTTAAGTGATCAGGTCAGTCATTGGGGAGGGGGTTGCAGGTCAGTTACTGGGGAAGGGGTTGCACGAAGGACACAAGCAAGTAAGCATAATGTCTACATATTATACTTCGACAAAACGACATTTTGAAAGTGTAATGTATTAACAGAAGAAGATTTCGGCCTCTGATGGTCTGGCATTGGGCTCGGTCTCGAATCTCGGCCTCGTCATGTAAAGCCTTGACTTCGGACCCCTGAGTGGAGATCTCGACTACAACACTGGGAGGACAGCACTCACAAAAGCATTCACATTGTGCCCCCATGTTACCGAGGAAGGGGCTTTTTGACATTTTTGTAGATGTCATAAAGAAGCTAATGTTTAGGAGTTTCAAAACTCTTTTAGTACTTTTTAATGAGTAAAATATATTCCAGGTAGTTCTTTAGTTACGTCAATTTTCGATACAAATGTAGCAGTCTTTCAGCCTGAGTGTGAAGATATCAGTAAGGAGGCATCATACGAGATGTTATGAGTTTTTTCTGTTCCGAACATTTCATCGTTTCCCATGATATGCATTTTCTCCCGGCCATTTTTATTTTTGGGCAAAAGACTTTATACAGTCTTGCATTCAACGTTCTTCTCGATAGTTTTATTGCATACGGTATTACATACGTTTTAGTCACCCTGATAACATAACCCATGCATACGCCCCGACTGGAAATAAAACCCTTTTGGTGGCATTGTCGTTTAACAATGCTTCCTTTTTGGTCCCTATCCATGGGATCAAGGTTAACTCTTATATGAAATCATAGTTTTGATTTGAATTGTCCATTTTGATACAGTGCGCAAGGACTCTAGCATAGGATAAACCCCAGAAAAGACTTTGCCAAATTAGGGTTGGCAGGTTGGAGTCTCTGTTTTTGTAACTTTAGATAGTCTTTCAAAATTCAGACAGTTTAAGACTGGGCACATGTTATTCTAAAAGGTTACTGGGTAAGAATTAGCATGAAATTGGAGTTATAAATTAAAACTTGAATGCCAGCCGGAACATGGAGTATATATTCAGGTTTTTTTAAGTGCAGACTCTGCTTTTATATTTTTTTATATTTAAGCCAGGTTTGTGTATATGGACCATGTGCATGGGGAACACAGTCATTTGCGATCGAAACCAGCACAACAACCTATCCTGCAAGACATTATTTTTGTAAAGTAGGAAACGTTGCATTATGGTACGGTTTTGAGATATTTCTTTTCACTACGGGTGTATATCCAGTGGCGGCAGCAGAATGTCAAACTCCCTTCTCCATCCCTACCCCTCCCCATATGGGAATGTTCAGTGCATATGTGTTCAGTGTACACGCTTAACTGTGTGAATCACTGTGAAAATGATCTTCCTAATAGAAACTCAGATTTAAGGGTATTTTCGGTCGATAGTAGCAAACAAAACTTGCCATAATTCTTGCCTAGTGTCATTGGTCAAATAATTCAAGTGATATAACAATTTACATATCTTTCCCTAAAACTTTTTTAAGATGCTGTTTGATTGGAAAGAGAAAACCCTGGTCATTTTCACACCAAATTGGAAAAAAAGTTAAAAAATCTTTCAATTAGATGACGTAATACTGTTTTCGCGTGCGAGCCCACAGATCGATTCGGCGAAAAATCCTGCTGTGTGCGATTTAGAGGTAAATATTCTCATATGCAGTTTTGAACTTGATATTCCCAGATAATGATACAAGTGATTACACTGAAATCGTCGCTAATATAGAAACAATAATTATCGTAATAAAGAAACATTAAAAGATTTTGCGCACAATTGCTTGTAGCCTCTACTTCTGATAAATAGTCAATTTTAAAACTTATTTTCCTGAACAATTTGGTAGATCAGAATTATCAACCTCCGCCGCCCTAAAAATACAATTATAACGATAACACGTTGTACGAGAAAAACTAATCTAAATTTCTGTTTTGCACAATTGTTCTTAATGATTTGTTCCTTTGAAATCTTAAGAAGATTCTAATTAGTCGTTGTTATGACGTTGATAATTTTTTCTGACTTTTCTTAATTATTCTGTCACGCAACAGGTCAACCAGGAGGCTAAAGAAGCAAAATAATAGCAAATGAAATCAATCAAAAAGTTATTTTTCTTCTTTGTCTCCTGTTATGCTACCATATTACTGGCATTCATTTTGTTACTTTCCGCCATCATGGTGACTTACATAAAGACAAAATTCAGAAAAAAAAAACATTCATAGCACTGCAATGGATGTAACAATTTTACAACTACATTCTTCAAGAAAAATTCTGCCAAAGTAGAAAATACTACTCCATTTCGCTTTTGAAAAGAGAAAATGTCGCCTCTTCCTTTAGAACCTTTGCCGGACGGGGGAAAACTTACATTCATTTGACCACAAGTTGGTGTTTCCGATTCCGAGCCTTTGTCTCAGTGGGAAACTAACATAAGGTACTTCATCACAAATTTATATTGATTACACCGGAAAGAACCGAAGGCAGATGTTACGACTTACTTGAAAGTTACTTAGCTATTCTCTAAAACATACTATCTAAAACACACTTTTAGGGTGACAGAAATGAAGAAAGGAATCAAGTTTGGAGTGAACACTTACGAAATTTCAAAAAAAGTCTTTTTCATCCTTTTATAGTAAAAAATGGGTCCTTATTTTAGATTCGTTCATAATTTGACTCGGTAGAGTTAGAGAGCAAGAAATGTGCACATGATTCGTTATTTTATGTTAGTAGAAAACAACTACTCAAAAACAAAAGTAAACAAACCCCTTTTTACTCCCTGTTATTCGTTCTCTACCCTTTTAAAGCCATGGGTATATATTGATTGGAGCTGTGTCTGATACTGTCATTTTGTATCAGTTTTCACCGTAGTGACAGATTGTGGGATTGATAGAGAGAGAAATACTCTCCCAGTAAACTGAAATGTACACTCTTAAAACACTGGGCAATATTTTCGTTGGGTAAAACGCTTTGGTTAAATGTTGGTCAAACTTTGCTCATATAATGGTAAAAACGTTTCTTCGATTCACGTTTATTCCACTATCCAATCATTGGGCAAACTGTTAACAAGCTTACAATCAACGGTTGGGCATATATTTGGTCTATCTACTTGTTGGGTAATTAATTGCTAATTAGCATAATGTTTGCTCATTGGTTGGGCAATAAACTTTGCGCGTTCCGCATACGTAAATGTGATAAAAGCATTGGACACAATGAACATGTGAAAGTTAAGAACAGGCGTACGTACGTATTTCTCAGTGATTCAAAGTCATTAGCAGCTCATCGAACGACAACTATCTCGCTGATTAATGTCTCAGATTACCTTGAGGAATGGAGCTTGGAGGGTTCTTGAGTGTGTTTGAGGCTAAATACGAGTACAAGGAGTTGTGTGGAGTATTTAATGTTTATATCGAAGATATAATCAACACGATTTAGGAAGAAACTGGTGCTGCTACTGAGCCATGGCCGAAACGTTCGCCTGCTCATCCAGGCTAGGCTAACATAGCCTAACACTATGTTTGGGTTCTGTAATGTGTCAATGTGAGTTTGATTAGCCTACAGACTAGGCTAGCCTACATCCTTTGGCTTACTTTGGCAGCATCACGGTTTCCTAATCGTTTGATTCTATCATTGGATACTTCTCTCCTTGCCATGTGCTCATATTTATTTCAACACAATCTTCAAGTCTTCATGATGCCTTATTGTCGGATAATCTGAGCCTGATTTATAAATGGCCACATTAACTAGGGCAATGCACTAGGGATTAGCCCAACAGTTGGTTAAAGAATATGCCCAACTGATGTTGAAAAAGCACCCACGGTTATGGAAAAGATGATTAACGTTTAACCAACGGTTGGTGAATGCATTTGCCCAACATCTTAATAAAAGACGTGCCCAACAAGTGGGTATGTTTTAAATGCTCATTTACCAAACAGTTGGGTAGTTTCCTGCCCAACAGTTAGGTTCAAACTTTACCAAATTTGGTTGGTTAAAGTTTTGCCCAACTGTTTAGGTTGTTGAATAGATGCCCAGTGTTGGTCAAAAAGTTGGGCAAATTTTGCCCATTTTTTTTAAGAGTGTATATGTAGGGTTCCTTGGTGCATAAACCACGGTCCTACATAAACGACTTGGAAGTCAGTAGTTTATTTCGTTAGTTACATGGGGTTTTACTGCTCAGCTTTTACCCAATTTTATGGTTAAAGTCGGGCCGACCAGGCCTATTTTCCAGTTGTGGCTAACTGCTACCTGCTTCCTACAGTTCTACTCATTTGCTTATGGTAAATAATGTATGAAACAGCGTTGTATCAGCTACACATATATTTGCATGCTGTTATACTTGTAGGCAAGTTACTTCGATCTTCAACTTACTCTTTAGAGTATTACAACTGTATCGTCTGTTATGGGTCATTAGTCACAAAATAGTCACAAATTTCAAAATAAATAATTCTTTCGAATCGAGGACAACAGTCGGGCATGATTCTCAGTGAAAAGCTAGGCCTATATGATTATACACGCAACAATGAGTTTCTATATTTAACTTGACAAAACATCTTTTTGCACCAGGGAGCGTTTTGTATTCAGAGTTCAATTGTTGTATTTGCAGATTTTCACTTCAATTTGTGCCTTGTTTTGTGGTAAGTTCGGAGAATGAACACCAAGTTGGTTTGTCCTTGCCCGAACTGACAAAATATTTTTCTTTGGTTTGACTTGGTTTATTAGAGTTTTATGGCTTAACTTCTACAGTGTACTTAAGTCAACCCGAAATGTGTTTGAGACTTAAAAAGTTGGGTTGGTTTTGCGTTTATTTTTCTTGAATTTATTTCGCAAAGCTTCAGAAATGACATTTTTGCCTTATTTTACGTCCGAGTTTAAAATGCATTAAAATACTTAGCTTTGTGGAGAACTCTACCTTCACTTGCCGATAAATTAATTTTTTCCAGAAATCCCAATGGTTTTACTGTTTCATTCTGTTTCATAATGTGAGCCGAGTCCTTCTTTTCGTTCGGGTTGGCTAGTCAGATTTGTGCGATAGTTTTGAAAAACAAGGGAATACCCTACACCACACTGTAAAAAAAGTGCTAAAAACAGCATGTAAAGAGCAATTTTTCTGCACTATAAGAGCCCTAATAGTGACTGCACAATTGGAGCAAACCACAACACTATGAAGGTGCTTAAATTCTTTAAGGTCTCACTACTCCATTAGAGGAGTGTTCTAGAGCGTCAAGTGTTCACCCTCAAAGAAATAGTCCTTTTAGCTCTGGTTTTGACCAAATTTTGTCAAGATAACATGCCAGCTGGGTGATGAAAGTCCATGAATATGAAAGAGTACTTGCCAGAGTGTGGATGTTGAAAATTTGGGTAAGATTGACGTTGATTTTGACTGTTTAAAAAATTGCTATCAAATGGCGGAGATTTTCTGTTTTTGTGAAGAGGCTAGGGGTGGGTGTACCCTACAAAAACTTTAAGTCCTTCTAGCTCAAAATCTAAACGGTCATGGTATGGAAATTTTGTAGTGCCATGATGGGCAAACTTGTCAGCTATCAAGTGAGGGGTGTCTTGACATAGCTGTGAACTTTGACAAGGCTGCAGCAGCCTCGAAAAGGAGCTAATTTAGTGTGTAAGTCAATGGGGAAATTATTGGGGGTGTGAGGCCTTAACACTTGTGAGGTGCAGGACTTAGGCACTTACAAGAGCCACTTTTAACTGCACAATAAGTGCTACCAGACAGCACTAACAGGCGGTGCGAAAGAAGCTTTATTAGCACTTATAAGAGCCCTAATAGGGACCGTTGGTGCTACCGTAACACTTCTTTGGGTGCATTAGAGACAGCACCTCGAAAGTGCAGCAGTAAACAGCACTTGCAAGAGCTGTCCGGAAATCTTAAAAAGCTGTTATTTTTTAAATTTAAAGAGTAATAATATGTAAAATAACTTAGAAGTCTTCATTTGAGAAACTCCTCATTGGGCATAAACTGCAATATTTGTTTCCAGCGTTAAAATATACCAATTCAAACAAGTGAATACGTGTGAGCACTGTGCTATGTTAGTTGACAAATGCCGGATAAAAGTAAAAACCAAAGATACAGGACTTCTTCTAAAAATTTAGTGTTTTTGAACATTTTTCCATCTGAATTAGTTCCGCCCACTTTTCTGTTATGACAGCATTATGAAAGTGCTGTATAATTAGCACTATAAAACATCACTTTTAGTGCTGATTAAATCCAGCTTCTAGAAAGTGCTATCAAAGTAGCACTTCAGTTTTTAGAGCGTTTGTGCTTATCTTGGTTTGTATATCCCACGCTGTGCCTCACAATTCAATGTGCCAATGAATTTCAGAAGTAGCTTATTGCATGGTGAACTGCCATTGGTTTCACAACGCGATTCTAATCTAAACAGGAAGCGCAGTGTTTACGTTTATACCCCGGTAAAGAGGTCATGCAGGTGACGTCAGCTCATTTTAATTGGCATACTGGACGTCACTGAATATGCGCAGTGGGTATATTAGTGATGTGCACCCATAAGAGAATTATTTTATTCATTGACTGTCTTAGACTCTGCAGGGTCTGCTCGGATAATATTTACCAATCGAATTTCACTCCTTCTTGAATAAGACTGCAATAACTTCTCTTCCATGAATCGTTTTCTCCTTTATTTGCCCATCAGCGGACGTGAATATAAGGCGATACGCGAATACATGTCGGACGAATTTGCTAAATTGGATGAAACGTTAAAAACATTAGTCAGGGAATGATATCGCCGAGAAAGACTTTGCAAAGTCTGTGCCATCCAGTATGCCTAATTGATAACGGGCTGACATCACGTGCACGACCACTATACTGGGTTATTAACTTGCAGTGTTGTAGTACTCGAGACCGAGACCGGTTTTTCCCGGTCTTGGAAATCGTTCTGGTCTCGCTTCGAGATCGGCAAAATATTTGTCGTTGTTATTTAATTTAAAAGACAATGAAGAACGTTTTAAAATAAATATTGAAGTGTTGCGCACATTGTAAGATACATAGGTAACTGTTTATTTTATTCATTTTGTAAGTGAGGTGCTTGATGTTCATTTTGGAATTTTATGATGGATATCAATAAATTTTACCTAAACTCATACACCTTCACTTCAAAAACTAGTAGTTTTTTTTATTTCAAAACGGTTAATTGATTTGGAAAATAGGCTAACTATTAAGGAAAACAATATCCATCTAATGAGTCCACACACTCCATCTAAAAGGGTTAAACTTTCTTTTCTGCGTTGATGAGTTTGTCTTTTACTTCGTAAATGTGGATAATATAACAAGTAACTGCATTGACTGGTACCAGGTTACACACGTTTTGATTACTCAGTGAAATCAGTAGTGGGAGTCCGGTATTGAAATGCATTGCATGTTTAGTGTGTGCAATGGCATAGCTACAGGGGAAGGTGGGGCAATTGCCCCGACTTTGAAAAATGAAAAATTCGGAAAACTGACATTCATGACACCGGTCAACTAGTCTACAGTGTGGTCTTCCCACCGCTTCTTTTACGAAATTCTTAATTCTCTCTAATAAATTGAAACTCCATTAGGCCGTTTGTAATTATTTGCTTCAAAAAAGAAAAAAATCTGTGCGCCGCAGATTGCAATTTCTAATGCAGTACAATTCGCTCATAAATCAGTTTGATAAAATTTTTCGAGCTACGCAAATTTGCCATATATGATCAGCCAGATCATCAAGTGATACTCGGCAACTATAGAGACATTTTCATAAATTTTTCATAAATTTCTCAATTTTGTTCAAGCTCTTGACTCTTAAAATGAAGTCGGAGAGCCTCAATCGTAGGCCTTAGATAACATTATGTAGCAATAACGATTTTTGGTCATTGTGCAACCTCAGACTTGCTAATAAGAAATGCAGTTTCTTCAGAAACCCCCCACATGTTTCAAATTTTATTACAGGAAATCCAGCATATAAAATTTTGTACAACACAACCTTAAGCTCCATAGTTTTAAATATTCGTTTAAATTGAGCAAAAATTACAAGTTGAATTGCAAATTATGTCCCTAGTACAGCACTTTTAAAACAATCGTCAAGCTACGCCACTTGTTAAACTCCCCTAAATTCTCAGTCTTTGTACAGTACTAACCATTTTTGGCTATCATGGATTTTACTCAATCTGGCTATTAAGGACCCTTAGCTGAATTGAAAAACACAATTAATTATACCAGTTCTATGTCACAATTTCTCAAGTTTTCCCACATCAAGCACGCCTCTTGCAGGCAATGTTTTAACACTAATGTTCCTCAGTGCAATGAAGGCATTCTGTGAGGCTGCGTGTAGTCCATGTTTTGTTTGATCATCCAGAAAACGTGACACTAACTACATATAGTTCTGCGACTGTGAGTTGGAAAACTCACTTTCATGCACCAATCAGCATCTAACTCACAACACTAAACACCTGTAGCACTGACTGACTCCAATTTAATGGGAAGGGTCACAGTAGCTGTAGAGGATGGGGGCAGCCCCCAATTAGCCAAAACCTTGGTGGATCTTTGTGTTTTACGTCTTTTGTAGGGTATAAGGTAATGTCGTTAGGTAAAAAGTATTCAGAACTTTGGACAGTTTATTTTCCTATGCAACATGTACATTCGGTCTCGGTCTCGGACCTTGTCGGTCTTGGTCTTGGTCTCGGTCTCGGATATGCTGGTCTCGACTACAACACTGTTAACTTGGCACGTGAACAGAGGGTTAGGCAGTCATGTATAGAAGTCATTAAAAAAATTGCAGATGCCTGCTTAAGTATTTATAACGGATTACTGAATGATTAATTTGAAAGCTGGATTAATGTTGACGAAGACAAACAAAACGATTTCACTCAAAAGGATTTAAGCTTAGAAGTAAAAGTATCAGTTTTAATTAAAGCGCACATACTCCCCCTTACGATGGAAACATTAATGAGGGAAGGCGCGTCCTCAATGAAATTGATCAAGTTTCTTTCCTTTGACACAACAGAAAGATGGAAGCAGTTTACTTCGGGAACATGAATGACATTTCCAATATGATACATTACTTAGCCTGATGCGCTTCAGAATGGTTTGCTTTTCGGTCAATACTTCACGTATTCGTTGTCTCATTTTGCCATTTGAAAAGTTTAAGAAGAATGGTCCCTTCTTCCAATCATCAACTCGACAACAACTCCTTTTATTAAATCTGCAGTCCGTGTCAGAGTCAGTTAAATCCATAATCTAACCCCCGTTTAAAGCCCCATCCACACTATGGGTCGCGACTTATTGCAACAAGACTGCCTTGTGGTGGTGAGAGAATGACGATTAACTAGTTTTAAGAGCACAGTGTCCACACTGCGCAACAAGTCGCAGGTCCATGGAGCGATTTACACTTCATTCCAGAAGTCATTCATTGTTGTCAGTTGCACGTATCAGTTTCATGCGACTGAACAAGTTCGGTCGCATGAAACTGGGTTGCGCGTCTGCTTGCAACTAATTGCAAATCATTCCCATTCCACATTTTGCAACGCGTCTGAACAATCTCGTTGCAATCAATTGCGTTACATCGAGTCGCATAGTGTGGCCGTGGTTTAAAAGGTAAAAGCATTCGTGTCAGGCTTTTCTCCAGTAAACAACAGCTAAATCTAGTTTTCTTCCAATATCAGTTACTAAGTAGCTTTCATGATATATCAGGACAAACATTGCAAAGATTATGATTCTACACTCTAAAAAATATTGGGCAAATATTTGCCCAACTTTTTACCAACACTGGGTATATATGTGTCCTCCCAACTGTTGGGCAAAGTGTTGGGCAAAAGGTGTTGGGTAATGCAGCTACCCAGTATGTTGGGTGCTTGTTTGGATTTCAATAATTACAAAATCACCTGATATGTAATTACAAAGTACCCTAACACATACACCGTTTATCCTCCAAGAGTACCTGGGGCACCAGCGACGATGAAATTCGTAGGAAAACAGTGCAGTGTGTAGTTTAAAGTATCAAACTCAATCTCGAACTTTGTATTTCTTCTCCCATTAATTATGTAGCAATGAAAACTTCTTTTTTCTATGCGACCATTGCTCTTTAAGTACTTTCGTCCAGATTTTTACTGCTATTCTACCGTTAGCTTTTTATTTACCAAATACAACCTTATTCAACCATGAGATCTTATAATGAACCACTTATATTACAATAATTATCTGTAAAACTTAACTGATCTTTAACTAATCATCTGATTGGTCAGTTGCATATTACCCAACTGTTGGGTACTTCAAAACTTGCCCAACACCTTTTACCAACACCTGGATTTTGCCCAACCTTAATTTGCCCAACAATATGGGTACCCATTTGTTGGGCAATAATTTGCCCATGTTGGGCATTTTGTATTTTGCCCAACACTTTTTACCCAACAGTTTTTAGAGTGTAGTAGTGACAATTTAGTGCAAAAAATATTGCCATGTGATTCTCAAGAGACATTCCCATTACATGTTAGTCTACTACACAAATAAATATTGAAGTGACTGCATTTTCCCTCTAGAAATGACAGGTCTTCTCAGGTTTGCTATATATGGTAACTGCCTTAGATACAACAAGAGGTTCATAAGTGGTCTGTATCGAATCACGTTCTCAGGAAAGTGATGAGCATGACCAAATTGCGTTACGCGTTTTTCCAAATGTTCAGCAATTTTTGATTAAGGCTAATCCCCAACAAGCTGCCATTAAAATAATATACAAGTGACCGGCAGTTTCCCCTTTTTCGACGTGACATGTTCTGGTCTTTTCTTCTATCTGTATTGCTAGGTCTGTTTTTTCTTAATAATACACTATAAAAACCAAAAGAGCCAAAAGTGTGAATTTACTCCATTGGAATGTTATTTCACTACAAGGATGGGGAAATTTACCCCAAAATGAGTGAAAATTAACTCTTTAACGAGTGCCTTGTAGGGATAACTCTTTTTAAAGAGTAGTCCCTGATGATACTCCATCAGGTGTGTAATTTGGGCTTTTGGAGTGAATTTTACTCTTCTTGGAGTGAACTGTATATCTTTCACCCATCAAAAGAGCGAAATTTCACTCTTTTAACCTTTAGTTAGAATATATCATGTTTAAATCACCGCGAATGTTTTTCTTGTTCCTCTACAGTGGGTGACGCCACGCTGGTGATCAAGAATGCTTTCATTCAAAATTGTTTTGCATATGAAGTGAAAATTTATGCCTTTCACGACGCTCTTAGCCATACCGGTCTAGATGATGTCGAATTTGAATTGTGTGACGGCGATCTACCGAAGGGTGCTGTCATTAAAGACATTGGGTTCGATGTTGGGACGAAAGGTCGGGTACTCTGCTTGCCGAACGGAAAGCGTTGTTACGAGAAAGAAAACGGACGCACGGGTGTCTATAGAGCAACTCTTACAGCCAACAGTGAAACGGAAAAATTCATTGCCATAGTAAATCCTGACACAGGTAGGGGTTGCACTAAGTGTTTCCATTTTTTCAGGTTATAGCATCAGACCGCGACCCCAATTAAGCTATGTCCAAACAGAGTCGCAAATTGTCATAAATGTGATTGTCCGAACTCCCAATTATAAATGATTTCACTGTTAACACCGTTTGCATGATAAAGAACTGAGCCCTCTCCCCCCGGTCCGTGTGATTAATTTGGCAATCGTAACCGTCTCAGCACTTTCTTCAACTTTCGCCCGAATACTTTACCATTTTGGGCTGAGAATATGCATTACTACATGAAGTTGGTCTGAGAAAAAACGTTTAAAAAAGCTGCTAGAATGTGTCGCATATTTTTGTTATTTTTATTTTCCATTCTACTTTGAATATGGACTTGTTTTCTGTTTTCGGGCAATGCTTTGAAAGTATTTAAATCAGTGGCGGAGCTGCCATATGGTCAGAGGGGGCGGTCGCCCCCTCCCCCCTGACGGACCAAATTTGTCTATCGGCGCCCTTTGGGGGTTTTAACATACTTCACTCTTGCACCATTATTGGCAAAAGACATAATTTAATAGCGTTTTTTAAAGGCCCAGATAACGAAATGCTCAAACAGATACCAATAACTATACTATATGCACTTTTTTCTGATGAAAAGGGTCATCTGAATAAGGATATATTTTGCGGAAACGTATCTCTATGCTTCAGAAGCACTAATGTATGCATCCAAACCAAGCGTGATTGTAAGTTTGCAAAATACACACTGAGAATTACATTAAATTCACCCTCCCGGCCAATAAAAGTTGCAGAGGGCGCAACAATAATTGTAGCTCAAATAGCCCTCTTCTTGTCGGGGATAACTGTCAACATACACGGTAAAAAGAGTTTATAAAGATACAACAAAAAAAAAACTTCCACAACATTGTTTAAAATCATTTGAAGAGAGCATTCTGGTTAAAATAAAACTGTTATCATAGTGGTAATGACTTAAGATTACTAATGAGCAGTTTCCATTCTGCTTTTCTTCGAGTGACCGTTCTCATGATACCGGTAAATGGCTATTTTATTGTTTATTCCGTAGATACAGAGTGGGCATCTGACACTGCACAATAATGTTATGAAAATGCTTCTTTCTGTACTTTCGTTGTCTCAAAAACCAGAAAATTGCATTTAATAAAGTTTAGGCTACAGTACTTTTATTTCTTATGAATTCGGTATCTAGAGAGCCAAGCAGACTTTTTGTCTTGGTATTTCTTGCAATGTTCTTAATTAATGAGTGGTCACATAATGTAAATTATGTAAATTAATGTTTCTTCGTGTACTTATCTTGATTTATAGATGCCAAAAATGCACACCTGACGGTGATTACTTTCCAAAACTTTTCCCCCTGTAAGATTGCTTTCTATTGGCTCGAGCAGGTTTAATCTTTATCTCCACAAAGTAGTCCACTATTAGACCTACATTAAAACCTTAAATCTAGACCTGACGACACAAAAAATAATGACCGTCGTCATACTAGTATGTAAAAGAGTGATAGAAACATTGGCGTATGCAGGCACGGGCAAGGGGGAAATTTCCTTCCCCTGGAAAATGAAAAAAATGAAAAAAAAAGGAGTAAACAAAAAAAAAAAAATACGAAGAAAAATTAACATCAACATTTCTTAAAAGTTCACACAGGGTTTCCCCTACTTACTTGCGGTAAATAAAATTAAAAAGTGCCATTTCTAGCGATCTGGGGGGCATTTTGGGCCAAATTTTTCTTGCGCTCCGCGCCAACTCATGGTGGCGCGGAGCTTTTTACCCCTAAAAATATTCCCCCCCCCCCCTGAATTTTCTACTGCGGACGCCCATGGATAGAAAATTTAAATATGTGTTAATAGGAAAAACTTGCTGAGGAGACATGGCAGAGTAGTCTTCTACCAGGTGGGGAAAACCAAGTGAGAACTCTGAAAAGCCATGACTTAGATCGTGCTGAGACTGAGGGTATATACCCCCTTCGAAGCGCCCCTGTAGAACTTTTTCGCCCCCTCCGACCGAAATCCCTAGCTCCGCCACTGATTTAAATAATAGGGAATTTGTGGCTTTGTGTTTGTGCAAAATTTAAAAAAGGCTGAGAAATGATGAGGAATTTTAAACTCAAGTATAATCCGATTTTTTTTTTCAAATTCCTGCCCGAATTTGAGATCTTCCGGAAATTGGGGGTCTGGTACGCCTAAACCGGTCGGAGAAGTCTAGGGAGGCGAGGAAGGTCCCTCCCGTTTGAAAAGTTTTGAAAAATTAGGTGTTCTTACATGAAAATTGAAGCCACATATTCTACCTCTTGAAGTGTTAAAAATTTCCGTTTTATTAGGAACTAAAAAGTCATTATAAGGAAACAATTGCAGTTAGCGTGATAGCAAGTTGGATTTGACACCGAATTGAACACCCCAGACCCATGAAGTAGAGCTTGTTTTATTTTTTGTATCATGTTCAATTTTATGTTTTATTTTTCTTTTTGGAGGCTTGGCAATGTGAAGTGACATGGCCAAATGCCCCTGCATACGCCACTAGTTTAATTGTTCTTAACTATTTGATGTTTAGCCGAATGTATGAAAATTGGGAGGAATTTTAATCAAATTTGACATATTACGACAAAGAGACGCTATCATCATACACTGTTTTGAAATCTGTTTCCAAGTGCTTTCCGAAATCTTTCCCTTCAGACCTGATACCTGTGAGTCCGGTGACTCAAACCATAAGCCAAGGAGAAACTGCCGATCTAGAAGTTGACTACATCTCACCGCATGAGCTCGTCTGGACCTACGATGGACCTAGTAAGCCCAACAAGTGGAAGGGGGAGCTTAAAATCACAGTGGATCAACCTGGTATTTACCAAGTATTTAGCAAAAGGGCACGAAATGAGCGTCTTACCTTTCGAGTGATCAAAAGAGGTTAGTTAAGCCCTTAAGTGCTTGCTGCGATGGTGTTTTAGGCCGCATTAATAAGGCTTACAGGGAACAAAAATTGTATTTTTGGTAGGAATATATGGTAGCAACCAATGCTAAACAAGCAGAAACAAACAGTGACTGCATGGTTGTGTTCCATATATATTTGTTTATTCATTGCAATGCCAGAATACCACCAAAAGATGACCTGAAGCAAGTTTAAAAGTTCTGTAAGAACCACATCACAACATATCGGGAATGCATATTTGTATTTTCTTTGTACTAGTTTTATATTTTTGGATATGATGTAAAAAGTTCTGTTCGTCATTTCCAACAGTGGCGTAGGCTAGCTAGAAATTCATAACGGGGGAGGTTGGAGCGTATTTTTAGGGACCAAACCCAGCTGCCCAGGTGCAACTGAAATATAACACATAACCTTAAAAATTTTTGAGGGCCTGGTGGAAGTCTAAGCGGCTAGGCTTTCAGTCCCCTTATGTTCTAAGGAATAATTAAATAAGGCAAAAACCGTCTCAACTATTTAGAGGACGTGCGCATGCGAACAGCCGAATTACAGAAATCGCTTATTGCTGATTATTGCTATAAATTCTTCATTTTGCAGTGTTAATAATTACATGTAATTCCCCTTCGGTCTTCCTCAGCTTGCAGTGACGGGATGTACGGTGCTAATTGCGATATGACTTGTAATTCCAATTGTGGAGACGGTGCAGGTGTCTGTGACGCTGAAGATGGATCGTGTATCTGTACTCCAGGATTTAGAGGGGCGGATTGCTCTACGGGTAGGTTTAACTTTTTCAAGGGCGTACTGACCACGGCCCCAAAAACCTCACAGTCCCCTCAAAATTCATGAACCTGTAATGAAATGATATGTCAACATGACTTGTTGAGGCCCCCTTATTCACTAACTGGTCACCCTCTCCCACCTCACCCCCAAAAAAGTTCTATCTATCAGGCATATTCTTAACAGAGGTCTTAACATGACGCTTCTATGTGAAACTGGCGTGCTCAATTGAAGGTTTAATTTTGAATAGAAACTGATCACACGAAAACCCACCGCTCTACTAACAGATTTTCACGACATAGTGCTCTAAGCAGTGAGGTAGCCAGGATGGATTTTTTTTGGGGGGGGGGGGGTAGGTAACAAGTGGGGGGGCTTGTACCTCCGAGGGTGAGGCATGGCAAGGCTATCTTAGCGGAGCGCCCCCACTGGTTGGCGCGGAGCGTACAAGAAAATTTTGGGTTTTACAAACCCTGAAGATGGCTGGAAACGGCACTTCCCACGTGTTTTAAGCTGGATGTACCCAAACTTGGAATAAGAATCTCATGTCTGCCACTTCTCAAATAGTGTGAATAAAAAATCAATCTATGAAAAATGATAATACATACACTTTTAAGGGACCCAAACTCTGGGCATTTCTGTTCCGTGCCATAGCCTGGTGGATGAAAGTCAATGGAACGGGTATCTCCCTTTCTTTGGGGGAAAATTGTGAACTTCAGGAGAACGTAGATCGCAAATGCGGCAATATTTGAATAGATTTAAGCTTAAATGGGGAAAACAAAATTAGTTGTATACCCCTCTGAGAAATTTTCTTTGCGTTAGATTTGCAAGATGCAAAATGGTGCTGTGTTTGGCAAAACTTTGAACTGATTATAGGCGTACGTTTTAGGATTTTCCTATTCGGGAGCATAAAAAATTTTCAAAATACTCTGTTTTAGTCTTTGTAGAGATTTTATAAGTGACATACATACTACCACAGAAACAATGTTTTCCGGTTTTCCGAGTGGTGTTTAGATGCAAAATGGTGCAGTATTTGTTCTGTCATCGGTACATTACGTAGTCAAAATTAAAATACCACGAGTAAATCTCTCAAAACAGGGGCGTAGCCAGGATTTTCTTGTGGGGGGGGGGGGCAAAGTCGACTCATCGCCCCCAATCTTGACCGACAGGACTATCTAAGCGGAGCGCCACCATCGGTTGGCGCGGAGCGTACAAGAAAATGTTTGGTTTTAGAAACCCCTCAAATGGCAGGAAACGGCACTTCCCGCTGCATGTTCCCAACCTGGAAATAGATCTCATTTCTGAAATTTCTCAGTTAATGCAAAAAAAAAAAAAAAAAAAACAATCTATAAAAAATGTCAATACATGTTTCTAAGAGGAGCTCTACCATCGATTGGTGCGGAGCGAACCAGGAAATTTTTGGTTTTACAAACCCCTCAGATGGCCGGAAACGGCACTTCCCGAGAGTTCAGAGCAAGAATATGTTCAGCCCAACTTTGAAGTCCTCCCCGCTTCTTAATTGGAGCACTTGACAAATATTGAGGGGCTGCGCATACCTTTAGCCCCCACTTTTTCATTTTTCATCGCCGCCACTGGGGTGTGGCATTTTCTTGAGGGAGCGAGGCACCCAAATGAGGAGACCAGCATCCGAACGGGGAGAGGGTGTGGTTCTCCCACTCCTACCTCAAGGAGATGTTGCAATTTTACATCAAAATTGAGCGATCTGGTGAACACCTTAGCTGGAATTTTTGGACATTTTCAATCTTGTATCAATGTTTTCCTTATTCCCTCGAGAGTTAGTGTGTGCCTGTAAGAGGGTTACTGTACGAGTCAATGGGGCCCTAGGAAATTGTGTTGCACTGAAACAAAACAGCTACTCATAAGACTTACATTGGCTAAACCAGCGGAATTGACATTTTACCTTGAAAAACGCCAAAAATCCATTTAAATAAAAAAAAATAATAATAAAAAATAGATCTGGGCGGGAGTAAGTGCGAACCCTCTGGCTACGGGCCTGTCTTCCTGGGTGTCCTCCTCCCCTTTTGGAATTTTTTGCTCTCTCGAAGAGGTTAGATGCAACATGGTGCTATATTTTGTTCTTTTTATACTAGATTCTAGCGTTCTCCACAGGGGGGTTTTAGAGGGGCGACATGCCCTCCTGGTGAAATTGGCCGTCCCTCCAAAATAGTTGCCGCTCTCCAAAAAATGCAGCTTCCATCTTTAGTTCATTGCTTCATTACACATATACAAGTCATAACTGGAAAATGTGTCTTCCCTCCAGGCTTGGCGCCCAGATTTCCCCGACGAAGGGCCACTCTCCGAACGGGGGAGGGGTAGGGTGGGTAGCGACCCCAAGCCCCAACAGCCAGGATGCCGTCGATGAGTTGGTGAGGGAGATTTGAAGAAAACCTGTGCCACTATACCTGCCATTCCCAGTCATATACGACATAAAATTTGTATATGCTAGAGGAAGATATTTCCGCACTGATTTAACCGTGGAAAAGCGGGCGAAATTTTTGGGGGTTAGCCTACACTAAAAAGAATCTGTACTTATTTAAAGCTCATATAGATCAATTGTCACGGCCTTTCGGCCCTATCGCGCACAACTTATATTGTACTTCCCTTTTCGAGTCCGTACCGCACGACTGACACAAGAGATCACACCTCCCTGGTTTAGCGAAATGAGATGAAATTCCCGACATGTTCATTAATCCATTTATTCTACATATTAATTTACTTGAAAAGATGGGAAGGGTTTGTAGTTTATTAGCTCTAGGTAACGGAACTGAGGGAGAGTGTGAAAAGCATTCTGAACATTTTGGATTTTATCGCAGAAATAACTCTTTTGAAAGCCAAAATAATTAAACCGACCATGGGAAGGCGACAAATTATTCCCGACAGGGGGAGGGCCATGTCAGCGACCACAAGTTCCGACGGCCCCTATGTCGAGGTGGTGGTGAGAAGGGGATATGAAGGAGCCTAACTATCCCATGTTATTGCACCCCTTGGCACATTTTGCATAATATCACTTAATATTTTAAAAGCCGAGTTGCGCAGTGATAGTGTTCTGTTGAGTCTGAATCGTGAAATTGCAAAGCGCGCGAAGCGCGCGAAAAATTTTTGGTAGACTTACAAAAACAACGTAGCCTATGTCATCGTAAAAAACAAAAAGAAAAAAAAATAGAAACTGTTGGGGTTGTAGACCGTATCGGGGATAACATACATTGCGTCGAAAACACCTGGAATACCCGATACAATAACCAAACTATGCTCCGTCTGTCCGTGAGTCGCTCACCAACTGACCTATCGCATGACACACACAAGAGAACAGCAACTAGGCTTTGTGCAATGGGATGTAATTTAAGACCTCTAAATAACCTGTGTACTCTGTCTCCCTGTTTCTTGGTAAGGTTGACAGGACTTACACTCTCTAGATATGTGGAATGAAAGTATTAAAAAAACTGGAGTGAATCTACAGCGCGCGTAGCGCGCCGAAAATTTGGGGTTCCTATTAGGGAAATTGTCCCTTAAGAGCAAAGAACAGGTAAACCATCGGGGACACTAGCCGCCGTCGGGGACTGCATTCTTTATCGTAACGACTAAGAGCTCCCCCCCCCCCTCGAAAAAATAAAAAAAAATGCCCCGATTCCCTCCCTCCTCTTGCCGTTTTTCTTTTTTTTTTTTTTTTTTGATCTCCTTCATTTTTTCAACATCGCCCATCGCGTCCCCAAAATTTCTGTGGGGGGGGGGGCACTCTGCCCCCCGCCCCCCGCTGGCTACGCTAGTGTCTCAAAATATTTAAACCGCAACGCAGAAGTATGGATCATGCGGGAAACGCATGAAATGCGGACTTTTTGGACATTTTACAAATCCGTCTGGACGTCAGTGCCAACTAGTAAAAAGAGGACTAGGAAAAAATCGTTCTACAGTGGCACTTGTCATGGGAAGGAGTGAGGCACGACATTGGCCTTCTTGTTAGGGATGGATGGGAAGAATTACTCGAAGGCGGTACCTTTACCCTTAGAGGGCCAATCATCTCACCCCAAAGCTGAATTTTGGTAGGGGTGTACTAAAATTCTTCATTGGCTCAGCTCCTTGATTGACAGCAAATTCAAACAATGCAGAGCACCAAAACTTTTATTACACAGCATGAACTGTACTGAGAGTGTTTTGTTAATAAACATTGAGCTTTCCTATACTCGACTCGAAGCAATCAACGGAGATTGTCACTGGATGAGGATGAATTTCAGACAATTGTGAAAGGAGCTTAAGCAAAAAGGTTAGGAGAATTGGTACTGTTTGGGGTGAGAAAACAGGGCCTTCAAGGCATATTTTGTGTATGATTAAGTATAGGAATGGTCGTGTAAGAATGGCCCCTAGTGTTTGATTGCCTTGGTTTTCAGTAAATCAACCATCCATCCGAAAGGTAGAAAGGGTCTTAACCTAACAAATTCAGATTCGAGTTTGTCGTCGAAACGTTCGTTTCATCTTCGAAGTGTAACACAATAAACGACAGTGCAGATTATAAATGGTACCTAATTTAGTGAGAGTAATCATTTTGAAGTTATTACTTGATTTCATACATGCACACAAAATGTGTTTTGCACACATTCATGCATGTTTTCTTAATTGTTACACATTTTATTTATTTACTTTTTTTGAAGGAAATACTTCAAAGTGTATTTCCGTTGAAACATATTATTTTTTCTCAATTACTTTATCAGGATGGAAAAAAAATCCGGGGGGGGGCGCTGAAGAAAATCTGGGGGGCTAGGCCCCCAGCCCCCAGCCCGCACCCCCACCCCCGTGGCTACGCCACTGGCTTTAAGTCTCTGAAAGAAGGGACAACCTCTTTGTCACAACAGTTTAAAATATGGTTTGGGATTCCTTCAGACTAATGGGTCAGGGTACAATACAAGTGGCGTTATCTATTTTCCATCGAATACTGGAATAGACAGAAATTCAAAATTTAAGGAGGACACTTCTGTTTTGTATTAGAGTCTGTGCCATCACTGTGTTGAAAGAAATGTTACCACGTCATTGGAAATAAATGCAAACAACTTTATGAGTTCGGCTTGATAACCTTCCGGATTTGTAGAAGACACGACTACATTGAAAGAATACGATTCTCAAGTTGCACCTGAATTTTCCCTGGGAGATCTACTTAAAGGGTTCACCATTAGGGACTTAATGGGAAAATAAAGTCACCCCAATTTGAAATAGCATGTATACTGTGCTACTTCATGAATTTCCCTTGAGAATCATGTTACAATAGCTTTCTCACTTAGTGTTGACATTTACTGCTTGAACAACCCCTAATATGAAGTATTTATTTCCCGAAATAACATGAAATATACGTACTAGAGAAATAGGAAGAAATTCGTGAGATTTGGTTGTTATTTGAAACAAAGTTGGTTGTGGCAACTGTTCTGGTTTAGCCTTTTAATTCAACCTTGGTCCAACTGTGAGTGTGAACTGGTTTGGATTGATATTTAAAAGATACTTTCAAATACAAATTTGTAGCTAAGGATCTGTGTCTGCCTTACCACAAAATAACAGAGTACATATCAGTGACAGGTAATGACTGCAACAATTTATACGTGGCACTGAATTTATTAAAGGTTTTTTTTTTTTCAAAAGCTACTATCGTTGGTTACAAAATGTATTTCCATCACGGTCCCTGTTTTTCGGATGTGGAGGTAAAAGGGGTTCATTAAGTTGATATCGATGACTATGAAAGTGTTAATGGGTCACTACCACATGACAATACCTATATTTAGCCTAAAGAGTCAAGTTTCATATCCAATAGTTATGGAATTGAATTTTGCGTGTCCTGACTTGTAACGGTTTGTGCATAACTGGAAAAAGTGTCTGGTCAACGAATTATTGGAAACCGAATTGAGCCGTTCAGTGCTCGCTCAAAAAACAGTTATTTGTTTGTAGGATAAAGGGGTTGTCTAAGTTTGACCATTTGTCATTGCTAAGTGATGAAAGCTTAACAGATGTGAAAAAAAACATTTCTTGAATTTCATGAACCAACTCAATGAACGGCTAGAAAATCAATGATTGAACAATTTCACTTCAAATACATCTTTTTTGTAACTAAGGAAATTTCTTGATTGACGATTCTAATCTTTGTTTGGAATTAGGGTAGGGATAAGTATTTCTTGCATTTTTCTTCTTTATTTGTAGTTGACCCGGTTCCATTCGGTTTTGGTGTTGATGGAACACTCTTTTGCGAAGGTAATGGTGTGGCAAATCCAGGATGTAAAGGTATCATGTTTTGTCGAAGAGATCCCTTTGGCTGTTCTTGCATGAGAGGATTCGGAGGTCCAAGATGTACAGAAGGTATAAACAATCCACACTAGTCAGGTTTAACCAGGGTTGCGGTCTCCGCTAACTTTTAATATAGTATATTTCCTGGGGAAATTTATCGGGAAATCCTGGTCACTTACCCAAGAAATGTATGCTAAATGGTGACCTTAATTATTTCCTCTTTAAAATGACCAAGAAATCCTGGTTATTTTAACTAGAAAATGTGTGATAACCAATGATTACCATCTAGGCCTATATCCCGGATAAAATGATTACGATGTTTTGGAGTGTGCTTATAACTGTAAGGTCAGAACATTATCCTATCGCCTGTCACTTAGCCTATCTAGCCTATAATACAATTTCGTCCCATAAAGCTTCAAATGCGGGCTACAGTAATACCGAAAACTACAATGGACCCTACTGCCATTGTGCTTGGTGCTCAGCATAAACAGTGCATAAGGGAAAACAAGCCAGTGAGAAACAACTGAAAGAAGGGCAGTGGCAGACCCCGTTACGTCCCGTTTTGTAACAATTGACCAAAATGTAACAACTTGGTCAAAAATGTAACAATTTTCTGCCCAAAATGTAACAACGTGGAGGTTCACATCAGACGGCTGTCATATTTTTTTTAAAGTGCCATAACTTACCCAAACAAGGTCGGATCGCACTGGGAAGAGCATCATTCAGATTCTCATGACATACTCGGCTCCTCATCTATCTATCTATCTATCTGTCTGTCTCACAAGGCGTTGACGTAGGTGCTTGGTCTTTGTACGGGCGCCGATTTAGTTGTATCGGCACGCGTTTGTTGTTTCTTTGGAATAACGTTTTTTTATATAAGTTATTATTTTGCCGCCTGATGAAGGGTACATACCCGAAACGTTGCGGAGCTTTCTTCCGAATTTAAACACTTTTTATCATTCCAATCTGTTTACTTTTATACTTTACCAGTGCTACGCAGTATCGCAGTATTCGACCTTGTGATTACTCCATACTAATTCTAATACACACTACGGTCCGTTTCGCCCGAAGGCTCGTCAGGTGTGTGACTGAGGTACAGGTTCTAGCGTTTACCGTGGTAGAGGCAGTCAAGTGGGACCCGGGGAACGCTATGAAAATCCAAAAAATAAACAAACTTGCTGTAACTCGGCCAAAGAAGGTCGGATCGGCATGGGAGTTGCACAAGTCGAATTCTCATGCCTTATTTTACTCTGACTATCACTTTCTGGGTGTCTCCTGTGGAACAAAAAAATCCAAGACGGCGGACCAACGCCTCTTTGTGGGTAGGTACAGGTACAGCAGGACCCGCAATTTGGAGGAGTGTGTTAAAAATTTATGTAAATTAAGTGCTAAGAGTTCATTGCAAATGGGGGGGGGGGGGGTTAAGTTTATTTAGCGCCCAAATTGCGAAAAAATATGCTTTTTCACATTTTCTGTTGGAGGTGGGCTGACTACAATCCCCCATAGTCCCCAGTCAGTAGTAGAACCATATGAGGTACCGGTCGCACACTCATATCACTTAGCGTATTGTTGGTAGAACTGTGAGTCTACTACGAAGGCGGTATATGCGAGCGAGGGTTATATATTTATTTATATATATATATATATATATATATATATATATATATATATATATATATATATATATATATATATAAGTAACGAGTTTAATTCGATTCATTTTGAGCCACAATAACTTTCAGTTTAATGACATTAATTATTTACAGGTAAATGGGACGGCTATGGGTACAAAAATGGCACCGTCATATGCCAATATATTTATGTATCATGTGGAAGAGGGAATTTTGATGCAATCTTCAAACAAACCCTTATTCTATGTACGATATATAGACGACGTTTTTATGATCTGGGACAAAGGGCTGGATAATCTAAAACAATTCTTTTATGTTGCTAACAGTTTTCATCCGTCCATCAAATTTACTTTTGATTATTCCTTTAAGACTCTGCCCTTCTTAGATGTTCTGGTAATGATTGGAGACGGTAAGATCACCACGTCCGTCTACACTAAACCTACAGACAGACATACGTATCTCCACTTCAATAGTTTCCACCCCGTCATACCAAACACTCTATTGTGTACAGCCAGTTCCTTCGGTACCGCCGTTTATGCTCCACTAATAACATTTTTTGTGGAAAGGGCCACTGAATTGGTTAACTTTTTTCTGAACAGAGGATAACCCTATAAACTCCTCAACAATTACTTTCATAAAGTTCTTGCTACACCGAGGCATAATCGCCTTCGGTATCGCACAAAAACGAACTGTGACCGCATTCCCTTAGTCATCACATACCACCCATCCAATCGCACCCTTACCCACAATATCAAGAAATCTTGGGAAATACTCAAATCTGACCCCTCGATTTCTGAAATTTTCAGGGACCTCCCGATGATTGCTTATAAACAGCCACGTAATTTTAGAGCCATGTTAGTTCGCAAAACCCTTCCCACTGTAGACAATCCCAAAACAGGCAACAGGAAGTGTAATAAACCCCGGTGCCAAGTTTGCAATCATTTAGAGCTTTCCCCCACCATTTACCACCATGCTTCAGGTATAACTCTAAAACCGGGAGACTTCGATTGTGACTCATGTAATGTAGTTTATTTACTTTTCTGCACCCAATGTCCCTTAGCTACGTACATAGGCAGAAACAAGCACAAAATTCCGACTTCGTTTCAATAATCACAAGCTCAGCATAAGAAAGAATAACCCTGGATTCCCGGTTGCCGAACACTTTAATCTCCCTCAGCATAACCTTTCCCATTTAAAGTGTGCCTTGTTGTACGGCAATTTTAAAAGCGCTCAGCAGAGATGCAACCGTGAGTTACAAACCATCATCTCACTTAACAATCATAAATCGGGTCTGAATAGGGATTTGGCGTTCATGGGCACCCAAGCAGTTGATACCTAAGCGAGGAAGCAGAACGAGTACGTGTATACAGTCTTTTTTTGCACTATAGTGTTTTTGTACAACTGACGAAGGGCTGTGTAATTTAAGCCCGAAATATTTTGTATTCACGGATTTATATTATAATTTAGTTGGAAATGAATGTATCCATTTTTTGTGTTCTTTTGTTATTTGGTTTTATATATATATATATATATATATATATACCGTATATATATAAATAACCGTATATATATATATAACCGTATATATATATATATATATATATATATATATATATATATATATATATATATATATATATATATATATATATATATATATATTTATATATGCAATACATTTTACCTATTACAATATACAATACATGCCCAGTTGTTGGCAAACACGACATCATCCACATCAGATTTTAGCTTGTGGGAGATGTAACTCGTATGTGGGAGAGACCAAGCGCCGTCTCGCGGATCGAGTCACCGAGCACCTTAGGTCCATCAAACAGAATCTTAACCGTTACGGCAGCTGTAATGTGCCGAGGCTGCGATCGTGACCGCCTTAGTGCTGAAAACCGACTGGTCATGAGGCTAGGTACTCTCGTTCCACACGGCCTTAACGTCAGAATTGACCTTTTGTAATATTCACCCCTTTTTTGAGCCAGTTTTTACTCCTTTAACACTTACGCGTTCGTGCTCGTTTTTCACTGTGTAGGCTTTTTTTTTTGACGGACCCAGTCTTTGTCCCCTTTTTTCCATTTTTCCAGAACATTTTCAATTTTTACGTGCACTATTTCATCCAGGACGCTCTTTTCCTTTTTTTGATTTGTGTTTTATCCTTCGCACTCATGTTTTCTGACAGTCACTTTAGTCCGGTTCTGTTTTTACAGCGATCGCTTCGGATTTGGTGTTTGTCGTGTCCAATTGTTACTGTTGGTTGTTCAGTTTGGTTTTTGCCACCTGATGAAGGGTTTATACCCGAAACGTCGTGGAGTTTTCCGCAAACTTCTAAGCACTTATGACTACATCTTTTCGACCTACACATTTCAACACTGCTCCGCAGCATTTCGACCTTGTATATATATATATATATATATATATATATATATATATATATATATATATATATATATATATATATATATATATATATATATATATATATATATATATATATATATATATATATATATAGCATTAATTAATTCCGAGTGTTGGACGTAATAAATAAGGAAAAATGGAAAACAGAGTGTGCATATAGATCCAACGAATGATTTACCGCGGTACTGTACGCATTCAACTCTATCTTGTTTGTATGTAACGGTTGATTTCCATAACACAGTTGACAAAGCCGCCAGGAGGCGGCGAAAATTTCTGTTTCAATAAATCATTTGTTGGATCTATATGCACACTCTGTTTTCCATTTTTCCTTATATATATATATATATATATATATATATATATATATATATATATATATATATATATATATATATATATATATATATATATATATATATATATATATATATATATATATATATATATAATACGGAAAAATACATACTTCTTTCGTCAAAAACAGGGCTCAATCCGTTACAGAGAGCTTGTATACAAGCTCTCTCATTTCCTGCCCACTCAGCAGGGCAGGAAATGAGTTCAACGGAGCAAGGTTTCGCCCAAACTGACGTATGACGGCCATTTTGATTTTCATGCCGACACAGAAGACACGCAAAAGTATATTCCAGGTGTGGAGTATGTCATAAGAAATTGATGCATTTCCCAGTCCGATCCGACCTTGTTTGGTTAAGTTATGGCACTTTAAAATATATGACAGTCATGTTGGAGATTTTTCGATACCGTATGATGTGAACCTCCACGTTGTTACATTTTGGGAAGAAAATTGTTACATTTTGGAACCAAGTTGTTACATTTTGGTCAATTGTTACAAAATGGGACGTTACAGATCCGACTTAATTGGTAAGAAACTGAGACGTAAACCTCTCCTAACAAATTAGCTGAACCCCGGAATACTTAATGTATTGACAGAGCACACTGCCCAAACGTCCTGTGTTTCGATCGTTTTTTACTCATAGAACTCATGTATATGAAGTCACAATGCAGGAGTACGCTATATTTTGAAGGAATAACAAACCAGCAACAATAAATGCAAACAACTCGTTGGAGAGGCGCTTAAGTCTGTACTCACGCGGGACGAATTATAGCCTGCAGATAGTTAATGGACCGGCAGTTGATCATGACTGGTAATAGTTATATAGGGAAGAACAGTGTAAATATATTTTGCATAAGAAGAATTTGGCAGAGAACTACTGTTTCCGGCAAATTGCATTTCGTAGTCTAGAGAGACAGTATAGTGTCCAAGGCAAATTAGAGGCGTGGTCATTCTTTTAAAAGTCACTCTGGCAAATAGTTGCAAAAATTTGGCAGTGTAAATTGCTTAAAGTTATCTAACTAGATGCTTACACTTGATGTTTTTCAAAATGACAAAAAGTTGCCAGATGTAGGAAAATAAATGATACTTTAACTATGTCACGCTCACTTCAGTGTATTTTTCATATTTGAAATAGCAAATATCGACACTTACCGTAATTCACCATTCCAGTATATTTGGAGCCAATTATGCCTAAACTATATGTAACACTTACTACAGTGTAATTTTTCATATTAGAAATGGTCAAAACGGTCACTTAACTCACCCTTCTAGTATATTTGGGGCTAATTATATGACATGTTATCATTTTCAAAATGGCGACTGCTAGCCGCCATCTTGGATGTAAGGAAAGAAGGGAAACTATATTGTCAAACTCACTCCAATTTTCTTGCCACAGTAGAAAAAGTCGAAATGGGCGCTTTATTTATTACTCTAGTACATATTCGACACCAGGTATATGACATTTTATCGTTTTCAAAATGGCGATAGGCCGACCGCCACCATCTTGTATGCAATGAAAGAAATGATACTATAACTACGCCAAGCTCGTTCCAGTGAATTTTTCATATTAGAAATAGTGAAAACGGACACTTTATTCATCATTCAAGTATACTTGGTGCCAATTATATCAGTTTCAAAATGACGGCTGGCAGTCATTTTGATATTTCCTTTCAAACCACCTTTTCCTCGTCTGACTTTGATAGATTTTTCCTGATATTACATTCAAATGGATAGAAAAGCACAGAACGATCTATTGTTGCAATTTTTTGAGATCTAAACGTAAATTGACCCATCTAATTTAGAATTTTTTTGAGATATGTTACAGACTCCTGGTAGAATCACGTAAAAGACAGTCTCGCGGCTGCCATCTTGCTTAAGTCTTCATTTGTTCAAACGGGCACCACCGATTTGTTCCCACGATTCCACTGTCAGACTGTCCACAAATACTGATACTTAGTGTGTTTTTATATATGAAGCTGTTTTTGCGTTGGAGTAATGTCCTAAAATGTCACAGATTTCAACTGGCAGATTATTTGTCAGGGTATCTTTAAAAAAAATTCAGAGAGATGATCAGTCTGGGTCCTGTTTATGTTATAGATCAAAACCCAAAATACCGCTTTATGTGATGAATTTCTTTTGACCTAGGAAGACGTGTAACTTGGTTAAAACTTGCTTTATTCTTAGACAAAGCAGCGAAATTTAAAAATGTAAACAAATGAAAAAAGTGTTTTACACAGATGTTTATTGGAATTTATATCGACTTTCCTCATTATTTTTTTTTTTTTGCAGAATGTCCAACCGGTATGTTTGGTCCTAATTGTGAATTCGGATCAGCCATGATGAAATAGTCACTATAGGTGTTGCAGCCAATATTTAAGTCAACCATCGAATAGAGCTTACATGTCAATTGCTTTGACTGAAGTAGAATTTCGATACAACAATAAATATTTTCAAATGTTACACAAAATTCTGAAATTTCAAAGAGTGAATCGTTCCAAATTTAGACTGAGCATTCATTCTAGTAAAGTGAATTTTTTTCCACTCTAACCCCTAATTTCACCTAACCAGGATGATTTTCACTCTAAAGGTTATACACAGTCGCAAATGTTATTTGGTCTTTAGAAGTGCAAGTTTCGTTACCTAAAAAGGATGTACTCCAATGAAGTGTTTCAAGTGACGTCATAATCGGTTAGCCACGCCCACTACGATGCAAATCAATCTGTAACTGTCATGCAAAGCGCATCACGACGGTCGTCAGCTGCTTCTCCTATTGCTGTATACAACAGAGCCGGGTTTAATATTGGAGCCCTTTGCACAAGTAATATAGGCCCTTATAAGCTTTAAGTTTCCTCGAGTTGTGAAAGTCACAAAAATACAGGTTGTGGTCACTGTCCCCAACCACCACTACACATCCACAAAACCCTCACATCTTAATTTGTAAGGTATCACATTCATGTCTCGAAACATGTACCGTACATCATGTCTAACATCATGCCTCGAGGTTAGGTTATGGGTATAGAGATGAGGTTAGGTCATAGCTGAAAAGCCTCGAGACTTCTTACCTCACTTGATGTACTGTGAGGATTGGTGACACACGCAATAAACTTACGAACAAATGATTCAATTTGTAATACCCCTACAATTTTTATGCAATTTTGTGGGAAACCTTTGTTTGGAGATCCCTTGGTACGTGTCCCGCTGTCCTTGCTTAAAGAAGAGTTTAAGATCCAATCAAATTAAGATATGTTACAGGGGTACTTATTCTAAGCATTGTGGCGAAATTTGCATTGAAATCCAATGCGTGGTTTTCTAAATATGAGCAGCCTGGTATAGTTGTCACATTTCCAACAAAAGTGAACTTGAAACAAGCAGATATGACATCACATCCTCACATTAATAGACTATCTCTTCTTTTTCTTTAAACTTAATAACCAATTTTCTCCTCAACATCGGTATGTAACTGCATGAAAGGCATGTGGACATAACAATCTCTACATTCCTGATGAGGAAGACCCACCCATATTAACTTAAATGTCAACATAACAGTTTGAAAAACATAAAAACAAAGCATTCCTTGTCAAAGTGAGGAAGTAATAAAACCTCTGCTGCCCTCAAGTCACTTTGGAACAGATATCTAGTAATTTCACTTGATGAAAGCTCGAGCTGTCGAGAGGAACCGTATACGTCTAATTTAAATGGAAATGTTACCATCTTGTTTTAATTTAGTTTCTCTAAATCACATATGAAAATGAAATTTTTGCTTACTCCCCCCCCCCCCCTTCTAGATCCAACAATGGTACAATGTATCATGCGTTAACCACTGAAAGATAAAACTATTTTCTGTATAGTTCAGAAGGTTGAGTGGAAATACAAGAATTTTAGAACCTAAAGGCATCAGAGAATCATTATAATATGTAAATATTTTGGACGTTATTTTCTCTCTTTAAAGTGTTTTCTATTATTACTATTACAGCTTATTTGTCCGATGAGTTAACCGATCTTGAGTCCTGTTACTCTTTGAAGCATACATTATTGAATTTATCGTTTCAAACCAGTGAGATTTTTCCGGGGATGGAACGGGGTGAAAGTACCGAAATCTTCCGTTTTTTTTAGATTTTGAATCAACACCACGGCATTCGGGACGTAATTTGCGGAGCTACAGGCACGACGAAATTCGTCTTTCTCAAGCAAATGGTATTGTAACTGTTGTATACTTCATCATATCATTTGTTACACTAAGCAGGGAGTTGGTGCAGGGCACCAAGCCAACCTTTAAAAAGGCAATAAAACCCAAATTTTTAAAATGGAAAATGGCATACAAATATGCGTTAAATGTGTTACATTGTTACATTTTTCGGATCGGTATTGGCCCGAAGCTGCAGATATCCAATGACCTACACGGTCTTGGGTGGTCGAGTGGCAGAGTGAGCTTTTCCAGCTGCTCTGCACCCATGCGATAGATATATGTGCACGGGTTTAAATCCCGCTCGATTTACCTGGGTTTTTCTTCGGGAACTCGGGTTTTCCTCCTACTTGGCATTATGCTTGTCATTAAAATCGAGTCGACGAACTCGGTTACGTGCCGGACTGAAGCACCCTCTGGTGAAGCAGTAATTAGCCGGCTTTGCCCTTCAGGACTGTTGTGGCTCTATCTCCGCCTTCAGTGAAAATTATGGAGAAGGAAGAATCGTTTAGTACCCCAATACTGATTAAAGGAAAAACTTTTTTTATTTCACGGCTAAATTTTGCTCAATTCCTGTCCATTTGCACTGAATAAAAAATCGTCTTGTAATATTTTAGATGTGTCCAAATTGATTTCCAGTCCTTCCAATTCGTTTCGAATATCAAACCTCATCCCTCTTTAGAGCTTATATGCATAAGTAACAAACATATAAGAAACCATTATAAAACCAGAAAATGAGTATTTCACCAACATTACATTTTGCTGTTGACGGCATCGATCACGATTGCACAATTTTAACGGTTTACTCAACATGTTTGAGCTTCATCAAAACCAGGGTTTGGGAAGGATTCCCATCGCGTTTTTGGAAAATTCCCGAAATCAGACGGGTAGCCAAACAATGTAATAAAGGGAAAAGTAGCTCCCAAGGAGTGGGAAGAAAGTTTTCGAAAGGTGTTATAGGGCGACTAAGATGTACCAAAATGTAGTAAGGCCATGGTGATCTGTTATCTTCCTACACTGTAAAGGTCGACCTCATCGTCAACGGTCAAGTGGTCAGGTGGTTAGAACATCCGACTTGCAGTCGGGAAGTCTGTCGAGTCGACTCCTGGCTGGGGCACACCGAGGACTTTAGAAATGGAACCTTCTGCCACTGTGCTTGGTGCTCCGCCTAGGAATGGAAACTTCAAAGTGTCATGGTTGGTCCGACTTGAAGCTCAGCCGTTCAGTTCGTCTAACTACATTACATTACAAAGATTCGAGTCACCAACACTGCACTTGATAATTAGTGGTCAATTGTTTTGACTGTTATTGGGTTAAATTCAGTAATATTTTTGTCAAGTTTGACCAATACATGGGCATAATATTATCTAAATTTTGGCTCGTTGCATATGTTGACTGCTGTTTCTTAGAGTGTATTCAATGAAGCTTTCTCGACCAAGGTTTCTCTATAGCCCCCAAAACTACCGTTTGAAAGTAAGAATACACCTAAGTAACCTCTTTTACGCAAGTTGTAGAAGACGGTAAAGTTTTACTCAGGCAAGCAATACTCTACAACACGGAGCAGAGTGTTGAAACATAATAGGCCTACCTATCTAGTTGCACAACGGTTACATAACATTGAATTAGGAACAGACTGTCAGGAAGCTGTTATCCAAGTAACAGGGTCCAATCAGCCCGAGTGGCCTTCTATTGCAGTCGCTGTCTTAAGCGCAGGTCACACTACAGCGATATTGGATCGGATTTCGCTCCGATTTTCGTGAGTTTTACTTAAAATCTCGTCCATCTCTAGTCAGAAAGAAACAAAAATTTGCCAGCATGTGCACTAAAAGCAATTACTTTGCAGGACTACGAAAAACAAAATTTTATTAATTATTCCGTGACGTCACATCCACAGACAGCTTTTATCGGATACGCGTAGTCCGATAAAAGCTATTTATCAACATGACGTCACAAAATAAATAGTTTACAATTCACTGTCATGGTATTCTCATAACAATCACATATTTTCAAAGGTTGTCAAATTTTTGGTTCTTTCGGCAATGGATGGAATAGATTTTACCTGAAACTCACAGGAATCGGATCGTAATTCGGTTCGATATCGCTATAGTGTGACCTGCGCCTTAGCCTGCCCCCACCCCCTGTTAGTGTTTTCGTAAGCTGGTCAGCCGAAAGTTCATACTCTGGGTTGGTTAGCGGTGTCTACGTTGAACTTATAGAAACCTTTTATGGGCATTGTTTTTCAGTTCTTTCTTAAAACTTTGTTCTCAATCTGATGTTGCAGAAATAGGTTGAAAATTCAACACGTAAACTGTTTTATACCTTAAAGGCAGCCTGATAGAACTGAACAACTCAACAGTGAGACTTACCCGTCTCTAAACTTCTGTACCCTGCAGTATTGACTCCTTAAAGTGTTCCAAGTCATTCAAATAAGGCCGTTTATTGCAGCTGTCTTATCACTCAAAGGTCAAGAGCATTTATCAAACATTTCTTGATTTTGTAGTATGACAACAGTTCTATATCAACTGAGGATTCTGATTTTTCGACGGCCTCTGATGAGCAAATCAGGCTTATATTTCTTTCCAAAATCTCGAATGATTGGAACGTAAACCAACAGTATTGTAGAAATATGCCAGTGTAGGATCCGGTAAAGAATTCACAGACCACACCAAAATATTACTATAGGCGAATAAAAATATGGTGGGAGTCAACTATAAGCAAGAGCAACTAGGAAGCTTTCGATTATGTATTCAACCTTCGTCAGCCTAAGAATGGAAGCAAGCGTATACAGTCCAACATAAGGGTACAAAAAATAAAACAAAAAACGATATTAAAAGGTCAAAGTTTCAAAATCCAGAGTAAATTAGTAAGCACAACACTCTAAAAAAATGTTGGGTAGAATTTACACAACGTTGCGTGACTAGTTCACCAACCAACAACCATGTGTACTTTCTACACATTTGTTGATTGGTGGACTAGTCACACAACGTTGTTTAAATTCTACACAACATTTTTTAGAGTGAAGATTAACTTAAACATACAAACCAAACATTAAAGGAGAGAACAGTTTTAAGAAAGACGAGAATAACAAAAGAAACCAAGATGAGGAATAAAAACTCAGCTATAATTGTATATCGTAAAACGATGTACGGTGCTTTACAAATCCTACCGAGAATATATGGTTTGGAACTAACCATTCTCTGCCCAACATTATTAATAATGCTATTCGTAAGAATCTTCATCTTTTGTACATTTCCTCTTTGACAGTTTGATGAAAAAGATTTTTCAAATAATTTTGTTTTCCCAGTTTTTCGTAATTGTAAATCAAGGAAAGATCCTCTTGAGATTAATAAGTCTTGGGAAAAAGACAATGTTGACGGTAATATCAATACGTTGACTGTCTGCTTTAAATATGATAGGAATTGCTGTGACCTTTGTACACTTGCAAGAATTTTTTGGACGAACATATTAATTTTTCTAGTTCTAGCACGGGTAAAAAAACCACATTAAAAACAACCTAACTTGTTCTAGTTGTAATGTTATTTATTTTGCCACTTGTCTAGAATGTGATTTGCAGTATGAAGAATTCACGTCTACTGTTTAAGCTCCGGCGTTTTCGCAAATCGGACATGGTTAACAACAAAGCCAGATGTGAACTTACTGTTCATTTTAAATTCTAAAATAAGCGGAGCTTTGCAATGGAACGGGCTACCTTAGTCTGGTCTGTTACCTTGTCTGTGTTAAGATCAACATTGATAGTGCACCTAGGGCCAAACTTCTTTTTGAAACAGACAAGATATGTATATGTCGATGGATGTATACTATACATAGTTCAAAAACGGAAATAATGAATGTCGTTTACAACTAACAATCTTGAATTATTCTCAAACATTTCGAAGATTTGAATCTACCTACTTTCTCAGTGAGCATAAGACGCTTTATGAAGATGTTACCTATCTTTGATCTTACCCGGCTAATGTCCTGTCTAGTTCCCGGGTTCGATTCCTAAGTCGAGTCATACCAAAGCCTCTGAAAATGGAACCTACTGCCGTTGTGCGTGATGCTCCGCATAAGCAAAACAAGCCAGTGAGCCACAACTGGAAAAGACCGTTGCCGGCTCGACTTGAACCAATATGTTGGAAATTGGGCCGTAAGACTCCATCTAACTAACTAACTAACTAACTAACTAACTAACTAACTAACTAACTAACTAACTAACTAACTAACTAACTAACTAACTAACTAACTAACTAACTAACTAACTAACTAACTCTACGCAAAATTCAAGTAACCAGCAGAACGGAAGCTTTGGAAAAGAATAAAAATCTACAAATGTACACATTCGTTTGGTTATTTCATATCACCCATCCGTACGACCTTCTATACGTTCTATTCACAAAACTGTAGAGTCACTCCTAAAGACCCTTCAACCCCTGGCGTATTCCCTGAACCGCGGACCCCAATTACTGCCTTTAGAGTTGAGAGAAATTCATCAAACTATTTGGTTCGGGCTCCCTACCCACACACTCCCTCCAACGACACCTCTAGTACCCTTCACTGAAAACTTCCCAGGGGTAATACATGCCCATTTGTTGGAAAACACAATTTCGTCACCATTTAGGTCCTAACGGCAATAGCTTCACTGTCAACCAACGCTTTTCCAACATGCTTACATTTAAGCTTATAGTTGTAACTCTTGAACTCGCTGTATCACGTGGAAGAGACCAAACGTCGCCTCGCATACCAAGTGACCGAATACCTTAAGTCCATCAAACGAAATCTCAAAGGGTTCACGGCGGCTGCACAATTCGACCTCCTTCACGTTGTTCAATACAGAACTTAAAAGAATAGTCCAGAACCAAAAATTTATGTTTGATATTATAAAGAGGAACATATTCTAAGCATTCTGGTAAAAGTTTTATCCATTTTCCATGTTCGGTTCTTAAAGGCAGTCATTCGTCACCCTAAGGTACAGTTTCAGTATGCATACATCAAAACTCTCAATTGGTACAGCTCTTTGATTGGCATCACATTCAAACAATGCATCATAGCTAAATTACGCAGCATGGGCACTGAGAGTGTCTTGATTACACATTGTGGACTTGTACGGCCACTGGGACAAGCCATGAAGCAATAAACTAGGATTGTGTCTGGATAAAGATGAATTTTAGATAAATGTGGGAGGGGTCAGAAGTAAGTAGGTTGGGAGAATTGGAACTGTTTGGGATGATGAAACTATGCCTTTAAGATATTAGCAGTTGAAGCTGACACATTTTCTCTAAAAAGTGAACTTGAAGCAAGCAGGTGTGATGTCATGGATTCACATTGTTGGCAAATGGTTTTTTTTTATTTTTCTTCCTGTAAGCTTGACTTTGGATTGATTAGGGATGTTATCTTGCCCCTTAAGGCAAATAAAGTTCTTAAAACCCCATTGCTCAGGATGCACCAATGGTATTTTTATATAAAGGTTTTGTCACATAAAATTGGTGGTATATTATAAATAAAAACAAACCATTGACCGACAGTATGAAGCCATAACATCACGCCTGTTTGCTCCAAGTTCATTTTACGTAGCAAATTTGCCACATTCAATCGCTAATGTCTCGAGAACCGCACATGGGAGATTAATAAAACTTTTACCAAAATGCTTGGAATATGTTCTTCTTTAACATATCAAAATAAATTTGGCATTGGACTATTCTTTTAACCGTTACGGCAGCTGTAATGTGCCCCGGCTCTAGTTACCGTGACCGCCTAAGTGCACAAAATCAGCTTTCCCTGAGGCTCGGACCTCTCTCCCCACACGGCCGTAATGTGAGGATAGATCTTTTGCAGTTTTCTACTCAATTTGACCTTTTTCAGCCTAGACAAACCTTTCTTTTTCCTCTTCGCAACAAACAAAAATCGAGCACGGCGGAACTGGTGCCAATTCCGCCGTGCTCGATTTTTGTGTGTATCATTTTGCCAGTCCGGGTCTGTTTTCCGCTTTCGACCGTTATCACATTCAGTGTGTAACTTTTTGTCCGTGCCCCCTCTTCTTGTTTTTATTTTATTTTTGTGTCTCGCATGTTGCACTCGTTTTTTCAAACACACACTTTTGTTTGGTTTTGTTTCTACTGGAACGGATCGGATTTTCTCTGCGTCGTGTTCATTTGCAGTGTTAGTTGGTCTGTTTGGTTTTTGCCACCCAATAAATGGTTTATACCCGAAACGTAGTGGGGTTTTCAGCAAGCACTATTATGTATATACATATACGCTAGGCGATTATGACGTCATTCTAAACGTACCTGCAAGGAAAATTGAACACGATCAATTAAAGTTCGAGTTTGGCAAACAGTACGTTGTGAAAAAATAACACTATCTACAGAAGTTCGAGTATGACGTTCAGTCCGTTAGGAGCGAGAGTTCCCAGTGAAATTCTTTCTCAGGTTTCATAGGAAAAGAATTCGGAGATAGCCTCGGTTACCATAGAAAAACCGCTTTAAGCGATGTAAACGGAGAAATGAGTTATCTGTTGCCTACCTACCTTATTTTTTGAAAGAAGAAATTCATTAAACTCGAATGGCATATCTCCTCTAGAGGTATTCGTCACTAAAATTTTTATTCCGTAATTTTCTTCACAATTATACAGAATGAATCAGACCGGTATAGTCTGGACAATATCGCTCATGGAGCAGGTGAATATCCCTACGCAGGTTACAATTTGGAATTCTAAGGGGAATACCCTCCGCAGTCCACCACGTTCCTGATAGGGTTAAATTAATGACCTTGCCTTTCGAACTATTAATTCTGCTCTCTTCCACATTTATATTTAGCCTTTGTCTATATTGTATTTTAACAGTGGACTAAGGGGAGGGGGGATACTCCCCCTGGGACTTCCAGATTGTTAATACAACGTACTCAGGGGTTTTGAACTGCCCCATGTGCTTCCGTGGTATTATGAATGCAGGCAAACCTTGAAATAAAGAAGATGGAGAAAAGAAGTATTCGACGTAATTTTTCCATGCATGGAACGAAGTTGGCCCTTTTAGCTAAACCCAGTTTTTGTGCAAAATAAGTGTATCCAGTTAGTCTTATCACACGATTGCCATTGCGACCGTCTATTGAAATTTATAATTTTCACTGACAAACTGATTAGTTTTTAGTTTTGCTGGTTACTCAATTGTGGTAAATTCAGGTTGGTTATCCAGTATGCTACATTACATTTTAATCCTGTTCACTCATATGTTCTCTCAACATATAGAATATTACATATCAATTTGACAGAGGAAATAAAACTCCATAAATGAAAATCTTTAAACAATGTGAAGGTTACATTGGCTACTCATAATTGAACATTTACTGCACGTATACTTTCCCTTTTTAACACTGAGTCCTAAATTACATCGTACGTTTTGTACGGCATTTGTAACGAAAAGAACCTTATAACAAATGGAAGCATGCCCTTAAAGTAGGGGTTGGATGAATACGCTTGACTTTCCGAATTAAAAATACAGTTTTAATGTAATGTTAGATATAAGGTACACTGTAACCTCAATTCAATTTTAAGATACGATGAAGCCTCGTTTTCTATGGTTAGATTTGAACTAAAAATACCTAATTTTGCTAAGAGGCGGTAGCGCGCAACTGATTTAGCAGTCAACAGCTGCTGAAAGGGCTACCCACAATTCCCACAATTCCAAACTTTGGGTCACTAATTGTTTCCCAAGCAGTCTACTCCAGGAACGCCGAATGAACTATCCACTTGAACTTCCTGTAGAAAAACGAAACATCTTACGTCGCTACAAATGGAGATTCTTCTGTTGTTTAATCAAAGTGTCCTCTTTTGCATACATGGGAAATGCCATTTTCGACTGTATGAGGGTCGCGGTTGTTCAAAATTATCTGTAAGTTTCCCCCATAACAGATAAAAGAGCTCCGCTAACAGTTTTTCGGGCAGGATCACACTTTTCGGGCAGAAAATCCTCTGCCCGAACGGAGTGGTTAAACACATTTCAAATTGGTTCTAACAGCAGGAGCACAACTATTTTGTTCAAATGTAATTTTAGACATGTCATTGTTCTTTGTCTGAACACTGATATAATTTAGTAGACATGTGAACTTGTATGTGATGTTTGAGCATATAATCACACTGTCATATTTCTGGCCAATTCCATTTTCTCAATAAACCTTTCATAAATGAAAGAAATATCAATCAGTACATACATGCTAGAATAAATTTGCTTCACAAACTTAATTTAGGGGACATGTCTGATTTGAATAGAAGTTTCACCGCACTGCGTAGATTTGCCCCCCGTTTCTCTATGAAGATTATTTTATGTTTGCTTTAACTTCCTTTTTAAGCAACCATGATTCGTTAGTTAACCTAACCCCAGTCTTCCCTCCGGAGTAGATTTTCATCTGGCAAAAATTCGTTCTAACCAGGAAGGTATGTATTGGACCATCGATATAGTGCATGGGTAATTCTCATCTACAATGGCATATAACCTCAATCCTTGTACCATTAATCCCTATTCAAGGTTTCATCAGATAGATGAAAAACACCAGGGATATCCTGCAGTACACTTATCCTTCCGGTTTTCTAGGATAAAAGAAAAGAACCGATAAAAGTTTAAAAGTTCATTCTAAAAACGTGTTAAGCAGTTATGATCACATTTTTGTCTCAACTTTGCAAATACGTTTAAATTCTAAACATGTTAAACTTTTAACCACCAAATTTTCGGCATTTAAACATGCTTAAAAGTGTAATGAATAGGAATTAGACACGTTTTAAAACGTATTCAAAAAGTAGGGGCAAACTAGTATTTGAAAAATTCCTAAACACCTTTTTAGAGTGTTATCAATAATCCTCAACTTCTATTAATCCATTACGACCAGGTGACTGCGCATTATCCCACATTTAACTTACAGCAATGAATAAAAGCACTCATCTTCTCATCTTAGGCTCCTCCGGTTTTCTCGAGTTGTGCTGTTTTGATGTGTTAATACATACAAACGAAATTTTTTTATATTGTGTATGAAAGACCGAGGTTAGACTGTATTTGCTAGCAAATACCTTTTCATTGTAGTGCGCAGAGTAAGGGGTCTGTGTGCATTGTTATTGGACACATTCGACTCTGTCTGACGAGGTCAAGCAAGCTGTTACAAATGAATCTGAAAACAAGTTTAGGAGTTTGGTCAAGGATGCATGAGGTCTTAACACTTTGGTCTAACTAGAAACTTTGAACTTGCAGGCAAGTTTTCTTTCGTTACACTCTGTGTTTTAGTGGTTTAGGTTTCTGCGAGGGTTGGTTTGTTTTTTCTCTCTCTCTTATTTGTTGATTTTTTGTTACTGGTTTTGTACGTTGCTTTGTTTTTTGTTTTGCTAGGCAGTCCATATTCCAAGCCCAACAGGGTTTTTCGTGTACTTCCCTTCACCTCATGCATTGATGAGTCTATAAAGTTTCCTCTAATGTTTATTATTTTCTATTTATGCATGAAGTGATAAATCAAATAAACGAAACGAAACGAAGTACTGTACCTCAGAGCCAAGGAAAAGTTATGGATTGACTGGCCAACATTCAGTTAGATAACAGTGGACGTATGCATTCTCGGGAGTGCTATCTCTCGCCTCACTCGGGCTCCGCCCTCTTGCATCTCAGTCTTTAACACCGATCGTTCTTTATCGTCCATTAATGTACGTTCCATTGAAGTACAACATGTTCTTTGTATGTAATATGCAAAGGATATTGTGAAAAGTAAATTTGCTTCCGTGTTTGAGGTTAAATAAATTATGGTTGTAAGAATTACGGTACCCATAGAAGAAAATTGAAGGGTAAGGGTGTTCGTCCAACTTTTGACTCAGCGTCCCTGCCTGATCGACCCTGTTTTTTCACTCGACGGTTTGAAATTCTGCTGAAACCAGTTACTCTGCCAGAAAATTGGACAGGGAATATTCGTCGCCCTTACAACTTTGCAAACTTTTTCTTTTGAGTCTTTTGCTTCTGTCTACAATACATTAAACTGCTTTGCAGTTTAAAGATAACACTAATCAAATTTGCATCTCATTATGGATTTTTTTTATGAATACACTGAGATTTTGCTTGTAATTGTAAGAAAAATCATCTATTGCCATGTCGCAAGCATGTCAATGCACCGTCATTAGAGTACTTCCCTTGACCAGTTGAAAGTGGCAGTTTTTTCCTCTCTCATAGGACAGTAAGGTAATTGTTTGGTTACGGTGCTGGTATTTTATTGAATGCATTACATTTCTGTAAGCTGATTTGTTACTGGTATTCTAGCAGGAGGCCACTCACACGCATGGGTTGGATTTGACGTCTGAAAGTGGGGAAGAATATAATACATGTATGAAGCATGACCAACTACCAAACGCAAGATTCCCTGAGGTCACAACATTGAATGTCCTGTAGCGTAGTCATAATTCAAATGCTCTTGCGGAAAGTTTCACGCATCTTTTTATCAGTGTGAAAAATTGGGTGTATTCGATTTTGAAGATAAAGACAATGTGATAGTAGAGAATTAAAAGTTAAGTCTTTACATGGACATGGTCAAGACTGTTAGCAGTAGGAGTGCAATGAAAGTATGGGCTAGTTTTCATTGGAGTCTGTATCTTTCAATCGAAGGAAGTTCAAGCTGGCGAAACCTTTAACCGGAGGCTAAAACTTACGGTAGGGGTTCCCGGTCACATCTGGTTTAACTTGACAGGTTTCCATGATTTTGAGCAATTAGTGAGAAGATCTTGCTTCCCAAAGCTTATAAGCGTATCGCTTGGAATGCCAATGAAATACTTTTCTTATCATGTTCACAAATGGTAGTAAACTTCATCAAATTTGCCATGGATGGCCATATTTTGGGTGGACTCGAAAATGAAGAGTGAGAGTGAAGGGAGACGATTTTGAAAATATTTATCATCTCAAGCCGTCCTACACAGGAAGCAATAACGAGACAATTTCACCTAGCACTGTATCGCAGCAATACTGATTAGACATCGATTTACGTCAGGCTTTTGTAGGAAGTGAGTTCGGTAATTCGCTTTGCTGGTTATGCTCATGTGCCCATCCTCCAAATCGTCGGGATAAACAAACCAATCCCGTAACTACAACACGTATTCCAAAATTTGAGTGACATGAATATTTGGTGACATCATTCTTTCTCAACCCAGCCATGGAATCAGGAGGAATCATTAGTGTGGTCTTATGCAGTGTACTAAGTTGTCTAAATTGTATTTTTGGGTGAAGACCAAGTATGAATTTTAATCTGCTGCTAAGAAGGACAGGTTTCCTGTTTTCGTTAAGGTTTGCTATTCATATATATGATTTGTCTTATATACAAGCACTTCACAAAACCAAAAGTACGCCGTGCTGAGCTCGGTTTGTGTATCCACTATCCCGTACTGTAACCCATAAATTCATGCACCAACGAATAACCGAACTGGTTATTCATCTCGTCAATTTTTAACTCTCTATTCATGAGGCTTTGTTTGCAAGGTTCATTGTGCATTTAATGGCGATCATTTGTACCCCCAGTGACATTTATTTTATAACTTGACACAGCAGACCTTATGCATTGACGACACACTGACGTCATCTTTGGAGGCAAAACAATGGAACAGGTGGCCGCATGTATAAGAATTTGAATACCCTGCAAGTGCACCAGACTTTGCGCGTATTGGACTGGTGGACAAATCATCTGTGTGTTTATTTGTCGGTGTTGGCATGTTTTGCCCCCAAAGGAGGGCGTATTTTTTGCTCTGTGACATCATATGGATAAGGTTTACAGTGTAGTGTATAAGACAAATGAAATTTTACAGTGTTAGATGGAAGTTTTAATCGGATAGTCTGTTTCGTCTAAGGGTGATCGCAAAGCTCTTCTAGTAAAGTTTTTCCAAGCATTATAAAAGTTCTTTGTACAACTTTTTCTCCATTTGAACGTTTCAAAATTTAACCAAAATAAGCTTTGAAAATTCTCTTGTGATTGTTCTAGTCTGGCTTCTGTATTTCATTATTTTTATTTTAAGCTTCGGGAAAAAATATGGAAACGTGCCACTTAGTATACTCGAGGTAAAGTCCCGACTATACTTACACGTCGCTTTCAAGAAGGTTGATGTAACGTTATTCAATTTCAAGAATAACGAGTACATGAATACAACTTTTTCGTTTCGTTTTCGGATCCAAGTGGATGTACACCCGCGAACGCCCCATCCCCTTCGATGACCAACCATTTTTGACCAACGAGTTTGAGCGATTTAACAATATGAGAAATATGCTACCCAGATGCTACAAACGCATCTAATCGCATCTTTAATTCAAATTTTCATGGGGAAGGACACTCGACTCCAACGTCGTGGATTCGTGCCTTTGGTTCTCGCTAGCAGGAACTCGGTCGACAGTCGCCTCCCCCCCCCCCCCCCCTGCATTAACGCAAACCTGGATCCGCGCCGGAGAGTAAATACGGATAGTTAACATCATTCTCAACAGTGCAATGCAGCATAGAAATAAAGCGCAAAATTTCATTGCCACAGAACACATACAGTCTTAAACAGATAATCAACAGGCGGTGGATCACATAGTGGATTTGGGCATAAAGCAAAACCTCTTTCGAGATCACTAAAACTTGCTTCATTTTTACCTTGAAACCCTTTCTTTGCCCGACTCCCCCTATGAACTTAATCTATGGAAATGGTCATCGATTAAAGGTTTCTTGTTTCTCTCAATTTACCATCAATGATAACATTTTCGCTTGCATAATCAAAACATTGTTAAAATGATGGGAACAATCGTAACGAAAATAAAAAAATGAACTAAAATGGTCGTTAATCTTCAGTCCCGAAATAAATGGTCCGTTCTTTCTGACAAATTCATTATCACAAAAAGTACAAAGAGCTGATATGCACTGTTGAACAAGATATTTCCCAATTGACTAACGATTGAGCTAATCCCTAATCTAATTCCTAACTATAACAAGGAATGAAATCTAATTCAATACAAAAGCAACATATATTTTCAAGATTTCAAGAACAAGATATTTCTCGGTCCATTCCAGGCATTTATATCACAACGACTAACCCTAGCACACTTGAGACTATAATTACGTATAGAGGCCTAACGTATTGACGGCACCCTGACGTCATGCTTGAGGACAGAACAATGAAACACGTGGCCGCAAGCATAAGAATTCACCCTGCAATTGTACCAGACTATGCGCGTATTCGACTGATTAACAAACACATTGTCCGCGACATTTGTCGGTTTTTCTTTGTTTAACCAGTTAACCCCAAAGAGGGGAGTTCTTTTTGCTCTGTGACTTCATATGCAAAAGGTATATTAGTAATTTTCAAGCCATTTTGACATGGATTAAAAGAAGATCCCTGTAGGCTGGGGTTCCCTCTGTCGTAAAAGGCCACTATAAAGGAAGGGCGCTTACACCGTATTAAAAGTGTATTCGAAACAGAACTTGTACCGTATTCGACACTGTATTTAAGCTCACCTTTTTATCTAGTTGACAATATGTAACACATTCGTGTTGGTGTGTTGTTATATCTAATGGATAAAAAATATAGATTTGCTGTCCGAAAGAAATTAAAAATAATACTTTCGGCTCTGAGGGTTTGAAACGACAAGAAACATGTAGGCTATACTAATGGTGTGAGTCCAAAAATTCTAGGCATACAGCTACCATAATGTAAAAGTGAACTCTAAACTAACATATCTTTGAAACGTGGATTATAAGCACGAATATAATGTTTGATTTAATTAGCAAAGCAGGAAGTACCTACATTGGTGCAATCCTGAGTTTATTTGTTCAAATATCAGCCCAAAGTGAGTCTGTTTACAATTACGATATAACGTATTTGAATCAGACATACCAGCAGTATAAAACGTCATACATATCATATTTGCATTGATTTAGCAACCTTTGAATACGTCTGCATTATCAGTCAACGCTGACTGTTGTAAAATATGTTCCATGGAGGTTTTTTACAGGAGGAATTTATAGACTCGGGAGAATATACAAATAATAGAACAGAAATAAATACAATATGATACCTTTTTTCCGCTGGGTTCATCAATAGTTTCATTATCTTCTCTAAAGTGCATATCCCGTCTCCCTAATACAACCTGCTTTATACAATCATGGTGATTTTGCCTAACCTGCAACATTAGTGTCTACATACATCAGCTTTAATCACAATGTTAAGCATTCGTTAATCATTATACGAAAACCATTTAAAACAGACTAACACACACACATGTATATATATATACACACACACACACATATATATATATATATATATATATATATATATATATATATATATACATATATATATATATATGTATATATATATATGTAGATATATATGTATGTATATATATATATGTATGTATATATATATATATTGTAAATAAGTGAGAGTCCGCGTGCACTTTGATATAAAGAACTGTAATAAAGGCACATAATAGGTGCCTGGTTGACATTGCAAAGTACAGAGATAATTATAATATAATATTGGAAATTTTCAATCCCACCTGGGATCTTCTTCAGATTTAAGACGCACATAAATGGGCTTAATAGGGACTTAGGACCACTGAACCATTACACTTTCCATAAGCATCTGTAGCTTGACTTACCCTTTACCGTTTCTATTTCGTTTTAGTGTAGATTTGGTTTTTTAATTTTTTGTTTTTTGTTTTTGTTTTCTTTTTGTAAAGGGGGACTGCTCGCATAAGCTTTGCTTTTTCAGTCGTCCTCCACCACCTTGTTTAAATGTTGTATCATTTTGTATTTAGACTGTGGAAATTAACTCAAACTCAAACTCAACTCAGATATTATCCTGGTTTTGCCTTAAGTGCAGGCCGGTTTTGCGATGTGTGTACTGGGCACTTGCAGAGATTCCGAGCCCACAATTACCCAAAGGTGGCATACTAATGAAAATGCTCAACTGTGGAAACTCTCAGTTGTAGGCTAAGTGAAAACCCCAAAGACCTGACAAATCGCTTGGATAAGATTCATTTAACTTTGTGGGGATATTCACTGGGTTTCTTCGTAGACAACTCTTTTATTGGTAAATGCATGGCAACGGTGGTCGGACTTCCTCACTTGAACGATAGCTCAAAACCTACAAGTCATGCAGACAACTTTGCCGATCACATGGACGTTACAAGATATATTTGAAGGGGTCGTACTTTGCGCGAAAAAGGGAACTTGAAATGAAAAAATTAATAACAATGGGTAATCGGTGGTTTTACCTGATACTACGTACAACTTATGCAGTCCCTTGTTTCAATTTTGAATTTCTATGCGTTCTTAACGGATATCCGATCCTGTCTTGTAGTTAGACAGGTAGCATCTTTGTGCGATGGGGTAGGATTAAAGACCGCAGATACTTTGAAGCCAGTCACGTAGCAACGAAGGGCCTGGGCATGCCTCCCTCCCTAGATTTTCTTCAGGCTCCCCAGACTTTTTGCGTCCTGATAAACATTGTTCCGCTGGCAGTATGTATGTCACTTGTAAAATCTATACAAAGACTATGAAATTTTTCATGCTCCCCAAAAAGGAAAATCCTAAAACGTAGGTCTATAATCAGTTCAAAGTTTTGCCAAACGTAGTACCATTTTGCATCTACGAAATCTAACGCAAAGAAAGTTTCTCGGAGGGGGATACGACTACTTTTGGTTTTCCTATATATTAAAGCTGAAATCCATTCAAATATTGCCCCATTTGCGATCTGCGTCCTCCTGAAGCTTACAATTTTTCCCAAGGGAAAGAGAGATACCGGTTCCCTTTAGTTTCATCCCCAAGGCGACAGATCAGAAACGCCCAGTTTAGGGTCCCTAAAAAGTGCATGTGTTACCATTTTTCATAAATTGATTTTTTTATTCTTATTATTTGAGAAGTGGCAGACATGAGTTCGTATTTCAAGGCTGGGTAGTACATGCAGCTTAAAACACGCGGGAAGTGCCGTTTTCGGCCATCTGTAGGGTTTTTAAAGCCCAAATTTTCTTGTACGCTCCGCGCCAACTGTTGGTGGCGCTCCGCTTAGATAGTCTTGCCGCGCCTGACCCTAGGAGGTACCAGGCCCTCCCACTTATTATCTAGCCCATCCCCCCTCTAAAATTCGATTCTGGCTACGTTTGAAGTACTGCTCTGTTAGGTTCCAAAAGGGGGGAAACTGCGTGCAAAGTTTCAAAAGTGTCGAATCAAGTGTACAGCCTTAACCAGGCAGAGTTAAAACTGCAAATTTTGTCTGAAGGCGGAACGAACCGATCACTTTATCAATAACCTCTCCGATAGATCCTTATCAAATAAATGTACTGTTAATAGCTCTCGGTAGGGATGACAGTTTATAGCTATACCCCACCCTTCAAACAGAATTTCCAAGCCTCATAGTCCTCAACGGACCATTTAAAGCAACGAGAACACGAAAAACGTTGTACAAAAAGCATGGAGCTAAAACAAAACCTGCAGTGCTAAGACACCACTGGCACTTAATGTCGGAAAATCCGAATCTGAGTCAAAGTTTCCGACATCACCGGTCATAGCCTTCGAGAGGGCACCCAAACTAAATAATACATGTACCTGTTTTTCTAGGCTTGAAGCCACGGTGAACTGGAAACAACTCACGAGGAGAACGAAGATTGCTCCCTCGATTCTCTCATCGAGACGCCCCGAAATTAAGAGCAAATATTTTATCGCATTAAGACCAGGACAAACTAGAAACTAGTCTAACTACTGATAAAGCTCAACCTCTAAAACCCAAGAGCACAAACATGTTTAGTTTAAGGTTTTAGAAACCTAACAGGACAGCTCTTCAAAGTGTCTGCGGTCTTTAATCCCACCCCACAGCTCAAAGACGTTACCTGTTTAATTACAAGACAGAATATCCTTTAACCCTTTTCTGTTGTTTGGGTCCTTTTGGACCCAAACGGAGAGCGCGGCTGTCACCCATCTTTACTGTTTCACGCGGAGCCCGAAACTGCGAGTGGCTACCCGAAAATTTGGCCACAACAACGAGAGAGAGACAATAGAGGCTTTTCACATGACGTCATAATACTCTCCGGCCGCCATGTTGGAGTACAAGTAACTACGTTGTAACCCATACGGGACGCGCTTGCTTGTTGAATTTGTATACACCGTGCATGTCACAGTGCACACTGTGCAGTGCGTTCGGCACAAAACCACGTGTATTTGGCATGAATGTCCTCCAGCATGGCGGTTCCGTGACGTAATTGCAAAGCCTCTATAGTTTAAGGTCAATAGCCTACGGAAGCTGATGAGGGGCGTGCTACGTCCGCTTTTCCGTCCACTCCGGCTAGGCGCACAAATATGCCTCGAATGAAGCACAACGGCAAAGGGTTAAGCACTCATAAAATTCAAAATTGAAACAAGGGACTGCATGCGTAGTATTAGATAATGCCACCGCCTAACCATTTTCATTCATTAATTTTTCTGTGCGTCTCCAAACACAAGAAATTGAAAATTAACTTGTGTTAGGCTACAATCCTCCACAAAAATGATGGGAAAAACAAGCAAAACAGGCAATGAACGGATCATTATCCTCCATCACGCTTCCATTCAATGTTGTGGCAGCCCAAGGCGTCCTGAAACGTCCACCTTGATACGGGATCGGGGTTTGTCCCATCAAGGAGTTGCAACTCCCTGGTACCATGTATTTTTGTCGAGGATTGTAGCTAGCGTAGCCATAGACATATTTTATGCATGAGTGTGCTGGGTGTGGTAGGGTGCTAGTAGAAGTTTTACAAATGAGTCAAGATATTGTACAGCAGTTACTAAAATTTTCTTTGTTTTGTTCCTACTAATATATTTTTTCTTAAAACAGAAAGAAATAGCCCTGGTTTTATTTCTTTACAGGGCAAAAGTCAAGACCAAAACAAGAGAGTTAAAGCATACAGCTGATTTTAAAAGCAAGCAAATCTTTGAAAGAAGGGTTTAAGGTCACAACAGGATATGGTATGTTAGAGGAATACTTATTCTGAGCATTTTGGTGAAATTTCCATTGAAATCTGATGTGTGGTTCTCAAGATATGAGTACGTAAAGTTTTCACATTTTCAAGAAAAAGTGAACTTGAAGCAAGCACATATGAAATCACATCCCCACATTAATGGGCAGTCTTTTGTTTTTCTTTAAACTTTAGGCTGGATTTTCTCCTTAACAATCCCATGTTATTAAAATGTGATTGCATTAGTGGCATGAGAATTTTACAAACTTTGCATCGCTCACAGCGAGGTCATACTCCTATTAACTTCAAGGTCAACACAACAGTCTGATAAAACAAAGGGAAACAAAGCATTCCTTTTCAATGTGAGGAAGTGATATAAGCTCTGCTGCCCCCAAACTCACTTTTGAACACAAATCTACTCACTTTAATTACTGATATCTCCAGAAATACATGTCCGATTTGACTGGAACTTTCACCACACTGTGTAGATTTGGTTCCTCTTTCACATATGAAAATTAAATTTTTGCTTGAACTTTCCCTTTAAGGTCTCCATACTACAACAGCATTTTTAACGGGAACTAGTACAATGGCAAATCGTGATTTTGATTAGGCATAAATCAAACTTTATACAAATAAAAAACCATGAGTCATTCAATTGAAAAATTTTGCATTTGTTTTTCTTGACATGTGTATGATTAATAAAACATAATTGATGTTCAGGTTTTAGATTTTCATAGTTTAAATCAAAGGACCAATACTCTCACCCCAAACTACACTTCTTGTGTGGGGTAACAGAAACTCCGACTCAATCGGCTCGGCAATTTGATTGACTGCTAATTCAAACAGTGCAGAGCAAAACAATGCAAAGCACCAAAGCTTATATTGTATGGCACGCCAAAAGGCTCACCAAATATGATGATGGTCTAAGAATACACGTTCATGTACTAAAATTACACGTTCATGTACTAAAATTACACGTTCATGTACCAAAAATATACGAGGATGTACTAACTTCATATGATCACGATGTAAATTTACACCATCAGGTATTAAAACCATAAGTTCATCATGTTAAATGTTACGTTGTACATGTAAAATCACACGTTGTACATCTTAAAACACACGTTGTACATGTAAAAACGTAAGATCATCATGTTATTATTGTCTCTTCCGCACGTCATACAGAGTGAGCCTTTCGGCGTACCAGACGTGCGCCAAAAGGCTCACCGAATTTGATGTAGTAAAAGTACACGTTCGTGTACTAACTGCTTACGATCATGTACAAATTTCATACGTTCATGTACTGATTTCATAAGATCATGTGCTAAATGTCAGTACATGATCGTAAGAAATCAGTACATGATCCTATGAAATCAGTACATGAATGTAAGCAAACATCATCATATTTGGTGAGCCTTTTGGCGTGCCATAATATTGCACAGCACGAACTGCGCTGAGAGTGTTTTGATTACATACATACTCACCCTGAAGCAATAAACTGGGATTGTGTCTGGATGAGGATGAATTTCAGACAATTGCGGAAGGGGCTTAAGTAAGAAGGTCAGGAGAATTGGTTCTGTTTGGGGTGAGGGAATTTCGGCCTTTAAGGCATGCATGGTATGACTATTTCCAAGTATAAAACAGTAAAATGGCCAACTGGTTCAATAAACGGAGGAACAAACGACGCTTTGACGCAGTGGAGAACCTTTTCGACCATCCTATTTAGACTCAGCTGTCAAGCAGGTCCCTCTTTGGCATGTAGTAAACATTCATAGTAGAAATATAAATTTCCAATCATGTGTTTCAAAAAGTAAGGGATATTTAGCTGAAATTAACAGGGTCGAAGACACTGAGAAGTTCCATTTCCGACAATCTGAGAGGCATTTTAAACCAAAATTTTCTCTGTGCACTATGCGCCGACCAATGATGACGCTCCGCTTAGAAAGTGTTATTCCTGCTTGCCCCCCCCCCGACATCAACCTTTGCCCCCACCCCCACCCCCAAATGAAAAGGTCTGGTTACGCTACTGCAAATCTGCAATGAACAGTGCAATACTTAAGATATCAGGCTCTATAAAACAGAACAGTAATTTGTGCACATTGCGATTTTACCAAGGTACTTGGTTGTTATCTTCAACCTTTCTATTTCAAGACCTATAAAATAGTGTCATTTATTCCATTGAAAGAGGAAATGAAAAGGTAAAAATTGAAAACGCCCAGCAACAATTTGGGGAAAACAAAAGAAGTTAGTTGAGACTTAAAAAATGATTTAGTCATCAGTCAGTTTGATACGTATGCATGGAAAAAGGAAGTTAATTTTCAATGTTCCCAGCTCTACCGTCCGTTGTTGGTAGTCCTGCATTCTGATTGGTTGAGCAGAGACCTGTTATTTCACTTCTCACGGTAAATAAACGTAAAGAAAGTGATAAAGGTAAAGTTTTTTCACACATTTTCAGTGGCGGTAGGAATAAACTGCATTTGTCTGATCATTATTGTCTCATAAGCCGTCTTGACCCCAAATTAGCAACATAATGATCTCGACTTCGCCTCGACCCTTATTTTGCCAACTTGGAGTCTAGACGGTTTATTCACCATAATATAGTCAGCTAAATGCGGCCTATCCCTTAAATACCTGTACCACCACTTCATTGAGATTTTAAGTCAATTTAAAATATCCCGCAGGTGCACTTTCGTTTTAGTATTTACGTATAATGAGCCTATGCTGACATGGAGCAGTTTACCCACCCAAAATGAACAAAATTCAAGAGATGAACATACCGCTCTAATATGGTTTCAATAAGAATCGGTTGTTCTGTTAAAAAACATATTTTAAGGGTATTTCATGAGAAGCACTATTAGATATATGATATCATAATACTATGGAAAGGTGTAGCTTCATGCATCCAATATGACTTGCCATCGGACGGCACTTTACAAAAAGTAAGGGGTAAAATAGTCATCTGGGGGACTCGATGTACATGTAGTGCAGCGAGATAAGGCATTTAACATTTCAAAAGAAATTTACACTTTTCAATGGCAGAAGAAATCCTTTTTCGACTTTTGGTACATCCTTTCAACGTTTATGTAAAAAAGAGGGTCGTTCGCAACCCCCCTCCCCTTGGTGACGTCCATGGATATTTTAATGTGTTGCGCTTCGCCTGCTTAAAAAGGACCTTTAGCCTGCGATTGGTGCTTTCAAATTACCGGTAGCCTATACATATGGACCTCGTATTCCAGTTTTATTTCACTGCAAAGTGATTCCAAAGAGTGAACACTGTTTCAAGTTTAGCTGTTGATGTTGAAATAGTTACTGAACCATTTTGTAGGATTGCCTACTAGTCTACGCAGGGAATTACCCTACAACCCATGCATACTCTCCCCTGTATGGGCAAACCAGTTCTGTTAAAAAATGCCTGTAAAATGACAGTAACAAACTACAAATAAAAAAGGCATACATGTGGATCCCTGCTGAATATGCAACAGGTATTCACACGTATTTCTTTGTTTTGTTAAGTAATTTACTTGCACTTTTGACAGTGAGAAAGCGGTTCCCATTCGCATGCTGAAGGAGCAGTCCTCCGCATAGACAAATATATACTGCCTTCTCATAGAAAGCATTTTTGTTACATCTTTAGCCAGCAAACAGGAATGAAAATATGACAATTATACTGATAAATCAGTTCGCATAATCTCTGATAGCACAGTAACCCGTACCTTCCATGTATCCCTACGGCACCATTAATCCCCACACCAGGATGACACTCATTCTGAACTAAAAGAGGCAGTAATTAACCCTGGGTGTCACCTATCAATCAGGGGCACGCCACTTATTCTCTCTTTTTGCATAAACTAATGTTCCCTATTTATTTCCCCAATGCCACAGCCTCATTGTAAAACAAAAGAATGTGGATAAATTTTAGTCCGCCCCCTATCCTTACAATTACTTTGTCCGCTCAAGATTCGCGTAAATCGCGTCATTGGGGTCCTGTAATATTTTGTATTTGGTCATACAATTTGTTAAAGTATTTGGCCGGGAGGGAACCACCAAAAAAGAATAATGTGGATTTTTTTCGTCAGCATCTTAATTGTCTCAGAATTCTGACTAAATAATTCAGAATCCTAAGATAATTAGGATGCGAACAAAAACAAAAAAGTCACCATTTTTTTCTTGTCCCCTCTCTGCCACCGTACAAAATCGATCAGTGAAGTGAACCAAAAAAGCTTCTATTTCGTGGGATCAAAAAAACTAGACCCGGACAAAAACATCTAGCTTTTTTGTCCTACCCCAGACCAAAAAAGCTAGCCCTTTTTGTGCTAGGACCAAAAAACTGAAAAACTTCAGTTTTTTACTGCCACACCGGCAGCCTTCCCCGACGGGGGCATGACCTTGCAGATTGAAGATGGGATGAGGGATGGCAGAGCTAGTAAGAATTGATGAAAACAGATTCAGATAGGCGTTAAAATACCGTTACAAAAGAACAGAATAGTCAAAAAAGAAAAAAAAAAACAGTTCATAATCATCCATCCAGTAACTTTCAGTCCTTTACGTTCATTTTTAGGCCTCCCCGAAGGAAATTGCCGTCCTTCCCCGACGGAGGAGGAGATAGGACACGGGTACATGGAATGTGGTATAACGGAGCAAAGAAAAAGTGATTGAAAATCGAATCCGATATGTATTAAAATATCATTTCAAAACAAAAAAATATGTTCACCCATCCAGTAACATTAGTCCTGGTAGCTTTTTCTATTTTTTTTATTATTATTATAGGCCTCCTCAACGAAACCGCCGAATTCCCCGACGGGGCGGGGGACAGTGTTCCCCGACGGGGGGGGGGGCATGCACCTCCCCCCCCCCCGCACCACCCCTTTTAAGTATCCATTGAAAACAACCCAGCTCATTCCGAAAGTGTGTTATTTTTTTTTACAAAGTTCTGAGAACGATTTCTTAGCCAGAGCGTACAAGTTTAATATGTAGAGAGAGGGTGTGTGCGTGACGTTTTGGAATTATCGGCCGTGATTGGCTAAGAGTTATGAATGAAGCCTGTGAAAGGATCGTAAACATTGTACATTCTGCGACACTCTGTTCTACAGTAATAAATGGTGGCTAATGTCGCCGGAACAGCTTACAGATTATGTTACAAAAAATTAATATCTCAGCCATCTGTTAACCGATTTAAATGATTTTTGTTTTGTTCCTTCCAGTTTATTACGCCGCATTTTATGGTGCAAGTTTTGAATTGTAATTATCTTTCTATTTTTTCGTGTGGACACGCTATTCTGGATAGCTACTGCCTAGACTCGAATGGAAGACAAAAAATTATACCAGTGATATTTTTTTTTCTATTTACATACTAAGTACACAGAAAGCTTGGATAGACAGTACAGATGAAGATTGGCAAATCGGTACTGATAAATGAATCGGTATTTGTATTGTCAAATTTTTTTATTTACTTGTAACATTTACACGGCTACGGCGACAGCTGTAAGTGTTGCAGTCAACATATTCAATTTGTCACTGTCACTTTCACGTCGGTTCATTCCAACAAACAATTTTTCGCTTGTTTTGATAAATGGAAAAATCCACTCTGTTATCACTTGTCTGCTTGTAGATAAACTTCAAACTGATCCACAAGCCAGTGAGTCACAACTGGGATAAAGCCGTGGTAGGCCCGACCGTTTAACAAATGGGTTAGAAATTTAGCCGTAAATCCGTAACCGACCGACCGACCAACTGAAATAAAATAATTTTGCTCCGAATTAAATTACAAAATGGTGAGACGGGGAGGGGGGCTGGGCAATTATTTCGTCACAAAATGAATTTGAAAACCCCTTTACACTTTGAAAAATAATCAGCTCAACTATGCTCTCTTTTAACTTTTGCATGAGGCCCATGGATTTTCAAATTCAAGTTGGTTGGATGGGAAACGACAAAACCCGAGAAACGCCAATAGATTAGAAGATGTTAACGGGAAGGTAAGCAGAAGGTGGCTTAATGTGAAACCATTTAAAGGGATTGAGACCATAGGATGGCGCGTTTCAAACCTAGGATATTTTTTATAAAAATGTTCTCACAAATTGCCGTAAAAAGTCTTCGAAGACCTAAATCCTTTTGAATTTTGCTCATTTTGGAATATCCCGGACCTCCCATGTATTAATTTTTATGGTAAGCAGTGTTTATCCCCCTTGTTTATTTACAGAATCATCGAAGTTATGAAGAAATTTTGACCTACAACAAAAGATGAAACGCACAGGGCGAGCATATTATGAAATTAAGAAGGACAATCTATGGGGAAATCCCCCCTCCTCGTGTTACTTCATCATACATTTCTATTTTTATCTTGACAGAGTTGAAGACACAGTGCACTCAACTTGAATGACAAGCATACACCATAGAGCTAACGATTTGTCCAAGTATTAGCTCCATGTATGTACCGGGTAATTAAATACTTGAACGGCTGGATGTGATGTGATGAATACGTGTAGATTCCAAATCTGGCGAATGAACCCACATTTTGACCTTTATGTACGATCATTTTTAACTTGCAATATAATAACGTGACTTTTAAATATGATCTAACAGTCACTACCATCCCAACGTACGCCCAAATTCTGATGACGGCACGTTTTAAAGACGGAGGATGGTAGGGACCGGTTAATTCATTTCAGTTCAGAAAGACTGGTACCGAGAAAAAATTCATTCCAGACGCCTGAGATAACAGAAAGTTACACTCACTGCAAACACACACACACACACACCCACACCCCCACACACACACACTTTAACTATGTTACCTGTCTTGGGTTGCAGTTAAAGGAAGCTTGCATAAATTTTAATGCAAGAAAATAGCACACTAAAAACAAGTCGGTTACTCTGTGCTTCTGTTCACTGAAGGAGTTAGGCAGAATTACACTGTTAAAAATTTCTCTGTAAAATTTACATAATTTTTATGGCAAATTTTTTTCCAACCAAATAATGTTTTTTTTACAGCCAGACTGTAATCATGAAAAAACATTAAGTGTTTGTTTTTTCTTTACAGTTTTTTGCATGTAAATTAGTTTACAAATGTCTACTGTAAAATCGAATTACAGAATTGTTCTGTTTTTTTTTTACCTTAATTTTATGTGAATTTACAGCCTACTGTTTTCATTCTCGGCGTTTTAATATTTATTATAATATCGCTTTTTTTCCTTTCATATGTTATTACGTAACATACACTTCACCATTACGTAGATCAGGTATTTGCTTATCAACGTAATGTGTCGTTACGAAGTTATTTTCAATCAAAACACAATGAGGATACTTTGTTATCACATTGTTGTCCAGTAGACTGCTATCTCTAGGAACTTTGTAATTGGAAAGTCACATTTTTTGTACAATATAATAATTGTTTTTAAAATAAATATGACAAAGAATGCAAGTACATTGGTTGCAAACATTTCCAGACAAGGTAAACAATAAGTTTATCACTTCCTGATTAAAAAACGCCAAAAAAGATATTATTCAAAGCAACAGCAATCCTTTTGTTAGGAAAATGCCTACAAAATAAGCTCCACCCATTTATGCAAAATGAGATTTACGTCATAAAGTGGTAAATTTACAGACTCTTTCAAGTAAATTTGTGAAACGTTTTTAATTCGATCAAGTGCATGAGCGCCTGTGGCGATGAGTTGACATCAGTATACCAATTGTCAGTATAATAAATGTAAGTTAATTTTCAAATAGGGCCATAAATTTGCCAAAAATGTTTTCTTTTTTAACTGAAACTTCGCAGAACGATGCATGTTATATATTGAAAATTTTCTGGCTATTTCTTATTTGTTTGTTTGTTTGGGCTTATTTTTGTTTCTTTTTCAGCTTAAAAACAAAATGAATGTTTGTTAAATGACAGTATATTTATGTGAAATCAGAAAAATACAAAATACTGTTAAAATTTCTGTACATTTACAGAAAAAGTTTTACAAAGCAGTAAAATTTGGTTAAAAAAGCAGACAGAAATGGTTTTTCAAATATACAGAAAATACATGTTAAACAACCTTTTTTTATTGTAGAAATACAAAGTGTCTGTAAAGATACAGAAAATCTCTATTAAAAGTAAAATACAAAAAGTTTAAATTAAAAAAAGTCTGTAAATTTACAGAAATTTTTAACAGTGTATAGGCACCCAATATACGCCTAAAATTCCAGAAAAAATCTTTTTGGAATTACCCCCCCCCCCCCTCATTAAGACAATTACCCATTGTTTTGCTTTAAGGCATGTCCTGGTGAGAAGCTAGGCCCTAATGTGCAATATCAGGACATGCAGTGCAATATGAGCTAATCTGAATTTTCTTAATTTGATGTCGATCAAAGAATAGTAACGATTGAAAATTTCTGTAGAATATATTGAGGTGACGAGTAACTGGTCAAACGTGGTAAATAAATTCAGCCTATCGTCAGATTGATATAATGTAGGAGATGTTACATGTATTCCGAAAAAACATCTCACCTACCTGCCTAATTTCATCACAAACAATAAAACAAGTAAGGATGATTTAGGAAAGTAAAATAAGGGTATGAAGCACACAATATGGCGTTAGAATCAGTCGATGAACCTTGCACATGTTACGGGAATGGCATCAGGAAATCATAATTCGTGATCTTCAAAGGTTTGTTGGTTTCTTTAACGTTTTAGCGGGTGTGAATACTTTTAAATTTATTCTTAAAAGCCCTACCAAGCTCACTTCGTTGTTCCTTATTACTACCCGATCGAAGTTGCTCAAGTTTGAAAAATTTATAGCTGTGTAATCTCATTGAAACCTATCTGCTCTTTGTGGACTGTGCAGCAGGGTTTTTAAACATACATACTAAGTCCATGGCCCCCAGTCCCATGCACGGCACTCAAGCAGAATATTTGACTCCGCCCAAACGGTCTCTTTTCTGGAAAATGTTTTGTTTTCAATGTTGAATCACTTAATGAAAAACCAACCAGGCTATGTTTCTGACAATTAACTTCCACAAAATACGCCTAGACTAATGGTAGCTGTAATCGGATGGTCCGTTTTGTTATATGAGGACCTTTGGCAAGGTTAAGCTCCGGTGAACAGGGATTATATCCTCCATTTTTAAAATTTTTAAGGTGAACAGTAAAAGCTTCAGCAGTCTTTCAAAAGTGTATTTGTGACGGGAAAACCGTAACAAAAATTAATTCAACCATAGGTCGCACAGGTTTAGCAACCTTGGACCAACTCCCAGCTTTAAAATATTCGGAAAAACCTTGGAGTTCAAAATAATCTGTGTTGAAATTTTTGGAAATTTCCCACATTTTAATCCATCATTTAAGTGGGATGTTTCCATTACTTTCCAGTTTGGTTTCATTAAAGCAAGACATGGGATAAAAAGTGACCTCGCTCGAGTTGCGGGTAAAAAAGTGAAAGGGGTAAATAAAGATTGACAACGATATTTCAAACAGAGTAAAGATCAGTTACACCTGTCCCAACTCTTGATGCCCATGACTGGGCCGAACCATGCAAGATGCGTACCCCTCCCCCTCTCGGCAAGATATTCCCATCCCTCCCAATTATTGGGAGAAATGATTTCGAACATACGTGCCATAGTTGCTACTACTATACACCCGCCGTTGAAAAATGAACACTTAACACCCTTTCATTCGACTCACTCTGGATGTCACTTTCTACATAATTACTAATTTATAACTGACTGGGCCAATCGAGTGATACATTAACCAGGGAACTGCAACTCTCTGCCAAACAAAATGGTATACCTTTACACAGGCTATGTAAATGACCGAACAACTCTTTCTTTTTGAAAGGGTAGAGTCATAGTCATGCGCAGTTATAGTTTTCATTCCATTTTAAATGTAAACCTACTTTGCATGTATATATTTACTGAAAACTAGGTAGCCTACGTTCCTTGGCTATGACGCATAAAGGCCATAAACGCAGAATGTAACGCAATCATGGCTGTGAGTGTCTTGTCTCCGAAAGGCGTTCTGCAGGGGTATTGAATAGAAATTTGAATGAACCTGGATGTGAATGAAAGGTATGATAAAAACGTATACCATGTGCACATTTTGCCGTCGGTAGGACGTCGGTTTTTTGTCTTGCCCGTCGGATAGAGGCCCGGTAGTGGTTCGAGGTTGGCCTAGATCTTACGCCGGACTGACGTCGCTCTAAGGAACAATTTTTTGAGGCATAAGCAGTCATCCCAAAGTTATTAAATAGCTAGATCTCAAAAAATTCTTCTCATTTCTCTTCTTAGTATCCTGCTGAGATATGACTCAGATATTTATTTCATAATCCAGATAGTGAATCAAGGACTGCTCCTCGTAAATTTTACATTTAAGGGAGAAAAGCATTGTCAGACAGAAGTATGAAAATATTTATTCAAGTTCCCTTGCTGACGTCGGAATAATTAATCGATATTGAACAGTTGGGTTTATCCGTTTTCCTTCCCCGCGTCCTCTTGCACGATCCAGGACGACTGTTATTTATGGGGAATAGGAATATGATTACAAAAGGTTATGTGTGATTTATGTGGTCGCCTTTTACGTTTTGACGTTCAACCTAAAATGCTTTACTTTAAAGCCTACAATATCGTCAATACCTCAGAGCTTCCGGGGGTTTCGCCCCTGGACCCCCACCCCGGGGCTTTGCCCCTGGACCCCACCAGGGACCCTAAGACGGGCCCATGGATCCCACGCCGTTGGGGCAGCGCTTTGCGCTCCCGCGGCGCCTTCGGCATTTTTTTTGTTGGTTTACCTAGGTTTGCCCCCCCCCCCCCAACTTTCAGACATCAAATCCCGCCCGATAATGTAAAAGTTAACCGATGTTAAAACGACCGATAATGTAAAAAAAAATTACCATGTAAAAACAACCAATAATGTAAAAACCAGAAAGCCAAAAGGCTTAGTAATTCCTTGACATCAAATACCTTACCTGCTTTCAAATTGACAGTGTTTGATAGATTTTTCTTTACATTTTAGGCACAGAATTTTTGCAATTTTACCGCTGGTGACCACAAATGACCTTTGACTTCTACGGAAAACAATAGGCTTCTTTCTCTCAACATGAAAAATCTATACACCAAATATGAAGAGCATTGGTCACTCTTATCTGGAGATATCGTGTTTACAAGCCATTTTCGGTTTTTCGCAATTTTACCGCTGGTGACCTCAAATGACCTTTGACCTCTACCAAAAAAATATAGGCTTCTTTCTCTCAACATGCCAAATCTATATACCTAACATGAAGATTATCAGTCACTCCTATATGAAGATATCATGTTAACGAGCCATTTTCGAATTTTCAGCAATTTTACCGCTGGTGACCTCAAATGACCATTGACCTATACAAAAAATAGGCTTCTTTCTCTCAACATGTCAAATCTATATACCTAACACGAAGATTGTCAGTCACTCCTATCTGAAGATATCATGTTTACAAGCCATTTTCGGCGTTTTCACAATTTTACCGCTGGTGACCTCAAATGACCTTTGACCTCTATCAAAAACAATAGGGTCCTTCCTCTCAACATGACAAACCTATACACCAAGTATGAAAAGTGTAGGTCACTCCTATCTGAAGATATGTTCACAAGCCATTTTCAAAGTTTTCGCAATTTTACCGCTTGTCACCTCAAATGACCTTTGACCTATACCAAAAACAATAGGGTTCTTCCTCTCAACATGACAAATCTATATACTAAATATGAAAAGTGTCGGTCATTCCCATCTTAACATATCGTGTTTACAAGCGTGTGTCACAAACACACACATACACACGCGCGCACACACACACACACGACATCACCATCGCATAGATTCCTTGCATGCCTATGACAATGAATCAAAAATTACCGATAATGTGAAAAAAATCTGAACCGATCATGTAAAAAAAAAATTAACCGATAATGTAAACAAATATCTTTGAACCGATAATGTAAAACTAATTTACCGATAATATGAAAGAGGTCCTAACACTTCCCTGGTATGACTGATAGAGTTTATGTAGGTAGGCAGGTAAGATAGAAGGCGACAGGCGGGCAGGATGGGGAAGCCAATAGGTTCGTCGTCGGTGGGTATGCGTGTAAATGCGTATGTATATGGACTCAGCTTCGCGTTGCGCCTGTAAATGTTTGCCTCAACATTATTCTTTTCATAATCAACATTGTGTTAATGACAATTAGAGCAAAGCAAGGTGTGATAGGTGACTTTGGTGACCTTTTGTTTGAATCCAGCAGGTTAAGTGAGTATGATGAATAACAGCGTAATGCCTGGCCACTTATATCCTGAGCATTCTTTCTGTCCGACTAGACCAGTAAGCTACTTAGTGATCACTGATCAGACATTTCTTGACATTTCTTCGGGCATGCATTTTCTCGAGAGACAAGAGAGAATTCATAAACCACGTACAGATCATTGTCATAGCTAGAGGGATGCCAGACCATGCCACCAATCGAATTGTAAAAAAAATCATTTTGTAATGATACAGAAATAATGACATCAAATGATGCTAATAATGCATATGATTAGGTCCGGCAGTTTTGCCACCCTCCCCACAATATGCCGGCGTACATGCATAAACTCGAACATATACACACCTACTGGTAGGACATTAGAAACCCTCGTTAGAACAGTTTTTATGTTGTCGATAATTTTTTACATTATCGGTTCAAAATGTTTTTACATTATCGGTTAATTTTTTTACATTATCGGTTAATTTTTTTACATTATCGGTTGTAATACCCACGACGAAGACGTGTCGATTGACTTTATTTTGCTGTAACTTACTCTTGTGGATCGCCAACGCTCTCCTACCTTTTCAAATTCCTCACTTAACCTGTTACTTTCCAATGTTCTATGAAAACCTCAAATACTATTGGAACACCAAAATTTCAAGATCTTAATAGTACCCTAAATTTTTGCCGCACAGTAATGAAAATGTTACGTCTGCTACATTCCGATAACCCAACTTTTTATCGGGCTTCAAGTAATTTCTCTCCCCTCGTGTTATCTGCTTAGAATACCAAATCTCTGTTGCAACTCCCTGCTGTAACTGTTTCTGCAATAACCCGACTTCTGCACCACGTTTCACTTTCCCGCACATTTTACACGAAACTCTGAACAATGCAAGCGACAGCGACATGACTAGAAACGATGGTTAAAGAGATAATTAATTTGAACAAAAATATGGGAAAGACTCAGAAAAAGTGGTCATTTTATACATAGCAATATAGCTCATTTTTATTTGCCGATTTGATTGCAGTGAACAACGCATGCTGTGATAGGCGGTATAACTTAAAAGTGAAACACTCAAAATTAAATTTGCCAAATATTAAATTATGTCAGTTCGCAAATTTGCTGCAAATTCAATTAAAATGACAGACTAACACAATTCAATGAAAAGCAAAATGTGCTCAAGTATAAATGTAGTGTTAGCTCTATCTAAACTGGATGTTTTAAAATATATGCGTACAGAAACCAAATGCTTGAAAGGGAGTGATAATGGCGGCATACGCAAAAAGAGAACCACTTTCTACTTTCCATCATTTTACTCCTGCATCCAGCGCGGACGTTCATTTCGTATTCTAGCCACCTCTATACACTCGTTATTCAAAATCCTGCATTTTAAAAGGCGTTACTGGTTATTCTACAACACACCGACGGTTAATTCTCAAACATGTGAAAATTCAGTTTTCCCTGAAAAATCTAACTTGTCTGTTAGAAAGTTCACCCAACCTCCTTATTTCTATCCTCTCACACAGTCTACAACTAGTTATCTAGTCACAATCCTCATTTATTACCTAAGGGCATATTGTACTGTAGGATAAGGTACTCTCAGTGTACGCTGAATATGAGCTAGCCTACCCTGTATTTTTAAATTTGACGTAAATCATATACATGTACCAACTGAGAACTTTTGAACCCATGTAAATTGTAGTATGGGGTCGAGGAGTGAATGTCTTTGAGTACATTTTCGTCCACAAGTTTGCAGTCTTGCTCATAAATCACTTATTCCTTTCATACCCTGCAAGGTAAGTCCAAATCAACTTCAGTCCAATTGAAACAACTCCCAGTAAAAAAAAAATCAACATTAGACGTGTTTGTCTGGTGACAAAACAGAAACATGGTTAAGGACTTACAGTATGCAGCTGAATTACATCACTTTTTCAACAGCAACAACCACAACAACAAAAATAAAAAATGGCACTAATTTGCCAGGAAACACTCATGAAAGAAAAACTTGAATTAAGCACTGGCCAACCATTCTTGGCTTTTACATGATCGGAAATAAACCCATGTCCAATGTATTTTTTCTGTTTCTGGCAAATCAATGTCTCTTTTGTACAATCACAAGATTTCACAGTCTCCCTTTTAAGGCCCTGTCACACTATTCCGGGCAGGCTCTACGGGCTTGTTACAGGCAAGAATTTTGTTGCACGCAGGAAAATTTCGGCGGGCAAGTCAAGATTTGGGAGGGTTTTACGTGGAACTTGCGTATTTAACCCGTGGTACTTCGTGCGTTTTGCCTGTTCTCCGTGTGAAATGTGTGCAACAAGCGGGAGAGTTCCGTGCTAGCTCAGGGACACTTATGGGCTCTGCGAATAACCGGCGTGCCAATTACGTGTCACCTGAGTGTGCGAGGTATACGCGTGGCGATTGAGAGCATATTAACATGCCAGATGTTTTCGCAGAATGCCAGCAACTTGCCTGCAACAAGCCCTCGGATTATCAGCAGGGAGTCAGTAACTTGCCAGCAACATACCCTCAATTTCCTCCTCCATACCCGCAGGATTTACACTATGAAGTCAAGTTGTCAGTACCAACACCGTTCCTTGCCCGTAAAACTCACGTCCCATGCACGCATCTGACATGCACTCTGCACAAAATTGTCACAGCTTCGTGATTAACCTACTCTCTTCAAGCGGGTTAACTGCTTGTGACTTGCAGCCGCTACGGGCCCCCTGCCGGTGTTCAGCGGGAACCTTTGGGGGCAAACTCACAAGATTTACCTGGAACAAGTTTTGAGCATGCTCAAAACTTGACTTGTGTGCGCACCTGAGGGCAAGTACTGGCAAGATCTGGGCGAGGTACTGTCAGGTCCATGCTAAATGCAGGGACCTGGGGCAGCAAAAATTGTCACCCGCAACTTGCATGCAGTGCTTGCCCAGAATAGTGTGGCAGGGCCTTTAGAAACTATGTATTGAACACGGCACTCAATTTTTTTCCTACACCACACTAGTATGCAATCTTTAGTGAAAAACACGTGCATCAATATGCAAATGCAAATAGTTGCTAGGAACAATGTTACACTCAAAGCTTGTAATTTTAACTCAAAATTTTTGTTACAAGTATCAGGAACAGTGTCTCATTGATAACAAAATGACTAAAGGCTTGATACGGCTTCAGTGACTGTTTCAGCATAACAATATCTACCCAAAGTTGGTGGCGTATGTTGCACTATGAAAGATCTTGTATAATCTGAGTAAAACTATGTTCTACCTAATTCAAAGTAATTTACAATGAAGTTGACTTATGGCAGGTGCAAGGATGTAATGAATTCATTAGACTTTTGATGTGTCTTTTACAAAAATACATCTTTAACATTATATACAAAAATAAATCCCATCCTGCTTGTAGCATATACATAGCTGTGTGAGATATAAACCAAGTATGTACTGAACTATACTGAATACAGATGCTAACCCAATACAAACAACTTCACATATTGTATAAAGGATCACCTACAACACATCATGTGATGTTGTATTTTCCATAATCATTTAATAAGACAGACTGATGGGCGTACAGGCATATTACACCCTTGATAAAACAATGCCATCATCTTACACTTAAAGGGACATATTGCCGTAAGTGGTTGAGTATTATATCATGTCGGGTAAACATCTGATATTTACATAGGAATCAAATAATAGCATTGCATTTTCATAATGTTGTATGTTTTTCATTCGTAGCCAACTATTCAACCAGGGTTTTGCAACCTTTTTAAAACACTGAACTCCACTACCTTGTTCTTCACCTACACACATAAACTGTACACGGAACATACTTGTACACCCAGTTTTGAATTACCTTGTGAGCATGGTTACAGCTAGGGCATATTTACCATAGGGCTGGGTGGAAGCTGGTTTACATAATGCCATCCTGGGGAAGGTGTAAGGGAAGGTGAGTCCCCTACACTTTGGGAGGGTTCAGGCTAGATGCAATGGGGTACTGTACATTTTGTCATTATTTTTTTTTTGACGTAGCTTTTTACATAATTTCTTTGAGGTTTTAAGCTGGTGAGTATTGATGGAGCATTAATTGGATGACTGTTTTTTTTTTCCCATTTTTTAGTCAATGTTTCCTGAATGAAATGTTTACTTAAAAGTATATAGCAAGAAACTGTTTTAAATTCCTAAATGTTGCTGCAACTCACTGACTGGTAGACTGGTAAAATATTGTGATAATTTGAAGTGATACTTGTTATTTACTTTTTTTTTTAAATGTAAAAAAGCTGAACTGTTCCTCCTTTAACTGGCACTGTTGACATCTCTGGATTTGTCCATTTAAGTATTAAAAAAATTCTAATGCTCTTTACTTTTATTGGCCAATACTCAGCAGCTTGAGTTTCAAGCATGCAACAACAAACTTAACTATCTAAGAGATATTTTCCTAATGATAACCAAATCAACCTTCAACCTATTTGCTAAGTGATAAGGTTCTTTGCATACAATACCAGTGAGCTTCTCAACAAACTTGGTAAAATTCATCACAAAGTTTATAGTCAATGGTTTTTGAACAAATCCAAATCACCTTTGGAGTCTTACATTGCACAAAATCAAAGCTATCAATTTTACCACAAACTGTTTGATCCTATGGTAGTATACTGCTGGTGAACTACATGCAAATTTTACAGGGTAAAACAACAACAACCAATTGTCTATGAAGACTGGTGATTCTTGCCAGGTTCGCCTACAACTGGTCATTTAAAAAAATTCAACCCAATAAAAATAGCCCTCTATATCATTTGTGCTTTGTGTTTATATATTAAATAAAGGTATGGTTTATGCTAGCTGATATTTTTTCACCACTGATAAATCCAAATATTATCAGTCAATAGTAACACAGTGTCAGCTGCAAACTTGAACTGAAACAGCATGTAACCTTAAAGCATTCTGCATCCAGAATCAACTATATTTCTATCCTGCTCAAATTTATATTGACCCATTGTTAATGGTGATGCTATTTTTGGTACAAACACTGATGAAGTTTCTTAACCCACATCCCAGACAACAATTACATACACACACACACATATGTGTATGGCATGAATGACTTAGGACTTTCAGTGTGAGGACTTCCATAATCCCTTCTAAAGACTCCTTCATAGCATGTTTCAATTGCAATGTAGGTTGAATTCAGAGGCAGATAGGGACCAGAACTTTTGTCTCCAGGTGCCTTAAGGAACTCTGATCCACAGTGAATGGCCCATATCCTCAGTTGGTATCCAATACATACACTTTGTGATTCAGTCCCTGTGGAAGAGTGTACTCCTCACTGTTTCATGCATTATCACATGTTTATAGAGGATGTCAGCGAAACATGCACCACAGGTCACAAAATGCATTTGAGGTTGACTCGGCAGCATGCAAATGTCTGAGGATCAGACTTGGGGCGATTACATCTAAATGTAATCGATTACGATTGCGATTACTTCATATTTTACGATTGCGATTATGATTACGATTACAGCGAAAATTGAAAGCAATTGATTACAATTGCGATTACATTGCAATGTAATCATGATTACAATCATGATTACATTTTCTTTCCACATAAACAATGTAGTGGGCAAAACAATCCAGTGCCGACAACTGGAAAAAAGGCCATAGACATTGCTCTAGATAAGCCTGGACAGAACCAAGTCCTTCCAAAATAGAGATATTTGAACCCATGCACTTCTCACTCATTTTAAGCTGGAACATCCAAGAAAGAGGGACAATTAAATTTTGTCATTCCAACAGAAGAACCAAGCACTGAAAAAATTGTTTAGTAGCTTTACTTCTTTGTTCAATTCAGTTTCAATGTAATCAGAAATACAGTCACGATTGCGATTACTTTGCCATTGTAATCGATTATGATTGCAATTACTTTGCGATTTTCACGAATGTAATCCATTCCGATTACAACTACTTCAAAATGTGTAATCGATTGCAATCGATTACGATTACCCCAAGCCTGCTGAGGATCCAGGATTAATTCCTCAGAAGTAAAAAGGGTCCTCACATTGAATGTGAGTAGTCCTGACACAGTCTGTGGATGGTTGCTAATGCAAACACCAAGCACACACACATGATAATAGACCTGTAATTTAAAACTTGTTAGCTCCATTGCCTAGTAAGTATCAGAAATAATAGCATTTCTTCTAAAAAATAAAAACAAAAGGATGAACTGAGTATAGTTACCCAAACAGCTGCTGTACCAGAATAAAAACAAAATTCATATGCTGAATTTTATTATATCATCATTCATACTGAAACCTACAGGAATGAACCCACAGTACAATTAAATAACCCTGTTGCCAGTATCTTGGAACTTTACTATATTACAAAATTTTTTACATTTTTGTACATAAATACATATCCAATCCCCCAAGAGGGATTTAGGCTGTAGAGTTAATGTAACTAATAATATCAGCGTCCATACAAAACTTTCCCTCTTTTATTTACATTATTAATACACACCTATTATAACCAACAGTGTCAACTGCCTTTCATTGACATTTTCAGCAAAAGTGGACTCATAATATTTGGATGATATCGAATCTGTTAACAGGCCCTTAGTACAACATTTTCTACTATGTATATACAGAATGCAGTTGACATGAACTCATGGGAATGTAATGAGAGGTTTGGGGCATCCCTCTACAAGCTGATGAAAAATGGTTGATTTCAGTGCAAAATGGCAATTTTCAGCAAAATTCAGCTTCTTTTTTCTTTCATTTCCTTTTTTTTGCGCCAATTGGATACAAATTAAAGACAAACACTTCACAAACTTGTTCACCTATCCCCACTGCAAAACAGTTAGCCTTCTCATTGATCTATGCACATGTTACATAATAAAGCACTCCTGAACAAACAGATTTTGTCACTATTGGTTCAAAAACTCACAGAAATTAGCATGTTAAGATTACATGGAAGACTTAAGCTTGAATACTGCTTTCTTAAACTGAAAATAGAGAGAATTCAGTTCATAAACTTAGAGTAAGTTTCATGCTTCCTCCCTCTTTGTTACTTTTAAATATCACAGTTTGGACAAACTGTACAATTATGGCACAACTATTCAACATATATCATATGCAGCATAAAAATGTTAACAGTTCGCCACTTGCTTAATTTCGGCAGACTGTTATTTTCTCACAAAATATAGGATACTTGTTCATTAATCAGCACGGATGCTTGCTTTTGTACTGTGACTGAGCCTTATATGTTCTTGTCTCCACTAGTACCAAGTTCAAACTTGACAAGTCAAAAAAAGCAAACCAAACTGTCCATTGCTTGGCACTGAAGTATTCAAATTCTTTTAATTCTCCTTGTTATCTTCAGTCGAGATACATGCTGACTGACATCCACTGACAGTCTGTTGAAATGAAAACAAAAATGTTTCTTTATTGGATCTCAAACATAACAATTGTTGCCAATTTATTATAACATTTAAACAAAGTCATATGTTGCTCTTTGACAGTGTTTCCCCTGACTTTATTTTGTAAGGTCTTCGCCTTACAGAAAACTGGTCTACTGTAATTGCTAACTACACTTTAGTGGGTCTTAGATTGATCTCATTTGTTTACACATCAACTAATAACCAGTTGGTTTAATCTAGTGGCACTCATGTTTGCAGCATGCCTTAGAAATTAAAATAAACCCCAGAACAAAATGTTTGAAGTAATGGGTGTTTACTCGGAAATCAATATTGCCATGCCAGCATTGCTTTGGACTTAAAATAACAAATGAATATTAACCTTATTTTATAGAAAATTGAACACTTGTGCTGGAAAGCAAGTATGTTGAAGGTAACGTGCACATTGTGCAATGAATACAGTATAGTATAGGAATTAAGAACCTATCTTGATTTAATAAACCAGTGAGTTACTAGGTTAGTTAGTTAGATGGGAGTTGTATGACCTTGATTCAATTGGTTCACGACAAGCCCCCCATGGCCTTTTTCCAATTGTGAGTTACTATACTACAGTACTGGCGCTCTATCTGTCACGCTTTCGACACGCCAACGCTAGTTTGACGATGGTTGACCAACGGCAGTTGATAAACTACTTTTTTCATTGTTAATTTCAATAGGACCATGGTAACATGTCAATCATGTCTGCCTAGTCTGGCCCCTAATCCTCAACTAGTCGATTGATTCATCAGTGTGTCTAGTCTCCGTTGTGTCCAGCAGAGGAAGTCCTATTGTATCGTAATAGGATTTTTAACTTAAAAGTCAAGTTTATTTGAGCAAGAAAGTTGTGTGGATAAGTGAAGACAGAACAATATACTGTCTGCCATACGATCGATAAAGTAGTAGCAAGTAGCTTATTTCTTCATATGCTGTACATACGATACTGGGCAAGTCTGCTTGAACTTACTGGAAGTGCCATAGGTGATCATGGTTGAAAAAAAAATGGTAAGCTCCTGACTGGAAAATTATGATCTTGCAGGGAGTTTCTTCCGTGTGAAAGAGGAAATAAATCAGCTTTTAGAGAAATGGAACTATTTCCAGACATGACTCATAGATTTTCTAGTTGAAAATATGACAGCTCACCCTTGCCGTTATTGTTTTAGAGTCCGTACACAGTGTAATAGGACAAGCTGAGCATCACTGGAAAATGAACAAAGTGACCTTACTCAAGTTTCGGCCAAGAGTGTGCATGTTAATAAATGAAAAAATTCTTTTGATTCATTTTTCCTTCTTCCAATAAAGCTAAACAGAAAAGTCAGCTACGTAGGCTATGCATTTGGAAGCTGGGCTAACCTCAGCTTCCAGATTCGTTACTCCATCTTCCGTGTGAAACCACAGTTTGAGAAAAGGTTAATTGACTAAAAGTTTTGTCTGTCACTACAGTAGGCGCCCCTTGCTTCGTGTATATCGTATTACCATAACCAGTTCGGGATAGAAATTATAAGGAATAGTTCGTTCGTTTCACAAACGGAATATCTTAATTTTTTCACTTCAAAAGTGTAGATACAACAATTTATACTGTAGAATTGTTTGCAGTTGATGTCACATGCCCTCTGATAATTTATTTCTTAGGCCAACATCGGGCTCTGTCTAGTTTTCATCCCCTAATCATGTCACAACATTTGCATTATTTCACTGGACTGGGTTATAGTTGGGTAAATGTACTGTAGTTACTATCCTGCTTCAACGAACCCGATGCAGAAAAATCATGACAATCTTAGCAGTTCTGAGCAGCAAAACCATTGCACATTTCTTATAGTTCCTTTCTGATATAAATATCCCCATATATTTTTTGCGATTCTTGTCCAGAACTTCTTGTCTTGTTTTGAAAGAATCAGCAACTGAAATGCACTTAAGTCAGATCCCCCAAAAATCCATGTTCGCAGATATTTATGATGTCTCTTCTTGGTGAATTTAACACGGGGCTCCCCGGCTGCGCTAGCCGGCTATGTAAGCTTGTGAAGGGCAATCATCCTAACACAAACTCAATGGGAAAATCTGTCCCAAGACCGAGTATTTTCACAAACTAAATCACATAGGCGAAGGCGCGAGTTTTGATTGGCTAGCTAGAATCAACGCAATTGAACCAATCACGATACACGGGCCAATTTAAATTTTGCAATGGATCATATCGATATGATGTCACCGAGAAAAATACGACCCCTTGTTGCATTCTTTAAAACCCTTTAAGTCGTGTATAGGACAAATCAAATGATGATGTGACAAGTATTAAGGAAGAGATATGATACACTGTTAGACTGTATAACAAAATGTTAAAGAGTAAAACATAATACGGGTTTTTCTCTCTTTTAGCTCAGCAATCTGCTGCCAACAGCCATAGAAATTTTGAGAGACATGCAGTTTTTAGCAATAAGAAAATTAAAGGATAGTTCCTTTAGTACATAATTCAAGGACTTTTCCAAAAAGACATACAGTACATTGCAGGGCTTAAAACAAGTTACGGCACCAACAGCCATGGCTGTCCAGCCCTTTCTAATGGCCATAATGCCTTACAGTAAATGTCCGTTGAAATAACATAGACCAACAGCCATTTTGGTCATTTTGGCCAAACCCTTTTTCAAGCTTATTTAGGGTCCTAACACTGTACCTACTACATATGCCAACTCAACCATTCTACAGAGCTCAAACCCTAATTTGTGTGTGCCCTATTCATGTATAAACTACTGTGGTAAAAAGGTAATAATATTTAGATAAAAATTAATACAGGTATTTTACAGTGTACACGGTATTGACTTTCATCAATTTATCACAGTTCATTGTACTGCTGTGAAATAAATATAGAAATTCATAATTTGTACATCTGCAAACAATCACAACTTCACAGTTCTCGAGTATCACTGCCCAATGTAGTTGTACGGAGCCTGCACTACTGTGTATTTATCACAGTCACAGCTATAGGCCTGCCATTCAAGTTACCACAGATTCCATGTCTATTGGATCTCATGGTTGAAAAGTTTAAAAACAAAATTGTAAGAGCAGAAAAATTTTCAACAAAATTCAAATTTACACTCCCCTTTTACTGTTTTTGCTGAGATATTAAACAAAGATGTATTTATCATTATTGCTTAATCTTAAATTTCAAACTGAATTAACTTAAATATTCTATATCTTAGCTTAGAAAGATTCAGTGAATACGGGAGTTGAATTCATTTTGCTATCTGTAATACATATTTTTGAACTTTCAGACTTTAGGGTACACTTTTAAGTATTGCAGATTCCCTACCATGATTTGAACCAAGGGTCTGGAACTTCAGCCTACATTGATCCAATACCACCACAGACACTGCTGAAAACAGTCCTACTTCACTGCCTTCTCCCTCAATACAGACAACTGCAGGTCATGGAAAGAGAGTTACTTGAGAGTACTTTTGGCTTGAATTCCCTTTCAATAATTGTATTCTCAGACCATTACAAAGAGTTTTGTGGTATCTTTACACCCATTCGTAACATCAATGTCACTCTGCTATTACTTATTTATTCCAAACAAAAGCATAAGATGACACAAATATACTTACAAATGGAGTGCGCTTTCCATACTTAGTCCAGAAAGTGACTTTGGTACAGTATGATTTACTTGTTCTTTGGTCAAAACACTGGCAAGAATCAAACGGTGGTGAATAGAGGTGCAAGCTACAAGCAGTGTCTGTATGGCTCTTATTTTCAACTCTGTGAAGGCCCTTTTCATCTAACAAAGAAGAAAGATGCTTTTGTGTTTAAATCAGTGGAATGGTCTGTATTCTCTAAAGTTATGATAACATGAGGATGACAGTTTCTGCAAAACTCCGTTTACCACATAACCACTGAATTGAGCATTATAATGGGAATCCTTGATAAGGATCACTTGCAGCTGGAAGTCACTTAAAGGTAAACAAACATTAGTAAATAATTGTTCTGCTAGATAAACCAAACAATCTTCCTGCTTCCAGAAGGGAGAACGCAGGGCATTGTCCTTTGGTCGCAAGATCAATCATGGTATATGACAACTTCAAAGGACTTGTCTGCCTCGTGAGGAAATGAATACAAAATACACTAATGACTTCCAGCATGATGGGATGGACATAGGAAGAGTCTTCTTCATAGACACCATCCTATCATGCTCATGACTTAACAATTACAGTGGGTACAGTAGGTAAGGAGGGGCATAGATTCCATATTCAAGGAAGGAGCCATACTCAATGAAGGAGCGCTTTCTTTTAAAAGGACAAAAAGTAGAAAACCCTTCAGAGCGATCTTCCCACTCCCATGCCCTTATTTCTACAATCTTTGATATACATGCTACAGTTTTCACTCCAAATTCAAACTTTTGAAGAAACCAAACCATCATGCTCCTTTGATATACAATCATCCTGCACCAGGAACAGAAAACTTACTAAAGAGGCACATATGAAATAATTTTAAGGAGAAATGCTTAGTCTGCCATGTTTCATAGTTGGCTCTTTTATCTTTAAATTATGAAGAAAATACTGTAGCTCACTGGTTTTCCTTCAATGTGCAAATTTTAGTCCTGAAATATGATGAAAGAGACTTGAAAGTGAAATAAGATGAAATCTGTGGAATTTGGGTGTTGTTTCAAAATAAGTTTGCAGTGACTGCTTTACCTTAACTTAATGGTTTCTAGAATCCAAAGAAAACACAAAACTGATCAGCACCACACAAGTTACTGAAAGTGAGAGAGCATTGGACATTTGAGTGTTGTCATGGGATAGTTCCCGTGGACTAGTAGGATTTGGATGGGAAATAAACTGAACACAGAAACAATCAAACTTACCACAAATATATGCAACCTCATTTTCATAGTAATCATTTGATGCTACTTGCTGCATAGGTTTTTTCTTGGTTCCTTTCTCTGGCCAGGAGTAGAGCGTCTCTGTCAAACTGCCATCCAAAATTTTCATGAAGCAATGTGCATTGGAATGACTGTGGATGGAACTAGAAATAAATAATTCAATGTTAGAATGACAGTAAGCAGGAGCACTTCTGAACATGTGAGCTCAAAAAATATCATTACAAAGAGAAGAAAATACATTGTGCACTACTGTATGTACCAAGGAGTGTGTGACATATCTATTCCAACCAATGGTGAATAAAAGATATGTAGTACACTTGATACACCGACTGTACTCACAACCTTCCACTACCCCTGGCCTGCTGACTCAATGTGCCCACATAACATGGACACGTGCTTTGAAGTTTTCAAACAGTGATTAATCTAAAATGGTCCCCTGTAATCCTCTGCTTTCCCACATCAGCAAGCAGAACAATTGATTTCATTGTCTTTGCTTATGCTTGGGTGACTTCCACCTGCATTTGATAATTAATACCAGTCCAGGGTCCTCGTTTAAATGCCTGAATCACCGAGTACAGTATGTGGTTAATAGAGTTCTAAACCAATTGCCATTGTATTACAATGATGATTTCACCCTCTGTCTGGCTCTGGTAATTCTACAAGACTAGACACAGTGTGTTCAAACAAGAGTCAGTTGAGGTTTAGTGCATAAGCTGTACAATTGATTATCCCATTATTTAACCCACACAAAGGATGTAAACAACTCTGACTCTCTGTGGCATGTCCTGGAAACCTAACTACCGTTTCACCGGCCCTTGTTGGCTGCACTCCTAAAACAGTACCAACATCCCCAAGGTTTGCCTGAAATTCTTCAATCAACTCTTCATATATGTGACCACTAACACAAAACACACAAGTATCTTAAATATTAAGTAAAAATCAACCAACGCAAGCCTAATTTCAATGCAATTCCAACCAACACAGTCAATGGAACCCAGAAAATCCTGTCTGCTTCAAGCTCATTCACTGAAAGGGTCCCATTGATGTACAAGTATGTCATTGCATGAAGCTGTGTACATGAGTATTTGTTTATCAAAAATTATCACAAATACAGCAAAATTGGCTTATTGTGTCATACTTTGCAGATGTTAGAAAACTGCTGTTGTATGCATGTGAAAAGAGAGGCAAAAACTAGACACCTGCTACGGTATGGACATACACATTGCTCTGAACTGCAAGTCCAAGTGTCTGTCGGGAAGAAGGTAACCTAATTACAGTAGCAGTTACAGAGCTAAAGTACAGTATAAGATACAGTATGAAGGCTATCAAAGTCTTCTATAACTTGGCCATTAAGTTTTATCACTTATTTTTGAGGGCCTCCACTACACTATTTATGCAAGTCTGAGTATATTAAAACATTATGGATATTAATAGATTCAATGTGCATGAGTAATAAAAAATTATATTCATCGGTTTTTGTATTGTGTAAAACTGTGTTCATGGATTAAAATACTGCATCCAAATTAATTGGTATTGTAGCTGTACTTGGAATGGTACCAGCAAGTCAGGAACATCTATATGAACTACCTGGAAACTAATGCAATTATCAATTGCAGAATGCACACTACGACCCCGGATAGCTAGTCTATCAATGTTTGTTTATAGTAGAGTTACTTTCATCCAGTGATGCACCGGCCCCTCCATCACAAAACTGACCAAAAATTTCATTGACTTTTAATATATTCCCTGTTATATACACTATGACGCATGTATGGTTTCTTTGATGGATCAAGGAAAATTTTGGCACACCCCTGCTTAACAACTTGGACAAAGATTTGCCTCGTGACTGCCCAGGATTTCATAGGGTGCATCTGACAATTGATAAGTGCATAAAGCTTACCTTCCTTGGCTTTCACCCCAACAAAGCAGCATTAGATTAAATTTTCCATTGCCCTCATCCACTAAATTTCTGGTATACCTGTGTTTATGAAAAGTAAATTGACAAAGAGCTTAAAGGTAGTGTGACATGTCAGCAAAAAGCATTGAATTTACTTGATAGTAGGCACTGGTTTTTTTAACTTATACCATTTCTTCCCAATTTGGGTCAAAATTTAAAATTCCAACTGTCATCTCAAAAGTGGTGCTTTTGGAAAGAACAAACACTAAATTTTAAGAAACAGAGAAGTGCATAGCTTAAATCACTTCTATTTTTCCCTTATGGGTACAGGATTTCCACTAGTTACCAATTCCTAGAGCAAAAACCTTAACTAAGTGAGGCTAGCCTACTTTGCTAAAAGCTAATCAGAAACATCTTTGCATTCACTGATGTAATAGTAGACAGTTTGGCAAAAAGTGCAGGCAACCTTTTCACTCATGATAGTGACGAGAAAAAATTTACAGCGAAAATATGCTTGAATTGTCTTGATTTTAGACATTCTGCATCAAAAAGTTTTCATTAAAACCACAGGAATCAGTTTATATTGATTGTTTCCTTACTTTGTAATAATGAAGGAGTCCTCCATATAACAAAACACAAAAAGTTGGAATAGCTTTCAAAGTCTTGAATTTTTCACCTAGCACTAATTTTGTTTCGGACATAACAAGATGTCAACAATTTGACTTAGTTCAAAACTTCTGCCATAATTCATGTCTATAAGGTGAATTAACATTCCTGTTGAAATAAAATTTATACAATTTTACAGTTTCACTAAGAAATTAAGCACAAAGTTACAAAATTTTAATTTAATGTAGTGTAAAGTATATCCCATACTGCTGCAATGCTAGTGCAACTTCTCGATACTTTACATGGATCTGTTAATAATTGTGAAAACTATGTCTTCATAGAAAGATTTTATTGAAAAAAATCTTGCCCAGTTCTTCTAAAATCCTGAATGTACTATAGCTTATTACTGCAGTTTTAACAGCTTAAGAAGCCCACATAATTGTGTCAGATCACACTTGTTTCGGACGTACTGTAACACCTTGTCAACAGTTATCTTTTTTAAAACGCCTTCATTGGCATAAGAGCAAAATATTTTCCTTACAAAGTTCACCTGGAATTGCAAATTTGTGCAGATTGTTTTAGAGTCACAGGTCCAGGTAAAGACTGTCAAAAAGTACTTCTAATTACTCTAAATCTTTATGCTCAATTAGCTATCCTCCCTCTCAAAAAATCCATTTAGCCTTTTCATTTTTGTATAGCAAACTTGAAGTGTTTATAGAAACTATATGAATCTCTCAATACTAAACTATATCACTGTGCAAAATGCATTTTTGCACTTCCTATATTGAAGTTTAGGCCACAGTTGTACTTGAGGGGCAGACATCACTCTGAGTTATATTGCAATGAAGGGGACCAGATCTGGATTTTTCAAGTTTGTATAAAATGACTTTGCCTTTAGGTACATGTTTTAATCAGATCAGCTTCCATGATATCATGAAGTGACATAGCAAAAATATATTTGATTACTAAATAACAATATAAAACTCTGACAATTAATTTAAGCACAAAGTAATTGTTCAAAATTGCTTGAAACAATTCTTGAAACTGCTTAATTCACTCTTGTGCCAGAGTGAGCCCATATAACAGTATTTTTGGAGTTAAATAGTGTAAACTCAACATAGTTTGGGGAATGTTTTAATTTCAAATTGCATTCATGAAATATTTCAGAAAAATTCATGTACAGGACGTAGTTCATATCAACTCTGCATTCTTTTTTGTTTTTGTTGGTACAGTAGATTGTTTTCTTTTTTCCTGCTTTGAATATAATTCAACAATCAGTTTAAAGATCTTTATTTCAAGTAATGTCACTCTTTATCCAAGACATGTAATTCAGTTGTATCAATTATCATTAGAACTGTACTTCTAAGCATGCAGCATATGGTACTACAGTAGCTGTAGCCTCCTGTGCAGAGTGAACATCTTTCTTGTGCATAAGGTATCTTGAGAAATTCATTAAAAATTTTAAAGATGGCCCTGAAAGGCTTCTGCTTAAGTAGTATTAGGGTACAGACACAAAAAGGGGAAAAATTTGTCATTTTGGACAAAGGTCACAAATTGGCTGTGTGGTTGCCTTACTGGCCTGCATGGTCTCTAGCCTTTTAAAATGTACTTTTTTCTTGCAGAGTGTAGTAAATTTACCATAACTTAGAAAACAACAAGAAATCTTTGGAAGGAAAGTTTACAGTAACATCTATATGTGGACTGCTAATTTTTGCAGTGTGATGAAATGACAATGAGCAAGTTATAAGCCCATTGAACTAAGTTAGACTATTATCCCAACCATTTTAGATGTTTGTAATGTGGAATTCTTATAGTACCCAGGGTAAAATGGCAATTAAATATACCTCTATTTAATGTATGAAGGTGTAGGCTGCAGAAGGAATTCCTGTCAAAATCTCAGAAACTGTGACAGACTGGACCTTATTCATGATAATGCCATCCATCCCATAATTTAAGACTACTTAAAATTGGGCAATCTTCTTAGACTGCAAATGTTTCACTCATGTCAAGACCATGGCAAAACTAATATTGTCTTTGATTCTAGATAACATTTCAACCAACTCATCATCTGCTGAACAGTAGCTTTTTGATTTTAGGGTCAGGTGAACAGGGTTCATGTTGCATTTCATTTGTATCTGATTTAGGTGCATCTAGTGCACAGCCCTCTGCTGTACCTGTATGAAGGAAAATTTTTACAGATTGTGTACGATTCATGTGACAATTAACTTGTTTTGGTACAAAGTAACATAATGTGCATTTTACACACAGCCCATGCACTACTCAGTGTGAGGAACATCACCTACTCATAACTGCATGAAAAACTGGTACAAAAAAATTCTGAACAAAGAATTGTATAGTTGAATCACTACAGTAGCTCACTGTCAACTTCATTTGGTAACAGGTGAGGTGGCATGTACAGTTAAATAGTCATTGGTCCTTACCTTATTAAATCCTCCTTTACCTCACCTAAATGCTAAGTACTTTAGTCCAATATGGAAAGAAATCTTTCCCAATTTTGAATGCATAAATTTGCCTATGATCTCATTTGTACTTCATTAACCCTCCACACCCCATAAAACTTTATCTAACCACCCTCCCCACCCCTTCCCCAGCACAAAAATACAGTATGCACCTACACTCTGTAACGTCTATGCATGGAAATCATTCAGGGTTAGATTATCAGCAAGGAGCAGCATTTATGGACAAGAGAATTTCATCATGATCATAACCACCTTCACTGGTCATCATAAACCTTATTGTTTCAATGTACAGTATGATCTCTGTTCTAATTGAACCATCATCATTATCCATATTATTCATATTTTGTGGAATATCAGCCCTATCAATTGTCACCATGTTCAGTTCTCATTTCAAGCCCACATTAATCCTGCATTCAGTAATATTCACTTGAATTCTAGCACTCTTGTGGAAATTGTCAACATTTTGTGTTACGTCCGAAACAAACAAAGTAGTGTACACAATATGATACTCAGATTGTGGTACAAGTAAGACATGTAGAGTTTAATAACTGCAAAGAATCTTATTCAAGTGTGTGGAAAGAATGAAAAGTAACTTTGCTAAGGTCTCAAAAGACACATTTATCCTATTTATAAAAAGTTACACCGGAACAATGGAATTACAGCAACCATTCCCACTTTTGACCAAACAAGTGCACCTCATGTTTGGAAACCATTCCTGACCAAGGTGGTTACAATGTATTCCCAAAATATGCCTACTAACATTACTACATAACATTACTACATAACAAAGGAATTGTCAGTTCAATGTAAGAATATGAAACAGCAAACATAAATTGTTGGAATTTCTGTCAACACCTGAAGCTGTTACATCCGAATCAAGTTTTTGCCCATATTGTGTAAAAGATCACAAAATTGAGTGAATGACAAACTGCATAGCAAGACTTTTCAAAGACAGGTATGGATAAGAACTCTTTTATCCTACAAGTATACCCTTATAAAAAATTTAGGTAACTTTTATTCAAATACTTGTTTCAGACGTAACAGTGGTTTCGGACGTAACATGTGTTGACGGAATCTTCTTTTTGTTGATGGTGGTAAGAGGAAACAATTTGAGTAAGTTGACCTACTGACGATACTAGCTATGTAGTTATGTCAATTTAACAAATGCAACTAGACATCAAATTTATTTTGTTGCATTGGTCATATTAACCACAAAAGAATGTTTCGGACGTAACAAAAGTGTTGACGGAAAATTTAGTTTTTTTTTTAATTTTTCATATTTTTTTAAGTTCTACGTATAAACCATGCAAATGCCCTTATTATGTATATTGACAGTTACTGCCATTCTACTATAGTGATGGACTTCCAATTCTATGTTTTGTGTAAGCTCTGTAAGCTTCAGCTCTGTAGCTACAGATGTTGACGGAAAATGTTACGTCCGAAATGGTGACTTAACTTCAACACCTTGACTCAGCCATCAATACTCGCAAAGTTTGATACTTACTAGCATGTTGACACCTTGCCAACTAATGTTGGTACCAAAAATCAGGAGGGAGTAGCTCTTGTATTCTTCAGTACACTTAACTAAAAATTGACCTTGGAATATTGGCCATATTTTCTGTCAACAATTTGCTAGTATATCACATCAGGTATACACTTAGAAGCAAAATACTGGTCCGGTTAAGCTATGGGAGCTCAAGCTAGATTGATATTATAAACTCAGACTGCAAAACATAAGAGAACATCTTGCTGTTGAACCGTGCATTGCCTAGAACCCCCATTAAGCCAAATGGTACTGTATAAGTTAACGGAGCAAGGTCTCCTAAGTAAAAATCCGTTGGAATTATGTCAATATCTTTTACTGTTCTCAAGATATACCTCTTCAAAGTTTGAATGTTGCTGAAGCAACTTGTTGGTTTTGCAAAAATGCTGTAGCAATTTTGTGTGTTGCACAGTGTAAACATTTCTTTTGTTAATCCTACATTAATTATCTCTTAATTACTCATCAGATAGTTTATAGTTTGGTGATTAGTACTGATGACTTTCAAGGACACAATTTCAACTTTTCAATTTCAAATTTTCTTGGTTTTTAATGCTTTTTACATCAAATACCCAACTTTGTCATTTTGGTGTCACACTACCTTTAATACAAAAGGAGCTTAATTTTGGCACAAAATATTTTCATATCAAAAGGAGGAACTACAGAAGTCTGCACAATTTGGTGAAACTTCCATTCACATCATGTGTTTCTCAAGATGTCAACAAAGAAGTTACTACAGTTCTGTACATTTGTGCCACAAAGTGAGCTTGTTGCAAGCAGAGCCTACATCATTCAACCACATTGATAAGAATTGCTTTGTGTCATTTGTTTTCCAGTCTCTTGTTACTCGTAGAAAATTTCACAATTTTAAATAACATGATTCTCAAGAGCTACAGTATGAAAAAAGAAAGTGTAGCAGACTTTAAACTCAGGGTGACTGCACTTTCTGTTTAAGTCTGTAAACTTCATAACTCTCATCATGACAGTACAGTATACAGTAGTCTCATGTAATCACATCCAGTGGGAATGTTGAGGAGAAAATGATCACTAAAGTTTAATAACAATATTAAAACAAAAGACTGCTATTAATGTGATGCTGTACCGTATTCTGTATGTTATGCGTACTTGCTACTGTAAAATCCTACAGTACTTCCATGTTGAAATTTAAATCTTTCAGTGCTGGTACTTAGGTATATGTTGATAAGCAGAAAAATTGTCAGATTTTATGGAAACAATTGCAACAGACTTTTTTTTGCAACAGAATTTTCACCTCAGATTTTTTCTTTGCCCCCCCTCCCAAATACCCCCAAGATCATCAGTAAGTAATGTTAGTTGAATCAAAATAATCAAGCTAAATGACTTTTCACCCACAGATGCTAAAACCTAGGAGCTTCCTGGACTTTTCCCTCAACAGCCCTATGGGGGATTTGTTCTAGGACCCCAGCCACAGGAGTGCAGGATCCCTGTTAGCTTTGGGTTGTGCATTCTGAATTTATTTGCTACCCCAAATATTTTTCTTTGTCCCTCCCCCCACAATTTTGACATTCATCTGCAGTAACCCTACAGTAAGTTGGATTATTACACTAAAAATTCCTATTTCATGAATGAATCTTGACAATCGTGTGGCAATATTTTTTCTCAATCAATTGTGAAATCAACAAAAAAGCCACTGCTTGTACTACCCTACAGTACTGTAAATATGTTATATTAATGTCGTTACTGTAAATATCATGTATTAAAGACATCAAAAGAAAAACACTTTACTGTAAGAGGAAAATTGTGAGATTTGGCTGTTGTTTTGAAATTTACTATCAGTCTGCGGGGAATGCCTTTGCCCTGTTATTCTACTGTACGTAGAGTATACTGCTCTTGTTAGTACTGTAGTACTGTCCAGGGCTGAAGAAAGGAACTGCTCGATTTCATTTGCAAATACTGTCCCTGGTTCTACTGTAGAGAAATGTACTGTAGGCCTACATGTCCAATTTAAAGGGAAGTTTCCCCACACTACCTGTATGTAATTTGATTCCTCTTTCACATATGAAAACTATTGCATTAGCTTTAAACTTCCCTTTTAATCTCCAGTAACAAGGATATGCATACATGTATCGAAAGTTCATATAGACTGTATCCTCCATAAAACAGTTTGATGAGGTTTGTTTTTCTGAATATCATCAATATCTGACAGGTCTGACTTCCTTTCCAAAAGATGTCTCCTTAAATTCTGCGTTCAATACAAAAAATAACAAGAGCCCAATGGGCACTGTGGTTCCTTGCTGGATATTATACAGTAAGAACTGTACAGCCAGTCTGTGAAATAGAGCTAAGCAAAAGTTCATACTCTATGTTTTTAACATCTTCACAAGGGGTATTTTAGTACTAATTTTACATGAAATCAAAGATTAAATCTCTGTGGCCTTACTGACATTCAACTTTTGTAATGCTTGGTGATCCTTCAAAAACACTACCTCATTTCCATATGTATTTATGCTTGTAATCAAACTTGATATTATCACCAATAAAAGATACACAATGTGGTCCGAGAGAGAAAAACACCCCTTGTATTTCTTTCACAAGTTATTTTTACCTGCTCTCAAATAAAACTTGCTGTTGCTTTAAAACAATCCTACCACTTGTCCTGCTTGCTACCGCTACACAGAAAACAGGGTTTATTCAGCAGTCAAGCAGAAAGCAAGTGATTAATGAAGTGTGATGATAGAATGAGGATAAGGTTACCCCACAGAGCTCAGCAGTATTAAAGAGACATATTGTAGAATCCATGCATTGCTTCCACTGGCAGAGAGACCAGTTTAATGCAGAGTGACCTGTACTCAGTGAAATCTACAGATTTCATTTATTGCCCTCTTAAAACTTTGAATAATCCAAAATATGTGTACACCCCGAAGGAACCATTACTGAACGAACATAAAGGACAAATTTCTAAGGTGTTTGGGTGCGTAAGCATGCAAAACCAGGTGAGATAAAAAATCTATTGAAACTATCTTTATCTAGCTTACAAGATTTTCTAAATAACATTTCCAGCAGTTGACCTCCGGTGACCTTGATGACCTTTGACCTTAACCAAACACAGATTGATTTGAAATCTGTCCTTTCTACCTTAACATACTGTGTTAAAACGTTTTTCAGTGTTTGACCCCTGGTGACCTCAGATGACCCCTTGACCTTCACCGAACATATCCAATTTCATCCTTACACCATAACACATCCACACACCACGTATGACATCTATCCAAGTTTCCTAACTAGAAATATCCTGTTGAGAAGGTTTTTCGTTTTTGACCTCTGGTGACCCCAAATGACCTTTGACCTCCACCAAAAACGATAGGGCACACCTTCTTCCTATGACGAATCTATGTACCAAATCCAAGTTCCATCCAACCTTCCCTTGCTGAGTTAGAGCGTACCGAAGCAAGTGTCACACACACACACACACACACACACACACACACGCAAACCTGACTACATAGGTTCCTTTGCTACCGCAAGGAACCAAAAAGGACAAACAAGTAAAAAAGAAAATACTGTTTAGTAATATGATCCCTCATAGAGTACATTAAAATGTAATATGACCTGAATGAACTTCAATCACATGCATCCACCACATTAATGATATGCACAAAGGTGGTATGTTGTAAAGACTTCCTGTCTAGTCTACATGATTACAATAGCATGACCTAAAGGGCAACAGCACTCACCCTAAACTTACTTTAAAGCAAGAACTAATTCTCACAAATATCTTATTCTTCTTCACAGTACCTTTCACCGTACTCTACATAAAGACACATTATCATCATGCACATATACACATTACTGCTTTCATTCCTACTGTACTTCATCCACAATCAGTACAATGGTCTGTTAGGTTTCCAAAGCCGTGTTCCCATTTGATCCAGGGAGGTGGATCTTGATCTACCGAGGTGGATCAAACACTAATGGGAACGCAGATCAACAACACTCACTCAAGATCAAGATCCACCGATTTTGATTGACCATTCGGGGTAGATCAAGATCCACCGCGCTGGATCAAAGTTTGTAATGGGAACACATCGGTAGATCAAGTGACCCTGGATCTCCGGTTACACTCATGTATGTTTTCGTGATACATCGATACGAAATGCATGGCAGGCCGACTTGTAAACATTGGTGACCTTTTCGCGCTTGCGCAATGTGTTCATAAAACACGTTTGATCTACCGCGCTCACTCAAATGCGAACGCGGATCTCGATCAAGGTAACTGTTTTGATCCACTTCCGTAGATCAAGATCCACCTCCCTGGATCAAATGGGAACACGGCTCAAGATGCAGCATGAAAAATGTGCATTTGTTACCGTGACAGTTGTACTCTTGACAGAAAGTGAACTACTGTACAGTATTAAAGCCCCTGACTCAAACAAGAAGAAAAAAAAAAAAACCCAAAACATAAAAGTAAATGCATGTAAATCTGCTAAACCCCATCCAAAAATGACAAAACAAATTTGGGTCATGCTTCAGCATATACATCATCTTCTTTTAATAATATTTCTGTTTCATTTCCTGTGCTGATCACCACCAAGCAACGAGAAGCAGGCCACAATTTCATTTTTTGGTTATATCCCAACTTGGATTTGAACTAGATATTGCCTCCTGGCTGAAGGAATGCACTTGTGAAGATCCGAAAACTTGGTTTCAATTTGCATTTTTTTGACAATCAAAGAGCAGTACAGTACAAAATAGTGTACATCAGAGGATTGAGATAATGGCATAAACCAAATTACATTTGGGGTTCACAGTTAATAGTATTTCTCACTATTCATGCTTTCTGCACCATTTGAAATTTACAGTGCTATAGTAACCCCTGAACTGCTGCCAAACATACTGTAGACTACTGCATAGTATTGTACAACCTTTCCTGCACTGTTTGTTGAATCACAATGCCATCCCAGGAACCCATAAAAAATTCTCATGACCTGAACACATGTACACTGGAATTTTTGTCAAGCAGGCAATTCAACTTGGAGGGAAGAGAATAAATGTACAGTACAGTACTGCACAGTTGGGAGATATCATGTTCACATTACTGTATGTATGAACAGAACAATGTCACTTTTGAAAATTCCAAGATTAAGGCTTGGTAGAATTTTCTCAAATTTTCATGACTTTTCCAAGCCTTAAAATAATTTTCCAAATTTGCCTTACTTTTTCAGGTTTTGGATGAATATACAACACCAGATCATAGGCAGGGGAAGCAGGGGGGCCAGGCCGCAAAAATATTTTTTATGACATTTTGGGGAAATTGTTCTCCCCTCAACAACTGAATGTGGCAAAATAAATTTTTCAAAAGTAATTAAGCAAATTTAAGTTGCTTTTACTACATTTCGGCTATTCTTTGGCGCTTTATCACTTTTCAGAGTCCCTGTAATAATGTCCCTTTTAGGATTGTTAGTGATACCTATACAAAGGTACTTTTTTGCTTCCTTTAAGTCCCCTAAAAACCCTAAAATGTCAGAGCTTTTAGAGGCCCTGTTGCAGGCCCCTGGACCCCACGCATATTGCTCGGAATTCCAAATAGAAATCCCTATTGATAAAATGCCCCAAAACACTTTGGATCTCTTAAAAATGCCCTGTTGCAAATTATCAATCACAAGTTCAATTTTGAGTAGCTTCAACATTTTGGCTTTGCCCCCTAAATTTACTGAAAAGTATGTTTCTCCTGAATCAAATGCCATAGTACTTCCCGATTCGATTCTTGTCCCTTACCTCACCCCACTCCTGAATTAAGTTCATAGTTTATATCTTTAATTTAAATATGATTTTTGACCATATTGGAGCCTCTCAAATCACTAAAAGCACTGAGTTTCCAGGGGCTTCACCCCCTGGACCCCTACTGGGGCTTTTCCCCTAGACCCCACCAGATGCCCTCAAGCTGGTCCCTGGACCCAATGCCGAGGGGGTTTTGCACTTTGGGCAAAATTGTACGCCTTCACAGAGTCACCATTATGTCGGCTACCGAAAACTTGTGCCCCCCTCTAATAAAAAACATCTTCTGCCGCCTATGCAAATGATACCACTGTATACTTAAGGGGCAAAAGCAGTCACTCCAAAACTTAAAACAACTCTCGGTTCCCATAGATTTCTTCTTTCCAAGTACCTTCCATGATAGTTCAGGATTAACACATTATATTTTCAAGGTAAACCTTGAATTCATAACTTGGTGCATAGGTAAATATTGTCACACAACTCTTCAGAGTGAACCATATACAGCAAACTACTACACTTAGGTCCTATCCACACTGTTGTGACTGAAATCACTGAATTATCCTTTAAGTAAGTCAAGACTTTTAATTAGGGAATAAATTCAATGGCTCCCATGTCTCTGTTGACATCAGATTTGAACAGGTTATGGCATCAAGAGTATGGGATGAGAGACCAGAGGTGAAGCAAAAGACCTACAGTATGGGCACCACACTGTACTTTTATTACAATTCGTGAATACTTTAATTTCCACCAGTTTTATTTACTAAACATGCTGATACAAAGCCCATTACTAAAATGCAGCATCCTCTGGAAACTCAAAACCCCATTGTGTGGCTGTCTCAGCAGGTCGGAATGTTTATTCTGAAAGCTTGTGCAGTGGTGCATATATAATCTATTTAATAAATAAACAGACACAATTGATAGTTAGGAGAAAGTGGCTCTGGCAACTTGTTGGTATAGAAGTTGTATTCAGTGGGGAATATTAAACTGTGGAGATTGTTTTATAGATGAAGAAGAGATAACAACTCTGTGGATAGGTGGAGAGTGCTGCAGGGTTCTGAATTTGGTTAATGGGTTCTGTTGTGACATGAATAATGGTGCTCTAGCATGCATGGCCAATGCAATATTTATGGAATATGTAAGACAGGTTTCTTTTTGAGTAACATTACATGACCATCAAGTTTACAACTGCATTTTTCATATCCCAGAGAAAGTCTTGAGCCTTACTGGGGTAAAAATAACTCATGTAGACTTTTGGTAGTTTAACTTTTTCTTATCAACAGTGTACATACAGTACTGTACCAAATCAAGCAGACATGAGACAGTGTAAACACACTTTACCTGCAACTAGACAGGGCTAGAGAAATGTTACATTACATGTAACTCATTGTGAGAATCCTAAATTTAATTTTGTCCAAAGGTCCCAAATGTGGCTTGCAGTATTTGTTTTCTTTGTTTCAAAGTTTAATAAATGCAAATATGCAGACAACCAATAAAATTTATTTGTAACTTGGAGTTGCAGGAAAATTACAGTTTCAGGCCTCACTGTAAAACACACTGGGCACCTACACATATACTGTCGCATACAGTAGTATGTAATGTAAATATATTGTGTTTTTTAAAGCAGTTAGGCCGGAATTACAAGTGTTCCACGCAAGTATTCTGTGTAAGCGTTCTAGGTAAGTGCTGGAACACTAAGCTAGAACACTACCATCAAACCTAAGTTTCTGGTGCAAGTGTTCTGTGTTAGTGTTCCAGGTAAGTGTTCGAGCACTTAGCTCATTTGAATAATTCGGCTCATACCAGCACTAAGCGAACACTTACGGAACACTTACGGAACACTTAGGGCATATGGTGTGTGATATGAGATTTAACTGTTCATTTAAGTGTTCGAGCACTAGTGTGGAGCACTAACAGAACACTTAGCGAACACTTAAGTTTTCCCTAAGGGCAGTGATATTAAGTTAGCCATGCTGTTTACCATATGGCATGAGCTACTGTACACCCTTGTCAAAGGTGTGTTTACAATCATCTTCAAAAAATTGCTCTCCAAAGTATTCATACATTTCTACATGTGTCTCTACAAAGGATTTGAACAAAATTACTGACCAATCACAAGGCAGCATTCTCAAAAAGTATTTATGAATGACTGATACTTCTTTCAAACATATATCTGTCAATATGTTAAATATATTTAAAACTGTACACTTGAAATGTAACTAATGCAAAAGCACATCTTTTATTAATGAAATCACAAATTTCATTGTGAAAAATTTCTCACACAAACACCTGAGCACTTGAAATTCATGAGCAGCATCTATTTGATGAAAATTTTCTTAGCTCAAGAACGAGCCAGAGAGAAAACTTTTGAAAAATTGTTATCTCAAGATAAAAGGCTATTCAAGCATACACTGTCTATAAAATTTGTGAGATATTGCCTGTAATTATGCAAGAGATTTGAGCCAGAGAACAATGTGTACTGCCCACCAAATCAATTTTTATTGACAAAATCTAAATGCAAAAGTTGCCATGTTGAGTCTGTGAAAAGTGAACTGCTGTAAACAGTACTGAGGGACTATTTCAACAAAACAGTAAGTGGAGGCTGTTCAAGGTTAGTACAGTAAAAAACATACAATACTAAAACATGGGCACACTGTCAATTTGGAAATGATGTGTGCAGGTGTGGGGGTAGTCCACTGTTTCTCTAAAATTGTACATTCTTACCAATTACAAATTTTAAGTTTTGGGCACTTTTACAAACTGTGACAGTATTGAAAATCAAGAAATTGCTTGACAACAAAATAAGGTACACATACACTACTGCAGTACTGACCAATGCCCGTTCTTGGAAATCCTAAGATCTATATACATGTGGCGCATACTGTAGGGTATTAAAGTGTAACTGACAATTCTAAACAATTCAAATGCTGACAGTACTTTTAAAGCCAAAATACTTGTGTTTGTTTAAATACAAAATAAATTCATATTTTAGAACTAATATTTATTGATGCAGAATGATAATTTATTAAGTGCACAGTATAGTCCCATAGGCTTCTTTTTATTCAGAAATAAGTTTTTCATAGACAGGAATTCACCTACTTGTTGCTTTATAACAATAAGTTCTTTTAATGCCTAAACTGGCAAAAACTCAAAAGATACAACTTTTGCAGCTCTTATAACACGTTTACAGAAAAACAAGCTATTGTGCTGTATTGCTATGGGTTCATTGTTGAGCTACAGATTGAACAGATCTAATTACTTGAGAAATTGTCTTTGTGTCATGTTTGGGCATTTTAATGCAATATTACCCTTTAAAATGGCTATTTATTAACACAGAATGATAGGCTACATATTGTAATTTTCAAAACCAGAATGCAGGGATGAATCCTGGTTTTGAGGATGTACATGCTTCTGTCCAATTACTGATAGATGACACCATACTTTGAGTTACTAAATACTATCTTTTCTACCTCAATACACTGACACCACCCACTTCCGAATTCTCTTCACTATATGTACAGTACAGTAGATGTCCAAGTACTGTTGACATTACTGTAAAGTGTGTTGCAACGACCAGCATTCTTGAAGACGATCAACAGTACTGCAATAGCTCTCAAGGTCATTTTTATTCTCAATTGGAATTATTCACTGGTAATTACCTGATGGAACACCTTGATGTACTGTAATTACAAGGCAAAATATTGTTAATAATACATTACACATAAATACCAATACCATTTGTCAACCAACATTTTCAAAGATGACATATGGTTTTGAAGGCCTTTTTTCATGTAATGACCAGGAAGAATGTCTAGATAAAGAATTACTGGTTTGCATCCACTGAGATAACTTCTGGCCATTATTGTAAATCTTAACTTGAATATTTGCATGCTGTAATAACTGTATCATATTCTACATATTCTTTATCTTTCGTGCTATCCGCAGTTGACTTGGTTTGGTCAGCCCCCTTCATGGCTTGGGGATATGACTGAACAAGAAATATGCCCTACAGTCTGCTACAAAGGCAACCTTGCAGCAAAGTGTGTCAAAAGGAAAAAATCACTGTAAAAAAGTTGCAGTTGTTTTGATCCATGTCAGATAAAATTTCTGCTATCAATCTGTTTATGCCAACCCGTTCTGAGAAAAAAATCCATCATACCACGTAAGGGACACTGTTGCATCAGGCTTTTCAGTGCCAGCCTAACATTACACATACAGTATATTAAGGTAAAGGTCTTCAACACTTCCAGCACCCTCTTGAAGATGCCATGATTTTGTGCAAAAGTTTGAACTTGTTCAAGTATATTGCCATATTTTGCAAGAAAGTTGAAATATTTTTGAAATAGGCAAGCTATGGTCAATATAACTTCACCTATTGCAGGCCATATGATATTCTTCCTAATTCAAGGTTAACATTTGTTTAAAATATTACAGAGTCAAGTCAGATGATTTATAGCTTCACGGCGGCCATCTTGGTGCGTCTTTTCTGTCCCAGTTAGTGGCGACCCTCTATAGATAAGACGTACTGTTACATGCCCTGTTCATGTATATAAGTCCATGACATTAGCATATAGAGTACAGTACTTAGTTACATGCACAGCTGCCTGCAGCTTAGCGGACACTGTTGTGGTATAAGATTTTGACACTTGTTGGGGTAGATTTGTACTTCATGTAAAGCTTTCTGCTCCTCTGAGCAGTGAGCACCCCTCTGTCCCACAAAACCCCCAACTCCCTGGATTGGGAACGTATCAGCCCTAATACCTACCTCCTATTTTCCTACAGCACATAAAAGCCCCACACACCTGCAACTAACCCTGGTAAACTGATAGCACTTTTGACGAGGACGCCCTTTTGCCTTGACCTGAGGTTTTAATCAGGCAGCCTCACCTTGTCCCTATAGTAGGTAGGAGAAGAGAAATTTAGATGCAGCAATCAGGTGGATGAACTATAATTCATTAGATTGGCCATTGGTCCATCAATCTGACATCTAGAATGATCTCTAAATGCTGTGATATGATTGGTCAACTACCTAGTCAATGTTAAAAAAAGTACCTACCTGTTATGATCATAATCTGCATACTTCTTCCAGTCATCTTCGTTACTTTTATAATTTTCCATCACCTCTTGAACTTCTTCAACATTTACCTTATCATTTTCAAACAAGACATGGAGGCTATCGATTAGTTCGTCAAGAGAACCAGGGCATTTAATAAATTTTCGCTCCATTGTGAAAGTGTCTCTGTTTTGGGGTATTGTCAAAAAATCAAAACACAAGTACTAGGTTTGATTGGATTATCTTTTTCTCAGAGGAACAAAATTTGTTGAAGTCTTTACGGCAAGAAACATAAATTGGCTGGATGAAGACAGTTTTAAGCCCAACAGGTGTTTATTGCTGCATTCGATGCTTCACGTCAAATTACCTGTTGACATTAAAATAAGAAAATGACACAATGTATTTAACTATGATGATATATTTACCGTATTTAACTTGTGAAAGTTACACCACGCCTCACACAGTATAAATACTGTATATCTGAGAAAGCGTATCAGAATTTTACAGTAGGAATATCGGTATCAATATATTGCACTATGATGTAATAGTACTGTATAAAAAAATACCATTACTTCAAGCAGTTACAGTTTCCCAATGTTTCAAGTTTTCAAGGAAGATACACAGAGCATGTTCATTTAACCAACCATCCATAGTTATGTAACTGTATTAAGTGCATGAGGTGCTTTCACGTGATGTCACAACTGAAAAGTCACGCCTACAGTACTGCCAGGCAAAAATCAACAGGTACTGTAATAGTGCTACCATCACACGTTCCTTGTCAGCTACTACTGTACAGCGGCTAAACTTTAAGGCCCAATCCTCTCACCCTAAACAGCGCCAATTCTCCCAACCTTCGTACTTACTGTTACTTATTTAAGCCCCTCCCACAGTTGTCTGAAATTCATCCTCATTCAGACACAATCTCAGTTCACTGAATGAGGGTGAGTATAAAAAAGCTCAATATGAGTAATCAAAACAGTCTCAGTACAGTTCATGCTACGTATGTAATATAAGCTTTGGCACTTTGCATTGTTTGAATTAGCTGTCAATCAAAAAGCTGAGCCAATTGAGAATTTCTGTAAACCCCTATAAAAATTGTAGCTTAGGGTGAGAGGATTGGTCCTTTAAAGTGTACTAATCTAGACTTTTCCTGTCAAAAGGGGCAGGCAGCTGGCTTGTGAAGTCGGAGAAAGCATTGTATACAAATCAGTATTATAATACAGCTGAAAATTTTAATGCACACAAGTTTGGCAATGGAAGTAATCTTCTACTGGTAACAACCACAAAATACTGCACATGCCATTTGCAACAAAAAGAAATTTTTTCATGAAAAAACAACCATAAAATTTTTTCATGAAAAAAACAACCATAGACTCAGCTTCTTTCTAAAATATCACAAACATATTTAGAAGACTCAAATAACAGGTGCTACGCTGAGTATTTCAACTTCATACTGTACTGTACCTCAGAAAAAGAATTCATTTTGCAATCATCCATGATCACAGAGCAATGATCAAACATGACAACAATACTGTATGTACAAAATGTGCACATGTACTGTGTGCTTTTAAACGCATGTATGCATAATTGCTGTCAGTCTATGCAAACAAACTGAACTCATTTAAAAATGTCAGGCTGATAAAATTTTTTAAGTTCAGTTTACACCTGTACAGTACAGTATTCTGTACAGTACAGTACTTTATACTGTATATCTATACAAGTCTGAAGGTTACACCTCCCTATTCCTACTGTAGATCTACATATGCTCAGATGGATGCAGGAAGAAGTCTTGGGCTTATTAGCCAAACCTTTACCCTAACAATAACCTCAGGCAGACTATTCCAAACATAGAAAGCAGAACAAAGAGACATCAGAATAGTGAGTTCTATCTAAAAAGGTTCAGTCCAGTATTACCACTTCCAATTAAGTACGTGAAAGTGTGCAAAAAAGGGGTACTGATATTTGACCAAAATTTCGCTTACATTACCAAAAGGCCTAAAATTAATGAGTAACTACTGTACCTTGCAAAATCTTAAACATAAACCGAAACTTTAAACCAACCCTCAAAGAAAAAGGAGGATTAAACAGGACTACAGCAATTTCAAATAATTAATGATTTTTTGGCCAGGAAAACCTATATGGTAACAGCTTTGCAACAAAAGATAATTCTGCCAAAATAACCATCCAAATTGGCAGAGGTGCACATGGTAGGTGTGGGGGATACAATATCACAGCTACTCAGTGCAGAGTAGCACAAGGCACTTGAGTTAAATCCAAACTACTGTACAGCACACAAAGCATGGGTCAGTATTGCATACAGCATGTCTGCAACATGTTTTGTGTAATCACACTTCTTATTTCTACAGCTCTGACAGAGAAAACTGTACAGTAGCTTTATTCTCTAATAACCACCCTAGTGAAGAGAAAACATCTTTGAGAAGAGGGCATTTTTGAGGGTGCTATTTTAATTTAAAAAGATATTACTTACCACCAGAGTCATGATGTTTATATAGGTTTCATCTTGAAGAGCAGCCTTAAAGGCACCCACCTAAGTAAATGTACAGTACTTGAAATTTGATAAAAGTTTCCAGGAGTGTTAATTACTACAGTAGTGGATGAGGCATTTACAAGGTAATATATACTGCATATCATATATATGGTAAGGATTATATCAATTTCTATTGAGAATTTGTGACTACTGTACCTAATAAACAAAATGGCAAATTACAGGGAAAACTTAAGAAATCATTGTAAAAGCCTCACTTCTTCCCACTGCTTGTTGAACTGCATTAATTGTATCAATTTTATTGTTCAGCAATTTTCAGTAGAGAGGACTTGTAGAATTGTGAGGATTTCCACTAAATATACTAACTCCCTACCGAAAAGCAAAGTCAACAAAAACAACCCTAAAATTCTCATCCATGGATTCACAGCAACATTTTCATTCTTGAAATTCTTTCCAAGAAAATTCAAGATCACATTTTCAGCAAATATACTGTTGTGTAAGTGTCTTCTTGAACAAAATGCAAGTCACACAATGACAGCTGGACTGTTACAGTATACAAAATATTTGTTTGTATGCACAGTGCATACTGTTAACAACATAATAATACCACATATTAATATTATGTTCCCAAATATTAATGTGGGAACAAAATCCAATTTCTGATTACTTTCTACAGTATACTACTATATGCATATATATGTAAATTTAAATTTTCAATCTTGATTTACAGTACATCAATCTTCTGACCTTAAAGTCCAAAACATAACTCCGTTTTTCTCACAATTTGGCAGGCTGCTAGTACATTATGTCCTGTCAGGGCTAGAATTAAAAATCAAAGGCAATGAAAGCCTCAACCTTCGTATTTTTGGCAATGGCTTTGCTGCCCTACTACTGTAAATTTAATAACCATGCAAAAATACATCAATTGAGGTTTCCATGATGTTCCATTCCAAATACTGTAATGCCATGGTGTCTCCTATCTAATTCTCAGTCAAATAGCAACAATAGGGACCAACCTAATACCATACACATGTACATGTACACAAACCAAATGTGAAATCCACCCACCTTGCATACTTACTGAGATATCGTGTTAACATGGTCAAGGTTTGACCTATGGTGAATCCCAGATGAAACTTGACCTCCCTTAAAAGGGGTGTGACCATTCATGTTCCATTGCAAACACCAATTCTCTTGAAATACCGTATCATATTAAAGGTTTCCAGCGTTTGACCTTGAGTACTGTAACGCCTGATACGGTATGGGGAGAGACTTAACAAAGGGGACTTGGTATGTAAGGGGGGGTGAGTTGGCATGAGGTGTTTTGGTATGTATCGGGGTGAGTTGACCAGGAGGATTTGGTACGTATTTGTATGGGGGGGGGGGGGAAGGTTGATTTGATATGTATGAGGGGTGGGTTGGCATGGAATGATTTGGGGTATGTATGGGGCACAAGTTGACATGAACCTACTTGGTATTTATGGGTGTGGGTGAGATAGTATGGATGACTGCAAAGGTTTCTCTCATCATTGAACCAAAGAAAATCTTATTTACATGGCAATATATAAAACGCAGTTACAGTAACACATACAGTAACAAGCAAATTGAACAGTGTTGCAAGTCTTTGAACCTTGCTATTACCCTTGATGACATTTGAACACGACCAAAACAACAGGGTTCTTCCTCTTAACATGGGACATCTATGTGACTAATTTAAAAACTGTCAAACAATACTTGAGATATCATGTTAATACTGACTCAAACTGTAAAGTGTTTTTAAGTCTTTGACCCCCCTTAACCCTGAATGACCTTTGAATTCCACCAAATGTGACAGGGTTCTTCTTCTTAATATGGGGTATCGTTTGTACTGTTACAAGTTTGAAAACTTTCAGAAATTCCTGCCTTGAGATATTGTGTTGATGAGTTTAATGTATGTAAAGTTTTTTCAAGTCTGTGACCCAGTGACTCCAGATAACCTTTGAACTCCACCCAAAAAAATCTAGGTTTCTTCCTCTTAACATGGGGCATCTAAGTACCAAGATTGAAAACTGTCAGACATTCCCATCGTGAGATATCTTGTTAACAAGCCAAGTGTCACAAACATACCTACATACATAAGCCGTGTTCCCATTTGATCCAGGGAGGTGGATCTTGATCTACCGAAGTGGATCAACATCAGTTACCTTGATCGAGATCAGCGTTCCCATTTGAGTGAGCGCGGTAGATCAAACGTGTTTTATGAACACATTGCGCAAGCGCGAAAAGGTCACCAATGTTTACAAGTCGGCCTGCCATGCATTTCTTATCGATGTATCACAAAAACATACATGAGTGTAACCGGAGATCCAGGGTCACTTGATCTACCGATGTGTTCCCATTACAAACTTTGATCCAGCGCGGTGGATCTTGATCTACCCCGAACGGTCGATCAAAATCGGTGGATCTTGATCTTGAGTGAGTGTTGTTGATCTGCGTTCCCATTAGTGTTTGATCAACCTCGGTAGATCAAGATCCACCTCCCTGGATCAAATGGGAACACGGCTTTACTGTACGCACCCATCATGATAAAGTTGGTTTCTCTTATCATTAAAACCACAAATCAAGGCCATGTGGCCTCTCTGCCCTACCCTTGAGTTTACAGTACTGTAGGCCTACATTACACAGATAGTAGTCAGTGAAAAATCACTTGTTTGGACCTGGTGCCTCTCAGTTCACATGAAATGTCCTCAAAACTGATGAAGGAATGGCCTTGACCTGCTGGAACCTTAAAGGCCCAAATGTCTCACCCCAAACAGTACCAATTCTCCTAACCTTCTTGCACAAGCGCCTCCCACAACTGTCTGAAATTCATCCTCATCCAGACACAATCTCAGTTTATTGCTTCAGCCTAGGTGTGTATAGGCCTTGAAATACTCAATGTGTTAATCAAAACACTTTCATGCTGTGTAATATAAGTTTTGGTACTTTACATTGTTTGAATTAGCTGTCAATCAAAGAGCTGGGCCAATTGAGAGTTTCTTTTACCCTATACAAGAAGTGTAGTTTGGGGTGAGAAGATTGTGCAGGCTTTAATTCCAGCCCTGTCCTGTACAATAATAACTTTGAGTCTTGGGATAACTTAGAAAGTATCAATAAAGCTACAGTATCATAAGAAACTGCAGATTACAAGGATGCTGGACCTGTTTTTCCACTTATAAAACAAATTGAAACGTTTATTCAGTCAATAATGTTTGGCAACTAAGAACTACAGTAGTAAATATTTTAAGTGAAACATTTGGAAATTTTACAGATGACTGGAATGAGTTTACAGCCCAAAGTTGCTGTCACCATCAGAAAACTTAATAAAAGATGTATATACTGTATTAAGGCACAAAATTCAGCAGCAAGGGCCACATGTGCATGTTATCAGGACAATTATAGGGTACTGTACATTCTTCAAGTTCATTGCTTCTTAAGGAAAGAGTGCAAAGTAACAAATTTTATTTCCATGCATTTAAGAAATGACTTCTCAGTTGCAAATTTACACTACCAGACTGAATACACATGCCAGTCTAGTGAATAAACAAGCTTAATGTAAAATGTGAGAACTTTGAACTTATTGTAAGTTTGTTCAAGTACATCTCAATGTTGGACTATGAAAAACATTTTCCAGGCTGAATCAGCACTGTATGGTGGTATACCATAAGCCTGTGAAACAGTATTACTCCAATTTATGGCCTCCTGTACAATACCTGAGCAAACAATAAATCCAGGCCTGTTTTTCAACTCAGATATCAATGTGTTGGTATTAGGTAACAAAACATACAGCATTGTACTGTAAAAGGGGAACTCTGGCCTACATGCGCTAACTTATTTTACATGACTGACATTATTTTAAATAATACTGATGAATGCAAGATAAAAATTTAATAAATTTAAGTTATCTGACATATCTCCACTCAAAGACTTGGATACACTGCATTTTACCAGAGTGCACTTTAAGTTTCCCAAACAAAATGAAGTACAGTATTGGTACCTGCAGCTTGCAGCCTGGTATATTTAGAGGTGTAGCCAAACATTTTCATTTGTGGTTGCTGCATGAGTGGGGCTAAGTGTTCAAGTGGTGGGGCAAGCAGTAACAACACTATCTATTAGAGGTTAGTAAGTTGATTAGTTGGAGTTTTATGGCCCAGTTTCGAATTGGTTCAAGTTGAGGCGGCCACAGCCTTTTTTCTAGTACTGACATAGGGGAGCACCACCATCAGATGGTGCATAGCTTACAGAGAAAATATTGACCAAAAGTCCAAAACTACCTCCCAGACTGTCAAAAAAAAAACCACTGAAAAATCCAGTTACTGTGGCCATTTTAATGTTAACTTTCTATTCTTCAATTTTTAAGAAACAGATGGAAATATACTGTAACACCGGCTTTTACGTCCCTTGGGCTGCTTACTATTTGAAGGTCGGAATTTCACTACAGTACATTCAAGTGTTCCTGCATTGTGCCTGTAACTTTTAAGCTACAGATCTATATTGATTTATGATTTGTTCTTACTAACAATTATGGCGGGCTAACTTGACATTTGACAATAACACTCTGGATACCACAAACTTACTGTGGTACAAAACAGAGCTCAGAAGAAACACTGATTATTGATTTGTAAGAAGGAAATGTCAAGGACTTCAGAACAGCTACTTTCATAAGTCTTGAAAGAGAATCAAGTGAATTCTCTTTTTCAATGTGGTCAAGTTATCACAACTTTCCCAGCATTACAAAAGGGTAAACTCTTTCATAACTTCTGCCTGGTCTTTTTAATTGCACAACTTTTTCCTGTTAATGCTGTACAGTAGTACTGTACATTGTGCATTAATTTCAAGCACCACCTATTCAGGGGTCCCATAGAAGTGAATCTATACAGTATTTAAAGCATTTCACCATGACATTACATTTGGTGCATGGAACTGTACAGAATTTGTCACAGTCAGGAACACAACAGTATAGATAGAGCTGTATGAGATCACTAACAATTATTTGTCATTGTTACTAGCTGAATCGTTGGTCTAACTAACAATAAATATTTATGAAAAGGGGCAATCATGAACTTTCTGCCATTGACACTGGACCATAGAACTGCAACTACTGTGCTATAACTAACTTTCTTCTTCTTCTTTTATAGTCACCTTTCAGAACCTGTTAGTGACTAGAGGTCAATATGACAATGGGCAAATGTCATTGCAATGGAGTACTGGCTTGGAGGTACTGTGGTTATTGATAAGGCTTCTGTGCTAGCTGTTCAATCTACAGTACATGTAGTGGGTACATGACTTGTTCGGTATGTGAAATAAAGGAAACAAACGGTTCCTTGTACACATGTCCCATTGAAGGGAGAAAATGAAGGGATGGTACACTGGACATACTGTACATGAGCATGGCATATCCTACATTATCTACTGTAGTTTACAGTAGTGCATGAAAGAAAGGCTTGCTGTAAGGTTCACTGACTTTTTGCAATGCAAGGGCCAGGTGGACCCAACCCTCAAAAATGTGCAAGGGCTAAAAATGTACCAGTACTGTACTGTACGTGTTAATTAAAATCCAAGGTCCTTACTGTGCTCACTGTGAGCACAGTTGAGTTGGTACTACTTCACATCAACATGGAAATTAAGTGTAACAATTGACATGTCTGAACAACAATCCTGAAAATAAAGACACAGTCACCAAACATGTCTCCGCATAATTAATGCCCATGGCTATGCTACTGTACTCTACAAGTCAGGAAGATTACAGAGCCAGGCAGAATAGGAAACAACCAAATGGCAGTGATGATAAAAAATGATGTACTGGAAATGGAAATAATTTCCAAGTTGTAATCATGGATAGCATGCACTTTCCTCTTTTCTCAGCTTAGCGCGTTTGTATTTCTTTCTAAACTTTCAGGGTATGTGACTTATAAAGGCTAAGGTAGTCATCCCAAACTTACTTTGAAGCAACACCTTAATCTCACAGTTTTCTTCTTATTTCCCTTCAAAGTATATCCATAATACTTTTAGGACTTCAGTTTTGCATGCAAGTATGTATCCTCCATGATAACCAAGCTACTCCAGGGAATTTTCACATTTGAGGGGAAGAAATATTGTCACATGACTTTCAAGAGCCAACCATGAAACAGAACAGTATACTGCACTACTGCACTTCACGTTGGGGTGACTGCATTTCAGTTTAAGCATTTCTTAAAAAAAAAACAGCAGGATCAGTTATTTGCTAAATCCATGTCCTTTGGCAACAATTTCATTTATGCTATGGTAGTTTTGGCAGAACGTTGACTACCAACTTCATAGTTGGATGTAGCCCTACCATATCTTCAATGGTGTTAGCATATTTCTTCAATCCCTGTTGACTTGGCCTAATGAACTCTGCATGATGTAAAGTATGTTTCCTCACATCTTTACTTCAGTTTTGATGAAGCAGTGGACTATTCATGTAGGACACCTGCACAAGCATGTGAGGCTCTGAGGCAACCTGCCAACTCTACATATAAACACATCAGGTCATCAATGTAGGTCAAATATTTGAGGTTTGGCAGTTTCCCAATCTGTATTAAGTAAAGTGCCACAGATAAGACAAGGATGTCCTAATGAGCAAACTGGTCTCACACCTTTTGTAGAAAAACAAGTACAGTACCATATCAGGGTTGTGCATGCTACTGTAAAAGACACAAAACCATAGTAAAATAGTAAATTTGCCTGGTAAACAGTGACGGTGTCCTGCAGGGTGTCAAAGTTATGAAGGGTGGGAGGGGCAAACGAAAATGTTGGGGGTACAAAAATTTTTGCACAATTCAAAGCACAGTCCTCTAGGTAGAGTCCAGGGGTAAAGCTCCAGATGCTCTGACAGTTTCAATGTATCTCTAGATGAGAAATTAAGTCTCAGAAGAGGTATACTATTGACTTTTTTGGTTGACCTACAGGTAACTCATTATTGGCGGAATGTGGAAGGGGGGGGCAACCTGTGAATCAAGGAAAAAACGAAGGGGGAAAAGGGGTTAAGGAAAAAACTGAGGGGGAAAAATCTTCCTGGTCCCCCAACCCCTCCCACCCTCATAGTGCTGCTACTGCCCATGAAAGTTTGACACCTTCATAGTACTGGATTAGTTTCCTTCATGTCAGTGACACTGTGCCTGTCACACTTTTACTCAGGAGACTGCACATAAAAAAGGGCAGTGTGACAAGTGCATTCACAGTTTTTACAAACAAATGCAAAGTACTGACGGCAGCCATTTTAAAAAATTATTACGATGTGTTTACTTTGGGTTTTGTTGGTTTTGTTAATTCACTAAATTTTTGTAGATTAAAGTACATTAGCCATTACAGCAGCCTAACAGGCAATTTATTTAAGGTTGTCTCTAGCTTTAACTAGAAACATCCTTTAAGATAAACACGTACCCTTATCTTTTATAGTTTGATACCTCTGAGCAAATCTGTTGACCTGAAAGTTAAGACATTTCTATGTGCCCCTTTTCATAATCAACCAACTTGTAATTGAAACAAGAGCAACAAACAAGGTATACTTTATTTTCTTCAGAATTGAAGAAATTTACAGGTTGTTAGGAACACATGATAGATTTAAGATAGTGAAGTCTTCTGGATGGGAAAAACAAGCAAAACTATCTGGCCTTGATGTTTAAGCTGCAACTGGAAATGGGCTTACTTGTGGCCAAATGCAAAAACATACAGTATGTCAATACTGATGTAAATCAAATGCTAGTCATAAGAGGACATTTCAAGATTTGGCTGATTCACAGTTACAGTAGTACAGGCTTCCAACTTCAGTTACAGACTGATTTTGTTTAAATACTATTTGCAAAATAATTTGCATTTTACAAAACGGAATGAATTGCATTGCTTATGGAAATAACGTAAAACAGCAGTGCATGTAGCCTGTGAGCTTTTTAAGTAGGTATAAACAGACCCAGACAAACGAATGAAATGGGCCGGGATCAAAATGTAACAGAAAACCTCAGTCAGTATTCATACTGTACATGTACTGTTAGATAATAAGTTAATAGTACGGGATCTTGAGGTGTAGCTCCAGACAAAAAAAGAACACAAGAGTTCCAGTTGATTTTAAATTATTTTATCCCATGATTTGAGTTCCACAAAAAAAATCAAGTTTGATTAATTCGGCCGGCCTAATATGATTACTACAAACAAAGTTGACTACATGCTTATCCCTCTGTGTCTATGGCACGAGTGTCCAGTTTGCAGGCTCGGTCTCAGGAACCTTGTGTGAGCTCCGAACACCTGCAGTCCCCTGATTGGTCAAAAGTTATGACGCACCAATGTAAATAAGTGTAATGATATATGTGACCAATGAGGAGGCTGCAAAGGGGGAAATTGGCCACACCTTGAAAACATAGGCCACAGTGTGCACGTGGAACTAGGGCGTTGTAATATGTCACGTCCACCAGTAACACGTGATGGGAAACAGGAAGGGCCCTGGGAATCTAGAACAAAAGGAAGGGCGAGTTGCTCGTAAACAACAAGATGGCATCTGGTACTGTAAAGGTCATGGAGAGTGCACCATACTACGTGACAGTACACACAGCAAAGGAAACGAAAGTCATCCACTGCAGTGCAGTACAGTATGCACATGGTTGTTGTAACTTATCTCAATACAAGGATTTTTACAACTTAACTTAACCGTGCTTTTTACATAGACTTGCTGTTGTATTTTGGTATGCAACTGCAGAGCAAGCTACTGTATGTAGCTTCAGCTTGTATAATGCTGTATTGCAAGGCATATGTCTTATTGTTAAAACTGAAAGAATGTAGAAAGTAACATTTATTATGTAGGAAGCACCGAGGTTTTAGGAGTTTTGAGTTTCTATGCATGTTCACAAAACATATATTACTTTATTTTAGTGATAAGTTAGAACTTCACAATAAGGTCCGAGGGCACCGCAGTCAAACACGGAGGGCACGACGGCAACTTTGGCCGTGACATTTTACCAGGGCATCACGGCAAAAAGGAAATTTAAGGCGGCAATGGTCAGCATGGCCGCCGTTAAATTCCAGGCCTGTTAGCAAGTAGATTGTAGTTTTCAGTAGAAAAATCAATTATGTGCACAGGACTATAGATGTGTTACTTCATCTTAATAACTAGTACTGACAAACTCTTTTGTTATCCATTGTGAAGTAGGTATTTTTGCAAGATATTTTTTCTTAGTGGCTGTTCTTTATGAAGAGATTGTTACCATGCAGTACCATACTTGGGCAATCTTAAAAAACAGATTTAAAGTAGTCCTTTAGAGCAACCATATTGTAAGGGAATACAAACTGTGCACTAGTCCAACCAAGGCAAGAGGAGGACCGAGAAACTTGAGGACATTTATTTTATAAACGAGACTGCAAAAATGCATTGTTTCCATGACATACATACTGAATTTGCTATTCAAAATAATGCCATGATGTCCCATATCTTCTCAGTCCAGTGATATACAAGCATGTTCGCAACATAATTTTGTGTTATCCCAGATGACCTTTTAGCTCCTCAACAATAGGAACCATCTCCTCACCATAACATATCCTCATACCAAATAAAACATCTGTCCAATTTTCTACCTTAAGATACTGTGCTAACCAGAATGCAAAAATGTATTCGAGGTTTTGATGATACATGCAGTATAACCAAATAACGCCAAATCCACCCCTGTGATTCAATATGACCTTCAGCCTTCACCAAAATTAATACGGACCATCTTTTGAACATAACCCTACTTTGAGATATCGTTTCAGCAAGGTTTTCAGAGTTTGACCTCCGGTGACCCTGGATGACTTTTAACCTCCACCAAAACCAATACGTACAATCTTCTGACCATGAAGCATCCATACACTATACAAAATCTGTCCAAGGCCCCTTCAGTGAGATCGCATTAACAAGGTTTTCCATTTTGCTTCTGGTGACCCCAGATGACCTTTGACCTCCACCAAAATAGGTAGGGACCTTCTTCTGTTCATAACAAATCCACATACCACACACAGTATGAAATCTATTCAAGTCTCCTGACTTGTGATAACATGTTAAGTTGTTAACCTCAAGTTGTAGGAAACTGAATGAATAAACAAAGAGTTTTCTTCAAGAAAGCTCAATAAATTGGTAACACAAGAATGACACTACAGGAAGCCATGTTGTGAGAGATTTAGCAAGCCATAATCGAGAAGTTACGGAAGTAAACAATCCTTAATTCCGAAACTCATAACTTTGCACAAATACTGGTTAGTCTGACTGGTGTTAATTGGAAGGCATGCTGTGAATCCCCTTCTTCAAAAATTGGAATAACATTTCCTATCTGCCATCTGAAGGGAGAGGGGAACAAAGTTGGAACCCAGACATTTCTGAAAAATTTGGAGAGAGGAACTGACAAAATCTAATCTAAGAGTGACAATAATGGAATTTCTACTTGCAAGTCATCATTAATCTCCTTTCATCATCCTGCTGGAGTTGCAATAGGTTTCCTTCCAATCCAAGGACAGTGGCTGAGTAGAACTGTCTACCTCCAGCCATTAGGGATTCCCCCCATTGAAACTTTTAGAGATCGAATATGAAATCAGGCCTTGACATCCTCCTCCTTCTTCTTTCTGGGTCAGGAAGAATGCCTGGAAGGCTATCCTGTCCCCTTAATATCTGAGCTATGGAAGTTGGATGGTGCTAACTGTACAAGAAATTCTGAATGCTTAAGGACAAGAGCAAACTCCTAAAGGAATCTACAGTACAGTAGGGTCACAGCATGGTAGCGAATTCCAACTGGGTGTAGTTGGAATACTGTAAAGGGATTTTGGTGTAAACAGTTTACTAGATGGAAGGTGATGGTATACTTTAAGTTTTTATCACGAGTGTAATAAGTACAGTAATTGAGCAGTCAGAGCTTGACCGGCATTTAGCCACATTTTCTTGATAGTAACCTGAGTGTTTCTTCGTAAGTGAATATGAGGCAAGCCCTCGGTTGTCCAGTGCGCTCTAACTTTGACTTAGCATCCACCTCCAGATGGATGCTTACTGTATCTGCAAAGCATTTTGTAACAGGCTTATAAATAGGCCTAACTCCTGCTCACTGCGACTTCGACTCTGAATCCACCTCCCAATGGATGCTCAGTCAAAGAACAGAGAGCTACAGTTTGGTACACAGATACCAGTTGGACTTCAAATTTTCTGGAGGTTGGTATGTTTTCAAGTTGGATCATACTCGAGATGTTGGACCATGTGCAAGAGTGCCAGCAGTTATTTCCAGAACTTTGCATTTAATACTGACACAGTCAGCACATACAGAACTAGTGATAGCCCATTAAGAAACACTTGGTCAACTCACTGGGACTCCACATAGGCCTACATAATTTTCAAGGTACTTATGTTTGTGGTAGGGTATTCTTTGGTTACAATACTCCATTACTGGACCTCATTGGCCAAGTCAATTCCAATATAGAGACAAATTGGCAATATCCTGTTGTTGGATATCGGTATTACTGGGATTTTAATTTCGTGATACACGAAACAATCAATGACAAATAGTCTGACACCTGACGCTTGATTTAAGGTTTTTCCGCATGTCGTCTAGGCCTATATAGATAAAGAATAAAAGGTGTCCAAGGACAGTACCTCTGGGGCCACCACAGATGATTTGAGATCTTTTTGAAGACACCCCCATCAATCAAACCCTTTTAATAGCAATTTGTGAGAAAGTTTTCCGTCCAGGACAAAATACCAACATGTTTATTTTTAAGAAGCTGATGAGGTACAGTGTCAACTCTCAACATCCCCTTGGCCTCTGATATCCAAGATTTTTATAATGTCATGGGCCAAAAGAAAGTTGGGCTCTAATTTAGAATCCGTGCCCAGAACTGCGTCATAGCTGTACGGTTAGGGGTTACATATGCATAGTAATAGGTTAGGGTTACGTACGCATAGTAATAAGGTTAGGGTTACATACGCATAGTATAAGGGTTACGTACGCATAGGTATAGGGTTAGGGTGGGCCATATGCAGGTGTACGCATGCATAGGAACTGTATACGTAGGGGTATATAAACATTTACGTATACGTATCTCATACTGTACATATATATACACTCTCAAGTACAAACAGTTAGCTTTAGGTATACGTAAATACGTATACCTACAGCTATATGGAATAGATAGTGTTATTCGACGATACTTATATTATTTTTAACCCATTCACCGGCAACGGCGCTCGTAGCGCAGTAGGCAAGCGCGCTGGTCTTCATGCTAGAATCGCTATACCGCTAGGGTCGAGGGTTCGGGTCCCAGTACTAACAATGCTTTTCTTTCTTCCACAGCACTAACCATTCACTTCTTTCCACAGTACACACTTATAGCGCTGTTCCTCGAGTGAGGAAAAAAAGAAAACGAAAACAGTTTTTTACTTAAAAAAAAAAAAACTTTTAAGTTTCAGCGCCCTCTTTTGGAAGTTGTGAAGTGAGTAAAATTATGTCTACTTCCGGGCACGGATTCTAAATTAGCACCAAAAGTTGGGTTCCACATGATCTTCCCTTGCAAAAACCATGACGTACACTATGCCTACATTTGATCCATTATATGGCCTATGGTTATTAGCCTAGGTCCCTAATAGGTCTAGGCCCTAACGTAGGCCTATGCCTATGTTTTAACCTTAAAACTTACAGGGAAAGAATTTTAAGAAACGTTTTAGAATCCTTGAGAATATCCCAACGTATTGTAGGCCGCTTATCTGGATTAAGATGTTGGAAACCCGTTAAGATCGTACATCCCCTTCGCGGAGATACGCTCAATCTGAACTAGAGGTTGGGGGCTTATATATGGGGGCAGCCCAAAGTAGTAAACAAAGTGAACTGATCCCCTCGTTAGCGTAACGCAGGTTTAACCTAACGTTAGACGCTATGGACGACCTGTAACACAAATTTGTGAATTAACTGTTACGAAAGTTTGCTATGATCTAGGCCTAGGCCTAGCCCTAACTCACAGACTATAAAAGTACCAAAAGAAGGCTTGTCAGTTTTCGAATGGTCTTACCAATAATTAATTGAATAACCTGTCCTTTTGAGATATGAATCGAAATGATTCGAGTCACATACTCTACCACAACTGTAGCCTTCAAATTTCGCTTACCTTCATCAGCGAAGTCAGAGCGATTTGATTACTGTGTAGTATACTAAGTTGGTAAAAGTAGTGCGAGTTTATAGCGTCAACGTTTGCATGCAACGTGTGACACTGCAGCACAACGGAATGCCCTGTGTGTTGTTATGAATAGTAGCCTATGTTTACACTGTACTGTGCCTTACCGCATGCTTTCTGCAATGTGTGTTTACGTTGCAGCCGTATGCAGAATACGTCACCCTTTGGCGCGACCACTACACGACTAAATGGAACATCCCAAAGTGAAACTAATTTCCAGGAAATTGTTAATTTAAAAAGTAAGGCCTATATCTATTAATTATTAGGATGAACGTTGTAGAATTTCAAAAATGTAGAAGTGTTTCTTTCGTAATCATAAACTCAAATACCGCGAAAATCAACATTTAAAACGACATCAACAGGAGCTAGCAAATGTCTAAGAATTGAAATGGGCGTCTACCATCACCACCAATCAGAATCGGTTGTCTTCAAGTTGCTGGAACTTTCTGGGACCAATGACAAGTTGTGGTAATAAGCTCAACTTGTTTACATGTATTTTATTTGCTCGCCCAAACCAGCTAACTTCTTTTAAAAGTTATCTTTCAGTGGACGCAGCAACAGCTTCTTCGGGAAGCAGTCAAGAGTTTGGTTTCGCCGAACGGCCGTACGGCATATCTCTTTTTCAGTCATGTACCTGGTTTTGGAAGCTGAGAAAACCTCCGTCCGCTCTGCGGGGTACTCTCCGCCAGAAGGCCAGGGGGACGCAGTTTCATGATTTTTGGTTTTGTCGAACGGTTCTTTGCCAGAGAGGCAGGAGTACTTAAGAAAGGAGTACTTAAAGAGGCTCATTGAGTTGATATCGATAATTTAATGAGAGTCTAAAAGGATAACTACCACATAACAATGCTTTAAGTTAGCATAACAAGTCAAGTTTCAAGTCCAAATATCACAGAAAATTTTGAATTTTCTAGTATCATGACTTGTAACGATTTTGTACATCATAATTTGAAAAAGTGTCTGGTGAGGAATTTTTGAAAACGGACTTGAACCGTTAATTACTCACTCATAACACAGTTATTTGTATGTAGGGTATGGAGATTGTCTAAGTTTGAACATTTGTCATTGATATGTGAAGAAAACTTTTCAGGTTTGGAAAAATTTGTTGCATTTCATGAACCAACTCAATGAGCCGCTTTAAGAAAAGGAAGATACTCCCTGCGTTTACTACCCTTGAGGAAGATATCTAAGGGCACAACTAGGAGGGTCCTAAAAAGGCGATCAAAGTCAGACAATATTTCGGTTTTTTCTCCTTTTCACTGATTATTTACAAGGATCAACCGTTATTGACGAGGTCTTATAAATAAGAAGAAACGCTGATTTTATGGTAATTAGCCTCATGTAAATGTCTGTGGCCGTGCGGTTGGTCAGTTTAATGGGAAGTTGAGGCAAAAACTAGTGTACACATGTGAAAGAAGAACCAAAACTACATAGTGCGGTCAAATTTCCATTGAAATAAGACATGTATTTCTCGAGACATCAGCATTTGAAATAACTAAATTTGTCCTCCCGAAGCGACTTGAGGTCAGCTGAGATAATATCACTTCCTCACACTGACAAGAAATGCTTTTCTCACTTTGTTTTTTCAGACTGTTTTGTTATCCACTGGGACCCCCCCCCCCCCCCACTTGGGCCCGGATTACAAAGTTTGTTAAGTTCTCATGCTATTTGCGTAATCACATTTTGAAAATATGACATTTTTGAGGGGGAACTAGGCTGTCAATTTTAAAGAAAAACAAAACACTGTCCATTAATGTGAGGATATGTCATATTATGTGCTTTTTTTAAGTTCACTGTTTGTTAACAACTTTACTTGCTCATATCTTGGGAACCACACATCGAATTTCTATCCACCAAAATGCTTATACTACGTAGCCTTCTAACATATAAAAACTTGATGTGACCTTAAAAACTTTTTTTAAATGTGGTCCATTAATGGACGTAACTTCATTGGGAGGCAGAAATCTTCGGGAGTAATGTTTTGGTCTGGCCTAACGACTCTTTAATTATCAGAGAGATGGGAGGACGCTAAAAAGTAATTAGCCTGCTGCCAAAATGGAAAGTTTGTAATATTTCGGGGGTTAAAATTTCCACAATTATGAAAGATAGGCAATCTCATCCATCAAAATGACAGACCATGTGACAGATCAAGTTTTGGTAGTTTTAACTCATTGTATGATTTGGGAGCAGAAAATAAAAAGGTGGAAAACTGTAAAAAAAAAAAAAACGACTCTGACGCCACCAATAACTCTTTTCCCAATAGAAGTTCAAAGGTTTGTGGGATATGATTTTGGCATTCAGTCTTTGTCAATCTAAGTATATAGACGACCATATTGTTGGAGGTCATCGCCAACTATTTTGTTGCGCAAACTCGAGTTGTATTTGATCGTGCATCCAAATATCTATTTCGCGATCGCGATCGCGGGACCAGGAACCCTCGTACCTATCTCCACCATCGACGCACCGCACGCGGGAGGACTGATAGCTGTACTAAACTTGAGTGCACCCACCAACAGAAGGTTTGTTAGGTTTAATTAATTGTAGTATGTATCAGTGTTGTAGTTAGCCTGCGTAGCACTTCTGTGGCTGCAGCCCCCTTTAGGCTGCCGCTGACGTAGTTTTTTGGGGAAGCTGTCCTAGGACAGAAAACACTGGTTATCCACTCGGTTTTTTGGTCTGATGTTAGCTGAAATGGTCCGTGACGCATACGGACACTATACACGCACGTAATGGCAGAGAGTTTACACTCCGAACAAAGATGCACGTGAATACGTACCAATACAACTCACCGCAACCTACTCAGTGTACAGCGAACAACCACGCTGTGCAGCGAACCAAATAACGGCTGCACGGAAGTTGATAAATGCCATCTCCACGGACGGAACGTTCTACAAACTTTCAACGGTCATTTTCGCAAACATTTCGAAAACATTTGGGGGATAACGGGGGGGGGGGGGGGGATTCATGTAGGGGTGGGTCCGTTCTATTACCATGGTTCTGCTGACCGATGGGAAATTGGTACAGGGGCATCACAGCCCCGAAAAGGTCCGATAATTTGCGTAGCATATATATATATAGCGTTCAAATTGCTCTTTCAACGGTCATTTTGGCATTGCGACTTTCAACGGTCATTATGGTAAATATTTCAAAAATGTTTCGCCTGACTATGGGGATGATTCATGTAGGGGTGGGTCCATTCTATCACCATGCCCCCGATGAGCCGGGGCAAATTGTCGCAGGGTGCTCCAAAGCCCCGAAAAGGTCAGATAACTTATTTCTATAAGGTGGGGCTGCGGTTGGGATGGGTACGTTACTTGCAAGGATGGCATTCTCGTAGTACCGAGACCCTCTATATGTTCACAACTTTATTACGATAAAAATGAAATAATGCACTTTTTTCGCATGTAAAGTTTTTAATTAATAACGAACCCACATTTTGCGCGATCTTAACAGAACAATGCCAGTCAAATTGGCCATCACTATAACTGTTGGGGTAATTCGTATCAAGACGGTACCAAACCAAGACCAACGCATTACAATAGTCGGATGCCGTATGCACACTTCATACCTGAAAACTAGTACAATTTTGGCATGGTTTTTACAGTTACAAATTTCCAATAGATATCACGGATGATGGTCCCCAAATTACGATTTCACTATCAAGCATACCATCTTCTCTTTTGCTATTCCTGGTCAAATGTCCGCATATTTCACGAGTAAAAACTGACGCTGTGAGTGAAGATGTTTTGATGAATTTTATTTTTTTATTTCAATCTTTAATTTATTTTTTCACAAGTTTGATTTTCCAGGAGGGGGGAGAGTTCCCCCCCCCCCTTCCGGACGCCCATGCCTATACTGACATGAAGCAGTTTACCCACCCAAAATGAACAGAACAAGAGATGAACATATCGCTCTAATATGGTTTCAGTAAAAATGGTTGCTCTGTTAAAAAACATATTTTAAAAGTTTTTCATGAAAAACACTATTAGATATATGATCATAATACTATGGAAAGGTGTAGCTACATACATCCAATAGGACCTGCCATCGGACGGCACTTTACAAAAGTAAGGGATAAAATAGTCATCTGGGGGACTCAATCTACATGTAGTGCAGCGAGATTAGGCATTTAACATTTCAAAAGAAATTTACACTTTTCAATGGCAGAAGAAATCCTTTTCGACTTTTGGTACATCCTTTCAACTTTTATGTAAAGAAAGCACAGGAGGGTCGTTCGCAACTCCCCCTTCCCCTTGGTGACGTCCATGGATCTTCCGGGTATGAAAACTTTATATGTTTTAATGCGTTGCGTTCGCCTGCTTTAAAAAGGATCTTTAGCCTGCGATTGGTACTTTCAAATTATCATTATGCCTATACATATGGCCCTCGTATTCCAGTTTTATTTCCCTGCAAAGTGATTTCAAAGAGTGAACACTGTTTCAAGTTTAGCTGTGGATGTTGAATTAGTCACTGAAACATTTTGTAGGATTGCCTACTAGCCTACGCAGGGAATTACCCTACAACCCATGCATACTCTCCCCTTTATGGGCAAACCAAACTGTGAAAAAATGCCTGTAAAATGACAGTAACAAACTACAAATAAAAAAGACATACACGTGGATCCCTGCTGCATACGCAACAGGTATTCACATGCATTTCTTTGTTTTGTTAATTAATTTACTTGCACTTTTGACAGTGAGAAAGCGGTTCCCATTCGCATGCTGAAGGAGCAACCCTCCGCATAGACAAATATATTCTGCCTAGTTCTCATAGAAAGCATTTTTGTTTTATCTTTAGCCAGCAAATAGGAATGACAATATGACAATGATACTGATAAATCAGTTCGCATAATCTCTGATAGCATAGTAACCCTTACCTTCCATGTATCCCTACGGTACCCCTAATCCCCACACCAAGATGACACTCATTCTGAACTAAAAGAGGCGGTAATTAACCCTGGGTGTCACCTATCAATCAGGGGCACGCCACTTGTTCTCTCTTTTTGGATAAACTGATGTTCCCTATTTCCCCAATGCCACAGCCTCATTGTAAAACAAAAGAATGTGGATAAATTTTGGTCCGCTCCCTATCCTTACAATTATTTTATCCGCTCAAGATTCGCCTGAATCGCGTCATTGGGGTCCTGCATTATTTTGTATTTGGTCATACAATATGTTATTATAGTATTTGGCCAGAGGGAACCACCGAAAAAGAATAATTTGGATTTTATTTGTCGGCATCTTAATTGTCTCAGAATTCTGACTAAATAACTCAGAATCCTAAGATAAATAAGATGCAAACAAAACAAAAAAAAATCACCATTATTTTCTTGTCCCGTGTCGGCCACCGTACAAAATCAATCAGTGAAGCAGACCAAAAGAGCTTCTATTTCATGGGACCAAAAAACTAGACCCGGACCAAAACATCTAGCTTTTTTGTCCTACCCAAGACCAAAAGTACTAGCTTTTCTTGTCCTAGGACCAAAAAACTGAAACAATCCAGTTGTTTTGGTCCCGTCGGACAGGGGACCAAAAAAACTGCCACACGGACGACAAGGTCCGAGACCGAGACGGAGACCGAATGTTCATGTTGCATAGGAAAATAAACTGTCCAAAATTTTGAATACGTTTTTACCTGCTGTAACCTTAGTTACTTTATGCTCTTAAAATGACATGTAGCAACCAAAAGTGCGTCATTATTGATTTTGTACATGTTTTAGCATGTGCATGACTGTATGCAACAGGAGGCCAGAGCCATGACCCCGAATTGGCCAAGACCTTGCTTGCTGAATCGGGCAGACTATAGTGCCTCAGTGGGGCAGAAATAATGCCCTAGTTGAGGATCTGCAAAAGTGCAAAAGGTCACCGCCCTACCCTAGGAAAAAGAGCCTGTTTTGGTTATGGTCATATGCCAAAACAGGGAGCTTCCAGTTGCCTGACTAAACATAGAATAAATAACTTTTAAACACTGATCCAAGTTTTTTTTCAAATATGGCCATCATTGCCGTAAAGAAATCTTTCTCACAGGGGGTGGTGACAACCAGAGCATAATCTCTGCCCCACTGAGGGATCAAAGTCCGTCCGATTCGGTAAGGTTATGGCCATTTGTGGGGTGGCATCCCCCTACCCGGCCCCATCTAGTACGGTCCAGGTGGCCCTGCTCATCAAATCAGAGCCCAGTGCGTGCTACAGGTGTTAGCTCACAGGGAAAAGATTAAAGGTGTGTCCTCTCACCCCAAACTTGTATATTATCGTATAGTAGTCTACAGAAATTACCTTGTTTTTGGTGTAACGGTGAGAGAATCCGCCTCTCTAGCCTGCGTAGTGCCTCTGTGGCTGCAGCCCCTTTTAGGCTGCCGCCCATTTTTTCGTAGCTATGAGCTGGACGAAAAAATTCGTCCGCCCCGCGGGCTACCGCCTCTCACGCTCGAGGCCCGGCTTCGATTCCCAGGTTGAGTCATACCAAAGACTCTAAAAGTGGAACCTACTGCCATTGTGCGTTATGCTCCGCACAAGCAATGGAGTAGGGAAAACAAGCCAGCCAGCCAAAACTGGAAATAAGCCCATGGCCTGCTCGACTTGAACCAATAGGTTGGAAACTAGGCCGTAAACCTCTATCTAACTCGAGACGATTGTCGTTTTTTAAAGTTAACTCAATCTATGAGTTTAAAATGGTAAGGCGAGGTTCAGTGAAGTAGGTAATTTTTCTCTGAAGGGGGGGTATGCAGTATATTGAGTGATTGCCGGTAGGGGGAAGGGTCTGAGGAAGAGGGTTTCCTTTTCTCCTTTGAAAATTCTTGACCTTTTCAAGGAGCTTAAATGCAAAATGGTGCAAGATTTTTAATTTTTCAGGAATAGTCCTGAAAGTTGTGGTAGTTAATGCCGTAAAACTGATTATTTTGTGTCTTTACGTGCAATCAGATGCCAAATCTACCTCTTCGAAGTAAATTTTTTTTTTAAATTTGCATACTTTTAGGAGCATCAGTGATGGGCTTAAGGGCACTGGAGCATGTCCGTCTTTATTTTTATGCACGGAAAAGTAATTCTACCATGAATGCAATACTATTTAAGTTGAGCGCCTTTATCAGTTGGTGTGGAGAGAAAAGAAAATTTCGAAAAATCGCTATTCCTCAGATTTCCCGAAATTGTATTATTATGCTTTTAAATGTGTATCTAAATAGTTATCATTTTTAGCTTTTGCAGTAATTAAAAACCATCAACTTGCTAAGAAATCAGAAATTTACCACAAAATGTACTATTACATTAGATAAAATTGTAGGCTATTTAATCTTCAGGGGGGAAACTACAACAGAATTGAAAATACAGTTTGCTGTTTCCGTATTGCAACTCAGGATCCGCTTGAATTGAGTGCAATTTTGTATGTTACTGTCCGAACTCCCGACTACAAATGGTTTTATTCCAAACGCCTGTTGCATGATAAATCTAAAGCTATTGCTCAGCACACCTGACCATCCTCCACTCCCATGTCCCTTTCTCGTACGTCTTTACCGGCTGCGGAACGAACCTGAAGGATGCCCCTTACCCTTTGAAATTGTTTGTAAAAGTCGGTGTCCATTGCCCAATGCCCTCCCTCGGTACTTCACAGGTGGGGTTAGATAAAATTATTGATATCCATCATAAAATAACAATGGACAAAAAGCACTCACTTAAAAAATGAGTAAATACATAAAAAAGTTATCTATTCATCCTACAATGTAAGTAACACTTCAATGTTCTATTTTTAGACAGTAATTATAGAAAAACAAATTTTTGGCAGGTGTCGGACCAGGACAATTTTCGAGACCGCAAGGTTCCGAGATCGAGACCACAAGGTGTCGAGACCGAGACCAGCAAAATCCGGTCTCGAGACCGGTCTCGCTCGAGCATTACAACACTGATATGTATATATGCTTCTATATCCAAAATTTGATGTAAGTTTGCATGAATGTTTTGTTAAAAGGAGCACGCAATTACCAGATTAAAACATGTGCAAAATCCAGTTGGTGTGTGGTTGTGTGTGGTGGTATCCACGGGCCAAATCCAGGGGACACTCCAAACTTGGGCCCTTAACAATTCCTGCCCGTGACAGTTGCCCTGACAATTTTCAAGTTTTTAAAATACAGCTCTAATACGGTGCAAGTCCAATCTCTGTAGCTGCTTCTTACAACAGAATACCGTGGGTCCTACTGTGCAACCCCCAGCCCACAGTTTTTTTTTTTTTATAAGTAAGACAGGCTCGCTCAGACCCGCTTGCTGCTTAACCCTATAAGTTCCAATATTTGAAGTCTTCGGTATGACCGGGCTCAGGAGTGAAACTCCAGACCTCTCGGCTGCATTTCGGTTGCTCTAACCACATCACAATGTAGTCGGTTGTGCCCAGGCTCATGAGAGATGGCGCTCTCGTCCTTCAGTTCTGAACCATTTTGGGAAGGTTTCCTTCTGTCCTATATTTTGTCATCATGATTTCATTTTATGGTTGGGAACTGGTCTGAGAAACATGAGTCCAAATTTTTACTTCCCTTACTATGGCTAGGGCTTTTTTGAATCCTAGAATAAAAAAAAAAATTGAATCAGATAACCGCTAGTATACAGTCCACTCTTGCTTAGAGTTCCCCTACTCTGAGCTTATCATTGCGATACTCATGCCTACACTACATGATGTTGTGTCTGAAAAACGAATCTAACAAACTGAAACAAAATGAGAATTTTTAAACATTTGATAAAGTCTTTTGGTAGGATAAAGTCCGCAGGAACTGCTTAATAGACTGTTTGCGATGACTGTACGTTGATTCAATCAACATATCTGAAACTCTCGTCAGTTTAAACCAACTGTAACCGTGGAGAAAAGTTCCCGTAGCGAGCGAAGTTTTTGTCATTTATGAACAAAAAGCCCCAGAAATGGACAATACATGTAACATCATCTCAATAGCAAAATATATTAAATATTCTGCTAATTTTAACGAAATAGTAGATCGGCTACACGTATTTTTTCTTCAGCTAAGTTCATGTCTGAATTATTGGGGACATTTGATATGATGCCTCTGCAAAAATATTGGGGGACATGTCTCCCCGTCCAGTGATCACCTCCCGTGAAAATACTCATTTTTATCTGCTGTAAAGTAGGCTGAGTCCCCTTTTTTCGTTCGGGTTGACAATTCAAATTTATACTTAGTGTTATATGCACGTACTGCACCAAAACAAAGGAACGCATTACACTGAGATCGGTTTGTATATCCCACGCTAAACCCCAGAATTCCATGCGTCAACGAATTATTGAACCAGCTTATTGAAAATTTACAGTATATTTCATTTTGTGCACTACTCAAAGGTGATTCAGCCATGGCTTTGTTTTGCATTCTTCAATTTACCACCACGATCAAGACAAGGGTGCTTAACCAATTAAATGGCGTGGTGCCCTCCTTACAAACTTTCCAATTTCATACTTGTATACTAAAAACATGTCATTCTGACGACCTTCAGTCTTCCTGCATGATTTTGTTTCAGGAAGGTTAAAGAATTCAAGATTATCTAATAAGAATTAGGAATTTAATTGTTCCTCTAATGAACCCTATCAAATTATGAAACTCGTTTCAATTGAATAAACATTTTTCAATGAAAAAGAAAAATATTTTCAATTGATCTTTAAATTATACAAATCGCCTATGTGGTACCTCTCAGTTGTAGTGCTGCTCCTTGTTGGACAAACCTGGTACCTTTATTGCAACGCAGGTAGCATAATAAGACAGGTCCATGCAATAGTGACAAAAGATAAGTCCTTGGTTAGCCCAATGGGGTTATTGTCCCCGCTTGGAGGTGTAAGGACCTTATGAAACCTCCCTGATAAGTCACGTCATTACTTATCGACATTTTTACGTTCCAAACCATTTCTGTAGTGCTCCCTCTACTTCACTATTTGGATAAGGAAGAAGCCCCTGATGTGGAAATACTGCATTTTGGCATGCAGAAAATTTCAGATCATTGAAATCTTGATTCATTTCTAAAAAAGTAATAGTTAAAAGAAAAATAGAGTTCTACTTACACCCCAGAAAAATAGTGACTGTTCCATGCAAGGTATCGCAAAATTTCAAATAGTGTATATTCAGTGACCCGCGACGCATCTACAAACATAGATGGTCACGGTAAAACGACATTGACAAAACGACTCGTGCAGTTGAGAGTTCGAGTCCTGACCGGGTAATACTGAAGATTTCAAAAACGGAACCTATACTACTGCCGTTGTGCTTAGTGCTCAGCATTAGCAATAGACTAGAGAAAACAAACTAGTGAGCCATAACTTGAACAGGGCCTAGGTCGGCTCGATTTTAACCCGGCAATTCGTTTGAAACTGGGTCGTAAAACTCCATCTAACCTAACCTGACCTAACCTAACCATACATCCTTCCCAAAATCTTTTGTGCATGATTGCTATTTGGGAAATTGGTTTATTTGAGACACTTGGCCTTTTTGAACTTCTTGTGAAACAAATAGAGGGAGTAATGTCAACTTCCTAGATTACTTTTATCTGTATATAGTAACAGAAATGTTTGGTATCGAGCGTCTAATAATGGTTTAATTGTGCTAACATCAAGTGAAATAAAACTCTTTTCAACTAATTCGGATGACAAATGATGCTACAGATAATGTCCAGCTGTAGAGAGTGATATTTTTTTCTCTGTTGACTTGAAGGGGGGTATCCCCCTTTCCACCATTGGGAAGGTCATTAACCAAACTTGAGGAGACCAATGTTTGTGAAATGATCGCCGTTTATCAAGTAAAATGACCTGAAATCACCGTCGTATTTCTGGGAACACATGAGCAAAGGAAAATGATATATTATGGCACGAGGGAGAAGTAAGAATGTGTGATGATCTCTGGAGAAAATCGCCATAGCTTGCCACATTCCGCAGGGAACCTGACAACTGGGTGATTTCTCAGACTTCCACGACGAATCAGAAAAGGGGTTTTCCCATTTTTATGTTTATACGTCGGAAAGACATGTTGTCACTAAGTCAACATTGAGGGCAAACAGGTCACACACTTTGTACCAGGTTGTGTTCAAAAACAGAAACATAGTTACATTTTTAATCTTTGCCTTTTTGCCTTTAACCGACGGTTTAGCTGCCCGCCAAATATATCGCCATTAAATACGGTTCATCCTATGAAAAGATTTGACGATTTACTCAGCCCAGTGAAGCAGTTGCGGACTTAAAAGAATAGTCCAAAACCAAATTTATGTTTGATATGTTAAAGGGGAACATATTCTAAGCATTCTGGAAAAGTTTCATTCATTTCCCATGTTCACTTCTCAAGATATTAGCAATTGAAGGTGATGTATTTTCAATGAAAAGTGAATTTGAAGCAGGCAGGTGTGATACCATGGAGTCACACTGTTGGTCAGTGTTTTGTTTTGTTTTTATTTTATTTTTCTTCCTGTTAATTAGTTTGACCTTGAATTGATAAGGGGTGTTATCTTGCCCCTAAGACACACTTCGTGTGTCTTAGGGGAAAGATAACACCCCTTGGACCCCCTGGACTATTCTTTTAAGCAAATCTGATACCGAACACGTACTTCATGTTTCAGAGGTACGTGGGCTATAGACCACCTCCCGGGACGAGAGGAATAATTGTGCGGCTAAGAGATCACATTTTCATACCAGCAGTCCAGATTTGGAAAGAACAATGCACTGAAAAACACGTCAAAACAGGATGTAGAAATGACCGGACGGAGAAAATGATTTATACACAAATCTTATAACATGTCTGGATTTGTTGTCTTCATTTTGTAAATTGAGAAAGCAGTTTACGAACGGTTGACGAACCGTTTATTTTTAAAAAAAAATTGTTAAATCTTAGAGATCTCCTCCAGTTTCCCTAAGTTTTTAATTTTTGTTTCTGTGTAAAAACTTGAGGCATTGAAGGCAAATCACAAAATATTCTGAACGAATTGAACAACTAATAAGTGGCAAAAATATTTTGACATTACTGAATTAAATTTAAAGTGTGCCTCAAGTCAAACATTCAAAAATATATGTGAAACAAAATGAAAAATGAATTTTAACAGTCTAACTCCAATCTTCATAGGACATTCTTGAGCCGAGATATAAAATGTTGAAGTTTATTCACTCAAATTAAAATGTTACATTGCGTAATAATCTGTGGTGTCATTGTGGCACTACTCAAATTACAATCTTTGTATTTCTTTGTTTTTCTGAAAGTTACTACACCATGTGCTAAGGTGTGATAGCACTTCTACTCTTATGGGGTGGGGTGATGAAATTAATTAAGCCCTCTCTGTGCAACATGCTATGCAAGCAAACAGAAAGTGTTCAAGGTCATAAATACCTTTTTAATTTTAGAAGGAAACCACTTAATGTGAGTTGCACAACAAGAAAGTCACAAATTATTGCGCAATGGAATATTATTTTTTTTTAAGTGAATAAATTTCACTATTTTTTTATCTAGGCTCGAGAATTTCCTATGAAGATGGGAGTTGAACCGTTATAATTCTTTTTTGTGCTGTTTAAAATGTATTTTTGAATGTTTTTATTTTTAGTTCAATTTAAGTTAGGGCTCTTCTGTGTACCATCTTATATAGCCTATTCGAGCAGAGCTTTCCCAAAAGGTGTTAAATCTCTGGCCAGTCCTTGAAAGGATAATGTGAGGTGCACCCCCCCCCCCCCCCAAAAAAAAAAAAAAAACACTAGGACTTTACTGGAAAATGCAGATCCCTGAACTCGGATAATTATAACACTCAGTTGGGTTTTATTCTTGGCTCTTGAGTGAGAGTCATGTGACAATTTGTTGTCACTAGACTATGAAATTTAAGTAAATGATTTACCTTCAGCTGCAATTTGCAATTTCTGAAGTATTACGAAAGATACTTGGAAGAGAAATAAAAACTTTATTTGCGTCATTTTTAATATAGATTTTCGGAGTGCTTCTGGTAAGCCTTATATAAATTTAAGCCTCATGTACTATTAAAACATCTTTCCATGTGTCTGCATTGAATACACTCCCTGTAATGCGCAATGCCCATGCGCATTTGCGCATATTGCCTATTTCTATGTAAGCGTATTGAACATGCGTATTGGACATTCGTGTTGAGAAATAATCGGATGCGTAAGCAAAGCAAGCCGAAAAAATGACAAACTGTGTTCCAAGTGTGGGAGAGAATTAGAGAGGAGGAGGATTTATTGGTAGGCAGTTGGACTTGTGTATTGTTACTTGAAGAAAGGGGGCAAGAGGTGGATCCGTGACATATATCGACGAAAAAAACAAAAAGAAAGGGGGCTTATCCCCACCTCGTACGAGAACTAGACTCGACAGAATTTTATCAGTATTTCCGTATGAGCAAGGAGAAATTCCCGCAAGTATTACTCCATGTTGTATATATGGTCCCCACGCGTCACAAGCGAGTTGATTAGTCAGGCTCTGGAGAGGCTGACCTTTTTTTTTTTTTTTTTTTTTTTTGAGGTGAGTAAGACACAGAACAGACTCGACTCATCTACGTGTCATAAAATGATGGGTTTTCTGACCAGCTTAATCAGCTTTCCAGCAAAGCAAAGTTTCGTGGCATTTTGTGTCGACGACTGTAGGCTACGTAGGCTAACCACGTGTAAAATCATTTGGTTAGTGCCATTAAGAATCAGGAATTCCCGTTTCACTTTCCATATAGCTGCGTAATGTGTATTCGAACATCACTACATGTAGCGTTCGGGTCATTGCGCATTGTGCATCACGCAATACAAATACATGGAAACTCGCTTTGTGCGTCAAAAACTTTGGTGGAATTGCTACACTTTTACTTTCAGTATATGACAGCTTGAATAACTATTTTTAAAACTCTTGATACACTCTCACTTTGCCACCCTGAACGCAGTGGCGTAGCCAGGATGGAATTTATAGGGGGTCTAGGTAACAAGTGGGGGCCTGGTTCCCCGAGGGTAAGGCGCGGCAAGACGATCTAAGCGGAGCTCTACCAAACAACCCACCAGATGGAAGGAAACAGCACTTCCGACGTGTTTTAAGCTGTTGTTAAGAATGGAAGGGAAGAATTATTGGAAGGCAGTACTGTACCTTACCCTTAAGGCATATTTTGTGTACGGTAAAGTATAGGAATGGTCATGTAAGAATGGTCTCCAGTGTATATGATTGCCTTGTTTCCAGTAAATCAACCAGCCATCCAGAGGGCAGAAAGGGTCTTAACCTAACAAAGTCACATTCGAGTTTGTCGTCGACACGTTCGTTTCATTTTCGAAGTGAAATGCCGTAAACGGCAGTGCAGATTATATACGGTGCGGTATCTAATTTAGTGAAAATAGGCATTTTGAAGTTATTACTTGATTTCATACGTGCGCACAAAATGTGTTTCACGTACATTCATGCGTGTTTTCGTAATTGTTACATATTTTATTTATTTATTTATTTATTTACTGTTTTTTAAGGAAATACTTCAAAGTTTTTTTCAGTTCAAACATTTTACTCTAATCTCAATTACTTTATCAAGACGCGAAAATTCTGGCGGGGGGTGAAAAATTTGTGGGGCCAAGACCCTCAGCCCCCCCTCCTGGCCACGCCACTGCCTAAATGTCAATTATCATAAGAAAAAATTTTCATTAGCATTTTAGACAATTTGGTATGGCAGGACTTTTCTACAACTTCGTCCAGCATGGAAACTATGGCCGTCAAATTAAAAGAACAGAATACTCGGATAGGACCCTTAGCTTCCAAATCTCCGCCGTATGCGCTTGCCATTATAAGCTTCAGTAGTCCAATTTAATTCCAAAAATTGGGTTACTGAAGCTTATAATTTCACCAATTTCAAAGGTGCAGCCTCTAATGAACAACTCCCGTCACCAGTTACCACGACCCTGTAAAACCTACACTTCAAAACATTTCGCTGATATTTTGAACTGTATTACACCCTGTTATCGTTCAGAGATAAAACAAATGGTACACATTTGAAGCAGAATTGCTTGCGCATGGGTTATCGAGTCGCGTGGGTCGAGGTCGAAATGGTCCAACGGCCTTTTTTCTTTAATTCTTGTAGACTTCTTAAGAATATTAAGCGTTTGACAATATTAGCATGTTGAGCATGGGCGTGGATCATGTGGGATGGAGGCGAATCCCCTTACTTTATTGGAACACTTCCCCTTACTTTATTAGAAGGGGCAGCTCCCAAAGTCCCCCACTTTTTCAAAAATGATGGAAACAATATCAGTGATTTTGGTATTTTGTATGTTTTTAACCATATCATATGGATTGCTGTGGGGACCTCCCAACCCTACAGAACCGGGGAGACAACATGAAGTTGTAGGCCTACCATATCAGGCACACATGGCAGGCAACCTAGCGGAAGGCTCGTTGTACAAAACCATACTTTGCGCTTGCTAATTATTTGCCGGCAATAGGTGTGTAGGCTAGTTGATTTCCATATGGTTATTTTTACACAATGTGTCATAAAATTATAATAATATGTCTGCACATGCATACAAATACCATATAAAGTATACACCAAAACATATTTTCATGTTAAAAAAATACAAAAGTTTCTAACCGTGGAATTAAGGGGGACGTCCCCTCCCACACCCTCCTGGCAAACGCACTCGGTTGCTTAGCTCCCTCTCCAAAACTGAAAAGGTGAAAAATTCCCCAATTTGGGGGAATATAGGTCTAGACCCATCCTTCTGATAGAATAGTTACCTTCCTTTCGAGCACCTCGTGTTTTCCTGCTGTATTAATTGTTCGTAAAAATATAGAGATATCGAAGATGGCTTTCCGGTTAGGGGAATCGTTAATTTGGTGTTAATCAATGTTGTATGGACATTTCTGATTATTTATCGAGCCGGGTAAAAAAATCTACACAGATACAAAACTAGACAGCCTCCACTACATTGTATGACAGTCAATCGCAATATTAGAACTTGATCAAGGATATTTTTTGTTAGTTTGAACCCAATGGATAAAGGTGGTGAGGTAAACATTCTAACACAAACTCCGATTTTCGGGGTACTCCCAAAAGACGGACACAACACAACGAGACCAGCGTCTTGAACATCGGAACCGCATGTCTGGCAAAGAATAAAACCTGTATAGTGCCGAAGTTCCCTTTCCTATAACTATATCAGGTAGTTATGTCTCCAAAAGGACACAAGACTTGAACTTTAAACATCGATGCTTCTACGTGCTTGAAACTGATACAACCAATAACAGGGAGGGTATATAATATGATGTAGATATCTAAACCCTGAAGTAAATAGCTCTATGATTAACATCAATTATTTAGACACACTCTTTGCAAGGGGTCTGGCAACCAAGACAGTACTTTGCTTAAAGTTATAGCCAGCTTTGCCGGGAAGTTGAAATCCTTTCCACATATGGCCCTGATGCTGGTATATGATTCTTGATCATAGCTATCGATATTTGAGGAGATGTCTAGCTGTATGATAAAGCTTTCAATACCTGTTAGTAATGGTAACGGAATAGTTTGATGAGCAAATACCAACTGCCTTATACGGTTTACGTCACAGACTCAATTCTAACAATGGCATTTATTTAAGCATCTACATTGCCCCAACTTTCGAACTTAAAGGCCCAGTTCTCTCACAACAAACAGTACCAATTCTCCTAACATTACGTTCTAACTTAACCCTTTACCGTTGTTTGGGTCCTTTTGGACCCATACGGAGAGCTCGGCTGTCACCCATCTTTACTGTTTCACGCGGAGCTCGAAACTGCGAGTATCTACCCGAAAATTCGGCCACAACAACGAGAGAGACAATAGTTTAAGGTCACGGGGTCAATGGCCTACGCAAGCTGATGCGGGGCGTGCTACGTCCGCTTTTCCGTCCGCTCTCGAAGCGCGCAAATATGCCCCGATCGGAGCACAACGGTAAAGGGTTAAGCCCCTCCCACAGTTGTCTGAAATTCATAGTTATCCAGTTACAATGTCAGTTTATTGCTTCAGGGTGAGTATGGAAAAGCTCTGTTTGTATAACCAAAACACTCTCAGTACAGTTCATGCTGTGTAATAAAAGCTTTGATAATCTGCATTGTTTGAATTTACAGTCAATCAAAAAGCTGAACCAATGGAGAGTCTCTGTGCCCCCCTTCAAGAAGTGTAGTTTGAGGTGAGAGGATTGGCCCTTTAAGTTCTAAACAAACATAAAAATTAGTCGATTCCGCTAAACATAACGACCCTTCATGTGTAACGTGTATTGGAAGTTACATAGGTCATTATTTGATAGTGCACCTATAGTTTCCAAAATTTTATTTTGTCTTCAAACCATGTCACCTGTCATTATGTCAGATTAACCCTAGTCTTGGCCACAACTTAGTGAATCCTTGACCTTTCCCCTTTCACGATTCACTAATCCATTAGAGTAATGCTGTAGAACGTTAAGTGCACACCCTAAAAATAGTTCTTTTAACTCTGGTTTGGACCAAATTTTGTCAGGATCGCCTGCTAACTGGGTAATAAAAGTCCATGAATAGGCTGTTTAAAAAATTGCTGTCAAATGGCGGAGATTTTCCGTTTTTGTGAAGAGGTTAGGGGTGGGTGTACCCTTCAAAAATTTTAAGTCCTTCTAGCTCAAAATCTAAACCGTCATGGTAAGTAAATTTTGGAGTGCCATAATGGGCACACTTGTCAGCTATCAAGTGATGGGTGTCTTGAAATAGCTATGAACTTGGACAAGTCTGCAGCGGCCTCGAAACGGAGCTAATTTAGTGTGTAAGTCAATGGGGACATTATGAAGGGGGGGGGGTGAGACCTTTATCTCCACATCACAAGCTTGTGTATGTAGGGAGCGCTATAAACATACGGCTCTGAAACTGCGCTTTCGTCCACTATGAGGAATGACATGCAGTGATAAGGGGTGCTATATAGTTACATGAGATTTCGGACTGTAAAGGACACAACCTACGGTAAGTTACCGCAGGGAGAAAGTACCACCGTCTTAAAGGCATATTTCGGAGAAAAAAATGTGCAGAAAAATATTTTCTTTCAGGAGATGGAAAATGCATCTCAATAGTTTATTGCGTTGTGGATACACTTATTTTCATAGTAATGCACTTTTTCTTCAAATTAGGTGCATTATGGGAAAACTGTGATGTCATCGCAGCATATAACATTTCATTTAATTTGTTTATAGTTTTGTCGTTGCTATATAATCAGCAACTTTCTTGCTACTGTATTGTTTTATGCATTAACTTCAGGAATAGATAAATTCCAACACACTCAAATTTTTAAGGACAAACAGTATATTCACGTAAAAGGGAAAATGAATTTTAGGTAATGTGTGATACATAACGCTCTATTACCAATGATGCGGTAAGAAATTGGGGATTTTTTAACAAAAATAATCAATTTTTAAAATGTAATATCTTAAGTTAGGAAAGGATATTGCTGCACGGTTTGGAAAAAATGGTCCGGAATATTTTTCTTTCATATGACACCCTAGTCAACATCCAGCAAAATATTCCTCTAGTACAAGACGGTGCAAATCTATGCTATGCTCAATCCCGCAACCTGTAGATTGGAGCTTTGAATAATCCGCTCTGCTTAACTTAGACTAACGCCCTCTTTAAAAAGATCAAAATACCTTTTATCATCCAGTTGGTGCCAATGTGATAAACATTTGTAAATAAATTTGCCAATAGTTATCATGAAGTTCCGGTACACCGTATATTCTCTCAGTAATGAAACGTGCGCTATTTACATTTCAAAGGTCAATTTTAAACAATTTTCGAATAACCATTGAGTTACAAAACCTGTATAGATTTACAGCGATTAAACCATCTGAAGGTGCAAATGTTTCTCTTTTAGATTTAATGCAATTTCTCCATCCAAAACAAAGGGCCATTAAATAAACAACGAACCCATTAGCACAAGCAATTGCTCATAATATAGATGGACATATTTCATTTTTTATCAAGGACACATGCGGTTAATTTACACCGATGGCGTAGCCAGAAAAATTGCACACGAGAATAATATTTCGAAGTCGAGCAGTAATGGCAAAACAAGTGACTTCATAGGAAGATTGTCATATGTACCTTTACTCCATTCCTGAGATATTAAATGCTGAATTTTATTCACTTCAATCCATCAAGTGCGCAAATATTTGGGAAATTCTTGTTGTATAACTCACTTACATGCATTTTTCCATTTGAAATATAAACACGTTAAAATGGCCTTGAACGCTTTCCGTTTTCATTATTAGCATGTTTTACAGAGGGAGCTTATATGGACCAGCCTTCAACGCATACCAGTAACTTGGAATTGGAATCACATTTTGGTACAAGCTGCAGTAGGTTTCCAAAATACAAAGAAATGCAAAGACTGTAATTTAAATAGTACATTAATGGTTATCGCAAATTATTGCGCAATATTAGACGGTGGCGACACTAAGGGGGCAAGAGGAGGGATTCCCCCCTCAGCTTTTTTCCTAGCCCCACTTGTTTCCTCCCCAGTTAGGTCAGTTAGGAGTTAGGTTAACCGGGAAAATAAATAATATGCCTCTCCTGGGACTTGATTTTTTATCCAGAGATGTGCTAAAACCTCAGAGCTTCAGGTAGCGCCCCCTGAATACTCAGCCACAGGAGCGGACTGTGTCCTTCTTGCTCGGTTCCGCACTGGGCCAGAATATTTCCCCCCAAGATTTTCCTTTTCCCGTGGTCCCTTCCTTCCCCCCGCCCCCCATGTTGAAATTCTTGTGTCGCCACTTGTAATCTACCATTTTAAAATTTAATGAATTACTTGAACATTCTACGTTTGTTATCAATAATATCCTATTGAAGATGGGAGTTAGACTCTTAATTCATTTTCCATGTTCTCTAAGCTAGCCGCATTCTACACGACTTCGCACACCGCAACTCAACTCGATCGTCGCATCAACTGTGATTGGTAATGTTAAAACCAGTTGTAAGTAGACTTGGCCAAGTCTCTCATGAGTGTTCAGCGGGGAGTTAGCAACTTTCTCTTCAAAATCCCCCTACTTCAGCGTAGTACAGAATATCGTACTTTCCTTTTATCAAATACGCCCTCAATCGGTCTATTAATTCTATCGTTTCTCAATCTCGTTGAGAAGCGATACCTTAATAGACCGATAGAGGGCGTATTAGAAAAAAGGCAAATACAGTATGCTGTACTGTGCTGAAGCACTGGATTTGTGTAGAGTTGGTGTTGTCAGCTCCCCGGGGAACACTCACGAGAGACTTGGCCAAGTCTAAGTTGTAAGTGGCGCCGACTTCAGTCGTGAAGAACTAACTGAAGTCGGCGCGACTCGACTGGTCTACATCTGCCAATCACAGTCGCAGACTCACGTACATTACACCGCAGGAGATCCGACGATAGAGTTAAGTTGCGGTGTACAAAGTCGTGTAAGTGTGCGGCTAGCTTAATACATATTCTTTTGATATTTCAGACGTTGGGTACACTTTAAGTAACGCCGCAGCTAACAACAAAACTCTATTACGTGTTTCTTTATCCCTAAAAGGGTTTTAAATGTTCGTTTTCCTCTAGGAAAATTCTGTCCTATTCCTCTAGAAAAGATGTTTACACATGCAGTCATTGCACATTATATTACTCCTTAAAAGCCATTGGACTCACAGAAATCAGTTAAGCTCCTTTTACAAATGAACACTCGGGGATTTGCAACACATTTCTCTGCGACTTTCCGCAACGCCCTCTTCTTGGACCCTTACCATATATCTAACAACATCTGTTTCACGGAGTGACGTTGTCTAAATTGTTTCAACGCTTACCAGCAACGACCATATTTCATATCTCTGATTACACGATGTCGGAAATATTCAAGTTTTGTACATCACCATTTATCTCTTACTGTAGCCCCTCCTGGTCTAGCTCAAGTAATACTGCGTTGAACAAAAATTATGGAGGGTCCAAGGGTGCTAAGTAGGACAGGTATGAATGTGGACAGTTTTTTGTTTCGAAATCTCCTGTCCTCAGGTACTTTCCCAACTAGTATTATTTACTTATTTATTTTCTCTTCTGAGGAGAACCCTATTCGACAAGTCACCTTGTGTTTCAGAGTAATATATTGATAATATGTTTCGTTCTGTATACTTCATCAATACTATGTACCCCAAACAAAAGAAATGAAAATATCTAAACTCGGACTGATATTTATAGTTACTCCTTGAAGATTGAATGAAAGTACCTATAAGTGAAGTCATATGCATCATAAATAACGTACAGAAGGTGGCTTCCACTGCAACGTTTTAGTTCACATTTCAATATGTTTTCTGAATGTTTGGTCAAATTTAGTTTCAATTTCCTCTTAGATGCAAACATTTCATCATATACACTTTTACACACTAAACTTGAGGGTAGTAGAGTCATATCGGTGAGTTGTTATACAACTAACTCCCTGGTCATAGGAAGCCATAGTATCAATAATACTGGAATGTTTACTAGCTGTGTATACTGTTTCTGCTGTGTAATTGTAATAGTTTACTTAACAGGATCCTTCGTTCAAGGGGCAAACTTCAACAGGAGATAGATATGCCATTCTGTGATTTCGTCAGATAAGATGAAAAGAGGTTAAGCTTTAGTAAGATAAATGAGGTTTACTTGGCCTGTGACTAAGTTGTGTAATACTAGATATTAAACGGAAGAGCAGTCGTATCATAGTTATGCTGAAGCAACAGCTCACAAATGATTTCTTATTTCTCTTCAAAATATCTTCTTACAGTTTGCAGATTTCATTATACCGACTGTTGGTATTCCAGGTAAACAAACAGTTACTCCTTGTCATCCAGGAGAAGAAACATTGTCATATGACAGTCAAGAGCCAATCATAGAGCAGGACAGTCCACACTGCTTGTAGTTTGGGTGACCGCATTTCTCTTTTAAACTGAAAAAACATCCAATCATATATATCTTGGGAATGTGAGCAGTGGTGCCCATCCATCATTTTTTCTTTCCCTTTTTGACAAGCCTCTGAGTCACTGTACTTGAACTTACATAAGCAAGTTCCGGGTAGGTCTATCATACACTGAATCTTCTCAGCATGCCATGTACAGTTTCTAATAACTAGTTTGGTAATTCGTTGCCGCATGGAATTGTGGGGCACAACGTGGGATAAAAATACCAAGCTCAGAACATAATGCACGGCGTTCCCTTGTTTTCGTGCAATGCGTACATACAACACTAATTATAAATCTTAATAGCCAGGAATCAGCCCTATATACTTTATAGCAGGTTAAAATGCATATTTTTACCCCAAAAAGGCGATTCAGACAAAGTTCACTGAACAGAACCAAACCTATATGAACACTCCTTTAATTGTGGTTGGATTAAGAAAGAATGGTGTCACCAAATGTTCATCTGTTCATGTAAACTCAAAATTTTGGTACACGTGTTGTAAGTGCGTTTGTTTATCCCGGAGATTTGGATGATAAGCATATGCGCATAGCCACCAAAACGAATTAGCGAACTCGCTTGTTATAAATGCGATAAGACTTGGTTGAACTGACATGTAATCCATCGTAGTATCAAGACTGTTCAACTTTGGGTAAACCGGGTGAAATAATTCTCATACCAAAGGAGAAATTCCAATTAAAAGACAAGTAAAAATGAAGATTTTATTCTTTAACTTAGAAACAATACTTTTTTATAAAGCCCCTTCGATTTTCTGGCGAGGAGCTGTAAGGGGTGGAAAGAACTCTCTGAGGAGGGACTCTTAAAGAGTTGTTATGCTCGCTGAAGGTAGCTTCGTCATCAAAACGACGCAGATTTAACTTACAAACGATTTTCCTGTAATGACTGGTAGCTGCGTTTGAAAAGTGTGGGAGTCAAGAGTGCTTTGGCTGCCTGCTTCAGCAACTGCCTTTGTCTGCTGGGCCACCGATTAAGTAATACGTCAGCCGGAATCACACTGCAATGAATTCGGATAGGATCCCGATCCGATTTTTTCGAATTTTGTTAAAATCTTCGCGAGCTTTGATCGGAAAAACCAAAAATATCCAACCAGCGTAAATATAAATGTTGTACTGCAGAACTACGTAAATTAAATTTATGCTGATTTTTTTGTTACGCCATATCGATAGACAGATTTTATTGGACCACACTTTCCGATAAAAAATTGTATGTCCGTGTGACGTCACGAAAACGTCAGTTGGCTTTTTATCTTTAAAGACATCAAATGCAAGTGATATATTCACCCTGGTTGACAAATTTTTGGCTCTTTTCGACCACACATAGAGAAAAGATTTCATATATAAAACAAAACAAAAAAGCAGTAATCGGATCGGAATCCGTTCCCAATTTGTGTTAGCCTAGTGTGATTGAGGCTTAACGCTAAGTGGGGAACCCGGAGTACCCGGAGACTCCAGGCACTTCGAGCGGGATTTGAACCCAATTGGTGCAGAACAGCTGGAACAGACCACTCTGCCAATCGACGACCCGTGGTTTGTTTGAGGCTATTTAACACAAGTTTACCATAAAGTCCAGGGTGATGTTGATATTTTAGCTTATATTCAGGATTGGGATTAACTGAGCAGAGTCAACATGCATCATTGGTATTATCATTTAACATACTGTATCACGCTGACTAAGCACGAACATTTAATCAGAGAATTGTTGTTTTATTAACCTTTCATGATTAAATTCTCCATGAAAAGTCTTCGTGAATTTACACTCGTTAGATGGTAAATAAATGTTAATTGTACACTTTATTATCAGGTGTCAGTTTGTCTTATCAGCTATCTGGTAAGATGTCTCTCGTGTGTATTTTCCTTAAATGTATGTTATAGTTCAAAATGATATGAGTCAATTGCACTTTGTTGCATAAATAGTGCAAATGTATAGATTACCTGATGTTACTTTGCTATAGCGCTTATAGGAAGGTTACAGTCGTGGATTACGAAGGCAAAACACAAACAACACCAATAAAGTAATTATTTTTAAAATGAGAGATGCAGATGATGCAACATGATAAAGGAAAATATTTGACGATTGATGGAATGAGTGCATGGTCATTGTTTAATGGCATTAGAATTTGAATATATTAGCTCGACTGCTAATTAAGTCTGTATTGTTATGACGGCTGGCTACCCAGATGATCAATTCAGCCGAAGACTATAGCTTATAATCAGGTGGTCCTTAAAACCCACCCCTACTTTAAACGTGAACATTCCGCTTTTTGGTTTCCCGAAAGGGAAAACCTATGGAGTCGTGCAGAAAAGACTTTTGCAAAACTATAGTGTACACTGTAAAAAATGTCTGTGCATTTACAGAAAATAAAATAAAGAAAAACAAAAGAATACATAAAAAGTGCTGTCAACTGATTGACAGCACTTTCATGTATTCTTTTTGTATTTCTTTATTTTTTTCTTCTGTAATTGTACAAAAATTCTGTAACATTACAGACATTTTTTACAGTGTAGGGTCGTGCATTTTAGTGTTGGTGTATACTATGGTTCGTTGATTTCCCCAACACGACGTGAAATCATTGAAGAACTTCATATTATTCACACTCTAAAGCCAATACCCTGCTTTATCGAAAATTGGTTTTGATGACTTATCCGACGAGATCATTTTTAACGTGGGCAATTTGTGTGCTCTTTTTCTACGAAGAATACACTGTAAAAAATGTCTGTAATGTTACAGAATTTTTGTACAATTACAGAAGAAAAAATAAAGAAATACAAAAAGAATACATAAAAGTGCTGTCAATGAGTTGGTCGCAATTCCCTTTCCTAACTCAAGATATGATCTCACTTTAAGGATTGGTTATTTTTATTAAAAATAGCTCTGCTTTTCAACAAAGCCACAAAAAGTTATGTAATGGGCACATATAAATAGGCACATTGTCTCTGATTTCTTTTGCTTTTCTTTTTAATTTAAAGTCCTTTTTGTCATTGAAATTTGATACTGTTGGGATGTTTAAATATCTTTGCCTGTAGATCAGTTAGCATTATCCTTCACAATACGTAGCGTACAAAAAACACTGTTGCTTAATATTGCCTACAGCGGCATCAAAATTACAAAGAAATTGAATGCAATGTCAAATTAGTGTTCCGCGATGACATTGCAGTTTTCCCATGATGCACCATACCACAAGAAAAAGTTATATTACTGTATAAATTTCTATCATCCGAACGCTATATGCTACTGAGGTACAATTTTCGCCTCTTGAAAAAAATATCTCTTGAAGTTAATGATCTTTGTCTCCGGAATATGTCTTTAATTTATCCTTTATCAGTTTTGATTATAGACTGATAGATGTCTTGGAGTGTCGCAATAAGTATAGCGTGGTTCTCTCCAGGAGCCAGCCACTAGGTTGTAACTTCTGTTACAGTCCATAGTAAACTAAAAATAGACACCTGTACTCATAAAGCCTTGCTTTTTTTGATGTGAGTTTCCAAGCATATCGTCGTTGGTAGACAGAACCTTCTAGCTTTTTATTACCTTGCAGTAACAAAATTTCCCCAAGGCTAACACCTAAGCTCAGGACAAGTATGGAAACCATCACACCCCACCACTCCCCCCCCCCTTCGGCAAGAATAGGCATGAATAAAGTCGGTTCCCCACTCTTTGCCAATTTCTGAGACCACGAAAAGGTTATCCAGTGGAAGAGTGTTTGCTTGCAAATATTCGCAAGAGCTCGAAAAAGGTCACAAGAGGTCGCAAGGTTTTAAAACATGTTAAAGTCTTGTGATATCTTGCGATCATGCGAGCTATGACTGCTTCCGAGTTCTTGCGACCAGCACTAGACCGTCGTCGTGAAAGATCGTAAGGAATCACAGGAGTTCGCCAGCGCTTATCACTGGGCGACCGTTATCGTCACCGTCAGATTGATGGAGCTCACGGTGTACACTTTAAAGGCCAATTCACACTACAGTGATATCGGATCGGATTTCGCTCGGATTTTTGTGAGTTTTAATTAATATCTCCTCCATCTAGTTTGGGCGAAAAGAAACAAAAATTTGCCAAACTGTGTAGATGTATGAATTGTATCGCAGGACTACGAAATTCTACGTTAAACCAATTATTCCGTGATGTCACATCTGCAGACAGCTTTTATCGGATATGCATAGTCCGATAAAAGATATTTGTCAAGGTGACGTCACGACACGAAATAAGCAGTTTATATTTCATTTCCGTGGTCCTCTCATAACGACCATATACCGTATTTACACAGGATGGCAATGGATGGAGGTAATCCGATATCGCTGTAGTGTGACTTGGGCTTAAAAATAGGTAATTGGATAAAACGATCACAAACACTGGTCACGTTTGTGTGACAGTACTGAAATTGGGAAAAACCTGTCCAAAATTGTGGAATTAATGGGTGAATCATGTGGTCAAATGCCGCTTTGTTGAGAAACCAGTTACCGGTATTTCCAAAGAAAAAATACCGGTAAATAAATTTTTCAGTATTGTCTTATACGTAATCAGCGATTGGTGAACATTTTACCCGACTGCTTTTATAGTGTATTGGCGATGAATGTACACCGGGCAACGCGTCCGATTGATAGGTCTCATGATGCACTGACGATGAACGTTCACTGACGCAAACACGAAATTATGGAACACGTTACCAAACTGAAACAGTATCTCATTGATACTGGTCCGTAAAACTCCATCTAACTAACTAACTCATTGATACTAATATTGTATGATTTAGATTATGAAGTAAGATTATGCTAAAATGTCATGAGTTCATCGCAAAGTAAATATTTCATTTGTCTTCCCATCATCACTGGTTTACTTGACTATATATTATCTCCTTCTTGCCAATTCTTCAATCAGTCAATGACTAGACTATTTTGTGTTTTCTCTTCACTCAGCTTTTATGTAGTGTCGGTATTCACAACAGTGGTGTAGTCGAAACCGGCATATCCGAGACCGATACCAGAGGGTGTCTAGACCGAGACCGATAGTATATGTTGCATAGGGAAAAAACTGTCCACAATTTCGAATACCTTTTTACCTACTGTAACTCAAGTTAGGCTACTTTATGCTCTAAAATGACATGTAGCTCAGTCCCAAAAGTGCATCATCATTGATTTTGTACATGTTTTATCATATGCATGACTGTATGCGACGGGAGGCCGGGGCTAAGGGCCAATTGGCCAAGACCTTGCTTTGCTGAATCGGGCATACTTCAGTGCCCCAGTGGGACAGATATTATGCCCTAGTCGGGGATCCAGAAAAGTGCAAAAGGTCACCGACTCCAGGTACCCAACCAGAGCATAATCTGTGCGCCACTGAGGGACCAATGTCCGCCAGATTCGGGAAGGTAATGGCCATTTGTGGGTTGACAGCCTCCTACCCGGCCCAGTTGGGCCTGCTCATCAAATCAGAGCCAGTAAGTGCTACAGGCTTTAACTCACAGAATAAAGATAAAGGGCCAGTCATTTCACCCCAACCTACAATTATCGTAGTGGTCTACAAAAATTACCTATTGGTTCAGTTCTTTTATTGGCAGCTAGTTAAAACAACGCAGAGTATTAAATCTTAAATTACATAGCATAAACTGTAAATTGAGTGTTTTGGCACATTGCTCTTATATAGTCATCCTGAAGCAAAGAACTGAGATTGTGACTGGAAAAGGATGAATTTTAGACCATTGTGGGAGGGGCATAAGTAAGGAGTTTAGGAGAATCGGTGAGAGATTTGGGCCTTATAGATGGAGTATGTGGATTCATTGCATGAATACTTTTTTCTCAATGATTAGCTTATTTTTCAAAGCAATTGGCGTTTTTGAAAAGTAAACTCAGTCTATGAGTTTATAAAGGTAAGTTCACTAGGTAAGGTTCAGTGAAGCAAGCAACTTTTATGAAGGGGGGGGGGGCATGCAGTATGTTGAGTAATTGCCGGTAGGGGAGGAATCTAAGGGATAGGGTTCCCTTTACCCCTATAAAAATTCTTGGCTTTTTCAAGGAACTTAAATACAAAATGGTGCAAGATTTTTAATTTTACAGGAATAGTCCTGGTGGTGGTTAATGGGGTAAAACTAACTTGACATTTTGTGTCTTTATATGCAATCAGATGCCATGAACGGTACCGGTGCCTATTCGAAGTAAAATTTGTTTTTAAATTTGCATACTTTTAGGAGTCAAAATTAAAGAGCATCAGTGATGGGCTTAAGGGCAAGGGAGCATATCAGTTTTTTTTTATTTTTATGCACCAAAAAAGTAATTCTTTCATAAATACGATACTATCTGAGTTGAGCCATCAGTTGGCGTGGAGAGAAAAGAAAAGCTTGGAAAATCTCTGTTCCACAAATGGTCGAAAATTGTGTTATCATGCTTTAAAAGTGTATCTTAATAGTCTTCATTTTTAGATTTCTTTGGCAATAATAAAAATCCAGCAATTTTCTCAGTACAGAGATAAGAAATTTATCACAAAATGAACCATAATATTAGATGAAATGGCATTTAATCTTCAGGGGAAGCTACAACGGAATTGAAAATATGCTTATATTTCCCTATTGCAAGTGTTGGCTAGATTCAAGATCTAGTGAGTTGATGCAATTGTGTATGTAACTGTCCAAACTTCCGACTATAAATGGTTTAACTCCTTACACTTGTTGCATGATAAATGTAAAACTATTGCTCACCGCACCTTAACATCCTTCACCCCTGCCCCTTTCTCGTACGTCTTTCCCGGCTGCTGAACGAGCCTTAAAGATTGCCCCTTCCCTCTCTGAATTGTTTTGTAAAAGGTGGCTGTCCTTACATGCAATCTGGTGCAACATATGCTACTTTCTGTGAAGAAGGGGGTGCGGTAGCATGACCCAAATGCCCCTCCCTGGGCACTTCACTGGTTGGGTAAGTTAAATTTATTGATGTCCATCATAAAATAACAATGGACAAAAGGCACTCACTTAAAAAGTAAAGTTATCGATGCATCATATAATTTAAGTAACAATTCCATTTATTATTTATCGCATGTTAATAAAAAGTAAAACAACAAATTTTTGGCAGGTCTCGAAGCGAGACCAGGACAATTTCCTAGACCACAAGGGTCCGAGATCGAGACCGAACCACAGGGTGTCGAGACCAGGAAAAACCGGTCTCGAGCACTACAACACTGATTCACAGTACTAAACGTCAAAGAAACATTTCTCGCTATTAAAAAAAAAACCGCAAAAGATAGAGAGAAAAAAGCCATTTAATGAGTATTCGCACGCCACTGAATATGTTCCTCTGCAACATATCAAACCTGATTTTGGCCCTCGACCATTCTTTGAAATCTCCTACATTCTAGATTTATGGTTCAATCTGCAATTATTTGTGACTGTCTTGTTCCTTTTCCCACCCAAGCCATTTCGGTTATTAATATCTCATTTTGGGATTTGCATTATCTTGAGATCAAGTAAGCATTAGTGTTGGTCGATCTTTCCGAAGAAAATCTACTTAGTGACGTTTGAACGTAAATCATTGTCGAATTAGTACCATTTAATTCTCATCAACTATTTCACGTGAACTCATTAACACCCAACGTGTGGAGCACTTGCTAATGCTGTTGACAAAGATATCACAGGGTTTCAACGCAATGTAACGGGTGGATATGTGATGTTGATGCAGGTTATGGTAGAATAACTCTTGTTAAGTTCTGATGATTTCCAAGAAGTGATGATGCATGCTTGAGATACTGATATCCAGTGGCGTAGCCACGGGGAGGATTTGGGGGTTAGAACCCCCATAACTCAATCTTGCAATGCAAAAACACCTAAAAACGGACTTTCCTCTCTATCCTTAGACTTTTCCCTCATATCGTGCCCCAACCACCTCCTCCCATGACACCAAAGTCCTCCCCACAATCCTGGCTTACGCGCCTGGTGATATCTAACAGCTTTCTAAATAATCCCAACAGAAGATCTCAACACTACCACCGGCGGCCCGCGTACCAAATTGAAACTTCAATGCAATCAATTTTAAACCCAAACTAAACTTTTCCTGGTAATTTGACAGTTAAACAGTTTATTTCCATCATCATATTTGGAATCACAATGTTCATAAAAAATTTACTATTGGTGGTATGCATGGAAAAGGAGAAAAAAGGAAGTGCAATAGCCTACTTGTAGCCTAAATCGTTTTCGCCTACAGCTATGTAAAATATAAGAACTGGATAACCTTTTGATGGAAGTACAGTCTAACGAAATTTTCAATCAGTTTTCACAGCTCTTTGAACAAAAACAATTTCAAAAATTGCAGAGTATTACAGCTCATATTACACAGCATGTATTGCCCTGAAAGTGTTCTGATTATACATTTGATCTCACCATGTAACAATAAACTGAGGTTGTGTCTTGACGAGGATTAGTTTTAGACAGTTGTGGGAGGGGCTTAAGTAAGTAGGTTAGGAGAAATAGAACAGTTTGATGTGAGAGAGTTACAAAGGCTTTAGGTTACATCAAATTTTGATATGTTAGAGTGGTACTCATTCTAAGCATTGTGGTAAAATTTGCACTGAAATTGGATGTGTGGTACTCAAGATATGAGCAGGTTAAATTGTCACATTTTAAACAAAAAAAGAAAAGAAAAAAGAACTTGAAGCAAGCACACAGTCATTTTTGTCTTTAAACTTCACAACCAATTTTATGAACACTTTATGAGAATGCGATTGCACAAGTTGCATGAAAACTTTATAAACTTTGAATTTATCACAGGGATGTCCTATCCCCATGTCTTCAAGGTAATTAAACACAATAGTCATAAAACAAAGGGTAACAAAGGATTCATTGTCAATGTGAGGAAGAGATATAACTTTCGCTGTCCTTTCCCTTTGGAACACAAATTTTAGTGACTTCATTTACTGATATCTTGACAAATACGTGTCAGATTTGAATGAAAAATTTCACCACCCTGTGTATATTTGGTTCCTCTTTCATATATGAAAATGAAATGTTTGCCCAAAATTTCCGTCAACGCGTTCATGCTTTTTCCATGGACATCATCATACAAATTATTTGAACATTCGTTGGTAAGTTGTATGAAACATGCAGCTTAAAATTGAACACATTTAGACATGTTGAATGTTGATCATTTTTTCAAGCGCAAGCATTCCCTTGTATCATCGTTTCGTAATGTTTTCCCAACTTTTAACCATGCAGCCGGGGTTTAACTAGACAGAAGAATGTTATGATACTGCCTTAAGCTGACTTTTCATACTTCCGTAATCCGTCATTCGACGTAAGTCAAATCTCTACCATATACATATCTACGACACGACCGATAGAATTTTTCTTTCTGTTGTGACGTGAATCATAGAGGACTGTGCTACTACAGCCATCTGACGTACGTAAAACCTCAAAATACGGATCGGGTAGCGATTCAATCGGGGACGGATAACGGATGACGGACGGCGGACATATGGAAAGGGTATACAAAAGCCGAATTTTGCGGATGATACATGATGGGTGACGGATCAAAAAAAAAAAAAAAAACGGATACACGGAAAGTCAGCTTTAGCAAAGATACTCAAATAAATGCGTTGTATACACAAAGTGACAGCCAATCAAATCATTAAATTTGATACAGATGGAATCATGTGTTTCTGAAGTTCCATTCTCAGGTCATATCGCAGTCGGTCAGACAGCTTTTACAGATGAAGTTTAGTAGAACAGCTTAGTCAAGTAATCAGAAGCTCAAAGTACAATGATTATTTATTTATTAATATATATATTATTACTTATTGTTAATGTTTAGCTGATCGTGATAACCTTAAGTCACTGTTTAAGTAATTTATCTTGATAGCCTTTGTTTTTTCTGTCCCACGACTCTTGTGAGAACCACTTAGGAGACTACTCTTTGTGGTAACTACTGGTGTATTCGTCTCGTCATAACTTCTGAATTGGTTTCATAGGGGGTAAGTGGGTAAAACTTATGCTTGCTTTTTTGATTTACTAAACTTTATAATATCAGGGTAGCAGTTCTTTCATATAAAAGTTACTCAACCTAAAATTATTTCCTTACACATTTCAGTGAAAATTATATAAAAGTTGAACAGACACCTTATGCCATGCACCTACATTTACCTCAGGTATGGCAGATAGAATTATTTTGCTATGTGGGATTTTCAAGTAAACTAAAAGTCACATTATACTCCTTACCGTATACCATATTTTTTTACATCTACATGAAACTAGAGTAGCAAAGCTACTGTCGCTCGATCCCTTTAAGGTAAACAAAATCGGTAGAAGACACCTGACCTAACCTACAAGTATAGTTTTGGTATAACCTAACCTAACTTTGAAGTTTCAGGTCACAAAAAGTGGGAGGGGGATTTTACGTTAGTGTCCCTTCCACTCAAAAAGTGGAGGGACATGTCCCCCTGTGTCCCTAATCGACACCCATTTTTTAACCACATTATGAGGGAAATGGCCTCCCGCACGAGCTTGGACCTTATTTAGGTTCATCCGGCCGAAGATATTCAAATTTCCTGTGCATACATGTGCTCGGTCGTAAATGCCGCAACCAGGGGTGATCATAAAACAAGCTGCACCTTTTTTTCATTTTCATGGACTTATCTTTATTAAAACTTTTTTAAGTGCTAGAAACTAGATTAGTTTTAAAACCTTACATCGGAACGCACACTCGATGTTTCTTGAATCTATATGACCTCTAACAACACCTCACTGGTAATGGAACGATAGCGGTCTTAATTACCCATCACACTCTATAATAAATCATGAAACATAAAACTAAGGAAGACATGACTTCCATATTAATTAGTCATCCATTAATTAGTATCATGGTCTCTTCTGATATCATAGAGCGCACATCACACTTATGAATTCTGTACTGTCCCATTCCATTCAAATAAATAAAACACTTTAGATGGCTTTTCAGTGGTTTACACATCTCGATAGCTTTAAGATTTATGGATTGCTTACATCCTTTAAGTTACTAAGTTCAAAAATCATAGAACACAGCATTAATTCAAAGTACTTATTTTCTGAAAAGATGAAGTGTGCTCCTTTCTGCACCGCGTACATTAGAGTATTCGCTTCAACAACAACGTGAACGTATCATGGTAGCACTGAAGGTCACAACCCCCAACCAGTACCAGTGACCGCGTGTTTTGTCTTACGGTAAGAGCATCCGCCTCTCACGCGGAAGGCCCAGGTTCGCTTCCCATGTCGAGTCATACCAAAGAAACCTACAGCCGTTGTGCGTGATGCTCCGCAGAAGCAATGGAGTATAGGGAAAACAATCCAGTGAGCTACAACTGGAAAGAGACTTGAACCAATAGGTTGGAAACTGGGCCGTTAAACTCTATCTAACTAACCAACCAGTACCAGTAAACAAAAGATGTTACCCCAAAATATGAAGCTATGACTGAGAGCGACTTGAAGGTTTCCACCCCACCCCTTTAAAGATTCAGTTCAGTTCAGTTCAGTTCAGTTCAGTTCAGTAAGACATTTATTCCAATCTCTTACCATAATATAAAATACATAACAACATTCTGAGAGTGGTAAAGGTAACGACATTACGGTATGTAAGAAATCATGCTTAAACATCACCACAAAATAATTACTTTACTTAACAAAACAAAGTAAGAGACTGAGGACTGGCAACTAAAAGCTCCTAGGAGCTTGTGGGTGTTGACAACCCTTAAAAAACAAACAGAATATGCGACAAAAGGGAAGAGAAACACAAAGACACGGAAGAACAAAGACGGAAGTTCAAAGGTAGTTTGCAATAAAATGAACTTTAAGCTGCTTTTTAAATGCATATGGTGTTTTACACTTAGTAACTTCAAAGGGTAAAGAATTCCATAATTTTGCTCTTATAAATCGAAGACCAAGTTGAGATGACCGAAGTTTACAAAGGGGAGGGATAAACTGATTTGAAGTACGACAAGGGTAAGGGTAATGACTATCCCGAAACTGAAAATGAGTACTAAATATCTGAACTTATCTGAAGTTATCTCCGTTAAGGTCCCGACCTCTTTCCTGCCCTAGAAAATTTCGAGTCCTGGATATACGTCCGTGTTGTTTTTCTTTTTACAGATAACAGCTCCTCAATCAAAATGGCCGACAAAGCTAAGTTCGAGCTCAATGAAAACTCTGATGGCTCCATAGATTATGCGAAAAAGAAGGAAGGCATTTACTGTTCCACAGGACAAGTGGTCTTTTTCGGTTTTGTGGCATGTTGTGTTATTGCTGGGGTTGGTCTTATATCTTACTATGTGCCTGATCGTACATGTGTCTACGAAGCCCCTACCGCAAATCCCACTACAGAGTCCCCATCTCCTATGATAACCGAAGAAAGTCGAAGCTCGGAGGAACCATCAAGTAGCACCATGACACCTACACCTACTCCTGAATTTTGGAACGGCCGATTGGACCCAGATATAATGATTCCACGATCGTACGACCTGATCCTTCAGCCTTGTCTCTATTACGAGTGTGGAGCTGACATGCGATTTAAATTCTACGGTTGGGTCGATATCAGCATTGAAGTCGGTCAAGAAACTGACGAGATTAAGATGCATATCCTTGATATCGAAGTATCAAATATAAAAGTTACACCAATAGTGGGAGACGACACAAACATCTTCCACAGCTACGATATAGATACTTACTATGAATTCTTGATCATCAAGACCTCCATCCCGCTCAAGAAGGGGACGGATTATCGCGTGTCTATTGAATACATAGGCAACCTTACAGACGGTTTAGCTGGCTTTTACCGTAGCTCCTATAAGAACGAAGCTGGGGAAACAGTGTAAGTAGCACTGATATCTTCAGCTTTGTCTTAAGTCAACGACCGACTCTCATGAATCGTATGATGTAAGGGTTAAAACAAATCCAGACTGCGTATTGTCCCCCCCCCCCCATCTTCCCCCTTTTCTTCATTACCGATACTAGTGATGCTTCAGTCAATTGCTACTGGCATATTATTTACTTAACTTTTTAGATGTCTTGTCTCAGAATTAATCCAAAGTTTCTTTGAATTTGAATCCTCAAATGTCTTCGATTTGCACTCTAAAGGAACTTGAACAACTGGCGTAGAATCAGTTTCTGTTTTTTAATTCTGTTTGCTGGCTGTCGTGTAAAAAGACCGACCGGTGGTCCAAAGTTGTAATAAACCGATAACATTTAATCAAGTGAGTTTTAATAGTCTACTTCACACTACGTGTTCCGCAAGAAAGTTCCCCCGTGTTATATAATTGGATTTAACTGTCATGCACCCATCTTTGGTGTTCTTTGCAGCATTTTTAGTCAAGATGGAAGGACAAGAAATGATAACCACTATATTTTGGAAATATTATTTGTTCTCTCTCTTCCAAAAAGCATGTCAGCATAATCTCACCTTGAAGAGGGAAAATGTGCAGTATGAAACTTCGCAAAATGAGCTCTCACTCTTTCGGTTTTATCGAAAACCTTATGACAAAGACTCTAGCCAAAGTTCACTCCCTGACAATCGTTATCCATCAAAACGAGTTTCTTTTGAATATTAAACTTTCTGTTTTTCGTCAATTGCCAAAAATATTCAACAACGTAAGACTAAGAATAACAATTATTGACACTTTTAGCGGACGTCCGTTTTCGCTTCGCGTAGGCAAGCTCTAGTACGGTCTCCCAGAATCCATTTCACCGCGTGTGCACGGGTGTAAAGATTGTGCAATAACGGTCACAAATGTGATGTCTGCTTCCCAACTGGGTTTGTTAAAGTGTGATAATGTAGGAATTTCTGAGATTCCTTATGCAGGCTTTATACGTTACAGAAGATTCAGGTATAAGTATGATTAAAACAAGGACAGGAGATAGCCGAAGGTTAATAGCTTTCCTCAGTGATTCAAAATTTAAGTTATTACAATGAAATTATAACAGGTACTATACCATAAGAGTATACTTTAGAAATTAACGCCCATTATAAGATGACTATGTTTTATTCGAAATCCATATCTCTCTAATTTTGGTGCTGGGTGCCATCTAAATAGAGGAACTGTTCCAGACAATTGGGACGCTACAGTGGCGTGCGCAGGTTTTCTCTATAGGGGGGCCATGCAGTATGTTGAGTGATCGCCGGCCTGGGGGAGGGGTGTCTTTAAGAAAATTTTGCCTTTTAAAGAACCCATGATGCAAAATGGTGCCAGATTTTCGTCTTAGACAGGAATAGTGTGAAAAGTTAAATTGTGGTGGTTCATAAGGATAAAACTCTAAATTTTGTGTCTTTAGTCATGCAATCTAATGCCATTTACGCTACCTTTCGAAGTAAAATGTTTTCTTTTCTTAATATGCAAACTTTTAAGAGCCAACATAAAAAACATCGATTGGCATAGGCGAACTGGAACATTTCAGTTTGCTGTTTTATTTCTCGCGAGGAGCGCACAGGAAATTGCGAAACATGAGACCCCTCAGGTGGCCGGAAAAGAATTCTCCAGACTTGTACGAAATATGTTACGAGTCGCGACCTTTTTTTATTTTATTTATTTATTTATTTACTTACTTTTTTTTGTCGTTTGCAATTAAAGGCTCACTTCCAAATAAGTTTCGAAAAACTGCAAAGAGGTTAAAGAGTTCAGATTGAATGACTTTGACCCCGCCAAAAATGTAATTTTGCCCAAAAGACTATCTAAGCGGAGCGCTACCATGAGTTGGCGCGGAACGAAAAGAAAATTTTGAAAAATTGCGACCCCTCAGATAGTCGAAACTTGCGTTTTCATGCTTGGAAAGAGAATCTAAATTAGCTTTATGTTTAGCTTTCGTTTGCAATAAAAAAAAAACCAGCAACATACCTAGTGATCAGAATATTACAACATAAATTGCTATACCACTATTTCATACATAGTCTTGATTCTCTTCGGGGAAACTATACAAAGGGATTGAAAATATACTGATGCTTCTCTGTTGTAACTCTTGACTAAATTTCAGATCCGCTGAATTGATGAAATTGTTTGTGACTGCTCGAACTCCCGAATGTGAATGGTTTTACCCCTAACATCTCCTGCTTGATAAATTGCAATCTATTGCTCGCCGCACCTGAACCCTCTGCTTCCGTGACCCCGTATCTATGATGCCAGTCGGGGAAGAAGTCTAAGGGATTGGCCGAGCCCTCCCATTTAAGAATGCTTGTAAAGATAGATGTCCTCAGAGGCAATCGGTGTTACATGGTCTACCTTTTTCAAGTAAAATTTGGAATTTGACAAAATTTGCCCATTTTAAGTAGTTAAAATGGTATCACTGAGAGGCCTTGCAGAGACAATCTTTACCTCTGAAATTTTTGAAGGGTGTCCTCACATGCCACATATGCTACCTTTCGTGGTAAAATCTGTGTTATTAAGTACGAATACGAACTTTAAGGCTCTAAAAAGAAAAAGAAAAGGACAATTGGCATTCGCAAGGGGGGAGCTTGGCCAAATCCCCCCCCCCCTTCGTACGCTAGAAATGGGTTACATGCGTACATATGACTTTTTGCTTATATTAATAGTGTGTGATCAATCACCAAAATACTAAAACATTAATTAAAAATGATTTTTATCTGATTGTGGCATACAATCAATTTTGGTTACCATGTATGTTTAATTTCACCTTACAGATGGCTTGCGACTTCACAAATGCAGGCCACGGACGCACGTCGGGCACTTCCATGCTGGGACGAGCCTGGATTCAGAGCTTATTTCGACACGAAGATTATTCACATGAGCAATATGACTGCCCTGTCTAACGGTATTGAGCTAGGGACCGAACCTTACGACGGAGACTGGATGATAACTTCATATAAAACCACTCCTAAGATGCCGACATACCTCCTGGCCTTTGTTGTTTGTGATTTTGTTTACAAAGAGGCCTACACAACGAATGGAGTTCGTGTAAGTGCAACTTGTTGAAGATATGGTTCTTATATATATAGTGAATCCTTTGGAGGAACGGTAATAGAATGACTGTCAATTGCGTTTCAAAGTTTACAATACAATTTTGCATTCATTTTTATGGGACACAAAACTGTTGTGAAGATTTGCATCGCACAAGCAACGCAAAGAAAAGAAAACATTAACGAACAGTTTTAAATACTAATAGTTTTAATGAGTTTTAACCGAGTTTAATGGGTTTCATCCAAGTTGTTGAGCCTTCTTTTCTTACAGTTCCGTGTATGGAGTCGACCAGACTCAATTAACTCAACAGACTACGCGCTCCAACAAGGCACCGATATGCTCACATACTTCGAGGATTACTTTTCAATACGGTTCCCACTTGAAAAGCAGGGTAAGTTGTCCTTTCTTGAACGTAAAGGGCAAATAGAAAAGACGGAAAATATCTACACTGTTTACAAACTTTCCCCCTTTTCTGATTTGCAAGGAACTTTTGAGGCTTAATTTTGTTGTAATGAAATAATGAGATCATGAATTTATTCTCTTTTTTATGGGTGTTATGTGTTGTCTGAAAGAAGGGGAAGCCCAATCTAGCTGCCTCAGAGCTCCTGGTGAGGTCCAGTGGCAAAACCCCCGATTCGTGTCATGAGGCCAGGCCCCTAGCTCTAGACCAATAGGGAAGTTTGGGCATTCGAACGGATGGATTTTAGCTGGATGTTCAAATGGTATTGAGTGAAAACTTAACACACCACAAAAATTACACGTTGATCGGACGAACGTCAGTTATAGTAGCATTATCCATTTAAGTATTAACATGTATTATTTCTTGACGTAGATATGGTGGCCGTGCCCGATTTTTCGGCAGGGGCAATGGAAAACTGGGGACTGATCATTTATCGGGAAACGGCGTTTCTGTACAACCCGGAGGAGAATTCAGCGAGTAACAAACAACGGGTATCGGTTGTTGTATCACACGAGCTAGCTCACCAGGTATGAATGACTAATTGTGAGGACGATATTTTACTTTGGTAATTTATTACTACTTACAATGTGTGTACTTTACCAGCTGTCAGAACACTGCACTAGATTCCGTAACCAAACTCAACTCGAGAGACTATGTCAACTTTCATTCTCACGGTTGATCAATGCACACTACCCAAAGGTGCTAGACTGTATTGAAGAAATTTGATACCCCTCTTTTCTCTTCGTGCAAAATCGCTGGTTCCTGATTGGTCAAATAAGCCTGAGTTCGGTAATTCTTTTGGTGGCATTGGACATGCTCACATCTCTCAAATCGTCGGGATCAACAAACCAATCCGGCATCTGAGACACGTGTTTCAAAATTTGAGTTGACAAGAAAAATTGGTGACATCATTCTTTCTTTATCCAACCACAACAGAGGGGCCGGGAATTATAAGTGTAATTCTGTGCAGTGGACTGGTGGGTATAAATTACTTTTTTGGTTTTAAAATATGCATTTTAATCTGCTGTAAAGCAGGGCTGAGTCCCTATTTTCAATCGAGTTAGCTAGTCAGATTTATGCTTTGTGTTGTTTGGACGTATACTGCACCAAAACAAGGGAAAGTCGTACATTATGTGCTGAGCTCGGTTTGTGTACCCCACGCTATGCCCCACGATTAAGCGCGCAAACAAATTACCGAACTAGCTTATTTTTCCAGCAGACTTTCGACCGTCGTCAGCTCCAGCCAGTAAAAAATCAACATGTTAAAACCACATGTTCTTCTTCGTAGTTTTTTTCGACTTAGGGTGACGCGACTTTAAAATTGCCACCACCAGTCGTAACCCCACGCAACTATTAGCTATGCACCTCCCATACAGACAATCGAGTCGAGCGCTGACGCACAAAATCGTCTTAGTGTGAGACTACTTTTTACCCTGAGTTTTCTGATTTCTATTTCAATTAGATAGAAAAGACACTTAGAGGGAAAATTCGGTAACCCAAATTGATAAGTATAACAGGTTCTCCTTTTACATGAATGGCTCTTGAAAAACACGTGACAATATTTCTCTCACTCAATTGTGAACTTTTCAAGGAGTTATGGCTAGAATTAGTCTAATTATGCAGTACGCATGTCCTCAAATATCATGACAGATATTTTGAAGACCATAATAGCTGGAAATTTGTGAGATATAGGTGTGAATTGAAATAAGTTAGGGGGAATTGCTTTTCCCTTTACGGCGATGGCAGTTATACTTTTTTCTAAAAGTCCTCTCGACTCTCTGGCGAAGAGCCAAGGGGCGAAAACCAAACGATTACTCCCGGAGGAGTTCTGCTCCCTTCAGGAGCTTAACGTCCCAAATGGACAAGTACGCCCTGCAAAGGGCAAACACTGCAACATACCTTAGTCCACTATGTGTGGGTTATGGTTAGACTGTGTTTTCTAAACAATTGGGTGTAAGTGGGGCTGGCCCAGGCCATTATTTCAGTTGTGGGATATGGGTATGAGTGTTCCTGCTCTAGACTGGCTGAATAGAACAGAAGCCACAACCTTACAAACCGACGAAGTCTTACAAATTTTCGGCTTAGCTGGTAGTAATACTATCAATGAGTAACCAAAATAATGTAATTCCTTCATACTTAACTCTGGTACAGCCTTTGCCATTTATGGCCAGTATTGACACTTAAAGGTGAAAACACCTCATACACAAACCTATCTGTGGTTTCTTTTTATCATGTAAATGAAGATAATCGTTAGCGACAAAACATAACTTTTCATTGAATGATGCTTATGCAATTTAATCATTGTGACAAGTTTTCCGAAATTGTTAGAATTGTTTAGCTGAAAGGATAATGTTATGTTTTGCACTCCATGAAAACATTTTCTTCAGCAAATTGCACAATGGATGAGTCACATCTTTACTGTTGCTATATTTACCATTGAGCTCTGCGGATCAACAATAAGCACGTTCAGCCTCACCCCTAAAATTCCTCACTAGAAGTTGAAAACTGTCGTTGACGATGTCGAGTTACAAACAGGACGACAGAAAAACAGTAACATATTCATAGTAGCTAGCGACCTTTAGAATAAGAAAAAAGAAAGATAAAAAGAATAAATCTACAGAACACTTAACGCGTACTTAAAGCCAGAAGGAAATAGGCAAATAAGGAGGGGTCCAATTTGGCATGAAGCTCAGGAAAAGTAATTGTCTATCAAATTAGATTTGACTTTGTATTTGAAAGTTGCATAAGATCTAGAAAGTTTGATATCATTTAGAAGATGACTCCCATTAGTATAATCAACAAATTTAAATCTGTTCGCCTTTTAGATCGATCCCCTATTATCATGTGTTGACCGATAGATGACCCACAAAGACGCCTCTGGCCAAAATAGTAACACCGGGTTCAAATAATTTCATTTTATAACAAGTTTATGCGTTGCTTTATGATTTGCGATGTTTTCTGTGCATGTGCTGTGGCACGTTGCGAAAGGTACGTCATCGCCACGTTGTCAAACAGCGAAAAAATATTTTTTCACAGCAAAATCATAAATACTGGACTTTTCATTTTGTCATCTTTCAGTGGTTTGGCAATCTAGTGACTCCGGAATGGTGGGACGATCTTTGGTTAAATGAAGGTTTTGCTTCCTATGTCGAGTATCTCGGTGTTAATTTCACTGAGCCATCCTGGAAGATGGTAAGGTTTAGTACGTAATAAAAGTAGAAAATGAGAGGTCACACTTTGTTTCATTGCTATCGCATCCGTAGGTGGAAGTTGGAACCTACCCCTTTTATTCAAACTCTCACCCAAAGACTAACCCTCGCGCCAAACTCAACACTCTTGGAAACTTTTACCACATTGAGACAATGACTTACTGGAAGCCTGAGAGAGCTTGAAAGCAAGTACTCAAGGTAGATAGATTTTAAATATGTTTAAAACTTTGCTACTTCTTGCATAGCTTGCTAACTACAACCAGGGAGGTGTAACTAGCTACAACCAGCTGTGAGTGGTATACTCCCATTTTTTAATGTTTTCAAGTTAGCAAGAACACGCAATTCAATGGTCACTAAGTGGGAGGTCGTCTCTATTTTACACAACTAAGTTATTCATCGCAAAACGCACAGGAAAAGATAACAAAATCAGTTGTAGGCGTCCCTTCTTCATTTCAAAATAAAATAAAAATGTACGGTTTCAAGGGATCATAGCTATAAAGTCACGTGTATTCACATTATCTTGATGCAACGTTTAAAGTTCCCTAGAACTACAGATTTCCATCGGGTTTAATTGAGTTGTAATTCCAACAGAGGCTCCCCTGTCAATTGTAATATCTTAACTCTTATTGGTAAAAATACATTACATGTACCACTGTCATACTTCAGGTCCGTGTTATTTTATTCAAAACTACAATGTATTGATTTATCTATGCAGTTTTTTATCCGTAGTTCAAGATAGTGCGCTTCGTTTTTGTGCCATGTCTACAAGACGGGCGTAGACCATGCCCCCCCCCCCTCCAAGTCAAATGTCCATTGAATTCATGAATGTTTAATTATTGACATTCAAAATGACCCCCTTCCTTCATGGGGTAGATGCGCACTGTTTAACAAGGTGTTTCTTGATTGGTTGTTGCCGTTGTATTTTATCGATTGTATTCTTTGTTACACTATTAAAAAATTTCTCTGCAAATTAACATAATTTTTATGGCAAATTTTTTTCCAACCAAATAATGTTTTTTTACAGCCAGACTGTAATCATGAAAAAACATTAAGGGTTTGTTTTTTCTTTACAGTTTTTGTATGTAAATTAGTTTACAAAAGTCTACTGTAAAATCGAATTACAGAATTGTTCTGTTTTGTTTACCTTAATTTTATGTGAATTTACAGCCTACTGTTTTCATTCCCGACGTTTTAATATTTATTATAATATCGCTTTTTTACCTTTCATATGTTATTACGTAACATACTCTTCATCATTACGTAGATCAGGTATTTGCTTATCAACGTAATGTGTCGTTACGAAGTTGTTTTCAATCAAAGCACATTGAGGATGCTTTGTTGTAATATTGTTGTCAAGTAGACTGCTATCTCTAGGAACTTTGTAATTGGAAAGTCACATTTTTTGTACAATATAATAATTGTTTTTAAAATAAATATGACAAAGAATGCAAATACATTGGTTGCAAACATTTCCAGACAAGGTAAACAATAAGTTTATCACTTCCTGATTAAAAAACGCCAAAGAAGATATTATTCAAAGCAACAGCAATCCTTTTGTTAGGAAAATGCCTACAAAATAAGCTCCACCCATTTATGCAAAATGGATTTACGTCATAAAGTGGTAAATTTACAGACTCTTTCAAGTAAATTTGTGAAACGTTTTTAATTTGCTCCGATCAAGTGCATGAGCGCCTGTGGCGCTTAGTTGACATCAGTATACCAATTGTCAGTGCTCTGAAATTAGGGCCTTACAATTTCTTTTTACTTACAAATGTGTGACAAAACACCAGTTGTATGATATTTATAACTAAGAACGTAATAACTAAGTATGCTTTTATAATAAATGAAAGTTAATTTTCAAATAGGGCCATAAATTTGCCAAAAATGTTTTTTTTAACTGAAACTTCGCAGAACGATGCATGTTATATATTGAAAATTTTCTGGCTATTTCTTATTTGCTTGTTTGGGCTTATTTTTGTTTCTTTTTCAGCTTAAAAACAAAATGAATGTTTGTTAAATGACAGTATATTTATGTGAAATCAGAAAAACACAAAATACTGTTAAAATTTCTGTAAATTTACAGAAAAAGTTTTACAAAGCAGTAAAATTTGGTTAAAAAAGCAGACAGAAATGGTTTTTCAAATAAACAGAAAATACATGTTAAACAACCTTTTTTTTATTGTAGCAATACAAAGTGTCTGTAAAGATACAGAAAATCTCTATTAAAAGTAAAATACAAAAAGTTTAAGTTAAAAAAAGTCTGTAAATTTACAGAAATTTTTAACAGTGTAGGGTTAGAGATTAGGTAAGGGATTAGCCTATCGTTAGCCAGTAAGGAAATATCTTGTTAAACAGTGCGCATCCCCCCCCCCCTCCCCTTCATGTGGGCCCTTAGACCCTGTTGGGTCGGATCCACATTAAAAAACAAGAAATATATAGCGTACTTCAGTCGTACTACTTTAAGCATCGGTTACCCTCACCAACATTCTTTACGGTTTCACCGCCCTTGGAAAAACCAATAATTTATTCACATCAGCCCAATAAACAACATTGCTTTCTGCTATCGAATTAGTAGCAGATGGAGGAACCAATTAAAAAAATGATCCTTTGAAAATATGGTTCATTGTTTTGAGAAAAAGAAAAATTGATAAATTAACTGACAAAGAATTACATTTTTAAAAATCCGTTACGGTATGAGATTTATGATATGTTAATACCATTTCAAAATACGTCCATTATTGAACGTTCTAGCATTCATTGATAGCAGATTATTTGTCCATTGTGATTGGGTGGCACCACTTGCAGCTTGAATATGTGAATATTCAGTAGTACATAATGACTTGGGGTTTTCCAAGGGCTATGAGGCCAGCAGATATCGGGGTAAACGTTGAACGAATAAAGTAAAGGCAATGTAGATTACAAGCAGGTGTATGATTGTGGACTGTATTGTATGTAAAATGCCAAAAAGGGCCGAATAGCTCTAACAAGAGATAATGCGCCCCAGAAAAGTCTAGTTACGACAGTGGTCTACATTTCACAGACCTGATGACGTCACAGAACAAACCTCGCATGGCACTGGAGGCAAGTGTATGTATCTTTGCAGCTTTCGCTAACAATGGCAGACAATTGATTGTACCACTGATCTAAATGTGGGAGTGATTTGTACTCTAGGATACTAGCGTAATCTTTAACAATTTTAACACTACTCTACAGAAATCATTAATTAGCTAAATTCTTTGATTGACACCAAATTAAAAAAAAAATGCAAGGTAGTCCATATTTTATTTAAAATATACTGAGAGTGTTCTGATCTCAATAAGGCCCTTGCCTACTCACATGCGTCAGATCGAAAGCAAGAAACTGGAATCGTGTTCGGATGAGAATAAGTTCTGATTGTGGGAGGGGCTCGAAGTAAGTAGGTAGGGGGATTATGACTTTTGGTGGCAAGAATAACTGCCTTCAAAGGTCTATATGAATATGACCGTCCAGCCCTTCAATGATTTTTACTTTACTTTCTACTTTTCTTATTTAGATGGAACAATTTCTGGTGGAAGACGTGCAATATGTTTTCACCCTTGACGCTCTTGGTACTTCCCATCCAGTCAGAGTTCCTGTAAATTCTCCAGCTGAAATAAGTGAAATCTTTGATACTATTTCCTATGCCAAGGTAAGCCTTCTAAAATTTGCTCAATTTTAAGCACGGTGTCAAAATATTTTATGAAATTGTTTCAAAGAAATCACGACGAATTAAGTAGGCAGAGTAGTATAGAATGGCAGAATGTCAGAGCTGACTTGAACTTGGACAATGGGACCCACCCATGGCCGTAATATTTAAGGGCGGGACAAAACGTTTGATTTTGTAATTCCAGAAAAGAGCTAAGTTGACATGTTATAATCTGGAATTTTCTGAAACCTGTGAAATTTCCTCGCGATATCGTTAAAATTGTTGATGCAATTTTTTTCTTTCAGTTTTGGTTTTCCGTAGAATGCAAGTTTCCCCTTTTCCGTACCTGCGGACTCTCTCGGGTTTTAATGCATTGGATAAGATCTGTCTTTCCAGAGTTTAATATTCTGATCACTCTGAACATCGTTACTTTCATTAACATTTTCATTTCAAATTTATGAAGAAACCGTTCTCACTCTATCATATTGTTCTTCTACAAGGTCGCACCGCGACCTCTGACAGTGATATTATTTCGCTGTCTGCCTTTTCTTTTTCAAAGGGAGGATCCATTATCAGAATGTTGAACAACATACTATCGGAGGAAGTGTTCCGGGAAGGATTGACTCGTTACTTAACTCATTACTCTGAGGGCAATGCCAATTCCGACAAATTGTGGGATTCGTTAAACCAGGTTTGCATCATTCTCTATGGATTGAACATTTCCCTGGACGTTGTAAAAGATCGTTTATTTCATTGACCGTTAACGTAACAATCTCGTCAATTAATTTGTAAAAATAGGATGAGATAATTTATCTGATTTTGGCATCAATATGAAAGAATGGTCTACTAGGATCAAACCAAGTTTTGCTATGCTAAAGGAGTACTAATTGACGCAGTTTGCAGTAAAATCTGATGTTTGGTTTTCCTAATACTGAGGTTAAACATTTCACATTTTCATCATACCGGGTGAGCTTGAAGCAAGCACAAATGTGCATAAACTCACGTAATCGCAATGTGAAAGCATGAGAGACACGGAAGTTACACAAATGTCACATTCCCAAACTGAAAAACACAAAGGACACAAAGAATCGCTCTTTAATGTGAGGGAGTGATGAGATCCGTGCTTACCTCAAACTTCCCTTGGGTCACTTGGTGAATTCTTTTGCTGATATCATTCTCATGAAATGTATGTCCGCAATCAATGGGAGTATACCCAAATTGCTTAATTTAATGGCTCTTTCATATGTAAATAAAGTACTACATTTGCTTCAACTCTTCCCTTGATGTAGCAAGTCGTAATAGTGATTTTACTTGGTCAAATCTACAAAGCATCCTAATAAACAACATGATGACTTACCGCATGTACACGAGACGACGTTACTTATTCATGATGGCCTCATTCTGACATGATTTATCGTGGTTTAGCCGGTTAAGTCGGTTTGTTTTACACCGGGATCAAGTTCGTAATAGAAAGTTGGTCACGGATATTTAAGACATTTGTTCGACTGTTAAAACTATTTCCGTCGGTCTAGAAATTTGAGTGAAGGTTTTGTATACGTTCAATAATGGGTAAAAGGGGAAGTCGTACCTACACACTTTCACGACAGTTATCACCTAATGGGACATCTCGAATCTACAAAATATTTTTACCAATGTACTTCGACTAGCGGACTGGTATCAATGCGAACGCGCACAACAGCGAAACAATAGCATGTACATTTGACATCGTGAACCAGCCGAAGTGCCAAATTTCCCAACTTGCCTATTGTTTGTTATCACATTTCGAAATATATCGAAAAATAACAATATTTTTATTTAAATTCCAAGGTGCAAGATAAATACGACGTGAAGAAAATAATGGACACGTGGACTCTCCAGATGGGTTACCCAGTGATAAATTTGACCAGAAACGATAAGATGTTAACAGCAACTCAAGAACATTTTCTTATTGACCCAAATAGCGAAGTAGAGGACAAATACATAGACTTGGGGTGAGCCTACACGATGATACATACGGTTGATTGGTATTTATATTGCATTATAAGTAAACAAAACCCCACATTACAATTTGTTTTATACAGCTGAGTTATTGTCCAAAATGAGTTCAAATTTGAAATGGCTTTTCAAGATTTTCTCAAAATGAAAATCATATTTATGCAACAGTCAGAGTGAGGAGTTTAAGCTGGACCCTTTTCATACTAAACACCTGTATGATTAATTGTCCAGCTTTGTAAAAATTGTGACAAAATGTGGCAAAAGTTGACGACCACTGTGCCAAACTGGGAGATGATTGTGAAGAAAGTGAAAGTGTGTGACCAGTGGCGGCGCCAGAATGGAAAAATAGGGAGGAGGAAAAACTTGTGGTAAAGGATAATGTTGGTGGTTGGGGACAAACATGTGCAAAACCGAGCCGGTAGCGCCCGTTCCTAAGTCCAGGGGCGAAGCTGTAAGGTTTTAGCATATCCCTGGATAAAGCATTAAGTTTCAGGAGAAGTATATCGTCTATTTTTTCGGTTAATCCAACTCCTAACTGACCTTACTTGGGTGGCAAGTGGGAACAAGGGCAAAATCTAGGTGGGGCAAAGCCCCCTCTTACCCCTCTCATGTAGCGCCGCCAATGCGTGTGACAAAAAGGCACATGTTTAGAAGTGGTTGATACTGGCAAACGTAAGTCGTTTTTGTCCTTGTTCTGACTTCATGAAGAAAGGAAACACGTCATTTCAAGGAGTTTCTTTTTTTTTCAAGACCCATTTGTCAAAGTAGCGCAAGAATATTCTCTTTACTTCATTAGTTAGTGATTATTATACCAACAAATTTGCAAACACCGGATTTATCTTTGGTGTCACCAAATTCTAGGCGTGTTGTGAATCATTTTAAGAATTTATCAGTTTATTTTGCGGAAACAAACGTAGTAATCATCTTTCATCAGATAATGTAAGTATTGGTCACTGATAAGAAAGCAACCAGCGAGACTTGTATCTTATGAATTACTAAAATGACAGGATGTGAAGTTGTCAGTTACGACATTAAGTCACTTATCTTCAAAATTCGCCCTTTGGTCCATAAAGCGAAGGTCATAATACAGCTAGACCCTTTCGTAACTTCCCTTTTATTTTCATTCCTTAGTATAGGATAATTTACTTGTACAAAAGTACAAATGAAGTTGGTTTCAAAAAGTTATAAAACAGACACGAGCTTTGCGATTTCTCAGAACTGTTAAGATAAATTCTCGTCATACTATTAACAGCTCAGCTACTCCCACAACTGTACAAAAGTCCTCTTTAGGCTGATGCAGTCCTTGTTGATATAGCTTGGGATATATCCTGCGAACAGACTAAGCATACAGAATCCTTTATGTCAGTAGGCCTATGTGTAATCAGAACACTCTCGCTGTATGAATGAGAGGGGGGGGGGGCTAGCATTTTTAATTTGATGTTAATAATAGAGCAGAACCAATAGAGAATTTTGCTACCCGAGCAACAAAGGGTTTTGGGTAACATCTTCCAAATTAAGATTTTCAGTGTTACGCAGTAGAAACTCTGGGAGTGGGTTTCTACGATCATATGAGTCAAGGCGATATGTAACGCATTTATCTGCATGCGTTACAAACTCGATTGTTTTAAATAGTGTAACAAACTTACCTAGCCTATCTAACATAAACTACAGGGACTGACGGGCGTTGAAAAAATTGGGCAAAAAGAAAAGTCAACAGTTGGCTTGTGATGTTAGTGTCATATTAATATGGCGGTTGGCCCAGTGGCGTAGCAGGGGGGGGCAAGTTGCCCCCTGGAAAATTATTTGGGGAAATTTAATCAAACCATATGCCCTTTTCCTATTTCTCAAAATTTTTGTTAGAATAAGAAATTGTGAGACATTTCCATGCAACAAATTTACCTTGGAGTAGTCTATTATTACTCCAAGAACTTCACCCAGATTTCGTCAGTTTCGCTTGAACCGTCCCAACTCGCGTTCCACAGAAATGTCCTCTCCGCGCAGCAGATTGAATACCGAGCTTTCGATTCAGTGAACGTGGACTTCGTTCTAGTTAACCAGCTTGCCTTCTTGAACGCGTCCACTGCTATGGTACGTGGACTGTTAAAGCCTGTTTCGATTTCCCTGTGCAAGGGTCGACGTGGACGGGTCGTATTAAAATGGCGAATTTACAGCTTAGCCTTGTGTAATTTTTCTAAATTTCCTCAACGATGTAAATGCATGTCTACGACACGAACGCTAGTTAAATTGTTGGTATGTTTTCATGGAGAACACAGTATATTTCAACTTCGAATATCCACCTGTTGAAGTTGCAAGAAAACGTCCTAAATAATGCATATTCCCCAATGAATCATCAATCTCATATACATTTTAGGTAAAAAGTGACCGCATTTGGGCAAAACAGATCACGAGGAGGGAAACTAGCATGCATTCTTGCCACTTAATCCATTTTCAGAAATTCTGTGACGTCACACATGTGAACGTTCGATGCAGTTTGGAGTGAACGTCAAAACCGCGGTGGACACGTTCTCGATTTGGCTAGTGGACGAGGGAGACGACGTGACGCATGCGCAGAGACTGAAATTGACGTAATCTCGTATCAGTCGACTGTTAACGTGCAAATCGAAAGCTCCCTAATATTCTCTTGTTTACGCGCGGGGTTATGATCAGTCCATTCCAGTGCACAGGAAGCTGTTATTCAGGAATTTAACAACAGCTGATACAGTACAACTAACACTGAAATGCTGTAAACCCGATATAGGCTATATGATAACCTTGTACCGGCTTATGATATTCTGCGAAACGAAAAGAAACGAAACAAAACAAATTAGTTTAGGCTACCCATGGAATAGGAAATATAACTGATATCAGTCATCTAGGTTCCTTGAAAACGCCAACAAATTAAAAAGGGGGAGAGGTGTTCCCCTCCCCAGGCTGGCGATCAGTCACAATTTCATCAATTCAGCGGATCTTTAAATAAACCAAGTTAGTTAGTTAGATAGAGTTTTATGGCTATTGGTTCAAGTTGAGCAGTCCACGGTCTTGTTTCAACTCTCCAATTTAGCGAAGCATCACAATAGAGAGGTATAAACATATTTTCAATTCGTTGTATAGTTGTGGTAATTTTCTGATCACTTAGCATGTTTCTGAATTTTTTTCGTATCGCACACATAAGCTTAAAATAAAGACTGCATATTTAGATTCTCTTTACAAGCATGAATACGCAATTTTTGGCCGTCAGAGGGATCTGCTTTTTCGAAATTTTCTCTACGCTCCACGCCAACCAAAGGTGGTGCTTCGCTCAGTCTTTTGGGCAAATTACATTTTGGGGTCAAAAGTTGGATTCTTCGTATAAGTGTGGAAAATGCTATTTCCGGCCATCTGAGGGGTCTTATTTTTTGGCATATTTTTCTGCGCTCCGCGCCAACTAATCGTGGCCCTCCGTTTACATAATCTTTATGACAGAATAACGTTTTATGGCCAAGACAAAACCGAAAATTGAAATGCTTCCTATGGCATATACCTATCGATGCTCTTTTATTTCGACCCCTAAAAGTATGCAAATTAAATGACAATTTTTACTTCGTAAGGTAGCGTAAATGTTATAAGAATGCATGTAAAGACACAAAAGTTGCAATTTTATCCCCATGAACCATCACAATTCAACTTTTAACGCTGTTCCTGTCAAAGTCGAAAATCTTGCACCATTTTGCATCTTGGCTCCTTGAAAACGCCAACAAATTTCAAAGGGGGAGAGGTGTCCCCCTCCCCCAGGCTGGCGATCACCCAATAAATACCGCACCCCCCCCCCCCTTCAGAGAGATCCTGCGTACGCCACTGCGTTGGGACATACAAATTAACCAGATATTGTTGACCAAAATTAATATACTAAGAGTTGTTATTTCTAAATGATCTATGTTATACTTTAAGATTAAAATACAGTTAATCTTACATAATGACATAGAAATGTTGTAATACTTGTAAATTTGCATATTTTTATATGAAATACATACACTTTGACCGGGAAAAGTTTTGGGGAAATTTCATACCTTTGCCCTCACCCCCTCCCCCTGGAAAATATCCTAGCTACGCCACTGGGTTGGCCTCGAATCGTAAGTAATGTTGGGAGGGATCTTAAGTACGGTATTGCGCAGTAGACTGTATCTAAATTGTCTTTGTGTTGTAACAGTTGCTGTAAAGTAGTGCCGCGGAGGATGTTTCTACTGAATCAGTTGAGCTGGACACTTAGATTCATGCAGTTAGTGTTGTGTGTACGCACTGCACGAACCTACTGCCGTTGTGCGTGATGTTCTGCAAAAGCAAACGAGAAGGGAAAACAAGCCAGTGAGAAAACATAGGCGGAACCAGGATTTTTCAAAAGGGGGGTCCAAGTGGTTATTGAAACTAGATTATGGAAACTGGGCAGTAAAACTCCAACTAACTTACTAACTAACTATACGTTCTGCGCGAAAACAACGGAGAGCAGGGCTCTATGTTCTTAGCTCGGTTTGATTGCCCCACAATTTCACGAGGCACCGAATACATGAACTCGCTGAGCGAGGCAGGTGTGCATTATTGTAACCTTTACCAAGAAAATGCTGATTTGTGTACCCTTAGAATGGCGTAGCGTCCTTCATTGGTTACCTCCAAACTCAATTTGCATGATGTCAATGCCGAATGATGTCTTCTCTCCATCAGAAATTATTTATACCTTTTTGCTCCTTTTTACAGATATCTGTGGTATTGTCAACTGACTCATACCCACCAATCAGAGATGAACTATGAAAATCCCTCATATGATTGGTTAAACGCGACTTTATCACGTAAGTTGAGTTAAAATATTTTTGAAATTTAGTTTTGTTTTATTTACTTATCTACTTAGAAGGGATGATATGTTTGAAACCCTGTCATAAAAACTAAAACGGGTTATAGTCGGTATATTAGGGAGATATTTAACAAAAAGGAGACAAAACAAAATGTATATCAGGGGTGTGCGCGATGTATGAGTAAGGGTATACCCGTACTTCCTGTTCATGTCAAAGACTTGAATTAACATTTGTTCCTTAAAAGTTCTGTTTATATATTTTTAAGTCAGAATTTAACCTTTTCTGAAATCAAAGAGATCATGGCAGGCATGGGCTGATAGAAATAAAATTTCCGCTAACATTCTGGGTTTGCAATGCATGCAATCGTTATTAAGGGTGCAAAAATTGTTATTGAATTCATTTTATTTTTAGTTACGTTTCCTTTGGAGGACTCTGTTCAGCCAAATGATTGGTACCTTGTTAACATTAAGCAGTACAACTACTACAGAGTTAATTACGATGTGGAAAACTGGCAGCGCCTGGCACAACAGCTGATAGACAATAAAGATGTGAGTACCTTTTCTCTGAGTGCATACTCTAAATCTTGGGGCAGGGAGGAGCTACGAGGTCTGAGGTCATCACCAAATGAAAGTTAAATGTATTGACATTTCATAAATGACCTGTTGAGGCCCTTCATTCATGCCCCAAAGAAGACAAATTCCAGTGATGCCTCCTGCTGAGGGTAAATCACCATTTGAACCAAATAGATGTGTTAGGAAAGTTCTTTAGCAATTTTTAATGGAAAAAATGGTCATTTGAAGATTGGACTAATCCTCCCCACTGTCTTGAGACAAACTCATACGCCAGGAACGAACTATTGTTGAGCAAATATATAAAGACTAGACTTAACAGTCTTCTAGGAAGGTTTAAAGGCATAAACTTCTTACCCCAAACAGTTCCCATTCTCCTCCCCTAATTAATTAAGCTCCTCCTACAACTGTCTAAAACTCATCCTCATCTAGACACAATCTCTGTTTAGTGCTTCGCGTTCAGTATGTACAAGACCGCAATGTGTAATCAAAACACTTTCAATTCAGTCTGACAGTACATACTGTGTAGTATGAGCCACAGTACTCTGCATTTCTTAAACTTACTGTCAATCATAGAGCTGTATCAATTGAGAATTTCAAGAACAAAATGCTCCAGAAATAAGCAATACTATAGTCTCATCAATCGCAAAATATATTGACTAGCCCGCTGATAATAAGAGAAAGTAATCGGCTACACATTTTTTCTTCTTGCCTTGAATATTGGGGAACATTTGATAAGATGCCCCCCTTCAAAAATATTGGGGGACATGTCCTCCTTCCCCATTGTTCGAATCCGTGTCCGTGCTTCTATCAAGGGCAGACCTTTAGGCAGGATTTTAACTTTGGGAGTCCCCGTTGCTACCGTTCACATACTGACAATGCACTGCTAATCACCCAAGCCCAAGGCCAAACTTTATATAACATATCAAATGCAAAAATGCTACTGATTTTGTAGCACTTGGGTAGCTCATACAGTGGCGGAGCTGCCATATGGTCAGGGGGCGGTGCCCCCCCCTCCCCCGGACGAACCAAAATCGTCTGTCGGCGCTCTTTTTAGGTTTTTAACATACTTTATTAAAAGAAATCATTTAAAAGCGTTGTTTTAAGGCCCAGAAAACAAATTTAACAGCCACCAGTACCTATACTATCTGCACTTTATTCTGATGAAAACGATCATCTTCTGTTATCTAGGGATAGGTTTTGCCGAGACGTATCTTCGTGCTTTATACGCACTAACGAATGTTGTCGCTGTGACAAGTTATTTCCTTTTACATTTCTTTCACATCAAGCGTGATGATAAGCTTACAAAATACGCAGGCTGGTATTAAATTCACCCTCCCGGCCAATGAAAGATGTTGCAAAGGGCACAGCAATAATTGTAGTGCAAATAGCCCTCCTGTTGTCGACGATAATTGTCAACAAAGACAATAAAAAAGAGTTTATAAAGATACCAAAATAGCTTCCACAACATTTTTCAAAATCATTTGAAGAGGACATTCAGGTTAAAATTAAATAAAACTGTTTTCATAGTGGTAATGGTTTAAGAGTTTCAATGAACAATTTCCATTTTGCTTTTCTTCAAATGACCATTCTCATGATAAATGGCTATTTCTGACACTGCACGATAATCCCATGAAAATGCTTATTTCTGTACTTTCGTCTCAAAAGTCAGAAAATTGCATCTAACTGTCTAATAAGCCTATAGGTTTTGGCTACTTTTATTTAATATGAATTCGGTATCTTGAGAGCCAAGCAGACCTTTTGTCTTAGCTATTTCTTGCAATGTAATTAATTAATGGCTAATTTAGAGTGCCCACATGATGTTAATCTGTTAATTACGTCAATTAATGTTTCTTTGTAAACCCATCTTGATTTCCCAATACCAAAATTGTACACCTCACGGTAATTAATTTCCATAACTTTCCCCTTGTAAGATTGCTTGCCATTTGGCTCTAGCAGGTTAAATTTTATTTTTACAAAGAAGTCCATTATTACATTAGAATCTTAAACCGAGACCTGACAACAACACAAAATAAAATTACCACCTTCATATTAGAATGTGAAAGAGAGGGAAGAAACATGAGCTTTCCCAGGTATGGGCAAGGGAAAACTTGCTCTCCCCTGGGAAAAAACCTGGAAAAAAAGGAAGAAAACATAAAGAAAAAAACAACGAAAAATTAACATCATGATTTCTTAACAGTTCACTCAGTGTTTTCCCTATTTATATCCGGTAAACAGACTTTAGAAATGCCATTTCCAGCAATCTGAGAGACATTTTGGCTAAAACTGTCTTGCGATCCGCACCAACTGACGATGGCAGGGAGCCTTTCCCTCCCCCAAAAGAATTTTGCCCCCTCCCGAATTTTCTTCAGCGGACGCCCGGTGATAGAAAATTTAAACATGTTTTAATAGAAAAACTTGCTGAGGAGAAATACCAAAATAGTCTTGTACCAGGTGCGGAAAATCAAATAGAATGTCTAGAAAGCTGTGGCTTCGATCGTGCTGTCGCTCAGGGGATTTACTCCTTCGAAGCGCCCCTGTAGACCACTTTCGCCCCCTCTGACCGAAATCCCTAGCTCCGCCACTGAGCCCATATGTATGTGTCTTTCATTCATTCTCCGTCTCTATAAAGGTGTCCAACAATTTTGACCGTCTACATTACTTAAGATTTATCTGTCTCAAAGGCGGTCAAACGTATCTCATGATGAATATCTCATGTAGCGTAATGGAAACAAAGGGAGGAACTGATTAATTTACATACCTTGATTTTATACATAAATATATACCATAAAAACCTCACATTGATGGAACGAGATAAGTGTGAAATGAAGTTTTGAAATCGCATTAACAAGGACATGAAGTTGCGAAGAGGAATATCGTCTCTCTGGTTTGCCGTCCCTGTCTGTACTTATTTTTCCCTGTGATAATTTCAGAGGAAAAATCGTCCGCCGAGTTTATAAATCAGAAAACAACTTCACGATTTCGAAATTGCCCTGAAACGTACCCCGCAACTGTGTCTGCATGAGAAAATTGATTGGTATAAGACATGCCTGCATGCCCTCTGCAAATGTTTAGAGGTGGGTACGAACAGAAATTGGGTTACAAATTTTCATTTTATTACAAATTTGGCCCGCTGCCGATCATTTCTGAACCATATATGTAAGCAAATAATTGATCGAATTCTTATTCGGTGCACATTCTGATCAGTCTCGATTTAAATTCGAACAAAATTTTTCAGATGACTGGGAACCCCCTTGGTAATTACCATATCCCTAGAACAACCCCTAGAATAATCTCAACAGGATAACTTTCATCCCACAATTTTCTCCGACGATTGTCACTTGAGATAGTTTCAAATTTAGTGGAAGTCTGCGTGACGCGTTACCTGAGTAGCAGGCTGTACGGCATATTCCTTGTTAAGTCTTATTCCTAACGGTTTTTGGAAGGTGAGAAGCTGAAAAAACAGAAACCGCTCCGACTCGTGGCTGGCTGTCATCGGCTGTTAGTTTTTACAAGCGATGTGCCGATCGAAAACCTTCATCCGCTCCTCAGGATAATGACACAGGCTTAGTGTGTCAATTAGGCTAGTTCCGAGGTAATGGGTATACGTTGTGAGAGGGTAATTGCCATGGATTGAACTTCTCCTGATGGAACTTTCCGAGGATGGACTTTAGGAAAGTGTCCATGTACGAAAAAGCGCCCTTTAGATGACAATTGTTGCTTTAAAGGGCCAATCCTCTCATCCCAAACTACACTTCTAATATAGGGTAACAGGAACTCTCAATTGGCTCAGCTTCTAAAATTGACAACCAGTTCAAACAATGCAGAATACCAAAGCTTATATTACACAGCATGAATTTTACTGAAAGTGTTTTAATTATACACATTGAGCTTTTCTATACTCACTCTGAAGCAATAAACTGAGATTTTGTCTGGATAAGGGTGAATTTCAGACAATTGTGTTAGGGGCTTAATTAAGAATGTACGGAGAATTGGTACTGTTTGGGATGAGAAAACTGGGCCTTTAAGTTTACCGGTAATCTGGTATTCGGTAATGGTGCATTAGTGTCCCTAAGGCTGAGTGCTAAGAACTTTTGATTATGAAAAGATTTAAGGAGATGCACGCAACCGTAAAGACCCTGTGATATATTCCCGTGCAATATCTAATCGACTAAAACCTACAGTTTGAAAAACGTATTTATCAGTAGATTTATAGTTACTTTTAGGAAGTTACACAAAAATGCATTTGGTTGTGTCATCATAGAAAGACTGCATTGAATATTTTCACGGTCAGTAATTGATAATTGTAAACATATTTCGTACTTTTCGGACATTAAGATTAATAAACTTGATTAAACGATGTAATATTAAGTTCCTTCCATCTGAAATAATTTTTCATGCAGGCAATTCCTACCGAGAATCGAGCAGCTTTAATTGATGATGCCTTCAACCTTGCTCGTGGGGGTAGACTGAGTTACGACATCGCCCTCAATCTCACTTTATACTTGGATCAAGAATTAGAGTTCATACCTTGGGAAGCGACACTCGTGGTCTTCCGTTACATCCGGGATATGTTCAGTCGAAACTCTGGTTTTGGAGTCTTAGAGGTAAAAATCCTAGTGCGGTATGCAAAGCAATGTGAAAGGCCAAGGCCGATACTCCAAGAACACTCAGGTTTTAAGGAATACTCGAAAAATGATACTTTTATTAAAATGTTGATTACTTTGCCAGCAGAAAAATAAAAGCAAATTTTTGACCCACAGCTCACAAGGCATGGGAATTGCTCTAAGCATCAAACCGAAAGACATTTTTTGTCAAATAAAATCTGAATATAACCCCCTTCTCTTATAACAGAATTCTATCAAACGTATTTTCTCCTTTATCAAATTTTACCGCAGTGGTGACGTCATATTTTTCTTGCTTCTGTTCCTCGAATCTATTAGACATGCTATAAGTTTAAACAGTTTTCAATGTTTAGAAATAGTTCAAGAAACTATCTTTTATGACATTTTCATCACTTAAATTCGTCATCATAAAGTAAACTAAGCACTAGCCAATTACTAGAAATTTCACTGCTGAGGAGACAAAAGTTGGCCTATGAATCCCATGAGCCATTTTGCAAACAGGATAGTCTACCACTCTAATTCAGGTTGGAGTGACTGAATGTTCCCTTTAAGACAAGGAAATACTTTCATACTAAGCTTCAAACATATCGTTTACATAAACGCTCCATTTTGTGCTAATTTTCTAGAAATACATGTTATGTCAAATCCAAAGTCTCTACGATTCAGTTGGTTTTGAAGATGATCCAAGCGACGAACATCTAGTTCAGTAAGTTTCAATAATTTAGTATTCTGAATTTTGTAGACTTTGAACTAATAAGCATTGATATTCACTAAAAGAAATGCTCAGCCTGGCATTCAACTTCATAATTGATAGGTTGAGTGATGTTTCATATTTTACTACTAATACAAAGGAAGCGGTATATGAGCTAGTACACCTACGCATTTCGATGGTCGTATAACGACATATGGGCACGAACGCTCTTATGAGCAAGTCAACTTTGCCAAGATACAACCATATAGCGACACCTCCGACTAATGATTTTGCAAAGGTGGAAAGTCGTTAACAACTTTTCAATGCAAGACGGTAGAGCTACAGTACGATGAGTTTAGTGAACACACGTACAAGCGGCGTTTCGTCTTGACTGTTAAATCCTCTCACCCCACACTTGAATTCTCTTAGGGATTTACCAAAATTCACAATTGGCTCGGCCCTATGATTAACAACTTGTTCAAACAATGCAGAGTACCAAAGTTTATATAACACAGCATGAATTTTACTGAGTGTTTTGATTATACACATTGAGCTTTTCATTATCACCCTGAAGCAATACACTGAGATTGTGTCTGGATAAGGATGAATTTCAGACAATTGTGGAATGGGTTTAAATGGTAAGGTTAAAATAATTAGTACTCTTTGGGGTGAGAGAATTGTTTGGGGTTTTGAAGACGACGGTACGGGGGAAATCACCATGGCAACCACCATATCTTCCTGTTTCTAGACCGAAAGTTGACGTAAATCGGCCCACGACCGTTTTGAAAACCAACAAGACGAAGTGATGTTGCTTCTTCTCACGCGCGTCTAGTTTTTTGTTGCTCGTTCTTTCCTCTTTATTCTTAAATTGAAAAGTCCCTTTTATCTTATAAGGGGAGGGGGGGTGCCAATTCCCTCTTTCGAAAAAAAATTCTTTCGTAGGGGACTGAGCTTCAAAATATCTCTATCATTCGATGCTTTGGAAAACATCTAGTCTTCACAACGATTTCCTTAATATCTTTTCCTTTCATTACTCAAACCCTTACAAAGAAAAATAAGAGATAAGGTATTTTATACATTAAACTACATTAGAAATGTAAAGCTGTGTACCGTTTCTTATCGACTTTTTGTCAATGTATGTGTGATCGTTTGGGAGCCAGCAAAAGTTGTGTTGCGATCTCAAATCTAATCCACAGTTTAGATAAGTTCAAACTCAACGAGAAAGAAGCTGACCATAAGAATTTTTGCATATGCATGATTACGTCATATGTGAAAACTCTGAGATCTAATTTACAAAAAGATGGGACATTTGCCCTCCATTTCCCGTCAATATGAAAGAAATATAAATAAATGATTTTCTTTTCTTTTTTGAAGAAAGTCAGAGTGAAAGGTAAGTTCTGTCCAAGGCCAAAATGATGGTCAAAAACGAATTTGCCTCTGGTCCTGAGAGTTAAGAGTTTTATTCTATAACTATTTTGTTAAGTATGTATTTCATCACAAACATGTATAACATATATAGAACGGTTAAGAAAGATAAGGTTTGCCACTCCGTAGATTACCTTTCGTTATTTTATGTTTAGGTTTAACAGAATGAATGCAGTAAATACGGCCTGTTACTATGGAAACGAAGACTGTTTGGCAAATGCAATGATGGAATTCAATGAGTTCATGAACGACACTGTAAATGGAAGGTGAGTTAATGAAAAAGATAAAGATGCTAGATTTGACTTAAATTTAACACCACGAATAATTTACATCCTGCTCTCTAAAAACAATTGGGTAAAATCACCAACTCTGATCACTTATGTAACAATACTGAAACTGAGTACAACTTGTCCAAAATTGTTGAATTTACATGTTAACTATGTGGTTTTAGCAGGGAGGTGTCATTAGTAACACCTCCTTGGTTATAGATACCACTACCTTGGGTAACACACCAATTTCATTTCATATATTTGTTTCACCACTCAAGTATATACAATAACATAGGTCAACAAAATCACAGAAGATAAAATGAGAGTGAAAGGAAGTGCAACTAAAAGCCAAAGGCTTGTCGAGAGTGCACTCCCTAAAAGGAAAACAAGGAAAAGGGAAAGAAAACTTAACTATCCAATAACAAACTAAAATTACATAAACCATCCCATGAGCAGACAATCCCTACCCACAACAGCATATGCCGAAACCCCACCCTGGACCAATTATTGGCGGACCAATTATTGGGAAAATTTTACCAAATATCAGTATTATTAGACACGTGACCAGCAGGTGGTAAACATTTCACTCAACTGTTTCGAAAGTGCAAAACCAGATAGTTTTCAAGAAACTCCCTGCCCAAACGCATTTGACATTAGTCGTCAATTCGAAATACAGGTAGGTGGTTACTGAGATAAGTATTTATTTAAATAATACCGTCTCACTCTAGTTAAGCATGTGCCTTGTACGTTTGTCACATGCAGTATAGTAGCAGAGGCAGCCTAGGGATTTCGGTCGGGAAAGAATGGCCTCCAAGGACGCTCCAGGCAGACAGATATATAGACCTCCAGGCAGTCAGATATATAGACTCGCCCCAAGTCTCTAGAGATCATATATTCCCTCTCAGCTATAAGGGTTCTCCTCTGTCACTATTCCTTTTCTATGTGCCACCCCTTTTACCTCTCCCAATGCACCTCTGCAGACAAACCAACTTTTCACACTCTCCTCTTTCCACTTCGATTCGTTATTACGTCAATACACACTGCGCTAACCAACCCACATCGACCAACACACCTCGACCGGTATGCCTGCGAAGTTCTCACACTCAACGCTTCGAACGTTTCTACACTGAGTCATTGTAACGATCGCGCATGGCAGATTCCAGTTTATTCGCTGTGCACATATCAACCAGCGGAGATCTAGCTTGCTCGAGTGACTTCTAGCTTTTGCAACTGGTGAAGTAGCAGTTTGGGCGGACCGGTTTTTAATCACTAATCTCTGTAGCCAGTGAAAAAGCTTTCTATTTGTAAACAAACAGAACGACGCACCGTTCATCACACGACGATCTTAATGAATATCCAGCAAAAGTCGCAAAATGCCGAAGCCGATTGGATAATACAGTAAACTATCTTGAAATATATTCATTAAAATTCTTAGATGAATAAAACATAAGGTGCGTTCGATTTAGCGTCTCGAGCAGACTCAACTGGCTCAGTCAGCGATCGATCTTTTGCAAAAGTGATCTTAACGTCATCAAATCGTCACTACTTGAGCCGGCCAAAACGACCAGCCCTCCGAGGTGGTCTAGTTGAGCCGGTGATGTATTTTACGTCACATTTTGACCAGTAAAATAACCTGGTTGAGCCAGTTGAGCCGGCTCGAGCCGCTTGAATCGAACACACCTAATATAGAAGTTAGAGATGATGACGTAAAGAGTTGCAAAAGATTTCTGTCGTTCCACGCTTTTGCGTGATCTGGGTCACTGATGAAAACTTCGGCTGGAGTGAAAACAACGACAGTCGGCAGTGGGTGCAGTACAAGTACGCTACTGTCAGAGCCTCAGAATACACGATTGTGGGCCTTACTGGCAAAGTTTCTTGAGACCAAGGTTGAATAGAAATCGCAGAATGTCGGGCGAATGCGAAAATATTGGTTGCACAAAACACTCGCTGACGAACGGCGAGAAACCCATTCTTATCGGAGTATGCCTATTGTGCGAGACTGGCCATTGCGTTCACAGGCCATCTCGCAAAGGAAACAATAATTTTCCTTCGCGACAAGTTCTAGTAAGACCATCTGATCATGAAATCTGGATATTTCAATAAAATCCACAAGTTAAAAAAGACTGCACGTTGCTTACAAGGTACAGTTACACAATAAACCTATATGTCTGCACTGTTGCTGTACTGCGCGACACCTGTTTCACTCAAACACGTCACTTGATTAAATCTTCGCACCGGATGTGACGTTCTTTGGACCGACAGAATAGGAACAGGAATAAAATGAAAGGTGGATGGAAGGAATACGTGAGAGACTGGGGCAAGTCTAACAGATATACTGACGGTGTTTCTCAGCAAAGTTCCAAAGTTTTCATTAGTTTTCCATAGTTGGTCCAAAGTTTCCTTCCCATTATTTCTCCTCCCGCGGTTACTCTATTGACACATATTAAACGTTTCCATCCGTTTCCTTTTAGAAGCTAGTAAGAAAGGATTAAGATGTTGGGAAAATGCATTAACTTATATGCGGTACCAGAGCCAGAGACATGCAAGGGATTTTTTACAGAGGAGAAAATTGTAAGATATACATTTTTGTCAAAATTGTAGTTGGGATGACGAGTAATCTCTTAAGTCCACGCTGTGTGATTTTTAAGCTTACGATCGCGTCTAGTCTGGAAAAAATGTTTGCAAAGCTCCAACTACAAAATTACTTACGCCGCAGGCTTATAAAATAAAGGTAATTTGGAAGAACCTACCCCAACACCACAGAAACAACCCTTTGGGCCCAGATATATATATTATAAACAAATAATCTCGGCTATTTGGGCATTCAGGTTTGTTGATTGGACCGGCTTTAGACAACTCTATTCAATTATGTCAATTAGAAACATACAGTGTTTATAATGGTGCAAGAATGAAGTACGTTAAAAACCTAACCTAATCTAAACCTTCACCCTATGGCAGTATGTTCTCGACTATACGTTACTAGTGCAAAAATTAAAATTAAAAGTTGTTTAAATCTTTCAAAACAACCACGTATGACCAAAATAGTTTTGGGTTGTTTAAATTTCAAACAATCCAAAATTGTACATTGAAAACTCCAAAACAGAAAATGTTTCATTCTTTATCTGTAAATGGAGAGGCTGCACTGACCTTTCTTTGAAAAAGAGTAATCTCTGTAGGCACTCGATAAAGTGTGAATTTTCTCTCTTATTGGAGTGAATATCACCCTTTTTGGAGTAAGTTGCACTTTACATTCTAATGGATTTTACTCGCCCTGTTCACTCTTTGAAGGAGTGATTTATTTCATTTGTTTGTTTTTTTGGAGTAAACATGATGACCTCCTAAGGCGATATTATGCTACCTTCACCAATGCGTGGTGGAATGAACTTGCAAAACATAATTATGTTATTTTAGTTCAATATGACTTCAGAAAATGTTTTGATTGAAGTCACCCTACATTGAAAGGAGGACTAAATCCTAGCCGAGGCAACAGAAACTTTATTTCAGATTAAAAATATGTTTTACAGATTTTTAATATGTTGATTTGGGATAATGATCTGTAAATACAGAATAGAGACATTAATATAACTTTTCTTAAGAGATAACTCCAATTTAAGCGGGCACTTGTTGGAAGGCAACATCCATCGAGCCGCGGTCACACTGCAACGAATTTGGATCGGATTCCGATCCGAGTTTTGTGAATAATTGTTTAATTCTTCTCAATCTTCCCAATTGTGGAAGTATATATGTTGTACCGCAGGACTATGAAAAGGCAATTTATACTTATTTTTTAGTGAAAGTCACATCGATAGAGGGATTATCGTACTTACCTCTCCGATAAAAGAAAATTATTTCGGTGTGACGTTACAAAAAACCAGTTAACATTTTATTTTCACACACAGTCAGATGCAATTTATGTATTTACTGGTTGACAAGTTTTCGGCTATCTTGACCAGAGATGGAGAAGAAAAAAAAACCTTCCCCAAAAATCGGATAGGATTCCAATCCGAATCCGTTGCAGTGTAACCGCGACTTTAGTTGTGCGACTGATTGTTTTGACATCACGTCTTTGAAATTGTGTTTCACTTGACCAATTAATGTTGCTGTCACTTGAATGTGTAGGGTAAATGTATACATCCCGTACAACATGCTCTTTAACTAACTGAAATAAGTAAATGACAAATAGGTGAATTCATTTGTTCATTGAAAAATATTAGCTAATATTGTTTTAAAATAAATGTTCATGCTTGTAATAATTTCCAGGGTGTCACCGAACTTGCGTTCTGAAGTCTACTGTTACGGTATACGTGAAGGCACTTCCGTTGAATGGGATTTCGGTCTTCAGCAGTATCTGGAATCAACCGATCCGTCTGAGAAATCTAAATGGTTATACGCCTTATCTTGCAGTAGAGAACCCTGGATCCTAAACAAGTATGAATTCTTCAACAAGCGAAATTTTATTTTCAGAAGTTAAAATATTCTTGTCCGTACTAAATAAGTTACGCATTCACATAAACTTTATGAACGTAAAATGAGACTGTAAGTTAGTCACTAGTTAGTCACTAGTTCACGGTTTATTGTAACACCTCCCTGGTTAGTTGGACTGAGGTTTACGGCCCATTTCCGACCAATCGGTTTAAGTCGAGCCGGTCACAGCTTTCTGTGTAGTGGTGGTTCCCTGGCTTTTTACCCTACTCCATTGCCTATCTTGGTAAACTAGTCGTAACGAAGCCAATTACGTCAGTGTTACATTCAAATAGTTTCCTGACAATTTCTTGTTCAGAAAGAGAGAGTGGGGAAGGAGCATAGGCCTACCAATCTTAAAGCAGGAGATGACAATTTTCCGGTTATTCCTTTCTTTCATTTACCTTTACCATTTAGACGGGTTTCAAATTCGTCACACTCCGCAGATGCTACATTTATTCATTTCACTTGTATTTGTTTGTCCGTGATTCTCTGTTTTTTAGATATCTCACCTATTCATTGGACTCATCCATTGTACGTCAGCAAGATGCCCGTTCCGTCATCCGATACGTGTCCATGAACTACGTCGGGAGAGCCTTGGCTTGGGACTTTTTCCGAAGTGAATACGACGTCATATATGATTAGTAAGTTGTGAATAAAAGGCACTTTCACTGACAACCTCTTTGTACTTCAAAAGCGGACTGTCTGTTAAATCTCAAATATTCCACCTAACACCCACTCTTTCTTATTTTTATTACCTTAATATTCTTAAAGATCACTATAAATACCAATTACAAATCTTCCTATATAGACAACAAAATGACCAACTTCCTCGTGACAAGAATTCGTTTTTTCACCCAGACAATACAGTACTCATCATAACTATCCTACAAGGGGAAGTAAAGATCTAATATAATCTAATACAATATTTCACACGAACAATGTCTGCCATGCATGAATTTAGCTCTCAAGTGAGACGTTGCGGTGCACACCTCTGGATTCCCTTGAACTAACTTACAAATTCCCCTAAAATTAATTTGTTTAAGAAGTACTTCAAAAAAGTCTTAATCTACTTCTCGTGTATGAGCATTGTTGCACTTTCTATAAACGTACAGTGCTACATGATATATGGTTTTATCATTTTCCAACGAAAATCTCCGGACTGGACTAGACTAGAAAAGCTTTAAGCTTAATCTGGTTCCTTTTTGCTTTGGATAATCACCTCAATTATTTGTCTGCACCTCATTTTGTATTAACAATTATATATTGAAATGTACACAAAACTAAACGAAGAGAAACATTGCTTGCTCGTATCGGGAATTGTAGAGGAGTAGGTTTTTAACTCAAATTTTGACGTCATAATTTTCTATTTTTACAGTTATCAAATTATCTTTTTTGACTTCCATTTTCCTTTTTTACTCTGTAAAAAAGGTGTAACTTTATTAGTTTTTTTTTCAGGAGGCAAAAAATTTTCAGGGGGTAAAATGTGTGAAAATATTTTAAGCCAGTGGCAAACTTCAAACTCTCTAAAAGGAGCGGGAGAGGGTCTCACCCCTTGCACCCCTTCCATTCGAATACAGTTCTTTGACAAATATTAGTAACAAAGCCACTCTTGCTATACACGAATCCGGACAGCAAGTGATGGTCTGATTTCAGCCGGCCATAACTGGGGTCCGTCACCTTTAAATCTTTCGATTTCCTTGCTTACCTCTATCGTGGATGGTTGTGCACTAATTTGTATCTTTAATTCCACAATTTCACTTAATATGTGGGTTTGAAATTCATGTAAACAATAAAAAAAGACGAATTTAGGCTGATGTACCCCACTAATGGTGGCCTACAATCACTAAAAACAAGCGCTAATCGGATCCGTCTAGAGCAGGGTTGTCCAACCTACGGCCCGCGGCCCACGGTCCGGTCCGCGAAAAGTTTGCGTCCGGCCCGTCAGAAATAATCTATATTGCACAATGCAATTGCAAAATTATTCAATAAGCAGATTAATTGATGACAACTTTAGGCTTCGCCGTCCGCTATGGCATGCTTACTTTTGAATGAAATAACTCATTTCAAATGTCTGCTACATGTAGCTACATTGGAGTGTTGTCCACAGGGGCGGGTTGGGAAGATTCAGAAGGAATATGAAAAAAAACTTTGTCCAAATATTCTGCCCAACACCATCAGTATTTGCTAAAATCTATTTATTTTTTCAATCAAAAACGAAAATGAATCAGTGTTCCCTGCGCGCAATGATTGCATTTTGTTGCTATGGGCGTCGGGAAAAATTGAAAAAAAAAAACGAGTATAGAATGCGGCCCCTCGTCCATCATAACCATTATACATGTGGCCCACATCTGCGAAAGGTTGGACAACCCTGGTCTAGAGACCTGTGTTGCTACATTTTTATCAATTTTGCAACGGACATCAGCCCCATTGAAACGTAATTAGTTGTAAATATATACACGGGTAATTTATTTCCACGAACACGCTCTTTATATACAAAAATACTGCTTGCGCCACGTGTCACCTATATGTGACTGCATAGTAAAGTGGGCTGACCAATCCTGTTCGGCGTTTAGATCGGCGTCACTTGGAATGATCAGGGAGCTGGAAGAGGTCCATGGAAGAATCCATCATGATGTCCTTTTCAGCCCTAGTGCTAATCGTTGTATAACAAATAATTGTCCAGATGACAACTCGAAAATTCTGTTTTTCATTCTTGGGAAAATCATTCAGTTTTGACAGGAGCAAGTGCAGTTTTATAAAAAGGTCTATTCCACTACGTCGTTGGAAAGCCGTCACATGTTCACAAATTGTTATAATTAGTAGTCAGTTTTAATATAGTCACATTTTTATCATTATTGCAATAAGGAATGACAAATAATTAGTACGTTATCGCTCATATTGAAGTTTTCCCCTACCGCAAGTTGATCCCCTTATTTAATTTTTAAGGAAGCCATTTTTTCTTGAGGGAGACCAAAATTAGTGACAACTCTTCCATGATTTAAAATCAGAAGTTTGGAAATCAAAATATTCAGATTAGGTCACAGTTTTACAATGTGCATGGAGAAAATTCAATGTACAGGGTTGTATTATACACAAGGAATAATGATAGGGGTTGTCGTAACTTATAGAGGGAATCGAGGATTTTTCGACTGACTAACGGGTAATGCTTCTACAGTTACATCTAACAGCAATTAATTCATATTCGGTAATAATCATCAACTTTTATTGCTCAATAACTGACAGATGATCGTGTATTATCCCAGCATAAATCCATTTTGGTTTGGTCCTCAGGGTTTCGTTACTTCACTGTGGTTATTTATTAACTCAGTTGTAATTATTTTTCCTTCTTGTAAATCAAAATATTGGTGTGCATGAATGAACAAGGTGTGAATAACTCCGGACCAGTGCATTGGAGCAGGATAATGCACCCTCGGGAACAATGATATCGCGGGATGAACTTAGGCTGCGCCCTTGTGCATCACTGCTTGCATTAACCTTCGGTCATACATTATTATGAGCTATTGCACGTTCCATTGTTGCTTAACACAGCTCCCTGTTTAACCTTGCATTTAACAATCGTATCCACAGTTTCGGGGGCAGCAGTTCCTTTGGTGATGTTGTGGAAACTGTTACATCACAGTTTAATACAGAGTTTGATTTGGAAGAGGTACGTGTATTTTTAAAATTGAAGTAATTTAATGCAACCAAAATTACTTTGAGAACAATACTATCAACAATCATTATTGTTTAAGAAAAAGTATTTAAATGTCATTATCCCTATAGACTGTCTGCTGTGCGGTATGGGTAATTTTATTTTTTTATTAGAGTGTAATCTAAAAATCTCTACATGCTCATAAAGTGTAACATATGGGAACGATTCTGGTGATTTGGTTCACACAGAAACCTATCGCGCAACAGATACCGGATGCATCGTCGAATGTAAACAAAGATTTAGACGACACCATTATTTTCATAGGTATTGCGTAGCGTTCGTGTATATTGCCGCGGCGAACAGATGTATTGTTGTTCATCCTATTGTGAAAAAGCACATGTAACAACTGGAAGACATTACTAAGGATAAGCTCACTCTTTTGAAAGCTGGTACAGAACGCTATTAGCAGCGGTTAATGCCTACTGTACGCAGGGTATAGATCTACTAGCATGACGCCATTAGTAACTGTTATGAATGGCAGTAATAAAACAGTCCATGGTTTAAGGTAAAATGGGCTACACGAAACGACTAACAGCGACGTAACTTTTGTTTTGTAATAGTAATAGCATGGAGTTACCACCTCGGAACTCCATGGTAATAGTATAGACCTAACTTAACGTTAGGCGTCCTCTGCTTGAGTCTCCATGCACAGCTTTTTAAAATCGTAATTTTTTTCGAAACGGTTACCCATTGTTTGGCATAGTCTTCGGTTTCTACTAGACTGCAACTTTCATGATACAAAAAATATTTCAAAGTAATATAGATGAGCCAATTTGTCTGAAAATGGTATAACTTAACGCAGTAACTCGTATCGAAAACAAAGTATTTGACGTGTGTTGTTGGCTATGTGTGACACCCCCTACAAGCAACAATGGAATGGCCAATGACGTCATAGCAAATTCAATAGAGAAGTAAAGAAGAGAGGTAAATGTCTTAAACCGTTTCTAATTTGTCTTGAAAAAGTACGGTACTTAGTTTACTCCAATCAAATTGAGTCTTTGAAATATGGTAATGAACAAAATAGACTTACAAAGGTCATTTGAAATAGTACAGAAGAGCGTACCGATCGCAAGTTAAAAGGAGATTTTTCTCAGGGCTTGTGGATTTTGAGCTACTTCTCCATTGAAAATTTTGAAAAATCACTTTTTTCAAACATAAAAGTACGGCATTTTTTTTTTACTTAGAGTTATGAAAGAAATGTAAATAGACTTAAAACAAGTTAACCCTCACTAAAGCGATTGAAATAAGAAGATATTTGTAAGGGAAGTTTAGATATGACCTGTTTTGTTGCATGAACCTTGAATTTTCACTGCCGGTTTTACACACTAACTCGTCGCTACGTGTGGAAGCTTGTGGTATGTGAACCAATCGTTCCCATATGTATGTAAAGGAGAAGTTGCATTGCCGTCATATCTCCTGTAACGATTGGTGCCTAACTGAATGCGTCATGAATTCAGACAATATTATACTCTGATTGGTCAAGGATAATTTGTACTGATCACTGTTTATAATTATCAACCAACCAACGGGCACATAAAGGCTCGCAACTCTCGTAGATTTTCTAAGGACGAGTTTTGTCCAGATTTGGACAATGGGAAAACCATATTTTTGGAAAAACTCCACACCTCTTATTCAAAATGGAAGCTTTTTACCACCTTTTTAATAACCTAGTTCGGCAATTCGTTGGCTTATGGATGTGTAGGGCACAGGATAAATAAACCGAGCTCAACACAGTATATAGCGTTGCATTGGTTCCATGTATTTCGTGTATACAAAACTAAGCATAAATCTGACTACCCAACCCAAACAAAAAAAATGGGACTCAGATTGAAATGCATATTTTTACACCAAAGAGGCAATTTAGAGAAAGTTCATTGCACAGAACCACACTTATGATTCCTCGTTATGTTATGGTTGGACTAAAAAAGAAAGATCTCTGCAAATTTTCATGTAAACTCAAATTTTGGAACACGTGTTGTAGGAGCGGGTCTGGTTTGTTTATCCCGGCGATGTGGAGGATGTGCGCACGCGCATAACCACCAAAACGAATTACCGAACTCCATGAAACCCAAAAGCTAATTTTATTTATTCATTTTGAATAAACTTAAGACTAATTAAAAAAAAAACTTTTTTGGACGTAATCGTCGTGGAAAATCAGGCCCAAGGCTCACATTCTGTGTAGTAAATAATTAGTTCATACCAATTAGCAAATACCAATATATACTAAGAGTTTCGAAGTTTTGAACTGACAGTGTGGCGTTTCTTTGTTAAATAAAATTCTTCCTTTATAACAAAACGTACCTATGGGGCTTAAGTAGGGGAGAGAACCCTCAAAAAACTCCTGCAAAATATTTTAAGGTAAAATTGAAATATTGATGTTCAGATTAACAAATGAAGGCCTGCCCATTCATGGGGGTGATGCGCACTGTTTAATAAGAAATTTCCTTACTGGCTAACGATAGCCCTAATCCCTTACCTAATCTCTAACCATTCATGTGGCAAGACTCGTGCCCTTCGAAAAGAAAATTCTAGCACCGCCCCATGGATTATAAATAGAAAACATCAGTACTAATCCTTGATATGGAAATTCTCCAACAGCTTGTGAAGTTTGGTGAGGGACGAGAATTTGGTACTGCAACAAGAGCCTACGAACAGTCCATCGAACAGACTAAAGTAAACATTGATTGGATGGAAAAAAATGCAGCGACGGTGGCAGAAACACTGGAAAAGAGTTTAGTCGACTTGAATTGTCAGTGAAACCAAACCAATGACGGATTCGCTGAAACAAACACCTTCTTAAACACCAACAGAACTTTATTCCCTACATATTTCACGTGACGATTGTCAGTTGTACTAAAAAGTTATGTAGTCATTGGATAGATTAGTTTTACCAGTTTTATCACGCCGAAGGCCCGGGTTCTATTTCTTGGTCAAGTCATACCAAAGACTCTAAAAATGGAACCTACTGCCGTTGTGCTTGATGCTCCGCATAAGCAATGGAGAAGGCAAAACATTCCAGTGAGCCACAACTGGAAAAAGGCCGTGGTCGGCTTGACTTGAATGAAAAGGTTGGAAACTTGGCCGTAAAACTCTATCAATCTAACTAACTAACTAACTAACTAACTAACTAACTAACTAACTAACTAACTAACTAACTAACTAACTAACTAACTAACTAACTAACTAACTAACTAACTAACTAACTTTATCAGTTGTAAAGTTGACTGAACATAATAATATAACCTTAGGCATTTCCTGTAAGTATACCCTCCGAAAACACTCGAAACAAGAGCGAAATTAATCAACCTTTTGGGGTCAAATTTTAATTCAATTTTTCAATTGAAGCCTAATTTGGGTTATTATTTGACCCAAATTCTTTAGCCGGTACTCCCTGACAAACCTTTGGATCCGAAATTGACGTAGTCAGTGTATGGTGTATACTTCAAAACTTATTATAGTATTTACATAACTTTCCAGCCTAAGTTTTGTCAAAGAAACGTGTCAGCCCCTAGTTATAATAGTCATAATCCTGTTCTCGGCCACATATTAATCACCATACGCCAATTGTTTAAAGGTAAGGAGCAGTCCCCCAAACTTATTTTGAAGCAACAGCTGAATATTACAATTTTCTTCTTATTTCTCTTCAAACTATCTTTCATAATATTTTATGATTTCAGTATTGCATACTCGAGGTAAACCAAACAAAGTACTCTTACTAAATTCCACATTTGAGGAGAAAAAATGTTGTCACATGACTCTCAACAGACAATCATGAAACAGGACGGTCTACTACACTTTTTCAAGTTGGGGTGACTGATCTTGCCCTTTTTTAATATAAACCCAATTGCGGTAGGTGTTCCTTTACGCCTTGTTCCCATGAGCGTTGTACAATAGGTACCAGTACGGTTGCTAAGAAGTTACGATTTCTTTTCAAGTTAATCGCTTTGCACTCAAGGGTCTTCCGACAATTTTGACGTCCCACAAGACCTCCTCACGAGGTTTTATAAATTTCATAAAGCCCACTAGTCTTAAGTTAATCGCAAGAGCGGAAGCTTTTAGAAATATAGTCTGTGCGGCCCCTTAAAAAGCTAGAATGGCGAACAAATAGAACTGCCCTGAAGTTCACGTGTTGCGTTGGAGTTTCGGGGCTCCACAGTCGGCAAAATTATTAGAAACGTCCGTGACGAAGAGGGCTATCTTCCATTTGTTGCCCGGGAGGCTTTCTCACTTACCAAGTAGAACACTCTTATATTTTTTGTTTGACCTAATGCTTTTGGGAGCATTGCCTCAGCAGTAAGAGGATTAGGTTGTTACAGGAAATTAGAGTCAGCAACAACATTGCAGTAAAATCTGTAAGGAATCGTGTACAATTATTTACCTTGCTGCTTCTGCCATTAATTTGATCATGTGCGTTATACGTTTGCTCAATTTGTACCCCAAAAATAACAGTGTATTTTAGTAGTGGCTCATTGGGTTCATTATGCTTCATAATAGACATGACTAGCGGCAGCAAATTGCTTTCAGCAATTGAAGCATTACCTTATTTTCCAAAAAAAATTCAGTGTGAAACATCTCAGTCAATGAGCGATTTTTTTCATTATTGGGAGACGTACCACACCCAACCGATCGTCGTCCACGAATGTGAAATATTTTGAACTGAAATAATATACACAATTTTATATTAATTCATGGTTATTTTAACTGCTGAGATTAACTTCAATAGGTAGGTCTAATGTTTATGTAGAATCTACGCGCTTAATTGTTTATTGCAATGTTTCAAAAGGCAGTGTAGCGTACGAAATATGATAGTATGGATACTATTAAAAACGATTGTTAATTTGGACAAGAAATAAAAATGAGAAATGAAATAATTCTTTATTTATTTTACCTTTCCTCTTTGTCTGTTTCCTTTTCAATAACTGCTTGTCTGCTTTCGTTCCAAATTAGTAGCGTTTGTAAATTGTGTATGGAACAAAATCTTTCAGTTCAATTGCAGGAGTGCACACCAGCGTGCTAGAGTCAGGGGTGGAGAAATAGTGGGGAATAACCCCGCCACTTTTTGACAAGCTAGTCATCAACTCAGTAACTCCCAGCAGTGGCGTAGCCACGGGGTGGTTTTGGGGGTTATAACCCCCATGACCCAACCTTACAATGCAAAAACACCTAAAATAGCGTTTTTTCCTCTCTATCCTTCCCAAATTTCGTGCCCCAACCTCTCATGACGCAATCCTAGCTTCGTTCTGTCGTTACTGCCCCACAGTCTTCAGGTAAGCCTTCATTTCCGAAAAATATAATTCATGAAAAACTGAAATGAGTAAGTCAGATAGTAGTAGAATAAAGAGAGTGCTTTGGAGGACAGAATTTCTTCTGTCCTTACATGTATGACATTAGTGGAAACACTCAATTGCAGATTTGTCGGCTAGCTTTAGTGGCGGTGTTAGAATGTAAAAAATGGACGGGGAGCAAACTAAGGGGAAATCATCATGTTGGGGGAATAAAATTTCGCGCGCAGAGTGAAACCGAGCCAAAAGCATCCGTGCCTGGGGGTGGGGATCCAGGGAAATCCCTCAGAGGCTCTGAGGTTTTGAAATACAACTCTGGATGAAAATTAAGTCTCAGGAGAGGTACACTACTTACTTTTTTCGGTTAACTAAATCCTAACTGCCCTAACTGGGGGGAGTAGGGGAAAGGAGGGAAGGGCAAAATCTGGAAGAAAATACCCCTCTTGCCCCCCTTCCCCTCGTAGCGCCGCCACTGGCTAACATATTAAATAAGAATACATACATATCGGTCAGTTTTGACCGGTGAAATAACCATATATATATGTATATGTACTTGGATTATTGATGGACAATCGCCACTTACTGCTCACCAAGTCCCAACCCCCACCCCTGATAAAGAATCCTTCTGTTTAGAGTAGAAAGTAGCATCAAGAAACGAAGTTTTACGTTGCAATTATGACATGGCAGACGTCACACGTGACAATTCCAATTGCCGATATCTCCAACTGTGAAAAGCATAAAGACCCTTGGAAAAGTTTAATGTCCCTTCCTGTAGTTGTAACGTCTTTGAAAGTATTTTCAGACCTGTGCCAGCAGTAAAGTACTATCATCTTTATGAGCAAGGACGTTGATCCATCTCCTGAAGAAGGTGGTAACTTTTCACCATTGTTGATAATCCTCGCACTCAATTGGGAAGATCTCTCAGCATCTGAATATGTCTAAGTGGAAAATGGTGGTTGAAAAAGAAACTGAAAGTGTGATTCATATCAAATGGTGCTATATATTCGGGCACACGTGTACATAAATTTTATTGTTACTATGAATAAAAAGCACTGTACTTTTTGCAAATTTATACTACAATAGAACAGACGATTGAGACATTTGAAGTTGAGAAGTGTTAATATAACAAAAGCACTATACTTTTTGCTAATTGGTCACAAATAGAACTGACGATTAAGACATTTGAAGTTGAGAAGTGTGTTTAATATATTTTAACCCTTAATTTATCACAGTTTTCAATTTTTTAAATTTTTTAACTATTGGTGAGGACTTTTGGAGACGTTCCACCTTTCCCCCAAAAGTAAGGGGACGTATCACGGCATGATCCATGCCTATTTTCAGGATTTAACATAGTAGAAAAACATACAACCATGGGTGGGTTAACCACACACTCTTCCAGATCTGAAAATGAATAAAAGAATACAAAAATATGAAGAAAGAAGCGAGACCAGAATAATTTTGACATTTTTATGTACCATAATTAAATGTTGCAACACTCTGGTAAGGCGCGCACTGTTTAACAAGGTGTTTCTTGATTGGCTGTTGCTATTGTATTGAATCGATTGTGTTCTTTGCTAGGGTTAAGAATTATGGTAAGGATGAGTGCTATTGTTAGCCGGTTAGGTAATTTCTTGTTAAACAGTGAGCATCACCCCAAACACGGCTTCTCCACCAACTCTAACCCACAACTCTGGTGAAAACAAATCAACACTTTTGAAAATTTGTCTCAAGGCATAAAATTTCTCTCAAACTATGATCGTCTCCTACGCGTCACATTGTGATTTGGAGCTCTAAAAATGCTTATTGAAAGTACTCGTGTGCATCATTTATGTTCTCATAGTCAATACAAATTCCAACTATGAACCACAAACATCTTAAGAGCGCACATTTTGTTAGTTGTCAGCGTTATTTCAGTGAGTTCCTACATATGCTATCCCCTTCTGTTCACTTTCCCCATCAACTATAGACCTACCACCAACCTCATCGTGACGGTTACTTTTAAACTTTACTTGAGACATCAGAACTCTACAGTGGTCCAGAATGACCTTCAAAACCGCCACATTTAAGTATAAAATAGGGAAATATAGAACGTGAATCTTCACTTTAGAGACTAACTTCTTACTAATGACAAAGTTACGTTCCACACCACTATCTCAGCAGGTCCAGCACCTGCGCAAAGCTCCTACAGCGTGGGGCCCATGGGCTCACCCAGGACCCTTGTGGGGGTTAAAATGGAACAGACTCTCTCGGAGCCAAGTACTTATGATATAGTGTACTCAGTGCAAAACTTATACCCCCAGCTAATGAGAGTCCTCCTGAGTCTTTGGCAAAGAGCTGTTAGGCGACACGAAACTATAACTGCTTTTCAGCTAACTGGCTAATGAATGTTGTAGCACAAACACGCTATATATATATACACTGTAAAAAATGGTACAAAAGCGCTGTAAATTTACAGAATAAAAAATAAAGAGAAACATTAAGATTACAGAAAAGTTCTGGTAATAAATTTTCAGAACTTTTCTGTAATCCTTATTTATCTTTTTATTTTGTTGTTCAGTAAATTTAAGGTATTTTTTTTTACAGTGTAGTATCACGTAATAATATCGAGTATACTTAATACTTGATATAGTATCCGGTATGTACTTAATGTTACTACTTGAAGAATGTAGTGTTGTGTGATCCACATGGTGACATTGAGGTACAGCTCTGAAGTTTGACTGCCAAAATAAGCCCCGTGGCATAAGAAATTTATATTCTGCAACAATTTCCCCTTTTAATTCAATGGAAAGACAATGAGAATGAGCGTCGGAGGAAACAAACCAATCCCGCACCTAACACGTGACCCAAACTTTGAGTTTACATGAAAATTTGGTAATCCATCCATAACTTAAGAAGGGATCTTAAGTTTGAGGTTGCCACGGCAAATCTGTCGATGTCAGTAAGGGGAAGTTAGCGCCCCACGTCACAATCCCTCCTCGCACGCAGTGGGACGGCCACGGGGTGGTTTGGGGGTTAGAACCCCTCATGACTCAACCTTGCAATGCAAAAACACCAAAAGTAGCTGTCTTTTCTCTCTATCCAGAGACTTTTTCCACATGTTGTCCCCCCCCCCCCCCCGCCATGACACCACCACCCCATCACCATGACACAATCCTGGCTACGGTCTAAGTATACTGCTCGCACGCCACTGAATATGTTTCTATGTAACATATAAAACCTAATTTTGGTTCTCGACATTCTAGATTTGTGGTTCAATCTAAAATTATCTTTGACTGTCTTGTTCTTTTTCTCAAACAAGCTTTTTGGTTATTAATACCTCACTTTGGGGTTTGCATTATCTTGAGATCAAGTAAGCCTTACTGTTGGTAGAACTCTCCGAAGAAAATCTACTTAGTGACCTTTGAACGATAATCGTTGACGTAATGGCGAACTGATTATACTTAAATGGTGTCAATTAGTACCCTTTAATTCTCATCAACTATAGTATTTCACGTGAACTCATTAACCCCCAACGAGTGGAGCACTTGCTAATACTGTTGATAGAGCAACATACTGCTTCAACGTAATGTAACGTGCGGATGTAAGATGTTGATGTAGGTTATGGTAGAATAACTCTTGTAAAGTTGTGATGATTTCCAAGACAAATAAATAAGTGATGGTGTTTGAAACACTGATATCTGACAGCTTGCTAAGTTATCCCAACACATTATCTCAACACTACCACCGGGTACCAAATTCTGCAATTGAAACTTCAACGCAGTCAATTTTAAACCTAAACTACACTTTTCGCAGTAGTTTAACAGATTAACAGTTTATTTCCAACAACATCTTTGGATCTAAATGTTCATAAAATAATTAACTATTGTTTGTATGCATGGAAAAGGAGAGAAGGGAAGACCAGTACTTATAAATCGTTTTCTCCTAAAGAAATGCTAAGTATAAGAACTAGATAACCTGTTGATGGAAGTACAGTCTAAAGAAATTTTCAATCGGTTTGCACAGCTCTTTGAATAACAACAAATTCATATTACACAGCATGTATTGTACTGAAAGTGTTGTGATAATATATTGGGTCTCACCCTGAAACGATAAACTGAGGTTGTGTCTGGACGAGGATGAGTTTTAGACTATTTGTGGGAATAAAGTCAGTAGGTAAGAAAAAATAGAACTGTTTGGTGGGAGAGAGTAAGAACCGCTTGAGGTCACATCAAATTTTGATATGTTAGAGGGGTACTCATTCTAAGCATTGTGGTAAAATTTGCACTGAAATTCCATGTGTGGTTCTCAAGATATGGGAAGGTAAAGTTGTCACATTTTCAACAAAAAGTGCAACTTGAAGCAAGCACACCGTTTCTTTCTTTTAACTTCCCAACCAATTTTATAAACAACAATTCAACTTTATGAGAATGCGATTGCACAAGTGTCATGAAAACTTTATAAACTTTGAATTTATCACAGAGATGTCCTATCCCTATTGCCTTCAAGGTAAACACAACAGTCATAAAAACTAAGGGAAATACAGGATTCCTTGTCACTATGTCAGGAAGTGATATACTCTATGCTGCCCTTAAGTTCACTTTGGAACACAAATCTACAATCCTGGACAAAAATACATGGGACAGTCCCCCGCTCCCCCGTTCAATGTTGCAATTTTTGAAATTTTGAGAATATTTTGTCGAGAACAACATTGAACTAGGGGGGAGGGGATTTTGGAAAACCAACGAGTCTTTGCATACGTATTGCTACATTTGGGCAAAAATGTCCCATCATTTTTGTCCAGGATTGTAGCTACTTTCTTTACTGATATCTCGAGAAATACATGTCTGATTTGAATGAAAAATTACACCACACTGTGTAGATTTGATTCATCTTTCACATATGAAAATAAAACTTTTGCCTAAATTTCCCCTTTAAGGCCCGTCAAGGCGATCATTCTTTTTCCATGGGCATCATCATACAAATTATTTGAACATTCGTTGGAAAGTTGTATGACACATGCATCTAAAATTTGAACACCTTCAGACATGTTGAATGTTGATCATTTTTTAAAGCGATCCGCAAGATCATTCGTTTGTATCATCGCTTCATAATGTTTTCCCAAATTTTAACCATGCAGGCTTAACTACACAGAAGAATGTTATGAAACTGTCTTAAGCTGGCTTTTCATACATCCGTAATCCGTCATACGTCATGTACGTCATCCGTCGTTCGACGTAAGTCAAATCCCTTTCCATATATAGGCCTTCGACAAGACCGATAGGATTTCCCCTAGATTGTGGCGTGGATCATAGAGGCCTGTGCTACTACAGCCATTTCAAGAACGTAAAACTTCTAAGTACGGATCAAAAAGCATTTCAATCGTGAACGTATGACGGATGACGGACGGCTGACTGATGGAAAGGGTAAATAAAGCCAAATTTTGGGGATGGTACAAGACGGATTTAAAAAGGGATACACGGAAAGACAGTTTTAGTAATGATACTCAAATTAATGCGTAGTATACACAAAGTGACAGCCAATCAAATCATTATGTTTTTACAGATAAAATCATGTGTTTCTGAATTCCATTTTCAGGTCACATCGCTGATATTACAGATACAGTTTAGTAGAGTAGCTTAGTCAAGTAATCAGAAGCTCAAAGTGCAATGACAATTTTGTTAATGGTTAGCTGATCATGATAATCTTAAGTCAATGTTTAACTAGTTTATCTTGATGGCTGCTGTTTTTCTGTCCCAAGAATTTTGTAAGAACCATTTAGAGACTTCTCTTGGTGGTAATTACTGGTGTATTCATCTTGTCTAAATTTTTAAATTGGATTCATTGGGGGTAAGTGGAGATAACTTATGCTTGCACTTTTAATGTACTAAACGTTGTAATATTATTTGTAGGGTAGCAGGTCTTCCTTATACAAGTTTTTTAAGTAACTTTTGTATTGCTATGTGAGATTTTCAAGTAAAGTTAAATTCATCATACACTCCTTACCGTATGTCACAATTCTTTTCAGAACTAGGCTTACAATCAATTATTAGCCTGTGGTGTAGAAAATGGGGTGATATATTTCTCCTGGTTAATGGATATCTCTAATTGGTTTGTTAGTTTCTTTTAGTACCGGCACCATCCCAAACGTACTTAAAAATATCGAGTTCAATTTCAGTTCTATCGCAAAATCTCGGTGGTTTCCCGGCCAATTATTGCGTTGTTACACCATACCTAAAAACCGTTACTCAGACGATTATGTATTGAAATATTCTGTTGGCAATTTGTGTTACATCATACTATAATCCCGGGTGGTTTTGTCATTACCTTTCAGCGTCTAAAGGATATATACCCGTCATGGTACAACACTGACGCCACTGTATGTCCTGTAAACTGCATAAACAGATGAAATTACTGAATACATGGTCCTTAATGTTTTCTCTTAAAGGGAAATATTGCGTTTGCTTTACAAGAAAATTTGATCCTTTTAACACCAATATTTATTGAGCAAGAGTGATAAATGATTAAAAATAATGCAGTATGGTGGTTTTATTTTTCCAAAAATATGTTTCTCTTAGATTGAAATTTAGTTATTTGTTGCTCAAGTTTAAAGGTAAAGAGCAGTCCCCCAAACTTATTTTCAAGAAAAAGCTAAATAACTCAATTTGCATCTTATTTCTCTTCAAAGTATCTTTAATAACATTTTATGACTTTACTATTGCATATTCAAGACCTACCAAGCAGTTATTCCTGGTAAATTTCACATTTGAAGAGAAAAAAAATTGTCGCATGACTCCTAACAGCCAATCATGAAACTGGACAGTATACTACACTTCTTCAATTTGGGATGACGGCTCCTGCCCTTTAAGTTGTTCACCCACACTTAAACATTTCAAATGATGCAACATCCACAGTCCTTCCTGTTGATAATATTTAGCTATTGCTGGGGTGTATAGTTAACAATAAATGGTTTGAAGATGGCTTGAGCTATTTTCTTTGAATTCTTTGTTGGAACGTTTTAAATGCAGTATTTACCTTTGAAGATATGTACTGCGTTTGCCCCACAGCACTGAAAAATTCATCCTTTCAAAACTAAAATTGATTGACATAGAGTGATGAAAAGTAGGCAGTAAGGTAGACTTTTTATCAAGATATAAGTGTCCCACAGATAGAAACTCAGTTATTTGTTGCTCAAGAACATTTTTTTCTCTCAAACTTTCAACATTTCAAATGATGCAACTCTTCTTGTGCATTTTATTTTCAAGAAATGAGGTTAGGGCGATGCGCACTGTTTAACAAGAAATGTCCTTACTGGGTAACGATAACCCTAATCCCTTACCTAATCCCTAACCTTGACAAATAATACAATCGATACAATACAATGACAACAGCCAATCAAGAAACACCTTGTTAAACAGTGCGCATCTACCTGAAGTTAGTGTTGGGGATTTTGTAAGATTAAACTAAAGAGTTTGTTAACGACTGCAACTATTTTCTTACTTGTGATTAAAGCATCTTAAGAGCAATGTTTTCCCTTTACGAGAAAATTAACTTGTTAACATTTCTACTGTACATCAAGTTAAAGGTCCAGTGTTGAAAACGGTATAATGATTGTATATTTCGGAGGTTGTCGTCAGAAGCACAACAAATTGACTGGAATAGGTTAGTAAGTTAGTTAGTTAGATGGGATGTTACGACATAGTTTCCAAACAATAGCTTCAAGAACGGAGATTGGATGTATTACACAGGGTAGTAGTCAAGGGAGGGATTCCGGGGAGTAACACCATACGTCCAAACAATGAAAAATAAAATAATAGCAAAAAAGTGATATAACAGCAAAAAGTGATACTTTCCAGGCACAATACCGCCTGACTGCACTAAGCATTTTTAGACCGAAAAAGGTTTTTTCTTTAAAACAGCAGAAGGAAACCGATCCTTTTAGTCACATGTCCCAAATCAAACTCCCAGAAGACCTGACCGTGACACAATGCGGGCTACGCACCTTGTGCTACTTGGCTAACTTGATCGAATAACTGAATCAGGCTAAGAAAAACACCATTAATATGGTTATGCAAATAAGGGCATTTAGTGCGAATTGGAGATAATTTACCGATTAAATCCAATTATTTCATACCATAATTTTAGATTTTGAATATCTTATGAACTCAAAACAAATCAATTGTTTACCTCTAAACTTTCATGACCATGTTGCGAAAAGGTTTAGGACAAATATGTCACATAAGTGTTTTTAGTGAGTGTGGATATCTAGAACACTGTTGATTACGAAAACTCAAAGAGAAGTGCAACAAGTTTGTTATGTAACTAGTGTACATATTTCTTTCAAAATATTTTTCATGACATAGCAAGACGAAGATTTGCAAATTCAGGGAAGTTTAAGCAGAGACTTCCTTGTAGTTTTCACAACTGAGTGAAAAAATACTGTCACAAGGTTCTTGAGAGTCATTCATGGAATAGGACACTCTACTGTAACTAAATCAAGTTGGGCTGACTGTATTTTTCCTTTAATATCTTCGCATAGCGTCAATGATATCTTTGCAGGCACCAAAGTTTTCTATGACCCTAGAAGCAACACCTACCGCGCATGTCGGTAATCACCTCGGCCTTATAATCTTCATTATGGATAAGTCTACCAAAATCGGACCAATACATATGCGACAGGACCATAACATTGAACAGTCAAACTCTTCGGCGTCGATTTTATTTTCAAAGTGGGGGGGCATTTGGGCTAATTTTTTTGTCCTGTTCTGGTAAGATTTCTACAGTTACGAAGCTATACATTTTTCAAGGGGGTAGGCAAGCATCCAATATTTCCATTTTTTAAATGTGAACATCACTGTAATAGAGACTTTCAGCGCGAAGCGGGCTGAAATCTATAAATAAATACTGAAGAATCTGCATTTTCTACAGGCAACTCTGAGATTGAACGGCGACCAAAGATCGCTTTCCCTACATAATGTTATCCAATCCTGAATTGAGGCTCTCCGACGAGATTTTTAAAGTCAAACGCTAATGTTGGTGAAATCTTGGAATTTTATGAATTTAAAGAAAATTTATGAAAATAGCACTGTAGTTGCCTGTGTCAGTTGATGATGTGGTGAAACATATGACGAATTTCCGATTTTGTTATTTCCAGAGCCTGGAAAACTTTACAAAACTGAAGGTATGAGCGAGCACTACTTCTTTGGAATTGCATTTTTCCTGCGCCCAAAGCGAGCGGAAATTTTTTATTTTCTTTTAACAAATAATTATGAATATGGACCATCTGTTCGAGAGAATTCGGAATTTAATGATAGAAGAGTAAGGAAAACCACACTGTAGTTGACTGGTGTCACAAATGACAAATTTTCGAATTTTTCATTTTCAGAGCCACCCTTCCCCCTGTAGGTACGCCACTAAGGGTGTCTAAGTAAAGGCGATCCATAAACAAAACGGTCGTAAATGCTACAAAGCTTTTTAGATTTTAGGAAAATTCCAAAGTTTCCAAAACATGGTCCTAAAAGTGTGGGTAATTACTTCGACGGACTACGGTCAATGTGGATTTTAATACCCGGTGTACTCTATAAGGGATAAGAATCATAAGGAAAATTTTGATAGCTGGCGAAGGATTCATGCAAAAGTTCCTGAAAAGTTGCATGCAGACTGTGCACCGAGCAATTTCAGCCTGCTGCCTGGTCATTCGCTGGAGTTTAAAGATTTCATTTAAACATAGTAGAGGACGATTCCTCTTCTTTAAATTCCTTAATGTTGTGTTCCTTCATTACAACACCTGCTGGCCTATGCACATGAACAATCGACAAAATCATAGCAGGAAGTTGTCCATGAAAACTCAGTTATCATAGAGACCGATGAATAATGTGAGTATATTTGAGTTGCAAGTGATAAGAAAAGCATTAATGAGACTGCAAGCGCACGCCGGAGCACGCCAAAATTTCCGTGATTTGCAAATTAAACATGCTGGAAGGAATGCCAAGCACAAGTACCGGTCGGCGCCATTATTGATACAGAAAATCGAACGTAATCGGTACAAGACAGCATACGTAACCTACAAGTACAGTCTTTTGGTATTACTTAACTTTTAAGTTTCAAGTCACAAAAAGTTGGGGGACTTTTACGTTAGTGTCCCTCCCACTCAAAAAGTGGAGAGACATGTCCCCCTGTCCCTCAAATCGACGCCCATTTTTAACCATGTTACGAGGGAAGTGGCCTCCCGCAAGAACCTGGACCTTATCTGCGTTCATCCGGAATATATAAATTACCTGTGCATAGTACATTTGCACGGTCGTAAATGCCTCAAGCAGGGGTGGCTATAAAACAAACCGACCTTTTTTTTTTCATTTTCATGAGGACATCTTTACTAAAATTTGTTAAAATGTTAGAAACTCGGTTCGTTTTAAAATCTTAAATCGGAACACAAATCTTCATTACCTCTGACAACATTTGTCTGGTGATGGACCGAGTACGTTCTTTACTCTACAAAGATACCATCCATCACACTCTGTAATAAATCATAAAATATTAAACTTAGGAAGACATGACTACCATATTTTATAAGTCATCTATAACTTAGTCTCATGGTCTTTAATGATATTATAGTGCGCACCACACTACTGAATGGCAAACTGTACAATTCCGTTGAAATAAATATAACATTTTAGAAGGCTGTTACAGTGATATACACATCTCTATAGATTTAAGATATATGGATTGTTTACTTCCTTTAAGCTACTGGTTTAAAAATCATAGAACACAGTATTAATTCAAAGTACTTATATTTCTGACATACATTAAAGTATTCACTTCAACAACAGCGTGAACGTATCGTGGTTATAGCTTTGAAGGCCACAACCCCCAACCAGTACCAGTAAAAATATGTTACTCCAAAATATGAAGCTATGACCGAGAGCGACTTGAAGGTTCCCACCCCTAAGATCTGAGGTTATCCCCGTTAAAGTCCCGGCCTCCTCCCTGCCCGAGAAAATTTCGAGCCCTGGATATCCGTCCGTGTTGTTTTTCTTTTTACAGAGAACAGCTCCTCAATCAAAATGGCGGACAAAAATAAGTTCGAGCTCGATGAAAACTCTGACGGCTCTATAGATTACGCAAAAAAGAAGGAAGGAATTTACTGTTCCACGGGACAAGTGGTCTTTTTCGGTTTTGTGGCATGTTGTGTTATTGCTGGGGTTGGTCTTATATCTTACTATGTGCCTGATCGTACATGTGTCTACGAAGCCCCTACCGCAAACCCCACTACAGAGCCTGCATCCCCATCTCCTATGATAACCGAAGAAAGTCGAAGCTCGGAGGAACCATCAAGTAGTACCATGACACCTACACCTACTCCTGAATTTTGGAACGGCCGATTGGACCCAGATATAATGATTCCACGATCGTACGACCTGATTCTTCAGCCTTGTCTCTATTACGAGTGTGGAGCTGACATGCGATTTAAATTCTACGGTTGGGTCGATATCAGCATTGAAGTCGGTCAAGAAACTGACGAGATTAAGATGCATATCCTTGATATCGAAGTATCAAATATAAAAGTTACGCCAATAGTGGGAGACGACACAAACATCTTCCACAGCTACGATATAGATACTTACTATGAATTCTTGATCATCAAGACCTCAAGCCCGCTCAAGAAGGGGACGGATTATCGCGTGTCTATTGAATACATAGGCAACCTTACAGACGGTTTAGCTGGCTTTTACCGTAGCTCCTATAAGAACGAAGCTGGGGAAACAGTGTAAGTAGCACTGATATCTTCAGATTTGTCTTAAGTCAACGACCGACTCTCATGAATCGTATGATGTAAGGGTTAAAACAAATCCAGACTGCGTATTGTCTCCCCCCCCCCCCCATCTTCCCCCTTTTCTTCATTACCGATACTAGTGATGTTTCATTCAACTGCTACTGGCTTAATATTTACTTTTTAGATGTCTTGTCTCAGAATTAATCCAAAGTTTCTTTGAAATTGAATCCTCAAATGGCTTTGATTTGCTTTGATTGTCCCTCTAAAGCAACAACTGGCATACCCTAATAATCTGTTTCTTTTTTATTCTGTTTGCTGGCTGTTATGTAAAAAAGACCGACCGGTAGTCCAAACGTATGAATAACATTTGATCAAGTGAGTTTTAATAGTCTACTTCACATTACGTGTTCCGCAAGAAAGTTTCCCCGTGCTATAAGTCCTGCACTCATCATTGACCTGCCAAACTTCTCTTTAACCACTGTGTAGAGTCCTATTCTAGGCTCTGAGTTTGGTACATATTTACTACGGGCAAAATCTGAAAAAAAGTTTTGAAAAAAGATTGACCAGATTAAAGGAGCCAGAGGAGGATTGAAGAAAAGTCCGGCTAAACTTTTTTAAGATATACTTCATGGGTTCAATTGGGAAGCTGACCTCGGGGTCATCGAAATATATTAAGCTCTGATGACGTCACACAATTTTGAATTTTTAGCAGCTCATGAAAATGTGCACTTGGGAAAAAAGAATTGTTTTTTATTCTGCTTCCAATTACGATCAAGAAAATTATGAACTTTCCAGACTATTTTCCCAAGTTATCATTTTACAACTTTCTGACTTTAGGCGGACTTCCGCCAAAAGGCCAAGTATCACGGGGAGATTTTAGGCCACCCTTTCTGCACGTTCGGAGAATGGTCACAAATTTGTCCCGGAATCATCCCCGAAGCTGTCCAACAATTACCAAATGATCAAAGTTGATCAAGAAATATACTTTCCCACAAAGGTTCGATCATAAATTGTTCCAATTTTCCTGAAGACGGTCAATCCCGCTTTGTTTGTGCTACGAATCTGTTTACAGTGCACCTGTAACATTGTCTTCTGTACAGCATTTTTAGTGAAAATAGCAGGATAAAAAAGATACACTATATGTTGGAAATATATTTATCGTTCTCTATTCCAAATGACATTTCAACATATTCTAACCTTGAAGAGGGGAAATGTGCAGTCTGAAACTTCTCAAGTAAGTCCTCCCTCTTTCGATTTTCTCGAAAAGATTATGACCAAGATTCTAGCCAAAGTTCACTCTCTGACAATCGCTTTCTTCTAAAGCGAGTTTCTTTTGAATATTAAACTTTCTATTTTCCTTCAATTGCCAAAAATACTCAATTTCATAAGACTAGGAATAAGAATTATTGACATTTCAGCAGATGTCCGTTTTCGCTCTGCGTAGGCTAACTCGAGCAGTCGAGTACGGTCTCCCAGAATGCATTTCACCGTGAGTGCTAATGGTGTAAATACTGTTCAATAACGGTCACAAATGTGAGGACTACTTCCCAACTGGATTTGTTAAAGTGTGATAACGTTGGAATTTCTTGAGGTTTATATAATGTGTACGTTACAGAAGATTAAGATATAATCTCGATTTAAAACGAGGACAGGAGACTGTAGCTTTTCTCAGCGGTTCAAAATTTCAGTTATAACCACGTCATGATAACAGGTATCATTGAAGCCATACTGTAAAAATTAACGCCCATTATAAGATGACTAGGTTTTATTCGAAATTCACGTCTCTCTTATTTTGGTGCTAGGTGCCATCTAAATAAGGGAACTGTTCCTGACAATTGGGACGCTAGAAATTGGTTACGTGCGTACTTGATATCACTTTTTGCTTATATAAATATTGTATGATCAATCACCAAAATACTTAAATGTTAATTAAAAATGATTTTTATCTGATTGTGGCATACGTTCAGTTTTGGTTACTAAGTAAATTAAATTTCACCTTTACAGATGGCTTGCAACTTCACAAATGCAGGCCACGGACGCACGTCGGGCACTTCCATGCTGGGACGAGCCTGGATTCAGAGCTTATTTCGACACGAAGATTATTCACATGAGCAATATGACTGCCCTGTCTAACGGTATTGAACTAGGGACCGAACATTACGAGGGAGACTGGATGATAACTTCATATAAAACCACTCCTAAGATGCCGACATACCTCCTGGCCTTTGTTGTTTCTGATTTTTTGTACAAAGAGGGGTACACAACGAATGGAGTTCGTGTAAGTGCAACTTGTTGAAGATATGGTTCTTATATAGTGAATCCTTTGGAGGAACGGTAATAGAATGACTGTCAAATTGCGTTACAAAGTTTACAATACAATTTTGCATTCATTTTTATCGGAAACAAAAATTGTGCTATTTTCATCACACGAGCAACGAAAAGAAAACATTAACTAACAGTTTTAAATACTAATAGTTTAAATGAGTTTCATCCGAGTTTAATGGGTTTCATTCAAGTTATTGAGTTTTCTTATTTTACAGTTCCGTGTATGGAGTCGACCAGACTCAGTTAACTCAACAGACTATGCGCTCCAACAAGGCACCGATATGCTCACATACTTCGAGGATTACTTTTCAATACCGTTCCCACTGGAAAAACAGGGTAAGTTGTCCTTTTGTTGAAAGTAAAGGGCAAACAGAAAAGACGGAAAATGTCGACACTGTTTTCTAACTTTCCCCCTTCTCTGATTTGCAAGGAACTTTTGAAGCTGAATTTTGTTGAAATGAGATCATGAATTAATTCTCTCTTTTATGGGTGTTATGTGTTGTCTGAAAGAAGGAAAAAACCAATTTATATGCCTCAGAGCTCCTGGTGAGGTCCAGCGGCAAAAACCCCGATTCGTGACATAGGGCGAGGCCCCTATAAGCTCTAGACCGATAGGGAAGTTTTGGCATTGCAAAAGGATGAATGTTAGCTAGATGTTCAAATGGTATTGAGTGAAAACTTAACACACCACAAAAATTACACGTTGACGAACGTCAGTATAATCATTTATGTAATTAACATATGTTATTTTTTATGTAGATATGGTGGCCGTGCCCGATTTTTCGGCAGGGGCAATGGAAAACTGGGGACTGATCATTTATCGGGAAACGGCGTTATTGTACAACCCGGAGGAGAATTCAGCCAGCAACAAACAACGGGTATCGGTTGTTGTATCACACGAGCTAGCTCACCAGGTATGAATGACTAACTGTGGAAACGATTTCTTACTTTGGTAGTATATTACTACTTACAATGTGTGTTCTTTACAAGCTTTCAGAACACTGCACTAGATTCCACAACCAAACTCGACTCGACTGCCTATGACAATTTTTATTCTCACGATTGACCAGTGCACAAAACCAAAGGTGCTAGACCGTTTTGAAGAGATTTGATACCTCTCTTTTCTCTTCGTGCAAAATCGCTGGTTCCTGATGGGTCAAATAAGCGAGATCGGTAATTCGTTTGGTTGTTATGGACATGCACATATCTCCCAAATCGTCGGGACCAACAAATCAATTCGGCATCTGTTTCAAAATTTGAGTTTACATGAAAATTTGGTGACAACATTCTTTCTTTATCCAACCACAAGATAAGGGCCGGGACTCATTAGTGTAATTCTGTGCAGTGGTTGGCATTAATTACTTTTTTGGTTTTAAAATATGCATTTTAATCTGCTTTAAAGTAGGGCTGAGTCCCTATTTTCAATCGAGTTAGCTAGTAAGATTTATGCTTTGTGTTGTTTGGACGTATACTGCACCAAAACAAGGGAACGCCGTACATTATGTGCTGAGCTCGGTTTGTGTATCCCACGCTATGCCCCACGATTAGGCGCGCCAACAAATTACCGAACTAGCTTATTGTTCCAGCAGACTTTCGACCGTCGCCAACTCCAGCCAGGAATAAATCAACATGTTAAAACCACATGTTCTTGTTCGTAGTGCGTTTTCGACTGAGGGCGACGCGACTTAAAATTGCCACCACCAGTCGTAACCCCACGCAACTGTTAGCTATGCACCTCGCATATGGACAATCGAGTCGAGCGCTGTCGCACAAAGTCGTCTTATGTGCATGCGGCTAACTTTACACCCTGATTTTTCTGATTTCTATTTCAATTAAATAGAAGAGACAGTTAAAGGGAAAAATTCGATCACCCAAATTGATAAGTATAACAGGCTATCCTTTTACATGAATCACTCTTGAAAATCACGTGACAATATTTTTCTCACTCAATTGTGAACTTTACAAAGTGTCACGGCTTGAATCAGTCTAAATATGCAGTGTACAGTACATGTCCTGAAATATTATGAAAGATATTTTGAAGACCATAATAGCTGGAAATTTATGAGATTTAGCTGTGTTTTGAAATAAGGTAGGGGAAATTGCTTTTCCCTTTACGGCGATGGTAATTATACTGTCATAGGCGTTGCTATCAGCCTTCCACGGCGTATATCTGTGAGTAACCAAAATAATGTAATTCCTTCATACTTAAAGATCGTGTGACATGAAAATGACAAAATTGGATATTTGATGCAACAAGTATCAAAAACTCTTAAAATAGCAGCAATTCGCATCTCAATCCGTCAAAAATTGACGATTTTACAGGACAATTTCTGATTTGCACTTCATCATTAATATGAGCTCAATATGCAAATATTGTGATGTCATGAGAGGGATATGCCATATATGGCCAATGTTATCCTTTGTTTTTACAATCTCTGCTTCAAGGACAGTTGTAACATTAGTTTGTCCTGAGGGTATAATTTGGAATTTTAAATTGCGACCTTGAAAATTGTCAGTATCAATGACCAAACCATAGACTGTCTGCTGAGCATGATGAAATGTTCGTTCATACTTTTTGTTACATCTTCCTTCTCCGCTGATTACCTTTTATCGCTTCAGGGAGGAAATGAAACCCACTTCACGCACACTTGATATAGTCTGATCACATCTGATTAAGTGATTGAGAGTAACAGATATCTTATAAAACACAAAAAGTTACGTAACATTTGGGATTACCAGTCAAGCATGTGTTAATTGCTTTTCACGCAGTGTGAACACAATGAAAGCATAGCTCATTTGAGGGCACAGATCATGTAACAAGCTCAAAATATCAGTTACACCCCACACCGCCTTTGATCTACTGGGGTGTCTATGTACCTTTTTAAGAAGCAACGTCACGGTATGAGTGATTAAGACATAATAAATATAGACTTACCAAAAGAAATGTCAACACTTTGCAACACTCCACATCATTATTTTTGCATATGCAACAAGTTGCTTTAGAAACATTCAAACTTTGAAGAGGTATATCTTGAGAACCGTGGAAGATATTGAAAAAATTCCTACGGATTTTCTCATAGAAAAAATGACCTTGTAACTACCAAGTGAAGTGAAGTCATTTTGCTCCCATGTCACACTACCTTTAACTCTGGTACAGTCGTTGCCATTTGTGGCCAGTATTGACATTTAAACGTGAAAACACCTTATCTCTGGTTTCATTATATCATGTAAATGAAAATAATCGTTAGCGACAAAACATAAGTATTCATTAAATGATGCTTAGTATGCAATTTTATCATTGTGGCAAGTTTTTCGAAACTGTTAGAATTGTTTAGCTGATTTTTCTGGGGATAATGTTATGTTTTGCACTCCATGAAAACATTTTCTTCATCAAATTGCACAATGGATATTCATATCTTTCCTATTGCTATATTTACCATTGAGCTCTGCGAATCAACAATAAGCACGTTCAGCCTCACTCCTAAAATTCCGCACTAGAAGTTGAAAACTGACGTCACACTGGATTCGTCCTCCGAAAAAGATTCGCCCCTGAAGTCATTCCCAGCACCTTATTTGGCTCCATTTCTGATCTTTTTTTTCATGTTTTATTTTCACTGATCATTAGCTCATTAAATGGAACAACAACAAAATAGTTAACAAAAAAATCTTACATTTTACAAAACTAAAAATTTACAGGCGAAATAAAATCATATGCATTACCTTTTTGCTACGAGGATATTTCATGAAAGGTACAAAGAATCTCTTTACCTGTCCAGCTCTGTTTGATTATTTTTGTTATTCAGTGTATGTTTTTGAACTTCAATGTGAAACCTCAACTGGTGTTTAATTGTCTGGAAATCTGACAACATATTGTTAATCTTACAAAGATAAATATAAAATTTCAAGTGGAAAATAGCAAAACTAAACCACTTATTATGGAAGTCAACATATCCGAAACAAACATTTTGAAAAATAATATCAACTTTAGACTGAAAGATTTCCAAGTAAATGCTATCCCACAAGGCTGCTACATGTCTGCACTGCCAAAAGACTGAAAGAGGTGAATCACCGACTCTTCATAATTGTTACAGAAGGAACACATTGTGTTATCCGTGACGTTTATCTTGCTCAGGAAAACATTTGTAGCTATAATACCATGTATAAATTTATACTGAAAATACTGTATTTTTGTTTCTTGTATGTTACTACATAATAACAAAATTTTGTTCCAGTTATGGCCAGTATCTTTAAATTCGTTCTCCCATTTTAGACAGGAACGGGGAAGCTCACAAGAGCGTTGAGTAAGTTTTTTAATAACGTAATGGAAAACTCTGTCGATCGCTTCTAGCTGAATAAGCATTACATATGCTTACCGGAAGGCTGCCTAGGCAACCCCAGACAATGACTCGTAGGCCTCCATGCTTTTGGAATGGAATGTATAGTAAAAGGAAAATTCGGACAGTTGTGCCTCCTAATAAACTCCTTATAACCCAATGGAGTATACCCGTGGAATAGTAAAAATCCCGAACAAATTTTAAAATTTGAATTGAGGTAATTTTTGTACCAAATTATTTCACCTTTAACCCTGATAAATGTATTATTCCAAACAACTTGATCACAGAAATTGTTTACAGGTATCTCGAATGTCAAATTACCCAACGAACAATAGCAATTAAAAATAAACTCGTTGGTGACCTTCTTTGATAGATCATTTCCTCGAAAATTACAACTAAATAGGAAATTTTTCCCAACCTTCTTTAAAAAGTAGTCAAAAAGAACTTTCCAAGCACCTTCAGATTGATCGATGTACCTCTTTATCCAAGCTTTTTTCATGCCACTAAGAAAATAGTTGATATTGAACATATTTAACCCCCTTCTTCATAAGACTGCGTCAAAATTCTACGCCTTATCTTATCATTTTTTCCTCCCCATATAAAATTAAAAAGGACACTATTCAGCTCCTTCAAAAAGTTATCAGGTGGGTTTGGGAGCACAGCAAAAAGGAATACCATTTGTGACAACACGAAACTCTTAACAATAGTAATTTTACCATAAGGTGTCAGATCACGGCAAGACCACTTGTGTAGAGTACGTACATTTCTGATCAATTCCGTGAATTGTGTATTCCGTGATAGAAACATTGACATGGATGAATGTATAAAACAATTAGATGCAATGGTGAAATGTCGAGTTACAAACAGGACGACAGAAAACAGTAACATGTTCATCGCAGTCAGCGACCTTTAGAGTGAGAAAAAGAAAGATAAAAAGAATAAGAAAGATAAAACATTAATATATACTAAAAGCCAGAAGGAACTAGGCAAATAAGGAGGGGTCCAATCTAGCAATAAGCTCAGGCAGAGTAATTGTCTATCAAATTAGATTTGACTTTGTCTTTGAAAGTTGCATAAGATCCAGAAAGTTTAATATCATTTGGAAGATCACTCCCCTTGGTATAATCGACAAATCTAAAGCTGTTCACCGTTTAGATCAATCTCTTATTACCATGCCTGTGTTGACCGATGGATAACACACAAAGACGCTAATGGCCAAAACAGTAATACCAGGTTCACAAAGTTCCATTGTATGACAAGTTTTTACTTGGCTTCATGATTTGTGATGCTTTCTGCGCATGTGCTGTGACATTTAACGAAAGGCACGTCATCGGCACGAGGTCAAACAGCGAAAAAATATTTTTTTAAAGAGCATAATCATAATGGACTTTACATTTTGTCATCTTTCAGTGGTTTGGCAATCTAGTGACTCCGGAATGGTGGGACGATCTTTGGCTAAATGAAGGGTTTGCTTCTTATGTCGAGTATCTCGGTGTTAATTTCACTGAGCCATCCTGGAAGATGGTAAGTTTTAGTACGTTATAAAAGTAGAAAATGAGAGATAACACTTTGTTTTATTGCTAATCGCATCCGTAGGTGGAACGCCCTCCCTTTTATTCAAACTCTCACCCAAAGACCAACCCTCGCGCCCAACTCAACACTTTTGTAACCTTTTACCACATTGAGACAATGACTTACTGGGAGCCAGAGAGAGCTTGAAAGCGAGTACTCGGGGTCGCTAGATTTTTGAATATATTTAAAACTTTGCGTGCACTTCTTGCATAGCTTGCTAACTACAACCAGGGAGGTGTAGCCTAACTAGCTACAACCAGCTGTCGGTGGTATTCTCCCACTTTTTAATGTTTTCGAGTTAGCAAGAGCACGCAATTCATTGGGCTCTGAACCATTTTACACAGCCAAGAAATGCATCTCAAAACGCACAGGAAAAGATAACAAAGTCAACTGCAGGCTCCCCTTCTTCATTCAAAATTTAAAATTCCCGAGAAATACAGGTCTCCAAGGGGTTTAAGAGTTTTAATCCCACCAGAAACTTCCCCGTTAAACGCGATGTCTTAACTCTTATTGGTAAAAATACATTGTTTGTACCATACTGCAGTTCGGTATTATTTTATGCAGTGCTGATTTATCCATCGTTCAAGACAGTGTGATCCGTTTTTGTACCATGCCTACCAGGCGGACGTAGCTCATATCCCCCCCACCCCCACGTTTTAGGTCCATCGAATTGATGAATTTTAAGTTATTGGCATTCAAAATGACCCCTTCCTTCATGTGGGCCCCTTTGACCCTGTTGGGTCGGATTCACATCAAAAAACGAACTATATACCGTACATAAGTCGTACTACTCTAGGTATCGGTTCATCTCACCAACATTTTTCACGATTTCACAGACGTTGGAAAAACCAGTAATTTATTCACATTAGTTCAATGTGAAAAATCTAGTTAGGGCAGTGGTCTGAATTTTATAGACCTGATGACGTCACAGACCAAAACTCGAATGGCACTGGAGGCAAGTGTGTGTATCTTTGCAGCTTTCACTAACAATTGTAGACAGCTGGTTGTGTCACTGATCAGCTGATCCTAATATATGAGTGATTTGTACTCTATAATACTAGCGCAATCTTTTACAACTTTAAAAATACCCTACAGAGATCGTTAATTAGCTAAATTCTTTGATTGACACCAAATTCAAAAAATGCAAGGTAGCCCATATTTTATTTAAAACATACTGAGAGTGTTCTGATCGCAATTAGGGCCTTGTCTACTCACATGGGTCAGATCGAAAGCAAGAAACTGGGATCGTGTTCGAATGAGAATAAGTTTTTGAAAATTGTGGGAGGGGCTCGAAGTAAGTAGGTATATTAGGACTGCTTGGGTGAAGAATATCTGCTTTTAAAGTGCTATAGGCTACAATCTTGTTTAATATTTGAACGTGTCAACCACTTTTTAAAGAAGTAATGAATGAACGAATGAATAAATGAATGTGACCGTCCAGCTCTTCGATATGTTTTACTTTAAATTTTACTTTTCTTATTTAGATGGAACAATTCCTGGTGGAAGACTTACAATATGTTTTCACCCTTGACGCTCTTGGTACTTCCCATCCAGTCAGAGTTCCTGTGAATTCTCCCGCTGAAATAAGCGAAATCTTTGATACTATTTCCTATGCCAAGGTAAGTAAGCCCACTAAAATTTGCTCAATTTTAAGCACGGTGTCAAAATATTTTATGAAATTGTTATATTTCAAAGAAATCACGACGAATTGAGTGGGCAGAGTAGTAGAATAGCAGAGTGTCAGAGCTGACTTGAACTTGGACAAATGTCGAGTGAATGATGATTTGCGGTTAGAAGTGTGAAGTTTGGTTAATTTCCATAAATGTCTGTGTTAAACTCACGACTGACCAATTTTAACATTGTTTGGGCCCTACCAGCTTCATAGATTAGAAGACGGTAAAGCTCCTCAAAACATTGTTGAAAAGAGCCCAAAATATGCCACCCGGTGTAAACATATGGTTTGTATGAGATCACCACAGATATGAATCAAGCGCGGATCCAAGGGGGGGGGGGGGCTTTTGCGGCCTCAGCCCCCCCCCCCTTTTCTTCACATCAACAATAACAAATACACTAAAATAAGCATACTGTTTACCTACGAGAGTATTCAAGGGGGCAATTTCAGGCTCATCCTTTCCCTCACAACACAAATCCAGATACACGAACCTCGTATGACATTGAGTCCGGGTGAATAGGCTATACTTACTTTCATGTATAGCCCGCGGAGCGGACGAAATCTTTTCGTTCAGCTTATCCCTACGAAAAACCAAAAGCATAAATGGCGCTGCAGCCACAGAGGCGCTACGCAGGCTAGCTTTCCTACCACTCCCTGGCAACAACAACATTTGAACTAGAACTGCATTTGCTTGCAAATACGCAGAATTGTAGTGCGTGTTAGAGATGTCTTTTCAGTTAGTACAGTAGCCCAGTTTTTATTTGAACTTTAGGATTTGTTCATGGCGGGAAGAGGGGCTGTTGTTTCTTTTTGGCCACTCCTCTCAACCCTATTTCTTGATAGTACAAAGATGGACCACTTGTCTCCCAGCTCCTTGGCTGGACGCATAAAGAAATCATAGAAGAGTAATCAATGATGGAGTAAATCCGGACCTTCTATGCTAATAGTCAGTCACTAGCTTTATTTTGAAGCATATTTGCCAACAATGAAGCAAGTGCTGAGTAGTCCTTGAACAAGACCGTGTACTGCGCTTAACGGTAGGACCTACTCCGTATACAGTCTAACGTTAGTGTGGAGTAAAATGAAGTGGACGAAGCATAGTCCCGTTCAAGGACTCGTGCTGAGTAGCCTAGTTAGCCATACGTTATGCTCTGTTGTGTTGTTTACTCCTGCCTGAAATGGTTTTATCGGTTCTCGACTCCTCTTTCACCGTTCTTTATGTTAAATAATGACGCCCTCCCAAGCTCTCTGACTGCACCGCTGCATGCATATGACAACTGTCTCGTGGAAGGCCGAATAACTGTTGACCCTGTGTGTTTTAACATCCGTGTTTCGTTAATTCGCAATGCATGCTATATGCATGCTGTCAAAACGTTTCGGTCAGACTGCTGTCAAAATAGCTTCTGCTTTTACCACTGAAATAAAGCATGATAATAGAACTACAGGACAAGTCGCTTAATCCAACGCAGTGAAGCCAATTCGTTCCGTACAGGGAATTGGCAATACCCTGCTCCGTACGTAGTAGCTAGATGAAGATACTGTACAATAACGTCTTGATACTGTTCAACGATAGTGGACGCAATGGCGCCGTGTTACGTATACCAATTTGGAAGCAGCGATTGATTCTCCAGGCTTATCACTTCAGTGTGAAAAGGCCGAACCACATTACATCGCGTTTCCTGGAAATTTATCCGCAATGCTCTTTCATGAAGGTAACTCCTTAAATCAGCCTTGTAAGTGTAGTATTTGCTTTTCTGAAGTTGATTTTTGTTTAAAGACGGCCACAGATTGCACTTACTGCTATTGTTAAAGGGTAGAGCATGGATATTTGTACGAACTAAGTTACGGTACGCGCAGGGAAATGAGTTGTGGGCCATAACAGGCTTCACAAAAGAAATTGTCAGTCGGCCAGTAAATGCCAATATTGTAGTGCGGCGCACTACAATAATAATGTAACTAGCTGTCGGTCAATATGTCATCATCAGATTATGAGCGTTACCGACTGACCTGTGTTCACATAGTCGAACGTCAGCCCATGTGTGCAATATTCGGTAGTGACTGGGAACGGTCGGTACGTTAGTTTTAGTTTCCAACGGTGGTTCATTATGGTATAGAGCAGGGGAGTGCAAACCTTTGGACCAAATCATGTTGCTGTGGTCATTTGGGTGGTCCCAGTGGAGCAGATATGGGTATGTGCTTGGTGGCGTCCTACCGTCACCCCTTGCCCCCATCCTTCCCCCGTTAGATTGACCAATGTGTCAAAAACCACATGCAACCCTGTAATAGAGGGAGAGCGATCAAAAACAATCATGTCTTAGAAACGAAACGCATCTTACCATTTTCAAGTATGTTTAAGTGTTGTGATGTAACACGTAAGAATTGAATCCCTTGTATAGTTGTTGATGCCGACAACGGATAATTGGGATATAAATGTTGATTTTGATTTCTATATCGTCGCGCACCGGTATGTTTTCATTTGATGCCTAAGGTTTGTAGGGATTAAGTGTGAAGCAAACGTTGAAATGGACTGGATATGGACTGCTGCCCAAATCTCTGCGTATATATTTTCTTCAGGGCGGTGAAAATTGTTTGCTAGACTATCTATTTTGTTTAATTATCTGTCGAAATTGATGGCTGTACTGCCAGTCTGCCACAGCTCCTCCCCCAGTATTTGAAATAATTTTAAACTTTGTATCTCAAGGCAAAGGTGGTTCAGATGCTATTGGGGTGCGTGGGAAGTGATAGTTTACTGCGATCAGGAAGAAGTATTTGGTAATTACTTTCCCGCTCAAGCTGATGATGGAGATCCGTGCCAAGTCCCCCCTTCCCCACATAGGTTCTAAGTATTTATTTCCTGTCACAAGGGAACTGCCTTTTGACGGTGGTTGCATCTAGAACTTTGTTTTGCCTCATTACATTGCATCTCAAGACCCTCAAATATTAAAAACGTTTCTAAAGGGGAGGGCACTTGTTGGGTCATACCGAAGACTTCAAAACAGAGCCTACATGCCGTGGTGCGTGGTGTTCCGCATAAGCATCAGAGTAGGGGAAGCAATCTAACTCGCAACTGGAAAAGAGGCCGTGGGCGCAGCTACTTAAACCAGACTGTTAAAAATTAAGGCGCAAAGCCCAATTTCAACAGCTAAATCCAACGGTCTGGAAAGCATCTTTACTAAAACTGGGGTGTGCGCTACGAGCCAACTAATGGTGGAGCTCCGCTTAGAAAGTGGGCCTTCTTCCATTGACTGTTTCCCTGTTCATTATTCTAAATTTCGTGAACTTCGCATACACCACGGAAATTCCTGGACACTGGCCTTTGGATGTATCTATTAAATATTTGTCACTTCAATGGAAATTGATAAAAAATAAAAAATAAATAACGATGTAGATGACCTGGAGGGTATAGTGAGGCAGACGCGTAGCCAAGGGGGTGATGGACAAAGGAGCAGCTCTCCCCATTAGCATATTTTTAAATTTTTATGTTTATTTGTACAAAACTGCTTGTGTTTTCCCACTTATATACGATAAACAGGAGTGGGACATGCCTTTTCCAGCGATCGGGGAGGCAATTCGGACCAAACTCTTCTTGCGCTCGGCGCATACCCAATTATTTGCCAGCAACAAGTGCGCATTTAATTCAATGCGGTTATTCTTAGAAAATAGTTCATAAAATAGATAATAATGGGTCTCCTTAAGCGTACAAAATATCTTATAAATAATGCGTCAAATCACGTATTTTCACATTAAAAAACCGAAGAGCTTGACATCGTGGGAGGGGTACCCCTCCCACACCCCCCTCACGCGCAATCGTTCTCAGGCCCGTTCGCTTCGCTCCCTCGCATCAGTTTTGCCCCCCCCCCTTTAAAGAAAGGTCTAGACACGCCCTTATGGGTGGTGGTGGTTTTTCAAAATTTTCTGTCGCTCTGGTTGGTCTTTCTGCCAGAATTTGATATTTCAGACAGAGAATCACCATACGTCCCCATTACCCGCTTTCTCTAAGCTCAGCCTCCCCTTTTTGAAATGTCTGGATCCGCGCTTGTGAAATGTAAAGCACTTATTTTGTGACGTGACATTGACAAATATCTTTTATCGGACTATGCGTATCCGATAAAAGCTGTCTGTGGAAATGGCGCCACAGAATAATTAAAACAACTAACATTTTCGTAGTCCTGCGGTGCATATCCTTTATATACAGAGGCTGGCAAATTTTTGGTTCTTTTCGACCAAAGATGGGGAAGATTTAAACTAAAGCCCCTTTCCCACTTGGCAGAACGTGTGCACGAATAATTACGAATGGCGACTTTTTGTTCTGAAATCGTTCTGAAATTCATCGGTTTCCATTCGTGCAAGTTCTGAAAACCTTCTCGCTGGTTCTGATTTAATCCAGAAAAACTCGGAAGCAGCTATACGAACATTCTCGAATTTTTTGAAATGTTCAAAAAAATCGTAATTGTATACGAATGTTTACCGAAACAAAGACCTTCGAAAAATATTTGAAAACATTCGAAAAGGGATCGGAAACGTTTGTAAATGAACCGGATGTAATCGTTCTAAATTCTGTATTATTCGTTTCGCTTCTGAAACTCTTTCGAATGTTTGCGACTATGCGAATCAAACACGGATAGGTTACGGACATTTTCGACTGTTTTCGAGTCCTAAGGACAGCTTACGAACTCAAACCCGAATCCTTAACGAACACAAAAAACGTTTATGGATATCATACGACCATTTACGCACACTCGCAAAATGGATCAGATTCTTTACAAATACTATACGAACATGCTTGCGATTAACCCAGGCATGTACTCCGCTTAAGTTCGTGAAAGGTTCGAAATCATTCAGAAACTAGCCGAAAATGACCGAAGCATTACAAAACACGTCGTAAGTATTGTCGAATTGTCTCTGATTGAAATGGAATGCTTTTGGAATCACGTTAAAGACAACTGCTCATTTGCGAATTTACTCAGTGTGCAGTGCAAACCATAGGCGACGAAAGCGGGCGAGGGGCAGGGGATGCCCCCATATTTTTTTTATGGGTGGGGGGCATGGCCCCCAATAACTGAATGTTGCAAAATATATTTTTAAAAAGTAATTACACAAATTTTAGTTGCTTTTATTACATTTCGGCTATTCTTTGGCTCAATTACTACTTTTCAGAGTGCAAAAGTTGCAAAGCTTGCAGGGGCTTTTCCCCCTGGATCCCCACATTAACGATAACCTGTAGGAGAGTTTACTTTCGCCCTTCAATCAGTTTAAACAAAACGTAATGCAAGCTATCTTTCTTTTTCAAATTATCTTTCTTCTTCTCAAATCAGGGCCTTTTAAGCAAACTGAGCGAGGGGCATGTCCCAAGTCCACTTATTGGCCCCATTGACACAAATTTGCCTCAGTATAATAATGTTCCCTTTAAGATTATAAGTAATACCTATACAAAAGTACTCTTTTACTCCCATTAAATCCCCTAAAAAGTCTAAAATGTCAGAGCTTCCGGGGCTCATGTTGCGGGCCCTTGGACCCCACGCATACTGCCTCGGGATTTCAAAAAGAACGCCCTATTCATAAAATGCCCCAAAACACTTTGGATCTCTTTAAAATGCCCTGTGTCAAAATATCAATCACGTATTCAGTTTTGAGTAACTTAAACATTTTGGCTTTGCCGACTAAAATTACTGTGAAGTATGTTTCTACTTAATCAAATGCCATAGTACTTCCCGTTTCCATTCTCGTCCCTTACCTCACCCCACTCCTGAATTAAATTCATAGTTTAGAATCCTTAATTTGAATATGATTTTCGACCATTTTGGAGCCTCTTAAATCACTGAAATCGCTGAGCTGCCGGGGGGTTCGCCCCTCAACCCCTACTGGGGCTTTGCCCGTGGACCCACGCCTATGGGGTTTTTCGACTTCACCGTTATGTCGGCTGCCGAAAACTTGTGTCTCCCTAATAAACACATCTTCCCCCGCCTATGCAAACTTCACGCATCTTTGACACACAAAATGCCTAGGCGGCAGAAACAACCTGACAACAGCAAACCTCCCCAGCAAGCCAACCTGCATTCCAAGACACAGGTCAGCAAGCATTGAACATATCGGAGGAGATGGAGTTGCAGAAACACATAATCAGTGGAGGGGAGAGAATTAGTGCAGGAAACTAGATCGGTGTCAGAGACGGATTCAGTACAGGGACCAGGGTCAGTGTGATTAACATTTCTTCCTCCAGCAGGGGGTTGTGGTAGGCTAGTTGTCAATCGTGACAGGTTGTTGCCTGGCTGCTTGAAACTATCAAATGTGCTGTGGTTTATGAAGGTAGCCACACTTTATAAGTTTTACGTAAATAGAGATTAATTTTCTGACTTTCCATTCTCCTTATCTAATCGCAAATAGTCAAGAGAAGTCGAAAATATTCGTAAAGATTCGAGAACTAACGTAAAGCTATCGGACCATATCAGAAACATTCGAAAATACTTCTAAATACGTCGATAAATGTTCGCAACGTTTCGGAGTGCATTTGTAAATATTCGTAACCTTCCCTTTAGGTACTTCGCGATTGATCCGGATAAGTTCGTTGCCGTTCTTAATCAATTCGTAATAAGTCAATATTATTCGCAATCTTTCCGCGCTTATTCGTATCTTATTCGGAACTGCTCCGTTAACTTTATCTTACCCACAACTGAACAAGAGGAGTTTACGAATAGCACCATTTCATTCGGAAACGCCGCATTCGTAATTATTCGGGCTGAAATTCGACCAAGTGGGAACGGGGCTTAAAACTCACAAAAATCGGAGCGAAATCCGGTCCGATATCGCTGTAGTGTGACCTGGGCTTTACACTTGCAGAAACGATTGAACTGGTCTATCATGAACAGGCTGTTGTGACTACCAAATAGAAGCTGTAAAGAAGTGGAAAATAATACATTTCGTTGGAGAAGGACATCTCTCAGTGCTCTTGCAATTAAATTTAGTCAGAGGGTAACATTGAGTTTAGTGGAAAACAGCTGTATTTTTTATCAATGTAACTATTTTTAAGTTATCAGCACAGTAAGCTTTTCAACTGAAATTTTGTATATTGCATTATTGTGTATTGAGTAATTTTATGTGTATTTTCTGTGTACTGAATGTGCGTAAGTTGAGAAAATAAAGGTGGAAAAAAGAGTTTAGGACGGCATGTGGTCAGAGGATGGCTTAGTTGACTCTACTTTTTCAATTAATTCAGTTAGATTAATCCGCCTGTTAGGTGATGACAATTGCAACCGCACCCTACCTCATATGATTCTACAAAAAGTAACATCACATTTTCAAAATACACCACAACGTTCACTCCATCGCGTCATCCGGCAGGCACCATGTACGGGATATCTGGGTTCATTATGTGTTCGGAGTGCATGAAGATTAAAACTGAAGAGCGAAAGGCAAGGAGTCTTTAGAAGGACATTAAGGGTCCTTCCAAAGTGTGTCTTTTAGACGTTAAAGTCTCGGCATCTGGTGGTTAACAAAGTATCATTAGTTTGTAGACACCTACATGGTCACTACAATAAAAGCATGACCATGTACATCATTCAAAATGACCAATACGAAAAACCTGGGGTCAGTGGCGGGGTTCAAGGGAGCCAGGGCCATCGATCACTCAACATACTGCAAAAATAAAAAAAAAACTTACTTATTCTAAATATTTGGCCGTTCAAGGAGCCTAGATGTCAAATGGTGACAGATTTACAACTTTGCAGGAATTGTGTTTGAAGTTGAAGTGTGTGTGGTGGGAATAAAACTGAAAATTTTGTGTCTTCATTGGCTATCTGATGCCTTGGACGCTACTTATCGAAGAAAAATTTGTTTTTAAATTGCGTAATTTTAGGAGTCAAAATGAAAGAGCAGCAGTGATCCTCATAGGAGTACGTGCTCTCGAAAAACGTATCTGCCTTACAGAAGTCACAAGCGCTTTTTTTTTTGGAGTAAAGTTGTGACTTTGAAAAAATTAACGTATTTTGAGGAATTAAAAAATCAATTGGCATCACTGAGGGGGCCCTGGAGAGGCAATTCCTCCCCTTTGAAAATTTTTGAGAAATTGGGCGTTCTTACATCCGTACATGCACTGGTGCCAAATATACTACCTTCTGACGAAAAAGTTGTGTTACTAAAGTACCTATTTTGAGGATCTATAAAAAGGCATGCGTGAGGGAAGAGGGCCATAACCTACTGTCCCAGCCCTGCGTACGCCACTGCTTAGAGTCAGTTTCCAAGATAAACTTGTAGAAAACGAAACACCATTCAAATGACTTTCCTTGAATTACTATGAAGTTTGTTATGAAGTTTCATCTAGCTAAATTCCAGTATAATTATGATCACCTACAGCTATTAAAATCAACATGATATGAATAAGAAGGAGGGTCTTCTCCTGGGGTGAGAATCCACTTGAACCTTACCTTTTTCTTTAATCAACCCGAGATGTTGTAATTCATCAGATGGTGCATGAACTCAGAAATGTCACCGATCTAAGAAAAGGGCTATACACCGGATTGGCGCGAGGTCATTAGAAACTTTTGGTTTGAAAATATAAACCTCCTGGACCATCAGTGTGATCAATTGTTGGCTATGAGACAAGAAGTAACAATTTAATATCTTGAATGGGAAATATTCAAGACTGGAATATCACCCTCTAAAGGTGTGAATTGTCTTCTTTTATTGTTAGGCAAACACACTGGCTTACCCATGGAAACTCATGGGTGAACTAATGGAGTGAAATAAGGGATCCATCCAAATTTGGGTTGAAGTTGTTAAGTTTTTTTTATTCTATTTTAGCGTAAGTATTCAGTCTTGTCAATGTAAACATCAGTAACGAGAAATAAGTGAAAGGCTGAAAGAGGCACCAGAGGTCGGTTCGATGCCGTCAAGGAAGGAGACTAAGTTACCCATGGGGATAACATTAAAGGGCGGGTAAAACTTTTGATTCTGTACTTCTAGAAAAAAGCTAAGTTGCCATTTGGAGTGTTCTGAAGTCTAAAATTTCCTAGAGATATCCTTAAAAATGTTGATGTAATTTTTTTTCGTACCGCTTTGCTTTTCCGGGGAATGCAAGTTTCTCATTTTCCCTACATGCGGACTCCCGTTGGCTTATCCGTTGACTAAGATTTGCCACTTTCTTTGCAGAGTATAACATTCTGATCAATCTGAACATAGTCACTTTCATTAACATTTTCATTTAAAATTCATGAAGAAATCTTTCCCACTCTATCATATTGTTCTTCTACAAGGTCGTACCGCGACCTCTGACAGTGACATTATTCGTCTTTTGCCTTTTCTTATTCAAAGGGAGCATCCATTCTCAGAATGTTGAACAACATACTATCGGAGGAAGTGTTCCGGGAAGGACTCACTCGTTACCTAACTCATTACTCTGAGGGCAATGCCAATTCCGACAAATTATGGGATTCGTTAAACCAGGTTTGCATCATTCTCTACACTCTAAAAACAGTTGGGTAAACTTTTACCCATGGTTGGGTCCGTATGCCACCACCTAAATTGTTGGGTAAAAAACTACCCAAGCTGGTTATACAATCAATTTTTTCGTCTGAAAAATTAACTCAACATAGATACCTTGTGACCAACGTTGAGAATTTTTTTACCCAACAGTTTAGGTGGTGGCATATGGACCCAACCATGGGTAAAAGTTTACCCAACTGTTTTTAGAGTGTATGGATTGAACATTTCCCTGGACGTTGTATAAGATCGTTCATTTCATTGACCGTTAACGTAACAATCTCGTCAATTAATTTGTAAAAAATAGGATGAGATATAATTTATCTGATTTTTCCATCAATATGAAAGAATTGTCTACGTTGTATACGTTCAATAATGGGTAAAAGGGGAAGTCGTACCTATACACTTTCACGACAGTTATCACCTAATGGGACATCTCGAATCTACAAACTATTATTACCACTGTACTTCGACTAACCAGCTAACGTACTGGTGTAAATATGCGAACGCCCGCAGCAGCGAAACAGTAGCATGTACATTTCACATTGTGAACCAGCCGAAGTGCCAAATTTCCCAACTTGCCTATCGTTTATCACATTTCGATATATATATATATATATATATATATATATATATATATATATATATATATATATATATATATATATATATATATATATATATATATATATATATATATATATATATATATATATATATATATATATATATATGTATATATCTATATATATATATATATATATATAAATATGTTTTATTTAAATTCCGAGGTGCAAGATAAATACGACGTGAAGAAAATAATGGACACGTGGACTCTCCAGATGGGTTACCCAGTGATAAATTTGACCAGAAACGATCAGATGTTAACAGCAACGCAAGAACATTTTCTTATTGACCCAAATAGCGAAGTGGAGGACAAATACATAGACTTGGGGTGAGCCTACACAATGATACGTACGGTTGATTGGTATCCATACTGCATTATTAGTAGACAAAACCCGACAATGTACTTCGTTATATACCGCTGAATTATCGTCCAAAATGAGTTCAAATTTGAAAAGGCTTTTTTCAAGATATGCTCAAAATGGAAATCATATTTAGGCCTATGCAACCAGACCGCTCAAATGATTGACGAGTTTAAGCTGAACCCTTTTCACACTAAAGACGTACATGATCAATTGTCCAGCTTTGTCAAAATTGTGACAAAATGTGACAAAAGTGTACGACCGCTGTGACAAACTGGGAGATGATTGTGAAGAAAGTGAAAGTGTGTGACCAGTGGCGGCGCCAGAATGGAAAAAATAGGGAGGAGGAAAAACTAATGATAAAGTATAATGTTGGGGGTTGGGGACAAACATGTGCAAAACGGAGCCCATATATAGCTCCCGTTCCTAAGTCCAGGGGCGAAGCTCTGATAATTTTGCATGTCCCTGGATAAAACATTTAGTCTCAAGAGAGGTATATCGTTTCTTTTTCGGTTAAACCAACTCCTAACTGACCTAACTTGGGGGCAAGTGGGGACAAGGGCAAAATCTAGGCTCGGGTAAAGCTCCCTCTTGCCCCTCTCCTGTAGCGCCGCCAATGCGTATATGACAAAAAGGCGCTTGTTAAAACGTGGTTGTTCTTGGCAAGCATAAGTAAGCCGGTCTGCTCCTTTTGCTGAGCTCATGAGGAAAGGAAACACGACATTTCAAAGAGTTTTTTCGTTACAGGAGCCATTTCTTAAAGTAGCGCAAAGATATTCACTTTACTTCATTAGTTAGTGACATATAATACCAACTTATTTGCATACACCGGATTTATCTTGGGTGTCACCTTAACATTCTAGACGTGTTTGTGAATCATTCATTAAGAATTTATCAGTTCATTTTGCGGAAACAAACGTAGTAATGATGTTTTATCAGATAATGTAAGTATCGGTCACTGATAAAGAAACCAACCAGCTAGACGTGTATCTTATGAATTACTAAATTGACAGAATGTGAAGTTGTTTACGAAATTAAGTCACTTATCTTCAGAATTCGCCCTTTGGTCCATTAGGCGAAGGTCATATTACAGCAAGGCCCTTTCGTAACTCTTTTTCTTACTTTCATTCTTTGGTATAGGATAATTTACTTATACAAAAATACAAATGAAGTTGGTTTCAAAAAGTCATCAAACTGACACGGGCTTTGCGTTTTCTCAAAACTGTTAAAGTTAAATTCTCGTCATTGTATTAACAGCTCAGCCCCTCCCACAACTGTACACAAGTCTTCTTCTCGCTGTTGCAGTCCTTGTTGATATAGCTTGGGATATATCCTACGAACAGAATAAGCATACAGAATCCTTTATGTCAGTAGGCCTATATGTAATCAGAACAATCTCACTCTATGGGGGAGGGGGTAGCAATTTTAATTTGATGTTAATAATAGAGCAGAACGAATACTGAATTTTGCTACCCGAGCAACAAAGTTTAGTTTGGGTGACATTTTCCAAATTAAATTTTCATCGTGTTACGCAGTAGAAACTGGGAGTGGGTTTCTACGATGATATGTGTCAAGGCGATATATAACGCATTTATCTGCATGCGTTACATACTAGATTGTTTGAAATAGTGTAGCAAACTTACCTAGCCTTTCTAACATAAACTACAGGGACTGACGGGCATTGAAAAATTTGGGCAAAAAGAAAAGTCAATTGAAGGCTTGTGATGTTAGTGTCATATTAATATGGCGGTTGGCCTCAAATCGTATGTAATGTTGGGAGGGATCTTAAGTACGGTATTGCGCAGTAGACTGTATCAAAATTGTCTTTGTGTTGTAAAAGTTGACATAAAGTAGTGCCGCGGAGGCTGCTACTTCAGAATCAGTTGAGTTGGACACTTAGATTTATGCAGTTAGTGTTGTATGTAGGTACTGCACGAACCTACTGCCGTTGTGCGTGATGTTCTTAATAAGCAAGCGAGAAGGGAAAACAAGACAGTGAGCCACAACTGACTAGAGAAGAGGACGTGACCGGCTCAACTTGGACCAAAAGGTTGGAAACTGGGCAGTAAAACTCTAACTAACTAACTAACTAGCTAACGTTCTGCGCGAAAACAACGGAGAGCAGGGCTCTATGTTCTTAGCTCGGTTTGATTGCCCCACATTTTCGTGAGGCACCGAATACCTGAACTCGCTGAGCGAGGCAAGTGTGCATTAATGTAACCTTTACCAAGAAAGTGCTGATTTGTGTACCCTTAGAATGGCGTAGCGTCCTTCATTGATTACCTTAGTCCAAACTCAATTTGCATGATGTCAATGCCGAATGATGTCTTCTCTCCATCAGAAATTATTTATACCTTTTTGCTCCTTTTTACAGATATCTGTGGTATTGTCAACTGACTCATACCCACCAGTCAGAGATGAACTATGAAAATCCCTCTTATGATTGGTTAAATGCAACTGTATCACGTAAGTTGAGTTAAAATATTTTTGAAATTTATTATGTTTTCCCTACTTAGAAGGGATGATATGTTTGAAATCCCGTCATAAAGAGGAAAAGAAAAACTGGTTATAGTCGGTATATTAGGGAGACATTTAACAAAAAGGAGACAAAACAAAATATATATTAGGGGTGTGCGCGTATGCGATGTATGAGTAAGAGTATACCCGTACTTCCCGTTCATGTTAAAGACTTTAGCCTTCTTGAATTAACATTTGATCCTCAAAAGTGCTGTATATATATTTTTTGAGACAGAATTTAACCTTCTTCAAGTCAAATAGATCATAGGCTGATAGAAATAAAACTTCCACACTCATTCTGGGTTTGCAATGCATGCAGTTTAACAATCATTATTAAAAGAGCGAAAATTGTAATTGAATTCACTAGATAACGAACAACATAAAGGAAAATGACTGGCTTGCTGCATTTTTATTTCGTTGTGTCACTTCATTTTAGTTACGTTTTCTTTGGAGGACTCTGTTCAGTCAAATGATTGGTACCTTGTTAACATTAAGCAGTACAATTACTACAGAGTTAATTACGATGTGGAGAACTGGCAACGTCTGGCACAACAGCTGATAGACAATAAAGATGTGAGTACCTTTACTCTGAATACATACTCTAAATCTTTGAGCAGGGAGGAGCTACGGGGTCTGAGGTCATCACCAAATGAAAGTTAAATTTCATAAATGACCTGTTGAGGCCCTTCATTCATGCCCCAAAGAAGACAAATTCCAGTGATGCCCCCTGCTGAGGGTAAATCACCATTTGAACCAAATAGATGTGTTAGGAAAGTTCTTTAACTATTTTTAAAGAAAAAGGGTCATTTGAAGTTTGGACCAATTCTCGTCCACTCTCTGGAGACATTACAACTCATACGGTAAGAACGAGCTCTTGTTGAGCAAGTTCATAAACACTAGACTTTACAGAGTCTTCTAGGATGATTCAAAGGCCTAATCTTCTTATCCCAAACAGTTCCCATTCTCCTACCCTAATTAATTAAACTCCTCCTACAACTGTCTAAAACTCATCCTCACTCAAAACTCATCCTCATCCAGACACAATCTCTGTTTAGTGCTTCACAGTGAGTATGTACAAGACCACAATGTGTAATCAAAACACTTTCAATACAGCCTGACAATACTTACTGTGTAGCATGAGCCACAGTATTCTGCAATTCTTAAACTTGCTGTCAATCATAGAGCTGTGTCAATTGAGAACTTCAAGAACAAAATGCTCCAGAAATTAGCAATCTTAGTCTCATCAATCGCAAAATATATTGACTAGTCCACTGCTCATAGCAGAAAAGTAAATTGGCTACACATTTTTTCTTCACGCCTCAAATATTGGGGGACATTTGATAAGATGGTCTGCCTTTTTGCGAAGCATGGTCATGGGATTCGATCATGGGGGAAGGAGGAGTCCATGATCGAATCCCGTGACCGTGCGTCGAAAAAGGGCAGACCTTTAGGCAGGATTTTAAATTTTGAACATCTAGATTACTTAAGGTTTATCTGTCCCAAAGACGACCAAACGTATCGCTGGATGAATACCTGATGTAGTGTTATGAAAACAAGGAAGAGAAACTGATTAATTTAGTAAAAATATACCATAAAAACCGCAGATTGATGGAACGAGATAAGTGTGAAAAGAAGTTTTGAAATCTCATTAAACAAGGACATGAAGTTGTGAAGAGGAATAAATGAGTATTTAAATGATCTATATTTTAATTAGTAAATGAATCTTCTCTCTGGTTTGCCGTCTCTATGGCTGTCTGCCCTTATTTTTCCCTGTGATGATTTCAAAGGAAAAATCGTCAGCTGAGTTTATAAATCAGAAAACAGCTTCACGATTTCGAAATTGCCCCGAATCGTACCCTGCAACTGCGTCCGCATGAGAAAAATGATTGGTATAAGACATGCCTGCAATGCCCTCTGCAAATAATCTGCACTCTTAAAACGTCCGGCTCAAATTGAAGCGGAAAATGATCAAAAGGGCACTGAATCTTTAAAGGATCAAATACTTGTCTAGGTTTGGTTCATTTTGAAAAACAAAAATGGTTCATTTTGAACCGAAGCTAGTCAAATATTTGAACCTTTTAGGTTCAGTGCCCATTTTGATCCTTTTCTGGTAGAATTTGAACCGGCCCTTTTTAGAGTGTGTTTAGAGGTGGGTACGAACAGAAATTCGGTTACAAATTTGCCTTATATTACAAATTCCCCGATCATTTCTGAACCAGATATGCAAGCAAATAATTGATCGAATTCTGATTCGGTACCCATTCTGATCAGTCTCGATTTAAACTCGAACAAACATTTTCAGAGGACGGGGAACTCCCTTGGTAATTAGCAACTCCTAGAACAACCCCCAGAATAATCTCAACAGGATAACTTTCACCCCACATTTAAGATCCGTTCCGTTTCACAGCCGTTTTATGATACACTTGGTTACAAAAGAACGTGTCCGACTTCTTTTCATTCTTTGGCACATTCTTGTAAAGACACAGCTTCCGCTTTTGTTCAAGCACTTTTTAATTTCACAAATCTAAAGAAACAGTGTATTTTTAACAGAGGTGCTTTTAACTTGGAACCTTCGCAGCTTTAAGACCTTTTCCTGTTAATGTTGCTCTTTCAAGAGACTTAATAATTTTCAATGCCAAACTGTAGAAAGAGTTGACGACAAGTTGGTTGGCTCTGCTTGCTCTTTCTTGTACCGAACCTAAAGATAAAACCGTATTTGGTATTACTAACATGCTTGCGAAATGGAACGAAAAGTTACACCAAAGAAACTCTGTTACACTTGAACTCTTGTGACATTGAATATATGACAAACCCATTAAAGCTATGCCCAGCCCCTATGGTACCTTACTTGATGCACCTCGTAGCTGAGTGTGACCCGAATACCTGTCGCGACGACTTATTGATCAAGTTTTTTGAAACTTGAGATGTAAGTGTGTGTAGTGCGTTAAATATCGGCGTTTTCCTGCTAAGCGTAATCGCGTACTGCGTAGGGCCATATGGTCCACTTGAGCCCATCTTAAGCTAGAATGCCCAGGACCGTCCCTTCTTTAGTAATGTTTTTGTGTCAAGTGATGTGTGAGGATAATAAAAAATTAATTTCGGTTTTGTTCTGAAAAGTGTAATTGGGACCCTATTTGGTCCCCTAGTTGGGCCCTCCTTATAGGACCATCTCCCCACTCATTTTGATCTCAAGTATCATTTTGGAAACCTTCGACATAAGTGGATCGATTCTAGAGTAATTAATATTGACTTTATTGGGGCAAGCTAAAACGGGTCCATTTGGGTCCCTTGTGGTCCATTTGGGCCCTTCTTAAGCGATAACGCCCCGGAAAATCCTTTATTAAGTTACATTTTTATGACCAGTGATGAGTGGAGACTCAACGGTTTCAGTCTCAACTTTGCTCTCAAAAGCGTAATTTAGACCCTTTTGGGCCCCTGTTTGGGACCCTCTTTTAGGACCATCTTCTCAATCATTTCGACCTTAAGTATCATTTTTGGAAATCTGCAATGTAATTGGATCGATTGCTAGTAATACTGACTTTTTTCTGGCAAGTTAAACTTAAACGAAAATGCCCTGGAAATTTTTTTCTTAAGTTATATTTGTATTATCAGTGAAGGGCGGACACTAAACGGTATCAGTTTCAACTTTGTTATCGAAAGTGTAATTGAAACCCTACTTGGGCCCTACTTTGAGCCCTTCTTAGTTGGTGAATGCCCCGGATTTAGTTTTCTTAAGTTTTATATTTCAATTTACTGGTTTTGGTACTTTCAGTGTTTTTTAATTTTATTGATGTTCTCAAAAGTGTAATTGATTGTCATTTTGGGGGCCTTTTAGGGTCCCACCTGTTCTTGTGGGCCCAAATGCGAAACTAAAGAAATGGGTTTCTTTCTTTTTCACGGTATCCTCAATAGAATGGGACCTTCAAACCTTTCGTTCCCGATAGTGTAAATGATTAGAGGGCTAGCTCCCTAACTATTAGAACTTTTAATTTTGAAAAGATTTAAGGAGATGCACGCAACCGAAAAAACCCTGTGATATATTCCTGTGCAATATCTTATTGTCTAAAACCTACAGTTTGAAAAACGTATTTATTTGTATATTTATAGTTACTTTTAGGAAGTTACACAAAAATACATTTGGTTAAGTGTCATCATAGAAAGACTACATTGGAGATTTTCACGATCAGTAATTGATAATTGTAAACATATTTCGTACTTTTCGGACATTAAGATTAATAAACTTAATTAAACGATGTAATATTAAGTTCCTTCCATCTGAAATAATTTTTCATGCAGGCAATTCCTACCGAGAATCGAGCAGCTTTAATTGATGATGCCTTCAACCTTGCTCGTGGGGGTAGACTGAGTTACGACATCGCCCTCAATCTCACTTTATACTTGGATAAAGAATTAGAGTTCGTACCTTGGGAAGCGACACTCGTGGTCTTCCGCTACATCCGGGATATGTTCAGTCGGAACTCTGGTTTTGGAGTCTTAGAGGTAAAAATCCTATTGCCTTATCCAAAGCAATGTGAAAGGGCAAGCCGATACTCCAAGAACACTCAGGTTTTAAGAAATACTCGAAGAAATTATACTTTCATTAAAAAATGGATTACTTTGCTAACAGAAAAATTAAAAAAAATTTTGACCTGCAACTCACAAGGCATGAGAATTGCTCTTGGAATCAACCCGAAAGACATTTTTGTCAAGCAAAATCAGAATATAACAAGCCCACTCACCCTTACAACAGAATTCGGTTAAATGTATTTTCTTGTCGATCCCATTTTTACCACAATGGTTGGGGCGAATACAATCGATACAATACAATAGAAACAACAAATCAAGAAACACCTTGTTAAACCAGTGCGCATCTAACCCAATAGTTACGTAATATATTTCTTGTTTCTGTTCTTTGAATCAATTAGACATGCTATAAGTTTAAAAAGCAAAAGCGGTCACTCAACTTTGTTTAAAAAACAGTGGTATATCCTTTTGTCTTTATGTTTCCTTCCAACTATCTGTCATGACATTTTCATAAATTAAATTCTTCATCAGGAACTAAACCAAGCACTAGCAAATTTCTAGTAATTTCACTACTGTGGAGGAAAAACACGTCACATGATTTTCAAGAGCCTTTTAGAAAACATGATAGTCTACCACTCTAATTCAGGTGGGAGTGACTGAATGTTCCCTTTAAGACAAATGCCTTCGTAATAAGCTTCGAACATCTCGTTCACATAGACGTTCCATTTTTGTGCTCATTTTTCTAGAAATACATGTTGTGTCAAATCGACAGTCTCTACACATCAGTTGGTTTTGAAGATGATCCAAGCGACGAACATCTAGTTCAGTAAGTTTCAATAATAGAATTTTCTGAATTTGTAGCAAATCGTTATGCTTGTGTGATTAGAGGAAATTATCATGCGTTTAGTAAACAAACTAACAATGATAAACAAATTTAAGTACTGCAGCTGAATCACTTTGAAACTAATAAAACATTGCTGTTCACTACGAAAAATTCCCACCCTGGCTTTCAACTTCATAATTGATAAGTTGAGTGATGCTTCATATTTTTCTAGTAATACAAAGAAAGCAGTAAATGAGCTTGTACACTTACGCCGCTCGATGGTCGTATAACGACATATGGGTACGGACGCTTTTAGGAGCAAGTTCAACTTTGCCCAGATACAACCGTAATAAATTATAGTTAGACCTCCGACTAATATTTTTGCAAAGGTGGAAAAGTCGTTAGCGACTTTTCGATTGAGGACTGTAGAGCTACAGTAAGATGAGTTTAATTAACACACGCACAAGCGGCGTTGCATCCTGACTGTTAAAGGACCAATCCTCTCACCCCAAACTTCAATTCTTTTGGGGGTTTACCAAAATTCTCAATGGGCTCGGCTCTTTGATTAACAGCTTGTTCAAACAATGCAGAGTACTAAAGCTTATATTACACAGCATTTTTCATATTCTTATATGCCTTTTTATACTCACACTGAAGCAATAAATTGAGATTGTGTCTGGATGAGGATGAACTTCAGACAATTGTGGGAGGGGCTAAAGTGACAAGGTTACGAGAATTGGTACTCTTTGGGGTGAGAGAATTGTTTAGAGTTTTGAAGACGACGGTACGAGGGAAATTACCATGGCAACCAATGTACCGTCCTGTTTCTAGACTGAACGTTGCCGTAAATCGGCGACGAACGTTTTGAAAACCAACAGGACGGAGTGTTGTTCACTTCTTCTCGCGGGCAGTCTAGTTTTTTGCTGCTCGTTCTGTTATTTTTATTCTGAAATTTAAGTCTCTACTATCTAATAGGGGAGGGGTGTCGATTCCCTCTTTCGAAAAATTTTCTTTCGTAGGGGATTGAGATTCAAAATGTCTCTATCATTCGATGCTTTGGAAAACATCTAGTCTTCACAACAATTTCCTTAATATCTTTTCCTTTCATTACTCAAATCCTTACATAGAAAAATAGGAGATAAAGTATTGTATACATTTAACTACATTAGAAATGTAAAGCTGTTTACCGTTTCTTATCGATTTTTTGTCGATGTATGTGTGATCGTTTTTGAGAGAGCAAAAGTTGTGTTGCGATCTCAAATCTAATCCACAGTTTAGATAAGTTCAAACTCGATCAGAAAGAAGCTGATCATAAGAACTTTTGCATATGCATGATTACGTCATAGGTGAAAACTCAGGGATCAAATTTGCAAAAAGATGGGACATTTGCCCTCCATTGCCCGTCAATATGTTAGAAATATAAATAAATGCTTTTCATTTTCTTTTTTGACGAAAGTCAGAGTGAAAGGTAAGTTCTGTCCAAGGCGAAAATGATGGTCAAAAGACAAATTCGCCTCTGGTTCTGAAAGTTAAGGGTTTCTATTCAATAACTATTTTGTTAAGTTTGTATTTGGAAGATTTTATCACAAACATGTATAATATGTATAGCACGGTTACGAAAGATAAGGTTTGCAACTCTGTGGATAACTTTTGTTGTTTTCTGATTAGGTTGAACAGAATGAATGCAGTAAATACGGCTTGCTACTATGGAAACGAAGACTGTTTGGCAAATGCAATGATGGAATTCAATGAGTTCATGAACGACACTGTAAATGGAAGGTAAGTTGATGAAAAACCTAAATGCTAGATTTGACTTAAATTTAACCGCACGTATAATTTACATCCTGCACTCTAAAAACAGTTGGGTAAAATAATCACCAACTCTGATCCTTTATGTAACAATACTGAAACTGAGTAAAATTTATCCAAATCTGTTGAATGTACGTGTGAATTATGTGGTTATAGCAGGGAGGTGTCATTAGTAACACCTCCTTGGTTATAGATACCACTCCCTTGGATAACACACCAATTATCTGACCAATTATTGGGACAAATATCGAATTTCAGTATTGTCACATACGTGACCATCGGGTGGTGAACATTTTACCCAACTGTTTCGAAAGTGCAAAACCCTAGTGTGCAAGAAACTCACTGCCCAAACGCATTTGACATTAGTCGTCAGTTCGAAATGCAGGTAGTTACCGAGATTAGTATTGATTTAAACAATACAGTCTCACTCTGGTTAAGCATTGATGGCTTGTCACACGCAGTATGGCAGCAGAGGCAGCGGGGCTAGGGATTTCGGTTGGGAAAGATCAAAAGATAAGCATAATAGAGGGCGCAATGCTAAGTAGGCTTTATACGGCTCTGTATAGGTTTGCAAACTAACCAGTCTTGAAACAAGACTACATACGGCAGAAGTAGTAGTATGACTCGACCTGGGAATCGAACCCGGGCCTTCCGCGTGAGAGGCGGATGCTCTAACGCTAGACCAAACACGCGGTCGTTAATCTCTTTTTTAATGGAGGGTTATACACCCGGTTAAAACATGCTCTTTAACTAATTGAAATGATAAAATGTCAAATAAATGAATTCATTTGTTCATGGACAAATATTATATTGTTTTAAAACGAATGTTCATGTTTGCAATCATTTCCAGGGTGTCACCAAACTTACGTACTGAAGTCTACTGTTACGGTATACGTGAAGGCACTTCCGTTGAATGGGATTTCGGTCTTCAGCAGTATCTGGAATCAACCGATTCGTCTGAGAAATCTAAATGGTTATACGCCTTATCTTGCAGTAGAGAACCCTGGATCCTAAACAAGTATGAATTCTTCAACAAGAGAAATTTTGTTTGCGGAAATTAAAATATTCTTGTCCGTTCTAAACAAGTCATTTACATAAACTTCATGAGTGTAAACTGAGAGTGTGAGTTCAGGGCATAACATCTCCCTTGTTAGTTGGACTGAGTTCTACGGCCCAGTTTCCAACGAATCGCTCTAAGCAGATCCGGTCACAGCCTTCTGTGTATAGTGGTGGCTCACTGGCTTGTTTTACCTACTCCATTTTTTACCCTGCATGAGCAACAAGCACAATGCCAGTAGGTTCCATATTTTAAGTCTTTGGTATGACCCAGCCAGGACTCGAACTCCAAACCTCTCGATTGCAAGCCGTATGCCCTAACCAATTGACCATGCAGTCAGTAAGATGTTGTGAGATAAATGTTACAGCTCTGTGCACATCATTTATAATTAATGTCTATTATTATTACTGTAAAAAGGAAAAGTTTGATTAAAACAGTCTGCTGTGTAATGTGACATTTTTTTTTTCATTTTGCACTTAATTTGTCTTCAACAATTTGTAACTTAAAAAACGAGACTGATTTTGCTTGAAAGGTGTTTTTTGCGCCTTTAGTGATGAAACATGAGTGAATGGACCTGATTTTATAAATTACACAACATTTGTAACTGGAATATCTGATTTTTTTTTTTCATTTTTTATTTTTTAAGGAAAGCTTTACCTCCATTCTTCATTAAATATGTATATACACATATGCAGTCAAGCAGATATTTCAAAATTTTCTAATAAATAGGTCATTTACAAAGGTAATTGAATGAAGAAGACAAGGTCACATGACAAGTTGGAATATTCAGTCTTCGGTCCAAAAGAGAGCATACAGTAACAGTCAAAAAGGATACAACAAGGGCGACAAAACCAAAACAAAAAGCGCAACTGGAGCTAAACTGATATTTAGAGACAAATAATAAAGAAGATATATAGAATATCATAGTGAAACTGCTTTAAATGCAGCAGAGGGAGTTATTAGCTCATACCATCTCGCGACTGGCGCCCAAAACTGACAAAAGGCCGACCAAAGCTATTTATAAAACTGCACATATTGGTAAACTAGTGGCAACAAGCTCATTAGGCCAGTGTTACATTTAAATAGAGGAAGTGGGGGAAAGGAGCATTTCCTACCAATCAAAGGTAGGAGAGGGTACTTTTCTTATCATTCCCTTCTTCCATTCACCTTTTCCATTTAGAGGGGGTTCAAAGTCGTCACACTCCGTAGATGCTACATTTCTTTGTTTTTCTTGTATTTGTTTGTCTATGGTTCTCTGTTTTTCTTTAGATATCTTACCTATTCATTGGACCCATCCATTGTACGTCAGCAAGACGCCCGTTCCGTCATCCAGTACGTGTCCCGAAACTACGTCGGGAGAGCCTTGGCTTGGGACTTTTTCCGAAGTGAATACGACGCCATATATGATTAGTAAGTTTTGAAGATAAGGAACTTACAAGGACAAACTCTTTGTACTCCAAAAGCGGTCTGTTTAATCTCAATTGTTCACCTAACGCCCACATTTTCTTATTTCTATAACCTTAATATTCTTAAAGAAATACCAGTTACCTATCCCCTTATAATGACACTAAAATGACCAACTTCCTCGTAATCGACTTCGTTCTTTGCCACCCAGACAATACTTGTCATAACTATCCTAAAAGAGGAAGACCTTTCACACGATAAATGTTTACCTTGAATGTAGCTTTCAAGTGAAAAGTTGCGTTGTACACCTCTGGAATTCCCTTGAAACTAAGTTACGAAGTTCCCCAATATTAATTTCCTCAGGGAGCTGGCTCCCTGATTTGCTTAAGAAATACTTTAAAAATATCGGGTACATGCGCATTGTTTAACAAGGTTTTCTTTGATTGGCTGTTGCCATTTTATTGTATCGATTGCATTCTTTGTTAGGGTTTTGGATTAGGTTAGGAATTAGTGCTATCGTTAGCCAGTTAGAAAATTTCTTGTTAAACAGTGCGCATCTCCCCCAAAACATCTATTTTTTTGATATCTTTCGTAATCTGCTTCTTGTAAATTATGAGCATTGTTGCACTTTCCATATACTTACACAGCTACATGATGTTTTGTTTTATCATTTTCCAACGAAAACCTCCGGACTGGACCAGACTAGAAAAGCTTTAAGCTTCATCTTTCCCTTTTTTCTTTTGATATGCACGGTAATTATTTGTCTGCATTTCATTTTGTATAAAAAATTAGTGTCTGTAATCAAAACGCTCTCAGCAGAGGTCATGCTTTGGTACTCTGCATTGTTTGAATTAGCTGTCAATCAAATAGCTACGCCAATTGAGAATTTTGGTAAACCTCTAAAAGCATTGTAGTTCGGGGTAAGAGGATTGGTCCTTTAACCTTAGGTCATACATTATCCTGTGCCATTGCATGGTCCATTGTTGTTTAACACAGCTCCTTTAACATTGAATTTAACAATCATATCCACAGCTTTGGCGACAGCAGCTTTTCCTTTGCTGATATTGTGGAAACTGTTACATCCCAGTTTAATACAGAGTTTGATTTGGAAGAGGTAAGTGAATTTTTAAAATTGAAGTAATTTAATGCAATCAAAATTATTTTGAGAACAACACTATCAAAAGCCATTTTTCACTTGCAAAAGTACTCAAACTTCGTTACCCCTAGAATCAGAGGCTGTCTGCTGTGTGGCATGGATAGTGACATTGGTCTCTTCGTTTTATTTCAGCGAAATTTGATTCCCCCTATATGTTCATAAAAGTTGTTTTCTTATTGTTGATGGTGATTGTACTTGAATGAGACATGAATTCAGAAAATATCATTTCTCTGATTGGTCAAGGATAATTTGTATTGATCGCTGTGTATAATTACCAACCAGCCAACCAATGTCCACTTAAAGGCTCATATAATTTTTACAAGGACGTCAAAATCTGGACAATGGAAGGATCATTTTGTTGGAAAAAGCCACTCACCTAATTCAAAACGACATTTTGTACCTTTTGTGGGTGTGTTAATTCTGATTCTTTTCCCGGCTATGGAAGAGCAGGCTAAATTATCCTGCACACGTAACCTAAATATAATTTTATTTCTTAATTTTGAAATAAACTTAAAAAAATGTACAAAAACTTCTTTGTATGCTACTCGTCGCCGAAATCAAGCTTAAGGCTTACATTCTGTAATTGTAAATACCAATTAGCAAATACCAACTTAATTATACTAAGAATTTTGAACTTTTCAACTGATAGTGTGGCCCTTCTTTATTACATGCGATGCTATCATAAGAATGAGCTGACTGGCTGATGCGCGCTGTTTTGCAACAACCTTTCGATTATCTGTTGCTTTTGTATTGTATCTATTGCATTCTTTGTCAGAATTAAGTATTACGTTAGTGGTTATCTCAATCGTTAGCCGGTTAGAAATTTCTTGTTAAACAGTGCGCATAGGCCCTTAAGAATAAAGCGGAACTAAGGGGCCTAAGGGAGAAGACCCCTCAAAAAATCCCCCGCAAAAATTCACTAAGGTTACATGTATTGATATTCAAAATGACATATGGACTCTTTGATGTGCTTGGACTCGTGCCATTCGAAAAGAAAATTCTAGCTACCTACCTCTGCGTCCATGGATTATAAATAGAAAACATCAGTTTTAATCCCCTGTACGGAAATTCTCCAACAGCTTGTGAAGTTTGGCGAGGGACGAGAATTTGGTTCAGCAACAAGAGCCTACGAACAGTCCATCGAACAGACTAAAGTAAACATTGCTTGGATGGAAAGAAATGCAGCGACGGTTGCAGAAACACTGGAAAAGAGTTTAGTCGACTTGAATTGTCAGTGAAACCAAACCAATGATGGATTCGCTGAAACAAACACCTTCTTAAACACCAACAGAACTTTATTCTCTACATATTTCACGTGACGATTGTCATTTGTACTTAAAAGTTATGAAATCATTGGATACAGTAATTTTATCAGTTGTAAAGTTGACTGAACATATCATAACCTTAGGTAATAGCCTACTATATATGCATTTCATGTAAGTTTACACTCCAAAAACACTCGGATCACTCGGACACTCGGGTCAAATTTTATTTCAATTTGGATCAATTGAAGCCTAATCTGGGTTATTATTTGATCCAAGTAGTTTAGCCGGTACCCTCTGACAAACCTTTGGATCCGAAATTGACGTAGTCGTTTTTACAGTGTATAGTGTATACAAAACTTATCATAGTATTAACATAGATTTCCAGCCTAGTTTTGTCAAAGAAACGTATAAGCTCATAGCCATAATTTTTATAATCCTGTTTTCAGCAACATATTAATCTCCATACGCCAATTGTTTAATCTAAACCAAATTGCGGTTGGTGTACGTTTAGTTTTAGGCCTTGTTCCCATGACCTCTGACGAGCTGTACAATTTAGGTACCAGTACGGTTTCTAAGAAGTTACAAACCGTACGATTTCTTTTCAAATCTTATCGCTTTGCACTCACGGGGCCTTCGGACAATTTGTTGGTCCACAAGGCCTCCTTACGGGGTTTTATAAATTTGATGATGAAGCCCACTTTAGTCAATCGCAATAGCAGAAGCTTTAGGATACTCTCATAGTCTTTGCGGCCCCTTAAAAAGCTCAAATGGCGAACAAATAGAACTGTCCCGCAGTTAACATGCTGTGTTGGAGTTAAGTGGCCGCCACGATCGACAAAATTGAAACGTCCGTGAATGAAAAACGAAGGGGTTCTCTTTTATTTGATACCCGGGCGGCTTCCTCACGGCTGAGTACCACTTACCAAGTAGACCGCTCTTATATTTTGTGTTCGGCCTACGTAATGCTTTTGGGAGAATTGCCCTTTACCTTGTTGTGTCTTTCATTGATTTCATCATATGTGTTATATGTTTGCTCAATTTGTACCCCCAAAATAACAGTATATTTGGGTAGTGGCTCATTGATTTAGTGGGTTCATTATGCTTCAAAATAAACGAGACTAACAGCAGCCAAATGTTTTCAACAATTGAAGCATCACCTTATTTTCCCAAAAAGTTCTGTGTGAAAGATCAAAGTCAATAAGCGATTTTTTAATCATTTGGGGACATACCCCACCCAACCGATCGCCGTGCACGAATGTGAAACATTTTGAAAATAATGTGAACAGTGTTATATTAATTCATAGTTATTTTAACTTCTGAGATTAACTTTCAGTAGATAGGACTAATGTTTGTGTATAATCTTCGCGTTTAATGGTTTTTGCAATGTTTCAGAAGGCAGTGTAACTTGCGAAAAATGATAGTATGGATACTGTTAACAAACGGTTGTAAATTTGGACAAGCAATAAAAATCAGAAATGAAATAATTCTATATTTATTTTACCTTCCCTCCTTGTGGAAACAAGCCAGTGAGCCACAACTGGAAAAAAAGGCCTTGGCCGGCTCGACTTGAACCAATAGGTTGGAAACTGGTCCGTAAAACTCTTTCTAACCATCTCACCATCCTCTTTGTCTGTTTCCTTTTCAACAACTGCTTCTTTGCTTTTGTTTCCAAATTAGTTTCATTTGTGAACAGGTAAATTGTGTATGAAACTCAATCTTTCAGTCCAAATGCAGGAGTGCTTACTAGATTGCTAGAGCAAGGGGTGGAGAAATAGAAGGGAATAACCCCTCCACTTTTTGACAAGCTGGTCATCAACTCAATAACCCCCCCCAGTTTTCAGGTAAGTCTTCATTTCCGAAAAATATAATTCATGAAATTATGAAATGACCAAGTAAACTAAACTGCTTAAGCGATCGTTTGGGAGGACACAAAACACGAAAGAACAGATTTGGTAATTTCGTCTGTCTCTACCATGACATCAGCGGAAGCACTCAACCACAGATGTGTGAGCTGACAATAGTGGTGGCCACAGAATGTAAGAAAATGTAAAGGGCAAACATTTTGGGCGCAAAGTGAAACCTAGCCAAAAGCACCCGTTCCTGGATGTGGGGTCCAAGGGCGAAAACCCCGGAAGCTCTGCTGGTTTTATCATACCTCGGGATGAAAATTAAGTCTCAGGAGAGGTATATCATATTTTTTCGGTTGACTAAAAACCAGACTAACCTAACTTTGGGAAGGGGGGAGGAGGACAAAAGCTTCCCAAGCTTGCCCCCCGCCCTCGTAGCGCCGCCACTGGCTGACATATTAAATAAGAATATATACATATCGGTCAGTTTCGACCGGTGAAGAAACCATATAAATATGAACTGGGGGTATTGATATACCATCGCCATTTAGTGCTCACCAAGTCCCAACCACCACCCATGACAAGAAATCGTTCTGTTTCGAGCAGAAAGTGGCATCAAGAAATGAAGTTTTACTTTGCAGTTATGACATAGCAGACATTTATAAAATTCACCTTTGCTGTCACACGTGACACATCTTCAGCTGTGAAAAATACTTAAGTATGTAGTAACTGAAAATTGGAAAAAAAAAACGGTCATAAACATTTAACTATGAGAAAAGAAAAACGATCACAACATAAAGTTGTAATTGCATACCACTTGCATATCACTGGTACCCTTTTACTTTAGTTCCTGAAACATGCAAATTTTGTAACAAATTTTACTTAAAAAGTAGGACAAGATCACATATGGAGACACTTAATTTTTCAAAAATTTTAAAAGGGGAGGGGCATCGACTCCCCTGTGATGACAGCTAATGAATAGCCTTCCAAAAATTACTTCTTTCCTTCCCATGAAACAATTAACGGTTGAACAACGATGCACTAGCACCAAATAATGCACGATCGGAGGTTAATGCAAGTGATGCACAAGAACGCAGTCCATGTGCAATCAGCGTTGTCGGTAACCGCCGCAAGTGCTTTATTCTGTTCCAATGCACAGACTTAGACTTGTTTAAACTTTGTTGATTCATCCACAACAATACTTTGATTTAAAAGACGGAACAGAAGTAAAATATCTTGCGTAAAAAAATACATTACAACAGTCCAACCCGGAGTCAAATGGCGTATTTCAAGATGAGGGTGTTATTCATTTCAGCGAGGTTATCGTGGGATAATGAACGGTCATATGACCGTATTGCACCAATAGAAGTTGAAGATTATTGTCAAGTATGAATGAATCACTGACAAGCAGCCAGATATACAGGTGTATTATATTATCCCATGTAGACTGGGTATACATTCAGTATCGTAGTGCATTGTTTTATTATGATTGCTCCAAAGGCTCAGTGACGTACTTTGTGGGGCCATAAGTGAAGTCAGACTCCTCTGAAAGTTTAGCTCATGGAATGACGTTACAAAACCTACAGAAGGTGAAAGGTCTACTGAAATAGCTTCTTTGGGAAGCAGTTTTCCACCACGGGCGTTTAAGCTATATTTATCAGTTTATGTAAGGGTTTTTCGACCAAGAATCACTTTTGAACATGTTCCCTCGTAAATGGTTATCAAATTAACGAAATTTCTAGTCGTTCTGCCAGCTTCAGATACTTAGAGGAGGTTTTAAAGCTGTATTTCTAACCAATTAAAGTCGGGCCTTTCCTCGTGCCTCCGACCTTACTCAATGGTGTCATATATACTGATATTCCTTCTGATGTAACAGCTTACGCAGACGCATAGCAGCAAAGGTTAATATCATTTAACGTATTTGGAAAAGAACCGCCTCGTCCCCTTGTGATTTTCAGATGGGTTTTGTTTCGGAATCCAACTGTCCATAAAGATGCTGACACTGGCAACTTTCTGTTAAGGGTGCGCGAGTCTATACTGGTGGTCATGCGTGTTAAAAATGATGTCGAACATAAGAAAACTTTGCATTCTATCCATTTTCTAAAAGACAAAATGATGAATTTGTCCAGGGAGAGTGCCTCCTCCCCTTGATCTGCCCAATGACAACGTATCTCAGTCGTCGCGTGGTGAGATTGTCCAGGGAGAGTTTCCCCTCATCTTGATCTTCCCCATGACAGCTATCTCTCAGTCGTCGCGTGGTGAGTTTGTCCAGGGAGAGTGTCCCCTCCCCTTAATCTTCCCCATGACAGCTATCTCTCAGTCGTCGCGTGGTGAGTTTGTCCAGGGAGAGTGTCCCCTCCCCTTGATCTTCCCCATGACAGCTATCTCTCAGTCGTCGCGTGGTGAGTTTGTCCAGGGAGAGTGTCCCCTCCTCTTGATATATCCCCATGACAGCTATCTTTCAGTGGTCGCGTGGTGAGTTTGTCCAGGGAGAGTGTCACCTCCTCTTGATCTATCTCCATGACAGCTATCTTTCAGTGGTCGTGTGGTGAGTTTGTCCAGGGAGAGTGCCACCTCCTCTTGATCTTCCCCATGACAGCTATCTCTCAGTCGTCGCGTGGTGAGTTTGTCCAGGGAGAGTGTCCCCTCCTCTTGATCTTCCCCATGACATCTATCTTTCAGTCGTCGCGTGGTGAGTTTGTCCACGGAGATTGTCCCCTTCTCTTGATATATTCCCATGACAGCTATCTCTCAGTCGTCGCGTGGTGAGTTTGTCCAGGGAGAGTGTTCCCTCCTCTTGATCTTCCCCATGACAGCTATCTCTCAGTCGTCGCTTGGTGAGTTTGTCCAGGGAAAGTGCCCCATCACTTGATCTATCCCAATGACAGCTATCTCTCAGTCGTCGCTTGGTGAGTTTGTCCAGGGAGAGTGTCCCCTCCCCTTGATCTTCCCCATGACAGCTATCTCTCAGTGATGGCGTGGTGAGTTTGTCCAGGGAGAGCGTCCCCTCACCTTGATCTTCCCCATGACAGCTATCTCTCAGTCGTCACGTGGTGAGTTTGTCCAAGGAGAGTGCCCCTCCTCTTGATCTTCCCCATGACATCTTTCAGTCGTTGCGTCCCTATTGAAACTTCTTATATACACACGCGCAAGGGGATGATGGGTCAGGTGGGCGAAATGAACACGTGACCCCTATGTTGGTCGTCTGACAGATTTTAAATCTCTTGAATAAATCTGCAAGGGTGATTAGGTACATGGACCGATGGAGTACACGTTTTCAAGAACTAGCATAGACGAAGCAAGACACTGCTGTTCCATCCCACCGCTCACAGATTTTTCTAGTTCCTTTCAATGTGTTAAAAATGCAACACAAATTTTAATTTAAAGGTAGCTTATGGTGCAAACCACAAAAAATCAACAGAGAAGGTAAAAACCCCTCCCCAAATTTTCGCAAGAGCTGAATTTCGGGAAGTGGTTGACAAAAAAATCTGGCGGCCATTTAAATCTTAAACAACCTGGCATGAGTGCTCTAAATCACTCAACAGATATTAAGGGTGCCTGAATCTTCCAAAATTTGCTCGAAAAATAAAAAGCATCATAGTCACTGTAAAATTTTCGTTAAATATTCCAAAAAATAAAACCTTGGCCACACATTCTGGGAGCTTACACAAAACAATTATACATACCTCAGTTTCACTTCAAAGTTTAGACATGATTTTGCCCTATATGGTAGAATATCGTACGGACGGAAGCTGCAACACGTTACATAATGACCCTAACCAGGGAAGTGTTACAACTGCCTGTTCTTACATTGCGCATGACACAGAATAGTATACGTACCCAGATGTATAAACAGCCCAAACTTTTAGCCGGAAAATTGACATTGACATCTGGTAACTTTCTGATAGTACTGGAATTTGCTCATTTCTTATAGGACTGTGGGAGTGAAAACGTTATTGCCAACGAAAGTTCAAAGTAACAACTGTTTATAGTAAAAAACTCCCTAGGGTTACTGACAAGTCTGGAAAATGCCATTTGGGGAATTCTGAGAAGTCACGATTTTTCACATTTTTTGACGCTCTGTTCCAAATATTATGGCGTTCCGCTTAGATTTACAATGTATCTATATTCTATTCTTGGCAGAGAATCTTCTGCTACAGAGAAGCACACTGTTGATGTGGCCTTGAAAATGCAATAAGAGGGCAATCCAGGGAGTTGCATATCTCATCGCTAACATGTGTGTAAGTTGGTTATACAACTGGAACTATTTGCTAGAAGTTTCATTTGTTGTTTTTATGCTACAGCAGAATGTCATTGACAAAAATTACCATACTTCACTCTATGCCACAATCCTTTGAAATTCCTATTTGAAGTCCAAGGGAAGCGATTTTTTTCGTTCCAAGGAGCCGGGTATAGCACGCGCCATAGAAAATCCTATTGTTTAAAGATTCAACGCGTTTGTGCTTCAGCGACGCGTTCTATACGCGCATAATACATTTCTCATATCATCTAGACCAATTGACACATCTACTGCACCCATTGAAAACGAACTTCCCGGTTGCTTTTCCGTTGTTAACGCGTAAGAACTTAAGCGCATGTGTAAAGGGGCCCGGAAAAGATCCATAGGAAACTGAAGAATCACAGTCAGAATGAGGCTGCCTGCGGCCGAGTGAAAATTAACAGAGGGCGCTCTCAGACCTTTCGTTTTAAGGCGCGCGATCGGACGCGCGCGCATTGAGGCGCCTTAAGTCGATTTGAGGTTCGTTATTTTCCGCGCACTATGGGATTGATAAGAGGCTCAGCTTATGTCATTTGGGAATTTTGGCTGTTTTACAATTTACAAAATAGCTCGCCTTAGTCAATTAAGGGGAGTCTTTTTTACTCGCCTTCATTTTTCAAACGTAAAGACCTGGGCTACACGCGCACTTAAACTACGCGTTGCATATGGGCATTATACATTCCTCTGTGCATTATCCGGAATAATTGACACAAACTACTTCGTTGGAAAACGAACGCACTGCTTGCTTTTCCGCTGTCAGTGCGTAAGAATCTCGTGGTGTATATATACTAGAGCGCGGGTGATATTTTGCACAGGCGCGTATTTCACTAACGCGGCCCACAAATCAGCTGTCTGCATTTCACACTTTTTGCTATGGTCAATTTAAATTTCTTAAATGTTCAGAAAATTTGCATTAAGATCATTAACGATCAGACAAATTTCCTTTCCATAGAATTTACCGTGAATGACCGTTACAGTTGTTTAAATAAGATTGCCGGGTGGGTAACCATAAAACGTTACAAAAAAGCATTTAATTTATGCAGTTTCCATGCACAGTCAAGAATAGTATTTCAAATGCCTTTTATTTTCATACAGAGATAGCTTATTAAAGAGGCGATCAGAGTTTCTTTTCACAATTTGTTTTGAAATAATTCTGGAACAAAAAGTTTATTTTCTTCGTCACATTCTATTGTCTAAATTGTCGCTGCCTATAGTACCATCGGGGTGCTATAGCCATCTAATGAACAAATTCTACTCTAGAAACTCGAGAAAAAATGACAACAGCTCAACTTCTGACAAAAATAAAAACGTTAGCCCCCTACTTATAGGAAATTTGCTCAACCTAGCCTTTATCCTATGTTACACTAATTGTACTTCAGACGTGACCAAAATAGTCGTAAAATTATTTAAAGTAGTTCTCTGGTCATTGCGAATAATACTCCACAATTTCATTATGTCTTTATTTTGGCAATATTACTTTGTTGAATTTATTTCGAAATCACGCTTATGTGCGTAGGTAACGTTCGACTGACCGGCTCAAAGTACACTTCTTGATCCAGAGACATCCGTAAAACTTGTGATAGGAATTTCTTTGTTTTTTATTTACTTGCGCATGGAAAACACTTTTAATTGGAAGATTAAGGGCAGGACGATTAGTAATAATATGAGATAAAAAAAACCTATATATTTCTTTTGAATAAGTAGGCCTACATTTTTACTGAAATTTCCACAGAGTGACCGACCCACGGTACAACCTATCCTCAGGAAAGGCCCTGTAAGGTCATTCGCCGATAGCTCACTGTACACAGTCTTTACACCGACATATGAAAATAGTGGTAAGATCGGCAGTCCTGATAGTGAAAGATATTTGAGATTGAAGTTCTTTCTCGCAGGGTACAGTTTTGAAGCGCCCTCTCTTTGATTGGTCTCCTTGCCTACACTTGACCGACACTTTTGTTAGATTTTTCTCATAATAACGAAAGGCCTAGGTAGGTAGGCCTAGACCTAGTTGCATGCTTACGTTAATTTTTTTAAATTAGCCTATAATGATGAAAACTTAACAAATATCGCCCGCATGGTTTATTGGTATGAGGAATCTCCTTACTAAAAGGTGGGATCTTAAATTTGCATCAAAATTTATCCCAATACCGTGTTCCAAAATAGTTGGCAAATTAAATGAGTACAAAAAATCTTACCTCAATACTATGGTCTGCTTCGCATATCTCCACAGCCTCGGTGGATTGGAAATGATCATGCGAAATAGCTACACGTACGTACGTGCGTATATAGCATGCACTGTACAGGCCAGGCTATATATTAAGAGATATTGCAATATTAGATGTGACCATTCGGCATACTGTCGCGATCTCCCAGAAGGTCAGATCCGTTCGACTTTCGGAAGAAAAAGTATCGGATACAGGAAAGCACAGATCCTTCAGTAAGTTTGCAAGTTAGAAGTTAACATGATCGGAAGTGATGTCTCACTAAACTGATATGGATATAGACGCAACGATTATAAAAGTAAGACGCTTTCGGGGACGCCTTAGACAAGTGCGTAATTGTTATTATTCACGCGCTAGCTGGGCGTATTCTCCATTTTTTACGTTTTTTGGCGACTGATGCTTCAGAACCGCCAAGTTTTCAGGGCACTAATATGTAAGATAGGTAGGCCCTATGCCTAACCTAATGTTAGTCACCCACAGTTTCATATCTTGGGTTATAACTCAAGCCTATAGACCTTATGCCAGTTAGCTGTAATATTGCACTCTGGGAAGGATTATTCCAACACAGTTCCCAATCAGCATTGTGACCATTGGCCTTCTCCATGGTGACGATTCACTTCTGTGGTCCCATACATGGAATAATCCTTCCCATGTTGCAGTTTTGAAGCGCCCTCTATTTAATTGGCATAAGGTCTATGAATGGCGTAGGTCTAGCCATGCCTAAGCCCCAGACCTAGCCTACATACCGTTAACCAGCTTCAGATTTCAAGTCTAGCCCTAGGTTAGACTTTAACTTTCATAGTTCTAGGCCTAACAGTTACAGCAACTTTGGAGTGTAAACAACTGTTTGCATAGAACATACGGGAACACTCTAGGTATATGGGTTATCAAAGTGAAGTGCAAGCAGGAACTTAAAAATCCCACTGCAGCATACAAGCTAGTGGAATAAGAATTTGAGTCGTGAAGACGAGACTGCTACTACGAAGTACTAGACTAGGCCTGAGGCTCAGTCTAGCTTTTTTATATTAATTGATGAAAAATAGGCTAGTTACAAAACATTAACCTTTGACCATCTGTAACGTGAACTATGTCCTTGGTTGCCATGACAACCACACATGTCGGCACAACTTGACATGCCTAGGCTAATACACTTAAACTTTCAGATTTGTGGGATGCCATAGATACTACGTATCTTGGTAGAGCTAGTCTACCCTATTATACTTGTGAAGTTCCATGTAAAATGAATGTTTTCTTTTGAAGTTACAGTACAAAATAGTAAAAAAAGTGGTATTATGCAAAATGTGACCTTTGACCGTTACTTCCGAGTGTCTGGGGGGACAGAAATTCCCACCCTGGGATACCCACCTACCAATTTTGAAAAGAATCGGTCCAACCCACCAGGAGGAGTTTAAAAGACAAAAAATTTGTTTTACGAACAAACTGTCACTTGGAAAAATTTTGTTCCACTCTACCACCTGACCTTTGTCCTCTGTTGCTATGGCAACCACATATTTTGGTAGGTCTAGATGCAATCATCATATGTGTGAAGTTTCGTGTCAGGAGGATGTTTCGTTTTGGAAATATAACAAAAAAGGTGATTTCACTTAATTTGACCTTTTACCTGTAACATTTGACCTTTACTTCCGGTTGTGTATTAAAATGCCATTTTTTCCACCTAAGGTACTATCCTACCAAGTTTGAAGAAAATCGGCCCAGCCGTTTACAAGATATTAGGAAAACAAAATTGTACACGCACACACACACACCAACACACACACAGATGGACAGGTTTTGATCCCTCTCTCAGCCCTGGACCTTCAATCACCCCCTGGGTACCTCACCATGGGTTAGACATTGAGACTAGTAAACTGGAAAAATTTACCGTTACCATGGTAACCATTGCGATTAAGCTGGCATTGCCATATATAGCCCCACAGGCAAAGTGACTACAATATCTCATCCTCCTCACGGAGCGATGAGATAAAAAGGTGAATTAGCAATTATTTTCTCCACCAGTACACCTGCACGTATCCCCTTTTCCGTATAAGCTAATCGTTTATTTTATCCCATTCCTTGAAAAAAGTAAAGGTTCATTTGTCTGCTTAGGGCAGGGTAATTATGAGAATAGCAACTATAAAATAAAAAGATGGCTAAGGCTTTCCCCGCTATATTTTCGTTCGTCATACTACTTTTCATCTTTATTTCAAGTTGGCATCAATATTTCACCACCATCGGTACACCTTAAAAGTTTTCGCACAAAGGGGGGGGGGGGCGCATTTCTGGTATTTAAGGGGTCGGAATTTTTTTAAATTTTCCGTACGCTCCGGGCCAACTAACGGTGGCGATCCGCTTGGATAGTCGTTTTACTGGTCTTAAAATCTGTAGTGCCTCACGTTAATTTGTTCCACCCCTGCTAAAATGCCTGTGTAAGGCCTTTTTTATACCATGGAAGTACTAACTCGGAGGTAGTACTTCCATGCTTATACCGGCCTGGGAAATGCCGTTTCCAACTATCTCAGGGGTCGCGACTTTTCAGAGTTTTCTGTGCGCTCCGCGCAAACCAAAGGTGGCGCTTCGGTTAGATAGTGGTTTTCCTCGTTTTCAAGCTTTATGACCCAAACTCCAGTTCTACCCCTGCTAAAAATGCCTGTGTAGGTCTTGCTTGTACCAGCCTGGAAAGTGCCGTTTCCGGCTATCTGAGGGTCGTGACTTTTCAAAATTTTATGTGCACTCCACTCAAACCAATGGTGGCTCTGCGCATAGAGAGTCGTCAGCCTCGTTTTCTTTGACTTACTCCACCAGGCGTTCATGCTTCATGTATTCATACACTCCGAAACGTGCCTGATGTCTCCTCCATTCAGTTGGAAAAACCATCCATCCAGTCGGAATTTGGGACCTTGACACCCCCTTTCACGTGAGACCCTAGCGACGGCCCTGCTCAAAATATAATATCAATTACATGAAAGATGCTACTTTTGACAAGGTTTCACTGATATGACTAGATCAATGCGCCTCCTCTAGTTAAGCTTCTTGTCTTTCAAAGTGAAATATTTGCATAACAAAATCAAGAACTGCTAGGGTGCGCCAAGCAGTTCAGAAAGTTGATTGGGGAGATGAAGGCACCGACGTGCTATTTTTAAATTTAACGTACACAAGACCGATTCCCCACCTTAGAGAAAGATGCAAGATGACCTTGAGGAAGAAGGTATACTTGAAGGAGACTCATGGAATGTGAACTTGAAACGACAAAGATTTCCGCAAACAACATGCAACAAGTAAACACAGAAAGTTCTTTTACAGTTGAGAGAGGTGTAAGGATGGTAACAAAGCAGGGGCGTCCATCTGGGAGGGGGAAGGCTGGAATCGCCTCACTAATGAAAACGTAAGGTGAAAAACATATTGTTTTGCTCCCCCTCCCCGCATAGTTCAGGCAGATTTAAAAAACAACAGGCAGAATAAACAAAATAAAACCTTGTGGCATACATATGACTTTAGGGCTTCGAGAAAACGTCAGTTTTAGCCTTTTTTAAAGTAATAATACTGCATTTGTAATGCGTCATTTATATTTTTTGTGCATATGCCTGTCAACAATATAAGTGTGCGCTCGCGTTTGTGTGGGTGGATAGTTTATAGAAGAGTCCGGTTACGGACACGATCAGAGGTTCTGGCTTTTGGAAAAATTTTGCCCCCACCCCCAATCTGCAACGCGATCTACGCCCCGTCAGAAATGAAAAGCGGTATGGCTAAAGGTTAGACTCAATACAGCCTTGTGCAAAAGCGACGAACAAGTAAAATAATATTGGACACCCAAAGACTGCTATTGAAGCGTTGAAGAAATAAGGTCGTTTTCCCTGTTCGTCCTTAAAGAAAAAAAAAGGCAAGAAAATACATTTAAGTTTTGAAGGAAAACCGATGATGATCGATATGAGACTGACGGACTTAGCTCTGTAAATTAAGGATAAATTTAAGGTATAACGTTGAACATGTTATGAAATTGCATAGAATTGCTCTAAAACACAAAGTTCACTTTCCAAAAGAATTAAGGAACTGAACAGAGTGACACTTCGAGGTAAACAAGGTTTCTTGAAAGTTTAAAAGTGTATTTCACTGGAACTGAAGAGAGATTATCTATTAAGTTAAATCAATTGATCTCAGATTCCTTGAAATAAAATATCATCAATAACTACAAAGTGAAAAATCAAAATTTCTCGGGATTGGACAAGAATGGAAAAAAGAGTTCACGTCCTGAACTTTGTGTTTCCGTCATTGGTCAGTGGCATTAGCGGCTCGCCATAGGGGCGGGGGGATATGACATGAATGAAAAGTAGCCTTTTTCTTAATCTGGGCAAAGTATCCCAACCTTCTCTCTCATGCAAATGTGTCATATATTATTTATAAAGCATAAAATAATGCGTAATTGTGAAGAATATAGTTCCTAATTGTATCAAAATTATCCCAGTACCGGCGGCCCAGAAGCATTGGTAGCGCTACCAGCACCAATAGCAGTACTGAACCAGCACTGTTATTGGTGCTGGTGGCGCTACCAATGCTTCTGTGTGACCGGTCCAAGTTTACAGGCTCATTCGACCACTGGTCATATGAGTTAATATGATTCGAAAAGTTATGATTTCAATTTGTTTCCAACGGTGTGCAGCTCCTTTAAACAAAAAGGTCCAGAACAAATTTGTGTTTGATATTTTGAAGAGGAACATATTCTAGGCTTAGCTTACTGGGGAAATTTTTACTCGTTGAGTCGTTTCCCATGATTGGTTCTCGAGAAATTAGAATTAAAGTTGACATATTTTCTACAAAGATTGAACTTGCAACAAGTAGACGTGATGTCATGTATATATTCACATTGGTGGAAATGTATAGTTGTTTTACTCTAAAATTTAACACCATATTTATACAATTTAACTGTGATATGTTGTAACCATAAGTGCATCCCGAGCAATGAAAGTTTAAAAACTTAATTTGCCTTAAATATAAGGGCAAGGTGGCATCCCTAATCAATTCAAGGTCAAACAGCAGGATAAAAAATAAATAAAAAACAAAACGTTGACAATCAATATGAATACATGACACCGCACCTGCTTGGTTCAAGTTTACCTTTTGGAAGAAATGTATCAACTTCAGTTGCTAATATCTCGCGAACCGAACATGAGAAATGAACGGAAACTTCAACACAGTGCTTAGAATATGTTCGTCTTTAATATATTAAACAAAAATTTGGTTCTGGTCTATTCTTTTTAATGGAGATTTTACTTTGCGACAAAGAAAATGATAAAATGTCACATCGTCCTGTAAAGAAGCAAGTACATTTTATCTGGTAATTTTCTGATCCTTTTGCAATTTGATTTTCTTTTTATTAAAATGAAGATTTTATTGCAAAGGAAAGCTCAGAATAACGACTGCTTAAATTCTACTTGCAAGCCTGGCAAATGCAATTTCCAGCTATCTGAGAGGTCGCGATTTTTCAAAATTTTCAGTACGCTCCTCGCCAACCGATGGTGGTGTTCCGCTTAGACAGTCTTTCGGGCAGTCAGTCACCACTCCTCATGCCCCTCCCCCTTCCCCCCAATTTTTTCCCCTGATACTAATTGAGACGTCTTCTTCTCAAGTTGGGTTTGCCCCCTCCCCCAAACAAATTTCCTGGTATCAGCCCTTGGTCAGTGGGGATTTACAGGAGAAATGGGCAATTATTTGATTGGACGTGTAAAAGTTCCTGAAAAGTATGAAAGCTGGAAGGTGAGTCTGAAGGAGGTAACGAAATAAGTGAAGGAGATAACAGCTAGGGACAATAGAATTTTACTTAGGGGAAACTTCAAGTTTTTGAACTTAGTGATTAGAAGTGATGCATTTTCTGCAAAAAATTTTACCTGCAAAGGAACGGTTCAATACCGAAAAGCAGTGGTCCATGTTTGATACTAGATTTGGTGCAAGGTGACTGGAAAATTTAATTCAGTCTTCAAACAAAAGAGTGAAAACTATAATTACAGTCATGTTGCCCTGTCTAACATTCCAGTCACCCATGTAGTGCCAAACACCTGTTTCTTCGGAGTGCAGATAAGCTCATTGGTCACTTGTCATCTTGTTGACAGAGCTAAGAAAAAGAGATAACCTTACCGCCACCTCTGTTACATAGTCATCTGACAAATGTTTAAATATGTCAAAATTTGAGAGATTTGTGCAAACCTGAAATATTGAATGGCAGTTTTACGTCTCTAAAAGGGTGTGCTTTTTCTTAAGCCCCCCCCCGCCCCCGGCAAAGAGCCGTTCGGCGAGACCAAACTGTAAACTGCTTCCTCACTGTCAAAAAATTTCTCTGTAAATTTAAATAATTTTTATGGCAAATTTTTTTCCAACCAAATAATGTTTTTTTACAGCCAGACTGTAATCATGAAAAAACATTAAGGGTTTGTTTTTTCTTTAAAGTTTTTGCATGTAAATTAGTTTACAAACGTCTACTGTAAAATCGAATTACAGAATTGTTCTGCTTTGTTAACCTCAATTTTATGTGAATTTACAGCCTACTATTTTTATTCCCGACGTTTTAACATTTATTAAAATATTGCTCTTTTACCTTTCATATGTTATTACGTTCCATACGCTTAACCATTACGTAGATCAGGTATTTGCATATCAACGTAATGTGTCGTTTTCAATCAAGACACATTGAGGATGCTTTGTTGTTATATTGTTGTCAAGAACACTGCTATCTCTAGGAACTTTGTAATTGAAAAGTCTCATTTTTTGTACGATTTAATAATTGTTTTTAAAATAAATATGACAAAGAATGCAAGTACACTGGTTGCAAACATTTTCAGACAAGGTAAACAATAAGTTTATCACTTCCTGATTAAAAAACGCCAAAGAAAATATTATTCAAAGCAACAGCAATCATTTTGTTAGGAAAATGCCTACAAAATAAGCTCCACCCATCTACGCAAAATGATATTTTCGTCATAAAGTGGTAAATTTACAGATTCTTTCAAGTAAATTTGTGAAACGTTTTTAATTTACTCCGATCAAGTGCATGAGTGCCTGTGGCGATGAGTTGACATCAATATAACAATTGTCAGTGCTCTGATATTAGGGCCTTACAATTTCTTTTTACTTAAAAAAGACCAGTTGTATGATATTTATAACTAAGAACGTAATAACTAAGTATGCTTTTATAATAAATGTAAGTTAATTTTCAAATAGGGCCATAAATTTGCCAAAAATGTTTTTTTTTTAACTGAAACTTCGCAGAACGATGCATGTTATATATTGAAAATTTTCTGGCTATTTCTTATTTGTTTGTTTTGGGCTTGTTTTTGTTTCTTTTCAGCTTAAAAACAAAATGAATGTTTGTTAAATGACAGTTTATTTATGTGAAATCAGAAAAATACAAAATACTGTTAAAATTTCTGTAAATTTACAGAAAATTTTTACATTAAAATTTGGTTAAAAAAGCAGACAGAAATGGTTTTTCAAATAAACAGAAAATACATGTTAAACAACCTTTTTTATTGTAGCAATACAAAATGTCTGTAAAGATACAGAAAATCTCTTTTAAAAGTAAAATACAAAAAGTTTAAGTTAAAAAAAGTCTGTAAATGTACAGAAATTTTCAACAGTGCTGAAAAAATTATACGATCGTCCACTGAACGACAACAGTTGACTAACCTCACGGCCCTCAGACCATTTACATCATTGGTCTGTCTAAACTGTATGAAAAGAACAAAATACTACACATGATTTTAGCCAAAGGCCGAATAGCAAAAATGGTTTTTGCTCTCGTGATTTCACAGTGCAATTCACTTAACCGATATAATCCCATCCCAAATTATATCTTATTAAAGAACTTTGGGGTAATTTTGTTGACTTGATCATGTTTTTAAAGGAACCTCTTCAACATGAAGAAATATCACAGTTTCATGAAACATTGGTTACATACATTCAACGTCGTGTACATGACCACTAACGTGACTCCCTACATGCACGGTCTTGTCACTATTCTTATGCATGAATCTTCTGCTCTTCGTGGTATGTTTGTCCAAGTTTTCACAACACGGTCAGGAGAAGTTCAACGACCGAGCCAGAGGATGGTTTTTCGAATCATCAAATCATTAAGGGGTAGAGCCATCGAAGCAAAATACGGTAAAACAGAATATGTTCAATATGCTAAAATAAAAGTATAATAGAGATCTGAAATTCAAAGTAACATGCACAAAGAACAAAGGAGTTTGTTATATCATTAGAACGTGTGTTACAAGCAATGAAATTTGAGGTAGATGAATTACCTTTCGGTTTAATACTTGTGTATTTTTACTTGACTCTGTCATCGTTTCTTTCATTTTAAGAAAATTAATTGATTTAGTAATACTGCAGTATTCTTATCCAATTTGTGTGTATATACAACTGGAAGGAATTAATTAAAAAAAAAACTTTGGTGGTGCTCCCTGCAACATAAATATATTTGGCTAAATCAAACACTAGGCTGTAAAAACGCATTTGTCTAAAAAGTCATCTGGAAATGTAAGATATTTAGGTGAGTGTACCTAATTTACAGGCTTAAAAGGCAGAAGGGCAGACCAGTCACCCTAACTTGAAAAAGTGTAGTAGACTGTCATGTTTCGTGATTGGCTGTTGAGAGTCATGAGACAGCAATGTTTTCTTCAAATGTCAAATTTACAAGAAGTAGCTGCTTTTTACATTGAATATGCAATAGGCCTATTCAAGTTATAAAATAAGTTAGAGATATTTTGAAGAAAACAAGAGGAAAATTGTGATATTTAGCTGTTGCTTCAAAATAGGTTTGGGGGGACTGCTCTTAAATGCCCGTCTTTAAAAGTATAATGACCTTATATAAGTTCTTACCAACTGTTTTCTTTCTACCGTGCACATTTTTATTGATTACTGAATTCCTTTGGAACCTTTAGCGATGAATTTGTCTCTTCCCATCAACAACGTCAGTATATTTCCTGTACTAAACCCTTTTCAACACTTTTACTGCCAATATCAGTAATTTATTCTCAGTTTAAAGGATACTCTGCTTCCCTTATTGTTCCTGTCCTAAGTCCTTATCGAACACTTTCGTTGCCCCCAAAGCATTCTGGTCTTAATTTGTAACTAAGGTACTACTTGGTGTGCGTTTATTCTGCTTGTGTATGGCGTATTTTGTAAAAACAGCCTGCCGATTCTCCTTTCCGGAATAGATCATGCGAGGTAAGTTACTGCTCTTGATCAATTTCATATCCATATATACCCGCACAAGTATGCTTGTCCTTGTTACGCAAAACTATCTATTTAGAAACGATAATCATGAGTTATGACAACTGGTATTGAACAAGATGACCAAGGAGAATCTCATTAGGTTATTGAATGTATTGTGATTTGTTTGCCTGTATATAAAACACATCAGAAACCAAATGTGAAGTAAATAAAATATAAAAAATGCATCCAAAATAACACTAAGATGCTGGTAGACCTCGAGGGAATTCTGTGGTATCTTAAGCAGCGGTCACACTGCATCGAATTTGGATTGGATTTCGAACCGACTTTTGTTAATTTTTTATTAGAGTCTTCTCCAACTCTGGTCGGAGAGTCTTCTCCAACTCTGGTCGGAAAGAACCAATTGCAAACCTCTGAAAACATATGATTTGCATCAGAGGTTTATAGGTAATGAAATGTGTTGCGATCTGTATGACTATTCTAGACCAAATTCTATCCTGCATTTTCGTTTTGCTTCGTGACGCACTTTGGAAGGTTTGATTGAAAAAAAAAACAGATCGATGAATAGAAAATGAAATAATGACCAACGCAGTTACAAGCTAATAAAAACAATCCTTAAAATTCGAAGCATTTTGGGAAGGTAAGATAGACACATGATTACAACCGACGATCTCGTGTTAATGGCACTTTCAAAGGCTTCGATTTGGGGACGGGCACATGTTCCCCATCCCCATTCTTTTAAGTGGAGGGGACACTAACGACAAAGTACACCTCACTTTTTGTGACCTAAAACGTTTAAGTTATGCACAATTTCCAAAAGACTCTTATACGTTACGCAAGTTGTCTTCTACCGATTACGACCCATTTTCAGTATCATTAAAGGCGCCGGCTGAAACTTATGCTCATTCCTTCTAGCACGTTTACTTCGCAAATCACCAATAATTTGGCTCGCTCAGCGCGCAAGCAGTCACATTTATCTTCTTCTTACCAGTTGCATAACAAACATACATTATCCATTACTCTATATAATTAGGTCGGTTGTTCGTGTGCATAGACCGGCAGGTGTGGTTATGAAGGAGCACAGCATTCAGGAATTTGAAGAAGAGGAATCGCCCACCACTCTGTTTCATGAAATCTGTAATCATTAGTGCGTGACCAGGCAGGAGGCTGAAATTGGCAAACACATGTTGAAAGCTGAAAATATGGCGGTACACAGTCTGCATGCAACTTTATAAGCAAAATAAATTACTTCTAATGCAAAAGTTTGACCCTCGATCATATATTCGTGTAATGCATTACACTAGGCCACGTTCGCCACGATTTCCACAATTTGAGAGAATCGTGATGAGCGTGGGGGTCAGTGTGACAGAATCGCGGTGGTCTTGAGGGAACTTGGTACAATCGTGATGATCGTGATGAACGTGACAAAATTTTTGACTGTCAAAATATTTGCCACGATTATCCCGATATGAGACCAACCGTGAAAGCGCGTGAAAGAACGTGGGAATCGTAGTATACAGCTGAACTGAGCATGACAGAGCGAAACAGACCTTGATGCACTATCGCACGGGGTCTTGCTGGATCTTGAAACACGATTTCTTCAAGTTTCACTACGATCCACCACGTGAGGAACACGCTCTACTTCGATTCGTCAAGAAGCTTAAAGGAGCGTGAGTAATTTATTCACGCTCTGATACGACCTACTACGGTCGCCGCGTTTGGCTTCCACGATCTGACACGTTCGGTTAGGTCCCCGCACGTTTCCGATTTTGCGTATGAAAGGGCGCCCACGCTCTCCAAGATTTATTGCCATTTTACCGTTTTAAAAATTGACTTTTAAGACGAGCTACAGCCTAGTTTCTTTTATCTGTCTTGTTTTGTTGGACCCAGGTTTAATTCTACAAAATGCCGCCAAAAAGCCGAGGTTTCTCCGCCTCACCAACCACCTTCTACGTCTTCTCCTTGGCCTCTTCAACCTTCCTCTCTCTTCCACCCTGTCCTGTTTTGCCTCTTCCTGTTGCCGTTGCCTTCTTTTTTGGCGACTATATAAGCATAAACCGTAATTGCCAATTCAATATCTTCATCTCTTGGAAGGATGCTTCTTCCTTTTTTTTCTCTGGAAGGAATGAGAGGGTGACCCGGGCCTCTTTTTTGTACCCCAATCGGGATTCAATCGTAGTAACATTGGTCAAATCGTGTATATAAATCTAAGGAGATCTTAACAGAACTTGATTAACCTGAGAGACCTCAGCGGAACTTAACAGAACTTGTCAGAACGCGAGAGCTTATCGTAGTGATCGTAAGATAACTTGAGGAAACGTAATGAAAATCGTTGCAGGCACTGGTTTCCTAGCAAAGCGTTATAAATCGTAACAAAACGTTGGAAAACGTCTGAAAGAGTGGAAAAAGGAAAAAAGTCATTAATATATCGTGGAGCTCCACGCTTTTTAAAAATCGTGGCGGCCGTGGGAATCGTGGCCTAGTGTAATGCCAGCAAAACGATTCGACCATTTCGTAGATAGACCGTTATCAGAGAAGTAAAATCACACGGACGTTTGCTAGACAAACTTCAGTCTGCAACAGAGGTACTCATCCATTCTCTGTCTTCAGATAGTGTATGATGGGGTTTCGTTCGAAAGGATGATGGATGTATTTTTACTACTTTTGTATCAATAATCTTACACTGGTATGCAACGGTGTCTCAGTGGCACCAGTAGGTACCCCCATCGTTTTCGTTTTGTGATTCTCCCGCAGTAGATTGAAGTGTGCAGTGGCGTAACCAGCGGGGGACGGGGGGAAAATTGACCCCCGACCCAAAAAGTGAAGGGAAGAAAAAACGGGAAGGAAAGAAAAGAAAAAGAGACAAAAAGAGGGAAGAAGAGAGGAGGAAAAAGAGAAAAAGGATGGGAAGGAAAGGAGATAAAAAAGAAAACGGAAAAGAAGGGGAAAGGAAAGAAAGGGGAAAAGCAAAAAGAAAAATGAGAAAAGAAAGAAAGGGGACCAACCATAACATTAAAAGCAAGATTGATCTGCATTCATGGAACACTGTTTTGGTCAATGTATGAACATTCATTCATAAAAATATATGAACTTTCATTTAGTCGCCTAAAGTTAACAAAATAATATCTGAGGTCCACTTTATCGAAGAGAAGACTTTCCTAGCTCTTGTGCGTTTCCCAGACCGTCCGGAGAACTTTAGAAAAGCAATCATTCTCAGATTCGTCACCAATATTTGGAGGAAGTGCAAATTCTTCAGTAATCCCCCAACTTCTTAAACTTAAAGCTTTTTGCAATATAAGCTCCATACCAACAAATTATTGTTTTAAGAGGGCAAAAATTTCGGCGCGCTTCGCGCGCCAGGATACACCCTTAATGCAGTGGTATTCACATTTGCAAGAAAAATCGGAGAAATTTAGCTACTACTTACAAGCCCGAGATTGACCATTTCGGCTGTTTGAGGAGTCGCAATTTTTCAAAATTTTCGGTACGCTCCTCGCCAACAAAGGATAGTCTTTCTCGCAAGACTTCATATTCTAGGTAGTGGAACCATTGGCCTACCGTACTCAAATGTTCTCATACACACCTGTCATCAGATATCTTTCAACCCTGTCAGTTGTGTAGTTTTTGTAGAAGGATTCTTTAGCTATTAAAGTGTCAAAATTTTATCAATGTTCAATGTTGCAGAGCACTGGCGTAGCTACAGAAGGAAGGGGCCATTGCGCCTTTGCTCGAAAAAGTGAAAAATTCGATAATTTGCCATTTAAGGCAGCAGTCAAATAAAGTGCGGTTTTCCTTCATAAAATTCCGAATTCCTCCTAATAACAGTTCCATATTTGAAATGATTATTTTTGAAAAAGGCAAAAGTTTCCACGCGCTTCGCGGGCCATAAATTGCGAGCCTTAAGGCTGTAAGTGATCACTCATAAAGCAGCCAGTTGATAATTTGTCCTAGACGTTTCGTTGCCGTTCCCCTAAATTTTTCTTCAATATGGGCTTTCATTTTTGTCTAAAAAAGGCAACAAAGTTGCGAAAGTTTTGTAATGTCGCCGAGAAGCCTTAATCCGCACTCCTTAGATAACACGATCTTTAGCCGACATGCTATCTCAGATATATGCTAATAGGAAAAGCAGATTCTTCAATTCGATAGGCCCACGAATATACGAATTTCCTTACAGGAAACCCTTAATCTAATCTATTTTCTGCAATACAAGCTCCATGTTTACAAATGTGTAAAAGGATGCAAATTTTCGGTAGGTAACTTACAGTAGTGTTCAGACTTATTTTAAAAAGTTTTTCTTGCTCGGAGAAAAAGCAAAACCATTTAGCATAAAAATTTACCTTTTGGTCAATGGGGTAGGGTGAATTGCTTGGTCCAAAATTGCCCCCAACACTTCTCTGAAGGCCCTAAGACACCCACAAACTAACACAGCTTAACTATTACAAAATCGGGAAACCTCTACGCTTTTGCCCCCCCCCCCCTCCCCTGGACAGTCAGGTCTGGTTACGCTACTGGAAGTGTGTTTTTGAGTATATTTTAACCATGCTCATAAAAAATCCTTTTTCCAAACTATCAACACTTTGGCATAAATCATTCGCCAACTGTCACAATTTTCGATCTGATTCTCATCCCTTAGGCTACAGAGTACAATCGATATTGAAACTGACCGTATTAGGGTCAAGTTTTCACATCAAATTTTGCATTCCCCCTTAGACACCATACCAGGACAGGAGACAAATTTTTAAGGCCAAATCCACCCCCCTCCCCACCCTTGAAAATCAAACTCACGCCCATGAGCAATTTGATTATCTAAAATTCCTTTTCATAGAAAAATGAAGGAAATTTCACACAAAATTTTGTGACATTCTAATGCGTGGTTTAAAGAATTGGTAATCAGATGTGGAAGCACAGAGTGCGAGAACAAGGGACTGTATGTGTTCCTGCTACGTCGGTTTTGCGTTAACTGCGAAGAGTAACGCAAGCTACTTCTGACAGTCATACCGCTCCAAATGGTATAATCTGCGTCACCCCTCCCTCTGAAACTCATTCCACCCATCATTCGAGCGTGTTTGATCTATCGGTAAGAGCATCTGCCTCTCACGCGGAAGGCCCTGGTTCTATTCCCGTGGGATCCCCTGTTAAGACTTATTATGTCGTCCCCGAAAACTGTACAGCACCCCTTCCTATAGTATACCAGGATGAGGATAACAGGTTGAGTCATACAAAAGACTCTAAAAATGGAACCTACAACCGTTGTGCATGATGCTCCGCATAGGCAATGGAGTAGGGAGAACAAGGCAGTGAGCCACAACTGGAAAAAGGCCCTGGCCGGCTCGAAATTAACCAATAGGTTGGAAACTGGGCCGTAAAACTCCATCTAACTAACTAACTAACTAACTAACTAACTAACTAACTAACTAACTCGAGGGATGGCGGTTCCTGGACTGCATTTCGTGCAATAGTGCTACATAGGTACTGACATTTAACGGCATGTTGAATCCCAAGTTATTGGTTCAAAGGTGTAGTTTTAAGTCGGCTTAGCAGTAACGTATTACCTTAAATTCATAAATTGCTACCAACTTAATTAACATTTGATGGCCGACCTGTCATTTGGGAATGGATTCCCTGCCGAAAATATCAAGGGTTCATGTACCGCGCACTTTGCCAGTATGAAGGAACGGCTCTGACCCTAGTAAGCGTATGTTGGAAACCAGCCCCTTCCTACAGATATAAAACATGTGACCCTCGACGAAGTACCCATGTATTGAAAGTTTTTTTAAACTATTAAAACTGGGCGTCTTCGTCTTAAAGCTGGTCGACTCGATAGCGCCATGACTTGGCCCATTTTTAAAGATCGAAAATCGCGGCAAATATCAATATGACCTTGTTATTTCTAACAGGTGTTCACAACCCAGACAAAGACTGCGGGTGTGTCTTACTGCTGAAAATATCAAAAGATAATACTCTTTTTAATAATATACAGTGTTTTGTTTATTTTTGGAACATGAAGTACCTATTTGATAAGTATTTTGTGCCAAATATCAATAATTTGACACTAAGATTGGTCTGAAAAGTTGCAATTGTATCAGTTCTGTTTAAAATTTTATTTTCGTAAGTTTGGACCGATTTTCTTGGTTTGAGATCATTTGGTAACTAATTTAGCCACTGAATTCGATTTTATAGTCACATAATACTTGAAAATACAAATTAAAAATCTTAAAAGAGCTGATGTCAAGTATATTAAAATTAATCTTACTATTGCCACTGCACTTGATTCGGAAACCAAGGTCAAAGTATGTCAAGGGCCAGAATTTTCTAATATGAAACATTGCTCTTCTCAATTAGAAACAATTAATATGTTCTTTAGAAGACCTGTACCTGGCAGAAATTTTCTTTGAGAATTTATCGGAATTTATTTGACCAAAGGGTTTTAATACGGGTCCCAAATGGTTTCCATACGGTTTTGAAGAATTTTTTAACAGATTTGGTTTATGCAAACGGTCATTTTTATACCCATTGGGGTTTGTCCAATTTTCATCAACTTAATAAAAAAGGAATTTTTATTTTCAAAGAGTACCATTTAAGCCTTTTGGTCGGTTCCGGGGTTTTAGTCTTACTCCAAATGGTTCCCAGAGAGGGAATGTTAACCTGCTAAAGAACATGCAAAATAGGGCATAGCATAAGTGTGTTCAAACCACTAATGGTTGATCTATACTTTATGTTACGGATTAATGGAAGCTTCCCCGACGGGATGGGGGAGCTACCTCCTTCATCCAACAGAAGACCATGGAACAATGCTGCTCCAATCCCGGTGGCGCCACCGCTCTGAACGATACAGTACTAGTGAGTAAACTGTGACTGTTCACATGCAATCGAGGGTTTATTTATTTTCACATTTACCCTACGAGTCGGTTCCTTCACCCTGACGTAGATCCCGGTACTGTTCTACCGGAAATGTAAAACTTAGTTCCATCGATAAATCATGATTTGACCTAATTGGAGCGAAAGGCCAAAAACATGCACGCTCACTAGAAGAAACTACTTTTCAGATTGAGGTAAATAGTCAAGTTCTTTGGCAGTATAACCTGCCATTTACCCTCTCAACACTCAGACGCGGCCCCACGGTACTTTGACAGTTTGATAGGGGACAAAGCATGAACTGAGTTATCATTTTCCTCTTCACCCTTCTTTTCCTTCTTTTAATACATTTTCTTTCGAATAAAGGGGGGGGGGACTCTCCTTGCCCCTTCCCTGACGCCGCCCCTGTCTCTCAAGACTCAACTGAAAACCTGGACTGACTGACCTATACCATGTGAATATTTATTGGCATCCTTACTGGACGCATCCCTTCTCTCCGTTTGTCGTGTTTTTACGTCATTTCTATTTATTTCACATCCCCTAATTTGTATTATATTCTTCTTTTTAATTTCCCCTTTTTGCTATCCCTTCGTTTCTCCTTCCCAAGGCTTCCCGATTTTTCTCTTTTAAAATTTTCTAAGAGGAAGGGCACTAGGTCTACTTTTCTGTTCCGTGCTACGCCACTGAAACCACCTATACCCCTTCCCCTCCTGTCTTCCTGTCTGTTGTCATGAAAGTTAATCCCTATCAATTTCACTGAACACTGAGTTATTCACGGCATTGTATGTACGTCTACACACAAAATGTGCAGATCAGAAAATTCGAGGAACTACTGTGCTCAGTTTGCTAATTCAGTTGTGTTCTATAAAGCTCCTTCTATACAGTCAAAGACTCATAATGGATATCATTTCTGCTGCTACCTGTCATTGCCAGTACTGGTTTGATTTTGATTTACATGATCTATAATCTTTTGAGTCTTATATCAATCTTTATTTGCAAATGTATGTATTTTCATGGATGAAATCTTCCGTTTTTTGACCAGTGCAATGCATTTCATTTGCCAGCCCTTTTGTTTTCTTTTTGAAAATAAAAACCGATCGCGTGCGATTTTTCCTAAGCCACACCTGAGTACAAATGAATATATTGAAATAAGGGTATGTACCTGTACCGAAGTATATGTTCGGCTTATTACATGTAACGGCTGGAGGCTTTTCGGTTTCGAACGGGAAAGCTGTTAGCGTGTATCTATATCACAGTAGTTCCCAATGGGAGCGGTACCGCCCTTTGGGCGTTTGAATGTGCCAAAAGGGCGGTAGGGACGTTGGCAGGAAATGAGACCGACAAATTATTCAGTCAAAACATTAAAAAATAACAATAATACAAACCGAGCAACGTAACAGACTACAAATCAGTTGGAGAGGATATCTGGGACTGTCTTCCAAACATTGAACCAGACATCATCAAGTTGGTGAAGTCACACCAAGCTCGGGGGAGCCACTGACTACTTGATATTGTGACGCATAGAGGTATGACCGTCATGCCCTTCAGGCACTTCAGACTATACCTGCAATAATCGTGATATTTGTGTGCAGACCATCTAACTAAAATTCTGAAGACACTCCGAAAAAAGTCATGTTGGTATTTAAATAACTTTTGTATTGCTAACTTTTTTCCGATGGGAGGGGGGATATGGACAAACCTGATGTTCAGTTCATTATATATGCATAGGTTTCGAGACAAAGGACAAAATCAAGCTATGAACTGTTCACCTAGTGGTCCTGCAAAAGCAGACCAGAAACACCGGGACACAATACTGTAAATATAGGATCAATTATGTAGCTCTTTTTTATATTGTGGTATGCTTTTGCTCAAGTTGTCATGCATGTTATGAAGAAAAACTCAGAAAATTATTGAACAGTATTTTTTGTTACTTGTTTGATGAGCTGTAGGGGGCGCGGTTTGAACAAAACCAATTGACTAAAGGGGGCTTTGTGCTAAAAAGGGTTGGGAAACACTCATCCATATGAAAATTCAGTTCATAATATGGTTTTTTAATAAAACGAAAAAACATGTTCATTTTCAGTTACAGTTTGATCGTTTTAGATTTCACGCCCTTGGTATGTCAAACTCATAAATAAATCAACACGATAAAAGAGTTAAAGAGATAAATGAATAAAGATAGCCAGATAATATTTCGTGGCGACCACATGAGTGCGTCAACTTTTATATGAAACATTTCAAATACGAGATCGACACATTCTTCATTCTTGAAAGTTGTTGGAGATTGTAGGTGGCGAGAGATTCCCAGTTCCCCTTAACTGCAGTCATCCGTTACCCAGAACTACTATTTAACCAGTTTGGCTAGTTTAAGTCTATAATGATACTACTGTCCCTTTTCACTATTTTTTTCACACCGGCTTTTCCCGGCCATGATTGTAGGACAATTTAAATAATAATTTCAATTGTATAGAGTATGGAATGTGAAACGAAATACCAACCATGTTATATCCTCAATTGGGGATAATTGTGAAACAGAATACCTAGCGTACATCAAGGTCTTAGCATGTATTGACTTGACACGAATAGTTTTATTCCATCACCTTTTGTATTACTGGAATTTGAACCTTTCTTTCTCAATAGAGTTTTATCATAGCCTGCGGCAATGTCGTTTGTGCATGGAAAAGTAGTTTACATTTCAAAAAGTTTTCTATGAAAATTCCCCCAAAAATCTAAATCGGTTTGATGATGGGCGAGAATTTCGTTCGTCATAAAAATCCAATGAGAATTCGATGAATCAGGAGACTGCAGAGTAACTAATGCTAGGTACGTTCGCACTAAAGCCGAAACTTGCTGCTGGTTTGCGCTCGGAAGGCGACATTTTTTATTCCATTTTTTTCCAGAACACGTTTCCAGGTAATTTCCAAAAATCGCCTGTATTTGCTCTGTCCTCCAGTCTTGGCAGATTTCGACTTTCGTGTGAACGCACTAAACGTATATACCAATGTTTATACAACATTGCGTACACGTATGCACCGATTACGTACGCCTTTTATGCACACCGGTTAGGTACATCTGTTACATAGATCGTTAAAGGTTAGAAACTATAGGCTGTAAAGTTCCATTTAACTAACCAACTCATGAAAATGAGAATAAAACTATATCGGATTCTGGATGACGTCACAGAACACCCTTGTTGATCGAGAACCGATTCGATACACTGTCGATAATATCACATCATCTATAGCGTATCGCAAACGCTCATATTTATCGACGGTGCATTGAATCATTGAATCAGTTCGCATTTCAAGTTTTGGCAAGTTTATTCGGTAACGTCATCCAGAATCAGGCAGAGTTTAAAATGCATTTTTGAAGTCAATAGGGATAGGACCTCCCTGTTATGAATGCAAAATTTCTCGTGCAAATTATGCAATCAAAATAAAATTGTTGAGGAGAAAATTGCTTCAAGTGAAGTTTAAAGGAAACAATTGTCCATTAATGTTAGGATATAATGTCATAAGTGCTTGCTTCAAGTCCACTTTTTGCTGAAAGTATGACCAGTCTACATGCTCACATTTTAAGGACCACACATCGGCTTTCATGCAAATTCCACTGACCGAAATACTTAGAATAAGTACCCCGTAACATATCAAAATTTAATGTGATCTCAAATTACCTTTTTTAAATGATATCAATCCAAATCTCTACACTACAATAAAATTGACAAGCTATAATTGTAATGCCTTTAGACTTTACTTATAATCTGGCCAGTATATGCCCCAAAAAACTTTTGTTCTCTTGAAATTTACAAGTTTCCATTTACTTGATTCATATTAACACCGTACATTTATAGGTCAAAATATTTTGACCCTTTTAAAATTCAAACAAACAGTTTGATATGTTTAACACCCTTTCAAAATTTCGCCCAACCTCTGAAACCGTCCCATGATTCCCCACTATGGATATCGCTGTTTTGTAAAAGATGTGCTGATAACGTAGTAGAAGCAATATAGTTACAGTCTAACCGTAAATGATAAACAAGTCCTTGTACTGTGTTATAGTTACTACTCTTGTTCAAAAGGTTCCCTCGTGAACAAATATATGCATACCAAACAACTAGGCTTGTAATGTCATAAAATTTGCTTACCCACAGGAGTTAACTGTAGTAAACAGTGATCGATCTGCGCTCCATGATAAGCAACCCCCTGATGTGGTATCTTATAAGACTAGAAACGGAAGGAGATGCCATTCACAGTCGGGCCGTAGCGTACTAGATTCAGTGAAGCCGCCAAAATAGGGGCGATGCACACTCTTTAACAAGAAATTTCCTAACTGGCCAACGATAACCCTAATCCCTAACCTAATCCCTAACCCAACAAAGAATACAATCGATGTAATACAATAGCAACAGTCAATCAAGAAACACCTTGTTAAAAAGTGCGCATCTACCCCAAAAATGTCAAAATTGGAGAGTAGGGAGGGGGGCTAGTGGCAAAAGTTAATATGGGGGCAAAAATTTTCAGGAGCAACGCAAAACCGACCTCAAATCAACCGTTACCACCGTTGGGGGTTCAGGGGACGAAGTCCCCAGAAGCTCATATCTCTGGATGAAACATTAAGTCTCAGGAGAAGTACATTATTTTTTTTCTTCGGTTAACTCCAAACTGACTTTCCGTGCAGGGGCCAAGTGTGGGAGAGGAAAAAAGTCTGGGGGAAATTCCCTACTTGTGCCGTCACTGACTACAGTCAACCCAAAGGCGGTGGTGGCAGGGTGTGGGAAGAATGGTCAATAAAGTGCCGTCGTTGGGGACCACTACGTATCTTAATGTTTACATTACGGTCTAGTTAGTTGTTGGCCATATAAGCCATAAATTCTTCGTCATATTCTGGCTTCCCTCGCCTTTCATCACATCTCGGAGTCACGTAACAATTAATAGACTCAAGTGTATATGGAAATTACCCGGAGGGTTTGTTTTCTCTCAGAAACTAAGGATCATATTAATGGGGTTACCAATGGATCTCTTGTTACCACATCGTAGTTTAATCTAGCACAATTTCTTTTTTCCTTTTTCTTTCACAGAAACTATCAACCTCCCTTTCAATTTATAGGAAATTGGTAAGCTATTCATCATGTTAATATAACTATTTCTATTCGGGCTATGTCTGCCATAATACCCCGGATCTACTATGAGCTGGATGCCTCAATTTTTCACTTTCAACTTGCCTAACTTTTCCGAACAATAATAATAATACCATCGAAATATGTTGTTTGTATAGCTATGTTGTTGTTTTTAACTTTTCTCTTGTTTATTTAGGTCTCCAAGCGCTTTCGTAAGTTACCCCGGTCGACGGAAGTCTGCCTCGTAAACGGTCCCTAAGGGTCGTCGGTACCGAGGAATGCAATGAACTTGACAGGAGTGAAACTAACATATCATAACAGAGACGAGTCCCACACTTAACTTAATTGAGTCCACCACTATACGCTTTGATTCTATACTACCAATTATACTGTAGTACTGAAAAGTCTTCTGTTGCTAAAGTAATGTTGACTGTACCTAACCCTGTATGATGACTTTAAGAGCCGAATACTTTTCTGTAAGCATACTCATCAACCAGATACCGAGACAATTGGAGGGATATCTTACCTTTTATTGTCACCAATATGTAATAAAAGGTAATAAAACTACGTAAGCTGAATATTTATCCTCGAGAACGAAGTTCAAGATACCTGTTTGTACTCTGCTAAGAGTAATGTACACTATCGTTTTCCATCGCTCTTTGTCTCTCAGAGTCACAAGTAGGCGTCGCCATTACCCAAAAAGGACGTACATAAAATATTTCTCCTTCCAATCAACCACAAGAAGGGGATAGGCTGTATAGTACTTCGATTATTTAGGTAAGTATGCTTTAAATAAATTCAAAAAATATTTTTCTGAATATTAAGGTCGCCTAACCAAAAATTTGTTTTCTTAAATAATCCAGATCATTTGCATAGAAATGTTTAGGCTCATACTGCAAACTCTCAGGAAGTACATCTGTCCCGTCAGAAGGTAACTTGGATTGGGGCCCCCTGACTCCGACGACACCCCACGGTAGTCGCTATAATGTTTTTCGAAACATAAGAATGGATAAATTTTCCAAAATAATCGTTTCTACCTTATAGTTTCTTTTGTATCGGGATAACATTTGGATGGTGTGCATGAAAAATCAACCCAAAATGATGTTCTTTAAATTTGAAATGTATTGAAAAGTAAGTTTTTAGAACAGGAAAATTCCCCAGCCGACAACACATGACTGACTTCTATATCGGATTATTGAAAGGGAAGGGAGTGAAATGAAAAACAAGAAGGAGAAAACTAGGGAAGGGAAAGGAAAAAATAAAAATGTGGAAGGAAAATAAAAAAACATAAAAATGTGTATTAAATTGCTGATCGGAGGGAAGGACACAGAGAAAGGAATGGACTTGATATGAAAAGATTTTGAACATCGATGGCACAAGCAGGCCTACTGAAACAGGCTGGTGGTCGGTTGGAAGACTGAAAGTTAAGGACTGGGAAAGCAGTAACGTGGAAAAAGATAAAGCCTGTTAGACTGCAGTGCATGGGGAAGAAAGATGAGGACAAGACTAGAAAATCGAAAGTATGTGTCAGGCAGAAGAGAAAGGTGATAACGGAAATAAAGAAAGAACAGACAATTAGAAACAAGACTTGGTTTGAGAGCGGAAGGAAATGCAGCAGCTATGTCGATCTTCATTTGTAATCAAACATGCAGCGACACTTCAACCAAATGTCACGCAGAGATGTCATGCTCCTTTGGGGTCCCGGAAGGCTCGGGCCCCAAAGGGTGTCTGAAACAGTTGTCTAAAATGCATCTTAACAAGTCTAGAGTCTATGCCATGTTAATCATTTTTGAAAACTATAACTCAATGGAAGTATGTTAAGGCTCAGTATAGCGTGGTCAGTTCACTTTGCTGTTAGTTCTCACTCATTCAGTTTCTGAGTCACGCGTTTCGGCGTAATCCCAAGCTCTAAACATTACTTTCTCACACTTTATTTCCATCTAGCGAAGTTACTTAGAGTTTTACAGCCCAGTTTCCCAACAATTGGTTTAAGTCGAGCCAGGGAGTTGCTAGAGACCCTAGCAACTCGCTGGTCGAGCAGACCACGGCATTTTTTCAGTTGTGTCTCATTGGCACAATGCCAGTAGGTTTCATATTTAACTTCCCCGGTATGACCCGGCCTGGAAGTGAACTCCAGACCTCCCGACTGTATGTAAATCGGACGCTCTACAATCTAAAATCAAACGAGTGAACTTAGTCACTCTTTGATCGAGTGAAAAGTGTAAATTCACTCCAATAGAGTGATAATTCACTCCAAGAGGAGTGAAGTTCCCTCCGAAAAGAGTGAAGTTCCCTCCAAAAAGAGTGAAATTTACTAGAGGAAGAGGAAAAAATTCACTCTTCCACGAGTGCCTGCAATGATCGCTCTTTTTTAAGAGCGATCATTGTGGGCACTCCATCAAGAGTGAATCTTCGCTTGTTTTAAGGGAATTTCACTCTTTTTGGAGTGAACTTCACTCTTTTTCGAGGGAACTTCGCTCCTCTTGGGGTGAATTACCACTCTAAATGGAGTGAATTATCACTTTTCACTCGATCAAAGAGTGACTTCGTTCACTCTTTTGATTTTAGAGTGTAACAACTTGACCATGCAGTCGGTCTAGTGACAAATATCCACTAAAAACACACATGCCTTGCCATACAGATGTGGATTTCTTGCATGAACAAGCAGGGGGTTCCCGTAAAACTCCCTGAGACGTGACAGCTGTTTATATGAACATCTTGTAAATTTTATTTCTTATAACAAACAAAAGCTCCAAGTTTTGGTACGACACCAGGGAAGATTTCATTTGAACTAAAATTGTGGGAGAGAGACAATTGCGGCAGAACGGAATGGGATTTGGTTTCAGAATACTAATGACTGTGTCTAGATAAATTGAAATGAGTAAATTTGAAATTTCGGATAAATTTTGCAAACAGTGCACATCGCCCCAAAATGAGACATAGCAAGAAATTTGCGCTCATTAATCATAATTTCATAGACTGACGTTACTCTTTTTACATGGCATACCATACAGTTGGAGAAGAGCTCCCAAAACCAAAAACTGAAAAAAAAAGAGTGCATAAGGAACGTCAGAAAGAAGAGAGAATTGTTCTAATGAAATAGAAAAACCCTTCGATATGGACTAGCTATCTTTAAAGGTGATTTTTCGGTGCGCTTATTTCATTTTTACTTCTTTTAGGAAAACTTGTACGGATAAAGAACTAGTTTTGCCACCCTTCCGATCTGCCCTACTGCCGTATCCCCGTACTACATTAATTGAAATCGAGCGACCGATATGGCAAGTCCGTTATTTCTCTCAAATTTGGAGTCGAGAAGGTCATTTCATCAACTATAATCCGACAAATGTGCTTTATTCCTTTTCTACCACCGAATAAAGGCTCTTTTTTTGGAAGCTTACTTTTTGTAACATACGCATTGCACCTGATTTGTACAACCGTATATAGTGCGTGTGGTGCCTACACTGCAGCCGTTTCTCGTCTCATAAACTTATTACTATTTATACATGAAAAGGAAGCTCACGGCATCTTTGTGTTCATGAAATGCATGCAAAAAGGAAGCAAGCCTTAGTGCTTTCCTTGCGCGCGTAAGCATGCGAAGCATATCTTATGTTATGTGTCGCTCACTTTTAAAAAGGCAAATCCAGCAAATAGACCCAATCAGAAATGTGTTTGCATAGTAGTTAGTTGTGGGACGATGTGTCTCACACACACCTGTACTTGTGGGACAAATTGTTGTGTGAATTGCAGTTGCGGGAAGTTCCACAACTGCACTACTATTAAATGGTATCATCACTTATGTTTATCACTTTTAACTTCATTTTTGTAATAATGTCAAATGTCCTACAACTGTGTGGAGTGATGGTGTGATGTATTAAATTGTGATAATGGCATGCTGCCGTCTTTATTTGACTTGTCCCACAACTGCATTAACTTCCTTGTTGTGTTGTTACATACAGTTGAAGGACATTTTGTCTGTTCAACAAGTGCTGGATGATTAGGTAGTACAAACACCAAACATTCAAATATAGTGGGGCAGCCTTCCAGTTAAATAGGTTTCACAAAGGCCAGAATTTCAAAGTAACCTCAAGTTTCACACACATGAGTTCAGTGTAACTCTTATGCAACATTCACTTGCAGAACATAAGACCATACTGTCCCACAACAGCATGGAAAATATTAATGTTTTGAAATTGTGTGCTATGTAAGAATACGCGTGCGTGGAAAATGCAGGGGTGTGTGGGTGCCGTCATAACCGCAAGGCTATCAAATTACACGTGAGCTCTTGTGGTTGCTAATGGTTTCATTAAAATGGTCGGTGTGATGGAGAATAAGCTGTCAGTGTTTAACCAATCAGAATGCAGGATTCCAAATAATCAGTCAGTTGATGTCGTAGAAAAAATTACATTTTCGCCTTAAAACATTTTTTGCGGGGCGTTGCCGCCCGGTCTGGATCCGCCTCTTTAATCTTCTCCCTCAACTATGTTCGGAGCTATGCGCACTGATTAAAAAAATCCCACCTGGCTATCGGTAGCCCCAATCCCTAACCTATTAAAGAATACAAACGCTACAATACAATGGCAACAGCCAGTCAAGAAACACCTTGTAAAACAGTGCGCATCTACCCATATATCCTTGGCTTATCTGAAGTGTATAGTTCATTAAAACTTCAAATAACTCGAAATGAACTGATAAGTCTATCTTTATTTGTTGTCATAGTAGAGCCTTAAGGACCGGTCAACACCACAATAAACAAAACGGTTAAAATAATTTCTGAATAAGCGTAAAGGGATATTGATCGTCATATTTACTTGCAGTGGTAAAGCTGGTTGTGGTTCGAACGATCTTTTCCGCTTGTTTCAACCTGATCCCGTTCATATTTAACATCGAATTTTGTTTCAGACGATAAGAAGTATTTTATATCTTTTGTGTAAATCTAAATGTTCGTTTCCTCCAAAAAGGTGATGGACTTGTCACTTTAAACGGCCCACAATTCTTAATTCCATTAAAATTATTTTCGTAATTGATCCAAACAACTATTGGACATACATTTATATGCTCAAACTACCCTTGAAAGTACCCTCGCCACAGTAGAGAAGATAATTCATTTCCACTTTTTCCATTCGGAAGAAGTTTCGAATTTCTCAAAGTTGTTTCGGAAAAGCTTTTTAAAGCAATGAAAAGTATACTGTGTACTGGTGAAACACTTTATCATTTTCACTAGAAATTATCACAAACAAGCAAAGGCAGGTTTTATTTTTTACACATTGGGGTAACCCGTATGACATAACATATAGTGAAACAAACTAAAAAACATATGCTACATGACATACATCTTTTATGACTACATGCTACACTTTATGAGATAAATTTCTTTGGTTTTTGTATGAGATTTTACTTCGAGTAAAACTGGCTTTTTTGAGACGAAGAATTTGAATTTGTTTTTCCTCCAGGTGTGAGAACCTAGAGTAGCAAGTATGGGTAGCAAAAGAGACTCTCAATTAGAATTTGCCGAATCGGAATCATCTGGCAGTAGTTCCACTTCAAAAGATGGCATTTACTGCACCACTGGTACCCTAGTGTTCTGCACCGTTGCAGCCGTGGGTTTAATTGTGGGTGTAGGTTTAATAGCCTACTATGTCCCGGACCGCACTTGTCCCGAGTCTGTTTTGCCAACCGGAAATCAACAAGACGGCTTATCGTCTAAAAGTCCGGTTACAACTCCTATGCTCACACAAAGACCTGAGCCGTCGTCATCCAAACCTCACACAGAAAAGCCCTCTACAGAAGGACCGACTCCAGCCCCAGCCACAACTTTAACCCAAACAGCAACCGCAACCCAACCTCCGACACCGACCCCAACCCCAACCGATGACGGTGTTTGGGACGGTCGTCTTAATGGTGATATCATGTACCCACGATCTTACGATTTGACTCTGCAGCCATGTCTGTACTTCGAATGCGGTGAAGATATGAGGTTTAGGTTTTACGGATGGGTGGAAATAGTTATAGTAATTGAAGAAGACACGGACAGAATTGTGATGCACATGGCAAACATTGATATAGACGATATCAAAGTAAAAAGGACTGTCGGAGACCAGACTGACTTATATATGAATCACGAGGAAGATACAACGTACGAATTTCTCATCATACATACCACAGAAAAGTTGTTGAAGGGAACTGACTACCGTGTATATATTATATACCGAGGAAGCCTAACCAATGGACTGGCTGGCTTCTACCGTAGCAGCTATGTGAACGACGATGGTGAAACAGTGTAAGTACGATATAAATGCATGATCACATAGACCTATAAAAATAATTAAATGAAAAAATGTGCTTTAAGGAGCATTCATAACATTTGATCTTGTTCTTCAAAATTTTATATCATTTTGAAGGATTCAGCAATATAGCACATTTTTAGCACAAAGTATTAGGCAAGTCAAAATTATTAAGACGGTGGTTTGCAGAACATATGGATTTTTTTTCTTTTTTATTTCTCATTATTTAGATCCTACTCAAGGTGATGCTTTTCAAGCATTGAGACGTCAATAGAAAGCTCAGCAATACATTACAATAGAAAGTTCTCACTGACGTCACAGATACGCGTTAGCAACCGTCATGTTTGAGGGCTAGACTGTACATGCAGACCGGGCTTGCCCTCAAACATGACTGGAATCATCAAAATCCTAAGCTTAGGATTTCTATGGACTGGAATACTCCAAGTGGAAAGGGTCTATAACGTCACGTGGGAACTATCTATTTTGGTACCGGATGTATATCGAGTACGTAATATCATTGCAGATGGGCAAAAAAGATTTTTATTAATGACAAGAGTCGTCGCCCAACTTGAAGTAGTGTAGTAGATTGTCCCGATTGTCATGATTGGCTCTTGAAAGTCATGTGACAACATTTTTTCTCCTCAGATGTGAAATTCACTAAGAGCAACTGTTTGGTTTTCCCTCAATTGCAAAATCGAAGTCTTAAAGTATTAGAAAAGATTCTTGAAAGAGAAACAAGAGGAAAATTGCGAGATTTAACAATTGCTTCAAAAGAAGTTGATCCACTGCATGCTCTTGCCCTTTAATTTTCTGTAGCAATGAGTTCTTTTAAAAGCCATTTACCAAAACACGGTGCATATAAGCTTTAAAGGCAGTTAATCTCCCCCTCCCCACAAGTTTTGTAGAAGTCTACAGAGATTCTCAATTGGCAAAACTCCTTGATTAACAGCAAATGTATGAAAAAAATGCCGAATACTGTAGTTCAAAACTTCGTATTACACAGCATGTTCTGTCGGTACTGAGAGTGTTCTGATTACATATTGGGTCTTGTATACTCACCTTGAAGCAATAAATTGCGACTGCATCTAGACGAGGATCACTTTTTGACAGTTGTGACAATATTATTCAGGGGGCCTTCCCCCCCCCCCCCAGATGTTGTCCTTTCACCCTCTTGTCCCCCGGTAGGTTAGGAGTGGTTGGGTTAATCGATGATAAATAATGTACCTCTCCAGAGACATAGTTTTTCATCCAGAGATATGCTAAAACCTAATTAGGACCTTCTTCCGGGGGCTTCGCCTCCTGGACCCCCACCCAAAGGAACGGGCGCTTTGGGCTCGGTCTCGCACTGCGCCCGACAATTTTTGCCCCCAGCTTTACCCTTTGCAAAAAGTTGGCCCCCTAAATTTTGACAGGGCGCCGCCACTAGATTTACAAATGTAAATTACCTATATTTGTATACATTGTTGTAAAGCCCGTAACGTTTTTGTGTGTCTATGCTTATAGCCGTTGTATAGTACGCGTAGAACTTCCGGCAAGGCTATTTAGATCGAAATAGTGGCACAAGTCGCATCATCAAACACATAAGGTGTAACCATATTCCGAAGAAAATACTGGAATAAAAGAATAAATATTACGAAATGTTGATGGTCAAATAAACAGACTAAACTGAATATTACTGATCACATCTGACGACATCAATATTGTTAAGTTTTGACCGATATTCTCCGGTCTATCACTACGAAACTAGGCAGGCATCATCACATATTAGTCACATACGAATGACTAACGTGGTTAGTCAAAACAATCATGCTTAGAGAGCATGGTGGCCTATTGGTTAAGGTGTTGGACTTGTGATGTACGGATTGCTAGTTCAATTCCCACCTTTACGGTCATTATGTTGGGTACTTGAGCAAGATGCTTTATCTTGATTGCTTCTCTCCACCCAGGGGTTAAATGGGTACCTGTGAGGTAACTTGTATAGTAATGAGCTGTTTGTGGCTGTTCCTATATGGGAAGTCCCCCAGGGGACCGTAGATGAAGTGACATTACTGTTCAGTGTGCCGGGTACGAACAGCAAGGGATGTGCACTATTAAGCGTGGGTTTGACAAGTTACCAAAGACCAGGGATGATGATTGTGAAGCGCTTTGAGATGTTACATAAAAAGGTGCTATGTAAATCCAGATCATTATCATTAATCATTAATGCAATCACCACTTTGACGTATTTGTGATTGTTGTGATATAAACAAAAGGCATTTATGGATCAATACATGAAAACGCTAGAGGCAGCCGCGGATCATTGCTAAGAGCCGAGAAGTGCGATAGTTTCTATAAACAAAGGATCATTTTGTCACATTTTTGGAAAAATTTTCAACCTGGCTACGCGCACGTTGTGTTTGGGATAAACCATAGTCATAACATCGAACTTCTCGGCTTCAGTAACAATCGTAGGAGTAAAAGTCAATTACTGATTTGTACATTTCTGTTAGATACGCCAATGACAATTCTACCTTATGAGTTCCATGTTCTTCATTGCTTTGCTTGCTAATAGACGAATCCGATCAGCGTTTGTGTTCAGTGACTGTAGGCAGCCATTAGTGGGGTCCATCTGCCTTAAATCGGCTTCATTTATTTACATAAATTTCAAACCCTCATAAACAGGGAAATTGAGGAAATCAAGATACAATTTAATGCACAACCATCCATGGTACGGTAAGCGAGGAAACTGAAAGATTAAAAGGGGATAGACCCCAGTTATGGCCGAATGAAATCAGACCATCATTTGCTGTCCGGATTCGTCTATAAGCGAGTTTGGTAACTCATGGCCGAATGGAATTGTGTGGCACAGCGTTGGGATCAACACAAACCGAGCGCAGCACAAAATGTACATTTCCTAGTTTTCGTCGGTACGTGCATACAAACATAGCCGTCTAGCCAACTCGAAAGAAAACAGGGGTCTTGGTCCTACTTGATGGCAGATTAAGATAGCAAATTTTTACACCAAAAAGACAATTTAGATACAGTCTACTGCAAAAAACACACTTGACCCCTCCTTATGTTATGAATGAATTAAGAAAGAAAGCTTTCACGAAATTTTCTAAAAAAAATTAAAAATTGTGTTTCAGATGCGGGGTTGAGTTGTTTGCCACGATGATACGGGCAGTGTGCGCATGTGCATAGCCACCAAGACGAATAGACGAGATCGAAATTTATATCTACACATGCGTGCGTGACTTTCCTGGCCTGGCCAACTGGTAACGGTAACAAAACATTTAAGCGCTGCGTCGGCCGCGCATAGCACACTGTTGTTACGTGTAATTACCCCCCCCACACACACATCGGCTGGAAACACAAATAAAAGAGTAGCCCGTTGACCTTTGACCTATTGCACAATACTGATCCTTGAAGAAACTTGGAGCTATTCCGAACTCTCTTATTGACGTCGCATAACATCAATGCAGAAGATTTGTGCACAATGTTTATTCTAAGCGGTTGCCTTAATTTGATGAAAAGTGGAATTATTCATCGCATTTTCGTGACAGAGTCTTCAACTATGAGTATAATAGGGAACCACATATTTCATGTGGACCTCAAGTCCAAAAGTTCGAAAATATATATAAAAGAGCACGAAAAATAAATTCTAACAGTCCAGCTCCTATCTTCATAGGACATTCCTGAGCTGAGATATAAAATGTTGAAGTTTATTCACCTACATTAAAATGGTATATTGCACAATGTTTTATGATGTCATTGTTGTACTACTCAAATTACAATCTTTGTATTTCTTTGTTTTTCTGATTGTTACTGCACCTTGTACCAAGGTGTGATATCAGTTTTACTCTTATGAAGTAATGTAGTTAATTAATCCCTCTCTGTGCAACATGCTATGCAAGCAAACAGGAAGCGTTCAAGGTAATAACAACATTTTTAATTTTAAAGGGAAACAAAGCAGGTAATGTGAGTTGCACAACAAGAAAGTCACAAATTATTGCACAATGGACCAATTTGTTTTGAGTGAACAAACTTCAACATTTTATATCTCAGCCCAGGAATGTCTTATGAACATGGGAGTTAGACTGTTAAGATTCATTTGTCAGCGTTTTTCAGCTTTACTACCACGCAATGCCGTTGCTCTTAAGTATTTACTTTTGAATTTTTTGACTTGAGGTACACTTTAAGTTTGACATCACTCACAGCGGTTTGAGGTACAACTATATGTATGGAGGGAATTTTCCATATCGCACCGCTTGACAAAGCTTGTCAGTCAAAAATGCTTTCATTTTAGACAAAAAGCACATGGTGATTTTTCTTCGTTTTATGGTTTACAGCACCGACTGGTTTGAAATTAGGTCTGCACACGTTTTATCTGATTGACTACATAAGGTCTCACCTTAATACGAAGTTCATCAATTGCCTAACTCACGTGATAAAAGTTATAACGGCTCACCATACATTCAACGAAAAGAGAAGCACTTCTTTATATTTACACCATAAAACGAATCTGATAAGGTTATATGTGAGAGAGCTATAAACCAGTCGTAGTTGTATTTATTACATACACTAAAAAATAATAATCTAGTCTACGCTACTTCAAACTCAAGACACATCTTGTGTCGGACTTTCAACCCTCAAACAAATATAACCATTATAAGACAAACATTCGATCAATTTGTTTTCGATTGCAGCTTATGGCAAGAGACATCACTTTTGAAAAGCTAGGGACATACCAATTTCTTGTTAAAAGAATGTACTTCTACGTGGTGGCCCCACTTATGATAGAGATTTGAGGAGTTATTCCACGTGGCGCCTCCGTGACTGTCGCTCCTTACGGCGTTGGTCTTTTCGCAGCGATCATGGAAAAATCTCCGTCGACTCCGCTGGTTAAAGTTAAACGTTATTTGTCGAGAAAAATTTCCCAGCGTTTTTTAGCTTTACTACCACGCAATGCCGTTGCATTTTTAACCGCCCCCCCCCCCCCCCCCAAAAAAAAAACAGAAACTTTTTACTAAAAATTGGTAAATATGACAAATAAACTTTAATGTTTACAAACAGAAAATATATACAGCAAAAATCTGTATGAACGTGTGTCCTGCAGTATGGTACCACATCACAGATATTAACCCAACTTTTGCTAAATGTTAAAGTGACAAGTTGGGGTATAATTCTCTTTTTTTATTATTTTTGCGAAACAATAAACCCTTTTTAGTGACATCACACCATCAGTAGATAATTTAGAAAATTTCTTTTCGGGAACACTGGGTAAACTTTCGCCATCAATATGATTTTTTTTTTTCAAAAAGAGGTTAGATTAGGTTAGATGGAGTTTACGGCACAAATTCTTACCAATTGGTTTAAACGGAGCCGGTCATGGCCATTTTTACAGTTGTGGCTCACTGGCTTGTTTTCCCTACTTCATTGTTTTTGTTGAGCACCAAGCACAACGGCAGTAGGTTCCGTTTTTAAAATCTTCGGTATGACCCGGCTGGGACTCAAATTCCCGACTTTCGACTGCAAAAAGAGCAGCGATACAAATTAGTATAGCCACAAAGGGTAACAAGGTCAAACTGAATTTGTACGAAGCAGGGAGTTCTCTAACAACTCCCTGTAGGCCTACGAAGTATCCCTCGCCATAAAAGTGTGTCTTCGTATTCAATGCCGTCACAGACCAAACACCTGAAAAAGTTCTCCCATTTAAACACCCTTAAACACCCTTAAAATACCTTACAATGTGGATATTGGAAATTGTTCAGAAAGAGGTAGTTCCATGTCAATGTAACATGGACGTCGATCTTGGGGGGCGAGGGACGTGCCCCCACTTTTTGGAAAATACACGCATTGACTTTAGATTTTTACACAGCAAAGTTTTGACGGATCTGCCCCCCCCCCTTCACACACACACTCTTTCGAGTACATACTGAGGTCCATTCAATGTCAGGAAATTACCTTACCTCGGGGTCTGCAAGCGTTTTTGTGTGTGTTTATCCTTTTGTACTCCAAAATCTTGGTGATTCTCATGTCCCTCAGATCCGATATGTGAAGGAGATTGATGTGACGTTGTTATGCAGTCTAAAATTTATTTTTTTGCATCATCAGTAGTCCGTAAATTCAGTATAGTAACAAACTAACACACTGCATATTGAGCCACTGGCAGTTTTTTCTCTCCCGGATCCTTTTCACAACTCTCCGACATACTTTGGCCACCCTTAAAAGGGTCGCGACCCCTAGTTTAGCTTCTGGTCCTGTGTAACCAAAGATTAATGAAACCTCTGAGAGGTCGGCACACAGCGACACGAAATCCAAATTGAAGCCTTTATTATTGAAGTTATGATGACTTTTGTAAGTGTTGCGAGGTGCAAAATTGTTATTTGGCAATAACGTCTTTACGATGGCCTTGAATTTTTTCAAAAATTCCGACACGCATAGTGATAATTTCCAAATGGCTTTTTATGTTCACTAAACAAAGCACGAAATTCGTAAGTTGGAAGATTAATTTGAAATAAATATTAATTTTACGATTTTGTAATATTGAGGAATGTTGTTGATTTCAATTTATGTAAAGAACATGAGATGTATGAGGTTGCAATTTCATGAATTTTCTTCTCATTTTAAAGATGGCTCGCAACTTCGCAGATGCAACCCACGGACGGTCGTCGTGCACTGCCTTGTTGGGACGAACCTGGATTCCGATCTTACTTTACCACTAAGATTATTCACATGAGTAATATGACTGCCCTGTCTAACGGTATTGAACTAGGGACCGAACCTTACGAGGGAGACTGGATGATAACTTCATATGAAACCACTCCCAAGATGCCAACATACCTCCTAGCCTTTGTTGTTTCTGATTTTGCTTACAAAGAGGGGTACACAACGAATGGAGTTCGTGTAAGTCTATGTGTACAATCTCAATCAAAGAAATAGATAACATAATCAGTGAGGCGCATTGAATTCATTCGTTGGTATGATACTTTAATAAGGACTGGCTGAATTGTCAAATAAAAGTGTGGTAGTCTAGCCCAGCTCTTGGAAAAGCTAGCTAAACACCATGAGTAGCTGCATGGAAAGTGCGTTTTTTTAATACTGTGCAATTGTAATTGCAACCTAATTGAAACACAAGTTTGGTGTAGTAATAACAATAGACCGCCGGTGATGGGATTTGAAATACCTCACTTAGACAATATAAAAGTGAAATTTGGATATCAAAATCTGAAGCAGGTTCGACTCATTAGGCTGCACTGTGTTCCTTTGAATGCAGTTACATTGCTGATAGAGAAAAGCTATCAAACTTCGAGTTGGTCCTGACCTCTAGAGCTAGAGGACAGTTTCAAACCCCTTTAAAACTAAACGTGGATGATTTCAAATTGCATTTTATTCTCGAGTTCCCGGGGCACATTGAGTTGATATTGATGACTTTTGAAGAATGCTGGAGGGAACTAACAGATTACAATGCATTTTACTAGCAAAATAATTTGAAGGAACGTCTGGTGACAAATTTTGAAAACAGAGGAGAACTGTTAATTACTAACCCAGGAGAGCTTTATTTGTTAATATTTTTTTGAGGATTGTCTATGAGTTTGAACATTTGTCATAAACATGTGCAGAAAACTTCACAGGTTTTAAAAATAGGAAAATTTCACAAATCAAGTCAATGTGTCGCTTTAAAAGAAGGGTTAAAGGTCATTTCAAGTTTTGATATATATTAGAGGGCTACTTATTGCAAGCATTTTGGTGAAATTTGCATTGAAATCTGATGTGTAGTTCGCAACATATGAGAAAGTAAAGTTGTCACATTTTCAACAAACAGTGAACTTGACGCAATCACATATGACATCATATCCCCACATTTATGGACAGTCTTTTGTTTTCTTTAAACTTTATAGACTATTTTCTCCTCAACAGTCCCATGCTATCAAAATGTGATTAATTAAGTGGCATTAGAAATTTTCAAACTTTGCAATCCCCATGGGGAGGTCCTATACCTATTCACGTCAAGGTCAACGCAACAGTCTGAAAAAAACAAATAGAAACAAAGCTTCCTTGTCGATGTGAGGAAGTGATACAATCTCTGCTGCCCTCAATCTCACTTTGGAACACAAATCTAGTAACTTCATCTGCTGATATCTCGAGAAATACATGTCCGATTTTAATGGAAATTTCACCACTCTAAGTAGATTTAGCTCTTCTTTCACATGTGAAAATTATTTTTTGCTTAAACTTCCCATTTAAAGGGAAGAAATAAATACCGTTATTGCATGGTTCCAGTCCTTTGAGGTGACGTGACTCTCTAACTCTAAACAAATGACGTCAAGTACTCCGCCGAAAGTATTCACTACAAACAAGTGAGGATTACTCTTTTCGACTTAAAGCTGGTAATCCAATTTTTTTGATTCACCACTAATTTCACTACTTTAGGATGGCTTTTTCACTGTGAAGGTTTATGTAAACTTACTGACTACACTAAGTGCCAAACTGAGAAAACCTTACATGTATGAATTAATGTTATTACTCTTACGTGCTTTAGTTCCGTGTCTGGTGTCGAAAGGAAGCCATAAATACAACAGATTATGCTCTTCAACAAGGAGTTGATATACTAACCTACTTCGAAGACTATTTCTCTACACCATTTCCTCTGGAAAAACAAGGTAAGTGATTCAACTGTAAAGAATTGCTAACGCTAAGCAGGCGCTTAACCAAGGGAGGGGAGAAGAGGCAGCCACCCCACCCCCTCCTTGAGCATGATTTGAATATTTTTTACTGTTAATTTTTTCCAACATTACTAGTGTTTCCCCTCCCTATAAAGGCATGGGAAGTGACATTTTGGGCAAAAATTCTCTTGAGTCCTGCTGGTTGCGGATTGATGAGAGACTGCGAACAGGTTTCACTTTCCCCCTTGTCAAATTCCTGACTAGTCCCCTGTTTCCGAGTCAATATATCCGTGTCTGAGAATGTACGACAAGTGTTTGTTGTCTATGCTATATAGCGCACCTTAAACTGTTACATTTTCGTTATCAAAAGTGCAGGTTTGTTGCTCTATAAAATGCGAATATATTTCATGGCACTTGTTCACGGGTACGTATTTACATTGTCATTCATTAATGGTACCAATAAAAACGATCATATACGTCAAGGACTGTTAACAGCCTGAGGAAGAATGTCGTGAACTGAGAATGAAAAACTTAAGTCCATCCAACCATTTTAAGATCATTTTTTTAATTAGTGTACAAACAAAACAAGGTTTTATCTTTATGAATTTTACGGAAGGATTCTGAAACAACCACTTTCGTAAAAGGATATCACTTTTGTAAAATATTCGACACTTTTAGAATAAATTTACCACTTTTGTAATAAATTTACCCAACCACTTTGCTTTGTAATAGAAATCTCTTTCAAACACTTTCGTAATCGCCTTCAACCACTTTTGTAATTACAGTAGGCTAAATCAGATGAGGGCACTGTTTTTTGAGAATTTTTCTAATACGATTGATACAAGCATGAAGTTTGGTATACAGTTAACGTAGGCTGAGACCTAAGCGAAACATTTGGTCATCATTGGGTCTATGATAGACTTCAGAAATTTTTCCAGTGAGGGCAATGGCGGTCATTTTAAAAGAATTTGTTGCTTCAACCGTATCTTGGTTCACTTCTGTGTATGCACTGATCCTTCAGCTGTAACAGATTTAATATTTTGGAATGTTTACAATGCATTATAATAAAGTAATGTCTACAAATACTTTTAACACATTTAATCCTAAATTGCTCTCACTGGGAAAATCTCTGATGTCCTTACAACATGAAAATACTAACTGCGAGGTAGTACTTCCATGCTTGCAACCAAATGTTTTCCTTTAGGTCATACTCTAACTGTGTACCAGATTTCATGCTTGTTTCATAAAAAGCAAATTCTCATCGAAAGAGTGCCATAGCCTACTGTGATAACGAAAGTGGTTGACTGTCACGGGTATCGTCTCCGCTAAGGATCGGCTGACAACGAGGCAAATAACGACTCTAACCTCAGGTTTGAACTTAACAAAATTTTATTCCTACATAAAAATCGGTTCTCAACCAGTTAAACTGCTGTCGACGCCCTCTGGTCAAACTTTGGGCGGAGCCCTACATCATAACGTTCCCCATCAACCGCAAAATCAAGCTGCTACGTGGGAGTGAGCCCTAATCATTAAAATTATAGGGATGAAACAATGCAGCCATTTGCTGTACTAACGAACTAGGGAGTTGCTGTCCGGACAACAATTCCAAATGCAAATATAACTTACTTAGATGGCCACTCGTCGACTGGGCATTCTTTCTCAGTCCAGTTACGTAATCATAGCTATGCAATACCCTGGATCTGTAATAGAGATTAATCTTTAATCAGTTTAATCAAGTTCTACCTTACCACACCGTAACCGTCGTGAATATTTGTAGTACTTGCGACATTGACTAGCGATTACAAAAGTGGTGGAAGAAGTTTTTTGTTACAAAAATGGTTGCATGTATAAAAATTCATTACAAAAGAGGTAAATTTATTACATAACAGTGGTCAAATTTATTACAAAAGTGGTGACCTATTACAAAAGTGGCTGTTTTAACACTTTAAGATCTGTTATAGCATCACATATTGTCTTTTCCTAATTTTGCAGACATGGTGGCCGTACCTGACTTTTCAGCAGGTGCAATGGAAAACTGGGGATTGATCATTTATCGAGAGACGGCTTTGCTCTTTGATCCACTGCAAAACTCGGCGGCAAATAAACAGCGAGTAGCGGTTGTCGTTTCTCATGAATTAGCACACCAGGTTTGGCAAAATTGAATGGAATATTCTATTAAAGTATTAGGTACCTTTTCGAATATTTGTTTTGGGGTTTCGACTAATCTGAGTTTACTTTGACCTGCGAAATATTCACCAAGGAGTAACATACCAATAAAAATTAAGTTTTATGGACTATTGCTATAATAATACTGGATTCTCACTAAATTATTCAAAGGTCACAAAATTATATTCTCAGAAACTAGAATTGAATACCATGGGCGTACGGGACTCTTACTCTCTGGGGGATTTTTGGGCTGACTCTAAGTCACCAACCAGGATATAACCTCTGCCATAGGCGTACAGGGAACATTTCAGTTTGGGGCAGAACATTTTCTGCCCGAAAAATGTAATTCTTCCCGAAAGGCTATCTATGCGGAGCGACACCCATGGTTGGCGTAGAGCGTAGAGAATTTTTTGAAAAACATACCTCAGGCAGCCGGAAATGGCATTTCCCAGGCGTACAAGGAGGACAAGGAGGATCTAAGCAGTCGCTATTTCGAGTCTTCGTTCGCAATAATGCAAAAATTAGTAACAGGCTGAGTGATAAGAGAATTAACAATTAGTTAGAAATTTAACAAATAAAATGTACCACTACTGGATGAAATAGTTTGGTATCATGGGCGTCCGCAAGGGGGGCACTTGCCCCCCCCCCCCCGGAAAATCAAACTTGTGAAAAAATAATTAAAAAATTAAAATAAAAAAAATTAAAAATAAATCATCAAAATACCTTCACTCACAGCGTCAGTTTTTACTCGTGAAATATGCGGACATTTGACCAGGAATAGCAAAAGAGAAGATGGTGCAGTATGCTGAATAGTAAAATCGTAATTTGGGGACCATCATTCTTGATATCTACATGAAATTTGTAATTGTAAAAACTATGTACCAGCCTAGTTGTCAGGTATGTAGTGTGCATATGGCATCCGACCATTGATGAATGCGTTGGTCTTGGTTTGGTCCTGTGCTGATCTCAAGTGGTGACGCGCGGGTGTAACTTGGATATACAAGGTGAATACGGGGGTGGGGAGGGGGTGTATGCATGGTTCATTATTAGGTGACGGACATAGGCCTATATTTTGACAGTTGTAAGTTTTATCGTGCATAGGCGTGCGAGGTCGTTACCGAGAGGCAGATTTCCCTTCAACAATTTTTTGCATTGAAAATTCTAAAAATTTAAAAATTACAGACATGAAATTCCTGTTTCAGGGCTGGGTACATGCAGCTTATAACACTCGCCAAGTGTCGTTCCCGGCCATCTGGAGGGTTTGTAAGGCCCAAAATTTTCTTGTACGCTCCGCGCCAACTGATGATGGCGCTCCGCTTAGATAGTGTACACAATTCAATTACCCATGATTTTCCCTTCAACATTTTTTTACACTGAAAATTCTAAAAATCTAAAATTTACAGACATCAAATTCCTGTTTTCAGGCTGGGTACATGCAGCTTAGAACACTCGCCAAGTGTCATTTCCGGCCATCTGGAGAGTTTGTAAGCCCCAAAATTTTCTTGTACGCTCCGCGCCAACCGATGGCGGCGCTCCGCTTAGATAGTGTACACAATTCAATCATCCATTAATGATTTTGCCCCCCCTTATAAAAATTGCTGCGGACGCCCATGTTTGGTATAAATCTTTTCGGGAAAAACTATACAACGAAATTGAAAACATGTTAATGTTTTTTTATTCTGTATTACTGCAAATTATATATAGATAAATTGAATAGATGAATTTATTTTTGTGACTGTCCGAACTCCCAGATATAAATGATTTTTACTTCTTAAAGTAGCACCTTTCGAAAATAAAATGTTACGCTACGAGCGAGGAATGGGTCTTAAACGAATTTTAAAGCAGACTTATGGAAAGACATTCTCACACTTTATCATTATATAGTTTTGAAAGACAAAATAACCCTATTTTCATAACAATTGCCCAAAGTCGACTCTAAGGGCGGGATGGATGGCAAACTATCAGACACAGTAGCCTACCTGAACTCTCTCCCGTCGGTCGGACCGTCTCCCGTCTGTCCGTGAGATTAATTTGGCAATTGAGAGCATCTCAGCATTTTCAACCTCCGTCCGAAAATTTGTAGACAAAGCTTTTGCAAGAATACAGTATGAAATGGGCTGATGAGGAAAACCTTCTTTCGCAAGCTACGTGGATGTGTTGCAAATCTTTCTTATTTTTATTTACCATGAAAATTTAACTTTTAAACATGTATTGGTTTCTGTTTTGGGGGCAAAGATTTGGAGTATTAAAATTATCAGTCATTTCGGGTATTATATTCCACAAGATTTTAAATAACAGGCTGAAGAATTATTGTTTCTTTTAAGCGACAGGCTTCCCAAATATGTCACAATTTTCTATCTCCTTGATTTTTCATAAATATGTTACTATGATACTTCAAATTTTTCGGGCAAATGCTTGAAAGAAATTGTATGTTCGACTATATCTGACATTTGGTTGTAGAAAACGGTGTAGTAAAACTCACAGATAGTAGCTTTTTGCGCTGCCCAAATATGTAGCGAATTTTTGTAATCTTGTTGATTTCCCATAAAAATTTTACCGCGACTATGACCTTCCTTTTCCTTTTGCGCATGATGTGTTTTTAAGATTCGGGCATGCTTACGGTTTTTCCTGAAAAACCTTGTCATTTTTTCAAACTCAAATGGCTGTCCAAAATATTTTCCAAATTTCTGTCCAAATTTTAGATTTTGCTGAAATTTTGGGGGCATTTTTATCCCTGTCACCCCTTTCCGCCTCGTACGCCTATGATCTCCGTCAGACTGCGGCAAAGAAGTCTGCTCGATTCGGCAAGGTTTTGGCAAATTAGGTGGGTTGCCGTCCCAGCCCCACGTACAGCAATGGTTTGTACAATAGACATACAAAACTAGTTTTTACCGCCTTCTTTTGCTTTCCTGCCTTCTACCATGGCAGCCACTCTCATCACAGAATGTAGTACTAAGGAAAAGAAACCAGTGAGCAACAAAAGGCCGTGACGGTCCCGACTTAAGAAAATGGGTCGTAAATCTCCATCTAAATGACTCATCACAGAAACAATAGCACTTAATATAATATGAAGTTGAAGTTTTCTTCTCTGTTGATTCTCCTTATTTCATTATTGGGAATTTTACGAAGACATTTTGAAATTTAGTGCTACTAATACATGATTAAAGTAAACTCTTTTTGTCATCTTTCAGTGGTTTGGCAATCTGGTGACTCCGGAATGGTGGGACGATCTTTGGCTAAATGAAGGTTTTGCTTCCTATGTCGAGTATCTCGGTGTTAACTTCACGGAGCCAACCTGGAAGATGGTATTGCTTTAGTAGAAACGCATTGTATTAATGAGTCTATGACACAATAGAGAGTTTTAAGTTTATATCTGCATATGTGCTTGTGACATTGCTGTTTAGGTCAACTGGTAACAAATCATCTGAGCGCTGCGCCGGCCGCGCATGGCACACGGTTTATCCGTTCATCCCGCTTTCAGTTGTAAACATTGACCTTTGACCTATTGCGCATTACTGTACCTAGCAGAAACCTCGGACTCGTCAGTTCTTTTAAGTATTAGCCGACCAGAAAATTTTGTACCAAATTTGTCAAGCAATTTTATGTTTTCCCCCTTTCAAAGTACATACAGTAAAAATTTATTCAATAATACTGGAATAAGCAATGACGATCTTCAAATATTATTCCAGATAATAAGAATTAAAATTATTGCAACAATAACCACTGGTTATATGTTAAATATGTGTGACACTGGAAATTTATACCATAACCAGAGTTAAGACAATTACACTGTACTTACGTCACTTATAATTTTCTTTTTATGCAAATAAGATCAATATTAGACCTAGACCTATACAAATTAATATTTATGTGAAATGTTCTATTCAAATCACGTTGTCAATTAACCTAGGGCATTAGTTAAACCTACTCGTTATGTTGTTTCAGAATGCAGAATTAAAAATAGACCGGCAAAAATTTCACCTGCAACTCTTTAAAATCTACTTGCGCAAGTGTTTTTAAAATTTCCCTTCTTTAGTAAACACCCCCCCCCCCCTCCCCCAACTCGGCAGAGTATGAAGAATCTCAGTGGCGGATCTAGACAAAACGTACCAGACACCCCTGTCGAGAGAGCATGTTCAACATAGCGTCATTTTGTATCTCGACCCTCTACCGAAGTTCAACATTCCCTTCCCTTTCACACTTACCCGGAAGGCAATCAGTCAAACATTGTTCCTCTCTGCCGAAACCAACAACGCTCCTGTTTAGAAGTTTCCCGTACAATCAGCGAGCAATAACATGCATTAAGATTCATATAATGCTGCACTGGGCAGATATATGAGCGTTCGTCTGGCTCACGATCACCAGTCATTTTCTCGTCATGACCAATTTCAAGAAACAGCCTTAGACTGCGACCCCCGCTCTTCCCCCCTCTCAAAAGAAAACGAATCACAGATTCATTTTCATTCCCACTGTCAGTTATTGTATTTTGACTAAGCAGAGTCTCATAGGAAATGTGATTAGTTCATCGTCTCTAGTATACAGAGTTGATGAATATTGAGTGATATTTCCTGTTTTGATTAGGGTTTGAATTGTTTTCAAATATTTGTTAACTGCTCTCTAAATTTACAGAGTGAATTTCACTCTTTGACGGCTGATTACAGCGATCACTCTTTTATCGAGTGGAATCGACTGAAATTTCACTTGGCTTGGAGTATGAAAAGAGTAAAATGTCACTCGACGGAGAGTGTTACCCCTCGAAATGGAGAACGTGCACTGTATTAAATATTTTTGTTAGATTTTCACTCTTGTATAATTATAGAGTAGACCGAACGATAAGTACTTTTTTCGATCCAAACATTGGTAGCACATTGTCCGTTTTCTTCCATAACAGATGGAACAGTTTCTTGTCGAAGATCTGCAAAGTGTAATGAGCCTCGATTCTCTGGGTTCTTCTCATCCTGTTCGAGTACCTGTTTCCTCTCCCGCTCAAATCAATGAAATATTTGATAGAATTTCGTATGCGAAGGTATGTATTTGAATCGATTGTATTTAGTTTGATCTGAGACGCCAAAGTGTGAGCTTAAGACATTTTTAAGAATCTGTGACATTACAAAGCAGTAATCCGGTCTTCTTTTAGGTAACAAGAAATAAATACCATATAAAGCCGCGGTGACACTACAACAAATTCTGATTGGATTCCGATCCGTTTTTGTGAGTTTTTGTTAAAATCTTCACCATCTCTGGTAGGAAAGAGCCAAAAAAGTTTTCAATCTGTGTAAATATATGAGTTGTACCTCACGACTATGAAAGATAAATTAATGCTAATTATTCGTTGACGCTACACTGATAAACAGATTTTTATCGGACACCGCTGTCCGGTAAAAAATGTATGTTGGTGTGACGTTACGAAAAAATCAGTTCATAGGTAGAAAATGCAAATCATATATATTTACACTGGTTGGCAAATTTTTGCCCTTTTCCGACCACAGATAGAGATTTTTTTTTTAGCAAAAACCAAAAAACAAAAAAGGGGATCGGAATCCGATCCGAATCCGTTGTACTAGTGTGACCGCGGCCTTAAGAGAAGATGTTCTTTTGAGAGGACTAACATTTACTCAACAGCTCACTATAGCCGTCTGCATGTATTTCTGACAAGCTCAGTGAGGTTGCTCCTTTGTCGGGTGATATCTGATATGTGACCGGTGATTACATGAAATAACACACCTAGAGGTATACATGGTGCTACAGCCTCCCTCCTATTTCGACAGTCATACAAATGTGCATTCCGGTTTCGGAAAAAGTGCTAGAACCCCCTTCCCCTTCTTACTTTTCCGTCGTAGGCAAAGATTTAGTGAAATGTCAGTAAGATGAGATTTAACGGCACACCAACACGAATATGTTGTATAGTATTATCTATAAAAGCTCCCAAGTTCATCACTTTAAACGCCTTTTACAGGGAAAATACCGTGGGCAAATTCCACACCCCAAACCCCGGGGGGATTTAATTTAAGAAAGACATCCTTGCAAATCCATTGAAGGTTTCTCAATTTACGCGCTGTACGTATTGCATATGGTATATCGTCATTTTCTATGACGAAATGCATGTATCTATGACAAACAATGACTTATGGTTGCGTTCAAAGTGAGTCAGTGAGACATTGAGTCAGCCAGTCAGTCAGTCAGGCAGTCACTCAGTCAGTCGACCTGTCCGTGAGTCAGTCAGTAAATTAATCTGTCATAGTAAGTTAGTCAGTCAGTGTTACGCTCTTACGATCAGAAAAGAAGTAACACACTAACCCAAGGATCTAAAGTTAATAACAGTTATAATTGCTCACTGTTATGTATACAAACAAAAACACAAAAAGATAAGTTACAACATCTGACTTATCAGGGCCCTGTATACAGTAAAGCAAAATAAGTTAACTTAGGCCTAGGCCTCAGTGCACTGTTACTTGTCCGGTAGTGGTCACTGACATCGACTACGCAGGATGAAGATTGGATTACAAGGGCTTTAAGTTGGCTAGGCTATTATTACGCTAATATTAGGGCTAGTCTGCATAATGTACGCCGCATGGTCTCAGAACTGGAGCTGGACAGATGAGTGAGTGTCCGTAGATAAATAAGGATGACAGCGGTTGACTATTCACCGATATATCGAGGCTCGGACTGATCAGCATCTTGGCCTCCAGGACTGAAGTAACAATCTAACCAAGATAGGCTGTACGGTGATCATAGTGTAGGCTAGGCTAAATGGCATTGTCCGTTTCAGACATAAAGGATATCATGCTGCTTGTGCTGTGTGCACTGAGCTTAAGATAGATTGCGTAGGCGGCGACATAGGCTAGCCCCTAGGAGATGTGTTGGGGCAGTAACGTAGGCCTCAGCTTTGCTACTCACATGTTAAGACCTTGTTAACAGTGGCGTAGCTCCTGGGGGGGGGGGCAGGGGGCAAGGTGCCCCCTGGAAAAAAATTGGGGGGAAATTCGATGAATCTTCTCATTATTACAAAAATTTCTCAAATTTTTTGTTATAATAAGAAATTGTGAGACATTTCTAATACATAATTCGTATTTTCATGCAACAAATTAACTCAGATTTCGTCAGTGTCGCACGAACCGACCCAATTCGCGTTCCACAGAAATGTCCTCGCCGCGTAGCAGATTGAATGTTCTCTTCTGCTTGTATACACACGGGGGTTATGATCAGTGCATTTCAGTGCACCGGAAGCTGTTATTCAGGTGATACTTTGGGAATTCAGTAAATGGATGTGAAAACTGACAAGTCACTAACCGTAGACCCCGAGGTTGTAATGTTCTTCTACAAGCTAGCAGCAGCTGTACGATTTTACTCTGTGTACATAAGGATGGATGGGGCTGAAAAATCCACGGCCAACGATAAACTTAAAGTTAATCTAGAAATTAGAATTAACGGGATCCGTTGGCACACTTAGATTTTGTTACTTAGCCTAATCCTTGGAGGCTTACAAGCTAGTTCGGGAAAATAGCTTTCTGCTCACTTTGAGTGTAACAATAAATGGACAATGAGTACCTTGTAGCCTTCTACACTTAACAAACTGCTTTTCTAACAGGATATCCTGTGTGATCGAGCCACTATTAGGCCTCCTTAGTGGCGTGCGAAGGGGAGACCATTGGGCCATGCCCCCCTCACAGATGCCATTTTTCTTTGTTCTTAAAAATACGTAGTCTAACTTTATTAACACAGATTTTACTTCAAAAGATAGCATAGGTGGCACCAGATTGCTTATAAGGGAACCCAATTTTTCAAAAATTTTCAAAGGGGAAGGATTGTCCCTGCAAGGTCTTTCAGTGATGCCAACTTTTTTTTAATTCCTAGAAATAGATCTAGGCAAATCCTGTCAAATTCCAATTTTACCTAAAAAGGTAGACTCTGTTTCCCACTGGTGGCATCGATAAAAAGACTACATGTTTAGATTCTCTTTACAAGCATAAATACGCTATTTTGACCATCTGAGGGGTCTGATTTTTCGAAATTTTCTTTACGCTCCGCGCCAACCAATGGTGGCGCTTCTCTCGGTCTTTTGGGCAAAATTACATTTTTGGGGTAAAATTAGCTCTTAACTCTCTGATCACTTTGCAGTTTGCGAACATATTTTTTAAGTGAGCATTTTATTGCAAACGACAAAAGAAGAAAGCGACTGGCTAGATCCTTCGTATTAGCCTGGAAAATGCTATTTCCGGCCATCTAAGGGGTCTGATTTTTCCAAATTTTCTCTACGCTCCTCGCCAACCAATGGTGGCGCTCCGCTTAGATAATCTTCATGACAAAATAACGTTTTGTGGCCAAGAAAATCCACAAATACCGATCAATGCTCTTTTATTTTGACTCCTAAAAGTGTGCAAATTTAATGACAAGTTTTTCTTCGTAAGGTAGCATAAATGGCATAAGGAAATGCATGTCAAGACACAAAAGTTTCAGTTTTATCCTCATGAACCACCACGATATATTCAACTTTTAACACTGTTCCTGTCAAAGTCGAAAATCTTGCACCATTTTGCATCTAGGCTCCTTGAAAACGTCAAAAAAAAAAAAACGTCCGGACACCCCTCCCCTTAGACCATACTGCATGCCCCTCCCCCTTCAGAGAAATCCTGCGTACTCCACTGCGTTATACATAAAAATAAACCAGATATTGTTTACCAAAATAATATACTTTGTTATTTCCGATTGCTCTATGTTTTTTTAAAATGCAGGTAATGTTACAAAATGACATGGTAATGTTGTTATACTTGTAAGTTTGCATATTTTACATGAAATACATACACATTGACCGGGAAAAGTTTTGGGGAAATTTCATACCTTTGCCCCCCCCCCTGGAAAAAAATCCTAGCTACGCCACTGCTTGTTAAAAGATGGCTGACGAATTGTCACTAGGATGACGGTGGAACATCATGAGACCAGATTTATCTCACATTTTAACTGCAGATGTCTAATAGTGCAGGATTATTCTCTGCCAAAGTCACAGCATTTTAGCCAAGTCCTGCATGTTGATATCGGGTTCACATGTCAGTTCTCCCCAACGTCTTGTGTACCTCTTATCTATCACATGTTAGCCATGCGTTAAAACCCTTCGTTAGACTATTGTATACGAGTACTGCATCCGCCAATGAGAAAAGTTACACAGGAACCTAACGGATTGGTAACGTGGAAAGGGATTCCAGAAATTTCTGATCGTCTAGTCTATGGCAGCCCTGAACGTCCATTAGAATAAACTTAATTGAAGTGATGATACCATAACAGTCAGTCAGTCAGTCAATCAGTCAATCAGTCAACCAGTCAACCAGTCAACCAGTCAGTCAGCGAGTCAGTCATTCGGATGGTTAAATGGGAGTTAAAGGTACACCCAAACGAATGTTTGTCATCTAGAAAAGAAAAGAGTGCCATGTAGAATAGAATAGAATGACACTTTATTAGTCCATCAATTGGAAATTGCCAAGCTCGCTACATATTAAAACAATTAACACGAATAAAATGAAAGAAAAAAACAAACACTAAAACATAGACTTAAAACATTGAAACACTTGAAAAAGATTGAAAAGGTTAAAACAGGTAACAATAAATAAAAACATTGAAAGGAGCAAAAGGCAGCAGACAGAGAAACACAACAGCCAGAGATGTACAGTTACCGTTTAAAACTACAATTGTGACAACGAATAGCCTGTGGAATGAACGATAAGTGGTGCCTAGTTTTAGTGCCAAAGCTTGGAAGTCTAAGTCTGCCGCTACGAGCTACAAGTTGATCGGCTAGGAGTTTATGTAAACGGAGGCTGACATCGGTCCAGATTGTGTGCAGTTTTTGTGGCAAAAGGGCACTATATTTATCACCAACCCCTGTCTGTGCAGTCCCAATTATGCGACTAGCTCTTTTAATTAATCGATTTAAGCGGTCTTTGTCGCATTGACTAATGTTACCACCCCATGCTAACAAACAATAACGCCACACACTACAAATAACAGAAATATAAAACACGGATAAAATTTCAGGACAGACATAAAAGGAGTGGAGTTTTCTCATACAATACATATATACATGTTGGGGTAAAATTAAATAAAAAGAGTAGTAGACGGGTAAAATGGAAAAGCGGGATTCATGTCAAAAATTGCTTCGAAGTTGACTCTTCTTAGGAAGCCTAGGGTACGCAAAGGGTCTGTGTGGTCGAATAATGTCTTCATGCTAGGCAAGGTTTAAAACTACTTAGGAATATCGGAGCATTCATAGCGGTCAAGATGAGTAATTGAGACTACCTGCTTAGCCTTACACACTTATTTTGCCCCACTTTGTGAACACGTTGAAATTCTAAACATGTTAAATTATTAAATACACATGTCTGGCAATTAAAGGTGTTTTGGAGTGAAATGATTAGGAATTAAACACGATTCTAAGTTAAGTATATCTAAACGTGTTTATATAGTGGTGACAAGAGGGTGTTTAGAAAACGTTTAATTCCCAAACACAATTGTAGAGTATTATTTTTCCTGTTTATGTACAATATGTATGAAGTATGAACGAAATCACTTATATGTCTTTCTAACCTTTACAGGGAGCATCTATTCTGAGAATGTTGAACAACTTTTTAACTGAGGATGTATTTCGTCAAGGACTGCTTCGCTACCTCCAACATTACGCGGAGGGTAACGCTAACTCAGACAAGCTATGGGACGCGTTGAATCAGGTAACCACATCATTAAAATGGAATTAAAGTTGCGGTAATACCGTATACCACTAAGGCTGCATTCAGTACTCTGTACTTGACTGCTCCGGAACATGACGAAAACATGGGAATTCGTTCTGCTGTGTCTAACATTTGCGGGTACAGTTAAAAATGACACACGTTACTCCAGGCACACGGCTTTAAAGTTCCCCCGTGTATGTTTAGATACTTACACTAATTAACCTTATTTTTCATAATAAGCCTTAATGTCTGTTGGTTTAGTCATTAATTCATGTCGGGTACATGTTCTACATAAGTAATTGCATTGTGCTGATATTTTCCTATAGTCTTCCTTTTCTTCCTTGAGATATCATTTCCGTCTTTTTGGTTTCCCGAAAGGGAAAACCTTTGGACTCATGCAGACAACACTTTTGCAAAACATGTGTAGGATCGTGCATTTTAGTGTTGGCGTATACTATGGCTCATCGACTTTCCTAACATTGGTGCACAAGTACTACGCGACTACATAATTGTTCACTGTCTGAAGCCAAAGACCGGCTTTATCGAAAATTGGTTTTGATGATTCAGCCTGACGAGACCATTTATAACGTGGGCAATTGTATGCTCTGTTTCCAGAAAAATCGTATTGTTTGCAATTGAAGAAAAAAACCCGAACACTTTTTATCCTGTTTGAATGCATATTATGATAACAGATAACCACTTCATAGTTTAAACGTTGAGGAACAGCAACTTTTGACGAGAGAAATATTTTTACCTCCTTTGAAATGTTTCAAACCTGTGAGGCATTGAGTTACGTAATACTGTAGGTATCTATCGAGTTTCAAATAAGATTAAAAACGTAGGAAGCCAAGAGAAAGCTTACAAAAGAAAGGCATATGCGTTAGCACTTTGGGGGAAGGCATCATTCCCTCGGCAGTTATTTAAAGGCCTTCTGGTGGCTTTTCATCAGGGTTTTGTGGAAAAAGACAAAAAATATCCCACACCGTGTCCTTGAGACCCTGTCGCAATTCCTTTTCTAACTCAACATATCTCATTTTAAAGATTGGAAACTTTTGTTAAAAAATACCGCTGCTCTTCAAAAAGCCACAAAAAGTTATGTAATGTGGGCACTTTGTCTCTCATTCATTTTGTCTTTCTATATAAGTTAAAGTCCTTTTGTCCTTGAAATTTTATACTGTGGGAATGTTTAAAATATCTTTGCATGTAGTAGATCAAGCATTACCTTTCACAATACGTTGAGTACAACCACCACTGTTGGTTAATATTTCCTGCAGCGGGGTCAAAATTACAAATAAATTGAATGTAATGTCAAATTAAAGGGCCAAACCTCTCACCCCAATCTATAATTTTGGTACCGGGGCACCGAAATTCTCAATTGGCTCAGCTCTTTGACTGACATCTAATTCAAACAATGCAGAGTGTCGAAGCTTATATTACACAGCATGAACGGTACTGAGAGTGTTTTGATTATGTAAATTGATTTTTTCTATACTAAGCCTGAAGCAATAAACTGAGATTGTGTCTGGATAAGGATGAATTTCAGACGATTGTGGGAGGGGCTTCAGTAAGAAGGTTAGGAGAATTGGTACTGTTTGGGGTGAGAGAACTGGGCCTTTAATGTGCCGCGGTGACTTCACACATTTACTTGATGCACCAAATCAAAAGAAAAAATTGCATTACATTATAAATTTGTATCTTCCAAACGCTATATGCTATTGAGATAAAGTTTTCGCCTCCTAAAAAAGAAAAATTTTCTGCATATCTTGGAGAAAATCAATTTTGTGTCCGGGAATATGCCTTTAATTATCCTTTCGGGAAACGTTTCACACTTCAGTTTTGATTTGTTTTGGAGTTCGACCCCTTGCCACGTCATATCGAAGACTGCAAAAATCGAACCTACCGCCATTGTGTTTGGTGCACAGCTCAAGCAATGGAGTAGAGATACAAACCAGTGAGCTCCAACCGGAAAAGGACCTTGACCGGCCCGTCGACTCAGGTCAATTGGTTAGAAACCGAGCCGTAGAACCTGATCTCACCCTTAGCTTCCGTCATCATTTTTATGTTCTCGCTGCACTACGAACTGATGTGGTGTGAGATTTAAGTGCTGAAACAGTTCGCGAACGTTTTCTTCCGTGATCGACTCACACAAGAACACTGTTCTCTGTTCCGAAATAGGGTGTCAGGTGCAGCCTGTTATTCTTGACGCGGGGCGTCGATCGTGGTAGGCAGGAGGAAATCGCCCCACCAATGAAAATATTGGAAGGGAAGCATACCGTTTCCCAAAAATATTCAGGAAGATTTAAAAGAAAAACAGGCAGATTAAACAACAAAATATAACATCGTTGTAAACAAGAACTTCCGTGACAACCCCTCTTCGAAATAGTTATGTTAGTTATTACACAGGTGACTTTACGGGTTCGAGAAAACGTTTATTTAAACCTAATTTAAAGTAATAACACTGCATATATAATGAGATATCAATGTTTTGTGTATGTGCGTGTTGATGTAAGTGCGTACGCATGTATGTTTGTGTATGCATGCAAGTACTATCTCGAGGTGTACGTATAGGTGTTCGCTTGTATTCGTGTGGGTGGATTGCTTATAGGAGAGTCTGGTTACGGACACTATCTGAGGTTCTGGCTCTCGGAAAATTCCCCCCCCCCCCATCTGCAAACCAGATCTACGCCCCTGTCTAGGCACCGTGAAAGAATAAAATCTTCCAATGAATGTCAGAAACATTCGTTGGAAATTATTCTACATCTTTTACTGTTCTTAGGATGTATACACGAATCCGGAGAGCAAGTGATGGTCTGATTTTAGTCGGCCATAACTGGGGTCTATCACCTTTAAATCTTTCGATTTCCTTGCTTACCTCTATCATTGATGGTTGTGCACTAATTTGTATCTTAAATTGTCCAATTTCACTAAATATGAGGATTTGAAATTCATGTAAACAATAGATTAAGACGATTTTAGGCTGATGGACCCCACTAATGGCGGCCTACAGTCACTAAAAACAAGCGCTACTCGGATTTGTCTATACCTCTTTGAAGTTTCGTGGATTCTGGAGCAGCTCATTGCCTTTGTAAAAAGTAATGATATGAAGTGTTGCACAGTCTAGCATTTTTCCTTAACCCTTTATAATTTATAACTTTGAATAAAAACTGATGGATACATGACAGTCCTCTACAGCAAATCACTTGAAATTAAACACTGCTATAGAATTAATTGATTGGCATCTGATAAGGGAATGTTATACCTACTCTACTTGTTGGTTTCATTTATCTTCTTTTATGCCAACCAATTCGAGAGCCTCAACTGGAAAGAGTTTTTAGAATGTTGTCGATTTTGTAACACCTTAGCTTAAATTGTGTATCTCTCTTTTTTTTCAAAATACCCACATGTCGACCCTTAGCGCTCATCATTCCTCTTGGGTTGCATTGAGGGGGTTACGCCCACATCCAGAATCACTGTCATAGCATACGAAACGACTGTTCATTACAATATAACTTCATTTCAATAAGTTGTAAAGGAAGAAGCTCCAAGACATTTAAAATCACTTTCCCAAATAAGTGATATATATTCGTATAATTTCAGACAGTAACTTCACCTTAATTTTGTCACATAATCAAGGGACAAACATTGACGCACTAACAAAGCAGGCAGCACACATCGATACAGTAACACAACCAACATGTCCAGTTGGGACTCATTCGTGTTTGTCAGGTGTTCCCACGCAGGACCCATCTGGGGCTATAACCTTTACCAGGTGGGCTTCAGTCGTTAAATTTGGGCCCAGCTGGGGTCCACTTGGACTTCAGCTGGTAACGGCTAGACCAGTTGGGCCCAGCGTGGGAACACCTGACAAACACGAATAGCCTAGCAAGTAGCCTAGCAGGAGCCCATTAGGGGTCCAATTGGACATGTTGGCTTGGAAAAGGGCGAGCAGTACACATTACAATATGGCGCTCTAACAAGAATCGTGTCAACTAAACAGGAAAATAGGAAAATTTTATTTTGTAAATAACATCTTTGTATTTGTTTTTTAGGTACAGAATGTGTATGACGTGAAGGCCATCATGGATACGTGGACTCTTCAAATGGGTTTCCCAGTAGTAAACATGTCAAGAAATGGAAACATGCTAACGGCACTTCAGAAACATTTTCTGATTAATCCAGACAGTGAGGTCGATGACAAATACATAGATCTCGGGTAAGATACTTTAACCCGCAGTAGAAACAACTTACCAAGAATAACCATACCACGATGGTTTTGTTGTCTATGTAACGCCGTTTTCTGTCAAATAAAAACATAACTATTTCGAAGAAGAGTTGTCACGGAGGCTCTAGTGTATACTTAATAAGTTCGAAAGCTCGTCTAGGGCAAACCTTAGGGCAGACCTACAAATATGTTTCGACAGGTTGATTGATTGATTTGGTACATATAAAAACACAAAACACAAACAAAAATATAAAAGACATACAAACAAGTTGATACAGGCAAACACAGAAATACAAGACATAAGACGAGTAAAAGGAGTTACAAACAGAGTACCAGGGATAACCCCAAAAGCCTTAAAAAAGCTTAATTCCATTAGAGTTCCTAAAATTTACCCAAATGTAAGGACCAACATATAGAATTCCAATAGCACCCTTCCCGGATGTAACAAATGACTGGTTTTCCTGCGTTTCAAGTATCTATTACAGGCTTCCTCAAAAAGCGGCGAGCGCGCCACTTGTGGCGCGCGACGTGGTTTCAAGTGGCACAAAAAAATTACTGGAAGAATATTGAAAAAATTAACTTCTCATAACTTTTTTGACAAGAATTGTTCTGTCTCAAACTAGGTACTTTACATAAATCTTATACTTCCCACAGACTCACATACTGACAAGGATATAATAACGTCCTATTTGTTCTTACAAGAAAGTAAAATCATCGTCACTGTTTACGTTCATTATAATTAGAGACAGTGCTTTGTCGATTTACCGTTATCGGGCGAACCGGCAAAAATTTAAAAGTTTGTAAAAAATTTTGGCCGGGAAAACTGAACAAACTTTGAACCTTTTTACATGTAAGCCCCTTCTAAAACTCTGAAATTTTCAAAAGGGGAGGGGGCACCCCCTCCCCTCATACCCTTCCCCTAGGGCGGCGATGAGTGGCGCATTTTATCAGTAACATTTAGAAATTTGGTGCTCCTGAAAATTTAACTGAGGAAACCTGATTTATAGGAACGTCAGTTAGTGCTTCGCGGACAATGGCATGAACTACCCCTGCCAGTCCCCACCGACCATCACCGTCGAGATTTCGTCCACGCTACAAGCCTGAGTAGGGCCTCTGTGGCTGTCTCCCCTCAGTTGGTTTTTCGCAGCTATGAGCTGTTCGAAAGAATTTGGTCCGTTTCTCGGGCTACCACGCCACGGCCCTTAGACTTATCTACTATTTTCAAAGAAAACCATGCTGATTTTTCTCTCATGATACAGATGGTTTGGGACAGTACTTTTTATCTGGTGTTAATCAGGTGGGTTTGAATCCTCAATTCATTCCTCTGGACAGTGACCGAAGCCAAAACCGAAGCCGGTTTCTAATGATCTCGGTGACCACTGACATTGAAAGACCGTTAAGCTTGTCTGGCCGGTCATGAGATTAACGCCATATGGTATAGGACTGTATCTACACGAAGTTTCGCTCATTAATGCCAGATACATTGAGTTTTTACTTGCAGTTCACCAAATTTTTCCAATGCTATGTAAAGTTTTATATACACACTGTAAAATGATCAAAGTTAGACAATCCTATTTTGCATATTAAAGGTAAAGAGCAGTCCCCCCAAACTTATTTTGAAGAAAAAGCTAAGAAAACGAAATTTTCATCTTATTTCTATTAAAAGTATCTTTCATAACACTTTATGACTTTACTATTGCATATTCAAGGTAAACCAAGCAGTTATTTGTGGTAAATTTCACATTTGAAGAGAAGAAAACATTGTCAAATGACTCCCAACAGCCAATCATGAAACTGGACAGTCTACTACACTTCTTCAATTTGGGATGACTGCTCCTGCCCTTTAATGTTTCATAATTAAGTAACGATTAAATTCGGGTTTTTAAAATTCATGACCAGACAATTTTTTATGTAGTGCACAAAACCCAAAATTTCCACTATTTAAGTAAGCATTGGATGTGAAACTTGACCAACTTGACTGTAAATTATAAGCATTACCATGTGACAGTACCTTTAACCCCCTCGTAAAGTTATATCAACTCAATATACCTTTTAAATGCTATAGTACGGTTTCGTCTCTAAAATCTTAGTTATTTGTTTCTCAACCAGATACCTGTGGTACGTTCAATTGACTCATACTCACAAATCACAACAGGAGTACGACAACCCCCCATTTGATTGGATGAACGGAACGACTGGCGAAACTCGTAAGTTTACGTCAAACAGTCAAAGGTCAAAAACTTTAGATATTTAAAGCCCCTCCACTTAGGGGCGCGACTTAATGCGATCAGACTGTCCAGCCGCGCTATGCAACTTATCGCAGAGTGAAGAAGCTAATGATATTCCAACGACGTGGCATTCAATATATTCTTTATTTGTTTGTCGAAGAGACAAGGATACGTTTTTCACATATCGATTAACTGATCTTTACAGGCCTCATTCCAGAACATGTCCGCCATTGTTGTCAGTTGGTTGCACATTTCTCATCATAACGGTTCGCATAAGACCGGGTTGCCCGACCTCTTGTAACTAGTTGCAAAGAAGGCATGAGTGGCGTCTCATCGAGTCGCATGGTGTGGATAGCGCTTTAGTACAAAGACCTCATGTTGCAAAAACCCTGCATGATCAACATTTCCGCACTTGGCGTGATTAATTAACAGCACAGTTATTTTTTTTCTAAAAAATAACACTCTACAGTTAAAATTTTCAGATAACTTGATCATGGACTCTCATTTCTAGGTTCAAGTTTAAAGCCACCAAAACTGAACCAAGTGTAGTAGAAATGTCCTGCGTTGCTAAGCCTATCCTTTTTTCTCAGCTTCTATATAGACCAAGGTCATAATGAATCTACGTTGTGGGATGTGACGTAACAGGTCATTCCTAACAGTACCCTGACTTTAGTAAACGGGCCCGCCTGCAACAATGGATTGATTATCCCCTGACTATTGCAAACAATGTTTCATCGGTGGTGCCAGAATGGCCGGATGAACGCCTAAACCCGGGTCTTCGTGGGTTCTCCCTTCCAGAGATATTCTATATTAATATCGGTCAGAAGGGTTGATAACCTATATATAGGAAGGGTTGTAGCCTCCCGGGAAGAATGGGTTTTCGTCAAGGGCAGGGACAGATTGTTTGGACCCAAGACTGGAGTAGTAAACTCTCAAAACTGTTGAAAGTATCATGACTTTTATCTTTAAAGAGATGGTATTGGCTGTTTCCCCTAACAGCATAAAATCACATGAAGAAATGCCAAAAATGGGGACTTAAATGCTCGGCGCCTTTTCCATCTTCATATCCCAGAAATCTAAGGACCGGTGCAACGGACTTTTCCACTAGTCGTGGATCTCTGTGCTAACACTGAAAGTGAAATAATTTCTTGAAGAACCAAAGAGCAAAGGGATGTTTCCTTTTTAAACAGTTAAAAAGCAGATGTACAACCAACAACAAGGGAAAATGCAGACACCCTAATGTAGCTTTGTATATCAGATTAGCCCCTTTCATGAATGGGCATTGAGAGTCACGACAATATTTTCTCATTCATTTTTTAAATGTACAAGGAGTCCCTGCTTTAGCTACAATATGTAATTTGTCCTAAAATATCAAAAGAGATCCTAGGAAAAGTTTAAGAATGAAATTTTAGAGATTTAGCTGTTCTTTTGAAATAAGTCTGGGACGATTGCCAACCTTTCCAGTGGATTTTTGAAAATTGTGAAACAGTTTTGTAAAACCAGAGTGAACAGTTTGAGTCAGGGAGCATTTTGATGCTTATTTTCATCGTTGTCTCGGACTATCTGATGACTCTAATCATTGTTTAAAATTCACCTGTTTACATATTTGTTAGTACACTTCATTTCCTTATTTTTATTTAGTTACATTCTCCTTAGAGCAATCTGCTCAGCCGACGGATTGGTATCTTATTAACATAAGACAGTATGGATTTTACCGCGTCAATTATGATGTAGAAAATTGGCAACGGCTAATGGCACAACTTGAAAGCAACTTAAATGTAAGTATGTAGATAGTTCTCACTGACGTCACAAATATACATTAGCAACCGCCATATTAGAGGGCAAACCTGTACATACATACCGGAGTTGCCCTCAAACATGGCTGCAATACCTCACGTGGAAATCGTCTATGACGTCACGTGAGAACAATCTATTGGACTTCTGAAATATTGTAATAAAGCAGGTATTCATCTCTCGAGATAGATTTAAACCTCCCAACAGACTAATCCCCTCCTGAAAGTGTCTAAAACAATGGAAGTATTACCTCCGAGGTAGTACTTCTAAGTTAAAGCTGATCTTTATCCAGACACAATCAAAGTGTGTTTCTTCAGGGCACACCCTGGGGTGAGCATACATAACCCAATTCGTAATAAAAAATTCTCGGTTCATTAGGTAATAATAGTTTCGCTGCTTTTTTTATTTGATATGAATCGAAGATCTCTACCAATTGAGAATTCTGGTAAACCTAAGGTAAAATTGTAATTTTAGGTGACGAGTGCCTTTAATGTGATACCTTTTTAAAACCAAATCTGTAGTGTAAGTCTGGGTGAACTTTTGTAAATCTTTCCATTTTCGGCTGGATGTCTCAAGATAAGTACTTAATTTGTAATATTTTGATAAATTTATTAGAATAATGAAAATTAGAAAAACGGGACGTTCTCCACATGTATACAAATCTAAATCTATTAAAAAGATGAAGCCATTTTTCAGTTCGATATAGAAACCTCTTGAAAACTTTCAAATGTCCTGTTCTTTTTCATTTTATAAGTATCTGTAATACTAGTTTTCCGTGACACAGACATTTAAAAGAAAGTAAATCAATCACTTGCATTGTAAATTAAAGATCATGAACGAACGATGGATCGTAAATAAGCACGGGATAATACCACGGAGTTATATACATGGACAGAGCATTAAAGTCCTATCCGTAGATGGTCGCCCCGACTGGGAAAAAAGGCGCACCAAGATGGCCGCCATGAAGCTATAAATCGTCTGATTTGACGACGACGCTGTCATACAGTATTTTAAACAAAAATTTAACTTGAATGGGAAACAATATCATGTTCCTGCAATACGTGTAGTGATTTTGACCTTACCTTGCCATATTTCAAAAATATTTCAACTTTCTTGCAAAGTATGGGGATATACTTGAGCAAATCAAAACTTTCACAAAAACCTTGGCAGCCATTTTGGTGTGCTTTTTCTCACATGTACGGTGGCAACAATCTACCGTACAGTATGCTCTGTCCATGTGTAGGAAGTCCGTGGATAATACACTATCGGTATATAACGCGAGTGATGCACAAGGGCGTATCCCGAGTACATCCGGCGATAGCACTAACCCCAAAGAGTGCTTTATCCTGTTTTAATGCACGGATCCAGAGTTGTTAAATCCTGTTCATTTATACAGAACAAGATTTTTAATTACAAAGAGTAACAAGGGGAAAACCTGTTTTGTAAATACCACTTTAAAACAACACAACTGCCAGCAAATGGAGCCTAAGATGAAGGCGTTTATCCATTTCATCGTGACGTACGTAAGGTGCGTTCGATTTAGAGGCTCGAGCCGGGTCAGCTGGCCTAGCCAGCGATCGATCTTTCGGAAAAGTGATCTTAACGTCATCAAAACATCACAACTCGAGCCTATGACGTATTTTTTGTCACATTTCGTCCAGTTAATAAACTGGTTGAGCTAGTTGAGAAGGCTCGAGCCGCTCAACCGAACGCACCTAAAACCTTATGCTTGACGACACACTGACGTGATCCGTTTGGGCAAAACAATGGAGCACGTGGTCACACGCATAAGAATTTGCCCTGCACGTGCAGCAGACTATGCGCGTAGTCGACTGGTTGACCAATCAGATTTCTGCATTTTTCGGTGTTGGTTTGTTTAACCCCCCAAAGGATGGGGTGTTTTTTGTTTTGTGATATAATATGCACATAAGGTTTTCCTTCGGGATAAAGCACACTCACTTAACCGTAATTGACCCACAAAGTTGAGTATTATCATCAAGTAAGAATGAACATCATAATTCAGCAGCAAACGTCTCTTCGTACGATTAAAATAAAATACATTCCCAATTAAGTATATACCGGTAGGACTTGTATTTTGGTAACTGCAAGTTCCAATATAGCTGATTAGTTGAATATTGTTTCCAACATATTTTAAAGTGAAAATACAGTCCCCCAGATTTGTATTAGTGTAGTAGAGTATCCTATTTTGGGAATGGCTCTTAAGAATTATTTGACAATATTTCTCTCGCTCAATCGTGAAATTTACAAGGGGTTACAGCTTGGTTTACCCTGAATATATGAAATTTATACCCTGAAATACCATGAAAAATACTTAGAAGGGAAGTAGGAAGGTATTTCGTGAGATTTAGCTGTTGTCTTGAAATAAATCTTGGGCGACTACCTATTCCCATTCAGATCGGAGTTTCTTTTTTCATTTTCTTCTCCTTTTGCAGGCCATACCAGTTGAAAATCGAGCCTCGTTAATCGATGATGCATTTGACTTAGCTCGATCTGGAGCAATCACTTATGATATTCCGTTGGGTATAACCAAATATCTTAAGAATGAATTGGAGTACATTCCCTGGGAAGCAACTTTAGTCGCCATTGCTTACATCAGGAATATGTTTAGCCGTAATTCAGGCTTCGGTAATTTAGAGGTAAGAATATTGATGCAGGTTCAGTCATTACTTACGTAGTTTCTATATGATGATGATGAAAATAAGTGTGTCTTTAACAATAACAAACAGCCCCCCCCCGAAAGTTTAAAACATCACTATGATAATGAAACCTCGTATTTCAAATATTTTCCAAATATATTGGAGTATATTGGAGGAAAAACAGTCGCGTATCCAGACATGCCACAAAAATGGGGGGGGGGGGGGGGAGGCTGATTTAAGACAGTAAGAGAAAGGAAGGAAGTGAAAGAATTGCACTGCTAATTCCCCGCATGTTTTATTGTTGATCGGGCGAAAAATTGAGGGCTGAGGCCGTAGAACCCCCCCCCCCCTCCTTGGATCCTTGGATCTTGAAAACCACCCATATAGGAGGTGTATTTGTGTATTTGAGTACCGTAAAGAATTAAAATGCCTTTAGAGTGTTGTAGAGTTATAAACAAAAATAAGAACATGCAGCCATAAATTTGTTAGCTGTTTCAAAGGGCTTATTATTCAGAGTTGTGTATTTTGGAAAAAAATCCTATTTTGATAATATTATGTAGCAACAACGATCTTTGGTGGCCGTGATTTTTCTAAAGTCCTCTCGATTCTTTCGCCAGTAGCCGTTCCGCAAAACCAAAGTATGAAACTACTTCCAAAGGAAGCTACGTCCACTAGTCCACTATATGACAACACTTAACTGACCAACCTAAAAACCCTCAGACCATTTACATCGTTGGTCTTTCATGTATGGTTTCATTCTAGACCGGATCAAAAGAACAGATACTACACATGATCCAGTAGCCAAAATTCCGAGAAGCGATCTTTGGTCGCCGTGCAATTTCAGATTTTCCAATAGGAAATTCAGATTCTTCAGTAATTCCCTCTTTTCAAATTTCATTACAGAAAACCCACAGCCCAAAATTATCTCCAATATAGCCTAAGCTCCATATTTTCGAATATTAGTTAAAAAAGGTTCAACAATCTCGGGGCGCTTCGCAAATTACGTCCTTAGTGCAGTGTTGTTCACACTTCAAAAATAAAAAAAAAATCGGAAAATACGCGTGCTCCCCCCCTCCCCCATCCCGGAAAAATATCTATCTACGGAGCCACGGAGAGTAATATCGTTTGCTCTTGCTTCGAAAGGTAACGTAATAGTAAATAGTTTTATTTATGTAAGCCATAATCTATCAATTTATGGGACCCGGTGATTTGAAGGTATTCGTCATTGAATAATTTATTCCATAAGACGATAATATGGTGACGTGCTAGCCAAAAAGGCCGCCTTTACTTGTCAGTTTAAGAGCAGAACAGGAAAGGGCCGCTGAAATTATTTCAATATCTTTTATCGCTTTCTTAATTTCTCATCAGATAGTAAACAGTTTGGTGACTGATATTGTGGAATTCAAGGACACAATTTTAACTTTCAAAATAATACCCTCAACACATGACAATGTTACAACTGTCCCTGAAAAAGGATTGCAAAAACAATGGATATTATTAGCTATATATGGGGTGTCCTGCTCTCGTCATTACAAAAGTTGTTCATTTCGTCCATTTACATGAATGATTAAGTACCAATCAGAAATTACCCTGTAAAATTGGTAATTGATTCTAATGGAAATTATTTGGCTATTCAATAGGTGTTCGATACTTTTTTACATCAAATATCCACTTTAATGTAGTTTTCGTGTTACCAGAACTTTAAGATTACAAGATAATTGATAATGTAAAATCAAAATGACTTCATATCAATCGTCTTTTTGTTTTGTAGAAATACATGCTTTGCCAGATAGACAGCTTGTACAATTCTGTCGGGTTCGAGGACGATCCCAACGACGAGCTGCTAGATCAGTAAGTGATTTATCATTTACATTATTTTTTTTTAAAGTCCCCTCGACTCTCTGGCGAAGAGCCAAGGGCGAAAACCGATTTATCATTTACATTCTTTTTTCTAAAAGTCCCCACGACTCTCTGGCGAAGAGCCAAGGGGCGAAAAACAAACGATTACACCCGGAGGAGTCCTCCGACTCTCTGGGATAATTATGCTCAGATTTATCATTTACATTACGTCAACGAACAGTAAACCGTTACTAAATGGTAAACATTAACTGTATAAGTCATATATTTAATAATTAGTCGAATAGAGGGAAGCGGTAATGATACAGGACGCCACCACTATAACTCCGTCACAAGTATGTCCCGCGTGCTTTGTTATATTGAAGTCATCGATGTCTTCCCCTTTTTTCTATGGGGCTTCACAAATGGAATCACCTTGGAGGCTGAGTGTACAACAGGTTCCCTGATCAAATACCGGAGTAACTAGGCTACTTGGAAATTTCCCGAGTACTCAAATTTGCTTGTTCGGTATAACCAGGGAGCAACTCCCTAGTGTAACTCATCACAGCTTTGCCTGAACGGAGAGCTACCAAACTAGTAGTTAAGGGGTCCCAGGTTGCGCCCTAGAAAAATTCTCCTCTAGACAGTAAAAGATTCTGTAGGCATTTTATTGCGTCTTGCCCTGTTATAAATTTCTTGTGCACTGGAATATGCCCAAACTTCTTCATACGTGTCTTAGCTACGATACCTGAACGCTTCAGTCTGTGTAACTGTGGGTTAGTTTGTTAGACAGAGTTTTACAGCCCATTTTCCCACATATTGGTTCAAGTCAAGCCGGCCACGGCTTTTTTTTTCAGTTGTGACTCACTGGCTTGCTTTCCCTGCTCCATTGCTTATGCGGAGAATCACGCACAACGGCAGTAGGTTCCTTTTTTAGAGTCTTTGGTATGACTCGACCTGGGAATCGAACCTGGGCCTTCTGCGTGTGAAGCGGATGCTCAGGGGATATATAGATACCGCTATCGATACACCGAATGTACACTGCAAATGAAAATAAATATTGAATTATGGGAAAAAAATTACAGTGATTTCAACCCAGTTTCACTTAACCTTGGAGTCTGTATGTTATATAGCTTCACTTGTAAATATTTCAAGACCCACAAAACTAAAAAATAAGACCATGTGTCATTACTATGAGCACAGAATTTACAGGGTTGTAAAAATTTCAAAGGTGAATTTGAGGAACCAATTCAATGTGCCAGTTAAGAAAACATATCCTGAGGCAAGAAATCATGACGTGTTTTAACTTTCTGGTAATTTTATTGTGATTTGTATTTGCTATATTTTAAAGCTCTGCAGTACTTGAAAAGATTCCCGTTGCTTATCAACTCCAAGGTCACAGGCAATATTGAGGCAAATACTTTGAACTTTGGTTCACAAAGAAACAAAACAGAATGCTAAACAAGAGGTAGCAAGGGATAGGCTTAAGCTAAGCGTCTCTCTGAATAGTTGTTTATATAAAATTCAATACAACTACCTCAGGCAATTAAATAATCCAAAGAAATAATCATTCAAATTATCGGAGTTACATGAATCGAGGGTAACTTTCTTGTTTTCCATTTTTTTTTAAAGGTACAACCGGGTCAACGCTGTTGGTACAGCGTGCTACTACGGTCACGCAGGATGCTTGGAAAATGCGACTAAAACATTCATGGAGTACATGACTATGGATAAACCGTGGGTATTTTTTGTCAATGCCATTACGATAAGTTCCGATGCATTGCGACACGATAAATTTCGATACATCACTGCACATTACGATACTATACATAGGCCTTGATACATCTACGATTCGATGCATTACGTATGGAGTTTATACTTAATAAGTTGTCTTATTACTGACACAGAAGGACGGGTTTAATTTAAGATGCCAAACCCGTGGATACCATAGGCGTTAACGATTCCCAGGAGATGGGTTACCATGACCTTTAGCAGTAGGCTACTTATGGGAAAGGTAAGCTCCAAGGGGTGGGGAGGGGGATGTAAGTTACAAAAGGCTTTTTGGTGGGCTTCGAGAAAAGCTTTTAGGTTCAATATTTACTTTCTAGATTTGTGAACATGGCAACCGTTCAATCGTTTTCAGTATAAAATGTTTATTACTAGTGTCATGAATGAAAACAAACACAAAGCAGAAGCACTAAAAATTATGCTGGACTGCATTTTAGAAAATGGTTATTTTATAGATTTATGAATTGAATAAGGTGTGAGCTCTACGTTGTTCAGCTTAAACGTGAATTTAGGACTTGTCGATATTGCGAACCAACTAACCTGAGAAATGGAAAACCTTATAGACCTATAAATATGTTCCATTTACAAAATCATTCTCAAATCCTCCTTCAAAATATTTGAACCGCTTTACTGGATCAACTTGTAGCGGAAAGCGCTTCATAACTACACACAGAAATCACGATTTTTAAAATATGCCTAAGGTCGTTTGATGTTAGGGAATGGTTGGTAAGTTATTGATAGGTATAATAAATTACTGAATATGTTCCGAGAATTCCACCAATTGTCTACAAGAATTGATTTTCCACCTTTTTTGCATCCAGAGTCTCTCCAAATCTCAAAACATCTGTCTACTGTTACGGCATACGTGAGGGCGGTGCAGACGAATGGGATTTCGGACTCAGAAAATATCAAGAAACGACAAACGCTGCGGAAAAAGCTACTTGGCTATACGCCCTCTCTTGTAGCAGGGAGCCGTGGATACTAAGCAGGTGAGCTATGAGAATTAGTTGTAGAAGGCTTCAATCAGTCAATCCCTCTGCGTTCTCCTTTTCAAGTGGCTGGCCTTGGGTAAGCCTATTTCTGCCACGTCGTACTGGCTTTCTCTGCAGCCAGCCCAATGTATTTTAAAGGTAGTGTGACATGTCAGCAAAATGACCTGACTTCACTTGACAGTTACGGAGTGAATTTTGTCATCTTCATTTCACACCACCTTTAATGATTGCATTGAATACGTAAACACTGGTCAAGTGGCAGAAACGTTCTTATATTGTTGAACCCATCTCTACCAAGGTTCCGATGACAAAGAAAAAACTGATAGGCCTAAGCAATAAGTGGCAACTAGCTCGCCTCCCATTTTACCTGAAAAGACGTAACCCAATCACTACTTGGGGGCAAACTTCAAACTGGAAGTGTGAAGTGTCTACCACTGGTAATTTTTTTTTAGGAAAATTGGTCAATGCGCGAATCACATGTACATAGGTGTGATCAGATAAACCATGGGTGTACTCGGTAGAGCTTCTATTAAAACATGAAATACATCCACATTGTTTACATGTGACACTCCATTAACGGAGGTACTACCTCTGAGGTAGGCCTAACACTCCCATGCTCCAATGTGGGCTGACGCAATGACTACATGACGTCACAAATTAGAATTTGTTTTGTCGAATTGGGATCGATCGACTTCGTGAATGCAACAACTTTAATGCAGCTTACTTTAATGAACAACTTTAATGTAGCTTACAACTCTAGCCTTCAACTTGGTATTAATTGATTGCATGACCGAAATAAACATTAAAGGATTATTTACATATCGACCATCTCAGGTACCTCAGTTATTCTTTGAGGGAAGACGTTGTTCGTCGCCAAGATGCTTCTTACGTCATCCGTTACACTTCTCGCAACTATGTTGGTAGGGCTCTCGCATGGGACTATCTTCGCAGCGAATGGGACGAAATATTTACTTAGTAAGTACACTGCTGTGAATCTTATAATGCTAACTGGAAGTCTGGAATACTTTCATCTGGGGTATGACAACAATACATCCCGCCCCCCACACCCCTCCATCACCCCCCCCCCCCCACACACACACACAAAATGTAAAATGTAACACATATTCTGACCAAGTGATCCGCGAGATGATCTCCAAGTTTATCAAAATACATAAGTGTGTTGAATTCAAGAAGCCATTGGCTATGCAAGATTGACTATGCACACTTTTCGATATGATGTCTACATACGTTTTTTTTTCGGTGGATACACTTTGAACACGCACTGTCGCCCCCAATTTAAAGCAGGTCAGTCGTCTTTAAGAGTATATCCCGGAGGTCCTCTTGTTTCATTTAATATTTTTTCATTCAGTGTGTCTGTAAACTTTAAAGTTCCGCCTCTGAAAGTTTTTTTTATTTGGGGATTTCTGAATTTTCCAACTGACTTGTATTTAATTAAGTCCAAAAAGTTGGGCCGCTGGGGGATCTCTGAATTTCAAATGAAGACTTCAACGAACGCTACAAGAATTCTTCATCATTTAAACCTCTTGTTTTAATTTTGCTTATAAGTTATTATCTTATATAGTATTTTTTTCTAGATTTGTTCAATATGTGGTAAATTGTTAACTTATGGGCGCATTTCTTCTGGTAGGCTGTTTGATTGGATTTGTTCTTTGTAAATACAGAATTCAATAAAGAAAATTAATTAAGGGAAAGAGCAATACACATGATATTAAACATTTTTACCTATCACCCACAGCTTTGGAGGTGGAAGTTTTACTTTCAGCAACATAATCAATGACGTCACAGCTCATTTCAACACAGACTTTGATTTGCAAGAGGTGCGTATATGAATACACCCTACGAGAAAGAACACTCCTCTTTGTTTATATCCGGGCAGAATTTACCCCAAATGGGGTCAACCTGGGGAGAATAAACACCGAAGAGTTATCAAATGAATAAGAAGGCCGGTAACAATTTTGGTTCTTTATACGAAAAAAGCCTTACATCATTATAAAGAAAACAAAAAATTGAATTTTGAAGAAATAAGGAAAAAGTTTGAACCTTTTTGACGAAATTGTGAAAAATCTGATTTTTAGAGGAAGGTTTGGGTTCTTTAGGGGAGAACCTGACATTAATATACAGTAAGAAGCAATTTATCGGGGCGATTGAGGGTTGTCTTGATTACATATCTTATCTCACGGATGAAGTCCCCCCCCCCCCACGACGTCATTTCTCCTACGTGGGTTCCAGCCTTCCCCGACCAGGGACCCTCGATTTTCACTCTTATACCCTTGAATCTGCAGAAATATAGTCCTTCTAATATATTTTTGAAAACATGATAAAAAGAAAAGATCCACAAACAAGGAGGATTTGATCGGTAGGTCTATGCTTTATTTAAACCATTGATAAAGATTTATAAAAATGCAAACTACACACAGATTCATTAAAGTATTCTCCCAACAAAACTATCGTGCAATACTTAGAGGAAAGTTTTCCCTTTTTCACGTAGATGATGAAATTTGGAGAAGGTCGTGACTTCGGATCAGCTACCCGGGCCTTCAGCCAAGCAATCGAGGCAACTAAAGCCAACATTGAGTGGATGAACAAAAACGCAGAAACAGTCTCTGAAACTCTTGCAAAAAGTCTTGATGATGTTTGTTCTTGAATTACGCATTACGCACGTTGAAGAAAAATATCTTTCTTATTTCTTAGTAACTAGTTCATATACGCAAAAACAAATTGCATATTAAATGAGTACTGGAAATATTTAATCGCTGAATAACACCACGGTCTTTGACAACTCAAGTCTGTAGTCTTTTATAGCTCTTATGAGAAACCCAAATATATCAAACATTTTTAAGTAAAAGGGAACTCTTATGAATATTCACGTTTCCTTCTTTATCTTTTTTTTCGCTATGTTCTCTATTGAACGATTTGTTGTAAGAACATACACATTGGACTAATTGCATAACATCATCAGATCAACTTAGACCAAAGATTGTTTAAGCAGTATTCCAGGTCATTCATGTTAATTGTTTAACTATACTTTGTCTGAATGACTGCTCCTTGAACAATTAAAGTGAAAAGTATTTTTTCGATTCCTTCCCAGATTACAGTCGTTTCCATGGCAACCCAAATTTCCAATGTTGTCATCAGATACAGTATCATGGTCCCCGGGACCCACAAATAACCCTTGTTTAAGCAGTTCGCTGTGTTGAAAAACTAATTGGCTACAATTTTTCAGTCTGGGCACTTGCTCTACGGGTGCTTCTAATCTCCATCTTCACTCTAAGAGCGTAAGATTCAAGTTTTAAATAGACAGAAATCTGGGTAAATCAAACACTTGAACAGTTTTGGTTCATTTTAAACAAATAATGGTTAGTTTTACACTGAAATTGGCCAAATATTTTATCCAGTTTCGGTTCATTTGACCTGGTTTCGGGTGCAAATTAAACCAAATTTTTGTAGCATGTAGCACCTTATATAATCTTAATTAGGTCCAAGACAAGACTCCCAAAGTTTGAATGTAGATATAGGAGGGTTGGGGAAATGGCAGAATTGGATAATAAAGCTTAAAGTTAAAATTGTATATACAAAACAAATTCCATGCAAATGATCATATATTGAATTTTGTAATGTAAACTATTTTATAAATAATAAACTCAATTATTACTCAGTACAAGTATGTATGATAAAATGTTTATTGATATTCGCAATTTGCAAAGATCTTTGAGTCTTACAAAATATAATTATACGTAATAATCATTTTCTTGAAAACTGTGTTGAATTCTTAATAAATGTTAAGTGTTCATAAAGTTTGTGTTAAGTGTGTAACACTCCAGATAGTGTACTTGACATCATACATACATGTTATTGGCATCAATCGAGGAGAGGCGTTTTTAACAGTGAAAATGCCACGGATATCTCCACTTTGGGTGTATCCGAACTTGACTAAGATAAAAGAAATTTATATCCCCGATTTATCCATACTAAACCGCACACACGCGCACTCTCATGTACCAGCTCACGGTGTGTGTTACCTAATGATTGGTTCATAACATGGAAAACGGGGAAAGTCCAACATGCTTCGAACTTACTGGGGCACATCTTTAATAAGGGATTACATCAATTCCATGCTAATTTTTGCATTTTTCAATTGCAAAAGTAAATTTCGTTTCATGTAGTGACAATTCACTGAAAGAGTAGTGGTACTTGGATGCATGGTCAAAAGGATAGAGAATCCGACTTGCAGTCAAGAGCTAGGTCGGGATTTCGAGTCCTAACCAGGTTATATACCGAAGGTTTAAAAAAAAAACCTGCAGTTGTGCTTGGTGCTCAACAAAAGCCTTAGAGTAGGAAAAAAACATGCCCGAGTAAGCAACAACTTATTCGGCCCGACTTAAACTAATTGGTTAGAAACTGTGCCGTAAAATTCCAAGTAAAGAGCTTATTACATGGAAGTAATAAAGTTCTGTTTGAAAAGACTTTCCACTCTACTTGGGGTAAATTAAGTCCACTACAGATAGAATTTACACTTCCTAACAAGGGCGGCGATCTCTTTCAGATATTGAGGAAGGGGGCATCTTCTTGAACGCTAACCCAGTAACAAGGAGCTCTGATATGAGCGGAAGGGTACCGATTCACATGGCACGGGGACCATGCCGGGTGTAAAAAGATGGGAAGCTATGAAGCTTCTTTCCGGGAAATTTGAGCATCTGGAGAGAAATTTTGACAACTGAAGGGTAATTTCCCTTTTCTGTACATAAAATGTAGGGAGACTTGTGAGAAACTCTTCTTACTTTCTGGCAAAACATTATACTCCCTTCCTGGGAAATAATAACTTTTCAAGTCCAGCAGGTAAACAGGAAAAAAGTTATACTTGTAGTGTCAGTAGAGTGTGACACCATTTCATAATCACCAGTTTAGGGGAATCACGTGGGATGATGCTTCAAGCCTGGGAAAAAGAAAGCCTAAAACGGTGACTGTGCTCATGGCGTGAAATGCACCCACAAATCTCTTTTCTTTTAGGAATTGTCTCCTACTTTTCCAATACAGAGTCGTAAGTAGCTAAGAAATAGAAAACACTAGTTTTTCGGCTTGACTTTGAATGGAGGCGGTGAGAGTACATCAAACTCATCAGAGCCCAGTCTTCAACTTAGATGTTTCTTTTAGGGAACAAACCTTAATAATACGTGATCCTGGGCATGTTAGTGAGCTCTCCTGCATCTTTTCACCTTGATGATGATCAAAGATCATTCGGTAATTCAGATATTTTCTTTCTCCTAAATAATCTATAGTTGGGGTTGGAGACACATCGCCAAGGAGAACAAGAGGGGCATGTCCCTTCCTGGAAAACCTCGTGTCCCTCGTGTGCCCCACCAAATGAGATTTGACATTTTAGAAAAAGTCCTTTGGTTTGACTAGAAGATTTGATACTTTTTGGACAAGAAAAGACAGCACTTTTCAATTTCTTCAATAAAAATCGTCCAAAACACCTAAGAAATGCAATTTCCGGCTGTCTGATGGTTTGCTGTTTGGCCAGTTCAAGGTGGCGCTTAGGTCAGGTCACCTTTCGGGCAGGATTACGTCTTTCTTTGAGAGAATCAAATTTCATTGTCCATCGACCGCTTTCTTTGTAGTTCAGCTCCCCGTCCCCTTTTTCAAAATGTCAGCCAGTTCCGTCCTTGGTAGTAGTTTCAATATTTGTCACCAATAACATCTTGCTTGAAGTTAACCAAGTAATTTTGATACCAGTAGTAAGTCAATATAATCACCCTTAAATGAAGACTTGAATCCTCACAAATATACTTAAACTCTTGAGCTTCCGGGGGATTCACCCGTGGATCGGAATATCGAATGCTTGGAAGGGAGTGGAAAGGGTAATCCTCTGTCACTACCATGAACTTTGCATTGGAACATTTAACATTTCTATACAATCTGATGGTGTTAATAAAGAATTATTGAAACAGCAGCAAAAGGAGAAGAAAACCTTTTATCAAATCAATATGATGTTTCGATAGAGTAAGGCCCAAACGGAATATCAGTATTGCTGGAAACCTTTACTTTTACACAATCAACTATCTGTTACCGGTGTTTAAAGTTAAAATGAAATTTAACCGAAGAAAAAGCGCCCGTAGCGGGCGAAAACCTTTGTAGTTTAAGAAAGAAACACGAAAATGAAAAAAATGCAGGGCACAAAAATTGGAAGATATATTCACTAGCCTACTGATTATTGCAAAAATGTTTATGAATCGATTACAAATTTTTTCATCATGCCTCAAATATTGGGGGGGGGGGGATTTAATGTGATAAGTGGGCTAGAAGAGCTCCCTGATATGAACCCCCCCCCCCCATTAAAATATTGGGTGAAATCCTGAGTACCGGTAGCTTTGCGTTAAGACGACGGTGGTTTAAATCTTCTGCAAAAATTTCAAGTTTAAAGTTGTACGGTAGCGTCTCTGTGGTTGCCGTCCCCTTGGTAGGCGTTAGTTTTTCTCAGGGAATTGTTCAAGACGTTAAAAATATTTTCAGTTTATTTAAAAAATGAGGGCGTTTGTCAACTGGACTGAATGAACCTCGGGTTTACTCGTTTATTAGTGAACAGTTTAATTATAGAAATTAAGGCGTACTGTATGCTTTTTTGAACTGTATTGGATACAATAAATTACTGGAAGAATTTAGTAGCTGAAAATGCTAAATTTAGAGGGCGTTCTCATATCAGACAAGTCAGAGCTTTGATAGGGGAGATGTATGTTATAAGAACTAAAGGTCCTAACATTATGTTGCGTCACTCTGTAACAAGTGGAATTGAACCCCAACCTGCACTTGGATGTATTGCACGGACTTATAAACATGGACACGGCATGTAACGTATACGTCCTATCCGTAGATGATCGCCACCGGCTGGGACAAAAAAGGCGCACCTAGATGGCCACCGCGAAGCTCTAAATCGTCAGATTTGACGACGACTCTGTAATATTTTAAGCAAAAGTTAAACTGCAATGCGTGAAGTGATTTTGACCTTGCCTTGCAATATTTCAGAAGTATTTCAACATTCTTGCAAGAAATGGTAATACACTTGAGCAAGTCCAAACTTGCACACCAAACCATAGCAGACAGCCATCTTGGTGCTTTTCCTCACACGTACGGTAGCCAGGTAGCTACAATATACCGTGCAGTTTGCTCTGTCCATGTACAGGAAGTCCGTAGTCGATTGACAGAATGGAGATGGTAATTACCGGAACCTTTTCCTAAATTTCAATATTTAATAATTATGAAACGCCGCTTCAATCATTGAAGTCTTTTGACAAACCAGTAAATGTCATCTATGACTGACTTTGTGATTGATTCTTCGTTATGGTGTTACTGACATATATGAGCCTTGTCCTGTTGTTTCATCAACTACCTTTCGTAATGAAGCTTTGACGATATCCTGGAAGCAATGAATGTTTCAATGATGATGGATATACCGACATAATCTGCGTTGATGAACTTAAATTTGGTCATATCGTTTAGGTGTTCCCCGGTAGAGCAGTTCAGTTGACAAAGGCTGAGAGGAACAGAAGGCAAATGATGATTATTTTACCAGGCCGGGACCGTAGTCTGCGCAAAAACCCTCAGGGGCAGTTCAAACACCGACTAGTCTAACGTGATGACTGGGATACTTAATTTTGAACTACAAACTTCTTTCAAAATTTACTTTTCTCTTTATTATGACAAAATATCCGTCAAAATGTAAAAACACTGTAATAAAAATCTTTACAGTAAAATTACCAGCTGCCTCTGCCATTCAATGTCCTGCGCAAAGCTACATGCTGTATTCCACAAGGAGGTGGAAATCCTCAAAAGAAGGCTCTTAGAGCGGGAACAACTTGAGTCGAATCGACACCCGCTATAGGTTATATCTATGACAGGCTCGACATATGATTCTCGCGCAAACAATGGGTACAAGGTAGTGTGTCTTCTGACTGCAACAATAACATTCACCGCTGACCCTTCCCCATATCAGAGTCCCTGATTACCTAGTCTAGTGCCTGATTAACTCGCGCCTCTGTGGATGCCGCCCTTCTGTAGTTGGTAATCGTGGTGATGGGCTGAATGAAAAAACTTTGTCCGCTACGTGGGCCACTGATCACTCGCCTGAATTCTTGAAACAGATCGTAGTTCTTGCTATCAAATGCAGGTATATTTGTATCAGTTTGGCGCTTCTCAAATGCGTAACTTCCCGTTTTCTTATGTTCTGTGTCGACTCTCACACGTATGAGAGATATGAAGACTGGAGTAAATAACGGGAAATTAGAGTAAGTCCATGTAATTGATTCAAACTTCACACGGCTGGGAATATCTGGCATCATGCATTTTGATGTACCTTGCTCGTGTGTACCATGTTAACAATGTATGCGTACAACCTATTTCGAAGTGCAACAATTTAGACGCTTCTTAGTTACAAAAATGGAATCATTTCACAATGCCGAACTGAAATCAGTGCAGCTAACACGGCTCTTCATTTTGCTTACAGTTTTCATGGAGAAGTAAGCAAACTAATGAAAAGCCCAAAGCTAGATTGTGTTCGAATCCGCCAATGTTCTTCAACCACGCATTGCGTTAAACTGTTTTATGACTGTTCTTTTATTCCATGTAGGCCTAGTCTACTATTCACACATGCTATAAAATTTTAATGCGGCAGCTGCGGGAATCATTTCAAAAACCTTCCATGCGTAAAAAGCGTCAATAGGTGAGCAAGTGGAATAAATGATATATGAATAACTATGGAATAAAGAACTACCACTTTTCAGTTTTGATTTAGGTGACTATTAGAGAGAGCATCTCCGATGTTTGACGAGACCGCCATGTTCAGAACACAGATAGGCTATCTACAATGGGAGGGTGGCTTGAAGTGTACCTCAAGTCAAAAAAAAAAATATATATATATATATATATATATATATATATATATATATATATATATATATATATATAAACTCCTTTCGACGACACGGCTGGTACCTTTCCATGTAACCGTCCGAGGTGTAATACATGTCCAGTTGTCGGCAAACACGACCTCGTCAACATTTCTGGCCCCAACGGCAACAGCTTTATTGTCAAACAAAGATTCTCCTGCATTTCCTCAAATGTAGTGTATATTTTAGCTTGTGGGAGATGTAACTCGTTGTATGTGGGAGAGACCAAGCGCCGCCTCGCGGATCGAGTCACCGAGCACCTTAGGTCCATCAAACAGAATCTCCATGGATACCCGGTGGCTGCACATTTCAATCCCGCTTCACCTTGTTCAATACAGCATTTAACCGTTACGGCAGCTGTAATGTGCCGAGGCTCCGATCGTGACCGCCTTAGTGCTGAAAACCGACTGATCATGAGGCTAGGTACTCTCGCTCCACACGGGCTTAACGTTAGAATTGACCTTTTATAATATTCACCCCCTTTTTGTACCAGTTTTTACTCCTTTTACACTTACCCGTTCGTGCTCATTTTTTTCTGTGTAGGCCTTATTCACAATTTTTTTTCCGGAGCTAGTTTTTGTCTCCTGTTTTCCCTTTTTTAAGAACATGTTCGATATTTACGTGCATTTTTTCATCAAGGACGCTCTTTTACTTTTTTTGATTTGTGTTTCATCCTTCGCACTCATGTTTTCTGACAGTCACTTTCGTCCGGTTCTGTTTTTACAGCGATCGCTTCGGATTTGATGTTTGTCGTGTCCAATTGTTACTGTTGGTTGTTCAGTTTGGTTTTTGCCACCTGATGAAGGGTTTATACCCGAAACGTCGTGGAGTTTTCTGCAAACTTTTAAGCACTTTTTACTACCTCTTTTCGACCTACATATATATATATGTATATATATATATATATATATATATATATATATATATATATATATATATATATATATATATATATATATATATATATATATATATATATATATATATATATATATATATATATATATATATTTAAGATCATGAAAAATAAAACATAAGAGTTAAATCCCATCTTCATAGGACATTCCTGAGCTGAGATATAAAAAGTTGAAGTTGAAAACAAATTGGTCCATTGCGCAATAATTTGTGACTTTCTTGTTGTATAACTCACATAAACTGCTTTGTTTTCCTTTAAAATTAAAAATGTTTTTATGACCTTGAACACATCCTGTTTGCTTGCATGGCATATTGCAGGGAGATGGGCTCAATTCATTACATAAGCCCATGAGATTAAAAATGCTATCGCACCCTGTTACAAAGTGAAGTAACTTTCAGAAAAACAAAGAAGTACGAAGAATGTAATTTGAGTAGTACAACAATGACATCACAAACTATTGTTCAATACACCATTTTAACTTGAGTGAATAAACTTCAAAATTTTATATCTCAGCTCAGGAATATCCTATGAAGATGGAAATTGGACCGTTAGAAATAATTTTTCATGCTCTTTAATATATATGATTGAATCTTATGACTTGAGGTACACTTTAAGCCGAAAAAATCTTATGTGAATGCGCTATGAAGGCGTCTACTTACAGTTTTGGGCTCTCCTACCGATCATGTTAATAAGGAAAAATGATTTACTAGATTTCTAAATGTCACGCTCTTGGTGTGCCATATTTGATTAGGAATCATAAAATCAATTTTTCGAACATAATATCATAAAGAGTTATTGATATGTTTAGCACATTTCAGAATATACCAGTAATAACCAAAGCTTGTGACTGAGACCATCTTTCTCTACTTCAGTTTCTTCATGCACTGCAAATTTTAAGGTAAAATTTATCACTATGAAAAGTGGAACGCCAAATCTAGTGAATCATTTGTATATTTACGAAATAACCCACATACAAAGGCCATGACACAGGTGGTTTACCAAAATTATATACGGTACGGTGCATTAGTAGTTTGATGTAAAATTCCCATAGCTCTGTTATCACCTCCTTTGGGAAACATCACACGATTTAGTTTTGATTGTGAAAAATGGACCCGTTACGCATCATACATCATACATTACGATGAAGACAGACTATTCAGACATTGTCTTTTTTCTTAATATTATATTTCAAAATTTGACACAGTAATAATTTTATATTACACATATATAGAACATCTGTGTTAGACGATAATCCATTATGTAAACCGATTGGGAGATGGTTCCCATAATTCCTCGCTTTGACTTAGTGATGAACGAGATAAAAACATTTTAATAATAATTACAAAACCATCCACCAAACGCTCACCATAAACAATGGCAGTAGATTCATTTGCCCAAGGTATTCCCTCTAAGAGAAAGTGAATTTTAAGTAGAGCCTGTAGGTTCATGCATGTCATTAAGTAAGTTCAATGCATGTAACTTAAGTGAGTTCAATCAAAACCGTGGCAATTAAACCAGGAAACGTTAAGCAGCATGGATCCTGCATTAATACAGGATAATACACGATCGGAGGGTTAATGCAAACAATGCACGAGGGTGCAGTCCGATTGCATCCAGCTGTATGCAGTGTGAAGTGCAGTATCCTTTTCTTATGCACAGGCCCAAAGTTGTTAACCTTGCTAAATCATACACAAAATAGGCATATTTTAAGTTAAAAGACTGAAAAATTAAACTGTCCTTTTTAAATAACCACGTTAAAATAGCGCAACCCCTTCCGAGTAAACTGGACTGAGTAGCCCAAGACGAATGCGTTTATCCATTCGCGTGAATTTATGGAATAACGTACGGTCACTTTGTCCAATGGAAGTTGAGATTATTACAAAACATGAATAAGCAAACAACAATAAATTTAAATGTTCTTTTTGAATGATACCTTAATGTGGAAGCAGGCTTTTATATAAGATTAGCCGAAGTTCTTATATTGGATCAAGTTTTGGACCACCAATGATCTGATTGGCTCGTTAAAGCCACAGTGCATATTAAAGCGACTCATTGAGTTGGTTCATGAAATTCAACAAGTTTTTCCAAACCTGTTAAGTTTTCTCCACATACCAATGGCAAGTGGCCTAACTTAGACAATCCTCATATCCTACACACAAATAACTGTTTTATGAGTCAGTACTGAACGGTTCAGTCCGGCTTTTAAAAACTCGTGACCAGACACTTTTTTTCAAATTATACACAAAACCGTTACAAGTCAAGACACCACAAAATTCAAAATTTTCACTTTTTCCGTGACTATTGGATATGAAATTTGACCCATCATGCTAACTGTAAACATGTTCATCACACACGATCAATGTTTTTCAATTTTAGTGACAATTGTCATTCTGATCAAAATCTTTGATACATCAAAATTGAGTTCTGGCCATGGCCCATACTCCAACCATAAAAAGAAGGGAAAGATTGCCAAAAAATTGACGATTCTTCAATACATTTCAAAGTAACTTTGATCCACCAACAGTTGCTTAATGAAATTGGTTCAATTAATTCGCCATCAGTGTTCTCCACACACGATCATTTTTTCGTCAATTGTTCTATATGAATTAATTGATATCAATAAATTGATGAAAATTTAATCGTGTATGGGGCCTTAAGGATGAAAGCACGAATTTAATTGAGAACTAAGCTTCGAAGGGAAGTGATATCAATATAAGTCACTTTTACTACGTTTATTTTGTTATCAAATGCTTGTCAAATATAACAGAGCCACTTTGTACACAAAAGACCTACATATGAGGGTTTTGCAATTTTGCAATTTTTATCTGCAATAATTGAAAGAGAAAGATGTTTGGACACATGAGAAATTGGTGAAAAACAACATTTGCCAAACCATATTCTAATCATTTAACATACTTGATTTCATTCATTCGACATAAACCAAAAGCCTTCATTTCCACGGATAATAAAAGTTCAAACAAATAACGTGATAAACTACGCCTGACTTCAAACACTTTCTTTCCTTGTGAGATTTCACATAATATACAAAATCCTTTCGTATCACGGTCTGGTGAGCATATTAGGGAGTTGCTTTTATTTCGCAGCACATAGGGCCGGTCACACATGAATGATTAAGGATAGAATATTCATTTAATGTTTGATAGTTTCAGTTAAAATATTTTCTATCTCTGGTCTAATATGATTTCTATCAGGGCACTACGAAAATGGAATGTTAGCTATTTCGTGACGTCATATCCACATACAACCTTTATCGAAAACCTCGACTAAGACTGGCTTTTGCACAGATCAAATCACGTTGTTGAGCGATGTGTGGCGCATAATGATGGCTGCAGTTTGTCATGAGGCTAATTAGGGTCAGATATCTACATAACATGACCACAATTAGAATAAAGTTTGCATGGTCAAGTGGTTGGAATATTCGACTTGCAGTCGGGAGGTCTAGAGTTCGACTCCTGGTGGGATCATGCCGAAGAATTTGAAAACGGAACCAACTGCCCTAGTGTTTGATGTTAAGCATAATGCAACGGACACAACCACAATAAAGGCCGTTAAACGTCATCTAATTAACTCAGAACAAAGTTTGAATAAAACTTCTGATCCGAGTTAGGTAATTTAATTTCTGATTTCGGATTGAAAATCGCTGTAGTGTGACCGGTCCATATGTCTTCTTAGGACTTCACATAAACTACATATATTATCAAATCATATTGATTTGACTAGTACTCCATATCCAACAGAAATATCGGTTCGGGTTTCGGATCGAAAATTGCTGTAGTGCAACCTGCCCTTAATACAGGATTTCCTTATGTCTGTTCAGGGAGCTTTTCAAATCCAGACCACTGGTCTGTTTGAGATCTCATATTTTTTTTATTATCACATCACTTCGAATTTCGTGGTATATAATTTCCGATATTTTCAAAGATAATAAATGCAAGTAGGAGTGTTTCATGATGCAATGATGCATAGACTAAATAATAAACACAAAGTCATTCTAATTTACAGCAGATCTAACAAAATTTTTGTATTTTCAAGAAGTGAACTTTGCTTATCGACTTGGCAAATGTAATTGGTTTCCGGTAGAGTGCAAAAATATGTGTGTATGTGTAAGGTGTTATTACACAAACATAAAGTACAAACATACCTATTCCAGTCGCCATGGTGATACCAGAATTCAAGCTTATGTCGAAATATAGATCCAAAATTCAACATCAGAGCTTAGACTTCATCTGTTCATTATGGCAACTGTATACATGACCTAATTTAGAAAGCATTCTCCCATAATGGCACTCAGTTTGTCAATTATAGTGAGAGAAAACGAAAACAAACGTCTACGTTAAGGTTGAAAGTGGCGAGTTATTTCAACGTATCTTCACTTAGCGAGATATTATCCGAGGAGCAGACTGATGCCAGTTTCGCTTCCAAATAGTGACTGTACAAGAAAACAATTTTACGCCATTTGACATTGATAAAGAATCGTTAAGAGTTTGTATGCTTGTATTTAACATAAAATTGTATGACTCTATCACCATGAATAAATGGTCAGATACCGTACTTATCTGCCGGATGATATTTTTCCAAACAACATTTCACAAAGAGGTATATCAAGACGGCGAGCAACCTCCAGTCATGTCTGTTTAAATATTTCCGAAATTTGTCAAATGTTACACCATTTTGTATCGCATCACCCCTCCCCCGAGATTCCTCTCCCATGACAGCATCAATCAAATCGTGCGTCGCTCTATAGGAACTTCATGCGACACGTCATTGGTATACCAGCATGGGGGTTCAATTTGCAGGTAAAGGTTTGTCATGCGACAGATGATTTACACTGTGCATGTGATTTTTCAGTTCAACTCCTTTATTGTGAATATGGACAAATCGACAGATGTTAGAGTGGGCTAGCATCTCAAATCCTAATCTTCCCAGTCGTGACATAACCTCCTGTTGACTCCAAAATGCATGACGTCATGATTGCACCATCTATGCCAGTTGTTATTTTGAGGCGAATAGCATTCTTTAATTAATCCACTATTATTAAAAGTTTTCGGAAAGTTTGCTGCACACACAGAGTGTCATCGTCACCAGAGGAGGATCAAAACGCCTATTGGCTCATAGCTACTTTAAATGTTTCGCGTTAAGGATCTACTGAAGGAAAATACAAATGTTTGATAACTTAACACACGTGTGTCTACGCAGACAGAGGAAAATTGTACACTGCCCTCGGTCAGGTAGATAAAAATGTTACACTGCCCTAAATAACGTATCTTTGTCTACCAAACCTTCGCTTTTCGTCACACATTGCTAACACAGAATGAGTTGTCCCTACTAATATTCGCCACGCTGTTTGAATTACTGGGAGTGCCACCGCTGTGTGTAGGGGGAGGTCCAGTTCTCACAGACCCCCATTTTTCTTTCAAACCTCGGCTACAGCAAATAGGACTGATGGCCTTCATGAGGCCCACTCGGTAGTGTTTGTTTTTGAAAAAATAGATTAAAGGGTTGAGACAAGAATTACAAAGTGACATAATGACTGTTATGTGATAGATCGGGGTGTTGAAAGGGAGGTCTGCCCCCATGTTGTAAATGAAGAAGAAGAATTGATTTGGCGCCCAACAAATGGCAAATGTGATGACAACGATGAGGAGTGTATTACTCAATTCCTGTGCTGTCTTCAATTGCCAGACTTCCCTTCTCCTTGCAGACTTAGCTCCAGGAACTAAACGGAGAAAAGAAAAAGAGAAAGTTGAATCATGATGCACGGTACATGAATGTAGTGGAAATATATGGACACTGTAAAAAGTCTATTCAAATCTGTAAAAGATCTAATTTAACCGGAGTGGGCACTGAATAAGAATCTGCAGATAAAAAATGATAAGATTCGGTTCAGAAATGAATCAATTCTATATAGTTCATTTTTTAAATGGACAACTTACTATTCAGTGCCCATCTGATTAGTTTCTATTTCAAAGGGGGAAATCCAGTCACCCCAACTTGAAGTAGTAAAATAGACTGTCTTGTTTCATGATTGGCTCTTGAGAGTCCTGTGACGATATTTTTATTTCTCAAATGTGAAACTTAACAGGAGCCTGCTAGGCTTCAAATATGCAACATTGAAGTCCTAAAATATTACGAAAGATATACTTTAAAGACAAATGAGAAGAACGTAGTGAGATTTATTTGTTGCTTCAAAATAAGCTTGGGACTACAGAAAGCCTATAGGCTATTTCTTGGGCATCAACATAAGCCTAAGCATGTGACATCAAGTACGCAACATTACATTGGATGAACAAATGTAGTGGAAATAGCCTACTGTAAGTGAATGACTCACCTATAGTGAGTGAATACTGGTCAACTCTTCGTTCACGTGATGGCAATGGCAATGCTTCACTTCTCGCGGAGGGAAAATACTAGTACAGTAAAGGTTCGGTTTCACTGCACAAGTGATATACTACATACATCTGGTTTGCGGACTGGGCGAGGTTGCCAAATTCTTGTTTTGTTTTGTTTTCATTTGATCCTCCCTTGCGGGAACTCGGCAACGACCCAATGAAGGGGTATTAGCGCCATGATTTGTAGCCCAATACTAGGTCACATGCATAAAACATGGTCGCAGGGGACCGTGACAAGAATCAGCCAAACAATGGCAGAACATAGGCTAAGTCAATTTCGACTGCTCTGTTCGGTGGTAGGTTAACTATAGTTTCAACTTTGAATTCGTTCAAGGCTTCCAAGTTTCTTTTACTTCTTCTCTGATTTTTTGGGGGGACGTCCCCTCGCATCGGCGTCCGCAGAAATTTTTACAGGGGGCAAGGTCATTCATGGATGATTGAATTGTGTACACTATCTAAGCAAAGCGCCACAATCGGTTGGCGCGGAGCGTCCAAAAAAAATTCGGGCCTTACAAACCCTCCAGATGGCCGGAAACGACACTTGGCGAGTGTTATATAAGCTGCATGTACCCACGCAGCCATGAAACAGGAATTTCATGTCTGTAACTTTTAGATTTTTAGGATTTTCAATGTTAAAAATTGTTGAAGGGAAATCTGCCTCTCTGTCACGGCCTCGCACGCCTATGCACGATAAAACTTACGCTGTCAAACAGCCTATATAGGCCTATATCCGTTACCCAATTATGAATCATACCCCCCCCCCCCACAACATTCACCTTGTATATCCCAATTGCATCCGCGCGTCGCCACTTGAGACCAGCATGGGACTTAACCAAGACCAACGCATTAAGCAATAGTCGGATGCCATATGCACATACCTGACAACTAGTACAATTTTGGCATAGTTTTTACAATTACAAATTTCCAATAGATGTCACGAATGATGGTCCCCAAATTACGATTTCACTATTCAGCATACCATCTTCTCTTTTATTGCTTTTCCTGGTCAATTGTCCGCATATTTCACGAGTAGAAAATGACGCTGTGAGTGAAGATATTTTGATGATTTATTTTTAATTTTTTTATTTCAATTTTTAATTTTTTCACAAGTTTGAATTTCCAGGGGGCACTTTCCAGGGGGGCAAGTTTCCCCTTGCCCCCCTTCCGGACGCCCATGTCCCCTCCCTAAGAAATTTAGGGGGGACGTCCACTCGCTAAGAAATTTAGGGGGCACGTGTCCCCCCGTCCCCCCCCCCCCCCCGCTTCCGCCGCCAGTGGAACTTTGTATCAAAATGTGATCGTTCCTCTGGAACTTTTCTGTCCAAGACCTCTCTGTACAATATTAATTACGAAGAAAACGGAAAACGTTGGGGTCATATCAACATGTTTTGTTTCAAATGAAAAAATACAGGTAATGTTAGCACGGGAGTTACTACGCGAGGTAGTACTTCAATGATGTAATGTCCTAAATTATTTTGCAATGGACTGTTTTGATTTGATAATTTTTTCCTAATTATAGAGTTCAGGTACACTTCAACGTTATTTCAAGATCAGTTCCCTCACATTTCTGAAGCAACAGCTAAATCTCCCAATTTTCTTCTTATTTCTCTTCAAAGTATCTTTCATTATATTTTAGGACGTCAGTATTACATATTCAAGGTAAACCCAGCAGAAACTTCTAGTAAAATTTACGTTTGAGGAGAAAATATGTTGTAACATGACTCTAAAAAGCCAATAATGAAACAGGCCAGTCTACCACACTAGTACTTCAAATTTTCTTCTTCGCATATTAAATAATTTTGATTAAGATTTATGACCGACGCATCAAGTTTTTAATTTGACCTCAAATGACCTCTGACTTCCAACTTCTCATTTTGAAAATATGATGGGTCTTTCATCATGCATCCTTCTATCTTGAGACCTGTTATACAAAAACAACGTCACGAACATAAACTCGTACACACACACATGGTGATTGAACAGTTCCACTTCCTCTGTCAGCAACATTAGCAGTGAAACCATGGAGATTCACACCCTGAAGAAGCAGAGAGAAAACCTCTCCCCCACATTATTTTTCAAGTGCTGCAGTGAACTGTGTGCTTACCATCTTTCCAATGCAGGCGCAGCTTAACCTAGAAGACTGATGAGGTGTAATATTGCAAGCCAAAATTTTGGTGCTCGATCTGCGTCAACTAATTGTGGCGCTCCGCTAAAACCTTGCTGGCACTCACCCCCTCCCCCTCACGATATAGTTACGGGGTTTGCAAAGACAGGTCGGCAAAAAAATATATATAGCGATAACGAAGGAAGAAGATCTTACTCACCTCTTTCCAGATTAGCCGCACTTATTTCCTTATTCTCGAGAAGTTTTGCTTTTCCTTTCAACTCGGAAATCATCTTTTTATGTGCGAAAAAGTTAAAACTAATAGGAATTATGTAGACAACACAAAATGTATAGACACCGACCAAGCGTTGTATAATTGAATGTGCGTATGGTTGTATACTACACATGCCGTCCTCATTAGCATAAATCATCCAGAAATAGCTGTTTGAAACAATTCCAATTATCCAGCACCCTACCATGAAAAGGATACTTTTACCAGGTGCGAAAATGATCTTATATTGGATTGGATACACAATCGCCACAAACCGTTCCAGGTGCACGCAAACAAGGCTGTAGACCGACGCAAATATCGTGGCCCACAATGGAAACTTGTTGATAAATAATCTACATATTATATCTCCAAACACACTGGACGGTAGTGCTGGGGAACCGGGGAAAAGGTTGAACGGGATTATCCAAACACACGTCAAAAAGTCGGTGAAAGCTAGGTGTATGATAAACTGACTCGTTCTGTTTCGAAGAGAAGGTATGCGAAACAAAACAAAGACAACGAGTGCGTTACCTATGAGTCCAAACGATGCAATGATACCATACGTCACTCTTACAAATACACTACGTTCGATATCGCTCACAGCCCAGCCACTGTTATGAGACTCCTCAAAAGATGGTCCCGTTGAACTTTCTACTGAAGTTTCCCCCATCTCTCGTGATTTGCAGTTCTCGGCTATCTCGGCTGGTACAAAATTGGTCACATTCACTGCAAAAATGGAATTAGCACAAGAGTTGTTTTGACGATACTTACATTAACTGTGACGTAATGAGTGATAGTCCTACACATACCAACACATTTTGATTGGAATAATGCACAAAACACTAATGAAATCACTTTCTGTAATTAAACCACAATATAAGTTCCTTCGATATTACCTGCAATACAGCTAAAGGAAAAATCATGTGTCGTTATTCAGCGCAAATTATTATATACAGTTTTGCACGAAGTATAGCTGTATATGACCCTAACCGGAAAATGATAAGAATCACTTGCAATGAATCTGTTTCTCGTTTAAAAGTTGATAACTATGACAATCTTCCGATTAAACTTCCGAGCAAAAATATCTGTGTAGGTTGTTTCATCTGTGGTAAATACTGAGCGTGTGCATTGCGTCCGTTTGCATATTCCTAGAAAAACGTTTTCATCGAGTTCATGACACCGAAACCTCGTTCTGTGATATTATTTAGCGGGAAGAGGAGTCATTCCTCGTATCATGGCAACAATTCTCCTGTGAACTGATTATTATTAATTTAATATCAACCAGGCCAGTCGTTAAGGAGCAGAATTTGATTAATTTTTGTTAAAAAGGGAACTTTAAACCACAAAATTCAGGTTGGGGGTAAACATTAAAAGTTTATTCGAGGTTTAAGATTCTACATTCCACGTCCACATGTAGGGCTTTTTTTTAATATGAACGCATTCTAAATTTCCAAAATGTTCTTCACTTTTTTCGTCGCGTCTGAAACTAAGATCTTGTAATTAATTTTTTTCACACTTCCTTTTTGGCCAGTTAGCTCACTAGACAAAATAATGAAGATTATTATGTGTTTTGATATTTTGTTTGTAAAGACGGTTTCATGGGAGGAATTCAATCTGAAGTCAACCATTACACTGTCTTAGTCAGCTGGTCAAAAAAGTAGAAAATTTTCACTTGTATAGATTTTAAAAATAAAGGCTCTTAACCAACGGTACTGTATAATTTCCATGTTCACATGTATGTATATACACTGACATGAACAGAACAAGTAAACAGCTATCAGATACGGTGAGGAATTATAATCAGACATCGGCATAAGGGCGTGTGCTATGTGTGAATGAGTTTTAGAACAGATTAGGATACAAAAAGAAACTGGAAGAGCAGAACTATAACATTGTCTTAACACAAAAGTAGAATTACACTAGAATGCAGTATATTATAGGGGGCGATGTGCACTGTTTAACAAGAGTCATCTCACTAGGGAGAAAGCTGAGTCACGTGATGGTTACCTCACCATTGATGAGTGTCAGACTGGTCTTGGGTGTCTTAACAATGGCAAAACTCCAGGGTGTGACGGTCTGTCTGTTGAATTCTTGAAACATTTTTGGCCTATTATAGGCCGGTGTGTCACCGACTCGTTGCATTATGCTTTTGATCATAGTACTTTATCTCATGATCAGGGCCAGGGAGTTATTGCTTTAATTCCAAAGCCAGATAAAGATCACACTCTTATTAAGAACTACCGCCCCATTTCATTGCTAAATACAGACCATAAGATATGTGCCAAGATTCTTGCCACAAGATTAAAGCAAGTGATACCCACTTTAAATAGCAACAACCAAACAGGTTTTATAAAAAAAAAATCGTTTCATTGGAGCAGGGGTGGCACCAGGATTTCCCCGATAGGGGGCCAAGCTCCCCGACAGGGGGGCAGCATATCAAGGCCCCGACAAACGCTTTGAATTAGTCCCGGTGTGTGGCGCAACTCAGTAGATTTTGAGGCGCCCTTAGCGCTCGAAAATTTTGGCTTTCTTTTCTACAAATATCTAAAAATCTTGAGTTTATTTTGAAGACAAAATTTAAAATTTTTGAAAGAAATTTGGATTTTGTGAGGACAATTTAAAAGTTGGGATGTTTATTGCAGTGTCGGAGCTAGAGATTTCGGTCAGAGGGGGCGAAAATGGTCTCCAGGGGCGCTTCAAAGAAGTAAATACCCTGAGCCTCAGCACCATCGAAGCCAGGGGTTTTCAGACTTTCCATTTGATTTTCCCCACCTGGTAGAATGAGACTTCTTTGTCATTTCTCCTCATCAAGTTTTTCTACTAAAACATGTTTAAATTTTAATCCATGGGCCTCTGCAGAAGAAAATTCGGGGGGGGGGAGGGGATTCTCTAAGGGGGGACAGCTCCGCGCCACCTTGCGTTTGCGCGGAGCGCAAGAAAATTTTGGCCCAAAATGCCTCTCAGATCGCTCGAAATAGCATTTCTAAAGCCTATTTACTGCATATAAATAGGGGAAAACACTGAGTGAACTGTTAAGGAATGTTGATGTTAAATTTTCTTTTTTTTCTTTATGTTTTCTTCGTATTTTTTCAGTTTTTTTATTTTCCAATTGAGGGCAAGTTCCCCCTTTGCCCCTACCTGCGGACGCCCATGTTTCTTCCTCCCTTTCACATTCCTAGTTAATAGCACGCAATGTTACAGAGGAAAAATTTATGGAAATTAATCACCGGTAGGTGTACATTTTTGGCATCTGGAATCAAGATAAGTACACGAAGAAACATTCATTGACGTAATTTACATCATGTGACCACTCTGAAATAGCCATTAAGTAAGTACATTGACAGAAGTACCGTATCGAAGACAAAAGGTCTGCTTGGCTCTCTAGATACCGAATTCATAATAAATAAAAGTAGCCTAAACCTAGCCTTGTTAGATGCAATTTTCTACCTTTTTAGGCCACGAAAGTACAGAAATAAGCATTTTCATGGGAATATCGTGAAGTGTCAGAAATAACCATTTATCATGAGAATGGTCACTTGAAGAAAAGCAAAATGGGAACTGCTCATTAAAACTCTTAAGCCATTACCACTATTATAACAGTGTTATTTTATTTTAACCTGAATGTTCTCTTCAAATGATTTTGAAAAATGTTGTGGAAGCCATTTTGGTATCTTTATAACTCTTTTTATTGTCTATGTTGACAATTATCCCCGACAACAAGAGGGCTATTTGCTCTACAATTATTGTTGCGCCCTTTGCATTATCTTTTTTTGGCCGGGAGGGTGAATTTAATGACAGTCTGTGTATTTTGTAAGCTTTAATCACACTTGGTGTGGAAGCAATTAATCTAGCGCAGCGACAACATTTATTAGTGCGCATAGAGCATGAACATACGTTTTGGCAAAACCTATCCCATTACTACAGAAGACCCTTTTCATCAGAATAAAGGGCAGATAGTACAGTTACTGGTGGCTGTTTGAGCATTTTGCTATCTGGACCTTAAAACAACGCTATAAAATTATGTCTTTTGCCAACAATTTTGGTCCGTCGGGAGGCGACCGCCCCCTCTGACCATATGGCAGCTCCGCCACTGGTTTATTGAAGAATCTGTCCTTCATATGGGCAAAATCAAAAACGTTATATAGGCGACAACTGAAAATCTTTTTGGGTTACGCACTTAATCGTAATAGGCTTACGCACTAAGGCTTCAACACGGCACTAGAAGTTTGCCGAAAAGTTTTTTTTCCTTTATTGATCGAAGATTTGAAAATTAAGAGCTTATTTAATTGGAGAAATTTTGGAATTTAATGTAAGAAAATTTGGATTTTTCGTACGGTTATAACGAAAAATTTGGGAGCTGCATCATGATATGGCTTTCGAGAGCAAAATAAGGTAGAATGTTGCGGTGATTAACAGAGTTGGCTTTGGTAATTTATTTTACTCAGTATTCATCGAAATTAGAAAATTTTACCACTTTTAACAACCTGAAGCTTATATAGGAGAAAATTTGTAATTTTAGGATAGATTTTTGGGTAATATGAAAGGATCTAATCTTCTCATAAGAAAATTGAAGTAGGGGTGATCTGTAGTTTTCAGTGGCGGCGGAAGCATAAAAATTTAGGGGGGACAATCAGTGAACAAGATGGAATGGTTGGACTCGTGAAACGAACCCTATGTGCGCGTAGCGCACAACACGAGCGCGAAGCGCGAAGTCCCACTGGCGTGGGTCCAGGGCCCGCTTTGCGTTCACAGTTAGCCTAGGCTATTTCCTGACCGACGCAGAATTTAACGTAGGCCTACGTATAGCCTAGGCCAAATAATGTCCGAGTTCACCTATCCTAACCTGAGTGTCACAGAACGAGTTATAACACAACAGTATAAGCCTAAGCATGTGACATCAATTACGCAACATTACATTTGATGAACAAATGTAGTGGAAATAGCCTACTGTAAGTGAATGACTCACCTATGATGAGTGCATAGGCGTACGGGAGCATTTCAGTTTGGGGGCAGAGGATTCTCTGCCCGAATAATGTAATTCTGCCCGAAAGACTATCTAAGCGGAGCGCCACCATCAGTTGGCGCGGAGCGTCCAGAAAATTTTGAAAAATCGCAACCCCTCAGACAGCCAGAAATGGCCTTTCCCAGGCTTATAAGCAGAATCAAAGCCGTCGATATTTTGAACTTTCGTTTCCAGTAAAATTTTCACCAAAAATGAGCAAATCTACAAAAGGTCAGAAAACTCTCAAATGAAATGTACCACTAACCATTGGATGACTACATTAAGCTGTAATCATTGGAAAATGAGTTTGCTTGCGCGTTCTACAAACTATTTTACGTCACGCAGCATGAGATTATCATCAATATAATTTTGAAAATTGAAAAAAAATCAGAAACCCTCGAAAATCCCAAGGCTTCATAATATAATGATATACCGCACCTGGGAATGTATAAAACAATACCTGGTCTTGTATCTTTCGGTGGAAAACTGTATAACGGAATTAAAAACATGAGTACCGTATGTCTGTGACTCTGTTGCGACTCTTGCCCGAATTCCAGTTCCACTGAATTGATACAACTGTCTATATGACTCGACCCGAACTCCCAACTATATATAAATGATTTTTCTACTAACGCCGTTTGAGAAAAACCCGGCTTGTCACGTTGCTAGATATTTTTACATGAATTTGTGGGCAGACTTACTTGCAGATCTGTTCACACGAAATTCGTATGAGTGAGCAAACAAGCTACGCTGATTTGTTTAACATTGCCCGAAATTCGGCTCCACAGCACTGCAGAGTTAAAAAGTTTCGCACAATTTTAAGGGGATCATTTTGAAAAGGACAAAATCGTCATCTCATTCATATGCTTCTCAAATACCTCTCGACCAAGTACGTTTCATCCTTCTGGTGACTATTGGTGATTGTCATTTATTGATATGGTGCGTCACAAGATAGCTTTTGATTGATTTGTTCGGGCAAAATTTTGGGGACTGTATACATCCTCTCTCCCCTTATAATCTGGCAACTAAAAATATCCCAGAACTTGTTTTGCAACTTTTGCCCGTATATTGTGTCATTTCGGGCAAAGGTTTGCGCAAGAATATGAAGTGAGGCTGAGAAAAATTGTTTTTTCATAAGTTGTCCGAATGTGTCGCAAATTTTGGTATCTTCTAGAGTTTTCATGAAAATTGTACCGTGACCATGATGTTTTTTTATTATTTTTTCGGCCAAGTGTTTGAAGGAATTCGGGCCGCCTAGGAGTTTTCTGTGTAAGTAGCAACAAACCAGGTTTCAAGACTCAAACGGCTGTCCGAATTTTTCCAGATCCCTGCCCGAATTTTAGGGAAAACTGGGGGGGGGGGCAGCCTGCCCCCTGCCCCCCCTCGTACTCCAATGGATGAGTGAATACTGGTCAACTGTTCGTTCACGTGATGGCAATGGCAATGCTTCACTTCCCGCGGAGGGAAAATAATAGTACAGTAAAGGTTCGGTTTCACTGCACAAGTGATATACTGCATACACCTGGTTTGCGGACCGGGCGAGGTTGCCAGATTCTTGTAATGATTTGTAGCCAAAAACTAGGTCACAGGCATAGAGCATGGTCGCAGGGGACCGTGACAAGAATCAGCCAAACAATGGCAGAACAGAGGCTAAGTCAATTTCGGCTGTTCTGTTTGGTGGTGGGTTAACTATAGTCTCAACTTTGAATTGGTGCAAGGCTCCCAAGTTTCTTTTACTTCTTCTCTGATTTTTTGGGGGACGTCCCCTCGCTAAGAAATTTAGGGGGGGGGACGTGTCCCACCGTCCCCCCCCCCCCCGCTTCCGCCGCCAGTGGTAGTTTTGTTGGGGTTACCTAATATCATCATGCAGATTAAGGCCCTCAGACCATATTGGAGAATTTTCCGGCGGAAAAGGTTTGGCTTCCGGCATATTTTAAGTTAATATTTTAGATATTGACACAGCCGTACGTTTTCAGTTTGGGAATGGGCGGAGTTGTATTTTTTGTCCGAAAAGTGGAATTCTACCCAAAAGACTATCAAAGTGCAGAGTGCAGAAGTTTTGAAAAATTGAGAACCTCCAGACAGCAGAAAATGGCATTTCCGGGGCTCGTAACTAAAAACAAAATAGTCATTGTTTAGAGCATTCTTTCACAATAAAATTTTCACTTCATAATACTGCCCCAAAACGAAGAATAATTTGCAAGCATGATTTTTTCTGTTAAGTAATCTGTTCGACCAAAACACTAAGCCTATATATCTAAGCGGAGCGCCACCGTCCGTTGGCGCGGAGCGTAAAGAAAATTTTAAAAAAATCTAACCCCTCAGACATTGGGAAATGGCATTTCCCAGACTTGTAGTTGTAACTAGAAATGAAGCAGTCGTTATTTGGAGCTTTCCTTTGAAATGAAAGTTTTACTTACACAGAAAAAACCAACTTGCTAAGTGATCAGAAAATCACCAGGTAAAGTTACCACTACAATTAGATGTAATGTTCTCGTCTCTTTCGGGGATAAACTATACAACGGAATTGAAAACATACAAGTGTTTTTGTCTCTATTAAGAATCTTCGTTGTATTCAATTGCCAGGCCCGCTAAATAGATGAGATTTTCTACGTGACTGCCCTAACCCCAGATTATAAATGATTTTACTTCCAACGTATTTGAAACTATGTCATTTAGAAGATATCATTTGATGTCATTTGGAAGATGTCATATGGAAGATGTCATTTGAAGATGCATCGTGACGTGACGTGATTATTGTTTACTCTCTGGTGATGTATAATTTTTGGCTACTATGTGTGCATTCTTAACACCTTTGGAAGACGTGGTTATTCGAGACATCATGCAAGCAGTCATTTGGCCATTTTGGACATTTGGACCGGTGTTGGTGAGGATTTTGTTGAAATCCGTGGCATTCAACCAGATTCAGTTCTAGTCCTCATATCCTAATGAGGCCTAAGCTAGTGTAACGTTAGTGATCGGTTCCAACTCTGTAGCCAAGTGAGCTTTTTATTCCCAGGGCTGTTCCACGTCACTGACCCTCGAAAATGAATACAGGCACTATCCGCCGATCGCAAACAAAAGAAACGATGGAAATTGTTACCACGGTAATACAGAAAGTTCTATCTAGCCCTGATTTCGAACAGAAGCTGCAGGCATGCCTCGACCGAGCCTTGGAAAAGAAAATGGATGACTTTCTTCGAAGAATCGATCTAAACTCTGGTCAAATACACGACATTGGGGTGGCAATGGAGGCTTCTTCAAACGAGAGGGAAAAAAATCCAGGAAAAGATTGCCCCCTTGGAGGAGAGGTGTGATCGGGCTCTTAAAGAACTCAACCAGCAGGGGCAGTATTCGCGCAGAAATTGCTTACATATATTCGGAATAGAAGAAAAAACAAACGAGAACACCGATGAAATAGTAAGAGCATCCTCCATCTGGAATAACCTCCCTAATGAAGTCCAACTCTGTAAATCAATTTCTAGTTTTAAAAGTAAGTATTGCAAGCACTGCATTGAAAAGTATTGATTACCGAAGTACTTCATATATCATTCACCATTCTTATGTTTACTGTATATCGTTTAGGTTAATGTTCATATTTTCCTCTTTGTACTTCTCACAGGGAGTGCTCTGTCCCATAAGCCTACCAAGGTTTTTTTTTAGAGTACTTCCTTTCGTAACTTGCAAAACGTAATTTGTTACAACACTGTACATATGTAAACATTGTGATTATTGGTCGTTACGATGAAACAAATAAATGAAATGAAATGAATTGTCACTTTACAAGGTGGTTTCAAATGAATTTTAGGACTCCCCGACGAAATTTGATTTTCTCAACAACAAGAGGAGGGCAGCCTTCTCCGACGAGGGCATGACCTTGCGGATTGGAGATGGGATGGGGGATAGCTAAGCTAGAGAGAAGTGATTAAAACAAATTCGCAATGCATTGAAATAGCTTTACAAAAGAAAAAATAGTTCATAAAAAAGGTTCATGATCATCAATCAAGTAACTTCAGTCCTTTATGTTCATTTTTAAGTCTCTCCGTAGGAAACTGCCGTCCTTCCCCGACGGGAGAGGAGATAGGACAAGGTACATGGAATGAGGTATAAAGGAGCTAAGGAGAAGTGATTCGAAATCAATTTTGATATGTATTAAAAAAGCATTCCAAAACAAAAAACATGTTCAAGATCACCCATCCAGCAACTTCGGTCTTTGTAGGGTTTTTTTTTATTAATTTTTCATACTTTTAGGTTCCCCGACGAAACCGCCTACCTTCCCCGACGATGGGGGGGGGGGCAGTACTCCCCGGCGGGGCAATGGCCCCGTCCCCTACCCCCAACCTTGCTGGCGTCACCCCTGCATTGGAGAAAATATTCGTTGTGTTTTAGACACTATACAATATTGTAATTCCAACTCAGTGTCAGGTCTGTTGATATTTGTAGATTTTGAGAAGGCATTTGACATGTTAAACTGGGATTTTATTTACTATTGCCTGAACTTCTTTCGCTTTAATTCTGGTTTCATTCAATGGGCTGCTTGTGTTTACAATAAATGGTCACTCTTCAACGTTTTTTTAATATTGTAGGGGAGTGAGACAGGGCTGTCCGTTAAACCCTACCTCTTTATAATATGTGCAGAGGTGATGCACTTAATGTTACAGAACAACTCATTGATCAGGGGTATAAGTATTGGAGATTGTGAAATCAAATTGCTGCAGTAGGCAGACGGTACCACTTTTTCTTGGATGGGAGTTGTGTTTCTGTGTGTAAAACTTTAAAAGTATTTAAAACTTATGAAACGCTATCAGAATTAAAAATTAATTACGATAAAACCATTATTTTTCCAGTAGGACCACTGATTCATACTACACCAAACTTTATGCTAGGACTTCCCTTCACATGGTCTGATGGACCAGTCACCTCATTGGGTATTACTTTTTGTAATGACGGGGACAGCCTATTTCGTCTAAACTATGTGAAGAAACTCTCCCCTTTAAAATCTACAGTTCGTATTTGGTCCTACCGGGATTTGGCCCCAGTAGGCAAAATTACCTTGGTAAAGACTTTTGCAATATCCCAATTGGTATTTTTTCAAGTTCTTCCAGACCCACCGTCTCAATTTGTCACTGAACTTGAATCGATCCTGTCAGATTTTATTTGGTCTGGAAAATCCGATAAAATCAAACGAAGTACTATTATTAGGTCTAATACAATTGACCAAGGAAGGTTGAATTCTGTTCATATCCCCAGTTTTATTGATGGTATCGAATGCACCTGAGTGAAAAGGTACTGTGATAACAGAAAAACCTACTGGAAAGTGTTCTTCGATCTAGTCTTAAAAAGTTTGCCGGAAAAGATTTATTTCAATGTAATTTTAAGGACACAGATATGATTACTGAAAACAAATTTGTTAGTTATGTCGATAGTGTCAATGTTTGTCATGCCTGGTCGCATAGTAACTTCAAAGAGCCTATAAGTAATCTATGGAATCAAATTATCTGGAATTACACCAATATTAAGATTAACGGTAAACTATGTTTTTATAAAGAGTGGTATGACAAAGGAATATTTCAAGTAAAAGATCTTTGTTTGGGAAAACAACACCTTCCACCCCTTCAGGTCTTTCTTAAACAAGTTTTATTTGACTTACTGTCCGTTCAACCTGTATTTTGGAATTATTTCGGCAATTCCAGCTAACTGAAAAATGGTATCACAAGAGGCTGGAATATGTAATGAGGATGAGTGTTTGTATCAAATGTTGCATCAAACCCCTCTCCTCTCACGCATTTGCTATAAACGCTTGTTGAGAAAAGTTGCCACCCGTCTTTCAGCTCAAACTAAGTGGAACTCCGTCTTTAATTATACTGAAGATGAATGGAGATTCATCTATTCTTCCCCTTTCAGTTCACTCAGAAGGAACAAGTAAAGCTGCAGTTTTCCAGTTACGTTTTTTACATCGAATTCTCGAAACTAACAACTTATAATTAAAAATGAGAAAAATAGACAATACACTCTGTAACTTTTGTGGCACAGAGAATGAAACAATTGAACATTTTTTGGGCACTGCAATGTTATTTCTAGTTTTATATTGGATGTGGAACTCACACTGCTCGGGAAGCATTTTTTTCTCAAAAGAAGATATTTTCTTTGGTTTTAGACTGCTCCAAACTCACCCTTAAAATTTTTAATCTACCGCTTACAGCATTTTATTTCCCAGGCAAAGTTAAGCAATGAGGCACCAAATTTGACCAAGTTTCTTCATAGCTTTAAATTTAAATTGCAAGTGGAAAAACTATTTCAGGGAAGATCAATAACAAAAAGGTTTATTCCTTATGCAAAGTTACAGTCCGTTTTTAATACAAGTGCCTTTTTGAGAGAATAGGATGTTATTAAATTCAAGTTTGAGCTTCAACGATTGGTCTCATATTCAATTGTACCTTGATTTGTCTAGAAAAGCGTACGGTATTGATTTTATGTTTTTTTTTGTTTTTTTTTTATGGAAAATTTATGTTTATAAGAGTTCTGCTACTATTTCTATATGTATTGTTTGTAAAAAAAAAGAGAGAAATTCCATAACGCGATAGCCAGTAATCCCTAACCTAATCCCTAACCCGAACAAAGAATACAATCAATACAATACAATGCTACAGCCAATCAAGAAAAACCTTGTTAAACAGTGCTAATCAACTCGGCTATAGAGGCTGGAAAATTAATCTCATTCATGCAACCTCCATTTTTAAATCTTGGTAGAGAAGCAAATTTAATTAAGTAGGTTGCTTAGTAATGTTGGATGTTCTTGTACAACTCACTTTACCCTTTTTGAGTGTTCTTTAAAAACTCAAATGTTTATATGAAATTGAAACACTTTTACTCCTTTCTTGCATTTTGTTTTTCTTTGAGGACGTGCATTAATCAGAAGGCACGTAGCGAATGGGTGTTTGGGTTGAATTCACTTTCCCCACGAAGAAGGTGAAAGACAATACAATGGCAGATGTTGCAGAAAGTCACCATTGTAAATTTCATTAAGCCTTAAACAAGCACTTCACCATTTTGCATCCAGAGATCTAACGATCATTTCACCTTCCGTTGGACCCCTCAAGTTACACACATATTTATCAGTCTATATAAACTCCTCTCATTTCACAATTACGGTGGCGAGCTACCAGTGAGCAAAGACTAGTCACCCTTAAACGGAAAGATGGTTACGTCAACGTTGCGACAATATGTGATAGCAAAATAAAAAAAAATAAAAACAAGGATTTAGAATAAAAGGAACAACAGGGTGGTTATGTGAACAGTAGAAGAATTTATTGCGTTATCTTTTATTTGAGTCGAAGTAGCAAGCGCCAACATTTCATTTCTAGGGTGATTGATGCCCTGCGATATGAGAGTTGGACATGTTTGAATTTGATTTTTTTTCAAGTTTTGTATCACATAGTTTTAAATTTTAAAACTTATATACATTTCACGGTAAACGTTTAAGTCGTGTTATATATAAAAGGCCTGATCCTCCCACCCCAAATAGTTCAAATTCTCCTAACCTACTCACTTCCTCAAGTGTTCAAAATTCATCCTCATCCAGAAAATCTCATTTTCTCAGTTTATTGCTTCAAGACGAGTATACAAGACCCCAATGGGTAATCAAAGCACTCTCAGTATATAGTCTGACACATGCTATGTAATATGAGCTTCGGAACTCTACATTTTTGAACATGCTGTCCATCTACGAGTTGCGTTAATTGAGAATTTCTGTGGAGTACTATACAAAAATTGAAGTCTGGAGGGAAAGGGCCAGCCATTTAAGTCAAGAAATAGTCGTTTTTCATTTTTATATGTCCCTTGCAGTCTCTTTTATATTCTTAGGTTTCATTAGTTAAACATCCGACTTGTAGCCGGGAGGTCTGAAGTTCAACTCCTGGTCGGGTCATACCGAAGACTTTAAAAATGGGACCTGATGCCGTTTTGCTTGGGGCTCAGCATAAACAATGGAGTAGAGAAAACAAGCCAGTGAGTCCCAACGGAAAAAATGAACACGAATTGGTTACAAGCTGAACCGTAAAAACTCATCTAATTGACTAACTTCATTTTCTTAGGGGAAGCCCCGTGTGGACCTTATAGAATCGTAAATTGAAAGTATCTTTTGGTGAAAAATTATTGTTTAAATGGAAAAACGAATCCTATGAAAACTTTTGAGACAAAAAAAGAGAAACATAGGTCTATTAAAACATTTAAAATTTACCACATCTAGCTTGGTCCAATTTATCATTGCTTGCCTTTTAATTAAATATATTTTGAGACATGCGTATCATTGCTACGTTACTGTCTTGGTTCATGAGTGGATTAGATAATTACGTATCAACAACATGAACTAATTACTTTTTCCGTTTTTAATTACGGCAATAAATCAGAGCCTCTTACTGGAAAATGATACTTTGTACATATGAAACACTCCACAGATTTCAAGTTGTATAAAATATTCACAGATTTTTATTGTTTTTGAATAAAATCGGGATGAAAATTTGATAGCAAACTTAAAAAGAGGAGAGGAAAACCAGGGAGTTGAGATGTTTATTCGAAATCATGAATTGATAAGCACCTATCTTGTGTGCATCAACAATGATAAATTAAGATAATTACCTTTCACTGTAAATGCGGTTTTCGAATCACGAGTTTCCGAAGAGTTTATCTACGTCAATGGAAATAGAAAAGGGTATCATTGCCAATAATTCGGGGGATCTTTTTTATTTATATCTTTATTTTTTGGAATGGGGGGGGGGGGGGAAACGCGGTTCCTGAGAATCTAGTTTTCGGCCTTAAGCTCGCGAACCCTACCATTGCTCATATGATGCCGGGGCTTCTAGTGGGACGGATCTATAAAGTGTTTCACATGACGTTGTGGTTTGGTTAGCCACGCCCACTGCAGAGCAAAAAATCAATAGTGTGAAAAAACTCAATAGGTAATAAGAATTCGAATGTAACAAATCTGTAACGAGCAAACAAAACACATTAGGCACTAGAGAAGTAGATTACACTTGAGAATAGTGTAATACCACTTGCAGCACTACATTACATTACAATTTGTAAGTAGTATTTACAAATCCCACACCACACAATACAAAAAGATTGAAAGCAGAAGGCTACCATCGTTTTACATTGATTTGTTCTTCTGACTCACCTGTTTTTCTTGACGACCACTAAAATTACTTTATTCACCACCTCTAGTCGGTAAACATCCGTTTACGGTCACAGTTTTACCCTCTGAGAAGAAATCCCAGGCGCTCCGTGGACCCAATCCACTTTGTTCATATACATTTCTCTGCCCTTATGTAGTATAATTGCCCTCTGTATCGTTTGGGTATAATAGCATATCACCCAATAATATTGGGTTGGTCTACTTGGAATCTTACCCAAAATACCACTTTTGCTGGTATCAATCTACCTGGATGGAGCAATGCGATGATCGCATGGTTTAATAACTTACGATGTATGTTGGCCTAGATGAGAAAGAAAACCGTCAAAACGCATTTATTTACGCGACTAACACATGGAAATAATGTTCATTGGCGTTGAAATGCTACGGGCAGACGGGCAGTAACTCAACTTTCAAAGAAAAGTTTGGTTCCCGTGAGTATTATGCAGTAGCGTACTCTGCCGGGTGGGGTAGGAGGAAGTCCACTGGCCCAGTTAACCAGGAAGATCAACTCACTCTAACGTCTAATCACCGGGTTTAAAAAAAGAATGTTAAGGAAAGAGGAAAACGAGAAAAGGGGAAAAGAAAATGAATAAAAGGGAAGGATATTATTTACCTTCATACCAAGAAGACTGACAAGTTCTGCTCCTTATCTTCCAAACCTTGGAAGTTACAAGTTAAATAGCCCGGAGCCAGCCGATGTGAGAATTTATAGCACCCCCCCCCCTTGAAAAAAGCTGAGCTGGTCGTCGTTTTTAAGACGTTAGGCCGACACCTGACAGATACATGGACTGAATGAACTAAACTGAAAAATGACCTGGCGCTCGGACGGGATTCAGAGGAATATCATAGAAGATGACAATTCGCACTCGAAGATGACGTAGTCAAATTTGAATTTAATCTAATCAATAGGGGCACGAACCGGAATCTTGTCAAAACTTTGAATGAACGCGGCTCATTTACGAAACCAATAGTTCCATTTTTGGACAATTTCGAGTCAATTTTCAGACATTTTTTGACAAATATTTGGCAAGATTCCGGCTAAGTAAAAAGCTATACATTTACAAAAATATGCAGTAAAATGCGAAAATATATTGCTGTTCCAGTTCAGATCGAAATGCCCTCGGACGGAACCCGGAAATTGCATACAAGAGTTATCTCTTTCCCGCACATTCACTTCGAGGGGAATCTATCCCCTATTCCTGCTACACAGGCGTTTTGTGGTTCACTATCTACGAACCTAAGATAAGCCTTTTCCAATGTGTAGGCCACCGTAACTGATCCTTTGTTCTTAGCTATTTATGAAATCTTTCAAAAGCAAAGAATCCAACTGCTAGCTGCGAAGGCAAGTCAATTTAGAGACAAATTTCAATCTCATCAACCATTACAAAAGGGAGTCACCCGAAAAACTGAGTGGCAGAATTTTCGGAGTACTGCAATGTCAGTTTTACGTCATCCTTTTGGTAAAACGTTTTTACGTGCTGCTTTTTCATGATGGTGCTCTCCATGCAGCCAGACTTTCTGATTTTATGAATTTGATGAATTGCGGCTACAACTTCAGGTATGAAAACGAAGGACTAAGTTTGTAATATGAGGAGAAGTATTTAAGGAAAAGAGCTGCAACTTCCTTTCTGCATATGGCAGTATGGGGACAGGGAAGTGGTCAGTAGTCAAAGCTTACTGTGTCCAAGAATGATTAGACATACGGTATGTCGAAAGAATCTTTGCTTGTCACGTGATCGAAGCCTACTGTATGACTGGAATTACAGTTCAGAAACGGCAGTTTCTTGCAGACTAAGTTCCCGTTCCTGTGTATATCACTTCCGATGACAGGAAAGTTTAAAAATTGACTTTGAGGTTGCTGAATATAATTTTAAGTGTTTTGCCTAAATGGATAAACAAATCTACTCAATATCACAACAGACCATGCTGCAGACGAATCAAGACAGATTGATGGTCTGATTTAAGTCGTAACTGGGGTCCTATCACCTTTTAATCTTTCAATTTTCTTGCTTACCTATACAATGGATGATTGTACAATATATTTCATCTTGATTCCCTCAATTTCGAAAATATGAGAGTTTGAAATTCATGTAGACAATAAATGAATACGATTTAAGGTTGATGGACCCCACTAATGGCTGTCTACAGTCACTGAACACAAGCGTTGATAGGACTCGTCTATACGCAAATGGTATATCGGTTCACAAAGTTTCTTTATTAATTCATTGCCGTAGAGCTCTGTGCTTTCAGGTACGGTAATTCTACGGTTATTGATAAGATGTGAACAGGACCTCTATAGAGCTTACGCAGATGACGTCGCAGACAAAAATATTAAACGTAGATACCAAACTCCTATCCCTACACTGTTAGACGCGCTCAATCCTCACGGAGGCTCAATCGGAGGGGTGGAAGATTTGACATGCGCACAGTTCTGTTCGGTTATCTGCGTGCACAATGACGCATGCGTAACAGAAAATTCCATTATGACGAGATGTCAGCGTGCGTGCATTTTCGAAGAGAGTTCTGTACGCGCACAATGCATTTCTCCGTGTGAATTTCGGATAACTGGCGCGTACTTCCGCGTGCTTGGAATAAGAACGCAGTAGTTGATTTTGTGTTGTATGCGCGTAAGAATGTAAACGTGTGCATAGATGTGCGCTTTTAAAGATACCATAGGAACTGACCAATCAGTAAGCCAATGAACTTCAAACCAGTCGTTGCATGTTAATGTTCGAATGTTCTTAAGTAAAAAGCCGCCGAAGAAGCCTAATACTGTTTCTTGTAGGTGAAATTTATTGGAAAACGGTGTTTGCAAGGATTGCAATGTTTTAAAATCACACGTGTTATAGTACCTAAAGATATCAACTAACTGTTAGCTTTCAAAACGACTAGACAGTGATCAGCACTTCCTCCCCTCCGATTCGGCCTCCGAGAGGAGTCAACGCGCCATTTTAATTTTGGTATCTATGTTTATAATATCTTTGGTAGCACACTAAGAGTATTTGGTTAAAATGGCGGAACGTCCGACCATGGAGGCCAAAGAAGGTACGAATTTGCAATGTCTCGAACAACCAGTCGTTTTTTTCTTGTGTGTACTTTCTTTAAACATTTTTCTACTTTTAGGACTTGCCTGCGTATGTGGTGCACAGAATAAGCCGCAACGTCCGCGGTAACGCGTTTCAAAAACCTAAAGGAATAAAACGCGCGAATTTTAAATGCACCACAAGTAACTTTATTGCGAGCACTAGCGAAATCGAATTATGTGCAGTGCATAGACGCGCTGCCACAACCAGACATTGGATAACGTTTGTGCGTGCACGCTTGCGCGGCCTTAACAAAACAAAGGTGCTATACGCATGTTTAAGAAAGCCTGAGCACGTGCTCAAGAGCGCGTTCTTTTTGTCATAGCCTACATTCAAGTTACGTGGAGGTGTTCACGTATGTTCAGAGCTCGTACTATAGTGACACTTTAGATAATGAAGGTGTTCGCGCGTGACCTGCTGTTGAATATTCATACCTCCTTAGCAACGTTCGTTAATGAGCTACGCGGAAGGTCACTGAGGACCAAATAACAAAATGAGATCGCCTTTTTGAGACTAAAATATCAGGAAAGTGCAATATCATTCGAAAACGAAATTAACAACGAATATTCAGAAGAAATACCTCTTTATAATGTTGTTATTTCCAACTCTTAAAACAAACGATGAGTCTTTCTCGAAATCTCCGAGGATTGTCATACCCTATGCAAAGCCACTTAATAATTCAATGTCAAAGTTTGCTTTTGGTGGTCATATATTTCTTCTCCTTAAAAAAAGTCCGGACTTTTCGTACAGAAGGGACCTGTGGTAAATTATCAGGAATAAAGATTGCTTTCAGTCCAGATTTGTTTTGTGACTGCTAAATTCCACTGAAAATTATTAAGCGAGATTCAAAACAGCGATGTTGCTTCATGCATATACGCACATCAGTGTACAACTGTATGTACGCCACTTCATATAAACACGCTATTACTATAGTCGGCTCGTTAGTGTAACGAACTCAGTATTTGTGTAGTTTGAATCTGGTGTTGTTAGTTGTTTTAACACTGAATTGCCCTTAGATTTCGAGCAAATGCTGGAAATTAACATTTTTTTAAGAATAAGACAGTACATATTTTAGAGTATCAGAACGCTCCACATCGTCCATCTTAATTTTCGATGTTAGTACTAAAACGTTCAATGCAAATTTGGAATAGTGTGACAGCAATCGATTACAACAATATCCTGCAGGGCGGTAGTGTCGGGGGGGGGGGGGTGCAGAAAACGTGAAAAGAGAAAGAGAAGAAGGGAAACGAAAAAAACAACAACAATGCTTTGCCCCTATCAAAACACCCTGGCACCGTCCTGGTACCCCATCTCATTTGGTCCCAAACTTTTCAAGACTTTGTGTCCCATAACCCTAACCTAATCCCCTAAACATAGCCATAGGCCTAGTCCACATCCTAATACATTTTACCCTTCCCCTGGTTGAAGGGAACAATGAGATGGGGTACTAACATGAGACAGGGAAGACTACTAATGAGCCTAGAGGACTCATGAAACAAGAGTCAAAAGAAGGAGGGGGAATTACAGGGGCCACCTATCACACAAATTGGGCTTGTAAAGGAACCAATGAGATGGCAACCATTGAGATAAAGGGACAATGATCTCTATTGGGTCCCATGTGACCACCGGCCCTATCCCATATTAGCACTTACTGAAGTGAGTTCCTTTTCGTTTTGGTGATTGTCCAACATTCCTCTGTGTTTCACCAACTAACAAGGGAAGCATATGTCCCAGAAATACAGATTAATTTCACATTATGGGCAGAAAGTTTCCAAGTTTTATACCCCATCCCAAATAAATTCTGATCCTGACCACAGGGCCATCCTGTAACCTGTGACTATTATTATGCATGAATTTAGTACCCCCATATAAAACAATCACCATGCAATCACCAATAGAAATGCAAGAATTACCTAGTCCTTGCCTTACTTACCGCATGCTCATGGACAAAGTACCAAATGGAAAGTTTCAAAAGATCTTGAATGGCAATGCCAGGACCTGTCTGTGCAGGGTCAATTTCAAGATCAATCATCCAGAAAGAGGTGATCACTGTTATTTTCACAGCTTGACAGTCACTCACGCAGGAACCATCAAATTGGGCTCATGTAGTTGCAAGCTAGATTTCACATGATTATTTTTGTCAGGACTACCAGCAAGTGTTAGATGGTTAGCCTTGAAAATCATTCCTTTAATATCAAAATCACCTCCACATTTAGGAGCTTTATGTGGTATTTCAACAGTCCTTCCAACTAAAGATCCCCCCCAAACTCTGAGGGTTGGGAAACTATGACGGAGGATACTCACCTCCTATCACCCGATGTATTTCATATATGCATTCTTGCAATGCATAGGATTGGTAAGTGAGGATCAAAATAGGCAGTAAATTCTTAGATGACGATGTCAAGTAATACGCCTCCCATGGAGGTTGGTAGTCCAGCTGGGAGATCATTTTGACCTATATACCTGTAGCTGCTACAGCTATGCACTGAAGATGCTGAGATAAACAAAGATACTGACTGGCTATTTTGGGGGGGAGTTGCAAGAAGATTAACTAAGGTATTGGCTCGGTGGTTTGAGCGTACGTGCTTTGCATGCTGAAGGTGCCCGGATCAAATCCTGGTGGAACCACTTGAAAATTTTCCGGGGTCTACAAATAAGCTTGTTCAGCATAGCTGTTCACAGTGATGCTGAGGGGGTTTAAAAATTGGTGAATAACAAAATTGGGTATTTGGTTGTCCGTTTCTGGAAATTGCCCGACTCAGGAAGTTGTCTGCATGCTCAGTTCAGCTGTGGAGCAGTGGTGCAGAGCAAGTAACCCCCACCCCCACCCAGCCTATGAGAAAGTGGCTAAAGACTGAGAATACGTTCACCTCCGTCGGATGGGGACGTTAAATGGCCGTCCCTGGAGCAGGCGAAGTTTGCTGGTGTTCATCCACACTTACTCTGGCATAGGGTCCTCGATGAGCCTAATGGCTTTCTGACCCTCAAAAACGTTAAATTAAATAAAATGCAAAGACACCTCTTTCCTTTATACTTAAAACGTACATTGCTGGAATCACCACCCTTCACGACAGAATATGGGATGCTGACCTATTTTATAATTTCCATCATACAGTCTACCCTATACTTTGTCTTTGGTCTTATTAAATTATTCATACTCTGTGGGGGGGAGGGGGTGCCCACCAAGTTCTTCCTCGTGATGCTAATTGCTGGAACCACCAGAATGTGACAAGGATATGATGTTCTTGATTCTATATGTATTGGTTATCATTACAGCAGTTCTTGCTATGCTGGTATGATTAAGGTTACACAAACTTCAGTAAGACAGTTAAAGTAGAAATTAGCTGGTTTACATACATGTATACATGTATGTCAAACAAAATTTATTAGTACATGTACATACATGGAGAAATTCCATCAGTGTTGCTATTCTGTTTTTACTATTTTATTTTTTAAATCAGACCTCAGAATGTAAGAGCAAGGTACTGTGTGTCCAATATGATTCAATTACCGTATGACTGACAACAAACATTACGCAAACTAGACACACTATAAGCAATCTCCATCAAAAACAGTGTCCGTGTACTATCATTTTCTCAAATGATATTCTCTTGAGAACGATATCCTCTTATCAGTTTCACAAATATACCATATGAATTCAGTACATGCACACGGAGTCAAAAGTGACTCTTAGAGCATCTTGAACTTTGGCCAATTCTTCATTCGGACAGGTTTAGCAACCAGCTTCCTGAAAAAAAAGTAAATGATAACAATAACTTGTGTCAGTTGCATTATTATGCGAAGTATGGTAAGTACAGAATTAAGGGCAAAATCCAATGGGCCCTATTTCTCAGCAAATTAAGCGGCGTGATTTTTCCGATCTGAATTTCACATCTCAAATCCATGCAGAAATTAAAAGTTCAAAAGAAATGGCAGAGACTATAGACAAAATTATCCTGTCGAGGGGTCAATTGAGGTTCTCATTGCAACATTCAAAAAAAAAAAAAAAAAAAAAAATTAAGGAAAGGCACAAACTGTCAGAGACGATTGAGATGTAGGCAAGCAAAACCAAAAGACCAGTTTAAGCAGCCTACAGTATATTAAATGACGGTTGAATGCTCTTAAATTCAGTAAAAAATTGGGGGTTATAAGCATCCAATATGTCCCCCAAGTGGCTACGTTGGCTACACCTGCTCCGCCATGAAGAAATAGGCCCCTGCAATAAGTCCATTGCAACCAGGGAGTGTCCCCCTGCGGTTACATAGGCTACGCCAGCTCCACCATGAAGAAACAATGTATTTCTTGAATGCTACAGTTTAGACGGCTATGCCGTGGTGTTATTCAGTGGAGTGGGGGGTATCTGTAAAATTTTGTACCAAGAACAGTAACCTTAGGCATTTGGTTTGGTAGTTCGTTTACATGACAGCATGGTTGTGGGGCATTGGCTGTCATACACCCATCAGGCTTTATAATCTGCTATTTAAGGGTTAGAGTGCCTAAATACTGCACAGTGTACAGTACACATTGACAGAAACTGTTCTGTAAAGCCTGGTTACAGTGAGCCTATAATAATTCATGTGTACATATCCTTTCTGGCTGTTCCACATTGATGAAGTACAGTGAGTTGACATTACAAAGTTTCTTTGTGAAGCTAACGTTCATATATTTTCAGAATCTATCATATATACCTGTCTCTTTTTCTCCTTCTGAATCCCTTTTCTTCTTCATATCAGATTCTGCACATCACCGATGTCATCAAGGGTTGGTTTCCATATCCCTTTTTAACGTTAACTGGATCCGCGTAACTCGAAAATGTCCCCAAAACATGATATTCATACAGGAATTTTTCTTTCTTTGGCCAATCTAGCAGCTAAGCTGATGGTTATTCATGAGAAAAGACTAGCTCCTCTAACATGTGAATTGCATCCATACCTCACAAAAACTCCCGTTGGAATTTTATAAGCTTTGGAAGAATTTCAGCCTTTAACGCTAACTTTTTATGGGCAAAATTCACCTTAAATTTCTTTTGCTATATTAGAAACATTTATTTATCGATTTTGAACGGGTAAAAGGGATAATTGAAGGAATATTGATATTTTCTGCCATTAATGGTTGGAATTTAACGCTACAAGCCCCTCCTATGCCAGAAAAGAGGACATCTGTCTCCCTTTGACCGGACGTACCCGAGGCTACGGTTTGAATTTAAAGCTCTATGAATATTTATAAGCTAATTACAGGCTAACGAAAAGTGCGCACGCGCGAAACTAAAATCCGGTTGTAAACATACGTGTGTTGTTTTCTCGTTTAAATATTAATATGCGCTGCGTACGTACATTTTGATCTTGTAACTTAGCTGTGTACGTCTTCGAACTCTCAGTCAGTATGAATGCTGTACACCTGGCGCTTTGGATAATCAGCCTAGGATTTGTAGTTCGAGGACTCACACGCGAAGGTAAGTGTCATTATCTATTCCAGTCTATATTATCTAAGGTAGAATTCTAAAGCCTCCATTCGTAATCGACACTCAGGGTTTCGTGGTGAATCCTGTTGCTTAAGTAATGTTGTGTTAACTTGCTTTACATTCACGCTTTATGCGTTGTATCAAGTCAAACGAAGACAGTAGTTCACAGTGTCTATGATTAGCGAGGCGGCTCAGTAGGCAACTTGGTTTCTTTTACCCTCGCTTTACGGCCCTGAAAGTTGAAAATAAATCTCAGATCATGTAGGCGACATGCCATTAATTTGTGACGCCAACTTTTGCATAGTTGAACTCAATGTAAAATGATGTGTCCTACAGCGACAAAAGTATTGCTGTTCCTTTACGCTTCGGGAATTGCGAGGGAAAATACACCTCGTAAAGTGAACATCGTTCTCATTTATCTCTTGGATTTTTCTGCTGTTTTTACTAAGTTTTTTCCGTTGAAGTTACATCTTGACAGTAATTTTGGGAGTATTCCACTTTCTCATCACGTTGGATACCTCAGCTAACCGGTCTCGAGCTTAATTTTCTGTATTTTTGTAGTGGAAATTTTGGTTGGTTATTGTGTGAGCCTAGGCTTCACCCCAGTGTAGCCTTCCACACTTTTTTATGAGCCTACAGTGAATCTCATAGTCAGCCGTCGCCTGTTGCTAGTGTTAGCGTTCATGCAAGGATAAACTCCTCGTCATTGTAGCGTGGTCAATTGTCGGTTGTCGTGAGTATTGGCATTGTAGGTGTGCCCTGGTTATTCCTCCCGTTGGTAATTATGTGGGGTGGTGGTGGTCTGTTGTACATGCTCTTTTTTATTTTTGGTTGCAGTCTTCGTTTTCTCCCAAACAATTATGGACTTCCCCTTAGTAATGAGTACACTAGTTTTATTAATGTTGTTGTTTCGAAGTGTGAGCCCCGGGGTTTTACAAACCTACATACAGTCCCTTTTATGTATGTTAAGTATATACCCAGCCTAACTGTTCTGTTGGCTAACTACCAACAACCTAAGCCTGGCCTACCTTCCCCTTCGGGCACTCAGCCCCTCAAGCTTACTATGTCTTATTTGTCTATCTTGGTTATCATGCTCTCTGGGGACCTGCACCCCAATCCTGGCCCATACACACCCAAGTTTCCATGTGTCTTGTGCGGCAAAGCCGCCAAATGGGGTCAGCGAGCTGCCTGTTGTGACCAGTGCCAAGGCTGGTATCATGTTAATTGCATGAGCATGAACTCTGCCATCTACCAGGGCATTGCAGCTAATAGTAACGTTTCTTGGATTTGCTGCCAATGTGGTATTCCCAACTTTTCAAGTTCACTCTTTAGCAATTCTGACCCTGAATTATCGAATAGTTTTGCCTGTCTTTCTCCTGGTGCTCGCAGTATTACCAGCGAGCCCCCAACTTCGCCTCTGTTGTCGTCCTCCCCAGTCACCAATAAATTTCGACCTGAACGTAGACCCAATTCTAAACCGATTAGGAATAGTTTAAAAGTCCTTGTTATTAATTTTCAAGGCATTCGTAATAAGGTTGCAGACTTAAATGCTTGCATTGATGAAAATAACCCTGACGTGATTATAGGTACTGAAACTCACTTAAATAGCTCTGTCACCAGTACTGAATTGTTTCCTGGTAATTATACTGTTTTTAGAAAAGACAGAAATTATGGTCAGTCTAAAGGGGGCGTCCTTATCGCCACTAAAGAAGACCTCCTTGCTACCTATAGACGTGACCTTGATTCGGATTGTGAGGTAGTCTGGGTTTCTCTCGAAATCCAAGGTGCCAAACAAATACTTATAGGGTCTTTTTACCGCTCACATAAATATGGCAACTCAACAGACTACCTTGACCAGCTTCGGGCTTCTCTCGTTAAGGCCAGTAAGAATAAGAATGGACAGATCTATCTTGCAGGGGACTTTAATCTACCTGATGTTGATTGGTTCACTAGGTCTGTCCAACCAGGCTCACAGTATCCTGCTTTATCCAAATGTATGCTTGACATATGCAATGATTTTGGTCTTGACCAAATGGTAAGTGAGCCTACTAGAGTTAACAACATCTTGGATATTTTCTTGACATCTAATCCTACTCTAGTGGATAGGTCTGCCCTGATCCCTGGCATATCTGACCATGATGGTATCCCTTTGATTATGATAAGCACTAGGCCTAAAACAACTAAACAAAAGCCTAGGAAAGTGTATAGCTTTCACAAAGCTGATGTCAGTGGAATCAAGGCAGAGCTTAGTAAGTTCAGCTCTGACCTGGTTAAACGTGAGTGCTCTGTGCAGGTCATGTACTCTGCCCTTGAGAACAAAATCAAAGAGGTAATGGATGTCTATGTTCCAGCTCGGGTTGTTAGAAAGAGGAACCAAACCCCCTGGATTGATAAGACTATTAAACGACTATTAAATAGGAAACAAAGGGCTTATAACACATGGCGTAAGACGCGAACTCCATCCTCTTTTGAAAACTTCAAAACCCAACGTAAAGCAACTCACAAAACAACAAGAGCCGCTTACAGAAATTATGTCAACACAGTTTGTACTGATTCACCTAAACGTTTCTGGTCCTTTATTAAAAACCTTAGATGTGATAGTGTTGGTATCCCTTCCCTGAAATCTGATGGGATATTGGTCTCGGACAACATGCAGAAGGCTAACATCTTAAATGAGCAGTTCCAAAAGGTTTTCACCCGTGAGAATGTCACCTTACCTCCAGTTGAAGCGAACACCATACCCACCATGTCTGATATTGAGATATCCTTAGATGGTGTTGTGAAGTTGCTCAAGGAGTTGAACCCAAACAAAGCTTCAGGTCCTGACGGTATACCGGCTCATGTTCTGAAATTGGCTGCTGAGGAGGTTGCTCCTGCCCTCTGCTCCATTTTTCAAAAATCACTGGACACTGGTCATTTACCTCCCTCTTGGTTATGTGCCAATGTTAGTCCTATCTTTAAAAAGGTGACCGTTCCCTAGCCTCAAACTATAGGCCGGTCTCTCTTACCTCGATTTGTTGCAAGGTCCTGGAACACATTATACATTCTCATATTATGCATCACTTTGATAACCACTCAGTTATCACGAACAGGCAGCATGGCTTCAGACAACGCCATTCTTGTGAATCTCAATTGATCTTAACAACCAATGACCTAGTGCAGTCTCTAGATCTTAGATCCCAGACTGACATGATTATCATGGATTTTTCTAAGGCTTTTGATACGGTTCCTCATAACCGTCTGCTTTGTAAATTACAAAACTATGGTATTAGAGGCAACACCCTTAACTGGATTGCTAATTTTCTTAAGTCCCGGAAGCAGAGAGTCGCAGTGAGTGGTGATTTTTCTGATTGGGTGGACGTTATCTCTGGTGTTCCCCAAGGTACAGTCTTGGGTCCCCTGTTGTTTTTAGTTTATATTAATGACCTGCCCGATAATATCTCTTCTGAAGTAAGACTTTTTGCTGACGACTGTGTAATTTATAGACAGATAAAGAATAATCTTGACCAGGTTCAACTCCAAAATGATCTAAACACCCTCTCTGAGTGGCAAAATAAATGGCAAATGCACTTTAATACCAAGAAGTGCTTTTCTATGAGGATAACTCACTCAAGAAAACCCAAGATTTTTAATTATACTCTAGATAACGATACCCTGGAGTCTGCCGATTGCCACACTTATCTGGGAGTTGACATCTCTAATACCCTTACCTGGAATAGACATATTAATCGTATCACTTCGTCGGCAAATAGGTCTTTGGCTTTTATTAAAAGAAATTTATACTCCTGCCCTAGGAGTGTCAAAGCTAATGCCTATCTCACACTTGTTAGGCCTTTATTGGAGTATTCATCTTCTGTTTGGGATCCCTACACCACTTCCCTATCCAATAAGGTTGAGCAAATTCAACGTAGGGCTGCTAGGTTTGTTTATAATGACTATTCCCCCCATAGTAGTGTGACTGAAATGCTAAATGACCTAGGGTGGGATAGTCTCAAAAACAGGCGTACTGCCAACAGGCTAGCAATTCTTCACAAAGCCAGATTGGGCCTCCTAGCCTTGCCAATCAACAACCTACAACCGGTCCGGCGGCCCTCCAGGCATCACCATTCTAATAGCTTTACAAATATACCAACCAATAAGGACTGCTACAAATACAGTTTCTTTCCTCGGACCGTCAGAGACTGGAACCTACTCCCCCAGAACATTATAGATCTCGAGGACCCCAAGCAATTCAAGAGCGCAGCCTTGAGGATCCTCAGACGGGACGACTAACTACATACGCACACTCAACCCTGCACGTTTGACTCCACCAGGAGTGTTGTGCAGTATTTTTCCAGATCCAGATCCTCTTCTGAGGTTCAGAAAATCGCCAAAATGTTGTCGTCACAGTGCAACGACTGACCGTCGGAGACTAAACCATTGTGTACCTTGCTCTTGCTTTCAAACTGGCCGAAATTTTGTACAGGTCATGTATTAGATCTTGGCCTCTAGTTAATAACTACAAATAATAACTACAAATCCTTGGCTAAATATCCAAAACGCCAAGTGTACAGTATTTCACACTAACTGAGAAGACGTACACAGTACAGCTGCTTACAAGACCAAAATACACGCAGCGCACATCAATATTTAATCTAAAATATCTGCACCACTCGGCTAAAGGGTTACGTGCACGCACGCAGAGACAGTGGCATCAGCTTTGCAGTAAACACACTCCACAGGCTTATTTTAACCCTTTGCCATTGTTTGGGTCCTTTTGGACCCATGCGGAGAGCTCGGCTGTCACACATCTTTACTGTTTCACGTGGAGCTCGAAACTGCGAGAAGCTACCCGAAAATTCGGCCACAACAACGAGAGAGACAGTAGTTTAAGGTCACGGGGTCAAACGCCTACGGAAGCTGATGCGGGGCGTGCTACGTCCGCTTTTCCGCCCACTCCCGGGGCGCGCAAATATGCCCCGATCGGAGCACAACGGTAAAGGGTTAAACGAGAAAACAACAACTGCACGTAACATGCATGTAGGCTATGAAAATAAAGGACGCGCTTTTGAGCGCGTGCTCAGGCTTTCATAAACACGCGCACCGTTTTGTTAAGGACGCGCGCGCGTGCACGCACAAACGTTATTCAATCATTATCTGGTTGTTGCAGCGGGTCTATGCGCTGCACATAACCCGATTTCGTTAGTGTGCGCAATAAAGATACTTGGTGGTGCATTTAAAAATCGCGCGTTTTATTCTTTCAGGTTTTTGAAACGCCTTACCGCGGACGTTGCGGCTTATTCTGTGCGCCACATACGCAGGCAAGTCCTAAAAAGTAGCAAAGTGTTTAGAGAAAGTGCATACAAGAAAGAAACGACTGGTTGGTTGAGACCTTCTTTGGCCTCCATGGTCGGACGTTCGGCCATTTTGACCTTGGACATATGCAATAAATACTCTTAGAGCCTACCACCCCGTAGCGCCGCTACTACCTAGAACTCCTACATTCATAATTAATAAGAAAACGAAGTTACATTCTCTTCATTATTGAAAATTCACGGCAAGGGCGTGGGTCCATCCCAAGAAGTGGGACTTTTGGAGATCTTCCCCTTCCAAAAAAGAGGAGACGCGCTCGATGTCCTCTATGGTCCACGTTCATGAACAAATGGTGAGTGTCGAAACTTTTAATTGTTAACTCAAAGCATGAGGGAGCGGCAGCAGATTGGTAATAGTTGAGGCGTAAGACAGTCATGTCTTACCACAAGCGACAATTTTTGTAGTAGTCTACAGAAATTAGTGTCAATTGGCACAGCTGTTTGATTGACAGCAATTTAAAAAAGAATGCAGAGTACTGTAGTTCATACTACACACATTTATTGCACTGGGAGTCTTTTGATATAATATTGGGGTCTTGTATACTCACCCTGAAGCAATAAACTGAGATTGTGTCTGAATGAGGAGGGGCTTAAGCAAGCATGTAAGGTGAATTACTCTTATGTGAATAACTCTTATGTAACGAAATTAATGTGTGTCTTAACTCTTACTTTCAGTTTACAGTTACCAGGTTACAAGAAGGCGTAGTTCCATAAGGCCAGGAAGTGATGCGCGACTTTTAGGAAGTCTCCTTCAACCTCGTGTACTAATCATAGGAACTGCTATTGATGTATCGATACTGGCTTGTTATTGGAGACATTCAACTGAACTATATCACATATATCATTATATGCACAACACGTTCATCCTTAGCTTTCCCATGTTTCATCATGTGGTAGTCATATGTCTATGTGAAGCATTTATCATACACATATGCAATTTATTTTATTTCTGGTAGGCGTACCGATTTTGGTACCCTTTTAATTGAAAGAAGAGTGTCATATTTCTATTGCAACATTATCAATATGATACATCGTTTGAAAGTCAACTCCAAATATTTGGTCTGAAGCGTAATTATTGAAAGAAGACTGAGGGAACAAAATGCCATAGAACTACCATCAAATTTTAAGCATTTATGTCAGTTTTGGCATTTAATAGCAAACTAGAGATTGGCATGTTTCCATTGATCTTGTCACACACATTTTCAGACAACTAAGTAGAACCGACATGTGCGGAACGGGTTATCCATTATGTGCCCTTGCAGTGGGTTAATAACGGTAATGCGTCCATAATCCGAGGAAGAACGTGTGTGTAGAATTTTCAAAAGGGAGTGGCCCATCCCTTTCCCGACCTACATAGACGCGTACGAGACGGGGACAGGGAGGGGAGGGTGTTCAGGTGCGTTGAGAAATAGTTTGCCATTTATTACGCAAGAGATGTTAGAGGTAAAATCATTAACAGACGGAAGTTCGAGGAGTCACAGAAAGTTTCATCAGTTCAGCGGATCTTTAATTTAACCGAGTGAGAGTCACAATAGAGAAGCATTAGCATATTTTCAATTCCGTTGTATAGTTTCCCCGGAAAAAATAAAGACAATGTAATGCAATAGCGGTAGTACATTTTACCTGGTAATTTTCTGATCACTTAGCATGTTCCTGATTTTATTCTTATTGCAAACAAAAGCTAAACATAAAGACTGCATGTTTGAATTCTCTTTACAAGAATAAAAACGCAATTTTCGGCCATTGAGGGGTCGCGATTATTTCCTAATGGTGGCGCTCCACTTAAATAGTCCTTCGGGCAAAATTACATTTTGGGGGTCAAAGTAGCTCTTAAAGGGCCAAACCTCTCACCCCAAACTACAATTTTGGTACGGGGGTACCGAAATCCTCAATTGGTTCAGCTCTTTGATTGACAGCTAATCCAAACAATGCAGAGTACCAAAGCTTATATTACACAGTATGAACGGTACTTTGAGTGTTTTGATTATATAAATTGAGTTTTTCTACTCACCTTGAAGCAATAAACTGAGATTGTATCTGGATGAGCATGAATTTCAGACAATTGGGGGAGGGGCTTAAGTAAGAAGGTTAGGAGATTTGGTACTGTTTGGGGTGAGAGAACTGGGCCTTTAATAACTCTCTGATCACTTTCCAGTTTGCGAACATATTTTGAAGTGAGCATTTTATTGCAGACGACCAAAGAAGATAGCGACTTTTTAGATTCTTCATATAAGTCTGGTAAATGTTATTTCCGGCCATCTGAGTGGTCTGACTTTTCGAAATTTCTCTTAGCTCCGCGCCAACCAATGGTGGTGCCCCGCTTAGATAATATTTATGACAGAATAAAGTTTTGTGGCCAAGAAAAAAACTCAAACTAAAATGCTCCCGTTCGCCTACACCGATCGATGCTCTTTTTTTTTTTTACTCCTAGAAGTATACAAACTTAATGACAAGTTTTACTTTGAAAGGGAGCGTAAATGGCATAAGATTGCATGTAAATACACAAAAGTTTCAGTTTTATCCTCATGAACCACCACAATTCAACTTTTAACATTGTTCCTGACAAAGTCGAAAATCTTGCACCATTTTGCATCTAAGCTCCTTTAAAGGGGCTCATTGAGTTGATATCGATAACTTAATGAGAGAGTTGAAGGTTCACTACAACATGACAATGCTTATAGATAGCATAATAAGTCATGTTTCATATCTAATAATTACGGGAAAAGCTAAAATTTTGAATTTTGTAATGTCCTGACTTGTAACGGTTTGTGCACAATTTGCAAAAGTGTCTGGTCACGAATTTTTGAAAACCGAAGTGAATCGTTAAATACTCACTCATAAAACAGTTATTTTTATGTAGGAAAAGGGGATTGTCTAAGATTGACCATTTGTCATTGATATGGGATGAAAACTGACCGGGTTTGGAAAAAATTTGTGGAATTTCATGAACCAACTCAATGAGCCGCTTTAAAACGCCAAAAATGTTCCCGTCCTCTTGGCCAGTGATCACTCATACTGAATCCCCCACTTCATAGAAATCCTGTGTACGCCTCTGAAGTCAAAAGGAAAAAAGACGACCGTCCAAAGAAAAAGGCAAACGCCAATGAAAAAGTCTACAAATATTAAAAGAGAAGGTAGAGCGCAGGAAATTTCCTGCGCTCGAAAAGTAAATCTCAAGAAAGACTTAGTCAGTCACACTGTTCGGTGTGTTTATTGTCAGTTCCTAACAAATATTTAATGTTATTGTGTTAATGTTTCACTTACAAGTTACATACGCAGCCTAACTTTAACACTGTGTACACTGTGGCCTAGTATAACTTTAAGCCTAACTTCAGTTCGCGCGAATCGAATGCTTGTGCATACAGTAATTCCACATTTCAGGATTAATTTTACAAAGTGAGAATAAATTTCATGAAATCCGGTGGTCATTTCCCACAGTTCACCGGTTTTCAGATCTAGTAACTGTCGGTTAGTAAAAGTACGTTTCTCATTATAACTTGAAGCATCTCAGATATTTCTTGAATCTGTTTAAAATTGCCAAAATGTCTCATACCTGTAGAGAGCTTTTCGGATAGGTGGGAACAGCGTTTCATGACACCCAGTGTGGATTAGTACCACGGACTTCCTATACACAGACAAAGCAGGGAGCTGCCATTGACAATGGCAGCTCCCTGGACAAAGCATACTGCACGTTAGATTGTCACGGTACGTGTGAGTATAGGCGTAGCGAGATGGCTGTCTGCTGTAGTTTTGTGTGTGTGTGAAAGTTTGGACTTGCTAAAGTAGTTAGATTCAACAGATTTTGCAAGAAATTTGAAATATTTTTATTTTTTTTTTACAAGGTATGTCAATATCATTACATGTATTGCATGAATATAATATTGTTTCTCATTCAAGTTAAACTTCTGTTTAAAATATTACAGAGTTGTCGTTAAATCATACAAATTATAGCTTCTCGGCGGCCATCTTGGTGCGACTTTTTTTGTCCTAGTCGGTGGCGACAGTCTACGGATAGGACATACGCGTTACATGCTCCGTCTATGTATATAGGAAGTCCGTGGTTAGTACCCGCTTTCTCTTCTCCTTTTGATGTTGTCTTGTCCTTTTGACGTTACTTTGTCTTTTCCTTTGCTCGTTGTCTTTGTCACATTACGTTAGTCGATCGTTTCCACTTCACTTTTGCCTTTTCCTTTGACTTTGGTCTTATTCTTTACACGGTTGTCATTTTCTTTTGTCTTGTGGCGTTTGTGTTTTTCTTTCTGTGCTTGTCCTTTCCTTTTGGCTTTGTCTTTTCCTTTCAGCGTTCGCTTTCCCGCTTTGCTCTGTTGTATTTTTTGCCTGTTTGTTTTTTCCTTCTGGCGTTTGACCTTTCCTTCCGGCGTTGTCCTTTCCTTTCGTCGTTGTCCTTTCCTTTCGGCGTTTGTTGTTTTCCACTTTTACGTTAGTCTTTTCCTTTTGGGTTTTAACTTTTCCCTTTGTCTCTGTCTTTTCCTTTCGGGGTTTGTTTTCTCCTTTTGCCGTTTGTCTTTTTCTTTAGACGTTTGAATATTCCTTCCGGCGTTGTTTTTTCCTTTTGACGTTTGTCTTTTCTGTTTCGCGGTGTTGTCTTTTTTGCCCTGATGGCCGTCCATATTTAGGATCGCCCATTTGGCAGGCTGTACGGTATATCCCTTGTTCAGTCATAGTATAAGATCTTATAGTTAACCTAGATCGTAGTGGTCGAATATGTACTTCCCTCTTTGAAGTAGGCCTACGTACCCGCCTGCGGGTGCATCCTGTACTGTAGAGTTTTCACGTTATGCCACAACTGGTAAGCCACGCTCCTGCCGGGCATAGGTGTTTCAATGCAACAGTTACTCGTGGGTCGTCAGCTGCTTTCCAGCTAGTGCACTACACTTATTTTTGCCAGTCAAAAGGGGCGGGGCTTGTGACGTAATGAAAGCACTCTGTATTGTGGGTTCAGTATACTCGTCCGAAATATTGGCCAAGCGGGCAATAGGCTATTGGCCGAGCGGGCAATATTTTGGTCGGAATCAGAGTTACCCTAAAGAAATCATACTCTCATAAAACAAAAGAGTGAACTTAGTCACTTTCTAATAGAGTGAAAAGTGTGAATTCCTTCCATTATAGTTAATTCACTCCCGAAATAGTGAAATTCATTCCAACAAGAGTGCAACTGGAAGGTTTCCATGGAGAAGTATTGCGCAATACGTCAAAGGATAACAATTTTACGTGTGTTTATAGTTGATGGCGGGACGTGAACATACGTGAACAGTGCATGTGCTACGCGCCGGCGCAGCGATCAGATGTTTTGTTACCAGTTGACCTGAACAGAAAGGTCACACACGCATGCGCAGATATAAACTTCGAAGTCGTCTATTGGTTAGACACTGAGCCGTAAAACCTTCACTTGAAACAAGTTTGAAATTTCGAAAACCGATGGGACAACCATTATATCTGTTCGATAGAATGAAATACTGTGAGTACATTCGAGTTAGCAAGCGGCCGCCTGTCCTTATTTTATAAAATATAGAAAGTGTAAATTCACGAACATTTAATTAACCAATGTTATATAGGTCCATGATATCGATACACAAGGAAATCTTTTTGAAAATCTTCTATGGAATGTTCCATACATCTTCAGGCACATAACATTCAAATTTTAAAACAAATTAAACTCATATAAATGTTACAAACTTTTCTTTAAATTAGAAATATTCAGTATGGCTTAGGGTTAGTAGTGATACATAAGTAACTCCAGAAAATTTAAGCATGAAATGTTTAGATCTTTCAAATGGATGAGTATGAATTACAGAGGATGATTTGCCCATATTTCAGACAGTTATTCTTCACCCGAAACAGCTTTATTTCTCCCAACCAAATTACTTCTAACCCTTCTCACAGCTGTTCAAATCCTCAAGCTTCTTCAGACACGACCCTGTATCATTGTTTCGGGGTTTACCCTGCCAGTAGTCTGCGTAGCGCCTCTGTGGCTGCATCCCCCTTCAGACCGCCGCCCCTCAGATTGATTTTTTCGTATCGATGAGCTATAAAAAATTATCCCACCCTGCGGGCTACCCTGCCGGTGGAGGCGCCGGAATGTCAAAATGGGGGGGGGGGGGGCGAACTAGGAGCAAAGGAGAATGTTGGGATCCCCGGAGCGCCACCACTATACATGTTGAGAATGCATGGCCCTAACGTGTAATCAAATCACTCTCAGTACATGTTGTGTAATCGGTGATATCACCGAGACAACTGGGCTACTATGTCCATATTTTGAAGAATTTGGCGTAAATCAAAGAGCTGTAACCAACTAAGAGTTTTGGTAGACTCCGGGTAACATTGTAGTTTGGAGTGACGAATGAGTGCCTTCCAGGCGCACACTTACGTGGAGGAAAATTGAAGGCCATGCTCTGAGAATTTTCTTCTTGGCGGACCTTGCCCCTATGGCTAGCATGATAATGCTACTGCTACAACTATCCTATAACATATTTTACCTTTCCATGAGTTGAACCTGAAATTTTGTGCAGGTTGCAAAGTACATTTACCATACCAAACAAACAGCAGTATTAGTATCATTGGCATCCACACCGCGAAGCGGACTCTGTTTTATCACCTCCTCAGCTTCCAAAGCCACTGACTGAACAAGCAATATTCCGCACAGCCTGCAAAGCAGGTTACATCATTGTTACCGACTTCTGTCTCGTCAGTGTGCGTACAAAAGTGGCGTAGTTTCACTTTGTGTAACCCACAACTGTATTCGGTCTATACACTATGACGCCACCGTACACCAGAGAAATATTATTTAAATACCAGGGGTAGTACCAGGGTCGTATTCTGGGAGTTGCGATATTGGAAAAGAAGGTTTCGTTGATATTCATACTAGGGAAAAGTCTGCGAAAAGGGGTTTCTTCCATCACTATGGAAAATATTTGCTTTTGGATGAGGGCTTAGAAGCAAAATGGAACTATCTTAGACTCATTTTGAAGCACCTTGGTAGGGGAAATGTGCGCCTGACTCGCCTGGCGTTCTCCTGACTAAAGGGGCCTTCCACAAACAGATGGGAGAGAGAAAAGTCATGGAGGCTATCTCAAGGTCCACCGCAAGCCAGCGAGTCCCTGAAACTAGCCCCAAAAGGAGTAAAAAGTAGTCAGATTCGTAAATGCTAGACATAGTTCTGAAAGACGAGACTCATCTCACATACATTGTGGATAATTTGATTATTTATTTCACGATCTCGTTGCAGTGGAAGCCATAGTTGCATTGACTATGCAAATGTTTTGCCGCAATATTAGCATGTGTGATACCTATGCCTATGCATGGAACAAACTGAAGAGACCGTATTGGTAGAATGAAACACGTTGTCATCGCTACACGTGCTGGGCTTAAAGGCCAAATCATCTCACCCCAAACTTCAATTCTTGTGAGAGTTAACAGAAATTCTCAATTGGCTCAGGTCTTTGATTGACAGCTAATTCGAACAATGCGTAGTACCACACCTTATGTTACACAGCATGGGCTGTAACGGGGAGTTTCGATATAATACAAATTGGGCTTTTCGATGCATGCCCTGAAGAAACTGAGATTGTGTCTGGTTGAGAATGAATTTTAGACATGTCTGCCATGGGAGGGGCCTAAGTAAGAAGGTTAGGAGAATCGATACTATTTGGGGTGAGAGAATTGGGACTTTAATTTTCCTGATAAGTAATAGAAACCCTGGTTAAACAACGTAGACTCATTCAATATGGTTACAGCTGGGCTTCCAGTGCTTAATGGCACGGGCATTTTGCATAAAGGTGAGTCGCTGTCTGGTAGCCTAGACCACAGTTTTCCATTGGATGAACAATACAAACGCGGTATACTTAGATACACTCAGGCTTCATTCACTACGGTCGAAGTTGATTGGTCTACTAAGCACCCATCCACATACTCAAACCCCACCGATCCGAATACTCATGTTATTGGACAAACTATAGTCAAAAGTTACATACTCAAATCTCAATATTTAGTGGTAACATTTAACCACACTTTAGTTCAACATTGAAGTCACATTTGGGTTGATGCATAATTGGCCGATGAATGGACAATTTAGACCACAGTTTATGATGAGTGTAGAAAGTCTTGTACATAGCGCCCCACCTGCTTCACTGGTACGACCATTGCGTGTGAAGGCATTTAAGTGCTGCTAGCAACTTGGTTGTATGACATGTAGCATTGGAAATATCTATGGTGAGTTTCAGTGAATGATTACAGTTCCATAGTCCAATGCACATGACTCTTCATGATAGGAATTGATTCAAAGCTACAATATTTTGAAAAGGACACTGTTTAGAGATGATTGGTGTTCACAAAAATAAGCTGCTTTTGGTAGAAACTCTAAACATAAGATAGGTTATATGAAGAAATGAAACCATTTTCTGTTGAATTATGTTTTAAATAATTCTGATAACTACCCTGTCAATTGAAAGTAATTGGTTTTAAACATAAGTTGAAGAAGTCAATTAGTCAGTTATTCAGCACAATGATAAAATATGTTATACCGAGAGAGATCATGAGGGGGTTTCCCTTCCCCTTTGTCAATTTTTGAACATGATAGGTGTCTTTAAGCCACATATGCTTAAATGTGAGTAAAACTACTTTTCCTTTTTTTAGAACGAAAACCAAGTGGCCTCAGTGGAGGGGGGGGTTAGGAAAATACCAGAGGTGTAACACAATGCCACCCAGATTAAGACACCATGTCCACTACATAATCCCTGCCTTGAAACTTGGACAACCTTACCCTGTCCTTGGAAGACCTTGCTGTGTTAAACAACTGGCAAAAAGCCACATTGTTGCAGACTACATGGTCCAGTGAGCGCCTCTTATTGTTTGTGGTTTCCTATTTTTCAAAATCGGCTAGTCATGACATATCAGCGGATTCATGGTGTCCACTTTGAAGGGGCAGAATTCTCTAATGCCTGACAATAACAGATTTTGCTCCTTTAAACTGTTGTGATAAATGTGTTTTAATTACTTGGCCCCATTTTTTTACCCATAGGGTACCTGAGATTTGAAAACAAAGAATAACCCATAAGCTACAAAAAATACATCAATCATGAGGTAATGGAAAAATATTTACACATAATTTTGTACTTAAAGTGTACCTCAGGTCAAAAAATTCAAAAATATATATTAAAGACCATGAAAAATAAATTCTACCAGTCCAATTCCCATCTTCATGTGACATTCCTGAGCTGAGATATAAAATGTTGAAGTTTATTCACTCAAATTAAAATGATACAATGCGCAAAAATTTGTGATGTTGTTCTTGTACTACTCAGTTTACAATCTTTGCATTTCTTTGTTTTTCTGAATGTTATTGCACCTTGTACCAAGGTGTGGTAGCACTCTTATTCTTATGAGGTGATGTAATTAATTAAGCCCTCCTTGTCCAACATGCTATGCAAGGAAACAGGAAGTGTTCAAGGACGTAAAAACATTTTTGATTTTAAAGGGAAAAAAAGTCACAAATTATTGCGCAATCGACCAATTTGTTCCAAGTGAATAAACTTCAACATTTCATATCTCAGCTCAGCAATGTCGTATGAAGATGGGAGTTGGACTGTTACAATTCACTTTTCATGCTCTTATATATATATTTTTGAAATTTTTGACTTTAGGTACCCTTTAAGTTAAAATCAACCACTCTGAATGAATCAGTGGCATAGTGAGAGTGCATGGAGAAAAGAAGACCTACCTTAGAACCAGGTAGCTTCTTGGTCAAACCCACCTTGCAGTCTGCTTGCTCATACAGAGTTTTGCACCAATATTTCAAGGTGTGTAGAGCAAAAGATTCTTGCCAATTTTGCACCTCAACTCCTGTACCCCGCTAAGCCAATGATTTCATCTCAAACTAAAGAACAACGTGCCAATAAACAGCTTAAGTACTTTTTAAGAAGAAACCTAAACACTTATCACGTTTCCTTTTTTTCTTTTCTTTTTTTGGGGGGGGGGGGGAGAGGGGGTTTACTGGCGTAAAGAGGTCCAGGATTCAATTGAATGAACTTTACTTTAAACTCATCTATGGCTTATCCACAAGTAATACCCTTAAAATGAAGGATATAAGACTTGAATCATTGTGTACACAGCAAACAATTAAATTAAAGTACATCATGTCACTGATGGGAAGCAAAAAGTCTTTTTTGTAGCCTTTTATCTAGAATGATTTAGTACAAAATGCATCATTTTGAAGTAATACAGAATGTAAACCTCCATTGAGAACAAATATTCTTCATTCAAAATAGATATTTGGCAAAATCATTGCTGCTGGAGGTTTGGCCACCAGCTTTTTGATAGGTTTTCATGATACAATAGTTTCACATACATCATACCACCTAGAGCATAGTGAGATTGCGTGGGGGTGGACTTGTATGTGGATGGGTGGGATTTTTCCATGGCGTGTAACTAAATGTAACAAACAAGGAGGTTTCCTGCAAATGAATGTGACAATCCCACGATACAGCTGCAAAAGTCCCATACAATAGTTTAAAAAATTTGTCCAACATTTAATGAAGATGTGATTGTGAAACAAAAAAGTGGATGTGTTCAAGAATGCAGCAGATATTTGTATTTAGCTCAGTGAATGAAAAGGGGAATCCACCCACCATACATACAGATAAGGTGGCTCTGCTTGTTGTATCTTCAAAAAGGGCTTAAGAAAATCAATCACACTAAAACACTAATTTGGAATAAAAACTTTATACAATCATGGTTGTCTGTAAACTAGAGGTGTGCAAACATTTGAAACTTTGGGCCAAAAAATAATGCTGTGGCCATTTGGAGGGCTGCGAGGACTGAAATAATGTATTTAAATGGGGCAAATCAAAATCGTTTTACAGCCAGCACAGGAGACTACAGTTTATACACCATGTGTTTAAAGCTTTCAAAATTTATCAACTTCTGCGATGCAACTACACCGCTCCTTCTACTTCCCCATTGGACTATGATGCTGTTGTTTTTAACACGACTTTATAAGGGAGTTGTAGTCGAAAATATATGACCATGTTTATCAGGTGATTCAAGTAAAGTCAATGAGGTAGTCACTGTCATCATGGTCTTACCTTGGGGGCAGGAAAAGAAGTTGCCTTGCAGAGTTTGCACATTTAAGTTATATCTTAGTAATGTTTCCAATCTTTGGTTATTCAAATGCAGAAAGAACAATTATATGCATCTTGAAAGGCACTGAAAGTGCCCTCTACAACAGTAAGAAAAACATAACTCGCAATTTTTGTGTCATGGTGCACTGAGCCACAAATAAGTGTGGTGCTCTGTTAGGGTTTGTCCCATTGGTTCAAAGTTCTATGAAGGTACATGCACAACCATTGCTATTTTGTTGCTATATTCAAAATCACGTTTGTCTATTTCTTGTTTTAATCCCAAAATACCCAGGTCTTTTCTGTGTAGTTTCCAAAAGTGGTTGTGGTGGTCATTCTATTTTACGAATAATGTGATTGGTCAGGACAAAACGATGACAGAACTCAGTTACTTTGATTGGTAAAACGGTAGACAAAGTAGTGTTGTAGTTCTTTACGCAAGCTACATTCACCAACAGGCATCTCTGTTCAGTTCCAGCCATTTAGATGAGGCATTACAAGCTTGCCTGGGGCCTGTTAACAAAATGAAAGAACCTTACAAAACAGTTTTATGATGATTACACGTAAACACAATCCAACAAAGAAAAGGACGGCAAACAACCACATATACTAAACAAGCAGCTAGCAGATGGTAAGGGATCGTTATGTCAGCTGAAGGGCCATTGAGAGGAGATCTATATTATAGTTGATAAAATATGTTAGCAGTGACGTTTGTGAGGAATCATTGTACACTACATGAGGGTATTAAAGCAAAATTTTACATTCTGGTATACCCTGGTATTCTGGTTCATGAATAGCAAGATTTTTCAATCATGTGACAATATGTTTTCAAGTGCCTGTCAAATTCAGGCAGAGTAACATCTGTTTGCAATCATTTTTAATTGGGATAAATTTTGACATTGAGAGCTATTTGATTTGTAAGATTCACTAGATGGATGAAAACTTTCATTCCTCTTAGTAGCAAAATTTACTGAACAATGTTGCCAAGTTATCTGATGGTGAGTGTGGATGGCACTTACCCCAAGTCCACCAAAGGCAATGAGTTGTCAATAACATGAGCAAGAATTTTTGGTTTCTTTTAAAACAAAAGAGTTGTATAAGTGTTAGTGTGTTTTGATAAACTACAAATGCAAAGGACCTGTTAGTTCAAGTAGCAAAATATAATCTGCTTTGCATCATTGCATCATGTGCTATCTTGCGACATTTCTCTAACTCAATGATTAAAAATTTTTGTGCATAAATTTTAACTTTGATGGGTTAGTTTGTTAGTTAGAGTTTTACGGCCCAGTATCCAACCTATTGGTTCATGTCAAGCTGGCCAGAGCTATTTTTCCAGTTGTGGCTCACTGGCTTGTTTTCCCTACTCCATTGCTTATGCAAAGCATCACGCACATCAGCAATAGGTTCCATTTTTAGAGTCTGTCGCAAGACTGGACCTTTGATGGGAGCCGAGAAATGTTTCGGGTGAGTTGCTATGCATGCTCTAACACACAAAATGGACCAGATTTGATGCCCATATTTTTGCAATATTACATCATTACTTTCATTTGAAAAACTTTGTGCTGTTACCTGGCATGGAAACAATGTTTTCTGCTCTTCTGCTTTAGAGAACTGGAATCCATGCCAAAGTGTTGATTTCATCATATGCTGGCTTTGAGCTTTAAAATTTCCAGGTGCGTTACAAATCATCCTCCTCGGGAAATTAAGGAGTATACTGTTTTTTCTTTAAACTTTGATATAATTATCTTAGCTCTCATTCCACATTTTATATGTGGAAAATATCACACATCTCACATGGATTTGAGGTGAGTGATGTTGTATAATTGCACTTGCACACCTTAAAATTCAAGTGCATATGCAATGATTTTACACTCTTGTGGGTACGACACAACCCATGTTTTAGCATGTGATATGGTACAGTTGAGTAGGACACTTTCCCCCTCCTCCATTACCTGCCGCAGAGTTGTAACGAGTCATGACTCGAGTCACAAATTTCCAAAGGGGAAATGACTCCAGGACTTGTATCATGATTTACCTCATAGAAATAGTACAGTGGCTCGAGTCATTGACTCTGACTCGAGTCACACTACAAAAAACAAATGACTTGACTGCAAAATTGGGTGACTCGTTACAACTCTGATTACCTGGACATATATGCTCCTTCATAATGCAATAATTCCAATTCAAAAGGAAGCGTGAGGTGCCCATATTAAAATATATCATCTTTTTATTTTTATGCCTGTTAATGTTCCTTTCATAGTTATGTTCAGGGACTGCAGAGATACGGATGTTAGTCCCCCCACCCCCATTTCAAAATTCGCTCCATGGCAAATGATGTTCCCTTCCAGACTATACTCCATCCAATGATATGTTTTCTATGATGTGTGTTTAATACCACTGATGGAAACCACTTTAACAGGTTGAACAAAACATATATATATATATTATGCACATATAAGATGTTCACACATTGGCAAAGAAAATATGTGCTGACACAAAGAGTTAACCTCATGAGATATTATTGAGTGTCCTAATAGAATGAATTTTAATTTACATATCCAAAGACATCTACGTCACAAGAACCAACATTGCTCTGAGATGACCAAATTTGCATTGGATTTTTTTCTCTTCGGAGTGGGGGGGGGAGGGGTTGCAAGGAAAGTAAAAGATTAAGAAATTGCTGTAAATTGTAGGAATCATGAGTTTGATCAATATAGTTGTGTTCCACCAATATTTTGAGAGTTGAGTAAAAATAAGATAGAGATTGCATGAATTATGTAAAGTGATAGGTAGGAAGCATGTAAGAACCCACTGGCAATTTACAAGAAGTAGTAACAAATTTATTCCAGAATCCTTCCTTTTGAGGGGGTTTGTTAACTTACATAATTTTCTTATACTAAGGAAAATACAACCTTACTCAAAAGCTGAGTTTCAAACCACTCTTGATTTCTGGGTGATACAGGCTGGTTTAATTTACATAACTACTCTGCAAGCTGTGAGCAATTTAAATAGCATGAAACATAATCCCCATGATTATTCAAGAGCATAAACCATCACAAAAGAATGAGATGTTTAGTTCATCAAGATCCTCCTGACACATAAGACATTTTCATCATAACTACTGAAGTATAACCCTACTTAAATGAGATTTGCTTGTCTGATCCAAAAAGGCTTGTTTTAAGCCCAATATAGATATACTATCAACTGGTTTCTGTGGGTGAAAGATGTTGGCAAATTCCCGTGGGCATGTTTATTTCTGACAATATCATGGCTACATCCATGTAACAGCTATGTAAAAGTAGAACAAGATTCAAGGTTAGCAAAAAACACATTTAAAAGGATATTAATATCAAGGGGGGGGGGGTGCAAGTAGATAAAGAAGCATTAGTAAAACCTTTAACAAGTAATTTATTTATGGGCAAGTTAAAAACCTGAACATTATTCAGTTGCAATGAGTATCTAACTACTAACAGGTAAGTCAGAAAGATAATTCTTTATTGGGTCTAACACCATCTTGTTAGAAAACTGGGGAAGATAGATAACCCCTGTACCTCAAAAAACTGTTAAAGGAAAACATCCCTTCACTGAAGGAAAAAGGAACAAAGAAGATGATAGATCAACCTGATAGCCAAGTGATAGTTGGTTATTGCAGGGGGGGGGGGCGTTACCATATAGTTTCAAAAATATTTTGTATAACAGTAGCATGGATGGCTGAACAAAACAAAACCCAAAACCTAAACAGGTCAGATGCACATTCTGAATTGAATTCAATTCTCCATGGTGCAAACAGACAAAAGAAATGGGGGAAAGCCCTCAAAAGGCCAGCCAACCACACCACAACTTGGCCACAGGTTTTGTGTATAGGCAAGTGACAAATGAATAGGTGACAAGCAAGGCCGATACATATCTGCAAAATGCAAAGCAAAAACAACACAAAGGTGCAACATAAACATAAATGGAATCACTGTATTGATCTAAACAAGACACAATTGTACAAAGTGCAACCAATGTATGATCAAAGCCATAATAAATTAAATATTCAAAATCAATTTACTACAAAAAATAGAAAAAAAGAATGAAATTATTGCTTTTGGAAACAACATCCTTACCAACCAATGGTTTGAGGATGGTTTGTATACTTAATGCCAGACTGTTTTTGAATACAGGTGAGGGGGGTTTCATGAGTGTGGATTACAAGTTCAATAGACCTTCTTCAAAATAGCAATTACAATGAATTGTGGGATACGTTTTGGATGTATGCCAATTTTCACCAATGTAAAATGCCATTGACAAAAATAACATACACCAAAACTCTATCCCACAATCCTTTGTAATTGCTATTTGGAATTAGGTCTATTATCAAACTTTCCTTGAAACAACCCATTTAAGGATAAGGGTGTAGCTTTAGCAATTGCCCAGATGCTTGTGCCAATCAAAATTATTACTTGTGAAGGAAAACCCAATTTTAGAACCACAGATGGCACCCAAGAAAACCAAACCAAAATTTTGTACCAAAGAACTTAAACTTTCTATCGGGAAATCAAAATGGCACACAGTTTGACAAATTTTCCTTCTACTCTATACCAACTATATATGTCAAACCAACTATGTTTAGGACAAGCCAATTATTTTGATGTGTCTGATCATAATAAGACAGCATGTGGGTGACACAAAAGTAAGATAAACAGCAGAATATCATGAGGCTTCAAAAATGTAAAGCAGGTTAAAATAGCCATCATGAACAGTAAAAACAAAAAAATAAAACCTACCCCACCTTTTGGACTAAGATAGATGCCATGTCACAATAGATGAGCTGTGGCCCCATCAGCCAAGCTGTTGCAGCTACAGTCATGCTCTGTTACTGTACACATTACAATAGCAGACCAGTTTAATCCAGTTACTGTAATATGTGTGTCAACAATGCATGGCTGCGGCAGCAGCAGCCTAGCTGAGGTAGCTGCAGTCATGCTCTGTTACTGTACACATTACAATAGCAGACCAGTTTAATCCAGTTACTGTAATATGTGTGTCAGCAATGCATGGTTGGGGCAGTGACAGCCGAGATGCAGCTTACAAAACCCACAACACCATGTTAAACCTTCTCAGCACCATGTTAAACCTCTTAAACAATATATTAAAGTGTACCTCAAGTCAAAAAATTTAAAAATATATATTTAACAGCATGAAGAAAAAAATGAATTCTAACAGTCCAACTCCCATCTTCAAAGCACATCTCTGAGCTGAGATATAAAATGTTGAAGTTTATTCACTTAAAACAAATTGGTCCATTGTGCAATTATTTATGACTTTTTTGTTGTACACTCACATAACCTGCTTTGTTTCCCTTTAAAATTGAAAATGTTTTATGACCTTGAACACTTCCTTTTTTTTTTTGTTTGCATAGCATGTTGCACAGAGACGGCTTCATCAATTACATCACCTCATAAACAGTAAGAGTGCTATCACCCTTGGTACAAGGTGCAGTAACATTAGGAAAAACAAAGAAATTTAAATTGTAATTTTGAATAGTACAACAATGACATCACGAATTATTGCACAATATACCATTTTAAGTTAAGTGAATAAACTGCAACATTTAATATCTCAGCTCAAGAATGCCCTATGAAGATGGGAGCTGGATTGTTAGAACTCATTTTTCATGCTCTTTAATATATATTTGAATTTTTTGACTTGAGGTACACTTTAAACCCTTCTAACACCATGTTTAACTTCTAAGTGTATTAGAAAGATGCTTGTTTGGATAATATTATTCATCAACTGCTGCTAAGCTCAGATCTTCCAAAAATATTACTGTAGGAAGGAGTTATCCTTTCTCAATAACAAGATGAACACTTGTGGTAGACTAGTAATAGCTAGCAAGCGAGTCACCTCATGTAATTCAATTTTTTGCTGATGAAAGACCATCAATTTAATAATAATTCCATTTTAAGAGAAATATGAATGATTTCTACTGCATCTACAAAGTAGAAAAGTTTTACCAATTTGAAATTTCATTTGATAAATTTGAAATCTTATTCTTTCAAAGTAAGATGTTGACAATTAGCCCTAATTATGAAACCTAAGCATCCTCCCCCCTTACTTCTCATTTGCTCCTGTATGTCCTTCTACTTCTTTTAAAGAAATGTGCTTTTACCTTTGTTAGAGTTAATAAACCCTTCCACTGGATTGATTTGTACATTAGCATTAATAATGGAAATAATGGTAGAATGATAACTATGTGTTACACAAGAATGACAACATTAAGATATCAATGGGTACCACGAGAGAATGATCATAAGCCAGTCACCTTTCAAAAAAGTCTCACATCATCAATCTGTGATACCTAACTCTCTCCTCTTGACTATGTCCAGTAACACCTTTCAAAAATTTCCATTCAAGGGATATCTACATTTTCAGCCTTTATAGTCCTCTAAAACTCCCAAATTTGATTCTGTTGTTGCTCTACATTTCTTTTCAAAACAAATCCTACTGAACTTTCTTCAGCCTCAAACTTCTAAAGATGCTAAATTCAAATTCCCATTTTGCAAAATTTTCTCCTCAAACAATTGTATATCATTATTATATTTATATTTTTGAATGCAGTTGCAATTTTTTCAATTTATAGCGCACATCTTTCTATAAACTAAATGACATTCACAACATGATAATGGATGCTACAGAGATGCCCTGTATTTCTCCATTAATTGCTATAAAGCATTCCAATAACTTTTTTTTTTTTGAAATATGTTTTCAATATCTATCTGTCTCTCTCTCTTTGAATAACAGTGCTTCATGGCAGTGACACTACATACGTGACAGCAATATTTTATCAAACCAACTGATTAATGTGTCTTGCTGAGAGCAACTTTTGACTATTTGATTCCTTTAATTTTCCCCCTCCATAAATTTCTTTTTTTAAGATTTTAGTTTTACTCAACTGCTAATGAATATTCATAATTACAAGATGGAAGAGATCCTCACATGTGTTCAGGATGATTATGCAGGCACTGTATAAAGTCAACAGCTGGTTCACCCTCATAACAGATCTTGTAAATAGCAGTGAAAAGTGGGTATCTGAGGGAAAGCAAAAGAATAACAACATCATCAACATTGATAATACTAGATTCCTTGAAGGGAAGTTGGGTTTATGATGCTATTAAACCATCACGAATGGGGATAAGACTTGGTAAATTACAACTTAAGAAGTGCTTAAGCTGTAAGCCTGACAATTTGTATCAGTTTAAAGATTGCAATACAATTCCCTCCTTGAAAACACACAAAAATATTTTTCCCACACAATTTTCATCCAGAAACTTCCTACCTTCCACAATCACCCCCAACCCTCTTTTTCTCTCAGATAACTTCCCTTCACCAAAAACTGAAACAGAATAATTGAAATTATCGAGAAAAGAGGTCCTGGGAAGAAATAATCTACAAAAATTGTAATCAGAAATTTCCTGCTTCAGTTGTAGAACCAACTGTTTCTCAAAGCACCACTCCTGGTTTGTTTCAGATTCACTTCCAGATCAGCAGGTTCAATCTCACCAGTCAATTCCTACTGGGAGACATTAAGGCCTGTATACACGAGCAACATTTGTAAAACATTCTCAAAACACTTCACCTGCAACAAACCCAAAACATGCTTGTTTTCGGTTTGTTGCACAGTGTAGACAGGGTAAAAACAATTTGAAAACATTTTGAAAATGTTTTGAGAATGTTTTGAAAAGAATTGACAGGACATTTCTTTTGCAACATTTCCAAAACATTTTCAAAACATGCTGTATACCCTGTCTACACTGTGCAACAAACCGAAAACAAGCATATTTTGGATTTGTTGCAGGTGGATGTTTTGGAAATGTTTCTGAGAATGTTTTGCAAATGTTGCTCGTGTATACAGGCCTTTAGGAGACAAGAATACCAGAAAGGATGATCTAAATCTGAAGAAGTGCCCTCCTCCCTAAGTCGTCCTCAAGATAAGACACTTGTGGCATAAAGCTTCACTTGCTCACAAAAAAATGAATTTCATTCTGTTTGGAGAATATAAGTTAAACCTAGAATTTCCTAAACCTAAAATTCCAGAATTGTTAAAATGCACTGTTCAACAACTTCATTTATGCACAAATGTAAAAGCTTTCATGAAAGTCCTAGACCACAATTCTGATATTCATTTCATTCATTTCAACTGGAAGTTAGGATTTCTCATAAACTTAAAATTTAACATGTTGATACAAACATAAAAGAAGCAAAAATGTTATAAACACTAGAAAATAGAGCTAGTTTGTTTAATAAATGAGGTTTTGTTTGAAGTCAGGCTGACCATAGCTTTTTTCACTATTTGTGGCTCACTAGTTTCAAGCATCCCATACTCCATTGCTTATGCTGAGCAACAAGCACAATGGCAGTACGTTCCATTGTTTGAGTCTCTGGTTTGACCTGGCCAGGAGTAAAACTCCAGACATCCTGGCTGCATATCAGATGCTCCAACCAAATGAATACAACGTCTATTCATTAAAAAGTAGAAACTTTTTAATCAAAGCTAGTGACCAACACAGAGAAGAATTAAATGTAATATAACATTATGTACAAGAATCATCACAAAGCAAGTATAACCAAACTAAGAATAGCAGATGGAAGGGGAATGAAGAGGGAAAGGAAAGGAAGTAATGGAAAGAAAAAGAAGAAGAAAAGAAAACAAGGAGAAGCGACAAAACCAAAAATGTTTAATACACATTCAAGAAATACATTTTAGGTTCATTTGAACAGAGACACTAATTTGTAATTGGAGATGGCAGAAACTGTCTCTCTGAAATCCAAATATTAGAAAGAAATTTACCCAAATTATTAAGAGTAATATTACAGAGGCACATTGAGTTGGAATCAATAACTTATCAAGGGTGATGGTAGGTACATCCCATGACAATGCTTATAATTAGCATAATTAATGAAGCTTTATTCAGAAAAGTTTTATCCTTTTGCTTGTTATGATTTTGGGCATAATTTGAAAAGAGGGGTCACAAATTGAGTAGTGATGATTCCAAAACAACACATAGCATGCACAAGGTTTCATATTTTAAAGCTTTTGTAAATTCAGATAAACAATGAAATTTTCAGAGTTTTTTTTCTGAGGATTAGACTTTTAAAAAACCTACATGTTATTGAAATCAACATGGCAGAAAGATGTTTAAAACATGAGAAACATACAGCAAGAAAACTTTTTATGTATGGTATACATCTGACCATCAAGCCTCATGAACATGGTTGTAGCTACAAGGGTTGGCAAAGGACCATCATGACCCACACTGGTTTTAGTCAACCAACACTTGGGCTAAAATGAAGTCCCCAAATTCCCAATTCTATCACAAATAACCTACAAATCTACCACCCAATCTCTGAGCCAGTAATTCTCAACTTGCTCAAGCCAAAACCTGCGTACACACTCTACTCTGACTGATATGGGCACTATGCTTTAAGAAACTTATTATTGATGTTATTCGCATCCCACACTTTCTCGCTGCAACCCTTACCAGAAACAAACTATTTGCAGAATTTAAGGATATGAGGAATATTCATCCCATACCTTTTGGACATTCATAATTACAATATCCCTTTTGCCTCAACATCCTTCATCTACCTTCCTAACCCAGCTCACAAACAAACTATACAAAATCGTTATTTAAGGTTCTGAAATTGAAACAAACTTACAAACTAACAGATTAAACCACAAATTTCATTGGTCCTTTAGTCATTGAAACCATTAAATGAAGTTGAAAATACATAAATGTGTTTTACCTTTCTTCCATGCCTTTATCTTTCAACATCTTGTTAACTTCAAAAGCAGTTTGTGGACCCTGTAACTTCTGACCATTCAGCATCTCTGTCTCCAGCTCCTCCAAAGACTGTTGGTGAGAGAATAAAAGAAAAAAAGAACTTTTAACAACAAACATTTCAACCAAATATATAATCCAATAAATAATGCATATGTATTTGATATATACTGAGCAAATAATGTCTGAAGTAATAATTACATTGGTTACTTCTTGACCTTTCCACACAGTGTTACAATGAAGTAACAAGCTATAGGTCTCCTTAGATTATACATTCAATCAATTGTTGATCTTGAGTTGTGCACAGCATACCATAAATACAACTACACAAGTAATGTCACTGACTCTGTATTTTAAATAATTCTTCATGAGTGAAGTTTCTATCTCCAGAGAGTGGACCTAATCACACCATGTTGCAATGAAGTAACAAGCTATAGGCCTCCTTAGATTATGCATGCAATCAATTGTTGATGCTAAGTTGTGCACAGCATAAGTACAAATATGCAAGTAATGCCACTGTCTCTGCATATTAAACAACTCTTCATGAGTAATTTCTTTTTTTTTGGGGGGGGGGGCATACTTGAACCATACTTGAAATTGCATTTGAACTTAACCTTTTTATATAGTTGACACTATTACCCATTCTTATGCATTGATGAAACAATCAAGTCATTTTGGAGAAATATACATAATTGTAACACTAAACACATAATTGTAACACTAATCTGTGAGTGGGACATCAAATCAACAGACTGAACGCAGTAGTGTGTACAATACTTGGCGCATATCCGATTAGTTGACCAATTAGCTGCTTGCATTTGTTGGTGTTTGTTAACTATTCTTCCACAGGAGGGCGTATCTTTTGCATTGTGACATTATGTGCATAAGGTCTATAAAAAAAAATATAAAAACACAATCTCTTCACTGTGGCAGCAGTATTAATAATCAGTGGCAATTTACTTAACAGGCAGGGTGTTTGTTGAGAAACTGGGTGGACAGCTGGGTGGTGTAATTAAGATAAAAATTTTGCCCAATAACTACAGAAAGTAGAATCAGGATCTCAACTTTCAAATCAAATGTCCACATAACCTACTCTCCTTTCAGTTACAGGTAAAAGATAAATGTATAAGGTCACTGTTGTTTTGGATATTTTTCATACATTAAGTGTATTTACCAAATGCAACATTCTTACACATATTTTAATTTTCCTACCTTTCCTGTGACGATGAAAGCTTCAGCAACCTTACGGTTCCTGCCGCCATAACATGTAGTGATAAGATCAGCAACCCCACAGCTCTCCAGAAATGTTGATGTCTCAACATTTTTATAGAAGGATTTTGCAAAGGCTATCATCTCCATTAATCCAAGCCGGATCACAGCTGCTTTGGTGTTGTCTCCCAATTTAAGACCATCAACAAAGCCGGCCCCAACAGCAACAATGTTCTGCAAAAGGGGAAAACAAGAAACAAAGATTTAATCAGTAATATTTGTTGGCTAAATGACATTAACTTGTAAACAATACGCAAACTCTTGATGTTATCTTGTGTTCTTCCTTGAGATCATTTCCAGACTTGTTATAAAATAAATGGAAACCTTTAGCCAAGAATTTGATTTTGGAAGTTTGAACTGATGACAAACTTAACATCTATATTACTGCAGGTACTTTAGCCAGTGATGCATTTCCCTATTTTTAAAATCACCAAAAGGTGAATAGACAAAATTAGAAAGAATGGAATTTCAGATAATCATAGAAGGGAATTTCAGAGGGGCAGTAAAGAGTTAAAGTAAGAAAAACGGCTGGTAGGCTACACAAAAGTGACAAAATACAGTAGCTGTAGGAATGATGTGTGCATTCGGTATACTACTGTATAAAGGGCGCAGTTGGCACCCACATTTAACCCTAGTGCAGCCAGATACGTACTATTATGTATCATGTTAATCTACTGTTCACAGCCACATATGCAGTATCCAACCTACTGCACCTAAAAAGACCAATGCTAAGAACTGTGTTAAACTAGATGGCTGAAAAAGGCACAGTAGGAAAATTCAAGACGGCTGCAAAAAGGTTACAGTTTTGCGCTAGAGCTGTGATGGATCATAAGCCTGTGATAAGTAACATGTGAGACTCGCCTAAATCAAAATTCTAGCTGAAGGCCTGCATCACTGGCACTTAAGGCATGATAGAAAGGGAGGAGAATTTGTTAGATAGATAGATTGAGTTTAATGGCCCATTTTTAGTTGGGTTAGCCACAGCTTTTTTCCAATTGTAGCTCACTGGCTCATTTTTCCTGCTCCATTGCTCATGCTGAGCACCAAGCACTTTGTGGTAGGTTCCAAGTTTTTGGTATGACCATGCCAGGGACTTGAAACTCCAGACCTTCAGAGTGCAAGTTGGATGCTCTAACCACTTGACCATCCACTTGGGCCTTCGCCCACTGGAAGCCACGGGATCTATTAACCGTCAAAACAACCTAACGAATGCAGCTTGGCTCTGACTTAGTTGTATTTTTACAGGAAAGGTGCATCATAGTTTATGAATTGTTAGGTTAGTTATCTGACTGAAGGTTGCACTGATGGACACATATTTGACCCTCTGAACTAACATTGACAGACCACTCCCAGGGTTTAGGGGATTTCTCTTGCAATTAACAAGTGCATCAGTGGCTAAAATGGGCCAGCAAAGAAAGGATGGTGAACAGGTTAATGTGAAAATTAAAAATGTTGATTCTGATGGTCAATTTAATAATATCACAGTCCACATACTAGGGGAAACATTCCTTCCTCTAAGTTAAGACCCCTTCACTACAGAAGGGGGTCCATCCCATCATATTGAGCTATGTATTACATTACATATACACAGTATGTATGAACAGGTTCTGTGAAATACCAAGTGTTGTATGCTGCCATATTTGCACTTCCTATACCCCAAGAGGATGTATATGTGTAAAGTATCTCCTCTTCAAGCCTATTCCATGTCTAAAATATGATTACACACCACAGGTTTCAACTGAGTGCTATGTTTTGCAGCAAAACCATGCATATGTAGTAATATTAAATTATTGTTTCACAGCAAAACCATGTGTAGCCAATGGGATAAAAACCATTTACCTTTAAAGCACCACACAATTCTACAGTGTGTTCATCTGCTACTACCACAACTCTGAAAGTATCAACCTCAAATAATTTCTTCAGCATAATTCCTCTTTCTTTATCACTGCATCCTGTTTGAAAAAACAAAAACATCAATAACAAGAGCGGTTCTTGAATATTTTCTTGGAACAAATCACCTTTCTCTTGATGATCAGTGTATGCCTTTAGGGAAAACAAAATGATCGAACAAAGGGCAACCACTTATCAAAACCAGAATGCAAAAATGCATTGAGGTTTCGATGATACATACATGCTCTTTTCAATAAAATGCTACATTTCTTGTGACAACTGGTGACCCAAAATAGCCTTTGTCTCCACCTGTAAGTGACTGGTTTTTCTTTCATACTGTGCCTTAAGATATTCTGCAAACAAGGTTTTCAGAGTTTGATGCCAGGTGATACCAGATGACCATTGACCTCCACCAAAAACAACAGGTACAGTACTTTCAACTCACCATAACACATCCACATACTAATTGGGAAATCCATCCAAGTTTCCTACCTGGAGATATCCCATTTTGACAAGTTTTTCAAAGTTTGACCGATCATGACCCCAGATATCCTTTCACATCCACAAAAAATAACCTTATACAGACCATCTTCTCACCATAATTCATTTACATACTAATTTTGAAATCCATCCACCTTTCATACCTTGAGCTATCCTAAACAAGGTTTTCTGAGTTTGACCCCTATGACCCCAAATGACCTTTGACCTCTACCAAAATCAATAGGGTTCTTCCTCCCATCATAACGCAACAACATATCAAGTTTGAAATCAATCCAAGCTTCCTACCTTGAGATATAGTGTAAACCAGGATTTCGGGGTGTGACCCCATGTGACCCCAAATGACCTTTGACCTCCACGAAAATAAATCGGGTTCTTTCTTACATCATAACGCATCAGCCTATCAAGATTGAAATGAGTCCAAGTTTCCTACCACAATGTATCATGTAAACAAGGATTTCAGGTTTTGACCCCATGTGACCCCAAATGACCTTTGACCTTCACGAAAATAAATTGGGTTCTTTCTTACATCATAAAGCATCAGCCTATCAAGATTGAAATGAATCCAAGTTTCCTACCACAATGTATCACGTAAACAAGGATTTCAGGTTTTGACCCCATGTGACCCCAAATGACCTTTGATCTCCACGAAAATACATCGGGTTCTATCTTACATCATAACACATCAACATATCAAGTATGAAATTGATCCAAGTTTTCTACCATGAGATATCATGTAAACAAGGATTTCAGGGTTTGACCCCATGTGACCCCAAATGACCTTTGACCTCCACCAAAATCAATAGGGTTCTTCCTTACATCATAACACATCAACATATCAAGTTTGAAATTAATCCAAGTTTTCTACCATGAGATATCGTGTAAACAAGGATTTCGGGTTTTGACCCCACGTGGCCCCAAATGACCTTTGACCTCCACCAAAATCAATGGGGTTCTTCCTTACATCATAACGCATCAACATATCAAGTATGAAATTGATCAAAGTTTCCTACCATGAGATATCGTGTAAGCAAGGATTTCAGGGTTTGACCCCATGTGACCCCAAATGACCTTTGACCTCCACCAAAATCAATAGGGTTCTTCCTGACATCCTAACGCATCAACATATCAAGTTTGAAATTAATCCAAGTTTCCTACCATGAGATATCGTGTAAACAAGGATTTCGGGGTTTGACCCCACGTGACCCTAAATGACCTTTGACCTCCACCAAAATCAATAGGGTTCTTCCTTACATCATAACGCATCAACATATCAAGTATGAAATTGATCCAAGTTTCCTACCGTGAGATATCGTGTAAACAAGGATTTCAGGGTTTGACCCCATGTGACCCCAAATGACCTTTGACCTCCACCAAAATCAATAGGTTTCTTCCTGACATCCTAACGCATCAAAGTATCAAGTTTGAAATTTATCCAATTTTCCTACCATGAGATATAGTGTAAACAAGGATTTCGGGGTTTGACCCCCTGTGACCCCAAATGACCTTTGACCTCCACCAAAATCAATAGGGTTCTTCCTTACATCATAACGCATCAACGTACAAAGTTTGAAATTGATCCAAGTTTCCTAATATGAGATATCGTGTAAACAAGGATTTTGGGGTTTGACCCCATGTGACCCCAAATGACCTTTGACCTCCACCAAAATCAATAGGGTCCTTCCTTACATCATAACGCATCAACATATCAAGTTTGAAATTCATCCAAGTTTTCTACCATGAGATATCATGTAAACAAGGATTTCAGGTTTTGACCCCACGTGACCCCAAATGACCTTTGACCTCCACCAAAATCAATAGGGTTCTTCCTTACATCATAACGCATCAACACATCAAGTTTGAAATTAATCCAAGTTTCCTATCTTGAGATATCGTGTAAACAAGGATTTCGGGGTTTGACCCCCTGTGACCCCAGATGACCTTTGACCTCCACCAAAATCAATAGGGTTCTTTCTCTCAGTATGGGGTATCTGTGTACCAAGTTTGAGAATTATCAGATCTTCTCTTCTCAAGTTATCGTGTAAACAAGAAAAGTGTCACAAACACACACACATACACACATACAGTCGTGTTTTTACACACAACTGAGGACTTCATTGTTATCTCCATTGTGTCTGCTTACTTAACCCTAACCTTCACAATAGACTGTCTATTGTTAGACAACCGAGGACTTGAGAATTGAATTTACTACCGAGGACCTGGAAGTCTATTGTTTAGGTCCTCTGTTTTACACAAAGACAAAGCCACACACACACACACGCACACACACACGCACATACACACATACATACACACGCACATACACACATACATACGCCATCATGAATGCATAGGTTTCTCTTTTCATTGAAACCAAAAACTGGTTGTCCTCTAGGAAATATGGCAGTCCAGATTTTTCAGAAGCTACAATTTTCAGAAATACTTTAAACTTAGTCACACACTTTGTCAAAAATTAGGGAATAACAAGTTGATTGACTTCATCTTCATACTATTCTTTAATTCATTGTCCTTCAAGGGTTTGGTTGTACTACGATTAGCAACCTTCTACACAATTTTTGAAATATTTGGTAGTCCAACAGAAATTCAGGTCCTGTCAGACACCTGGACACCTGCAAAAATCTTTCACTGATCATCACACTGATTGATCTTTTGATCCTCCAGCTAGCATACACATCTATAGGATCAATTATGCTCATTGCAATATTCATGAAAAAATAATAAGCCAGTTCAGTAATTTGTTGCCCATAGGGACTTGTGAGGAACAGCATGCGATACACAAACCGAGCTCAGCACATAGTATACGGTGTCCTTTATTTTCCTATGTATATGCTCACAAAACTATCTGAGTGTCCAGTAAATTGGAACAAAAATATGGGTCTTAGACAAATTAGACACAACCTACTGCAAAAGGCCACACTTGAGATCCCTTGTTATGTTTTGGATGGATAAAGAAGAATGATGTCACCAAATTTTCATGTAAACTCAAATTTTGAAATATGTGTTGTAGCTGCAGGAATTGTTTGTTTATCCAAACAATTGAGGATGTGGGCATGTGCATTGCCAACAAAACGAACTACTTAAATTGCTTATATCCTGTTAAATTACCCTGCGTCTCCTTCTGCACCCTCTTTCCCACCCCAAGCAAGGCATTCACACTCAGACTTAAAAAAGGTTGCTAGACATGACCATAAGGATCTTCAGCAGTCATACATTAAAAATTTGCACCAAATATATTCAGTTACTGATAGCTTTTCTTAATAAATGTAAAGGAAATTTCTAGATGTATTCTCTCCATGTTGACTCTAAATGTTGACAGGGATTAGGCATGAAAATCCATTATTCAAATCTAAACAGCTGATAACTTTTAAGTGAAATTAAACATGTTATTAAAACTGCTGGCAACGAAACGAGCAAGTCAATTTCAACTGAAATATCTACCAGATGATTATAGCACCACCAGGTAAAAATCCTATTGCCAGTGATAAATGTGCAGTAAATGTAGAAGTTAGTTTTTATTTCGACAGTTCTGATTCACAAAGTATCATTCTTTGACTCACCTATGGTAGTCTCACAATAATTTCCAGCTGCCACCTCTTTTGCAATATTAGCTCCCATAAGAGCATAAACTCTCATTCCGTCCAGTTCCTCTGATATCATCTGTGAGATTAGCTCTAACCCTTTATCTTTGATGTGAACACCCTGTAATGACAACAATCTCTTATCACAACAACAGAAAAATGTGTTGCTTGCCACAAGTGCAACCACTGGCATTGCCAGGATGACCACCTGAATATCTGATTGTGAGCTGGGAAACGTCCTAAGGGGAGGGGCTGCCCCACCCTACCTCTTTGACTCCCCTTTAAATTTTTGAATATGTGAATACCCTCAGTGGCAATCTGGTGAAACATTTGATCAACATCATTTGAAGTTATTTCTGTTGTTCTATTACAAAATAACCTTTTTTCAAGCCTCTGTCTCCCTGACTACTCCAATGCATTCAACAAAACCCTGTTGTTGGTGCTATGGATGTGTTATCAAGCAATTACCACTCTCAATTCACAGGTCTGCAAAAGTCTGCTGTTTCCTGTGCACTATCTAAACAAATCTCCCTCAAAAATTGCGGTGACAGGATTTTTTTAACTAAGTGCTTTCATTGCCTCCTTCTCACCCTAATTCTGTAACTTCAAACTACTACCAAACTAAATTTATGAACACACATAAGTAATTTAGACATGCCATTTCTCCAATGAGCCTTTCTGTAAGAATGAAATGGGAAAGGAGAGGGTTCCCCTGTCAAATTTTAAAACCTTTTTAAATTAATAAGGTGCACAAATTTATTGACAAGTAATGAACAGCTGTTGATTAAAGCATTTGAGTGAGAATTTTACAGTATCCCTCAAAGCATTCCTTTTGTGGCACGTTACGTCAACTACAGTACACTTATTTTAGTCACTCAAGTCACTGTGGTACTTCATTGCAGGGAAAATGGACCACAATTATTCAAGTTTTGACTAAGGTCATAACCTGATTTCAACTCTTCTGGCTTTATACTACAAGAGATGCAGACAGTTTGATTTACATGCCCTTTGACCTCCAAAATGATATGGATCATCTACTTAATACAGGCAGTTGTTGTCCTTGAGAAATCTTGCTTACAAGGTTTTGAACTACAGAGTATCTCGCAAAGCTTCTGGTTATTTCAGTTCATACCTTGTTTATACTGTGTTGAACATCTACAGATATTGAAAATACATGCATGCCACCATCCTACCAAACACTATACTGTGACAAATTACACTGTACAATGAATAACAAGTGAACTTGTATCAATAAAACATGAAGGACAACATTCAAAGTCAGAACTATCCCTTGGTGATACTGTACTTTACCTTAATGAGGGAAATACCAAAGGCTGTCTTCTTTAGATTATTTTTTAGATTTGCACACACCCGAGGTACAAATTGATGGGGTAGCACCCATACAAGTAAGTCTGCATCCTTAGCCGCATCAACTACATCTGGTACAGCCACCTGGTGGAATAAAACAAAATGGTGTTGGAGCAATACATATACAGTACATATATAGGATTTTATGTGTTAGATAAATGTACAGTAGCATTAAGAATTACACATACGTAGTATAGTAAATAATTTCTTGAAATCATTGAAAAAATAACAAGCTACAAAAAAAGTCTTTGGTCATAAATATGAAGACATTCAATGCACTTGTTCAGCAAATCTTACTAGGGAGTACAGTAGATGTTATTCACAGAAAAGTTTGTATATACCAGGAAAAGGAACAGATAAAACTTGTGAAGTGAGTATACTTGTTTCCCACATTCTGTACAGTAGCCTATGCTATAGAATACTAAATGCAGTGTTGAAGTACCAGGACCCATACACGTACCTGAGTACAAAGTTCCATACTCGTGCCTGCAATCCAGTACCCATACTCATGACCCGGCACTGTATCTGTACCCATACAACACTGTACTATAGTTTATAAATATATATTGTAGTCTACAGAGGTCTTGAAAGTGATGTTTCCTTTGGTACAGCCATTTTAGACTTTTGAATTGATATGTTCACCTACTGTACAGTACATGTATTAATGACATAGTTTGTAAGCATGGTGTAGTATGCTTGCTGCTGATTATAACACAATAGCATGAACTCTTCAGGCATGTACATTGCCATAGTTTTAAATAGAAATATGGAATCCAAGACATGAAGCTTAGAACTACCTATATAAAACATAATCTTTTATGTAAAACAGTTGGAAAATTGTCTACATCCCCAAGGACACACAGTAGTGCTCACTGACATGTTTTTGTCTCACACTCAACATCGGTATTGTACAGTATATACAGTAGGGCCTCATACATGTATGTTGATATGGTTCATTAAATCTCAGTATAATCATTAAACAATGTGCATGTCATAATCTGTACTATTTTTAGGTTAAACCATTTCAATCTTCATTGTACCCGGAGTTGACAATTAGTTGTGTGCTAAGCATACCACTGGAGCAAAAACTGTCTTTGAAGTATGATGTGCTCAATCCACCTACACACTGTACAGTATGTTTTCATTCAGTCACCACTCAACATACACAACCCCCTCCCCTCAATTGGACAAAATTTGGGTATACTCAATTGCTAAGTTATGACATCAATTGTCAATACCAGGGTTGTGCTGTACAGTTTATCTACATACTAGGCAAACATTGTGCTGGTTAGGTTATTTCTCTAGATGTACAGTAGGCTATTGCTAGCAGGCCTGCACTTGTTATACTAGGAGTGGGGGTGGGTGTAAAGAAGGGCGGTTCAGCAAGTGAAAGCCCCCATGATGGCAGTGAGATTTTGTGATGTTATGTACAATTGCCAAGTGAATTTATGATGATCCATGAATCAACTGAAAATACCATCAAGCAGGGAATAATTTAGCATTCAAATTTTGCGTAGCAGTTTTGAAGATTTTTGAGGTCTTTCACACATTGTTTGTGAAAATGCAAGGGTTATGCACACATAAAATTGCTACACAATTTTTCATTTGTAGAGCAACTTGGCCTGTTTGTGTAGCAAATTGCGATGCAATACTGGATAAATTATTCCCTGTCTTGCATAGTATCTGGAGAAAAATATTATCTTGCAATGTTTCACATGCCATTGAAAATGAGAGGCCAGATATCTACTTGGTGATGAGCACTGTTAATACTGCAGTGCTGAACTGCGGGCAAAGATTGCTCAATTTTGAAAAGGGATGGTGGGTGAAGTACTGTACAGTAGAACTATAACCTATGAGTTCTTTACAATATTACTGAGTGCTGGACTGCTGGTTAAGGCTACTGTATACCACTAACATACACTACCCAGCATACCTGTAGCTACAGTACAGCCCTGGAAAAAAACATCCATGTACAACATGAACAGTACATAAAGCTGTACTTTAACCAGATTTTTTAACTCATATTTGTGACTGCCATGTCAACTACCTCCATTTCATCAAATTGTTGGTTTTTTTGTACAAATAAATCATAAATACATTTTATTGTGACAAGTATTCTGTACAAAGTTAATGCCTTTTTACTGCCTCTACAACTCTCATTATAGACAAAGTTACACATTTGAGTGATAGATGGCACTGTAATGGTGCACGTATTTTCAAAACACTGATATGTTAGTGTACCCTTAGATTGGCAAGGATAGATTAAACAAGCTTAAAACTTAACAATGATTTATCCTTTACTCTGTTAGTATAGTCAACAATCCCAGATTAGGTAAAGTACCCATGCATTGTTCTTCATTGAGCAAAGAGACACAGCCAGTCATATGTGGTTTCTTTCAACTTTATACAAGATGAGTTAAAATTAATCTACTACTATAAACTGAGGTTTGTGATATAATATTGTAACTATTAAGTTAAAGAAAGTCAGAGGTAAGTATTGTTTGATGAAGTAAATTTATAAAAGCTAAGTGCAGACTTTGAGCTCTGTATCTACAGGGGTGCCTGTACAAGTGAAGTGCAATAACAACAATGTTCAAAGGTTCATAAGAAATCAAAAGCTCTCTAAAAACAGTAGCAAATCCTATGCTCGTAAAAAGATTATCCAACCAGCTTTACAATACACAGTAGCACTGATTTAGAAGGGAGTGCTTCATCCATTCTGTCCTCAAAGAGGTATGCCTAAAATTCCATTTGCAGAACATTTATTTATAGCAATTTGCAGGAGGAATTTTATAGTTATGTGTACTGTTTGTTATCCCTCTTAAAAGTTACTTCGCAACGTCTACAGAGCTGGAAAAACTGTTTATTTGACAGGAAGGGAGTATAATTATTCTCCCGAAAGGGAACAAAATGTCTCACAAGTCTCCCTATGTTTTAATGCACGGATCCCCAAATTTTCCAGGAAGTGGCCACCCCTCTTCCCATCTTTTCCCACCCAGGACTATTTCTGTTTAATTCACAAGAAGCCATCAAAGGAATAGATGCAGAACCACAGCATCAGAGCTTTACATGGACATGACAAACACAAACGCTTGACGATCAATTTCTTTCAAAGCATGAGGTTAGGATGGGTAGGTGTTACTCCACAACTTATTGCCTTATGAATTTATCTAACGGTGCCTATGGCATTTTTTGTCCAATTGTGGGGCAATGGATGGGTATTCAAATGCCACAATTGTTAAAGTGCTCAATACAGAATTTAGTACGCACTTATTGCACAGCTGTAACCATATCCAATACTGAACTGTCAACGTATCCTGCAGTTAGGTTATCATAGTGAGATTTGTGTGCCATTTCTGGGTGCCATCATGGCTGGAAAAAAAACAGCAATTTGGGAATCTCTTTGCTGGAAAATTTTGGTATTTGGAGGGAAATTTGACAACTTTCATATGTAAACATGTGAAGTCTGGGATATTTTGATTTGCCTCCTGGGAAATTTACATTTTTTCCAGCCCTGGGTGCCATATTCTCAATTTCTTTTCTATGCCTGTGCCATATGGATTGCTGCATTCAAATAAAGAATTAATTGTGGAGGCTGCCATTTTGGGTTATTTGCTGCCAATCATGGTACAGGTAAAACCAGAAAGCCAAAAGGCTTAGTGATTCCTTGCCGCTGAAATGTAAGGCCTTTTTTCACATTGACATTGCTTTGCAATGTTTTTCAATTAACAGGGCTCCATAATGTGCCCACAAAGTATACATGCAAGGCATCCAATCTTCCTACATTGAGATCCCCCTTGCCCGTTGTGAACCCAAATGACATTTGACCTCCACCAAAAACTTCTGGGACCATGTATTCACTATGTGCCATCTACAGGACAAGTTACAGGACCCTACAAGTGACCTTTCTTGAAACACTGTGCAGGAAAGCTTGTCAGGCTTTGAACATGCTGACTCCAAATGAACTTTGACCTTTCAGAAAATCAATAGTGATCATCTACTCAATATGACCAATCCACACACTAAATATGAGCACAGTCACATCTACCGTTCTTGAGATATCGTGTTTACGAAGTTTTGACCTTTTGACCTCTCATGACCCCAAATGACCTTTGACCTCCACCAAAAACAATAGGGATCATCTACTCAATATGGCCAACACACTCACCAAATATGAGTATAGTCACATGTACCGTTCTCAAGATATCGTGTTTACGAAGTTTTGACCTTTTCACCTCTCATGACCCCAAATGACCTTTGATCTCCACCACAAACAGTAGGGATCATCTACTCAATATGGCCAATGCACACACCGAATATGAGATTAGTCACACTTACTCTTCTTGAGATACCGTGTTTACAAGCAATTTTTAAGGAATTTACCTATTGACCTCTCGTGACCCCAAATGACCTTTGACCTCCACGAAAATCAATAGGGATCATCTACTCAATATGACCAACCCACACACCAAATATGAGCATAGTCACATGTACCATTCTCGAGATATCGTGTTTACGAAGTTCTGACCTTTTGACCTCTCGTGACTCCAAATGACCTTTGACCTCCACCAAAAACAATATGGATCATCTACTCGATATGACCAACCTACACACCAAATATGAGCATAGTCACATGTACCGTTCACGAGATATCGTGTTTACGAAGTTTTGACCTTTTAACCTCTCGTGACCCCAAATGACCTTTGGCCTCCACCAAAAACAATATGGATCATCTACTTGATATGACCAACCTACACACTAAATATGAGCATAGTCACATGTACCGTTCTCGAGATATCGTGTTTACGAAATTTTGACCTTTTCACCTCTCGTGACCCCAAGTGACCTTTGACGTCCACCAAAAACAATAGGGATCATCTACTCAATATGGTCAATGCACACACCAAATATGAGATAAGTCACCCTTACCCTTCTTGAGATACCGTGTTTACAAGCAATTTCTAAGGAATTTACCTATTGACCTCTCATGACCCCAAATGACCTTTGACCTCCACAAAAATCGATAGGGATCATCAACTCAATATGACCAATCCACACACCAAATATGAGCATAGTCACGTGTACCGTTCTCGAGATATCGTGTTTACAAGGTTTTGACCTTTTGACCTCTCGTGACCCCAAATGACCTTTGATCTACACCAAAAACAATAGGGATCATCTACTCAATATGGCCAATGCACACACTAAATATGAGATTAGTCACGCTCACCCTTCTTGAGATACCGTGTTTACAAGCAATTTCTAAGGAATTTACCTATTGACCTCTCGTGACCCCAAATTACCTTTGACCTCCAAGAAAATCGATAGGGATCATCTAATCAATATGACCAACCCACACACCAAATATGAGCATAGTCACATGTACCGTTCTCGAGATATCGTGATTACAAGATTTTGACCTTTTGACCTCTCGTGACCCCAAGTGACCTTTGACGTCCACCAAAAACAATAGGGTTCATCTACTCAATATGCGCAATCCACATGCCAAGTGTGAGATCCCTCGGAGTTACCCTTCTTGAGATATCGTGTTTACAAGCCAAAGTGTCACATACGCACACACACACATACACACGACATCACCATCGCATAGATTCCTTGCCTGCCTACAGCAAGGAATCAAAAAAACCCATGAGAACTCTTAATTTGAACTAGGCTCCATCTTGCAATGGTGATAGCACCCCTACAGTGTTCATCATAGATATCGCAATTACAGGCAATTTAGGAGGTTTTTGCAGATTTATCGCTGGGTTTTTCTTCCCAACATGGCAAATCCATATACAAAGTATGAAAAGTGTCTGTCATTCCTAAATTGAGATAATGCGATTACAAGCTTTTTAGACTTTGACCTCTGGTGACCTCAAATGACTCTTCACCTCCACCAAAAACAATAGGGTACTTCCTCTCAACATGACAAGTTTATATATCAAATATGAAAAGTGCTGGTCATGCTAAACTTGAGATATTGAGATTACAAGTACTTTAGGAAGTTTTTAGAAATTTAGCGCTGGTGACCTCATATGACCTCTGACATCCACCACAAACACATACATACACACACACACACAACATCACCATCACATAGATTCCTTGCCTGCCTTCGGCAAGGAATCAAAAACAAACAAAATTACGTAAAATTAAGAGTGTTTTTCCATCACAAAATTACTGTGGGATTCATCAAAACAATTACACATATGTAATGTAAACCTACCACATTCTCTGGTAATTTATATCCTGGTAAGTACTTTACATTTTCGTGGGTGGTGTTGATAATTTCTGTCAATTTTTTTCCATCAACCATCTCTTCAAATACCCACATGTTGACTGTAGAGTCGAACTCATCAAACTTGGCAGCATTAGCCCCAACGATACGTGCAATGGCACTTCCCCTATAAGAGAGAGAGAGAGAAAAATTGAAGTTTTAATAATAAAACAAAAGGATTTCAATGTTTGTATCATGATTAAAACAAGAGCATCAATGATGCTGAAGCTCAACTGCGATTGAGTCTCCAACACATTTATTGTTAAGCAGTTTCAATAGAGACCAAAACTGAGAGCAAAGAGTTATGATAGTGTCTGGAATATTGTGCATGTTTTGAGCTACAGAATGAGAGTAAGAGACTGCAAAGCTTGAAATTTTTGTTTATATTTGTAGGCTCAATTCTATAGGTTAGTTAGTTAGTTAGATGAGGTTTAATGGCCCAGTTTCCAATCAATTAGTTCAATTCAAGACAACCACAGCTTTTGAATTTCCCTGAAAGTGACTCCCTTATATGCCATACTCAAAAGTTCATATGATGTATCTACAAAACTGCACCAAATTATTTCTTGCAAAGAGGGACCATGAGGATGGATGCCATGACATCTTAACAACAGCCTAGTCTCAGACAGAATCAGTGTAAGGGCGTAGAGTGCATTACTGTTTAGTGTTTGTTGGTTACAGCAGGTGAGCTGTGCATTGGTGTAGCCTAGAGTGAAGGCCATCCTAGTGTTATGCCATGATGATATTGTCTTTGTGCTTCATGTCACTACAGCAAAGTTGATCAAATGTTACAATTACGCCATATGCTGTAAAGTCAGGTACGGAGTTTGATACACCACAAATCTGCATGAAAACTGTTCAAGTTTGTACTATGGCTCGTACTCACTATAATTTGTTTAGTAATACCATTGTACCACCATTGCTACTATATGTAGTATAAGCCTAGGCTAGGCTAAGGAATTTTAGTATGTACTGATTGGACTAGGCTAGGCCTAGTTGTCAGTAAAGGTGTGTAGTTGGTTGCAGATAGCTCCCTATAGGCCTGTACGCTTCTTTTTTATTCGTAGAAGGTCTAACGTTAGGGAACAATTGATTTTTCAAAAATCTTTAAATTTGTTCCAAAATCGAGGTTAGGCCTAGGCTTAAAAAAATGGTTTAGTATAGGTAAAATGCACAATTTAAGTGTAGCCTGGATCTGACCTGTTCTTTTAGAATCTGGTGTCAGATTAATAAAAAAAAAGGAGTCAGAAAGCTGTTACTTTGAGGTTGGTGTTGTGGCTAATTTTCAAGAAACTGAATGGTCCATTGGCATGAAAGTTCTCTAGCCTAATGTTCAGCCTTCCCAAAAATTTTTGGTCTGCAATCCTTACTACAACTTGGCTAGGCATACTTGCAAGCATTCTAGGCTATAGTGAGGTGACAAATTATTAATGTCGTCTAGCTCATCAGCATACTTATGTACCCCTTAACAAAGTTCTTTAGTCCCACAGTAAATAGGTGAGGCCTAATGTTAGTATTGGGCACAATGGCAATTCAAACAATAAAGGCAATTAGTCTGATGGGTATAGGAGAAAACCCACAAAATTCATGATGTTTACTAAGTCAATAAATAAAATTTGTTCAACTTTGAAAGGAGGATCAACTTCGCCTTTTACCAGTTGTATCTTATTACACAGCATAGGCTTGATGTAGCCTAGCCTAGGCCTAATATGTTAAAGAAATAAATGACTGTTACAAGGCTAAGTTGCTTGACAGTGCTTTCCAAGTAAGACACATGAAAGGGAAAAAGCGATCAGAAATCATCTTATTTTCAGTCCAGTTATATATTATGTTAAATATTGTGCTTTTTGGAGTAATCTCGACAGTTTTGTGACTAGCAAGGTTTCTGCCAAGGTGGGGAAAAGGGAGGAATGAGATTAAGGGGGGATAATCCCCCCCCCCCTTCATTTTGCAAAGCTTGAGTTTTCTAAGGTACATTTTGGAGATCATCTTGCAAATAAGTTCCTTAGATATCATATTGGAACAAAACATAGGTGAGTTATCAAAACTTAAAATGGAATATTGCAGAATTACAACCTGGCATAGGCCCCTTGACACCACATGGGTTACGTGACGATCACTTCACAATCGCGGATGTTGCTTCGGCAACATGCGGTCCTCCCCCCCCCTTATTTGCAATCCTGGCAGAAACCCTGACTAGGAAGTACATATCAGCAGGATTTTCCATATGATCCCGATTTGAAATAAATATCTAGGCCTAGGCTAATAAACTTTGTGCTTTTTCTCCTATAACCGTAACACTAACTGCCCTGCTTCGAATTGCCAGTGGCGCATCCATGTTGCACTGTAAGGGGGGTTTTAACATCGACTTTTGAAAGAGTAATCGCCATCCTGGTAGCAAAGTATGCAAATAGGGGCCTAGGCCTAGCCTATAGGCTTCGTTAAAACTCAAGGCAGGGATTGAACCCTAAACCCCCTTGGATCCGCCACTGATTACGGTTGTGCCCTGTTAAGGGCTGGTGACACTACAGCGATTTTCCGATCTGATTTTTTTCTTAATCTGACCAGCAGTATTTATTCAGATTCTGTTCTATGGCTGCTAGGCCTTTAACGATAACTGATTTTAGTTTGCGTCACAGTAAAGTGTTCTGCTACCACTGTAGCCTAGGCTTAGGCCTAGGCTATAACTTACATCGCTAAACAGAACCTTATTTGGTCGAAAAACAGTCTGACTTTAGTATGCACCTCCGATAAAAGATGTGATGTCACGAAATATTTAAGTTAGCCTAGGATAGGCCGCTAGCCTAGTTTACATTTCATTTTCATACTTCTTTTATACAAATCATACATTTACACAAGTTGGCAAATTTTTGGCTTTTTCTGACCAGGGATGGAGATATAACTTAGGCCTAGGCCTAAAGGCAAAAACACATAAAAATCGGACCGTAATCCGATCTGAAATCACTGTAGTGTCACCTGCCCTTAACGGCACGAAAAGTTGCTCATTTCATCCCAAGTTTGTACTAGCAGTTTCGAAATTGTCTAAATCAACAAAAACAACTGAATAGCCTAGGCCTAGCCTAGGCTAAGCCTGCCTAGCCCTACATCAAGTTGTAGGCATAAGATCTAACAATTTGCATAGCCTACAAATGAACGGTTATCATAGAAAATTAACATTTTATGTTGTTAACAAGAAGGCAGTCAATTTAGCCAATGCGGATGGCAGATCCCTGGTTATTTTGATACGTCATAGTAAGTAGCCGTAGGCTACTATGTATTGCCACTTCTTGGCGAACGACACAGTCCTTTACAACTGCAACGTTAGGCTAACGTTACTTAGTGCTAGCTGTACAAACTCCCAAGTTATACTAGGCCTAACTTTAGGCCTAGGGCTAGGCCTACAGAACGCTGTGCTGTGTACCAACATTAAGCACTCCCCGAGTTTTTAATTTTCTCTGCTTCGACAGAGTCAAGTATGTGAAAAAGGAAACAGTTAAATCATGTCCAGTCTATTGTCACTTTATGTAATCGGAGCCTAGGCCTATGTCCTCTCGGTTGTAATTTCGCACTGCACACTTGATCAACACATGCATCGCCGCGGCACATATATTTCAATTACATCATACTATATATCGCGTCGAATCAGTCATCGTTGCTCGCATCAACAACGAGTAGTTTTCTACGTACACCTATATGTTGCGTATTACAGAATGTTTGGGAAGCGTAGCATGCGTGAATACTGTACGTAGCTTTACTACAGTGAAGCCTTACCACCCTAATGTCAAAGATCTATACTGTCGGTGGATGGGAGACTAATTAACAGCAAAGCCTCCAAACGATTGCGAATGTTGGTTCCCAAAATAACACCTCGATTGACGGAATTCTCATTAAATTTTACATTTTTTTCTCTATATTTATTTGTAAAGAAATGAGCACTTGTGTTCCTTTATGCTCCGGAGTATATGCAGCTTAAAAAGTAACCAAAGCTTATATGCTTGGTAACAGGAGCTATTATCCTGCTCTATGGCGGAGCCATAACACAAAGTTCCATGTGTACGTCACCAGCCACTTACTCTCGTGATCTAGCAACTATATAGATGTCAATGGGAACAGTCGCTCGGTCAGATCGGAAGAGTGGCCTGGTCAATTTTTGTGGGCCTGATTGGGACCTTTTCAATGTTTTAGGTCATTCAGATCACCCACACAGCAACTCTGTGCAATCCAACTTGACATGCCCATAAATTTATACTTTGTTCAATCAAATGGAAAGTCACAAATTCACAGAAGTCTCTAATCAAAAACTTTCACCACAGTTTCACAATTTGACCTCTTGTGACCCCGTCTTACTTTCAACATCACCGAAAAACACAACTTTGATGACCAATCATCTACTGAACACTTCTGTCAAATTTGAAAACATTCCAACAAAACCACAAGGAGTTGAAGGCTTTTTCGTGATTTCACTCTTTGACCTCTCACGACCCCAAATGACCTTTGACCTACTTGCTGTTACCATATATATCAAGCCCTTGACAAGTGCTTTAAGCCTACCAACTTTGACAGGGAACGGTCAAAGAATCTGTAGACAGCAGCCTTTTTTCCAATGTTGACAGACAGACAGACGGACAGACAGACAGACAGACAGACAGACAGACAGACAGACGCATTGCCATGACAATAGCTCAACTTGTTGAGCTAATAATGACAAGTGTAAGTACTGGCATGGATCCAAGGGGCTTTTACGACCTCAACCCTCCCTTTTTCCCACATTAACAATAAAACCTACAGAAAATTAGCAGTGCAACTCCCTCACACCCCCATTTTCTCTTTTGTCCTTCCCCCTTTTTTGGAATGTCTGGATCTGAACCCGAAGTAAGTTCATTTTCATACAGTACAGTACACCAATACCGTACCTGAATATTGTCTCCCTGCAGGATGGAGATTGTAGAATAAGCCCATGGTATTAATCACCAGTAATGAGAAGTTGCTAATGGGCAAGTACTCAGACAGTTAATGAACTTGAAAGCTGTAACTTTACCAGAGCTGTTGTGAGTTATCCCTGAGGGACCACATCATTCTTACAGTACCATGAGTTCTTGCAAAGTTACACACCTTACAGTAATAACTTAGCAAACTCATAGATTTGGAAAAATGCTAGGCATGAAAGCTGCTTTCAATTCAAGAAGATCAATATTATTACTCTAAAAAATGTGTGGTGAAAATTTCCTGGTTAAGTCTTTGGTAACATAATTCTGGTGACTTTCACCACTAATCCTGGTAAATATTTTCCGTCTTCGCTCGAGCTCGTTTCCGATTGGCTGATTTGTCCAGCCATTGTGAATTATGATAATTACCCCGACTATACGTTAGACAATCCGGCCCGCAACATTAGACGCAGAAACGGCGAACAACGCAGTTAAAACATCAACAATTGCGAACAGACATGGTCGACAAACTAGAAGAATGGAATCTACCAAGCTTAGGAGATATTTTGAAGGTAAATATCGAATAAATGTTGTTTATGATAGCTCTGTAGGACATCTCCCAGCCTGACTTCTGTACGCCTAGCCTAGGCCAGTATAAAGGCTCCATATAGGCAAGAGAGCAGTACAGGTCTGGCAGTGCAGGAGTCATTTGGACTCCCTCAAACCTTAGTTTGCCTCATATTTACAGTACATTTTAATGCAAGAATCTCACTAGTACGTCCAGTTTGGACTCCCAGAATTTACTGTCCTGGCTAAACCTCTGTCTGTTTGCATAAGTCTGAGCAAAATTCAGTGTACACTGCAATGTGTTTACACTGTACAGTGTAGCATTCACACAGTATGTGGGTTGGTCAATGTGGCTAGATCTTTCACAAGCATAGTTACGGTAGTGGCTATACGTACTCGGCCGGCCACTGTTAGCATTGCAAGTTCATTACGGAAATGTAGCATGCTTTGTGTATGCTACCAAAGTACAGACGTATTGTTTGTGATGGTCATTTAAGTGTCACGGTTGGTAAAGTCCTCACAATAACTGAATGAAGAAACTGAATGAAACCCGTTTCCAGTAACTGAACTCAATCAACTGTGACCCATAGAGCATAGAGTAACCCGCAAACAGTTTGTGTCCTGTAGAGTGGACAAAATGCACAATTAAAGCTGCAATGTTTGCCCTTTAGAGGGCGTACATGTCCATTTGGGACGTTTAGCAAGGGAGCAGAACTCCTCCGGGAGTTAACGTTTGGTTTACGCCCCTTGGCTCTTCCCCAGAGAGTCGAGGGGACTTTAAGAAAAAAGCTGCAACTTTCTCAAAAGAGTTTGTATATATCGCAACGTAACATTCAACATGCAACTTTCAGTTTCACTCACAACTGAGCCCCGTAAATGCTGGATTACATGAAGCATTGAATTGTAGGCTATGTGAAACAGCCAGCAGTCAACTACAATAATGCTTTGCAAGAACAGACCTACTGGAGAGTGTGCTGTGATGCAGAATAATCTGCCACGGAAGTGCAATATTTATCACCATTGAATCAAGACATAAAGACATTTACAGGTTAAATACTTGACACTGTGTCGTTATAGCAAGTCTCTTTAAGCAGTGTTCTTAATGGAGTTAGCTGCCCGCCCCAGGATGAAGATTGCCACCCCCTGCAAATCACAGCACCCCCTAAAAAATGACCCCCATCATACTCGAAGTAAAAAATTAGATGCATTCTAGTTCCTGTTTGGCAGTAAATAATATTTTTTAAAGGATCAATGTGATTGGTTATTGCGTATGCACAAAATGCAAGTGCCTCTCCATTCTCTTGAAAATCCAGGGAACATACTGTAATGATACATACCGGTACATGAAGAGTTGGTGCAGTGAGCTAACTTTGCCATCACCCCTGGATATTGTTGGGTGCTGTTAAATTCATACAAGACTGCAACTTCTCTAAACAACTGTAACTGTAATTTTGACATGGGAATATGAAACAGGGACTGGGAGCTAAATCCCCTCAGTCAAAAATCTTGTGGGGGTATTTCAGTATGCTTCCACCCCCTCACAAGGACGAATTGCTGACACCTTATTTGTCTCTTTTCTTTTTTAATTAAAAAGTGGCATTAATTTTACCAATTATATCTAAGGACCCTCAAGTATTCAAAAATCAATAGGGAGAGGCTGTCTAAAACAATATTCCCACCCACCCTCCAATTTTAAAGTACTTCCTTTTGTCAATAATTTAAATTTTTAAATTTAAAGAGGCTGTACGTCATAGCTGTCACTGCGAACTACAAGTTTCTTAACCTTTATTGCTGGGGAATTTTAATTATGGGAGCAGGAAAGCTGTTTGGGGTGTAGGCCTATCAGTTTCAGATCAGCTTCATGGTTCCGTGGTGTAAGGTTGCAGACCCCCCCCCCCATCCCCATTCGGAAATGATTTGAATTTTTAAGCTCCTTCGATAAAATTTGGTGACATTTCATGTTCTTTTTTAATGACAACTGAATTTTGCATCAACAGTATAAAGCAAATGCAGCAAGGGGTTTTCTTTCTTGAATTCAGATGGTGATGCCAGAAACAAATTTAGACTAATAGCATCATTAAAGCCTTAATACATTGTTGTATTCTTGCTTGCAAATGTGAGAAACAAGCATGTGAAATGGATTAGCTCAGATAGCAACATTCACCTTCACCAGAACTTTTTTGAAAACTTAAAATAATATCTGCTTCGATTTCTTTTCCTCCTAACAGCTTTTTATTGAAGAAGTTGCCCTGCCCAGCTGTTAGAAGGCATGTAAACTATCAAGGAATTAAGTTAGCTGAGAAACTTAATTTTCTTTTCGGATAATCTGAAGCATAACCCAAGCATTAATAATTCTTGAGAAAGGTTAACGATGCTGTGCTGATGGAACTTCAGGGTGAACCTGTACAATCAAACACAGAAGTGAAGGCTGCAGATTTCTCCAGTATGTCTAAAGGAGTACTTTTGGAGTCTTGAAACTGGTTTTTCACAAAGCGAAATCATGAAACCGTTTTAGAGAACCTACCAGCTTGAGATTTCACAAACTTGTCAGCCTGTATTAGCATGCACCAGCTACAGTAACTCTACAAAAGATGCAGAATGTTACTTAATACCTGTGCGGCAACAGTGTTTGATGAAATTTAAAGAAATTTTAAAACTACAGTAATATGAAACATTTGCATGGTATAAATGTTATACATGAATGATGCTTTCTCTTTCTTGAACTGTTTTTCGTTAATTTTTTTATGCCTTCAATTTAGACGTAACTCAGATTTTCGTAATGCACTTGTCAATTGTAATCCCTTCCCATTGTGACATGGGGATAGTGGGGACTGCCGTAGGTCTTCAGGAAAAGGGTGTCCCCACTGTGCTGGAGAGTTGCTGTAAAGTTAGTGGCGGGTTGCAATTTGAAAAGCATTCTTAGGAGCCGGGACATTAGGCATTGATTTGTGCTGATTTAGCAGGCTACGGGGGGGGGGGGGTCGCACCTTTTCTTCACTTGGTATGCATGCCAATTCAAACATCAGTTTTATTCAAATAGAGAGTGACAACACCATCGTATTATGTCATTTCTGGACTTGGGTCAAAAGTCTTTTTATGCTTCGATTTTTATCATTTACCTCTACAACTAGACACATGATGAAAGTGTGATAAACACCTACTGCCACTCAATATTTTTGCTACAATAAAGTCATAAAGTCAATTTTGGTGTAACGGTCTCTGTTACCTAATTTACTAATTTGCAGAGTAAATCATAGAACCAAAAGAACAGATATATAAGGTATATATAACTGTATTTTTTAGAGATGGGAGGGGGGGGGGGATATAACAAAATTTCACTCACATGATTTTTTTCCTTTTACTCTGGTAGTTGTCCTGCATTCAAGACTACTTCCGTGTTTTCCTTCAGAGAATTATTCATTACTCATGTTATATGTATACAAACATTGACAATAAAATGAAGCAGTGTTAAATATTTTGTTGTCACTATTTTATTACTACATCAAGCTACTGTAAAAGTGGGCCACTTTCACAGGAATGTGGTTCCATTTCACAAGGAGTGTAGTTTCATTTCACCAGAAATGTGGTTACGGTTAACCAGGAATGTGGTTACATTCTACCAGAGATGTACATACATTCCACCAGGAATGCGTTTACAGTTCACCAGGAACATGGTTACATCTCACCAGAAATGTGGTTACATACCACCAGGAATGTGGTTTCAGTCCACCAGGAATATCGTTACATTTCACCAGGAATATGGTTACAGTTCACCAAGAATGAATTTACATTTCACCAGAAATATGGTTGAATCAACCCAGGAATTTCACCAGGAAGTGTGGTGAAATTCACCAGGACACTGGTGAATTTCATTTCACCAGGAAACCCTGGTGAAATCAACCAGAAAAGAGTGGGTGCCCCAAACACCAGGACTTTGGTTAAAATTTCACCAAACTTTGGTGAAATTTCACCAAATATTTTTCAGAGTGTACACTGTAACAAATAGCTTCATGTGTAATGGCTCAAAATGCTATAAGATTCAAAAAAGGCACTACCAAAATGAGCAAAATGGCTATTGGTCTATACTATTCCAATGGGACATTTTTACACCACAGCCATCAGTCAGGGCACAATAGCCATGGCTATTATTGCTGCCGGTTAATTGAGCCCTGGTGTGTGTAGAGTTGAGAGCCTGCAAGGGTTGACATCATATCACACAAGCAGCGACACTTTTACCAGTTAGCCTGCATGGCAGAAGAACTGTACAATACCTTTGCTCACTCATCTTGCAAGCAGTGCAACAATTTACAGTTGAGCATTAAAGCCTAGTCACTCATCACTGCAAGCCACAATTTGTCAATTTTATCCCAAGTGTATCAAAATTCTCAATTGGCATCAAATTAAAAAGAATGCTGAGTAGCTCATATGTATACCTCAGCATATACTGAGAGTGTTAAGATTAAACATTACACCTTGTGTGTGTAGAGTTGAGAGCCTGCAAAGGTTGACATCATATCACACAAGTAGCGACACTTTTACCACTTAGCCTAATGTACATAGCAGGGGTAGCTTTGCTCACTCATCTTGCAAGCAGTGCAACAATGTACTGTACAGTTAAGCATTAAAGCCTAGTCACTCATCACTGCAAGCCACAATTTTATCCTGAGTCTATCAAATTTCTAAACTACATAGCAGAGCACTTTTATTGACATCAAATTAAAAAGAATGCAGAGTAGCTCATATTACTCAGCATATACTGAGAGTGTTCAGATTACATAGTAGGACTGTACATGCTCACCAGAGTATATGTACAGTACTGTAGATAGTGACTGCCTTATAGTCTGTCACCCCTATGTTCTGACAATCTCTATATCAATGATCGAGTTCTCAGAACATAGTTGTGTCGGAAAAAAGCTCGTGTTGGCATGTAAAGGATTTTTTGGAATACAGGGGTGTTTGAATATACAGGCAGGGCTGTAACCATGCCCAGAGGTGGAAAAAGTTGAAAAGCTGGGAGGCTCCTTCCCAGGAAATTTGGGCATCTGGAGAGAAATTTTCCTTTTTTGTACATGAAAATGTGGGGAGAATTGTGGGAAATTTTACTTTCTTCCTGGGAAATAATGGTGCTCCCTTCCTGGGAAATTTTTTCCAGCCCTGACCACACCAGCTACAGTATGCAAGGATATTACTACCATACCAGTTGGCTGCCAAATTTTGCAAGCCTAAAATTTCACGCAATGGTTTAAAGGTATTGCACAGTACAATTTGCACAGTCCTGAACATTTTGTGGGTGTACAGTAGGAATACATTAAAGTGTGCTGCACTCTGATACTCAGTAAATTGTACCTTAAATACACAATACTGTACTGAGTGCAACACTGATGCACTCTCATCATTGTACACTGCAGTATGAAATCTTGCGAAAAAAAATTATTCACTATAAAAAGGAAATTTACAAAATTCAAAAAGATTTCCTGACTGGTCTTTTTGCAAACATCATACCTGCACTGATGATGAAGTTAAAGGGCAAGAACAACAGCAGTCACCCCCAAATTTATTTCAAAACAACAGCTCTTACTGTCACAGTTTCCTTATTTCTCTCTACAGTATATTTCATAATATTTTAGGACTTAAATTTTGCATATATATTGAAGGTAAAACAGGCGAGTACTACTTGAAAATTTCACATAAAAAATATTGTCACATGACTGTCAAGAGCCAATCACAAAAAAGGATAGTCTACTACACTTCTCCAACTTAGGGTGACTGCTCTTGCCCTTTATAATACCAGTTGAATTTCTACAATATTCTGTGCATAACTGCTACTAAAATCACAAAAAGAACCTTGGCTTACTAATAAAAAAAAAAACTAAAAGAATGCAATACTGCCAAAAACTGTTCAGTTTAAATATGAATCCTGAATTGGAAATGTTTCTATTTACTATGGCTCCCAAGAAGTCAGGGACTACATAATAAAATCCAAGCACCGAATGATACTGTACATCAGCACCAAACAGCATAGATCTATCCCTAGGTAGTAATCGACATTTGTCCTGCATATTGTTTATAATACCTGACAATTAATGTCTAAGGCATGGTACAGGACAACTTACAGTAATGCCAGGCATTGGAATGCCTCCAAGTGTTTGGCTCAATAACATACAGTACAGAAGTCCAGAGACAAGAATAGATGCTTTGACTCACCTATTGAATTACAAATACTGTATTTGTGTCATGCAGCATTGCAAGTACAGTACAGTATGGTATTGTGCATCATAATCAACCTAAGTATGTATACTGTAGCTCCTGCATGTACAGTTCATATATGGTGCATAATTTATATTGGAAATGTTAATGTATGGAACCAACAGAAATATTTCATTCAAATTTTATTTAAGAGTTTATTTAATATGTTTCAGTAATTATCATACCTTACATTAAGTAGCATGTTGCTCTATTTTACATTAAGTAGCATGTTGCTCTATTTTAAAGGTATGTCTTCTACAGTACAGCATTGTTTACAGTTAAAAATTAGATGCAACAACACAACTACTTGGAAAGGAAACTGAGGATTTGAGAAATTATTCAAGGTTTTATGTTCAATACTTGGCCTGTAGATGAATAGGCCCCTTAGAACCCCTGCAATTTTGCATCACCAATGTGCTATTTGTGCACATATTTTACAGTGCCTGCCAGGCTGTCACTATTTTGGTACAGTACGCTAACCTAGATATGTGATCCAATTGCCACCTACTGCTGAATTATAATTACATCCTCAAGTACTCCATGTACCATACCTCCTCATAACACTATACTGTAGGTTTAACTGCTGAGTATTGTATAGTCTGCACACTGTACTGTATACAGTAGAAGTACATAATATAAATGTATGTTCCTTAAATATTTTTGGCATCTCCCAGTTGACGTTGGCACTTTATGTTATGTGCACATTTTTATTGAAACTGTTTGAAATGTGGGTCAGTGTTGTTTTGTATCTGTAGTTAGTACTGTATCTCCATTGAGACCACCAATACTGTGTCTAGTTGATTGATTATTGTCAATGAATTTTTGTATGCATGCACACAGTGGCACAGACAGGATCACCCAAATATCTAACTGTTCCACAGTAACAGTTACTTATTTATTAGACTCTTTTAGAAATACAGATACAAGTTTACAATTATTTCTAATCTACACTAAAACCTGTAGTAAGAGATTTTTCTTGTGACAACTACTGTATAGTACCTTTATACAGTAACTAATAGCCCTTTGAATTAATTTATTAAACCTAAATAGATTTATATCAATTCCAATCTTCATCTTCTGAACAGAAGGTGTGCAAAAATCACGTTCTTCACAAAGATCTGACAAGGGGGATAGAGTTCTATCCCACTCATAACCTCAAAATTTAAGGCCTGTTGTTTCACTGTATTTACAGTTAACAAATAATTGCAGTACTGGCAAACACTGAAAATTTCACAGAACCAGTTGTAAAAGAATCACAGGTAAAGGTGATGCAACTAGCCAAAATACAAAGTGGATGTGGCGATTGCTTATTCGCACTGACAGCACAGAGTACATACTGTACACATATATTGTTGCATCTGCTACTGACCTAGACTATGTCCCTCAATCTCAAATGTATACATGTGCTGATTGGAAGTGTGGATATTGATCACTGTTTGCCTGCAAAACTGCTGGCCAATATGTGTCAACATGGTGAGTGAAACACTGTCACATTTTCTGGAATTTGTTGTACAGTACTGTAGCTTTCGTACTGTAACCAGACAATTACAACTTGGGACACCATCAATACAAATTTTGCATGGAGTTGGGACTAACGCAGAAGCCCCCAGTATTTGCAACAACAGGTTTTGGCAGAAGTTTGTTTTTTCAAGCTCTTCAAATGTTTCTTACAGTATTTCTGTAAAATATCAAGAGACTGCTTTACTGCATTGTAGATACTTTTGAGATGAAAGGCTTAAACTGGAGTCAAAAGTTCCACATATTCAACGAATCTTCTGATACGGTATACATCTATGTAAAGTCATACAGTTGTATGTACAATACTTGTTGGCACTTAAAGATGAAATTATGTTTCTATCAATCAAAAACACCCTGTGGGATAGTTGTTTGGAGATCCAAAATCATATTTGAACTGAATTTGAAACCAAAATTGAAACTGAACCATGTTTACACCATACAGTGATTGAACTTCACTTTTTCTTATATCTAGCTGACACTATAAAACATATTTGTGTGCTATTAAATCACATCTATCTATCAACTGTACTTGAATAAATGTAAACATCAAATGGTAGAAAATTTTCACTACAGACTTAAACCTTTTTTTCTCTAAAGCTAAAGGCCTAATGCCTTACAACAAGCAGTTCCAATTCTCCTAACATACTTACTGAAGCCCCCCCCCCACTCCCACATTTGTCTGCAAAAAATCTCATCCAGACACAATCTCAGTCTATTGCTTCAGGGTGAATGTACAAGTTCCATGTGTAATCAAAACACTTAGTAAAGTATGTATGTAACACCTGTATGAGCTACAGTACTCTGCATGTTTTGAACTTGCTGTCAATCACAGAACTTAGCGAAATGAAAGGTTCTCTAGACAACACTTAAAAGGGAAAGTGTAGTCACAACATTATATACAGCAATATCTTCATAAGTGGCTCTTTTGATTAATATGTGACAAATGTCAAATTTCTTGAGAATTACTTCTGCATTACCTGTTTTAAAATGTCTTTGAGGAAAATAAGATATATTTGAACCACCTACTCATGAGGCTTCTCAACTTTTCCAAAAAATAGGTAGAGATGGCTCCCCACTCCGTTTTTCTTAAAATTTACGCTATTTGGAGGCACTTAAGTAGCATTTCTACTTTGATGAAGCAAGTCATTCCATTCTCTATAGAAGATAAAATGGCCTAAACAGAGCAGAGGGGTCCCATCACCCTTTATTATCAAAGGAACAGTACCCTTTTCTTCACAAACAGTATCCTAAAAATGTAGGAGTTTGCCAAGCCCCTTAAAATCCTTGACTTTTGTTGAAAAGGGTTAACAATTTTAAGCAGTGCTCAGTAAAATGTTTGTGCTCTGCTATTGGGTAAACAGCTCAGTGAATGATAGTATTGTTCTGCTATTTGTGATTGTATGGGTGAAGAGTATTTTAGAACCATGAGAATCCAGGCATTGGGGGAAAACTAATATGAGAAGTCATTGCAGTGCTACAATACTACAGCAGCTCAGTGAGCACTGCACCAAATATGTCAGACATATGGTGAGATGTACACAGTACTCTCTGGCTAAATTTGAAAAATAATTGCAAAACCAAGAATAATTAAATACTGTACACACCTGGAATGAGAAACACCTGTTCACATAAAAAACAAAAAAGCTGTTGTAATTTATTCTAGCACAGTTTGAAAGCAGAATAAAGGTACACAGTACAATCTGCACTATCGATGCAATCTGCAGGACCAGTTACAGCAGAGTGGCACTCCCAGTACAGGAGTTACCTTGGCTGTAGGTGTGACAGTACTAAACATCATATTTCACATAATGTACTGCACAATTACAATTAAAACACCTGCAAACATTTTGCCTTAATTTAAATTTATTTCTCATCTGTTGACTGGTACATGTATAGCCACAGACACAATCTCAGATTATTACTTCAGGGTGAGTATATAGAAAAGCTCAATGTGTATAATCAAAACATTCTCAGCACAGCACATGCACAGTAATATGAGCTTTGTTTGTCTGTATTTTTGAAGTTGCTGTCAATCAAAGAGCTGAGCCAATTGAGAATTTCTGTGGACTACAACAAAAATTGTAGTATAGGCTAAAACCATTACGCCTTTAAGTAAATTTCTGGCCTTGTTTCTGCAGATGGATATCATTATATACTTTTGGTGTAATATATATCACATCATTACTATTCACCCCTACAACCATTTAATTCTGTACTTTAAAAAATAGTTTAAAAACTGAACAGCTTAACCAACCAAATCTCTTATACTTGCCTCAAAATTTTTGTTTTAGCCTATATTTTAGACCAACAGTTTGTGTAGCATTTAACTGAGGGAACAATCCACATTATTATTTTCATTCAAAGAACCTCAGGACACATGTCCCTTAAAACCCACCAAACCATCACTCTCCCTACTGCACTGAATATGGTACTAACACAGGTCAAACGGTAAGAGTATCCGCCTCTCACACAGAAGGCCCTGTTCTAAAAATGGAACCTTCTACCATTGTGTGTAATGCTCCCAATAAGCAATGTAGTGGGAAAAACAAGCCAGTGAGCCACAACTGGAAAAAGGCTGTGACCAGCTCGACTTGAACCAATACTGTACAGTGGGTTGGAAAATGGGCCGTAAAACTCTATCTTACTAACTGCTTACTGTATCTACTTTGGTTTATCAATCCAATCCATTCACAAAATTGGCTTAAATTGTTACTGTGTGACCAAAAGAAGATACTGTAGAAGCAGACCATGGTGCCTATAACACTACCAATTCCAGGGGTCACTGCAACAATACATTAAATGCAATGTTTGTCCATAAAGGGAAAATGCAAGACTGTCTTCAGACTTGCAAAATTTTTATTTTCTAAAGCAATTTTAGAGCATCTGCCTTCTGCCTTTAAATTAAGACTGCAATTTGTGAGATACTGCACAGGTGTAGGATTGTGTAACAGATAAGGCTTTAATCTGGCCTTCCTTGATGACCGTCTATACAGGAAATTATACAAGACACAAACTTGAAACCAGCAACAGTGCATCATTTGACAGTGACTGATGAAAAAAGGAGAGAAATTTCTCATTGATGAAGCAGATGCCGAATACAATCATGACCTCACTTCCTGTGCACTCCATTGACAAGTGTTTCTGCAGCTTTAGCACTTCTAGAAAAAGTTACTGGTAGCTATGCATATAATATAGTATGGCATGACTCTGTAGTACACTTCTCAGTAAATATACAGTGAATTGTCAATAAAAAGGTGATTTCAACCCAAATAGAAATGCAACACAGTACCATACTGTATCAACACGTCTTAGGAAAGTACTTATTTTCAACTGACAAAGAACTCAACTAAGCTGCAGGCTGAAACTGGAAAACACTGCTAGGAGTTAAAATACTAGGGCTTTTAGTTTCCAGATTCTTAATGTTTGAAGTCCATAGTGAACCTTTAAATGGCATCTATATTTGGTACAAGTCACATACATGTATACACATCATGCAGTAACACTTTTGCTGAAGTATGGGCCAACTATGTTGGGCTATTAAAGCATATTCACAACATGCACAAACATCAAAATCAAATGAAAATTAACAACCATTAAAATGCACTTTCATACCAAAAAGTTTTAATATCAATTCATTCAATTTTTAGTACAGATATGGTACTGTAAATGTGAACACTCCACGAGACACGCCCAGACATTCAGTAGTGCAGTACATGCTGTCATAGGCTACTATACAGTGTAGGGGCCAGCACTATAAAACACTGTACAGTAACTGACAAGTTGCAAGTTCTTCAGGCCATCAATAAAGGTAACAAATGCAAAATTACTCAAATTAATGGACAGTAATTGTACGTGATTTGATGCATGCTGGATAGTCATGCAGTGTCTCTGTGTACTGAATATACATGTTTCCTTGCATACTGTAGGCACATTTTATGGGGACAATCACAAATTCTTTAATGATAACTTGCTCTCACATTAATCCAAACCATACTATCCTTGATACAGTAGCTACTGTTGTACAGACTTTGACTACTCACACATTGCTGAACATACTCTGCACAGTACCCCAACAATACAGTACTGAATATGCATGGTCCCATACAAAGTACTGTATCAACAAAAGTTTTCATAGGGTAAAGATCAATACTTAAAACTAACAGAGCATTGTTATCTTGGATAGAGATTCAAAGCCCACAGATAACAATCTAGTTCCAAGTCAAAATTGTTTATTAAGTGTGCAACTGAAGCAGTTTTAGCAATAATAAAACTGAAATAAAATGTTTATCTTGTATGATGATGTTAGGACACAACACTTCACATGATTATAGGGCAATCTAGCTATGCCCTAAACATGACTTGAAACATTAGCAATTGTCACAAATTTTCTTCTGTGTCTCTTCAGAGTATCTTTCATTATTTTTCAAGATTGCATATAAGCAAGGTAAAGCAATAACTTATTCCTCACAAATTGCACAATTAATTCAGAACGAAAAATATTGTCACATGATTCTTAAGGTCCATTCATGAATCAGAGTAAGATTCCTTGCTACTGAAATTAAATTTGGGAAGACTGCATATTGACCTTACAGAATACTGTTTCAATGTTACAGTACTGCATGTACCATAGTTTTTTTTTGTGCTGGTGACTTATCAACTCTTTCAATCATGCAATATTTCAGACTTCAGTGTTTTGTCTCCCAAATATCACATCTTTTTATTACTGAAAACCAATTATACTGTTCGTGAACACAATCACCGTTTTGTACGTAATTATGCAAAAATGTCTCAGACAGCCAAATTTCCTTTTGGACATGCAACAAAAAATACTGAAATGATTGCCAGAAGGACGACCATAAATTTTTCTGAAAATCAAGGCCTAAGTCAAAGGTACTGTACTGTAACATCCTGTTTCACTATCGTCATGCCTACTGTATACAACAATCTGTTAGTGTAAGCGCTGCATTGATAGTATTATTTACTTTAATACAAAAATCAGTAAACTTGACAGTAAACATAGTTTTCCATGTTGCATACTTACTTTCTTGTGATAGGTCATGAAATGAAATTGATCATGCACACATGGCATGGAGGTTTGGCAATCATACCGGTATGATGTGACTCCATTGTTCTCCATTTGCAGTAAAACTTCATCAATCAATGTCATGTGACTTTATTGTTATTGAGATATTACTACAATTGGAAAGTGACATAATCTCCTGAGTGGTGGGAACAAGTCATTTCCATTCCATGCATGCCCAAGCCAAGTACATAACATGTCATTGAGAAACAAACCAACTAAAGTCATTTAGTGCATGAAGTCACATTATTGCTATGCTATGAATGGGTATTACACATAAGACTCTATCCCCAAATTGTGTCCCATAGCTTGGGAAAAGAGGATTAGCTGTCTTGATAAAAACACTGCATTGTTTTGCCATCACCTATCTACTGGGCCAACAACAAAGCAGACATCTATAGACGAATCAAGACGGATTGTGATGGTCTGATTTTTTTCGGCCATTACTGGGGTACATCACCTTTAATCTTTAAATTTCTTTTCTTACCTGTTCCATGGATGGTTGTACGCTAAAGTGTACCTTGATTTTCTCAAGTTCACTGAATATGAGGATTTGAAATTCACATAGACAATAAATGAAGATGATTAAAGGCTGATGGACCCCACTAATGGCTGCTACAGTCACTAAAAACAAGCGCTAATCTGATTCGTCCATAAGGCAGTGCATGTTTGCAGTTAAAGCCAACACAATTTTCAACACAATACAGTAAAGTTGCATGCTGGACTGCACTCTTTATGGGTGAAACAGGAAATGGTTGTGTCATTAAATTTTGTGATGACCATGGTTTGTGGACACAAAAGAGATGTTGACACAAAGAGTGAGGTTGTGGTCAGTTCATAGCTGAATTTTCTTGAAATTTAGCTAAAAGAAAGAAAACTTTTATGGATCTCTGAAAACGTTGGTGGATTCCAGAATGGGGTACCTACCTTGGCATTCAACCATTCCAACTCCCCAGAATATTTGCAGGATTTGAATTTTTAATATATTTTGACATTTCTTCACATCTGCAGCAGGCTACAGGACACTGAAGCCATACATTGTAAAGGGGTATACTGTGGCTTGGGAGTTGTGGCGTATTTTGCAAATTCTCCCAAATTTTATCATAAACATCCAAACTAGGCAGGCCTAAATTAGCCCTCGAACAGGGCTGTGTGTTTGTCACATAACCTTGGCTCTTTCCTCTCACAAAACAGCTCTTGCGCGGATACACTTCACAACTGTAGTCACTAGCCAGGGCACCTGCGGAACATCGCCTCTTGAGTCTCCAAATAACAAAATAATCTCACCAAACTTCACACAGATGATTTCTGGCACCGCATTTACCTTTCCACAAAAGATGTTCACACAGTTTCATTAAAGAATGACCGAATTTTTACCTCCAATTTTGACCATAACAGTAAGTCAATGCATTGTGTTTTCAAGCTCTTGACAACTGTTCTCAGTAGCTCTAGGTCAAAGGTCACCAATGGCAAACTTGGCAAAACAGGATGCTTTACCTGTGTAGCCGTCTTCATAATACCATCTTTGATTCCAGTAACAATAGAAAGTGTATATTATGTGGAATACCGCGCGTAGACTCAAGTGACTATGGTTGTGAAGTGGATCCGCACAAGGGCTGTGTTGTGAGAGGAACGAACAAACAGCCCTGTTCGAGGGCTAGGCCTAACATTAGATAAGCCTAACTTTAAAGGCCCAATTTTCTCATCCCATACAGTACCAATTCTCCTAACCTTCTTAATTAAGCCATTCCTACAATTGTCTGAAATTCACCCTCCTCGCAGACACAATCTCATTTTATTGCTTCAGGGTGAATATAGAAAGCTCAATGTGTATAATCAAAACACTATCAGAACAGTTTGTGCTGTGTAATGTAAGTTTTGGTACTCTGCATTGTCTGAATTGGCAATCAATCAAAAAGCTGAGCCAATTGAGAGTTTCTGTTACCCTATACTAGAAGTGTAGTTTGGGGTGAGAGGATTGTCCCTTTAATGTTAGCTAGGCTATGAAATGAATGGAGGTTTAGTTTGAAATAGGCCCAACTGTAAGGCTTTGGTCACCTCTATCCTGGCTACTAAACTTTAGCTAGGCAAACTACAAGAAATGATCATTGATTGTGCGTGACATGCTGGAGAAATGGAAAATGGTTGAAAATTTGCAGTCTGAGTTAGGCCCAGGCTAGGCTGGTATTACAGATAAACAAGACCAAATCATCCAAAATGTTTGCTTCTCCTTTAGGAAGACGACCATTACCTACTGACTAGCATGAGGCCGAGAGCAGAAAGAATCAAAGAGTGACTAAGATAGGCCCTAGTAAAGTTACGAAGGCCAGACGTTGGGCCGTGTTGAGTCCATGCTAAAGTAACACTGTAACATTGCAGTAACACTGTGCACCTGTGTTGGTGACATGGTGGCTTACCAATTCCCAGATCCAATAATGCAAACCTTCATCTTCAGAGTTGTGGTAATTATCGTTGCACACAGGCTCAGTTGCAATCTTGTCACACACGGTTTGACTTGAAAGCTCACGAAAAACGATATAGTTTAGGAATAGGCCTAGGCTTGATCGAAGGGCCTCGTCGGTGGTTGACCAGGGTCCAAACGCTGACTAGTGTAGAGACAGTGTAGCACTCGTATACAGTAACTTGTACATGTTCTGCACTTGCGATATAGTAGACGATGGGAATTCAGCTCAGCGTGTAGTAGTACAATGCTTGTTTACAGAAACGTGTCAAGCGTATACTTTGCTCATATCGCAGCTGTCATACATATTCATATTAGTCGTTTGACGCAACTTTGTAACTTGAAGTACAATGCAATTCAAGTCTTCGAGGTGGCCAACTTTCACGCTATACTGCTTGAAAGGATACTAAGATATTCACTTCGATAAAGATCACGCACGATGGTGCTGCTTCTTCATTGACTCCATGCACGCTTGGCATGCAGGTCGTCAACGACCCAATATTGGTCACGCCAAGCCAAATTAATTATCAGTTAGGCCTACCGCGTACTATTTTGCCAGAGCAAGGCGAAATTTGCTGTCTGTGAAATGTATGTGGGGAAAAAAACTGGGCACACATTGTTAAACCCGCCAACCAAAGGCGTGATAAAGATCCGACAGCTCTGGTTAGGTATAGTAGATACCTGGTCGGATCCAGGGCAGGGTTCTAGGTGGATGAAGGGGGAATCCCCTGAGGGTCCAGCGCATTGGTTTTAGGCACTGATGCCACCAGATGGAAATCCAGTAGCCATTACGAAGCAATATGAAAGTGTGTGTGGGGGGGGGGAGGGGGGAGTTGGCCGGATCAATTTTGGACAATGCACCTCACCCTTAGAAGGCATATTTTCATCATCCCAAACAGTTCCAATTCTCCCAACTTACTTACTTCTAGCCCCTCCCTGCACATTTATCTAAAACTCATCTTTATCCAGACACAATCCTAGTTAATTGCTTCATGGCTTGTCCCAGTGGCCATACAAGTCCATAATGTGTAATCAAGACACTCTCAGTGCCCATGCTGTGTAATTTAGCTATGATGCATTGTTTGAATGTGATGCCAATCAAAGAGCTGTACCAATTGAGAGTTTTGATATATGTATACTGAAACTGTAGTTTGGGGTGACGAATGACTGCCTTTAACTCTTGAACAAACGTACATTTTTATGCTTAATTTTCTTTTCCTTCTACCAGGTAAAAAAGTACAGGAGAATTGTATGCCATAACTCGGCGTGCACGTGTTTTCAAATATAGAACTGTGCTCTGAAAAGGTGGGAATCTTTTTATTTGCCAACCGCCCTGCTATTCTCTAGACAACATTTTCAGTTTCTAGTTATCTATACCCTCTGCATAGGAACATAGATAAAAATTTTGACGATTCCATGAACTATCTACACAGAATACTTGAACGGACAGGGTTGCAAGGATTTGTTGATACCAGTGGCGTAGGATAGGATTTTTTCCAGAGGGGCAAAGGTATGAAATTTCCCCCAAACTTTTCCCGGTCAATGTGTATGTATTTCATATAAAATATGCAAATTAACAAGTTTAACGACATTACCATGTCATTATGAAACATTACCTGCTTTTTTTAATCTTAAAGTAGGCCAATAACACAGAACGATTGAAAATAACAACTCTTAGTCAGGGGCGGGATTTGATCTCTGAAAGTGGGGGAGGGGGGGTTCGGGGGGATTGCAGAGGGTGCGGGGAGGGAGAATCGATTACTTAAATTTGAGGTTCTTCAGGGGCTCCCTCCTTGGTGCACCATATCTTCTTTTCAGAAAGGAAAGGAAAGGGCTTTTCATATGATGTAAATTCAGCCCTTGACTATGATGGGGCGAGAAGCTCGCCGAAAAATTTAACGTTTAAGACATCTCAGTAATGAAACTGAATGGAAATTAGAGAAAGGATGGGCCACTTTTAACCGAGTAGCCGAATAACGGTGCCCCCCTAAAGACATTCTTACTGAAGCACAAACATACTCTGGTTTCCTATAAAGTCTTTTTCAGGTGACTTTCACAGAGCCGTTGCCTGTGAAGAAGCGCGCGGAACGCGCCGAAAAAATGAAGTTTTACTTCATCTCAATCATAGTGAAATTGAAATAAAAGTAGACAAAGAGTGGTCCCTTTTCACTACAGCTGAATAAGGGTGACCCCTGAGGATATTTGTACTAAGCAAAAACGTACCGTTGGTTTCCTATAGAGTCCTCTTCATGAGATATTTATAGAGTCCTTATCTGTGATGGGACGCGTAGAGCACGCCGAAAAATGGACTTTTGAGACATCTCAATAGAGAAATTAATGGAAGTTAGAGAAAGAGTGGAGTTCCAGATAAGGGTCAAATAAGATCATCGTCCTTTCAGAAAGCTTGGGGCACTTGGTCAGAGAATGGGACCAGAAGACGAAGCCTCCCTGCCCTCCCCTTTTACTAGTTACGGTAGACCTTCAGCTGTGTACGGCCCGGGCACTGGTGATAAGTTTCAGTGACAATGGAAGAGGTGTTCTGCAAGAAGTAACCCCGAATCCTGACATATTTAAAACGGGTGCACGCGAAGCGTCTCGCGTCGAAAAAAAGCGTTGAGACATTTATTGGAAGAATAGGCCTATTGTTTTTATTTAGTTTTTAATGCACTATATAACCTGTTTCAACATTATACAACTTGATTAAGTATGACTCGCGTAGCTCTATCAATTCCAGTTTGTATTTTTGCAGTAAAAGCAACCAGACTAAGACGTAAAAAAAAACATAGTTCTGGAAAAAGTGGGGGGGGGGGGGGGGAGTGTCCCCCGTAATCCTGCCTATGCTCTTAGTATATTATTTTGGTCTACAATATCTGGTTTACTTGTATGTACTAACGCAGTGGCGTAGGCAGGATTTCTCTGAAGGGGGGGAGGGCATGCAGTATGGTCTAAGGGGAGGGGTGTCCGGAAATTTTTTGACGTTTTCAAGGAGCCTACATGCAAAATGGTGCAAAATTTTCGACTTTGACAGGACAGTGTTAAAAGTTGAATCGTGGTGGTTCATGAGGATAAAACTGAAACTTTTTGTGTCTAAATGTCCCGACATTTCCTACATCAGCCATTAGCTCCACTAATAAATGTAGCGAATTTTTGTTATATCTTCTCTTGATTTTTCATGAAAATGTTATCTTGACTTTGATACTTTTTTTTTTATTTTCCGGCCAAATATTTGAAATAATTCGGTTATTCGAACATTTCGGTCATAGTGTTGAACTGAGCTTCACATTCAAACTATAAGGTGGAGCTTGTTACAACCGATAATGTAAAAGTATAACCGAAAATGTAAAAAAAATCTTTGAACCGATAATGTAAAAAGAATTTACCGATAATGTAAGAACTGTTCAAAGGGGGTTTCATATGGTCCTGTACCGAGAGGGGTGTATGTGACTATGCGAGTAAATGAATGTAGGCAGGCAAGCTGACAGGGGGCAGGACAAGGAAGCAAATAGTTGGTTCGTGGGTGGGTACGTGTGTACATGCGTATTTGCTCATGTAACCTGCGTCTGGGGCACTTTTTGAATAGGCTATTTAAGTACCCTATAGATGTAATCTGGAGCTAACATCATTTGCATCATTAGCATCATTTGAATTCATTCTTTCTGTACCATTACAAAATGTTTTGGCAATGCTATTTTTTGCAATGGTTATATCTACATATACAAACAAATATAAACATATGTGTGTTTATGATATGCATGTATGAGGATATCTGCAGTTTTCATGTATTTGTACACTTTACACTTGTCACGTCACTTGTGACCGACCGCCTTAGTTCAGAGTACGATATCGAATAAGTTCTAGCATATCTCCTCAATGGGCTAAGGTGGAGCCAGTTCTTAAAGATGGTCATTTGACATTCGATCACTTCCAAATTTCAGCTTGGTTCTAATACAAAGAGCTAATAACGTCATAGAGTTGCATCCTTTGGAATTGATTTTTGATTCAACCGTTTAAGAGGATCACTTAGTATGAATTATAGAAAATATATTGTAATTATGTGTAGGCTACATAAGTTGTATGTCATGTTTAAAAGTCTATCCTTCTTCCGAATATCCTTTTACACCGAAATCAAGATATGTTCCCAGAAAGGGGGCTCTCGATACCACTTACATAATGGCACAGGTAGGCCACTCACCCACGAACCTACCTCTTTGCTTTCCCACCCAGCCCGCCTGTCTTCTGACAGCTTACCATCTACGTGAACTAGCACACACACAAACCTGAGGGTAAGACCATATGAAACCCTCGTAAACACAGATAATACAAAGTTAGCGGTAAATTCTTTTTACATTATCGGTTCAAAGAATTTTTACACTATCGGCATTTTTTGTTTACATCATCGGTTGTTTTTACATTGTCGGTTAATTTTTACCTTACCTGTTGAAACAAAGCTCAGGAATAATAGCGAGGCACGGATCCACACATTTCGGCTAGTGAGGGGACTAAGCATCCGAAACACTAAATTGACGCCGAGCATCATAGAGAAGTCAAGTTGAAAGTATGAGATTGTTTAAATTTAGAGAAAGAAATGTCATTAATACTGCCGTGGTAACCCACAAGTGCCGTTTCAGCAGGGATTTCAGTAATAGTTCAGTTCTGGAGGATATCCAAGTTAATCAAGGTTTGCCTTTGTTGTACCAGGCCAAAGGATGAACAGAATGAGGGATAGGACCGGGGTCTGATCATTATTCCGAAGGGTTGTTATTCCGAAGGTTCGTTATTCCGAATGAAGAATAAGGGTTGTTATTCCGAAGGTTCGTTATTCCGAATGAAGAATAAGGGTCGTTATTCCGAAGGTTCGTTGTTCCGAATGGAACATAAAGGTCGTTATTCCGAAGGTTTGTTATTCCGAATAGAGAATAAGGGTCGTTATTCCGAAGGTTCGTTATTCCGAATAGAGAATAAGGGTCGTTATTCCGAAGGGTCGTTATTCCGAAGGGTCGTTATTCCGAATGAAACAAACCAGGTTTGAAGTCGCGTAACAGTAGGTCAAATGCACGGTTTAACTTCAAAAACTGCTGGTTTTTGGCTTTTGTTTAAAGGTGGTGAAGATGTGCCCCAAACTGAGAAAATGTGTCTCGTAGAGCCCGGTCCAAGGTGTAGCAAACCTTTTCCATAATTGTCTTGGGTATAGGGTTTCTTGGGTACCTTAGTATGTGCTAGTGTTTTTGTATGACACAAATCTGATGCCTTAAATTGATTTGAAATATAAACAACATGATTTCCCTGGGGGGGGGGGGATAGCATCAGTATAAACACCCAAAATTTAGTTCTTTCAACCCTCTCCAAAGGAATACCATTCATAATGACATCTAAATCAGTATTTCAATAACTGTAACGGAATATGACATAGTGCCTATTATCCACATTATCCCAGTAGATAATTTAATTGAGGCAAACCAACCATAAATAATTGGAGCTTATTACACAATGTTCTTGTCAAACTATTTAAATTGTTGTGCCTATCAGTGAAAAACGCGTTCTTCTCGCCCGCCTAACATTTGTTCGAGATTTTGTAAGTATTATTCTTGTACAAACTAAAAAGTAATGTTCCTAAGATGGAACCTTGTAATACACCACATTTTCGAGTTGGATTATTAGACCATGCCCCATTAACGGTTGTGAACTGCTACCCGTTAACATACATAACAGGTTGAAGGGCAAAGGAGGGCCAAGGCCCCATAAGATGCCCTGAAGTCCAAGCCCCCATCAAAAGTCACACCACCAACAGCCCCAAACAATCAGATTCTACCACAGTTATGGAAGAACTTGTCAATGTTGACCTTAAAGCAGTGAACTGACGGGGAGTTAACTACTAAATCTGGCAGACAATTCCACTCGTTGACAACTCTATGGGAGAAACTGAACTTCCTAATATCAATCCTTGCAAAAGGCTTTTCCAGCTTTTCACAATGCCCACGCACCGAGAATTACTTTGAACCCTTAAATAAATACAAGTCAGAAGGAGATTCTTTCAGAAAGAAACTTGTAAACCTGGAGCATGTCTCCCCTAATCCTTCTCAGCTCCAAAGTGGTAAGCCCAACATGTTTAAGCCTAGCATGATAAGGTAAATTTCTTACCTCAGGTATAGGGTAGCTCTCCTCTGAACTTGCTCTAAAAGAAACTTGTCTTTTTCATAGAAGGGGCTCCAAGCCTGAGCTGCATAGTCATGATGGGGTCTTACCAACTGCTTATACAAATTAAGTACATTATCCTTACTAAAATTGATGAAATTCCTCTTGATCAATCCAAGCACTCTATTAGCCTTTGCAGCAGTGGCTGCACACTGCCTTGATGACTTTAAATCCCCAGTAATTACAACACTCAGATCTTTGTCCAAGGTGACATTACTTAAGACACTACCATTCATGTTATAATCATAGGTCAAACTTTTAGGACCAAAATGAGCGACCTTACACTTACCCGCATTAAAAGTTGGATAAACGGATTGAAAACAGTGCCGTCGGAAGGTATTTTCGATTGGGGGGGGGGCTGACTCGGGCTGACTATCTAAGCGGAGCGCCACCATCGGTTGGCGCGGAGGGTACAGAAAATTTTGAAAAATCGCAACCCCTCAGACAGCCGGAAATGACATTTCCCGAGCTTGTTAATAGTATCTAAGCAGTCGTTATTTTGACCTTTCGTTGTTATAAAATGTTCACTTCAAAAAAAAAAAAAAAATGAGCAAATGGCAAAATGATAAAAAAGTAGCAAATAAAATGTACCACTGCACCAGTTCATGAAATGGTAGGGTAGGGTAATGTATTAAAGCTAATCATTGGGAAATGAGCCTGTATACGTATTCTCAAAATTATTTTACTATATAACTTTCAACATGAGATCATGATGAATAGAAATTATTAAAACTGGAGCAACTTCAGTTACAGGCAAAAATCCCGAGACTTCTCAACTTTGATGGAGCAGTGCCGTCGGAAGGAATTTTGGATTGGGGGCTGACTTGTGCATGTTGAAAAGATGGGTATAGTACAGATACGCTACACGCCACCATGAGTTGGCACGTAGCGGATGGAGGAAATTTTTGAACACATTGCCTCCGAGATTGCTGGAAATGGCCCTAAAATGCGATTTTTACAGCTTAGAATATTTACTAAATTTAGAAAATAAAATATCTCCCACATTTTTAAGACTGAGAACTTTTGATAAAATTGATAAAGAGATCCGCCATTGATTATTATTATTTATTACTAATATATTCATTTCGAACATAAGGTTTTCCCAGCGCAGCCTAATCGAATACGGTATGAGCTTTAGATGGCAGATGAATTAATTATATGTGGTACTCTTAATGATGCTAATAATCAGAACTTAAGATAAAGCACCGCAAAATTCAGCAACTTCTGTCAGCCAGTTCTCGTGTCATAAAATTTGTGGATTATCTGATAAAAGTGAATGCTTTGTTCATATGCAAATACTGTTTCACTTGTTTATGGTTTAAATTTGCCGAACAGATGTCGCCTTCTTTCATTCCTCTCAATAAACTCATTTGCGACTTCGATGAGATTCAACTTATCTACTCGCCCTTTGTGAATGTTGAGAACCATCAAATTATTCATCCTGCTGTCGGTTGTCGTTGACCTCAAATATGTCTTGTTTTGTTCATCGCCGGTTCACGGATGACTGATAGGAGATGTAATTTTAGAGTGATATTCATTACTTTTAATTTTTTTCCGACGGCCCTGGAAAAAAATGATGTGCTGTGCCTCTTATTCCGTAATGTTTAGATATATATAGTTTATGTAATAAAATGCTATGATTTACTCATCTATCGTGTCACTTGCAAAGGTGAAGAAAATTCCTACATTTACAACTATCTAAGGCACTGTGAAGCTTATCAAAAGCTTATCAAGTGTCCGTCGCCACGGCCAATTCAGTTGATTGACCAGGTGTGATGCCATAATGATTTTCATGTAATATATATACTAAACTTACTAATAAATTTATTCACTCTAAACATTAATATTTCAAGGATCTTTGGAAAACAGGTCAAGATTGATCCATGTCTATAATAACTAGTATTATCGTCATTGCCTTCCGTAAAGAGGGAAATAGTTTAGTTTATTTGAAAAAGTCCAAGCACTTCGAGGCAAATCGAAAATGTGGCAAAGACGCCTCAAAATGCAGGGTTTGGCTTACTTTACTATCATTATTCCGACTAAGATTATCGGCAACGACTTCTCGTGATCTACACTCTAAAAACCAAAGGAGGAGTTGAGTCACTCTTAATAAAGTGAAAATTGTAAATTTACTCCATTCGAGTGTTCATTCACTCCAGAATGGTGAAACTCACTCCAAAAAGGTTGAAGTTCACAAAATGTACTCAGAGTTGCATCAGGGATCAATCTTTTAAAAGAGTGGTCCCTGAGGGCACTCCTTCCAGAGTGAAATTTCGCTCTTTTGGAGTGAATTTTCACTTCTTCCTGGATTAAATTTCCGCGCTTTCGGAGTAAATTTTTCAACTTTCGCTCTGTGAAATTTCAATCTTTTTTAAGAGTGTTGAGAACCAGTTGTAGACCTTTTGACCTCAACCTTACTTGAATGAAAAAGAAAAACAGAATTTAGATTATGATCACTAAGGTCACCTTTGGGAAGTTTAGAAGAATGAATTTTGACAGGTATAAACAAGGCCTACGTTTACAAAGTTATCATTAAAACTATTGAAAGTTTCGAGTTTGAGAGTATATTATTGCCAATTTCAAAAGAATTAGGTAAGCTCACATTGCTACTATTTTTAGTTTGAAGGTCACGGAAAAGTTTCCAAGTACCCTCCATGTCGTTCCCTTTCTCTCGAAATTTGCCAAAAGGTTGTAAAAAATCCCCTTCGCTAATGCGAATGACATGATTCAGTCTATTTCGAAACTTAATAAAACTCAGTTTATTTTGAGCATATGGGTCCCTCAAAAATTGCCTGTAAATTTTATTCTGACTCTTTATAGGACAAATAATTCCTGCAGACGTGATCCATGACGAATTCCTCCTTTTTATTTTACCTTTAATAAGTATCATAGGAAAACATGCACCATGAACAGTCTGGAAATATAATAGAAACTATCGAAGGCCGTATTGGTATCATTACCGCTTAGAACACAATGTTGAATGTTATTATCTTACATATTTGGGATGCACGTCCCTTTTTTGTTCAGGGTCTTACACTTCAAAGGATTATTACGAAATATCGGAAGGAATTACTTATATCAGTGACTAGTGAAACGCCAGGTCTAAAATAATCACTGATATCTTCAATAAACGAAATATTACCCAATTCAAAATATTATTCATTCAGTTAATATAGCTGAACTACTTGCTAAACGGGTAGGTATTGTTATGACTAAAATTTGATGGATCTTCAGTTGTAGTACCTATAATGAAATCTCAAAGAATGTGACAAAAGTGTTTCCTCAATAGAAGCATTACACCGTGTCGTACAAATAATCATAAAATTGCGAAATATTTCCGTTTGGTGGCCTTTAAATAACACTAACTACAACACTGACATGGCAGTATGGGATTGCCAATTCAGGTGTAGACCCGCGGTTTTTAACAAGAACTTTCTTGATTGGCTGTTGCCATTGTATTGCATTGACCGCGTTCTTTGTTATGTATAGTTGGGGATTAGGTTAGGGATTATCGCTATCGTTAGCCGGTTAAGAATTCTTTTGTTAAATAGTGCACTTCGCCCCAATGCAATGAAAAGATTTTTCACTTTTTATATGAGTTACATCATTGCGATTAAATAAGCACACGCCAACTCGTTTTTCGTGAGTTCGATATGTGTTCAGTTTAAGCAAGGAGGCGTTACTTATAACCTTGGTGTTACTAGTGACCTTCTCAAAGTATATCAATACTTAATAGAGCATACCAGAAATTACAGTGTGCAATGAGCGCCTGGAACATAATCAATAGACTCTCGTCTTGTTTTTCTCATTCATTGACAAGGAAAACCTAGAAATATATTTGGTTTTCTTAATAATTTTATCTACACAGCAGGTGCAAAGTTTTTGTACTGAACAACGAGTTCAAGACGAAAACGAATAGAAACAAACTGTCGGAAAGGGGTGACGTGCAAAACGCTTGGCACGCAGTGAGTCAGTTTCTACTCCCAACAAATACAATTAGGCCTACTTCAAATTGTATTCAATCTTGTAAAACGTCACATACATTGCTGAAAAAGATTTTTGTGTGTGTTTGCAAATTTGGCCAGAAACGGATTTCAGAGCTGGTTGCTATACCATGGAGTCTCTAGCAACTCCTTTGATGTACAGTTGTACACTTCCAGGCTCGCCACTGGGAGAATGGATAAAATATCTTTCGTGATTTTCTTAATTCAAGCCATCCAACAACTTATCCAGTTTGTCTGTTAGCATATATGGGAAAGCCAGGTGTTTACTCCCATATGTATGAAGTACAAGAACCACTTAAAACATCGGAGAGTCTATGTGATTCTGTTTCTTATCAATCAGAAATTAAAGGTTGACATTTTTGCTGGGGTTTCATACCCCAACTTCTTAGTTTCAAGTTTAATTCCACAGCCCTTTCCCATTTTATATGTGACCGAATTGGGGCCATGTCTGGCTGCGGACTTGATTTCAAAAGTTAGCTAAACGTGGTAATCCAAATACCTGCAAAGATGGTTTATACTTTACTTAAATTATTATCTTGATCACATATATGAATTACAGTGGTACCAAACTGAAACCAAAGATCTGAAAAAACTGGGGTCACTCAAAACAAACTTGAGGAAAACTACCGAACAAACTTAGAGAGCAGAATTTACCTGTTTTGAGGCTGGTTATCAGCTCCAAGTGAAAAGTTTGTAGGAGGTTTTGTCCTGCCTGTTACTCACAGGATGACCACACTTTTGGAACAATGAAATTCCAGAAATTTTAAGACTGAAATAGAAACATATATAGCACTGGAAAGCAAAGAAATTCTTGCAAACTGCAATTCATTTTTAAACGTTTACCCAACATGGGACAAAATAACCATATTGGCAACTACCAGAAGTATAAAGTTTCAAATTCCAATACAATGCGGCTATTTATCCTGACCAAAACATGATAAATGTCCAAACATTTTCCAGACGTTTCATGGGAACCATGAATTCATTTCACAAATTTGAAATTTTGAATATCAAAGAGCAATACTGACATAGTATTGCAACAAAAGTTTTTAACATTGGCAGAAGTTTTGTAACTTTTAAAAAACTTCCAGCATTCTGCTGTAAAGTGATTATAAACTGAAAAGAAAAAACTGAAAGATAATGTTTGTTGTCTCTTTACCATGTTTATTCCACAATTTGATTTATGATATTCTATTTATGTACAGATGTACTATTTCAGTATCAAAAGCTAAGTATTCTACTGTATATTAAAAATACCCTCTCAAGATGTGCAACTTTAACTGTTAGTTTTACATACAATATTTCCCCTGAAAGAGTATTGTGTTTTGATAGATGAGAGATATGGAGTTATAATCCCAGGTCATACCTGTTCTGCTATTTTCTTTACAGAGTGTTGCATGTTTTGTTCACTTTTTGCGTATCTGCGTTGCTTGGAGGGGTACACAACCATCACCTAGTATACTATAGTTTTGTAATTCATGGCTGGCTCTTCCAGAGAAAGGTCCCCAAAATATTTTGAGAAAATTATCTGTTGAACTTTCAGCAATGTTTTTTTTTTTGAAAATGTAAAACAATTTCAAGTACCTGTTATGTTTAAAGGTACCCAACTTCGATCTAGTATATACTGGTATTGTAATTTATGATTGGGTCTCTTTAGGGTCAAGTCGCCCACAAATTTCAGAAACTGCCCTTGGTCTTAAAAGCCAGGTGAAATTTTAATTTTGTTTAATTTAGACAGAATCACTAGTTCATTTACTTGGAGAATAATTTCTGTAATTTAAGTAGAGAATAATTTATGTAAGTTAACACCAATTGCTGAATTTTCTTTCATACATCAAAGAAAAATTTGTCCAACTCTACAAGATCATGTTACTTTTATCGAAGCTAAGCATACAAATTTCACATGGAATTCAATTTTTTTTTGTTCAACAGAACTAAATACTTCTGTATCTCCAAAGAAATTATCATTACATTACCTTTAACAGTAACAATGTCAAATATTAGCAGGAATAAATTATCCAATACTGTGAAGTTGAATAATTAAATAGGGTTTTATGCTTTAACTTAAAACCTTCCAGTTTTATACTGTCAAGCAATTCATACAGGATTCTTTCTCATACAAATCCTCTTCTTCCATCCCTTCCTTCATAATACTGTAATTATGCAACAATTCTGCAGAGTGGTCTTGCATTATTAAATTCATTACATCAAGACATAAGTTGAAGAATACAAATCTATTTTGCTATAGAAAATTATGATAGAACAAAGCAATGAAAAATAAAGCATACTTAAAACTTTCAGACTTGCTGGCAAGAGAGAGCAAGAAGCTGAAATGTTAGGGCATAAAATAACTTTGTTGCGCACTTTAAAGCAAAGAAAAGCAAAGCGGGGTAGCTGAAAAATATTGCTGCATTTATGCATGGTGCGATATGATGAGGTAACTCATATTATCTGCAGAAACAGATAACTGCTTGTGAATATAGGATGACATATTTTGAAACATTTCTTAAGGTCAGTTATGACCCTCCACAAGATCATTCTGTGAACACAGTAATTACTTTACTTCTTTTAATTCTCAAAATTCATTAAATTCCAAAGTTTGGTTTGGAACCCCCACATTTTACTTTAAATCTCAAACATTTTTATGTAAAAGGGGAAAAAAAAAAGACAGACACCACATTCGTTAAGATGTTTCTTTCAAAAAATTTAATGCACTTGAAAAAGTAGAGATCTTATGTATATGATTTCACAATGCAAGAAGGACATACCCCTTTGAAGAAATAACAAACAAACACCAACAAATGCAAAGAGCTGATTGGTTAGAGTGGGCATGACACAGCCAAAAAACTTTTGTGTATTGCAAGATTCGATACAGTATTTTACAAATATCATCTCACACCCCTTAAAAACATGTTTAATTCGGCATAAATGATATTTGAAGGAGAACGTTCAAAATCCAATTTCGAAAAATGGCACAACAGGTCACCTGATTTTAATGGCGCAATTGGCGGCACAAACCCCCCCCCCCATTTAAGAACATGCATCTAAATGTGGAACTATTAAAATGTAACGCTCGGTAAAGTGTAATCTTATCTTAGCAACTCCATGAAAACGATTGCATCACAATACTCATCCCAATACTCATCATGGGGATTCGGAGCAAATCATTGGCCAATATGTTGGCGTGCATATGCGGGCGTGTGAAAACAGTTCTGTTTTTGTGAAAGAAAGATGTGGTTTGGGCCCCATACAGAGCATCCACAACAAGCGCGTCCCCACTACGAGTGCGTCTTTAATGAACTGTTTCGTGAAGGTGCCAATACAAAGCAGTCACCGCCCAAAGCACAATTCACATAGTCAGTGGCCACACTCACTGCTATCCTAGCATTGGTGTTTATAATGATGTACTCACTAACACGTGTTACCATACACACAATTCCATGGTTGTGAGCTCCCTTGCACAGTGTTGTTAACCGTGCCTCCAATGACGCCACCATCTGAAACCCGTTCACATACGTTTCTTCGCTTTCGGATTTCAAATGGGCTGAGTCTAGCCTGTAACTGGGAATTTACAATGTCATATTTAGGTATTTATGGACATAATTTAGTAGAGAAAACATTCACTTTATGTCAAGGTGTACCCAAAGAATATTTACCAAGAAACTTACTTTAGCCATGTCATGCCCACTTTAAATAATCAGATATGTGCCGAAGTTTGTATACATGTTGGGCAAATTTTTCTGTGTGATGCCAACCAATCAATGGTTCAACACAAAGATCAGTGAGGCTGTCACTTACACATTGTTGTCCCCCACCAAAAGGTCTACATTACTGAATACATTTTAGTAAGGCATTATGGGTGTTGCAGTACTTTACTTGAGCCCTTAAATCAAATGCATCATAGGTATTCAGAGGTTTGGAGTGGTGCACCTGTCTGTCAGAAATCCCTCTTTCTCTTTCAGATTGGTCAAAGGATTACACGTCTAATTTTCTTCAAACAATGGCATTGTAATACCAGCCTATGATCATAGTTTGGAGTTAGGTGTTGATGTACCTTCGCTATCATCAGGGTCCTCACTCCATCTGTATGGTGGTAGGTTGGCATGCTCTGAAAAACAATAGGGAACAAAGGTCAGGATGAAATAACTGAGACAGCCACATTTGATAAGCATTAAGTGATTTAAAGAGCAGGAGCAGTCTTTCCAAATTGAAGTAGTGTAGTAGACTGTCCAGTTTCATGATTGGCTGTCAAAAGTCATGTGACATATTTTTTTTTTCACATATGAAATTTGCTGGGAATAACTACTTGGTTTACCTTGAATTGAAATAATTAAATCATGAAATGTAATGAAAGATACTTTGAAGAGATATAAGACGAAAATTGTGCTATGTAGCTTTTTCTTCAAAATAATTTGGGGGGACTGCTCTTTACCTTTAAGTATACCATGAGAGCCAAGCAAATCCCAAGTATACGCCTGATCATAAAATGCCTGACATAATAGCAGCTAACCTAGTGTATGGATTTCTATATAATTATAATCTTACTTTCACCATATTTCTTGTTTCAATATTCACAACCTTTCTTTTACTTTTGTGGACCCTTTCTTTTTATGGAACCCCTGTAATCCCCTAACAAACCCTAAATATTTCATGGACACCCCAGGGGTTTGTGGATCCCAGGGGCCCATTCCACAAAGAGTTACGCACAATCTTAAGTTTGATTCCCCATACTTAAGTCAACAGTAAATCAAACTTAAGATCGTGCGTAACTCTTTGTGGAACGGGCCCCAGAATGAGTAAGATGGTCATATAGGATGGTATTTTCAAAGTTTACTCTTCATTCATACTTAGTTATAATCTTCAACTTCGATTGGTCCATATGGTCATGTGACAGTGCATTATCCAGAAATAAACTCAAAGCAATGAATCAACAGATCCATCTTAGGCTAACCCATTTTACTCATGGCTGTGCTCTTTCAATGTGAATTTACAAAAAAAAATATTTCATTTCCTTTTGTCCTTTGAATCAAAGTACTGTTGTGCATAAACAAACAAAGAGAAGCACCACCAAAGCTGTGCATTAACACAGAATAAAGCACTCTCAGTCTCTCACAGGTTAGCTTTTTCACTAGATGTTCTGGTTGGCTGCACCCTTGTGCATCACTTGCATTAACATTCAACTGTGCACCCTGAGCTAACGAATGGTCCACCATTGTTTCATCTTTAATTAATAGTTCCCCTACCTTTACAATTGCCACAATATCAAGGCAGCTTACTGTATTTAAACTAATTTACTATTTGGAGTTGGAAATACCTGGTCATGTGATTAAATTTGCTATTAGTGTGAAATTTTATGTACCAAACATTTGAAAAAGAATACTGTATATAGTTAATTAATTATTTAGATGGAGTTTTACAGCCCAGTTTCCAACATATTGGTTCAAGTCAAGCTGGCCACAGTCTTTTTTCCAGTTGTGGCTCACTGGCTTATTTTCCCTACTCCATTGCTTATGTGAAGCTTCAAGCACAACAGCAGTAGGTTCCTCTGTCTTTAGTAGTGAATGCTGAGAGCAGTTATATTAATATGTTAAATATACACTTTACTTAAAGCTCAGACTTAATTTTCTCAACAATAGGCACAAAAAAAATTAATTTTCTCAACATAGGCACAAAAAGACTCAATTTTCTCAACAATATGCACAAAAAGACTTACCGTATATTCTGTAATAAACGCTCCCCCTCTAATAAACGCCCCCCCCCCCTCAAAATTTTTAACAACTGCGTAGGCCAAGGCCTCCCGCACTACAGGCCCAAACCACAGATTAAACCAGTGTTTGACCGGTAATGCATAATCATCATTTAATTTAACAATCGGCCCCATGCCGATTACCGATTATTAGAAAGAGGGAAGACACGTGTTTGTCCCTAAAGTACGCGCCCCTTGCTTTGTTCATATCGTTCAAGTTGGAAAATATTGGGAATAGTTCCGTTTGTTTTGCGAATGGAATATCATTTTTGTAGGCCTGACATTTTCTTTTCAAAAGTGGAGATATAAACCAGTCGTTGATACAGTAGGATTGTTTTCAGTCGATGTCACAAACCCTTTGATAATTTAGCTCTTAGGCAAACATCATGCTCTGTTTAGTTTTCATCCCCCAATCATGTCGGAACATTTGCAGTATTTTACTGTACTGGGTTGTAGTTGCGTTAATGTACTGTAGAATCCCGCTTTAATGAGGCCATGTAGAAATACGCAATCATAATAATCTTAGCGGTTCTGGGGCAGCAAAACAATTGCACCCGATTAACGTATCCTATGGTTTCTTACGGATATAAATATCCCCGTAAATTTTTAGCAGTTCTTGTCCAAAACTTATGTCTTGTTTGAAAATAATCTGCAATTGAAATGCACGCAAGTGAGATCCCCGAAAAATCCAAGTACGCAGAGATTTGTGATGTCGTTTCTTGTTGAATTTAGCACGGGGCTCGCCCGGCTGCGCTAGCCGGTTATATCAGCATAGGAAATGTGATCGTCGTAACACATAAAAACTCAATAGAAAAATTCGTCTCGAGGCTTAGTATTTTCACACACTAAATCACATAGGCGATGGCGCGAGTTGTGATTGGCTGGCTAGAATCATCGCATTTGAACCAATCACGATGCTGGGGCAATTTAAATTTTGCAATGGATCGTATGCATATGATGTCACCGAGCAAAACATGATGCCTTGTTTGGCGGTAAAAACGGACACGCACGTAAGTGCGTGGGCGATGAAGTAGCCTGCATGAGACCACGTGCATCACTTGCACTGTTTGCGTTGGCGATGACGTTTACATTTCATAAGTCCTACTGCAAATAACATTACGGAAGGAATGCGAGAAATGGCTTAATTTATGCAGGATAATAACCACCGAACTTCCAAAGATTCTAGGTGCTACGTGTACAAAACTTGCACAGATATACATGGTAAGCTTTGGGACTTGGAAATACAGCCAAACACTGCAGCTCGGATAGTCTGTACTTGTGCTTTTGTACAGAACAAATTGCACAGCAACTTACGCGGCACTTTTTCCAGACTGCAAGGAATACAATTCCACGTTATACTACATTGTTATGGGGAAAATAACCAACGACCGCGCTCATGGCAGGGGTATAATTTATACGTTTGTGCTTATCAATGCATTCCGTTTTGGCGGGAAGGATTGAGTACGGTATTCACAGGAATTTTAACGAAATTAAGAGCAAGTTTCAAGTATATTTGTGCCCTTTTTTCAGTTTACAAATAATCGGTGGTAATGATGGGTTGAATGGCAGAATTTTACCGATGCCGATTAGTTAATTTTTTATTCCAATATACCCTCAAATAAACGCCCCCCTTTTCAAAAATGTAACGCCCCCGGGGGCGTTTATTACAGAATATACGGTAATTTTCTCAACAATAGGCACAACAAGACCTAATTTTCTCAACAAAAGGCACATCATGCTTTTTTTAAAATCAACATCTGACACTGATAGAGGACTTTACTACATGCTACTTCATAATTCTGGAAAGTTGTGTTAGTAATGGTCAGTGAATTTTATATTATGTGCTTTTAGTCCTACAAGTTGTATTGTCAACAACAAGTCAAATCTAGGCATGTGACCCCCCTGAACTGTAGCAGTCTATCCACTGCAACGACTCATGACGTACTGAAAGTCATCATTCATGTGAGTGCAAATTGTGCTAATAGAGCTAGAGATTATTGTCATGTGTTTTGATACAAGTAATAAACTATGGTCAACTTCTACAAGACTTTGGGCTTAAAGAACTTTCATGTCATGGCCTCAACTTATAAACTTTATGGTTTATTCCAGTCTTTTTTTCCAAATTGTGAGGCACTGGTTTATACATAGCACCAAACACAATCTTGCTGCTAGAACTGAATAGTAGGACACTTTGACCAATAAAGTACCCATTAAAATGGCCTTTTACTGGGTGAAGTCTACAAACAAGCCTGCTCCATTGAGAAAACAGTCTTTAACCCTTTACCGTTGTGCTCCGATCGGGGCATATCTGCGCGCCTCGGGAGTGGGCGGAAAAGCGGACCTAGCCCGCCCCGCATCGGCTTCCGTAGGCCATTGACCCCGTGACCTTAAACTATTGTCTCTCTCGTTGTTGTGGCCGAATTTTCGGGTAGCTACTCGCAGTTTCGAGCTCCGCGTGACACAGTAAAGATGGGTGACAGCCGAGCTCTCTGCATGGGTCCAAAAGCACCCAAACAACGGTAAAGGGTTAAAGGGATCAAACCCCTTAACTTTACTGATCTCATGATACCTGAAAAGGAAGCTTTCTGATAGATTCTGGATTAAGAGTGGTCAACTACACAGACGAATCCAGACAGCAAGTGATGGTCTGTTTTTAGTCATCCATAATTGAGGTCTATCCACTTTTAATATTTCAATTCAGTTCCTAGCTTACTTGTACCATGGATGGTTATAAACTGCAATGCCTCATAATTCCTCAAATTCACTGTATATGAGGGATTGGAGTTACATGTAGACTGTAATATTTCTAGCGTCATGATGGCAGAAGGTTTCATTTTTAAAGTCTCTAGTATGAGTGGACCTGGGAATCGAACGCAGGATTTTTGTGTGAAAAGCAGATGGTCTAGCTTTGGATCAAACACACGGTCCCACATGTTCCTACACCTGATATGGGAGTAGGACTATGTGTACACTAAGACACTGTGAAATATATTACGTAATGACTGCTAAATACATGTGAAGTTCAGAGAACATGTCTCACACCTTTTCAGGGCTGGAAATAAGATTCAAAGAGGGCATAACTAAAATGATGTCTTGCCACAGGCAAACACCAAAACTACCCCAACCAGTTACAAAATATCAATCAGAACTTGACTAATCACTAGTCTCAACAACCTAGAAAAAACAAGAGGCCACTTGACTTGGGAAGATTCTCCAAAACATATGATTTAGTTCTACATTAGTACTACTAACACTTGGCATTCAGATTTTACAAAATCCATGTAGCTAATTTTGAACATGATTAAACTGCTGTTAATGCATGCTTTAGCAATTCCTGTGAATTCAGGTGATGGTTTTGCTGTTTAATTAAAAACTGGACAAATTTACCAAATTCAGTAGCAAAACAAATGTAAATGAAGTTGTCTTTATTGTATACTAGCTTTACTTACTATCAATGTTAAAGTTAGGATGTTTGTAAAGGCTAGCTGCTGCATCTACTCTCAATGTTGCTCCACTGATGAAGGAAGCAGCAGGTGAGAGGAGGAAACAGACTGCACCAGATACCTGGAGATAAGAAAATATTTATTTACATAATAATAAGATGTTAATGAGGACATTCAGGAAGGTTTTTAAGCCTCTACCAGGAAAAGAAGGCTGTTTCCTTTCTTGGAAGTTCAAACAAATAGCAGTACCACAACACAACACTGTTTATACTATAAAGGTGATTGATTGCAGCATTCCCGCATTCAATTCACAAGTCCCGTAAAAAATATTTGTCTGCAGGAAATTATCACACTGTCTCCTATGTACCACCTCAAATCTGCCCCTAAAACTTGGGAAGGGGTGAAATTCCTGCATATACTTTTATCTCTTGTGTAAAAACTGTTACACTAGGTTTTAAATTGGCAAAAAGCAGAGCAAAATCAAAGGGAAGACTGCACTCCTTCAAACATACAATAAACCAGAAAGCCAAAAGGCTTAGTGGTTCCTTGCCTCTGAAATGTGAGTCTTTTCTTTATATTTCAGTGCAAAGTGTTTCTAAAATGACCACAAGCAATGGTGATGGCCTTCTCAATATGGGTAATGCAAATACTTGAACATGTATGAGATCCATAACAGTTGGTGACCCTCACTGATATTGATCTTGTTTGCAAACTTTTTAACCTTTTGACCTCTGTTGAGAAAAATGAGTTTTGAATAGGGCCTAACTTCCCTGAAATTGGGAACTTGTTTTAGCTGTGTTTTGGGAATGGCTTGCAGATAGAAGGGGCAAGACCACATATAATAAGTTTCCTGTATGAATTCAACTAATTTATCAGGATACTGAATATCGGCAAACATTGGCAAGTGCACTTGGCTAAATCATGCCAATCCAATATTTTACCGGTGTTGGTGAACATCGACCCAATCTAATGTTCAATCCCGATTATCGGTTAAGCCCTACTTATTTTGAACCCCACCAAAAATGATTGGGTTTCTTGATCATCTTAATATGGGCAGGCTAAGTGTGAGATTATTACTGTTAGCTATCTTAAGACACCATGTTTATAAGGTCAAAACCTTCTGACCTATAGTGACCCCAAAAGACCTTTCACATCCACGAAAATAAATTTGGTTCATCCACTAATTATGGGAAATGCACATGATAAGTATGTAATCCCTTACAGTTATTCCACTTGAAGTATTTCCAACTTGAAATATCATGTTTACAAGCAATTTCCAAGGTATTTATCATTCAACCTCTGGTGACCCCAAATGACCTTTGACCTCCACCAACATTGATACAGTCTGTCAACTAAAAGTAGGCAAAAGCACATGATGAGTATGATATCCTCACTGTTACCCTCCTCAAGATATTGTGCTTCAAAGGTTTTGACTGTCTGATGTCTGGTGACCCCAAATGACCTTTGACCTCAACCAAAACTATAGGGTTCATGTACTTGGTATGACTAATGAACATGCTGAGTATGAGATCCCTCACAATTATCTAACTTGAGATGACATGTTTACAAGAATTCCCAAGGAATTTACAATTTGACCTATGAAGACCCCAAATGACCTTTGACCTTCAAGAACAATGATAGGGTCCATCTACTTAGTGTGGGCAATGTACAGGGTCAAGTGATTCCTCACTCTGACCCTCCTTGAGATATTGTTTATTTACAAGGTTTGACAATCTGACCTCTGGTGACCCCAAACAACCTTTATCATCCATCAAGCAGTCAAAATTTTCATGACAAATTATATGGTGCATAAACACACTAATACACAAAGTGAATCTATCTACCAATCCAAAGTAACTTCCTTCATATTATACATGTGTTGATATGTTAATGATGACCTATCTTGGTTTGACTGATCAACTTTGGTACTGAAAGGTTTGCAAATTATGAACCAGCTGTGAAAGGCTGGTGCCTTACATTTCTTGTTTGGGGGCCAGTCATTTTCTTTTCCTCTGTATACCACTGATAAACATGAATAACACAAAGGTTTTCTTCCAAAAAAAGGCATCCAGAAATGTTTGAAACTGAAGAGAACAAACCTCTTGAGTTTCTCCTAATCGTTTGGTTGGAATGTTGTCAACTGACATTGAAAACACATCTAGATCATAGTTAGCTGCAGCTGTTTCTGAATAAACAGTTCCCTGAAAGAAAAACACAGAATTGAGGTTAAGCATACCTCCTTAACCCTTTACTGTTGTTTGGGTCCTTTTGGACCCATACCGAGAGCGCGGCTGTCACCCATCTTTACTGTTTCATGCGGAGCTCGAAACTGCGAGTAGCTACCCGAAAATTCGGCCACAACAACGAGAGGGAATATAGTTTAAGGTCACAGGGTCAATAATCTAAGGAAGCTGATGTGGGGCGTGCTACGTCCGCTTTTCCACCCACTCCCCAGGCGCGCAAATATGCCCCGATTGAAGCACAACAGAAAAGGGTTAATCTAAAGTATCTGCAGCACTGGTCTGTGCACACACGCAGAGAGAGCGGCATCAACTTTGCAGTAAACACACTCCTCAGGCTTATTTTAACCCTTTACCATTGTTTGGGTCCGTTTGGACCCATATGGAGAGCGCGGCTGTCACCCATCTTTACTGTTTCACACTGAGCTCGAAACTGCGAGTAGCTACCCGAAAATTCGGCCACAACAATGAGAGGGACAATAGTTTAAGGTCACGGGGTCAATAACCTGTGGAAGCTGATGCAGGGCGTGCTACATCTGCTTTTCCGCCCACTCCCCAAGCGCGCAAATATGCCCCGACTGAAGCACAACGGTAAAGGGTTAAAAGGCTAGATCTAAAGATTTTTTCGTAGAATTTAAAGGACCAATCCTCTTACCCCAAAGTACAATTCTTAAAGAGTTTTACCAAAATTCTCAACTGGCTCAGCTATTTGATTGACATCTAGCTAATTCAAACAATGACGAGAACCAAAGCTTTTATTACACAGCATGTTTTGATATACACATTGAGCTTTTTATACTCACCCTGAAGCAATACTAAACTGAGATTGTGTCTGGATGAGGAAGAATTTCAGATAATCGTGGGAGGGGCTTAAGTAAGAAGTTTAGGAGAATTGGAAATGTTTGGGGTGAGAGAATCGGGCCTTTAAGACTGGACTATATCGGAGATGGCATGTTTTTGTATTACACGACAAGGAAAGCAAAATAGTTTCAAGGGATAAATGCAGAGGGCAGTCACCCAACTTGAAAAAAATACAACATGTAATGTCCATGAACATATGTTTGTTTCAGTCATGGGGAAAATATGGTTCTGAAGGAATTGTCAAATTCATTCAGAATGATTTCTTTCTCTACCCTAAATATTCAAAGTTTTAAGTTAAAATAGTAGAACAGGTATATACAACTACCTAGACTATCACTCTCAGTCTCCTATACACCAAGACATAATACTCACAGGGGCAACAGCGTTGATCCGTACTCCCCGATCAGCCCATTCTATGGCCATTGTCTTTGTGAGATTTTCGACACCAGCCCTGGCTGCACCAGAATGTCTGCACAAAGAGAAATAAATACATTTTGTAAAATCCATCATATCATGTTCAAAATGACAACAAAATGACATCTTTTAAAATGCAAACAGGAAAAGTTATAAATAATTCCTTAAGTTCAAGCAATCTTCACATTGAATTAGTGACAGATCCACGCCGTGCAGGGTGCAAGTGCCATTGTCTAATATGACATTCACACCAAACTGTAAAGCAATATCCCTTGTCCAGTTTTCATTCTTCCTACCTGCCAAAGTGAACACCAAACAGACATTTTCTTTTTGAGGAGAGGCCAGGAGTTTTACAGAAAAATGTGGTTACCAGACTGGTTTATTATCAATGAATATTCAAAACAATTAAATTTCTGGTCCATTTAAATGGAGCAGCAGTCTCCTGTATACCACCTGCAGTACGTTAGTTTTTTATCATAAAATCATACATTCCCTGAAAACCAATCAAGTGCCCCACAATTGCAAAAAATCCGAGACTGTGAGCCCCATTAGATTACAGATAGCAATTTGTCTCCCCAAGCAACAATTTTACATTGGGTATCATGACTCTAAATTGGTGCAGCTCTTTGATTGACATTTAATTCAAAAAGTGCTGTAAAATATAGTAAAATTAGGCTGAACGGTGCTCCACCTGATGTTATTATAGTCATTGAACCTTCCACTTTTTTGGAAAGGCCCGAAATCATAGTGCATGATTTCATGGGAAAGATATCAGACTTTTTTAGGAAGCCAGGGTTTGAATTTGAAAAGACTGGTTCTTATTATTCTTATGAATTAGGATTGTGTCTGGACAAGAATAGATTTGGGAGGGACTGGAAGTAAGCAGGTTGAAAACAAACACTGCACAGGTGGCCATGCAACACAATAAATGTAATTTATTCTTAGGAAAAGAAGCCAAAGAGCCACAACTGGAAAAAAAGCCTGGGCCAGCTAGACTTGAACCAACTGGTAGGAAACTGGGCCATAAAACTCTAAACTATCTTAAGATTCAGTCTAGGGTTTTTTGCAACTCCCATAGTAGGTGTTTTCATTCCAAATGGTAATTTCTGTATGTTTAGACATCTCCATATTCCTACACACATAACCCTTATGTGCCAAAGAGCCACAACTGGAAAAAAGGCAATGGCTTGCTGGACTTGAACCAATAGGTTGGAAACTAGGCCGTAAATTTCCATCTAACTAACTAACTTATATGCCATCCTATCCCTGTCCCCTAACCCTAATTTAACGGCTTAATCCTAACACTAAGCTCAGTGTAGACTTTTGCAATGTCGGAACAAAGAGATGTTAGAATAGAGAGCTGTTTCCAATTCACATCAATAACATGATCAATGGGAGAGTATACCAATATTGCAGTAAACAAGACTGCATATAAAACTATGCTTGCAAAAAAGTTATGGTACAGTAGGCGAGGTCCATATTAAAGGAAAAATGCAGTCATCCAATCATTTCATTTCATTTATTTGTTTTTCACATCATCATACAAGTATATAAACATAAGATAAATATCAATTCATTTCAATAAATTAAAGTATAACTTAGTCCACAATGATGTGAAGGAAGTAGAACAAACAACCCTCATGGGCTTGGCAAAGTGCTTTACTCCCTCAGGGGACACACACGAAAAAAAACTTAACTCATGAAGTTGTTTAGTAAATGGCACTGTTTCATTGATATTTTTCCTCCTCAAATGTGGATTTTGCTAAGAGCAACTGCTTGGTTAACCTTGAATATGCAACGGTTAACCCTTAACTGTTGTGCTCCAATCAGGGCATATCTGTGCGCCTCGGGAGTGGGCGGAAAAGCGGACTTAGCACGCCCTGCATCAGCTTTAGTAGGCTACTGACCCCGTGACCTTAAACTATTGTCTCTCTCGTTGTTGTGACCGAATTTTCGGATAGCTACTTGCAGTTTCGAACTCCGAGTGAAACAGTAAAGATGGGTGACAGCCACGCTCTCTGTATTGGTCCAAAAGGACCCAAACAATGGTAAAGGGTTAAGTCATAAAATATTAAAGATACTTTGAAGAGATATAAGAAGAAAATTGTGAGATTTAGCTGTAGCTCTTGACATTTACAGTCTACTGTGCAGGGTGATGTGTTGTCTCCCCAGTTTTTGGTGAGAACAACATGGAAAAAATGGGAGCACATGAATATACACACAGACTTGTACTCCTTTACTGATGCTGATTACAACATAAAAAGAAATTATTAATACAAACATGCATGTGAATTAAAAAAGACTGATTGATTGACAAAGTGTAATACAGAAACAAAACAAGTGAAATGCTGAAAAAACATAAAACAGAATAAAAAATGTTGACCCACAGTATTCACTACTGCAGCCCCACTGTGAGCCTACTGGGGTGTTTGTGGCAGGATAGTAGTCAATCATGATGGCTGATACTTGCTGAATTACGAACATGGACTTGTCTGCCCAAAGAGCGCAAGGAGGCCTGCTTTTGATACATGAAAAGTGACATTCATTGTCACCAAATGTCCGAAGTATGAAAGCAAAGGAAGGTTATGCATGCATACATACACATACATACAACAAGCAGGACAGGTGTGACACTGTACTTACCCCATGAAGGGCATGCCCCTGAAATTATCCACCACTATATTCACAATAGTGCCACCATTTTTGCCCATCCATGCATTGAAAACTATGAAAAAAGAGCAGAAATGGTTGGTGAAAAGACTTTTGCTGAAGAATAATCAAACAACTCCTACCCCATCGTCGGCATCCCACGAAAATTGTCTGCCACAATGTTGACTATGGAACCTCGATTCTTCCCCATCCAGGAAATGAATGCTGGCAGAAAAATTAAAATTACAAAAAAACATGTCTGCCATCCAGTTATCATTAAAATAATTGAAAATTGTGATTTCAAAAAGCCTCTATAATTGTCTCAATTATATTTAAACATTTATTATTACAAGAAAATCCATCGTCAATCCTTAAACACGGCAAAAGGTGAAGATTTAGAGTTGTAACAAGTCAATCCATTTACGTATTTTAAAGGGCTAATCCTCGCACCCCAAACAACAATTTTTGTAGTCGTCCACAGAAATTCTCAATTGGTAAATCTCTCTGATTGACAGGCCATTCAAAAAATGCAGAGTACCAATGCTCATATTATACAGTATGTACTGTACTGTGTTTTGATTAAACAGTGGGGTTTTGTATGCTCACCACAGAGCAATAACCTTAGATTTTGTCTGAATGAGGATAAATTTGCGACTTTTGTGGGAGGGTCTTAATTCATGACATACTGGATAAACTATTCTCTGCATATGCTAGTCTACTGTAATGGCAAATGTAGTTGTTGGAGATAGGACCACCTGACCATTAAGTCCTGTGATATACCCATGATACTAGTCATATCACTGGCTCCTTATGTAGATTAAAACCACACCCTTTGATTTCTTTTGTTATTGAGAAATTTGGCAATTATTTTTTTTTTCTCCCAAATATTTTACATGACCCCCAAACCTTTTTGCAGCCCTTTTAAGGTTTCCAAACCGTTGTTTGCAGAACATGGATCAACACCTTATTACGAAGGAAGCTTTGTTTGATGAGCAGCATGAAATTCAAAAGTTTAAAGACAATTTCTGGCTAGAATGCCCTCCCACCAATAACTCCCTCCAAGAAAGTAAAATGAAGTTGACAATTAGCTACATGAAGGGAGACAAAAATAATGTTACCATCTCAAATTTATTGGCAATGCTTTGTCTTATTTTATAAACTGTTTTGCTATTGAAATGAATAGGACATCAGTGTACCCCAAAAGTTAAAGGAATGACATAACTGAGCTGATTAACAGGCAGTGATAGATTTCAACAATGCTTGCTACAAGTTCACTTTGGATTCAAAATGTTGTAAACTCATCTACTGGTCCTTTGGAAGGCACATCCTCCTGGGTTTATATTCATTCTATTAACTGTCTATTGTATGAGGAGGCAAAAGGGGAGACTTGAATCTTATTTGAACTTTATCTACTTACCTTCCTGAAATTTTAATAAAACTAAACCCCATCTTTGCATTTTCTAGTTAATTTTCACCCCACCATTAAATTGCTCTTTTATCTAGCTGACACTATACAACACATTCATGTTGGTATGTTGTGTTCAACAGTGTGTTTTTAAACCCCATCTGACAAACTAAATGTTGGAAAGCATTATCAGAATCCTGACTGCCGATTTTATGATAGTGCCTGTTTTACTTATCCAAGAAAATAGTAGCCAAGACCTTGTGTTGGGGCATCTAAGCGTGATAGCTTATCAAAATTTACAAGGCTTTCATACAAATGAATCTGTCTAATGCGATAAAGTTTCTGAGAAAGCTTCAAAAAGCAACAAACCTTCTCGACAGCAAAGGTAGGTTCCAGTTAAATTTGTCTCAATGACTGCATTCCAGCCTTTGAGAGTAATGTTTTCCATCGGAGCAGGAAACTGACCACCACCATTATTGACTAAGTAATCTATTTTTCCGTACTTGTCAAGGGTATATTTCATCAGAGATGCAACCTTAGAGAGAAAAGGAATTTAATAAAATTGTGAGTGGAACAAAATAATCAGCATTTACGGTTGACTTTTACGAGCGGAAATTAAAAGAGATATGCTAAATACTGAACAAAAGTTAGTGCTGTGATCGTTTACCCCTAAATATGCACATGTGCCAATACAAGTTGAATAAAATACTTCTAGAGATTAGTTCAGGTCTTGAGTTGTAGAAATTTACCAGGTTGGCTACAAATTCCACTTTTCAAGAATTTAAGAAGTGTTGTACATTTGCCCTTTTATCAAAATTTTATGCATAAACCTTAGATCTAACCTTTTAACATCCAGATGTACAAAATATTGCTCTTCTCACAGTAGTTTTTGGTGAGTGATATATATGGTGCTAACACCCTCGCATGGCTTAAAATTCAAGGCTGGTTAATCTCAACTGGTATTCTTCACAATCCTTTCCCTGTACTTTCAATCTAGTCCACTTCAGTGGTGTAGCCAGACATTCTTCAAGGGGGGGGGGAGGGGTGGGGGCCAGCACCCAAATTTTCCCAATCTTTTTAGAGAGGGTACACCAGTTCTCTGGGGATGTAATTTGTGGCGTGCAAAGTGCAACGAAATTTCTCCCCTTTTTAAACAAATATTTGAAAATATGTAGCTTGTACATTTCAAAATAATTACACCTGTGACCTCAATGACCTCCAATAAGCAAGTAAACGTACAAGATTCAACAACCACTACCTGAGGAATATTATGGCCAACTTTCAAGGAGGAGATTCAGCACTATTTGTGGGAGGAGATACACTTCAAAAAAATATTCACAAAACAGCCAGTAATGACCCCTTGATGACATTTGACCTCAACTTTTTGAACACAGCACGTAGCCCTATGTCCAATGACCAATGTGTCCAAGTTTCATTTCAATTCATCAACAAATGTGCCCCTGAGAGCATTAAAGGCAATTGTGAACAGACATGATAGAAAGACAGAGTGACGGTGGCAAACCACAATAGCTCAAACAGCTCTTTGAGCTGGTTTGAGCTAAAAATGGAGCTTTCATGGGCAAGAATTCGGAATTTCATGAAAGAAGAGTTAAGAAAACCACAGTGTAGTTGACAGGTGTCACAAATAGCAAATTTGAGAATTTTCACTTTTCAGAGATGGGGGGCCAATCTCCCCCTGCTTCCCCCTCTTTCTGTAGCTACCCCACTGGTCCACTTGCCCTGCTACCCCTATGTTGTTGTGCATGATGCTCCGCATAAGCAATGGAGTAGGGAAAACATGCCAGTGAGCCACAACTGGAAAAAAGGCTGTGACCGGCACGACTTGAACCAATAGGATGGAAACTAGGCCGTAAAACTTTACCTAATTTACTAACTGTTGTCTGCACCAGATATGATAATTAAATTTTATAGCAATAAGATCACAAATTTTGGGGATCAATTCTCCAATGAGACATTCTGAATTGAGAGCATGGGGGGAGATCTAAGGAGAGGGGATTCTACATCCACTTTTAAGACTTGTTTCCCATTTGAGAAGGTGCAGTACCTTTATGGCAAAGGTTCAATTTTTCACCTTAATAGACCTTGCAAATTTAGGAAAGAAGTACAATATGTAATGACTGATTCTTACAAAACTGATTCCATACAACTCTTTTCAAATAAACAGCAGCATAAATTTTCTTTGTGCAACATTCCTTTTGGTTGTGCCACACATTTGTTGCATAAATACAGGCTAGCTTGAGCTAATTCATAACTCCCATCTCTCTCCAACCAAAAAAATCTATGACAATTCTAGTTGAACATCTTCCCACAGGAGAGTTATGCCCTTATATAACTCCCATCTGTGACAGCTGCCACCTAACACTACTCAACCAATTAGAAAAGTGTAAATTTTCTAGGGAAACTTTCCAGGTGTTGGAATTGGAATTGTTTGAGCAGCCATTGTGCCTGGGTGGTAGGCCTGCAAAAGCACACAACTTGTGCCCTATTGTATGACTTTTTGAAGGGAAAAAACACAAAAGCAATCCAGCCAAACTTGTTTTGAAGAAGCAGCTAAGTCTCGCAAGTTTCATCTCACTTATCTTCAAAGTATTTTTTCATCATATTTTTAGACTTCAATATTGCATTTTCAGGGTAAACCAAGCAGTTAGTCTAAGTAATTTTACATCAGAGAAGAAATAATATTGTCACATGATTCTCAAAAGCCAATCATAAAACAGGACAGTCTATATCCTAGGCTACTTCAAGTTGGGAAACAGCTCTTGCCGTTTAAGTAAAACACGACCAATCCAAAATGTATACCTCTTCTTCTTTCCTGATGTTACATTGCAGATATGACAAATCTGATTTTGCGTGTCTGTACGGGTTTTTCTTTATTTCTTCACCAGATTGTGACAGCCGATCCAGTTTTCGGGAAGCAATAACAACCTTGCAACCTGGAATAGAAGTTGGAGACAAAACATTTTTGTCACTTAAGCTCTTATTAAATAATTTTCTTTTTTCTTTTTCTTTTTCTTTTTGATAAATATCATGGTAACATCTTGTGACCCCCTCCAACCCCCTTTGTTAGGGGAGAGGGAGGATTCAATATTTGATGTGAATCTCTTTCATCCATATCTTAATGAATAATTTTCATTCTTCTTTGTTTTTTTTTCATAACAATGATAACAGTACCCAATAAAATACTTTGTCATTCACTTGAGAAAATTCACCTTTTTGGAAAGAATCCTGGTAGCTGGCAGATTCTTACTGACTGTCTGCTTCTGTTGATAAGCACCTCATGCTACCAAAGACTTTTCACATCAAAACAGACTACATATTTGTTTTCAGATCAATGACTTTACTATGTTGAGCACTAAGAATGTTTGTAATAGTTGCCCACCTAAGAGCTGTGACTGTGTTGGCATTATAGTACTTAATATGAGAAGGGTTTACTATCCTCACTCGCCCCTCCCTGTTCACTTCTTAAATCTATTTTGGGATTACACACTCTGGAAGGTATTTCAGAAATGGCAAATTGGAGAATCAGTCAATGTATTGTTTATCCTGAATGTAGAACACCCACACAGGGTTTGGGAAGGAGTCTTCAAAAGGTTTTCTGAATATTCTTTATATACTTAATGGGAACTCCAGTACAGAGACAAGCAGAGCATGGGAATTTAATACTGAGGAGTAATTTTCTTGTGGTACTTGTGAATCAGGATTTGTGGATTTTCACACTCTCCATAAGAAAACTTCACAACAAAGTTGGGTTGTCTAAAATATTTTCAGTTTATATCCTATTGTAGGTTCAAAGAGAAGTGTTATGTAATTGTTACCCATCTCCAAGAGCCAAATCTCAGACCTGTCAGAGGGCTGCTAGGGAAGAAGTGAGCACAGCAATAAATTTATAATATGTGTCACAATGAATACCATAACACATCTGTGAAAAGTTTATGAAGTCTTCATTGGCACAAGTTTCACAGGTATCCCATTGCATAAATCATCACTGTACTTCCAACACAAAAATTGTTTTCAACCTTTTTAGATTATCAAACTATTGTTTTTGAGGGGCGGGAAGTAACATGAACGGCAGGGAATGTAGCATGTTCACAAAACTCAATTGACCATAAATTCAGTGTGTGTGTAGGCCTTACTGTCAGCAAAGGTCCATTCATTAGGCTATGTACATCCTCTTTAGACAAATCACTATACATGGCAAGAACACTGGGTATGGTATAGTACAGTATAGTGCTTTGTAAACAGTCATCCTAACTTTATTTGAAGCAACAGCTTTATCTCAAAATTTTCTCTTCAAAGTATCTTCCATGATATTTTATGACTTCAGTATTGCATATTCAATATAAACCAAATAGTTACCACAAGTTAATTTCAAATCTGAAGAGAAAAAATATTGTCACACAATCTTCAAGAGCCAATCATGAAACAGTACAGTCTACTAGACTACTTCAAGCTAGGGTTACTGCTCTTGCCCTTTTTTTAATGTGTTTCAAATAAGAGTGCACCTTGTTCTTTCATATTTATAATTAACAATGATTGAAATGTGGAAGAAATACCTGAAAGTTTAACCAAATTGATTATATACTTCAATACACTCGCCAAGTTGGCACTGTACTAACAAGTGTTTTACTGATGTCACAAGCTCTGTCCCATTTTTTTCCTGCTGAGTAAAAGCTGTATGGTGCATATTGTTACTGTAGCTGAGAAGTAGCTTAAAATATGATGAGTTTCACAAAGAATGTTGATTTTGTGCCTGTCAGTTGGTGTGGCTGACCAAAAATTGATTATATACTTCAATACACTTGCCAAGTTAGCACTGTACTAACAAGTGTTTTACTGATGTCACAAGCTCTGTCCCATTTTTTACTGCTGAGTAAAAGCTGTATAGTGCATATTGTTACTGTAGCTGAGAAGTAGCTTAAAATATGATGAGTGACATGGAGAATGTTGATTTTGTGCCCGTCAGTTTGTGTGGCTGACCAATTATTACATCACATGAAAACACTAGCTGTACCCTCATTGAATTTTGATGTTTATGTACGGAAGTATGTTACATGTTACTCATGTCGTTAATTAGATGGTGTTTTATGGCCCAGTTGCAACCAACTGCCTCAGGTCAAGCTGGCCAGAGCATTTTCACCAGTTGTGGCACACTGGGTTGTTTTCCCTAGTCCATTGCTTATGCTGAGCACCAAGCACAAAGTCTTCCATATGACCCGACCAGGACTTGAACTCCCAACCACAACTCTGATACTCTAACCACTTGACCATGCAGTCGATAACTTATGTAATATATAACTAGAAAGCCAAAAGGCTTAGTAATTCCTTGCCATATGATATATTGTAATAATGAACACAGATGCCCACATGACAAGCATGAGATCCCTCACAAATACTGAGGTATACTAGTAAGGATGAAACCCTTTGAGATCATGTGACCCAAAATGACCTTTCACTCTCACTTAAAGCAATAGAGAGCAACTACCTAAAAAGACCATCAACATGCTAAATATGAGCAATTCACAAGCTGAGTATGAGATCCCTCCACAGTTCAATATCCACATAAAAATGTCACGTCTACAAGGTTTTGCCCTTTTGTGACCCTAACCTTTGACCTCTACAAACAAGAGAAATCTCCCACACAGTTATGGTGCTGGTAAACTATGTTGTCTAATAACTTGATAAAGAGGTATTTTTAAAACATGCTCGTTTAAAGCGGCTCATTGAGTTGGTTCATGAAATTCAACAAATTTTTCCAAACCTATTAAGTTTTCTTCACAAACCAATGACAAATGGTCCCAAATACTGCTGCAATAATCCAGTTTGGGCCTGACAAAGGCTTTGTAGGCAATGGCTTTTGCCTTTTCATCACAACAACTCAAATTTCTCTCTAGTAACCCAAGAATTTTATTTGCACCTGAGGTAACTTAATTGATGTATTTAGACCCGGAGAGATCTTTGGACAATTCCACTCCCAAATAGGGATGGTGATCAACTACTTGCAGGACAGAATTCCCCATTTTGTACTGATTTTTTACTGGGTTTTTTTAATGAGACATGTGCAAGGCAAAACATTTCAAGGCTTTAAAACTCATTTACCAAGTATTCTCCCAATATCAAAGGGAATTAATGGGGATAAAAAGATCCAATTCCTGATCCACCATATTTGTTGGCACACAACATTGCACAGGGGGCGTGGGCGAGGTGTGACTGTACTTGTGAACGGAGAATGGAATAAGGGTCTTATTTAAAACCAGAACACCATTACCCATGGCATAATGGTGGACAGTACATGTTCCAAGGTGCATTCCATGTAATTCCAACGCCAAAGTTATGCCAAGAAGTTGGCATCATATGCCACCATAGCACAATTAAGTCAATCTATAGGTAGTACTACAGTAGTATGCCAAATCAGTGAATCCTGACACCACTATGCCAAGTGATTTCTGTCCTCTATGCCAATGATCTTTGGGTTCTGCTTGGATCAAATGCAGACTGGTACATGTTCGAACAGTTTTGTGCAAAACTGCTGTAGGCTCATCTATCCACCATGCAGCATGTGAAGAAACGTCCCCTAGGCTAGGCCTAGCTACACATACAGACCAAATGCCCATTAAAAAGAGGGCCCTCCAAAATGCGCCCTGGGAAGAATACTTCCACGTAAACGACAGCAAAAGTGAATCGTTACCATGGAGCTAGAAGCCACTGTCATATTTGTGAACTGGGACAGTAACGCCACTAACGGAATAGACCTACTAGCTACGCTAGTCCTTCCCACAATGCACTATTGGAGTTAGGTGGCATAAGGTCTATGCAGCACTTTAAACATGAAGGATCATAGAAGCCATGACCGATCATGTCTAGGATTAACGCATTCCTTGAACATGACTTCACAGTCCTGTCCCACAACTAACTTAGTGCAAGGCTAGGCCCGGACTAGGTGCCTGCCTAACGAAGTATAGGGCCTTAGGCCTAACGTTACACCTCAATGCCTTACCAAGGTAAAGGAGTTCCTGTGTTATGGCTTTACCAATACCAGTGCCACCGCCAGTCACAATCGCGACTTTATCTACGAATAAACCTTTTCGAAAAACACTCGAAACCCTAGAAGGAATCCCTGAAGTAGCCATTTCGCACCCTTCTTGTCTGATTGCTTCGTCTGAAGAAAGTTGTTACTGGACAGTCGCTGCTCACGAACCACTGGACTGACAGAGCAGTGTCAGCTAAATTTGCACATACCTGTACACAGCACCATGTGTAGGTACAAAGTACAGTCGAGTCCCGGGACATTTATTTCTTATCGGCAGCTATAGCTGCTTGTAAATTAGTATCAGGTGACTTCTAATTGTTGTCACGTGAGTGTATAGCTCTTCAACATGTCAAAGTTGAACGACCAATCGCTGTTCAGCAAGTGGGAGGGACTTATTGTCCATTTCCCTCCACTGATCATCCAATATAAATTATCAGACGAAAAACTTGTGTATTTCAATACATTTATAACACATCAGTTTGTTCAGTGAGGCTATCAGACAAGAAAATCTTGCAAAATGCTCTTAAAGGCATATTCTGGAGACAAAGTTCGTTAACTTCAAAATAAGCAGAAAAAATTTCAGTTCAGTTCCCAGGTAACATTCCTATATGGGACCCTTACGGGCCCATATCTTGGCCCTTAAGGGGCCCATATGGGTTTGCACCCGGGATTAATAAGGGGCCTATATGGGTCCCTTATTGACCCATATGACCCATATGGGACAGTTCTGGGCCCATGTTAACAACTGAAATGTGGAGAAAATATGGGTCAACCCTGTAATATCCCTCAGGCATGTGGGCTACCCATATGGATCTGGATCTGGAATCTGGAAAAATACTGCACAACACTCCTGGGGGAGTCAAACGTGCAGGGTTGAGTGTGCGCATGTAGTTAGTCGTCCCGTCTGAGGATCCTCAAGGCTGCGCTCTTGAATTGCTTGGGGTCCTCGAGATCTGTAATGTTCTGGGGGAGTAGGTTCCAGTCTCTGACGGTCCGAGGAAAGAAACTGTATTTGTAGCAGTCCTTATTGGTTGGTATATTTGTAAAGCTATTAGAATGGTGATGCCTAGAGGGCCGCCGGACCGGTTGTAGGTTGTTGATTGGCAAGGCTAGGAGGCCCAATCTGGCTTTGTGAAGAATTGCTAGCCTGTTGGCAGTACGCCTGTTTTTGAGACTATCCCACCCTAGGTCGTTTAGCATTTCAGTCACACTACTATGGGGGGAATAGTCATTATAAACAAACCTAGCAGCCCTACGTTGAATTTGCTCAACCTTATTGGATAGGGAAGTGGTGTAGGGATCCCAAACAGAAGATGAATACTCCAATAAAGGCCTAACAAGTGTGAGATAGGCATTAGCTTTGACACTCCTGGGGCAGGAGTATAAATTTCTTTTAATAAAAGCCAAAGACCTATTTGCTGACGAAGTGATACGATTAATATGTCTATTCCAGGTAAGGGTATTAGAGATGTCAACTCCCAGATAAGTGTGGCAATCGGCAGACTCCAGGGTATCGTTATCTAGAGTATAATTAAAAAACTTGGGTTTCCTTGAGTGAGTAATCCTCATAGAAAAGCACTTCTTGGTATTAAAGTGCATTTGCCATTTATTTTGCCACTCAGAGAGGGTGTTTAGATCATTTTGGAGTTGAACCTGGTCAAGATTATTCTTTATCTGTCTATAAATTACACAGTCGTCAGCAAAAAGTCTTACTTCAGAAGAGATATTATCGGGCAGGTCATTAATATAAACTAAAAACAACAGGGGACCCAAGACTGTACCTTGGGGAACACCAGAGATAACATCCACCCAATCAGAAAAATCACCACTCACTACGACTCTCTGCTTCCGGGACTTAAGAAAATTAGCAATCCAGTTAAGGGTGTTGCCTCTAATACCATAGTTTTGTAATTTACAAAGCAGACGGTTATGAGGAACCGTATCAAAAGCCTTAGAAAAATCCATGATAATCATGTCAGTCTGGGATCTAAGATCTAGAGACTGCACTAGGTCATTGGTTGTTAAGATCAATAGAGATTCACAAGAATGGCGTTGTCTGAAGCCATGCTGCCTGTTCGTGATAACTGAGTGGTTATCAAAGTGATGCATAATATGAGAATGTATAATGTGTTCCAGGACCTTGCAACGTACAAATCGAGGTAAGAGAGACCGGCCTATAGTTTGAGGCTAGGGAACGGTCACCTTTTTTAAAGATAGGACTAACATTGGCACATAACCAAGAGGGAGGTAAATGACCAGTGTCCAGTGATTTTTGAAAAATGGAGCAGAGGGCAGGAGCAACCTCCTCAGCGGCCAATTTCAGAACATGAGCCGGTATACCGTCAGGACCTGAAGCTTTGTTTGGGTTCAACTCCTTGAGCAACTTCACAACACCATCTAAGGATATCTCAATATCAGACATGGTGGGTATGGTGTTCGCTTCAACTGGAGGTAAGGTGACATTCTCACGGGTGAAAACCTTTTGGAACTGCTCATTTAAGATGTTAGCCTTCTGCATGTTGTCCGAGACCAGTATCCCATCAGATTTCAGGGAAGGGATACCAACACTATCACATCTAAGGTTTTTAATAAAGGACCAGAAACGTTTAGGTGAATCAGTACAAACTGTGTTGACATAATTTCTATAAGCGGCTCTTGTTGTTTTGTGAGTCGCTTTACGTTGGGTTTTGAAGTTTTCAAAAGAGGATGGAGTTCGCGTCTTACGCCATGTGTTATAAGCCCTTTGTTTCCTATTTAATAGTCGTTTAATAGTCTTATCAATCCAGGGGGTTTGGTTCCTCTTTCTAACAACCCGAGCTGGAACATAGACATCCATTACCTCTTTGATTTTGTTCTCAAGGGCAGAGTACATGACCTGCACAGAGCACTCACGTTTAACCAGGTCAGAGCTGAACTTACTAAGCTCCGCCTTGATTCCACTGACATCAGCTTTGTGAAAGCTATACACTTTCCTAGGCTTTTGTTTAGTTGTTTTAGGCCTAGTGCTTATCATAATCAAGGGGATACCATCATGGTCAGATATGCCAGGGATCAGGGCAGACCTATCCACTAGAGTAGGATTAGATGTCAAGAAAATATCCAAGATGTTGTTAACTCTAGTAGGCTCACTTACCATTTGGTCAAGACCAAAATCATTGCATATGTCAAGCATACATTTGGATAAAGCAGGATACTGTGAGCCTGGTTGGACAGACCTAGTGAACCAATCAACATCATGGGCCCCTTATTAATAGAGGGTGCAAAATTTAATGGGCCCCATATGGGTTTACCCATATGGGGCCCATGTAGGTTTGTTACCTGGGTTCAGTTCAGTTCAGTTCAGTAAGACATTTATTCCAATCTCTTACCATAATATAAATTACATAACAACATTATGAGAGTGGTAAAGGTAACGAAACTACGGTATGTAAGAAATCATGCTTAAACACACCTCAAAATAATTACTTTACTTAACAAAACAAAGTAAGAGACTGAGGAGTGGCAACTAAAAGCTCCTTGGGGCTTGTGGATGTTGACACCCCTTAAAAAACAAACAGAATACGCGACAAAAGGGAAGAGAAACACCAAAACACGGAAGAACAAAGACGGAAGTTCAAAGGTAGTTTGCAATAAAACGCTTTATAAATGCATAGGCCCTATGGTGTTTTACACTTAGTAACTTCAAAGGGTAAAGAATTCCATAAGTTTTCTCCTATAAATCGAAGACAAGTTGAGATGACCTAAGTCTACAAAGGGGAGTGATAAACTGATTTGAAGTACGACAAGGGTAAGGGTAATGGCTATCACGAAACTGAAAATGAGTACTAAATATTGACGGGGTTCTGTTATGTAGCCAGTCAAAAATAAACAACCCGATATGATACCGATTTAAATCATAAATATTGAGAAGGTTAAGACTAGCGAAAAGAGGTGCAGTATGATGACGATAGTCTACGTTGCATATACATCTAAAAGCCCTTTTCTGCATACGTGCTCCCCCAAATGATATTACAATAAGTGAGATAAGGGAGTTCCCCCAACATTTTACTTTGCCCTAAGTTGTCCCCTTCCCATTTTGACATTTTGACATTCTGGGAGTTTCAGAAGGTGAAAACGGCATCTCAGTAGCTTATAGTGTTAGGAAGATACCACTCTTTAGAGTATTGCAAATTTTTCTTGGAATTTGATGCATTATGGGAAATTTGTGATTTCATCGTGACACATTAATTTTACATTACATTCAATTTATTCGTGATTATGATGCTGCTGCATGCAATATTAAGCAATTATTGTTGGCAATACTCTGTGTATGGTGAAGGGTAATGCTGGATCTACAGGAAAAGATATTCGAACATTCCAACAGTATCAAATTTCAAGGACAAACAGGACGTTCAATTAGAAAGAAAAACAAAAGGAATTTGAAGCAATTTGCCCACATTACATAACTTTTTGTGGCTTTGTTGGAAAACGGAGGTATTTTTCAACAAAAATAATCAATTTTTAAAATGAGGTATCTTTGAGTTAGGAAAATGGTATTGTGTGGGGATCGGACATGGTGTGGAATATTTTTGTTTTTCTTACAAGACATGGCGAAAATCCACCAGAGTGCCTTTAACATGTTATTGCTTAGCTCACGGTGAAACCATGATTGGAAAGGATCGAGGTGGAAGGATAAAAAACATCTAATACTTTGAGACACGCTTAATCATGCAAAGATAAGCTGTGAAGCTGGCTCATAAGTATTTCTTTCCTTTGTTGGAGGTGTGGGCCACGTAGCGGTACGGGGAATCCCCTCAGATTTTGTCCTTGTCCCCCACTTGCCCCCCCCCCCTCCACTTTTTTCTTTAATTTTGCTAAGACCTCAGAGCTCTCAGGGGCTTTTCCACCTGTCCACCTGAATCCCACCCACGTAAGGGTGCCCTTTGGGCTCAGTTTCGCACTTCGCCTGAAAAATTCCCCCAACATTTTACTTTGCCCTAAGTTTTCCCCTTCCCATTTTGACGTTCTGGTGCAGCCACTGCTTAGTGGCTCCAAATCAATATCATGCACATAGCCACATCACTGAAGTCGGCTTGTAGGTTCCCACCAGCATGTATACCCACAGGCTTGCTCTATGAAATGACGTTTCCTTTTGCAAGCAAGATGCACGGGTATCACTGTGTGAGGGGTGTTGTACAGCCAAGAACCTTTAAAGCTACCGTCGTTTCATCAAGAGAAATTATGGTCTGTCGAAAAAGTACCACTTTCTTTCATCAAGTTACTCCGTCAAAAGAAAAAATACAAAAATACTCTTTAATTGGACACCTGCAGAAAAGTAGGGAATTTTCAGTATAATATTACCAAGGAGGTTTTACACCATCTTGCTATGATGTTGGAAAATATTTTGTTCGTATTATTTACTCGTTTAAAAAGTTTTCACAAATTAAAGCAGGTACGGGAATTTCTGTCACTGGTGCTCAATCAGAATACCTCAGTTTTTCAGCAAGAAATCTTCTTTAACTGACTAAGAAATCCACTCTGTTGGGAAACTAAAAAGGGTATTTTTAAAATGTTCACCATGAACAGATGAATAAGACAGCGTCCCATATCTTCAAATTGCGACATTCAGGAGTAAGATATAAGATCACAAGATGCAACTCACCCGACGGTGGCGGTTGGGGATAAGCTTAAACTGTGTACCGTTGAAAGGTATAAATGTTGGTCTTCTTGTAGTTTATCTATTGAACCATTCAAGTTTAAATGTTCGAGATGTAACTAGCGAGTTGTTAGACAAATCATTATGTAACAATAATAGCTATTGAAGCTGAAAGCAACTATCGCCTATTCTCCTCAGATGGGACTGGTCGTATTCTGATTGCATGTTCAACGTCAAAGCGCAAAAGTCATAGATCATTCAACAAACTGAATTTTGGTAAAATGGTTCTTCAAAAGTACTACGTCGAATAAACGTTAAAATGTTCTAGTGCTCCCGTTTACTGAGCGAGACCTTTCCATTAAAAACTTTTATGGATTTGGTGACAGCAAAATGGAAACGGGTGCACCAGCACCGCATTAACATGAATAACGTCAATCTGTTTTTCATGTATGTTTTACTTATTTCTCTTCTTTCTAATCTCTTAAAGTAAAAGTCCTCTTTGCAGACTCGTAGCTTTAAGGAGAACTGTGCCCTAGATCTTCGTCAGGCTCCGCAAAAATGTCTGTGCTCCCGCCAAATGTGTGAGGATTTAGAATAGATGAGTAAATGTGTAGAAACACTTTTTAGGTAAGTTTGCAGTGTACGAATAAGTTTAAAATGCCCATTCCTATTAGCTAGACCAAAAAGTTGCTCTGTCGTTTAATGCTTGTAATAAAATGATCAGATGAAAGTCACATGGGCAAAATCGAACCTGGCATTGTCAAGTTGTGACCCATTTCGCGTTTGTGCCCGCATTCATTAAATTTACTGAAAACATAGCAACGTACCACGTACTTGCCACCATACTAAGCATTTCGACGGAACTGTATACACATAGCCGAAACATATAAAAAGAAATCCAATCACCTCTCAGTCTCTCTTCATCAGTTCATAGCGTTGGCAACACATTGTCCGAATTACCGATCATCTGAATTCTTTCCAAAATTTGCCTGAAATACAAAAAAGCATTGTACTGTCAGACTGTTGTCACGGTAACATTTTCATGAAAATATCAAAACTATTATAAACTTGAAAAATTGATGGCGTATCCTGGCAACTCAAGTAAAAGCAATTATTCTCCTGCTTCACTTCACATTTGCCAAAAACTTTGCTTGAAAATGGTGGAATATTCTGTTATTTTCTGATGATTTGGCAATTTCTACTTCTTTTTTACTGAAGTGAACATTTTATGAAAACAAAGCCCAAAACAACGACTGCTATATTCTATTTGCTAATCTGGGAAATGGCAGTTCCGTTTATCTGAGGCACCGTGGTTTTCATAATTTTTCTTACCCTCCTCGCAAACTGATGGTGGCGGTCTGTTTGGCGTTTTTCGGGTAGAATCGTCACGACTTTTGTTTTTTACACAGCCCACTTCCCTAAATATTTATCCAAGCCTCTTTTACTATTTTCAAAAATCATTTCCTTATGAGTTGTTCACCGTTCTCTAGTTATTGGAAAATTCTTTTTTTGGAATCGGGGGACAGTTTTGTTAAGAAGACGTTCCAACACCCAGGGCTGTCGCTTGGGTCTCATAAATTGGGGGGGGGGGGTGCCATGGTCCCAAATTGCGACTGACTGGATGTTTTTCCAACTGAATAGAAGAACCATCAGAGCAGTTTCTGACAATATGAATACATAAAACACAAATGTCTTGAGGGATTAGCTTTCGAGCACGAGGCTGAAGACTTTCTGAGAGAAGCGCCACCATCATTTGGCGGGAGCTTTCAGAAAATTTTGAAAAATCGTGACCCCTTAAATAGTCGGAAATGGCACGACCCAAGCTTGTATGAGGAAGCCATACAAAGGCATTTTAGCAGGGGTAGAACAAATTAACGTGAAGCATTACAGATCTATAGCTTGGTGGGATAAACCTTTGAAGACTAGGTCAACGACTATCTAAGCTGAGCGCCACCACATCGTTTGAGCAGAGCGTAAAGAAAAATTTGAAATCGTGACCCCTCAGATAGCCGGAAATGGCATTTCCAATGCTTGTATGGGCTACCCCTTTGGCGAAAAATTTAAAGGTAGATTGCATGTAGTGCAATATTGATTTCAACTTGAAAAGAGACGAAAAGTATTATGACGTACGAAAATATAATGAGGTAGGCCTTGGTCATCTTTTCATTTGATAGTCGCTGTTCTCATGATAACCCTGCCCCTGCCAGATAAATGGAACTTGACTTTTTTCAAGAAATGGGACTATGACGAACGGTTGGCTTGGTGTAGGTGGACTGGTCGAGAAAATAATTGCTAATATTTATCTAATTGTAATTTCACGGCAACAAAGTTAAGAACATCAACATTGAGCTAATCTGTAGGTTGTGGGCGGATAATTCTCTACCATCAATATGCAATCATTGTCTTTGCAATCTAAGCGGAGCGCAACGATGGTCGGCGCGGAGCGCACAAGACAATCTAAAAAAATCGCGACTTCCCAAAATTCCCCCAAAACAGCATTTTCCACACTTGTAAGTAACTCCAGGGAGGTGTTAACTCTATAAACTTTCTTCTGCAATAAAATTTTAACTTTAGTAAGAAATGAACACATTACAATACGATTAGAAAATTACCAGATAAAATGTACCACTTCAATTTGTCCTGCCACAACTTTGCGCTTTTTATACACATGGGTCTCTCCTGTCTGCCCGTGTGATCTTAAAACAGGCAGTTGTAACACCTCCCTGGTTAAAATCACCCGGCATCGTTTTGTAGCTTCCGTCCGAACGATATTCTACCATATAGGGCAAAATCATGTCCAAACTATGAAGTGAAACTGATTCGTACAATTGATTTTGATAGACTACCAGAATGTTTGGCAAACTTTCATTTTGTTTTGGAATATTTCATGAAAATTTTACATTGTCTATGGTGTTTTACTTTTCGAACATATTAAAAGCAAATTTCAGACACGCTTAACAGTTTTAAGTGATTAAAAGCATACCAGGTTGTTTAAGACTGAAACTTCTACTTAATGTTTTTAAACCTCTGCCCGAAACTCAGATATTGGGAGGCAGTCTTGTATCTTTTTTACTCTGTTAACTAATTTATCGGCATGAACTATTGATGGGCAAAACGATAAATTTGCCTCAATATTTCCATTAGTGGGGCATTTGTCCTCGCCTCCCCCAGGATTGACGCCTTGTCGCAACTGTCGGTGTTACTCAGTTATCAAGTATTTTCCATTTTTTTTTTCAATAGAACTCGAAATCTTTAAACGCTCTCTGCTTTCGGCATTCTGTAGGCAAACGATCTTTTGACCCCTTGTCGAGTCCATTTAACAGGTTTCACCATTCCCAGTTTCCAAGTGTCGGCACTCTTCTTGTGCAATCACCACAACCGACACAATCGAAGTTGTACCGACTATAAAGTTGAGAGAAAAAATTTCCAGTGAACCACGAATCAAGCTAGGAAAGGCTCAAAATAGATGGCGCGAATCATCAAGTTTCGATCGTTTCCTGTAGTATACTATCGCTTACCTGAATTTAAAGCTTACCTTACCCGTGACGTGCACGAATTTATAAAGAAATTAAGCTTTTTTTCCCATGAGGAATTTCTTTCAAAGTTAAAATATTGTACCCACCAACTGAATTCTAGCTATAATTCATAAACCTTATTAAATTTGTTAGAGTTCCCATTCCTCGGAATTTCACTTGGATTGTGGGTTTTAACCAGAAAATCGAAGTTTTGGCGTGCTCCGAGCGTGTGTGACATCCACTGTCGCTATTTGTGGTAGGCTTGACAATGCGGTTCCCTACAGGTGGTTATCACATTGTGTCACTACTACTTACGGACTACTCATATTACATTTAGGTGCCTCTAACGCGAGCAAGTTATCCCCAAATCAAAATTCCCGGCACTACTGGAGTGGATGGAAGGGGCTGAATTCACGACCACAGGGGACTTACGTAGTCATACCATTTTGACAAGTGTCGATACATACTTTATGCCAGATTTTCTCAAAAGGGGAACTCTTCCACCTGTCCACTGGGACGTTGATCAGAGTTTGCAGTAGGCCACCGCAAACAAAGTGTTGGCTATTCCAGCTTGTTTGTTTAATGTCTTTTGTCTTTTGCATGCACTTTGCTCTTATGGCTCTAGATTAGGTTACATAAACCTTCCTAGCAATTCTTAATAACTAAACACTTATGCTTCATTTCTCCGGCAATGAAACAAGGATAAATCAAGATAACAAATGGTTATAGCTCCACCAGAGAGATTCCTATTGCCAGTAGTAGGGGATTAGAGGCAACGCATATTATGTAAAACCCTAGCTACCAATCCTTCACACTGTAATATCTATGTATGCATTAAAGTCTCTACTTCCAAACAGTGCAACACAAAACTGGGTTAGGGGATGAAAACTGATGGATTCCATTTGTGGATCGGTGCAGAGGTCGACCGCTGAGACGAGGGGCATTACATTGTTGAAGGTGCTTTTCTGGTTAGCCCTTCAAATTTGCACAGCGGTCCCTGCCGCTTGCATTGGTCTTGAAGGCTTCAGTTTGCAAGTTGCATTTAAAAAATTCCAGAATATCAGTCAGTTAGATAAGGTTTTATGACTGAATTTCTAAGCTATTGCTTTTAAATTGGACTGGCAAGAATATAAGACATTGCCTGTGTTTTCAGGTGATTTTTGCTTCTGTCATTTCCAGAACATGGACTGCAGTAGATGGAAATGGAAAAATTTTGCACCATTGGGAATCAGGGGCTTTGCTCCTGGTGGGGGAAATTGCCATCCTAAAGAAAATAATGGGGTGACAATCCCCCAGCCAAGTCATCACAACATCTTATAAACACCTTTTGGTTTGGTTGCCAAATCATGAAAGTTGGGTCGCTTGAGAAAATTGGTGGAGATCATTTTATTAAACAATTCCCATGCAAGAATAAGATATATTTTGTTTGAATAGAAGGTTCTAGCAAGGATAAGGATATCACAGTGCACAAACAAAAAACAAAGACTGACAACTTTTTTTTTAAATTTTTTATTGAAGTTTGATGGGAATCAAAAGAAAAGTCAAAATTACACTTCCCCTTACCAAAACTCACTGACCTTGTTATAATATCCTACAATCTCATTTATAGCAAATATTGTAACTCCAAAATTTACAAATACCTATTTTTCTGCTAGAAAAAAAGCACCAACCATATTCGTTATTCTTGTTATATTCCTTGGATACAACATATGAAATCATTCCCCCAATGACAACTACTCTTATGAACATCTAAAGATTGAAAAATTACCACGAAACGTAACAAAATGCTTTCTATCAAATCACATAAAGTTTTCGTAAGCCATCTATCATTTATCTACATGGACAGAATGAAGTTCACACCTTCAGCAGGGGTGGCGACAGGAGGGGGGAAATGGTTCCCCCTATATTTGCAAGAAAATGTGGAAAGAGAAGGATAAAAAGAAGAAAAGAAAAGGAGCACATAGCTCATGCTCCCCCCCCCCCCCCCTCAAAATTCCCTGGTGCTGCCCTGTCAGTAGCAGCTGGACTACTTTGGTATGAAGCCTGAAGGATAAAGATCATCAACAGGGTTTTTATTTACAACTTCGTATTTATTTCATTGTTAATGTGTAAAAACCTAATATGAGGGTCTTGCAATGATTAACAGGACAAAGAATTTTTAGGCTAGAAAGAAGGACTGGGGTGATAAAAGACGCCACCCCCAGCCCCTTATATTCTTTCTTATTGGTTGGTTGGTACTTTACGAGTACTAAGTTGATTTACCTCAGCCTAAAATATGGAAAGATACTAAAAAGTTTTTATTCTGAAATGTAGCCCTTAATGTCAACATTTTTTCCTTATTTGCAAGATGTGTTTGACATTTTAATAATGGAATTACAAAATGTAAATTTATTGTAAGCTTTCAATTTATGCAAAGGTGATAACATATAGGGCAAAACATATTGTGGTGGGAATTTTTCAAACTGTAATTGCGAAAATGAAAGGTTTAAAATCAACTGGTACAAAACAGCAGGAGAGTAACAATGCAATTTGATTCACTTTAGGTGTTATCAAAATCACATGGTGGAGAGATTTAAATTTTCACATAATTTTCACACACCTAGTTGGATATACATGATCGAAATGGAAAGTAGTACCTCATTAACAATAAAAAGGCCCATAGAAGCATGACACAGCCTGACACAACGGATGCTGCAGGCAGAATAAGTGTAGGTCTCAAAAAATACATCAACAGTTTACATGAAAAGTACATAGAAACGCAAGCATTATAACATCAGTGACATGATTAAGGAGATTATCTCTACAAAATAAACTGACATAGTCATATTGACCTGAAAGGGAAAATGCAGTCATCCCAATTTGGAATAGTGTAATACACTATCCTATATTGTGAATGGTTCTTTAGAATCATGTGACAAAATATTTCTCACGCAATTGTGAAATGTAGGAGTTGCTGCATTATCTACTCTGAATATGTGATATCTATGTTCCAGACATATCAAGAAAGATACCTGGATGAGAAATAGGATAAAATCCTCAAAAACTCCCTGGTTTGGGGATCTACCAGCCTCAGTATTTACCTCCTAATTACATCTGTACTCCCTCAGTTACCTGCAGTAAGTCACTGGCAAGCTTCTAATAGACGAATCTGGACAGCAAGTGATGGTCTGGTTTGAGTCAGACATAACTGGGGTCTATCACCTTTAAATTTTTCAATCTCCTTTTTTACCTATATAATGGAAAGTTGTACACAAAATTGTATCTTGATCCCTTCAATTTCACTGAACATGAGGATTTGAAATTCATGTATACAATGAATGAAGATGATTTTAAAGCTGATGGACCCCTCTAATGGCTGCCTGCAGTCACTAAAAACAAAAACATGATCGGATTCGTCTATAGCACATTGACATCAGGTGAGTTGCACAGTGGAGTCCTCTTTCAATACTTTTCTGTATAGGAGGTTATGAGGGAGGGTGTAGATTCTATGACATTTCACTGTTGTTTTGAAATATAAGCATGGAGCCATTGCTTTTGCCCTTCACACTGACCACCAATTTCTATAAAAAAAAAAAAACTATTCCATATACCTTGCTGCAAGGGTTTAAGGAGTTAAATCTCATGACATATGTTTAACTATAAAAAAGACAAGAATTAACAGAGGATATCTACACATAATACCATTAAGTCTGAATGATACTTCTCATCACTTCAAAATATATAAACACAAAAACAACTTCACAAAGAAACACTAAGAAACTAGATACAAAGAAAAATAAATTATATGCAAAGGTCCGAAATACTCTTTTCTTTATAAAATAAATTATCAAGGCCCCGGTAGTAACTTTCTCTCTTTTTTCATCTTTTTGTATAAATTCACAATATTTTTACACATGATTACAGGTGTAGAAAATAACAGAGTAATATATCTAGCTTGCTTGGCCAAGTTTCTAGGTTAAACTGAGCAACAGTTGCAAAATAACAAAATTTACACTGCACATACTGACCGAACAGTCACATCTCTAGATTTAACCAAGTAAACTGTGCAACAGCTTGGTGGATACGTTCAATTAAATAAAAACTTCAATGTGATGGGTAAACTGCATCTTAAGACTTTCCTTCTACAGAAGTATTTAGTAACACACTTTTGTTTTAATAAAACAACCATATCATCGAAATGTACCACTTCCAAGGTCTTTTCCAGAACCATCTAATATGTGACAAAGATTGAACCCTGTTATCCCGTTGTTATTGTTTTTGCGGTATACTTGCACAAACCAAAACACATTTTGCAAAGCTCCAAATAGAACCTTCCTACTGGTACAAAAAGATTTCGGTTCTTGGCGCTATGGTAACTGAGATACCGACCATATTACTGTATCGCCTACAAGGCACTTTTTTTACAAATAAATGCGTATACTATTTCTGACATCTATTAATGTAATATTGACATTTCACTGAATAATTTGTAACAAATGCATCTAAAGTATGGAACTTTATCCCTTTTTTTGTCGTTTTTTCTTGAATCTAGAACAAATCTCTAACATAACTACTCTTTCATTGTACAAAAAAATCTTTACATCTTAAATTTATACTTGTATGACTCACCATCGGCGCCAGAGGAATGTGTTGGAACAGCTCAAAGTTGCAGGCAACTCTTAAGCCTCAAAGTCTGCTATTTGCAAACATATAAATATCATTTCCCCAGCCCCTTCCTCTAACATTCACACCAAGGATCACTTAAGAAAAGGAAAATAAGGGAAAAACACAAGATCGCCATTTAAAAGATTACAGGAACTCTTTTATTCCTGAGCCATTATGTAAGCACACTTCGAATGTTCAAATTAAACCAGAGGATTATCCCAGGATATTAATCCGTATTGTCCAATATTTCAGTGGTATGAGGACATTTTGTAAAGTAGGAATTACCTCTTGCTTGCTGCTGATTTAGGGAGCTCATGTAAATAATTGCCAACCATGCTACAATCCCTACCCTGTCCCACATATACACATCATATATCCCCTCCCCTCCTCTACACATACACCATATGCCCCCTCCCCTACACATACACACACTGCATTTTTTTCTCAACTGTTTTCTTGTGACAGGACAAGCATACAATATGCAGGGCTGGGGTAAACAAACCATTTCTCAAATATATGATTTGCCCTTAACCCTGGTGTAAGCTGCACCCCACTGTAATCTGGTACTACCCTCAACAAGGTTCCAGTGTTTCAATTGACTTTTGGTCTTCCATATTAATTCTGAGCTAAGAAATGACCCTTCAAATTCTTTGAAGGAACAGAGAGGTTTTGCTAATATTACAGCCTTCTTCAAGTGATATACGAACATATAATCTTTTATAAAACTATTACATAGTGACACATTATTTCCTATATTTCAGTAAGGGGATGGTAAATCTTGGAGTAACAACTAAATAACTTTGGGCTTAAAAAATGTTTACTTGTCTTCCATTTCATTAAAAACAAAAAAAACTTAAGCAAGCAATTCACTAAAATGAAATTGCTATATATTCATGACATAAAATGCTTTGAGTAGCACTTCATCAGTATTTAAAATTATGAAAACTGTGATTAAGCCACAGACTTCCTATATATATACAGAGGATCATGGGAATATACTGAAGGTCACTGAGGTCTATTCCAGCTGCTGGTACCAATGTGTTTCACATGAGTGGGGGTTCAAATCCCACTCAATGTATGTTGGTTTTTCTCCAGGTATTACAGTCTTTTCTCCCACTTAACAGGCTATATGGGCTTGCCACTAAAATTGGTCGCCCAGCCAATAAAGTCAGTGGTGAACTAGCTATCTTTGCTTTGCTTTTGGGGGCAAACTGCTCACCACCATTTCAACAAATTGATGCTTAGCGAGAAGGTCACCGCAAATCTCTCATTTGCATTATTTGACACGAATCTGTGGAATTTTAGACAAACAACAAACACGAATGGTGGAATGGACCTTAACTTGGCATTTTTGAGAGACAACAAGTTTCTCCCAAAATTAGTGATACCAAACAACTTAAGCAAGTCTACACTAGTATGGAAAAGATCATAGTAAACAGCCATCTTGCTACTTATATAAGAACACATTCATTGGAGACAATAAAGATACATATGATGTAGGTGTATTATGCTCTGTCCATATATTATATGCAAAGGAAGTTTGTTGATGTAACACAATTAGTACCTGATGCAAGTTTTAGCTTCCTTATGACAAGTACTTCAAAGTATGTATGTGGAACTTTATTTGAACCTGATGCACAGTTATCTCCAATGATGTGATGGATAGAGAGCAATAATGGATGTTTATTGTTTGAGTAATCTTACTATGACATTCAATACTCATCATACCTAAATAAAAAACAGTGTACTATATTTTAAGCCCTCTGTGTCAAAATGTTTCGTCTTCACAGGTAAAATGTACTAAAGCCTGTTTGGAGTTAGAAAAATTCGTACACATAGAATAAATAAGCACCTCGGTAGAACGCCAAAACATATGCACCATATAAGTGACCCTGTTATTTCTTTTTTTAAAAGACATTTTTAGGTTATCGTATACAATCTCAGCTGACTTAAGTATGTCCCCTTGTGTGAACAGTTTAAAGGTAGGACAGTAAGCACTTGTTACACCCCCACTGGGTGAATTGATCCCTTTTGCAAAGGTATTTAGTTACATTTTTTTCCTTAAGATATATCTGACACCCAAATGTCACATGAAAAGTAGTGATTCGTTGCTATCAATAGAATGTTAGAAGCAAATGAATACTACATCCCATATTGACAGTTGACCAAATTCTACAACATCATGGATACAGTTCACATTTAACACAGAAAAAAAGGCATTTTCAAGGTATAAAGCTTTCTGTTACAAAAAGCTTTCCTGTTCTAATAAGGGCTGCTAATTTGGGGTTTATTCTCTGGTATCGTTTAGAAAGCTCAAATTTCATTTGTGGTAAAAATATAACTGAACATGGACAGACTATCGTATCTGCTATGTACTTCAGCATTTATAAGTGATGTTTTGATACTAGGTGAGAAGTATCCCTTGTATCTAATATCTAGTATATAATATTCTCAAATCTATTAGCTGAAATCTATAAGCTGAATTGAAGGAGATGGAATCTCATTGTACAAAATATTTCAAAACAAGTGATATTTCTTCCATTTCGTAGTAACTTGGTCCACATATTGTTTCTTCTTGCTTTTTACTTACAAATAATATTTTTTTGATAATATTGAAAAAAAAAGAAAACCACAAGGCACAGGTTAGCCAACTTTTACTTATCTCTTTAATGATAGCATACACAGCTGTCCCCTGATATATCCTGGGTCTGTGTACGATCTTTTGAACCCTACAAAAGATCTTTTCACTCATCATTTAAGCTTAACGCAATGTAGAAGGTCAACATATACAAATAACTTTTGGAACTAACTGCAAGGTGTTTTAATGAGCATTCAAAATAATAAACAAACTGTGCATGAATATTTTTGCTTTCTTAAATGAAAGTGTCCTACAGTTGAAGGAATTCTTAGTACTCATTTACTCCCAGAAACTTTTTCAAAGATATGACCATTTTTGGTAAAAGGTACAATATTCTTGGACTCAGTTTTTGTCTTTCTTGAAGACATACACATCAGCATTAATACTGACTACATGAAAAAAATTTTAGCAACATGATAAATTTTTGAAGGCAATAAATTGTACAGATATTTTAATTCCTTTCTACTTAGCAATCAAATTTTTTATCTACCACAATACTACAAGTGTATATGGGTACAAACATCAGAAAACATTTAGTTCCCTGCGATAAAATAAACTTCATACAAAATTCTCTTGTGTCGACTGACAACATTTTTTGAATATGAAATATTACATAACTTGCTCATTCTATAGAATTCTAAAGCATTTCAATACCATCGCAGAAAGGTTAACAAGATATGGTCACACATGAAATTCACATGACTTATATCAAATGAATACAATCCACTTTGCAAACTAACTGTATGACAACTGTCGCATTTTATAGAATGACTACTTACTGCCTCCAAATTTTCCTCATCAATTCCGAGAAAGGTATGAAGGTTTCTTCCTCTCTAAGCAACTTGAAAGCACTTTTATAAACATTTCCTATAATGTACAAGGAGCACTTAGCAACAAATAATATGGTGAATGACTGCTCCATTAAACTTTTGAAATAAAAAAGATCTGTCTGCATTAACTGCATTTTTGCAGCAAGTTCTTCCTTCCTGCCAACGTGACACTTGGAATATAACTGACTATTCCTCTTTAGAAAATAATATGTTCACATGAAAAGACAGCATGATTTTCCCAAGGTCTCATCCTGAATTTTCTGAGACAGCAAGTAGGTAAAGTCGCACATAGTGTATATACAATTCCCCTTCCGTTTCAACAGTTTTACTTTGGGTAGAGTAATCTGCCATACCAACCCTTAACCTTTTTTAAGTAACGTATTAAGATGGTATAGGCTGCAGCTGCCTCAGCTAAACTGTGACTACTATATCCATACTTTGTTACTACACACATTACAACAGAAAGAAAAATAGTTTACACTGATATTAAATGTGCATCATAACAAAACATGCCTGCAGCTGGTGAAGCTTGCCGAAACAGGCTGCACAGGCCTTGGATTTTGAGGAGTGTGATCACATACTATGGCTCACTTCAAATCTCTGGGAGAGGTGTGGTTTTTTGCTTGCCTAGATGAAGATTTGGAACTCATGTAAAACTTTTAAAGTTTAATAAAACACCACACATATCACACTCCTTTATTTTCTGAGGAGTGTGATTTGTAGCACACCCCAGAAAATCTCCATCTCATTGCCTGGCTACACTTTGGCTATTTTGGCATGGTGCCTAATTCAGAAATAGTTTATCTTCCTCATTGCTCTTCTGAAAAATATGGAAGAAATCCTTTCACTTTGGATACCTCATTTCTGAGTGGAAACAGCTAAGTGCCTTTAGGACCAATGGAAGGAACAAACATTTGCTAATGACATGTAACCCTGTTTGTTTCAAAACAAATTTTCACATTGTTTCCCTAAAAAGCAGAAAAGCAGAATTATGTTGACATAATCCTTTTATCTTCCAAAGTTCAAAAGAGAAACAGACACTCACCATTTACCTGTACACTACAGCAAACACAATGAAAGTAACGAGAATATTGCAAGGTAAATTTGCCTAACTTTTACATAATTTTTAAAATGTCATGAAGGCCTAGGACTGCAGTTCCAAACAACCTTTTCATATCAAGGAAATGTACGAAAATGGATGGATGTTTCACTTAACATTTCTACAAAACAAAATATAAATTTCGGAGAGCCTGTTGGTCATTTGCTTCTGGGATGACTTAGTACAACAAAGTTCTCCTGTCCTTCTCATTGGAGGACCTGCATTGGTTGAATAATTGACATCCTGGGTGCCATGTCCATTCGCTTCGGCTATTAAGAAAACAGAAAATGCAGGTTTGAGTTGACACTTAAAAACACACTTTTTGTAACAAAATACTCACAGTTATATCCTTAAAGAAAAAAGAAGTCACCCCAACCTGAATTAGTGCATCCCATTTGCTGATTGGCTCTTGAGAATCATGTGCCAATATTCTTCTTATTTTCAAAGAGTTGTTGCTTGACCTAATCTAATATTTACATCCTGAAATATTAGGAAAGATAGTTAGTAAGATGGAGTTTTATGGCCCAGTTTCCAACCTATTGGTTAAAGTCGAGTCGGCCACAGACTTTTTCCAGTTGTGGCTCACTGGCTTCCTTTCCCTACTCTGTTACTTATGTGGAGCATCATGCACAACGGCAGTAGGTTCAATTTTTAGAGTCTTTGGTATGACTGGGAAAGGAACCTTGGCTTCCACGTGAGAGGTGGATGCTCTTACTGTTAGACCAAACACACAGTAGGAAAGATACATGGAAGAGTAAGGTGGTAGTTTGTGAAATTTTTCTGCTGTTCTGAAATAAGTGTGAAATGGCTGCTTTTGCAATTGAAAGGTTGAAACTGTTCATTGATCTGAAAAGGAGAAAAATTCACACTGTATGAACTATTTGAAACACCCTGATTGATCAAATCAAAGCAATGATTCAACTGAAATCAACCAATCATCACAATACCATGTAGGATATGATATGTGGAGACTCTAAACTGAGCTTTGTAACATGAAAACTGCATAACCCTATTTCATGATACGAATATAAAATAAGAAAAAGGATTTTGAGACAAAAATGATGTGAGGATTTGGTTAAAAACCTACCAATTTCATGAATGTTTGACTACCAAGCCAGGAGTCCCATATGGGATATGGATTTTAGAATATACCCATAGTATTTTGGGCATGTCTTAGGAGGTGACTGAAGGGAAGTGTTTGCACCTCATTTGAACAGTATTTAAAACTAAACTTGAACTTTGCGCTTGAACTTTTTTTAGAACTAGACTTAAACTTTACCTTTTTATCTAGTTATAAGACTGACCGACCGACTAATTGAACAGAGTGTTATGTATAAAGGGAGTGTTATGTATAAAGGGAGTGTTATGTATAAAGGATTTCTTTGCTAGGGAAATGCCGCAATAGCTTGAGACGACATTGTTATTTCAGAAAATGGAATGTGTTTGTCTTTATGTAAATTGAGAGAAAAAATTTACCCTACATTTCATCACAAATGAGATGGCAAATCCACTAATGGTAATACCTCACTTTTTCTTTAAAAAGAGACCTAAAGTATTCAGGTTACCATAAAAGTTAAACTCCTAAGCTTCTTGGGTTATGCTTCTGAACTTTCCTCAGTTAAATTCAGCCACATAAGTTTAGCATAGCTCTGATATTTATCCCCTATTCTACACATGGAAATCCACCTACCTGCAACTAGACCCTGGGAATCTAATAGCACAGTGAGGGGGGGGGGGTGCCCTGAGCAGGTGGTTTTCAAATCCTTTTCCGCTACCAACCAGACAGTGCATACATATTTTAACAGGAGGTCGTTGAGAGGTGAAGTAAAATGCTAATCATCCACCACTGCCCTTCCACCAGTTAGCTTTCAATGTGAAAAAGTCTTTCTTACCTCTCCCATGTTAGATTTTGCAAATTCAACTCTCAAACCACCTCTATCACTGGACTTAAGCTCTCGTCCCTGTAAGACAGCAAAGGCATGCATAGCTGCAGCAACATTCTGTGTAAAGAGAAAGGGAAAGTTCAATTGTAGAAGAGAAACTAATTAAAACGATACTCCTGCATGGATCAAAGCAATCTTGTACATCACAAAGCAGCAGGGTGTTTGTATAAAAAGTTTGTTTAGTTGTTGCAGTAACTTTTTGACAGAAGTCAGGGATGTAGCTGTACTAGTTCTAGTCAGTTGAAACACAACTACAACTTGCCAAACTAGCACAAACTTCCCAAAACTCCCAGGCTGGTTTCATATTTTACCAGCCATGATACTTACGAGCCCAGATACTTACCTTCTTATTTACACTTTGTAATCCACATTTCCCCAGGTAAGTGGAAATTACAAAGTGTAAATAGGAGGGTAAGGGGGGCTGACATTGATTGCTGAATTAAATGCAACTTAATAATGACAACATGACCTCCATCAAAGTGGCTGACAGCTCTACACACCTGTGTCTTAACTGCAAGCCAGGCAATGGAGGAATGGACGGGCGAGATAGTGAGAAGGGGCCAGGGCACCACCTGTGCTAAGTGTCTGCCAGATGGGTATTGTTAGGCAATTAGGGAAATACATATGTAAATAGGAGGTAAGGACGAGCGAAATGGACTACTTATTTCCTCTTCTCCACTATTTGCTTCCTCTCATCCACTCTTTTTCAAACAAAAATTTCTCTGACAAAGCTGGTAACAAGACTTGGGGCAAGTCTTTTATCACCACTTGTTTCATCTGTAAAACAGGACTGTATTAAAGAATAACCTATCATATTGCTTGTAGTTTGTTAAAGTTGGTTTTGAACATCACAAAGTTACTTGACTGACAGATGCAGGGTTCTCTGCATGCATTGTTGTATTGTTATCCCTACTCCATTGCTTATGATGCAGACTATCACACATAGCATGAAGTAGTAGGTTCCATTTTTAAAGCCATTCCTATGACTCAGTCTGAAAATCTAACCCTGACATCCTGGGTGATAAACAAATGGTCTACAACTAGGTCGACCATCCAATCAGAAGAGATTTTACAATCCAGAGATGACATTTACATATATATCCTTAATGATGATATAGGATAAGCTGATGTATAATATCAAACTGATTTCCGATTAAACTTTAGACTTTGCGTTCACATAACTTTACTAAAACTAGCAAGGCTTAAAGAACTTGACAACTGTAATCAGAGGATTGTTGGTTGATAAACAGCAACACCTCAAATTAATTGCATATGTATGCATAAGGCATGACCATCATCTTCCTGGACAAATACTTATGTAGTCTGAAGCAATAGCCATAAAAAAATTCTTTTGCAACACAGATCATGAGTTCGAGAGAAGCCAAGAATACGTGGTCAAATTGCAAGACGATCATAACCTTGACCTGACACTCCTATTAAAAGTGGAAGCATCATAAAAACATGAAATCATTTGAGGGCTGAACATGAGATAAAAGGGCAATGCCATTTCCATAATCGTTTTTAAATAATACTGAATCTCAAAGACCAAATAAAGAACTGTATTATCTGGCAAACACTTCTCTGTATCTGTTAATATGGGCACAAAGACCATAGAAAACTTGAAAATTATGCCAGATTTTTGGCTCCCAAGGCTACATACTCCCCTTGAACACGTTTCTTGGATTTGAAAGGGAATAACAAACACGAGCATGGTACAGAAAAGAAACAAATCCAAGGAGCATATTTATGTTGCTTCCCACATTTGTTCTTCATAAAAACTAGCCTTTCCACTGCATATGACCTTTTGATCTTTGGTGCAATTGCCCTGTAATAATCTGTCACAGAAAAATGTTTCTATGAGAGATGCAAGTGAAGTGACATTTATTTCCTCAATGACACACTGTCATTCAGGTTGCTAGCAGTCTATAGGGAAAACTTCTTTTTGAGTTTTTGAAGAGGTTCAAAGAGGAGGCCTATGTTCTCAAATTGTAACCCTTTTTTTTTTTTTTTTTACCATTTGTTTTTTGAGTGTGTTCATGCAGTAGAAATTACACCACACAATTGGCTGTTATAAAATTTTTGTTCAGCAAAATAGATGTCATGAATTTCCTGAAATTTCCCTAAAACTTGATGGTTTGGGGATCTAAGAGCCCCACTACTTACACCTCCTATTTACATCACTTAGTCCTATGCTGTAAGTTATCAGGGTGATGGGATGGACATTAAAATGAATGTTTTGGACATAGACAAAGTATGTTTTTTGCATAAATTTTTTGGTACTAAAAGCTGGGCTTTTGCTTACCCAAGAATATTTTCATGCTGTTTAACCACCACTAGACTAAGTGCACTGGGTTGTTATTGAAATAGACTCATTGAGTTTATATTGGTAACTTAAAATTACCCAAACAAAGGTCGCCAAAAAAAAAAAATGAAAAAGAAAGAGTTCATTGCCAGTGATCATTCCACAGTAGATGGACTGTCCAATAGTAGAAATAGGGGCGGTAAGTAGGTGCTTAATAGGTTGAGAGTTTTAAAGGGAAACTACTCACATGGCATACTATAATTAACATAACAAGTCAAGTTTCATAACTATACAATAGTGTACAAAAAATGTTAAAATTTTGAACTTAGTGGACAGTGGTGAACTGATTTGTAATGGTTCTGTGAATAAATCTAAAAAGTATCTGGTCTCAAAGCTTTGAAAACCAAACTGAACCATTATTAAGCACTCACTCATAAAACATTTATGTAAATGTAAGTTATGGGGATTGTCTAAGTTCGGCCATTTGTCAATGGTATGCGAAAAAAACGCAGCAGGTTTGGAAAAATTGATTGAAATTCATGAACCAACTCAATGAGCTGCTTTAAAATTTTACTGAATAAAAGGAAAGCAGGGACAGATGGGCATTCATTGTGCAGAGAAACCTGTTTATACATGCTAGCAAAAGCCTCATTACAGAAATTTCATACATCACTGAAAATACCACTCAGCACAGGTAAATGATGAGGTTACTTTGTCTATTTGTTACTGTCTTAGGCAAGTTTCCAATCTTAGTAACTTTGCAGAACTTTCAGGAGTATGATTTCAACAAAAATTGTCTTTTTGAAATCACTTTCCAATAAAATATGAGTGGTATTTATTGCAAGAAGTTTGCTAGTTGGAGTTTTATGGCCCAGTTTCCAACCAATTGTTTCAAGCTGAGCCGGCCGAACTGTAAGGGTACAGGCAAAGTGTATGGTGACAGACAGCGGTGCGATGGTGTTGCCAATTACGCAAACTATTTTTTCGTGCTCTTGTTAAAAACCTGTTTTTCATTTTACTTTATTATTGTATGATGAAAATAATTTTATTCAAATATTAGGAATTTTATCTCCTTTTTCAAGGGGAATTCAGAAGATGTGTTATGCAGTATATGTGCAATTATAGATAGTTTATGTGGGTTGGTAACTTTTCTGTTGAAAAATGATATGTGGCTCGCTTTCGTCATTGTACATCCGGGAACTGGTGAATTTCAAAAAACGATGGCGTGGACCAGTAGCTTCTTAAAAATCAATTTTTAAGGTTGAAATGAATACTTCAAAAACTTCTTTGTGCTTCTTTTGGAAAGAGCATACCATAAAATGGTAGTCTGTAGGCAGAAAAAGCTACGGTTGCCTTCTCCTTTAAGATCACCCATCCATCAACATTGAAATGCAATATATAAAGCACAGAGTCACAAACCTTCTAGTTTCAATTTGTGTCATAGCTTGACTCAAAACTTGAGTGACTTTGAACAGATATCACAACCTGGCTCAGAAAAGTGTACAACACATCCTACCACCTACACAAGGGGTGCATTATTAAAGTACATACAACACATTACTCTGCCAGTCTACTTACCTGGAATTCTGCGAAGCAACAGGCGGAGCCTCCTTTGTTATTCACCCGTAATCGAAGGAATCCTGGTAGCCTGTTGGAGGAAGAAGAACAAAATAATATAATTGACTCAAATATATTGATGATTTCAAGAAGACAGAGGGTATAGCACTGAGAAATAAGGGAGCACACTTTTCTATACCATAACCTAATACTGTTGTTAGTTACAAAACTTTTACAATGGCATGGTACTAACCCAACATTAACATTCACATACCTCAGACTGAATATGTAAAACCTAGATCACATACTCAGCAGGATTCTAGGCCAGGTGATTTTTTCAAAGTGTTACACTCAACTAAAACTTCAATTTCACTTTGCACCCAATTTTAAAGTTAAGTACCCAGTGTGATTTGGGTTCCCAGTCCACAATGATGAGAGCAAGTCACAATGAAACCACTTGCCCCTTAAAACATTACCTATGATGATTGGGATAATACTGAAGACATTTAACCTGATGATGACCCATTGTGAGTCAACTCCTAGCTATACCCCTGCTGATTTGATCTCTTGAACTACCTCACCTGTAAATGTTTGGTTCATTAGGTATGATAGTCCTTGCATCTTCTCAGATAACAATACAAGCAAGAAGACTGCTTTTTTAGGTGTCCCTTTTATATTGTACGTTCCACACAAGTGAATATTTTGGAATGGCTGACAGTGAACAATTTGAACAAGTTACATGACTTTTAAAGGTTTCCCTACTATAAGTTAGACACAACTAAAGGGACCCTACCATTTACAGACTTTTCACTTTGGAAAATTTTGATTACAAAAGCTTTGAAACCAGAATAGACAGCTGATATATGAAACCTAGGAAAGACAATCCCAACTGGTGGAGAACCCACAGAACGGAAAGTTAATCAGCACCAGACCAGCTGTAAAACAGACAAGGCAAGTGAATGAGGATGACGCAGGTAGCTCTCCAATGGAGGCAGGGGTAGGGGAAAGGTATTATTCTCTATAAATTTGCAGTACTTCAAAACCTTAATATCTTGATGTATAAACAAAATGATTGCACCCACAAACTGTGGGCTGACCTGGGTCAATTTAAGGAGGGAGGACTCAGGAAAGAGGATGATTTTTCAAACTACAGCTAGCTAGCAGAGCAATCATTTAGTTATTTTGTTACTCTTTGAGTGACTTCCCTGTAGCTGCAATTGGATGTTAATCCCATTAAAGAGTCCTGCCAAAATGCCCACTTTAGCAGGTGTATGGTTGGCATAGTCTCAAAAAACTGCCGTCCTCATGAGGGAAGTTTAACTTACTTTCATACAAGAGGTTTCCAATCAAGTCTAGCACACGAAAGACACTCAAAAGAAGACAATCACTCTTCCAAAAAAGAAAAGTTTGCGTTTTGCCATTTTTCACATATAGTTGTGGCATTGATGAGAAATTTTTCACTGTAACTAGTTCACTGGATTTGATTATGGACTTCATTGGTGAAGATGAATAACATTTAATTGACATTTACTTCTTGCATCACTATCACTAGTGACATTGCTGCCACTGTAAGCTTACATCAATGTGACTGTCTTTTCTTCATTATTATTTTCTCATTTTTTAAGTGTCTGGATTCTTGCAGTACTTCTGTCTTCACTCCGCTGTAATTTTAGTGCATGTACCAAACTTTTTTTGGTTTCCAGCTTTTATCTGATATGTTTCCCCTGATGGCAATCCATTATAATTACATGTAGCCTATAGCATTACTTAGTAACTGACACATGTAGGTTTACATTGTAAGTAGTGGCCTATTTACCTAACCTAACTGTAACTATGACATACATGTGCAATAATACTACACTTAATATTTTATGCTACACAGACTACACTTTCCAATACAAACACAAAACAAAAGGCATACGTAATATTCCAACTAAACCTCTGATTCCAAAATTCCACCTTCAAATTCACAAATTTAAATGACTGAATTATGCAGCAAAAACCGACTGCATTGGGTCTACATAGTATGACAAAATACTGTGAGGTACTATGTCAATTAAGAAGCTGCTTACAATTCATTACAATTTTAAAATTAGCAAGCTCAACCAAAATTTGCATTTTCATGTCTATAGCTAAAGGGGTTTAACTTAAACGCAGGTGAATACATAAACAGAAGAGAGTTTCAGAGAGAGATATTCAACAAAATTTTTAAGTGAACAGGGTCTAAAACTACAGATTAGTAATTCATAGACAATACAGACAGGAAATTGTAACTTGCACGACATATAATATAAAGTGCTGATATAAGCAGTGTTGATTAGTAAAACAGAAAGGTCATACAGTATGTTGGTTCCCTTAAGTCTCATCATATACAACAATGAATATGGAATGGACTGGGCTCAATAAATAATAGTATTGTGCCACATTGACTTCAAAATAATCAAACATCTAGAAATAAAATTCTGGAGACAATAATTATATCTATAATTCTACAACTTCCCAACTTTTATTTTTTTCGTTTTTATATTATCCTAAAAATTGGCATGCCTCCCTCGTTCATTCTGCATAACTTTCAAGGAATGAGAGTGGTACATGGTCCATTTTTCATCAGTGATTATCAAGCATACTGTCCCCTTCACCTACAGCCCAGTTTGCTGTGGTTGCGAAATAAGCCTTTGGTATTCCCCATCTGTCGTAACTGGTCGCTGAAGGAGAGGCCTTGAAACCGATTTGATCAACATTTCAAACCGAGTTTGAACTTTGACCCTTTTTGAATTGAACTCTAACTTTGAACTTTAATTATCCTAGCCATGGTTTTTAAAGTGGAAGTCTTTCATTTTCTGAGGTTAAATTAAGTATTAAAAATGTAAAGCTAAAAAGACAATCAGGAAATTTTACAATGCAACAGCTTAGCAAAAGTACCAGCAATCTTTGAATAAACCCAAGTAATTTCCACATCCATTCTCATTACTATACGGTTAAAACCTGTGCGCCATCTGTGAGCAGTGGGTCAACATGTTTCGTTTCCTGAGATGACAATGTTGGTAACCATGATCATGTGAAGTGATGAAACAATAGAACCTTGCTAGTAGTATTTCTTGGATGGCCAAATAATCTCTGCCTTCGATTTTTTTTTTCGCCTTCTTCTCATTCTTCTCTCTGAGTGGTCTTATTTCAAAGGTCCAGAGCAGTTCCCTTAAATTTATTTTGAAGCAACAGCTAAATATCACAATTTTCTTTTTTTTTCTCTCTTTGCAGAATCTTTTGTAATATTTAATGACTTCAGTTTTGCATAGGCAAAGTAAACAAAGCAGTTACTTCTTGTAAATTTCTCATTCGAGAAGGAAAAATTTTGTCACATGACTTTTAAAAGCCAATCATGAAACAGGATGGTATACTATGCTACTTCACGTTGGGGTGACTGCCCTTTTACTTTAAAGAGAACTGAGTACTGTGTTAACCTAAAACATTTGAACAAGCCAACTAAAAAGAAAGTTTTTTACCTTAATCAAAGCTCTTAAACAAACTCATTCTTCTGAAGATATGGCATTTTTTATGATAAAAGCTACCTTACTTCCAGTAATAAGTCACATAGCCTACAGATAGCTGTAAAAAAACTGTCCTCTCTGTACAACATGGTGGAACTGTCAGTGCTTAATAAAATTCTGTCACATTGATGGTATTTATTCAATATTCTACCGAGAAGCAATGTCTATGAGACCACAACATAACCATCAAACCATGCATACATCTGATAAGGCAGAGTATGCATGACGTTGAGAAAAACACACAAACTTCCAACACCAACAAAGATATTAGTATGCATCATTTGCAGTATAAAGTTTTCCATGAATATCTGTCTTTTTTCCTCGTGACAAGTTGCAACCTGCAGAAGAATCAGCCATTGTAAAATACAGCCCATGACATTTGCGTGAAACTACTTTGACGTTTTATAGGTTTGTTAAATGTCACTTGTCCAGACATCCTGTCCGACAGCCATAGCTGGAAAATATTCATTCTACAGAGAAGAAAGCAAAGTCAGCCACAGCTTTTACATTTTTTTACTCCTATGAAGGTTTACCAGACTTACATGCCTGCATACAAAAAAATTCCTTCGGATTATTCAAATTTCGTAGAAAAAATTAAATTTGATTTGTGGTAATTTTTATACCTCAACTTCAACTAATAACAGTACTCACAACCTTTCTTCCAGTCTCCAATAAGTTGGTGGGGATGGGGGAGGGGGGGTATAGCATTTATTCTCCAACTTCCTTGCTTATTTGGATTACAGTATTATGCACATTTGCAGGTTCTAATTTTAAAGTCTGTTGTGTCTGGGAACTCATAGAATGGCCACATCTTGACAGACCTACATCCATGCATGGCATATTCTGGAGAAAAAATTTCTTAAGTTCAAATTGAGCAGAAAAATTTCCTCTTTCAGTCGGTGAAACAGCATCTCAATAGCTTATAGCGTTCAGAAGATACACATTTTTAAAGTATTGCAAATTTTTCTTGGGATTTGATGCATCATGGGAAATCTGTGATGTCATCGTAGCACATTAATTTGACATTGCATTCAATGTATTTTTAATTATGATGCATCTATAGTATATAGGCAATATGCAGGCAATATTAAGCAACATTGTTGGTTGTGCTCTACATATTGTAGAGGGTAATACTAGATCTACCAGAAAAGACATTCCTACATTCCAACAGTATGGAATTCAAGGACAAACAGGACATTCAATTATAAAGAAAAACAAAAGAAAATTTGAAGCAATGTGCCCACATTACATACCTTCCAGTGGCTGTGTTGAAAGGCAGAGGTATTTTTTAACAAAAATAACCCATCTTTAAAGTGAGATATCTTGAGTTAGTAAAATGGTACTGTGATAGGGTTTGAAGGACATGGTGTGGAATATTTTTGTTTTTCAAAAGCCAACAGAAGATGCCTTTAATATACTACAGATTACTACTTGGCTTCCAGGAAAACAAAAAGTCAGTTGCCAACCACGTATAGACAAATCCGATTAGCCCTTGTTTTTAGTGACTGTGCGCAGCCATTAGTGGGGTCCATCAGCCTTGAATCACCTTTATATATCGTCTACATGAGTTTCAAACCCTCATATTCAGTGAAATCGAAGGAATAAAGATACAATGTAGTTTACAACCATCCATGGCAGAGGTAAGCAAGAAAATCGATAGAGTAAAAGGTGATGGACCCCAGTTATGGCCGACTGAAATCAGACCATCACTTTCTGTCCAGATTCGTCTATACACACAAATTTCAAAACCAATCAACCTGTTGGGGCAATTTTTATTCTCACAACTGACCATTTCCAATTTTCTGACAAGCTACACTCCCCCACAAAAGTACATGAAAAAGTCACCTTTCCCCTCCCCCCTTTCAATATTGGCTACAGTTTTGTAACAATTTTACATGTTTTATGCTGCAACAGAAAGGGGTTCCAATTTGAATTCTTTTTTTTTTTTTTTTTTTTTTTTTTTTTTTTTGGGGGGGGGGGAGGGGGGTCAAGTTGAGTTTGAGGGATTTTGAGTGCATTATTTCACTGTTAAAGCAATTTTCTTTCATTTGTTCTAGGTGGAGATTACAGCTGTCTGCTGTGAAAGGGTTGCACCATGATATTTGATATATGTCAAGTTGCCTTTTTGACAGAAGCTACACTCTTTATATGCAAGAGGCACAGATTTATGTACATGGACGGAGCATGTAATATGTACATCCTATCCATAAATTGTTGAGGGTACTAGTATCATGAAATATTCAATAGCATAGACAATATACAGATCACATGTGTTGTGAGTGATATGAGTGCACTTTTTTCAGACACTGGCTATACTCTTGGTTATAACTGTAGACTGCCCTAATTTCAAATTCTCATATCTCTTCTAACTCCCCTCCATTTTCTGAAAAATTTTTGCAAATATGTTTCAATTTTCTTTTCAGCTACAAACTGAGATGGAAGAATGAAAAAACAAATGAATTTCATTTTTGGCAAAAATGCATAAATTAGTAATATAAATCACCATAAAGTTAAATATTAAATAATAATAAAAGTTCACTGTAAAATGAGAGTAAAATTGCCTTCAGTATCTGTTGAGGAAAAACAAAAAACTGAAACATTTGTTAGCGTCTGACTGACACTTACCGACTCAATTCTTCATGAAGTTCACTCTCACTGGTTTGAGAGCCCAGGTTACCCAGGAAGAGTGTCGTACAAGGTGTTGTGTTGGCCATCGCTACCATGGTAGCGGCGGCACTGGCTGCCATACTGATAGGTAAAGAGGGCTGTGGGATGTGTGAGTGAGGTGTGCCTGGTTGTGCGATGGCGTGATGTGTTGTGTGGTGAGGCTGTAAGAATGAAAACGGTCACACATGAGCAGTGTCAAAAATGCAAAGAAAGGCTGCTAGGCAACCAAGGTGAGGAGTAGAGGGGATTGAAAAACCCAAAGCCAAACAGACAGCATAATTCTCATTTTTGAAGACTGATAGGCTATTTCGAAAGTCTTCCCACATTTAATAAGTCCTATAAATAAACACTACTAATAGTATAAGAGCTTCAAACACCCAAAATTTTCCCAAGGGAAAGGGAAGCACCCCCTTCTTCTAATCCCCTTCCCCAGGTCAGGAAAACTCAAAAAATGACTTTTCCAACTCTCCCCACCCCCTCACAAAAGGCAATTTCTCCTGTAGATAACAAAACTTGACATCTCATTTAAAGACACTAATTCATAATTATTATTCATAATTATTTCTCATGCTGCAAACAAAGATCTGTTTTCATTAAATTTGGAGATATATTTTCTTTTCCAAATGATGCCATGATGTCCCATACCTTCTCAAACAAATGTTATTGGCCTATTAATATATTGGAAAAGTAATTGGTTTTGTTAATTTTGAAAATCTAAAAGAACTTTAACTTTAATGATCTTTGATTATTATACCCAATATGGTCTTGACCAATTTTGCTTTTTGACCTCTGGTGACCCCAAATGTCAATCCTTTGAAATCTGGGAAGATTGACTTTGTTCATCTCTGTGACCATGTCTAGATGATGAATTCTCAGAAAGTTTTGTCTTAGAACAGTCTCTGGTGACCTTAGATGACCTTTGACCTCTAACAAAAGGTTTGATCTTGCCATAATGCATGGATCCAATGATCCAATGGACAATAAATGATATCTATCCAAGCTTTCTAACTAGAAACATTGTGATACCAGGGCTTTTATTGCTTTACACCCTGTGAAGGTGACCCCAGATTTCTCACCATATTGCATCCACATGCCAAGTATAAAATCCCTCCATGTTTCCTAAGTTTAGAGATCTTATAAACAATGTTTTTGGAGTTTGACCACCAGGGAAACCAAGTGTTCTTTGACCTCTCTTCTTTTATGACAAAGCATCAACACACAAAATATGAAATCGATTTGAGTATTACACTTTCAGAAATCATGTTAACAAGGCTTTCAGAGTTTGACCCTTGGTGCCCCAGATGACCTTTGATCTCCACTAAAAAATAGTGACCATCATCTCACCATAATGCACTGACAAACTAGAAATGAAATCAATCCCATGTTTCCTACTTTGAGACACCATGTTAAGGTTGTTTTCAGGATTTAACCTCAGGTGACCACAGATGACCTTTGACCTCCACCAAAATCAGTGGTGATCATCTTATCTTCCCACCATATTACATTTGCATACTTGATTGATTGATTGACATACTAAATATGGAATCACTCAAACTTCCCTAATCTGAGATATCATGATAACAAGGTTTTCAGATTTTAAACCCTAATGACTCCAAATGACCTTTGACTTCTATCAAAAAGCACTCAGGGTTCTTCCTCTCAATATGGGGCATCTATGTACCATGACAGCCAGACATTCCTATATTGATATATCAATACATACATACATACACTAATGTCATGCGCCACTATGAAGGCATTAGTTTCTCTTATTATCCAAACCATAAATTAGTTTCTCTTATAAATTAATGATCCAGATTTATGTTTTGGGCTTTTTGGGGTCAACCAGTGGAAGAGAAAAGTGGGAAATTTCTTGATTATAAAGGAATGCATAACCAAAAAACATGCACATTCCCCAAAATAAAAAACCTGAATAAATTATTTGAAGCATGAGCTATTAGTATGGGCTCACATATAAAGCTTCTACATTGCTACATAGTAGTATTAATGACAATACTATCACAAAGTTATCCAACAACAAGCAAAAAGCTTTTGCAAAAGAATCTTAAGACTAAAAGCAAACATTATTCACTAATTTATCTTTTTTTTTCAACTCATATTAAAATACTGAATGGATAATAATCTACCCACGCACACAAACACATAACAAAACCATTGTGTACTGAACAATAGGGACCTCTCAAAACTCCATTTTTCATTCAGAGCAGCTTTGAATCACAGTTAATACATTGAAGTGATCATATTTCTATTTCAACTGTAATCTTTAACCCCATTTTACTGACATTCCTACTTAACTTTCACTACATACAGGAACTTAAAACTAATAGACTATTTAATGACAAGGTTCTGCAATTTTCAGTTTCATCGAGTAATAATCTAAAGGGCACAAAGAATAGTTAACTATTCATTAGAGGCTCATAAATTAAAACTGATCTTTAATTATGTGTAAGAACACAACATAAAGCTCTAAGTAGGGTGACCCTGTAGGCTATAGTTTCACATCGTGCATATTTAAATAAATGCTTCACAGAGCACTTGAAATGCAAGTGGCTTTATCCAGGGTTTAGTACTAACTACACAAAGATTCTTTACAACTCATACTTTCACTGTGTCAAATGTTCCCAGCCCTAATTCCTTTACCAAAATTTAAAACGACCTCTGAAACTGACAATTTCCTGAAGAAGTTCCTAAATCCTTCATTGGATAGGTCAGATTCAGAGGGCATTGCTTTAAATACCCTATCTAAATATCTAGTATAAGGTATTCCATTTAAAGGCCTAAACCTCTCAACAAAAACATTTCTAATTCTTCTAACCTATTTAACTTAAGCTCCTCCTATGACTGCCTAAAATTTATCCCAGTCCAAACAAACACAATCTCAGTTTATTGACCCCAAAACAGTTTCAGTTCAGTACATGGTGTGTAACATGAGCCTGGGTGTTCTCCAATTTCTAACATGCTGTCAATCAAAAAGCTGAGCCAATTGAGAATTTCTGTGGACTACTACAATACTTGTAGCTTGGTGTGAAAGAATTAACCCTTTTAAGGTTTTATTCGTACCTTAAGTCTACATCACTAGAATAGCAAAAACATATTTTTTGTAGTAAAACCTACACAACTAACTCCCATTGTCATACTTTGTTTTATTTATTGCTACGACGTAAAATATTGTTATTATCAACTTGATTTGAAATAATACACTACACCATAATTTGCTATTATACACTTGCACAGCTCATATATGCACTCTTTTCCGTTTGCAATTTAAAATAAAATGTTTGCATGACCTTGAAAAATGTCTCATAGCATGTTTACAAAAGGGTACTGGTACCAATACAGATAGGTCACCTTATAACAGTATGAAAATGTTTGTATTTTGGAACAAGGTGAGTGTCTTTCAGAAAAACAAAGGCTACAAATTGAAAAGTAAATGAATGACTTCACCAATTATTGTGCAATGTTACAGTTTAAATTAAAGGAATTGCCTAAAGTTAACTTTTTATATTTCAATTAAGGGGTGCCTTAGAGAAATGGTAGTTTGACTAATTGGATTCACTTCCACGTTTAGCATACTATGTTTTTGGAAATTTCAGGCTTCAGATGCACTTTAATATTTAATAAGAACGAGACAGAAGTACTATATTTATACCTCTAAGCAATAAGTCTTCCCTGAAATGACTCCTTATTACCATGTATGAATATGCAATGCTCCATTGCTATTCACAACTCTTTTTAAAATTACCATATATCAAAGAAAAAAGACAAAAAAAACATGAACAGGAGATAATTTGACTTAACATATGTTAAAATGGCTTAAGTTTTTCCCATGCACAACTGAAGGAAAAATGTAGTCACCCCCATTTAAATTAGTGCAGAAATAGTCTATCCTTTTATGAATGTGACAATATTTTCCTCACTGAATTTCCCAAAACTTGCTGACAACATTCATAAGAAGTAACTCATTGGTTTATCTTCAATATGCAAAAATCAGACCCTAAAATATCATGAACAGTACTTGGAAGGGAATTACAAATTTTTGGAGATTCACTGCCACTTTGTGTCAAAATCAGTACTTTATGCCTTTTCAGTTTCTTGTTTGTAGGCTTTTCGTAAAAGCTGCCTTGCAATTAATATCAATCTCAAGGAAATTATGACATGAAATATAAGGGATTCATCAGTAACAAAATGTGTCAAAAAATTTGTCTGCTAACCTTCCTCCAAACCAGAGAGGCATTTGGATGTTTTGTTCACCAATTCTTTGATACACTCAGAGCAAAATTTTTATTCTTAATTACCTCAAGATTATATCAGGACTGTTTTTTTTTTCTGAATTTAAATAGTTTTTATCACCAAAAGCCTCCACCAAGTTTACCTAAATGAACCTTTACATTACTTTCCAATAGCAAGTCTGCACAGAGCCTGCAGGGAGTTTGTTACCCACAAGTTAAAACAAATGACAAAACATGCCATGTAATATGAATGTCAAAAGAAAGAGGATGTCTCTAAGCTCAATTTCCTTTTTCCAAAAAAATTCATATCTTGGAAGAAATGTGTGCCTCAGTACCAATCATTGCAAGAAAACCACCACCATTTGATTTTTATTTATTTTTTTTTTTTAAATGTTAAGTTTGCTTTTGCATTCTGTGTTCATTGAGTACAGTAGCAAGAAAGGTGAAAGTTCACAGTTCATTTGATTTGTTCAAAGTCTAGACAATGCTCATCTACCAAAACAAGGGACAAAGCAACAAATAACACATCAATAACATAACATTTTGACAAATGGTGAGACGTAAACTAATAACAATATTTTTGATATCGTTTTTGTAAGAAAGGTAATTAATTGCTAAAAAAGAAGAGAATAAAAGCATTAGTCCAAGAATTTGTAAAAATATATATTTAAGTGGAAACATCTAAGAATAAATAGCTACCGTTAGAGGGCACATTCTTTGGTTGCTGTTAGTTTTGTGCTTTAATTTAGGGTGGTGTTCTTCATGTAACATTCACAAACTCTAAACAGAATCACCCACACACCATTTTCAATCCACAAGACAAAAGTAGTCCATCCAAGGAAAGAATAGTTATTAACCATATATGGAATTTATGGGTGAAAATCTTTTCTACATTGCATCTATCCAGGCTGAAAGCTAAACATTTTATTTGCATAAGTAAGGTCGGATCCAGGGTGAGGGGTGGGGGCCAACAGACATGTTTCCCTATCTTACAGCAAAATGAATTTTAAGAAATGGCATTTCCCCCATGGCTTCCCCTCAGGATGGCAATCACTGCAGGGCACAGGTCATGCCCTCCCCCCTTTCCACATTTCTGGATCCCACCCAGCATTGAAAATATGAAGACTGCATTAAATTGATCAATATCTTGTCCTCAACTAAAACAAGCGATGTGTTAGTACTGTAAGTGAAAAGCTTGGTCAAAATTTTCTATAAGGACGATGATGTTCTCATCTACTGCTTAATGGCCAATTGTTTGGGTACCGCTGGTCCACCACCCAACTTACCAGGACATATGCCAACCTAGTAGCATCTGTTGCACCAGGCACTTGAGCATGAATAGGATGATGGGCTGCTATTATCTGATGGTGTGGAATGGATTGTGATGACGGGTCGGAATATGCAGCCGCCAATCTAGAGAGAGAAAAGATAACATCATTAGAAGTACAATGACACCCAGTACATAGTAATGGCACTCCATTAGCACTAGAGTCAAACCCAGGATGACAAAAAGTGTAAATGCTTCTATACTGTAAGGAAAAGTATTGATGAGGTTTTCAGAGTGTGTAACTTTTTATGACCTCAGAGAAGCCAATTCCTTGATCTAGGGTCATCAGTCCAGGGGACCCCCTTGAGAAATCTTCACATCAGGAAGCCTAAGTGCAAAATGTTGCTGTTTTTTCCTGTTTTAAGTGTGCATTAAAACCTACATTTCCCATCCTTGGCTATTCCTTTTTGTCTAGCAAAATGGATTTCCTGAGAATTTTGCTCCAAACTACAGATGAATATGATTAGCACGTTTTTTAGTGACTGTGGGCAGCCATTAGAGGGGTCCATCAGCCTTGAATCGTCATTATATATCATCTACATGTGTTTCAAACCGTCATGTTCAGTGAAATGGAAGGAATCAAGATACAATTTAGTGTAAAACCATCCATGATACAGATAAGCAAGGAAATGGAAAGATTAAAAGGCAATGGACCCCAGTTATGGCCCAATGAAATCAGACCATCACTTGCTGTCTGGATTTGTCTACACCATCTGCTATGAGGCTTTTTAATGCAATCAATGTTTCATCATGGTTAGATGACTTCAACAACATTATACCAAAACAGATTCTATCACACATCACTTCTGAAAATGACAAAGACAATTCTTGTGACAAAAGAAGGGAGTCTTTTGTGTGATCTGTGGAACAATAATACAATATAAAGTGTTCATAAAATGAAAAGTTACAACACTTTCTTTCCATATCATCTATGAAAACAAACCTTGTTCCTTTCACCGTAAATATTACAAGGTGCTTTTTTAAAAGTCTTTGCTTTCCCAGTACAATGCTGTAACTATCCAAGCCAGTTACAACTTGGCAAATGCATGAACATTGAGTCATTGACCCAATTTTTATGAGACCAAACAATTTGCTTTCGAATTTACTCCTTACTGAGCACTAATGCGAACTCCTTCGGTAACCGTTCATGATCTTAACACACACAAGATGAGGTACTGTATGTCACTTGAGACATATCGTCACAACATGAATTGATTCAGAAACCTAATCATGAAACCTTTCATGTTGTTGGAATGTTCTGTTTTATGCCAGTATATTTTTGTGACTTGCAATTAGGCATGTGTTTCTTCCCAGACATTTCTCAACTGTTACGTTTGTCATATAACAAAAGGATGAACATAAGCTGACAAGCTACATGTGCATTGCACTTGTATGAATACCTACTCATCTCCAATCAAGCTCTATTTCAGTTCAATATCAAGTGACTACATTTATGTTCATTTCAAACATGACATATTAGCCGATCCTTCGTTCTGATGAAAACCAAAGCAGTCCCCCAACATAGCAGTTGCATTGTAAGTGGGACATAAAATTTCCTTTAACGATGGTAAGGATTCTTCGTCGTATTGATGGCGCAATTTCAATGGTACGCACCTCAGTTACGATTCCAAGAGGGTGAATAAAGTGACGAGTAAACAATGACTACTATAGTAACAAGGCAATGACAAAAAGAAGGTAAAGATAAAACGGAACAGAATACAGATTTAAAATGAAGATGCTGGATGAACATGTGACACAATGACATCTTCTTCTGCTAACAGGAACAGAGTAACATTGCAGCAGTCCATGAAACACAGATGAAAGACTTTTTGGGGGACAAAAAACATAATTTTTAAAGTCTGACATTCCCAAGTCTATGGCAATGCTGATGGTACAGCTTTAGCATAGCTTAAGAAGGGGCATACAAAGCTAGGGACCAACTGTAGCAATCAAAATCTAAAAATGAATTTTTTAAATGAAACAAAAAAAAATGACACCATATGATGCAGAGACCATACTGTATTTGACTTTTCTTAAAGGGGGAGGCTTACTCCCTCCCCCAGAATGGCAATCCAGTCCTGCAGTTGGCTACCCCCAATCAAAAGTCCTACACATGCAACTGTATCCAAAAGCTCCACCACTGAAAATAATTTAGCATTTAGACTGTGAATCAGACCAGGGTGTGTGGCTTAAATTCAGGAAGAGGACGCCCAGATCTTTAAGGATGTCCCTAGCCAGGATCAAGTTTAAACAACCTTATGACAGTGACTAGAAAGGACTATAAACAACAATCAAAGAAATTGAATTCCTCAATTAGTTTATGGAAAGGTCTTTTATGCTTCTAGCCTAAAGGAATTGGAGGTAGTCCATCGAGAAGGAGTTCAGACAAGGTCCAATGCACTTGCTAGACATATTCCAGTACTTAATAAACAAAATGATCAAGGCATAGTTTAAGACTTTTGAAGAGGGTGCTTATGTTGAAATATATTATCCCTCTACATTCTGAGTTGCTAAGTTGAGTTCCACAATAGTACCAACTAAAATGTTTATGCTTATTGGCAGAATGCAGCTAACTGCAGCAACACAAAGGACATGGCAAAAGGAATAAGTAGCAGATACGACTTTATCAAGTCTACAGATATTCAATTAAAACTGTGCAGTACCAGCAGAAAAAATATCTTTACTCGCCTAAGTGATAACTGAAGATTAATGAATTGTGACTTGTTTGGGGTATGTGATTTAGTTGCATTCAGCATTATACAGATGGACTGACTACACCATGCATACAGTAACTGTGTAATTACCATTGCTCGTTTGTGCTGATCCTTATGGGTTTTTGCTTTTTGAGTCTAAAAATTTCCTGAAATGAAATGTCACCACATGGCATCTCCACCAAAGAGGTTTAGGCTAGATGAGGTTTTACGGCTCAGATTTTAGCCAATTGTTTCCCGTCGGATCAGGCAAGGCCTTTTTCCAGTTGTGGCTCAAGGGCCTGTTTGCCCTACTCCATTCTTTATGCTGAGCACAAAGCACAACAGCAGTTGGTTACCTTTTTTAAGTCTCCAGTAAGACCCCAGCGAAGAGTCAAATTCCAGACCTTCCAGAGGCCAGTCAGATGCTCTAGCCATTTGTCCATGCAGTCAGTGTCCACAAAAGAATCTTTATAAAACATTTACTCACATGATATACTAACAAGAAGAAGTTCTCACACAGGAAGGCAGTTAATGCATCACTCTTCAATTTCTTTCAAAGTCTTGGCAAAATTTTATTTACTACATCTGCAATCAGGTAAAGAGAGCAAGCCTACTTTGCTGGCACACTTGGCCAGTCTCAACTAATCATCTCCCTCCCTCCCACCCAACCCTTCCAAACATTGGGAGAACATATACCCCCCCCCCCCCCAATCTCTCCCTTGCAACACCACTTATGCCTAGTAGTAAGGGGCAAAATTCTGTGTGACTGCCCATTAGCATTCTCAGAACATCCCAACTGCTCAACAAAATATCAGGTGTCAATTGCCGCCCAGTTGTCAAATATTGTTACCTTTGATCAATGTGCATGTTTGTTCACTCATGTAGGAAACATGAAATTGTATACTACATATAAGGAACTAAATCTATTTCTTGTGATTATTTGGAAATTTTTATCCAGAAATGCATAAATAAAGGGCTAATTGTATCATGACTATCACTTTTTGCATGTAGAGCTCACCAATAAACCTGATCTGCAACCATGAACATGATAAGTTAGCAGTAGCATAGTAATAGAAAGAAGCATCAAAACTGTATACTGCCCTCTACGAAAAGACAACACTCTTTGTCATGTCAACTCTACAACATTTTGACCTTGAAGACATATCAAGTGTCTATATTCTTTTAGACAAGCTTATGGGACACAAGGGATATATTCTCAGCTGGCCAATTACACTAAATCTTTCTGGATCATTTGAATACAACTCAAACATTGAAAATAAGATACAAACAGAGTAGACTGTTAGCAGCTTTTTTATGCTTATCAAGCCAGAGAGAAATTAAGGATCACACAATTGTGACATGATTCTTGTATCAGAGAATGCATAAAAGCAACCTTCCCAGCTCAAAATTACTTACCAATGAAAGAGGTTTTTTTTCTTCAGTGTCTATCAGGTGGAAACACATGTTCCATTCATGGAGCTAATATTGTTCAGAAGGGTATTGCAGCTCCATGTTACATCTACGCAGCAAGTACCATGTTGCTTCCTAACATTTTTAATCCTCTTTGCTCCAAAATGACCGTGGTTCAAATTTGACAACAATGGCATACTTCAAGGGGCTCATTGAGTTGATATTGATAATTTACTGGAAGTGTTTAATGATACTACCACATGAAAATGATAATAATTAGCATGGTTAGTCAAGCTGCATATCAAATAGTTGTGGAAAAGGTTAGAATTTTGAATTTTGTTAGAAAAAAAAGGGAAAAAAATGAATTTTTTTGGTGTTCTGACTTTTAACGGTTTTGTGCATAATTCTAAAAAGTGTCTGGTCACAATCTTTTTTAAAACCCAAATACCGTATTTACTCTATTAAACGCCCTGGGGGTGTGAAATTTTCGTTAAGGGGGGCGTTTATTAGAGTCAAATTTATGTGACTTCTGAAAAACTATCTGCTACATATGGCATATTTGTCCATTTGGTTGTCAGCTTCACAATCAGCTGTGAGCTCCTCCCCAATGACCAGTAACCAAACTTAATTCCCTATAAATATGGAAGCCACGAACAGCACTCTGAACTTTGCAAGTGTGATCAACTGTCGCCGACATCTTGATATGTAACTTTACACACAGAAGTGGCTTTTTTAAGTGCCCGCGGCATATGCATTCATGCACGCTGTGAACAGTATACAGCCAGGCTTCACGGTACTATACTGACCGGCCGGCTATACGCATGTAAATACGGTTATTACATAATAGTTACCGTGAGTAGTACCATTAGCAGTACATACGCGTTCACAGCATTTCACCGTTAAACAGTTTTCCTGTGTTGAATTTGGATTTTCATGTTAGGCTGTTCGGATAGGCTAGCGAATATTTGTATACCTACCGTATGTACAGTACCACTTTTAAACCGTAAACGAAGCAGTATAGGTTCGCGGTATGTGATAGCGTGATGGATATCAACAGAAATTAGTTGTAGAAACATGCCTTTTACTTCAGGATACAGTATGGGACTTTAGGAGATTTCATGGCTTCAAGGCAGGACTATTTCATTTTCCTTTTACCATATTGTCTTTGGAATCAACAATTTCACTTTATGCAATGTGATGAAAAATTTGGAGGGGCGTTTATTAGAGAGGGAGTGTTTAATAGAGTAAATACGGTAAGCCTTTAAAGAGGCACACTGAGTTGATATTGATAACTTAATGAGAGTCTCAAAGGGTCACTACCACATAAAAACTATATTTAGTATAACACGTTAAGGTGCAAGTCCAAAAGTCACAGAAAACGTTAAAATTTTGAATTTTCTAGTGTCCTGAATTGTAACAGTTTTGCACATAATTTGAAAAAGTGTCTGGTCACAAATTTCTGAAAACCGACTTGAACTGTTAATAACTCACTCATAAAACAGTTACTTGTATGAAGGGTATGGGGATTGTCTAAGTTTGACCATTTGTCATGGGTATGTGAAGAAACTTAACAGGTTTGGAAAAAAAATGTTGAATTTCATGAACCAACTCATTGAGCCACTTTAAGTATTCATTCACAAAACAGTTATTAATATTTGTATTTAAGGTAATAGTCTGAGTCTGACTATCTATCATTAGTATATGAAGAAAACTTAACCTCTTTGGAAAAAAATTGTTGAATTTTCATGAAACAACTTAGTTAGCCTCTTACTTAAGTAGGGAAACCTACAGTGCTTTTGCTTTTCACAAGCGGGTTTTTGGAGGCAGTAATGATATGCATGGGTTTGTAGGGAACCAGAACAAGAGCCCAATGGGCAGTGTGGTTCCTTGCTGGATATTATTAGAACTGTACAGCCAGTCTGTGAAATAGAGCTAAGCAAAAGCTCATACTCAATGTCTGTAACATCTTCACAAGGGGTATTTTAGTACTAATATTACATGAAATCAAAGACTAAATTTCTATGGCCTTACTGACATTCAACTTTTGTAATGCTCGGTGATCCTTCAAAAACACTACCTCATTTCCATATGTATGTATGCTTGTAATCAAACTTGATATTTTCACCAATAAACAATACACAATGTGGTCAGAGAGAGAAAAACACCCCTTGTATTTCTCTCACAAGTTATTTTTACCTGCTCTCAAATAAAACTTGCTATTACTTTAAAACAATCTACCATTTGTCCTGTTTGCTACCTCTACACAGAAAACAGGGTTTATTCAACAGTTAAGCAGAAAGCAAGTGATTAATGAAGTGTGGTAATAGAATGAGGATTAGGTTACACCACAGAGCACAGCAGTATTAAAGAGACATACTGTATAATCCATGCATTGCTTCCACTGGCAGAGAGACCAGTTTAATGCAGAGTGACCTGTGCTCAGTGAAATCTACAGATTTCAGTTACTGCCCTCTTAAAACTTTGAATGATCCAAAATATGTGTACAACCCGAAGGAATCATTACTGAACAAACACAAAGGCCAAATTTCTAAGGTGTTTGGGTGCGTAAGGATGCAAAACCAGGTGAGATAAAAAATCTATTGAAACTTTCATTATCTAGCTTACAAGATTTTCTAAATAACATTTCCAGCGGTTGACCTCCAGTGACCTTGATGACCTTTGACCTTAACCAAACACAGATTGATTTGAAATCTGTCCTTTCTACCTTAAAATACTGTGTTAAAATGTTTTTCAGTGTTTGACCCCTGGTGACCTCAGATGACCCCTTGACCTTCACCGAACATATCCAATTTCATCCTTACACCATAACACATCCACACACCAAGAATGACATCTATCCAAGTTTCCTAACTAGAAATATCGTGTTGAGAAGGTTTTTAGTTTTTGACCTCTGGTGACCCCAAATGACCTTTGACCTCCACCAAAAATGATAGGGCACACCTTCTCCCTATGACGAATCTATGTACCAAATCCAAGTTCCATCCAACCTTCCTTTGTTGAGTTAGAGCGTACCGAAGCAAGTGTCACACACACACACACATACACACACACACACGCCAACCTGACTACATAGGTTCCTTTGCTACCGCAAGGAACCAATAAAGGAGTGTTTTCTCAAAAACACAAGCATTTCTTCCACAAAACACAATCCCTCCCCACTGCGACTCGACCTGAACCAATACGCTGGAAACTGGGCCACAAAACTCCATCCAACTAATGAAGTAGGTAACTAACTAACCCTCCCATTCCTCCCAAAATATTCCATCCAAGTGTCAACAATTTACCTTTTCTGTAAAAATGGAAAAGTCTTCACTTGTGATAATCTGGAATAGTATAGTTCTCCCTTTCTCCTAAGCTCTGTGTGTATTTTGCACTATTGTGAAGAGTGAATGACTTCAGGCAAAACCTTTTTTTTCCACATTGCTAGCATTCAGTTTAACATTGTGGATAAATTCTTGATTTTACTAAAGCTGTTATAGTACATTGCACCTGTCTGTGGTCACAACTTCATCACTTTGCTTCAAAATTACTAAAACTTACAGCAATGATGGAGATTAAATTGGACAAACATGATCTTGCAAACAAAACAAAATAGATTGTATATTTTGATGTTGGCTTCTATAAGGATAACCACAAACTAAAGCACTTGGAACAAGTTGGTAATTGTATTACAAAAATATACTTGGATTGATTAAATTAATTCATACATAGACTTTCTGAAGGGGCTTTTTGTTGTCGTCGTCGTCATCATTATTGTTTCAAAGTGGTGATTACCAGTTGCTGCAAATTATAAACTTCACAAAAATTTTGTTTGTTGCAATGTGTTTGCTGTAAAGTGTTTACAGCATGCATTCAGGGTTCCCGCACCTTACGAAAAAATGTCATGACTATTCCATGACTATTTCATGACCTGAACATGACCATTTCGTGACCAAATTATAACTGAAAATTGATAAAACTGAAATGGTATGACAATAGTGACAAATAAATGAGTGAATTTATTTACTTTTACAAATTACAAAAACAAATAGATTGATCTAGGATAGATTTCATGACTTTCCCATGACTTGTATTATTTTTAGAATATGCCATACTTTTTCATGCCTGAAAATGAAAATTAAAGTTCATGACTTTTCTTTGACTTTTTAGGTCATGGGTACCCTGGGTATAGCTTGTTTTCCCTTCTACATTTCTCATTCTGAGCACGAAGAACAACAACAGTACTTCCATTTTTAAAGCCTTTGGATTTTATGTATCACTTTCAAAGTATGAGATTGATTATCCTTAAAGGGGCATTATGTCCTGACAAAATATATTGGAATAGCCATATAGTTTAAAATACAATTGGCTATTGCACTATGACTGACATTCATACAAACAATAGTTCCAGACCTGTGTTGCTGAATGATGAATTGAACACTGGTCAGTTTGTATCACCAGTCAGTTATGTTAAAACTCAATTGTGTCAACACCATCTTTTAGCAAATTTAAACTCATTGCAGGCCTTTGCAGATGTCTTGGAAATAAGACAGCAGACAATTTGCAGGTTACTGTACTAATATCTGTCTATATGTTTTGTTTTGTACCGAACTGTGTAATGTTAATCTTAATTTGCACAAAAACATACAAAAGTGTCATGGAGTTTTTCTGCCCCAGTTTCCAATCTATTGGTGCAAGTCAAGCCAGCCACAGCTTTTTTTCAAGTCTAGTTGTGGCTCACTGGCTCTTTTTCCCTACTCCATTGCTTATGTGGAGCATCACGCACAACGGCAGTAGGTTCCATTTTTAGAATCTTTGGTATGACTCGACTTGGGAATCGAACCCCAACCTTCGGCATGAAAGGCCAATGCTCTACCATTTGACCAAACATGCGGTCCCTACAAAAGTGTCAAATTTTAAGGACAAAATATACAAATTTCCCCAACCTCTGTGTGTAGCAAATTGCGCAGAGGATTGAGTGATGAGATCCCCCTGATCTACTGGTTGATGAAATAGGCACAGTGCTAGAACTTCTCAAGGTAGATTGTAGTGCCTGAGTAATATGCAATTAAGATGAAGGGGTAAGTATGGACGAATCCAAACAGCAAGTGACGGTCTGATTTTAGTCGGCCATAACTGTGGTCTATCACCTTTTAATCTTTTACTTTCTTTGCTTACCTGTATGTACCATGGAGGGTTGTATGCAATTTCATTGCATAGGCGGCTTTAAAATTACATCTGGACAGTAAATGGAGACGATTAAGGCTGATGGACCCTACTAATGGCTGCCTACAGTCACTAAACACAAGCCCTGATTGGATTCTCTAAAAGGCACTGATGTGAATCAAATTACAAAGAAAGCAGGGAATCTAAGACAATATCTTGTGATCTTGATTAGAAATGCACAATCTGACAAAATATTACTTCTCTTCAAAATCAGGTATCTTGTTTAAAACAGAGTATTACCTACACCGTTTAGAGGGCATAATACCCTTTTTAAAATGATGCAATATGGCTTTCAAAGCCTTCTTTGAAGTGAAAACATACTGCTCAAAAACAAAAAAATGCATAAGAGCCCTCCAAAGAGAAAAACTTACGGATGGGTCCAAGTTTCTGGCGTTCCAGGCAAGAACACAGCACTAAGGTCATCTAAATGAGATGAAGACAATTGGAAAAGATGATAAAACTTGATAAGAAGATCTGTTCCAAAATTGACATTCCAAAACCATGACCACCTTGCATTGTTTATCCTTGGAGTTGCTCCTGAATTTGTTTAACAACAAGACCGATTACTGCATTGAAACATTAACATGTTTACACAACGAAAACTTAGGTTTGAGAGCATATTAAGTGTCTGTCATATTGAGTACTCGTTAATAATGGCTTTATGATTGTGTACTATCAGAATTGTCGTTGTGTACTATTGGTATGAAGTGCCAAGACCAAGGCTATGCATGCACCATTTGGTATTAAGACTAGGGAGTCCACCCTCCCTGGTAGAGGGCACACTCCTTCACTCTGTTATTAGTTTACCAGGGTCTTGTTGCAGGTAGGTTAAGTTAGATGGAGGCCCACTTTCTAACAAATTGGTTCAGGTTGAGCAGGCCACAGTCTTTTTTCCCCAGTTGTGGCACACTGGCTTTTTTCCTACTCCATTAATTATGCTAGGCACCAAGTACAGTAGGTTCTATTTTTGAAGTCTTTGGTATGACCTGACCAGGACTTGGAACTCCTGACTACAAGTCAGATGCTCTGACCACTTGACCATACAGTCAGTCAGTCGTTGTTGCAGGTAGGAGGAATTACGTGTGTAATTAAGGGGTCAGAGAGGGGGATTATGTAGATTGTAATTTGAGTGAAAAAGACTGAGGTAGATTTAAGGTACCCACCCAGAAACCCAGCTTCCCTACCTTAGCTAAAATAAATAGAAAATACACCAAACCCTTTTGCCCTGAAAATACGCCATACCCTTTAGCAGCATTCTTAATTTACCATATATGTATTAACTTTCACACAATTCCACCAATAACACAACTGCATTACATTTTGTAATTACAGGATGTACAGTACACTTTGAAAATGGAGGGAAAAAATGTAAGTTTTGTTTTTTCTTACTGACTTGGCAGTGAGTGAGTCACTGAACTTGTTCAATTATCTGTGGCCTTCAATGTGATTTTAGCAAAATCACAGCATCAGGCTTAAAGTGCTTGAGGATCATTTCATAGCAATATCAGAAAGAAGAATGGAGAATATGATTATGGCATAAATTAAACACTCGACAAATGATAACTGTCAAACTGTGACCAAATGCAGTGTTATGTTAAAGCATGTTCTATGACATCTGGAATGTAAAGTGATGTCACAAAGGACATATCAATATTTATATGAATTTGTACCAAGCATTTGCTGGTTACTGTAGTTAATGTTTTAGCTTTTAGTATAGTATTTTACATATTTCTCTGTATATATTTCTCTGTATCTAACAAACCTCTCTATTCATATAAATGGCATATTCTCTGCAGTATCATTTTAACAAAAAATAACACAATATTCATGGCTACAAATATTTTTCAACCTTGTATACATTGATAAACATGTTGGTTAAGTGTTAACAACATTTCTGATTGGACATACACTTCTTTCTAAAATGATTTGGATTTAATGTCTTGAGATGCATACAATATCTAACTCTTCCCTACTACAGTATATGCACTTCTACTGTACTCTCAATTCCATTGTTTATTCTATCAATAATTTAATATGGGGTGCTGGAGGGTCTAAACATGAAAGACAGTGTCTATCATTACGATACTGAATTAGCCACGGAACTGATTCATTAATTACTTATTCAAAGAACATTGACTTTTATGTCAGTACATGAAGGATATGGGAGTATGTTCCCTGTTTGACCAATTGTTTGTATGTGTCAGGAATCTGTGAACTTAACATGTTTGGTGAAAATTGGTGAATTTCATAAACCAACTCTCAATGTGCCAATTTAAATGTTGCGGTTGCCAGTTCTTGCTTCAAACATGTTGAATATCTGTCAGTCTGTGCTGTTGTCTATTAAAACCTATTTTCACCAAGTAATGCTTACATGGTCAGTTGAAGCATTAAATCCCTACAGTAACAGTAAAGTATAGGTCTGACAAAAATGTTAAAAACTGTAAGAGTAACAAAATATACTACGAATGTTGTCATGAGCTCAGGCTTCAAAACTCCTTTGTTCTAACTATTTGTAGAATAGGATGTGCAATCCCATTGTGAGTTTGCAAATAATCAACAAACAGCAACCAACCAAGGTTTAACATGTTTGAAAACACACCAATTTCAGGAGTAATTATGATTAAGTCGTGGCGCATTGTCAAGGGTTGCCAACACTAAGGAGCCAAAAATTATTCACTAACAAACACCTTGAATTATTCTCTAACCACACCAATACATACAGTGTGCATTAAAAATCTATGTAAATTAGATGAAGATGGGGTACCCTAAGTGTACTGCACATTCAAACCATGAATGCATGCTTAAAGAAGGGAGCTGTAGATAACAGATTAAGGTTTTAGTATCACATTCCACCTTTCACAACAACCGTTAAATGGCTTTGGAAATCTTATGAAAGATTTGAAAGATTAACAATATTTCAAAAAACATATGAATAGGGCTTTTTTACAGGTTTCCCTCTCTTCTCTTTGAAAACAGGATAAAACCATACTAGATTTAGCAGTCTCAGGCAAAATTTTGTGATTAGCAAACTTAACAATTCAAATATCATCCCTGAGAAGTGGTTTGACCTTTCAAACATCCCCAGTGCTTTGCAGCATTAGAATACCTGAAGGATTTCAGAATAAAGCCTAACTCAAAATGTCACGTCAAGTAGTGATATCGTTCACTCTGCTTGATTCAGGTAAGAATTTTGAGGAAAGAACTTTTTCAAGTAAAAGACGTTTTTCGAGACTTATGAAAGCAGGTCGTTTGCACAGAGGTAACTGTATAGGCTCCTGTTAGGTGCTTCTTCTCAATATCATATTGCATACTACCTTTTCAAACAAAGCCATGCACACAAGTCATGATATCAACTTCAATTTTTAGTGGTAGCTTATTTTATGGTTGGAAATTACTATTTTTTGCATGAAAGGTCAATTTTTGAGCAAGTGTAGCTAATAACATGTTTTGGCAGCAGTGCAGCTAATGAACCATACTTTTACATCTTTGTATTGTGATTGAGACTAATATGTTACTTTTCATTTGAGGATTTTAAGTGGGTGAGCTCACACAAAGCATTAGCAGGTAACATAATCAGGAATGTTTTGACTGACTTTATTCCAAATGATTTCATGGTAAGAATGAAATAAAGTATGGAATCTTATTGTTAGCAAACTTTCAGTGAATTCCTGTGCATATCCTGTTTTAGTTTCTGACCAACTTGTTTTGAGTCAGCCACCAACTGTAGGTTCCATGTTTTAAAATCTGTGGTATGACCCTGCCAGGAGTGGAACTCCAGACCTATAAGCTCCAAGTCCAATGCTCTCACCACTTGACCATGCAGTTGATGTTCACATCTACCATACTGTATCTGTACTACAGATGGCAAACAAACAATAAAGGGCCAAAATATTAGCTATTAAACGACATTTCCACGGTGTCTGGTTGTTTGGCAGAGCACAGTGTTATGTAGATTGTTGCATATTTGTGTATTAAGATGGACACATCTCTCATCCCTAATTAGCAGGTGAAGACTTTTTCATTTTCATCAATCTCAATTAAACAAGTTCAACTCCCATTTCTGACAAGATCTGGTAACACCGACAATTCTCTCATCTGTTGCTGAATAATTATCTCCCTAATCCTTGCTAAGGAGAATTTTGCCACACTAGGAGAATTGACATACTCACATGACACAGACAATTGTATGCAACTATACAAGGCCCAAAAGGCATTCCCTTCCAATGAAACTGGATAATTCAGGGAGACAAAATCATCCCCCACACTACAACCTAAACATATTTAGTCTATTCCCAAGTTCTGCTTTGCAAAACTTGGGAACAGCTATGGCCCTTTTTTCCGAGTGTGGCTCACTGGCTTGTTTTGATCCCTACTCCATTGTTTATGCTGATCACCATTGCACAATGGCAAAAGTGGTGCCAGTTATGGAATTCTTTTTGCAAATCTGTCCACACCTTCATAAAGCCAGCATGCCCAGAACAGATTTAACATAGGGGGTTATAGAATGTACAAAGAGCTTGAAGCACTTTACTTACATGGGTCTCTTGGTGTTAAGGGTGGTCCAATAGCTGGGTTCCCAGGTAGAGGCGAGGTCTGCTTGGGTTTCGGCACTTTGGTGTTGGATTTAGCAAATTCCAGTCTAATAGTCTGGGGTGATTCAGAATCAAATCGTACGCCCTGAAATAAAACAAAAAATATATTAAAGTCCCTTTTTGGTGAACACACCCATCTAAAATAAAAATACTAACATAACTGAATGCTTCAGAATAGGGTTTCACAGAACCACTGATAATTGGTACCGTCGGTACCGCCACAAATGGTAACAGTAATACCATAGTACCGGTACCAGAAGAGTAAAAAAGTAGGATTTTTATCACATGCAAAACATCCGTAAAAATATGATGCATTTACATAAGTGAAGTCTTCTGATAATCCCTGCCTCCCGTTTCAGTATTTTTTATAACATTTAGTCACCTCACACTCAACAAATCGGTAAACAAAAAAAGAAATAACCTCTCTGCAAGTTTAGCGTCCGATAAATACAGGACAGACAATAAATCAGCGCCGCACGTCCGCACGGGAGCTAGCCCCACAAGATGACAAGAGCACTAAGGATTGTAATGAAGATTGCAAAAATAATTTCTGCAAATAATGAAAATCCCCCTCCTAAACTATAACCAAAAGTTATTAAGTAGAACTTTACAAAAATATTTCCATAAAAGACTGATTCATCAAGCTTTCTTCCCGCCGAGTTATCACTATCAAAACTAAATCAAAGTGCTATATTATTGAATTTACGAATGTATCGCGCAGCAATCCGTTGTATAATAACACTATACTGTTCTTCAGTACATAGCTATCAATACAACAAAGCTAGTGAGTTAATCAGGTGAAATGAACACGCAAGCCAATGTTTTAAGCAGGATTTACTGTGTGTTCAGTCCCATTGCTTCACTGTGTAAATTTCTGAAAAAACGTTCGTTGCATTCGTACGAATGTTTTTCTTCCATAGACATATAGACAGTGAGCGTTATGCATGGAGCAGTCCCATTGAATCACTGTGTTAGAATCAGAAATCGTCGATGCAACGTTCATGTCAGAGCTTGCAATGCTATGATTCTTTGTCTGCTTACAACGCATTTCTCACTCGAATAATGTTGTGTGCTATCGTAATCAAAGTGAATTCTGTCAATCAACGCATGGTATCTACTCTTAATACATCATGTGAAAGCATTTGCTGATGAGCAGCGATCGTTCGGGGGTTGCGCAGAATGTCGAAAGAAAGCAAGGGCCCTGTTAGTGTGGAAAGTGCTAGTTCTGCGAAAGTAACGTTAAACGGCACTTTCCGAAATTCTTAGTGGATTTGTGACTGAAATAGTGCAAAACGATTATCAAGTGAATGTTCCCTGTTTGTATTGCAATGCGTAGAGACACGGTGCATTTATCAAATGGGTTTTTGTTTCTTTCAAGTATCATTCTAATCCAAATGCTTCATTTTTTGAGTAAAGATTTTCACCTCAAAGTTGACTAATCGTGTCCCTTCTAAATACACAATGCGAAGGCGAGGCTAGCGCTGGCAGGGATCGTTCTGAGATTGCGCAGAATGTCGCAAAAAAGCAAGTTCCTTTTTAGTGTGGAGGGTACTAGTTCTGCGAAAGTAACGTTAAACGGCCATTTCCGAAATTCTTAGGGGGGATTTGTGACTGAAATGGTGCGAAATGATTATCAAGTGACTATTCCCTGTTTATATTGTAATGTTTAGAGACATGGGGCATTTATCAAATGGATTTTTGTTACATTTTAGTATCATTCTATTTTAAATGCTATAATTTTGAGAAAAGATTTTCACCTTACAGTTGAGTACCAGTCTCCACGATACTTCGGTACCTTTAGGTTGGTGGTACCGTACCGGTACTTACGGAAGTACCGGTATACCGTGAAACCTTACTTCAGAAGGCTCAATATAACATAAAAAACTCAATTTGCTGTAGTGTGGGTTTTTGGGTGGAGGAAATGGCATTAAATCAATGCAGCTTCACATCATGGAACCTCCCATTTGATTCCAAGTGAGGTTTGAGTAACGCCACATTATTATGTCAGGGCTGTCTACAATTTTCCTTCTTCAACTGACCTTTCAAAAGAAACCAAATTTGAACCAAATAATTGAATTTGTTAGCCATCTCATATGAAAATGTCATTTATTAGCCATACAACTGAAAGTCCTCTCATTTTTATGGTCACTTACCATAGTTAAACAACTGCCCATCAAGGCCTTAATTATCAACATTTAACTTGCCACTTTTACAAACATCAATACCATAATATTATCATGTTATGCCATCAGCAAAAAACAAAGCCCAAAAAACCTGCCACCAGACCTCAAAAGGAAACGGGATTAAGGAACAGTAAGTTACCAAAATAACGACACTTAGCTGAATTCCTGGACAGAAAAGTGCAGAAAGCTGACAAACCCACAAATTCCCACCATGCCCTGTTAAAGGTAATGAGCTGTCCCCCAAACTGATTTTGAAGAAACAGCTAAATAACTCGATTTTTGTCTTATTTCTCTTCAAAGTACCTTTCATTATATTGTATAACTTAACTCTTGCACCTAACTCTGAAGGTAAACCAAGCAGTTATTTCTTGTAAATTTCACATTTGAAGAGAAAAATGTGGTCACATGACTCCCATCAGCCAATCATGAAACTGGACAGTCTACTACACTTCTTCAATTTGGGATGACTGCTCTTGCCCTTTAACCTCGAGTGAAACCATGTTTTTATGCAGAGACCATTCATCATTCAAAGATATTAGAAGAAAATGACAAGCGATTCTATGACACGATGTACTTAACTGCCATTATCTAGATAAAAAACTTAGGCCACAGTATTAGAGTCAAATTATCATGCCAAATTTTCCAAGCATGTATGCACAAAATGGATGTCAATATTTCATTTTTATTATTTAAGTTTCACAAATCTTTTCTTAGATTGTGCTCATGGAACTTTCACTCTAAAAGTCTACAAATCAACTGTTAATCTATTTATACATTTGAAACAACAGACATATAGTTCTTTGTCTGGTATTTATCTTCTTCTGGTAGCAACAAAAAATATTCTAAAAATAAATATTAATTAAAATGTTCCATGTTGAATTCAATAAAACAATTGCATTTTGAAAAAATTGCTAATCAATTTACTTCCTCAGCAATCTTTACATCAACATCACCTGCCAAACTTTCACCAAAACAGATGCAAGGAAAGTGAAAACTGATGTTTAGATATATATCAATTATTCAAAGCCATAGACTATAATGGCATTACAAAATCTGACAATTTCATTTATAGTTGCATGACAGTGGTTTGACATATTAAATAAACTTACTTGGCGGCAAGCATGCAGTGACAACAGTAGTTGACGTACAAAGCTAAAAACGTGAGAGCAATTTCATCTCCTTATTTCATTAAAAACATGATCACTAAATGCATCAAGGTATTTTCTCCAAGGAGTTGGAATATATCTTATTTAATTGTAACCTCAAAATGATGGATTGTTGACTGGAAACTTCAAGTCACTTTCAGCAGTTGAGTAATACATTATACTCAAATAACATGAAGTTAAAGCAGACTTGCTTCAAACCATCAGTTTAAAAGTTCTAAGCAAGTATTAGAAGAACTCAAATCACAAATATTTATCCTCATGATATCTGAAGGCCTGATTCTCTCATCCCTGGACAGTTATATAAATTCCCCTAACCTACTTACTTAAAGGACCAGTCCTCTCACCCCAAACTACAATTTTTGTAGGGTTTACCAAAATTCCCCGTTGGCTCAGCTCTTTGATTGACTGTTAATTCATTCAGTTTATTGCCTAAGGGCAAGTATACAAGGCCCAATGTGTAATCAAAAACACCCTAAGTACAGTACAGGTTGTGTGTGTGAGCCATGTTACTTTGCAGTGTTTAAACTAGCTGTTAATCAATGAGTTGGGACAACTGAGAATTTCTATTATCCCATACAAAAATTGTAGTTTGGGGTGAGAGAACTTGCCCTTTAATACTCAAATTTGCACAGCAGCTTCATTGAGGAAGTATAAGCAAAAATTTCACTTCCACAATGTGTGTATGAAGAACCAAATCACAGTGTGGTGAAACTCAAATTCAAATCAGACATGTATTTCTTGAGATACTGCAGTAGTACATAGAAATGGAGCTCCTAGATTTATGTTTCAAAGTAAACTAAAGGGCTGCAGAGGTTACATGATTTACATTGACAAGGAATGCTTTGTTTCCCTAAAACTGTTTTGTTGGCCTTGAAGTTTATAAGGATAGAACCTTCCTGTGGGGAATGCAAATTTTGTATAGTTCCCTATGTCACTTTAATATGCAACTGAATTCTGATAACATGGGATCGTTAAGGAGAAAATTGGCTGTAAAATCTGAAGAAAAACAAAAGACTGTCCATTAATATGAGGATATGATGTCATCATATGTGCTTGCTTTAATTTCACTTTTTGTTGTTGCAAATGTGACAACTTTACTTGCTCATATCTTGAGAATCACACACTGGATTTCAATGCAAAGTTCACAGAATACGTACTCCTCTATCATATCTAAACTTGATGTGAACTTAGACCCTTCTTTAAACCACAGAGTATCAGTTATTCCAAACAAAAAAAATAATATTTCACTGGATAGAAAATTTAAAATAAAAAAAATTAAATATTTCCTTGAATAGAAAATTTATTATATTAAAAATGAAGAGGTCCACATATGAATATGATCAAGCATAGCCATGGTTTGAATTGCAGACTTAGTACTCCATTGTCCTTTAAATTATGAATTTAGGTTAATCCATCATATTTGGATGAAAAAAGTCATGTTCAACCACCACAGTTTAATTATAACAGCCACTCTACCAAACTGTATCCCTAAATGACATTTGGCCCTTCCCCCCCCCTCCCCCAAAAAAAACCATCTACTCAATATGGTCAATCCACACACCAAACACAATATACAGATCCCTGATATTTATCCTTCTTCAGATATCATGTTTACATGATATAGTTCCAATATTATTCACCATTTGACCCCTGGTTATTCCACATGACCTTGAATCTTCACATAGTAGAGTTTATCTACTAACTATGAGTTATCTATATCCTTCTATCATGTGAAGTGTAACATTACATAGTGATCAAGGTAGATGTGAAGCTTAACTCTTAATGGCTAATCCTCTAGCCCCCCCCAAAAGGTTTCAATTCTCCTAAACTACTTCCTTAAGCCCCTCTCACAATTGTCAAAAACTCATCCTCATTCAGACATAGTCTCTATTTATTGCTTCAGGGTGAGTAAACAAGACCCAAATTTGTGTAATCAACATACTTTCAATACACTTTATGCTGTGCAGTATGAGCTACAAGTAATCTGCATTTTTGAACTTGCTGTCAATCAATTTATGTGGACTATTACAAAAATTGCAGTTAGGGGTGAGAGTACCAGATTTTCTTGTGGTCAATGAACAGAAGTGAATGTATGCAGGAGGGGGAACTATAAAATTTTCTGAAAACTGAGGCCTGCTACAATACAGGCCTATTGAGGCAAACATAAAAAGACAAAAGTTTTTGTACACAGCCTTCACTACCCAACAAGAATCCAGTGCTGTTTGTGAAGTCATCTTCACAGCAGCCAATTGTACCAGCAACTATTCAACTTTATTCAGCTAATAAAGTTAACATCAACTGGCCATTGTTTGTTGTGATGACAAAGTGTTTTAATCAATTTACTGCCTTGTCTGTCCATGAAACAGCAGTGGCTACTACTTCAAAATATCAGTGACATATACAAGTTCACGACCACAATATGTTGTAGCTAGAATCCATCAGGATGGAATATTTTACTTATTTCAGCCTGATACCGCTCTCATCCAGTGGCATAATGTCCTCTGTGTATAAAGACAGGAATTTGCCATTCTATTTCAAACAGAAAAACTAACTACATTTGGAGTAGAAAAGATAAGAAAACAAGCCAAGGAGAAAGCTTCACAAAACCAAAAATAAAGGTAAATCTAATACATTTAAAATCTGGTGGTTTTGTCATATGACTTTCAAACAAGTAACATATTCCAGTCAACTTATCTGTGATACAATACAACATAATCCACGCAAGTGCGAATCCCAATAGGTGGGGTCCAGAGGACAAAACTCCTCCTCTGCCTTCCTAAACTTTCACAGCATATGTGGAAATAACTTGGGTGTATGCAAAGATTGATGTTACTGCATGTTACAGAGCTGCTGTTTCGAGGGTTTTCTTATCAATTTTACTATTAGTAGTACACTGTTAATACTGAGAGTGGGAAAAACGTAACATTCTGATTTGCACAAGTTTACAAGCTTAAAACACTGAGCAGTTCTGCTTAAAATTGAAGAGGTGGCAAGCATGGATTGATGATACTAGTCCATAGCAAATTTCACTAGCATTGATGACTTATAGGTACAACTGATATTTCTGAAGCACTGAAATAATGATAGCTGATTATGGTTTACCTCCTGAAAAAATTGTTAATGCATGGGTGTTTTGTTGGCATACTCCAGGTAGCATTCAACGAGTGATATTTAGGGAAACTAGATACAGCCAAGAGTTTTTAGTACGGTGGTTTTTCATTTATGAGGCAAAAGGACATTCATCCCCATGGAAAATCAAAAACTTAAAAAAGAACTTTGACATGAACATTTTTTGATACCGGTGAAAAAATTCCAGAACAAGAGATTTAAAAGAAAAAATATTGCATTCAATCCACAAGCTAGGCCTCAAGAGTGTCATTTTCAGTTCTGAGAGGCATTTCGCACAAAATTTTCTTTGCAATAAGAAGTGGTACATACATACATACATGATAAATTTTTGGTCATACACCCTTGTAAAAAGTGTTTAAATTCATCAGTAATGCTCTCTCACGGGGGTGAAAAATAGATCGATTAAAGTTTTGCCCCAAATACATCACTGCAGAAACTCATGGCCAGGCTGTGAGATGAATATACACTATTGGTCATTCAAACAATATATCTTCAGGAAATAAAGAGGAAATTAATGTAGCTGCCCTTTAATATCATTATGTTATAGTACGGATAAGTGCCACTTACAATGATATCTCTTCTTTAATTCAAGGTTACTAAAAGTATTGTCTTTTCTCACTAAAAAGTTCACTTGAAAGGCTGCATAATTTCAACACCAGTTTTCTGTACCGTAACATTTACTGAAAACAGCATCTTTTCATGATGTGAAAATAAAAAGTATGTCTACAGTGACATTAATTGCATATCAAAATATCTGAGGATTTGAAAAAGGTAATTCAAAGTTCTCCACTCTTTTATACGTGAACTTGTACCATTCAGGCAAGTGTTGAGTTCCTGTGAATGGAAATGAATATTGTGTACTCAAGTCTATATACAAAAGGACAAAATTGTATACAATTAACACAGAGCAAAAGGTTTGGAAATAACATCTGCAGAGTAACAACAAGCAACATAGAAGTTAAGTACAACACATTGATGAAATCAGACAAATGTTAAAACAAAAAGGTTCATATTAGAAAAGTGGGGGAGTTGGACACAAAGGTTTCTGGACAGGCATATAGTGAAGGGGAGGGGTAACAAATGAGAACCTATCCTCCCTTTTACACATATCTTTTACTTCTGTCTTTTGTATGGTACAGCTACTATAGTTTAACCCCTTTTATGTGAAGAGTATACAGGTCTACAAAGTGCCACTTCCAGTAATGTGGAAAACATTTTCAGCCAGAATTTTATATACCCATGCAGTGGTTTCTAAGCAACCATGATGGCACTATGATTTATACATAGTCTGCAGGCATACCTCCTTGACAAATTTCTGGCTAAATGTCTGAATCTGTAGCACCCAATTCTTTCCATTTAAATGGCAATCAAAAAATGGAAACATTTAAAAATTATTCTGATGCCCAAACACTTGGGGAATGGTCAAGGGGAGCATTCTGGGTTTAATTTTCCTGCATGGATCCAGCTTAAACACAATATAGAAAATAAAGAAAAGAAGTGACTCCTACAATTAAGGAATTTCACACTTTTGCTACTTGAGGCCTAAAGTAATGTTTTCAGCTCAAAAGGAAAGGTGAAGGGGCCTTGAATTCTCATGTCACATTCAACAACCCCCCCCCCCTCATAACACACTCTACATGCTTGCCACCAACAGATCAACAAATTAACTGAATGGGACCACAATCAGTTTCAACAACAGTGAATTGGGCTTAAATTTGAATGCATGAAGAGCAACGTCCTGGAATGCTACCTCAGCAGCTCTTCCATAAACATTATACCGTAAAACTTTTTATGTACCTAACTGAGTGTATTTCTTAACTCATGAAATGAATACTTGTCAGCTTTATCACAAATATTGCAGATCTGTTTTTGGCAGTTATGACCTCCTTTAGACATTCCAAGACCATTCTGAATTGGAACAAGCCAGCTGGCACTTGATAGTGACATCCACCAAGTCTATGTAACTTCATATAAAAGCATTACTATTTTTTGTTCAAAGAGCAAGGATGCTCATTCAAGCTGAATTTTACAAGAATGAATAGCTCATTCAAGTTGATATAAATCTTTCAAGCATGATCTACCAAGCTGGACAGTGATTACCTAAAGCATAAGAATTAAACTGTCAAGAGCTCATCAGAGGAAGATAATACCCAAAAAAATCACATCATCATGTCTTTAACTAGCAAAATGAATATTTTAAAGTAAACAATGGATGACATGCAGTCTTCTGATATTCAGGCTATAAACAAATCCACTTTGTGTACTGTGGACTGAAGTATATGTCACGAAGCTGAAAACTATAACTGAACCAAATTAAGATTTAACCAAAAGGTCAAACTTCTATTAACCCTAGCAGTGACCTTTCCAATAAATTTAATGAATGTATTATACACACAGTCACACTTAAATATGTTATACTATTAAGGAATTTCAATTTCTATGACAGATAGATATTCAGTTGAGAAAATTTATCATTTAAAACATAACAAGAGAATAAAACAATTTACACAGGTTTTACACTAGGCAGAACTTGTGTTAAACAGGACACCATTGAAATGACTGTACCCTGTATGATGAGCTATCATCACCATCCACCGCCAAATGGTTCCCCTGGTATTACTTTTATGGTATTGCTTCTTGAAAGATGATCTTGTACTCTATTACTGGTTGTGGACAGTTCTAATGAGTTGAGCCTAATGTCACCCATCCATCACAAAATACATAAATATGTCACTTACAAGCTAGTCCAATAAGATTTATAATACCTCTTCTTGACCCTCAAGAAAGATGAAACTATGTGTACAATTTACAACTCATACATCTATCAGCTTGCATATCCAGGGTACAAAAAGGAAGGGACAGACATGTCCCACAAAGCAATTTTACAAACTAAAGGACATGTAGAAAAGAGTTCTGGTATACATCTTTTTTGTTGATGGAATTTTACTGCAGCAAAATAAAATATGGCATGCACCAAATCTGTATCACACAATCCTTTGTAACTGCTATCTAGTAAAGGGGTCTACCAAGTTTTGTTTCTAATTTTTAGTACTGAAATCTGCTAATTAAAGCATTCTACCCTTACTTTCTAGAGATTTTAATTCTGATTCACACAAACTTCCTCTTGTTGCAAGGAATAAAGTTTCTCCTTGAAATATACTACCCCTTGTTGTTTTGGAATAACACTGGCATAAGAGGGATCCTATAATCTCATTAGCTGCTCTGCTATAAAATGTTGCCTGATGAAATCTCAGTTGTAGCCATGGGTGTGCAACACAAATTATGCATAAAATCCCTCAATCCATAATGCACCCTTTTACCTGCCAGGGCCACCATCCCAATATCTGGTATACCAGAAAGTAATATTTCAAGTATTTCTGCAATTCCTTCCATGTTTACAGTATCCCTTTTTTAAAATGAGGGACATAGGAAACACTTAACTTCCACACACTTCCCAGCTTTGCAAACTTATATTAGAAGCTGTTAACAACTGAAATTTTTACCTCAAAATTATATTAAACAGGTGGATACTTAACAATGTTATTTCAAATTTACAAAAGGTTACAGACAAACAATGATTGTACATCATCATTTATACCAGTACTGGAAGAGACCTCTCAACTTACTGAAATCTGACCTGAAAGTTTATTTAAATTTCAGTCATCACCTGGGACAGACTTCTATTCCTGTGCCAAACTGATGAAGAAGAAGCAGATATGAGACTGAACTACAATAACCACAGAGATCACATTTCAAATCAAAGACCAGGGAGCACCATCCCTTGAGTAGAGGCGGCTTGGACTCTTCACTGCAATTAACCTTATCCTACTACACACCAAGATGAAGATGCATTCTCATCATTCTCTGCCTCTCACAAGTCTTCTGATTGCATCGTATCTTTCTTCACCTCTCTTTTCCCTCAGATTGCAGTCTGCAACCAGCAGCATACCAACTTGACCGCTGGCTTTGATGTCCTTTTGCAAGGTCATTTGAAGACTGTCTTCATCTGAGAGCTTCAACCTGTCTGGATGATACACCATCATTATATAACACCTTTGCTTCCTTCTAAAGGTAGCAATTGAGATGTTGCTGTTGATGTGGTGTGAATGCACATGCTCTTCATTCTTCTGCCTCTTCTGTTAAACATCATAAACTGATTCTCCCACACTTTAGGTCATTCCCATGTAACCTAATGCCATTATGAAATGTCAAAACTGGCAAACCCTTACAAAGTCAATAGATGCTGTGGACAAAGCCTCAGTTCTAGGTCAAATGATTAGCAGAATTAATGAAACACTAAACTGACACAGATACTGATACCAAGATTGGCACACCCCTGCTGTTGCTATTGGCCTGCTGAAATATGAACACAAGATTGAAAGGAGGAATGTTCCTACATGAATTACAAAACATGAGATGAATAAGTTGAATATGAGTGCCCAAAATGATTCCCACAAATACCAATTAGTCTCCCGTATCCTGCATGTGTACTATGTGAACACTTTCCAAGGCAACCTTCAATGAGAATGCTGACGAATTAGTTTGATGCATTCATACTGAGTAGGTAGGTATACAGCACACCATTAATAAGGATTCTAATGGCTACATGACTGGGATATGAAATGTTCCTTGATAGACAATACATACTTCAGACTGTCAAGAGTACATTGACATTGCAGGAAAGTTGCAAGAATTACAAAACCCATCTTTAACTTGTTTTGGCATGCAACAAATAATGTAGCAACAATCAGGCAAATTGTTGACTAGTCTCAATGGATTACGATAGCTAGGTTAGAAGCCTTTGACAAGGGAAATGTGAGGCTAAAAGGGGCTAGCCTGTACAGATATATATATTTAAATATATACTGAAAGCATATATACCACAATTCCTAACAAAAAAACAAACAAACATTTCAATCATTCCAAACCCTCAGGTTTCTACATGTATCTGCTATGGGTTTAAACAGGTTTTCCCATGGAAACCTGTGTTATCCCAATGAAATTGGCACAAATATAAACCAGTTGCCACACTTTACCACAGGTTTGCCGCAGGGTGGGCTTGCAACACGTAGGGCAATTAAAAGAAACATTGACAACAACTCTTGAGTCAAAACCTGTGGCTTGTAAATTGAAGGCAAGAAAACATGTGTGAGCCTGCATCTAAAAGATTCCAAAAAAAAAAAGGTTTGCCAAGCACCCATGAGCAGGCATGATTTCTTTTGTTTTTCATGTGTGATCACACATGGTAACAGACACTCTTTTCTGTAAGTTTATCTGAGATGTGACCATGCATACAAAGACAGAAGAGGTAAAATTTGATACTGGATTAGTAAGATTCATGAGTTAATTAGTTAGATGGAGTATTATGGCCCAGTTTTCAACCTATTGGTTCAAGTCAAGCCAGCCATGGCCTTTTCTCCAGTTGTGGCTCACTGGCTTGTTTTCCCTACTCCATTGCTTATACAGAGCATCACACACAATGGCAGTAGGTTCCATTTTAAGAGTCTTTGGTTAGTTACACGAGGTTTGACCACTCAGTTTCTAACTGACCAAATGTTTTTAGTCAGACTGGCCATAGCATTTGTTCCAATTGTGCCTCACTGGCTTGTTTTTCCCTACTCCACTGCTTATGCCGAGTACCATGCACACTATAGCAGTAGGTTCCATTTTTAAATTCTTCTTTGGTATGACCCGACTAGGAGTCAAACTTGATTCAGACAGGGAGTTCCAGACCTCCTGGATGCAATGCTGGTTCACGGTTTATCCACTATGAAGTAACTAGAGCTACCATATGAGATATTTTAATTTCCTTCACTTTCATCAAATGCAACCTCTTTGACACACATCTGGTATGTGATAAAATCAGTCTCTCATTTACATGAAACAGTATTCAAATCACCAATCACCATGCAGAGCTGGGGAGATTATTTCCCAAGAGGTTGAGTTAATTTTCCTAATTACCATTACTTTTGGTAGACACCTCTCTCGTTGGCTTTTTCTCTCATATCTAGATCCCTTTGTATCGACTACAAGTACATATCACAATAGTGCATATACCGTGAAGGAAACACAAGTTGTCTAGATGAATTTAATCAACCAATGTTAGTACAAACATCCTAGTTTTGAGTCAAAGATATGTACAGTATATTGAATAATACTGAACAACCACATAAAATAATTCAACAATAGATTGAGAATGATATATTATCAAAATTTAAAATTTTAAGGCCTAATCCTCTCACCTTAACTGTTCCAAATCTCGTAGCCTACTTACTTTAGCCATTCCTTCAACCATCTAAAATCCATCATTATCCAGACACAACCTCAAATTATTGCTTCAGGGTGAGTATGCAAAACCCTAATGTATTATCAGAACACTTGAAGTACGGTACCTACTGTGTTATAAGCTTTTATATGAACTTGCTGTCAAAAAAAAGAACTGTGCCAATTGAGAATTTCTGTGGACTACTACAAATATTATAGTTTTATGGTGAGACGATTAGTCCTTTAAACAGGTCAGAGGATATGAGGAACAAAGATGACTTACATAGGCTATATACTTTCTTTGAAACCCACTTGACTCTATCAATTGTATCTCAAATGGCCTAACAAAAATTCTATTGAAAACAAATTATGCAAATTACCATCATCTTTGAAAGGTACAGCAACAGTTACAATGTGTTATTGTAATATAAAAGTGCTACCAACAGAGACATGCTGTCAAAGAGATACACTGATACCACAGCAATTAATAACATAGCAAACCAACATATTTCACTATTTATTTAGACTACAACATATTCAATTTCACCCACAAATATTTACAAAGCAACAGCCAGCCCTCTCATTGGGAGCAAAGGAAACATGTGCTGCATGAAACTAATTTCAACAGGATACTATTGCTTCTCAAAGATTTTAAAACAAACTTTGGAGCAATTAAGTTTGATGAAAACCAGTGAACTGCTGCCAAGCTTACAGAGCAATATGACATTGCAAAGTTGTCACCGTGGTGACCAGCAAGTGATCACAAAACAAAGTTTACATAATATAGGGCGATAGAAAGGTCATCAAAGCAAACTAAATGCCCAATGTTACAAACTTTTATCTTTTAGCTATAACTGTCAGAAAATGTTATTTGCTGGCACCACCTAAACCTTGTTTAAGGTTTTAAAGCATTAATGGCCCTATCCCTAGTCAAATTTCAAAAGAAAAAACAGCAGAGATCATCTATCATTTATAGTCAGGAAGCACTGTTTTGAGTGGTACTGCCAACTTCATTAAGACCTAAATATTACTGTTTTCATTGCACAGCCTTTTACACATTTCACAATAGCAATACAAGCAGCTATACTTAACACATCGCAGGGTAATCAGTTGGGCAGGTGTAGACTGCCAGAATTAATAGGCCAAGCGTATATAGAGACTACAACTGGTTCATGCACAAACTTTAAAAGGTTGCAGGGTCAGCATCAACAGAAAACAAATATGCCACTTATTGTGACAGGATATTTTAATATTGCCTTTTAATTTTGCTGAAATACAGAAAGGCCTTTATAAGCCAGACACTTTCTTTTAATTGAATAGAAAACTGTATTTTTGAATTATGTAATTTAATTAACATACGTAACATATATACACCCTTTAACACAAGGGGTTTATGAATTTTTTCATTACTATTGTTCAGGTAATTTTAAAGTAGTTATCATATAAGACAAATTAGTCAATGCAAATGTGATAGGACACTTTTATAACATGCTGCAAAAGATTGCAGAACATGGTACAGTAGAAAAATCAGTACACAATCCCTTTTCAATTACAGAGACATTTTCAAATACATATAACATATATGCATATGCAACACCCCACCCTACCCCTCCCCAAGACTCTTAAAAAGGAAAGGGAAAACAATAGCCAGTGAGCCACAACTGGAAAAAAGGCCGTGGCTAGCTGGACTTGAACCAATAGGTTGGAAACTGGACCAAAAATCTCTAACTAACTAACCCTCCCCATGAACATCATCTCCTTCCCACACAATGCACAACCCTAACCCACAGATTTGAGATTTCTTTGTTACACTTACCTGTAAAGATTCTTTGGCTGCTTCTGCACCTGCTCTTGAGTCAAAGGTGACAAAACCTACAGGCTGTAGAAATAAAAAAAAAAAAAACAGAGTAGTTTGTTATATTTTTTTTTTTGAAGTAAACAACACATTGATCAAATGGGAGAGGACACCGCACCCTTGTCAACACCCCTTCCCTCTTTGACCTCTCCTCCCCAGGGCAGCCAAACTCCTACAGTGATGTGGCTTCCATATTGATTTCTCTGGTTGTGGCCACTTCAAGGTTTACACATAATTTGTAACCATTACCTCCATCCAAACCAAAAGCCAAAAGGCTTAGTGATTCGATCCTTGCCACTGAAAAACCTTTTATCTTTCAAATTGACAGTGTCTGATAGATTTGTCTTCATAATTTTGGCACAGAATGTCAAGGATTCATTTAACAAAGATCAAAATACAGTTATATCATGTTGATAACCTACAGATCCCAACAAGCACTGACCCCCAGTGACCCAAGATGACTTTTGACCTTAACCAAAATCAAAAGGGTTCTTCCATTCTCTCATGAACTCTGAATACCTGACATGACTTCTGGTCTGTACCCAAAACAAGATGGTTCTTACAGTGTTAACCAGCCATTTGAGAGGTTTTTGAAGTTTAACCTCTGGTGACCTGAAATGACCTTTGACCTCCACAAAAAACAATAGGGTTCTTCCTCTCAACATGACAAATCCTTATACCAAATATGAAAGTGTCAGTCAATCCTATCCTGAGATATCTTGCTAACAAGCCATTTTCGACAATTTTGCAATCTTATAGCAGGTGACCCCAAATAACCCTTGACCTCTACCAAAAACAATAGGGTTCTTCTTCTCAACATCGCAATTCTATATACCAAATATGAAAAGTATCGGTAGCTCCTATCTTGAGATAGAGTGTTTACCAGCTATTTTGGACGTTTTCACAATTTTACAGCAGGTGACCCCCTTTGACCTCTACCAAAAAGGGTAGGGTTTTTCCTCTCAACATCACAAATCTATACACCAAATATGAAAAGCGTAGAACATTCCTACATTGAGATATCGAGTTTACAAGCAAGTGTAACAAACACACAGACATATCCACACACACACACGACATCATCATCACATAGATTCCTTGCCTGCCTATGGCAAGGAATCAAAAGTGGGTATGTTAAGAAATTTTACAGCTGGGCATGGGTTCTGAAATTTACTAACACCACTCAGACTCAATGGCATCATGAACAAGGTCTTGCCTTCAATAACAGACCCTTCTACCAGAAAATACAACACGTGAGAAAGAGTTTTGGTATGCATTGCTTTTGGTCATAGAGATGCTATTGACAAAAACAATGTGAACCATGACTGTGAACTCTATCCCATGAGTCTTTGCAAATTTAGGATCTAAGTTATATATATTGGCTATATGCTCCTACCATGCAGTTTTAACCGACACCAATGTGCAACCTTCAGTTGTCAGTGTACCGTTATAAATATATCTATTACAGCATAAACTGTGAAAGCTTTAGTTCTGGGATATCAGTTCCAGCATGGAAGGTTCCAGCAAGATCTCAAAACACAGAAATATACAAGACTGACTCAAATACCCCCTTGGCAGCTCATTTGCTGCCTTCCGCACACATACATTCTCAATGAGTAAGGTTGTCTGTCGCAAGTTGACACCTTTCATCCTTGCGTGTCATGTAAACAAAGTTTTTCAATAGTTGTCACAACTGGTGCCCATCAGAAATAAAAAAAAATCTTGATTAATTTTGCACATGTCTCAGGTTACTCTATTGACCTTAAGACTAATTGCCTGTCTACTTTTCCTTATCTTTCTTCTTCCAATGGTGAGGGAGTGTTTCAACAGTTCAACGGTCCAGTATCTCCAGATAACTTATCACATCTCTCCACTTAGCTGTCACCCCTAGCCATCATCAATGCAACGATCAAGTTCTGTGAATTTTACAGCTAAGATGCTATCCCCTAACTTGCCTTGGGACAATATTTTGAAGCAACATGTGAAACTGTCTTGAATAGTGAAGAAATATTCAATCACTTATTCAGGATTATCTCCAGTTAAGAGTGCCTTCACTGACATTACAAGCCCCACCCCTTTTAGCTTTTGCTGGGTGAAAACTAATATAGCTGGAAAGTGGCTGATACCCACAGGTTACCGAGCACTAAAACATGACTTTTGCACTGCAGGGGGCGTGGCTTACCAGGTGCAGATCCAAAGGGGGCTTCTACACCCTCATTCCTCCCTTTTTTGCCATATCAACAATAAAACAGAGGGGAAATTAGCAGTGCAACTCCCTCACAACATTGCTTTCTCTTAAGTCCACCCCCAACCCCCCTCCCCTTTTAGGAATGTCTAGATCTGCATCTGCTTACCAGTTGTGACATCACACAAAAGCACTTTATATCACATGGGCACACATAGCATATCAGGCTTTCATGCACCACTACTGATGATAACAATGGAGAACACACAGCCATTCAGTGGGCCACCATTTTATGAAGTGGTGAATCATTTCCTATACCAATGGCAGCTGCCATTGTCATAACATACTGGTGGCCCAGGGGAGATATATTCTCACTTCAACAGCCAGCTAACAAGCTTCCATGCATATCTGGAAACTACTGGGAATGGGGAACCTGGGATATTTGTGATGTACAGTAACTAATGAAGGTCCTGAGGGAAACAGAACATTACAGTATGCTTAGCAGGCTGGAAACAGACATGCTCTAGATTAACTGTGTTGCATTACCAGCTGTGTCTGGTGGTTTAAATGGTATGAGACTATCACATTGAATTAGAAAGGAGGAATTATCAGTCCAACTTGTAGAGAGAGACATCTAAAAAACATGATTTTGGAGAGATTTTCCCATGCTTCTCAATATATTACATGGATTGTGAGTTTTGACCTCAGTTTTCTCTGAAAGATTCCATACAGATTTGACCACTTCAAATCTTTGTCATAAAATGTTAACTACTATTTCTAACAAGTTCCACATTCAGTCCACCCAAAGCAGCTAGTGAACATAAAATGACCTCAACAGTTTTTTTTCACCCTTTTTTCACCATTCTTGTACTCTCTACAGATTCTCAACATATTTGAAACAACTTGTTGGTCAAACAATTTCCCCCAAAACCCTCCTGGTATGGGAATCTACAAGCCCAGATAAAAGTAAATAGGAGGTAGGAAGGGCAATGTTGATTTAGCTAGGAAACCCACACATTGTACCAACAGGGCAGTTTACACATTTGCTCCCCCTACCCTTCTAGGTGATAAGTATTCAGGATGGATAGAGCTCTTGAATCTGGTACCCCACCAATCTCCTTGTCTTGAGGATCTACAAGCTCAGGTAATTTAAACAGGGGGCAGGAGAGGCATTCCCAATGAGAAGTATCCAGGATGGAAAGTCATCAAATCTGTTCTTCCCCCTCATCCAGTAACACCATGCACATATCGCTCTTATCACTTCTACATTTGAATCTCTCTAGCAGTCACAATTTCTCACATGTACATGCAATTGTTGGCAATTGTTGCTTAGCCATCTAACTCCTAGTCTGAATATTTTGAAACACAAGCACAAATTCCCCAAACTTCCTGGCGTGGTAGTCGATAAGGGACGATACTTACATCATGTTGCTCTATGGATACCATTTATACCCATTTGGCAAACCCTACCAGCAGAGGGCGCCATACATCCTGTAACTTCCTACTATATTTGGCATGCTTTGAACCGGACCAAACAAGACCAAGTGTGTAAGATATAGTAGCAAAAAGTACATTCTGAAGCTTTTGTTTTTATTAATACTTAAAAAACACTGTTACAGTAATACCCATGTTAGATAAATGGAAGCCCCATTTTCCATGATGCAACCTTCACAATAGAAAAATGAGAATATCAAGCAGAAACCAGACTTACCCCACCCAAAGGTTGGGTTTTGAACTGCTTGGTGGGAATGGATTACAGTAAGGACTTTTTTATGTAATGCTGACATTTATTGTCTCACCTTGACCCCCTTTTCCCAGTCTATACTTCATGGTATATTTGCAAATCATTACAAGGGTATCTTTTAGATGTATACTCAAGTAAATACACAAAAATTTGAAGAACTCCCAGTACCCCACCACCTGCAACAACCAGTTATGGTCTTTCAAAAACAACAAAGAAGCACAAATAGTGCAGTGCAGTGCAGTGTTTGACAAATATGGTATCATAAAATACTGGATTGTTCAGTATTCCTTAAACACTGCTTCCAATAAACCCACTTTATCATCTAGAAGATTTGAAATAAAATGAAAAAGAAAACTGATAAGATCGTGTTAAATGAAACATATAGTATGCATAGCTGACAATCTGCCTCTCACAAAAATCCTGTAAAAGACACGCTTGTTGATAATTCCAGTCAATACATCTTACTCTAAAACCAGGAAATTACAAACTCATTCATTCCACTCGTCCAATCACACTTTACTTATCCTTCTATCATTCTCTGCTCTTGCAGAATGAAGATACAAAAGACTGGAGAGACTTGGACCAAGCAAAAATTTTAAATTGCTTGCTTGTTTTCACAAGCCAGGTTTGGAGGACTGATTGTTGAAGCAACTCAAATTTCAAAGCAGACACCTGCCACATGGCATCAACGATAATCTAATGAAGGCAACCACACACTCTTCTTGGCTACCATCACATCATGAAGAATTAGTGCAACGTAGGTTCGTCAATTGCTAGCAACATTATTCTCAATCCAAAGACTTCTCTTCCAGTTTCTGAAAGAAAGCCTTTCAGGAAGAGGTATATTTTCCAGTGATAGCAAAAAGGTTAATTTGACAACACTTGTAAGGTTCATGGGGATTTGTCATGAAATGATCAACTAAGCATGCATTCTCTTCAATTATTGTACTTATCTTAAATTAGATTGCTCTCAAACTGTAGGTTATAATTTATACACACCAAACTCATTGTAATCATTCCAGGGTTTTGATCATGTAAACACGATGAACACTAGCAATGACTGCCAGGCATTGCAGGTTCTGATAACAAGCAATTATAAGATGACAGATATGTAGTTTGTGTGTGTATGCATCTGCGAGGAAGACAGAGTATACAGAAATAATTGCGAGAATTTTTACAACCCTGCACAACAGAAGGTACAATGGGCCCAGTTTTGCTACACCATTTTTTCATGTTCTCTTTTTTCAGGATATATTTTTTTCTTTATTTGAATTTTTTTCTTGTTCACATGGTAGCCTGTTGACCTAGATGGGACAAGCTTCCAGTGAACTTCTGTTGTGATCATGTATATCATTTCTTCTGTCTTATTATCTTTTCTTTTCTTTTGTTATCATTAATGTGTTGTTACTGAAAACTACCAAAGTGGAAACAAAAAGTGTATCAATTGAAATTAGACAGTGGAAACAGAATCAAGGTTATAAAAGTGCCTTCAGGACTTAACTGCCAAAGACATTTCCACAGTGAATGGATTGTCCAGTAGAGGAGATAAGTAGGAGTGAAATTGATTCATCTTACAAACTAAATGGAATGATTTAACTCTTTACTAAACACTGGAACTTCTTATGCATAAGGCATGCATACTGATAATGACACTGCACAAAAAATATGGTCAATCTGTTAACATATGCATGTATTCCAAGATTTACAACTATTCTTCAAATTTGCATATGTGCATTTGGGGAACCATATCCATATCTCATTGTTCAGCTGCGGTAGCCTAGCTGCCGGGACTGCACCAAGTGTGCTGACTTCATGGGTACACACTACATGGAGGTGGCCAGAGCAGGGCCAGAGGAGTCCATGAATACCCGATGGAATTCTGGAGATTTCTTTTCATAATGGATCACAAAAGTGAAATTTAAGATGCTACAGTAAATGTTGCACCATGCATTTGAGGATTCTTAGCACGGACTTATATACATGGACAGAGCATGTAACACGTACATCCTATCCGTAGATGGTTGCCCGCGACTGTGACAAAAAAGGTGCACCAAGATGGCCGCTGGTGTGGTACACCCCTTAGCTGATTCTTTTCTCTTTTTCAACAAAAACCAGAATGCAAAAATGCATTGAGGTTTCGATGATACATAAATGCTCTTTTCAATAAAATGCTACATTTCTTGTAACAACTGGTGACCCAAAATAGCCTTTGTCTCCACCTGTAAGTGACTGGTTTTTCTTTCATACTGTGCCATAAGATATTCTGCAAACAAGGTTTTCAGAGTTTGATGCCAGGTGATACCAGATGACCATTGACCTCCAACAAAAACAACAGGTACAGTACTTTCAACTCACCATAACACATCCACATACTAATTGGGAAATCCATCCAAGTTTCCTACCTTGAGATATCCCATTTTGACAAGTTTTTCAAAGTTTGACTGATCATGACCCCAGATGTCCTTTCACCTCCACAAAAAATAACCTTATACAGACCATCTTCTCACCATAATTCATTTACATACTAATTTTGAAATCCATCCACCTTTCATACCTTGAGCTATCCTAAACAAGTTTTTCTGAGTTTGACCCCTATGACCCCAAATGACCTTTGACCTCTACCAAAATCAATAGGGTTCTTCCTCCCATCATAATGAATCAACATATCAAGTTTGAAATCAATCCAAGCTTCCTACCTTGAGATATAGTGTAAACAAGAAGTTCGGAGTTTGACCCCATGTGACCCCAAATGACCTTTGACCTCCACCAAAATTTATTGGGTTATTTCTTACATCATAACGCATCAACATATCAAGTTTGAAATGAATCAAAGTTTCCTACCTTGAGATATAGTGTAAACCAGGATTTCGGGGTGTGGCCCCATGTGACCCCAAATGACCTTTGACCTCCACGAAAATAAGTAGGATTCTTTCTTACATCATAATGCATCAGCCTATCAAGATTGAAATGAATCCCAAGTTTCCTACCATAATGAATGTATCATCATGTAAACAAGGATTTCAGATTTTGACCCCATGTGACCCCAAATGACCTTTGACCTTCACGAAAATAAATTGGGTTCTTTCTTACATCATACCACATCAGCCTATCAAGATTGAAATGAATCCAAGTTTCCTACCATAATGTATCACGTAAACAAGGATTTCAGGTTTTGGCCCCATGTGACCCCAAATGACCTTTGACCTCCACGAAAATACATCGGGTTCTATCTTACATCATAACGCATCAAAATATCAAGTTTGAAATTAATCCAAGTTTTCTACCATGAGATATCGTGTAAACAAGGATTTCGGGGTTTGACCCCATGTGACCCCAAATGACCTTTGACCTCCACGAAAATAAGTAGGGTTCTTCCTTACATCATAATGCATCAGCCTATCAAGATTGAAATGAATCCAAGTTTCCTACCATAATGTATCATCATGTAAACAAGGATTTCAGATTTTGACCCCATGTGACCCCAAATGACCTCTGACCTTCACAAAAATAAATTGGGTTCTTTCTTACATCATACCGCATCAACCTATCAAGATTGAAATGAATCCAAGTTTCCTACCATAATGTATCACGTAAACAAGGATTTCAGGTTTTGACCCCATGTGACCCCCCTCCACGAAAATACATCGGGTTCTATCTTACATCATAACGCATCAAAATATCAAGTTTGAAATTAATCCAAGTTTTCTACCATGAGATATCGTGTAAACCAGGATTTCGGGGTGTGGCCCCATGTGACCCCAAATGACCTTTGACCTCCACGAAAATAAGTAGGGTTCTTTCTTACATCATAATGCATCAGCCTATCAAGATTGAAATGAATCCAAGTCTCCTACCATAATGTATCATCATGTAAACAAGGATTTCAGATTTTGACCCCATGTGACCCCAAATGACCTTTGACCTTCACAAAAATAAATTGGGTTCTTTCTTACATCATACCGCATCAGCCTATCAAGATTGAAATGAATCCAAGTTTCCTACCATAATGTATCACGTAAACAAGGATTTCAGGTTTTGATCCCATGTGACCCCCCTCCACGAAAATACATCGGGTTCTATCTTACATCATAACGCATCAAAATATCAAGTTTGAAATTAATCCAAGTTTTCTACCATGAGATATCGTGTAAACAAGGATTTCGGGGTTTGACCCCATGTGACCCCAAATGACCTTTGACCTCCACCAAAATCAATAGGGTTCTTCCTTACATCATAACGCATCAACATATCAAGTATGAAATTGATCCAAGTTTCCTACCATGAGATATCGTGTAAACAGGGCTTTCAGGTTTTGACCCCATGTGACCCCATGTGACCCCAAATGACCTTTGACCTCCACCAAAATCAACAGGGTTCTTCCTGACATCCTAACGCATCAACATATCAAGTATGAAATTGATCCAAGTTTCCTACCATGAGATATCGTGTAAACAAGGATTTCAGGGTTTGACCCCATGTGACCCCAAATGACCTTTGACCTCCACCAAAATCAATAGGGTTCTTCCTTACATCATAACACATCAACATATCAAGTTTGAAATTAATCCAAGTTTCCTGTCTTGAGATATTGTGTAAACAAGGATTTTGGTTTTTGACCCCCTGTGACCCCAGATGACCTTTGACCTCAACCAAAATAAATAGGGTTCTTCCTCTCAGTATGGGGTATCTGTGTACCACGTTTGAGAACTGTCAGATCTTCCCTTCTCAAGATATCGTGTAAACAAGCAAAGTGTCACAAACACACACACATACACACACACACATACACATGCACATACACACACACGCCATCATGAATGCATAGGTTTCTCTTTTCATCGAAACCAAAAATCATCAATTATCCTACCTCCTCCTCCCCCCCCCCCCCCCCCAGGGAAATGGAGCAACAGTGAAAGTGTGGGGGTAAAAACAATTTACCAAAGTAAGTGAGGGGTAGGGGGAAATCATGTTGCCAGCCAATGATTATTTTTACATTGAAAGGTAACGGTGTAAACTTAGAATTAAGTCTGCCAAACAGTAGGAAAATCTATACATCTACCATCAATTAGCTAGTTATTTAGTAAGGGATTTATAGCAAAACTTAATCTAGTTTAATTGCATCGCAGCACCCACAGCATTTTTTCTGACTGTGAGGCTGTGAATTGTTTTCCGTACTCTACTACTTATGTGGAACATCACACACAGTGGCAGTAGGTTCCATTTACCCATTCTTTGGAATGACTCGACATGGGAATCATGCTTCCTGTATGCTCATGCTCTACCACTAGAGCGAACGAAGCAGTCTTGATATCCACTGTCAGATTCTACAATTATCTAAAAACCAATTTAATCCAGACTTCCAGAATACATATACCATAAATCAAAAAGGCAATACTACACACTAAGATGTACTTTGTACTACAGAGATACACAACCTTTACAATTGCTGTTGAATACTTGCCCAGGAGTAAGAATAAATTCAATCAGATAGACAATACCAGCAACTTGCCAAGTCTTTCGTTATCCATAATTGTGCATTGTGGGAATAAACAAAGTAGAGTAAGTCTGCAAAATTATCTACTGATATAATTAAGTCTGCAAGTTGGAAACCTATATAAGCCAACTCACATTATAAAATTTAATGATCTACACAAAGGTTTCCTGCATTGTTGGAGCTGGGGTGGAGAGAGCTAGGAGAAAAAGTCCTCACACACCTTTTATCACTTCAAATTAGGCGTTCAAATTACACCAACTAGTGTCTTTACATCCATTAATTCCCCCAAACTCACTGGAAAAACCAAGAGTCAAGGTACTATGTTCCAAAACTTTGTGGTGGCAAGCAGTGGCGCAAATCTCTGTTTGAGAGTGGGGGGCGAAAATGCTTATGATGTGCCCATGAATATTAAACTGTGCACATGTGGCGGGAACCGCAAGCGCGAAGCCCCTAAGGGCCTCTGGTGGGATCCAGGGGCAAAGCCCCTGTGGGTGTCCAGGGGGCAAAGCCCCCAGAAGCTCTTATGTTCTAGCATTTCCGAAGCAAAACTTTTGAACGAAAAAAAATGAAAAAAGGTGACCATATTTTTAGGTCTACCCAAATTTTGGGGGCCAAATTACGATTTGGCCCCCCACTTTTTCACTTGAGGGGAAAAGGCCCCCCTTGCTCCCCCCCCATGGGATTTGTGCCCCTGGTGGCAAGTAAGAATTGAGGGGGTGCCCTTCTGGTTGCTGTACTGCCATTCTGTCACAATGCAGACCTGCCAAAAGATTACTGCAGATAAGTATGGTTTTTACAAAATGTAAGTAGTAGGTAAGGAGAGGCAATGCAGATACCAGGCATGTAGCCAGGACTGTGTCATGGGGAGGGTTTTGGTGTCATGGGGAGGGGCACGATATGAGGGGAAAGTCAAAGGATAAAGAGAAGAAACCGCTAATTTGGGGGTTTTTTTTGCTTTGCAAGGATAGGTCATGGAAAGGTTCTAACCGACAAAACCATCAAATGGCTACGCCACAGGTAGATGCACAGCACCCACTTGGGCCAATATTTCAGCAGCAAAATGAATCACAACAATTAAGAAGCCTACATCTTGAAAAAATACTGCAGGCACCACTGGAATTAAGGAAAAGGTGACAAGAAAAAAAAAAACAAAACAAAACAAGCCCCACTGAGCCAAACATTTCGTTAAGTGTATGAAAGAATCCCTTTTTAAGCATTCTGCTGAGAGGCCAATTTTCAATTTTTTCAAAGCCTCAACCTAGACTTTCATCCTTGAAGGGCTAATCCTCTCAAACTACAATTTTTGTAATAGTCCACAGAAATCCTTATTTGGGACAGCTCTTTGATTGACAGTTAGTTCAAAACATGCAGAGTCTGAAGCTCATATTACACAGTATGTATCATTCTTTTTACCATGATAGGTCAATAAATTTGTGTTGTACCTTATGTATGTGCCAAAAGTTTTGTACGCATGTGACCATCTCAAGGTACTGATCGACTCAAAATAGAGTCACTATAGCCTAGAGTACTGCAAATGAGCGCATTTTGATTGCACATTGGAGTCTGCTCTCCCTACACAAAGCATTAAAGCTGCATGAGATTGTGTATAGATCAGGGACAATTTAAGACAGTTGTGGGAGGGTGTGTAATTAAGTAGGTTAGGAGAACTAGAACTGTTTTGGATGAGAGAATCAGGCTGTAACTATATACTGGTGTGAAGTTGACTTGAATTCCCCAACAAAACTTGAAAACATTTTCAAAATTTGATTGCAAATCATTGACATTGGGTGTTTAAGCACAAAGCAATTACCGTATTTACTCTATTAAACGCCCCCTCTCTAATAAACGCCCCCCCCCCCCAACTTTTTCGTCACATTGCATAAAGTGAAATTGTTAATTCCAAAGACAATATGGTAAAAGGAAAATGAAATAGTCCTGCCTTGAAGCCACGAAATCTCCTAAAGTCCCATACTGTATCCTGAAGTAAAAGGCATGTTTCTGCAACTAATTTCTGTTGATATCCATCACGCTATAGTTTGGTTACCGGTCATTGGGGAGGAGCTCACAGCTGATTGTGAAGCTGACAACCGAATGGACAAATATGTCATATGTAGCAGTTTATCAGAAGTCACATAAATTTGACTCTAATAAATGCCCCCCTTAACGAAAATTTCACGCCCCCGAGGCGTTTAATAGAGTAAATACGGTATACAAGTACATTAATCTCAATTTACAAAGTTTTCAGTCATACTTACCGACTGACTTTTCCCTGGTTTACTGGTAACTTTAAGAAGTGAACCCTCGTAGCCCTGAAGGAACAAAAAAACAAGACAAAATTTTTATGAAAGCAAAAATGCATACATATATATACCATTTCAGGAAAAGGGTATCATTTGTGTAAGGAATTCAATGTTAAAACCGCAGGCTTTCAGTTCAAAGCCACTTCAACACCTTGTAACACAACGCTGCAAAGCTGAACCAAGGAGTTGTCATAAATCCCTGGCTGAACTGGTATACATCAAAATATGCTTTCAACTTTAAATGACATATTCCATAACTATCTGGGTTACATTGTAAAACTACTGGGTGTTTTAAGAAATGACACCACCAAATTGCAGTCCCTCCAGATCTAAGGAATGCATTGTAGAGTTTAATGTACCATGCCAAATCAAATTTATGACCTATTAAGTATTAAACACTCTGGCTTCCTAATGTTTACATTTGTGTGTCTATAAATACATTTGAACCATTCAATAAGCAATAGGGGGTATCAAATGTCACTTCCCCTGTACAGTGTTAGCTTCATGGTAAGAGAAACATTTGCAATTCCAAAATAATAAATGTTTTCAACAAACACTTGCCTTCAGGGAATAATGACTCAATTGTTTTCAGTGTATATTGTGCTTGAATACCAATTTTTAAATAATAATTGTATCAAGAGCCTGGAGTTATTTCATAGAGTCAAATGAACCTGCTGTTTTTGTTGAAAGATTGCTTTCAGGGTATCCTGCAGGGTAGACTGTTGGCATATATATATTTAGTTATACACAAAGTGTCATATTGGTACAGCCTCATACAGGACCCAACAAATCATTGACTAGCTAAGCAGAAGCATACTCTGTACAATGAAATGCACTATACTGTGCCATTGAGAATTAAGTGTTCTGTTCATACTAAGAATTAATAACAATGTTGCCTCATGACTGTCTTTTACTGCAACCACAGCAAATTAATATAGAACTTTTTTCAATACCTGTAGATTCTACCTACACTGTACAGGTATAAAAATCATATTTAGTATTTATAGATATATCTACACATTTGCATTTTGCACTAATCACTCCCTCAGATGTTACTGCAACATCAGCCATGCAGTTGCATCTACTGAGCTAGAACATCATGTCTCTTGTCTTACACCAATATATGTACGTACGTATGGACCATAAGTACTATATACATGTGAAGCAGTTACTCTTTCTAGTTATTCAGTCTATTACTGCAAACGTTCAAGGTTTAAACACAGAAAGCTTGATCTCAACTACAAGCCATTCTCTTTTGTATAAAGACAATGACACGGTACAAAACAATTTTCATCTGTGTGATGAAGTATACCTTTGCCCCGGTCCTAACTTACCCCTCTCCCCTTCCCCTAAGACCCCCACCACACCACTGAGTACTTTTCACTTCAAACCAGTAAGTGAAAGAAACATAAAGTTCTGTTATGACTTTTGTCCTGGTTCCAGTGATTTGTGACACAAACTTCACATATTTTGCCAAAACAGCAGTTACATAAATGTCACTCCAAACCATAATTTGCAGTTCTGATTACCACACCAAAGTGATGCCTTTTTTGAATCTCATAATGCACTAAGCATAGTCCTACACTTCTAACAAACATCGCCCCTTTACCTTCAGTTTATTTTTTCATCTCTGCTATTTGAGAGTAACAAAAGTCAAGTTGTACGAGATGGATACCCTTCCCTTCTCCAGTTTTCGTCGGTAGCCTCTATTTAAAAGCCCTCAAGACATTAAAGCCCCAAAATCAATTGATAAGTGATAGAATTCAAGGTATGTGAAGAGCCATTAGTGACATGTGACCTGTACTACCTCACAGGTGAAGTGGACGAGAAAAACAGAAAACTACTAGAAAAGGCTCTCTTCGAAAATGATACTGTAACCAAACAGTTCAAACCATACCCTGAAGCAAACTACACAGAAATGCACTTTGCTCTGAATGGGGAATTGTTAGCAAGTGTATATAAAACTGCATGCCAAGCTGTATGGGAACTTGAAAAATATATCACACCTTTATTTCCTTTCAAGTTGCAATATTTTTAATTCCACCTCAAGTCTGATTGACAATTTAATATTCTTATACTGTAGTTGGTTGAATGTTCCTAAGAACAATGAGGGTAACACCCCAACATGTATGTGTTATATAGTGTCATATTGTTCAAATACTGTTCAAGTCGTCCCATTTGGTCGCCTCTTTCAACAGGCGGTGAATACCGTGGGCATATTCTACAACCCCCAGCCCACAGGGGGATGGCTGGTATAGAGCATAAGCAAGAACACCAGTGTAGCTCAGGTATCCTGCATGTTAACACTTCCTCAATTGCAAACAGAAACCAGAATGCAAGGCATTCATACTCGCGAATGGAGGCAGTCTAACGGTTCTAGTGATATTGACAGAGTTGCTAATGTTAGCAACTCCCTGATACGAACAGGTAGTAGGTGGTGAATTTGTTATGATGAGGAGGTTTGCGCATTTCAGAAAGGATATCAGTGTTGAAAATTTATACAGATGAAACATTAGTTGTGTGAGGTGAGGGAAACAGAAATGTTTATGCTACAAGATCGACGTTTAGAAAAGTACATTTGAGTGATACGTGTATGATGTCAAAATTTACTAAACAAAACAGGTGGTGGATTGTATTTTCTACTAGATCTACAAAATAGACGTATTTAGATTGCTGAAGAATTGTTTTATTAATAATTTCCGACCGTAGCCAAAACTGTCAGAATTTCACACATATTATTGGGAGTTTTAAATATCAAAATTTCCTCACGAATGACAATTTCATTTTTTTTAAACTTCCTTAGTGTTCTCAGTATTGTTCGAGGGCAGTGCTTATTACGGTTCGGCAGTCCGGTTCGGCAGTCCGATCACCTGTATGTATATGCATCGCATGATCACCAACATAGTAAGCATATACTTTCAGATCAGAAGAGATGTAACTAATTAGCTATCATCTCGAGTGGCTAATAAATAGAGAGAGATAACTACGCAGTCTTTTATTTTGCTACTCCCTCATCAGAGATCTCTCTCTTCCCATTCCTACTATAATTGTCAACAACATAAACAGTACCGGTTTAAAATTTCTTTTTTTCCTCTTCTTTCTTTGGTTGGATAAGTGCGCAACGAGAAAGTCTTTTCCCTTACAGTACGATTGCTCAAAGGAACCATTTTAAATTTGTCTTACAAGATTGCTAAATCTAATTATGCCATGCCGCCAAGCACAGCCACCACTGAAAAGAATCTAATGTGAGAATATTTACAAAATGTAAAACAAAAAGAAACTTGGGTTGAGGTTAACTACGTTATTTAGATGCGGCTAAGCAAATAAAGCCCTACTCAAGGCCCATATTTGACTTTCCACCGAAACACATCAAACTCTAGAAATGGCCTTTTTAAGCCGCGGTAGCATTTAATATCATCAACTGTATCATATGTCGTTCGGCTGATCATGTGGTCACCGGCAAAGCAAGCGCATATTGGTAAGGGCGATTCAAGTTTCAGTTGAAACGTCTAGGTCAGAAGAAAACTATGCAGTTACTATTGCGCAATTTTCGCATCCGGGAGACTACGTTATCTTATCCGTTCTCTATTCCTAACCCTCTGTGACGGTCTTTAGTTTTGAACAAAATAGAATATAACTTAAGTTTGTCGCTCTTGTTACAGTTATAAGTTCCTTGGTCATGAAAAGAATTCACCCGTTAAATGCTTTTCTTACAACAACGCCGAAACTTTCACGTCAACAGATTGCTCGGATGTTTCAAACTGTAAGAAAAGAAGGGTAGCGACCATGTCATAAAGAACGACAGTTGACAAAAACTATAGAAAGGGCTTCTGAGAACCCCATATAGTCGCTCCCTGGTCGTTCCAAGAACCATGCAATTGAAATATCCCTGAACTAATATGCCTCATCGTGTGATGAAACAAGAGACATCCTTAAATAAATGATCTGTTTTCATGGTCAGCGCCTTTTAATTTACAAACACTACAAAGTAACAAAACCAACAAGGCACAGAATAAAAACACTGTAACAAGTCTATAAAGCGGCTACTATACTTCGCATTCGCTCGTAAAAAGACCAATTGGAATCTACCTTTCATTGTAACAACAGTGTACTATAGTGTAAGCGCATCACAGCCTACTGTACCAACTCTTCTGATGCCCAGCTGAGATGACATTTGTTTATAAGAACTGATTACATCTTCCATTACATTTATAATATTATTACATAATACAGGTGAGTGGGGGTGGCAAAAGTGGCAGGTAGAGGAAAGATGCAAATTAGATTTTGGACAGTCTTGATGTTTGACCCCTAAATTTTTAACCTTTTGGTTTAAAGGCCTGATCCTCTACCCTCAAACAGTTCCAATTCTCCTAACCTACTTACTTTAAAGGCCACTCTTTGTAAGGGTTTGAAGAATTTCTTAATTGGCTCAGCTCTTTGATTGACAGCTAATTCAAACAATGCAAGGTACCAAAGCTTATATTGCACAGAATGAACTGTTTCAGTACTGTAGTAAGAATGTTTTGATTATACATATTGAGCTTTTCTGTACTCACTCTTGAGTTAGTTAGAGTTTTAATGGCCCAGTTTCCAACCTATTGGTTCAAGTCAAGCCAGCCACGGCCTTTTTTACAGTTGTGGCTCACTGGCTTGTTTTACCTACTCCATTACTTTATATCGCACACGAACAGTGGCAGTAGGTTCCTTCTTTAGAGTCTTTGGTATGACTCAACCTGGGAAGAGAACCCGGGTCTTCCGTGTGAGAGGTGGATGCTCTTACCATTAGACCAAACACACGGTACTCACTCTGGAGTAGTAAACAGAGATTGTGTCCGGATGAGGGTGAAATTCAGTCAATTGTGAGAGGGGCTTAAGTAAGAAGGTTACAAGAACTGGTGCTATTAGAGAATTGGGCCTTTGAGCCCCTCACACAACTGTCTATGATTAATCCTCATCCAGACTCACACAATCTCAGTTTGCTGCTTCAGGGTGAGTACAAAAGACCCCTCATGTGTAATCAAAAGACCCCATCTTGTACTAATTCTGAAGGCTGAACAGTGGTGTGTAATCTCAAACAATATACTCAATGAACAGTTAGCAGCAAGTAGTTGCAGTATCTTGTTGGTAAGGAAGTTGTGGTTAATGGGGACTAATTGGGAGCTTGTTTGCTCAATAGATTAAGCAGAGATAACAACCCCTGAGATAGGTGGAGAGAGCCACAGATGCCGCTGCACTTAGTTGGGTAATGGACTTTTTTTCGACATGCAATATGTACCCTACCCTTTCTCACCCATCATTAGACCCTGATAGCCACCCTGGTTTTAGTTATTTGAGTCTCAAAGTCCTGTACTGCACCCATTGTACTAACAAGGCATTCATTATCATTTATTCATTTTTGTGTCGACTAGTAATAAATCAATTACTTTATTTAAAACTATGAATATGACGTTGAGATGCACTCCAAATTCGACCTTTGTACTTGCCCATTGGATAATCATAGCACCACTAAATTGGAAAATTTACATAGGTTTTGGAAACCAACATTTCAATTTAGAAACCTGACAATTATCTATTTTCACTGTTCAAAAGAGAAAGTGATGTTTGAGTTGTCAAGGAGAAATCTCATAGCTTTCAAAAAAGATCTGAATGATGAACACATAAAAATGTGAAGGGGCCACTTGAGACCTTAGTCAAAATTTACCATCACTTCATTTGGTTACAGTGACGTCAGTAAAGGCATTTAATAGCTCTATTAAAATGGTAGATCTAGAACTCTGCTGTTCAAAACATAAACTCATAGTAGCTATGAATAATTGAGAATGCATCATGCAAACCCCATATTGTGCCACTGGTTTCATTGTGTATTCGACAGATCAGATTAACATACCACAGAAAATTTGAACATTCCAAATGGCATTGCAATCTATCATTTAAAGAACCCATTCCACAAACCAAATCAAATTTCTTTTTTTTTTTTTATCTTTTTCTGTTACTTTCTCTAGGATACCCCTCTTGCCCCCCCCCCCCCAAGGTAGCATATTCACAAGTAACCCATATTTGTATCTATGTTGAATTTAGTGCTACTGTACATGCTATTGCCAGCAACTCTCAAGGCTTGGACTGTAAACCATGTAATCCTTTCATAGACAAATCTGAGCACCTACTGAAGGGGTGTTTAAAAGGGTCCTTCAGCCTCGTCTGATTGTCTTTTATTCATTGTTTATGTACAATTCCCAATTCCCCTCACATTCAGTGAAATTGGGGGAATGAGTATTTTAGTCTTCTCTCATCCATGATACATTGAAGCAAAGAATTTGAAAACTTAAAACTAATGGACCACAGTTATGTCTGACTACAACAAATCATCACTTGACTATTTGGATTTGTCTATACAAAGCTTGCCTAAATTTCGCTTCCTAAAACACATTCTTGTGCTTTTTATATTTCCAGTCTTCAATTACACCAAAATTTCACTTTAATTTCAAAGTGTCCAAAGTAAATTTGGCACTTTCCTTTCACATGCATCGAAGGATGATTTCTTACTGGAAATAGGCATGCAGTGAAAATTGCATTGTAAGTCAATTCTAGGGCATACGGTATAAATTATACAAGAGCTAAGTCTAGGGTAATAACATTACAATATTGTAGAGAAACTAGAAAATTATGTTATTGAAGTTTACTGTGTCAGGATTAAGAGTAGGGGAATGGAAATAAGAATACAGTCATATCAGAAATTAAGAATAGTCAAGAGATGGTTTGATTCAGTCAGGAAATATGTGGGGTCCATCAACTTTCATCTTTTATAGCCTTTGCTTACCTGCATCATGGATGATTGCATGGAAAGTACACCTGATTCCCTCAATATCGTTGAGTTAATAGTTAGTAAGGTGGAGTTTAACAGCTTAATGTCATTGATATGAAGGCTTAATATTGCATGTGGACCATAAAATTTACTTAGACAATTTATGGCTGATAGACCTTACTAATGGCTGTCATCACTGGCTATAGGCAAATTTGTCACCTGATGGAAAGACAAAATATTGAGAACTGCTTCAAAAAGTAACAACTTAAGCTGATATCCCCCTAAAAAACTGAGAAATTACACAGGTATTTCAGAATACATAATTTTTTCTCTCGACCATATGTGAGCACCCCACAATATAATCTGTGATACCGTTTTAATATACAGAATACCTGAGTTAATGCTTCTCCAGACATCATACTTAAAGGTCAAGAGCAGTCCCCTCCCCCAAAATTTACTTTGGAGCAACAGCTAAATATCACAATTTTTCTCTTATGTCTCTCCAAAGCAGTTTCACCATGCTTTGCAACCTCAGCATTGCATTCAACATGGAAGAAGCACTTACTTCTTGTGAATTTCACATCTGAAGAGAAAGTGTTGTCATGTGACTTTCCACAGCCAATCATGAAATAGGACAGTCTACTTCACTTACTCCATGTTAAGGTGACTGCTCTTGCCCTTTCACTTAATGTCATAAACAGCCATCACATACAAGATTCTTGGACATATTATGATAAATACATTCTTCACCATTTGGCCTCTCACTGTGACTTCATCTCTGTCCTCTCACCTACCAAATCCAGACATACATACTGTATAAGATGATTATTGAGGTAGCATAAAACCATTACATGCATCCTCTGTTACATGTTACCCTCCAATGCCCCTAAATTGTTTGTGACAACTGACCCAGGAAATATCAAACATAAACCATACCATACTATCATATCAACGCTGTGAGTTCATGTTATTACCCTGCTGGCACATGTATCTTTTAATCCTCTCCAATAATTATGGTGTTTAATACTACCTTTGATGAGTTATTACACTTTTGACTATAATTTATATCACAGTCTACCCTGCACATGGTTAAAATTACACATGCATGTTTGCATTTGAATGTTGTTAATAATTAGTTAGCAGTTAAACTAACACTGCATAGTACATTAATGTACTCTAGATCTGTAATCACATTGGTGAAGCACATGCAATAAAATCAACCTGACATGTATGTTTTTTCCCTTAACTATATAATTTACATCATTACTTACATGGAAAATGAAATAATATTTTGTCTTCTCAACTTATCTATTTGTTTATTGTGCCCATTTTAACATGAAACTGAAGTATGAAAAGAGCAGGAACAATGAGCACTCATTTGTGTTGATAACATAACACTCATAAATTAATCACAACATGATCTTGTTACCAGGTGAGGGTTGAGTAATCATTATTTGCAAGAGTCATGATAGGTTATATCTCTTGTGTAATGTCACCTTAGAGGGGCTCGTTGAGTTAATATCGATAACTTAATAAAAGTGTTTACTTACAACATAAAACTGCGTATAATTAGCATAACTAATCAAGTTTTATATCCAATAGTTACAGGAAAAATTTTGAATTTAATGGTGTCCTGACTAATTGAAATGCTTTTGTGTATATTTAAAAGAGCCTGGTCACAAATTTTGGAAATCAAATTAGCATGCAAAGAATTTTATCACAATTAATCCATTCAGTGTCACTAATTAATTCTAGCAATATTTTTAACTCCTCAAAAGGCATTTTACATCATTTGAATATTTGAAAGTTTGGGTGAATTCATCTTCCTTAAGTGACAAATGGCAAAATTTCTTATGTTGGAAAGCCTACAATATTTGATCAAAAGAATGCCACCGTACTGCCTTATTATGAAAACCACACAGCTCAACTTCCACAAAGTAAGTACAACAGCAGTATCAACAGAACCTGATATCGACATTCCCAATACCCACTGTGTACATTACTTTTAATGTCAGTACCAATACATTTACACATACTACTGCTGTGCCTCATGCAATTGCTTCTGTATCTGGCGTATCTTGTCCATTTTGATCAAAGTGCGACTCCTAGATTAATGGCTTACTTCAACAGTCCTCCCGATCGAGTCTGCTCTGCCATAAAAGAAACATTTCTTGAGAGTCAAGCTGCCATCCTATATTTTATAGCACACTGAATTCCCAGAGTTCAATGCTACCAGTCAATGCACAGCCATTAAAGGATGACATTAACTCAAGTTAACATCCACATGTTGAGGTTAAAAAAAGAAACTTGTTCTTCTAACGAGAATTTGGTATTATTCAAGCAATCTTCAGTAGATCACTGGAGAAACCTCAAAAGGTTTTGTAACTGTCTTGAGGGGTTTACAGAAATTAATGAAATATATAGTGTGTATATTATATGTCTATACACACTTGGGGTACTAACAGAATTACAACCACAAGGCATAGATACTTTCAAACAACTCACCATTCACACTATAAAGTACTTCCGATTTTTATTCAAATTTTGACGGCACTCACAGAATGAATAAAATTGAGTTTTTTATGGACATGCTCACCTATCAAGGAAGCAAATTTGATGTCAATATTTCTTACTTACTACATACAGTATCTTGGTGGTCATTAAGTTGGGAGGCTCCTTTCTGGGAAATTTGGGTATTTGGACCGAAATTTTGGCAGCTGAAAGGAAACTTGCATGTTTTGTGCAAGTAATATATAGGAGAGGAAATTTACCTCCCTTCCTGGGAAATAAACATTTTTCCAGCCCTGCAACTAGTGGCTTTTCACTAAGGCCTCATATGAAAGAGGATTGTATAAATATTCCTGACCACACCCTCCAATGCCCTGTTCTGTACTCAGTATATTTCTCATTAAGATTTTACCTCCATTTCTCAACAAGGGTAACAAAATGTTACATAAATTGGGCACATTGCCTCATTCCTTTTGTTTTTTCTGTCTTCTTGAATACACTACTTGTCCTTCAAATTTGAAACTGTTGGAATGTTTCAACATCGTTTCCTATAGATTTAGCATTCCCCCAATGTACACTTTATGTAAGGTATAGCAAACAGTAATGCTAAACATTCCCTGTTGTGGTGTCAAAAATAATTTACAATAGATTTAATGCAAAATCAAATTAATGTGCTGCGATGACATCACCAATTTTCCATTATGCACTAAATCTCAAGAAAAATTGCACTTTTTTGAAAATTAGCATTCTCCAACACTATATGCTATTTGTGATACATTTTAACCCCTTGGAAGAGAAATTATTCTGCACATTTTTGAGTCTATGAATTTTCTCTCTAGCAAGTCCCTTCAAATTGCCTAGTAGGTTCAATGGAGGGCATTTTTAATGACCTAAACGAAAAACAAACTGCTCAATTTAATGTGGTGGACATGTTTTTTCCACCATGAAGTCAAAATTTGCTGAGTCTCAATATTAATGACTAGGATCTGAGTATTTAAAGGGCAAGAGCAGTCACCCCAACTTGAAGTAGTTCAGTAGACTGCCCTGTTTCATGATTGGCTGTTGGGAATCATCTGACAACAATTTTTCTCTTCAAATGTGAAATTCTCTAGGAGTAACTACTCGTTTTATCTTGAATATGAAATATTCAGATACTCTGAAGAGAAATAATTAAGAGACAAATTGTGATATTTAGTTGTTGCGTCAAAATAAGTTTAGGGACTGCTCGTGACCATTAATGGCAATAAAATATTTTCAAGTTATATGTCCCAACACCACCTAAACAGTCAGTGCTCAGACTTAGGATGAAAATTTCAAACCGACATCTCCAAACCTATGGAACCAGACAGCCATGACACATAAAACCGTGTTTTCAGCAAATAGTGCATTTCGTAGGTTACCTACCAGAATATGCAAAAGGATTAAACTTTAATGAAGGCATATTTATAAGCCAGGAAATAGCAAGTGCATATTTTTGGTATTAAATGGAAATAGTGACCTCAACAATGGAATCCTATACAGAGATGTGATTGCCCTTTTGGCATTTCCTTTCTGTGACATTATAAAGCATACACAGACCAAAGCAATATAAAATCTTTTGCTTGACCTTGATTCCTCCCAAGTTGCATAACTATGCCCTAAAGCAAGTAGGAAATTGGCTGTGCCTTAATACCTCCTCGCCTTCTTAATATTCCTTAGAAAAACATTATCATACTCTTCACAAATTACACGTACTTGAATATTAATAAGTGCTTTAGTTAAAATATGTGAACAAAGGCCTCTATTGCTGACCTACTATGCTACAGTGTCCTTATAGTTATTTCCTTTAGTTCTTTTAATTCTCAGCTATTTCATTCTTGAGAGAGAAAGAAACTTAATGGAAAAAGGAAACTTAAACTACAACATCATTAATTGTGCTTCACTGGTCAAGTCAGGAGTAACAAAGCAACAGTACACAGAATACATCATGCAAATTAATAGAACAACCAATTTAACACTGAAAATTTGTGACTTCAATTGGACAGCAAGGGATTGAGATCACGCAAGGGGATTTTTGCTTTTGTCTTTTATCTGTAAATTGACAACCTTTCAGTCACGTTTCCCTACAATGGTACTACATGATAACATCTTTCTCTAACGATAGCAAAAGTACCTGTAGCTGAACAAATTGACAAAAGTGTCAAAATGGTTTGTCAGAGAGGGAATTAGTCTCACAATTACTGGGTCCTTTAAAGACTGTCATGTCAGATAGTTTTAAATTACCAATACTTTCCTATCATTTATTTTTTTCAATATCGAATGTGTTTTTAATAAATCAACCGTACTTTGTGTTGTTCCTTTCAAGTTGGAGGAAAATTTTAGAAGTCAGAACTGGAAGGTATACAACGAAAACAATTTCAGACCCTTTCCTTACCACAGGGAAGACAGAGTACACATATATAGGACTCTGCTATTAGGTTTGAGGAATGGGAGTTCAACTAGGACTCAAAGCAGAATCAGCATGTTTTGAGCAGCTGACCAACTACTGATGAACTGAGAAGAGCTCATGTAGAAGTACACCTGTTAAAGGATACATTAGATATTTAAAGAAGAGAGATGGTTACTCAGACTGATGACCTAACAAAATAATTATCACTTATTTTTATATCTTTTGCAGGGAATTTTATATTCTCAGGGGTCAGCTTCTCCCTAAAGGAAATTTGCCAACTTTTCTGGGGAGACAATTAAATATCTATCCCCAATTATTTGCTTGTTTTTGTTCCCCCCCCCCTCCCCAAACAGATTCTCCAATTAAACCCTTACATTTTGTACAATTTTCTTCAATAAAAACACAGATTTTACCAAATTTCTTCTATAAAACCCTAATTTTTAAATTTCCTCAATCAAGTCTCTTTTTTTTTTAATTTTATAATTTGAGTCCAGCTTCTTTTAGGTACAAGGTTCAGGCTAACTAACTTCCTCCAGAAGCTTTGGTTAGGATAATGTATTTTTGATACCTAAGGATGCATCATATTTTTTTATAGAATGCTTTCCCCTGACATCACAATTGGTAAGCCTGCTCACAACCAGGCAAAAATCATATTTTCTTTCAACATTCATACATGGACCGTCAACTCAGCTACAGCTACACAAGATAGCATACAGTACTACACTGTCAAAGAGAGTGGGGCTTGTGACATCAGTGAAAGTGCTCTTTATATCAGTAACCGATTGACATCCCATTTGCCCATTATCAAGTATAGACGACATGACACAAGGCTTATACTGTACACAGTGTACAGTGACACCATTTCCCTGTTTTTTGCTTTATTTTTGAAATATGTGTTCATGTTTTACTGAATCACCTCTCCTGCCCACAGAAGGATGCATTATGGTCTACAAACACTAACCATCTGTAGAGAGTCTCCTTGTGATGTTTGCTATTGATGAGAAAAATTGCTCAATGAACCGTTGTTACTGTATCATCACTCTATTTGGTACAAACGACATCTTCTGACCAGCCAAATCTTCATTTTATTCCATATTATAATCTATATATTTATTGACACCTCAGCCAAATGGAAAGGGTGAGATTTCCATCCAAAAATTTCTTCAATTTGGTGATTGTCATGTAGAGTCCATGCATTAACATGATGCATTTTGACGCCTGTGTGAGAGGTCGAAAGCAATGACTGGCATTCAATTTTGGGAGATGGTTTCAAGTTGCACCAAAATACCACCCAAACTGCTCCTCTCTGTACTCAAGGCACACTGATGTTGTTTATGGTGTAAATACAGGTCTAATGAATAATTTTGGCAATAAAAAGATACAACCAATGTTACACACTTAAAATGAATTACAATAAATCTGCTCCTTTCTGACAAAAATTAAGCAGTGTGGTAAACAGGTGAGGACCGATATAGACTTATTTATATTAAACTTGAAAAGATAAAGCTCTATTTCTTCATGTAGGTGTGCAAACAATTGCACTCTTCGCAATGATTTGAGGCAAGCGATGGTGTCCGATCCCACTCAAATGCCTAAAAATTCCAGGACTGGAGTGTAATTCATGTTGTTTGATAAAACTTGTAATACCAGGGTGTACAAATAATTGCAATTCTCACAGTGATTTGTGTCAATAACAGGGTTTTCCCTGGTTTTAGAATTGAACGTCGCGCATCTGATGCGTCCATTGGTGGATCGCCGGCCTGGGGGAGGGGTATAAGGGGAGGTGGTGTCCCCCTCCCCTTTTTGGAAATTTTGTGAATTATGCAAGTCCCTAGACGCAAAATGGTGACATTTTTGAGCCAAATTAGTCAACACAATTTTTGTAAGTTGACGCAAAAATATAAGCACCGAAACTCACATTCGTACAAATTTTGATCTACGGATAGCGGTCACATTGGCTTCCATGTCACCGTAATTTCTGCTTCAAAAGTTTTGGTTCATCGGCATGGCCTTTAATAAGCGCTGGCACCGGAAGATTTTTACCCCCGGTTGGCCGTTATTTCGCGTCCGTTGCTCACCAAAATTTACGTGATTGGGCCGGCTTGCAATATTACCAGTTTTGGATAGAAAATATTGGGAAAATTTCCGTTCGTTTGACGAACGGGATATCATTTTTGTAGGCGTAACATATTTTCACTTCAAAAGTGGAGATGTAAATCAACTGTTAATGCAATAGATTTGTTTGCAGTCGATGTCACATGCCCCAGGCTTTAATAATTTAGTTCTTAGGCCAACATCATGCTCATTCTATTTTTCTTCCCCCAATCATTTCGGAACATTTGCATTCCTTTTCTGCACTGGCCGGTTGTAGTTGCTATAATATACTGAAGCTACTCTCCTGCTTTAATACGAACCCCGTGTAGAGCAACCATTCATGATAATCTTAGAAGTAGAATCTTAGCAGTTCTGGGCAGCCAACAATTGCACCCGATTAACGTATCTTATGGTTCCTTTCGGGTATAAACATCCCCGAAATTTTTAAGCAGTTCTTGTCCAAAACTTACGTCTTGTTTAAAAAGAATCTGCAACTGAAATGCACGTAGGTCAGATCCCCGAAAAATCCACGTACGCAGAGATTTGTGATGCCGTTTCATTGTGAATTTGGCACGGGGCTCGCCCTGCTTCGCTAGCCGGCTATATAAGCATTGGCAGTGCGATCGTCGTAACACAAACTCAACGGGAAAACTTGTCTCGAAACCGAGCATTTTCACACACTAAATCACATAGGCGAAGGCGCGAATTGTGATTGGCTGGCTAGAATCAATGCAATTGAACCAATCACGATGCAGGGACCAATTTAAATTTTGAAATGGGTCGTATGCATATGATGTCACCAAGCAAAACATGATGCCTTGTTCGGCGGAAAAAACGGACACGCACGGAAGTCTACTGCATGCGTGTGCCAAGAAATTTGCTTCACGAGACCACGTGCATCACGGTTTTTTGTTTGCAATGACGTTGTATGACAACATTGCACAAGTCCTACTGTAAATAACATTACGGAAGGAATGTTGGGAATTACTTAATTTATGCAAGATAATAATCACCGGACTTCACAAGATTCTAGGAGCTACGTGTACAAAACGTCCACAGACATGTATGCTAAGCTTTGGGATTAAAAAGAGGCGAAACACTGCAGCTCGATAGTCTACTTTGTGCAGAACAGTTTGTACAGCAACTTACGCGGCGCTTTTTGCGATAAGCAAGGAAAAGACATTGAATGCAATTCTAAATCTAATTCCATGGAATACTACAGGGTTATAGCGGAAAATATCAAACGATCACTTCCATGGCAGGGGTAAAATTTTACGTTTGTGATTATCAATGCAACCAGTTTTGGCGGGAAGTTAAAGGATTGAGTTTACAGGAATTTAACGAAACTAAGGGCAAGTTTCAAGTATATTTTAACCCCTTTTTCAGTTTGCAAATAATCGGGAGTAATGATCAAGTGATTGCCAGAATTTATAAAAGCAATGGCGCACGTGGCTGCAAGCAATCACAGATTGTGTGTGTCCCAATCTTTTCATGAAAACATGTTGGGAAAACAAGGGTTCTATGACATCATACACATAAGGTGCATCGCACTTATTTTAAGTTACCTCTAAACAGCGTGATTGGTTCATTATTATGCTTTAATCAGCCAATCATACTTGTGACATCGTCAATGCAGTTTTACTGTGTAGGAAAAACATGTAGGCTCAGAAACCAACCGTCTTCGCATAGAATTCTAATACTCCCATTGCATTTTTGCTACGATCGAATTTCCCAAACTTTGGTTGTAGCCGGGCAAAACAATCGTGTCGTAAGTTTTAAGAACGAAGTAACAGGAAATATGTGGGATTACATCGTGAACTGGTGAAGATACAATGACATGGTTCGTTCGTTTGATTGATAATATCCCAAATCTGAGACATTAGCCCCGCCTCTAACCTGCCAAAGGCGGGCGTATGTGTTTTGGTAATGCAAGTCGCGTTATGCAACATAGCTGCTGTGCTCCGGAGTGAGCAAAACATTTTCCTGATACAAGCCTACGACGGCAAGTGCAGGCTAGTTAGTTATAATAATACTGTGTTGTTACTCGTTCAATAGTAGGCCCTATGGGATATACATACAGAGCTCCGACTCGCATGCAGTGGTATGTGCATGGAAATTAAAAAAGTTGCAGTTTTACAAATAAGTCAATGATTTTGTCGTTAATTGTATTAACAACAAAAGCAGTCGTTGACACAAAGAAGATAAATTATGGAGGCTAGCTGGCAGTTTTGAACATCGCGGCCGTTTTTTGAACGTCGCGGCCTCCTTGGTTTTGAAGCTTGAACGTCGCGGGCCGCGACATTCAAAACGCCCAGGGAAAACCCTGAATAAATGGTAATGTGTGATTGTATGCCCTAAAAATGCTAAGAGTGCATCTTCAAAATTGCCACAGCAGATCTGTCTCCCTGGTCCCCTTCCCCTGCCTCACCCCTCTCACAATGCTCTCAATCATGCTATTTTCCCAATGACATTCCTTGGGAAACTATTTTCCTGCTACTGTCTGTAAATGGTATGAAATCACTTCATAATCATTTTACTGTATCATTAGTGGTAAAGTGTATATTCCTGCCTTGTGCATGATATCATCTACAGTTCTTCTTTGCAGACACATGAACAATTAAAGTTACTGTAAGCTCAAGATTATCTTCAGCAGACTTATGTCAGTCAAGTACATTGCAATACAGCAATAAAACTCCTTAGTCTAGTCCTTGCCTTTTTATTAATGTCTCCAATATTTAAGAAATAATGTCTATAATCAGAACCCTGGTTCTTTTATGGATGACAATAAAGTACAGTATCTTAAAACCAACCAATGTTATATAGATCTGTCTCAAAATTTCCCACCTTGAATTTACAGCATTTATGCTTCTTAGTTTAACATTTCATGCCAGTAACCATGGAAATGAATTTTGAGATTGTCAGCCTATATACAAAAGTTGCAGCACATCCTGTATTAATGCAATGAATACCACTTCAGTCAACACTGGGAGGCAAGCTTACACAAGTAGAGCACTACTTTGAACTATATTGGCAAGTTACTTTCTCAAGATTATTTCCATTTTTATGTTTTTCTTTTTAAGCTTTTCAAAAAGGAAGGAAGAACTGTTTGAGGCGGCTTCTTTTGCAAAGCCACCACAAAGTATGGGAAAGAAAAGAGGAGCAATTACAAGTGGTTTGTTAAATTTAAGCAGAAGTCATCACTCAAAAACACTTCAAACAACAACAATAACCAAAATAATAATGACGACGATAACGACAACGACAACAACAACAATAATAATAATAATTGCAATAGTAATAATAATCAGGCCTTGGAGGGCAGTTGTTTTACGATGCTAAGTGACCACAAATGAAGGAGAAGCTGTTGGCTTATGAATTACAACTTCACGTCGGGTGGTATTTTTTTTGAAAGGCCGGTTCAGATGGGAAAACCGTAGATTGCTCTTGGATGAAAAACCCACCATACTTTGACCCGGCCAGGAACTGAACTCCAGACCTCCCGAACAACTGCCAAATCCCACAGAGTTTTTGTTATTCATTTTCCCTTTGTGAAGTTATGTCATATCAGGACTTAAAAATTGCATACCAACAGTGAATCAATGGGTAACTCCTCCTTAAAGTTATTTCACAATTATGTCAGAAAAACATTATCACATGACTCCTACAAGCCCATCATGAAGAAGGGTAGACTATTACACTTAAACTTGGGGGGACTGTATCTTCCCTTTAAGATTCACATCCTGTTTTGTGCAACAGGATAGTCAAGAATGCCAAGAATGATGACATAAAATGTGTTGAAAAAAACAAATCCTTACCCTTTGATGTAAAAGTAAAAACTTATTATCATTTGATTCAACCCTATGTAATTCTGTACAGTATACCAGTAGTGAACGGTTGTGCATTTTGTCCCATTTACTTGCAGAATGTTTTCAGCAAACATGTGTGAAATACCTTTGTAAAAGGTAAAGAGCAGCCCCCCCCCCCCCCCGCCCAAACTTGCTTTGAAGAAAACAACATAATTTTCCTCCTTTTTCTCTTCAAAGTATCTTTCATTACATTTTATGACTTTACTATTGCATATTCAAAGTAAACCAAGCAGTTATTTCTACCAAATTTCACATTTGAAGAGAAAAATTGTTGTCACATGACTTCTATACTGCCATATTCTAAAATAAAACAATTGGTACTGTAGTTATTTAATTGCTTCTGGCAACATTGTGCCAGAGTAACAAGCTCTGTATTCCCAAATTGAAACAAGTTTCAACACATATGTAACATTTAATATCTAGAGATATAAGCCTGATAAATGATAATAATATGCCACAATTATACATGTACTGTAACATACCAAAAATTGGTGGGTATTGAATACAAGCCATTTTTTTTTTTTTTTAATATTTGATAAATTTAATCTTCTTGCACTTTATCTTAACTCATCTTCTACACTATTCATATTGGTCCTGTTAATTACAAGAATATCCATAACAAAATAACACCTAAACACTACACAGCAATTTTGACTTACACTTTAAAGATTAGATACAGGGCCTTGGAAGCTTGGCCCCTTAAGAATTAAATGCCTCAGTGACACCATATAAAACATGTACCTATAAAGATGGGTATAATAGATATGCAGAAACAGCATTGCCATCATAAAATGTAACAGATTTATGTGATATACATTTTTACAGCTCATGCAATGTGACTCCAAGGCCAGATTTGAATATGTAAGTGCAACGTGCATCATAAAATAGAAATTGCACTGATGACAGTTAATAGTAAGAATCACATCATAGGATGAAAGTACTTGTAGTAAATGACTTGAAGATCTATAAATTGGTTCAAAAACTGTACTGAGCTTACAGTATTCCACAGACAAGATTAAAGGAAGACAGACTTGGCAAAAAATTCCAGAAAACTGTCTACAAACATTCAAATTACAGCTGTCTAGAAAACATGTTCATTTCCCAGAAAGGGCTAGGAGTTCAATTATTCCCAAAGGGAAAAAAGTAATATTTCCCATTATTCTTGTTGTATTTTGATGTTATAGAAAAGGTATAGAGCCTTCCAATTGCCAAAATTTCCTTCCAGATGAGCATATTTCCCAGGAAAGAGCCTCCAAGCTTCTCCACTTTTTCCACCTATGATTTAAAATACTGATTATCAGTCTATGCCCAAAAATGACTCAATAATTTTAGATGTCTAAAGTATCTGCGTAATTCATCAACAGCACAACAAGCTCTCTGAACAGAAAACTGAAAGTGTACAGTAAATCAGTGCAACATCTCTAAGCAATTTCAAAGATGAGGGGTGAATAAACTTCTGAAGCTTGCAAGCTTCAAAGTAAACACAGTAACTTTAAAAGATTGATGTGAAATCTGTACTGTTCAGCCTGTTCCACCAACTAATTGTAAAGGTAATGTAGTGATGTTCATCGCTTGCAATTGATAGCAGTATAGTATGAACCAATACATGCATCAGTTGCGTTAACTTTTTTAGTGCAGAGCATCTATCTACTCCCCCTCTAACCATACTGTACATTTAAACAGAGGATCACATGACTCACACATTATCACCGGTCCGTGTTCACAATTCAAACAATTTTCAGTTTAGTAAGATGGCTGCCTTGCAACTGTGTTTTGTGTATTTGTAGAACGTGCATGAATGAAAATACCATCTCAACTTCCTATATTTTTTTAACTTGGGGGTATGTTGGGGATTTGCAGTTTTCAGAAAATTTTTCATGTTTCTCAAAAAATGGGGAAAACTCCTGGTTTGGAAGTCTGTGAGGGACAACACCTACCTCCTACCACCATACATATACCACTTATACCTATACTTACCATTCTGACAAACTACTGAGATGATGTATGGCGTCCTTTGCTGGTAGGGTTACTGTGGTGTTGTTAGTTTGCCAGATGGTAAGTACAGGTATAACAGGTATACATAAGGTGATATAAGGTAGGTGAGGACCAAAGTAACTGTCAATACCAAATTTTTTGACAAATTATTCCACACTTCACACACAAGACCAGCTAGACTCCAAATAAACTCAAACAAGATTCTAATGGGCACATACTGTGGCTCCTTGCTGAACATATTGAGCCAAGCCATTTATTCCAGACTCCACTGGCTTACAAAATATAAAGCAATTGCTATAACTCATCATTGGAGAGTATCATTTCATTCATGGGGACCTTGCACCCAAATATACCATGAATCATCAAACTGTGAGATCTTTAAAGCTTCGTCAGTGTCTGATGCCATTGTCATACTCTCTCTTTTCATTAACATAATTTGAGTCGCCAATAACTGGATGAGGCTTAACTTCATTCTCATTAATTTTATCAAATCTTATTCCCCTTTTAAATTTGGCAATGATAAATGATGAAGTTATCTTGCATTTACAAGCAAAACTGCAATTAGAAACAGTTAAGCATGATGCATTAGATAAACATCCTACATAAGATTCCTAACATTTAAAAGACTGCAAAAAAATAGCAGCAGACACCTGCGAAGATGATAAATAAGTCCAGCATTTCACTGCAATATTTAGAGGGCGATTTTCACGTCATGATCACTTAGCAGAACTATTAGTACCGTAACTTATGTCACATGCAAGAAAATATCAGTACCTTGCACCCTCTGAATAGGAGATAGAGTTCCCTTGGCTTGGCATCCATTGGTAAACCACTAACAAAGAGAGTTCGGACCTGAAACAAAATGAAAGTAAAAAAAAAAAAAAAAGGTCAATAAATGCTACCTTTAAAACAATCACATGAAAATATAATGAACAACATTAAAATCATTGACACACGAATACAATATTCGACAATTCCCAAACTGTGGATTGCTGTACTAGACCGTTATATGACATTTTTACTCTTCTTACCGGTTCCCCCTCCCCCACCAAAACAAGGGGTTGGGTACTTTTGGAACTTGAATTCTGTTGCTCTAACAAATCTCATTTGCATTTTGTGTAAACCTTTGTTGGATTTAAGCCTTTGAAAATTGGATAGCTACAGAAATTAACTGGTATGAACAGTGATCACCAAAAAGGAATACAACCCACCATAAAATTTCACATGCCTTGAATACCGTAATACCATGCTATAACAATTAAGGAATTGGATTTGAACTAAAGTATAGTTACCATGTACTACGCAGTAACATCATTTTAAATGCTGTACCTTCCACAACTTCCTGTACAACATGATCTTAAATTATTATGCCTCACAGAGGTCATTAGCAGCCTAACTTTCTCTTGCCAATCACGAAAACAGTTTTAAGACTGTCGTTAAATAGAGTTTATTGTAGACATAAAGCAAAGTTGCTACACATGACTGCCCTCAGCTTCCCAGAGAAATATGAAACTCTTGACTAGCATAAAGCAACATGCAGACAACATATATATACATATATATATATATATATATGCTCAAAAAGAATATAAAATGGTTTCAATTTAACTATGAAATGCTAAAGAACACAAAATCACACTGACAGGAATTAAAAATGAAATTTTTAACTCATTTTGGAAATAGTACCATGACTTTGAAAAGAACAAGTGGGTACAACATCACTTGTGAAATGTTTTACATTCCCATTAAAAGCTCTACTCTCTTCATTAATGCCAACTTTGTTTATAATAACGACTAACTAACATTAAGTTTTCAATGGAGCATATCGACTACAGATGATGACGTTCAGAGATAGGTCAGATAGATTACACATGACCCTCCAAAATGCAGTTTAGGTTTACAGTAATTACAGTTGAGTTTGGGTTGTTCATTAGCAAAGATACTGCAAATAAAATAATAGCTGAAGTACTGAAATGTTGAACTTGTAGCATGAACACTGTAAAAGATATGGTATTAAATTATGGCCAATTGAAAATAGTTACTCAAAACTAGTGATATAAGAATGTCACAAGAAATCAGTGAACCTGGTATGGAACAATTACACTAAATATTGGCCAAATCAACCTTCTGATTTCAAAAATACATTGAGAGATGCGTATGCTTGGGCACAAACATACCCTTTTGAGCACTGCAAAGTGCTGAAAAGTTTGGTAAAGGTAAAAAGTTGGAACTGGCAGTTAAGTTTACATTAATAATATAACATTCCATGAATTTGGGGGCAAAGAATGTCAGTTAAGGTAGTTTTGGCAATTCAGATAGTTTTGCCAATACTAAAAAAGAAAAAATGAATTTCAGGCTAGGTTAGATAGAGTTTTACTGCCCAGTTTCCAACCAATTGGTTCAAATCTAGCTGACAACAGCCTTTTTTCCCATTAAGGTATGTCAGCTAATACTGGAAACCCAACTGAAAATGGACTGTGGTTCTGCATTTGGTATTTGATCATAGTCAGAAGTGTCCCCTTAAGATACAGGACTATCCCACAGTGATTTTTACTTCTTTTTTAAGGGGGGAGGGAGAGAGAATGGGGCTACTTCCTTTTTTGGTGGGGAGCTGTAAGTGACAGGAAAGAGATAGTTCAATATGAAGTATACTTAACATTGAAAATAGCTTCAATTCCCTTCTCAATTTGCCAGATAAGGACCATTTACACTGGTGTTTCCTACTTTATGCAACCACAAAGTTGACAAATATAACCCAGATATGACAATTTGCAACTCACTAGATGGGGACACGAAAGTCTGATGACAAGGCACTGTACTAACACTACAACTAAATGATTTCAAGTCATGCTATGTTCTTTCGACCTCTGTTTAAAGGACACTTGTAAAGTCCTCAGGGGTTTATTTTGAAAGCTTTAAGTCAGACTACATTCTGTAAATATCACTCAACAAACTTGAAACTTTGTGACAAGTATTAAATAATCCAACAGGATCTCAAAATGAAGGCTAACCAAACAAAGATAATACATCACCAATTTTACAAGTCCCTCAGTCCAGATCCCAAACATGCATATTTATGACATTTTTTAGTGTTCAACAAGCTAGGAAGTTCTCTTGAAATGGTTTATATTTACTGAGTTTTTTGATGGAGCTAATGACGACTTAAAATATTTTTAATGGATCAACAAGGCAGACAAGTATCACACGGGCAGACATTTAAGACAGACACCCATTTCAACAAACCCATGCAGTTTAGCTTTGAAGCAATGATAACTGGTTGGATCATTGTATTTCAACAGTTAGGAAGGATTCTTCCTTTTATAACACATTTGATAATGGAATTTAATAAAATGGTAGTTTTCATCCCACTTCAGCATTTATTTCCACAAAAATATTTTTTCCTTCTGACTTTATATCTGAATCAAATACACCCCCCCCCCTTCCCGGCTGGCTCCCTCTGATCCAGATGCAGCCATATTCTACAGTGAAGTCTAATAAAAGAAAACACACCAATGTGCAGTGGTGCAGCAGTTAAAATTGTACACAGTCCAAGAACACTTTTGAATTTCATGTGCATCATCAACATCCAAATTTGGAACCCAATTTTTCTGGCCTCCACATTTATATGCAAATAGGCCCAGAATGTTTGCTGTGCAAGGTGAACAATATTTTGAGGGTGTGTGTATGGTTGATTGGACGGGTTTTATGTGACACTCTGTTCAGTACATACAGTAAAATTACAAGACAGATATTAATCTATAACAGACAGTAACATGGTTTTAGAACAAGACAACATATCCTATACATTTAACAGGTTAGAAAAGGAGTCTAAAAATTAAAAAAAAAAAACAATTAATTTAAAAGGACAGGTTCCTTCCCCTTAGGCTCCATCAAACTGTTATTTAATTTAGAATAGGAGATATGGTCTGTTGTGGGTACTTGAGACTAAGTTTGGTGAAGAATTTTGAATCAATAAGTAATTCATCAAGGTATCTGATACATCAATATCCCAAGATGATAGGGAGAAAGAACAATGCACTGCTGCCAGTTCATCCATCTTATGTTTATCCTTTGAACACTAAAAAACAATGGCCACAATGACTACAAAATAACTGCTGTCTACAATAGAGAGAGATTATTTCGACAGAATTCCTGTATTGGGTCTGTAGGTACCAGCACTAAGCCTTGACATAACAAAGCCACTAAGGGGGCACAAAGAATGAAAAATTGATTTTATTTTCAAAACTCCTGGAACTGTCCTTTGAATTGAAAGAAGGGTCTCCTAGGGTATTCTGTCTCTGAATGTAAATAATTGATGAAGCTTTTAAGTCTAAGGTATTAAATTGTTAACACTGCATTACTCTCTACAGGGCTAACACATGTGCCTGCCAATAATGAACACAGGCTGCTACTGTATAGTATGCTACAAACTGGACCCACCCATTTTAAATAACATGCACGTATGCTGTGAACAGTGAATGGTCTATTTTGTTCAGGCAACAAGCCATCATTTTTTCAACCATTTCAGATCATGCATATTCAAACCCATCTCTTCTGCAGTTGCTTCTTCAATTGAGCCATTGGACTTATCATGTCATTAATCAACTCTCCCAAAACTCCCTGGATTGCAAATGTACAAGCCTTAAACATTTCTCCATTTTCACTGTTATACACGGTCACACACAGGCAGTCGCTTCCAAATTGCTTTGAAAAATCACCAAAATCTCAAATGCCCTCTTAATTCTCTTGTCATTACCTAGACGAAGATACATTTACATACATTACAAAAAACAAGGAGAAGTTCTCCCAAACTTTTTCATGATTGAATGGAATCATTCCTGATTTAGAATAATGGGATATACTAATTTAAACTGATGGCTACATTTTCCCTTTAAATTCTGTCTTCCTTTAATGTCTTCCTTTCACATTTTTTCTCCTCTTTCTGCCTCACAATTACAGATCTATGAATCTATCTCTAGGCAAGGTTGTCACCAGATCTCAGAGGAGTTGTTCCTACTTCACAGATCTTCGACTTTTCTTCCATAACCAAGTTGACAGTTAAAACAAAAATTGACGAGAAAGCCTAGTATTCAAAACCACCTGCTACATGTTTGCTCTTAAAACAAATCTCTTCAACCAATCTTCTCTGGGAAAATGTCGGAAAAACCATTTTCCCTTCAGCTATGGTGAATGTTGCCTTGATAGACCTGTATGTTGATACACCAAAAAGCAATATCAGCTCTTAGCAAAGAACTTGTACTTTTTGAGGGTAACTAGACAGCAATGATGAACAGGTGAATCTTACACATCATAGATAACATACTGCTACACCTGGAAGTCCCTCTAGCCATGGATTTTACAAAGACATTTTTTCATATTAATTAGGAGATAATTACCACAGGGCGTGTGAAATACTATACGTACTTTGCTATTTATTTCTTTGAACATAATTGAAGTTGATGAACCTTTTACAGTATATCTCCAAATTCCTAAAATTCAAATATAAGATCTGCACTTGTGCCTTATAAAGGAGATTATATTCATTAACAGAAGGGAGCCTCCCTCCCCCCCCCCCTCCCATTTTGGTCATAACCCAGCTAGATGATGCTTAAGACTTATATAAAGACGATTCCAAACCGTCAAGTTATGGATAGATTTAACCTGCCACAAATAGAGGTTATCAGCCACTAAAGGCTTAATCCCTTCCCCCTAAACAGTTCCAATTCTCCTTTCTTATTTAAGCCAAGTGTCTTAAAACTCATCCTCAATCCAGACACAATCTCAGTTCATTGTTTCAGGTTGAGTACACAATTCTTATGTGTAATCAAAACACTATCAGCATGGTACAAGCTGTGTTATATGAACTACAGTTCTCTGTTTTTTTTTGGACTAGCTGTCAGTCAATCAAAAAAGTGCATCAATTGAGAATTTTGATGGACTATTAAGAAATTTTAGTTTGTGATGAGATTTGGCTGCCCTTAATCTTTCCAATTGTTTGGTTTTCCTGTATCATTTGATGGTATATCCAATCCACTGAAGGGTTTAGAACTGCATGTAGACAATAAAATTAAAGAAGATTGTAGGCCAATGTGGCCTGGCTGAGTCCACTCATGCCCAACTTTACTAAGCCATGAAAAATAGTCTCTACAGTGGTGTCCTCACACTCAGATTTAAGTTTGTTTGTTGATTAATCTGACAAAGTCTCTCTGCACTGACTCACTGCATGAAATCTTTTAGAGCATCAACACCAGCAGGATACCCACACTGACAGCCTTGCACAATACACAAGCATTCTAGAGACCAAGGCCTCCGGGGTAGATATTAAATACTCAAATTTGATATCAAAGGCAATGATAATCATCCATAATATGAAACAGGAGGTGGGCTTCCATTTGTCATCAAGAAAACGATGACCCCAAGGTAAGAATTCTTCACAGCAAAATCGCATCACGGAATCCCCATTTGTAACACCACTGTCAGTCTATCTGTGCTATGGGAGATCATACAATATTATGGCCATGATATCCTGGCTGGGGGTTGGGCCTCCTAGCTGGAAGTCTGTGTGATAGCACAGTAGCATCTACCATAGAGTTACTGTAAATTGCCTACTGACCACATCAAGGCAATTTACCCCAGAGGAAACAGATGAAGTGTGACTAGATTAGTACGAATAAAATGCAAACAAACAGTCTCCAAGTGAGATCTGTCTGTTTACAAGACACTGTGATAAAACAATTATGAGCGATGAAAGAGTTCCTCATTAACGAAGACTACTTAAGTTAATAAAATAAATGCTGGAAGCAGAAAGATAGGCATTCTGTATGGGTGGAATTGTCAATTAAGTTATTGATGATGTGTATTTATACTCCACAGGGTTCCACTGTTTCAACAAAATCACTAAAAAGTAAAAAAACATATTTGTTTCAGCAGTACCATATTTGAAAACTGATGATTTCATGCTTTATATCCTGTGAATTCTTTTTGAAATGGCAAAACAAAGGATTGTGGGATAGATTCTTGAGTATGCATCACAAATGTCAATATCATTTTACTGTGACCAAAAAAACACACACCCAAAATGATATCCCACAAGTCTGTGTAATTGCTAATTGAGAAATGGTCTATGGTAACATCATTGCAGAGGAAAAGCATGTACTGTAAGGATGCATTACTGATAAAATAGGCACCCAGACATGCAGTGCAGACGTCAGAACTACAGCACTTACAAGGCAGCTAAGTCTTACGTACCCTGCCACACTCTGTTACCTTGTGTTTACAATAAGGCAAAACTGCAGGTTAACCCAGTGTTTTCCAGTCAATGTTCTCACATACACAGCATTTGGTTGATTGGGTAGTGCCACCATAGTAACGAGGTCAAATATTTACATACCAATTAAGTTCTGTAAAATATTAGAAAATACCTGTCACCATTGCCATAAACACCTGTGACCTAGCTTGCTTGATTAAAAAAAACACAGTGTTTAAAACCATATAACCCTGCGATTTGAGGTGGCTCAAAATTTAAACACTGACCGTGTTCTCACATTACTCAAGCAGGAGGTAACATGGTGTCACCTCATACCTCAAGCACCGGGTTACTGAGACAACAGTCACAGTTATACAGGTTAGAAGTAGCGATAGGCATATGTGGAAAAACTTGGGAAGTTGGGGGGCTCTTTCCTGGGAAATTTGCATCTGGAAGAAAATTTTGTCAATCAGAGTAAAATTGACATTTTCTGTACATGTGAAAATATCAGGAGAATTGTAGGAAATTTTGCTTTCTTCCTGGGAAATGTTTTTTCCAGCCCTGAGGGATGGATAAAGTATATGTCTGAAATCTGGATACAGTTTTGGTATTTCTCAGCAAACCATATTTACTGATACTATTATGTTTGCAACTTGTTAATAAAGCAAATGATTAGTATAAATTCTCCTTCATACGACCATTTCTTCATCAAAAGCTACAACAACAATGAAAATTGATGACAGAGCTGATCTACACTGAAAGTTAGATTCCAGTCTTCAGTAGCAAATTAATGTTGACAATTTCAACTAAAATAAGCTGTATTCTGTACACTTGGTTTTTGCAATGCCATCCAAAACATCTTTTCCATGCATTTCACACAAGTATGACTTTAACCTCAGACTTAAATTGCAACCTCAGGCTTATCTTTCATGCATATTTCACAAGTCTGTTTTTCTCAATTTTCCTTTTCTCTTTATACTACCCTGTACATCAAAAACCACTCATTATCCTTCTCTTCTGACTAAATTTAGGCCTTCTTTAAAACAACTGTTTTTTATTGTTTTTCCTTGTACCCTGTGGTTTTCTAGACCCCTTCTTTTAATCTACAATTCCAGTTAGGCCAAACTGCCTGATTTTCGACTAATTTGTGCCAAATGAAACCTCATTTCAAATAATGGATTCTACAGGCTCCGCTCCAGTACATTGTGACACAATATTATATACATAAAATGACATACAGTCCACCGCACTGTTCATGAGGGTATTAATACCTATGGAGGTGTATACTACATGAAATAACCCACAATGCATAAGATAAAAAAAAAATCCCCCCAAAATTCCACTCTAATCAGGGCTACACCTAAAGAAGTGTCCTGCATATTCTGTGGGTCTTTTTTTTATTTTCATTTCCTGAGGTAACTCAAGCTCTCCAAACTTTTAGCATTGATTCCACTTGACATTGAGTTCTGTCGATGGCAACCTGATTTGTCATACTGCTATAAATTAAAGCTGTAACTAAAAACCCCAAAGGAGAAATGTAGGGTTGAAACTATCCAATTGGACTGTATATTAGTAACACTCTAATTTATGTCATACTAGCCACAAAATGACTGACAATGGGAGATGAAAATGTTTGAAATACTATATAATATTGTTGTCAGTGTTAATGTTGTTACGAAGTTTCTGGAAACCTGACTTTATGTGTGCTACTGTGGCTGCAGAAGGTGATACAGCCCAAGCTGTTATGCTATGCAAACACTGTATCGTATCTAGTGGGGCAGGAAGAACTAAACAACAGTGTGAGGAGGGTATACATATTTGAGAATGTGCTCCATTGAAAGGATTGCAATATTGTCTTTATTTGGTTAAGCAAACAGTACTGTACCTTGACCAACATTCCTGCAGTAATACTTGCAGTGAACATTAAGCTGCTTTAAGTATTATGAAGTAATTCTTCAGTTCATTTCTACAAAATTCTCAGTTTGCATGAAAACTGCTACAAAAAAATTAGACTTTTTAAATAAGTTAACTCCAACCTCGCATGAATACCCAGTCACTTGTGGGTAAATGACATAGAAAAAATCTGCCATCTCATGCCAACGTTGGCCAGTTTGCAATGCCAGTCCTCAAGTGGAGGGATTTTCTCCTGAGTATCACTAGGCCTCTGAAAGGCACACATTAAGTTTGATCTTCCACAAAAAGCATAAATTTACTGTTTTACTGAAATATTGCCACTCCACAAATCAATCTTCTCTGCAATGATTTCCCTTCCAAATACACAGTACCATTAGAAAGTTTGGAAAGGAAACAAAATAAAACTTCAATCAGTCTAATGGCAGCTTTAAGTTGATTTGAGAATCTGCAGCCATTTGTAAATAGCAAGCAACCCTTTTTCAATACCAGCAACAATATTGACAGATGATAAAAACATTAAATGCAGGAAATAAACTGTTAATTTGAAAGCCAAGGGAGAAAAATTATGCATGCAAAAGAAGGTTCTCTACAGATTGCCAGAATGCAAAGCAATGAAAACGACTGGCATACCTCTAAAATACCTTGTTACTCAGTGTTATGCACAGCAAAGCGTCAAAATCCAAAAACCAAGCCAAACAACCTCCCCATTTTTCGATTCACAGTAAAAACATTCTGAATGTGTAGATCTGCCAATCAATAATTTACACTGCTTTGAAGGCCAACAAAGTGGATAGACTTTGAAGGCCAATGTGAGGATAGACCAATGAGGGTGGGGTCAAAAAGGGGTGAAAGGCAAGAATTTTTAGCTAGAGTCACCCTCCTCCAACTTTGACTAGCACAGCTACCAAGGGGACAACACTGTGACACAAAACAGTTTAAGGTCAAGAGCAGTCCCCCCTAACTTGTTTTGAAGCAACGCGGCTAAATATCACAATTTTCTTCTTATTTCTCTTTGAAGTATCTTTCATGATATTTAATAAACTTCAATTTTGCATATCCAAGGCAATATTTCTAGTAAATTTGGCGTTTGAAGAGTAAAATTCTTGTCACATGACTCTCAACAGCCAATCATGAAATGGCATAGTCTACTACACTACTTCAAGTTGGGGTGACTGCTCTGGCCCTTTAACACGAAACAATATAGAACCCTACTTCCAAAGAAAATGACTTTGAGAGTCTTACACACTTTGCTAAGTTGTGCCTAATGAGTTGATCATCACGAAAGCCCTGTGGCAAAATTTTTCAGGGGGAATTCCCTGAGGGAAGAATCTTGAGGTTGACTATCTTCACCCAAACCTAGAGTCAGACATCAAATGAACTTACTTAAAGGTAAAGAACAGTCCCCCAAACTTATTTTCAAGAAAAAGCTACTGTAAATAACACAATTTTCATCTTATTTTACTTCAAAGTATCTTTCGTATGGTATGACTCTACTTTTGCACACTGACGGTAAATCAAGCAGTTATTTCCAGTATATTTCACATTTGAAGAGAAAAAGCATTGTTACTGTACATGACTACCAACAGTCAATCATAAAACTGGACAGTCTACTATACAAGTACTTCAATTTGGGATGACTGTTCTTGCCCTTTAAGTCCTTCTTAATCCATAACAGATACCTCACACTCAGTACTCTCCATGAGGTGTTGTAAACTATGCCCTATATCAACAATTTCATACACGAATGACCTCATGGATTTGGTAGTATTTAAAATAAGCATAGCCTTTCAATAGTACAATCTCTTTGGTCAGTGTGAATTATTCAACAAAACTAGGACACAGTTTTCACCTTCAACCCTCAATACAAAATAAATAACATGTGAAAAAAAACATAAAATGAAAGAATTCCGCACCACTGTTCACATGCCTTTGATATAACAGCCCAGTTTCTAACCAATTGGCTGAAGTCTAGCTTGCCACAGTTTTTTTCCAGTTGTGGAAAACTGCTTGTTTTCCCTTATTGTATTGCTTATGCAGAACACAAAGCGCAATGGCAGTTTTCTAGGTACCATTTTTACAGTATTCGGTATGACCCAGCATTGACTCCAACTCCAGACCTCCTTATAGAAGGAAAGATATCATTGATATCACAAACTATTGGACATTATACTGTTTACACTAGGTAGAACGGGGACATCCCTATGTTCCGACACCTCTGTGTTCCGAGGTCTCTAAGTTGCAACAAAGTGTACTATAGTGCCGACCAAAATGAACTTTGGCATCGATAATAATGTACTTTGGTACCAACAAAGTGTGCTTTGGCACTAACGAAAATGAACTTTGGCACCGATAAAAATGTACTTTGGTACTGACAAAGTGTACTTTGGCGCCGTTTTGTCAGAACATAGAGATGGCGGAAATAGAGATGTCGAAACATTGAGATGTATTACCAGGTAGAACAACAATTCATATTTCATTCTTGCAAGTTCAAACCTAATATCAAGACCAACTGCCTGATCACCACACTTAAGGCCTGATCCTTTCATCCCAAATGGTTACAATTTTCCTAACCTACTATATTACTAAAGCCCCTCCCACAACTGTTTTAAATTTATCCTGACCATCCAGACACAATTATCCTCAGTTTATTGCTTCAGGGTGAGTATACTGTACAAGACTCAAATGTGTAATCTAAACTCTCAGTACAGTGGGGGCTTTGTAACATGAGCTACATGGTACTTTGTGTTGTTTAAGCATATCTGTCAATCAAAGAGCTCTGCTGGTTGTGAATTTCTGTAAACCCCTACAAAAATTGTTGTTTGGGGTGAGAGGATTGGCCCTTTAATACTGAACTAAACAATCAAATGGAACACTTCTCATGAAGCAAAATTTTATGGCACATTGATGCCTCTAAGGGACATCAAAACCAAATAGACAATTCTGTCATGTTTAGTATATTATTATACTGTAGCTAAATTTTTGTTTTGATGGGCACAAAAGGTCAAAGTGGCCATGGCAAGTATGCACTTTTGTAGGGAATAAAGAATAGTGCCAAAATATGAAGACTACTTTACTTGTCAATATATAGCTGTGAAGAAAATTCAGGTGTTTTGCTGTTTTACACTCAGCACTGAACAAGGAGACTTGAATATAAAATTAAATTTTAAGGACTAATCCTGTCACCTCACACTACAATTCTTAGGGGTTTACAGAAATTCTCAATTGGTTCAGCTCTTTGGTTAACAGCTAATTCAAACAATGCAGAGAATGAAATTTTACATTACACACCATGAAATGTGATGAAAGTGTTTTAATTATACACATTGAGCTTTTCATTCTCCCCCTGAAGCAATAAACTGAGATTGTGTCTGAATGAGGAAGAATTTCAGACAATTGTGGGAAGGACTTGGCATGGGTAAGAAGGTTAGGAGAATTGGTACTGTTTGGAATGAGAGAATTGGGCCTTTAAAAGATGATAGGGTGTAACTTCAAATCTATAAACTGAATAAACAAATAGTACTCCAAAATTAGCAGTGATTGTTTGGATTGGCCTCGAACATTATGCTGACTTGCTTTCCTACTTGCCACTTTACTTTACATCACATTTTAGCTAAATGACAATGGGGAAGTAGATGTGTGGAGGACTTGAACATGAACATGGTAAAGTGCAATATAAAGAATTTGGCTGATATTATTATTAGGTAGGTTCATGAAGTAAAACATATTTGAGCAGTATTTGCTATCTGCTTGTCATCATCCAGCTTCCACTAAATCATAATGACATTCACCCATCCAAAATTGAACTGTTTCCACCATACATGTATTTACATGCTCTGTAGCAGTCAATTTTATGGTCTGTCTATTTACAAGTGACCCTAACAACCAATCTAAGCTTATACAACAATAAGAACATCATTAAACCCTCAGACTCTCCATAAATCTTCCAAGTTACATTAAGACCAATGTATTGGCATATTTCCCTCTTCCAGTGCCGCCAAAGTCATAACAACCATTAACTAGATCACACGTACATCAAATGACCAGGCACCAAATTTACCATTAGTGTCACAGGGGGCCCTCAAGATAAATAGCATGCCTCTGAAACATATCTCGCTTCAAAGGACAATTCAAGTTCACCAACACTGAAAGTACAACCAAGGTGTTTGTTCAAACAATTGTTATACAACCATAGCGCACATGCCACACAATATAAGATTCATCTTCTATGAACTTTGAAGTATCTACCAACCACATTCCAGGATACCAATGAAGCTAGGGCTGGTCACTGGTCAGTGTGACCAGGAATATATGTCACACACAATGTCTGCACCAGCATACCTTAATAAGATATTGACCAACATCAAGAAGAGAAATTCACAAGGCTTGCCAGTCATTACCCATTACAAACGCGAGCGGGTTCAATATTCAAGAGTTGGGTGAAGGCATTAATTATTCTGGAAGTACATTCTCAAAACCTTAAGAGTATCTAATTTATGTTATGCTTAGTCCCTAGCTACCAATCTGCCATATTACTTAGTTTTCTGACCACATACATAACACACAGAATTTGTACAATGAGCCAAACACAACAAAAAGACACAACTTTAACCTACAGTATATAGTACCTCATGAATTAATGGATTCTTGTCAACAAGAGAGCTTCAAGTTGGACATTTTATTGACAACTTCAACAGATAAACCATCTGTTAAAATTTCCACATCTCCTACCTAGGATGCCGTACATGCATGCAGAGAAACTCCTCAAAACTGGATTGGGAATCTACGAGCCCCTATAGTTTCTTCCTATTTCCCTATGCTATCACCACAAAAATCTGCAACTAACCCTGTTAAACTATAATAGCATCAACAGAAAGGGGGCAATTACTTGCTACAACAAGGAGCAAGGGCGCCCTCAATATAGACAATGGTCATGTTATAGTTGACATTCATTTGCCTTCCAAGAATTTCTTTCATAATGACATTTCACTTTCAGTTCCTTTTGACACAATATAGACCTACTTTATTCTTTCAATTTAGATTGCTGGTAAAAAAAAATGCTTAAAAACTGAAGTACACTCAACCCCCTGCTTCTCTGGTCAATTTAATTTTATGTCCTCGTTTCTGGTCAATTTAATTGTGTGTCCTTACATGTCTGCCAATCTAAAATTCACCACTTTTAATTTCAATTTAGTTCATGTCTTGGCTGAATCAACAACTGAGGCAAATCTAATTCACATAAAGCACTGTGATTGCTCTCAACCCGTGACTAGCATGACTCTATACTCTCAAACATCCATCTAATGCAGACGGCCACCGTCTGTGATGGAATTTAGCAAGTGGCACCCCATGTTTTCTATGAACATACACTAATGTATAGCATGTTACAATCCAGCTTGAATTGTTGTGACTTCTGAATTACGATACAGTGTTTACTAAATCTTACAGAAGATACCCATTCAATCCTGAGTGTAATTCAATAACAACATTTCTGACAATGTGGGTGCCTGGCTAAACAGACAGAGGTGATGACTTCTGATATGCCTGCACAGGCCTCTTTCTCCCAAAGGGGGAGGGGGGGAGTGGCTTCTTGCCCAAGTCGCCCTAGTCTAGGTCTCCAACCAGGGAATAATCTCTGCCCAACTGAGGCACCAAACTCTGTCTGATTCAGCAAGTTTTTGGCCAATTAAGGGCTCCACCCCCACTCCATCCCATGCAGCCATCATTTATGATATTTAAGACATACAAATTACTCCCTCACTGTCCTTTTTAATGTTTATTGCGACTCACAATAAGCAGCGCTATTAATACCTCTGCATTGTGAATGACATCATCCCGTAGCTACTGTACCATCCAGATTGTTGGCAGACTCAAGCACCTCTCAGAATCTGTGCAATATAATACAACACAACCTGATATGATCCAATAGAAATGTTGCAGGTTTTGCGGACTTCACACATCTTTCCCAAACCCTGCAGCAACATTTCAATTCTATACTCAAGCAAGCTAGCATATGGTGATTGGAAGTAGGTGAGGACCAAAACAGATTTATATCCCAAGCTTCTTCCCATCAACCCTCAGCATCAAGTTAGAGGAAAATGAAATTTATTCAACTCAATTTTATCATGTTTCAGGGTAACGTTTTGTCAAACTAATTTTAAATCAGTCTTAGTAAGTACATTTTCTTTACCTCATTATCATATGGCATCATGTTGCATTGTCTCATTTGGGGCGTAGTATGGAAGGGCCTTGAGTGAGTTTGCAAGAAACTGTAGCATAAAGCATTTTCAAATCAGTTTAAATTAAATAGCACTATGGTTACCATACCAACAGGGGGTGCCCTACACTCTCAAGCATCCTTCTGCATTTTGCCGATATTATGGAGGAGCAAAATAATTTGATTTGATAATATGAACACCTGATGCTTGAAGAGTACTGCAAGTAAGCAAAGCCAACTCACAATCTGATCCTTACTTATCTGCAGCAGTTCCAATGGATTTTATAATTCTAAATGCAAGCACTCATTTAAAAGCTGCAAAACTGTCATGACCCAATGCAATGTTAAGCAACATAATCCTTCTACAACTAACATCACAAAATAAATGAAAATTATCCAGCATGAAAATCAGGATCCTTGAATCCTCATGAATGTCTAAAATTCCTCAATTCATTAATTCCCTAAATTCAACACATAAAATATCATCCACACCACATAGACTCCTGCGAACTTCTTGATCATATTGGCGGCTACCTCATCTGCACAACCCTAAAAAGACAAATTCAATTTAAGCCGATGGCATCACAATACTGATGCAACGAGAATTCCTTTCCCCAATCAAGTTGTGACAACTCCGACTGAAGCTGTTACAAACTCTGTCTGTAAGTGATTGACAAACAGGAAAATTGATGCAAACAAGCCCATTACTGCCGATCTAGACAGGCCACGCACGACAAACAATTTGATCACAACCATGGAGTGAGGCAAGAGCATCTTGCTCCAAAACAAATCGAAAGAGACATTCAAAACCAAGAGACCCAGTTCAACTTACTCTTATAGGTCAGAATATATTTGATAGGGTCCATTGAAACATATCCATTCCAACTACCATGTGCATAAACAGAAGGGTTTATTTTTATAGCTGTTTAATAGAAATACTGTAGTACTAAAAGCTATACGACCAGTGAGATACCAATTTGCAGAGAGATAGCTATACAAAGATAGCAGCTCTAAATTGTTTTGAATGTACCTGAAAATAAACAGAACAAGGTGAGAATTTGAACAAATGAAGAACCTAGCTGCCATCAATGTACTTTAGGTTTCTAATATGGCATGCCACAAGTCTCACAACATCTAATGTGCCATGCGAAAAGCTCAAGAAATATGATCTACTAAAAATATATAATATTATGTTCATGCATGTACCAAAATTACACAATGATGTTCGAACTTAATACAATCATGATGCCAACTTTCAGCATCATATACTAAATACATGTTCATCACGGTAAATATCACCCTGTGCAAAAACTCACGTTATTCGTTTCCACAGACACTGTACATATTAAAACTTATGATCATCATATTATCACTGCCCTGCCTGCATGCCATACAGAGTGAACCTTATGGCATGCAAATGGTCAAACTTAAACAATGCCCACATCCCACATTCAAATACTGTAAATTTCATGAGCTAGCAACTATGAATGGTTCAAATCAATTTGCTTTGAGAAATTTGAGACCAAATGTTTTTTCAAATTATAAACAAAACTTCCAAAAAATGGAAATTTTTAAACTTTTTTCCTACAGGTATATATTTGTTATGCATAGAAATAAACATTGTCATTATGGTAGAATCCTTCAACATGATCATTAAGTTTTCAGTATCTACTCAGTATGCCCCTTTAAAAGCAATGTTGCCATCAATGATCACTTTGACTTGAGTAAATCTTCAATTCCTTGATAAATGACCACCTATTTAGTCTGGACAGACATGTCACAAACTTAACAAGGCACAGTACAAGGGAAAAAAATAAAACATATTAGAAAGAACACTAAACTCAGCAACACAGTGTTATTAGTTTGGTAGAGGGTAAGCATGGGTATAAACGGTATACATAGGGTGATAGGAGGTAGGTGAAGGCTGAGATAGTCTCAGCATGCACAGAAACATTTCATAAAAAGTGAGAATTATTTTTTTACTAATCAAGTAATGGTGACAAATCCCTTACAGAAGCAGATCCAGACGCTGTCCTACGAGGAAGCAGGAGCGTGACAGAGTTGCACTGCTAATTTCCTGTATGTTACATTGTTAATGTGGAGAAAATGGGAGGGCTGAGGCCGTAAAAGCTCTCCCCCCTCCCCCTCCTTACCTTGGATCTGTGCCTGCCTTAGATTCAAAATTGAGGTTGATCTTTTGCAGTTTTGCACATGAACTTCTAACCTTTTGGTTTAGTCTAGCAAAAGAGCTAAAGCCATGTTTTCAGTTGTTGGTCATTAAAACTGAAGAACATTTACTTTAAGTAGGAAGTTTGCTTTGATGTGAAGTTGGGAGTCCAGGTGATCCTAAATGGGAAGCCTAATTTTTTATTCAAAAAACCCCTCATGAGACCTCGCAAGGAAATGAGAAAGGGTCTAATGTGAGAAACATGAAAACGAAAGAAAGTATATGTCACTTAGCTAACAATTCTGGACTGAAAGACACTGAAAAAAATCTGGAATTTTTTTTACTAGAACTGAAAAGTAATGAGGACCATCTACTAGTCGATTGGGGCAAAGTGGTGAAGCGGTGCTTAAACTTCAAGCATAGTGCGGGGTGTGTGCGTAATGTGCAATTAAGGTGTAGCATGGCGCACGTATATTTCAGCCATGTGAACGTAACTTTTTGATTGAAAAGAAACAGCAGCATAAACAAAACATGCTGTGCACCCCAGAACTAGGACACATCATGTGGTTGGAAGTTGATGTATCCTAAACTAGAACCCTCAGCCAGCATTCTTTACCTGCATCCACTTCAAATATCATCTGCAAGTTTTTCCTCCCAGAATGCTCCAAATGACTACTGCACTCATCTGATCTGTAAACATACATTTTACCTGCAACTGTCTAAGTGTATTACAGCAGTTGTCATGTTTACTGAGCTGTAACACCTATCAACAAAATATTCAGCACCAAAATACTCACTGAATTTTTAAATTTAATCATTTGTTCTGCCCTAAATTATTAGAGTAGTACTCACCTCTTCATTTCCAATCATACACGGTCTGATGTTGTGGTTTCATTTATTCCACGCAATACAAAGTCAGGATAATAATTTTTCAGTTTAGTAGTATAGCAGTATTGAGGCAAAGTAAAAATGCTTTGTTTCACATTTGGCCTCAAAAAGACCCATCATTTTTCCAAATTGAACAGGGCACCCTTCCCTTTAGAGCCAGTTTGCCCTAGCCAAATTCCAAAAACCTTCCCATGACACAATTCTGGCAACATGCCTGTGTTACTACAATCCCATCTTAAGTAGATTGCACATTTAAAAGGGCTAAGGCTATATCTGAAAACAACTGAATTCTGTACAAGACCTCAATTTTGAAGTTTGAACCTGGTGAAAGATCTCCCACGAGAGTTTCCACCACGAAACCTGTTTGAATTTCCTGTTACATTACTAGCTGAATATATCTTCTGCATAGCATCTGACATTTTATCAGATCCCCAACCCAAGATGATGAGATTAGAAGAACTGCCTAGGGGAGCAGCAGATGGAGACTGAAGTAAGGCAACAAATTCAGATTTGACAAGATTCTAATCTTCCTATAATTCTTTGATGCCAGCTAATGTACCTCCCCTACATGAAAGTTCCCTTGAAAATAGATTAAATCAAGCAAAAAATATGCATTGTTTTCCTGTTTATTTAAATTTGATGAGTACTGCCATTAACTAGGGCCCCATCATCATGCATAATTTATGTGGCAAGAGATACAGCTGAACGCTAATGGTACACTTTGTAAAGAAGACACACATACATAGTTAACTACATGCTGGACTTGATAATGGAACTGTAAACTTATAATAAATGTATAGCACGTTGAAGACTCCACCATTTTGAATGAGAGTGAGTCACAGACTTCTTTGAATTGTCAAGGTAACTAGTCAAAAAGGTGATAAGCAAGCAAGTTTACATTACTTTTTCTCAGTCAACTGTACCACGAATTACCATCTGGTAAATGATGTCTTTTTCACTGGAAAGTAAATGATGTCTTTTGCACTGGAAAGTAAAATCAGCAAATTAACTCCCAAATATGCTCAATCCAAAAGACGATCTGTCAATCTCATGAGGCAAATGAAAAATACTCAACTTAAGCAGCTGCTGTATGTCTCTCCTACTGTAGGATCAAGACTTGTCAGGACCTTAATATGGTGGAGAGGAGGTATATAGAGTAGTCAGTGTCCAGGACAAGATAGCAAGAGAGCAGAGATATTATTCAGCCCGTCGGTCAGAATCTCACTTCCAAAATTAATGTTCAATGATCAGTCTTTTAATAATGATGGTTCAAACAACACATCTTACATGTTACACAAATTATGTATGCAAATTAACAAAGTACACTCAAAGGATCCAGCAATTTACAAAAACAAAACTGTGAGAGTTAAGTAAAAATCCACTGATGATTTTTACTACTTTTTTGCTACCAAGGTATAAAAATTAAAATGACATTTATCCCCAAAACTGCAGTTGGGGGATCTACAGACAGACTAGTGTTTAGTAACTAAGGGCTGTCAGTGATTAATCGCTGATTAATCACCAGCCAAGTAATCGTAGTTAAATGTCACATACGATTAATTGCATCTCATGCCCCAGGGTCACTGACTTGCATTAAGTAAACAATGTAACATCATTCTTCACAAGTTTAGCTGCATTGACAAAGCATGCGATGTCTACAGTATGAACAAGAAGCTCAAAAATTGCACAGAGCTACGATATGCACCTTTTTTCCACCCGAGCCTCGCTAGTTTACATGCGATTGCAGCGGTGTCATGGGGGGATGTTTTAATCTGTGAACCCCAACACGGAACCTGTTGTGACAGGCTTTACTTCAACACCACTAAAACTTTTGTAATGAACATAATTTACAATGAAATTAGAAAGCACTAAATGTATGCATGTACCATAGCGCCCTTTACACGTAAGTATCTTGTGTGACGCTGTGCACTTCGTTGTAATTGTTCAATTTCAAAAGCAACTTGTCAATTTACTAATGGCGTACATCTCCAAAAATTTCAACTTGAAAGAAACATTTTTCAAGAAATAACAAGTTCAGCTTTCTAACCATATTATTCCTGTCCTTCTATCACGTATGAGTGTTTGTAAGTCATGAACTGAAATAAGTTTCAAAAAAGTTCTGATTACTGTTTATCAAAACCAACAGCGTACATAGCAGCAGTTGCATACACTGTAACAGTCAGCTGAAAACCTTTACGCTGTCGCTTCGTGCTGTACATCGAACGAACTTGTGTTACGGAGAATTGTGCTTACTGATTGGCTACTTGCATTTATGAATGCAGCGGCTTCTTTAAAAATTTGGGGATTCCCCGCTTCTAACGTTATTATTGAGGGAGGGTGTCATGTTATTGCCATTTGAAGTACACCCATTTTCTAGTCGCTTTTAACAATACACATGGAGCAGCCAGCTGAAGACAGTGTGTGTATATTATACAGTGCATGTAGCAGCAGATTCTGCGCCGGTGCATGATGTGCTGCGAACGTACGATGTGCGTCTATGTAATAGGGCGGTAACTTAAAGTCTTAAACAATATTAAAATGACAGGTGAAAACTATGATGTCTAGGTTTGAATTGATCGTAGCCTATTGTTGTTAGCTCTGCCGTTACTTTTTGTACTGTAAACGTAAGTGGCTAGACCCTAGGCCTAGTTTTTTTGTGGCATCAAGCCGCACTATTTTGGGGATCAATTAGAAATTAAATAAATGGGTAGATTGAGCAAGTGTCAAAATTAAACTTATCGTATTCGGTCCTGCAGCTGTCTGCATAGGGGGCGGGGCGGCTCCTTTCATCATGAAACCATCGCTGCTTTGCAATACTGACTGAATGTTAATTAAGAACCTTCATCCAGGCTAGCTACAGCACTGGTTAAACGATGCAACTAAAACCGCATTTTCAATTTGGGTCAACCTCCAATGGAAGCAATTTCATAAAAATTGCTTTTCACACAATTTTTGTTACTAAAGATAATGGGAAAAAAGTTACAATGGAGTCTGCTTCGAGTTAGATCTGTGCGTTGTACCTGTGTGTTTTATTAACGCTAACTCAGTACTGATGAGGGCGCTATTGCAAATTACTATACTACGGATTCACACACATACATGTAGTGTAGCTTTATTACCGATATTTACACATTACTATACACCGGTTGGTTATAAACACGCAAATGCAATTAATCGCCGAGTAATCGCAAAAAGACTCGATTAAACGTTTAGTTCACTAATTGCAAACTGACAGCCCTATTAGTAACACACTGCTCCTGCGAGGCAGGATATAAACAGCATTAATGTCATAATTTTTGTCATACATTTATTTATTTTTTTTATACAGCTTCCAAGAGCAAAAACTAGGTGCTTATTCAAAGACCCCATATTCCTCAAGGGATACAAAGCTGTCGTCACATTTCTTACATCAAGAATTTTCTGAGATGTGACAGAAATATTTTAGCATCTTATGAAAACAGCTCACACTGATATTATTTGCACATCATTACAGTACATATACAGCATCAACTACAGTACCGTACACTAAAGGATAGGCAAGGTGATGCAGTGATCATGTGTAACCATTCCCTTCCTCTTACCCAGATGAACTACTGCAATTCTGAGTGCAATCTCCGTAACAACCATGACATTAATGAAACAACAACAACATACAAATGACAGAACCGTGTCCTCATTGGATAATAGCAACACAAATCATTTGAAAGATTAAGAGACATATACAAACACTGCTCAGCTATTGCATAAAAAGTATGTCACAATGATGTCTTCTGGGCCATTTCAAATCTGACATTTTGCTCAGGGGGCTGTCAAAGAAAATCGATGTCAAATAGAGACATGAATGATGAATGTTCAGTTCCTTGAGTTCTGAGGATAGCATAGCTCTTATAAATGGAAACTGAGACATATGCCTAAAGGGGATAGGAATGAACATAAAATGATTTGAAAGTTTGCAGCAAAATGTTAAATTTGTATATTTCTTAAGCATTCACCTTTAGAGAAGGATTCAAACTGTCTTACCGCAAATGCTGAAAACCTACAATTCCATAGCATAAATAAAAATATTCTGAGTTTCACAAATGGCCACTAAAGAATAAACTTCTGGGGCAGGTCCACGATTTCTATTTGGGAAGGAGAGGGTAAACTTGATTCACTACTTAGGTAGGGTAACTCCACTGTGGTCTAAAATGATGAATAACTCTAAAGCACAAGGTCACTCACAGAACACAAAGGTGCATTTAATAAGTACTAGCTAAATTGTCAGAAAAGGGTTGCTATTTTTGGTCCATCTAAGTACATAAAATGTAATTTGAGAGGGTGCACCCAGGGCACCCTCCCCCTCTCCAATCTGGTACAGAACTTCAATTATTATTGAGCTTTCTCAATCATTAATGGGAAATGCTGTAGGCCTGTATAATATCCACCAACACAACATTCACTGAAAGAAGAAAGTAACTCATTACTACTAATCCAATTGGTCTTATTGGGAACTTTGCTTCATCTCCCCAAAAACAAAACAAAAGTTATGGAGATTCTATGATTGCATCACTTAAAATTTTGAAACTTTCAGTGAACAAATTACTGAGAATTATAAAGAAATCATTTCCTTTTTATCTACACAAAATAGTTTTTTTGCAAATAAAAATATACAGCCTCATTATGAATAATCTTTCCTTCTGTTGTTTAAAATTTTGATTTTTTTTTCCACAAAGCAAATGCAGCATCTGCCTTCAAAACTAGCATTATGTTGCTCCTGACAAAAAAATATTGGATAAGAAACCAGGAAGCCGAAAGGCTCCATGATTTCTTGCTGCTGAAATTTATCTTTTTCAAATTGACAGTATTTCATGGGTTACGAAAAACAACATATTTCACCCTCTCAATATAGGCAATACACTCTCACATTTATCCTCATTGAAATTATGGTTTCAAGGGCCTACAGTAAGGTCTGACTTCCGATGACCCCAATAGAGTGCAGTAACCTTTGACCTCTATCAATTTAATGATAGGGTTCATCTTCAAACTATAAGCACGGCTGGAAAAAATGTTAATTTCCCTGCAAGCAAATCAAATTTCCCAGCCAGCAAATCAAAATTTCCCAAAGACTTCGCATGTTTACATATGAAAGTTGTCAAATTTCCCTCCAAATACCAAAATTTCCATGCAATAACATTCCCAAATTGCTGGTTTTTTCCAGCCATGACTATAAGCACTGTTCATGCTAAGTATGACATTCCTCACTGTTACCTTTCTTGAGATATTATGTTTATGTACAAGGTTTTTAAGTTCTAACCTCTGGTGACCGAAAATGAGAATTTGTGCAATGCACATGCTACCTTGAAATATCATGTTTACAAAATTTTGACCCTCTGACCTCTGGTGACTGACCCCAAATAGATTTTGACTTATGCCAAAAAAGGCAGCGTCCATCCACTAAATATAGGCAATGCACATGCTAAATATGGGATCCCTCACTTTTACTCATTTTGAGATATCAATCTTGAGATGCCATGTTTACAAGCAATTTCTTACCTCTTCCAGAACCAATTTTTCTTTTAATTAGATTTTTTAAACCCTTTGAGATTGTTTTATGTTTTGCCCTATATAAATCCATTATCTTATTATTATTAAGGTTAACCATTTCACAAATGACCTTTGACCTGTACCAAGCAACAGGGATCATCTACTTCAAATGGCCAATCCACACATCAAATATGAGCTCAACTAGATCTAACCTTCTTGAAATAAATACAACTTTGGCTGTGTATTTAGATCCACGAAAGAAAGTAGACCTATAGTATTCATAACAGGAATGAACATTGACCCATGCCTTAATTTAGATGACAAGAGCATACAAAGATTCAATAATATTGACAACTTGACTACTGAATGTAGGAATCAACTCTTAAAACCACATGAAACTAATTTTCTTTCACCTTTAACCCTTTACCGTTGTTTGGGTCCTTTTGGACCCATGCGGAGAGCTCGGCTGTCACCCATCTTTACTGTTTCACGCGGAGCTGGAAACTGCGGGTAGCTACAACAACGAGAGAGACAATAGTTTAAGGTCACGGGGTCCATGGCCTACGGGAACCGATGCAGGGCGGGCTACGTCCGCTTTTTTGCCCACTCCCGAGGCGCGCAGATATGCCCCGATCGGAGAACAACGGTAAAGGGTTAAACATTAAAAATGACTGCACCTGCACATACTGTACTGGTAAACCACAATGAAGGTACCCTAGCAGAAATGGGGAAAAAAATAAAAAAGATTAACAAGAGCACATATCTTGCAAATTTTTATTGTACAGCAAGTATACTGACCTCATAATTGAGGTTCAAAGAAAATTTTTGTCCACTAGGAATTCCCACACTGCCTCTAACCCACCTCCCTCCCCACATGGGTGGAAAAAGTTGGGAAGCTCCTTCCGTCATTATAAAATAGGGAGAATTGTGGGAAATTTTATTCCCTTCTGGGATATAATGCTACTCCCTTCCTGGGAAATAACTTTTTACCCAGCCGTGATCCTCCCCAACCCCCCCCCCCCCCCAAAAAAAAAGTGCAATCAGTGGATTTTCCTATCCTACTTTAAAACCTAGTGTCAATGTAACTACTGTAATCTGAAATTCTTAAAACACACTGCAATGTCTATTAGTGTACATATTACACTGCAATACAAAATCAAATTCCAATCATATAAGGCTCATATGCAGATGATCAGTAACCAATTACAGCAAGCAACATGTGTAACTTACATGAATCTTCACTGCAAAGTACAACGACCCTGTAACGATAATAGTACATCAAGATACTACCCTCGACAAGTTCATCTTGTATGTTCAAAATAAAGCCATTGAAACTAATTTGAATGTTTCAATGCATGGCACTGTCATCCCTGATTGGTTCACCAAAACAAACCTTCCATGTAATAATTCCTCGTCCTTCATTCTGTTACTTTGGAGTTAATCATCCAGACATTTCCTACCATGTCTCTCCCCTTCATATAATCTTTGTATTGATATGATTTGAGACTTAGAAACATAAATTTCATAGAGTAGAGCCCCCTACAAGAACTGTCATCACTAGCACCTTCTTCAGACTCATACAAACACCCAAAGGGAATATTGATGCCAACTGAATGTAATTAACAGTTCAAAAGCTTGTCTCCCAAACACCCAGGGTTGGGGGATGCCTGATTCTCACAAATGTGACACATTTGTCTGCCGAATGAGCAATTGCTGACACGGTTTGGACAAGCACTGCCAAACTGACGAAATTATGTTTCATCACTGCAGCTACTCAAGTGGACTGAAAGCATTATGGGGGAAAATTGTAACAACAGTAACAATTGGAAACGCAGAAGAAAATTGAATTATACATTGACCACACTTTATATGTGAATTCTCCCTTGCTTGGGAAGCAACACAGGTTTTTATTTGAAATGAACTAGCACCAGTACTGTAGATTCCATAATTAGTTTTTAGTGAACATCAGGTGAACATAATGTAAGTTAATGTGCTTATACTACACTAATGATTTATACAAATGATTTTATTAAAACATACATTCTTGAAAACGGGTTTTCAAATAAATTTTGGATTTATTGGTGACGAGACATTTGATACGAAAGAAATGGCGAGAAGATGATTCTGACAATAATGAATGGAAATCTCTCTAAAAAAAAAAAGCAGCGTCAGAAGACACCATTTATCAAATATTTACTCTCAGAAGTAATTTGAGATTTTATGGCAAAAGAGATGTAGCCATCAATTAAAGATTCCACAATATTGTGTTTTCATCACAAACCATTTCCAAACTATCACATGACTATCAAATGCATGCTCTCAATTTTTTAACACAATACTGTTTGATCAGATTTAAATGCTATTAAAGCATGATCAACTTTCTCTTGTTCATGAAACTGTTGTTTACATTTTCAAATACACAATTAGCGTTTTAATCACATCTCATCAACCACAAACCTACCATAGCAGAAATGTATATATATGCACGTATCTCTTGCACAGAGAGGCTTTCAAGGCAGCTGGTTCCTATCCAGCCTGTATTTTGAACAGATTTCAGTAAAACGTTCTGTGATAAACATAATCTGTTGGTAATTTGTGCATAGATTATTCAACCCAGGGGTATGCATAGCTTTCATATGATATACTAAATCCCCAAACTGCAAGTATATAAATCGACCAAGGAAGCAACAGTTTGTACAAAGATTGCCAATTAACAAGCTGAAAATAGAGGATTGCACACAGATATGCAAGGTTTAAGATTAGATACAAATTATACCAATATCAAGGACTGATTAGAAATCAAAGGTAAATTTTCATGATTACTGAAGCACATAATCAGGCAGAAGTATGTGCCCAATATGCAAATCATGTCATGTTTAGTATAAAGTAACATGCCAATGTTATTCTTTGTTTATGTAATCTTCATTTAAAGGACAAAACTTTAAATAGTGTCCTTGGAAATCATCAGTATCAACTAATAAACAAACTACGAACTACCTGATTCAATGAACAAATATTTAAGAAATGTCAACACTGTACACCAGTAGCGTAGTCAGGATTGTGTCATGGGGAGGAGGGGGGGGGGGGTTGAAGCAACACATGAGGGAAAAGTCTGAAATGGAGAGGGAAAAAATACTATTTTAGGTGTTTTTTGCATTTTGAGGTTGGGTCATGGGGGGTTCTAACCCCCAAACCACCCCTGTGGCTATGCCACTGCTGTGCAATGTCCACAGCATTACTTTTACATATTAAGTTGCTTCAGAAACATTGAAACTTTGAAGAGGTATATCTTAAGAACCATGAAAGATACTGACATAATTGCAATGGAGTTTTACGTCAGAAAGTCTTTTTTTTTTTTAAATTAAAAATTCCAAATGAAGTTGGAGCTATTTGGTAGTTGACATATCACATAAATATAGGAAGCATTCACTACACTAGAAACATTCATATTTCCATCAATTTAACAGTGATCGTATTTCATAATTTGTCCTTTTTTTATAAAAACAGTGACAGAAATTCCTATGTACCACTGACTGCTGTATTTAATATACCATATCAGATACCAACACTATGCAAACATTTTTCCCATTCAAAAATTGTATTTTGTTCCAAAAATAAAGAAACCAACATTTACCTACACCTATGTCCTTTTTCTCTATAGTAAGACTGATGAAACTAGTTAGAAAGAATGCCACATCATGTGCAGAATTAGAGCAGTTTAAAGATTATTCAAGCAGATTACAGAAGATGGAAACATCTTTTACTGATCCTCTTTTGCATGGACGATCACCACACAGTAAACAATTCACTGTATGTATTAATTATGCCACATGACACGCACTGTATAAAACCATGGAAGTATGCATGTACTGTACCAGGAGATTCAAGCACTGTTCTTGCACTTAACTGCATGTCAAGTGTACATTCAGTTGAATAATATATACTGATTTGGATTTCATGAAGAGAAGGTACATCTAATAAATTTTGAGGCAGAACTGAAGGTATTTTTAAAAGAATTGAAACTGAAAATTCGCTTTCACAAAGAGTAGCTCAAGTATTGCCATTGTATTTAACGAACAGTGGAACCCACAAAGTAAGCAGCTTGGAACCCACCATGGGTCACCATTTGGTATTAACAATCATTAGGTTTTAAAATTTTTGCACTTTTCTCAAGACTAATTAAAGTACTGTATAATATGAGACAAAACCTTAAACATTACCTTTCTCCAAATATTACCCTTTATTCAATGTATTCTACAACAAGCATGTAAGCTTTGCTTTTCTCCAACAAAAACATGGTCTGAGTAAGTACTTGCAATGTACTTTTTGACATGTACACATCAACATCTTTAAACATATATCATGGATTTCATTTGAAATATGTTCAACCCTTTTAATTTAGTTTTAACAAGATATACAGGTAGATTCACTGAAAGTAAAACTGTTGTTGATAAGAATCAGAGAGAACTAAACCAACCAATTCCTACTTTGTAGATTACACAGTACTTACAATAGTACCACTCAAAGAAATTGATTTTTTTTTTTTTTTTTTTTGGGGGGGGGGATGTTCATTCTTACTTGGAAGGGGGATTTTGCAAATGATGGGGAAATTTTCTATTTGCCATTCAGTGTACAATGGGAACGTAGAATGTTGTGCCTCCGCTGTTATTACAAAATTGTATCTATAGCCGAATCTGATCAGCCCTTCTGTTCAGTAACTGTAAGCAGCCATTAGTGGGGTCCATCAGCCTTAAATTGTCTTCTTATATTGTCAACATGTGACTTCAAACCCTCATATTCAGTGAAATTGAAGCAATCAGGAGGCATTTCAGTGTACAACCATCCATGATGCAGGTAAGCAAAGAAATTGAAAGATTAAAAGGCAATGGACCCCAGTAATGGCCGTCTAAAATCTGACCATCACTTGCTGTCTGGATTCGTCTATACAATGTGATGTATGCAAAATTCTGCCTTTATACTGTCAGGATGGTGGAAAAGAGCTGCAATGTAATTGAGTGAATTTTTCACTGTCCGTTTTGGGACCAACCACAAGGATGGTAAATTTGTAGTGTGTGTTTTAGGTAAACTAGTTAGAGACATTTATTTATAGTTTCCTCCAATGTGTGGAGGACAGCAGAAGTCAATGGGTCTGTTTGAACTTTTATTTTGTTTGAAGAGAAGAAATTCCCCTTTTGCATTTTATTGTGAAGATGATTTTGAGAATAGCTGGGAAATCCCACAATCCATTTAAATACCACACCTGGTGTCATACACAAATACTTTGTCACTCACATTTGTTATAGCACACTAACACAAATTCACAAAACATTACATCTATGTCTAAGCTGGATTTCGTTCATTTTCAAACGGAATATCCTATAAACAACACATATAGACAGACAAAAAATTTGAATCCATCCTTCATATTATTTACACGAGGAGGTATTCAAAACCAATCAAAAATTATTTCCTTGCAGCCTAACATTTCTGTACTTTGCTGTTACTGGTTCCACATGTATAAAGCATAAATGCAGATCTGCAAAGTGAATACAATTATCATGAAATTGTTCAAGCAGCCTCTGAGTATGACAGTATATTTAATAACATACACAACGAAGACTAATCTATCACATGGTAGCATTCATGCAGTATAATTTATGGCGTTCTTCAGTTACAGAAGCGCAATCTATATTCTGATAAAAAAATTTATTGAGGCTTTCGGTTTATTTTTTTTAAGCCCTTGCTTATTGGCACTATAATTTTATTTATTAAACTCACTGTTTCCATACTTGAGTAGCAAGAGTTAAGAAGGAAGCTGGGGATCATAAAGGGCAAAATTTGACTTAATTATTGAACAACTTGATGATTTTTTTTCCTTACAAAATATCACATAGGTTGGAAGAAATATACCAAATAAAAGAACAATGTTTTTCATCATTCTGGACATTTAGACATTTACTGAAAGCTTTGCAGCATCCCATCTTGTCTTACAACTCAATCAAATCCAATGCACGTGCAATTTACTTCCAAGACTGTCACATTAAAAATCAAATACTCCCTAAGAGTCCTCAGTTCATATGGAAAGATAGAGACGTTATTAAGTAAACTTGAAAACACGAATAGATATGTTAATGATTCTGACTGTGACTTCATATTGCTTGCTATAGCTTCAACAGCATACACTTTATCCAGCTCTCTCCGAAAATTGCCATTTCAAGCAACAAAATGATTGTGAATGACTGTAAATAATGGCTGTGACAGCAAGACTTTTTCGTCAAAATTGGAGAAGATAAAGACTTTTGCTAAGACCCGCTTTACCAGGCGTCATGCAGACTTGATCTAGTGCTGCCAGTCACAGCAAAAACAAGAAGTACTATCTAAAGTGTCAAGCATATTGTAGGAAAACTTGATTTGACAAAGAATATTGAGATATGCATGTAATGCAGAGATATGAATGACATTATTGGTATGAAAGACTTCAAATACGTCAATGCCTGTTGCATGAGGTGGCTGATATTAAATACACAGTACCTGTTATATACATACAGTACAGTATATAGCAGTCAAAGCTTTTGAGTTTTAGATTTTCCAGGTGTACAACAAATCACACACTCCTCCATGCAGGAATTGAGAGAAGAGTGGTAGGTATGCTGTTTTAAAAATTTACATGTACATGGCTCCTATCTTCATCTAGGTGAGCAAAAGATCACCTTCGCTGCCATTACAGTCATTTTAGGAGAGTGGCAGTGGGCATAACCACATTCACACCAAGTGAAAATTAAAGGCCTGTAGTAATTTAAAAATTGTGGTCTCAGAGATTTTTCCACAATGTTCACCAAAATATTTAATTTAAATATCGGGCATCACTTTTCTAACCTACAAAGCTGGGTGTATCCCTTCCCTCATTAATATTCTTATCAAATATAGGCCTCACATGGGAGGTAAACTGGGCAGAAACTGCTAACTTCAGTCACCACAGCTGTTACTAGTGAATGAAATGCCTCACAATCAAAAGTGGCAGGCAGATACTGTTTCTTCTTTCTGCAAACTGATATGATTTGTCTGTTCTGGCTGACCTGTATGAAACCATGTAACTACAGCATGTGTGTGTGTAACATTTGTGTCCCCATGCAGCTTGCTCTCAGGACTGCAGTATCTATATGCACTGTAGCACTCCCAGATCAATGGAGGCAGTGTTGGCCCCATGGCCAGGGTTGAAATATCCGAGGAAAATTCCCCTTACAAATTTTTTGGGGAACTGCAGATAGTACAGTTTAATGAACAAACTACATTGACTGTATGTCATGTATGTAGAGAAACAATGCAGCAATTTACCATGGATGAATCACTTTAAAAGACTTGTAGAGAGAAGAACTACAAGTCCATGCAGAACAATGAAGCAGTACAGCAGTTGAGATAGTTGCAAGAGGGCAGACTGAATTAGGGAGGTATAGACATTCATGCATTAAAGGGCCAAACCTCTCATCACGAACTACAATTTTGGTTAGGGGGTACCTTAATTCTCAATAGGCTCAGCTCTTTGATAGACAACTAATTCAAACAATGCAGATTGAGTACTAAAACTTATGTTACACAGCATGAACGCTACTGGGAGTGTTTTGATTACATAAATTGAGTCTTTCTACATTCACATGGAAGCAATAAACTGAGATTGTAGCTGGATGAGGGTGAATTTCAGACAAATGTGGGAGGGGCTTCAGTGAGAAGGTTAGGAGAATTGGTACTGTTTGGGGTGGGAGAACTGGGCCTTTAAGGTACTTGTAAGTACGGTACCTCTCTTAGGCTACCAATTATGATTTACTGCATGCCTACCACGTACATGCATTATTGAAGGGTTAAGTAAGGTTGGATGTAGTTTACGACCCAGTTACCAGAGCTGCCAGTTACCAACTAATTGGTTCAAATCAAGCTGGCCACAGCCCTTTTTTCCACTAGATATGGGTTTCTGGCTTATTTCCCTACTCCATTGCTTGTGCTGAGGACCAAGCACAACAGCAAAAGTTTCCTTTGGTAGTATGACCAGGCCAGGACTGGAACTCGATCCTGATCTGTCGACTTCAAGTCAGTCACACATAACTGAAGAGAGGGTTACATAATGCATATGGACTTCCTTCTGCTTTGGGATGCATGACCAAATCAAGTCTATAGTTAGATGAGGTTTTATGGCTTAGGTTTCTAACCAATTGATTTTGATCACTTTGGCCACTATGGCCGCCTGTTTCCCAGTTGTGACTTTAATATGTGGCTTAACTGTTTTTCTTGCTACAGTAGTACTGTACATTGCTTCTGCTGAGTATCACGAACAATGGGAGTAGGTTCTGTAGTGAGTTCGTAGTATGTTTTTGAATCTAATACAACAACATATTTGATAAACTTCCATGTCAGTTTGGGGATTCTTCCCAAGAAATATGTAAACCTGCAAGGAAGAGTGGAGCACCAAGTTCAAAGTTTTGAAAAATATGACCCCTCAGTAAGAAAAAATGACATGGCCATGATTGCAAGTAGAATAAAGGCAGTCATTTTTTGAGCTTTCATTTACAATTTTAGCCCGCTCTGTCTGAAAAACTGCACTGTTACCCAAAAAATTTCAAGTAGAGGATGTACACTTTATGGAGGATAATCACAGCTCTGAAAATATGTTCACACAGGGTAAAATGAGGGGTGAAGTTAGTTAGCTAGTTAGATGGAGTTTTACGGCCCAGTTTCCAACCCTTTGGTTCAAGTGGAGCCAGCCACAGCTATTTTTCCAGTAGTGGCTCACTGACTTATTTTCCCTACTCCAATTGCTTATGTGGAGCATCACACAATGGCAGTAAGTTCCATTCTTAGAGTCTTTGGTGTGACTGGACCTGGGAATCAAACCCGGGCCTTACAGGTGTACACATGAAAGGCTGATGCCCTACCGTTACACCAAACACTTGGTAAAAGAGGGGTGAAAGAGATTGAGGCAACTACAGTACCATCTTTAAAACAGCTCTCACATTTTTACTTTGATTTTTCATGTCTGTGCTAATTTCCTTGATGTTACTTTAATTTGCTACTACAATATAACACACAGATGCTAGTAAATGCCAATTTATTATGTAATGTCACTAATTTTTTTCTGAACGTCTTTTCAAGCTCCATGATCCCCTAAACTTGTCTTGACATGAAGACAGCGATCTGCAGTGGCATAGCCACAGGGATGGTTTGGGGATTTAGAACCCCCTTCCTCCCCCATGACCCAACCTTGAAATGCAAAAAACACCTAAAATAGATGTCCTTTTCTTTCTCACCTTAGGGTTTCCCCTCATGTTGTGTTCAAACCCCCCCTTTCCCATTCCCTTTCCCCCTTCCCTTCCCCCTTCCCTTCCCCCTTCCCCCTTCCCTTCCCCCTCCTCCCCTTCCCTTCCCCCTCCTCCCCTTCCCTTCCCCCTCCTCCCCTTCCCTTCCCCCTCCCCCCCTTCATGACACAATCCTGGCTACGCTACTGGTGATCTGAATCTTTTGATATCTATAAACCATTTACAATGTGAACCTGTCCTGTTAAAAAAAAAAACAAAATCAGAACGAAGAAGATGTCTTAAACTCTTGTATAGCAAACTTTAATAATTTATGTGATGTAGGTCTGAAATTAGTAAAGTACATAGGCCCCACTTCCATGGAGAGCCCTACTTAAAGTATCTAAATTTATAAACTGAAGTTGCAATTTGATACATTTTATTTAAACATATCATTGTAAAATGACAAGTATCAAAATTTACCTTTTAACTTTAGTATAAATCAGCTTTATTACTGCAAAGTGATTTCACTTTACCTGCTGCATTTCCAGTTATAATATTAAGATCTATCAATTTGTGATGAAATGTTTCTAAATTAACTTAATTGGGAGTAAGGGTTTGTTTTCCCCAACTTTAAAAGCTTAATCAATAGCCAACATGGAACTTATTTATAAAACATCACTTTATGATGTAAATTACAGCAATTTATCAAGCCACAGAATACCTTATTTCCATAATATCACATATTTGCTAAAATGCACAAGATAAATGTTAGTTCTCACTGTGACCTTGTCCTCCATACTTGCACACTAAGTGGATACTGCAAGTTGTTACATCGATTATTTTTTGACAGTACATTCCCCTACATTCACACATGCATGCTTGCCCATCAAAATTTGAAAGTCACTGTTTAACTGTCAAGTTACATTTACCATGTCCATCAGAAAATAGCAGACTGAATTGATGACTGAGAAATTTCAGTTTTTTGAGAGAATACCTTAACGATCAACAGAAGTCAAACTTGTTTGAAGTAACAGCTAAATATAACAATTTATCACTTTATTTCTCTTCAAAGAATCTTCTGTAATATTTGATGACTTCAATATTGCATTATGCAACGTAAACCAAGCAGCTATACTTCTAGTACATTTCGCATTTGAGGACAAAAATGTTGTCACATGACTCTCAACACCCAATCATGAGATAGAACTGTCTTCTTCACTACTTCAAGTTGGAATGACTGCTCTTGCCCTTTAAATTATTCACTCCATTCAATTTTTCTTGTTTCATTCTTTCTTAGGGGTGGGGAAGGGTTCTTCCTTGAGGCTATGATGGTGGAGAATTGACCCTCCAAATGGATTCATTATAGCACTCCCTACAAAGTGAGAATTTAGTACTTCATACTTTAAAAGCCCAGTTCTCTCACCCCAAACAGAACCAATTCTCCTAACCTTCTTATTAAGCCCCTCCCACAATTGTCTGAAATGCATCCTTATCCAGTCACAATCTCAGCTTAATGCTTCGGGGTGAATATAAAAAATTTCTATGTGTAAAATCAAAATACTCTCAGTAAAGTTCATGCTGTGTAATGTAAGCTTTGGTAATCTGAATTGTATGAATTAACAGTCAGGCAAAAAGCTAGGCCAATGGAGAGTTTCTGTAGTCCCCCCCCCCCCCTACAAGAAGTGTAGTTTGGGGTGAGAGGATTGGCCCTTTAAATACGAGCAGTATACAATGTAAAGGAGCTTACTACAGACAGAACTAGAAACCAGCAACTTCATTAAAACAATATTTAAAACTTTTCTTTTCCTTAATGCCTTTAATCTCAGAAATGTTCTTACACATTTCCATAACACACTGAATCTCATGGTACTGTAGCATTGCCATGCTTACAAAAATTTAAGTCACTGAATGTAGAAGGTCCATCTCAAGTTTTTGACTGTAAATCAAGGGCACAGAGAAGCACTCCTCTCACAGTATTCCATGCATTGAAGTCTTTGCAGTTTCTGTTTAATTACCCTCACTTCAAACATCATGTCACATCCAACCTGTAGTAAATATTTTATGTTCCATGACTGAAATAAATACTTATTTCCCAGGAAGGGAGTGAAATTTGAAAAAGCTCCAGCATTCCCTTTATACTCCATCAGTCCTCTATCAACCCTCCCCAAACCCTTCTCAAACTTGTGCCTTCCCACAACTACCTGAACAAAAGTTTACATACTGTATACTGTTCAGGCCTACAACTTCCTTGCATTTCTCACTAATGAACTACTTATTGAGACAAATCCCCATTCAAAAACAATTTTTGGTACAGTACCTCCTGCAAGCATGACCAGAAAGCAAATTACTAAGAGCTCTAAGACCATGCCACAATACTAACTCAATAATACAAGCCTGATTACATCACCTGGAAAAGAGCTGACAAGAATGAAGTCACAAAGAATTGCAATTGATTAACAATACCAGGCCAAGGAGATGCTGAATGCACCTCCCATTATCCCTTTTGACTAATTTCCCACCAGATGTGGGCAGTAGCGCACGCTCACACACACACTCACAGAACAAACTGTACTGCTTAAAGGTAGATATAGTTCACTGAATTCTCACCTGCCCCGTTTAGCACTTGTAAGTGTAAGTAAACCTCAGGTTTGTCAGAGTCATGTTAAAGTACTTTCCAAAAAGGTCAAAACACACAAACCATAACAATCAGATATTAATCTGACATCCCTACAAAAGTTAAATGAAGAACAAGACTGTCTCGCTATTTGAGTAGTCAGTGATAGCTTTATCCCAAAATTAAAATGCAAGATGGTGACTGAGAAACAAAATTGTTTCCAACAAAGCTATCTGATAAATGACTTTTTACAAGCAGACTGAGACATAAATAAGAAATAACTTGTACTTTGTGGTAATTTTTTATTAGTAGTACTATTATTATTTTCTGCTTTTCTTACTTTTTCTTTTTTATCTTTCTTCATCTGCTTGCACTCTTTTTTGACAGAAAAAATAAAAGCAAATAAATTAATTAAAATTCATTACAATCTCAGCTCACTATAAATCAGATCTCCATTTGCATGTTTCTTTTCATGAGAATATTGCAATCATGTGAAATTAACATCAATCTACTGTGCATACTGTACTAGATAATCTCCTTTACACTTACAAGCACTTTAGTTGAAAATGACAAGTTTCCCTTTAGAATAACACAGATCAACAGCTATTTTACTCATTTTGGCTACAACCTTTTTAATAATATTTCTAGACCTGCATAACAATTTTAGCACCTGCCTTGAATGCACTTTTTGTATCTATGTATCACTTATGTCCATGAACTGTTAAACTGTAGCAGAAAGTCCTAGTTACTTTGCAGGCAGATTTTTCTTCAGTAAAACTTTGCAAACAAAACAAAAACAAAAAAACAAAAAAAAAATGGTCACCGAAACCCTGAGTATAAAGAAAGTATCGATGCATTTCAGACTTCATTTCAGACTTCATTCAGATTAAACAACATCATCATAATATCTATGTTTGTTTTTCCACATGTCACTCAATGACACATTCCCAAATTTTACTTATCTGTGATGACTTAATTGCAACTAATAAATAAATTCAAATATGGCTCCTTACATAAATAAATGGATACAGTCTGGTAAATAATAGCTTGCAAGGGTTAAGCAGTCGTGTATTAAGTTTCAGGCTACCATAATATTCAACTTGGCACGTAACCTTATAAAGGTTAATTTGTGCCAAAACTATTTGATGCTACCAGGGGCTGGGGCTAAGATCTGGTTTGTAGATTGTGGAGGCAAAAATTTTCCAACAGCTGGTCAAACCCTGGATCTTGTCCCTGACTGGGATCCTCTATAAGCAATGTACCCACATGAACATAGGAGCACACATGTACACAAAACACGCCTACACACACACATTGACACACACAAACACTAAAACTGATTTTGTCTGGAAACCATAAAGTCATCTGTGCACAACAATCTATAATATTTTTATTATTCTGCCTCTTGTTTTTTTTTCAATCTTCCTAAATTACTAGGGGGGGGGGGGGGGGGGGCAAAATGATTTATAAATGGTTTAATGGTAAGCCTTAGCCTAGGATAAAAAGGGTAAATCTTCTCATATCCCAGACAGTTTCTATTCTCTCAAGTTAAGCCACTTCCAAATCTATCTTTACTTCATCTTTGTGTGAACACCATACTAAGTCTTAATCCTCTTATCCCAAACAGTCACAATCTCCTCACCCACTTACTTAAGCCCCTTCCTCAACTGCATAACAACTCATCCTCATCCAGGCAAAATCTCAACTTATTTACCAATTGCTACAGAGTGGAAGAGTATAACAAGACCTGATGTGTAATTCCAGTACAGTACATGATGTGTGATAGGTGCAACAGTACTCTGAATTTTTTGAACTTCATGTTTGCAATCAAAGGGCTGTGCCAATCAAGAATTTCCCAGCTGTAGACTCCTACAAAAATTGTACTTATATGACTAAGGCCCTGATGTATAATCATAACTCTCTCTTAAAGCTAATCTGACTTGCTTTAATTTTACATCAATCAAAAGAACATTTACCAACTGAGAATTTTTGTTTTCCTCACAGCAAAATTGTAGTTTGAAGTAATGGGTGACTGCATAACTTTAAGATCATTTTTTATGGAACCCCTTTTTGTCATGATTCATATTGATTATACTTTTGTAGCCAACTTGACTATCAATATCAATTTTCATCACATATGCCAACATGAATTACAATATTTCTCTCCCAAGAAGACAGTTTGGGCCCAAAAAAACACCCAACAAAAAGGATACTCATCAAAAACTCCAAAAAGAGCATCAGAAAGGGCCAGCTACTGTTGAAGTCGGAAAAATCCGTCCCCCGCTCTGAAGTCCAAAAATTGGAAATGGCAGGAGAAAAAACCAAGGCCAAAGTTGCGTTAGAACCGTCTGGTGGTAAGCAGTAAGAGGGCCCCCTCCCCAATTACCTTGCTATGAGTTAAACATGGTTTAGTAGCAGGTAAGTGGGGATTACGTATGAAAATAGAACATAAGAGAAGGGCGATATAGATTAAAATATTTCTCCCCAAGAAGACTTTTGCATAATCGAAGCACATGTGATCTGGGCTAAAAATGCACCAACTACATCCAACAATGATTGAACACTGCTGATTGGAAGACAGAAGGTACTGTAACGAACAAGATGGAACTCTAGTCATGATTTTAGAATAAGTAACAACACCAGGACTACAGCCGATGTGACAACTTGTCAAATGGTATCTTTGATAGTCATGGCAATGTGAACCAGGTTTTACTTTTTCATTTTATTTACTGATCAACTGATCCAGACGTAAGTATAGCTTAGGTGTAACTGGAATATACATAGGGTGATGGAAGGTTGGTAAGAAACTGAACTAGACTTGAAGTTAACTCTCAACAGCTAGTGTTTACATAGACAAATGAATTCCTGACAACTTAAAGCAATCAGCGTACATGGAATAATTTTACCCATTAAAGTGTACCTCAAGTCAAAAAATTCAAAAATATATATTGAAGAAAATGAAAAATGAATTCTAACAGTCTAACTCCCATCTTCATATGACATTCCTGAGCTGAGATATAAAATGTTGAAGTTTATTCACTTAAAACAAATTGGTCTATTGCGCAATAATTTGTGACTTTCTTGTTGTACAACTCACATAAAATGCTTTGTTTTCCTTTAAAATAAAAAAATGTTTTTATGACCTTAAACACTTCCTGTTTGCTTGCATAGCATGTTGCACAAGGAGGACTTAATTAATTTCATCACCTCATAAGAGTAAGAGTGCTATCACACCTTGCTACAAGGTGCAGTAACATTTGGAAAATCAAAGAAATACAAAGACTGTAATTTGAGTAGTACAAGAATGACATCACAAATTATTGTGCAATGTACCATTGTAATTTGAGTGAATAAACTTCAACATTAAATATCTCAGCTCAGGAATGTCCTATGAAGATGAAAGTTGGACTGTTAGAATTTATTTTTCGTGCTCTTTAATATATATTTTTGAATTTTTTGACTTTAGGTACCCTTAAATATTTAATGATGGCCTCACATATACTGTATCAATGAGTTTATAACATTGACAATAAAGGTTTTCTCAGTAGTCACATTTGAAATTGACAAAATCTTACAATACAGATTTCACAGCTGTTTGAAAAATTGTCAGATTTCACACAGTGACTGATTGATCGAGTCAGAAAGTTCACAAAGGGGATTTTAATAGTTACCATTCAGTTCTTTGTAGCAATTGTGCAATTTTGCAGAAGCTTACTAGCTTTCAAGGTCACACCTACCCAGCAAAAAAATATCAGAATTTTGTAATTAAAGCATAACATGTAGTACTGTAATATGTAAAGAATAAAAGATTGCAACAAACATGTAGGTCTCATACATACCTTTCAACTGTGCACAGTATGTACTTCATTTATATATGATAACAAATATCACACTGATATCATTTTCATTTCATTTAAAATGGAGTGATCAGTATGGCTACTTGTTGACTTGCTATTAATTTGTGGTACACCTCCCCCCCCCCTAATAGCTATACAGCAGTGTGTCTGCCAGAGGAGGGTAGGGGGTAATGCCAGAGGAAAGGGTAAAACTTTCCTTTTCATTTCCATAAAAAATAAAAAACTTTTAATACCTTGGTTTCTTTACTTAAAAAGAAGACACTTTTGCAGAAATGTTGTAAGTTGCATAAATAAATGGCCTTTAAAACCCTTCAAATTGAACTTTAAAAATACCTTAAAGCATGCTTTTGCCCCCTTCAACCCATTTTTAACTTGGGTGCAATAATTGTAATCCATGGGGTTCTAAGCTGGGTCTGTAGGGAATTTTGAATTCTTTGATAAGTTGGCAACAGCTTAACCAACTAGCTGGGGAAAAGAATGACCATTAACTGGCTGATATAGAAATCAGAGGTAGCAAGCTTAGTGCCGGTATGACAGTAAGGTGAACTTCTAAACCTAAAGGGAAAACATGCTGAAGGCACAAAGATGGTATACAAAGATTAATGCTGCACTGCTGGCAATCATTATTTTTACTATTTAATTTTGTCAATTTAACACTGGCAATAGTTTCATCTCCTCAACAAACTAATAATTATGCATCAGAAGAGTGATAGAGATTGCCTCATTTGAATTTTTAAAGTCTGGATGAACAAATTGTTCTTGAGCAACAAATAACTGAATTTCTATCTGTTAAACACCTAGTTAATGAAAAAGACTATCATACTGCCTCATTTTGAATAATTCGATCACTTTGTGTTCATAGATACCTCATTAGTTTTAAAACTACAGGTATAAATTTTTCTGTAAAATCAAATGCAAAATTTGCTTTAAAAACCCATCAGACCCATAAGATGAGGTCTTAAGAAATTCATTTGTTTTTCATAATATACGCATCCACCTTTGGAAATTTCCTTTGATTGTGCAGTAGAGGAGGACACCCTCTTAAAGGCGCTTCTGATCTTAGTCCTAGACTTCTGCTTCGCCAATTCAGATTTAATTTGTGACTGCCAAAGGCTTATGCTGTGTCCCCCACTGTGAGGGTTTAATACTGGGTTACCAATGGACTAGGGGTACTTGTGGACAAGTGGCAGTCTATCATATTCTTTTGACTCAGGCCTTGAAATTGAGGCATACAAGTGCCACCCCACACCATCACTTGCCTTAAATCACTGTGCGGAGTCTGACTTTTTGCACATGTAGATCAAGGTTTCGAGCCAATGTAAATTTTAATGAAACAGCACTACTACAGCACTCCTTTATTTTCTGAGGAGTATGACTTGTAGCACACCTGGAAAATCTAAAACTCCAGGCCTGCTGACTGAGAGTATTATCCACTCTATAGATCTATAAACTTCATGTATCCTTCAAGGTTATGAGCAGTCCTCCCCCCCCCCCCCCCCCCAACTTATTTATAGTAACAGCTTAACATCACAATTTCCATCTTGCTTCTCTTCAAAGTATCTTCCATGATATTTTATATATTCAAGGCAAACCACAAAGTAAATTACACATTTGAAGAGGAAAACTGTTGTCACATGACTCTCAACAGCCAATCATAATACAAGTCAGTCTACTAAAACTACTTCATGTTGGGGTGACTAAATTTCCCCTTTAAGTCAGGGTTGTAAAAGGACTAGGGGTACTTAAGGACAAGTGCAGCCTATCAGATTCCTATGGCTGAGTGTAGCACAGTCATTGAATGCATAGATATATTATATTCATGTATCCTATTTAGGCCTACACATATGAAAGCACATGACACATTGCAAGGTAAGTCTCAATAGATAATCTTCCTTGTTCAAGTAACCAGATATTACAATACATTCATTTGCTTTTTTGTTCCTTAAAGGCAAATTGATTGAAACTATCAAACTCTGTTCAAATTCCTCTTTTTATATGACACAAGTTGAATTTCAGTATAACATATACTGCCTTAGTATTCCTATGTAATGCATATTCTTTCTTCTTTTAGTTTCACCATGGAAGATTGCACACATGATCTCTGTACAAAGGACAATTATCCCTTGATAAACATAGCCTTCTCTTCATGGCCACATTGTTTTCACATTTAGTACATGCAGGTTGAACTGGATAGCACCAGTGTGTTATACTTTCCTTCAAGTTCTTTTATGAACTTTAATATCATAATAGCCATAAATTAAACTTAGTGACCATAGTGACCAGTCTACCAAATTGTTAATTCAAAATTTAACCATGAATTATGTACTGCAGATTTCAAAAGCCCTAGTAGTATTCAGTACCAGGAAAAACTGCTGTAACCTCAAATCTAATCAAGAAAATGAAATATGTTAGAAATCAAAAAATCAATAGTTATATGATTACTGATTTGTCAACAGGGAATTACCAGTCTGTAGAAGGATGAAGGAATAATTGCCTTCAGTCTGTCAGATAGAGATTTGATTGGCATGGCCAGCAGACTGGGGAAAATGAGGTTATATTATCTTGTTGAAAGCAATTAGGGGTCAGGTCATCTACTACATATATGCTAAAGTACATATGTAAGTACCCTCCAACCTTTAAAACTTAGGTACACCATACATTGTCTGGACATTTTTGGTAGGGTAGCGGGCCTTGGAATTTTGAGGCATTTGAGTGTGAGCACACAACATCACTCGCTTCAAATCACTGAGAGAAGTGTTTTTAGCACACCTAAATAAAAAGAATGGGACCTTGGGTAAATATATGAAAGTGACACAGCACACCTTCAAGACTTATTACACTCCTGAATTTTCTGAGGGGTGTGATTTGTAGCTGAATCATCCTTGCCTGAGAAAAAAACTTGGCCAACTTAGGAAATAGCCGAAGGAACTAGAGGGCAGGCTTCAGCTTCACTGTCGTGGACCATGGTTGATGGCTTTCCTTCTCCTAGGCATCGCTACAATAGCACTGTGTTACAGGAATATAATGAAGTTTTTAAAATGTATCATCTATTGATCATTTGTACTGAACAATATCATGGACTCTTTTCACATTTCTGTACACTGACTGCCCCTCCCCCCTCCATCCTTCCTGTGGAAATTCTGGCTGCACCACTGTATATCTGCAGTGAAGAATAAAAGTTACAACTTCAATCTGTTACTTGCCAAGTTTGGTGTTAATGTTAACTTGTGGAGACTTTAACAGTTCAACAACTGAACAATTATGTTCATCAACTGCTTCAAGAATTCCCATAGTTCTACAATTGTACAAATTTACAGCTTCTATTCTCATCAGGTTTATTTCCTTCACTTCCTTTCTTCTTTTTTCTTTTCATTTTTGTGTTCCTTTTTTCTCTCTTTTTTTTTTTTTTTGTTATCATTTCAGCAAAATCAACCTTGATGAAAATTTGCTCTTAGCTTCCTTTCCAGGCAGCTCTGGAAATGTTTTCAGACGTCTTCCCCTGAGATTGTTAATCTTCAACTTTATATACAACAGATAGGCTGTCATGGTTGGTGACTACCCTATCCTTCAGGCAACTTCTATTCACCCCTCTCTAATACCCCTTGGGAGTGGGGATTGCCTGCCAGGCATATGACCTTGCTGTTCAAATGCTTTTGAAAGGGTTGAGCAAAGGGATTGGGGCATATGCCCTTTGCCACTATACTTGAGCTGTTGAAGAAAGGAATTGTGTTCAATTTTCTCATTGATGCACAGGGCTTGTACAGATCTGTACTGAATGTATGTGGTCACACCAATATTCAGGCAGATCATAAGACAATGGCTACCTGTTGATGTTCTTTGTTACTTATTCGTATGGATTTCAAAACACTCTGCAAGTATGATGAATCATGAATTTACATGACAACGCTCCAGCCTTTTCATTATCCTTTTACCTCTAAATACTGCACAATGTTCAACAAGAAGGAACACTTTAAATATTACACTTATAGATTTAAAGGAAGATTCATTTGTGGTATGAAATTCATGGCATGTACATGTAATCTTGTTTGCAATATTTTACAATGCACTTCTCACACATCAAACAAACAGAAACTCAGGTAAGGCATTTCATTTGTTTAAACTGTTTGCAGGTATTCTGTGAGCATTGTATTTATCAAACGAAATAAAATTTATGATGAATATATGTACCAGCATGTTATTTCAAAATAAAACCAGAAAGTGTGTGTGTGGGAGGGGGGGGGGTGGGGGAACCCATCATAAGGAAAGATTTTTGTTATTTCACTTCATTGATACTGACCTCCCTTTTTCACACAGTAACAGAGGAGATCATTCTGTGGTCTTACTGGTCTACCTACCCACAATACACTACCTTAAAGTCATGTGTGGATCTAACCCCATCCTGCTACCATCACCACCCCTTCCTCCAATCCTTCCATCTATAACATCCATTACAAGTAGCAAGACTGAAATCTCACTTGACCTGACAAGTACTACTGTAGCTTGAAGAATATTGCATGTCATGATATCATGGCAAGGTTTATGTTTGCAAATTGCTTTCACTTCAAAGGGATGGGTTACAATTCCATGGGGCTCATTGTTTTATGACTGATGCAGGGTGCACATTAAAATAAATTTGCTACTTTCATCCTTTTCCTCCATCACCATAACTTCACTAACAAATGTAATCTGATCCTATTCAGATTTTAAGATTAAAAAAAGTCCACATGCAAAGTCATTGTGCAGCTACTTTGGTCAGCTAGTTTACATAGATCTAATACACGGCAAGGGACAGGTCTTATAAACCTTGTCAGGTGAATCAAAGCTTGAAGCTACCAAACACCATTGAACTTGGTGTCCTTAAAGGGTGTCCTTCAGAAATGGAAGAAATGGGCCAAGACTAAGTGCTGCTATCCTTTAGTGTGTAGACTGCCAGAATAAATACAATTTAACACTTCAGTAGAAGTTGAAACTGTTTGGAATCCTTTTATTATTCTTTTTATTCACCAAAATACATTTGACACTTTGTGAATAATAGCCTGGTCAGCTGTAAGTAAGATATTCACAAGCTGACCTACAATTGAACTGTTTGTGTAGACATACAAATAAATTGCCAATATTGCAGGTTTAATTGTGGAGAGTTCTTTTAAAAGCATAAACTTAAATAGCAAAATTCTTTTGGAGTTTATGCATTGCATATAAAATGGCAATCTCTAAGATACAGTATGTTACGATACAGCAGGTTACCAAAGATATGGTAAATGGGTGGGCCTGTGGAACAGACGGAAAACTAAAGCCCAAATGCTGATTATTCTTCAAGTACATGATTGAAACAGTCTCAGGAATCATTTTTAAGTGTGAAAGCCACAGTTCATACTGAAATTAGGGTCACGATGTAAAAGCTTGATTAAGACCATGTTAAAGACTTTTTCCAAAGAATTCCTACAAGTCTACTGAAGGCCTGTGTGAAGAATTGTAATGTGGTAGTGACTAGTGACCCTTTAACACTTTCATCAAGTTATTGATATCAATCCAATGAGCCCCTTAAAGCCCAATTGTTCTAATGTTACGAATTTATTCCAAACCAACTGCAAAAAGGGGACTCTTGTGCATTTTATGAAAAATACATACTGTGTGAATGCATGTAGTGCATCAATAGTCTAACTTCTTACTGGTCTTGCCGCTTTGAACAGACCAAAGAGTAGCCAAAATTATCCTACCAGGCCAAAAAATTCCAAGCACTATCCACTGCAACAGTCCACTGTTCCATTTCTTTTATTCAACATTATTGCCTCTTTGACTGGTGATTTTATGCAAGGCATGATACTGATCAGTCATATCCCCCACTGACTTGAGTTCTAAGAGAGGGCACAGCAGATATATAGCATCTAATATGAGGTGTACGCAGAAGGACATCCACAGATTGCATCTTATCATCTGTCAACATCCACAAATTTACACAAGTTTACCTATTGCAAAATCATGTTCTCTTTGAAGTAGTTGGCATATAATCAAAGAATTATGAAACTACAATAGCATTAATGAGCAGAGATGACCAAGTCTCAATCATGCATTAGCTGACATATACTGTATACATCTAAACATTTAACAGTATTTACTGACCATTTATTGTGACTAATTGTACAAAAGATTCAATGTTCTCAGATGACAATTAGGCATCTGACTTATAGCCTTGAGGTCTGGAGTTCCAACTCCTGGCTGGATCATACCAAACACTTAAAAAAATAGAACCTACTGCATACCATTGGGCTAGGAGCTCAGCATAATAAAGCATTATTAGTCACAAAAAAAAAGCCAGTGAGCCACAACTGGAAAAAAGGTTGTGGCCAACTCAACACCAAGTGGGTAGAATTAGACACTGAGCCATAAAGACTCATCTACTGTAAATAACTACATAACAATAGATTTCCACTGATTTCATGCCCTTTTTCCTGACCAAATTATGAAGAATTCTTATGTAGTCCCTTATGGCACAGAAAAAAACACATTTCAGTCCTATTCATACAGTCTGATAATTGGATAATATTTATGCATTTGCACAGAAATTTCAAGTCTTTTTAGAAATATAGGAATATATTTGCATTTTCTTTTTACTGTGTAATTTCTACAAAATTCTATTCAAATGTCTGGTCAGGAGATTTTGAGTAAAAGTTAAGTTTTAATGGCTTTTCTGTGTAAATGACATTTCAGGGACACAAGAATGCAGGTGCAAGTTTTTTTTCCAAGAGTTGTAATTAGAGAAACCAGGTGCTCATGATGACAAGCATAGCAAACTGATTAGAGTACAGCAAGCAGATATGTGACTTTATATTTAAGGCCTAATCCTCTCACCCCAAACAGTTAATCCTCCTAATCTACTCACTGGAGATCCTACCACAACAGTGTAAGACTAATCCTCATCCAGACACTACCTCAGTTCATTGGTTTAAGACCACTAAGTGTAATCAAACACTCTAAGTACAGTACAGTCCATGCTGTGAGCTACAGTGCTGCATTTTTGGACTTGCTCTTGATCAAAGAGCTGTACTAATTGATAATTTCTGAAGACTACAACAAAAATTATACTTTGGGGTGAGAGTTGACTTGACTGCCTTTTAATATGCAACTTAAAAGGACTACACACAATGTCATTGCAACAGATGTGAAGTTGTACAATTAATGGCCCTATTTTGCCCATAAAATATGTAACATGGTTCATTGCTTCTATTAGCTTAATATGATAAATTGTGTTGAAAACAGAGAGGACTAGAGGAAGTACACAGAATTTTAAAGGGGCTGTGTAACCCGTAGGCCATAGCAAGAACTTGTTAATTACCCTCAGAGAAGTGATATCACACAAACTACTTGGTTTGGGAGGGTAACCTGACCATACCTCAGAAAACTCTGACTCTTTGCCAGGAGTTATTACTCAACTCCACATACCTTGGAGTAACCATTTCCTGTAAATTTTCCATATGTCCTACTTTGGTTTTGTTAATTGTCACAACTACCTCACTATCACCACCTCAATATTTTTCCACTGCATTTCAAAAATTTTATGTCCTATAGACTCCAAATTTACAGAATGCCTCATACCTCTATTTCTTTTTTCAATGTTCTACATAATCAGCGTGTCACTAATAAAATATTTATGAGACTGTAATATTTAAGTTTGCATGCACACAGCACCAGCACACATCAAAGGCAATGTCATGAATTAATGATAGCCACCATGACATTGGTGAGGCCAATACCAAGAATGACAAGTAACTTCAGCATCCTTACCAAATTAATTCAAACTAAGTGCAATACCTAGTTTCTTTTCTTAGCCATATGGAAAGGACAACTCTAGGCCAGTTTTATAATTGCTACTATAAAACCAGCAATCGCTGGTAAAGAATGTTGTTCCCATGTTAATGTCTGACCTTCATAAAAACAGGGCCTCTTTATTTCTGAGGCTGATGCTGAAAGGCCACCATGTGGAATTGGTGATCATCTGATTTAACAGATGACCACAGGCCTACTGTGCAAGATGTTAATAGCATTTTGAACAGAAAAAGTACGGAGTAGGGAAAATTAGGAGCTGTCTGAGACAATATTCAAAAGTACATATTTCTGGAATCAGGAAGGAGATATTTTAACCCCTATTAAATAACAGTCCAATAGAAGGACTGAATATTTGCAACATCTGCTGCTTTTCCCATCCTTTAATACCCTTCTAATACCTTTCTGTATTGTACAGCCTTATATCTGTGATCCTGTGTACAATTTCCTGGAGTATTCTCCCCTTTCCATCCTTAAGATCCTGGATTTAAATACTCCTTATTCCCTGTCACACTCAGCTCCAATCAATAATTAATCCTCTTCAAACAGCAAGGAGCATCCCAAATTCACAACTAACACCCTTTCCCAGCCTTTGTTCCTTCTATCCCTCCTTAGTAAGCTAATCAGTTTAGGATTTGCAGGATTATGATTTTAACCACATAGCTTCTGTAATTCTTCCAGCCCCAGTAAGCTGCTTACAAAAAAAAAGAAAAAAGAAAGAACCTGAAGACCTGGATATAACTGTTATATGAGTGCCATAAAATCTACTGCACTACAACAGCATCTTTAGACCAGTTTCCTGTTCAATCTTTAAACACTTACCATTTTTCATGAAAACTTGTATACTGCAGATTGCCATAAACTCATAAACAAGAAAAGCAGTCACCCCAATTTTAATTACGAAACCCTCCTATATGTTTTCTTATATAGGTCTTTAAAATCATGTGACAATATTTACATGAAATGTATATGCTGAATACCAAGTCTGGTTTAGCTGTAATCTGACAATTCATGAGAGATATTTGCAAAGGAAATGAGACTTGAAATCACCAGATTAAGAAAACATTCTTGGGGCAAAGTTGGCAAACTCTGACTCCTTATTTACTCTTTTCTTTAAATACAAATAGGCAAAAATGGCATACACATATTTAAAATGTTTTCAACTGAAAATAAACATATGCACTTTATTGTGTGAGCAAAAGCAAATAAAATATACATCAATGAAATATTCATCAATTGACATAATTTATCGGTGACTGTTCCAAAATTGTCAATCTTCTCACACTTTCCAACTCCCGCTTTCTCAAAATTTCATGTAAATGAGGGCACAGTAAACTTAATAAAACTTCACTTCACTTGTCAATCCCAGCATGGAATATGCCCCCAAAATAGTCACTGAAGAAGCAGACTAAATCTTCCACTTCCCCCTCCAATTTGTCTATTGGCAAGCAGACTATACAACACAACCTGTTGGTTTTGATTCCACAAGCTCACTCTACTCAAGAAGCCTTCAAAAGAAAAGATCATCTAGCTGTTACTAGAGCTATGTAGGCATTACCAAGCATTTTTCCAAATGTTGTTAGTAGACAGCTTTCCCCATTTTGCATTTGTCTCACAGGGAAAACATGCACACAGCTACAATTGTATGGTGCTAATGAAATACCGAAATAACTCCCAATCTCCACTGGGATCAATTAAGATTTGCCTTTCTCCCAGACTGCCTCACTAAACGAGGGGGACACAAACCAGAAATAAGGTCATCTGCCAGGATCTGTAAAAGGATACAAAGCTGGAGTTACCATGGTTGTTAGAGCTGCAATTTAAATACCACTAATGAAGTAAAAAAAACCTCCAATTATCACCAATTATTTTCATTACTTGGAACACAGAACATATGCCAGTTTGCTGAAGGTGTTCAACGAGAAATACAAGTCATTCTGTTTCACAAATTCCTCTACTTAATGAAGTGCCTGAGGAAAACCAGACGTTCTAATAAAGAAAGCCTCACTCAATTACATTATTCTGCATGTTTGGAATACCAAAAATTTACAACAGCATTTTCATCAAAACTTTTTTTCCAGGTTAGAGTAGAGATCCCTCCCATTCCTGAATATTAAACAAAGTGTAATGAATTACTGAGGAACTTAAGCCAATGGATTTCTTTAGATCCTACAATAAATGAATGAGATAGATTGGAAGTGTCATGGCCACAATGATACCAAATAAATCATCCCTAAGAAACTATCTCTCAGTACCCCCCCTTAATATACCTGGACAATTTCTTCCTGGGCAACCTGGCCACACAGAAACAAGGGTTTAAGGTCCCATTAAGCTTGGATATGTTAGAGAGGTACTTATTCTGAGCATTCTGTTGAAATTTGCATTTAAAACCAAAAAGGGCTTTCAAGATTTAGGCAGGTAAGTTATCACATTTTCAACAAAAAGTGGACTTGACACAAGCACACATGACATCATATTCCACAGTAATGGGCAATCTTTTGCTTTTCTTTAAACAAAGAACACTCTGGAACACATATCTAGTGAGTCCTTCATTTTCTAATATCTCAAGAAAGATTTGTCTGATTTGAATGGAAGTTTCATCATACTGTATACATTTGGTTCCTTTTTAACATATGAAAATTAATTTTTTTTGCTTAAACTTCCCCTTTAATTTGACTTGTTGGCATTGTCTAGAGTGGGTATTCTCGTGGGAGAAATTCTATAATAAGAATTGAGTTGACCCCAGTGAGGTGTCCAGAGGGTCTGTCGAGGGGAGCAATCTAGGTGAGAATTGTCCAGAGAAAAGCTGTCCTTAAAAGCTAAAATGATGAACAAGGCACTGCGACTGCCTTTGATTTTACTTTTCCAAACATTATACAACCCACAAGAGAACTACAAAAATTACCGCTCTCAAATTCTGAAAAGCTACATTTTGGGTAAAAATATTCTAACCTCACAGAAAACTAGATGTTTTGAATAATTGAGTGTGAAGGCCTAAGTTCTCAATCTTGTTTGGAAGTGCCTCGAAGCATTTTAAGACCAGTTGCTTGAACTTCATAATCATACTCTCACAGAGAATGGAAATCCCAAAGGTTCTCTTGTCCACTTTCATTTGAAAAATGAAAAGAAAGAATCGTGAGTGGAAAAGGTTGGCTTAATCTGCAAATCAATGTTGTCGCAACTTCTGCATTAAAGTTGTGATTCATTATTGCTTTCCATACATCAACAAGTTAAAGTACAAAGCATCTATCTAAACTTAGTCTTAAAAGCCTGTAGAGAGGTGTCGTTAACTGTCTCGGCTACTGTCAACACTGTAGTCAAGAGTTCATTGACTGGTTTACATGAATGAAGCTTTGAGCAAAGTATTTTGGTCACAGAAATAAACATGTACAAGAACAAATCAGAGAGGTCTGTTTCTTAAAATGTTACTGTACCAATACAATTGTGAGTTTCATATATTTTTCCAGGAAATGCTTCTTTTGACCAGAAATGAATTAAATATTCAAGGAGGCACATATTCAAAAAGAAGGACTATACTTAATTGAAAAATTAAAAGGCAAAAAAAAAATGATATGCAAACAGAAGGCATACGCTTAAAATGAAAAATTCAAACAAAAAAAGGAAAGAATTTTTTTTCCGATTGACATTCATTGACCACCATTGCATGCGAAGGTAGACATAAAATAATTAGTTGAATAATCAGACAGTAATATCCTTTAATTTCTTCTGGACTTCTGGGCTTTTAACACTACCCGGGTAGTGAGATAGATGAGGTTTTACAGCTCAGTTTCTAATCTACTGGTTTAAGTCAGGCTGGTCACCAACCTGTTTTTCAGTTGTGGCTCACTGGCTTATTATTCTTACCCCTTTGCTAACCTATGAAACACAACCCTCTATAATTTAACAAGCCTTTCCCTTATTTCTATTTGTTTGGAAGACAATGAAAATCAAGTCTAAACCTGCAAATTTTCTAACAAGACAAACTTCAACATCCACCTTTTTTCTTTTTTTTTTTTTTTGGGGGGGGGGGTTAATTCAGATTTTTATAACTTAAGTTACATGTTTAATGCTGCAAAGCTTCACATACAATTTCGATGTGTTACCATCTTCACAAAATGCTGACTGATGAGGCTTCTGTGAGTTCTGTTGCAACTGAAAAGGTTCTAAGAAAACAGCACAATGACAGAGAAGAAGGTTCTCCGTCGAGTTTTTACCATACTCCCCAAGTTTCTCTCTTTATGGATCAATAAAAATAAATGTGGTCCAATTAACCTAAAAACTTGTTTCCTTCCCTCCAATGAAATTCACTCCCTTCAAAACAATCTTCATGGTTTTAAAGCTTATCTGAGCTCTATTAATTACTAGTATCAAACTAAACTGTCACAATTTCCCTCACCTGAAAATACATCAACTTCACTCACTTCTCATAACTTGGATTAAGATACAAAGACTAAAGTCCATTGCTACTGACATCAAACTTCTTAAATCCTCGCAGCAAGCTGCTCCTACAATCTTTGTGAATGATTAATTAGTTAACACATTTTTTGGTTCATGGAGATGAGTAGCCTACATCTGTTGTTCTAGTGTGTAGGCTATGTACAGTTCTTACTCAATCCCTTAAACCCTATCAAGTCTGTGTAGCCTTTTTACCTAAATTCAGTTGCATTTATTTCAGTTCTCCCAGGAGAACAGTTAACAGAGAAATTCAAGACAATGCTCTACACAATTAAGAAAGACTAGAACCTCATTACACAAGCAATGCTCAGTTTTGTCCACATTTCAGAGATAACTGCCACAATTAAGAAGCATTATGTATCACAAATACTTCCGATGGAAACAAACAGATGCTTAAAATGTTTTTGATGCTTTAGAACACAATAAAATAGTTTACACCAGGAACATACACAATATTCATCACCCTGAATAATCAAAATTTGACAAACAAACCAGTGGAGGGTGTGAATATAGATCGACAACAATAGATCAAATATCATTATGTTGCATGAAAAATTTTAAATATATGCAAGGTAAACACAAATATACAAAACAGTTCTTGTAAGGAAAACAAATCATCCTTGAAATTTTTTAAGAATTTTAAAGAATTACATTCAAAAAATTGATCACAAATCAAATGGGAGAAAAAACTTTGAAAAAAATTGACACAATACTCTATTTTATCCAAACAAATAATGTGCATGACATGCTGTAAACCAATCCAAAGACTGCTTACATTTCATGGCCAGTACCACTCTAAATTTTCCATGCATATCCCTCCAAGCTCTTCTCTATTTACTTTTGCATTATTCTTTTTCATCAATTATTTTGCATTGCTTTTCTTGATTTCATTTTCCCACAAGTATGGAATTGCACATCCCTCCATCAAAATGTCTTTCACAATTGTCATAAAACCCTTGGGGCCCTGTATTACTGACAATTGAACGCTTCACAAAAATTACATTATGGAATCAATTCACCGTCTCTCTGCTTTGAATGTATGATCTATGCAGCAAGCCTCCACTCTGCAAAACTGTCCGGAAAGATGATTGCAAAATTCAACAGACATCATCTACACTAAATCTACAGTAAGCTCATTATGTCCTTCAAAATACCTTTAGATTTACACTGAAAATGAGATAAAAACTGAGTAAGGTTTGTGAAGTAATATTCTTGAACACTTGAACCGAAGCCGATTGTCAAAATCCTGGCTAGGAGAGCTTCTTAAGTCCTGTTGTCAAGTTTTGGTGGTAGCATACAGTTGATCAAGTCTTTTGTTGTCTCCTTCAATGGGAGTCTATTCCATCAAAGGGTTCTTTTGAATAGGTTTACAGAGAACACTCATTCAGGCTTACTAATCTCCCTAAGCTGTTAGTGCTGTGAATTACTCTCTCTTTGTGCAAATATGCAATTGAGAGAATCCCTGTAACTACTGTATCTGCTCTGGTATGAAGGAAGTATATGAACCTGGTAGGTGTGATTCAGGCAATAGACATTCATCTTAGAGAAGGGGTTGTAAAAAGAGTCCACCTATTGTGAGAATGGGTTGTAGCAAGAAGTATGTTATTAGAGAGTAGTCATGCTTGTTCAAAGGAAAAATGATTCTCATATAACTTGTGTAATTTGGCTAAAAGGTGGAAATTAAACTGACATGCATGAAGAAGTTCCCTGCAATGTTTAGGTTGTAAATGATTTGTGTCGAGAAAATTACAGACGTGATTCACATGAATGAAAATGGGTTGAATAGTAAATACCAAAGTGAACACTACATAGTAACCTAAAGGCCTATTGACTCATTGAGTGATAACATGTAATGTTAGTACTAGCCCACAGCAGTACATTAAAAGCAATCTCAATGAGCAGAATTGCATGGAGAAAATCCCTTTACAGATAAGAATAAATCAACAATTGTGTGAAAATAAATTCAATGGCACCTCATACTGCAACTATTGATAAAGTGCCAATTGACTGCAACTTACACAAAACTTTTATGTAATGAGAGTGCATGGCCTTTAAGATTTGCCAGAAATGGAGGTCAAATAATAGAAATTTTAGACAGGCATAATGACAGGATCAAATGCCATTTTGAGCCTCAAAAGATTTCTTGTGAAGAGAATATTTAAATAGGCACTTCCTTAGTTAGTTGTGTATGCATGAATAATTAAAGTTACTGCAGAATGCACTGTCATACATGACCATGAATACTACATTTGCACAGGGATATATGTATCCATGGATACCAGTCTATCATTGTTGAAGTAGTATTATGAAATGAAGACTGTGGGTATTCCACTTCTCTTAAACCTTTTGACCAGTAAGCAAAAGAACTGTCTATTAAATGCAAACTCACCTGTAAGTTAACCTCACTAAGCCTGGGGCTGTTTACGCAGTGTTTAAATAGGGTAAAATGACAGCCCCATACTGCAACTGGATACAACAAAACTGTTTTGATTTCAAGAGAAGGCAAACATACCATTCATTGGCACTGCATTAACAGGTCTTGGGAACTAACTACCTGAGAGTTTGGATACTGGGATGACACAGGAACCCTATCCACAAATAAATTATCTGGACCATAGTAGGCAAATTTTTTGTAGACTGCTGCTGAAAATTGTAAACTAATATGGTATTTCTACTAAGTTGTTTACTTTTAAAGGTGTTAACGAAGTTAAACATCACTTGAACATGTTCACTCTAATACAGGCAATGGTGTTTTTTTTAAAACTTTTTTCATAATATTTTTGGTAAACTTTGTTAGGTTCTCACGGTTGGAAAGGTCTTTCATAATTGCAACAAACCTCACAAGATAACTATCAGTGATAGCAAGACATATGTGCCATGAAGCTAACATGTTTAGTACAGAATGTACCTAAGGGTTCCCACTTTAGCATCAATCCAGAAATGCAAAAACCACAATTTTTCTGTATAACCATTCCACCTGATCTAAAATCAAGAATAAGAATGGCATTCAATAAACCTGTAAAACCTGGACAAAGATCCTGTTTTCCCATTCATAATTTAAATATTATGCTGCTTGGAGGATCTTCAAATTTATGCAGTTTCTATAATTTTCTGCCAAAAATTTTTGGCTAATTTAAAGAACTTCCACAAATCCTTGACAAATGACACTGAAACAAATGAAAGAAACCCCATTGTACCATTTGGTTCAGTTTAAAACTTCCACATGCCAACAATTCAAAGACATCGAAGTTAGTAATTTTGCCGATTCAAATGTCCCACCTCTCTTTAATGTGGGACTTGCCAGAAATTCCATGCGTCAAGATATAGGCCATTATATAGCAATGGGTCCAGAATATCTGTGTCAGGCATGCGAACTAAACCGCAAGTGCACATTTCACCGCACAACTCCCTGCTTTCACTCCACCAGGTATGTTGTGTGACATACTTCCAGGTCCAGATCACAATCTTGAATGATGGTCATCAGGAGATCTGTCTGTAGCCAACCAGATGGAAATAGAACCTGAACAAGAGGTTCCTGATTTTTATTTGCTTGGGCCAGGTTGGGCTTTGTCTGTCCTATTTGACATCAGCTTATAGGGCCAATCCTCTCACCCAAAACTACACTTCTTGTACAGGGTTACAGAAACTCTACATTGGCCCAGCTTTTTGATTGACTCTTAATTCAAACAATGCAGGTTACCAAAGCTTATATCACACAGCATGAACTGTAAGAACTGAGACTGTTTTCATTGTGACATAGATCTTTTCTATACTCACCCTGAAGCAATAAACTGAGATTGTGACTGGATAAGGATGAATTTCAGACAATTGTGGGAGGGGCTTAAGTACGAGGGTTAGGAGAATTGGTACTGTTGGGGGTTAGAGAACTGGGCCTTTAAAGTTAGATGAGGTTTTAACCAATTGGTCTAACCAATTGATCTAAGTTGACCAATCACCTTTTTTTCTAGAACTCTTAGGCTCACTTATGACATTTTGCACGTGGGACAAAAGAAGAAAAGATTATCGTGCATTTTTACAATAATTTAATAGAAACAAAAAGTAGTGACTATTTGGAATTAACATAAAAGACAAACTGAAAGTATCTTCCAGGCTTATTTAATGATCTGAAACTCAATACAGCCAGTTTCAGCAGTGTCATGCTATTATTGATTCAAAGTTTTAAACTCCACCCGCATACTGAATACATTCACAATTTGATTCAAAAAGTATCCAAATTTTGGAAACCATGAATCCCTCCTTGTTTTTGTCTAGTAGTTAAATGTATACTTTAGCACACACATGTACCAACCAACCATGTGCTGTACAATATTGCATTGAGCTTGAATGCACTTTACTGCAACCAGCACAAAATGTCACTTGTCACTGAAGTTAAGGAGCTCTTACAAAGCGCTTGAAAATTCAATTACTAACAAAATAAAATTACATTCACTGTATTGGAGGGAGATAACAGGTAACAACAGAACTGAACCACAAAGAAAAAAAAAAGAGATAAAAATCTGCAATCATTTAAAGGTTGAATAGATTTAGCAGTGTGTGTAATCACAGCTGTCCATTTACAATTTTATAAAAATTCACAATTTCTTTCAGTTTTTTCTACTCACCAACTATGAAATCAGCCTTGTTTAATAATGGGTTTACTGAGGATGGATAAATAGACTGGAATACGCACCGTTTCAGTTTTGAAACACTTTTTCAAAGTACCTATTTTGCATTTTTATTCAATATTTCAGACTGAATTTGATAGGCTAACACTACATCATGGACTCTCTTGCTTTTTTAAGCTCACTAGCAAAGGGTAAATATTTGAGTTATTGAAAACTTTGTCAGTATCATTATTATTGGTGAATTGGTTAAGTGAAAGACAAATACACACAACACAAACACAGACAGGTGTGCATATATATTGTCATAGTATTGAATCTCTGAATGTTCCCAAACCAGCTGTTGTCGCCACTTTAAAATTAATTTAAAAAGGTTTACAGAACTTTGTTTAAAATGAAAAATATCAAAAACTTAAATGTTTCTGATATATTTTTGTTTCATTCAATAACACAAAAGGGCCTTCCAAATTCACCATACATGCACCTTTGTGTTTACATGCACCTCAGCTTATTTACATCAGCATAAAAACGTGAATAATATTCCTGATCAGTTTTTACAATGCTGCCATGTGGGTTTATGACATGTTCCCATTATTGAGAAAGTAATTTGACTTAAGTCTAAAAATCAGGAATATAAAGGAAATTCCCCTACTACAAAATATCACAATGAGGCTTTAGGAGAAAGGCAAGCAACAAATGTATCTCAACAAACTAACTAAAAACAATAGGTTCAAAAATATGTAAACGAAACACTTAATGTGTAGCCTTATATTCCCAAAATACCATCCAATGATTTACAAATGCTTAAAGGACAAGAGTTTAACAGTGAATAATTAACCATTGCCTCGAGCGATTCATTTTATCTTTTCTTACTGATTTACCAGAATCAACAGACATTGAAGAGGTCTTTCAAGTGAAGCATTTTCCCATTTGAGTCAGAACAATCATGGATCTATCAATTTCTAATGCAAACACAGACCCCAAGCTTAATTGTTTCACATCAGCAGCCAACCCCACCCATCTTGGGTCCCCCCCCCCTCAACTCATGTGAAGGTCTTTTTGCACCCTGCGCCCTTTTCTCTCACCCTGTCCTTTTTCAAACTTTCCACTTGTGTGTGCACCATAAAGTGGGTACACCCTACTCCAAGGAGGGCACTGCAAAACTCTGTATGGACTCCACTACAGTCTATTGCATGTGAGACACTAACATTTCAGTACAAAATGAGAGGAATGAATCTAACTAACTACCTGCCTGGATTACTTTGGAATTATTTAAATAAATCAGCCAACCGAAGACATGAAAGCATTTACAGATCAACAGTTTTCATCTTAAAATTTTGCAGTATATTAACAATGTTGGCCAAGGTTTCTTTAACATCCCATCTCAAATTACATGGCCACCTAAAGAGTCTCAGATCCTCTCCCCTCCCATCTCTTTTCAATAAAAGCTATTTCCTACCATAGCTTGGAAATATGACAAAGAGAGCAGTGCAGCAGAACTAGGGACTTTTATTGAACAATTCATATGAATGGATGCACTTCAAAGAAATTAACCTTTGAACATGCTTAGCTCAGTTTTGATGACAGAGAATCTGCACACTGGCAGCATCCATTGATTAACAAGCATTTCCTGCTACCTCATGTATCATTTAAATGCAGGCTTGACTGTGACCTTCTGACTCCCATGTCCAAGCATGGAGGGGGCTACTGCTGACACAGTGGGCACACAGCCAGCTCTAATAGTAAAATATTACTTGAACATAAGCAAACATTTTGAAGACCATAGACTTCTACTTTTATTAGGCCTGTTATATTTTATTCTTACACTCCGCAGGCTACACAGAGTACATGCTATCTCCCCATACACCCACTGCAGTCCTCCACCCAAACTGGGAAGTACTCATGATGCATTGAATATCTTCAGCATGAGGTTAAGGCTTACTCCAATTGATGGAGAGATTTTCTTGCATGTTTGCATGCATGTGCACTGTACTTAAAATATACTGTGCCAATTTAGTGTGGTGTAAAAATTAATGAACATTATGACTGGTATAGAAATTTGGCTGCTCAAATACAAACTTTCCATTATGGTCCTTTAACAACAAGCATATACTACTGTACCTGCAGTTGCCATTTTTATAGGATACATATCTTCTCCCCTGACCCCTTCCTTAACATAGCTCCCACCGGCTCCAAAAACAGCAACAAATAGGCCCTTAGGTTATGAGTTTTAGATTTTCCAGGTGTGCTAAAAATTACACTCCTCAGGAATTGCAAAAAATCACATTCTTCACAGTGATTTGCAGGAAGTGGTAGCATACAAAATTTTGCACCCTCGTGCCTCAAAATTCAAGGCATGGACTGATGGAAATATCATCATGACATTGTACCTGTAGACCTGGGTCAAGGCTTCTAATTTATTCTTATTTGATTTAGGCTACAAAGCTGCCATAAAGGCTACATTATAGGTCTAGCCTATAGCTAGGCAGAAATACAAAGCAAAAATTGGTCCAGATCTAACTCAACTGAGCAGTTATCCCAAATTGAACAAGTGTAGTAGACTGTCCAGTTTCATGATTGGCTGTTGTGAGTCATGTGGCAATGTTTTTTCTCTTCAAATGTGAAATTTACCAAAAATAGCTGTTTGGTTTACCTTGAATATGCAATAGCAAAGCCATAAAATGTAATTAAAGATGCTTTGAAGAGAAATAAGATGAAAACTGAGTTATTTAGCTTTTTCTTCAAAATAAGTTTGGGGGACTACTCTTTACCTTTTTAAGTGTAGGCCTAAACTTACTGGCTATTCAAATGGAAGATTGACTAGGCCTAGGCCTTACAAGGGTCTCACTTTCATGGTAGGCTAGGCTCGAAAAGTTTAAGTTTGGGTGTTGCATTTAAGTCTATGGGCAGGACCAAAATACTAAGTTAGACCTTGGTCTATGGTCGAGTATGCAGTGCTAAGGCCTAGGCCTAGGATATGAAATGACTTACCTCCTCTTCACCTGGCGATGTGCCGTTGGTATCTACAGAACCCACCGACATCTTGGCTCTCTTTCGACTCGGCTCCTCGTGGTGGTTGGTTTCCTCTAAATCGCGATCCTCACAGGTCCGGATGGAGCCGTTGGTACCAAGGACTTGGGTTGGGGTCCTAAACAACGGACTTTGCACTGCTATACAGCTAGGTGCCGACACTAAGGGTCTACTTCCCAGTAGACTCCTATCTGTAAAGGCCTCCGTGGTAGTGGTTGCTTGCCTCGATTACCCAAAATAGTGCTCCTTCACTTATCGTCCTCCTGAGGCTGTGTAAAGATAGGTAGTTGGTTAACAATTCATGGATCTACTTTTGCTCTTCTGTGTTGATCCTTCATGCTGTCCAACTTACAATGTGAACACGAACCAGTTACAATAAGAGAAAGTGAAATTAACGTTGCCACAACAGTTACGCTACAACCATGTACCTCAAAGAGTACACTGATTCCAAATTGCTACAATTGAAGGCGAATTTTAATTTCTCTTTCGATGAATACTAGAGATAAAAGGAGTGCAGTGTGCTTTATGTCTGAATATAAATTAAAAAGTGATGTTTACTTAAACAGTGCACAGCGTGCGTGCATGTTCTAAACTAATATGTAGGATTTTATTACAAATTGTGCGCCACTGGAAAGCTGTACAAAATTCACTAATAATAAACACAATGTGTAGCGAGCGTGGTACATGCAGCTGGTGGATCGGAGTAACTTAGCATGAGCGAAATAACTTGTTGTGCCCTGGGCTCATAAATATTCATTAGTTATAACACGGCTGTTTGATTGGTTCAATGATCGTTGTCAACAATGATTGATGGTTAAAAAAAAGATGTCATTAAGTATTTATTTTGAGATGGGAAGTTCCTGACTGAAATTGTCCGCTGTGAAAAGGTGCTGGCTGACAGAGGAGAAGACAGTTTACAAGCAGGCAACCACTTCCTTTCGGGATTTTCTTTGAGTTCCATCATGTAAAGACCGGAAACTTAAAGACACGGTATCGTGGCGCGAAACGGGGGCGATATTTGGACAGCCTTCAAAAAATTTGTTATCCCACCCAAAATCCCGGATGTAGCCAATAGAGACCGTATGATAACAGTTCAAACGATTGGGTGGGATAGCGTACTGCTGCATACGGTAAGCTTGTTTGTGTGAGCGTTAACAGGCGTAGTATCTGTGTTAATTTGTATGTAGCAGGGAGTTGTTTTCCTGATACAAGTAACTTGCTCAGTGTGACAACAGAGAGACCCTTGGGAATTTTCCCAATATCTTGGGAATTTTGAACCGTCTCGATCATTCTTTTCCTTCCCACTTTGAAAAAAGAAATATTGTGTGACTGTTTCTTTTTTCTTCTTTTTTAAGTCACCTATTAATTTATTATGAAATATGTGAATAAGTTCTCATAAGAATGCCAAGGTGGCTAATTTGTATTAAATTTCCGGCTCAATTGTTTTGTGTTTTAATCATCAGTGACTTCGATGCTATAGGCTATTATTACTGTAGTTCAACGTTGAGAGGCAATACGTTGTTATTCGAGGCGTGATCTTGGGAATTTCTAAAAAGACGAACTGGCCTAGGAAACCTGCATTGAACTTGAGAGATTGGTCGAAGCGAAGGGGCTAGTCTTTAATAGTCTTACGACAGCAAAATGTCTTCCTGTGCAGAACTTCAGAAAGAAAAATCGAAGGACAGCGTTTGCACACGTTGTCACGAGAAGGAGAAATCAAACGAGGGAAAATACAGTAGCAAACGAAAGTCGAGGGTTCCCTTTCCCATTCTCACGCGGAATAGGCCATACCTAACGTTAGATCGCCGCAGAAAAAGCAGGTTGATTGACTGGGGAATGGCAAGTCTCTTGTTTATAACGGCGATTTTGCGAAACATCATCTCACAGATCATGCCCAAAGGTAAGTGAAATGTGTTTGTTCAGCCTACTGATAGTAAAAAGTAAACAGGATTCCCGTCTCGTTAGTGATCCACATACCCATCCCACACGCGTTTTTAGCATATGTACAGTACAGAGTATGCATAGGCCTAACGTTAGGACAATTTTATTAGTAGCTAGGCTTTTGACGAGCTGGCATAGGTTACAGCAGAAGTGATCAGCACTACATTTACCACTTCATCAAAATCGTAACCCCAGAATAAGCCACGCTACTCTTGAAAAATCTGACTAGCCTATGTCCTCAGTTTGCTCATATACATGCCCTATCTTAGTTTACCCTTATGATCTCTCCGAGGGCCTGGCGCGGAGTATTTGCACTTTCCCCAATATTGTCTTCTCAAAACTTTCTTATCAAGCATAGACTTACAGTACAATATGCTATCACTAAGATAATCCTAGCTGTTTCATTAGCCTGCGCAGACCACAGTGACAATGAGTAAGTGCTCAGCTTTGCTGGATCAGTAATTTGCCAAAGATTTGACTGGATGAGAACAGCAGTCTGTAAGCCTGAGCATGTTGGATTTATAATATAAATGAAGATTATCTGGTGCAATCAGGTGAGCAGGATCAAGGCACCATTATCCAGTAATTGATTTCTGTAACTAATTTGCTTATGCTTGAGTGACCTCCAGCTGCATAGTATGTAATTGATACTAGTTATATGAACTGCAAAAAAAGGAAATGAAGGCTTTGATAAGCATTATTCATGTGTGAATGCATTCCAAAACATTAAAAAACTAATGAATGCATTCAAACAGTAACTGAAGGCTTGGTAGACTTCAAAGGAAATTATGAAGGCTTATTCAGAATGCAAGGAAGACTTCATTTGAGGAAGAAAATAAGCATTCCAACTCACTGACAGCTTAATTTAGTCCTTCAAATGCTAAATGATACATTCAGAAGGCATAATGAATGCTTATTGAATGCTAGTAAGCATTCAATAAGGGTGATGAGGGTCCCCATCCAAATGCTAGTAGGCCTAGTGGTTTGCCAAATTGCCAGGTATATGTGGGTAAAAAAAAATTGAAAGGCAACTGCCTTCCTAATGTAAGGTAAGGCCCCATATAGGCCTATAGGCTTTCAAGTACGTACATCATAAATTTCCCCCCATGTGTGGAACAATGCTATAGTATAGAAAGCTAACTACGTCAGTATATAGGCCTTCATCAGTCGCCTAAGAAGACCTGGATCTGCAGATTTTGGGCTCAGTCGCAGATCCAGGATTTTGAGAAAGAGGGGAATTAATACACCATCAACAAACCAGACACCGGGGCATTGGGGGTCACCTCCAATAAAAATTTGAATTCTGCTTATATGCTCATCTACAATTTGACATAAATAATTTACCAAATATTCAACAATTGGTTGTACCTGTATGCAATTGAAAACTGATGCAGATCTCCTTCCCCTCAATCACTGTGCACCACCCCACAACCCCATCCTCACAAGGGAAATAAGAAATCTGCATTCTAAATTCAGTTCAAGCCAAAGTACTGTAGGGCTACTACCAGTAACCAGTTGGGCTACAGGAATCGATTTTCATGGTTGTCAGAATATCTGGGACAACAAAAATTCCATACGGACAACCAATACATTAAGGGTTGGTTGTCCCATGGACAACCATTTTCCTCTCGGACTGAAAAAGTATACTGCTGATTGATAAATTCTTTTACCTTTTTCGATAATAGTTTCATAACCATATTTCAGACTTGGAGTGTTCCAGCTAGCTGTCTCTCAAACATCACATATCTTTTTATTCTTCAAGACCAATAATGCATGAATATCAAGGGCGGATCCAGCCCCTAGCTGAAGGAGGGGCAGTTTGAAAAGGGGGCACCAACATCATACAGGGGCTGCATGCATACTCTTGAATTTGACCGACCTCATTTCTCAGACCAACTCCCATTGCCACAGTTATATATAGCTATACGGTTCGAAATTCTGGGGACCTTTATTTTTTTTTTTTTACTTTTTGGGCAGTTTTTACTTTACTTAAAGACTCAGGGGGTGCATTTTTCTTGTATTGAGGGGTGCTAGACTGGTCATAGGGGGGGCAGTTGACCCTACTGGACCCCCTTCCTGGATCCGAACTTGATGAACATAATTAGCCTTCTGTTTTGTAATTGTGTGAAAAATATTTTGGACAACCAAATTTCCTTCTGGACAACTACAATGAGTGAAATGGTTGCCCCAAGACAACACTAAATATTTTAAAAATGGAGGCCTGGGCTATGAGGGGTACTGTAAGGTAGGCTAAGCATAGTACAGCTGTTGTACCTGTACATACAGTATGAAAAGTTGTTTTCCCCAAGATCTAGGCAGGACTGCATATAAATGCTATTTCTGGGTTAGGTTTCCAACCAAGTAGTTCAAGTCAAGCTAGTCTTGACCTTTTTTTCTGTTTTGGTTCACAGGCTTGTTTTCCCTACTCCATTGCTTTTGCAAGCACAATGGCAGTAGGTTCCATTTTTAAAGTCTTCAGTGAGACCGGGCCCGGAATCTGTATGTTGAGTGTACATGGAATGCCAAATGCAATAAAAATTAATGCCTGAGCAAAATTTATGTCCTCGGTTATTGACAGTGGCATTACTAGTAGACTTTTTCATCGGGAGAGGGAAAGTGCTGAAGTGGTGGGGCAAACGAAAATGCTCCTACTGTCGCCTATCGAGTGCCACTATTGACCAGCACATTGCGTATAGAGAACACTTTGCCTGAAATGTGTTTCAGATTGCATAAAATGGTACTGTACTTTCCAGCTGTTGTTTTTACTACTAAAAAGTGCTGCTTTCAAGAGGTGTTTGTGAAGTTCTTACACATTTTGCCCACTATACTTTTTACATGAGGGGGGTATACAAGATCGAGCCACTGCTGATGCCACTGGTAATCGGTAGGTTGATTTAAAATTCCTTTAGACAGAATAGATTGCAGTCCCCCTCCCCCTTGTCCCTTTCTGTTTTAATGGGGACTAGTGTTCACATCATCATCAATAATCATTACTATGACTCTTATAACAACCAATTTTGACACCACCCATTAATCATTAAGGGACATGTGATTTGAAATCATGGAAGTCTGTAATATGCACTCTTCCCTAAGATAAAATACTGTTTCATATTGCAAATAGTCTTGATTTACTTTTCAGGTGTTCTTCAAAGTACTGTACATGCAGTGGGCCACACATACAGAGCCAAGTGAATGACCAACCCCTCAGTTGCTAGGTGTTACACCCATAGGTGAGTGAAAATAACTGCAAGATGTATTAAAACAAGTCTTTCAATTTCCAAAAGCATGTTTTCCCAGCTAACTTCCAGGTAGTACTTCCATGGTTCACAACACTATAGCACAGAACAGTCTACCTTGTGCTGTGCAGAATTGCTCGAAACGATTTCACAGCTTACGTACCATGAGTGGTGGCTCTATGTTGGGGCAAGAGGGGGCATTTGCCCCGGCCTCCATAGATTTTGTCCTTGGCCCCCCGCACTCCCCCTCCCTCTGCCCAAATGTTAGCTGGTCAGTAAGGAGTTGGGTTTGGGTTTACTGAAAAGAATTTAAATAACATACCTCTCCAGAGACTACATTTTTCATTCAGAGATACAGTATGCTAAAACCTCAGAGCTTCCAGGGGAGAAGCCTGTTTGATCCTGCCTACTGTAAGAGGTGACGAAAGGGAAAACTAACTTGTACTTGAACTGTACTTGAAATTAAATTTAAACTTTGAACTTTTTATTGAGTTGACTGACACAATACTGTACATGACATGTTCATGTTGGGTATAGTTAAATCTCATCTTTACTATCTAGAAACTTTATACAGTATCTATATTTACTAAAATATTGCACAGTTTATGAGCATTGTTAGGCCTTTATCCAATATCTTGTTTGATAATGATGCAGGGTTGCAGTATCAATTAGTTGTCCACAAAGCCTGAGTGAATATTATTTTCTCCCAATTGCACAATATACCCAGCACTATGGTAATGTCGGACGTTGCCAACATTTTCAGAATTGTAATTGTGATGTGCTTGATTAGTTTACCTTTACAAATTGGGCTAGTTGCTATATTGATATGATGTGCTCCCTAATTCCTTGAAGACAAGAGTATTCACCCCAGTATACAGTACAGTAGTGTACAGTAGTTAGACTGCCCTGTTTCATGATTGGCTATAGAGTCAAGTAGTACGTGACAATATTCTTTCCTGAAATGTGAAATTTACTTAATTGCTTGGTTTGCCTGAATCATCATTATGGAATGAGAAAAAAATTGTGAGATACCTCCTTAAAAACAAGCAATGAGAAGAAAATTGTGAGATACCTCCTTAAAAACAAGCCATATATTATCAAATTTACAGTAGTTAGAAGTGTGGTTATAATAATTGAAAACCATGCATCCATACAGTTCATCATGTGCTGCAAACTTGCATCACCAGCTGTAAATATGATATTCCATTGAATTGCAGCATGATCTACTACTGTCAAGGGCCACTATGACATATATTAGAGCCAGTTTGTCCCTCATCAGCAACTACAGGTAATTATGGAAGCCAAACACAGGGAGGATTGCAAATGGCATCAACTTTAAACCAATAGTTATTGCCCAAGACTAGCTGAACTTTCATTGAGTTCAGACAAACATCATAAATGTCCTATATGCACGTTTCCCTTATACAACATGACAGACGGTGTGTGTTTGGTCTAACGGTAGAGCATCCACCTCTCACACGGAAGGCTCACTTCCCAGGTCGGGTCATACCAAAGACTCTAAAAAAGGAACCTACTGCCATTTTGCATGATCGCTGCTCTGTATAAGCAGTGGGGTAGGGAAAACAAGCCAGTGAGCCACAACTGGAAAAAAGGCCGTGGGTGGTTCGACTTGAACCAATAGTTTGGAAACTGGGCCAAGACTCCATCTAACTACAACATGTATTACAGCCAGGGCTGGAAAAAATATTTATTTTCCAGGAAGGGAGTTGCATTATTTCCCAGGAAGAGAGTAAAAGTTCCCACAATTCTCCCTGCATTTTCATGAAAAGGGAAATTTTCCTCCAGATGTCCAAATTTTCTGGGAAGGAGCTTCTCAGCTTCACAACTCTTTTCACCCTTGATTATAGTATTGTAGTACATGCTGTAAGAAGTCACAACATCCGGCATGGTGCCATGCAGTCTCAATTTCCAAGGGAATGATGAAATCCTGCATAAGAGGCACAAGCAACCCAAATCTATGGCCAAACCCAGAGATTTGTCTGGGAATTATTTTGAATAAAATGTTATGAAAGAAAAGTTGAAAATTTGGATTTTAAATTCAATGTTCATTTGGGTTTGAAAATTAAATTTCAACTTTTGCGGTTTTTAAAGGACAATTGCATTTCCTTCAAGAATTAGAAGGAAGTACACAATTGGAATGTTACTTGTCACTTTCTGGACAATAAATAACATACCCATCTATGCTCCCTTGAAAAGAATGGAAATTGTTTCCTAAAATGTTTCCCATATACAGTGGGGACCATCCATCATAACTGGGAGATGAATCCCCTGTCGCACCTTGCTCCCCTTAGCACCTCTCTGGCACTCCTGGTTTTACTGAACACTTATGGCAAAATAAATTGCCAAAACACAAAGGGTCATTCAAGATTTTAGTTGTTTTGCCCTCTACCTAAACAAAAAGGGATGGGGGTATTGGATGCCAGTATTCCCTTGTCTTTCTGCAGTGGAAGTGTGATGTCTTTGCCACAGTGTGGGAGGAGGGTGCAATATTTACTGTAATTGTCAAATTGAGTTCTAAAGCTTTGACTCTTTTCATGACAGTAAGCATTTCTTCTGGAGTACAGTACCATAGCTTGACTGTCAGACATGCATCTCTCTTCTACTCACAGTAGTTGTATTTCCTTTTATTTTTTAACCTAGCTAGGCTACTCTCATCATTTCAAAATGGATTTATGAAGTCAGAAGTCCTATGTTTTTTATTATTACTTACTTTATCTATTATTCCAACAACTTAATATACTACCCAATCTGTTTCTTTGGGTGTTAATTCTGAAAATTCAAGTTTTTTCTAGTGATAACTGGTTGACCATTTTCAAATGCAGTCACATGCTTGCAAAACATAATTACCTGCTTTTCAACGTGCTTTTGAAATGTCGGATATTAACATCAAAAAGCTGACCAGGAAAGAAAAAAATCCTTTGTTAAACAGAATTTGTTTTGTAATTTTTTAAAGTGCTGTATAGGCTCAGTCCTGGCAGATCTGCAATTACAGGGTCTTCCCATTTTAACCATACTACTCCAAGGCACATGACTGCTGTTGTCATTTTTCCACATTGAAAGGCAAAAACAGTCATCCCAAACTTACTATATTTCGAAGCAAAGGCTAAAGCTCACAATTTTCTTTTCACTTCTTTTAATTTCTTAAAAGTATCTTTAATAATTTTTAAGGACTCCAATATTACATATTCTAGGAAAACCAAGCAGTGACTCCCCCAAAAATGGCACATGACCGTGAAGAGCCGATCATGAAACAGGGACGGTGTACTGCACTACTTTTAGTTGGGGAGACTGCTCTTGCCCTTTAAGCTTTTCATTAATCATGCTTTGATATCAAAGGGCAGAAAGGAGGATCTCAGATTTCTCTAGATTGAAACAGTATCATTAAATTGCATGGTAGGAACATTTACCATTTGCATTTGGCATGAACATATCCATGGACAAAAAATACCTTTCCACAAGTTACAAATTTTTTGCCATTTGTCAGTTTGTTAGTTTTTTTCTTCATTCATTTATCTTCAAAATATGATGTAAAGGATAAAATGTAGTTTCCAAACTTTGCTAATTGCTCCATTATTGTTGCCTGCTTGGACAAGAGGTGACTTGAAGTACAGGTCTAAGTGCAGTACAATCTGCTTTGTCAACAGTTCAGTTGAAGATTTCCTGGATTGCCTCAATGAAAATGACACTGATGAGGCAGAGGCAGACAATATAATGTGGGAGGAAGCAGTCAAGTCTAAACATGAAAGTAGGTAAATTCACTATGCATTGGTTTCAGTTTCTTTGAAAAGAGAATCCTTGTACCTGATGGAAAAATATCAAGTTTTTGTTACATCTTTTGAATTTCCATTGTGATCTGGATTCTGCTCAAAATATTCCCGGAATGGTAGTATGCCTATCCCCAGTTCCAAGACCTACTGACAGTAATACCAACCTCACCTCTGAAGCTCTGGCCTTGTCCAGTTAATCAAGTTTTGGCACCACAAGTTTGAAAGAAATCTTTTATGAGTAGCTCTCTCTTCAAGAAAGTGAGAAATATGAGAACAATTTCATCTTTTTGGGATTTGTGACAAGGAGAATAAAGAAAAAAATTATAAGTGTTTTTCGTAGTTCCATTTCTAGTTCCAGCTGAGCCTGCTTATTACATTTAATTTGAAGAAGTACCAATGCAGATTACTGAGCAATCCAGAAAAATTTCAAGTAAGCAAGGACAGCGCAAAAATATTTCTGTGGGCATTTCATATATTATTCTGTTTTTTATTTGGCACAGGAGGACCAGCCCAAGGATCCACCCAAAGTTGTCAAGTTCACCTCTGCATATGCTAGTCATTTATGGTGTCATGTTCAACTGGACTGAAGATTCAAAATCTCAGCTACAATTGGGGTGTAAAAGGCACCTGGTTGATGCTTCCCAACCAGGATGGATTTATGCATGATTTTGAGTATCCTGGCAGAACCCAGAAAACCACATCAATACTGGAAAGATTGCTTGCCTTGCTTGCCATGTAATGGTTTACATCACAAAAGCAATTTTTATTGGCCAAATGTGTTTTGTCAACTTTTGTGTATGAAGTTTTGTGAATAGGAAGATGGTGTGATACCTGAACAGTATTGCCAACCAGCTTGTAACTGTATTGAAGCCTTTCATTTATATGTTATAACATCAGCTATACCTGAAACTTAAGGTCTGAATTTTATTCCAGTTTAATAAAAAGCATGAAAGAAATAATGGGACTATCATATCATGCACAATAAAGACAACAAGAATATAGGAACAATTTTTGGTGCACTCAGTGGAGCATGTGTCTTTTGTAAGCTTCAAATGAATCATAAGTTGAAGCAGGATTCCTACATTTCTGGAAACTAATTTTTCACTTTTCCAGGACCAAATATTAAAAGAGTTTGCACAACTTTTTTTTTTTTTTTTTTTTTGGGGGGGGGCTGTTACATCAAATTATGAAAATTTGTGAAAATTTCCATGAATTTTTCATGACTTGGTTAGCACATGTTTTTGAATTGGAAAACTTTACCAGGCCCTGGAAAATATTTTTTCAGTAATGGCAGGAATCCTTCTAAAGGTGTTTAAGTCATTTGTTTAATAGAGACGTTGGTATGCCAAAGGAAGTGGAAGTTTGAAACTGCTTGTTCAGGATATTCAGATTGATAATTACAGATTATTTATTTGTAGTAACTATCAGTGTTGTAACAAGTCACGACTCAAGTCACTTTCTCTCAAAATGATAGTGACTTGATAGAATTCAGGAGTAATATCCCCATTGAAATAGTACAGTGACTCGAGTCACATAAAAGTTTGAAAATTGGTGATTCGAGTCACTAATCTAGTGACTCAGTTACAACACTGGTAACTGTACTGTGTAAGAAATACCCATGCATCATGCTGATATCAAATTCAAGAAGGCAGAGTGGCTCATATTCCGGCAGATAGTGCAGTCTGATTCAACAGGGTTTTGTGTGCTCACTTTGATGATATACCCTTCAAACAGTAGACTGGGATTGTGTCTGCACAATGAAAAGTTTTAAACAGCTGTGGGTGGCTAGAATTAAAAAGGTTGGGAGAATGTATGAAGTAGTGAGAGGACTTGGCCTAGCTTGAATATTCTACCTCCAGAAGTAGACCCTAATTCACATTTAAAAGATATCCTGTGAAAAAATGTTTCAAATAAATTTATGTTTAATACGTCGAAGTAGAATGTTCTGATAGAATTCTTAACTCAATTCTTCAGATGCTCAAAATATATGCAAGTAAAGTTATCAGATTTTAAATTCAATTTTTGTGAACTTAGAGCAAGCATTTGTTACATATCCTACCCTTTCACTGATCAAATGTGTTTTCTTAAACTTCTTTTGCAAATGATTGAAATATTTCTTTTCTTAGATTTGAATATGCCATGAGCAAGGGTGCCAGTGGAAAAACCAGCAAAATGGGAAGCTCCTTGCCAGGAATTGTTGAAAATTTGGAAGAATATTTTTTTTATAGACGAACATTTAATTTCCAGTGTAAATTTTATTTGTGATGAAAATACACATTTCCTAGCTATCATCATGTTGGGAGCCCTCGCCATGGTTAGTGGGACACAGAAATTTTCCAATCTTGAAATTTTCTATTAATGGGTTAAACCAAATCCCTGTGTTTCATTTTGAATAAAATCAGGACTTTATACTGTAAGCATTGCCCATCCGTGTTGAAACATTGACATCACTCCTTGAACAGTACTTCCTTCAGGTGCAGTCATGACATGCTTTGGGTCTATGTTGCCACATTCATGTACCTTATTACCTTATGCCAACATTATGACTTGAATAAAACTTTTGATTACATTTAGTTCAAGCATTGAACAATCCATGAGAACTCTTTTTTCAGCTCTCTTCCACTGATTTGGTTTAACCCTACACCTGATCCACAAGCTTGTTTATATGTGATATTGTGCAGTACTTTATGTGCCCCCACCTGAGTGCCATTTAGAAACCAGCCTGGTAGTAAAGGTGCATGCTGGTGCATGCATTGTGCCTCTTAAATTGGAGACTGTGGCACTGCTTCGATGGGTCTCATATATGTCCTAGCATCATCATTGTTTGCTCTTAGTTATGGAGGGACTAGTACATTTAGACGTAAAATGATTTTGCTATGATGCAGAATTTTAGTTGTTGCCATAAGCAGGAGAAAACATTTGTGCAAATTGCATGCATACAGTATGTGCACTTGCTTACTGTACAAACAGCACTGCTACACTTGAAGGGAATGTACTGAGCATATATCCACAAAGATAGTTAGGAATAGCACTTTATACATGAAGATCAGTACCAATTGGTTAAATTTTGATATGAATTGAAACAATTACTCCACTCTTATTGATCAATGTTTTTTGGGTACTGGTAGTTGCAATGTGTACTCAATCAATGGCATAAAAAAGCCTTCTAGATGCATGGGGAAGCTAGACAGCAAGGGGGTGCCCAAATTCATTTTTCTTGAAAGCCTCTAGCTCCAATATTCATGGGTGGGGGTTGGGGGGGGTATGGGATAGGAATGAAACCTTGCACACACAAGCTCTGAGGTGTTTGAATTCTCCATGGACCCCTGTGCATTGTCCACCCAGGTCCACCCTACTGCTACCTAGAAGTCCCCAATAAGAATGAAGTTGTATGTAATTGTAGACTTTTGAAACTCAATTCAGCTTTGCTGAACTTCTAGTGCTAAAGGTGCACTAGGCTGGTGTTCTTGTTTAAATCGGAGAAGGTACTAGAGTGTGTAGAACACAGCTTTTAAAGTAGGGCTTCATTGTGATCCTTTTTGAAGTCTGAAAACTATGTAAAAACTTGCTGCCCTTCAGAAAAAAGTGGAATGTGATCTATTGAAAGTTTGACCGTACATTTTCTAGGGATGGATTTGTAAACTTCAAAAAGGAAGTGGACTAGTTCTTGTCATCTTTTCAACCTGCAGGACAGTGTGCATGGTAAGTATCACCTCCTCCTTTCTCCCCCTCCTCCTCCCCCCCCCCCCCCATTTTGGTCCAGAATGTTAATGAAATACACTTGGTGCATGCTTGATTCTATATGAGAATGAACGGCTCTTTAATTGCAAAATCAAAATCATCAAAACAGCTTCTGTCATTCTCATTCAAAAGAAATGGTAGGTAGGCTATACATCTTTCTACAGGTCCTTGCTCTGGCCAGTGAATGCAATTTACAACACTACCATAACTGCTGTAAACCACTGGAAATAGATTCTTCTACATCCTGTAAATACCCCATCTTTTTTCTGATCTACCTCTGTAAGTGAATAGCCTGACCCAACTAGTCTTCAAGGCATATGTAAAGGTATAGGAAATATGTAATTCACTCATATCTCATAGTAATATTAAATGATTTTTGACAAAATTATAATAATTACTGGAATTCCTAAAAAGTCAATTGACAGAAATATTACATAAAGCAAAAGATGAGAATCAGGTAGAGTACCATATTCTTACTGGAATCTTGCACCAGCTATTTCACTTTATTGTTTTACACTTAAAATTTCCCATCAACATGCCATAATACATTTCTTGATCAACAAGCATGACAGTGGAAAGCTCTTATTTTTTTTATAATAGAAGACACTATGATTAATTCCCAAACAAAACATAACTCTTCTATTTTGCATGTTGTTATGAATTTACTTCAAAAATGATACAAAAACTTGTGTTTTTCTTAAAAAAAAAGTTTATATTTCAAGTAGCATGAAAACTACTGCCACATTTGTAAATGAAGTTTTTAAAATATAGGAATTCGAGGCTTTCATGCAACTTTCATGATATATCTTGCATGATAGTTTCGGTCTACAAGTACATTTTTTGTCACTGATATCATGATATGCAATTCCCATCTCAATGTACTTCTGGGTGGCCTTTCCACTCCTATACTTGCACTCCTGTCACTGTACCCTAACATGATGACACCGGCCGTCTTCCCCAGTCTCGGAATATTGCATTGAGTAAGTATTGACAGTCATATGAAGCAAGTTTGAATAGTTGAATTCTCTAGGCAATCAGTCAGTTTGCAGTGGAGATGTAGTTCTCAAAGCCACCATACAGTCCTGGCCTGCACTTTCTTCTTTAAAGATCCAGAAGACATTTTCCTTCCAGCCTTACAAGAAGATAATGGTAGGTTCCCATGCATGAGTTCTGCCATATAGTAGGTACTGTAGGTGTTTTTTTTTTTTCAGAAAAGTTGATGCAGTTCCTGTAGTGCTAGTGCCTTCAAGGATACAAAGAAGAGCATAATATAAATAAGTAATATGTCACATGTAGTAATTAAAACAACCTTTTAGTTTCAGTAAACTGTTGAAAATGTTGTACTCTTGAAGGTTAGTTTACTCTGGTATGATATTTTAACTTACTTCATGCTATGTACATAAAGCCATGTTGAAGATTCTTGTGACAGACAGAGGCTACTGAGCTGTTAAATGAATGACACGTAGGCCTGGATTAATATGATGTTATTTCATATGATGTTAATTAAAATGCAAAATAGTTAGCATATGAAACATGAGAGATGTACAGTATGCTAGCTTGTGAAGGGAATCATTTTCAAAAAATGTGGATACTCATGTCGATTAGTTATGAGAGAGAAACCTTTGTAATAAGTGACTGCTCTTCCATTGACCAATTCAGAAGATGCTGTAGGGAGCTAATGCTTTCATTACACCAGGCAGTTGCATGCACCGCAATTGTTCTGATTTATTAAACATGACAGCTACATGACAGGGTTGGTCTCATAGCAACAAAAGTTTGTGTGCTTTTTGAGGAGCTAAAGATGTTAGCCATCTTACCAGAACTGGTGGGAACCATCTGGAATGAAGAGATTCACCCTTTAAAGAAGCCTAGCAGTGGCAAACATAGTTTGACAAGAAACTTTGTCATGTGGGGTAGCTAGAACCCTTTTTTCTAATTTGGAGGGTAAGGGGGGGGGCAGGCTTTAAATGATTGATAGATTTATATTCAGTTACACTTCGGGTATCAGTGGAGAGAAGTTCTTATTGCCACCCCCCATTACCTAGTTAACAGGGCTGCATGTGTACTCTGTTACATGTACAGCATTTCATTAGGCCATTTAACTGACGACATAGACCTGTTTGAAGGCTATTTAATACCCTGGTGTTTTAAAATGAGGTTAGGTAATGGATTATAGCAAACACCCTGAAAAGTGAAAATCTTTGGTCTAGTAAACTAAGTTCTCCTGAGGTCGTGTGTACTGTTTCAGACAACCATCATGGCCAGACTATCCCTAGATGCAACTTGCTGTCACATGTCAATTAAGCATTCAGTGGAAATTGTTGGCATTATTTCAACAGTACTGAGCTGGTTGGATACTGCATTCTTATCCTTTGAACATGGTCATCCAATTTATTTCTAATCATACTGTATATAATGCTTTCATCAAGCAAACCCTTCCTTATCTTTTGTGCATCACACAACTATTCTTTATTGATTTTGTCCTGATTTAGGGGGTGAAAAGCCAATTGTCGAGCTAGCTAGGCCATCGTATGTGATCAGAGTGTAGTCTGAAATCCGTCAATTCACACAAGTCTTTCTAATTGTGGGATATATTTTACTAAAACACTATGTAACTCAATTGTAGGACAAAGAGTGTTGTGCTTGAAGTAATTTCATACTGGCAATGACTAAAGTTCTGTCCCTTTCACAGCTGTTTAAGATATATCAGCCTTAATTTGAAGGTGTATCCCGGTAGAAACAACTGTAGCATTAATTATACACTCAATTAAATAACAATTAAGGATCCACATGCAAGGTGATGGAAGTTGAATTTGTTTCTTGCTTTATTAAGTTGTATCGGACCTTGGGAATTTGTGCCCATAATCTGGGGAAAGTTTCTCCCTTTTTCAATTTTATATGGCATATACACGTACGTAATACTACACATCGCCAAGCAACGGATTTTTCGCAGAATTACTGCCAATGTCTACTAATTGCCATCGTATTTGCTCGTATCTCTTTCCTTACCTTCTCACAGCTTATAAACATCACAAATAACTTGTTAATTAAAGTTGATAAAGCGTTCCCTGGAAGCCGTGCCGTCAATCTCATGTTAATTTTAGGAAAACTTGCCCTCGCCGACATCTCTTGTTATTGCCGACGATTGTTCGTTGTATGTGGTATTTGCAAATGTCTTGTAGAAATCCACATCACCCGAATGAGTACCGTCTAGTACTTCCATGCTTCAACATCCCTCCGTCGATTCCACGAACATTTTTCACGGCCAAGAAGGGTGATGGCGCTGTAACAGTTTTTGATGCGCGAAGGAGAAAAGAACAATTCTAAAAACATGCTGCCGCCCCCGTTTCGCTCCACGATACAGTGTCTTTAAATGAATGATTTACTTGAGTGTTCCTTCATTATAATGTTGCGGTTGTCAACCGGAGCAAGCATGCAAGGTGTTCCGTGGACATGCCGTCTCCCAATGACATTGTATTTTGATGGGGGTGTTACGACCTATTTTGAACAACTGGCCAAAATGAAACAACTTGGTCCAAAACGTTACATTATAATACCCGGTGCTACATATGCTCTTCTCACGTAAAAATGTTTTCGCCCCTTCCCTGGCATAGGACCTAACGGGGCCATTCGGTTCAGTGGCATCACCAAGGGAAGGTCCCTTTTGTGTGGTGTTCTTGCATTCATAACAGATGTTAAAAACGTACCCTTTTTGATGTAGATATTCTAGAGCATTACGAATGAAGCCAATTTAAATGCAGGAAGTCCGCCAACGGGCAGTTCGTTCCCTTAGGCCCCATTATGCTCACCCAGTACCAAGTCTCAAACAGCACCAATTCTCTTAACCTTCTTACTTTAAGCATGTCATTGAGATGACATTGGTCGGCCGGAAAAAACACAAGTGCTAACCTTCAACAATCCACACACAAAACGCGGAACACAAAAGTTTGTGACAGCGGAAAGGACGCAACAACCCACCACAACACCCTGCCAAGTTACCCGCAACCGCCTTCAACACCAACCCACACCAACCCCAAAACAACAAAAACCAAGAACATCCCACACCACCCCCAATGTTACCCCCAACGGCCGGAGGCAACACATCCCCGAAGGCAACAACACGCACCAAGGCAACAACACGCAAAAGCACGGGCAAATATATAGGAATACCCTGCCCACGGGTGCCCCGGAGGCAGTTGCGGCAAAGGATAACCTCATTATTCCCTATTGCTTCAGGTGGGTAAACAAAAGATTGTGTATAATCAAAACACTCTCATTACAGTTCATGTTGTGTAATATGAGCTTTGGTAGGTCGGCATTGAACAAGCTGCCAATCAAAGAGCTGAGCAAGTAGGGGATTTCTGTAGACCACTACAAAAATATAGTTTGGGGTGAGAGGACAAGCCCTTAAAAGTTGCGCACAAACCGTTATTACCCAGGTACCGTAGCTAGACAATGCCTACGTAAGAGAGGAAAGGGGGAAAATCCCCAAGGGGCGATCATTTTCTGGGGCGGATTGTGTAAAAATGTATTGAGTCAATGGCAAACTATAGTACAAGCTCTGTAGGGGACGAAAAATCTCCTAGCTGCGGGCCTGATTTTGGGAGTTTGCACAGAAGTCTAAAATTATTATGCCAATATATTTAAGTAAAAATTTGATATTTTTCTGGCCATGAGTTCTGTCTAGTTCAAAATTGATAATATGTCCGCCCCGTTACGTACGGCCATGACCATCTTCATTTGGAGATTCTAAAAGAAGGGTTACTTCCTCATGACGTCCGCAAGTTTTAACTTGTCACTGGTCAAAAAGAACGTTTGACGCGATTTAAAACTGTATACTAAGTTACCGTGTATGTCTCACAAGAGAATGTCATGGGGGTGTCCGTCCTTTTCCTTTGAAAAACCTCTGTAAAACGTGTTTAAAAAATATGTACGTTTTTGCCTGCACTTTGTAAACACTGGTAAACTCGATCTAAACGTGTTTTGAAATTCAGTAATTTATGTTTAGTAATTTAATTTGTTTAAAAATAAAATGTTTTAGGACAGGGGGCATGGGCGATCCCAATATATTCGTTAAAAAAACGGAAAGAGAAGGAAACGAAGTGAAAAAGAAGAAAATTAAATCTGATAGTCTCATTGATGACTTTGTTATCAAAAGCATCTCATGGGTTTCATTATGATAGAACACAGCACTGACAGATTAAAGAATGCAATGCAAAGGGATTATCTTTGCCTTCCTCGTTTTTCAAATTATCCTAAATGAAAAATTAGAGTTTTATCGGATTTCCAAGCAGCAGATTGTCCTTGTGAAATGTCTATAGGCGCGGGGTCTGTTATGGAATCATGGAAGCCTGAATTTACATCAGACTATATAGTTCTAAAGAAAAAATATCTTCATTCTCTTTCTGCAGGAGTTGTGTGAGATACATTTTGCAGGAAAGAATAATGAACGCGTTTTTATCAAGTTCTAACATTTTTCAATTTGCCAATATTTTTGCGTATAATTTAATCTTTGTCTCTAATGTTTTCATCTCTTAAAATCCATCTCAATAGAATTTCGAGTGTTCAACGGCAGATGATTTAACAATAGTTATAAAGCAAAACGTCGTCGTGCTTCGCGAGCAATTGACTGTTTACACTCCTTGGTCTCAGTGGTACACGCGTGGCGAATGGGTGTGCACTCCCATCAATTTGCGATTTCCTTTAAACTCTGGAAAGTAATATAACCTATATTCATGCATTGGTAGACTGAGGAGTGTTTTTGACCAAGTTTATAACGTTACAGTTTAATCATGCTCTATCAAAAATGGTCCTTACACTGTTACCAAAATTTTCCCGCGCTTTGAGCGCTTCGTACCCTACCTCAACCTAACCTCTGAATTTTACCGCTTATAAAGATCTTCCGGGGTTTCTAAGACGTAAAACATCGAGGAGCTTTGGTTGTTTCGCCCCCTGGACCCCCTCCTTGTGTGATTTCCCCTGGACCTCACCTTTAAAGGGCTTCGCGTGCTTCGTCTGGCGACTTATCTGACGTAAATCACCCCGGCCATTCCCCCAAAGTTCAAAAAAGTACGCCCTGAATTAAACGCTAGTTTTAGAGTGTATACGTATACATACGTTTAAGCTTCTTTGAGCCATAGGAATTAGTATTACAGCTCATAAACTACTTGGATGACTTTCAGGATGATTTTGAAGGTGTCAAAACTAGTTTGCTTCCTCAGTTTTGGCAAATAGAATTAGCAAGAAAAGGCCCATCACCAGGGACATAGCCAGGATTGTGTCAAGGGGAGATTGGTCTCATGAGGGAGGGGGTGGGGCTCAACATGAGTGAAAAGTCTAAGGATAGAGAGAAAAAACGCTATTTTAGGTGTTTTTGCATTGCGAGGTTCGGTCATTGGAGGGTTCTGACCCTCTCGTATACTTGTGGTGCTGGTGTGGCAGTATTAAAAACATTAAAAACGTTATTACTTTATTAGCCGCTGTCGCCATTAAAATTCATCAAATATTGACCATTTTCTATGCGATTACACAGCTGGTTTATTAATATATGAATAAACATGAGCTGTTTATGCATGCAGTGTTCATGCAGATCAAATGAAATGTTGTTCTTTGCCCCTTTGGCCTTCCAACTTTGTGCCTATTTTGGAAGTAAATGTTTAAAATGTTTACAATATCTACCTAACTTCAAACTGGCCGGTAACTACTGATTAACAGTTAATACATAAAGGATCAGTGACGGACCTAGGCTGGTTCAGGGGCGCGCAACACGAGTGCGTCCTTACTTTTGGTCGCCATGCGTGAAAAATGAGGCAAAGCTAAAATGTATCAAACATAGCACTATCTTGGACCCCAGCCCCCTCCCCAAAAGCAACCATTATCCAGCTTTTTCATTGGTCCTCCCCTACAGACAGCGATCAACCAAATTTTGCACCCAGCATTGTGAGATTTGGTTGTAATAAGTTCGGGCGATAACCCTTGCCCTGTTAATTATGTTTAAAATATCTGGAGCAGAACTACTTGTTTACCAATAACGCAAGGTTAGGTTAGGCGTGGATGGAGTTTTACTGCCCAGTTTCCAACCAATGGGTTCAAGTCGAGCCGGTCATGACCCATTTTCCAGCTGTGATTTGTTTTCTCTACTCCATTGCTGATACGCTGAGCACCAAGCGCAAAGGCAGTAGGTTCCAATGCAAGGATTCTCTAAGCAAGTTTTATTGGGCGACAGCGTGTCATCAAACCTACTCAACAAAAATTTCGCAATTAAAGCATGGAAGTACTACCTCCGAGGAAGTTCTTCCATGATTAAAGCATGGTGGTAGAATGAAAGGGACCTGTGTGCTGAAAGCCTGAAACTGAAATAACTCCTGAAGTGCAAGATTTTAACGAGCAAGTCACTACGACAAAGTGGTGGCGCTGTTGAAAAAATGCCGCCAGAGCCTTATGCTGCTTTCCTTTCATTTCCATCATAGTCATGGTTGTGGCGTTGCAAACGAGAAAAATGGAGCGCGATGTAGTTCTTTTAACACTTACTCCCTTTTAACCCGAATGAGAATGCAAACGTTACTCGTTTTGTGACCGAAGAGCTGACAGTGTACAGAAATATGTTGAAGCCCATGGATATTAGACAATTTTATACTGTATAAGAAGTGATAGGGCTGAAGTTGATTCTACGTGAAAACGAAAGTCCAGATCTTTGTACAAGTTCTCTTTAGTTGATGATGGAATGGCTAGTAAAGACTTAAAACACCCCCACCTCCACGTGAAATCCTTCATCCCTTCTTACAGACAATTCTGTACTTCGGAGTTAAATTTTCTGGGCACTTCATGATTCTGGTCGGATGTGACTCCCATGCCGCCACTTGAGTAGGCCGCCACTTAAGTAAAGTATACTTCCACTAAAACGCTAAATACTAATGTATATCGCCGCTGCCAGGACAGGTTCAGTTAGATAAGGTTACAGTATAAAATACCGCTGTTCACTTTAACTTCGTTCAGCCTATTATATCTGAAAGACCATGGGATTCAATATGGGGAGACATGGGTAATGATACAGTTCAAATTTTGAAAATGGGGAAGTGGAGGTGGTATCATCAGACTCGTGGACAATTCTGTGCAATTCTGTAGGGGGAGCTTGGAAATGGTAGATATCTTGTTAAGGAGGCATGGCACCCAAGATGCATTTATGCAAATGGTATAATTTTGATATTCGAAGGGGACGACAAACTCTCCAGAAGAAATTTTCTCTTAGTTGATCCGCTCCCTCCTTGGCTACTGGTTTGGATCATAACGCCACCCGCCCCGTCCCCCGTCCCCCGTCCCCCGTCCCCCGTCCCCGTCCCCCGTCCCCGTCCCCCGCCCCTGTCCCCGTCCCCCGTCCCCCGTCCCCCTCTCATACATCTTCCTTTCACAATTTTCCACAACAGTGATAGTACCGCCTTCTATTCTACAACTAACACATTGGTCCACCCAAGACTACCCTAAAGGGCGCAATGGGAGGTTTTGCGATCGCCGGCATGGAGAAGGGCCCTAAAAGGAAAGGTTCCTCATTTCCCTTGAAATTTTTTGAAACTGAGTTCGGTGTTTTGTACCAAATCTGGTACCCCACATGTTACCCTATAAGCAAAATTTATGTTAAAATAGTATACATATTGTTACGTCTGGGGAAGGCATCCGTGAGCGGATATGGTCCAGTGGTCTCCCTGGCTACATAACGCACTTAGATTTTAGCTGATTTAATGGAATGTGACTCAAAACGGTTTGAACGGTCTTAGATTGAAAGTAAGTACCCAAGACTATAACAAAGCTTTACATACATCACGAGGAATCTAAATTTTTCGGAAGCCTCAACCCGGATCCCTCTCAATTACGGTTTCACTGGTGTTAAAATCAGTTTTGGTCCATGTATGTGATGGCCTGGGCTAATTTTGAGAACCTTAAAGCATCATTAGAAGCAAAAAATAATTTTTAGCATAAACGCAAGTCCAACTATCTTCATGATTCCATGAAAGTACTCTCTCGGACGCCCCAGGCTATGAAGCCATCTCGCATGTGAAAACATACAGTAACTGAAATTGTTAGCATTGTCCGTAACTAATAATTATTTCATAACAGTGGACTTTAATGGGCAATAATATAAAGTCAAAACTCATTCCTGATGATGGAGTACCGCAGCAGATGGCTATGCATGCGGAGCGTCGTTTTGTAGGTTTCAAACGGACACGCGACTGAATTATTCCTTTCAATTTGATATAAGTTAAGCAGATGCGCAGGATTAAAATGGTTGGTTACTTTCGATATGGCTTTTGTTCCTTTGTTACTCGTCTCCAATGCTATTTTTATACAAACAATGAACCAGGAACTCTTCTTAATGGTTTAAGGAAGGTGAAAAATTAACGTCCACCTTTGTCTTCCGAAACAATGAAATAGAGTGTGTTAGAGTTACCATTCAACTCACTTTCTAAATATGAAGTGTCTTTGGGTTTTAGTAAGTTTTCCTCATTTCAAAACGTATAACCTTAACTTTGTGTCTACATAAGCGGCGCTACTACCACTGGTTGACGCCGACCGAAATTTTTGTGAAAACTCCCAAATTACCTGAAGTAGCTTTCCCGGGCCTGCATGAATTGATTCTTTCTGTTTATAAACACCTCATACACCCTTACAAATAAACATCTCTTAAATACTTTTGCAGGTTAATCTATTTTGGAAATGAAAATATGATTCAGTGGAAGTCTCGCATTCCCCGTACCCCTTCCTGTGGCGTCTCCGCAAGAAGGGACAAGTTTTGGGCGGGTCGTGTAAGAAAAGAGTGACAGCACTTTATGAAAGAGCGCTCTCTTTTTTGTTTCGTCTCAAAAATAGAAACCAAAGGATTAATATCGAAAGTTGCCACAGTGGTGTTGCCATTGCTAGGGGCATGAGACTGTTGCCCTAAGCGTTTGGTTTCCCGCCTAGCCTCCCTGAGATTTCTGCTATCAATAAAATATGAGCAATATTAAATCGATGAACATGAAATGTCACTGTCATTTCATTCGTCGATCGTGTGTCAAGATTAGGCTATACATGTAATGTACTACTAGTTTGTGGAGCTATTTGAAGGAAGCATTACTTTATTGGGAAATATAATATGGGCCTTCGCATCCACGATTTTCACAGCTATGGGCCTCTAAAACAATGAGTCCCGCTCTCTTCCAAGCAATGCTCATATCAATCAGTCGATCATCATTGAATCATATTTAATTTTCAACTGTAATAATTGCTATATACTTCTTTTTCTTCTATTCAGCACTTTTTAAAAAAGGTTCAGTATCGTGAGCGTAAATTAGACTATGTCAAATATTGCAAAAGGAGGCGACCATAATGGCTGTGGGCTTCAACGCTTACAAGCGTCGCTTCGCGTCACTACGACTCCTTGGTTTTGGTAAAATCGTTCCTTCCTCATAAAATGCGAGCTTTGGTCACTGAACATCATCTGGAGTGGTTTAGTGTTTAGTTCACGTCCTCAAGAGGAAACGTCATAGTCACTTTCGAATACCATTCAGATTGTTTTTTCAATAACATGGAATGAAAGACCATTTTCAAATGCAGTTTCCAAGAAACCTCTAGTGAGATGTAGGCCAAGGTTAGTTTCTAATGCACTTACCAATTTTAAAAACACTTAAGACATCCTATGATCCTGGACACTGGCAGGGGCGTCGATTTGACTTTCAAAGTGGGGAGGGGGCATCTGGCCTAAATTTTTTTCTCATGTCCTTGTAAGGTGTCTACAGTGGCGTAGCGAGACATTTCTGCAAGGGGTGGGCAACATCCAAATTTTGCGATTTTTTAAGTGTGAGCACCACTGCACTAGGGATGAAATTTGTCGGGCGCCAAGCGCGCTGAAATTTCCCCCTTTTAAACAAATATTTGAAAACATGGAGCTTGTATTGCAGAAAATTTTGGATTGTGCGTTTCCTGTATTTAGATAGCTAGACAGATAGAGTTTTGCGGCCCAGTTTTCAGGCAATTGGTTCAAATCGAGCCGGTCACAGACTTTTCTAGTTGTGGCTCACTGACTTGTTTTCCCTACTTTACTGCTTATGCCGAGCACCAAGCATAATGACAGTAGGTTTTTTTTTTAAGGTCTCCGGTATGACCCGACCACGACTCCAATTCCCAACCTGGGTTTCCTGTATTGAAGGAAATTTGAAAAGTTTGGGATTACTGAAGATTGCATTTCCTATTGGCAAATCTGAGAATGAACGAGAACCAAAAATCGATGTTGCTAAATAATGTTATCCAATGCGAATGAAATGAGAATCTCCGAGGAAATTTTTGAGTCAAGAGTTTATATTTGGGAAATTTTGGAATTTTATGAAAGAAAATTTGTGAAAATATAACTGTAATTGCCGGTGTTACTTGATGATCTGGTGTCACATATGGCAAATTTCCGATGTTGTCATTTCCAGGATACGGAAGAATGTTACCAAACTGATATATGAACAAACATTACTCGATTAAGAATTGCAATTTGCGGCGCGCGAAGCGAGCGGAAAATTTTACCTTTTTGAAACAAATCAGAAACGATGACGAATATGGAGTTTTTATCGGAGAGAATTCGGAATTTCATGAGTTCAAGTCGGTGTCAAAGCCACACAGTAGACTCATTCTCTGGTTTCTCAAAACGGGATATTTTCGAATTCTACCGTTCAGAGCCGCCCTCCCTCTGTAGCTACGCCACTGGATGTCTGAGAGAAGGGGCCCAGATGCAAAATAGTGCTATTTTTCAGTATTTCGAGTTACTAGAAAAATTGTGATAGGTTGCGAAGGATTTATGCAAAAGTTCTTATTGTTGGGAACCATTTGTTATGAAAATGGTTAAAATAAACTCTTGTTGATCAAGAACACACCTCAATCTACTGCGGAAAATCACAGATCGAGGAGGGGGCGGGGTACCCACCGATGCTACTGAGATACAAAATACATTAAAATACGTCATTTCGAACGAGACCTCATCATACATTATCTGGAGACAGGAAATGAAGGTGTACCTCTAATTTTAGAGTGAAGTCTCTTATCTAGCAAACGTCAGTGTATTTTACTTTTCTGATCTAGCAAACGTCACTGGATTTTACTTTTCTGATAATGGTCTAAACATGAAATGGTCGAATCGTTATACGAATGTGTGATGTGCACGTGTCGAAATTTTGCATTAGAAATCATTTTTTTTTTCTGAAAAAAGTTGCATGCAGACTGTGCATCGAGACATTTTCAGTTTCCTCAGAATGTGTTAGCCAATTTCAGCCTTCCAGATTGGTCATACACTAGAGATGGCAGATTTCTTAAAAATAGTACTGGAAGATTCCTCTTCTTCAGATTCTTCAATGTTATGCTACTTCATAACCACACCCGCCGACCTATGCACACAAAAAATCGAAATAATTATAGAGACCAATGAATAATGTATGCTTCATATACAACTGATAAAAAGAACATCATTGAGACTGCAAGCGGGCGAAAATTTGGGAATTTGCAACGTAAACATACGGAATTTTGATACAAAAAAAATTATCGTAATCGGTAGATGACACCTTCTAAAACCTACATTTATAGTGATTTTGATAGAACCTAACTTTTAAGTTTCATCTCAAAAAGATGGGGGAGGTGTTCCCCACTCCAAAAAGAGGAGGACATTTTTCACCTGACCCCTAAATCGACACCTGCATGAACTCTGGTGAGTCAAACATGCGTCATGTTTATCTAAGATGCAACACATGGTTGTGACAAAGCTCCCAAATGTTGGGCCTAAGCAACCTAGTAGGTGCGTCATGTTCTACAGGAAACATGCGTCAAAGTCTATGAAATGTTGGGTTAGTTGGGTGTCTGAAGGGTGCGCAAATAAACAAAAAATATTCGACGCCTCAAAACGAACATTTATTGACCTTGCCCGGGGCACAGAAGGTGTGTTTGATAAGTCTAGAGCAGTCCACCAAAACTTATTTTGGAAGCAAAAGTTGAATATCACAATTTTCTTCTCTTCTCTTCAAATTCTCTTCAGATAATCTATTATTCTATTACGACGTAAGTATTGCATATGTAAGGTAAAACAATCAGATTATTCTAGCATATATACTTCACATCTGATGAGAAAAATGCTGCCAAATGACAATCAACAGCCAATCATGAAACAGGACAGTCTACTGCAATACTTCAAGTTGGAGTTACTGTCCTTGCCCTTTAAACTTGATGAGTGCATAAATGGTATTCTTCCTCATTCCGACAAATGAAGTTTACCCTATCAGATTCTTATTTACTGTGCCACGATTCAGTCATCAAATTGTCACGTTAGTTGACAACCTGTCACTAAAAACATCCATAGCCACTTGTTTGCATTCTTTGAACAATGAAAGTGTACTTTTAAGTCTGCGGCGCCCTCTAATTTTACCTCGTAGAGAATTAAAAAATAAAGAGTACCCTCAGTCTAAAATTTTCAAAATATATATTGCAAGGCATGAATGGTCCTGGGTATGACGTAAACAGCACCCAGGTAGGGTGAGGAGGTCGTATGTGACGATTAGTTTGTTCCCGACTGTCGCCTATACAATGCACACAAAAGACCGTGATTATACTCATATTACGACTGGCGGGTTTTCGGGGCTACAAGCAACCTCCTCCATGGTTGTCCCCCTGTAGGTTGGGGGTTTTATAATACGCCCACGGTATTTCCCGTCCATCGTAAGAGACGACTTAAGGGAAACCAAACTTGAACTTGAACCATACTTAAAAACAAATTTAAACTTTTTATCGAGTTGACTGACGCAATATAACACATTCTTTGTTGGTTTGTTGTTAAGTCTCATCTAGCTAACTAGTGCAAGACATGAAAAATAAATACATATGGGACAGCTTCCATCTCGACAGATCGTTCTTAAACAGAGATATAAAATGAGGATTATTCACTCAATTATACAACATGATAGATTGCGCAATAATTTATTGTGCCATTGTTGGTGCTATTAAAATTACAATGGTTTGTACTGCTTATTTCTTCTGCTTATTACTTCTTTATACCTACTATTTCAACCCAAACAAAGAAAACAAATCGGCACAACAAAAAAATGGAAGAAAGCCTTACAGTTATAACTGTTTTGAGCTACTCTTCCACTCTTGCAACTACAGTGCAGGGAGCTCCCTGTACGTTGTATGAAATGTTGCTTGGGAAAATTGACCTGGATGTTAACAACAATGAAACGCTGGATAAGGGTTGTTTCACTTACTTTTGGTGTTGATTGTACATAGCTCGAAGGTCTTGTTCTTTTAGCCGTGCAGGTCTTAATTATAGGCACACCCCCAAATGTTTTGTAGCTTAAAACTGTAGATTAGTTAGATGGAGTTTTAGAGCGCAGTCTCTGTAACCAATAATTGGTTTAAAAACTGTAAGAACCATATATGGTCGTATTTTGCTCTTGCTCAAGCACGGACGTGGCTTAGAGTTGGACAATTTTCAAATTTTCTAGCACTATACTACAATATTAGTCAGCCTCGAATAAATATGCTTCCTTTTCCGTAAGATTTCCAGTTATACATATACAATATCAATCAATACCATGATAATAGTGAAACTCCTCAAGATAAGTAAAATAATTCAAATATGTGGCCCCTAACACATTACAATTTTATTTTGTTTCCTGTGGGTTATTTAAGCAAATATAGACAGATGGGGAATTTTAAGGGTAAGGTAATAAGAGGCTTACACTCAAAAAAGGTATAGGCATATTAAATGTTCTTTATAATGTTGTAATAAAATGTATCCTGAATGGATTTGCAAATTTTAAACAAACTGAGTACGTGAACGTTCGTACGTAAAGTTATTAACTGTTTTGTTAAAATGGGGAAAGCAGTAGCCCCATCTTATTATAAAACAACATTTAGAATACATTTTCTTATTTCCCTTCCGAATATCTTTCACGATTTGAGTACTTAAAAATTGCCTACATGCAAAGTAAACTAAGCAGTAACTCCTAATAAATTGAGGAGGAAACTATTGTCAAATAATTATCAAGAGCCAACCATTAAACAGGATAGTCTGCTTCATTAATTCAATGGGCTGCAGTTTTCCCTTAAACGGGTGGCTGGCGTGACTGTATGTGGATAAAGGAGTGTTAATGTTTCGTGACCGAAAATGAAACATCTTTTTATGAATGCGTCTTGGAGTATTTCATATATTTAGATGCTTCTTAGTAATAAAAGAGGACGAGTTGCTGTTAATTAAGGATTTGTGTACGTAGCCCACATAAGTCAAAAGAATACGGTACAATCGCTAAGCTCATATATTTCCAACAGCACGTAGCCTTCACTTTTGAAAGAAATTAATTACAAATGAATTATCAGCTTCACGGCATTTTGGATGACTGATCACGTCCAGTAGTCCTTTCTATTCTTTCCCCAGACAGACAGAAAGGGTGACACGCATTAAAGACCCAAGATTATGATCACATGGGACTGTTTTTATAGGGGTGGGTTTAACCCGATTCCAGCCAGACATCAGAGGTAGCCTATAGAATATTTAAGTGGTTTTAATTTTCCGTCTGATTGACAAAAATATCTTTAGACAGGTTACTGATATTCGGTGGCGGCCACTTATAACACTGATCCCATATGGCCATGCCCGTAGTGTGGCGTGTCCCTATAGAGCTTTTCATATGACGTCATAATAATCGTCACCTGTCATGTTCGAGAACACGAAAGTACGTAGTAGACCACCCTCGACACCCTTGCTCGATAAACGTGTGCATGCCACACATACCATGGTGCAACTGTGCAGTGCGTTTAGCTCAGAAACGTGTCTTTGACATGGTTGTCCTCCAGCGTATGGGGAGCAGTCGGCATCAAATCATGGGGAATTGACACATACCAATTTAAATCGACACATACCACTGGTATGTGTCGATTTAAATTGGTATATGTTAGTTGAAATCGGTACGCGTCAGTTGAAACTGGTATATGTCAATTTAAATTGGTATGTGTCGATTTTAAATGGCATATGTCGATTTAAATTGGAATGTTTCGATTTAAATTGGTATGTGTCAGTTCCCCATGATTTGATACCGATTGCTCGCCATACCAACATGGCGGCATAGAAATCCTAAGCTTAAGCTAAAGCTTAGGATTTCGATGCATGGCGGATTTGTGACGTAATAGACAAGTTCGAAGTTTCCTCGTGGAACAAGATTGCGCAATAGGTCAAAGGTAAACGGGTAATGCTATTATGTGTGTTCACAGCTAAATGGTGGGATCATGGAAGAGTGTGTGCTAAGCGCGGCTGGCGCAGCGCTCACATGTTTTGTTGCCAGTTGACGTAAACAAAAAGACAATAGCTAAATTTCCCCTCCCTTAAGATAGCTCCAAACAATAATCACACACTTTAAACCTACCATAGGTTGATTTTGTCTCCTTTGAGAAACTGCTGCCATTTGAGGCATTGTATACATGTTGCCACCCATATCGGGACACGAGTTGCGGATTGTTTTGTCCTGTAAACATGCGCAGTCGATATTTTTGGACACAAGGTGTTTGGCAACTTGTGTCGACTCATGTATCCTGAAATGTTTCTAGTGTACACAGGATTTTACGGGGATGCTATCTTCCAAAACGTGGTTGGCACTCGCCACATGCAAATTAACATTTCAGTTGCTAAAAAGCATAAATATGATATGAAGTGAAAATGATTGTATTCATTTATAATGCAAGGGAGAATTTTAAGACATGCAATATTCGTTTAAACACAGTATCATGTTTGTAAAGTGTGGGAAACTTGTAGATGTGGAAGAATATTGTCAGGCTAATGAAAAATGAACCCCAATAAACACAAAAAACACGAATCGGCGTTAGTTTGAGAATATTTTTATGTCAATACTTTCTCAAAAACACAAACTGGATTGTTCTGGCGATAAGAACACCAGTAGATAGCAGCCACTTTGAATGCGCATTGTATGTTCAGGTTAACATCTTAACCACAGTAGAGTTACAATGTAAGTAATTGTACATATAGTCATCTTCATTATCATACTTAACCCACTTTTAAAAACCCATTTGTTTAAGTGTTAAACTCACATCGTATCCTCTGCAGCACAGAAAAAATGACCTAATTTCATGTTCGAAACGTTTCCCCCGCAATCTGTTGAATATCTAGCAAGAAAGATCACAGTCTGTGACATTCTTGTCGATGAATTGTGACGTTTACAGTCTACCTTATCTATCCACACATCAGAGAAGATGAGCTGACGTTCCGTCATGAAAAGAAAAGTGCTTGCAATTCTAAATAATCTTTAAGATAAAAAAAAATAGGCTAACAGTGCCAGATTACGTAATATCGTATGCGATTGGAGGTTACAAGTGAAATGGTTTACACATGATGTTAGTGCATTTAGGAGGCGCATCATGTTTAGCAGATGCCAATCAATACAACAGCAGCTTAGTAACACTTGTTACATAATAGAAACCTGACCTTTTAAAATAGAGACGCGCAACTCACCAACGTCGCTTGAGGGCCAATCCTCTCACCCAAACTACAATTTTAATAGGGGCTTACCAAAATTCTCAATTGGCTCGGCTCTTTGATTGACAGTTTATTCAAACAACGCAGAGTACCAAAGCTTATATTACACAGCATGAACTGCACTGAGAGTGTTTTAATTATACACATTGAACTTTTCTATACTCACCCTGAAGTAATGAACTGAGATTGTGTCTGGATGAGGATGAATTTCAAAGAGTTGTGGGAGGGGCTTTAGTAAAAAGGTTAGGAGAATTGGTACTGTTTGGGGTGAGAGAATTGGGCCTTCAAAACCTCTGTAAAACAAACAAACACTATACCAAAGCAGTTCTTCTTATGTTATAGTTATGTCCCTAATCCCAGAGTAGGCCGTATACGACAGTCTATTTCTTAACAAGTTTGGGCCATACTTGGGAAGGGTGTTGTGCACCGAAGCGTTTTGTTTAAACAGAGTGGGTGAGTTTATGCTCTTTAAGGCCTTAGTATGGATCCCAATTTGTTAAGAAATAACCCCATTACTTTCACCGTGATTAGCATACGAAGATAAGCTGTTAACACGTTTTAGTGTTAATTCAGTGTTTCATTGTATTTTTTCAAGTGCGAATAGACCTAATTACAAATAGCAATTACAATGAATTGTGGGATAGAGTTTTGGGTATACGTCAATATTCACCACAGTAAAATGCCATTGACAAAAATGACAAACACCAAAACTCTATCCCACAATCCTTTGTAATTGCTATTTGAAAATAGGTCTATGGCGACGAGTAAAGGTCAGATTTAGTTCTAAACTCAAATCTGCATGAATGCCACCAGCTATGCTAAACCTTCCTATTTTCGTCGGGCAAAATGTCTTGTGTATGTTTTGGTTGTTTTTATTCTCTCTCCAGTTTCGACCCACGTTCTTGATCCAAGTTAACCCCGCGGGTTCTATCGATGAATGATAACAAGATGGTCGTCCCAGTTTAAAGGACATAACCATAGTGAGTGGTGCTCGGTGCTTGGCGAGGTGTCCGCCAGAAAAACTAGCGCGTCCAGTGAATTGGACATTTTGACGTTTTGACCTTTCGTTGCAACCTTTCGTTGCGACTTTTAGCATGTGATGTCACAATGCCAGGAGTACGTCCTCCTTTGGTGGAACAGAAAAATCGTTTTGAATTTCTATATGGAAGAATAACAAGCCATCATCAACAAATGCAAACAGCCGATTGGTCAGCTAATGAGGTACTGTGACCGCGAAAGTCTTCTACACATGTGGGGCAAATTCTACTGCGTGTGCCCACCGTCCTATATATTTTATACACAAAGTTAAGAAGTGCGGCCACGTGTATACATTGATATTTACCCCAAACGACGTAAGTGCTGACGTCAATGCATAAGGACTATATAGAGTGCTTTCACGTGACGTCACATTTGGTAAACAACCTATTGCCGGTGCAAAAATCAACAATAGTTGTGCAACAGTCACACGTGGGTAAACAGCTGCTTCTCAGCTAGCTACACCAGGGAGGTGTGATTACACCTCCCTAAATGAGTAGATTTAACCCGCCAAAAGGGAAAGAGGTTGTGATTTCAATGGAAGCACTATGGTGTGCCCAGGGAGGTGTGATTAGTTACACCTCCCTGGTGTAACGTGCAAACTTGTAAGGCTAACTAACAATGTAAAGAATTTACAGGGTATGACCACATTTTGTAACACGAACAATAACCATTTTCTTAAATACTCCAACAACTGCATGGTCAATTGGCTGGAGCATCTAACCAGGGAGGTGTGATTATTTACACACTGATCTTACTTTAAGCCGATAGATCTGGAGTCCGACTCTTGGCTGGTCATACCGAAGCCTTTAAAAAAGAACCAACTGCCATTTTGCTTGGTGCTCAGCATAAGCACTGAAAAAGGGAGACAAGCCAGTGAGCCATTAGCCTGTGTAGCTGCCTCCCCCTTAGACTGCCGCCCTCAGCATGAGCTGAACGAAAGAACATTGTCCTCTGGGCGGGATAGTGAGCCACACAACTAGAAAAAAATTCGTCTCCAGTCCGACTTAAAAAGCCTCAAATCAAAAAGTTCAAAATTTTGTTGACTATCTATAATTCTTCAATCGTCCCTCATCTTACAGTATTTTAATCTCGGGCGATTCCTCCCAAAGCTACATTGACAAACTCTTTGTTCTCCAAAAGCGGGCTGTCCGTTTAATCTCAAATGTTCCACCTTACACCCACACCCTTCCGTACTTTTACAACCCTAATGTTCTTACTTTAAAGTTAGACATCTTCCTATATAGACACCACAATGACCAACTTCCCCATGATTTAAATTCATTTTTCTTCCGAAACAGTACCCATCATAATTATCCCACGAGGGCAGTGGCGTAGCCAGGATGGGATTTTGGGGGGGGGGCTAGGTAACAAGTGGGGGGGCCTGGTACCTCCGAGGGTCAGGCACGGCAAGACTATCTAAGCGGAGCGCCACCATCGGTTGGCGCGGAGCGTACAAGAAAATTTGGGGCTTTAAAACCCCTCCAGATGGCCGGAAACGGCACTTCCCATGTGTTTTAAGCTGGATGTACCCAGCCTTGAAATACGAATCTCATGTCTGCGATGTCTCAAATAATGAGAACAAAAAATCAATCTATGAAAAATGGTAATACATACACTTTTTAGAGACCTCAAAACTGGGCACTTCTGATCTGTGGCCTGGGGGATGCGACTAAAGGGAGCCGGTATCTCCCTTTACCTTGGGAAAAATTGTAAACTTCAGAAGCACGTAGATCGCAAATGCGGCAATATTTGAATCTAAGCGGGGCGCCACCATCAGTTGGCGCGGAGCGTACAAGAAAAATTTGGGCTTTAAAACCCCTCCAGATGACCGGAAACGGCACTTCCCACGTGTTTTAAACTGGATGTACCCAGCCGCAAATTCGGCAATATTTGAATGGATTTCAGCTTACCTAAGGCAGTACCTCACCCTTTAACAGGAAAACCAAAAGTAGTTGTGCCCCCTCTGAGAAACTTTCTTTGCGTTAGATTTCCTAGATGCAAAATGGTGCTATGTTTGGCAAAACTTTGAACTGATTATAGGCCTGAGTTTTCGGATTTTCCCTCTTTGGGGAGCATGAAAAATATAAAAATATTTTTAATTTTTGTAGAGATTTTACAAGAGACATACATACTACCAAAGGAACAATGTGCAAAATGGTGCAGTATTTGTTCATCGGTACATTACGTGGTCAAAATTAAAATACTACGAATAAATCCCTCAAAATAATTGAACCTCAAAGCAGAAGTATGGATCATGTGGGAAACACATGAAATCCGGACCTTGTGGACATTTTACAAATCCCCCGGACGCCAGTGCCAACTACTAAAAAGAGGACTTGTCGAAAAAAATCGTTTTACAGTGGCATTTGTCATGGGCAGGAGTGAGGCACGACATAGGCCTACTTGTTAAGGATGGAAGGGAAGAATTATCCGAAGGCAGTACCTTACCCTTATCTGCTTACGGCATATTTTGTGTATAATTAAGTATAGGAAGGGTCGTGTAAGAGTGGTCTCCAGTGTACGATTGCCTTATTTTCAGTAAATCAATCAGCCATCCGAAAGGGAGAAAGGGTCTTAACCTAACAAATATCGCATTAAAGTTTGTGGTCGAGACTTGCGTTTCATCTTCGAAGTGAAATGCAATAAACTACAGTGCAGATCACAAACGGTACCTAATTTAGTGATAGTAGGCATTTTGAAGTTATTGCTTGATTTCATACGTGCGGACAAAATGTGTTTTACACACATTCATCCATTTTTTTTTTAATTTTTACACATTTTTTATTTTTATTTTTTTTCAATTACTTTATCAGGACGCAAAAAATCTGGGGGGGGGGGGGCCTGAAGAAAATCTGGGGGGGGGCCTACGCCACTGCACGAGGGGAAGTGATAACCTGGTACAACCTTTCACACGAGTAATGTTTGCCCACTCTCAAGTGAGAAGTCATGGTGCGCACCTCTGTAATTCCCTTGACACTAAATAAAGAAATTCCCCCAATATTAATTGGTTTAAGAAGTACTTTCAAAGATATCTGTTCTCCTTATATCTTTTCTAATTTACTTCTTTTATATATTATTATTATTATTACTATGAGTCTGAAACTCCTTATATGTTTAATTTATGCACTTCCTATATTCGTACAGAAATGCATGATGTGTTGTTTTACTATTTTTGAAACGAAAGCTCTGGATTGGACCAGACTGGAAGAGTTTTCAGCCTCATCTGGTTCCCTTTTTTTCTCTTTTGATACGATATCATTTATTTATCTGTAATTCTTTTTTTGGAAATAAGAAGAATCATTTTACCCTGCTGTTTTACCCTGCTTCTCTTAGATACTTGAAAAACTTATTTTTTTTACAGATTATATAAATTTCTGATAGGCAACAATTCTACTTATGACTACCAGTTTAGTTTTCTTCCAGGTCGCTCAACTTCTCATGCTCTTATTCATTTTTGTGATACTGTCATGAATGCCTTTGAGCATAATAATTACGTATCTGGTACTTTTATCGATCTCTCAAAGGCTTTTGACACCCTTGATCATAAAGTTTTATTAAGTAAGCTTGAGTATTATGGAGTTAGATGCTTGTCCCTCAACTGGTTTAGAAGTTACCTTTCCGATAGACAACAGTATGTTACAATTAGTAATGCACATTCTGACCTTAAGCCTATTACTTGTGGTGTCCCACAAGTGTTCGATTTTAGGTCCGCTCCTCTTCATTATCTATGTCAATGACCTAGCTAGTAAGACCAAAGCTAGTAATAAACTACACATTATTTCTTATGCTGATGATACTTATCTCTTCTATTCAAGTCCTGACCAATTGAAATTGTTAGAAACTGTTCAAAAAGAATTTGAAAAAGTTCGCGATTGGTTTTGTGTAAACAAACTATCGCTTAATGTCAAGAAGACCACCTCTGTATTTTTTCGACCCCACCTTAAGCCTCTTCATACTAGTATCAAATATATTGAACTCTGTGGCGTAAAAATTATTGTTTCAAGTAAATCAAAGTTCCTTGGAGTGGTTATTGACCAACATCTTACATGGAATGATCTTATTCTTTATATAAGTAGAAAGTATCGAAGGGGGTTGGTATTCTAAGCCATTTACGTCACCATCTACCTAGACATGGTCTCCTCACGCTGTATAATTCACTGATCAGCTGATCCTTCCTTACTTATCCTATTGCAACGTTGTTTAGGCGGTGCTTTACCAACTAGGATCCAGTCACTCTTTATACTTCAGAAAAGATGTGTGCGCATTATTTCCAGTAAGCACCGCCTGCATCATACCACCCCTTTATTTGCTAATCTCAAAATTCTTTCTATTTATAACCTTAATTGTTACTGCAATGGTATGTTCATGTACACTTGGTTTCATGGTACTTGTCCAGTAATATTTAATAAGTATTTTCACATCTGCGGTGTGGCTCATGCCTAGCATACACCCTCTGCAAGTAATATTTCTGTCCCATTGTTTAGATTTAAATCCTCTCAGCTCAGCATTAGATACGTAGGTATTAAATTACGAAACTCCATCCCCAACAATATAAGAAATTGTTTTCATGTTAACCCTTTCAGAAGAACGCTTAAAGATCATCTCCTTCATATATATAGCAATAACTTTTAAGATACATTTTCTTTCCTCCTACTTGTTGTATTTTCGTTAATCTGTGTATGTGTTGTGTCGGGGTGATTACCCCTATAAGCTTTCCAAGCTTCCTGTAATCACTCCTCAGACTCTTCCTATTCTTTTATTTTTTGTATTTCTTTACATATGTCTGTCTATAAATGAGAATGAGTCTAAAATAAAGTTTTAAGAAACTGAACTAAATTGGTGCATTTCAATTGAAAAAACAAAAAACAAAAAGAAATGAAAAAAAAAAACGAAACGAGTTAGCTACACAAGTTTTTATAGCTCTGTTTCTTACTTCATATTCCACAATTTCGCAATGAAGAATGTTAAACTTCGATAAAATGACGTTTACGATTGGTATTGGTTGTTTCCTTTATAGTGACACGTATTTTAGGTCAAACAGCAACATACCACCTCCGCAGTACAATGACTTCAAGGGCCCATTTTGGTACAATGACATCTCAATTCAGTTCAGTATGTTTTGCATAAAGACATATGAAATAATATTATATGACGTGAAATGAACTTTTATGGCATCGCTGTACCCTTCCACAGATTTTACGTGTAAATTATTATTACACCGAACCTCTGTAATTTGGGAGTATTACGGTAGGAAAATTATTTACGGCAATGTATGGTAAGTGTCCTTTTTTAAGAGGAAGACTGATACAGAAAGCTATACGGACTGGAAGACGGACCAAAGCTTAGTCATCCGGGCATGGGGACGACAAGAGCGTGATCTCTGTTATTGTAGGGCTTAAGGCAGACGGTGAATTCCGGCGGGGAGAGATCTAACTGGGGACAGCGAAATTTTTTCGCTAAACTGAAACTGGTTAAACGCAAAATGGTGCCTCCTAACTGCTTACGCGAAGGTATGATTCATAAAAAAAAAAATACATGGTTGGAATGCCAGGAACTGCTGTTTGTTAGGTGGTTGTACACATTGGATTAAGTATTGAAAAGGACTGTTGGCTATCCTGGGAGGGACCCCCTTTGGGAAATTTTTTACCTTTTATGAGGGCTGAGATGCAAATTGGTTCTATATCGGAAACATTTTGAAGCATATTTAAACAACCATGACGGTCATTTCGACTCTCTCTCCTCCTGCTTGGTCAGACTCGGTCAGAATGCTTCTGGGGGATATTACCCCCCACTAGCTTACCTAGTCCCACTTCATGCGGAGGTGAGACATGGCCCCCACCCTTCCTATTACGTTACCTTAGGCTCCCCAGGCTCCTGCAAGCCTCACTTTGAACAAAACCCTTTTGAAAAAAATCCCTTTTTTACCAGTGAGTTTTTTGTTTCTGTACGTGTTACCGTGCCATTAACTTCCGGACCGAGGATGCCTTGCATTGTGGTAAAGACGATATTAACACGTCGCACTAAATGGCTCCATATAACCATTAATTTACTGATCACAATTATTTAATCGAATATGCAATTAGATTAGAGATACCGTAAAATCGACCTCCCGATTCTCAGCTATTAAAAATTGAATAATCGAATCAGTAAGGGAAACCTAGCTTAAGTAAGCCTATACATAATTATTCGTGCCTCGTTTGCTGTACCGATAGCTGCATCTACGTTGGCGCTACATATCTCCATTTTTCTCAATTTACCGCTCTTAACGTCCTAACCATTTTGTTCTAGATCTCCCACTAAACCCCCAGCCACTTCGACTCTCTTTGCCTTCCTGTTGCTTCATTTATTTAAACTTCAAATGAACGTATATGTTAATTTAGGACAGGGTTAGTCAACTATGAATAAAACATTTCGCTTATATGTAATCCTTTAAACCCATTTCAAGGTCTGGTGGGTACGTGATGTTCTTGGTTCCGACATGCAAATTTTCACCTTACTCGCTTCATCCTTTAAGACTTTTTATGTTATTCTTTTGGTCAACCGTTCTTGATTATCTGGTCAAGATCTACTGATCGTGCATAATAAATATAATATCACCCGCATCTGACCATTAACCCATTTTATGTATAAGTCTGCGGAAAATTATCTTAGTCAAGTTTTTATATTTCAAAATTTTGTCAGATGTTTACTCTCCTGTGCTGTTACCTGAAGGAATTTAAATGTCAGACGAGGGCTTAAACTGGGTATTTCCATTCTTCATGCTTCACACAGATTTTCTCTGAAAGTTGCACCATAATCAGCTTGTTACAATTCTGTATCATCTAGCTAATAGTCACACGAACGTTTGGAAGGGATTGCCTCTTTTTTTTTATCATATATGGATGTTAACACGCCAAACCAAAACATATTTGCTCATATACCCCAACAGCCTACAGCGGTGGCACGTACCTTAATGAATACGGCGTCAGTTCAAGTCTTCCTATCGGATAGACTATATTTACACTTGATGGCCACCTGTATGCAATTTGTATTATCTAAAATTTCTTAAGGAAATTCGTGTTTCCAATTTTATGGTTGAACAGTATAGTATCCGAGGAGAAAACTTGAGAATGCCGTTCGAGAGACAACCATTACAAATAAGTTATCCCTATACAGTCAAACCCGATATACAGTGTCCTCCTTTATCGGAACAAACTGCAGATATTAAATTTACCGGTTCTGGATATATATTGTACTCAAATACAGCAAATTTTATTCATTCGGACTATTGTGTCCTAGGGCTTGATCTTTGTCCACCGAACCCAATTTTGGGTTAATTTGTATTCCAGTCAGGGCGCTATTTCGGTCATTTGCGACTACGATTCGATCGTCGAGTCTAGCCATTCGACAGTGTGGCACATATTGCCAATGACTTTTGAAGTATTTTGAAAAAATATTATCAAAAGGAACATTTTTAGGAGTTAATTATAGGAATAATGGTAGTAATAAATTATTTTGAAAACGGCTCATTGAGTGGGGTCATGAAATTCAACAAATTTTCAAAACCTGTCAAGGATCCTTCACATGACAAAATAGTGGTCAGACTTAGACAATCCCCATATACTACATACAAATAACTGTTTTATTGAATGAGTATTTTGAGGTTAAATTCGGTTTTCAAAAATTCGTGACCAGACACTTTTTCAAAATAGGCACAAAACCGTTGCAAGTCAAGACACCATAAAATTAAAAATTTTAGCTTTTCCCTTAATTATTGGATATGAAACTTGGCTTATTATGCTCCAGGGCGAACCATGATGAGCATGGTCCTTATGTGTAGTCAGAACACCCTCTCTACGTGATGTGTAATATGAGCTACTCTGCAAATAATTTGATGTCAATCGAAAAAGCTTTGTCAATTGAGAGTTTGGTAGACTGTAGTTTGGGTGACTCCCTTAAGTTGGGTTTAAAAGGTTGAACTACAAATCCCCAAGCAATGCATATCTTCAGCAAAACAACAATACAATTGCGAGACGGATTTCATGATGTCCCATATAGCTTTCAAATCTTCCAAAATGGCCCCAGTCGATCCCTAAAGGTCGAGAACAGTCCTCCAAAACTTGTTTTAAGCAAAAGCTAAATCTCACAATTTTCTTTTCACTCCTCTTCAAAGTATCTTATATAATATTTTAGACTTTTTACTAAAAGTCCCCTCGACTCTCTGGCGAAGAGCCAAGGGGCGAAAACCAAACATATTTTAGACTTCAATATTGCATATTTATGGTAAACCAAGAAATGACTCCCAGTAAATTTCATATTTGAGGAGTAAAATACTGTCACATGGCCCAAAAGATCCAATCCATGAATCAGGACAGTGTACTACCCCACTTCCATTTTGGGTGACTGCATACTGTTGCCCTTTGAGGGTTTGGAGACATGAATATGGTAAAGTTGGGTTTTGATGTGAAGACCACTGAAAACCTTGGAAATAGCCACGAATTCTGTCAAAATCCTCCAAATTGATCATTTTATGGGATCAATTCTGATTTGCACTTGATCATGAATAAACATGAGCTAAACTATGCACATCTTGCGATGTTGAGAAAGGGACATACCATATATTGCTAATGTTATCCCTTGTTTTTAAAATCTTTATTTCAAAGACAATTGTGACATTAAGATGTCCTTGTGGTGTTATGTTGGAAGTTTAAATAGTTTCATCGAATACCATTAGTAGCAGAATTGACAACGAAAATGACAATAATCTTGCTGTGCAACACTGCACATCATTATTTTTGCTCTGGCAAAAGGCTGCTCCTATCCAGAAACATTAAAAATTTGAAGCGATATATATCAAGAATGGTAAAAGATATTTCCAAAATTCCAACATATTTTCCCTGTAAATCCCACCCTTTAAAGGGAAATACTGCATTTGTTTTGCAAGAAAAAATCATCCTTTTAAAACTAATACGTATTGACACAGGTCGATAGTTATTCAAAAATAAGAAAGGATGGCAGACTTCTTTTCAAGAAATAAGTTTCCCACAAATAGAAATTCAGTGTTTGCTGCTCAAGAATAATTTGCTCAAACTTTCAATATTTCAAATGATGAATCGCCCATGGCTCTTCTTGCGCATGATATTTTGAAAAGATGTAGATGTAGATGCGTGGATAAGCATTGTATTGCATACTCTAGGGCCCATTCTAGAGAAAATTTTCTTTCTAGGTCTATACCCTACGTGCCAACTGATGCCACCGCTACACTTTGACAACGTACATATCGACTGTCGCTGTCCTTAACATTTGACCGTCACTGCAGGAGCAAACAGGTACACCACAGGTTTTTTTCGTATTTTATGAAATATGAAGTATTAAATAGTTGCAGTCTTTGTCAAAATCCATGAGCAGTCTTGAAAACTCTCTTTTCGCCACTCTTAACATGCATCTACTATACATGAGTTAATTCTATAAACATTTCTTTTGATGATTTGATGAGGACCACTTCAGTAGAATTAGGCTGTTTGAATATCCCTGGCAATTTTAAAGGTTGTTCAATTGCCTCACTCCAAAATCATTACCAAATCTGGTGATGGCGTTATTCCTAATTAAACATATTATGAAAAGTCAAGCAAATTGAAATTTTCAGGTGTGCTTTAGTCCGTAGCGTGAAAGTTTGAAATATTGACAACCATGACGTTACTAACACGACTCCGAAAGTGCTATTTTTCATAAGTTTTAAAAGCTCAGCCCCATAGAACCTCCGCCAGTGTCCATTTCCTCACTTTCAAGCCCGCCAGTGTCGGCCTAAGAATGTTCCCGGACGAAATGTTTTGTTCACAGAAGCGTCCACAAAGGTTGGTCCGAAATGTGGCAATAAGCGAGTTCGGTAATTTGATTTGGGGATTATGTAACATGGGCAAATCTTCCAAATCCGCGAGTTTGGTCTAACGGTAGAACCTCTGCCTCTGACGAGGAAGGCCCGGACTCGATGCCCAGGTCGAGTCATGCTAAAAACTCTAAAAATGAAACCTTCCTGCAGTTTTGCGTGATTCTCGGCATAAGTATAGACTAGGAGAAACAAGCCCTTGAGTCACAACTTGAAAAAGGTCGTGGTCCGCTCGCTTGGACCAATAGGTTGGAAGGGAGCATATTACCATTACAAGGTGTATTAATGCGTCCATTTGTTCGCCCTCAGATAGAGTCCCTAAAAGGAGCACTTTTTTGATATGTTATGGAATGAGCTGGGGTTTTCTGTAATTTTCTTTTTGGAAAGTATATTAAATGAAGTACCATTTGTGAAAAAATTGGCTCAATTAAAGCAATTTTGTGGAAATTATGGGCCTTAGAAGCTGGCGGAGGCATACCGAGATTTTAGTGAAAAACAAGGCTCGGAAAAGGTGGTTTGAACTTTGAGGTGAAATAGCAAAAAAGCTTTTAGAGGCCCGTTTACTTTTTGGATTTAGTGTGTAAGTCAATGGGGAAATTAATGGGGATATGCTCCCTGGAAACTGGGCCGGAAAACTCCATCTTAGTAGCTAACTCTAAATCGTTGGGATAAAAATACGCTCCGGCACCTGCGACACGTGCTCCAAAATTTGAGTGGGATGAATCCTACTGAGATTTTCCTGGAATCATTCTTCCCTAGTCCATTCTTAATATAAGGAGGAATTTTAAGTGCCCTTTTGGCCGGCAGTAGGTTATACCTTTATTGCCTTTTGGTTGGTATAAAAATTTAAATCTGCCTCAAAGTAGGCATGTGACTCCTATTTTCATTCGGTTAGTAGTTTATGCTTTGTCAGTTTGACGCATGTACTGCACGAAAAAAGGGGAACTCAGTGTATACAACCCATGTCTATGTACTAAGCCCGGATGCATCCTACTGCCACAATTCACTACGTGGCAACTAATTAAGGAAAACTCTTAATGAGGACAAATATGACACTTTACTGGTCGCACACTTTTTTGGAAAGTGTTTAAGGTGTATGTACATACCAAAGCCGAAACCTGATGAGTTTTTCGGAGGACGCAGTTTCGTTTTTTCTTAAGACAAATAGGGGGAATTTTAATATAAACAATTTCAAAACAATTGTTTGAATTTTCATCAAAATAATCCCTTATTTTTGCCACATCTGCTACTTTTTCATAACTGTCTTTTCTTTTGTTATGTTTGTTTTTGTTTTGTTTCGCTTTTCTTGACAGAAAGAGTTGTCATTCCTGTCGAAAGGTGAGTACTGTTCAATAACATATCTCTACAAACAACGTTGTCCGGATAAAAAATCATATCTGAAAGACATCTTTAATCATATCACTGCATGCAGCCTGTATATAGCGTGATACATTTTAAATTGTGGGCTCTGTTACCTGATACAACGACCGCATTAACGACTCGACTGACGAGCTGTTAGTTCTGTTCTGTTTTAAAATGAACTTGAATAATTCATTATGTCTTGTTAAAATATTCATACAGTATTTTCAAATCGACTTTTTTTATAAGCAGCCATGCCTTGTATCTCGTATGCAATCTTCAAACGGTAGCCAAAATGCCAAAACTCTGAAACTTTCTTCTACCTCTCTGGGAATGAATAATTATGTCACGTGACTTAAGGAGTCTTATGTAGGCTGTAAGTTGGTTTGCCCTTCTTTGAATGCACTCGTATTTTACTTGACACTTGAAGATGCAGTGAAGATGTAATACAACGTTTAATATTTAAATATTTTATACAGAGAAAAGAAAGCTATACCTTTGCTTAGTGAAACGATTAACAGTCTTTTGATAGTCTCAAGTTCACTTAGTGAGGTTACACGTTTTTAGAGAAAAGGTTGATTTCTTAACATAAGTAATGTGTTTCATACTTGTTTAGCGTATGCTATCAAGCATTATGCTCATTCAAAGCAAACAAATGTTGTTCGCAAATTCCTGGTTGATTGGTAGACTTCTTACGGGTAACTATGCAGGCCACAGGTAATAGGGTATTGTGATACACAAGTATAAATGTCTTCCACCAAATAAAGATAATTAGACCGATGAGAAGAGAGCCCAACATAGTCAAAATATGTTTTAAAAAGTAAAATCTGGGAGGTTTTTTAATTTCTTTTTTTAAACGAATAAACAAAATAAAAGTTAAAAGATAACAATTTGCATATGTACCACCTGACAAGTCTGAGCTCCAGCTGCTTGAACGACTCGACTTTAAAGGTTGAGAAACAATATTTACGATATATGGCACCTTAAATGGCACCTTAAGTGGCATCAAAAGTGGTGACTAAAGTGACACCTAAAATGCATCTAAAGTGGCATCTTAAGTTCACCTAAAGTGCACGCAAGATGAACCTAAAGTGGCACCTAACATGGCACCTAAAGAAGCTTCTACAGTCTATCATTATAAGGAGATTTATTTTAGACATTAGAAAAACGAATTCCATTCATTCATCTCCCATTTTTATAGCTTACCACGTTGTTGGTGAAAATTGGAATCGTCTGTGGTGAGTAGATTTTCCCTTTTAAGTCGGTGACTAAAAGACAGAAATTCTCAATTGGCAGAGCACTTTGATGGACATCAAATCAAAAATAAAAATGTAGAGTATCTCATTTTACACATGGTGTGCTGAAAGTGTGGTGATCACTTAAGTCATTGTATACTCTTCAAGGCTAGTTATCTAGTTAGTTAATTATTAAGTAAGCAAGCAAGTAAGCAAGCAAGCTGGAATTCAGAGTTCAGCAGAGTTTCTAACCAATTGGTATGCCATGAAGCAATAACAATAGGACAGTAGGTTTTTTTTCTGGATGGGCTTTAGAAAGTTGTGGGAGGGGAAGTGGACGGGGGGAAGTAGACAGGCTAATTGGGAGAATTGAGTTTGTCTAGTATGATGAATAAATTCCTTTAGCTGGTGTTTTAAACGCCACATATCTGAAGCTGACATCTCTTAAGCTATGCAAATCTTTTTTTTCACAGAGACCGCGTGTATGGTTGAGACATGTACAAGTTATGTCCTAGTGTTCGCACTAAGAAATTGAATCGAGGGCCTCATTCATGATTTTGAGGGATCCATTTGCAATATGGAGGCGGATCGACTCCGTAATAATTATTAATTGGTGCAATAAGGTCTCTTTTATCTAAATACTGACAGTGACAGGTACACGAAAGATGTGCCCATTTTGGGAACGTTAACTTAATAGGGTTTGTTCGCTGAAGCTGTAGTCCATTGGTGTACGAGGTGGGGTGCAGTGGGGCACTCGCCCGGGAAAAACAGCTGGTCCATTCGGGCAAAACATGAGAAAACATGATAAATTGTGCCATTGCTTGGGCAAAGATTGCTTTTGCCCCCTCAAAAAATTACCCCCCTCAAAAAATTACCCCCCGCACGCCTATGCTGTAGTCGGATACGGTTACTTTGCTCCGAGTTTTGTCTGGAACTTAGTAGTTTTGGTAATGGAGTTGGGAACAGCCGCGGGAGTCCCCCAGTCTCTTAAATGCGAATACATGGTATACACCAGTCTTTATCATACACAACTAACAACTGTGTTGATCTCACTAAGATCATTGAGCTAGTTAAAAATGTAGGCCACTCACGGCAGACCCATCGCCATAACCCTATCAAACAATATGGACGTGGGGAGTGATATAAACGGAAGAGCCAGTTTTTGAAAACAACACGAATAATTGTGTGTAATAACTCATGTTAACAGGAGAAAGAGAATATATTGAAATTTTTATGTTTGGTCATACGCTAATTGACTGTAATTTACATCTTAATAAATTCCTTATCTTACAGGTACGGGGATCACTGTATTATTTCTTCGTAGAGTGAAAATTTTGGAGGGGCTAAAAATTATCCGGATGCTTAGGAAAATGGGTTAGGGCCCCGCTTCTTGTGCACATGTTTGGTGTAGAAGACTGGTAGTCGAGAGGTTGGTCATTTGTGTTTCATTTCGGAAAAAATATCGCCTATGGGTATAGTTAGAGGTTTGTACGGCTCAGTTTCTAACCAATTGGTTTTAGTCGGGCTGACCACTTGTGACTCCACCGACTTGTTTTCCCTTCTTCTTCGAACCAAGCACAATGCCAAGAGGTTCAATTTTAAATGCTTTCGACCACACCTTCCGGCTGCAAGTCGGATACTCTAAACACTTGACGAAGCAGCCGGTATCTGCTATGAAGAGCAGAAATACTTAGAAATTATTCCTTTGGGTTCACTGCTCAGTTCTTTTTCTTAAGTCCTCCCGACCCTCCAGCAAAGGGCCTTTCGGCGAGACCAAACTTTAACTGCTTCGCGAAGGAGCTATTACGTCCACTGTAGGACAAATCGTAACCCTGAGACCATTAACATTATTGGTGTGTCATGTATGGAATAGAAACTACACGTGATCTTAGCCAAAAGGCCGAGAAGCTCAGTTCTTTGCCAGCAAGTCGAAGGGACGTTGGAAAAGTATTGACAACCACATGATGCATGAGAGTGAAAAAATCTGTGACGTAGACAAGATCAGAAAATCACATGACTTACCCCTCAAGACACTAGTTATAACGTTCCCTAAGCACCAGCTTGGACAACTGTACTGGATGCAATGCTTTCTTTGAGAGGAAAGCATGAATTATTCACATAGGCCTATAAAGCATAGCTTGAGCACTTTGCCAATATTGGATGAAGTTTCAACTTTGTCCCTTTCGAGGCAAATCACATGAATGGTCACTTTGTTTCTCAGTTTGTTTTATTCAGCTAGGCTAGCCAAAGGAAATCAGTGTAACCCTTCTGTTGAGGACATGTTTTCATTTGGTCTTTTAACACACCCCCTCGACGAGGGGTATATAAAGACAGGGTAACCCATAACCCCAAAGTAAGGGTAACCTGACAAGAGGAAATAAGCTTGCCCTGGGTTTGCTTAGAGATGTTCAGAAGTAAATGAGATTAATTTTTTCTTTGAAAAAAAGAGAAAAAATTCTGGACGATGGGCACTGTTTAACAAAAATTTTCTAACTAGTTAAAGACAGCGCTAATTTCCAACCGAATCCCTAACCCTACAAGCGATACAATACAATGGCAACAGCCAATTAAGAAACACCTTGTTAAACAGTGTGCATCTAAAAATTTCCCGTGCTTTTTATTTATTTCATTCTTTATTTTTAATTTTTTATTGAGATCAGCCGAAGGAATCGCTCAGTCTTGCTCTTTAATGGGAATTCTGCCCTACACTGGAACAAGTAACATTAGACTCTGTGCAGATGGGTCCACACGATTTTTTTAAATCATACACCTACTTCTGACACGGATGGAATCTCATCGCAAATGTGGCGGAGGAAAAGAACTACATTACAGGTCTGTAATGTGAGATGATGTCAACATCTTGAGACCAAAGAAACATTTTCTCCTTTTGCAAAACACACTACACCACTTCCACTATTTATAACTTTATAGATATTAGAAACATCACGACAAAATTTGTTTTCACTTAATGTGATGTTTTTCCTTCGATATCAAGCTTGTTTTTTAATTCGGCGCAAAAATGATGTATTCAGGCACGTAAGAATTTATAAACAAGATTTGGTAAATGAATGTTACGTTGGTTTTTGTCACGTCCTTGCCAAATATTTCTTTTCTTCTCAGTGAATAAACGATTTTCTGTGCCATCTGTCATTACTCACATTAACCCAGGGCGTGCATTATCCCGTCGCTAAACCACTCCCTGAACTGCTGATTAACCTAATTATAGGAGCGAGGAATTTGTCGAAAATATCGCGGGAAACACAATTGAACTGTAGTATTTGTATAATTGAGAGAGTATGATCGACAACATATATATGCAGTTGTTGTTCGATTGACCATATTACCTATTTATATATATATATATATATAAATATATATATATATATATATATATATATATATATATATATATATATATATATATATATATATATATATATATATATATATATATATATATATATATATACTGCGCAAACCATATCCCTTGCTTAGAAAAGAGATGAACATAGGCGTAGTGCAGGGGCACTCCGCCTCTCAATCCAGGCAAAAACAGTTGATCTATTCGGGCAAAACATGGGCAAAATATGATTAACGGTGACATTATTCTGGCAAAAATGCCCTTGCCCCCTCACAGAAAATAACCCCCGTACGCCTATGAAGGTGAAGTGTACCCCGAGTATAGAATTTTATTAATAACAAGTTCTAATTTCAAAACGAATTTCCAACATCCATGTTTTCTCACTATTTTTGTTTTTAAATATGTCTGTTTTCTTTGGAATTCATGTTGACAATACTCAATGATAAAACCACTTTTGGCAATAATCAGTGACTTTTTGTCACACTTGTAACAAATAATTAGTCCGCTCATCCCAATAACTTGTCGCACCTGTGACAACTAGTCTGTCCTTGGGTGAGAAAATGACATTTTGAAGCGACTCCGTGTCTCACGTGTGACAATGAATACATAATTAAGACTGGAAAATGCAAAATGAATATGATTCTTCCACCTCCCATTGCCATAGGTTGTTTCGTTGCTGAGATATTAAATAAGTTTACATAGTTCTTTGGGTATCAGTCTGCAAAATTAGAACTGCGGTTTATTGCAAAGTCTGGAGACATTGTTCTTAAAAGCCTGATCCTCTCATCTCAAATAGTTCAAACACTCCTAACTTACTAACTTAAGCCCTTCCTACAACTGCCTTAAATTCATCCTTATTCAGACGCAATTTCAGTTTATTGCTTCAGGGTAAATGTACACGACCCCAACGTGAAATCAAAACACTCTCAGTACAGTACATACTGTATAATATGAGCTTCAGTACTCTGGTTTTCTTTTAACTTAATGTCAATAAAAAATAGTGCCAATTGAGAATTTCAGTAGACTACTACAATAATTGTAGTTTGGGTCAGAGGATTAGCCCTTTAAGACTGTCAACTTAGCACGAGTTAGTCATCGTCAGCCATTCACCGCTGCAAAACCGTCTGCTCTCGGTAAGTCTCATCGAACAGTGGATTGATTCGACTTCTCGGAAAATGAGACCATTAAATATCATCTACATAAACACATTTCTTGTTAAAAGTAATTAAAACTGTCATCCTTGAAAAAACCCTTTTATTTGTTACTGTCTTCGAAAGGTCTAGGGTTGTAGGAAAACAAAATGATTTATGCAAATTTTCTCAAAGTAAGACTAAAGATGTAAAAACTGCGTCATGTTTTACCCGTTAAAAAGACATTTTTGTATACCTAACGCATCTGAAGATTAGCTCAAATTGTAATTGATAGACCTGCATAAACTTTAGTTTGAAGAGGAAACGGCTTTTCTTTATCCACCAAAATGCTAATGCAGGCCAAAAATATCCATGGAGGCTTTTGTAGAGCGTTATGCGGATAAGTCAGCTATCGCCCGAATCTATCGTTTGAACTCTTTTTACCGACAGATTTTATCACCATCTCGAAGCTACATATGCATCACAGGGGAGTCATAGATGTATATATGTCTACAGGATCAAGACAAGAAATCAACTGTACCATAAAATCGCCCTAGGACGCCTGACAATACTGCAATGCATCGACACAGTAATCGCACGACACTTTGTTATTCAGGAAATCGAACAAAACGCATTAACTCTTTAAAATTTTAGAAGACCTACTACAGAACAGAGGCTTCTTTAAGAGGTGAGGGATTTTAGCAAAAGGGACCCTTTAAGTGATGGTGACAGGCGCGTAGCCAGGATTGTGTCGTGGGGGGGGGGGGGGTTGGTGTCATGGAAGAGGGGGTGGTGGGCACGATATGAGTGAAAGTCTAAGGATAGAGAGGAAAACCCGCTATTTTTGGTGTTGTTTGCATTGCAAGGTTGGGTCCTTGGGGGTGGGGAAGGCTCTAGCCCCAAAGCCCTCCACGTGGCTGCGCCACTGGAAGGTGACAATAAGTCTGCGCCTATTATAGGAGAAAAAAGTTGCTCAAGTTGCCAGCCCGAGGAATGGCGGGTTCCCATATTACTTTTTACAAACTTGTTATCATATATTTAATTTAGTCATTGAGTGAAGAATAATTCAAATGTTACATTCCTTGATTGTATTAAAAAGCATTAAATAAGAATTTCCGTTCGTGGCACATCCACAATTTTGAACTCGTTTGTTGAAGATTGTGAGAGACTTTTCTAGTGAATAAGTTGGATCGAAACGTCCCACGAAAGTTTTGGATACCAACATCTCCTATATCGCCTGAAATCGCGCTCCCCGGGCTCAGCAAATGAGCCCTTGATGTATTACTTTTTTGGTGGAAAAAGGCTATTTCTGAACATGATTAATAAATTGTAAACAGTGGCGTAGCCACGGGGGGGGGGGAGGGGGTTGGGGTATGAACCCCGGCCCCCATGACCCAACCTTGCAATGCAAAAAGTTTTTGTGTGATGGGCATGCAAAAACAAGGAATGCGAATGCCACCAAACAGGACGCCACCAAATCCTAGCGTGCACAGAAAACTTTGACTAAATATACCTAATAGTTTGTAGGAAATTGCAGTCGGAAGGTTGGCAGTTTGAACTCTGGCCCTGTAATACCGAATGCTTTAAAAACGGAACCTATGATTGTGCTTGGTGCTCAGCATAAGCCTTGGGGTAGGGAAAACGAGCCAGTGATCCGCATCTGGAAAAAGGGTCGTGGCCGGCTCGACTTAGACAAAAACCAATCGGTTGAAAACTTGACCGTAAAACTACATATAACTAACTGACTTATAGGGAATTGCCTTATATTCCCCTTACTGCCTGGAATTGAGGTAACTTCTTTCTGTTTTCTGTTCTTCAAAGTTTTTAACCGATAACGGCTGAAGATGTACATTTTCTGTACTACATAATGCCCGTCTTTTAGACTTGTAGGTCTTTTTAAAGAATAAAACGGAACCCATTGCTACTGTGCTCGGTGCTCAGCATAAGCAATGGCGAAGGGAAAACATGGCAGCGAGCCACAACTGGAAAAAGGCCATGTTCCGTTTAAACCAATAGGTTAGAAAATGACCCGTGTAACTTTGACTGACTTACTGAGGAAGACTAATATTTGGTCCTCTATGCAGGCACTTCCGTGAGTGAGCTACATAGAGGATACGGAGGCAATGAAACGGCTTAGTCTTAATGCATTATAATTTAGACGGATCATCCCGTCATCTTCTTAATTTATCATACAAAGCAAAATATGTAAAGCATAAATAAAGAAGTTTTATCTTTTTATTTTTCCTACACCCTCGTGATCTACTGGTTTGGACAGACTGTCAAAGGACCCATGAATATGTGTTGCAACCTTCTAGATGACCTTTGGATGTATAGGCGTAACACTTAATATACCGGTATTCTTTAGCTTCAATCAGCGACAAAAGTGTTGGAACATAATTGCCACGTCAGTTAACCAAGAAGCAGCTCAGCTGGTAGTCTAACTCCGTACCTCCATAACTCCATTCAGTGTTGGTAGGTCCGTTGAAATTTCTCGAAAGTCTCTCACTAACAACGTTAAATCGGGAAGGGTGGGGGTGGGGGGAGGGGGTTGTTCCAACTACATTTGTAAACTACACTTCTTGGCAACATGTCTGTGATGTTAACGTTACAAATGGTTGAAAGTCTTCGACAGTAATTCTTCGGAAACGAGGTTAATATAAAATATGTGAACCCTACGTCTATGGCAAGCCAAATGCCCAATTATTCGATAAACTTGGTTTATCGACCGATAAACCAGGGTTATCAGACGATAAACCAGGTTTATCGACCGATAAACCTGGTTTATCGACCGATAAGCTAAGTTTTTCGACCGAAAACTAGGTTTTTCGACCGATAAACCTGGTTTATCAGTCGATAAACCTGGTTTATCGTCTGATAAACTCGGTTTATCGACCGATAAACCGAGTTTATCGAATTATTGGGCATTTAGCGTCGATAAACCTGGTTTATCAACCGATAAGCCAAGTTTTTTGATAAACCGGGTTTATTAATTCGATAAACCAGGTTTATCAATTCGATAGGCCAAGTTTTTCACCAAAGAAGTGATAAACCTGGCATATCAAATCGAAAAACCAGGTTTATCGGTTGATAAACCAAGTTTATCAGTTGAAAAACCAGGTTTATCGACCGATAAACCAAGTTTATCGAATTGTTGGGCATTTGGCTCCGATAAACCTGGTTTATCGACTTTGAAACGAGAGACACAGAAAACTCGGTTTATCGAGCCTTGAACTCAGTTTATTGCCCTTCAGTTGTGGACAAACGGCTTCGTATACGCGTAAAGCATGAATGCCATGTCATACATTTCAGTACGTATGAAAGACTGAGAGACTTATTACTTGAAGAAAGATTTGGATAGGAACCTAAATAACATACAGTAGCCGCCCTCGGCAATTGCGTACTACAGTAGACGTCGACACAGCATGTCAGATAGAGGGCTCGGATGTATCATGGCGGTCAATTTGAGAAAAAACTTCAGACCTGTCTTAATTTCATTGATAATCGGGCTTTTTGTAATGGCTGTAAAGGCCCCTTTGCCAAATCGTGACGATCGTTCTTCGCTGCCAACTGTTTCATCATTCCTGTAAAGGGTGTCAAATTTACTTCGATCCTTTCAAAGGTGAGTCGAATGCAGATCGCCTAGCCTCCAAAGACAGTAATATTTACTTATAAGAGTCCTACGGTGGGCATCTGTCGTTGGAGTTTAGACCCTACCTTAGCACTACATTTGAATTCTTATTGGCTTTCAATAGGCCACTTCGTACAGGACCTGGGCTATGCAAAAAGCATTGGGGAAATGTAACCCCGCCTCCCCCCTCCCCATTCGATCTGGCGTAGCTAGGCAGGGTATCCAGTCAAATTTAAGTGGCAATGATGTACAGTATATTCATAAACTAAAACTTCTCCGCCTTCTTCCATTGCCATTATGATTCCGGCACACGGGCGGGACGTCTATCTACAGGATGACAATAAATGTGAAACTGAAAGTATTCTCTACTGAAGTACTGACCTAGACCTACTAACGACCGTACGTGCTCTGACGATATACATATACCTGTTTATCTGTGATTAATGCCCCAAGTAACTCCGTGGAAACAATATACCGGGGTCGGGATATAAAATCGGTATAAAAAACTTGGCTTATCAGTTGATAAACCAGGTTTTTCGAATTGATAAACCTGGTTTATCGAATTGTTGGACATCTGGCTTTTATAAACCAGGTTTATCAACTGATAAGCCAAGTTTTGATAAACTTGGTTTATCAAATTGATAAACCGGGTTTATCAATTTGATAAACCAGGTTTATCAATTCGATAAACCAAGTTAATCATCAGTAAAGAGATAAACTTGGTTTATCAAATCGAAAAACCAGGTTTATCAGCCGATAAACCAGGTTTATCGGCGCCAAATGTTCAATAAATCGAAAAACCGGGTTTATCGAATTGATAAACCAGGTTTATCAACTTGGTAAACCAAGTTAAACGACCTTTTTGTGAGAAAATCGATAAACCTGGTTTATCGACCGATAAACCAGGTTTATCAAAAAAAAAATTGGCTTATCAGTCGATAAACCTGGTTTATCAGTCGATAAACCAGGTTTATCGGTTGATAAACCTGGTTTATCGGTCGATAAACCTGGTTTATCGGTCGATAAACCAAGTTTATCGAATTATTGGGCATTTGGCTTGCCATATACGTCAACCCTTTTTAAATGTACGCAAAGTAAGATCCATATAAAAATCATTAAAGTTAATTTAGAAAATCTATGGTCTCAACCAGGCAGTTGGGGCTGGGGACTCGGACCTCCACAATTTTATGAATGGCGTCATAAAATTTTGTTGTTGTTTCCAAAAGCCTTCATGTCGAAAAATTGGAAAAGATAATTATTTACAGTGACAATTCATGATTGCAATTTAACATAAAAAACCCCTACGCTATCGCACATGTTGTGTTTGCCCTCAAGTTTGGGCCTCAAAATTTATTTTTGCCCAAAGCCCCTGCGTATGGTTGATAATTTTTAACCTTAGTCTGTATTTTGACCATTTACAACGACATAACATACAGGAAGCGTTCTTAATAAATAAAGAAAACTGGAAGGGAAAACAAACTGGTGAGCCACAACTGGAAAAAAGGCCTTGGCCGACTCGACTTGAGCCAACTGTTTGGAAACGGCCATAAAACTCCATCTAATTAACTAACTAACTAAGTAACTAACTAACTAACTAACTAACTAACTAACTAACTAACTAACAAAATCACCGGAAACAAATCTACATGTATGAGTACAATTGAAGCTGTCGTCTTTGATCTTTCTACAGGGTCAATCACAGTCTATTTTAACATTTTTTATAACATGATCACCGTCTAATGTCGTGATTAGTTACATCGTAGAGAAGGCTGTCTAGTATTTCATCTGTGAGGAAGTTTTGTTTTTCCTGACAAATATTCACACAACTTTCATTCAACACAAACACAACCCAAAATTAATGTTTCTTCTAACATGGAAGATGTCTTCAATGTTTTTATAATCTGATAAACAATCACTTCAGAAGGGAAAATGAGGTGTTGAAATAAAATGTAAATATTTTCTGTCAAACCCAGGGTGTCCATTTAAACGAGTTGAACTTTAATTTCATATGACCTAAATATTCATCCCTTAACGGTAGCAACACTTGTATACAGTAGAATCGTTTACATAGAAAAAATATATACAAGTGGTTACTAACACTTTAATGTTTTATTTGCAATACGAATGACACAATAGTTATCTTGCAAATGTATATACTTTTCATGGTCAAGTCATTATACTAACTTTTCAATACTGATATATGTCATATTATTTTGAATTCATGTAAATTTTAATGTAGTATACGACAGTTAATGACGCATTTCTCATTTTATTCAACGTATAAGACGATTATTCATTCCATGGTTAATAAAAATTACCCTGACTAATATTAATAAGCCCTAGTCTTTTGTTTCACTTATAAAAGTTCTGATACATTAATTATTTGTTCTCATATATTTATGAAGGAATACATTTTGATAGAAAAGAATGTTACTTCACGTTTCATTTAATTTGATTGTTCCAAAATATTAAAATCTTTACAAATATCAGAGAAAATATAGTTTGGGATTTTGTAATGGGATCAGAAAGTAGGTGCTGGGGCACTTACTCCTCAAACAAACGGTTTTTCTTACCAATTTATTCTAAAGACGACGCTTAGTTTACAGCCCCCAAAGAAAGCAATTGGTGAGAATATGGTGTCCTTGTTTGACGTAGTCATGGTAACAAGGTAAAATCGGCTGTATTAACAATCCGAGAATTTTACTATACATACGGTACAACTCCGTGTGTTTAATTTGTAATCTAACCCATTAAACATTTCAATCAATTATTCATGAAGGTTATTAGGCTGCATGAAGAGAGTGAAATTTATGTTATTCCAGCATTTTTTGCGCAATGACTAATGCAAAGCACGGACACGTGTGCGTGTGAAAGTGGGGCAAGGGGGCACATGCCCCTTCTTATTTTTAGAAAGAGGAAATGAATGTACGAATAAAAGGTAGGACCACTTTTTAAAAGCTAAAAAAGAACACGGTAAGACTACCTAAATGAATAACATAGGGCCAACAACCAACAAAACCGAAAACTACCCTCACAAACGAAACAAAACCCATAACACTGGTCCCGAGCAGCCACAGACACCCGAAACGGAAAAGAAAACGCTGTTCACACCACCAACGCCCAACAACAAAAACAGAGAAAATCACACCAAACCACCACCACCTACATCTACTGCCCCGAAGGACCACAATCCCAAAGAGATACGAGGGAACGGGGTCCACTTTCTACATTTACAGTATGTATAATATATACATTATACACTATTTACACCCAACTAAAACCAATACCAAACAGAAAAAGTTTAGAAGAGACCGAACTGCAGCGCAATCGCTCTCTTTGGAGACCTGAACTTAACTACTTAATTTTACTCAACAGGCCGACGACTCACCATCAGTGGCGTCACCAAGGGGGGGGGGGAGGGGGCACATGCCCCCTGAAAAATCTTGTGCCCCTTGTGCCCCCCCCATGAGATTTGAGATTTTTAAAAAACGATATGCCTTCTTTAGTCAGAGTGTGACTATGAAAATATTTAAGATTGGATTCTTCTTTTAACGAGAAAGACAGTAATTTTCATACTTTTCAACTAAAAAATATCGCAAAAACACCTGGAAAATGCCATTTCCGGCTGTCTGAGGAGTTGCGTTTTTCAAAAATTTCTGCACACTTCCAACTTCGCTAACTGAAGGTGGTGCATAGCTCAGGTAACCGTTCAAGCAGAATTATATAGGCCTACATTTTTTTCTTAAGAGGATCACATCTAACTGCTCTCTCTTTCGAGTTCAGCTCTCCTTGTTCTAAATATCAGCCGGATCCGCTCTTGAAAGATGTTTCACTAGTTTTGTTACCAATAAATTCTTAATTGAAGTTGCCCTGGAAGTTTTTTTTTTTTTTTTTGAGTCCAGTGTAAAGAAAACAGAATAACCGTAAATAACGACCTAAATACCTAACAAACCCCTTAAAACCCAGAAACTTCCGGGGCTTCGCCCCCTGGACCCCAACCGAGCCACACATTGAACTGTCCATCAAATTCTGTTCTAAATAGTTCATCTCGCCCTTTTTCAAAATGTCAGCCGGATCTTCACTTGTAGTTGAATCATTTTTTTACCAAAACTTCTTACTGGAAGTTACTCTGGAGGTATTTTTGAGACCAGTGTTAAGTCAATAGAAGAACACTTAAATAGCGACTTTAGTGCCCAACAAACACGCTAAAACCCATGAGCTTCCGGGGGCTTCTCCCCCTGGACCCCCACCGGGGTTTTGCCCCTGGACCCCACCAGGGGCCCTAAGGCGGGCCCCTGGACCCCACCCGCTGAGCCTCGCGCTTCGCGCTCGGTGGCGCCTACGGCGCCATGTGTGGAGTTTAGCAGTGCCCCCCTGCAATATTGTTGTGCCACCCCAGTGCCCCCCCAGAATGAAAAGGCTGTTGACGCCACTGCTCACCATGCATACGGTCTATAAAGCTATCATGCCTCTACCTGGCTTATAACGGATTGTCAATCAAAACTTGATATATCTTACAAGGTTTCTGTAATAATTTATGCACATTTTCATATATTTTGTCAACTTAATATTGCCTCTCACTCTTAAGAGTTCTCTACTGCTTTTTAATTCTAGAATCGAGATTACAGTATTCAAATCTTGAAATCTTGAACCATGTCGATAGGTTCTTTGATTTGATTGAACCTAAAGTCTACAAATCCAAGCCCATGTGTGTTAAATGCTAGAAAATTAATCTCATTCATCAAACTCCCTTTCTCAATCGTTTCACGCTTCTTCAAAGGGCCAGACCTCTCACCCCAAACTGCAATTTTGGAACCCGGGTACCGAAATTCTCAATTGGCTCAGCTCTTTGATTGACAGCAAATTCAAACAATGCAGAGTACCAAAGCTTATATTACACAGCATGAATGGTACTGAGAGTGTTTAGATTATATAAATTGAGTTTTTCTATACTCACCTAGAAGCAATAAACTGAGATTGTATCTGGATGAGGCTGAATTTCAGACAATTGTGGGAGGGGCTTAAGTAAGAAGGTTCGGAGAATTGGTACTGTTTGAGGTGAGAGAAATGGTCCTTTAATTGCAGAGATATTACATGTTGAAACTTATTCACTGAAAACGAAACAACCTATTGCGCAATAGTTTGTGAATTTTTCCTTGTTCAATCGGGCCATGTTTATATGTTGTATGTTGTTTATATGAACATGCATACTTTCTGTTTCGTCCATAGTATGTTACACTGAGGGGTTTTGCATGATCAAGAAACAGTGTTTACGTTTTGGCACAAGGTGAAGTTTTTCACGTTTTGACGCAAGGTGCAACAGTTTCCGAACAACAGGAATTATAAATACTGTAAATAGAGTAGCACAATAATGACAATAAAAATCATTGTGCAATCTACAATTCTGAAATTATAAAGAGGAGGAAGCTGATAACCAACCCCTTTAAATATCCTCTTCATTACTTTATACTGTCTCTTCTACTCTACTCCAAATCGATAGAGTCGCAATGAGCATTTTTTCAGATTTAAAATTTACGCCATTTGTCTTGTTTTCACATATAAGCTTTACGTCTATTTAATTCAGAAACTGCAAATGTATTTTTAAATCAACACAGGCGTTACTCGCATATACCCGTGGTAATAGTATTTTATTCGAAAATTAAAAACATCTCGCTGTTTTTCCCTTGAAAGTACACACTTGCAGATTCCTCTTTCAAATTGTGTACGTGCTGTTTTGACCGCTACACTTCTGTGTTAATGTAAACCAAGAGTATACTGTAACACACAGCTCCGTTGAGCTCTATCATATATAATTTGATGTTGCCGGGGGAAGTTAGTCGCATTTATCTAGCGAGGACTGTTTGTTAACAAATCGCCGGGGAACTGTTTCTAATCCTGCTAAAACGTCTGGTTATGCCTGCGTAAATTTAGAACAAGTTTGGACAACACAATTCCAGGAGAAAACAGCCTTTTACAGAGAGATTTGGCTCATTGGATTTTCTCGTGTTGGTTAAAACTATTAAATGCCAACGGGACGTTTATGATTAAATGGCAAACGTCAATGGCAGAAATGTGTCGAAACTGATGGTACAAAAATAGGATTGGAAGAACAGGGGCGTTTAAACCAGCGAATGTGGAAAAATATTTCAAGTGACTGAGAGACGAGCTGTCCAGGAGCTAAAACTAAACACCGTTTTGTTGATACGAACGAATCTTGAAGTTTTGTGGTACGGTATTTTCCACGGCAGCTGAAATGTAAACAAAATTCAGCAGTTCAACATGGCAAAGCGTTAGTAGATAGAGTGGCGTCAGAATTTGCTTGACAGGCGGTCAAGCCCGTTACGGTGGCAAACAGTAACCCACAGCCCCGATAAAGACGATGATTCGTTTAAAAATGAAGAATAGAAACTTTCGAGAAGCATGCCGAAATTTTTATGTAAAGATAGTATTTTTATTTCATTATATTTTTTGTGCAGGTCAGTACTGTTTGTTACATTGAGCTTTACGGCCCAGTTTCCAACCTATTGGTTCAAGTCGAGCCGGTCACGGCCTTTATTCAGTTGTGGCCCACTGGCTTGTTTCCCTAGTTCATTGCTTATGCGGAGCATCACGCAAAACGGCAGTAGGTTCTATATTTACAGTCTTTGGTATGACTCGACCTGAGAATCGGACCCAGGCCTTTGGCGTGAGAGGCGGATGTTTGGGCAGAATTTGATTGGGGATGCCGGCTTAGGTCATCTGTTCTGGTCAAAAGAAAGACAATGTTTTCACATTTTGTTTAAGTAAACTGGTAAAATCCTTGATGAAGTGTAAACCTTGCAAATTTAAGCAAGAAAAAAATATATGATTGACCTGTTTTTTAATCAAGTGGTCCTTTAACCTACGGAATCACAGATAAGGGATTGTACCCCCTTTCCTAAAATCCCTGAAGCCTTGTCACAAACACACATGACATTTACTCTTTCAAGCATTACTTTCGTTGGAAAATTATGCGAATATCTAAGGCGAGGTGCTGAAGAGGGTCGGAAGGTGCAGTCCTTGTTTTTTGCGGAGAATGATTATGTACGTGAAATATTTAGTTTTGGAAGTTTGGAGGGAGCGCACGTGCGCCTGCGGCCGGCTTCCCCACATTGCTAGACACTATTATAAAGGAAGTGCTTAGCTGATGCACAGTGTCACAACTGTCCCCTCTCCGAGACGTTCAAGATAAGTTTTTTAAGTTTTCATACCTACTTTAAGGCGGGTTAAAATGCGAATTTTCACACCAAAAAGGTTATTTAGACACACTCCACTGCATAAAACTACACTTAATATTTTCCTCGTGTTATTGATGGATTAAGAAAGATCGATGTCTTCAAATTTGCATGTAAACTCGATTTTGGAACACGTGTTGTAGGTGCGGGATTGGGTTTGTTTATCCCGAAGATTTGGAGGATTGCGCATGTGCACAGCCCCTAAACGAATGACTAAACTGTCTTATTGGATGTCACTTGTAATCAAATACAAGGGTAATATGTTTTTAATACTACCTTCTTTTATCTCACCTTCACCTTTCTGAAACAAGAATTCAATTAGAATCGTCTTCTTCAAGTTTTTTTTTTCAAACTGCTTGATGCAGACACATGAGTATACCTGTTCGAAATTTTTTTCTGCTAACCTATAGAATTATCCAGGCAAGCCTTATTTGTCCTTTTTTTGAAATGCGATCAATTCGGTACCAAGCCTGAGTCTGACTCAGTTTTGTCACTTGGGCTCATAATATGGCACAAGGGAAATGGGAAATTGCCCATCCCAAAATTCTGGGGAGATTTCGATTTCAGGATTGAAGGAGAATTTATTTCAAATTTAACAAATGGGCGAACCAGGTATTTTCTTTACTTCAGGTATCGCCGTTTTTTGGCTTCATCCCATTTGCGGTGTTAATCTGCACACACACCAACACACCTTCTCTAGGGAATAAGATGAGAGAAAATCGTAAGTCTTGCAAGATATATATTTTTTTCTGACGTTATTAAAGAACTCATTTTACAGAGAAAAAGAATGCGGGAATTTCCCCTCGGACGATTTTTTTCTTTTTTTTTATGCAATACTTGCGAATCAAATGCGGGAATTCCACGGTCGCGCGCCATAAAAAAGGACACTAGGCACTGACTTTTTATTTATGTCCGGCTCCTGCTGATTCCGAATCGTCTGTGCATATTGTTGAAACACTTTACCCAACTCCTAGTCAATTTCTGATTGACCAGAGCATTTGCCAATAATTATCAAGAGTGCAAGGATAATATTTGATGTAAACCGCATCCAGCTTTCATGAAGAAAAAATTTAGTTAACGATGAAGGCGCCAGAATTTCAAAATTGGGGCGGGGGGGGGGGGGGGCAAACTAAGAGCAAAGAATAATTTTGGGAGCACAAAAACTTTCGGGCGCAGCGCAAAAAAAAAGCCCAAAGCGCCCGTTCCTGTGGTTGGGGTCCAGGGGGGAAGCCCCCAGAAGCTTTAAGGTTTTAGCATATCTCTGGATGAAAAATGAAGTCCCTGGAGAGTTATATTATTTTCTTCGATTGATTAACTGATCGTAGAATGGGGGGGGGGACCCAAAATCTGGAGGCACATCCCCTTTTTACCCCCTTAGCGCCGCCACTGTAAGTTAATTAGAACTAAACCTTTCTGGTTTATAAGAAAATAACAAAAATAAAAATAATATCTTCCCAAATGTATTACGCTTTGGATGTTAAGAATGTTCCATTTTTTTACATTTTTTAATGAATTATCCATGAGCGTACACATATATGGTATTTATGTGTTACGTGAGAACCTCATTTCTTGTACATAGAATAATTTATCTAGCCATTTTGCATTGCATATCAGCCATGTTGTGTAAATTATTACTTAAAAGGTATGAAAGTTTCATGCCACAATGTAGGCCTGATGTTTCCTTGTAAATACAGATTATTAGACGACAGTGTTAAGCACACTTGCAGTCAGGTAACAGTTTGTTTATAATTAAGAAGAGAAACAAGACTCTCTCAATTGCATCTATAAAAGTATAATATTTGAATAACAACGCCATAATGCAGGCTACGAAGCCTTAAAAGCGTACATAGTAAAACTGGAAAGCTGTATGTAATATCAGACGTGTTTGACACATATGCTTGCCTTTGTTTTCGAAATGTATTAAGTAATAGCCATTGACGAAACTAATTAGCCACTATGAATTAAATTATGGAGAAAAGTGTACACGTGTTATAGCTTCCCAAATTTTACAATCCCTTACGATAACTTCGATCTCAAAACAGTAGCTAAAATCTGAACTTTTTTCATTTTAAAGTGGTCACGTTTGGTCCAAAAAAAAATATCGAAGAATTTCTTTTGCACACTCTAGAAGCGTGTACTTTGTAAACACGTTTTAATTCTAAACATGTTTAGAGATTGAACACTAAATGTTCAGCCATTAAACGAAAGGAATTTGACATGTGTGTTTAGTTTATAAACGTATTAACAAAGTGGGTTCAACAAAATATTTTCAAAAACGCTTAATTCCTTAACACCTTTATATGGAAGCCGCCCCCTTCTATGATCTTGCCAGGGAGTCCAGGATTCGAACTCTCTGTTGCTACGCATTGAATCAGCCTAGTGTTCGGATACCAATATGACTGTGTTATTCTCGGCCATGTGTTATTGCTAGTGCGCGGTTATTAAAGAATTTGATGTCAATTTCAGCAATTACAGTTACCATTCTTGTTGAACACATCTGTTTTGGGATATACATTCGCAACATGAAATAAATATACAGTACTTAAATTCTTCCTAGTGAGCTGAATTGTATAAACACCATTACGTTACTTGTAATGTAGCCTGTACTGTGAGTAAGCCTGAAGACATGGTCAGTGAGCTTACATTTAGTTGATATGATATAACACAGAAAGAAGTACGTCATAGTGAATTGTCTACGAAATATTCAAAACCCCGTATTTCTACTGGTCTAGGATTCCTCAACCTTCCCCCCCACTACACCCACACTGTTAGAACGGTCGGTAAGATTACAGAAAAATATAATTGAATGCATGAAGAATTTAGAGATAGCGATGCCAACGAGTTTTTAAAAATTGAAATTACTTTTTTGATTCTTGTTATTTTTCTGTAATTCTACACGCAAAACAGTAGTAAACAATACTGACTTGAACTACCAGTGACCGTTGCCTACTCGGTTGGAAACCAATAGGTTGAAAACTGGGCCGTAAACTCCATCTAACTAACAAACCTATTCGATGCTTTTTAAGTACGGCATCATTACCGGTTACTGTAAACTCCAACTTTTTTCACCAGAACGAACCTATACTTTCCGAGTTTTTAGCTTAGGTTATAGCTTAGAATTTTACGCCTCAACTCCATAGACAGTGGACCGGAGACATCTCACAGGCACCTCCACTACAACTCTCCCACCCAATATTTTTAGAATCCTTGGGGTCCCCTGAACACGAAATCAAGTGGTAACAGTAATACACCCATAAACCTAGCAATTTCCTGACCTACCTGTATCATGGATGTATGTACACTGAATTGTATTTCAATTCCCTCAATTTCACTGAACATAAGGGCTTGAAATTCATGTAGACAAAAAGTGAAGACGATTTAAGGCTAATGGACCCCCCCCCCCAATGGCTGCCTACAGTCACTGAACCCAAGCGCTGATGGGATTCGTCTATACTCTAGAGGTGTCCACAGTTGTAGAACACTGGATTTTTATCCCTACTCCTTTATGCGCTCCAAGCACCATGGCAATAGGTCCTATTTTTTAAGTCTTTGGTGTATAGCCCGGTGTGGGAATCGAACCCCGGACTGGGAATCGAACCACGGACATTTCAAGGGAGAGTATAATGTCTAGATTTTTTTCTTTTATTTGGGAGTTTTGGAGTTAAGAGTTAGTGCACATGTAATATATTCTACTTTTATTTAACTTAAAACAGATGTGTACTTAGACGAGCAGCCGGGATTGTGTCGTGGGAGGGTTGATGAAGACGGTGGCTTAATGAAAACATCAAAAGGGGGTGTCTGGTCCCAGAAAAGACTGCATGTGCTTTACTCTCCGGTAGCCTTGAAGTAGTCCAATTCTTCATCCAAAATAAAAAAACACCCCACAGTGTTTCCCCTCTTGGGCGTTTTTGGCAGTATTCAGTTTTTAAGCTAGGGTCGTTGGAAGGAGATTCAAAACTACATAACCTCCGTTGACGACCCGTCTGAAACATTTGTCCACTTCTAGTCCCCGTAGGTACCCGTTGTTGTACGAATTTATATACACAACATAAGGTATATTAATTAAACAAATGGGAAGTCAAGACTAGTAGAAGTTTGTGAGATGAGATTTAACGACAAATCAACGCGAATGTGTTTTATATTGTCAGTCAACTCCATAAAAGGTTCAAAGTTAATTTTTTCAAGTATGGTTCAAGTGTAGCAGTGTAAGTTTGGTTTCCCTTTAGTCGCCTCTTACGAAAGGCGGAAAATACCGAGGGCATATTCTACCACCCCCAGCCCCCAGGGGCGACACAGTATGGAAAATGATCATTCTGTATATTACCGTTAGAATCCTACCGCCGCACAAAACGAAAGGGTATTGTGTATACGTGAAGTTCAGTTAGAGGGCCACTTGAAATTCTTACATTATTTGACTAAATTTTCCCGAAATTGAAAGGTTGCATCTGAAAAACGAAAGAAGTTGTTAAATTTAGGAAATTATTTGACAAGGTTCTCATCATAACACTTGTTTCAGAGGGAGCTTGTCAAGGGGGTTCTGAAAAGTATAAAATTCATTGAATCGTAGGCTTCGTAGCTCATGAAAAAGTAGTTGAACACTTAACATGAAACCTAATGAGCGACGTCACATAGTGCGAGAACAAGTAAAAACAAAGAAGAATGGCAGCTTGCTAAACGAAGTTACTTTGTAACAATTTGAAAAAGCCAGAAGAAGGGTCTCCTGACTGGTCCCATGTAATGATAGGAGTAACTCAAGAGTTTTGTGGCTCTTAGACGGGGTCTCCAAAGTTTTTGCCTGGTGGTCCCAATTTTCTAATCCGGAATCTTGGTGGGCCCTCAATGATAGATCAGTGAGATGAGTTTAGTATAACTTGGTGATGTCATCTAAAACTGAATGTTACTTCTCAGCATGAGTTAATATAGCAACTCATTTCACTCCAACTTACATCCAGCAATATGCAGCAGCAATAGCAATTGTTTTTTATCTTCCCGATCTTCTTCTCGAATCTCCAAAATATATTTGCGACCCTAACTTGAGTACTCACCAGCTCACGATCCCTAGTTTGCCGACCCCGACTCTAAGCTATGTGTGGACTTAGATAATTATACATCTCGAGGCTCCAAAACACTCAACAACTCGAAGATTGCATGTATTATGGTTTTTAAGTTACCTTTCCTGTTTCCCCAAATCATTTCAAAACGAACCAAAAGCTCTGTTAAAGCTGATTCACCATCCCACTAAGGTACTCAGGCTACAAGAAAGTATATGTTTATATATTGTAATTAGCACCCACGTAAGAATAAATGATAGTCGTTTTTTCTAAGTAAAATATCGCTACCTTTCCCGGGACAGCAACGACTCGTTTCCTAAAAGCGAACGGAAACGCTTATAACATTTCCCTGCTATACATTACACTATCAACACACCCTAAATAGTCGATGGGGAGCGGGGGGGGGGGGGGGCTAATTCACCAGTCGATTTAAAAAAAATGCAATGGCTGTGATCTTTGCACGGACATGTTCTAAATCATGACTAAATGTTTCAATGATGTGACTTTACGTGTAACGTGTAATGCAATTTGTGTTTTAATTCTTTGCAGAGCAAACTGAAAAAAGAATTAAAATATTAACACTGCAAATGTATAAAGTGTGACTACATAAAAGAACAGAAACAGACAACTGTAGTATTTATTTTATAAAAGGCATAAAAAACCGACACTTACCAAAATATCAGATGAAAGTGTGACCGAAGGAAAAAGAGGCGGAAATCCAAAAACGAATCAAGGAGGCACTGATTCTGTGCAACGCGTGAGGCTGTTTCACGGTATAGTGACCGCTCAAGTTACCGAAAACGAAAGCTAGAAATGCGCGTCTCATAAGCAACAATTAGTAGCTGTGAAATATTGAAAATAGGCGGGGCTTATTATGGTGTAAAAGGTTGTGCCAATCTCTTTGTTCAGATAATCTTGAACCTTTGTCCAATCAGAGAATGTCAAAAAGAAACAGGTTATAGCATCTATTTCTTATCGAAATATTGTGGATGATAAACGTGGTTATTTTAAAGAGTCACGTTGAAATCATTTATTCACCATAAGGGAGTAATTCTATCAATCGTTTAGTACCGTCTTCCTGGGCTTTTGTCTTTATAACGAGACTCTGCTTAGCGTTTTCGAGCATAAATAAAAAAAATTTGAGCCATATTTCTACAGGCATTATTAGTTTGTGAATGAAGAAAAAGTAGGGTAAAATCAGTGATGTGTAACAGGAAGAGGACGGACGCAATGGCAAGATTTATCAAAAAATATGTAGTCCAGAAATGATTTAATTTTTTTCAGGGCATCACTATTTGATTGACATGTTTTCTTTGTTCCCACTGCCAAGTCTCTGTTTTCATAAATATCCTACTTATTCGTAAACTTTGTAAACAATTGTTTGATTGTGTACATGCACTTATTGAAATGTAATTGTTTATACATCTCTACGCTTCTTGGCCTTTTGGGTACGACCATGTGTAGTATACGAGCTTTCAACCAGTCTAGAATGGAGTCATACATGACTGACCAATGATGTTAATGGTCTGAGGCCCGTGAGGCTGGTCAAGTGTTGTCCTTCGGTGAACGTAAAGCTTCTTCGGGAGGCAGTTGAAAGTTTGGTTTGCCGAACGGCCTTCAGTACCAGAGGGTCGGGAGGACTTTAGAAAAAGTATCTGTTGAAGAGAGGTTTGTTTGTTCAGCCATTGACCAAACTCTTATCAGGATTTCCAATATTAAATATACTCTAAAAAACGTCTGGTGAAATTTCACCAGGTCCGTGTTGATATAGCACCTACACAATCCTGGTTATTTTTTTACCAGGAAATGATGGTTACATTAACCATTACACTGGTGAATTTAACCATATAACTGGCTATTCTTCTAGTTCTAGATTTTTACCAGTTTCTTCGTTAATTTGAATAAAAATTCCTGGTTAAATTAACCAGGATTGTATCGGTGATATACTGACATGGAATCCAGGGAAATTTCACCAGCAATTTTTTAGAGTGTAAGAAATATTAACGAGAATATTTGAAAAAGGAAGTCGGATCATGAATTTTTCAAATTCTCTAACGGTGTAATGTAATTCACATGATACCGTGACGTGCCAGGTATGACACAAGTAGAACCATGAGATGGTTCAGCTACATGATCCCACATCCATTTGAAACTATCCTCTTAGAACAAAAAAGTCCAGGCTCCTGGTGTCTCTTTTAGAAAGTAGACTTATGGACAAAGTGGAACTCATTTTGTGAAAGCAGGCTTTCTACTGCTCATGCAAGCACATTGCAGAGGTTGAAAGGATTTTTCATCACAAAATAGGGGTTAATAGGGAATTTTTTAGGCAAATTATTTGTTTTATAGGGATGTTGTCCCAATATTTGATATAATTAGCAGAGCAGTTGAGCATGCAAAAACCAAACCTGTGTGGGCTGTGTGGGGCTTGTCTACGGAACCTGTCTTTGATAGAACCCATTATTAGACATGCTTTAAAATATATTGGTTTTTAAAGCTGGCATTCTTGTATTCACCCTCTAAAATACAGTACAATCATTTCCATGAGGTGTCCATTTCTTTGGACAATACCACCAAGATGTCCACTACTTGCCAACATGATCCACTGCCACTGATGACCATAAGAAGGAACTTATCCTCATTCATCAAATGATCGGACACTATAACTTATATGCCAACATTCTCGGACTGATCACAACATTCTCGGACTCGCATGCTCACATGGCAATACCAAAAAAAAAAAAAAAAAAAAGGAAAATAGGATGCAAAACATAAATAAGGCTTAGAGGGCAAATTTGGCCAAAAATAGGGAATTACATGGAGGACATAATAACACAGGGAATTACAGAAATTATATGGTTATCAGAAAGCTTGTGTAAGGAAAATTTGAAGCCTTAGATTCAAGTCACTAATTTCTTCAGTTGCCCTTCTCGCTAAAAGCAGCATCACCATCGGTGATTTAATGACGTGATAACACGAAATCAATTAAAATCAAAAGAAATGAGTCAGAATGCACTCCATATTGTTGAATCATCTATATGAAACCATTTACGATCCTCCACAAACGTTAAATTATAGGAATTACATTTAAAAAGGGTAAATAATATTTCAATTATTCCAGTCAATCTTTGAGTCCTTGGTAAGTTCCATTCTTTTACCTCAAATTAGCTTTTTTCAAGAAAAATCAGTTTTTTACTGACATGTAACCGTACCTGAAGGGGGAGTCCTTAGTCCATGTAGTGTTCACAAGTAGCTTGGGGCTGACGGGGTCATGTTCCTAGCCCTGGAAGATGGATGAAAATCAGCTAGGTTGGAAAATCATTCGGAAGTAGCGAAGTTTCACTCTTAAAGTAGCACCTACAGGGACCACTCTTTAAAAAGAGTTACCCCTGCAGAAACTCGTTTAAATGTGGACTTTCACTCCTCTTAAAGTAAAAAGTAAATTTCACTCTTCTGGGAGTGAAGCAACACTCTAATGGAGTGGATTCATACTTGCTTTAGAGTATATGATTTCCCAGTACTTCCTCATTAATCGGTAACCACAAAACAAAGAGCATTGTCTAACACCCAAAGTACACCTCTACCTTCATATTGGTCACTACAGGAGACGCTATTTTGCGATTAGCCAGTTTTGTTGTTATTGTCGAAAACTTCCGGTGTCATGTTAGACTCCAACTCATGTCAGTCAGGGGAAAGGGTACACCCTTTAGACCAGTGGCGGATCCAGGAATTTGCAGTGTGGGTCTGCCTGTGGATGGGACATCAGATGTTAACTGAGCGAAGCGCCACCACAGGTATGTCTGTTGTTTAGTCTCTGATGCCTTTTGGAATTCAGGAACAGAGAAATGGGGGTAGTAGGCAAGCATCCAAATTTTACCACATATTTAAGTGTGATTACCACTGCACTAGGGACGTAACTTGCAGCGCGCGGAGCGCGCTGAAATTTCCACCCTTTCCAAAATTATTTTGAAAATATGGAGCTTGTATTGCAGAAAAGTTTGGACGCTGGGTTTTTTGCAAGGAAATTTGAACAGTTGGGGGAGTACTGAAGAATTTGCATTTTCTATCGGCAAATCTGAGGTTGAACGGCGACCAAAGATTGTTTCTGCTACATAATGTTATCCAACGCCTACGTTATGAGGCACTTCGACGAAACTTTTTTGAGCTTATTTTGGAGAAAATATGGAATTTTATGAATTTAAATTAAAATAGCACTGTATATAGTTTACGGTGTCACTTGGTGATCTGGTGTCACAAGTGTAGCAAATTTCCGTTTTTGTCACACCCAGAGCTCGGAAAAGTTTACCAAAGTGAAGGCATGAGCGAGCACTTCTGCTAAGGAATTGCAATTTGGGGCGCGCGAAGCGCGCGGAAAATTTTGCTTTCTTGAATCAAATAATGACGAATATGGAGCTTCTATTAGAGAAAATTGATTGGGAATTTCGTAAGTTTACGAGTTTTCAAAACCACACAGTAGACTGGTCTCACAATTGGCAAATTTCCTAATTCTTCATTTTCAGAGCCCCCTGCCCCGCCTGGCTATCTAAGAAAAGGGGGGCCGAGATGCAACAAGGTGCTAAATGTTTTAATATTTTAAGCCACTATGAAACTCTCAAGCTTTCAAAACATGGTCTTGAAAGTGTGGGTAATCATTACTTCAACGGACTATACGGTCAATTTGAATTTAATACCGGGTCACACGTTTTAATACTGTCACACGGTTTTTTGACTATGTCGTGTGTAAACTGTACGTAGTGTCATGTAGCATGGTGCACCCTGCATGACCTTTAACTGGAACGCCATCTTGCACGAGCAACTCTCCATCCTTTTTGTCCTAGATTTCCAGGGCCCTTCCTGTTTCCCGTCACATGTTACCGGTGAACGTTACAAACTACCTCGCCCTAGTTCCACGTGTATGTTGTACCCAATGTTTTCAAGGTGTGGCCAATTTCACCCTCTACAGCCTCCTCATTGGTCATTTAGATCAGCAAGTTCCTAAATATTTATTTAATTTGGTGCATCACAACTTTTAACCGATCAGAGGATAACATTTGTTTCGATCTCCCCGACACATGAAAGCTCCAAGCCTGCAAGTTTTGGTCACACTCACACACTGGTGCAGCAGACCTCAGACGACGTGCACCTGAGTCAATCTGTATATAGTTAAATTTTAATAATCCCTATTTTGCCGGCTGTTAATCGAATGGAATAAAACCGCCAATCATCTTGAATCAGAACTAAATCTTCTTCTCACTAGTTTATTCATATCTCAACTAGTATCGCCTACACACTCTGCAACATCCCCGTACAAGCCTTCGTATCAACGATTGGCCCATTATCCGACAGTAGTCGTAGCCCCACGTATTGACATAGACACACATGCGATGGCACAAACAGCGTTACCAAAGGCCGTTGGCGGAAAACGTACATTTAGAATTCGTCATTGCGCAATGTGTAAACAAAGCGGGAATTTACCAAATGATACGGAAGATAGATACTTTATACTTTACACAACAACTATCACTGTATTTTTAAAAAGTAATTAGGCATAGGCTACAATTAGCCCGGCTATTTATACAATTTTTATCATCCCAGTGGGGGGGGGGGTATGCATACCCCCACCCCCCCCCCCTGGATCCACCACTGCTTTAGACCCCACTTCAAGATTCTTTCCGCATGCCACGGGTGTTCATTGCTCCGAGAAGTCCTAAATATGTGATCATTATTTTTAACGTAAGCTATCTGGCGAGTGGTCGCGCCAGAATATCAAAATTTCAGGGGAAAATGAAGGGCAAAAGACAATGTTGGGGTAAAACACTTTCGGGCGCACCGCGAAAGCGGGCCCAAAGCGCCTGTCCCTAAGGGTCCGGGTCTAGGGGGTAAAGCCCCAAGAAGCTCAGAGATTTAGAACGTCGCTGGATCAAAAAATAAGTCTTTAGAGTGTATATTATTTATTTTTCGGTTAACCCAACTCTTATATGACCCAACTAGGAGGGGGGAGGGGCAAGTGGGACAAAGACGAATCTGGGGATTCCCCCTATTTCCCCTTCCCGTAGCGCTAAGGGAGGAGGAGCACGTTGAGCTTTACTTCGGGAAAATATGAAACAGTTGGGTTTTTAAGGGGACTTTTTATTCTTTATTGAAGAACCAGACCTATCTGTGAGAAAAATCAAAGGACTTAGGGTTTTTGTCATTACATTGTCATTGAATAAGGCACCTGCTGGTTGAGGATTGTAGTATATGTCTACAATATACCGTAAGAGGCGTCTAAAGGGAAGTAACTGCACCTATTTGCAGCATACTTGAAACTGAACTTGAACTTAATCGGTATTTGAAACCGTTTTGAAACTTTACAATTTTAGGAAGCTGGTACTTACCATAACACATTCTTGATGGAGTACATGGCTGCTCGGCTCCAACTAAATGACATACTGACTAACTGACTGACTGACTGCCTGACGGATTGGCTGACTGACTGACTGACTAAACTAACAAACTATTTACGAACTAACTAACCTCCACGGATTGTGGCACCCCAATGAAAATGGACAATTTCCTTGGTGGGAGGGGACAGTCTTTCTCGACGGGGAAACATAGTCCTCTTCATCCTTTAGCGCCACGCGGGTCATGCACGCTTTCATTGAGGCGTACAATTTTTGACATGTTTTGGGCACAGTGGTCAATTGCACTCATAAAATGTTTTTTGACGTTTGTAAAATCCAAACTGTAGACACAGACAGACGTACCCTACTTTTAACGAAAATTTCAATTGTATTTATTGACGTCAGAGGAAGACCGCAGTCAATGGAACCGTTTTTTTTTTCATAAAAGACATAACATGCATTCTCAGTCACAAAGAAGAACCTCCCTGATAAATGAATTTCAGTGAAAATGAAGAAAAGAGAAGACCCCCTGGGTTTCAATTTGTAATGCAAAGCATAACTTGCCTCAATTACTGACTTTGCATGGTTTTTAGTTTTGACGTAACCTCATGCAAAAATAGCCACAATTGGATAGGGGAGTTGCCCTGTGTTAAAGTCTTTACGTCATACACATTATGAAAATATCTTTGGCTCTCATGCGAAATGTGAGACACATCTCGGTCAAAAATTTATATATTTCCTCATGTTCACCTCATTATTCAAATTTTTACAACTTTGGTGACGCCTACAAATTTCTTAGTAATAAATTTTAAAACAATGCAGTTTGAAGAAATCACACTTTGAAGAAAAAATGATTTCGAACTGGAAAACGTGATGTTAGAATTGCACGTTTCTTAAAAATTTGCATCAAAATTTAACGTATGATTCTATTCCAAGGGCGAGCTGTTTGTAACATTAGTCGATCAGATGCTTGCCTGATTTTAGGGGTTCCTCAACTGATTGTCTTTATTTTTTGAACTGTGTCCAGGTATCAACTAGACTTCACCTATATGCTGGAAGTGCTATCCGCAGTAAATACAAGCAGACAAGAAAGATAGTTCACGCCCATAAACTTCTAACATTCCTTTAATCTTGAAGGGATCACGCCTTTTTCCAGTCATGGGTCACCACCGACAACTGCAGTAGGTATTTTAGGAATCGGAGATGAGCATACTCTGTAAAACTGTCTGTAAGGAAGGGGGCAGGATGTATTTTTTTCAGAAGGGCCAGAATATTAAAATGAATGAAGACAATAAAAATGTCCTTTTTGAAGGCGTTCAGCTACTTTGTTTGTTTGTTTTACGGCCCAGTTTCCAACTTGTTGGTTCAAGTCGAGCCGGCCTTTTTCCAGCTGTGGCTCACTGGCCTGTTTTCCCCACTCCATTGCTTACACGGAGCATCATGCACAATTGCAGAATGTTCCTTTTTTAGAGTCTTTGGTATGACTCCATCTGGAAATAGAAACCGGGCCTTCCCCGTGAGAGGCGGATGCTCTACCGTTAGACCAAACACGCGGTCTTTTTTGAAGGGTGGGTTTTTTCGAGGAATGATTGTAACCCGCCCTGCTGTATAGAAGCTTTTAGATATTCTAACTTTTGGGGGAATTACTCACGTATTATGAAACGAGAGTCCCCTTGAACGATGCTGTTTTTGTCACCAAATGTAATAAATCCGTTCGAAGAAAAGTTTATGAGAGATATATTGAACTTCTTTTAGAAAGGAAAAATTGGACATTAAGTTATAAATTCAGCTGATACTTTACGACATACCACATTTATATGCAATATGATGATTGTAAATCATATATAAAACATTCCAATGCATTTAATATTACAATAAATTGTAATAAAACCAATACAATTAAACTTACATGGAAAATATAAATAGAACTGTATGATTATGACTGTAAATTATTGGCGCTTTTGTAGTGTTTTCGGCGAAACTCCCTGTGGTGTGACTGAACCTAGTTATGTTTCGGATAAAACTTCAACCATAATTTAGCATTCTTTGCATATAAATGAACGGGCATACAGTGGGAGGTCCAGTTATCTCAAGGGAGTTGATGTTACCAGATAGAATCAAAAGTTGGAACATCTTAATTCTCTAGTCAGTTTGTATTGTCGTTTTTGAGAAAGCAATTAATATTCACACGACCTTAAAATACCACTATCTTAAATTTTGAGTTGTGCATTTTATTGCACTATCGCGCTTTTAAGGGTTTCATCATCTGATGTTAAGCGATTCAACATCCTTAACTAAGAAAATATTTAAAGAAAGTAGAATTTGAAGCAAATCTACCACTCATTCCTTCGTTCGTTCTTCCAGTCAGTCAGTCAGTCCCTCGTCAACCAAAACTACACTGTATCCTTGGTGTATAGTAAATTCTCAGTTGGCAGAGTTCTGTGATTTGCAAAAAAATGCAGAATAGCTCAAATTGTAAAGTTTGCACTGAGAGTGTTCTGGTTACACATTTGCACCCTAAGAGAGGTGTCTAAAGGGACCACCCTAAACTACAAATGTGGTAGGGGTTTAAAGAAATTTTCAATTTGATCAGCTCTTTGATTGGCAGCTCATTCAAACAATGCAGATTACCAAAGCTCCTATTACACAGCGTGAACTGTACTGAGAGTGTTTTGGTTATACACATTGAGCTTTTTTATACTCACCCTGAAGCAATAAACTGAAATTGTGCTGAATAGGAAAGAATTCCAGGCAATTGTGTGGAGGGGTTAAGTAAGAAGGATAGGAGAATTGGAACTGGGTAGGGGGCAGGGTGAGAGAATAGGACCTTTAAAGAAGGGTTTAAGATCTTGTCAAGTTTTTATTTGTTAGAAAAGTGTTTATTCTAAACACTTCGGTGAAATTGCATTGAAATCCAATGCGTGGTTCTCAAGGAACGAGCACTTAAAGTTATCACATTTTCAACATAAAGTGAACTTGGAGTAAGTGCACATGACATCATATCCTCACATTAATGTAAAGTCTTTTTTCCCTTTAAACTATACAACCAATTTTCACATTATGAGAATGTGATAGCATAGGTGGCACGAGAACTTGACAACCTCAGCACCCCCACGGGGAGGTCATTTCCCAATTAACTTCAAGGTCAACACAACAGTCTGAAAAACAAAGGAAAACAAAGCATTCCTTCTCAATGAAAGGAAGTGTAGTAACCTTTGCTGCCGTCAAACTCACTTTGAAACACAAATCTCTAACTTCATTTACTGATATCTCCAGAAGTACAAGTCCGATTTGAATGGAAGTTTCAACACACTGTGTAGATTTGGTTCCTCTTTCACATATGAAAATTGAATGTGTGCTTAGACTTCCCCTTTTAGTAATTATACTTTTTTCTACACGCACCCCCCCCCCCCCACTTTATAAACACGTTTATATCCTAATGACACGTGTCTAATTCCTACTAAACATTTGGTTTTTCAACACATTTAGTTGCTAAACATTTTTAGATCTCTTAATGGTGTTTACAAAGTGTAGTTAAAATCGGTATTTAATTGCTAAACACTTTTTAAGTGTGCAGGGCCTTGTAGGCCCACCAAGATATGCCCAAAACCCACTAGGATTGTCTGGGTACCGGGATGAGCTTTAGACAGCTGGGGAGGGGGTGGTTCAAAGTAATCTAAGTAGGTTGGGAGAATTTGAAAAGTCTAGAGTGATGAATATCTGCCTGTAAAGCTTCCCTGCACTCTTCTAAGAAACTCGTCAGATTACTTTCATGGACTTGCTATTTACAAGAAGAAGCATTTTACGAGCTTTCCGCGTTTACATGTATGGTTATCAGTGGCGTAGCTAGGATTTTTTCCAGGGGGGGGGGGGGGCAAAGGTATGAAATTTCCCCAAAACTTTTCCCCGTCAATGTGTAAGTATTTCATATAAAATATGCAAACTTACAAGTATAACAACATTACCATGTCATTTTGTAATATTACTTGCATTTTAATCTTAAAGTATAACATAGAGCAATCGGAAATAACAAAGTATATTATTTTGGTAAGCAATATTTGGTTAATTTGTATGAACTAACGCAGTGGCGTAAGCAGGATTTCTCTGAAGGGGAAGGGGCATGCAGTATGGTCTAAGGGGAGGGGTGTCCGGAAATTTTTTGACGTTTTCAAGAAGCCTACATGCAAAATGGTGCAAAATTTTCGACTTTGACAGGAACAGTGTTAAAAGTTGAATCGTGGTGGTTCATGAGGATAAAACTGAAACTTTTGTGTCTTGACATGCATTTCTTTATGCCATTTATGCTACCTTACGAAGAAAAACTTGTCATTGAATTTGCACACTATTAGGAGTCAAAATAAAAGAGCAATGATCGGTATTTGTGGTTTTTCTTGGCCACAAAATGTTATTTTGTCATAAAGATTATCTAAGCGGAGCATCACCATTGGTTGGCGTGGAGCGTAGAGAAAATTTGGAAAAATTAGACCCCTTAGATGGCCGGAAATAGCATTTTCTAGGCTAATACGAAAAATCTAGCCAGTCGCTTTCTTCTTTTGTCGTTTGCAATAAAATGCTCACTTCAAGATATGTTCGCAAACTGCAAAGTGATCAGACAGTTAAGAGCTAATTTGCCCCCAAATATGTAATTTTGCCCAAAAGACCGAGCGAAGCGCCACCACTGATTGGCGCGGAGCGTAAGGAAAATTTCGAAAAATCAGACCCCTCAGATGGTCAAAATAGCGTATTTATGCTTGTAAAGAGAATCTAAACATGTACTCTTTTTTATCGATGCCACCAGTGGGAAACAGATTCTACCTTTTCATTTAAAAATTGGAATTTGACAGAATTTGATTAGTTCTAGTTGTAGGAATTAAAAAAAAAAAGCATCACTGAAAGACCTTGCAGGGACAATCCTTCCCCTTTGAAAATTTTTGAAGAATTCGGTGTCCTTATAAGCAATCTGGTGCCACATATGCTATCTTTTGAAGTAAAATCTGTGTTCATTAAGTTAGACTGCGTATTTTAAGAACAAAGAAAAAATGGCATCTGTGAGGGGGGCATGACCCAATGGTCTTCTCTTCGCACGCCACTAAGGAGGCCTAATAGTGGCTCGATCACACAGGATATCCTGTGAGAAAAGCAGTCTGTTAAGTGTAGAAGGCTACAAGGTACTCATTGCCCTTTTATTGTTACACTCAAAGTCAGCAGAAAGCCATTTTCCCGAACTAGCTTGTAAGCATCGTTATGTACACAGAGTAAAACCGTACAGCTCTGCTAGCTTGTAGAAGGACATAACAACGTCGGGGTCTACGCTAGTGACTTGTCAGTTTTCACATCCTTTTACTGAATTCCCAAAGTATCACTTGAATAACAGCTTCCTATACACTGAAATGCACTGATCACAACCCCCGTGCGTATACAAGCACAAGGCCAGGGAACATTCAATCTGCTACGCGGCGAGGACAATTCTGTGGAACGCGAATTGAGCCGGTTCATGCGACACTGACGAAATCTGAGTTAATTTGTTGCATGAAAATACGAATTATGTATGAGAAATGTCTCACAATTTCTTATTCTAACAAAAATTTTGAGAAATTTTCGTGAAATATTTGTAATAATAAGATTCATCAAATTTCCCCATTTTCATCAAATTTCCCCAAAATTTTTTCCAGGGGGGGCAACTTGTCCCCCTGCCCTCCAGTAGCTACGCCACTGATGGTTATCCAAGTGTGAACCATAGTTGTATAGGCATACGGAATGGGGAAGGGGCTTCGTCTCCAGCTTTTTAACAACATCAAAATTCGGACGTAATGTGTGGAGATTTGTGCAAAAGCTTTTAGGAAAGGGTTTGTCACACAAAAATGTGAATGGATTCTCAATACAGAAAGAAACAAGTTCTATTTTCAAAATGGACTTTCCTGTTTAATCTGAACAGCTCCTTTTGCAGAATTTTTGCCTATTTTGACAAAATTATAGCCAAATACATTATCCTCCCACTCTATTCCGTGGGGAAATGACCAACCCCTTGTCATACATGCAACAAGGAGTCGGGAAATGTTTCAAAAATGACATTCTCTGAGACAAGAACAGACTCCTTGTCGCAGGTGCGACAATGTAGTTGGGATGAACCAGTGATTAACTACTTGTTGCACATATGACAATTAAGTCACGGGTTATTGCCAAGAGTGGCACTCTCTCTGCCGACATAAATCCCCAAGGAAACAAATGCATTTAATAAAAATGGTGAAAAGACGTGGATTTTAGAAATACATTTCGAAATTGGAACTCGTTAAGAGTGAAAAGATACGCGAGACAGAAAACTGGTAAACGTCTTCGAGACCGAAAATGATAATGGGTTCACTAGAGGGCAAATGATTAAAGTTCAGTGGGTTTTTATGTCAGTCTTGCAAACCTTTTCTCATTTTCGACCTCGTGGACCCTGTGGACCCTGTTTTCTTTTCGGTCTCATGAAACTCCGTGGAATCTCGCTAGCTATAATCTTTCATTGATGTAAGAAAGTGCAGCCCAACAGGCGGGGAATTTGGTTGAGTTCCTTTATGACGAAGATATTTTATCTAAGTAAAGTGGACACAACGGCTAACCAACGAGATAAAATTTACAGAAGAAAACCAGAATGAGATGATAGGTCCAGTCTGTTTGCTTCCCGTAATGCCATTTAAAATAGGGTTGCTATTGATCAATTTTCTCGATAATGAAATATCTTACAATCGTCCATGTCAGTTTTGACGTCTTATGACCAGAGCCTACAGCCTACTAGATACAGATTCCGATCCGATTTTTGTGAGTTTTGCTGAAATCTTTTCCATCTTTGGTCGGAAAAAGCCAACATTTTTCAGCCAGTGAAATTGTATGATTTGCTTCTAATGTCTAGTCTGTGACAATAAAATACCAACTGATATGCCGTCACGTTGTAACGTCACACTGACATACATTTTCGTCGGACAGAGTAGTCCGATAAAATATGTCTGTCAATATAACGTCACGAAATAATTAGTATAAATTTTATTTCCATGTTTCTGTGGTACAACTCATATATGTACACAGGTTGGCCAATTTGGGGTTCTTTCCGACCAGAGATGGCTAAAAACTCACAAAAATCGGATGAACCCGATTCAGGCCTTTGTAGTGTCACTTCAGCTTTATTCTTTTCACTGTGTATAATATCCTGCATTATTGTGCTTGGGGTATCTTGAATACAATATTTAATCCAACAAACAAAATGCTTTTGTTTTATTTGAATAAAATGAGCGAATTGATGAAACGATGAACATTAAGACAGATTGGCAATTCGTTCGAACTCCTGTTGATGAGGTGCAACTGTGATTTTTACCCATGGAATTATGCTCGGCATGAATTCTGTGAAAGGACTTGAGTCTTCGACAATCTGCATTTTTAACAGTGCACACAAAGATTCTTATCTCAAAAACCTATTCATATCGTTCAACTATACCGTTTATTATCATCAGTATTAGCAGGAGACAACCAACGAGTCAGGAAGGCCTGCGCGAGGTGTTTTGTATTTTAGAATGTCTGTTTCAAGATACAAATTCACAAGAAAAATTCAAAATATCATTGTTAAATGTTTCTTGATATGCAACTTTTTATGACTGGAAGATTTGGCCTACTAGTCTGTGTAATGGTATGTCATTTTTTAAATATGCGAGAATCCGAGATGAAAGTTTATTTCAGGAAATTTCTAAATCATTTTTTCGAGATATCCTTATTCAATTTCAGATACCTTAATTCATTTTCAGATATCTGTACATCATTTTCAGATATTTCTGTAAATAGTGAGTGAGCTAGCCTGTACTAAATATATCAAGAATCGGATTTGTAGTACCGCAGAAATGAATTCAATACGTTTCATTCCTGAACTTCTAAACTTACATACTACACGTGGAAGCACTGGCAATTACAGTTTCTCTCCCGAATATTTCTCGCCACCCTTCGAAATGTTTTAGCGACCCTCAAATTCAGCCTCGATTCTTACTTTACCGACCCAGCTTCTGTGTGGTATGTCTGTCCTCTGTGCATTGTAACCTACTAATAGAGGGTATTCGCCGTAGTCACTGCGTTGCGCGTCTCTCTATTTTGCCATGTAGGCGTCCATTTTACAACAATTGTTACTATGGTGCTGTTGTGTGCGCGTATCGATCACACAGCGACTGCCCATCATCAGTTACGTCCAATATGCTCAATTGAAAGGAGCTGACGTCATGTGCATGACACTCCATAAACTAATTGTATATTTATGACCAGTGCCAATGTACTCTTTCTGCCAGTCTGCGAAAGATGGTTCTCGGGCATATTCCCGTTGTGATAGTTGTTCACTTTGCTACTTTGCTTGGTGTGATCTCTATAGTCCCAGATTTTGGTAAATATTGAGTTTTATCGTCAGATTGTACCACCTGAAGACAACTCTACGCGATGGTCCCAGGAGCTCATAAAATTAAAAAAGAACACACTTTCTCAAGACTTACATTTTCAGTTTTAACAAATTTCCGATTCGTACCGATCTGTAATGAAAAGCTTTTTAAAATTAAAGAATACTTATCCATTTCATTTATGTAGATGCGCACTGTTTAACAGGGTGTTTCTTGATTGGCTGTTACCATTGTATTGTATCGATTGTATTTTTTGTTCGGGTTAGGGATTAAGCTAGGGATTAGGGTTATCGTTAACCAGTTATTAAATTTCTTGTTAAACAGTGCGCCCCTCTCATTTGTTCTTCATTTGTAAATTCATTTTCCATGTCAAATGCATGACGCACCTTAGCATGGCACCGTGAAATTACATGGTGAAGTCAGGCCAAGCAAGACAAGATACCTAGGGCTGGATCGAGCACAAAATGTGTAAAAAGTATAAATGCCATGGCATTTTGAACTTTCTATTGTCACAAAATAATCTCTCTTCGTAGACTACTTTCCATATTGTAGTAGGCCTACACAAATTTCCTTCAAATCAGCGTAAAATAAGGGAAGCAGGGGAGGTTGCCTCATTTAAGATTCTGAGATGTTTTGTTGGTGGCAAAGGCTGATTGTATGTCCGTCCATGGTAGACCATGGAGAAATCCTCCGATATGCATACTGCATATTTAGTGATAGTCCACGGAAATTGAAAAAAGCAAAAATAGTAACAGAAAAACTTCCGCGCCTCTTTGGCATCCTTCAGTTACTTTTCGATGCAAGGTTAACACTCGCTTTAGATATGTTGATAGTTCAATTAAAGGTATAGATTCCACAGTCCAGATATTGCTCTTTCGTATTAAAGTTATTCTAAAGAAACACCATGTGGAATCATATTAATAAATAAGAAGTTCTGTTGTATTTTTGTTGCATTGTGGAAGGTCCATAACGCCGATGCATCATATTTCGTACGGAACGCGAATCGCATAGAGCAAGATAAAAGGAACCTATTCCTGCTCTATGGGACTAACCCACCTTTTGACTTTAATTGACACAAAAGCCAAGAGAGGCAACGTAGCTCACATTATACAATATAGACAGAGAGCGTGCAGCATGCACAGAGATTGCAATGCAATGCCACCTCAAAACATGAGCAATGTAGTCAAGTAATAGGATTTCCCACTGCACGAGGGACTCGAGGGTCAACCTGGTCAAGACGGTCATTTCAGGTTTAAAATAACTCATTTGGGAAATTGAAATTGCTGGGATGAGGTGGGGAACTTTCTTCCTCAAAATCCAAGTTTTCTTACTCATCACAAACCAAGTTCTTTACAAATTTCTCAACAGAACCCCGAGCTTTTCGATGCGCTTTGCGCGTCCGAACTTTGGGTTGGGATTCTTTAGACAAACCGTCTCTTCTGGTGAGTGTTGGGTTTCTGAATCTTTTACGGAAGGTAGTCCTTCTCGTCGAGCATACCTTTGACTGCCTGTCCTGAATCCCTTTAGCAGATTCCACCGTATCAGATACATTTCCTTATTTCCAATTGTCCGGCGGCACTCCTTCGTGTGTAATAATCACGAGCGAAGTTGTACCATTTTTTTTAAAGTTTGAGCACGACAGTTACAGTTCTGCTGTATAGTCCAAGCTATGGAAAGACTCAAACACATTTGCCGTGTATCCTAAATGGGTTTCATGCAGTAAAATCTTTGGTTATAAAGCTTAACATGATAACTATATTGGCTTAAATGGATCTGAGAAAAAAATGAACTCGTACACGAATCTGTTACTTGAGATATATGGCTTTTCGCGCCTGAAAAATTCCTTTCAAAAAGAAAACCAGAATTACTACCTGCCTTCTAGCTGCAATTCATAGTGCTAACAACATTCCCAATGGGTGCTCCCATTCCTCGGGCATTCGGAAATTTTTTCTTTGTATGGTACCAAAATAATACTGGACCCCACAAGGCCTGCCTCATGGTACCGTAGCCCTCGACACCCATACCACTTACATGTGCTTGCGTGGTTGAAGAAGCAGCATCGTGATTATACCTTTGTTCCGTTCTTAGTTGTAGACTCAAGTCTCTTCATTGCAAAAGCGGTGTAGATTTCAACCAACCAAAATACCCATAGCGAAAGTTTGGCGCACTTCAAGCACATATGAGTATATAAGGGCCTATAAGCCGGTCAATCTATGTGCGGTAGGCTTAGGATGTGGTTCCCAAAACTGGTTATCACATGGTGTCACATATACTGACAAACTGACTATAAACATAACACTTTTTCGATGCCTTATGTGCTGCAAGGAGGTATCCCCAATATCGTAATTCATGGCTTACGGGTTTATTCGGGTGGATGAAAGGGATTTAGACCACGGCGACACAGATACAGGATGACTTGTAAATTGACTATATGCTGTACGTATATTTACCTTATTTGCGTCCCCGCCTTCTCACATTGATACCCCAGTTACGCTACTTTTTCAAATACCCTCTTCACCTTCTGTCGATTTTGGAAATGTTGGAACATTTGATGGCTGATCCCCCTTCCCCTTCCGAACTGACAGCACCCATGAATCTTACAAAGTTGTGCTACGGCATTCAAAGAAACGGACTAGTATAATTATTATCATTTTTACGTAAGTGAAATAAATACCGTAACGTACTAAGGCGTGTAAAACAACACACAACAGACGTTGAGCGATATGGGTTCATATTTTGTTTTTGCAATATGTTACGAAACCTGTCTGTTTATTGTCTACATAACATTTTTATAAGGACGAATGGAAACTTCATTTCATTTAATTGATGAGAAATCTATTATTTTCACAAAAAGATGAAAACATAGGTTTCTTTTGTTGTTAACATCAGCACGAACAACAAATAAGTCTGTTTCCCAGTAGTTCTCAGAGCCTATTAGAACTCTGGAGGTCGTGCTAATGAGCTCATTAGTTGCCAGAATGAAATTAAATGAAAAAAAATAAAATCTCCTTCGAGTCATTGGTGGAATTATTTTGTCATTTAATGAACAAGGAAGCCAAACAACGAAACAAAATGAAAGGAGAATATACTTATCTCTGGCTCTAAAGAGCAGGAATCTCCGCATTCGCATCAGCGATTTTTCTTATTCGTAAACCTTCAAGAAGATTAACGAAACACGACAGGATGTTGTAGATTGCAAATACAATAAAAAAGCTGGCCATATGATGACAAGCAAAATTACTTGCATTACAAAAGCTAATTACGTTATGCTATAACTATTTTATAACGAATTTAGAATAACTTCTTTGAACACACAGTTTTCTGTTGGTATGCACGAAGTTAATAGATGGACGTAATAGTATTACTTTATCCTAAAGAACAAACATTCATTTTGTAATTTAAATATTCTAGCCACCGAGATTGTGAGAAATTTGCTCAAATTACTTAGCTTGCAAATGAGGACCCCAAATTCGGGCAATGGTAACAAAAGAAAAGGCTCGACCCACCTTTTACGTTCAATTATATATTATTATTATTATATTATATTATCGTATGATTCTATGTATCTCAAAATTTCATGTTCATTGTTACAAGTTTGAAATTGAAAACAGTTTGTAGAATGCAATGATGTGAATACAAGGTCACTTTTCTAAGTCACTTGCTTTACAATACCATATTATCCATTGCAGTGGTACATTTTATCTGGATTTTATATTGGAGTGGACATCATTATTGAAGTTCAAAATGAAGACTGCGTGGGTTCTATTTAAAACTCTGGGAAATGCCATTTCAGGTCCTTTCTTTTAAAAATTTTCTGTATGCTTTGTGCCAACAAATCTTTGGTAGTCCTTGGGTCAGATTACATATTTCAGAAAGGGAATTCTCTCCCATCTTTTCCAAGGTGAAATGCTCACAAATGCATATGCCAGGATTGGTGTTCTGTGATCGCTGCTCAGCCTTTTGGCTAAGATCATATACATGGGCGTCCGCAGGTGCGGGCAAGGGGGGGGGGCACTTGCCCCCCTGGAAAATCAAAAATTTGAAAAAACGTATAAAAATCAAAGCAAAAACCCCGAACAAAACTTATTTTCCAAGATTCTATGCGAAAAATAGGCTTTAGAAATGCCATTTCCGGCGATCTGGGAGGCATTTTGGGCTGAAATTTTCACATGCTTTGTGTCAATTCATGGTGACTTGGAGGTTTTGCCCCTCCCTAGAAATTTTGCTCCCCAACTTTTTTTCTGCGGACGTCCATGATCATATAGTATCTGTTCTTTACATCCATTCTAGAATGGAGCCATACATGACGGACCAATAATGTAAATGTTCTGTATGCCATGGGGGTCACGTGTATATTATTCCAAGTTCAGTGGACGTAACAGCTTCTTCGGGAAGCAGTTTCAAGTTTGGTTTCGGCGGACGGTCCTTTGCAGAGGGTCGGGAGGACTTAAGAAGAAGGATTGGTGTGCCTTGGATTTGTCAAGAACATGGAAAACGATCGGCCCAGGGAAGTAGAGAACACATCCCGCCTAATATTTGAGAAATTGCACATTGACTTTGATTTGCACGGTACCTTTCTAATGAGATAATCCCCTACACCCACACACTGATAACAAATCTCCCCTTTGGTCGTTGTACTTATAATATTTGTGTCTAATTTTTATTTATAAATTAATTAATTTAAAAATAAAATTGATCAGTTGTGCCTTTAATATTCTATAACAGCCACGTCGCTGTTGTTTCTTCGCCACAGTTTTGAGAAACCAACACAAGCTGCAGTGATACTGACACATTCCATTTTACAATTCCGTTAGATGTACGTAACACTCTCACACAATAAGTCACCCAGTGTAATCCCAAACAACATTCTGGATCCGCCCCAGAATCGAATATACATCGGAATTACCCGTTGGACCATACTTGCCAGTCACTTTATCCAAAAACTGTGCTTCTATTTCCTTTTCTCTATAGCAACAAGCAGAAAGCAGAAACGAACCTCATCACTGTTTTATTTTAATTTTCGTCCGGAAAACAGTTGTATCGACGTCCATTTTCTTTGTAACATCTTGTGTCGTTTATATAATTGCTTATATGTCTTGTAAAGTGTTTTCATTTTCTTCAAGTTTGCTCCGGATTTTGACTATGATGCCAATATGGAAATCGGACAGTTTTCCCACTTGCTACAGATAACGTTCATTGTAATATGTTTGAAGACAGCTTAAGTCACAACGATTGATATATACTTATGAAATATTGTCAATTAAACGACACAATAGTAATATCTTTTAAAAGAATAGTCCAAAAAAAATGTGAATCCAGGATATCTCACTTGCTTGCTTCAAGCTTACATTCAATTGCTAATATCTGGAGAACCGAACATAGGAAATGTTTAAAAATTAAAATAAATTTGACTCTGAACCATTCTTTTAAGAGCAATTGCGAGACGGGGGATTCTTGGCTTTCACTCTTAAGACAGGTGACATCACCTTTATGTGGATAAACAGGTAGAAAATGATATTCATTATTGAAATCTGAAAACTATTATAGTTAATTTAGGTAGTAAGTTACATGGAGTTTTACAACCTAGTTTCAAAACACTTGGTTCAAGTCGACCCGGTCACGGCATTTTTTTCCAGGAGTAGCTCACTGCGGCCTGATTTCCCTGCTAGTAATTTATTTAGCCATAGGTGACAAACAAAAACTTATTCGACATTTTATTTGTATATCATATACAGCTATTGTGGTACTGACAGGGCGAGAAACCACGGAAAGTGGAAGGACCTCTAACAGAAAGAGTTAAGTTAGCAACATAATGTAATCCACGTGCACTTACACGGCTTGGCATTGGCGTAGCCGGGGGGAGGGGGGAGGGGGGTCTGGGTGTTGAACCCTCCAAGACTGACAAAATTAATGACAAAATACATCAATGTCTTAAGAAGAATATGCTGACACGATTTTCCCCAAAATTTTCAGGCCGCTCCTCTCGCTTGTTTCACTCACTCAAACGTAAACTGCGTCCACACAGTGTGTTTGTGGGATTAGTTATGTTAACGATTTGGCCATGGGCCTAAGATAGAGAAGTTTCCAGGAATTATTGTTTCTCCTGTATGAGTGTTAAACGCTACATCTACACCCTACAAAAGAACTTATTAAGCAATTAAACAATTATTTTCCCCACTCTGTAAACACGTTTAAATTCTAAACATACTTAACGTTTAAACACTAAATGTTTAGCAATTAAACGTGTGTTAAAACGAAATGTTTAGGAATGTGGTACGCGTGTTTATCATCTAAACAAGTTTACAAAGTGGGACAAAAGTATTTACAAACACCTTTTGGAGAGTGCAAATTCGCAAAAATATAGTCACCATATTTGGAATTAGCGCTATAATATGCTGTTTCAAGATTGTCTTTTGAGAATTACGCAAGTGACGATACGAGTTTGGAAAACCACTTTCGCCTTTTAATCGATGAAGGTCAAAAAGGTCTCACTTAGGTATTATTTTTACACTTAGCTTGTCACATGTACCTGAAATTCAGTTAATGGGTCCACCATCACAGTGTCTACTGCCTTCACACCGTAGTTAAGTTGACGGTGTTTGGATCGTGGCCACCAGTCCCCGTCGTCTTCTGCAGACAGAAGGCATATGCATTTTTGAAGACAGATGACATGGAAAAATAGTATGAAACGCTTGAATAGTAACTAAACGAGGGTTTCTTAGACAGGCCGACGAAAAATTTGTCTGAATTTTTTTGGACAATTTTCCAATGTTCCCGATGTTTTTAGGGCTAAAACATTACTGGCACTACTTAAATCATCGGGAAACATTTGGAAAATTGCCCAAATCGTCCCTGCGGATCTCCACCAGGAACCATCGTGGCTGGCCTCTTCACTCGCCCCATCATAATTAAAGATTTTACACTGGTCACTAAGTTACCGTCGGACGATATGAGACCGTGACCTGCAACGCCACTGATGTAGCTAATTTGTCATTAGCGACAACTGGAACTAAAAAGCAGGGGTTGCGCCAGCGTGGGTGACGGGGGCCATGCCCACTTCTTCTTTGCTCGGTTAAACCTCATTTCATGTACCTTATCCTATCTCCTCCCCCGTCGTGGAAGGACTGTAATTTCCTTCGGGGAGGCCTAAAAATGTACGTTAAGGACTGAAGTTACTTGAAGGATGATCATGAACTTTTTTTCTTTTTGAACTATTTTATTCTTTTGAAACGGTATTTTAATTCCTATCTGAATCTATTTTAATCACTTCTTGCTAGCTCTGTTATCCCTCATCCCATCTTTAATCCTCAAGATCATGCCCCCGTCTGCGGCATGCCCTCAAAATTCTTAATTTTCCTGACAAAAACAGACGAGAGGTTGTTCAGGTGCATGCAGTGCCCAATTTTCTGTCACCTGGCCTGCCCCTACAACCGAATTCTAGTAACCGTACTGAAAATCAGACAAGCCGTCTCAGCTACACATAGGCTGATGATAAACGGTAGTGCCAAAATGTCTCCCAATAAGTCTGACTAAAAATTCATTTAAAGCCACCGTGTAACGTGACATATTTCCAAAACTTCAAATACATAGAAAGAAAAATCATTTATAGTCTGGAGTTCGGGAAGTCACGTACAAAATCTCATCATTTGTTTCATCGGGTAATTTTCTGATCACTTAGCAAGTTGGGTTTTTTCTATTGAAGTGAAACTTTCATTTTAAAGGAAAGCTCAAAATAACGACTGCTTCATTACTCGTTACAAGTCTGGGAAAATGCCTGTTCCGGCTGTCTGGAGGTTCTCAATTTTTCAAAAATTTCCGTGCTCTGCACTTTGATATTCGTTCGGGCAAAATTACATTTTTCAAACAAAAGAGACAATTCTCCCCCTCCGAAACTGAAACGTTCCCGTATGTCTTTGTCAATATATAAAATAAAAAACTCCAAATGTATGGGAAGCCAAACTGTTTCCGGGGGAGAATTTTCCCAATATGGTCCGAGGGCCTTAATCTGCATGACGGTATTCCGATCAGTAACCCTAACCCATGGGCGTCCGCACCTGCCCCCCCCCCCCGGAAAATCAAACCTGTGAAAAAAAATAATGAAAAATTAAAATAAAAAAATTAAAAATAAATCATCAAAATACCTTCACTCACAGCGTCAGTTTTTACTCGTGAAATATGCAGATATTTGACCAGGAATAGCAAAAGAGAAGATGGTTCAGTATGCCGAACAGTGAAATCGTAATTTGGGGACCATTATTTGTGATATCTATTGGAAATTTGTAATTGTAAGAACTATGCCAAGATTGTACTAGCCTAGTTGTCAGGTATGTAGTGTGCATATGGCATCTGACCATTGATGAATGCGTTGGTCTTGGTTTGGTCCCGTGCTGATCTCAAGTGGTGACGCCCGGGGGTAACTTGGATATGCAAGGTGAATATGGGGGAGGGTGTATGCATGGTTCATAATTAGGTAACGGACATAGGCCTGTTTGACAGTTGTAAGTTTTATCGTGCGTAGGCGTGCGAGGCCGTGACCGAGAGACAGATTCCCATCAACAATTTTTTACATTGAAAATTTTAAAAATCTAAAAAATACAGACATGAAATTCCTGTTTCAGGGCTGCGTACATGCAGCTCAGAACACTCGCCAAGTGTCGTTTCCGGCCATCTGGAGGGTTAGTAAGGCCCAAAATTTTCTTGTACGCTCCGCGCCAACTGATGGTGGCGCTTCGCTTAGATGGTGTACACAATTCAATCATCCATGATTTTCCCTTCAACAATTTTTTACATTGAAATTCTAAAAATCTAAAAATTACAGACATGAAATTCCTGTTTCAGGGCTGGGTACATGCAGCTTAGAACACTCGCCAAGTGTCGTTTCTGCCCATCTGGAGGGTTTGTAAGGCCCAACATTTTCTTGTACGCTCCGCTTAGATAGTGTACACAATTCAATCATCCATAAATGGCCCCCCCCCCCTTGTGAAAATTTCTGCGTACGCCCATGCCCCAACCAAACTACAGATCACGCCCTACTTGATTTTCTTGTTAGAAGATTAGATTCTTTTATAAAACCCGTAAATCTGTCATAAAATTACAAGTTTTCTCCAGTGTAAGCTTCAGATTGTTAAAAGTGTCGAAATTTTCCAATTTCGATGGATACTCCGGTACAATAAATAACCAAAGCCAACTCTATTAATCACCCCTGTGGCCTTTATAAGTTTTTTCGATCACTGGCGGCGGAAGCGGGGGAGGGGGGCGGGGGGACATGTCCCCCCTAAATTTCTTAGCGAGGGGACGTCCCCCAAAAAATCAGAGAAGAAGTAAAAGAAACTTGGGAACCTTGAACCAATTCAAAGTTGAGACTAGTCAATCCACCACCGAACAGAGCAGCCAAAATTGACTTAGCCTATGTTCTGCCATTGTACTGGTCTGCAAGAAAAATGAGAAATAAAAGCTGTTCATTGTACTGAACTTGCATCTATCCTGTCATTGCTGTGTCTCATTTAATTCAGAGAGTATAGGCTGATTTCCAAAATAAAGTGGTAAAAAGTCATACTCATAATTAAATAAGCCTAGTTTAATTGTACTGGCTATGGTTCAGTCAGCAAAAGAGAGAGGAACTGCATTCACAAGCAGTGTTCATAAGACGGCTATCACAGCAGTTTCCATTTATGAGATTCTACTGTGACCGTTCTCATAGGCGTAAATCGCGCCGGGGAGGGGGATAATGCGATATATCCCATCGATATTTGACTTGGGAATGACCTATGTAATCATCCCTCCCCCATGATGTGGAGGTGTATTATTTTGAAGAAATAATAATGAACAGCCTAAACGTTTAAGACAGGACGTCAAAACACAAACTTACATGTGCAGTACGAAACCAAGGGCGAGTACAGGGGGCCATTGATTTTAGAGTAGTTAGGTAACTGCGCCTCTTTTCCTTTGGATTTGAAAAATGATTTTAACAAAACCAAAATTACAAACATAACAACGCAACTGTTGATGTCCAAGAAATAGCCTATAGGCTATCTGTGAACGCAAATATTTCGCACATTTTTGTTCATTGAATTCACCTTAAAATGTTCCAAAAACGGCTTAGATTGCACGAGAGAGCTCGTGCCCTGAGGCGGGCCCTGGACCCACGCCAGTGGGACCTCGCGCTTCGCGCTCGTGATGTGCGCTAGGCGCACGTAGGATTCGTTTCACGAGTTCAACCATTCAATCTTGTTCACTGATTGTCCCCCCCATAAATTTTTATGCTTCCGCCGGCACTAGTTTCGATTTTTCCCATATGGAGGACAGATTCTTCAATAAACACCCCAATGGTCATCACAAAAGTAAAGTTAAAAAATAAAATTATGTCTTCAAGATTAACTCCAGATTTTTAAGTATTTGTTGAAAAGAAAGCCAAAAATTTCGCGGGCTGCGCGCGCCTCAAAATGTTAAGTCACGTCCTACCTGGACTAACTCAAATCCTTTATCGGGGCCTTGAAATGCTGGCCCCCATGTGGGGGAAATCCTGGCGCCACCCCTGCTAAAGAGTCAAAATACTGACTGACGGTCCCTACGAGACTTTTTCCCCTTAGTACAATTTAAGCAGGGATTAACAGCCTGGTTTAAGTGTGGTTACGGACCCGAACTCACCGTGACCGTGATTTACAGAGCATTTGGACTGATACTGCCCTGGTGACATGTGGTCTTGTTTGATCAGCATGATGGCCTCATACGGCAATAAGCTATGCTGTCCGCACAAAAAGGGATTTGGAGGAAGTTGAACTGGAGCAAACGGTTGGAAAACAGGCGCGGATCCAGACCGTCAAAGGGGGGGGGGGGGATAAAGAAGGGGTGTGAGGGAGTTGCACTGCTTACTTGTTCCCGTATGTTTTACTGTTGATGTGGCGAAAAAGGAGGGCTGAGGCCGTAAAAGCCACCTCCCCTTGGATCCGCGCCTGGAAAAGGTTTACCCCCGACATGTTCCTGGCACGCATTAATTCACACCTACATCTCCTGGCATGCATGGTGACTCCGTAACTCAGAAAGACACTTCGAGGGCTGAGTAGTTTTATAGGAAGGTGGCATTTTGGATGATCTGATTGTTGGGGCTGACTGTTTGGGGCTGTTTGTTTAGGTTTGTTGGTTTGACTTTTGAATAGGGTTTGGACTTCAGGGCATATTATGGGGCCTTTACCTTCCTTTGCCCTTTAACCTGTTATGTTATATGTGCCGGACACTAGTCATAGAGCTGTTGACGTTTACGAGGACAAAAATTTCCGACCGACCGTATTTTTGTATTGTGCCACCGCATTTACTTGCTCAACTCTAGTCTTGACATTTAGTGTCAAGATGCCGATAAATATTCACCGTAAGAAGAAAATTTGATTCTTTCAATGATGAAAAGTGGTAACTCAGAACGCTATCCTCATTGTAACATTTGGTAGGTTTGCAATTAATTTTCTTGCACGTTTTATTCGTGGCTTTTAGCCCCATCCAAACAGAACATGTTTGTGTTTCGCGAAACCAGACCCAATGGTTGCCCTAGTCATTCACCTGTAAAAAATCTATTTTTATTGTTGCCAGTAGTGTGGTGTAGAGATAAAATATAGGCAACACGAGCTAGGAAGGGTTTGACTTGGCGTGAGGAACACATTTTCCTCACAGACCAAAGAGTCTTGTCCTCCTGTCTGCACACTTTTGTTACCAGTGAAACCAAGGTTAATATTATTACACTTTTTTACCAGTCTGCCTTTCATGCACCCATTCAAAGAAATTCAGTGTAAGTGCCAACTCATTACTGGGGTGCTAGCAGTGAACGGTTTTCTTGGTGTACCAGCATATGCAAAAAAATCACCTAGACACATGCCTCTTTGCTGTGCTAACATGAAAATCTGCTCAGTAGAAGGATCAGTCAACTCCTGGCAATATGTTGTTAATAACTCGAGTACAGTACTGTACTGAACATGTACCACTGGGTATTTTGCCAGTAAATGGTGCATGCACTATGCACATATACATACAGTATGGTCAGCTCTCAGGTTGCTACTACCTACTTCTAACATGTGTTAATTATATACTGTATACCTGCACATGCATTGCCAATGTACATATGGTGACTGTGTATGCATCACATATAGCCTATTACAGGTATGAAGGCATGCCTAAAGATTGCTATGCATTGCAAAACTTTCATTCTATCATTCAGTCTTTACAAAAGTTAAAGGCCAAGAATGCCATCACTGAGATGTATGTCCATAAAATGCATGCATATGACCACAGCCTTACCTGACATGGGCTTTACATGGAATGCTTGCTCCCTGGCTTTTTTTTCTTTTCGTTTGACGGCTTTCTGTATGACTGCATAAATCATACAGTACCTAGCCTAGCCTGCAATCTTGGATTTAAATCTGTTGGGAAAATTTTTAATATATTCATAAATATGGGTAGTAAGCTAATATGAATTCCAGCTCCCCCTCCCAATTTGCATCAAAGAGTGGCTCTGTGCCATGAACAGCATAACAGTGGTCAACATTGGAATGTTGGGTGGGGTGTCCCAGTAAGTTTTGACCAAGGTTTTAGACCTAGCTAAATGTATTTGATGAGAAAATGTAGTGTTAAAAGAAGGGTTTATTTAAGGTCACAATAGGTCATTCCATGTCAAATCACTGCAGGCTGTTGCTGGACCGACTCCAAAAATACAGTGACTCTCCACAGCTCTGTCAGTAATATTTGTGCCCCCAAAATGCTCTGTGTGCTGCAATTCAGTAAAAAATGGCATTTTTAAGGCAACATTTCTTCAAATTGAAACAAAGAAATCCCTGGAATTTTAATTCTGTTTTCTTTGTGTACCAGACAACTATCTTCAGAAATTACAGGGCTCTGGGTGTTAGACTTACAGAAATACTGTATTGATCCCTAAACTTGGCCAATCATGTGACGAAAATTGTCAAAAATGCAAATTTAGGTCACTTTAGGAAGCTGTAACTCCACAAAACAACATTTGAAATGCTTCATATTACAGAAATGGGACGGTTTCATTACGTTTATGTCATTACAGGCTGGTGGGTTATGTATTCGCTGAGAAATTGGTCCTCAAAACTGACAAAAATGCCAAATTGTCATGTTGATGATGATTCACAATATTTCAACAAATTTTAATTCGGTCAAAATTTGAGGAATTTCGCCATAATTTTCAAGATATGCTTATTTCATCACTGTTTACACATACAAATATTTTGGGAATTTTTGAGTCAGTCGAGCAACAACTTTCTCAAAACTTGGGTGATTTTACACGGAATGATCGACCCTTTTGTATGTTAGAGTGGTAGTTATTCTACAGTAAGTAGCTTGGTGAAATTTGCATTGAATTTGATGTGTGATTCTCAAGATATGAGCAAGTAAAGTTTTAGCATTTTCAAATAAAAATGAACTTGAAGCAAGCACATCACAACCCCACATTATTGCCTAGTCTTTTGTGTTTCTTTGAACTTTAGACCAGATTTTCCCCTCAACAATCCCATATTTTTAAATTGTGATTGCGTAAGTGGCATGAGAACTTTACAAACTTTGCATTCCCCACAAGGAGATTATATTCCTATTAACTTCAAGGTCAACATAAGAGCTGATAAAACAAAGCAAAAAAGCATTCCTTGTCAATGTGAGTAAGTGATATAAGCTCTGCTGCCCTCAAACTCACTTTTGAACACAAATCTACTGACTTCATTTTCTGATATCTCAAGAAATACCTGTCTGATTTGAATGGAACTTTTACTGCACTGTGTGGAACTGGTTCCTCTTTCACACATGAAAATTAAATTGTTGCTTAAACTTCCCCTTTAAACTTTTTCTTACATTATTACATTTGCTTTTGGGAATTTAATCTCAAACCTGTTTCATTTTGTTACTTTGTTTACAATACTGTAGCATCTTTGATTTTGTTTTTCTTTATGTTTGCTGCTCTGCAGTAATTTGCTCTTACCCCAAACAGTACCAATTCTCCTAACCTTCTAACTTAAGCCTCTTCCACAATTGTCTGAAATTCTTCCTCATTCAGACACAATCTTAGTTTATTTCTTGAGGGTGAGTATAAAAAAGCCCTATGTGTATATAAATCAAAACACTCTCAGTACAGTTCATGCTGTGTAATGTAACTTTGCTCTGCATTGTTTAGGATAAGCTCCCAATCAAAGAGCTGAGCCAATTTCAGAATTTTGGTGAACCTCTACAAGAATTGAAGTTGGGGTGACAGGATTGGTCCTTTAAACAGCAAGAGCAGTCACCCCAAACTTATTTTGAAGCAACAACTTATTTCTTTTCCAGACATAATTTTCTTTATAATTTACAAATTATGAATTTCAGACACCAGTCTCACAGCTTTCCAACGAATTTTATAGAAACTAAGAGTAAAATTTTTGAAGAAACCAAGAGAAATGAAGCCCTAGAAGGTCTCAGTTTAATTGGAAAACAAAGTCTCTCAATATTGCTTTGAAATTCAAATGATTACTTACAATATAACTACAGAACTGTCTTCTCTAACCACAAGCAGCACCAGAACACAAAAAGGGCAGATTTATTACTAATAAACCAAAAGTCCAAATTGCTGTTGTCCTAGGCTTAAGTTATGAGTGGGTTAATGTGGACAAAAACTTGCTTCAAGGCCCTTGTAATTTTGAATGTTTTTTTTGCGCACTTCTTCCACCTTTTTTTCTCACCTTTTGTTAAAATGTTCCAATTTGTATATATTTATATATCTCTGTATGTACATACAGTACTGTAAAGGCTACTGTTGAGTCCATCATACATTTGTTATATAATACTTTACATGTCTTAGAGGATGGTCCCTAGCCTTCAGGACATATGCATGACGGGACAAATGAATAAAAAAAAATGATTTTGTTATGCAGGATGTAGCACTATACTGAAAAACGTTCTCAGAGTGCTAGTTTTGGAGTTCTTTTGCTGTACAGTAAAGTGCTGTTGACAAAAACAACATGTACTGAAACCTTATCCCACAATTCTTTGCAATACAGGAAAGGATCTACAGTAATATACTGTAGACAAATCCAGGCAGCGAGTGATAGTCTGATTTTGATCAGCCATAACTGGGGTCCATTACCTTTTTATCTTTCAATTTCTTTGCTAACCAGTGCCTTGAATGGTTGTTCACTAATTGCATCTTGATTCTATTCTTCTAGACAATAAATGAAGACAATGTTAAGGCTGGTGGACCCCACTGAAGGCTGCTTACAGTCACTAGATACAAGCGCTAATTGGATTTGTCTTTAAAGTCTGAAGCTACAGATTTTTCATGCTATCACCATATGTGAATTTAATGTGTTTGAGTGCAGTCTCACACCATCACTCACCAGCAGTCAGTGTGAGGAGAGCAGATTTTGCAAACCTAGATAAGGAATGTTAATTCAGACAAATGTTTTTAAGTTTTTAACAGCCCAGTACCACACTCCTTGATGTTCTGAAGAGTGTGATTTGTAGCACACCAGGAAAAACCAAACACTCCAGGTCTGTGTCATCTCATATTTAGACCTTATGCATTAACGACACACTGATGTCATTCTTGGAGGCAAAACAATGGAACACATGGCCTTCCACATAAGAACTTGTCCTGCACATGTAGCAGACTGCAGTATGTGGGTATTCTACTGGTTGACAAATAAGCTGTCTGCATTTGTCGGTGTTGGTTTGTTTTGCCCCAAAAGGAGGGCATACTTTTTGCTCTGTGACATTATAAACATTTAAGGTTTATTGAAATACAGTATTGGAACCTGGTCAGTGTACCATCACCAGGGGATAAAATGGGTCTGACAAGTAAACCTACAGTTTATGTAGGCATCAAAGTACCATACTACCATTTCATATTTTTTACATATTTGAGAAAATCCTATTTTTTTCTATCTTTGTGTTATTAAATTTAAATAAAATTTTGGTACCTATTCCTTTTTCATACCCAGAAGTGGCATACCTATGCAAAGGTATGCACATATCCCTATTCTTTACCCTAACCCAGTATAACCCCTATTTACTATGCATATGTAACCATAACCTCATTAATATGCATACAGTATGTAATCCTAACCCTATAACTGGTCTTGTAATGGGGTACATAAACCCAATTGTATTGGAGCAGAAATTTCAACAAAAAAGAAACCATAAGGCTCATATCATAAGAAAGGATTTCAGACAAGGGGGAAAAGGGCAATTTCCCCCTCCCCTTTCAAGAATAAGGAAGGTAAAATCCTTCCTTTTCATTTCTATATTGTCATTTCCACACCCAAAAAAATATCTATGTCTTTGTTTCTTATTTATTGAAGAGGATACCTTTGCAGCAATGTTCAGAACAAAGAGGATCATCACCCAAAAACCAAATTAATGAGAACAAGTGGATTTGATCAGTTTTGGGTCAAGATATGGCCCATATACCCTCAATTTTTGGAATCAGTGACTCAGAATTGACCAAATCCACTTGGTCTCATAAATTTCACTTGGGGGTAACAATACCCCCCCTCCCCTTCTGCACCTGGGGCCCATTCCACAAAGACTTACGTACAATCTTAAGTTTGATTCCCCATACTTAAGTCAACAGTAAATCATACTTAAGATTGTGTGTAACTCTTTGTGGAACGGGCCCCTGGTCTGTAAATAAATAGACTTTAGGGAAGAAAATTCAAAGGAAAAGACAATTGGTCAGATTGTATGTAAGTTGGGTGAGTTGGGTGTGGGTGTGTGTGTTTCTGTGACACTAGCTTGGATACACTATATTGTAAGTCAAGGAGGGAAAGTTGAGGGAAACTTGGTGTATGGAACTGCCCTTGTGAGAAGGTGTGCCCTATTTCAGTTGAGGTTCAAGGTCATTTGGGGTCACAAGGGGTTAAAGACTGAAAAACTTTTAAAGACACTTTGTGAATGTGTGAAGCTTGCATGGAATTTAATTATGTGGTGCGTATGTACACCTTATGTTGTGAAGATAAACTCTGTCATTCTTGGCGTTATCAAAGATCATTTGGGTTATACGGAGGTCAAACACTGAATATCTTTTAAAGAAGATGTATCTCAAGGTAGGAAGCTTGAATAAATTTTGTTTTTTGGGTGTGTAGATGTATTATGGTGCAAAGATCAATCCTAGTATATTTGGTGGAGGTCAAAGACAATTTTGGGTCACGATGGATAAAACACTGAAAACCTTGTTAAAATCTATTTCAAGGAAGGAATCTTCTATACATTTTATGTAGAAGAAACATTATGGCAGGAAGAGGAATCATCTTGTTTTTGGTAGAGGTCAGAGGTCATTTGGGGTCTTCAGAAGTCAACATGGCAAACCTTGTAAATATGGTATATCAAGGTACAGTAGAAAGCTTGGACAGATTTCATATTTGATATGGAAATGTTATAGGAGAAGGAAGGGTGGACCGCAATGGTCACCTTGGTTCACTGGCATCAATCACCAAAAAAATTGTAAACAAAATATATCTTAAGATTGGAAACTTGTTGCATGTATGTAAATAGGTGCACTCCATTATCAGTACACATCAGGTATACATGATAAAACATGCTTTGAAACAGAAACATGAAACATTTGTAAACAAAATGTGAGAATTTGGTGTTATATAAGTATTTGCTCTTTGGTTCCATGTATGTGACTACCATTCATCCATGGATCTGTGAGTAATAAAAGCTGATAAATGTTGTATTATTGTACTGTTATTTTGTGTGTAAGTTACAGTATGTGATTCAATCATTTTGGAGTTATCTCAAATATACAGTATATGGCAAATTTACCTTAAGAAAGTGAAAGTTTTAAAATTCAAATTAAACATTAAACTGACACACTGCACTCAGAGCATTGAGGTATATTATTTATAAATATTAAGTGTTGTTATACAAAGTGGCTCATGTATTGCCATTTTGCATGTCAGCTTTGTTTATATTTAACTGAGTTCAAAGAGTTTATGACATGTCACTGGGTTCCACTTGTTGGCAAGGAGATGTAAGAGTAAAAACATACAAACATACATACTGACATACAAGATAAAAGTCAAGCCAGGAGTAGCTCTTTGTTCTCCATATTGGTGTCATGGGAAGGTACACTACACTGTATGCCATTTGAAAAAACAACTGTGTGAGAAATCAAAGTCAGTGGGAAATTTCCAAATATCAGGGGTCAGACATATACCCCCTCCACCCCCCATCTACTGGGATCTCCACCAATGATTGGAACTGGAGTAATTCTTTTAATATGCTATAGTACTTTCTGTGAAAGACATACTGAGAAAGAAGCAATTTGTAATATATGAGTAGGCATGACTACCAGGTATAAAAGGCAAAAAAGCAAGAAGTAGTTTTTAGAGGAAGCTGAAACTGGAGGGAGGGGATGGAGTTTCCAAGGTGGGGGCTCTGTTTTGATTATGTATTGGCTATTTCAAGTGTTTTTATGAATAATATTGCAAGATTACTTGTTATAAATTTGCAATATATGGAAAATGGAAATGATAAGTAAAAGAATGAAATGACAAAACATCAATTAAAATATGGATTGAAACTTGCATGTTCTGTATAGGCCTACTTTTAAAAGTAAAAAAAAAAATTCTCTAGAGGTAGCACCATTTTGAACCAAAGCACTCAGTGGCCTTAAAGTTGAAGATTGAAATTTCCCTAAACTGATGCTCAGCAATAAAACAGTATGCTCAGAGAAAGTGACAGATTGCATGGTCAAGAGGCTAGAACATCAGACTTGCAGTTGTTAGGTTGGGCTGGCGGAGGTTCAAGTCCTTGCCTGGTCCTGCCATTGTGCTTGGAGCTCAGCATAAGCAATGGAGTAGGGGAGACAAGCCAGTGAGCCACAACTGGAAAAAAGCTTTGGTCAGTTTGACTTGAACCAATCGGTTAGAACTGAGCTGTAAAACTCCATCAAACCTAACTTTAGAGAAAGTGTGTGCATGATGTAAGTGCACCTTTGAACCACCATTGGGATGTAGCTATTGTGCGAAAACCTTTCAAGTTCTGAAATGTAGAATATAACTGATTTGCTATTTTGCCCTTTTTAAAATACCCATTAAATCTGAAGGTCTTCAAACTTTTTGGAAGGAAGGAATTCCCACACTCTTTGTAACACTGATAGCCACTGTGATCTTTGATATCTGTCTTCCAAGTGAACATAACCATTTGTTTTTCAGGAAAAAAGTCATCCTTTTAAAACAGATAAATTTTGACATGGAAAGATAGATTCTTCAGAATAAGGCAGTGTGGAAACCTTGGTCTCAAGAAATGAGTTTCCAAAATTGTTAATGATGTAACTTTTAAAACTCTTCTTGTGCCTTTATATATTGAGAAGATGAAACTATTGTTGGAATTTATTGATTTAGAATGAATGGTTTGGTTTGATAATGACTAGAACTGTTTATATGCTGTGTTGGAGCCTTTGAAACAATGTATTTCCATTCAATCTCAGTAATGATTGCATGTAGGGCTGTAGCTAAGACCAAGCACCAAGGGAGGAGAGGGGAGGGGGGGACAGTTTAAACACTGATCATTATCATTGCTAAGCACATAATTTATTTATGATTTGGATATCTTAAAGGGGGGGGCAGTTATTGCCAATGTTTTATTTGATGATAGTTTAAAGAATTGGGGCCCATTCCACAAAGACTTACGCACAATCTTAAGTTTGATTCCCCATACTTAAGTCAACAGTAAATCATACTTAAGATTGTGCGTAACTCTTTGTGGAATGGGCCCTTGGTCTCATTATTTGAATTTTTCAACTGTCTGTTGTATATACTACTGTCTTATTATTCTGTTTTTATGTTTGAGTATTTCAATTTCCTTTTATGGAGGAATTAAAGTGTTACTTACTTACTCTAATGTCTCCTCCTCACTTAGTTCAAACTCAAAGCCCCCTCCCTTCAGGTTACGGCCTTGGTGTGAGAACTGCTTTCTGCAAAATATTTTAGTAATAACCTGTGGTAACTGGACTGTTTGTTGTTTTTTGGGTCTTTTTTTAGATATTAATCATGGCAAACACCACCTCTACTTCCACAGAAGATTTGATCAAGGAGGTGATTGGAACTGCAAACAGGGGTCTGCTTCCACAAGCTGCAGAAGGCTATGAACATGGTGGGTTTTTGTGTCTTTCATGTTTCTTGGAAAGCCTGAAATATATACAATTAAACTTTGATGGTTGCATAACTGAAAAAGGCAGATGAACTTGATGATATCTTTTGTTCAACATTGACTGATTTAAGGTCTGATCCTCTCACCCGAAACAGAACAATTCTCCTAACCTACTTACTTAAGCCCCTCCCTCATACAGCTGTTTAAAATTCATGATCCTCATACACAAACAACCTCTGTTTATTGCTTCAGGGTGAGTATGAAAGGCCCCAATATGTAATAGAAAAATCTCAGTACAGCATGATCTGTGTAATATGAGCTATGGTACTTTGCAATTGTTTGAAGTACAGTATGGTAGCCATCAATCAAAGAACTGAACCAATTCAGAATTTCTATTAATCCCTATAAAAATTGTAGTTTGGGGTGATAGGATTGGCCCTTTGAAAAATTGAACAGTGGTGTAGACAAGATTTCTCTCAATGAGGGCCATCTAGTATATTGTTTGGGTGCCAGCCTGGGGAAGGGTTAAGGAAGGGGGTATGCTCGAATCCTTTGAAAAATATTCAAATGTTGTATGTCCTTACTGTTTATGCAATCTGTTGCAACATATGCCACTTTTTGAAGTAAAATTTATTGTTGAAATGCTTTACACATTTTTGAAGCAAGAAATATTGGCCACTGGTGTCAATGAAGGAAGGGGAGGGGGCATAGCCCAAACCCCCAACTGTTTTATTGATTGATTTTTTTTTTGATTCATTTCAGTTTTCTAGTATAAATGCTGTCTATATTTTTAGCTTGTTTGTATTCATGCTGACCCTTTGACCCATTTATTTTTATCCCCTCAACCCTTTTTCAATTCATGCCAGGAACATTAGTTTTTCCCACAACAAAGTTCACTGAACCTGTTTGAAAGAGCAACCTAAAAAGGCCTCTGCAATGTAATACACTGAACTGTAAAACTGTTTGTCTCAGTCAAAATTCAAAACAACGTGACGTCTTCCGCAATGGCAAGTTAGAGCTGCAAAGTGTAAATACTTTTTGGTTACTCAAAATTTCTGAGATGAGGCATTGAGATAAACTTTTCCAAATCTTCGGCAAAGGCAAAACTGATTCAAAGCAACAAACTACATGTAAAGAAGGCCACCTTTGCATTGTGCATAATTATCATATTGCTTTGTGTTCAATTTTTACAAAGTCAGTACTACGCAATGGTTGTTTCCTCCTTATATAGTTTTTAAAACACTAGTTTTCTGCTTGATTTCACCTTAACATCTCCAGGAGGAAATGAAGAACACTACAAACCCACTTGACACAGACAGCTGGCATATCTGACAATTTATTGATAGTACCAAATATTCCATGAAAAGGTTATGTAACATTTGTGGTATAGGTAACAGACCAGCTAGTCAAGTATGTGTTGTCTGGCAATGATTTCTTTTCACATAAAATGCAATGAATGCATATCACTTGAGGGCATAGATAATGTAAAAATGCTGGATACCAGGTACACCCTACTCTGCCTTTGATCTCATAGAGTGTCACTTTCAATTTTTAAGAAGCAAAGTCATGGCATGCCATTTACAGTCATGCCACTACTGTAGCTGAACAAATCTAGTGTAGTTTGTACAAGACACAATTTGAAATTGGCCCTACTGTATGTACCTCTGTTTTATCTACTTTATGAAAGTGTATTTTTATTATATTTGATATACATGTGGAGTATTTTTACTGGTAGCAGCTGCATCATTGACTTCAATCTTACTTTACAATAATGACAGCAATATGCAAGTTGGATACTTTGACTTAGAGGTTATGCATACTCACACATCTCTCAAACAGAGTTAATAAAATACCTGCAGGCCTGCAATGTGGACCAAAATTTCAGCTTTTTTTGAATATTTTCTGGAATCATTGTTCATTTTTACCTGTACAAACTGCAACATATTCAAAATCCTTTTGCAAGGATCATTTTAATAGCACAGGCAGGAATTGTGTCATGAAGGGGGGGGGGGGCAGGTTTGGTGCCATTGGGGGTTTTGGGGCACGACATGAGGGAAAAGTCTAAAGATAGAGAGATTGGGTCATGAGGGGTTCTAACCTCCAAAACCACCCCTGTGGCTACGCTACTGGATGATTTCTAGTAAACGCAAGGCAGATCATATTACTCCTATGCACCATGAACTTCATTTGCTACCTGTTTCACCTGGCATAAGATTTAAAATTCTACAGTACTCCTCACATTTCTTGCCATCAAAAGTAGATTTCCTTTATATTGTACATTTCCAAACTTGTAATTCCATATGCACCTAATAGACAACTACACTCTACAGACAGTCATCTCTTGGTGTGTCCTTAGATCTTTCAGAAATCTTTCATAGTCTGAACTTCTTCTGTGGAACGATTTACCACTGAAGATTAAACAAAGTAGCAGCCTTGCAATTTTCAAAAAAAGACTCAAAACTTACCTGTTTTGCAATTCTTTGACTATTGTAATTTGGAAGTTGTTGATTGTTTAATTGCCGAAGGCAGGCAAGAAATCTATGCGATGGTGACGCCCCTTGTAATCAGGATATCTTGGGATAAGAATGACTGACACTTTTCATATTTGGTATATAGATTTGCCATGGTGAGAGAAAGAACTCTCCTGTTTCTGGTGCAGGTCAAAGGTTATTTGAGGTCACCAGAGGTCAAAGACCAAAAATTTGTAATCGTGATATCTTGAGATAGGAATGACCGACACTTTTCATATTTGGCATATAGATTTGCCATGTTGAAAGGAAGGACCCTATCGTTTTTGGTGGAGGTCAAAGGTCATTTGAGGTCACCAGAGATCAAAGACCGAAAACCTTGTAATGTCAATATCTTGAGGTATCTAAGGTTCTATTGTGCGCACGTATCGGTAACACCCCTACTGCTTATGATCAGTAACATCCTGTAAGCCAAATTAAAACAAGCTGATGTCATTATTTTCACTTCTGGAATGTGTTTCTATCACATCAAATTTGGCATGAGGTTTTTGTAGCTAAAATCCCCAAAGGAGCTTGATAGAATTAAGTCCCACTTTTACTAGCGAAAGTACTTTTAATGATTATTTTCCTATAGTCATGATATATCAACATAATTGATGCGTCGGCAGCCATTTTGCTCTTCCACCATTTTGGTTGGTCTGAGTTCCAAAAGAAGTATTTTAAAAAATAAATTACGATTATTTGTCATAAAATCTGGCCAGAAATAAAGGGCAACTGTGTCAAAAGTATTTTTAATGAATATTTTTCTTATTATTTAACATTATGATCGTTTTATTGGCGGCTACATTGTTGTTTCCGCCATCTTGGTTAGTATGGGGTCCTGCATAAAATACCAGAAACAATGTTTTGAGAATTATGGACAATTTTTTATAAAGATATTAGAAATATTTAGTTGAAATATAATTTTAGTGATTATCTTCTGGGATTTATTTGCATTTTTTAATTATTCTCTTATTTTTGTGGGGAATTTTTACTTTATTGTTTTTACTTCTTCAGTGCATTTCCGACATATTGAATGACAAATACTCTTGTGTCTAAGATTGTCAAGTTCCACCTTTATTTGAAAACATTATTTTACATCATTGTGATTGAGGAATGTGGAAATTTGCAATTTTTTTCACAATTTTTTGGAAATATTTTATTTAGTTTGGCAAGAATTTTGTTGCTTTTCCTCCATCTTGGTTAACCTAAATCTCACCAAAACGGTCCCAAAATTAATTCTGGAATACATGTCATAAAATATGACTAAATTTTAAAAGTCGATTCCTCAAAAATACTTTTTAAGAATATTTTTGAAATATTCAAACTGTTTGCCACCATTTTGTTTTTGGCAGCCATTTTGAACGGGCGAGACCCAAAATATTTACTAAAACCACTTGAATTAGTGTTCAGCAGACCGTAAAGTTTCCACAAAATATTTTGACAGAGAGTTGTAGGGTTGCCTGTGAGATGCGTGTGGGCCATAGCCTGTAATGACCACTTAAGATGGCACTTGCCCAATTTGAAGCTATTAGTACTGATATTTCATGGTATTGTTTTGCACCTTTTTAGGTATAAAGAAGGGACAGGAGTATCGATATGGACATGTAAACATGCAATTAATAAATTTGCTATAACAAGGAATGCTTAAATAGACATAAAAATGATTTCGAGTTGGTGGACAGATTGTTACTCTCTTTAACTATGAATAGATTGTCATTTCCAGCCGGTTGGAAAACTATGTTTTTCAAACAGATTTTTTACTAGTCAACATTTCGTTCGACAGATGTGCTTCCTAAGTACAAACCCTGGAACATTAGTAGCCTAAAATTGTCTGAAGACATGTAATATAATCATTTCAGGTCAAACTAGGACAAATGAATCGATTTACTGTACACAATTACATTTTAAAATAGCATAGTCAAGAATTAGGTCAAAGGTCAAATTTCGTACCTTTTTGGCTTTAAATGACCTCAAAAGTCACGTGATTCTCAAAATCTATATATCAACTAAAAGACAATTTGTTTGCAAGTATTTTGAGGTCTAGTTTGCAACTCTCGAGTTTCTAGATGAAAAATAATAGCCATTTTACTTTCTCCTACCCCTTAAATTTTTTATTTTTCAGCACCCTCACTCTTGACAGATACCCCGCTATATTTCCCCAACCCACCTGAAGATACCCATATACCTGAGTTTTTCTGTTTATAGACATTTCAGGGTATTGAAAAAACATAGTAGCATTAACAACCATTCCACGTGGCACTTGCCTCAATCTGAAGCCGGGCTAATACAGCAGCATTGTGTTTGTCAGTTTTTCCCACTAGTTTCAAATATTTTAGAATTCTGCCATTTCTTGTCCAAATTTTCACTAGTTCTTCTCTGCTTTCATTATAAAAACTAATTAAAATTTTTTGTTCTTCATATGCCAGTGTACCCTGAACATTTGTACCTCAAGGCTCAAACAGATGGTCTTCAAGCCCTTGAAACGGTTCATCACATAATTAAAAGGCTTCACCAGGGATCTGAAGACAAAAACCTTTCAGAAAATGAGATTGGAATTTGTCCCTTTGAAAAAGTTCTCAAAGGAAGTTGTGCATCTCTTGTTGTATTGTGTGCAACTTACTATAATGAGAGTGGTTGGTCCAATGAAGAATGTCAGAACTTTGCTGCAGGTTAGTTTGTGTGTTTTTTTTATTCCTGTGGATGCAGGTACATAATTTTAGGGTTTTTTTTTTTCAATCTTGTAAGTAAGTCTATTTTTAGAACTAAGTAGTGTGGTAAAAGATGTAGCTACAAGTTGTTATATCTTCTTAAGGGAGCAGAACTCCTCCGGGAGTAATCGTTTGGTTTTCGCCCCTTGGCTCTTCGCCAGAGAGTCGTGGGGACTTTTAGAAAAAAGTTCTTCATTAGGCACGTGTATGCAAAATAGGAGTTGGAATTTCTAACCAATTGCCCTTATTGCAATTTGCCCATCATGGGATGCAATATTTTATACCAAATTATTACCTGGAGTATGGCTTTGTGATACCATAAGTTGGTCACTTAACTAAAAATTGTTGAAAGCATTGTATGTATGCATTTTGTATGCAATGACGGACTTAAAAAACTGACTGACTCAAGGTACATTCAGTGCTTTGCAATATAGAGTATGCTGAGGGTCTATTGGATTGTAGGTTCACTAGACCACAAGTATGCCAGATTTAAGGTTCACTAGATCAAATGTTCACTAGATCTTAGGTTCACTAGACCACAGATTCACTAGATCAAACATTCACCAGATTAAACCTTCACTAAGCCTAAGGTTCTTTAGGCTGCATGTTGTTAGATATCACAGGTTCACTAGATCAAACGTTTACTAGATGGAAGGTTCACTGAATTAAAGGTTTGCTAGACCACAGTTTTACTACATCAAACATTCACATGATCAGACCTTCACTAGCCTAAGGTTCTGTAGACCACATGTTTGCTAGATACCACAGGTTCACTAGATGGAAGGTTCACTGGACCACAAGTCTGCTAGATTGAAAGTTCCCTTACCACAGGTTCACAAGATTAAACTTTCACTGGATCAGTAGAAGGTTTGCAAGGCCACAAGTTCACTAGATCTAAGGTTCACTAGACCACAAGTTCACTACATCAAACATTCTCTAGATCGAAAGTTCACTGGACCACAGGTTTGCTAGATAGAAGGTTCACTAGACCACAAGTTCACTAGATCAAACATTCACTAGATCAAAGGTTCACTAGATCAAAGGTTCACTAGATCAAATGTTCACTACTTTGAACTGAAATTTTAAGTAGATGATTGATCATACTGTACAACTTTAGTTTAATCTAGTGTACATTCCATCTGTTGAACATTTGATGTACAAAACCTTTGATCTACTGTAGTGAACCCTCTCTTTTTTCGAAATCTCAGATGTAATAAGCCCATGATCTAGTGAGAATCCTTTGGAAAAGTAACCTTAAGTGGATTAATTCCTTTTTGCATGACTTATATTCTGCATCACAATCATACATTGAGCTTAAACTAACAAATTATGATTGTGATCGTGGTATGATATTGTAAATGGTCACCCTATGGTTGAGGCTGTCTTGTCTTGAATCTGTGTGGAATTTTATTTCAAGAACAAAACTACAAAATTTCTATGTAACAGTAATTAACAAAGAATTAATGTTTCTTCCCAGGTGAAAGACTTTAACTTACAATGTGTGCCTGATATTCTGGTAAATAATCAGTTAAGAAAAATGGAAGTGCTTGAACAAAAACCTTCATATTGGCTGTGAAACTCTGATTGCCCCTTAAATAAATTGCAAGTGGAAACATAGAACGGTGTGATAATACATTCATATGTCATGACAGTCTTTATATGTTTTCATGTATTTTGCAGAAATCCTGCAGTATTGCAGAAGTGCTCATATAGCAATAATGTGTTGAAAGTAACTGTAGTATGCTTATCATAGCCACAAATGAATCTTGAATTCATACTTCTTAAAAGTATGGGGACGTTCCACCCCCCCCCCCATCCTAAATAAAAAAGAAAGCCACAGCTTGTTATAATTGACAGACAGTCAAGAGTACTGTAGAATCTCATGGGGAAATATCCGTGGAATAATTTTAGTATTTTTTTCTTTCCTCAAAATGCAGTATATCCATTCTAAAATTTGAATGTTCTTTATTTACTCATACACAACGAAAACAAAATTAAGTTTGCTCACAGTGTTCTTTGCTCAATCCTACTTTAAAATTATCTCTTAATTATTCATTAGAAGTGTACGGTTTGATGATACTGATGTTTTTCATTCATACAAACATAAAGTAACAATTTACATAAAATCTTCAGGACATACTAGTGATACCACTGTCCTTTAAATGAAGCTTACAAAAGTATTACTATTTGTTCAGTCCTTCTGTCAAATTCAAAAATATGCAAAATTAGCTCATGTTTATTAATGATATGGTGCAATGATAGAAAGTATTCTTTACAATTTTCAATTATTGTTGGGTATTGATGGGAACTGTGGAATTTTTATAAGTGCTTCAAAATCTGGAAAAATAGAGGGCCTGGTTCCAAAGGGCATCTTGTCTAATGGGTTTGGCAACTAAAGAACTTATGTGTACTGTCTTGCTAAAAAGTGCTACCATTTTGCGAGTAGACACCTCTGAAATGAAAACAAAAATCAAAAAGGAGAAGTGGTATCCCCTGCCCTTTTGGCTGTGTCAGGTCTGAAATGGACCGTCAGAGGTGGACACGTATCTAGTGTATCAGAACTTGTGAGCTACATCTTTGTATGAGGTTTGGCTTATTTGTCAAGTTGCAACAGAGCAATACCCTATTGGGAAGACCCCACATAAAGGTTCATATGCATGACAAAGCAGTTTATCAACTAACTAAATTTATTCTCTTATTTAATGTTATTCTTTGTATCTAAAAAATGGTACATTTTGTCTTCCAATTTTTATGACATTTTCTTATCTTCTCCCTTTTTTCAGAAAATTACATCTGTAATCTTGAAATTTTCTTTACATGCAAACAATGAATGGTCAAACTTAGCCATTCCCCATATCCTGCATATAAAGAAATCTTTAATGAGTGAAGAATTAAGGATACATAACCAGACACTTTCAAGTTATGCACAAAACAAACTGTTACTAGCTGGGAAAGAGGAATATTTAAAATTTTAATTCATTTGTAGAGATGTCTAACGTGTTCAATTTTGGCAATGATAAGCAATTATCAATGTTAACTCAATATTTTGAATAGGTTGATAGTGCCAAGAGTGTACTGCAATATCTGTGAGTATTTAAGGGCCAATCCTCTTACCCAAACTGCAGTATCTGTAGGGGTTTGCCAAATTTTCTATTGGCTTAGCTCTTTGATTGGCAGTTAATTCAAACAATGCAGAGTACCAAAGCTTTTATAACACAGTATGAACTGTACTGAGAGTGTTTCAATTACAAACATTGAGCCTCTCTTTACTCTGAGAATGCGTCTGGATGAAGATGAATTTTCAGACAATTTTGGGAGGAGCTTTAGTAAGAAGGTCAGGAGAATTTGTACTTTTTGGGGTGAGAGAATTCAGCCTTTAAAGGCCTAATCCTCTCACCCCAAACAATTTCAATTCTCCAAATCTGTACACTTAAGCCCCTCCTATGACTGATTACAATTCATTCTCATCCAGATGCAATCTCATTTTATTGCTTCAGGGGGAGTACACAAGACCCCAATATAATATGTAATCAAGACACTCCTAGTACGGTACATGCTGTGTAATATCAGCTTTAGTACCCTGAATTTTTCGAATACATTCCAAGCAAGAGCTGTGCCAATTGAGAATTTCTGTGGACTACTGCAAGAATTGTAGTTTAGGGTTGGGGGATTAGCCCTAAAAGATTCCAATGTACTTTGCTTTTTATGGCTTTTGTAAGATCATGTTTCAAGCAGTGTCCCAGGATATGAATTATACATGACATTTAAACAATTTTTTTTTTTTTCAGTCCGACACTTGTACAAGCAAAGAAAATATGAGAGTACATAGTATTCACTAATTCCGTGTCTGCCCAGGATTATGCTAATTCTGACTATCTGCCTGCATCGGTTTTCTGATACTTCATATCGTCTCTTCTTTCGACTTCAAAGATTTAGGCAAGTAGTCAAGTAAATGTCAGACTGATGCTCTTTTCTACCTGATAGGTAATTTCATCCAAAATACATGTGGAGGTTTTGTTCTGATGTAAGAGAAGTCTGTTTTATACAGAATATGGTTGTCTGTTCCTTGGTTCTGCAGTATACTTTAATCACCTGGCATGCAGTGTTTCTTTTTTCAAATTGTAGGGTGGAAAAATGAAGAACAGATTTAGCTGTCGCTACAAAATAAGTTTTGTAGGGTAACTACAATGCCCTTAAAAACATACACAAAGGACCTTCATCTGGAGTTCTGCTCAGCTGCTACTGTCCAGTAGGTGCAAAGTGTTTTATGCTGGTTTTCCCAACATGGCATAAAGGGTATACAAAGTGTAGACAATGATTGTGTTCAAAATATCAGAAAGGTTAACCGATTGCATCCTGCATTAATTGCTGCCCTATAGTTTCACCCTATGGTTGTTGTGCCCTGTACTTGTGTCATGTCAGGAAAGTGATTTTCTGTTAATACAGTATTATCAAGTAACAGCAGTCATTTTACACCTACTGTCCCAAATATGTTACAAAATTCTGTTTGGTGTATTGTGGGAATTAAGGATTGTGTGGATAGGGGTATGATATTAGCTGAAGGTTAAATCACTGTTGATTCATGATCCATAGATAACTCAGACTTTCTGTCATCACTCTCAGTGGAGCATGTAGACTTTATTTTGAATTATTGAAGTAATAGCTGTTTGTTTATTGATTCCTTGTTGAAGGCAGGCAAGTAGTCTATGAGGTGGCAGTGCATAGTGTTGTATGTCTGTATAGTATATGGCCTTTTTTGTTAACATGATATCTCAAGAAGGTAAATGTGACTGATCTCATATTTGGAGTGTGGTTGGCCTTATTTAGTAGATGTACCTTAGTGTTTTTGGTGCAGGTGAAAGGCCATTTGGGGTCACCAAAGGTCAAAAGTTTTAGACGTAAAAAATATCTCAGGAAGAGGGGCAATGGGCAATCTCATACTTATCATGTGCATTTTTCATATGTAGTACAGGAGATAAATTTTCTGTTTTCTGTGGCAGTGAACGGCCATTTGGGGTCACCAGAGGTCAGAAGGTAAAAACCTTGTAACATAATATTTCAAGATGAGTAACAGTGCAGGATCATATATTTAGCATTTGCAATGCCCACACAGTATATTTTGTAAATTAATCTTATCAGTTTTGGTGAAAGTCAAAATTCATTGGGGTCATTGAAGGTCAAAAGGTCAAAAGTTTGGAAAAGTAGTATCTCAAGAATAGTACTGTAGCAGTGAGGGATGTCATACTGAGCATGTGCAGAATGTGTTCTTTGGGTCACCAGAATTCAGAGGGTCAAAACCATGTAAATAAGAAAGAAGAGTTTGATTGACTGATCTTATATTTAGCATGGATTTAGCATGAATCCTGTTGTTTCGGTGGAGGTGAAAGGTTATTTTGGGTCACCAGAGATCAGAGGGTCAAAACTTTTTAAATTTGATATCTCAAATGGCTGACTGTGACAAATCTCATAAACATACTGTAGCATATTCATTGCCCATATATTTTTTCTGTTTAAGGGGAAAAGGGGGATTCCCCCTCTCCTTACCAGAAGGTGGATTAAGTCCCCATTTTCATTTCCATTCATTGAAATAAAAAATGTCAGTATCTTGATTCCTTGCTTAACAAATGGACACTTTACCAGTACTTAATGTTCAAAATTAAAAAGCCTTGAAGGCCTTTTAGATTGCACCCTATAAGGACCTTGAAGCAAGCTTTTGCCCACTGCAATGAACCCACCTGTATTTTTTTCAATGGCCAAGAGTGAATAGCATTAATTTGGACTTAGGAGTTTGGCAGTAATAAATTCCCCTGCCCTGTCACACCCATTTTGAGTTTCTGGTTAAATTCCTGCCATATTGAGAAGATCATGACAAGCTTTTAGACATTAGCTATAGGTACCACATTTTAGATCCTTTTGTCCCCATTTTCACTGTTGCTCTATCTCTTTTTCCTCCTTTGGAGAAACACCCTGGGCCCAGAAATTTACTCTTCTGCAAATACACCATGCTCATTGAACTGTAACAGTTTATTTATAACGCTTTGTACTGTGCACAGGCTAAGTGCAACCTGAGTTAATAGTTGGATGGAGATTACTATTGGTTCAAGTCGAGCTGGCCACAGCCTTTTTTCCAGTTGTGGCTCACTGGCTTGTTTTCCCTACTCCATTGCTCATGCAGGGCATCACGCACAACGGCAATAGGTTCCATTTTTAGAGTCTTTGGTATGATTTGACCTGGGAACAGAACCCTGGGAAGTGCAACCTGAGATAACTGTACATGACTAGTTATGTTATGGGCAACAGATTTTAACTCTTATTATGCTGAATTTTTTTTAGAGAGCGGGCTTCATTTCTTAGCTTTGAGGCTAAAAAATGAATTGAAAGGTATTCTTTTGTTTAAGATCCAGTACATTAGAGATTTTATTTGTGAATCGCCCTCATGGCAGGATATCCTGTCCTGGAGCACTGAAAGGATTAAGTTGACTATCCTTCATACACAGATTATATAAAAACATTTTGCTGGGTTAGATGTCCATATCTTAGCTATGAGTTTTGCCATCTATTTTTGTCCCTATTAGCTTTTCTTGATGAAATTATCGCTGCCTCTTCTTGCCCTTCTCTGTTTCGTCTTCTGTGCGGGTATTCTGAAGTAGAGGAACCTCCTGATGGCTGTTTCTTTGAAAAAGGAATCTTGGCAGAAATTTTTCGTCAACTTAAGAAAAGGCTGAACAAGGACTCTTGGAAGAAGGAACCAGCTTCTCCCCAAGTTTTTTATTGGTTATTGTCACACATGAAGGTAGGTCCATTTTGAAAATTCTTTATATGCTAAAACTCATCAAAAGTTGAGCATACTCACTCAAGCATTTGCCATTATCCCTTAAGGTTAACATTTGTTGGCAGTTGACTCAATTGAAAGGCAATCTTTCCCATCAATGTGCCATGAGTACTTTGAATTCTTTTTTCTTCACTTATTTCAGACCTTGTAAATTATAATGTATACCTCAGTTCTTTGGCATATATTGTAAATAAAGGAGGAGCAGAAACTGCCTTTGCTCAACCAGTACTTTCTGGCAGTCTGCTTTCCTCATTTATTGGAAAGGAGGAAGGGGATCATATCAACACATTATGGTACAGTATCTCTTAAAACATACTCCTTTTTGCTCAGCACTTTGCTGAACTTGCTGATAAGGTAATTTCTTTTGTGTGCAAAATATTGAGAGTGTACTTCACAAGCTTTGCTGTGCCCAACAGTTAAATTTGATTGTTACCACTTGAGGGAATAAATCCTGTTCTAAAGGCAGAATAGGCAAATTTACAAATTATTTGCTTGAATGGCTACAATTCCACAAGATAGCTAAGTTGTCAAATATTAATACACGTAATAAACTGACACAGGGCTGAACAAAAAACAAGAATTCAACATGGAATGATGACATTTCTATTGCAATTACTGTACTGTAATGATAAAAACACTTGTTTCTCCCCAAAATATTCCATTTGTAATGGCCAGGGAGGCTTTGAAGGGACTTAAAAGGGGCTTTTCTCTTGGTGTAACAAAACTGCCTCAGTATGGCCCTGATTTAGATTTTAAATTGAGACTTTGTCATTTAGAATATCCATAACAGTGAAATAAAGAGGTGGCTCATCTCCAGGGTTGGAAAATGTGTATTTATTCATTCATTCATTCATTCATTCATTCATTCATGCATTCATTCATTCATTCATTCATTCATTCATTCATTCATTCATTCATTCATTCATTCATTCATGTGTGTTTACTGTGTACATCTTTGAAATCACACAGAGAATGACAAAATTACCCTGTGGACATCAAATCCCTTTGAGAACCCTTTAGAACAATTTGGTACCCTTTGAAACATTTTGGTTACCACAATTTGGACTAAAACTGTCTCAAATGGAATATTCTGCTGAAAAAATATGTAACTTTTTAGCAAGGAACTCCCTACAATGTTGATTTTTATCCACCCATTCAGACCTCTCTTTAACATGTAGATGAATGACCTTTTATCCCCCTCCCCTATCCTGTTGATGGTCTCCATAATAATACAATTTTTCTTTATTTTCAGCATCCATTTGTTGGAGAACACTTAAACTCTTTGTTACCACCGGCACTACTGTTTGTTGATGATTACCAGGTGAGGTAAAATATATAATTTACTTACCAGATTTTTCCCTTTGTAAAAGTGCAGTTGTAACATAATAGTGTACATTGTAAAGGTAATTTGGTACTCCTTGCTGCCCCCACTCTGCCATGCCCACCCTATATCCCACTCTGCCATGCCCATTCTATATCCAACTAAGGCATGCCCACTCTGCTATGCCTACCACATACCCCCACTCTGGCATGCCCACTCTATATCCCACTCTGCCATGTCCACTCTATACCCAACTAAGGCATGCCCACTCTGCTATGCCTACCCCATACCCCCACTCTGGCATGCCCACTCTATATCCCACTCTGCCATGTCCACTCTATACCCAACTAAGGCATGCCCACTCTGCTATGCCTACCCCATACCCCCACTCTGGCATGCCCACTCTATATCCCACTCTGCCATGACTACTCTATACCCAACTAAGGCATGCCCACTCTGATATGCCTACCCCATACCCCCACTCTGGCATGCCCACTCTATATCCCACTCTGCCATGACCACTCTATACCCAACTAAGGCATGCCCTCTCTGATATGCCTACCCCATACCCCCACTCTGGCACACCCAGTTTTTCCTTTCTTTGGTATTATATTGCTAATAATTATTGTTTCTGTAATGGCAGTATTTTGTGTCAGTCAGTATTGGAGTATCACCGGTGAAAGGCTACCTCAGTCACAGAAAAATAAAAAATATGATTATTTGTTGGTAAATTTTTAGTGACTGGTAGCCATAGAGTTCTTTGAAAAAATTTCTTCAGGAAAATCGTGGAATCAGCCAGGCAAAGATTTTCAATAAATCACTTAGTAATGAATTTTCATGTTTGTCAATATGTAAAGAATTATTTTGGCCATGGAGGTTTCACGAGTTAAGTGATTATCACAGGTTTTTCCCCCAAGCTCACTGGTTCAGAAGATGATCTTGCTTTTTAACCTGACAGGTGGGAGAGGGGGTGGGGTAAGGGTTGAATGGTATAAATGTGAAGTTGTACATGGGAAGGTGACATTGTGGATTACACACCTTTATTCATTATGGTATATTAAAAAAGTGGATGTTTTCAAACATTATTTCTAGCTGTACTGGTAATACTGCACCTTCCATTTTTAAAAACCTGATGACTCAAATGCAACTGCATGCTGCATTATAAAACAGAACAAAACCAAAAACTGGTAACTATGGAAACACAATAGGAGATTGTCAGTGAAAGTACTTTTTGTGCTTGACCACTGTCATTGTTTGTCCTTTCTCTTGTTTTGTTTTCTTGTTTGGGGACATTTACTAAATATTACACTCAAATCTGACAACCCCTGTAATGTAGTTAGAATGTGCTTTATTCATTTGAAGATAGCATTTGGGACACAACTTCCCCCCCAAAAAAGTTGGGGAGAAACAATCTCATTTTAGTTAAGCAAATGTGCTTTGTTATATTTTGCAAAAAATCCCAAACGTATTTTTCAATTCTTCATTAGCTGCAGAAACTGGTCAGACACTGTAAATAATTTTATAATTTTTGTCTTTCTAGACATAAATTTCATCATCTCTAAAGACCTTCTTCATAATTGTATTTTTCAACAAGGTTCTTTTGCTGCATTCAACTAAAAGTGCCTTGACACTTCAATAATCAGATGAGTGGGTGCATGCATCTCTCATACTTTCATATCTCTTGAGAGACTCGCAATTTAATGTTGGTCAAGCAATCGTACCCAACTAATTTCTCAGTGTAAATCCCATGTGCAACTTAACAAAGTCAATTAGTGTTATAAATGAAGGATGAAATGTTTTTGTGTTGTCTGCTTGCAGAGATTTCGTTTTTCCTTTCTCCCTCAGTGTTTTTCGTTTTCTTTCTTGCAGCTGGCTAACAAGCTCCTTGGAATAAGATGCCTTCAGCATATAATCAAGCAAGTAGTAAGGGAACTTTTAAATTATCTTTGTTCGTTAATAGTCTCTTGATCTCTATCTGTAAGCTGTATGGGGATATTATGATGTCTCACTTTGAAAGTTCTGAAATTTTTCCTGACGTATGAGTAACCAGGCATTTCAAGGAACAGTTGCTAAATAAAATTCTCGGAAGGCTAAAATTGGTATTGCACTTTTCAGAGTGACTTCTCTATTTTTTATGTTTTGTTACTCTGTAAGAGTCAGTTCATTTGTGGGACAGTTTCAGTACAAATGAACCCAAATAAGATGTATTTTATCAATTCCTGAATGCCACTAGTCCAAATATCAAGTTTAATAATGTCTTGAAATGTGGGGGTGGGTTGGCAGATGAGGGGTGAGGATAGGACCAGTGTTTACTCTAGAATGAAGGATTGTGGGATTTCCACAAAATTGATACTCCAGCATCTCCCCACTTTGCACTCCACATTGCATGGCAATGTTTTGAATTAGCTTTAAAAACTGTCTAATCTACAGTACCAAAAGAGTCCTGAATTGCAGTTCTTGTAGACAGAGGTTGTGTATGATTAACATATGCAGTGGTATGTACTGGTCACAAATTTGTGAATAAATGATTTAAACCACAGATTATATTATCATGGCCATTTTGGTAGTTTATCAGATTTGAAGAATCTCTTAGTTTGGCCTTTTGCCATCAAGATGCAAGTAAACAGATTTAAACAAAATTCCTGAGTTTTGTGGACCGGCATAACATAAAGCCCCTTCAATATCATTAGTATTCTATTTTAAGGATCCTACAGAGTTACGATGGTATGGAAGGAGTGATGTTATCTTCCAAGCACTGCAACCGCTTCTCTATCAGCAGGAGGATGCTGTAGTCAGTGAACTTATCCCATGTCTGCTTAATATTCTTCCCATCATGGAGAAACCAGGCCAACAGAGACAGTCGCCATGGAAACCTGGCCTCTATGATAAAGTCTTCCAAACTATTTTGTGTAATATGGAAGGGGAGCAGAAGCTGGCTTTAAGACAGGAGTTTGCTAGAAGTTTAGAACAATTTATATCAGTAATGAAGATTAATATACTGCGCCATATGAAGGTAAGTTATTCTATTAAGCACTAGGGATGCTTGCAACTGTGACACATGACAAAATATTTGCCTTTAGGGAAATCGGTCACGGCTACCACACCACATTGGTGTCCAAAGAATGGTTCCTTATTTAAATTATCAGCCTCAAGGAGCAGCAGATTTGATTACCATTCTGATACAATAGAAACCCAACAACTCAGCAGTTTTAATAACTATCAACTACAAATTCTAAGAAAAGTGCTAGCAAAAAGAGGGCCATCTTCAGGGCTATTATCTTTGACAAGGTTAGGCATAGGGTGGCTTTTTCCAAATGAGTACTGAACTAGATTTTTGCTCCTGGCCAGTATAAGCGAATATTATGTGACAGCAGTTTTGGATCAGATTATATTCCAATTGTTTTTAGTTCTAAGCCCCATTCATACTATTCAAAGCGACTAAGTGTAACAAGACTGTCTTGTCATGGTGAGCAACTGACGACTTACTGGTTTTAAGAGCATACTGTCCACATGCAACAAGTTGTAGTTCCATAAAGCGATTCTTGCAGAATTGTAACATTTAACATACTCATTATTTGTTACATTGGAGAGACAAGAATGTGTTCTGTTCATTTCAGTTAACTGATCTTCGCAGACTTCATTCCAGAAGTCCATCATTATTGTCAGTTGCACGTTTCAGTTTCATGTGACCAAACATGTTCGTTCACATGAAACTGGGTTGCACATCTACATGCGACTAGTTGCAAAGCATTCCACACTTTGCAACGCGTCTGAACAATCTCGTTACAATGAGTTGCTTCGCATCAAGTGGCATAGTGTGGATGTGGCTTAAGTTAAAAATGTCTCCATCTCCATTTTTGATTCCTTGCCGTAGGCAGGCAAGGAATCTTTGCGATGGTGATGTCGTGTGTATGTGTGTGTGTGTGTGTGTGTGTGTGTGTGTGTGTGCGTATGTGACGCTTTGGCTTGTAAACACGATATCTCAAGAAGGGTAAGTCCAAGGGATCTCATACTTGGCATGTGGATTGCCCATATTGAGTAGATGATCCCTATTGTTTTTGGTGGACGTCAAAGGTCACTTGGGGTCACGAGAGGTCAAAAGGTCAAAATCTTGTGAACACAATATCTCGAGAACGGTACATGTGACTATGCTCATATTTGGTGTGTGGGTTGGTCATATTGAGTAGATGGTCCCTATCGATTTTCTTGGAGGTCAAAGGTCATTTGGGGTCACGAGAGGTCAATAGGTAAATTCCTTAGAAATTGCTTGTAAACACGGTATCTCAAGAAGGGTAAGTGTGACTAATCTCATATTTGGTGTGTGCATTGGCCATATTGAGTAGATGATCCCTATTGTTTTTGGTGTAGATCAAAGGTCATTTGGGGTCACGAGAGGTCAAAAGGTCAAAACTTCGTAAACACAATATCTCGAGAACGGTACATGTGACTATGCTCATATTTGGTGTGTGGATTGGTCATATTAAGTAGATGATCCCTTTCGATTTTTGTGGAGGTCAAAGGTCATTTGGGGTCACGAGAGGTCAATAGGTAAATTCCTTAGAAATTGCTTGTAAACACGGTATCTCAAGAAGGGTAAGTGTGACTAATCTCATATTTGGTGTGTGCATTGGCGATATTGAGTAGATGATCCCTATTGTTTTTGGTGGAGATCAAAGGTCATTTGGGGTCACGAGAGGTCGAAAGGTCAAAACTTCGTAAACACGATATCTCGAGAACGGTACATGTGGCTATGCTCATATTTGGGTGTGTGGGTTGTTCATATTGAGTAGATGATCCCTATTGTTTTTGGTGGAGGTCAAAGGTCATTTGGGGTCACGAGAGGTCAAAAGGTCAAAACTTTGTAAACACGATATCTCGAGAATGGTACATGTGACTAATCTCATATTTGGTGTGTGCATTGGCCATATTGAGTAGATGATCCCTATTGTTTTTGGTGGAGATCAAAGGTCATTTGGGGTCACGAGAGGTGGAAAGGTCAAAACTTCGTAAACACGATATCTAGAGAACGGTACATGTGGCTATGCTCATATTTGGTGTGTGGGTTGTTCATATTGAGTAGATGATCCCTATTGTTTTTGGTGGAGGTCAAAGGTCATTTGGGGTCACGAGAGGTCAAAAGGTCAAAACTTCGTAAACACGATATCTCGAGAACGGTACATGTGACGATACTCATATTTGGTGTGTGGGTTGGTCATATTGAGTAGATGATCCCTATTGTTTTTGGTGGAGGTCAAAGGTCATTTGGGGTCACGAGAGGTCAAAAGGTCAAAACTTCGTAAACACGATATCTCGAGAACGGTACATGTGACTATACTCATATTTGGTGTGTGGGTTGGTCATATTGAGTAGATAATCCCTATTGATTTTTGTGGAGGTCAAAGGTCATTTGGGGTCACGAGAGGTCAATAGGTAAATTCCTTAAAAATTGCTTTTAAACACGGTATCTCAAGAAGAGTAAGTGTGACTAATCTCATATTCGGTGTGTGCCTTGGCCATATTGAGTAGATGATCCCTACTGTTTTTGGTGGAGATCAAAGGTCATTTGGGGTTAAGAGAGGTCAAAAGGTCAAAATTTCGTAAACACGATATCTCGAGAACGGTACATGTGACTATACTCATATTTGGCGAGTGTGTTGGCCATATTGAGTAGATGATCCCTATTGTTTTAAGTGGAGGTCAAAGGTCATTTGGGGTCATGAGAGGTCAAAAGGTCAAAACTTCGTAAACACGATATCTCAAGAACGGTACATGTGACTGTGCTCATATTTAGTGTGTGGATTGGTCATATTGAGTAGATGATCCCTATTGATTTTCTGAAAGATCAAAGTTCATTTGGAGTCAGCATGTTCAAAGCCTGACAAGCTTTCCTGCACAGTCTTTCAAGAAATGTCACTTGTAGGGTCCTGTAACTTGTCCTGTAGATGGCACATAGTGAATACATGGTCCCAGAAGTTTTTGGTGGAGGTCAAATGTCATTTGGGTTCACAACGGGCAAGGGGGATCTCAATGTAGGAAGATTGGATGCCTTGCATGGGTACTTTGTGGGCACATTATGGAGCCCTGTTAATTGAAAAACATTGCCAAGCAATGTCAATGTGAAAAAAGGCCTTACATTTCAGCGGCAAGGAATCACTAAGCCTTTTGGCTTTCTGGTTTGTTCAAAGTTTCTTGTTATCTCCCACCCAAAAGAGCCAAAAATTTGGAAGCTTGTGTCAATATACGACTAAACTTACATCATAGGACTAGTTAAGTAGAAACTAATTGTTTTGCAATGTTACATCAACAGACAGCATTTATCAGATTTACACAAATATCTGATCAGTTTTTGAGCAATGTTTGTTAGTTGATGAATACACATGTCAAATTTTCCTGCCTGTAAAAGCTCTCTCCACACCTTTTTGTTTCAGTGAATGAAGGTCAACAAAAACCAGATAAGAAGTAGTGTATTATTTCATCTTTGTTCACACCTTCCACTACCGTAGCTGTCTCTTATCAAGCTTGTGGTTTCTGGGAGCATGCTTGAAAGAATTAAAGGCCCAACTCTCTCACCCAAACAGTACCAATTCTTCTAACCTTCTTACTTAAGCCAATCCCACAATTGTCTGAAATTCACCCTCATCCAGACACAATCTCAGTTTATTGCTTCAAGGTGAAAATAGAAAAACTCAATACATACAATCAAAACACTCTCAGTACTGTTCATGCTGTGTAATATAAGCTTTGACTGCATTGTGTGACTTAGCTGTCAATCAAAGAGCTGGGCCAATTGAGAATTTGGGTACCCCATACCAAAACTAGTAGTTTGGGGTGAGAGGTTTGGCCCTTTAAGCAGGAAGTTGGATGAAATTTGATTACCCCACCAAACCTGGCTTTTTGATGGGGGAGTTGGGTGAAATATCTAATAAGGGAAGAAATTTATTCAGCAAGTTACGTTATTATTGCAAAACAGTTTATTGCAAGACAAGTTCAGATTACTTCTTGACTTAGCATGACCATTCGTAGAACAAAGTCCAAGTGCAAAAGTTTTGCTACAATTTGGAAAAAGTTTTGGATTGGAAATTGTTGTAGTGTGACCCACTCCTAGAGGTGAATTAAACCCTGTACAAAGGGAATAGTAATGCAACATTCCAAACTGAGTTCTTGAAAACTGCATCTAAAATGAACCTTCTTGCATGCTTCTACCGCAACTGTTTTCAAACTATGTTTAGTACAACCATTTCTGGGATTGTCAGAGTCATGTTTTGAATCAAACAGTTAACATTTGCAAATCTTTTATTTATCCATAAAAATGATGGACTGTCTCTTGACAGGTTTGAAATATGCTATGTAAGGAAGTATTTGCTTTCAAGGTTACTTTCTTTGAAGAGTTTTATAATCATAAAAAATAAACAACTTTTGGTATTTGTACTTTTTGCTAATCCGTACCTGTTTAAGTTACATATTTTGAAGCATATGTTAGGAAAATGCCAAAATATTTGAATTTAAGAGGTGCTTTCAACCTTCTGTTATTGCTTTGTGGATGATTTTATTTTGGCAGAAAGCATTCTTTGGGTGGAAATTGTTCCTCACCTGTGGACAAAAATATGTATTGTTTTGGCAATGGAAAGTATATTTTGAGATATAGAGGTATTCACTAGAGTGCATTAATCCTGAAATAACTGTTACAAATGATTTATTTAAAGGTATTGTCAGGGACTAAATTTACAAAATAACAGATATAGAAAAGTTTTCATTTCAGGAGCTGTGAACTGCATCTCAATAGCATGTAGTGTTTGTAAGCCTGAAACAAAATGGTTTTCAAAGAACTGCAAATTTTCCTGCAGATGAATTGCATGATGGGAACTGTAAGATGTCAATGCAGAAAATTCATTGGACATAGCCTTCAGTTTAAATATTAGCAATGCTAAATGGAATATTTAACATACTTGTTTCATATACTTGTATCCTAGCACTTTGAGATTCCTTGTGTAATGTGCTTTGTAAAAACTCTATTATTATTATTTTTTGATATTATCATTACTATGAACTAAATATGGTTTACTTTTATACAACATTTACATGGAAGATATTTAAGTATTCCTACTGTATAATAGTTTCAAGTATAAACAGGACATCCAGTGGTTAAGAAAGACAAAGGGAATCTATGGTAATGCACCGATGTTACAGAACATTATGTAACCTTGATGAGAAATGGAGGTATTTCTCCACAAATTTAACAGTTTTTAAACTTAGATATCTTCAGTTAGGAGTTTGGTAGTGCATCATGGTTTGGACAACATGAGTTGGGAATATTTAACTCCTTGTCACAATTTTTTTTATTACAGAGGCTTCTAAGAGTCATTTCAAATTATCTGGAGTTAAGTGATGGCAAGGAAGAAATATCACGACTGTACACCCTCAGAGCTTTAAAAGCAATTATGATTGAAGCTTGGCCAAGGTAAGAATGTTTCCTGAAAAATGTAAATGAAATCAAGGCTCAGAATTTGACACTTGAATTGAATGAGAGGTATGGCAGTTTCTAACCTCTTCCTAGCTAACAAGGTACATTAATGTACTCAAAATAATTCTGGAGTCTGCTAGCCATGTACATTTCCATACTTTTGCAACTGATTTTTTAGACTGATGTTAACCCTTTACCGTTGTGCTCCATTCGGGAGTGGGCGGAAAAGCGGAAGTAGCACGCCCTGCATCAGCTTCCGTAGGCTATTGACCCCGCGACCTTAAACTATTGTCTCTCTCATTGTTGTGGCCGAGTTTTCGGGTAGCTACTCGCAGTTTCAAGCTCCGCGTGAAACAGTGAAGATGGGTGACAGCCGCGCTCTCCGCATGGGTCCAAAAGAACCCAAACAACGGTAAAGGGTTAATGTCATCTTCACCCTTGGCCTACCCACCAAATGAAAGTTTTGTAAATAAACAAGTAAAAGGTTGTGGTGCTATTTAACAACATTTAACTTTATAGTGCTGGTTACACTCAAAAGCAAAATCACAACCTCCATGACCTGCTGCATGGTCAAGTGGTTAGAGCATCAGACTCACAGTCTGGAGGTTGGGAGTTCAGGTAAATCATAGCAGGGTCAAACCAAAGACTTTAAAAACAGAACCTACTGCCATTGTGCTTGGGGCTCAGCATGAGCATTGGAGTAGGGAAAACAAGCCAGTGATCAACAACTGGAAAAAAAGCTGTGGCCGGCTCGACTTAAATCAGTTGGTTAGAAATTGGGCTGCAAAACTCCATCCAACCTGTTTCTTGAGAGAAACACATAGGTCAGCCATCTGCTGTATTTACATGGAGCTTTGAAGATGTAGGTAAAACAAGACTGGGGAGGGGAATTATTCACGTGGTATATTTGTCAAAGGTTTAGAGGAAAGAGGAAGTAAAGTACAACTCTGAGATATCAAATTTTTTCTTTCAAACACTAAAGTTTATATAAGCGAAGAATTCAATGTTCATATATTACACCAGCATAGCATCACTTTGTTTGCTTAATGTAAGTAGCCTGCAAAACTTACTGCCATTGTGCTGGGTGCTCAGCATAAGTAATGGAGTAGGGAAAACAAGCCAGTGGGCCACAACTGGAAAAAAGGTCTGCAGCTGGCTAAACATAAACTAATTGTGGTAAGAAACTGGGCCGTAAAACTCCATTTTACTAACCAACTAACTATATGTAAGTAGTCTCAGCCCTCAGCAGCCCTCAGAAGCCCTCAGCATCCCTATGCTGGAAACATTCTTACTGTGATGAATTTAGAGAGAACTGTGGAACATATAAGCAGTTGTACATACTGCTAAAGCATTTGTCAATTGTTAGATGCACCCTTAGATCCCTGGACAGTGGTTAAGTTAAATGTTTCGTTTCGTTTCGTTTATTGTTTTATCGCTTTTACATATAGACATACACATATAGAGTATAAACTCAACAAAAGAATATAAGGACATATAAAAGCGAAAGGAAGTACACAAAAACCCCGGGGGGCTTGAAAATATGCACTCCCTGAGAGAGAAAAACAACAACAAGCAGACTACTGATAAACACACACACACAAAAAAAAACTAATACAGTAGCAAAAAAGGGAGGTTACAATAACATAGCAGAGGTCAAAAAGAAGGGAGAGATCTTTCCCAGCTTGGAAACCCGTCCCCCAAACCACACACCCCACCCCACCCTACCCAGCAACAACCGGCTGTGGTGAACAAAATGCTGAAGACCTTTAAGATGGCAAAACATGATGCTAAGAAGCCTACGGAATGGATTCAGTGCGTTATATGTGAGATGAAGCCTAGTAGTCTTGAATAAAATGGCGTGAAATGTTTTTCCTGAAGGACTGGATACTTTGTTTGGCTATGACAGAAGACGGGAGGGAATTCCAAAGCCGAATGGCTCGATTACGAAGGCAGTTGTGCTGTAAAGAACTTTGAATAGTGTCCAGGTGTAGGGATGCAGATTGTCGAGTGTTGTGATTATGAACTGAGAAGTTGTGAGAAAAGTAATTTGAAAATTGACTGGGCAGCAGGTCGTGTAAAGAGCGATAGGTGAATGTGGCAATATTGGTATTAAAAATATCAGAGAGTTTCAGAAGGTTTAGTGACTTGAACAAGGAACTGGTATGGTCACGTGGTTTGGAGCAAGTGATGCGACGAATAGCTCTCTTTTGTAAGACATTTAACTTTCCGAAAAGAGTACGACTTGTACTCGACCAGGCAATGGAACAATAGTTAAGATAAGGGTAGATTAAAGCAAGGTAAATGGAACGAAGAGCATTCTTAGGTACAATATACTTAAGTCTTCCTAACATACCAACCACCTTAGCGATCTGGGACGAAATACTGCATACATGTTCATTCCAAGAAAGCTTAGAATCAATATGAATCCCCAGGAATTTAACATTATCCACACGTTGCAAGCAATTGCCATCCACAGAGATTTGAAAGTTATAACCTTTGTTAAGAATGTCATTATTAAAAACAATAAAGTTCGTTTTTGCAACATTTAAAGAAAGTTTGTTCATAGTAAACCAGTCAAGGTAAAGTTTAAGTTCACGGCACACTTGCTCCTCTAGGCGCTGGGGATCAGAGTCACAAAAAAATATATTAGTGTCATCTGCAAACAATACAAGTGAAGCATTCTTGGAAACATTGGCAATATCATTTACATAAATTATAAAAAAGAGAGGTCCAAGGATAGACCCCTGTGGAACACCACATTTTACTTTCTTAAGATCAGAATTAACACCATTGAGGGAAGTAAATTGTTCTCTATCAGAAAGGTAACTTTTGATCCAGTTATTGGACACACCTCTGAAACCATAATGCGATAATTTATTAAGCAGGATACCATGGTCAATTGTATCAAAAGCTTTGGACAAGTCAAGAAAAATTCCAATAGAAGTCTGCCGCGCAGCCGCGGCTTTGTTTAAGTTATCCAGGGCATCTACGAGAGCGAGTTGTGTTGAACGACCGGGACGAAAACTGTATTGACAAGTTGAAAGTATGTTATGCTTACTAAGGAATGAATAAATTCTATTGTACATGACTCTTTCTAAGATCTTTGACAAGCAGAATTTACAAACTTATGTTTGTCACCTTTTTTGAAAACAGGAATTACTCTAGCTACTTTCAATCTGTCAGGAAAAATACCTTGAGACAGAGAAATATTAAAAATATGGGTAAGAGGTTCGGCTATGTAATGAATTACCCTACAAACAATAGCTGGTCTCAAATCGTCATAACCTGCAGCTTTCGTGGGGTTTAAACACTCACGTGCAACCTTCAAGAGTTCATTTACGTCAACCGGTGGAAGATATGCAGATTCAACGTTTTGCAGACTAAGATGGTCATTACTACTTTTAGTTGCACATTTTGGTATATTTACAACTCTGTCATTCTCCATGAAATATTCAGGAAAGCCTGAATCTTTTTTACCTTTGTGCATTATGTCATTGATAAGTTTCCACATAAGTTTAGAATCATTTTTGGCATTACAAAAAATATCATTGTAGTGTTACGCATTACATGATTAAGTTTGTTACGATACTGACGATCAGTACTCTCATTGTCTTCCGTCGGTGACCTCAAGTATTGTTTATAAAGTTTAGTTTTACGTTTAATGGATACCAAAATTCCTGATGTAATCCAAACTTGTTTTTTCTTCTTCCTTTGTTTCACACTGACAAACGGAAAACAGTTACAGTAGATGCTATTAAACAGGTCGCTAAAAATATTGAAAGAAATGTTTGCGTCATTACATTGATAAACATGATCCCAGTTTACATTGGAAATACGATACACAAAATTCTCGATATTATTAGGACTATAATTCCTAGCAACCTGGGGTGGTATAATCTCATTAGAGAGCATTGTATCAAAATTAACATTTACAAAGATAGGAAGATGGTCTGTTATATCACTCACTAGAATTCCAGAGGACACTATATTAACCCTACTGTCGATGCTATTTACATTAGTAAGAACATTATCAATCAAGAAGACAAGTTGTTAAGAAAGTCGAATGATTCTGGTTTGCGTAGGTCAATATTGAAATCACCCATAATGAAGGAATACTTAACCTCTGACGAAATTTTGTATAGGATGTTATACAAACACTTATTGAACAACGATATTGTAAAATAGTTTTATGGCCTTCTGTTTGGTTGCGTAACTCAATGAATATACTGAACCAAGTTTCTGTGAACCCTACTGCATCAAAATCACAGTTTAGTAATGAGAGGTAATCAGTAATTGTATCAAAATTTTTATGAAGGCTATGACTATTCATATGAAAGATATTAAAATTACCTCTTTGGAGCTTGTTAAACGAATTAATATTATAGTAAATAGCATTTGCATTATCACTTAGCTCACCGATTTTCTGTCTGTTGTTCAAGACATTTTCACTTAAGTCAAACTCATTTCTGTCATCAATAACATCAGAATCATTAGAAATACCAACAAAAGGAAGCACTGAATCCATTCCGTTATCATGAAAAGAAAACAACATAGAAGAACAGCTACACAGAATGACGTCCATCTCAAGCTATATGTCCATATATTTGGCGATGTGGTCCATGAACAGGATGAGTCAGGTGAAGACAGAGCTATGCATGACCTGCTTTTGAGGTGGTCGTGAATGACGTGATTACTGTGAATATGGAGATCAGTCACTGTATCACAGGCTGGTTTCTATTGTTAAGCGATAAATAGGATTTCCTCTCGATGTAATACAATTAAGCTTTGCAGGATTTGCGATGAATGTATGATGGTTGTAGGCCTTTGGCATACATGAGCATTTTGTTGAAATCTGCATATAAGCTGTAGTTATTTTGTCCATACAGCTCACAAGAATGATCGTTAGATTGTCAGATGCCACTTCAGATCCACTGAGCGCACTTGCCTATGATGTGTGTTGTGTTCACATGAGTTGTGACTCTAGGGCTTGTGAAGGTTCTATAAATGTTGTGTTAAAACAACTTCATGCCATGACAAGGCCCCTTACAGAAACTTACATTTCTAAAATCCAGATATGTGGGCCTTAGATGGGGTTTTCAGCAGAATGTTTTCTCCATGATTAGCGGCACATACAATGTAATGCAGAGATTCTTATCAGGCTTATGTAAATAAGCTATGTGGTCATGCACCTTTTTCTGTTTAATAGAACTTTTCTGGAGCAAGATAATCAGCTAAAGAGGGATAAGAACTGTTGGCAGGAAATGAATAAAACTGGACAGAGGAAATAAGCATTACCTCCGTGGTTGAACAATTTCTGTCAAAATATGTAAGGGACAGACCTTTACATTAGGACTTCACTTGCTTAAAAGTAAGGACACTCTGACCAGACCTTGCAAAGGGGAGGTCAGGTGTAATAAAATCCTCCTTATCTGTTCATGTAATTGTTGTAAGAAACCACTATCACTTCTATAATAACTTTTAACCCCTGGCCTGTGGGGAACTTTTTCCAGACTTTGCTTACACAGCCTACAGTATTAACACACAAAAAAAGCTACTGAAATGTCCAGTGATTGCATAGTTAAATCTTTTAGTGAGATTATGACCAGGAAGCCTTTAATTACCCAAAGAAGAGGTCATATGTCACTGCGAATAAATCAGCCATGTTCACAGAAACCAAATTTAAATGTATTTGGTAACAGAAACCCAGTTTATGATTCAAAAACCATAGTTTGGATCCCTAAGCAGATGAGTTCATAATGACATGTAAGAGGCCTTACTAGGTGCAGCATAAGTGCATCATATTCCTCATAAAATATTGGTCAAAGTCTATTAACTGTTGGGTCAAGTGTGTAACAGAGCTGTGTGTCAATGTACAAAAATATTTGACAATCTTAATGAACATTGACTGGCCTTGTCTCAGGGTCAAAAGTGTTCATTTTACAATTTATAAGTGCATAAGGTGCAAAAACTGTGGTTACTTGTCCATTGGCCTGAATGGAGACCAACTGCATGTTCAAGTGACTCGAGCATCAGATTTTCAGTCAGGAGGTCGTGAGTTCAAGTCCTGATCGAGTCATACTGAAGACTTTAAAACCGGAACCTACTGCCATTGTGCTTGGTGCTCAGCATTGGCAATGGAGTAGGAAACAAGCCAGTGATCCACAACTGGAAAAAAGGCCGTGACGGGCTCAACTTGAACAAGTTGGTTGGAAACTGAGCCGTAAAACTCCTTCTAACTGACCTGAATGGAGAGATACAGGTGTGAATTGTGATAAAGGGGGTGTACTATTGTTTTACTCATCTTAGTAAGTAGGAAGAAATTTGTGCATAGTTTATATTATTTGTTTATATGTGGTATCTTGCCAGTTACTTAGAATGGAAACCGTGTTTTATAACTGCTTAAAATCTCTGGGTGGCATTAAGTCTCTTTTTAAATTCTTTTTGACAGGATACCAAGTCACTCAGTGCACTTGACCAAAGTTTTGCTAACACTGCTGTGTGATATTTCAACGATCGATCCTTTTAATATCACAGATACAGGTAGGAATGCAGTAGTGTTCATCTTTTTATTTTATCCTCTTAAATTCATTTGCCTGAATATGCTTGCCATGGCAATTTGGAAAAAGTATGTTTTGTACCTTCAGTTGCCAGAAATTTACTGTTAGGGTTTGTGTGTTGATCCATAAGGAGTTGTTACTGGAAAATACAATGCCGAAATCACCTTTTGGGGGGGGTGGGTCTGGGGGGAGGGTTATCTGTACTTCTCTCAAGTCAGTGACTTAAAACATCTTAACATGGTTGTAGGTATACATGATGCCAAATTGCCTATCGGTAATTAATTTCAAGTCAAATCACAATGGTTGAAATGCAATGATCTTATGATGTCATATCTTGTAATTGTCATGTTTCAACCCTTCCAATCGACTTCTCTGAACTCCATCTCCCTCCTTCTCATTGCCTTTGTCACATTGATATATAATTTTGAAATTTGCTTCCCTTATTTGTCACTGTACATTATTCAACAGTGTACAATACCAGCAATTGTCTTAGTCAGGGTCCTGGGCAGGAGGGGGGGGGCTTCCACAAGTTTTGTGCTTGTTTCCCCCTCCCCCTCCCCGAAGAGAAAAAAGAACTCAATATGTCTCAAACAGAAATGTTTAAAACAATTGATATGGACTAGGGATTTGTAAAATGTAATTTCCAAACTTTCTTTCAAATATTTACGCTTCACTATGGTGTACTTATGCATCATAGGCATAACCACACAAGGCCACAGGGTCTTTTCCAATAAAATCCTGCGAAAAAAGTATGTTCTGGAATGGAACAAAATAGTTGAGTTCAAATGATGCTAAATGTTGCACCAAATTGGCTTTTAGGTTATTTAAGACTTTTCTTAAAGGAAAGGGGGACGTCCATTCCCCTTGTCATTCTCTCCGAGGCCAGTGATGAAGCTCTGCAGTTAGCAACCCCCAGTTGCAACTCCTGGCTATGCCAATGCTATGCATGTGAGTAATGCTGTAGTAAGATATGTTAAAAGTGCAAAGGTATCTTACTTTATTGGTTTGCTCAAAGTTTTAAAACTATGCTGTTATACTGCCCCCAACTGTGGCTGGGGGTTGTAGAATATGCTCATGGTATTTCCCACCTGTTGTAAGATGTGACGAAAGGGAAGGAATTGCTTCGTGTCTGAACCGTTTTTGAAACAGAACTTAAACTTGCTCTGTATTAACCTCCACCTTTCTATCTGATTGACATTATTTAACACAAAACATTGTGGTCTGTCCTTAAATCTTTAACTATAACTGCACAACTGAATTAGACTATATGTTGTGATGAAGCTACAGATCCCTTTGGAAATGAAAGAAATTTAATACCATGCCCTGGAATTATAAATGTAAGTTCAGTGTTGTATTCCCAGTATGTCAATCATCCTCTTTTATCCTTATTTCATGAGACAAACATGAATTCTAAGATATTCTTTTACATCCAGACATCAGTTGTTTATCTTGTTGAATTATTCTGATGGTGAGTGTGGTAGTGAAAGTGCAGATAAACCATATGAATATTTACAGTTTCATGCAAGCATATCAGATAAAAGAACAACACTCAATTTCATGGAGTAGGCCATTGAAGTCTTTTATTGTAGTTTGATATAAATCATATATTTCAAAATGCTCTTTTGTATCATCACAAGTGATGAATGATAAGATACATCTGTACCATGTGTTTTTATGGAGCCTGACAATGCCATCACAAGAACCTCTTGGCCATGTTCCAGAAGATACATCTGTAATATGATAAATTTCCAAGTAAACTTGTCCCCTTTTTTTGTTTTCATTTCAGCTCGACATGAAATGCAAGAGAGATCTGAAGACTGCTTGCGTCTTTTGAAGAAATGTGACACGTTAACTGTGGAGCCTGCTATAAAAGAAATTCTTAAAACTTCTTCACTTGATCAGTTTGTTCGAGAAAGTCTTGAAAGAGTTCTAAGAGAAGGGTGAAGCAGTGGGGTAGCTACTGGGGGTAAGGGGGGGAGGCCGGGGGGGCAAGTTGCCCCCACCCGGAAAAATTTTGGGGGAAATTTGATGAAAATGGGGAAATTTGATGAATGTTATTATTATTACAAAAATTTCTCAAAATTTATGTTAGAATAAGAAATTGTGAGACATTTCTCATACATAATTGGTATTTTCATGCAACAAATTAACTCAGATTTCGTCAGTGTTACATGAACCGGCCCAATTCGCGTTCCACAGAAATGTCCTCGCCGCGTAGCAGATTGAATGTTCTCTTGTGCTTGTATACACACGGGGGTTATGATCAGTGCATTTCAGTGCACAAGAAGCTGTTATTCAGGTGATACTTTGGGAATTCAGTAAAAGGATGTGAAAACTGACAAGTCACTACCATAGATCCCAAGGTTGTTATATTCTTCTACAAGCTAGCAGTAGCTGTACGATTTTACTCTGTGTACATAACGATGCTTACAAGCTAGTTCGGGAAGATAGCTTTCTGCTGACTTTGAGTGTAACAATAAATGGACAATGAGTACCTTGTAGCCTTAGGAGGATTAACACTATCTGGGAGGAAATTGCAGGGCTGATAAGAACAGAGTCATTTATCTAACTGGCAGGTATTTCTTAGTCATGTTCACTCTTCCTGTGCCCATAATGGCCAGTAAAATAGAGTAGAGTAAACTTTATTGAATCCAATAAGGAAATTGCCCTGCTTGGTTGTTGGAACTGATCCATTTTTGCAATTTTTGAGCAATTTTTTCGTCCAAAAGTGTTCACATCTGACAGCATGTAATATGCTTTGATGCATGTAAGATTTAAAGAGAGGAGATAAACTGAGATATTCTGTATTCATACAGCCTGGTCACTCAGGGCTGCACACAATAAATAAAACACATTCATGTGTATTTCCATACTTCTTATGCTGTGGTCTCATGCACCTCATGCTCAGGGTAACACTGTGTAACCTAAAGCCTGCGTAACATCAGAACCTGGGTTTACTCTGGGTGGGTGTTTAAGTCTCAATCTACTTCAGATCACAGGCCTCTGTGGGTTTAAACATATTGTTTGTGGCAATCAGTAAAAGAATCATTTGTGTTAGGGTGCTAATACCCATAAAATTTTGCAGTTATTGCTTTGTGAAATATTTCATCTCATTACTATGATAGCACAGCCCAATTAACCTAACACAGGGTATGAGAGAACACAGACTGGAAACACAGATTTTAATAACCTGCAGTTTTGCTGTATTGTAAAGGTGGGTAACACCTAGTGCTGCTTAGGAGGTGAGACCAAGCCTTTTATATATGATCAGGATGAGGTGATGTGTAATGGGCTTACATCTAGGGGGTACTGCATCTCAGAATAGCATAATGTAGTTATCATAAATTCATAAGATTACGATGAGAATTCCATGAAGGCAGTGTGTTACACAGTAGCTTCCAGGAAAATAAAGAAATACTAGAACTGTAATTTGAGAAGTACAACAATAACATCACAAACTATTGCACACCCTTCCATTTTAAATTGAATAATTTAACTTCAAATCTTTATATCTCAGCCCAGGTACTTCCTATGAAGATAGAAGTTGGACTCCAATGGATATTTCATGCTTTGCACTCCATATTTTTCAAATTTTAGACTTGAGGTATACTGTGAGTCATTTTCCCAGCATCATAATCATGTAAAAACTAAAGGATTTTACTACACTGAAGGTGAAAAACTTTGTTACCACATGAAAATTTGCAACCTTTAATAGTCGTTCATCTCAACCATTATGATAGCTCAAGTATTTTGAGTTTTTGTTGCCCTACCCTTTGCAGTTCATTCTTAGAACTTTTCTGTTACTGGTGATGTGGTTTCTGTCAGAATTAACTGTACTTTAATGAACATGAACATGAAAAGGCCTCCATTCCTAGATTTTAATACCCAGTGGGCCATTTGTGTGAAGTATGGCTTTAAAAAACCTTCCATTTGCAGGCCAACACAGATTTTTCCACTTGGTTAGTTTACTAAGCATTTCTTTTCCTCCCCTGTTGCAGTTGTGCACATTTGACATTTAATTTCCCTTCTATATTGGTTTAATTTTGGAAATGTAATGCCATTGTAGCAGCTTGAAATATTTCTGAGACACTTTTTTGCCCTATTGATTTTGATCCATTCTTGGAATTTTTCTGTTGTACATGCTGTGTTTTCTGTTAGAACAATGCTTGGAAAACATGAGACGGCATCTGTGCCTAGATTTTACCCATTAGAGTTAGATAGGTGGCCAAAAATTTGCTATTTGCCTTCCAGGGTGGGTTTCCCACTTGCACAGTTTACTAAGCTATTCTTTCCTTCCTACAGAGCAATCATGCACTTGAGCCATGGACATAGGAGCCCAGTTTGATTTGGAGGCTGTAGCATCTTGTCTGAAAGATATAACCAAACAATTTGCCCATTCTCTGTGTTTAATTGCTAATGTACATAAATATCATACTATCATGTAGGCAAGCCTCGGCCATTTCTGTTGCAGAGATCACATGTCAATTACATACATCACATTTGCTGTTTTATTTTTCTTCTGTATGTTATAATTTTTGGGATGTAAAAGCCAAATAATTTTGTAAGTGAAAGAATGAATTGGAAACTAAAAACATGTTCCTTTAAAAGTAGAGTGGAGTTGTGCAATACAGTACCCAGATGGGTGGATTGTAATATGTTGGTATTGTTTTCTATTTGGATATTAACAACAGGTGTGGAATATTTGACTCAAAATGTATATAATACCTTCATGACACAAAACTGGGTGTGGAATAGGCATGGACCATTAGCAAAACACACTTAAGGGGGGAGGACCATTTTAACTTAAAGGGAAACAAAGACTTTTTGACAAAAATCTATGTTCCCTTGACAAATTTGGTTCAAATTCCTTCAACTTACTACAAACTGTGTTCATAAAATACATTTCTGCAACTCTGCCTAAATTTGATGGGGGTGGGGGGGTTTACAACCAGGGTGGGGAGTGGCCACACTTTCCAGAAATTTTCAAAGTTACAGCGAAGTAAGTTCCTTTTTTGTGTTTAAGTAAAGGTTATCTTATAAAGAGGTTGTAGGTTCACTGTCTTTTGAAAATACTTTGTTGAGAATTGGAAGGAAGAAATTCCCCCACCAATCAAACACTTGGGAGCTCCAGGGATAGGGGGCACAGAAGCCTATCCCTTCACATAATGTTCACAAAAGAAGATGGAATTTGTATGCAAAAATGCTGAATTCAGAAACAAAATTTAAGTCCATATCAATTTTTCCTTTATATCCCTTGTCAATTTTATTGCTTCCATTTGAAAGATACAATTAGAACAATAAGAATATCTCACATACAATTAACATAAGTAGGAGAAAAAACGCTTGCAGATAAGATTAGTCTTTGCAAAAGATATACAACACTTTGAAGACCTGAAGAAAGTGAATGCACACAAAATAACTGTTGTATTAAATAAATATTTGATCAAACCACACTGTGAATTCAAAATCATACATATTACTATTATTCCTGGAAAATGGAGATTACAGAATAATCAAATACTTTGCTAACAAGCATTCTTTCAAAATCCCTGATTTCGTGCCACTTTATGAATAATTGATATAATATCAAAAACCATTTAAGTGGTCCTGTAAATCCTGATAGGATATTATACCTACAAACATCAATCAATCAATCAAATGAATCAATCATTAAAGGGAAATATTGTGTTTCTTTCACAAGGAAATTTCATCCTTTTAAAACCAATATTTATTGGCTAAGAGTGATAAATAATTAACAAATAAGGCAGTATGGTAGCCATCTTTTCAAGATGTAAGTTTCTCTCTGAGAGAAATTCAGTTGTTTGTTGCTCAAGAATAATTTGTTCACCCAAACTTTCAACATTTCAAAAGATGCACCTTCCACAGCTCTTCTTGTGAATAATATTTTGAGGAGATGAAGGTATTGCTGGGGTTTATTGTTGAGCCTGAATGATTTGAAAACGACCAGAGCTACAGTATTTACTTTAAATGCTATGTTGGAGCATTTTAAATGCAATATTTCCCTTTAACTAAAACAGATACTTCATTGCATATTATAACCAATTTTTTAAGTAGGTGGATTTCCATTTGGCAATCTTCTTTGCATCTTGTAACATCTAAATCAATTATTTGCCAAAGTTGTGGGCCAACTACATCTTTGACCCTAAATCAAGATGTTGAGAGCAAGGTTTCAGGCAAGGAAAAAACTTCTATGCTGTAATTTTAGAGCCCTACATCCAGCCCTACTATGCAAGAAAGACAATTATGTACATTTCTGGTACACAAATACACATTCATGGGCACAGCCATGAATTTGTCAAGGAAGGGGGAGACCTGCAGCAGCATGAGTTGGTACCCAAGCTAACAGATATTTTAGAAGAGAATGATACTTCTTAAGCCTTAATATCACATACATAAATAGGGACAGTACTAGCTATTTTGCCAAAAACCCCACGAAATATGCTTTGGGGGGCTGTCCCCTTCGCATCTCTTGGCTGTTCGCCTACCCACATTTAGGAAGCTGCTCTTTGTATGCAATTTTGGACATGATTTAGAAAGGGTCACAAACTGAGAATTTGTTTGGAAAGGGAAATTTATTTTCTTCCCCTCTTACCCCTACTCCATGACAACAAATGTGAAACCCTTTGGTCTAGATGCCTAGCTTAAGCTCTCCACGAGTTAATAGTTAGTTGGATGAGGTATAACAACATGCCAACATAAATGTGTTATATAGTATCCATATGGCGTCAGATATGGTTCAAGTCCTTCCCTTTAGTTGCCTCCTATTAAGACAGGTTGGAAAAATACCATGGGCATATCCTGTAACTCTCAGCCCAATGGGGGCAAACCATGGAGGGGCTTGCTCAGTTTTGTGGCACCAACAACCTGCCAGTCATAGGGTTAGTTAGTTTTTAAATTTTCGTGTTGTTTCCAACTAAGGAAATTTTAAATGATGTTTTACACGCTTTTCATGCAACTTACATCCAGTTCAACATAAGGGGAATATCCATTTATTAAATGATAACGACAGTTTCCCCAGCCAACGTCACCTAGCCTAATTTACAACAATAAGTACTCTAACCAAAGAATTGCACCACCAAATGCAGACCTAGATGCTGATGTTAAATTATGAGTCTCTGTTGAAAAATTCAAAATGACTGTTAATCTAGTTGCTGTCTAATAAACTATTACTCTCAGCCATATGAAAATGGCCAAAACTTTCACAAGTTACAGAAGGTGTTTTTGTACAACACATAAACCAAATGAAAGTATACTAACATAAGCCTAGACTTAAATGATTGGCAATTTTATCAAAATAGCAAAACTGACAAATGTTTTCTTGAAGATGAAGCAGACAGCGATTAAACCTTTTGTCTTGTTCCACACATCTTTCAAGCTTATCAAGTCCATAAGAGCAACACAATGAAGTGATTTTGTCACAAACTAGTCTGCCTCATAAAAAATGATTCCACCCTGGTATCTATTTCTCAATCAACCTTCTGCACTGCTTCTGAGAAAATCTTCCAAACCTGAATGTAACAGCATTACACTACATGTTTTTCAACCCCTGTCAAACCAAGTGAAAAATATCTTCAAACAAATCCTCCCCAACTTTGCAATGATCCTATTTTGAAGAACAAATATAAATGTGAGGCGTGTTTTGGATGTCGAAATTTAAATACTAGGTAAAAATTCAAGTCATGGCAGTAACAGCCCCTCACTCCCAGAAGAAAGTCCTTCTGCCATCAAAACTCCTCCCAAATAAACAATACTATACACTCATTTGAGCCCGTACTTACGTACACAATACATTCTAGTAATATAATGGCAGTTATAAATATGACCATTAAATTGTTCTGAATACCTTCCAACATCTTGGTTATTACTGTTCTCCTGAAATCTACTGATAAATAATGAAAATAATAGCTATTTTCTATACAAAGATGAGATTTTTTCATTACCATAGCAACGTATAGATTTGTATAGATAATGCCAAAAGTTACGTAACAATGTTGACTGGAGGTCACTTCATAATCAGCTGAAGGGCCTTACGCATTATCATATACTTAAAACTTAAGAGCTGAGATCTCATTTTTTTTTTACCATGACCACAATTGGTAAGTACAACATTAGTAAAGCTATTCAGACAGAAGTGCCCCTTATATAATCGGAGGGAGAAATATTTGAATAAAATTGGTTGGAATGGAGAAAGAGTGCGATACTGATTTAAAGGCACATAAGTATGAAGTATGAACATCCATATGTAATTAATAAAAGATATAAATGAAATAATTGTTAAAATACTGTGTACCATTGCATACAAATACAATTTCCAGGGAACTGAAATGTCTAGTAGCATACTCAGATAGGTCTTTCAGTGACTCACAAACCACACCCAACTTGCTGGACTGGCAGTTACCTCCCTGCCACCCTACAGACACTACTACCAAGTTTTCAAAATGAGTTTTGACCCCAAAAGGTCACAAAAAGGAAATATGACATTCATAGTACAGAAACATTGCATTCTAAAAAAAAATAGCTATAGAAAGGTAGATTCTTTAAAATGTCAGACAAAGCATACTACCTTTATATTGAAGAAATAGTGGAGGCTATCATCTCAAAATTAAAACATTCATCTGTGGCTCAAAACAGTTTGTTGGTGGACAATATGAAATATGCAATGTCTGCAAATCTAGTAAATGCATCAGTTTTTGGGAGGTAAAACTTATTGCTGGAATTTGTTGGTTGATGAAACTGAGTGATTCACTACTGATTATAGCTGAATTTTAAACACAATATTTCCAGCTTAATATATCATATTATAATATTTTGTACATAATAAGATGGACCACAGCTCTCAGTAAGGCAAGCAAGTACTACATTCTTGAACAATTTCATAAACATTGCCTGAGAACTAACATTGTACTGGATCCATATCCCTGTTGCCTCAAAGGGAAGGAAATTTATCCAAAACAAAAAGCTGTTTAAAAAGTAACTTAATAAATGTACAGTAAAGCATGTGGGTCTCTGGAGCACTCAAATCCCTTTTGGATAGCCCTGCTGATGTAGTAGCAGTTAAGAACCCCCAAGCATATTAAAAGAATATGGCAAGCAAGTGATGGTGAGAAATTGGTGGAGTCTATCAGCCTTAATTTCAGTTATCATTTTGGTTTACCAATACCAAAGGTTGCAAACAATCCACAACCACATAATATGCAGATTGAGTTCAGGTTTTGAATTGAACATGAATATTCATGTTTCAGGTAGACAAAAGAAACGAGAAGGTGGACCACCAAAATGGCTGACAAATCTCTGGATCACTAGATAACCAGAGGTATTAAATACCTAAGACAGGTTACTAAACATTGTCTCACACAAAAATGGCATTACTAGATAAATATCTTGTAAAGTAAAACATTATGCCAATACACGACTGTTTAAGTTTATAACTCATTCTTGGAATGCACAAAAATTTTGTAAAACTGTTCCCCAAAGATGTTGTGTGTGACCTCTAAGTGACACAAGATTCAACGAGAAGCCCTGAAACAGTGCTAGCAGGAATTGTCTTCAAAAGTTAAAAGTTACAGCCATGTACACCATGCAGGAGCTGTCTCAAATTTCCAACAAAATTTTGCAAGCACAAATTGTAAACACACGAGTTAATTTACGAAGGAACAATAAGCATAGACTCTGTGCCATGAATAAGATACATAGTATGATGTAAATACTGTGAATACAAGTAAATTAAATGAGCACTATATCTCAATATCACTGTGGAATACAATGGCATCTCATGAATATTCAATAACATAAGCTAATGAAGTATGTTAAACTTAGCAATCAAATTTTAGAGATACTTTTGAAAAGTTCAACCCTAACATATATTGTTTGTCCTTTACACTCCATTCTTACAAAAAAATATGAAGAAAAAAATTAAGGGAATGGAAAATAAAATTATGGAAAGGTAATATTGGCTATTTGTAAAATGGAAAAAGAGCATTTTATGATCCTGCTTAGAAAACAAATACAATAGGCCTGTAGCAAAAGCAAAGAGGAAGGGGAGGGGCCATTTGTTGGCCCTCTGTTCCCTGAAATTCATTTTGCCTCTCTTCAGTACATTGTCTAGCTTCAAGCTTGACAAATACATCATTTCATTATCTCTGGTTAGGTTGACGATACCTGAATGGCATATATTTAATCTTTAAACCTTCCTGACATCAGTGGGCTTGCACAGTATTTCACAATGCATTGGAGGTAGTGAATGGAATATAATGTTTTAAAAAATATTTAGAAGAGGTTTTATGGCTGACTTCCTAACCTGGCCTTTTTTTCAAGTTGTGGCTAACTGGCTTGTTTTTCCTACTCCATTGCTTATGCTGAGCACCAAGCACAATGGCAGTAGGTACCATTTTTAAATTCTATGGTATGACCTGGCCAGGAGTTGAACTCCTAACCTCCAAACTGCATGTCTGATGCTCCAACCACTTGACCATGCAGTCGGCCATGTTTAATAAAACCAGTAGATAACCTGACATTTTTTTTAAGACATGGACAATTTATTCCAATTACACTTTCAACATTTACTTAAATCTACAGCTAACCTTTAATATACTTTCGTTTCTTCCATACAAATTTTAAATTATTAACTTGAATACCGATGAACAAAGAGTAAGTCTCCTCATCCCAAAACAGCTTCAATTTCCATACTTCAAGTAAGCAACTTCTAGCCCCTCCCACAGCTATCTTAAACTACGCATTGCGTGGACACAACCAGTTTTACTACTCAAGACAAGCATTCTAGCAACACTTGGCAGTAAATTGCAGACCTGCATGAACAGCAAATTACCAAACAATCTACCAGCACAGAATTAAATGAAAATTCTCTACAAAAATGTCTGAAAATTAACCTCTCTAACCCCAAAACCATCCCCATGGCTACACCACTGAATATGGCCAACTTGCCAACTTCACCATGACACCACTGCTTTTGTTCAAGGGATTAAGCTTTGTGTCCTATACTGCAATGGTCAACTTGAAGACATCCTAACCAGCTATAAAGTCTCCTTTAAGGTGGTATATTGAGCTGAAATTCACCAAATTTTGCCAAACCTGTGAAGTTTTTTCTACATAACAAGGACAAACTCAGCCAATCCCCACAAAGTTTACTGAGAGAGTATTGAATGATTCAATTTGCTCCACCACACACTTTTTCAAACTATGCACAAGACTGTTTCAAGCCAGGATACAAATTTGAAATTTTAATTCCTTGCTTAAAGGGATAATCATAGTTTGACGGTCAATATTTATCTTTTGTTTCAGCACTTTGATTTTCCTTTTTAAACGGGTTATTTACCAGAATCAACAGACATTGAAGCGATCTTTCAAGTGAGAGTAACATTAATTCTATGTTAATTACTGTTAAATGGGGATTTAGTAATTTTGTTTGGGTAACAAAATTCCACTCAGGTGCGAGATAAGATGGTCTGATCTTTACAGGACAATTATCAGACTGAGATGTCAAATCATTTTTTTGTTAGTTTTAACTCAGTGTAAAACTATGGTGCAGAATTTAAGTTGCCGACAATTGTAAGAACAAACTCTGATTGCCCCCTTAACTTTTGGATGTGAAACTTGACAAAATTACATTAATGATAGGCATTGCAGTTACCCTCCAACACCCTTGTTGAATTATTTATATCAACTCACTGATGTCATTTTCAATTCTTCCACACCAAAAAACCCTTGAAAACGATATTCTTAGTGCTTTGGCATTAAAAATGACTAAATGGGAACTGCAATGTGACACTGGCTCTGTTCTTAAAGATATTAAGCTTTGTTTCATATATATATATTGCAAAGACCAAGACATCCTATCCATTTCAAGCAAGTTGTAATCTCCATTAAAGTGCTAGGTACATTGAGTTGGTTGGTCCCTGAATTTCACCAAATTATTCCAAAACTCAAAAGGTTTCCTTCACATGCTAATATTAAATGGCCAAACTTAGACCATTGCCAAATCCTACTTTACAAATAATTGTTTCATGGGTGATAACACAAAAATTTCAATTAAGTTTTAGAATAATTGTGACCACACCTTTTTTTCAAAGTATACACAAAAGTGTTCCAAGCCAGGGTACAAAAACTGAAAAATTTTAGGTTTTTGCCTAACTATTGGATGTGAAACTTGACTTATTATGCTAATTACAAGCATTATCTTGTCATAGAACCCTTTAAAACCTTCATTAAGATATCTACATCAAATTAATATGCCCCCTTCCTTTAAAAGATACTGTCCTCTGACTAAGCTGTTAATTACTTTGTGCTTAGAAGTCAAGGCTATGCATACAAACCAGGACACAACATCTGTTTCTGGAAGCAAAGTTCATTTGCAGTTTAATCTTTTACATAAATCATATCTGAACTGATAACCTCCAGCACTATCCTTAATTAAACACACCTTGCCAGTCACAGAAATTTGCTGTGAAAATCAATAGACTGACACTGGTTGAGATGAAGGAAAAACCGATTCAAGGTTGGGCCAAGTTCAGATATATTCTTTAATTGTACACAATGTCCCTTCCAAACAAAGTAATTTAAAGCGGCTCATTGGGTTGATATTGATAACTTAATGTGCGTGTTTAAGGGTCACTATTGCATGACAATGCATATATTCAGCATAATGAGTCAAGTTTCATATCCAATGGTTACATAAAAATAAGTTAAAATTTTAAATTTTGTGGTGTCCTGACCAGTAATGGTTTTGTGCATATCCTAGCCTAATTTGAAAAGTGTCTGGTCACAAATTTTTCAAAACCGAATTCAACCAATTAAGTAATCACTCATAAAACAGTAATTTGTATGTAGAATATGAGGATTGTCTAAGTTTGACCATTTGTAAATTGATATGTGAGAAAACAGGCTTGCAAAAATTTTTTGATTCTAATAAACCAACTCAATGAGCCACTTGAAATGAAACACTAGGTCTGTTAAATGAAACACTAGGTCTGGTTATTTCACAAAATCAACATTGTTTAAACTCAGTCAAATTATTTCACTTATTGTTTATGCTGTTTGATTTCCTGCCTGGTGAGTTCTCCTCTGGGTGTCCAGCTCCACTTTGAAAATATTTGAAATATTATGTCCTTTGCAATCTGGTACCAAAAATGCTACCTTCTGAGGTGTAAAAATTGTGATCAAATGTTTTCTTTACTGTTTATGTTTCATGATTGCCTGCCTGTGCAGGCTTCAACAAATCCCCCGCCCGACAGCCCGGGACAAGTAAAAAATCACTCGGGCAACTACCGTGCCCAATGTTGCAGCCCGCCGGGCAAGTACCCCCAGCCTTAAATTTTTGAGTTTTGCAAACTTGCATTTGTACTTTTAGACTTTTAAAAATTATATGTACTCAACAGATTTGAATTGGACAAGTAGATATTTATGCGGGCAAGTAGACTGAGAAAACAGCTAGCCTGCGGGGCAAGTACGAAAAAAAAAAGGTTGTCGAAGACTGGCCTATGGGAGGGGTCTTAGGAGAGGGGATGTTTCCCTCCCTTTTGAATTTTTTGAAAAGCTAGGGTTCCTTATATGCAATCTGGTGACACATATCATATTGTTAGAGAAGGAGATAAAACAAACAAATTTTTCAGACAATAAGTACTTGAAAACGGTTACATGTAGACCTCTTTGAGGTGCACTATTTGATTGACATATCTCTTTGTCTTGTTTAATGTCTTGTGACTAAACCCATTTAATGAGGATCTCTTCCATTCTTTTCCAAGTAATCACTAAACAAATGCTATTGTCTGCATTTGCTTTCACTTGAATCTTGTTTCCCCTATCAATGAAGCTATGATAAGAATTTTCAGTAAAACAACTGTAAACAAACATTTAAACAGTATACTTCAATCCCGCACTATGATATAATTCCGTCATTGAAAGGGAGCGTTGTCAAGTCGATACATTTCCCTCAGATATAAACATATTTTCAACCTTAAGAAACAAAATTATTAAAGCAATTTGTAGAGAAATTGTTCCTGACTTTAAAGGTAATGATACATCGTGTCTCAAATAGGGTTTAATTGACATAAATTTTACAATTTTGCTAGACAGCGGGCAACAAAAATTTAAGAAATGATAAAGGAATGTGTCTCTTCATTGGAATTTTGACAATGTGTTACTCCTAATTGAGAATTTGGTGGATATAAGCAAAATTTCTATCTGAAAAGAACATTGTCTCACAGAGACTATAGAACATTTTTCCTTTTTCTCTAACAACTCTCTGCATATATGCTACACTTTGAAGAACAATTTATGTTAAAATTGTTGTGAGGAACTACTGAGAATTGGCATCAGTGAAGGGAGGGGCAACAACGCCCTTACTACAGGCCCGCAGCCAGCCCATGTGGAGGGGTGGGTCTTTTTCCAAGAAGTGGACCTTTTTCCAAATACGGAGGCGACGGGCACGTAAATAAGCATGCAGTTGCTACAGGTCCGAGGCATGCTTCCCCAGAAAAGTTTGAAATCTGCAGATCTCCTGCAATCTGGAGTATTTTAGAAGACTTTTGAACACAACGGAAGTCCTTTTTCCCCAGGAATTCCACACAGTACACCACTTTTAAAAGAAGTGAACCGAAATTTGTCCCCAATATGTCAAGATAAAAAATATTTCATAGCTGACCCTTCAAACACAGGGCTGGAAAATGGACCTCCCTCAAGTTGGGGTGGGTGGTTGGAATGCTCCGACCCCCCCCCCCCGGCTACGGGCCTGTGCTACGACACTGACTTTAATTCATAATTATGTTAGTGCAAGTCTAAGAAAGTGCACATCCATCTCCCTTGGAAGATTCTTCAGAAAACTTCAAATAATATTCTAGCTTGCTCAAGGTTTTCCAATGCAAGGGCAGCTGATTACATGTTTATGGTGTAAAGACCTTGTTTAACAGAAATTTGGTAATGTTTCATGTACCGTACTATATGAATATGCTATCAATTGCTTCCATTGACCGACAATGTGTTACCATTTAACATGCTAGATTAAAACAATATGGCATGTGTCCCTCTGTATAGAGATAAAAGTTAAAATTATGACTTTGTAAAAAAATGTTAACTATGTTTTAAGTCAATGAGGGTGCCACAATTTGGCTATCAAGTCAACAAAATCAGAATTTTCTGTTTAAATAAAACCCTCTCAGAGAAGTACTGTATAAAGTGGACTGGGAAAGTATTTATCAGAGGATTTTGAGCTAATGAGAAACAAATAGGCAACATTTTATGAATATTACTCCAAGTGCACATCCCTGTATAAAATGGTGAGAAGATACATTCTTATGAATTATGCTCCAGACCGTAAGTACTACATATTTTTATAAGCCTGGCAATAAAAAAGACTCTACTTAACCCGCAAATAAACCTAGTACAGCATTATGTCATAAAATACACCCTGGATTCTAGACAAATACAGTATTGGAACATCCAACAATAACACTCCTGAAAGATACGATACAGAATTGGTCAACTTTAATATTTAAAACTACATTCTGAATTAAAATGCCTGATTAAATCTTGATCCCTGATATAAATTTTTGATATTCTGTCATCTTACACCAAAACAATTATGCCTTCAGAATTACAACTGAAATTTCTCTCACCTTTGTGAAACTGCAAAGCTAATCTTTGGCCTTCAAGAGTCTAAATTTACCAAACTTATCACCTAGGTGGGTACTCGTAAATCTTTTGAACGGCATCAGACTTGATTGATGACAAAAGTAATCTGTCAATTAGCCCTGGGGCTATGTCCCTGAAAGCGGTCATGAGAAATGTATAACGCGGGAAGTAGACCGTTCTCTCCCGAAGCTGAGTCCCTCTCATTATTCTGTTGGCAGTGTCTACGGCAGAGGTTGAAAAAATGGTCTCATCAAACACTGCTCGTGAATATTTCTTAGCATTCTGTGTGTCTATGCTTCCTGTTAGGAGAGAAAGAGAGAGAAGAAAATTCAAAAGAATGGGAAGTTTGTGAAGCCCCTCTCTAACAGGAATGGTTCCAGGATTTGCTGAGGGGGTTTTGGTTTCTCTGACAGGAGGCCAGAGACTTGCAGCCATGACACAGGTCTCATATCACATGACCTGCACAAGGGTTATCAAATTTGCAGTTATTTGAATTTTCTTTGAGGCCTCCCTGACAAAACCATCATACTTCCCATGGGGGCCATATTCCCCCTGCCCCCACTGGTGCAACCTTTGCTTTTCCAAAAACACACACATGACCTGGTTTCATTTTAGTATGTAAAACTAGGTTCTGATTCTAGTACCATTTATGATTCTGTTTCTTATATCATATGATTCTGATTGTAATGTCATACATAATTCTAACATTTGCAGATTAATCTGATTCTGATATCAACAGAGTCCAAGTCTGGCAAAACCAACTTTGACCTTCCTGTTGAGAGGAATTTGGTGCAAGAAACTAAAAACATACATTCTGAGGCAATAGCCAATAGATTCCACATGACCCCTTCCCCCACCCACCTCAACTGAAAATGGGACAAAGTCAGTATATATACTGGTCCACCTGAGGGTGCTTCAGTTCAGCAATCATCTGATTTTGTCAGTTTGCAAACAATTTTAGAGGGAAGCTTGATGCCAAGTGGGAGGAAAGCCAAAGTACCTGGAGAAAAACTTACATACATCAAGTGGGATTTAAACCCGTGCACATGTGAATCATATTTGTGCACAGCTGCTACTCTGCCACTCTTCAACCTTACCCACCTTCTCATACCCACTGCCTCAGCAATATATTAATTATGACACCATCAACTCTGGTTTTCATAGAATCTGAACAACATTCAAATGAAAATTGAACTTCAACTATTACAGCATGCTACTGCACAAGCACTAAACACACATTCTGCAATACTTGGCAGTGTTCTAGCCAAAGAGGATGGCTGCTACTGGCATGGATGTTCTCAAGCCAGCATAAAGGGCAACTTCCCAGACTACCAGCTGGCACATAATTCAATAGAAATTCCTCAGAAATTGTCTGAACATTTTAAACATCCATGGAAATACATTCCATATAGAGTACATGAAATGATCCACATTTTATCTGGTTATCTAAAGTATTTGAGGCAATCATCAGTTTTAAACCCTCCAATAACAAGGAGCCAAACTTTCTGAAAGGCCCTTGCTTCCATGACAGTGTTGGAGCTTCAAGGGTCACAACAGATGGTAATGACCTGAACTGGTTTTGCACACTAAACTGACAAAACAATTCAGCCGCTACTAGGAATATGCTTACTAATACCGCTGGTGCTTGATATATTCTGTTGAAAAAATTTCCACAATCTGACTTTCAATGAGAGCAACCTTAAATGAAATTTCACCCCAAAATGAGTGGTTTGGTTGATTTGTTACAGTAAGTTATGCATCAACCTCTAGCCTTCTGGTTAAATCTATCAGCACTCACTGCCTTTCTTCAATTGGGGTTCACTGGGTGGTTGCAATCTTTCTGTCAGTGTAATGCATCTACTCGCTAAATATGGACAGTACCCATAGGTTTCTCTTTACACAGTCATTTGTCTACAACAGGCTCAGGGTAGTAAGGGCATAATGAAAATAGCAAGGACTTAATAACCCTTTATTCAATAGGGGTAATAAGGCAAGTCATGTGATACAGGTGTTTTTTATGACAACTGTCCTCAATGCATTCTGGAAATAAGGAATGTAGGTGGTGCAAAAGATACTTGCAGGGAAATAATGCAAGTCTCAGAGATGCTGTAAAACAACAAAGGTTCTAACTGCAAGAAGGGGCAGACTCCCTTCACAAGAATTTCTCGATCCAAGGGTTTTAGCTCTATAGAACCTACAGATATTTGATTGAAAGGGGCAATCAGACCCTGCCTGAAATGTGCTTTGGAGTCCCCAGGAAGTGTTAACCCCTTCCTTGTTCTGTGCTTCCTAAACTTATACACTTGCCCCCCCCTCCCCCCTCTCCCCCCCCCCACATTTGATAACATGGACATCATAGTATGCATACAAATTAAACATCACCTGTATGATACCCAATAAAGTACTGTCGTTGTACTCACCTATAATAAATTCTGTTATACTGACATCAATATTTTTCATACCCAGTTCTAGCCGGTATGAACTGAAGAAGCCACTAAGACCAAACTTGGAGCAACAGTATAAAGCTGTAAAGGGAACACCTATCTTACCTGAAAGAGAAAAATATAATTCCATGGCCTGATACACACTAACAATTGGTGAGATAATATTTCATACAAAAGAGCAGTCCTGAAAATTTCTTGGTGGGTATCTGCCAGTCCTGACTATTGAATATACTACTTTACAGGAAATAAAATCTTACAAAAGACATACTAAAACTTGAATTTTAAGTGAAAAGTTCAGCTTCTGTTTCATTTATGCACCGACAGCTTATAGCCACTCCAACTCTTAAAATTTTGTAAAATAAAACAAACATGTTTAACTCCAGTACACATGGATATATCTATAAACTGTGGGTGCAGCAAATAAAATTCGGGCCTGCAGCACAGAGGTTGAGTTTAAGACCGTAGTAAATTTGAGTAATGGTTACCTCACATAATGTACCACCCCCCTTCACTGTCATCCCATTCTGCCACCTATTTTCTCACATCGGCATCCCAGCATAGTCAATAGTTCTTACTTTTAGAATCTTAAAGGACAAATTTTGTCATCCCAGACAGTTCCCATTCTTCCATCTGAGATTCCTCTTACAACCCCTCTCAAGACTGCTTTTGGCTCCTATTTGCATAGAGGAAAGCAAATGGTCAAGTGATGCTTAAAGATCTTGTCAGTTGGTGAGTTAGTAAGATGGAGTTTTACTGCCCAGTTTCTAACCTATTGGTTCAAGTAGAGCTGGCCACGGCCCTTTTTTCCAGTTGTGGTTCACTGGCTTGTTTTCCCTACTCCATTGCTTATGCGGAGCCACAACTGGGGACCATCAGTATTAATCTTTTCAATTCTTTTATTTACCTGTAATATAATGGATTGTACACCCTCTGAAGCTTGGACTTTATTTGGCAGAATACCCCTGTATATATATGAGTAAGGATTACTAAAGGGAAATCTGTTGGAATTATATCAATACCTTCTACCATTTTCAAGGTATAAATCTTCCATGTTTGAATGTGTCCCGAGAAATGCATTGCCTTTGCAAAAATAATGGTGTGGAGTGTTTTAAAGTGTTAATATTCCTTTTGTGAAACCCAAATTAATTAACTCTTAATCACTCATCAGATCATTCATGGTTTGGTTAGTGATACTGATGGTTTTCAAGTACATATCTGAAACTTCCAAAGTAAAACCTTCAGGACATGCTAATATTACAACTGTTCCTTGAAATGTAGGTTGCAAAACAAAGGTAAACATTTGTCTTATATAAAGCATGCCCCAATCACATCCTAACATTTGGATATTTAGCACATGTTTGGTCATAATTAAGAGCAAATCAGAATTTATGCTTTTCTTTTTTTTTTATTTTTGATGGATTGTGAATGGAATTGCTGCTATGGTGAAAGTTTCTTACTGTATGCTTTATATCAAATACCCAACTTTCTTATTTTCATGTCACTGCATCTATAAGAATTGCATGCAGGCAATTAAATTACAACAGAATAAGTGTTGATGGCCCTCACTAATGGCTGACTTCCCTCAGCTGTCCCTAGAATATCCCTTTAACCTTTAATGAAACTAGGGTCTTGGTCTGAAGTTATTATTATAGACCTTTTAATTCAGCAGAATAAGTACTTTGATTTCAGATTGCAGAAATTTTGTTTTATGAAATGATATATTTACCAGCAACAGAAGATAATACAGCAATGCTCCCTTTTGACTTTTCTAGCATGGGCATGGCATTAGTTGCCATGGAAACATATGCCCTGAGGTTCACATCCATAATCTGAAAAGAGACAAAGAGAAACATAAGAATGAGAGTAAAAGGGAAAAATGACTATAATTGAACAAGATTAAATAGCAAAACACGGTACCTTTAAAAGTGGGAACGACAGGGCCACAATAACTTTTGTGTATTGCAAAGTTCCATACAGTATTTAACAAATATCATCTCACACCCCATTTGAAACCGGTACAATTTGACATAAATGATATCTAAAGAAAAACTTTCAAAAGCCAATGCCAAAAAATGCCACAACAGGTCACCTGACTTTTGTCGCAATTGGCGGCACAAACCCTGCCCTGTTTTAGAATGTGCATCTAGATATAGAACTAATGTGACACTCGGTAAAGTTATCTTATCCTAGCAACTTCATGAAAAGGATTACATCACAGTACTCGTCCAACATACACAGCACAAGGTGCAGACAATGTTGGGGATTTGGAGCATATCATTGGTCAATATATTACATGCATATGCATGCCTGTAAAAACAGTGTTCTGTTTTTGTGCAAGAAAGATGCAGTCCAGTGTGCTATACATAAAAGCTATGAACATGCATGGACAATCCATAACAAGTGGGTACCCACTACAAGCACGTCTTCTTTACTTTATGAGCTGTTTGATGAAAAGTGCAACGACACATAATTCACAATGTAGTCACTGGCCATGTTTGCTGCTAACTTGGCACTGGTGTTTGCAATGATGTACTTGCCAACACACTTAACCATGCACATGATTCGATGATTGTGATCTCACTAATACAGTTGCTAATGTAAGAATGTGTCAGTGATAACATGTGTGTTCGTCGTAGTTAATTTGCATAATTTATTTGTGTTGACAGCTGTGTATGTAAATGTTATTTCTGTAATTTATGTTCATTGTACTAGTACATGTGACACTGTGATTATTGTGTTTGAATGGTCTTGATGTTGCTGGCACTCCTTTGCCGGGCTTCAACCGAGAAGCATTCACCGTGAAATACACAGCACGCTAAGCACGCAAACAATCGTGTCTTCTCTTCTCTTCCCTGTCTCTCTCGCATCTCCAGCCAAGGCCTTACTTGCGGCAGCTAGAACCCATTAACGCCATTGTTAAACCCCAACGTTACACTAACCATGCCTCCAATGACATCACCATCTTGAGACATGCTCACAAACATTTTTTTGCTTTCGCATTTCAAATGGGCTTAGCCTGGGTTGCAATTGGGAAATCACAACATTGTATTCCGGTATTTCAGGACATAATAGTAGGGAAAACATTCGCTTCATGTCAAGGTGTACCCAAAGAATATTGCCTGAGAAACTTACTTTGGCCATGTCATGCCCACTTTAACGTAATTATTTAAAACCCAAGAACATTAAAGATACTACAAACATTAAATTTATTTAAATATTCAATCTGCTGATGGGATCAATTTAACAACATGCTCAAGTGAGATCAAAATGTGGTGATCTTGTTTGGTACATTTTAATTATTTTCTTGAATAGAACAGACATATTTTTACAACCCTGGGCCCTGTTCCATAAAGATAAATTCCATTTCTTGTGACAGATGGTAAGTTTTCTATAATAGGAGTCTAAAGTGGTTATTTGATTTAAATATCAATATTTTAATATATAATTTCCATAAGAGTAGTGTTACAGTAAGACCAACCAAATTCAAGTATAGTCAAAGGCAGCACGATTTAGAGCAGGTGCTATTATTAAGAATAAGTGTGTTTACATCACACTGCCACATACCACACCAACATCATTACTAATCTAGAGAGCTACAGGCTTTACTTTCAACAACTAGACTTTAACCATTCCATTTTTAAAACCCAAGTTTAGAGGACAACAACAGTCACCAAACCAAAACAACAACCTAATCTCAAATTTCTTCATTTTTCTCTGCCATGTATCCTTCTTAATAATTCAGGACATATATATTGCATATTCAGGGTAGATCAAGTAGTGACATGTGACAAATTTCACAGTTGAGTGAAAAAATATTGTCACATGATTCTCAAGAGCCATTCATAAAATAGGATAGTCTACAACATTAATTCAAATCAGATTACACCATTTTCTCTTTAAAGGGGAAGTTTAAGCAAAAATTCAGTTTTCATATGTGGAAGAGGATCGAATCAAATCTAAACTGTGTGGTGAAAGTTCCATTCCAATCGGACATGTATTTCTCGAGTGAAGGCAGTAAGTTTGTGTTCCAAAGAGATTTTGAGGGCAGCAGAGATTATATCACTTCCTCACATTGACAAGGAATGCTTTGTTTCCCTTTGTTTTATCAGACTGTTGTGTTGACCTTGAAGTTAATAGAAAAAGGATCTCCCTTTGAGGGATGCAAAGTTTGTGAAGTTCTCATGCCAATTATGCGATTGACTCTAAACAAAAGATTGTGCACTAATGTGGGAAAAAAGATGTCATATGTGCTTGTTTCAAGTTCACTTTTGTTGAAAATGTAATAACTTTACTTGTTCATGTCTTGAGAACCACACACTGGATTTCAATGCAAATTTCATAAAAAATACTTAAAATAAGAACCCCTCCAACACACTTAAACACCCAGTTCTCTCACCCCAAACAGTACCAATTCTCCTAACCTTCTCACTGAAGCCCCTCCCACAATTGTCTGAAATTCATCCTCATTCAGACACAATCTCAGTTTATTGCTTCAGGGTGAGTATAGAAAAACTCGATTTATATAATCAAAACACTCGCAGTACTGTTCATGCTGTGTAATATAAGCTTTGACACTCTGCATTGTTTGAATTAGCTGTCAATCAAAGAGCTGAGCCAATTGAGAATTTCTGTACCCGGGTACCAAAATTGTAGTTTGGGGTGAGAGGTTTGGCCCGTTAATCCTGTTGTGACCTTAAACCAAACTCTCAAGAGGGTTGTGTTCAGGAAGTAGACAATTGCTGAAAATACCATGGGACAATCAATTGGGTTACCATAGAGATTGTGTACACTGGTACAACTATAGACCCTTTTCTTCATAGCAATCGCAAAGTACTGTATTGTGGGATGGAATTTTGGTTTCAGTTTGCAAGGTTTTATGAATGGTTTCATGCCACAAAAATTGTCATTGGCATAACAACACATACCAAAGTTCCATCTCACAATCTTTTGGATTGGTATTTTGAAAAGAGCGTGTGTTAAACTTTCCTGTATGCAGTTCTCTTACTGTTATTTCAATTTACCAGGTTAAATTTGTCCCAGTCACCTTCCCATAGTTGAAGGTAGTTACTGGCGATATGGTTCATAATAAGGTGATCCAGTCCACCAAAACGCCTCTCTGCTTCCTGTATTAAAATTTCTGTATCATTGAGACGACTCATGTCTAGAGGAATATAATAAGCTTCTTCCGCTCCTAACTCTTTGCATTTTTCAACTACCTGCATAAAAGAAAAATGACATTGATGGATTACTAATGTTTTAAGCCAGGTGTTTTCCTCGTAAATGATATGTAACCAGTGTAACTAACTATGCTTGCCTACCTGTGAATAATTATTTATGAATATAAATTGTGAAACATGAACTTAGGTTAACGTACTATGCCTACATGTTTTGTAAAAAATACTTGTACCGGGGAGCTGTATGGTAAGGAAAAATGACATTTTCCCCTCTTTTGAACTGTACATGTGCATAGCCTACACTTGAGTTTTACATTGTCAACAAAGACAATTTCTCAGTACAGCAATTGTCTTTGCCTTCTGCTGAATCTGGGAGAGTTCATAGAAAGAACTCCCCTTACCAATTATCAAAGAAAGCAAAATTTATTTCAAACTGTCCCACCGTGTCTAACATTTTAAAGGGGTACAGTGTATCGGGGTAAAGTGTATCTCATGATTTTCGCATCATCAGTTTGTACACATTTTTTGCTACTTTATAAACTACTGTACCTCGATTCTTTTGAGATATCATCAAGGAAATTAAGGGCCCAGATTCATTTTCAAATAGGTACATATCTTTCCTCATGAAGAAATTGAAATCCTGCAACTTTAAAGTCATTTAGTCCAAAAACAGTGAAAATGTTTGACAGGTATTGGAAGGTACTGATATCTTCAATGTATCATTTTGATGGTGGTCTTTGTTACAGAATTACTGCTACTTTGAAAGAGGGATGTGATCATTAATCAATCCATCAGTGGGTCGGTCATTCTATCATTCGGTCGATCAGTCAGTTAGCTGGAGTTTTATGGCCCAGTTTCTAACCAATTGGCTTAAGTTGTGCTGGCCATGGCCTTTTTTCCAGTTGTGGCTCACTGGTTTGTTTTCCCTTCCCCATTGCTTATGCTGAGCTACAAGCATAATGACAGTAGGTTCCATTTTTTAAAGTCTTCAATATGACCTGGCCAGGAGTCCATCTCCAGACACCCCGACTGTAAGCCAGATGCTCTAACCACTTGACCATGCAATTGGTGATCATTAAGAAGGAGAGCCAAGATTTATACAATGTTCCTCCTCCCCTAACAACTCCCTGCCTATATATACTGTAAGGAGGATGGAGAGTAGCTATTGAGGTGACCAGTGAAAATGAATGCAAGTATAAGAGTTCAGGAGGATTCTTCACAGACGTTCTTTGCCATGTCGTTCCCATAAAAAACCTTTGCCTTTGTAGTCAAAAACAAGTTTATTTCTCACAGGAAGGGGAAATTGATGAATTAGGCAAAGGCATGCTCCCACCCACTTTGGCTTGTTCCAGAAGGTCTGACCCAAGAGAGAGTAAGAGGCTTCTTGAAGTTCTTGGTGCCCAATTTTTCAGGCAATTGAACTTCAATTTTTTCAGAGAATGGAATAAAAGCCATGTAAGCTTTTCAAAATAAAGGTCCTTGAAAAGGACTACTGGTGGTATTAAATTCCACTTTCCCTTAAAAGCCACCAAATGGAAGCTGCCTCCTTCAGTGTCATAGCCCATATCCAATTGTTGCCAACACCCTACCAAAGTCCAGAAGAAAAATTGGGTGATTTTTTTCAGTGAAGCCCTCCAGATTCTTTGGGGAAGAGCTGTTCAGGGAATTCAATCATGTATTCCGTAAAGAGCTTCGCTCTGAGGACAACACAATACTTTACTGACTGAAGGCAAGGCTGGCCAAAGGGTGGTTCCAAGACCAAATGCTTAAAGAGAAATCTGTCTCAGCAGGTATTGGAACTGGACAGTTGCAGGCCTTGAGTTTTAGATTTTACAGGTATGCTACAAATATCAGGAAACTAAGGAGTGTGGTTGTTGTGGTGTTTTATTAAACTTAAACAGGTTTACATGAGTTCTCATTTTCCATCTAAGTGTGCAAAAAAGTCACACTCCTCGCAGCAATTTGAGGTGAGTGATGGTGTGTGATCACGCTCACACACTGCAAAATTCAAGGAACTTTATAAAAGATTTGCATAAAAAAACTAACCCTTTCTGTGGCAACAAACTGAAGGTTTTAAACTTAAGTTAATCAACTTAGTTGAATTTCTGAATCTTAGGGGCACTTAACTAAAGAACTATAAGATAATGAAAATTAAGTTAACAGCATGTATCGAGGAAGGTTGTATTATGAGAACATTTATTCAAACCTTTTCTAAAACATTCCCTCTTCTAGCTGTAATTAAGACTCTTGCTCCTAGCTTTGAATATTCATAAGCCACTTGTTCACCTATACCAGTACTGCTTCCTGTTATGATGACACGTTTACCTCTGATAGATTCTGTAAAATAATTCAACAAAGAATACAAGAAAAAAAAAAGTTAGAGAAATAAAATTTTCAGTCAGAGTAACTCAATGATTTACCTTCAGTAAGGGGAGACTCATTTATCCAACCGGCCAGTATGGGCTATTGGACACAGGAAATACATAAGTGACTTGGCAATAATCATCAGTTAGGCAAATGACTCTGCCTTAATAGGCTTTATGCATCGGCATGATATGACATCATTCTCAAGGGTGAACAATGAAGCACACTGCATTCCCAAAAGTCCACAAGGGAGATTTCCATTCGCATGAAGTACGTACACTTACAGCAAAATATTATACGTCTATACAAACAGATGTCAGCATTGTGTTGATGTAAAGTAAGAAAAAAATTGGCTACATGCTTACCACATTAAAACAGTAGTTAGATGAGGTTTATTGGCTCAGTGTCTAACCAACCGGTTGAAGTTGAACTGTGGCTCACTGAACTTTTTTCCCTACTCCACTTCTTATGCTGAGCACCATGCACAATATGACAGAATATGACAGTAGATTCCATTTTTAAAGTCTTTGGTATGCATTAGGAAGACAGTTGCTTAAGAACTCTGTTAACCACATACCCAGCCAATCAGGGAATGGGGACCTTCAATTACCAAATGCAACTGGAATTCACCCACGCATAAATAATGATACTTGGACATTGTTCCAATAGCCGTAGCAAACAATCTTCCTATTCACTGATAAGAGAAACAGAGGATTACAAAGGACTTTTCAGATTTATCATGCCTTCTGTAAAATACAAAAGACACATCCATCTAAGGGTCCACCTAAAGGCCAAGAGTCAAACTCAAGACCTTCTGGTTGAAAGTGTGATGCTCTAACCACTTGACCATGCAGTCACAACAAGGGCATGCTTTACTGTTTTGAGATACAGTATCATATGCATATTAAAGGTCTACAGTGTGCAATGTTTACTTTCTGAAACACCATAAATGATACTTTTGGAAGGGAAACAGACCAGTAAGTGAGGTTTCACTATTTTTTAACACAAGAATGGATAATCTTATGCCATGCTGATGACGGGGCTATGTGTGGCTATTGTGAGAAAAACTGTTGTCACTTTTACATGTACATGGACAGGAGTTAATTTTTTTTTAAATTGGTAGAAAACCATCAGAAAATGTTTTTGGTAACAGAGAGTTTGCATGGTATTTACTCTGACATGTTATCCACAATGGTAGTGATTCCACCTACATCTACAGTATCATTGAACAAGTTTCATGTTCAAGGAAAGCGATCAAAGCAAATAGCATAGACCAGAAAGTCCCCGCCTTCTCCCCCACCCCTTCAATTTTGCACTGTAGACTTGCAAGGCTGTTGCCTGTATTAACTATTCATTTTTTATCCATATACCCAATTGCGTCATGATTTTCTAACGATATAAAACCACAAATAAAAACTGACCTTGAGATTTATATCAGGTGTTCATAACCCAAACAATGACTAGGAGACCTCACTGCTGAAAATATGAAGATATATATATCACTCATTTGTACTTTATTAACACATTTTTCGTTGATTTTGGAACATGAAGTACCTATTTGACATGTTTTTTATCCCAAATATCAATAATTTAACAGATTTGTCTTGTAATTTTTAATTTTATTCCAGCATTTTTTAATTTCATTTTTGTGCATAACTTTACTGAATCCTAGCCAATTTTCAAGGTTCAAGATTCATTTGGTAACTAATTTAGCCACTGAACTCCATTCTTGTTATATTTTCATTTTGGAAAAACAAATCAGTCCTTAAGAATCTTTTGAAGGTGGATGCCCAGTATATTAAGGTTAACCTCAAAAATACATCATTTCACTGCTGGATTGGGAAATCAAGGTCAAAGTGTAAATGTCCATTGTTCCAGGTGTGGAATTCTGTAATGCATGTGGCTTGTTAAACTTAAAGGTAAGGAGCAGTCCCCCCAAATTTTATTTGAGGGAAAAGTTAAATGACACAATTTTTGTCTTATTTCTCTTCAAAGTATCTTTCATTACATTTTATGAATCTACTATTGCATATTCAAGGTAAACCAAGCAGTTACTTCTGGTAAATTTCACATTTGAAGAGAAAAAATGTTGTCACATGACTCCCAACAGCCAATCATGAAACTGGAAAGTCTACTACACTACTTCAATTTGGGATGACTGTTCTTGCCCTTTAAGCTATTAAACATACATTTTAGTCAGAAGCTGATGAATCAGGAATGCAGGTGACGTGTAATTAAGTTGACAGATTGTTCCATCATGTACCAGGCAAATACTGAACATGCCAGAAATTGACGGAAATGGTGAAAAATATGCCAATAAAATTTATGGGTACACAAGCTCCTACAGGTATTTGTCTTGCAACAACACAGCCTGTAATTTCCTTTGGCCTTAAACTGAGAAAAAAAAGCACCAGCCAGGCGGTTCAAATGAGCCAGATTTTAACTATTTGCGCTATAATCAGCCGATCTGGCATCCTAGGCCTGGCATGTAATATTAGTTCCATTACCCAAACTTGAAAGAGCTCTAATGTATCAGCAGAAAGAGCAATATCATGAGAGCCTGTAAAGGGGACTGCAGACAAAATTAAACTTTTTACCAGGCACTGCTCAAATACAGCTGTTTTAATAATGATAGACTGTATCAATGCTCTACATTATCACAGTTGGAGTTCATTGGCCACTGGTTCACTGATACTATGTAAAGTACAAAAGAGGTTCAATAGGGGTGGGTGGGTTCAATACCCCTGCACAAAAATCCCAGGGACCCACCTCCATATGTCAAAGACTGTTCAAGCAAATATAAATGTCAGAACTTCCACACAAAAGGAGGGTTTGTTGACCAACTTTTTGTTATGGCATTTCCATATAATGGAAGGCGCTTTATCAAGTAGTCTATATTTGTCTGTATTTTGTATGGATAAGAGATAATAGCAAAGTTCGAGTACACATAAAGCTGAAGCTATGCCAGAACAACTCAAATAAATTGTAAAGATTGTATTGTGGAATTGAAACTGAAAAAGTAAAAGAATCCATGAAAGGTCAGTGACTCTTTGACCAGGCACAGTTGTAAAACTTTCCTGACTTTTGACTATGGATGCTTTGACGTATACTGTCTATGTATGGTGCTAAGATATACTTCATTAAAGTACCAAAGTTTGAATATGCTAGGGCCAGTTGTGCAGCCACGATTGTGTCATGAGGGAGGGGGTGGGGTTCAGTGTCATGGGGGGAGTTTAGGGGCACAACATGAGGAAAAAGTCTGAGGATAGAGAGATAAAGCCGCTATTTTAGATGTGTTTTGCATCACAAGGTTGGGTCACGGGGGGTTCTGACCACCCTTCCGTGGCCACTGAGTAGGACTTGAATTTCAGGGCCATATGATATGCCACAGAGAAGTTGGTTGTTCTTCAAATTTCATCATAAAATGATGATAGTACTCCAGATGGAGTTTTATGGCCCAGTTTCCAAACAATTGGTTCAAGCTGAGCTGGCTAGTTTTCCATTTGTGGCTCACTGGCTTGTTTTCCCTATTCCATTGCATAGAATAACAGACCAAGACTGAGATTTAATGGCCTAAGACTGAGAAGTTGAGACCTTGTACTGTATACGAATCATGCAATAGGTCCTAAATCTCTGACCTCTAAAAACCTACTGCTATTGTTCTTGGTGCTCAGCATAAGCAATGGAGGAGGAAAAACAAGCCAGTGAGCCACAACTGGAAGAAAAGGACGTGGCCGACTGACCTCTAAAAAGTACTACAGTATGTAACTATTGACACCTATTCTTCCTTCAAAATGTCTCCATTACATGTAAAGAACATGTCAAATATCAACAGACAATAGTGTCTGATGTATCCATATTTATCTTAAATGATCTTTGACCTCTAATAAAATAAAACGCATACTTTAATGCCTAGTATTAATTATCATTCGTTGTAGGCTCTGTTCAGGTGCCTTGTAAAATTGATGAAGAATTTGTTCCAGCTCTCTCCAAAATTTTATGTTCCAAGGAAGAATTACTTACAGTACATGCAGGTACATACTGCAGAGTGTTTTCTAATGACATCTCTGACATCTTTATGGTATTTATAAACAAATCTAATGACAGCAGATACATGTGTTACACATTTTAAATCCATAAAAGAAATTGGAGGAAAAGTTTCCTTATATTTAGGGTACTTAGTCTTTGTACATACAGTATGACTGTGTGCACTTATACAGGCTGGATGTGTCCTGATCAGTTTGACAAGCCAGTGTGATGTGAACGAGTAAAATGATTGCAGTGTGCACTAGCTGTTTACTAATTTGCTGAGTAAACTAGTAGATGGCCAGTGCACACTGCAGTTATATGGGTGAAACACTGTTCATTATACTTCATAAACTGCAGGCTTATGATAACAGTAATACTGGGCCTAAATGACTTCAAAACTATTTGACTATAGTCTAAGGCAATAATTTTTCAAATTGTATAATGCTGTGTTGTAACACTACTGTCCATCACAGTGATACCAAGAACAGTAAAATATCAAAACCACAGAGCACAAAATCTTCGGTACGTACAGTACCAAGACCAGCACCTCTAAAAACCGATTTCCAGACCATTTGGTCTGGAGACCTACTGTACTGTTAAACACTGTTACTGTACCCAAGACTACACTTTTTGTGCCACAATTTTTGTTCCACAGTTTAATCCATGTCCCATGTATATTATTATTGTTGACCTAATTTGCTATTTGGCACAATTGGTAGGTTTCAATAATATTGACCCTTTACCGTTGTGCTCCCATCGGGGCATATTTGCGTGCCTCTGGAGTGGGCGGAAAAGCAGACGTAGCCCCCCCACATTCCATAGGCCATTGACCCCGTGACCTTAAACTATTGTCTCTCTCGTTGCTGTGGCTGAATTTTCGGGTAGCTACTCGCAGTTTCGAGCTCCGCGTGAAACAGTAAAGATGGGTGACAGCCGAGCTCTCTGCATGGGTCCAAAAGGACCCAAACAACGGTAAAGGGTTAAAATAAGCCTGTGGAGTGTGTTTACTGCAAAGCTGATGCCACTGTCTCTGCGTGTGTACACGTAACCCTTTAGCTGAGTGGTGCAGGTATTTTAGATTAACCCTTTACCATTGTGCTCCGATGGGGGCATATTTGCACGCCTCGGGAGTGGGCGGAAAAGCGGACGTAGCACGCCCCGCATCGGCTTCCGTAGGCCATTGACCCCGTGACCTTAAACTATTGTCTCTCTCGTTTCTGTGGCCGAATTTTCGGGTAGCTACTCGCAGTATTGAGCTCCGCATGAAACAGTAAAGATGGGTGACAGCCGAGCTCTCCGCATGGGTCCAAAAGGACCCAAACAACGGTAAAGGGTTAAAGAAAAGAAAATACAAGTGAAATCTGAGTAAAAACACCTGGTAAATATTTGGAAAAGTTTACCCCTGAAGTAACCCAAGTAGACTTCCAGGGATTTGTGTTGGTTCACCATTTAAAGTTGAGCATGAATGGTTATAGCAATGAAACACCATTCTACATGCAGATTTAAGATGGAAGTATTTTAGTCCGGCAAGCGCTACTGATATTGAAAGGAGAGGGGAGGGGTGTGGAGCAAGGATTATTAGATTGCAATTTTAAGAGATCAAATGTTTTCTAGATTGGACATTAAGTGGATTTTCAATCCAAACCTAACCCTATCATTAACTAACCCCCAACCCTACCCCGAACCCTCCATCCATTGAATTGTTTAAAAGAGCCTTTGATGTACTGGAAGGTACCCTGCAAGTATGTGGTTATGTCCAATCTAGTGAACCTTCCATCTAATAAAACTTCCACCTGTGGAACATTTGATTTAAGTGGACACTCTGCTGTTACAATCTTTGATCTAGTGAACATTCAATCTAGTTTAACCTTTGACTAAGAGAACCCTCCATATTGTCACAATTTCAGATCTACTGAATCTCAAATCTATTGAACCTGCAACCTCATGAACCTTCGACCAAGTGAGCCTTCAACTAAGTGACCCTTCGACCTAGTGTAGGGGTGGGCAACCTTTTTGACTGGACAGGCCAGACATGGGAAATGAAAAATTGACCAGGGCGCTCTTAACTAGCGATCTGCTGTTGATTTCAAAACTTTAATTCTGAGGACTTTCAAGCAAAATAAATCTTTATGCTTAAAAACCTAATCTCAATATAGTAATGTTGTTAATTGATAAAAGTAATGGGGAAAATAGGTCTACTTTACAGCTTTCAATGATATTACTGGCACTGACAGTTTGCAACTTATTTCTCCATAGCTGTAGAAAGCTGTTCAAGACTTGGGGACTGAACCTTGTTTCGGATCGCTGTCCTGGGGGGAGCGTTAAAACTTTTTGGATATTTGAGGGTCATTAGATGCAACTTGGTGCATCTTTTTAAATAAATTTTAAAGGTAAACTATTGAAAATGGTTGACACTCCTTAGCCCTTTGGAAATCTATTTTGATATTTCAGGGTCCTTAGGTGCAATCCTGTGCATCATTTTGGACAAACTTTTAAAAGTAAATTACTGCAAATTTTTCATTTTTCTTAGCCCTTTGGAAAATTTTTCATACTGGTGGGTACTTAGATGCAATTTGGTGCATTATTTTGGACAAATTTTAAGATAAATTACTGCACGTTTTTGACATTCCCTCGCCCTTTGGAAAAGTTTTTGATATTTGAAGGTCCTTTGATGCAATTTGAAGCATCATTTCTAACAAATTTTAAAGGTAAACTAGTGCAAAGTTTTGACGATTAGCTAATCACAATTAAATAGTGATGATATGCATTTTGAGGAAAGTTATTAGTACCCATATATAGACAAATCTGCTGGCTCATTTGATGTGATGGTGTAAAATAGATTGGTGCTTTTCTCTTCCTTGAGACATCTCGTGGGCATCAATTAAATCACTGGCGGGCTGCATGGGCCCTAGGTGGCCCACTTCTGACCTAGTGAACCTTGGACCAAGTGAATCTTTGACCAAGTGAGCCTTCAACCAAGTGAACCTTTGACCTAGTGAACCTTCAACCAAGTGAACCTTCGACCTAGTGAACCTTCAACCTAGTGAACCTTTGACTAAGTGACTCCTCTTTATTGTCAAAATCTTAGATCTGCTGAATCTTATTCTATTGAACCTTAAACCTAGTGAACCTTTGACCTACTTAAACTTCAACCTAGTGAACCTTTGACAAAGCTCTCGTCCAAATCTTCCATCAATAGTGCTGAACCTCTGAACTAGAGAATTTTCAACCTTATAACAATGAATAATTTATCCCGTATTGCATCGCATTTCCCTACACAAAGTTTACAAATTGCTATTCAAATTCAAAATTGTCTAGCAGGTTTTAAATGTGTTTTAATGACTTTGAGAGGGGCCCCAGAAACAGCCAAACTTGTATGCAAATTTTGAACACTTAAGTATTCCCTGAATAAGAATCTTCTATGGTTGTAAAATGTTCAACTATTATGCAGCGGGCATACAGAAAAAAAAAACCAGGTAGTTATCTTTTAAGAAGCATTTGCCTTTAATATTTGGCAGTGAAGAGGGGGTAGAATTTTTTACCAAAATTTTCTATAGTTGCCTAAGATTATGGCAGCAGAAAAATTCACCATGCTCAAATTTGTTTTTTCCCTGGGTTTTTTCTCCCTACCTGTACATGATGTAATGTTCCTGCCATGTAACGACACTGTATACAGTACCATACCATAATTCTGCCATTAGTCCGCTGCAGTGCAATTAAGCTGAAAACAGTGTACTTTTTCAGTGTGAAAGGCACTGAGAGGCTTACTTGTGGTTCACTGGTTAATTAAGGGGTGACTCTGACCATGGTTCAGTGCTGAAAGGGTGTAAAAATGGTATGATTTAAAGGGAAAATGTAGTCACCCCAATTTAAGTTTGTGCAGTAGTCTGTCCCATTTTCTGATTGGCTCTTGTGGGTCATCATGTCATGTGACAATATTTTTCTCACTAAATCAGGAATTTGAGTATGGAAACACATTGGTACACCTTGAAATAAGCCGTTTGATGTAAGTCCTGAAATTTAATGAATGATATTCAGAAGGAAAATAAGAAGAAATCTGTGGGATATTACTGTTGTTTTAAAATATGTCTGGGAAATGGGTATTGGACTATTTCTCTAAGAGGGGGCGGTAACTTTTACAACTCCAAATCCCCAACCAGGGCATCCACCTAGGCACCCAAGTCTGTCTGATTCAGCAAGGTTTTGGCCAATTGGGGGGAGGGGCTATAGCCTCCCCAACTCCCGGGTGGTATGACCATAGTTTGAGGAGACTGCTTTTGTCCTTCACCCTGAAACTTTGTTCATTACAAGGGCACTGTAGCTTGAACCTCACTCTTCTTTGTTTCTCACAGGTAAAAAATGACATCACCAAAACTTGAATGCAAACTGGAAATTATAATTTAATCAACTCGCAGCAATTATCAAGATCCCTAATGATGGTATACACATGTATGGTTGGATGCTCTAAATTCAAAGTGACCTTCACAGTATTTTGAGAGAACAATAACATAAATACCTAGCAAGCTATTGCCTATAATTTAAACCTTTGAAAATCACAAACCATAAAATCTAAATAAGTTTGGTGCATCAAATTGCTTACCGATCTCAAAGGCATTTTTGCATTGTTATATTTTACTAGTTTTCCATTTTTAATGGTATTTTTTGTCTTGCAACAAATAAGCAAAGTAGTCCAGCTGAGTTATTCATTCATAAGAAGTGATCCCATAGTTACTATAAAGTATTTGATCACAAACACCTGGAATATAAATATATGCAGTTACAAACACCTGCCTGGCCAGGTGTATCCAGCAATTATCTTTTGACCTTTTGTGATTGGTCTGTTGTTCTGTGTATTGATTGCAGAGTTCATACAGGTGCTAACTCAAAATACAACTTTATTACATTACTGCCATAAACCTCTTTATAATGCAGAACTAAGGATTTGCAGAAGAAAGGAAGAGGTCTCATATTAAAGGGGTAATGCAACACCCCATCTTGAAGTAGTGTAGTAGACTCAGACTGTGATTGGTTCTGAAACATCATGTGACAATATTTTTCTCCTCAAGTGAGACATTTACTTCTGCTTGGTTTACTGTACCTTAAATATGCAATATTGAAGTCCTGAAATATGAATGATACTTTGAAGAGAAATAATTAGAAAATTGTGAGATTTACCTGAAGGTTCAAAAATAAGTTTGGGGTGACTGCTCTTGCCCTTTAATGAGGCATACTGATAACTTCCCAACTGTGTTGAAGGTTACTACCACATGACAAAGCTTTTGTAATATTACTATGGTACCATAAATAATTAGTCAAATTTCTCTTTCAAAGGTAAAAATTTTTGTTTGGCATTCTCCCTTGAAATGTTTTTGTGTTTTATTTGAAAAAGTGTCTGGTCACAAATTTTGAAAAAGTTATTAATTTCTCATTGGTGAAGTTAGTTTAGTTTGGTATTAGTTAGGAAGATGAGGTTTAATGACACACCAACACAAACGTGTTATATTGTGTCACCAAGTTAGACAAAGCAACAATGTTGAGGTAAAACTACATAAAAAAGAAAAAGTAAGATCTAGAACAGGTGGTCAATTTTTACTAAAAGGATAGCAAGTGGGAGCCATGTCAGAAATTTTTATAAAGTCTGCTTTCTTTGAGGAAGCCAAGAATAAGGGAAGAATCGGTTTGTTCGAAGTTTTTACTGTAGGTACTCATTGGTGATACAATTATTTGTATGACTGTAGAACATGGGGGTTATTGTACATTCAACCATTTATCAAGTGAATGTGAAAAAAACTTTTAAATTTGATAAACCTTGGTAAATTATGCTCAAAGGTCTGATTCTCTCCTGCCCCCCCCCCCCCCTTTAGTGTAATTTTGCAGTAGAGCACAGAAATTTTCAATTGTCACAGCTCTTTGATTGACACCTAGTTCAAAAATGCAGACTACCAAAGCTCTTATTACACACAATCAACTGTACTGAGAGTGCTTTGATTCCAATTGGGGACATGTACAGTATGCTGTGCCCCTGTACTCAGGGTGGTTTGGGGGTTAGAATCCCCCATGACCCAACCTTGCAATGCAAAAAACACCTAAAATAATGTTTTTTTCTCTCTAGCCTTTTCCTTCCTGTTGTGCCCCCCCCCCCCCCCCCCAAGACACAATCCTGACTATGTGTCTGGCCCTGACTGAACAGTAATACATTGTATAGCAAACTTGAAACAATCCACACAAAGTAAGAAAGATTAAAGCAAAGAGTAACAAAAATGCAAGTAACATATTGGCAATGTTAGTTTACAACTTAATATGATATCAAAGAAAGAAAACATGTGAGAGTTGTGTGCCTTATATATCTGAAATGTGTGAATGTTGACAAGTAAGACCGTGTTACTACAGCAGGAGAGAGATAGAACAATGCCAATCACAAAGTCCATTTTAGGTTATTCTACTGTACCCTGTGCATTAGTATACAAATGTTTATTATGAGAGATAGAATTTTAAAACTGGAAAGACTGAATGGTTTATTAAATGGGGCAAAGCAGAATTAAAAACAGCATTCAGTTCTTCAATTAATCAATATTCAAAATTTATCACACGAATGGAAACCATGTTTTCTATTCAGTTACCTTACTTTCTTCAGATTTTGGCCACTAGATTATGCTGGGGGGAATTGTTTAAATGTTGTACTAACAGAATATTATTTTTGCTCATTAACATGAAGATATTGCACTGTAAATAAAATTAAGTATGTAGTAATGCATAGCGGGGATGTAGCTAGCCAAATTTGAGTGCCTGGTAATTGTCTGATCTGGGAAAAGCACCTCACCCTACCCCATGACATCTACCTCATATTTCAGCCATTTAAAATTTTTCATTTTTTACCTCATTTTACTTTAGGGAGTGAATTTGGGACTAGTTTTAGGTCTAATCAGGAAGATTTGTGGTGGGTGGGGAGATGTGTATTTGCCTGGATTACTGGTTGGGAATACGGAATGCTGGGTGTCACCACCCACTGTAGCTACGTCCCTGATGCATAGGCTTTACTGATTTAAAGAAGAGGAAAAAGTTGTAAATATTAGAATGGGACACTGAAGTCAAAAATTTCTGTTTGGCAAAAGTATACTCAAAATACATATTTGGATAATGTTGTTTAAAAGTAGTAGGTATTTAATTTCTGTGCACTAAGTCTAACATGCAGATACCTGTACATTGCAATTTTTTGCTTTGTTCATATGTACTACATGATGCAAACACTGGATAAAAAAGGATGAAAAAAAAAAAATTTTTGTCACAAACTATAATTATATACAGTTATGATGGGTGTGTGATATGATTGTGGCTTTATACATACATTTATACATATAACCATGGGTTCCAAGAGTTAGTGCCAAGCAATGCAATGCAAGAATGGTGTTAGTGGAGGAGGCTGATACCTCACCACTTTGGGGAATTTTTCAGGTTTGTCATGGAGTCTTAATTTATACAATAATGTGTAAACAAAAAACCTTCCGTTGCCCCAACAGTATGCCTGATTTTGTTCATCTGAAGCACGTTTCTTCAATTAAGAGCCAAAAGTCTCTTCAATACCCCAATTTTTCTGATAACCTTTCCCCAAAATCCAAATTGTTTCAAGTTCCTTCTAAACACTCTCAAATTTTCACTTTTTTTCCATCAAACTTTGTGCACCCAAACTTTTTCCTTACTCCCCTTTTGGACAACTCATTGGCTTTGTCTGGACTTCAGCTTTTTTACCATCCCCCATATTGTCCCACTGCTAGAGGCAAGAAGTGAGGTTAGTTGAGGCACAGAAAAGATACTTTTAGACAGTAAGAAGCAAAAAAATAAAAAACAAAACAAAGACTATTCATTATCTCATTTAATTAATTACAAGACTGAAAAAAAGAGGTTATGGGAACCCATTTTGGACCAAGATTCAAAATGAAAATACTGAACAGTTTACTACTATAAATATTTAACAACTCTTTCAGCTGCAAAGATGCAATAAGAAGAAAATAATTTGATAATTCAAAATGGTAGCCAAGGACTGTTGAAACAGGGTTTGCTCTACAGTCCTCTCTTTCACTGATCAGGAGGTCTGAAGTTCGATTTCTGGCCGGATTATACTGTACCAAGCCTTTAAAAATGGTACCTACTGCCATTGTGCTTGGTTCTCAGCATGAGCCATGGAGTAGCAGGGAATAATTTATCCAGTATTGCATCGCAATTTGCTCACAAACAGGCCAAGTTGCTACACAAATGAGAAATTGCGTAGCAATATTTTGTGTGCATAACCCTAACATTTTCACAAACAATGTGTGAAAGATCTCAAAAATCTTCAAAACTGCTATGCAAAATTTGAAAGCAAAATTATTCCTTGAGTAGGGAAAACAAGCCAGTGAGCCACAACTGAAAAAATGCTGTGGCCTGCCTGACTTACATGTACACCAATTGGTTTGAAAAAGAGTCATAAAACCTCATTTAACTAACTGATTTGACATAACTTTCAACCTGATGACTTCTCCAATGATAATTTCTACCATGATGTACAGTACAATCTTCAGACAACACCAAACTGGAAAATTTGGACTGAGTAACTAGGGTAGACATTGGCTGGGAAATAGCACTGAGGTAGTTATGTAGGAAAGCTGAGTCAGGGTAAGTTGTCCAGGTGAGGGGATGGAATCAAACAATAGTCAGTAGATTGAAAGGTGGCTTAGAGTTAACACTAGTACCATTGCTAAATTTGTATATACAATGTACAACATGGCATTTACTGTAGGAGGGTCTTTAATAGGCATCGTTTTGTCAATGGCATTTCACTGAGAACAAAAAATAATGTCACCACACTCTACCCATTCCTTACAACTGCTTTTTGGAAAATTGTCTATTCCCAATAATTTGGAATCTTTTACTCACCTGGATCAAATGTATCTCTCAAATATACAGCAAGGAACACTCCAAACACTGTCAAAACTAGAATCATCTTTTTAAAGAATGCCATCTTGAAAATTGCCTTGATTTTCAAGACTTTTGTGTAAGAAAGAGACTTCTTCCTGTAAAAGTTTAAAAGACAAAAGAAATGTTCTCATGGTTGGCCAAATTGTCTTGTCTGTATTTTATATTATTTACTTTTTTATTTTTCATCTTGTATTTAGTTCATTTTGACCACCTTTTTTTATTTTTAATTTTTGGGGGCTGCAACCTTGTAGTAAATTTTGACCCTGCTAATATACTGCCCCGTTAGATGCTTGACTATACATTGCAAAATGATCTGATCTATGTGGCTGGTGCTTACTCTACCTTCCAATTACATTTTGTCACATTAAAGGAGAGAAAAATGCAATATTTGAATGAATTTCAGTTTTAAATGTTCTACATTTTTATACACTTCTTGAATACCAAATTCCTCCTATTAGGAAGTTTACTACTGAAAAAAAGTGATTGTATCTTGAGTCAGCCAATATTGAGTCTGTCACTCAGATGGCACTGGCGCTCCGTACTAGTACTGGCTGTCAAACGCTATACATATAAAACATGGAAAGGCAGGAACCTTTCAGCTTTAGACCTGACTCAAAAATCTTGGATGATTATGAGAACAAAATAGGCATAGGCCCTAGTATTATTACAGACTGACAATGAAGCATAACATTAGGTCTAGCTAATGTAGTTACAGTTGTAATAAGATGATGAGTAACAACTGTAGTCCTGCCCTAGGCCTACGCTCCTTGTGCAACTAGTCTAGCCTAACCCTCTGAAAAATAGGTCTTGCCTAGCTAGGCCTAAAATAGTAATAATATGCAGTTTCTCTGTCTTCATTTGTAACCTAGCCTAGGCTAGGCTATGAAACGTTAACATTAGGCCTTGCTCACGGACTCGGCCTAGTATTTATTTAATAGTAAATGCAGTGAGACTACGCTACAGGCTAGAACTAAGGCCTAGGCATAGGTTAGGCTACAAGTTAATTTCAATGACACCAACGATCAACGTTACAAAACTAAATAACAAAATCCATTCTCACTTTGGTATGAAGTTGACAGCAAAACCCCTCCGAACCTACGATTGCGTTCTAGCCTCAACCATGTGTAGCACACATAGGTTATGCCAACAACAGTTCAACGACTTGTGCAGGTTGATCTTAAAAATTGTGTAAACACTCACACTCTGCCTTTAGTATGTACGAGTGTAACTCACTAAGGCCATTAATTCGCGACTGAGTTTGTTGACCGTAAGCACCGTGCACCGCGTTCCAAATTTTAGGTCGATTGAATCAGGTGCCTCGATCAGCTGACAGCGTTGTTAAAGGGGTTGTGCAGTTAAGGCAGTCATTCGTCACCTTAAACTACACTTTCAGTATACATATATCAAAACTCTCAGTTGGTACAGCTCTTTGATTGGCTTCACATTCAGACAATGCATCATAGCTGAATTACACAGCATGGGCACTGAGAGTGTCTTGATTACACATTATGGACTTGTATGGCCACTGGGACAAGCCATGAAGCAATAAACAAGGATTGTGTCTGGATAAAGATGAGTTTTAGATAAATGTGGGAGGGGCTAGAAGTAGTATTGGGAAATTATGGGAAGTTTGTAATCTTTCTATTTTTATTGGATAGAAATGAATTATTTAATAGGATTTCAGTTTCTTCATAGTTCTTGCGATGTATATCATTATATCCTATTTGAGGTTCTCGATGGTATGCATTCCGTGCTACAGTGGTGCAAGAGGGGGCATTTCATCCTTGCCCCATCAATTGCCTACTCCTTCACGTTAGATCAGTAAGGGGTCAGGTGAATGGAAAAAGTAAGTAATAAATTGCTCCTGAGATTTAATTTTTTTTCCAGACATGTGATAACATTTCAAAGCTTGCCAGGGTTTCGACCAAGTGGACTCACCCGCAGGAACGGGTGCTTCTGGCTATGTTTCGTGCTGTACCCCAAAACTGTTGCCTCATCATTCTTCTATGATTTTCATTTACCCCAAACCAATTTTGAAATTCTGGCGCCGCCTCTGACAATGTGTGAACTAATAAAATGTGCATAACTCCTCGTTACTGAAAAAGGCGAAATGGCCGCCATTTTGAACAATTTCATGGCCACACCAAGTCACCAACATTTTATTTGATGGCATACATTTTGAAACTGATAGCTGAAAACCTTGAGTACCATTAAACAGAAGTGGGTAAGAACGTCTAAGGCAAAGAGGACAGCGAAATACACAGGCTCATTATCTGCATAATTTATTTCCCATTTGTACAGTTAGTCCATAGAAGAAACATTTTTAGTAACTGCTGAAACTGTGGGTCTAAACCTTTTAATGGTCAAAACTCATGAATTATGTGTGCTATCTGTCAGAGTTTTGCCGGTATTGCATTTATTATTTAGGAGCAAACCTGTGGAGAAAATGATATGAAGCAATGAAAACTATGATAAGATATTGAGATACCTTTATATTAAAATGTCGATTCTTTTTTGTAAAAAATAGCAAAAATCATGTTTTTTTTTTATTTTTAGACATCTATGTGATTGCAAATCCCCTATAACTGTATATCACTGGAAAAACAATCTAACCAGCTTTCATATGACACCTCGTTTAGCAGTATGTGACACTCCGACAGGAAGACAGCTTCTTAACCCTTTACCGTTGTTTGGGTCCTTTTGGACCCATGCGGAGAGCTCGGCTGTCACCCATCTTTACTGTTTCACGCGGAGCTCGAAACTGCGAGTAGCTACCCGAAAATTCGGCCACAACAACGAGGGAGACAATAGTTTAAGGTCACGGGGTCAACGGCCTACGGAAGCCGATGCGGGGCGGGCTACGTCCGCTTTTCCGCCCACTCCCGAGGCGCGCAGATATGCCCCGATCGGAGCACAACGGTAAAGGGTTAAACATGAGAATCCAAAATGGCGGCCATTTTGGACTTCATGGCAATGCTCACCACTTTTTTAAAGACAGATTTTCAGGTTATGACAGACTGAAAGGGAAACACAGTGGATAAGAGTTTCTGAGGGACAGCTGGGGCCAGACAAGTACAAAGGGTCATAGAATACACGGTTAATAGCCAATTTGTACAGTAAGTCAATGGAAGAACACGTTTTGGGTAAATTCTGAAATCGAGGGTTGGAATGTTTGGACGGTCATAACTCATGAATTAGATATGCTATCCATCTGCGTTTTGCAGGTCTTAAACATATTACATAAGAGCTAATTTGTGGAAAAAATCAAATGCATCTATGAAAGCTATCATGAGATACTGAAGTGAACATTTTATTAAAATTTCAATTTTCCGTAAAAATTTGCAAAAAAATCACACTTTTTGCTATTTTTAGGCATTCATATTACACCGAACCCCCTAAAATTATACATCACTAGAGAGCAAATTTTATCAGCTTTCATATGACACCTTCTTTGGGGGTATGTGACCTTCTGACAGAGAAACAGCTCCTTAAACCTGAAAATCCAAAATGGCGGCCATTTTGGCGGCCATTTTGGATTTCCTGGCCACACCCACCACTTGTGTAATGGCAAACAAGCAGAATATGATGCCCCAGGATCCCACCTAACAGAAAAACACAGTGAATAATTGTGGCTAAGGGGGTGGGGGATGATTTCGATTATTGGCCCATAGACTAAAGCCTCACAAGGCCTACCTAATGCGCGTCAACATTTATTGGTTTCTATTGTTGTTTTTATATCCTAGTCGATCGGCATGGGACCCAGAGGACCGACCGTTTTTTCGGGGCCACGCTTTTTTTAAGGGGGAATGGGCCTTGATTGCAGGCCCAGGGGGTCTAATGGGAAGGGTTCCCTAATCCCCTTTCCTCCTTTGAGAGCCACGGAGAGGAAGCCCTCCTCTTGACTGAGAATGTAATCTAGAACAACAAACTTCGTAGATGCGCACTGTTTAACAAGGTGTTTCTTGATTGGTTGTTGCCATTGTATTGCATCGATTGTATTCTTTGTTAGGGTTAAGGATTAGGTTAGGGAATAGGGATTAGGCTATCGTTAGCCAGTACGGAAATTTCTTGTTAAACAGTGCGCATCGTCCCAACTTCGTCGTTCTTTTTAGAAAAAAAAATATTTCAAAATCAAAAGCTTTCATTGAAAATTTGGTATTCTGTGAAAGACAGTTTAATTCCTAGCAACATTCCTTGCAATATCAAGAGCTTTCTCAAACCTCATCGCTCTCAAACGCACTGTTTAACAAGAAATTTCCTTACTGGGTAACGATAGCCTAATCCCTATTCCCTAACCTAATCCTTAACCCCAATAAGTGGTACAGTGGTAATGAACTGCGTCTTCCAGTCATGAGGTCGTGAGTTCAAGTCCCAGCTCCGACATCAAAATTGTCGTCTAGTTTTCTGGGTTGTAGTTAATCTGCTATCCCTTAATCATAGACGTTAAATTGTGAGTTTGTCTCACGAGACTGGCGTTGCCAGCTTGGCGTTAGTACCCCTTCATCGGGGCGTTGCCGAGTTCCCGCAAGGGAGGATCAAATAACAAACCCCTACCAAATTTGAAATACAACTTTATTGCAACTAAAATGTATTCTCTTTATCCGTGGGCAATTCCCGAATGGAATTTGCTTGATTTGGACACTCGCAATGCCCATGATGTTAATTCTTTCAAGAAAATAATTAGACTGTTTGGACAATAAGGCAATCTCTTCTAAAGCCCATTTTGAATTAGCGACCTGCTCCGATCCTGACACGTACGCGACAACTATCATTATGGTGTTTGTACGTATTTAACGGACAGATGACAAATGCAGATAAAAATATCAATATAGCTGCCGGTGTCTCTTGATGAAGTGGTGCCACATTATGTTAAATATCCGATTGTATCATTCCAGAGCTCCGATTTATGAGCGAGCAATAATCATTGGCGTAGCTAGAATTTTTTCGTGGGGAAGGGGGGAATATGGAGGTTGTACACTATTGTAGGGGGTTGGAGTTTACTATCTAAGCGTAGCGCCACCACCAGTTGGCGCGGAGCGTAAAAAGAGGATTTTGGATTTTAACACCCTCCAGATGGCTGGAAATGGCATTTGCAAGGTTTAATCGTCCTTAATTCTGGTGAGAAAAATTCTGTGATTTTTCTTAGATTCAAACGCACTTTTGAAATCTGATAAGCTCAGTTTATTACTCCACTGGGATTGCAAATCCGGAATTCTGCTGTATTTTGCAAACAGCTGTTCCAGTGCTCAGTGGCGGTTCCAGGAATTTTCAGTGGGGGGGTCTGCATGTAGTTGGGTATCAAGTGTACACTGAGCGAAGCGCCACCATATAGGTATGTATGTTGTTTAGTTTCTGATGCCTATAAGAATTCAGGAAATGGATAATGGGGGTGGTAGGCATGTATCCAAATTTTAACATATTTTTTAAGTGTGATAACCACTGTACTAAGGGCGTAATTTGCAGCGCGCGGAGCGCGCTGAAATTTTCGCCAATATCAAATATTTGAAAATACGGAGCTTGTGTTGCAGAAAAGTTTGGATGCTGGGTTTCCTGGAAGGAAATTTGAACAGTTGGGGAATTTGCATTTTCTATCGGCAAATCTGAGGTTGGGCGGCGACCAAAGATCGTTGTTGCTACATAATGTTATCCAACGCCTACATAATGAGGCTCTCCGACAAAAAATTTTTTGAGCTTAAATTGGAGAAAATATGGAATTTTATGAAAGAAAATTTATGAAAATAGCACTGTATATGGTTAACTGTGTCACTTGATGATCTGGTGTCACAAGTGTAGCAAATTTCCGATTTTTTCACTTCCAGAGCTCGGAAATGTTTACCAAAGTGAAGGTATGAGGGAACACTTCTGTTAAGGAAATGCAATGCGCGCTGAAAATTTTGCTTCCTTGAATCAAATAATGATGAATATGGAGCTTTTAGAGAAAATTGATTGGGAATTTCGTAATTTCATGAGTTGTCAAAACCACATAGTAGACTGGTCTCACAATTGGCAAATTTCCGAATTCATTTCAGAGCCCCCTGCCCTCCTGGGTTTCTAAGAAAAGGGGGCGAGATGCAACATGGTGCTATATGTTTCAATATTTTAAGCCACTATGAAACTACCAAGCTTTCAAAAAAAAGTTCTTGAAAGTGTGGGTAATCATTACTTCAACGGACTATACGATGTGAATTAAATACCGGGTGTACTCTGTTAGCCCAACCGTCACACGGTTTTAGGCTATGTCATGTGTAAACTGTAGGTAGTATCATGTAGTACGGTGTACCCTCCTTGACCTTTAACAGGAACGCCATCTTGTTATTTACGAACAACTCTCCCTCCCTCTTAACCTAGATTCCCAAGGCCCATCCTGTTTCCGGTGTTGCCGGTGAACGTGACAAACTACCCCGCCCTAGTTCCACGTGTATGCTGTCTACCATATTTTCAAGGTGTGGCCAATTTCACCCTCTACAGCCTCCCCAGACATGACAGCTCCGAGCCTTCAAGTTTTGGTGGCACTCAACACACTGGTGCAGCAGACCTCGGACGACGAGCACCTGCCTCAATCTGTATATAGTTAAGTTTTAAAAGTTCTTTTTTGTCGGCTGTTAATCGAACGGAATAAAACCGCCAATCGTCTTGAATCAGAACTAAATCTTCTTCTCATCTGTTTATTCATATCTAAACTCGTATTGCATACACACTCTGCAACATCCCGGTACAAGCCTTGGTATCAACGATTGCCCATTATTCGACAGTAGTCGTAGCCCCACGTATTAACGTAGACACACATGCGATGTCACAAACAGCGTTACCAACGGCCGTTGGCGGAAAACGCTGGATTTAGATATCTTTATTGCGCAATGTGTTGACAAAACGGGTTAACCAAATGATACGGAAGATAGATACATTATGATTTACATTTTTCATTTTTTTGAAGAATATGACACAAAATACGGTACCGGTAATCAAATAATGTAACAACTATCACTGTATTTTTAAAAAGTAATTAGGCCTAGATTACAATTAGACTGGCTGTCTATACAATTTTTTACCATCCCGGTGGGGGGGGGGGTGGTATGCATACCCCCATCCCCCTCTGGATCCGCCACTGCCAGTGCACGCCTGTGCAAGGTATTTCCAGACGCGTAGGGTAGCATTTCAGTATGGGGCAGAAGATTTTTTCATGAAAAATGTAATTCTGCCCGTAAGACATCAAAGCGGAGCGCCACCACTGGTTGGCGCGGAGCACCTAGAAAATTTGAAAATTCGTGCCTCTCAGACAGTCGAAAATAACATTTCCCAGGCTTATAAAAGGGATCCAAATATTCGATATTTTAAGTTTCAATTGCAGATAAAAGTTCACTTCAAACTAAAATTCAAAAATTCAGCCAGAGAGACGAAGCGGAGGGCCACCATTGGTTGGCCCGAAGCGTAGAGAAAATTTTGAAATATCTGACCCCTCAGACAGTTGAAAATGGTATTTCCCGGGATTATAGGGGGATCTAAAAGGTCGCTATTTTCAGTTTCCTTTTGCAAAATAGTCACTTAAAACTTAAATTCTGCTATGAAGTGGTCTAAGTGGTGCACCACCATAAGTTGGGGCGGAAAGTGCAAGAAATTTTGAAAAATCCTTCCCTTCAGACAGTCAAAAATGTCATTTCGTATGCTCGTATAGAAGGTGTACGCATTCGCTTTTTCGAGGTTCCGTTTTCAAAAACTGTTCACTTGAAACTAAAATTCTGCTGGGAAGACTATCTACGCGGAGCGCCACCATTAGTTGGCCTGGAATGAACAGAAAACTTTGAAAAATCGGACCCCCGAGACAAGCGATACTTACATTTCTCAGGCTTATAGAGGGATCTAAGCAGTTGCTATTTGATCAGAAAAACTATATATGACTAATATGATTTTACTTTTGAAAAATTAAAACATTACAAGGTGTGTTTAAATGAATTTTGAAGCAGACTTATGGGAAGACATTCTCACACTGCATCATTAAAGTATCTAAAAACAAATTACCGGTGCCCGATTTTCATAACCATTGCCCGTATTTGGCTCTAGAGCAGGATAGATGGCAAACTTTTGGGCACCTGAACACCCTACTGTCTGTCCGTTGAATTAATTTGGCAATTGAAAACGTCACAGCATTTTTTAATCTTTGCCCGAATATCTGACCATTTCGGGTAATTTTTGCAAGACTACAGTAAGCTTGTGGGGATGATGAAAAACTTTTTTTCATATTCTACCCAAATAGGTCGCAGATCTTTGTTATTTTCCATGAAAATTTTACTTTAAATGCAGCGTTCTCTGTTTTTCGGCAAAGATTTGAAGCTGATAATCGGACATTTCGGGTATTGTGTTTTGATTATCTGTGACGTAAAAGTCACGATTAACACATTTTGGACTGCCCGAAGGTGAAGCGAATTTTTAAAACCTTGACTTGGTTTTTCATGAAAATTAATTGCGACTATATGGCGTTCCTTTCAATTTTCTGGCATATCTTTTTTAAGGTTTTGGCCACCTACAGGAATTTGCTGAAAAAACACCCCATTTTTTTCAAAATTTAAGGGTTATCCGAATTTTATTCCAAAATCCTGCCCGAATTAAGATTTTACAGAAATTTGGAGCAGTCTTCCCCCTTCCCCGTCTCGTACGCCACTGAGAATGTCCACTCCACCCAAGAGCTAAGTGACGTCCTAGTTGTGAGGTAATAGTGGTATGGTAAGGCTGCGACCCTTGAGACTGCTTTGACCCAATATAGGTTTGGTAGTTGCACTGGCAGACAGGCCAATGACTGGCAGCAATGGCCGTGCAAAGCGCAAATTCCTTCCAACCATATTTGACTCAAATATTCAACCCACCACACCAAGTCTGATTTTGGAACAAATTTTTGCATTCCTAGGAATTGAACAAAACCCTACAGGAGATAGAAACAGGCCAGATGCTAGGAGCGGACTTTAAACCACACCAAGGTTAGGCAAGTTCAGGTACTCTAAATCTGCTGGAAAATTATCCATCCAGAATCTCGACGAGTAAGAAGTCAAGAGATTCCGAAGATATGAAGCTTGTCACAGTCTACCTGAATTTATTCTGAAATTTATAGGGCGGCACAATAGCAGAATCATTTCAGATTCTATCTATTCCAAGAGTATCTATGTCATAGCAGGGAGGTGTGATTAGTTACACCTCCCTGGTCATAGTAGCTGGGTAGCCCGGATTATCATCGGCCAGCATGAATATAATTTTTTGCCCAGGTCGCCAGTGGGGGAGGGTTACTGGGGGGGGGGGTCTGGGCGATTCAGTGGGGGATCCACCCGCTTAATCCCCCCGTAGCTACGCCACTGGCAATAATGCATTTTATATTGCATTTTTGAAATTGTGCCTTTTTGAGATTTGAAAAAAAAAACGGTTTTCTGACCCGGAAAGTGGGGGCGGAGGGCAAGCATGCTTCCGCCTCCTTGTTTTGAAGTGTCGCCCCAGCCTCCCGCTTGTACGTCTATGCTGCATGGCGTCGACCATCCAGCGAATTTAATGAGACCGGCCAGAAATCAGTCACGCAGCCACAGAGGCCGAGAGAACCCCCCCCCCCCCCTCCAAAAAAAAGTAAGAAGGTATTGTAATAAGATGGTTAGGTTACTAGTTAGATGGATTTACTGTCTAATACCCAACCAATTAGTTCAAGTCAAGCCGATAACGGCCTTTTTCCAGTTGTGGCTCACTGGCTTGTTTTCCCTACTCCATTTCTTATGCTGAGCACAATTTCAGTAAGTTCCTTTTTTAAGGAACTGGAATTTTTTTCATCTTGATACAGAGCAAAGGTTGAAATGTAGAGTGACACAATATTTACAAATATTCACAGTAAATAAATTAACTTTACGCATTTAACACTCATTAATATACCATACCTGAAATTACATTTAGATACCAATTACCGCAGTTTTCCGGAAGAAAGACCTTATTTAACATATTGCCACCATTTTGAATTAAACAAATTTAAAATAAATTTTGTCATCACACAGAGAAACAAAGGAACATTTCCCTGTTTAGACTTTCTCAAATTTAGCTCTGGGTTCACGGTATAGATCAGCCCTAACTCTCTGTTTAACATAATTAATTATCAAAACTTCATTTCTTCATTGGAATGTGAAGTACGTAAGTTCCGTTTTTGAAGTAACGGCTAGACCCACTGCATGGTCAAAAGGGTAAGAGCATTCGACTTCTAGCAGAAAGGTCTGCAAAAGTTGTGGAATTCGACTCCTAGATGGGTCATACCAAAGATTTTAAAAGTGGAAACTCCTGAAATTGTGCTTCGGGATAAGCATAAGTGATGGAGTAAGGGAAGCAAGCCAGTGTCCCGGGACTGGCAAAAAATTAGCAGTCCTACTTTTGAATTCGTTTCGTTTCGTTTATTTTGTTTTTCTACATCATCAAAATGTATGGATACACAAACGTAATGAATACAGTACATACATAACACTGAAGTAGATGGAAGTAAAACTAAAAAAACCTGAGGGGCTTGTCGAGAGTTCTACTCCCCAAAACAACAAAAGCAAGTTACCTAAAGTAGTTGTGTAGCAAACACAAATAAGCAAAAACAAAAAGAAAAAAGGACAGAAAATTCAAAAAACTAAAGGGAAAGGAAATGAATAAGAATACAAGACCAGAACTAACCCTTACAAAAACCCCTCTTAACAACCCGGCCCCCTCCCACCCATGAAAGCCCTAGGCTTCCCACAAACAAAATGCGCGTAGTGACAAAAACATGTATGATGCATGCACTTGAACAGTATGAAAAGTCAACGATGAAGTTTTAACCTTATAAAAAATGATGAAGACAACTGAAGAACAAGTACAAAGCTATGTAGTACAGGGTGAAACCTCTTCGAAGAGAATTTATACTTTGCCTCTTAATTAATGAATTAGGTAATGAGTTCCACAGTTTTATAGCTTTGTAGCTTAGGGTCAACTGTGAGGATGAGGTACGGGTAACAATAGTATGCAAGAGAATATGGGTGGCCAAAAGGGAAAAAAACAAATGGAAAAATATTCATTTTAATTTTATAAATAAATTTTAAAGGTAAAAAATATTCATAGTGAGAAATTCAAAAATAAAATAAGCAATGAATACATTTACAAAGCGAGCAATAAATATAACGTCCCCAAAACAAATTTAAAAAACACTAAAAAAGTTATAATTAATCTTAAAATTAACACATTACCGGTTTATCTAAATGAAAAATGAAATGTCAAATTGCCCCACAATAAATAAAAAACGGGAAACAAATAAAAAGAAATAAATAAAAACGAAAATAGAAACGCAATTGTGTGATTTTGTTTTATCTTGTGTCTTCATTTTATTCCCTGTTATTTTTTTCATTTATTTTGGTTCCTTAATAGATGTTTAAAATCATCTTTTTGCCCTTTTGGCGCACTATAGGTGGCCAAAAGGGCAAAAAGGACGATTTGCGAAAAAGACAAACTGCGAAAAAGACGACTCGTGCAAAAAATGAGGGCGTCCTGAGATTGATGAATTCAGAGCACCTATCTCTATAAATATGCTTGGAAAGCGCATTACATATCAAAACCCGCACAACCAGTTAAAGCCACCGCGAAGACTTGCTTGCACTGCAGTCATACACTCCTTTTGTTGAGGAGCATGTAGCAAGGCAGTACGCACATCGGTGGGCAGTCTGAGTCGATCAGGGAGGTGTTATTAGCTAATAACACCTCCATGGTGTGATAACGTTTTCTCTCGGCAACCAAACAATCAGTCATGAGGTTGGGGAAGGGAATCATATGAAAGTGTGGGTGACTATTTCACCATTTGTGGTGGAAGGGGAAACGGCGTCGTCAGAATTTTCGTCACGGGGGGGGGGGGGGGTAAATTTTGTGATAGCTGGCATGAGGGAGGGGTCTAAGGGGACGGAGATAAGCATAAGGGGTCTTCCCCTCTCTTTTGGAAATTGTTTTAAAAACTGAATGCCCGCAGATGCTATTTGTAACAGAAAGTGAGGATTGCTAGGTTAGTTTTCTTCTAAAAATTTCGTTTTCCTGGGCAATAATTGCTGTGTGTTCCATCATTTTTGGAAAAGTGAGAGTGCTTTTTGGAGATGTCCCCTCCCAAAAGTGAGGGTATCCCACGTCCCTCCCGCCAAGGATCCACGCCCTTCAACTGGATGTTCGGGTTTGGATATCTAATGCGCTTTCCAAGCATAATTATAGAGATAGGTGCTCTGAATCCATCAATCTCAGGACGCCCTCATTTTTTGCACGAATCGTCTTTTTCGCAGTTTGCCTTTTTCGCAAATTGTCTTTTTCGCAAATTGTCTTTTTGCCCTTTTGGCCACATATAGCGCGCCAAAAGGGCAAAAAGACGATTTTAAATAACTATTAAGGAAACCATATAAATTTAAAAAAAAGATAACAGGGAATAAAATGAAAACACAAGATAAAACAAAATCACAAAATTGCGTTTCTATTTGCGTATTTATTTTATTTCTTTTTATATGTTTCCCATTTTTTACTTACTGGGGGGCTATTGGGGGATATTTCATTTGGATATAAAGGTTATGTGTTACTTTTAAGATTAATTATTACTACTTTTAGTGTTTTTAAATTTGTTTTGGGGACGGAATACGTATTGCTCATTTTAATGTCTCATTTTAATGTAATCATTGCTTATTATATTTTTAAATTTCTCACTTAGAATATTTTTAACCTTAACAGTTTATTTTTGAAATTGAAAAGAATATTTTGCCATTTGTCTTTTTTGCCCTTTTGGCCGCCCATAGGAGAAGAGATTGACGAGTAAAATAGTTGTGGACTGAAGAATTTTTGGTGAAGAATTCTGAAAATGATTTCGGTAAAAGGCTGTGCATGAAACGATAGGTGAAAGAAGCAATGTTGAGGTTGATCATATCGAACAGTTTCAACAGATTAAGAGACTTATACAACTCGCTGGTGTGGTCACGGGGTCCGGACAAAGAAATATAACGAACAACTCTCTTTTGCAAAAGCCTTGTGAAGGTAGGAGCACTGGCGGCGGAAGCGGGGGGGGGGGGACACGTCCCCCCTAAATCTAAATTTCTTAGCCAGGGGATGTCCCCCCCTAAAATTCTTAGCGAGGGGGCGTCCCCCCAAAAAAATCAGAGAAGAAGTAAAAGAAACTTGGAAGCCTTGAACCAATTCAAAGTTGAGATTATAGTTAACCCACCACCGAACAGAGCAGCCAAAATTGACTTAGCCTATGTTCTGCCATTGTACTGGTCTGCAAGAAAAATGAGAAATAAAAGCTGTTCATTGTACTGAACTTGCATCTATCCTGTCATTTCTGTGTCTCATTTAATTCAGAGAGTATAGGCTGATTTCCAAAATAAAATGGTAAAAAGCCATACTCATAATTAAATAAGCCTAGTTTAATTGTACTGGCTAAGGTTCAGTCAGCAAAAGAGAGAGGAACTGCATTCACAAGCAGTGTTCATAAGACGGCTATCACAGCAGTTTCCATTTATGAGATTCTACTGTGACCGTTCCCATAGGCGTAAATTGCGCCGGGGAGGGGGATAATGCGATACATCCCCCCGATATTTGACTTGGGAATGACCTATGTAATCACCCCTCCCCCATGATCTGGAGGTGTATTATTTTGAAGAAATAATAATAAACAGCCTAAACGTTGGAACAAACAACGATCTAGATTCTAGACTATGCTATTGCAATAAAAGGTCACAAACAGTCGAAACCTACAGAAACCTGCAACCTAACTTTGAAATGTGATTGCCAAGAACCTCAACCACAAACCTAGTTATTTTAACAGATTGGAATCCGGAATCCGCCAAAAATGAGCGAAACGTATCATCTAAGGGAAAATCGCCGAATGGTAGCTCCGTTCGCATGACGTGTGCGTACGTAAATGACCGTCCGGTTGGAACTTTGGAAGAGTAAGCTCCCTCGGTATTATACCGAGGTAGCCTACACATTGTTCAGAAGTTCGGATACATCCTGATCAGATAGGTCTGCATAGGCAGATTCAGATTGATTCCAAGGTAAATATTAATGAATTTACACCACATTGAATGTTGAAATGAATCCCGGTAAAAGTACAAGAATTTCAAGAAATAGACCTCCAATTAAAATACAAAATCAAAACAAACTTACAGGTGCAGTACCAAACCAAGGGCGAGTACGGGGGGGCAATTGATTTTAGAGTAGTTAGGTAACTGCGCCTCTTTTCCTTTGGATTTGAAAAATGATTTTAACAAAACCAAAATTACAAACATAACAATGCAACTGTTGATGTCCAAGAAATAGCCTATAGGCTATCTGTGAACGCAAATAATTCGCACATTTTTGTTCATTGAATTCACCGTAAAATGTTCCAAAACGGCTCCGATTGCACGAGAGAGCTTGTAGAATCGCAGAGCTTCCAGGGCCCTAAGGCGGGCCCTGGACCCACGCCAGTGGGACTTCGCGCTTCGCGCTCGTGATGTGCGCTACGCGCACATAGGGTTCGTTTCACGAGTCCAACCATTCCATCTTGTTCACTGATTGTCCCCCTCCCCCCTAAATTTTTATGCTTCCGCCGCCACTGGGTAGGAGGTTTTTATACATGACCAAACTGTAGAAAAATATATTAGATGAGGATACACAAGAGTAAGGTAAATTGTACGGAGAATACCCCTTGGCAACAAATGTCTTAATCTACCAATTACTCCGATTCCTCTGGCAATTTTTGAAGAAATATGATTGATGTGCTCCTGCCAGATGAGCTTGCAATCAATAATGACACCGAGAAATTTTACACTTGTGGATGGATCAAGCTTTTGCCCATTTATGGAGATATTGAATACATGATGACGAATATTATTAAATACCATAAAATTTGCCTTATTGATATTAAGAGGCAGCTTATTTGCCATGAACCACTCAGAGAATAGGCTAAGTTCATTAACAACACTGCTTTCAAGTTGATGAGGGTCATTCCCAGTGAAGAAAATGTTTGCATCATCAGCAAAGAGTACAACTTCTGCTTTTTTAGAAATCAAAGTAATATCATTCATATAAATAATAAAGAGCAAGAGCCCAAGAATTGAGCCCTGTGGTACACCACATCTACCAGTTTGAAATTTTGACTCTACATTGTTAAATGATGTAAATAGGCTTTTAGAGAGATAGCTTTTAAACCAGTTTAGGCAAATGCCTCTTTAACCATAGCGCTCAAGTTTCTGTAAGAGAATACCGTGGTCAATTGTGTCAAATGCCTTTGAAAGATCAAGAAACACCCCAATACATGTATTATTATTGTCAATAGAACTGCGTAATTTTTCAACAGCTTCAGTAAGAGCGAATTCAGTTGAGTGATTTGAACGAAACCCGTATTGGCTGTTGGTGAGAACATTGTGTTTTGTAAGAAAAGTTTGTACTCTGTTGAACATCAGTCTTTCTAAAATTTTTGAGAAACATGATAAAACTGAAACTGGACGGTAATTGACAAATTGATTTTGATCACTTTTTTTGTAAATAGGGACAACTTTAGCAATTTTTAGTTTTTCTGGAAAGATTCCCACATTGAAAGACAAGTTAAAAATATATGCTAATAGTTCGGAAATGCACGGTATTACTTTTCGAGCGACCTTAGGCCGAAAACCATCATAGCCCGCAGCCTTATCGGGATTTAGGCACTCTAAAGAGACATTGACAAGTTCATCTTTACTAATGGGTGAAAGAAAAGATCTATCTAATTTGCTTAGCTTTCTTGAAGATGTCTCTTTGTCTCTTGATTCGGGTCATTTTGTTGATGTCATTTACCTTGATTTTCCAAAGGCATTTGACAAAGTCCCATTAGGGAGACTTATGGTAAAATTGCATCAGTTAGGCATCCAGGGGAGATGTGCGGACTGGATCAAGTCTTGGCTTTTTGGTAGATCCCAGAGGGTTGTTGTAAATGGTAATTTCTCCTCTTGGAATGATGTCACAAGTGGAGTACCACAAGGTTCTGTTCTGGGCCCAATCCTTTTCTAGTTTTTATAAATGATATCGATTGCTCTCTCTCATCCTGTATTAGTAAGTTTGCTGATGACACTAAGCTCTATAGGAATGTTAATGACGGAAAGGATGCTTCTCTGTTGCAGAGGGACTTAGATAGGCTAGTTACTTGGTCTCAGACTTGGCAAATGTCTTTTAATGCTGATAAATGCAAAGTTCTTCACTTTGGATCCAAGAATTTGGGTCATAAGTATACCATGGCTGGTAGTGTTCTAGGTAATGTGACTTCTGAAAAAGACTTGGGTGTTGTCATTTCAAACGATTTGAAGCCTTCTAGGCAGTGCGCAGCAGCTGCTGCTAGGGCTAATAGGGTGCTTGGTTTAATCAAGAGGAATTTCAGCAATTTCAGTAAAGATATTGTGCTAAATCTTTATAAGCAGTTGGTTAGGCCACATCTTGATTATGCTGTGCAGGCATGGAACCCTTTTTATGAAAAGGACAAGTTTATTTTAGAGCAGGTTCAGAGGAGAGCCACACGGCTTATTCACAATGTGCGTAATCTCCCTTATCAAGATAGGCTCAATTGTCTAGGACTTACTTCTCTCGAGTTAAGAAGGATTAGGGGGGATATGCTGCAGGTTTTCAAGTTCCTTTCTGGTTATGATTCTCTGTCTAACTGTAACTACTTAGAGATTTGTACTGATCCCCGTGTTCATGGCCATAATAAGAAGCTGGTAAAATGTTTATCTAGACTTGACATCAGAAAGTTCAGTTTCTCTCATAGGGTTGTCAATGAGTGGAACAGTCTCCCTGAGTGGGTTATTAATTCCACTCAGTGTCAGTCAACTGCTTCAAGATTAACATTGACAAGTATTACTGTGACAGTGGCAGGTTCTGATTGTATTGGGTTTGTTTAGTCTTTGTTTGGATTAGGTGTTGGTTTTGGGTCTGTTCTATAGGGCATCTTATGGGGTTTTTTACCCTCCTTTGCCCTTAAACTTGTTATGTTATGTTATGTTATGTTATGTTATGTTATGTTATGTTATGTTATGTTAAGGCGATGTCCTGCGACCTGTTGTCATTGAGCCAAGTTTCAGTGAAACCAAGCACAGAAAAGTTATGACGTAATAATGACAAGAAGTCGGTTACATGATTTATATTCCTCACTAAGCTACGGCAGTTCAGATGGAAAACACTAAAAGTTCCCTTTTCCACGCGATGAAACTCATCAATATTGAAATACATAGAATCATTGCAAAAATACCTGCTAAAGTTACGGGGTATTTGATTTTGGAATGAGTCAGGCCAGGTTATTTCTATTGATCCAGCCATATAGGATCGGAATTCTTCATCGTTATCAATATTAAAAAATGGAAGTTCATATAAATTACTTTCTGACATTGGACAGGATGGCAGTAAAGAAATTGGTTAGAAGCTGAGCCGTAAAACTTATCTGGCTTCCAAACGGCTTATACGTATACGGTCTTTCTTTTGAAATATAGCTTTTTGTCGGATTCCGTACATACTTAATCTCCCAGTTAAAGTTTTCGTTTTACAGGCACACTTTGCCCAAAATATTTTTTACTTCGAACAATTTCGAGCTTTTCCCAAAAGTTCATGGTTATTTACAACAAAAAAAGGAAAGACGATTTCGTGAAAAATATCAAAGTACGTTGTGCAAAATACAGATAGTCATCGCCGGTTTTCAGAGGTAAGACCGTAAGGTGGCGGGGTGTCACTTATATGACTTGTTGTTATGACTGCAGCTGACGCTATGGATTACGTAACCTCGGTGATTGATTTGATGTTCATGCTCGGTTTTGTGCATAGGTTCAGGAAGACTAGTGGTGCTCAGCAGCAGCTCTGCACAGCAAGTTCGGTACGCGTGAAGGTACACAGTTCTGGCCTTGGCCTGGCGGTTGTTGCATGTTATTACAACTTATTACTGTCGAGTCCGATACATCGATTTGATATTCCAAACACTCCAGGCTGAAATTGGCCTGATTTTGAGTTGAGGCAGATTACCAGTTATTACAAGTGTGAAGTTGATTGCAAATACGTCCAGCCTCAACTGCTGCCATCAGACGCTCAAAAATTGTAATCTGCAATCGTTCTAAACTTTCCTAGAATATTGATTTGTAACGTTATAGGCTAGGATTTATTACTAAACGAGTTAACGTTTATAGCGCTAGACTATAGGCCTAGGTAACTGACATAAGTTACTGACTAAATTGGGACTAACAGTACACACATAAATGCCTAACAGTAGGGTGAGCCTATAGTCCTGTTCAAGTAACTATAAGCTGCCTATACAGGTGTAACCTTCAGGACCTAGCCTGCTGTGTATATGATTATGTCCACATGTGAAGCTAAACCTGTCAGTTCAAAAGTGTCCATATCATAGGCCCAGGACTTTTGCAGGGCAGGATCAGATAATTAGGTGGATGTGCACTGTTTAACAAGTCTGGCGTGTCAATGAATAGTGTGTAACAGATTTTGCTACAGCCTGCTAAACTGTAATCTAGGTAGATTTTGTCAAGTGTTCTTTCTTTGGAGCACAGTCCAACAGACTCCAAATAACATATTGGTATATTGGAAACATTGTTTAACAAACTAACAGTAAACATACATTAGTTTTAACATCCTATTACCTTGAACATACTCCTGTAAAATGAAACCACACATTGTAGGTCTTCATGGACAATGGAAAACAGATTGTAAATTTTTAACATTACTGTGGTGCTGAAATTTCTTTCAGTAAAAAAAAGGGATCTACGAATATTAATTAACAGCTTAATCATGGATTAACCGCTTAATCATGGACAATTTTGCCACTACAGTGTGCACCAGCACAGCAGTTTTAGAGGGGGTACACTATGAGCATGCACCCTTCCTATAAGTTCCAAACCCAGGTGAAAATTCCCATAAATCCCATTGGAAAAATAAATGGAGGTCCATAAATTCTAGCAGGTAGTTTCCCCCCTTGCCAGTTCGCCCCAAACCAGTTTGTCCCCAGAATATACCAGTTCACCCCTGGTGCTCACTAGTTTGACATGCCCTCAAAGACCTGTCAGTTTTCCCCCTCCCTTTCCATTGCTGACCAGTTTCCCCTAATCTATTTGCAGCAGTGTCCTTTCCAAAATAGTTATTGTTATTGCCAAAACAATGTTTATTAATTGAAATTTCTCATCCGCCTCTCTTTCAAGATGAAAAGAGGTTGATAACTTAACATGTTCATACATTCATATGTTCCCGCATGTTGTGTTTATATTTGAGTGACTTTGGTATTTAACTTGTTGATTATATTGTTGATGTACTTTCCCCAAGAAATTGTGACAGCAAGTGTCTAGGAACTCAAATCATAATATTATTCAGGGCAGTAATTGATTCGAAACTTGCAATTAATTCCAATAAATGTTGCCAGAGTCAACCATCATATGATTGGTTGTTGGTATTGTTGATTGCCAATGCAACTTCGTTCAAGTTGTTTTTGTCAGAATTTCATCAAATAAATGCTTTTGCTACAATATTAATAGAAACATTGTCTTGATGAACTAATGTATATTGTGGCAAGTGTTATAAAGTATGGTGTATTTGGGGGCGAAACAACTTCAACTTGGACGGAGGCAAACTGACAATGGCAAGGGCAGGCGAAACAACCGAGGCAAACTGGTTGGGGCAAGCTGTGAAGGGGGTGAAACAACTGGTAACTTGAACCACATAAATGCTCAATTGGATCCCATTAAGGCTGGGTCACACCAAAGACTTTAAAAACCTGCCTGCTTCACTTGAGCCAATAAAATTGGTTGGAAATGGGTAGTAAAACTCCTTGTAACCTAACCTAACCCATTAAAAAGCATGCATTTGTGGCAAGGGGCAAAATAGCTGGGTTCACATAGCAATTTGCTATACCCAAGATTTGCCAGTTGCTAATCAATTCTAACTTTGATTGGCAAAAGTTGCAGTAGCCTACTTGCTAATACTAAATTGACATATGAAAGAAATATTAGGTGATTTTTAGTCAATTCACTAATCTTGTCCCTTGAATGGTTACAGTACCCTAGCGCCAGACCCACCAGGTTTCCCTTTGGCAGAGGTGACCAGGGGATACTCCCCCACCCGCCTTCTCCCCCAAATGCATCGAGTTATGCTTACAACTGTAAAGCACCGTATAGAGGTCATGCACCAATGTGACTGCCTTGCACCTTGTGCTATTTTTCCATCCAGGCGTCCATTGTACAATGTTTTCACTTGTTACACAGGTGCTGGGGTGCAGGGGTGTTGGTAACACTGTGCATGCATGTTCAGTTTCATCCAGTATGCCAAATTGAAATGTGCTAGTGTCATGTGCCTAAACTCTATAGGAGTACTGGTACAAATCCTCAGCTTGAACTTGAAGCAACTTAGGCTAAGAGCAAAAAGACATAACCTAGGGTTAAGCTTTCTGCTTAATAAAAAAAAAAAGACCGTATACTGTAGAAACATCGATTGGCAGATAGAGGTAAACAGATTGTGCAGGATCAAAGGAAATGTTGCTCTACACTATTAACCCTAGTATTAAACTAATGAAGAGAAGGTTAGGCAATGAAAAAGGACATTGCAATTTAGCAAAAGTAATCTGGAAAAGATTTCAACAGAAAATGCAAACTTGCAGAGTAATGACAGGAGTGTCCAAGCTAAAGATGAATCATGTATTTAAAATAAGATAATGAGAAGACAGAGATCCTAGATAAAATTAAGTGATTAATGTTTTTACCTTTGAACCCCAGCATCCAGTTCCTTTTATTAAACTTCTTCAGATTGTTCATCATTTTTTGACAAGGTGATGAATTATTCTGATAATTTTAATTTTGGAGAAATGGGACACAGTTGATCTGAAAATTTTCAGGTCAAAGTTCTCTGCCTTTAACACATGAAGAGAAAATTAATTCCTTGCTAGATTTTTGCCAGTGTTGTCAATACCAATAGACTAATATGAAAGTTAAAATAAATTTTGTGTTTGATTACGTGATAGAGATTACTTTTTTAAAAATTTGAAGTGATTGACTAAGTCACAACTTTGAGGTAGAGTGAATTAGACTGAACGAAGAATACTGATGACATTAAATTAGGAACACAAACTAAAATTGAATATGCTGATCCTTATAACTGCAAGCTACTAGATTTTTGTTAGCAGGGGGATTCTCCAGGACCTTGTGGATAACCCATTTAAAGGGTGAAAGAGGAAGGGGGAACCCCTCCCCTTTGCAAAATTTTGTAGTACTGTACATGCATACTGTACCCTTACAGTAGGATGCTATCCTGGTGCATCATTTGAGGTCAATTTTGCACTTCTTTCATATGTGTATGGACATTGTAGATGTGTTTTTTCCATTGTTTGATTGTTGGTCCTGCCCCCCCCCTCCCAGCTTTGCTAATGTTGTAGGTGCTCAATTGAATTGTTCCCTGAACATCTATATGTCCAGACTGAAACTGAGAAAGTTATTAGAAGAAAGTTATCTGCAATGATATAATGATCCACACATGGAAGAAAGTTGATCAATGTGCAGATTTATTTAATTTCTGATGTCATTAAGAATAATTTCTCCTTTTTTATATCTTGAGTGCCTGGATGTCTTATTTACAGTATTGTTCCCTAAATAACTGCTGTCACAGTAGTGTTGTCATCAGAGACTCCCAAATGGTTGAAAAATATCTGTCTTTTTCTCATGGCTGTGTGCTACTGTAGGTTGTTAGTAATTTACAGGCTGTACTGTGTGCATGCTTGCATGGTACCACACAATACTAGTATGGAATTACATAGATCACTGTGACTCTGTGAACTGTTGTATTGTTTTTGGCTGAGGTCAAAGGTCATCTGGGGTCATCGGGAGTCAAAGTCTCAAAATCTTGTTAAAGCGATATCTCGAGATGTCTGTCTATCTATCTATGTATGTCTTTTGTGGAGGTCAAAAGTGCATCTGGAATAATAAAATTATTTTTTGAACATACTCTTTATAACATTTGAGTGAAAAGATAATGGTGAATGATGGCAAATTTGAAACAGTACATTTATGTATCATCGAAACCTCAATGGATTTTTGCATTCTGGTTCTCTTTTAAATAAACATTTAATAGCCTTGCTTCAACCAATCTATGTACAGCTATATAAATGAAGTTTGGAAATCTTCACAAGTTGAAACGGTTTTGGCTCCAAGGCTGGCAGACATTGGTGTTTTTGTAGTGATCAGCTGAATGTATACACTTGGCCTGCTCTGAGAGCTATACCACCCCCTGACACTTCCCAACACCTTCTGGGCTGGGGTAGTAGAGACCACTCTGAGAAACACCAGTGTGGGCTTTAAAGGCCAAATTTTTTCACCCAAACATCCTCCTAACTCCTAACCTTCTTACTTAAGCTCCCCCCCCCCCCCACCCGACACTTGTCTGAAATTCATCCTCATCCATACACAGTCTCAGTTTATTGCTTCAGGGTGAGTAAAAAAGGTCATCATGTATAAAAAAAAAGACTCTCAATACATACACTGAGTTCATCGTGTGTGATAAATATAAGCTTCGGTATTCTGCATTGTTTGAATTAACTGTCAATTAAAGAGCTGAGCCAATTGAGAATTTCGGTTAACCGCTATCAGAATTGTAGTTTGGGGTGAGAGGATTGGTCCTTTAAGGCATTTTAACTACAAGTGTTGCTTTGGATGAATAATCATTTTTATATTTTGGTAATCTCAACAGATCAGCCATGCCTCTTTCAACAGTGCCCCTGTGGTTTTCATTAATCAAGGAATTGGACATAAATCATCTGGTTCTGATTGGTTTTATCCTTTACAGGCCCATGTATGGCCACTTTTGGGATATATATGCAGCTGCTGTTTGGTAGTACCAATGGTACATTGGTGCTATTGAAAACAAATTTCAGTGGGGATGAAGCCTCCCTTGCCCTTCCTTGCCCCTCTTGAAATTTTAACAAGCTGTAGGATATCAAAAGACAAGGCCTGGACCCAACTGTAGATTCTGCTATTTGTACCATGAGAACCTTCTCTTGGGTTTTGTTAAATAAATCATAAGTGGTAATGATTGGTGGTAACCAATTTTTGAAGCTCTTTCATTTCATTACCATAGGACCACTGTTTCCTCTAAAAACTACAGTATTCATTTGGTCAGTGCACTCAATATGAGAAAAAATTTACTCATGAGAAATGTCAGTTTTGTGGAGAATTAAACCCTCTTTTTTCATTTTGTCCCACAAACACCAGTGTGTCAAAATTGGCCCATAGCAGCTTAGTGAAAACACTGCATAGAGCAACCATTCAATGAGGTAAAAGCAACTCCTATGAAATCCAAGAGTCTGTGTTACCTTTGATTCCTAAGATAATGTAACTAAGATCTGTCAATCTCAAAACCAACTGCTCAAAATCAACTGCCTTTGTGCTTGATGCTAGTCAGCATGAGCAATGGAGTAGGGAAAACAAGCCAGTGCGCCAAAACCTCGAAAAAAGGATGTGGTCAACCTTCTGTACCTGACTTACACTGAATTTTAAAACCTCATCTAGCAGGGGCATGATTCTGGGGAGACAAGAATTGTCCCCAATCGAACTATTGTGGGAAAGCACATTATGTCTCCCCTTCCCCCTATTGTTCAAGCAGATATAAAAAAAAACAGACAGAATAAACAAAATGTTATACTGTGGTACTGTATTTGAGAATGTCAATTTGAGCATTATGTGGTTGTCAATGTGAGTAGGTATGTGCAAGAATTCTGCCAGAAACATCACAAAAAAAAAAAAAGGTGAGGGATTTTAGTACTGCCAAACACCAAGTCCAAATTGTTGGTGTCCTAGTCTAAAGGTAGGAGTGGGTTCAGGGGGACAAGTGCTTGCTTGCAAAAGCTTGCAAAAACAAGGCCCCTGTAAGGTGTAGTTTAAAGGGTTTTAAAGGCCAATTTATTTGTGTAAATTCAAACATTGCTACAAAAGTGCATTCTTTTTCATTAAGAAAACAAGATGTTAACAATTTTTGATAATTTACTATTTTTTGGGAAATGAAAACTGGGGAGTATATCCACCTTTTTCTGGTAAAGGATGGGGGCAAACACACTGATGTTTGCCTTTGTGTGTTTATGTGTTCACTTGTTTTGTTTATAAAAGAGTTCAGTCAGGTACATGATCTAGGGTTTCTGGCTGCTGGAAAATTTTTGTCCACCAATGCACAAACCAGATCAATAACCCTTTGAAGTATAAATTAACAAACTAAATTAAAACCAATCAATGATGAAACAGACTTATTTAGCTGTTTGCATATATTTCTTCTTACCATGATTGGATGCTGACGTCACAGTTGTGACATTCTTTTTTTCATGTTGTGGAATTACCAGCCATAGTAATTAACTTTTTTAAGTTTTGGCACAATACCTGCCTGCTCATGATTTTCTTTGATTTTTTTCACAGTTTGTTGATTGCCATTTTATTGTTTACTTTCCTCTGGTGTGTCTTTGTCTTAGATTGATAGTTCAAATTTGGTCAGTTAGAATACAATACCTGGCTTGGCAGACTGGCCATAGCTCTCTGGTCAGTTTTAACAATTACTTTTCTAATCTTTGGCAGATGGTGGAGGGAATTAGTTCACAATGGTGGTATTGGTTGCTATGATGTAGTGGAAGTAGGAGTTACCAAGACAAGGCTCAAGATGAAGATGCAACATTTCTCTTTCACAAACTAACCAGGTGAGTGATTGGAAATTAGAAATCATATATTATATAATATTATTTTTGGCAGTAGACTGGCTGGTAGGTAGTTTTGCATAGAAGTGAATGTAATATATGTTATGCCCCATAAATTGGTTGGATTTTTTTGTACTGGAGTTTTATAATTTTAGTTGCCTTGTTGAAATAAAATGTTTTTAGAGTTTGAAGACAGCTGCAGTATTGAGAAGACTCAGAACCACCCAAAATTTTTTAAGTTTAAAGGTTTCACCCTTGAAATTTCCAGAATTGGTATGGAAATGCCAAAAACTTCAAGAGATTAACAGTTTACCCTCCCCACCCTTAGAAAATATCTCAGTGAAAGTACTGTGTCTGTAATTCTAGGACTTTGCTCAGAATTACTGTATGTTTGGGCAAAGAGTTCTCATGATCAGCCTTTTTTGGTTGCCATATCTCCTTTAAACAGAGCTTTCAACTATTTCAATAATTTAAAACACATATGTAACATCAGAGTATTATGTTGAGAAACTGAGCACCTAAAGTTCAGTAATAAACAGTACTATATGGCATATTTCTACTGTAAGGTGGGCAGAGTTGTTGCAATGTCCCTGAGAATTTTCCAGCTTTTAAGAAATCTATTATTGGCATCAATGATAAGAAAAACCAATGCAGTCATGATGACTTATGTGTGTATGTTTTTTTTGTGACACTTTGTTCGTTAGCACAATATCTCAAGACAGGAATGTCTGTCAGTTTGCAAACTTTGTACATACTGTAGATGCCCCATATTTAGAGGATTCCTATTGTTTCTGGTAGAAGAGGTCCTTTTTTAAAATCTTGACAAGACACCTAGCACAGTCCCATACCCAGCTGCCTGCCATCCACATTACAGATTTAGCTCCCTTGAAACCTGGACAAACTTAATCATGCCCTTGATATCCTTGCTTGTTGAACAACTGACAAAAGCCACATTGTAAGTGATTTCATGGTCTATTGAGCACCTATTGTTGTTTACGGGTTTCTATTGACCAAGTCATAACGTCCACTTTTCAAGGGGCAAAATTTTCTAATGCAACCAGTCACCAATGCAGCCATGAGAGACATGTCACTGATGATAGAAAAGGTTGAAGTACAGTAGCTAGCTATTGCATGTGCTAGCTTTTCTTTGTGGTGAACAAGAATTCAAGCAAGATCTATGCAACCAGCAAAAAAAGATACTGTACAGTACAGTAGACCTATTTCTTGTGAATTTGTTTTGAATTTATTGTTTGGTCACCATGACCCATTCATTACCTACATTTTGCTTAAAAAGAAATGTTTTCTTCTCCACTTATTGTCACTTTAGCATCTGCTATCCAAACATTGTAAGACTGTGGTATGCTTAGGCCTATAATGTTCAAAATAGAATGCCGTATTGAGGCCTTTTTCCAATCAGGGGATTTTTGCATGTGTCAAGGATCAGTGGAACAACAGAAATGAGATGCCCAGAATTGGCATCAGTCAGTGAAGGTGAAGGTGAAGGTGAAGGTGAACAACTGCCCCTCATTTTAAAGGGCCAAACCTCTCACCCCAAACTACAATTTTGGTACAGGGGTACCAAAATTCTCAATTGGCTCAGCTATTTTATTGACAGCTAATTAAAACAATGCAGAGTACCAAAACTTATATTACGCAGCATGAGCTATACTGAGAGTGTTTTGGTTACATAAATTGAGTTTTTCTATACTCACCTTGAAACAATAAACTGAGATTGTATCTGGATGAGGATGAACTTCAGACAATTTTAGGAGGGGCTTAAGTAAGAAGGTTAGGAGAATTGGTACTGTTTAGGGTGAGAGATCTGAGCCTTTAATGTCAAATTTTCAGGTAAAAGCAACTTGCAGTTTCAAGCTCTTCATGATATTATGAAGATGTGTAGGTCTTTTGCTTCGATGATCAGCCCTCGCTCTGCGGCCCCTGGTCTTGCAGGAGTACAATGGTGGCCAATAAAGGTTTAATTGCCATAGTTATGAAAATAATTTTGGCTGCCTATGACAAATTCAAGTTGACATGGACATGCCCTAGTACATATGGTAGGATATCATTCAGTAAATTATGTAACAGGAATTACCAGGAGTTACAAACTTTGGAGGATATAGTGTAGTTGTGAAATTTTAATTCTGTGAGCTCCTGTATTTTTATGAAACCCTGTGGGATACTATTACTTCAAAAGGTCAACAGCAGTCCCCGAAAACTTATTTTGAAGCAACAGCTAAATCTCACAAATTTCTTCTTATTTCTCTTCAAAGTATCTTTCATCATATTTTAGGGCTTGAGAAGTGCATATTCAAGGTAGACCAAGAAGAAATTTGAGAAGAAAAAATATTGTCACATGACTCTCAACAGCCAATCATAAAACAGGACGTTCTACTACACTACTTCAAGTTGGGACAACTGCTCTTGCCCTTTAAATATATAATATAGGAAAGTTTGTGTTATTAAAATGGCAAAAACTTGGAGATTTAATTGAAAAGTTCCTGTCTGTCACATATTTGCTTGCTGTCATGGTAACAATTTAACAAACTTTCTGTAAGAGTATTTGTTTTATCTTCATTGATCTATTGAATTTTTCAGGAATTTCTTCTCTCAAATAGAAATTAAGCCTTGAACCTTAGTCCCTAAAAATTGTGGAATTTCATGACTTAGATGTTTGTGAAATGAAAAAGAAAAGTTAATATTGAACAGAGAGTTTTTGTAGTGCAGTTTATAATTAAAGTGCATTGGAAATTGAATAGTGAGATGACCGTTCTGTGAGTACGGAGACCTGTAGGAATGATCAGTTTGAAAGTTAATACAAGTGAATTGAAATTAGAGATGGTATGTTATTAGAGTGAGTTTGCTTACAGAGGTGTGGTTTTCACATGTTTTGAGGAGTAAATTCAGAGCTAAGCTTGCTGAACAATTTGAAAAACTGTGACATTAATAAATGTCCAAAGAAGGGATTTAACAAGAGTAAAAATATGGCATTAGTGATGAATAATTGGACTAGAAGGTTGTCAGGAGATCTCCTTGCTGAGGTGAGTTTAATTGAGTCACATTTGTTTAAAGCTGTTTAGTAGCAGACAGTGAATTAGGTCTTCTCCTAATTAAGGGTCTTTTCTTTAGGGGACAGTTTTGTGTTTCCCGTATATTTGTTCTACATTATTAAATTACTAAACTAAGGTAAACCATTGTCTGTTTTTGTTTAGCGTAGGGAGGAATGCAAGACGTCACTTTCTTAAACTTGTCAAACCAAAAATTAAAACATCAGTACTGTCAGTAGAATTTCTTTACCTGCAGTGAATTATAGCTAGACAGTGGAGTCCATTGCCTGAGTATTTTATCAAAGCAAGTTCTGTTCACACTTTAATAACAAAAGTTTGATAAGCCCAGACATTGGATCAACAAACTGGGAATGTTTGATTATCACAAAGTTTCAAAGAATTTGTAAGCCTTTGTTCACTGGCAACTCGCTGCTGGTACAGTACTAATGCAGTGACCTAACCGTGATTCTTTTTAATGAGTGATGAAAATACCACTACATCATAACTGATGATGAAGGGTCTTCTGGATATTCATAAGATTTTTTTAATTCATTTTATTCATAAAGGTCAATGTTCATATTGGTTCTTTAGTCGTAAGGTTCACTATTCATAGGGTTCACCATTCATAATCATTTAAAAGGTTCATTGTTCATAAGGTTCATTTTTCAAAATAAATAGGGTTCGTTTTTTGAAAAAGAAAAAGACGGTCAATATCCATAAATTGGAAAAAAGGTTTGATGTTCATAATTCAGCCAAAATAAAAAAGGGTTTGTTTTTCATAGCTAGAAAAAGAATTTCAATATACATACATTCGGTAACAGGAAAAGGGGTTCAATAGTCATAATAAGCAAAGAGGGCATTTTCCCAATTTAACGGCATGCTGAGTCTTGTGGAAGGGGAACACATCCTTAAAATTTTCAAGGATGGTAGGCCAATGTCCTGTATGCACCATGTTGATGGCATTTTCTTTTATTATGTATAGATTAGTTGTAATTGGCGGTTCAAACAGACAAGTCAAACTTTGGGGAAAGAATTATGACTAGTGAAATTTAGTCTCAGTTATGAACAAGGAACCCTTTTTGTTGTCCATAGTGGAACACAAATGCTGATGATAACAGTTTCCTCCCCACTGCTTTTTTCTGCTTGATTAAACCAACAAACTGGCAAACACACAGCTTAAAGTAAAGTGCTGCGGCTGGCCCAAGGACTCGACCATTCCACATTTCCACACAGGGTGTTTATTTCTCAGTTAGTTTTTAAAAAAGCCATTTTGCCTACAAAAATAGCTGCCTCTGTCTCGACTTTCTGTATTCCCACCATTTTTTCACAAACTTATGTTATCTCTGAAGTAAGAATCTCCATTGTTCATAGCCATCTTGTAAATGAATAGAGCAATTTGCTCTATTCATTTACAAGATGGCTAACAAACAACATGGTTTGTGAAACAGTTAGCAACAATCACATGTCCAACTGCACAGCATAAAGACCCTACACATATATATACAATACCTATAGTCAGTGAACAAAGATACTGCACAAACATGAATGATATGCACTTGAAAGAACAGTGCAGAGCCAGATTTATTTTTGACATGGTGCATTCTGGTGAAATTTTTATTCATAACCCACATTCAGTTGTCCAAATACAAATTGATAGCTGCAAATTTTTCATGTAGAATTAACTTGAAGCAAGCAGGTTTGAGTCATAGCTTCACATTGTTGGCCAATGTTTTGTTTATTAATTAATAATTTTTTTTTTATTAATTATTTACCACCAATTTTATGCATTAACTGATATATTGATGCCAATCAGGGTAAGTACATCCTGAGCAATATAATTTTAAAAACTTCATATGGCTTTAGTACTAAGGCATTCCTGTTCATTCTCAGTCAGATTAAGTAAAAAAAAGAAAAATAGAGCATGATTGATCCAACAATCTTAATTCATGACTACATTTGCTCGCTTCAAGTTTACTTTTCACGGAAAATGTGTCAACTTCAGTTGCTAATATCTCCGTGTCAAGAACTGAAACATGGGAAATAAATGAAATTTTCTCTAGAATACTAAGTATATTTTAATTTTAACATATCAAACATATATTTTGTTCTTGGTCTATTGACATTTTAAGCCTGTGTAAGGCTGCATGAAAATTGATCCTGTAACATCCAATTTACCACATGTCAATTGATATGAAATTTGCAAGAGGAGGTAGAACTGTTTGTTTGACTCAGAAGGCAAGAGCAGTCACCACAATGTGAAGTACTCTAGTAGACTGTGTTGTTTCATGATTGGCTGCTGAGATTCATGTGACAACAATTTTTCCCTTCAAATGTGAAAGTTACTAGAAATAAATGCTTAGTTCACCTTGAATATGCAATTTTGAAGTTGCAAAATATGATGAAAGACAAGTTAAAGAGAAATGAGACAAAAATTGCTTTTGCTTCAAAATTATTTGGGGACTGCTTTGGTCCTTTAATTAAATGATATTGTATCCATGGTTTTGACTACCCCTCTGGGCTCGGGTAGTAGAATATGACCACAATATTCCCGTCTGTCGTAAGAGGCAACTAAAGGGAAACCAAACGTGAACATAAATTTGAACTTTGAACTTTTTATCTAGTTGACTGACACTATATAACACATTCGTGTTGGTGTGTCATTAGATATTATCTAACTAACTAATGAACTGCATGGTGTATTGACTCATTTTTGGTCCAGAGTTATCATGTTCAGTTCCTCATCTGGTTACACGTCTTTAAACAGTTTAGTCCCCAAGAATATGGTCATTGTTCCTCAGTATTGGCCAGAAATTGACAATCTAGTTTTGAGGTTCAAGTTTATATTGAATCAATTTCAATTTTATGGAAAAAAAATTGGAAATAGAACAGTGTCAGAGTTAGGCTCTGTACTGTTTTTGTTTTCTATGGTGACACCTGATTTCTTTGCTCCCACTGACCTTTGATGGAAAAGCTGTGTATAATGTTTTGAAAGCAGTACAGAGTATTGTCTTACATCTCAGCAGCTGTACTTGAAATTTATACCATGCAGATACCAGATAGCAAGAAACTAATTTTCTGCTTGAATGAACAATAGATCATTGTTTGTCTACTTTCCCAGAAAAGTAATAAGATACAAGGTTAGATGTAGAAGAAACATTTTCACTTCAGTTTTGACTTACATTTTACAACATCAGCCAAGTTCTGATTCTCTGAGAAAGTGGATGTCGTGTCTAAATTTCCTTTTCTGTACTCACTGAGTATTTTTTGGAAGTTTTTATTTTTATTTTTGCTGAATGACATTCTGAACCAAGTTAGGTTGGTGAAACTGACCAACCATGAAGGATAAGCCCATATCCTTTACAGCTGCATGTATACTTCTGTATACTGGTACAATTAGATGCAGTGTTTTGTGTCATGTGACACTGGATCCATGCACTGACCTCATCAGAGCAGTCTTTTTGAAAGGTTCTTGTTTTGTTTGGCTGAAGTACAAACTTCAGTTGTAAGAATTGTTTGGTATGGTGTACATCAGAATCAGTAAATTTCAGGTCCCTTGGAATTATGGATCTTACATCCCTTCTCAGCTTTGATTAGGGAAGATGTTTTCTTTTTGAATAATTTGGAAATGTTTTCCTAGTTTTGGAACTTAAGCAAATGTGAAACATATTTCTGCTGGAGTACTTGTTCTTTCCATTTTAAAAAATGGATTACAAACGCCGAAGACATCATCTGCCAGCTACAGTGCATGCTGCAGTACTTTCATCTCGTAGAATACGACATCAGAGACTCATTCGACAGTATCCGGTAAAATGAAAAAAAAAAAACTTCCAATTGTTGTACCAAAAGATAAATTTTAATGCAAATTTTGCTTGTATACTATACTGTAGGATTCTTGATTACAAGAACAAGTGAGTGGTAGGGTTCCTGGTTTTTTCACTAGGAGTTAAATTGAGGAGGCTAACTGAAAAAAAAAATCTTATCAAATTTGTTATCAAATGGAATCTGCATGTTCCAAAGGTTTCAATTTTTTATGTGTTTAAACATCTGTTTTGGTTTTTTTTATTATTATATTGTCATTATTATTTTCCAGTGTTTGAATTTAAGAGAGCCAGTACTCTGCAGCCATTTTATGATTTATTCAAAATCTAAGATGGCAAGTTCCCACCAATAATTGGAAATATTTCTATTCTTTGGTTTGGTAAGAGCCAGGATAAAACCTTTTTATTGCATTTGCCTGATCTTCAATGCTTGCTTTTTAGCTTTATTAAGCATACAGATGAGAACTGCAATCTGTACTGAGAAGGATCCCTTTATTTTGAGCCACTACAGGTTGTTTGATTGATGACACTTTGCATAATGAAGGGGAACCTCTCTGCTGTAACTTTCTGTTAATACAATTTCAACTCCTTTGTGTGATGTATGTGTGTGTGTTCAGTCAGGTTTGGTCTCAATTAAATGAAAGTATTTGTCAGCAGTAAAGTAAAAGTTAAAGTATACATGCAGGCCTGTATAATTTGAGAATGAAGAGAATGCATGTAGGGAGAAGAATGATATATAGAATGGTAGAAGAGTTGCCTTTTTTTCATCCAGTGTTGGTAAAAGTTTGTTACATCCTATTGCTATTCAGCAAATTTGAAGCAATTTTGGTAAAAGAAGAAGAACAGCAACATAATTTCATTAAGACTTTAACTTTCATCCTGTACAGTATTTTAATATGTAAAAAATCAGAACTTGTATCTCAGCAGTATATGCAGTCAACTCGCACCCCGACTACAAGTTTTGTTCTGTAGTAAGTTATACAAATCCTCATTGTCTCAGCTTTTTGATTGACAAAACGTTAAAAACACACTGGCAGGGTATATAATGTAGCTCATATTATTTCAAAATGTATACTGTGTACACTGAGAGTGTTTTAATAACATATTGAGGATTGTTTGCTCACTTTAAAGGGCAAGAGCAGTCATTCCAACTTAAAGTAGTGTGGTAGACTGTCCTGTTTCATGATTGGCTGTTGAGTGTCATGTGACAACATTTTTTCTCCCCTAACATGAAATTTACTCAAAGTAGCTGCATGCTTACCTATATTGATGTTAAAAAATATCATCGGAAAGATGCTATGAAGAGAAATAAGATGAAAATTGTGATATTTAATTGTGGCTTGAAAATAAGTTTGGGGGGACTGCTCTTGACCTTTAAAGCAATTAAGTGAGAGTGTGTATGGATGAGGATTGAGTTTTGGACAGGGAGGGCTTTAGTAAGTAGGTTAGGAGAATTGGAAGTGTTTTGGGTGAGAGGAATAGGTCTTTTTAAGTTAAATAAAGATCTGTCCTGGATCAATGTAGCTGAAATGTCCACAAACTGATCACTGGCAACCTTGGGCCACGTACATGTACAGACATTGACAATAACAGATCCCTATCACCTCTCCCCTAGCACCCCCTGCTCCCTCCTCGCTCCCTCCCCCCTCTTCTAAAAAGTCACAAAATCATGCTACTATCTAGAATTCAGTGAGAGATTTTAGCAAAATTTACAGGACAAAAAGGCCTTTTCCTTGGGTTCAAGCCATGACTTTAATAAGAGCTGCTATCTAGTGATGGTCTGATTTCAGTCGGCCATAACTGGGGTCCATCACTTTAAATCTTTCGATTTCCTTGCTTACCTCTATTATGGATGGTTGTAATTTGTATCTTAAATTCTCCAAGTTCACTAAATATGAGGGTTTGAAATTGGTGTAAACAATAAATAAAGACAGTTTTAGGCATATGGACCCCACTAATGGGGGCCTACAGTCACTAAAAACAAACACTAATGGGATTCGTCTTTATCAGGGTTGTCCAACCTTTTGCAGCGGTGGGCCACATGTAATGGTTATGATGGATGAGGGGCCGCATTTAATATTTGTTTTTTTTTCAATTTTTCCCGACGCCCAAGGCAACAAAATGCAATCATTGCGCGTAGAGAACACTGGTTCATTTTCGTTTTTGATTGAACAAATAAATAAATTTTAGCAAAAACTGATGGTGTTGGGCACAATATTCTGCCAAAGATTTTTTCATATTCCTCCTGAATATTTCTCAATCCGCCCCTGTGGACAACACTCCAATGTAGCTATGTACCAGACATTTGAAATGAATTATTTCATTGAAAAGTAAGCATGCCATAGCGGACGTCGAAGCCTAAAGTTGTCATCAATTAATCTGCTATTGAATAATTTTGCAATGTAGATTATTTCTGCCGGGCCGGACGCAACCTTTTCGCGGGCCAGACCGTGGCCCGCAGGCCGTAGGTTGGACAACCCTGGTCTATATGCTTCTCTGCAATATAACATCAAACTCTTTTATAGCAGTCCTATTTATCTTAAAATCACAGTAGCTGAACTCAAAGCTCACTTATAAATTCTGGAATATCATGGGTGGAAAAAGTTGGGAAGGTGGGAGGCTTCTTCCTGGGAAATTTAGGCATCTGGGAGAAAATTTTGGAAATTGGAAAGAAATTTCCCACTTCTTTTACATAAAAATCTAGGAAGAATTGTGGGAAATTAGTCCTTCCTGGGAAATAATTTTATTCCCTTCTTGGGAAACAAACATTTTTCCAGTCCTGTTCTGGATTAATAGTGGTCAACTTGGGATGGGTAAAACATGGTATACTGTACTTTCCTAGTGTCATGTCATAGTGCTCAACTATAGATTGCAAAGGGTAGGTGTAACCCCTAAAAAAGATGTGCAATAAATCATGTTTGTGTTTCTGATCACATTTTTAATTTTAAATTTTAGCTTAGATGAACCATGCATGATGGGCTTGTAATATGATACTCTAAACTGAAATGTTTCGTCTTTATAGATTCAGATTGGATCAAGAAACCACCTGCCTGCATTGAATGTTCCAAGAACTATGGCGACCTCAGTGGGTCATGTTCAGTCTCCATCTACTAGCAGACCAAGTTCCAGTCGTCCGGGATCATCTAGTTCTCGCTACACACCTGTTGGAAGTTTGGCAGGAAATGACTTAGGTTTGTTGACTATTCTTTACGACCCCACTTTGTGCAGTACAGTAATAGCCTTCTCAATTACCATGCCCACTTTCACATCTTCTTATGACCAACTGCATGGTCAAGTGGTTAGAGCATCAAACTTGCAGTTGGAAGGTTGGGAGTTCATGTCCTGGCCGGGTCATACCGAAGACTTTAAAAATTGAACCTACTGTTTTTGTGCTTGGTGCTCAGCATAAGCAATGGAGTAGGGTAAACATGCATGCTATTGAGCCACAACTGGAAAAAAGGTTGTGGCTGGCTCGACTTGAACCAATTGGTTGGAAACTGGGCCTTATAACTCCATGTGTAGCCTAACCTTACCTAACCTTCACATCCTCTGACACATTATGTGGTGTTATTTTCTTTCAATTTTTATGAATTATCTTGATGTGGAAAAACAAATGGATATACACACAGCAGTAAATGAGGGAAAGATGAATTTTCTCTTTGAGAGCTCAACAAAAGTTGTTCTACTCTTTTATGGCAAGTCAAAGTATGTTATTGATTTCAAATATTTTCTCCTGCCAAGATACCTCCAGCAAGGTCTTTACAGCTTGGACAACTTTGGAAGTCATGAGAGTTAGTTTAAGACCTGAAAAAGCCTTAAAACTCAAGGAAATTGTGTGCAGTCCTGAAAAAGTCATGGAAATTTTCACAGGGTGACTTTGAACTTTCTCACTTGTAAAATCAAAAGGCATTCTTACTCATAATACCAAGATGGATATTCATATTCATTATATTTTTTTCTTTTTTTTTGTCTTTACTGTTGAAAATTTTATTTAAGACATCAAGAGGAATCATAGACATACGGGGATAACTTTTGTGGGGAGGGCAAGAACAAATTTTGCCCCAATAATGGCACCTTTTATCATGTTTTGCCCAAATTGACCAACTGTTTTTCCCAGATTGGGAGGGCTAGTGCTCCCCGTGCTCCCACCCCCCCTCCGCTTTGTAGCCCCATGAGAGGAATTTCATGAAAAACTTATGAAGATTGATCTCATGTGCAGGAACCTTTTTCCAATGCATTCATGAAGCAGTTTATACATCAGAATTTGCATGTGGTTATTATAAATTAAACCAATATTTTCTTTCTCTTTTTTTTGTTCTTTTATAAAGGGAAAAGTTTGGCATATGTACCCCCTATAAGTGAAAAGGATTGTATGGATGAGTTAAGGGAAGTTTTGAGAAAACCGCTAGAAAATGTCAGCCGACAGAGATTACGAGCTATTCTGTATGGATTCAGAAGAAAGGGAGGATTGGAAAATAGGATAACAGTACAGCATATGAACAGTGTGCTGCTGGAACATGAGGTCCGTCTTTCCAGTCGTATTACTCAGCTTATAAGGAAAGGATTTGAAGGAAAATATGGGATTGATTATGAATCCCTTTGGAAACTCATGTGTGGTTCACAGGCATTGTCAGGTAAGCTGATGAAGTTGCTACAACAGTATGAGAGGTAACAGTTTTTGGGTGAAAATGAGAATTCCTATGATCATTGAAAATTTCCAGGCATTTAAAACGTTGATTTTCCGTTGAATTTGCATGGTAGAATCGCAAAGCATCTTGTGAGAAATTTGAAAGTGGCACCACCCATGGCAGGATTTTCCCTGATCAAGTAAAAACGATTTTCCCCAGAAAAAGGTTATTTCCTGAACTGTATGAAGGCTGTCAGTTTTTAGGTGAATGATGGGTTGTGGTATTTTACAGGAGGTGTTTCTCCTTGGCATGCAACCCAGCTCCTCCATTGCCTTCTTTGAAATTGCAATGCAATGTTTTTCTTTTTGTACTCTGTTAAAATAATGATGGTTTTCACTTCCCTTGTTTGATGTTTTGGCAGGCACCAATAGCTAGGAACTCAACAAAAAGTGAAACATTTGTTCAGGCATGTGTTGTACTTTGTCTCTTACTTCAAAGTAAGTCTTATCAAACATGCACCTGTGGGTATGCTATTTCTTGTCTGGTTTACTTTCGGTGGAGGTTGCATCTTGTGGAAATTTGGTCATCAGGGTTTTCCCTGGGTTTAGAATTGAACGTCGCGGATCTGATGCGTCCATTAGTGGATCGCCGGCCTGGGGGAGGGGTATAAGGGGAGGGGGTGTCCCCCTCCCCTTTTGGAAATTTTGTGACTTATGCAAGTCCCTAGATGCAAAATGGTGACATTTTTGAGCCAAATTAGTCCACACAATTTTTGTAAGTTGACGCAAAAATATTAGCACCGATACTCACATTCGTACAAATTTTGATCTACTGATAGCGGTCACATTGGCTTCCATGTCACCGTAATTTCTGCTTCAAAAGTTTTGGTTCATCGGCATGGCCTTTATTAAGCGCTGGCACCAGAAGATTTTACCCCCGGTTGGCCGTTATTTCGCGTCCGTTGCTCACCAAAATTTACGTGATTGGGCCGGCTTGCAATATTACCAGTTTAGGATAGAAAATATTGGGAAAATTTCCGTTCGTTTCAAGCCACTAACGGGATATCATTTTTGTAGGCGTAATATATTTTCACTTCAAAAGTGGAGATGTAAATCAACTGTTAATGCGATAGATTTGTTTGCAGTCGATGTCACATGCCCCAGGCTTTAATAATTTAGTTCTTAGGCCAACATCATGCTCATTCTATTTTTCATCCCCCAATCATTTCGGAACTATTGCATTCCCTTTCTGCACTGGCCGGTTGTAGTTGCTATAATATACTGAAACTACTCTCCTGCTTTACTACGAACCCCATGTAGAGCAACCATTCATGATAATCTTAGAAGCAGAATCTTAGCAGTTCTGGGCAGCCAACAATTGCACCCGATTAACGTATCTTATGGTTCCTTTCGGGTATAAACATCCCCGGAAATTTTAAGCAGTTCTTGTCCAAAACTTACGTCTTGTTTAAAAAGAATCTGCAACTGAAATGCACGTAGGTCAGATCCCCGAAAAATCCACGTACGCAGAGATTTGTGATGCCGTTTCATGGTGAATTTGGCACGGGGGTCGCCCTGCTTCGCTAGCCGGCTATATAAGCATTGGCAGTGCGATCGTCGTAACACAAACTCAATGGGAAAACTTGTCTCGAGACCGAGTATTTTCACACACTAAATCACATAGGCGAAGGCGCGAATTGTGATTGGCTGGCTAGAATCAATGCAATTGAACCAATCACGATGCAGGGACCAATTTAAATTTTGAAATGGGTCGTATGCATATGATGTCACCAAGCAAAACATGACGGAAATGTTTGGCGGAAAAAACGGACACGCACGGAAGTCTACTGCATGCGTGTGCCAAGAATTTTGCTTCACGAGGCCACGTGCATCACGGTTTTTGTTTGCAATGACGTTGCATGACAACATTGCACAAGTCCTACTGTAAATAACAGGTGCGTTCGATTAAGCGGCTCGAGCCGGTTCAACTGGCTCAACTAGTTTCTTGACTGGATGAAATCTGACGTAAAATACGTCACACGGCTCAACTAGACCACCTCGGAGGGCTGGTCGTTTTGGCCGACTCAAGTTGTGACGTTTTGCTGACGTTAAGATCACTATTCTGAAAGATCGCTTGCTAGCTGAGCCAGTTGAGCTGGCCCGAGCCGCTAAATCGAACGCACCTAACATTACGGAAGGAATGCTGGGAATTACTTAATTTATGCAAGATAATAATCGCCGGACTTCACAAGATTCTAGGAGCTACGGGTACAAAACGTCCACAGACATGTATGCTGAGCTTTGGGATTAAAAAGAGGCGAAACACTGCAGCTCGATAGTCTGCTTTGTGCAGAACAGTTTGTACAGCAACTTACGCGGCGCTTTTTGCGATAAGCAAGGAAAAGACATTAAATGCAATTCTAAATCTAATTCCATGTAATACTTCAGGGTTATAGCGGAAAATATCAAACGATCACTTCCATGGCAGGGGTAAAATTTTACGTTTGTGATTATCAATGCAACCAGTTTTGGCGGGAAGTTAAAGGATTGAGTTTACAGGAATTTAACGAAACTAAGGGCAAGTTTCAAGTATATTTTAACCCCTTTTTCAGCTTGCAAATAATCGGGAGTAATGATCAAGTGAGTGCCAGAATTTATAAAAGCAATGGAGCACGTGGCTGCAAGCAATCACAGATTGTGTGTGTCCCGATCTTTTCATGAAAACATGTTGGGAAAACAAGGGTTCTATGACATCATACACATAAGGTCCATCGCACTTATTTTAAGTTACCTCTAAACAGCGTGATTGGTTCATTATTGCGTTTAATCAGCCAATCACACTTGTGACATCGTCAATGCAGTTTTACTGTGTAGGAAAAACATGTAGAAGCCAACCGTCTTCGCATAGAATTCTAATACTCCCATTGCATTTTTGCTACAATCGAATTTCCCAAACTTTGGTTGTAGCCGGGCAAAACAATCGTGTCGTAAGTTTTAAGAACGAAGTAACAGGAAATATGTGGGATTACATCGTGAAGATACAATGACATGGTTCGTTCGTTTGATTGATAATTTCGCAAATCTGAGACATTAGCCCCGCCTCTAACCTGCCAAAGGCGGGCGTATGTGTTTTGGTCATGCAAGTCGTGTTATGCCACATAGCTGCTGTGCTCCGGAGTGAGCAAAATATTTTCCTGATACAAGCCTACGACGGCAAGTGCAGGCTAGTTAATTATAATAATACTGTGTTGTTACTCGTTCAATAGTAGGCCCTATGAGATATACATACAGAGCTCCGACTCGCATGCAGTGGTATGTGCATGGAAATTAAAAAAGTTAGTTGCAGTTTTACAAACAAGTCAATGATTTTGTCGTTTATTGTATTAACAACAAAAGCAGTCGTTGACAGAAAGAAGAAAAATTATGGAGGCTAGCTGGCAGCAATTTTGAACATCGCGGCCGTTTTTTGAACGTCGCGGCCTCCTTGGTTTTAAAGCTTGAACGTCGCGGGCCGCGCCGTTCAAAACGCCCAGGGAAAACCCTGGTCATCCCAATGCATCCACACCAACTTGTATTAGTGAATGATACTGACATGTTTCATGAGTGGCTTCTTTAGAATCATGTGACAATATTTTTCTTTCCCAAATGAAATATACACTTGAGTCACTGCTTGAATAGCCATGAATATGCAACATATCTACAGATGAATATGCAACATATCTACAGCCTGAAATATCATGAAAGATATCTGGAAGAGTAACAGGAGGAAATTTGTGACATGTAGCCATTGTTTTGAATAAGTCTGGAGGGACCTCTTTTAATTTCCGTCAAAAGTTAATAATCTCAGATCTGAATTATAACTGTCTTTCTATATTTCTTTCCAATAAATCCCCTTTTGTTTAGGTAGGGACAGTGTAATCTGTTTATATGGAGAAGATATTTTTCCAGGATCAAGGAAGCAGTCAGTAAGTGGGACAGGTATGGACCCTAGGGACCGTGAATTAATCGATCGCTTGAAGCGCCAACTGATGTCGAGTAGAGATCATAATCTAGCAGAAATCAGGAGCATTTGTGAAGCGAGAGATATCTTGAGGCATGGCATTTTACCAGTGAGAGTGGTGAGTATAGCACACTGTATTTACTCCTCAAAGGCCCCCACTCATACGAAAAAGCCACCTTAAACATTCAAGAGTTCAAGAAATTTCCTGATGTCAGAAAATTGGAGGTCTTGAGCTTAGTTCTCAGGAAATCCATTTTGCTCTACAAAAAATAAATGATGCCATGGTTGTAATAGCCAAGGGTGGGAGAGTTTTAGAGCTTTTGGGGATCTTTAAACATATGAATGTAATTTTTACTGCATGAAAAAACTTGGAAAACAGAAAAAGATAGTACCTCTTTCAGAGCTGGAAAAAATGTGTATTTCCCAGGAAGGGAGTAAAATTGTTTCGCTGGAAGGGAGTACAACTTTGTATAATTCTCTGTACATAAATTTTCATATGCAGAAAAGGGAAATTTCCCTTCAGATAACAAAATTTTCGGAGAAAAAGCCACCCAGCTTTCCAACTTCTTCCACACACGACCATTTTGCACCTAATTCCTCCTTTGTAAAAAGTTTCATCATTGGGGAACACTCCCCTTAGACCCTCCTGTGACAATTCTCAAAGGCAAAGTTTCAGGGGAATGGACTTTTTCTTGCATATACATCTCTGTTACATACATAAATTTTTTGGAAAGAAAAATAAATTCCATCTCATGTCTTATTTATTAATATCCCAGACTATCAATTTCTTCAGACTGTGAAGGGGAATTAGAAGTTGCAATTTTGCTGGCAACACAGAGGAAAACAACTTTGAAAAATTTCTCTATTGAACCACTGGGTAAATGGCCTAGAATGTTATGTGTAGCTGTTTGTTGTGTTCCTATGTACACATAATATGAAGTAAAGTGCAGTATGCCAAAACAAGTTCAAATTTTAGAATACTGTTCGGCAAGTCACATGAAGAGTTGTGGAAGGTCGCTTCAAAAGTTCTAAGGAAGAAAATGTTTGTTGATTTTGTTGATTTTTATAAGTGTAAAATACATACATTTTGTAAAAGTGGAGATTGAAGGTGGTGGGGGAATTGTGGCTTCTTGCCTTTTCTTAAAAACAAAGGTCTTGGACTGAAAATCAACATTCACTATTTAATAAATGTGTCTATGAAGGGGTCCAAGAAGAGAATTAACATACCCAATTTAGTGTAATTAACTTTAAATACAGATTGCATAGGATTAACATATTAAACAAAATACTATGGCACTAAAATATTTGTATGCAGTGTTGACCATCAACCTGTTAAAAAATTGGGCTAATGCCTGTCTGCTTCTCTGTCTGTCTGTCTGTCTGTGTTTCTGTCCATGTGTTACTGGACTAACCAAATGGTTTATAAACCTATGTCTGAAGTCGATGCTGGCTTCATCTGTTTTAGCTACAAGCTGTGGATATCACATTGTAACAATGTGGAAAAGCCTATAAAATAATATTAATGTAACTTGTAAACCTTCAGTTAAAGTTCATAAGAAGTGTTTCATGGCAAAACATAGTGAGGTATTAGTGTATCCTCTCTGTAGTTTCTTAGGTTGGGGGGGGGAGTTGACGGAAAGGTATTGGACTGGGAGTGATTGTGATCAGTATATGCCTATGTTTAATTTTCTGTAATTTTTATGGTTTACTACATCCAAATCTTTTCATTCTAATTTGTATTTGTTTACCCAAAGTTATCCAGAGGTTTTGGTACACTTTTCTTTTCATGACATGTAATATTGTCAACATCTTTGATGTTGTGTAAATAATTTGTTTTTTATTTGGGTGGTTAAATTGTCATGCTCTTTCTCTTCAGCTTAAAAAAATTTGTGAAGAACAAAGACTTCCAGTTTCAAAATCCCTCTTAAGTGTACTGCTGGCACGCTGTGATGATGAGAAGAATGGGCAAGCCAGGTATGTTGTTTCGGGGCCTTGCCCTGTGAAGGGGGGAGAGGAGGAAGGGAGCATCTTCCCCCCTGAGATTTCACATTGTACATACACCACATGTCAAGCGATGGGGGTTCACCTGTTTAACTTTTTAAAAATATTTGACTCAGTTCAAATCCTGTTGCTTTGTGAAAAGGACTTGCAAAAAGTAGTGTTTCATTATTTCATTATATAACCTTAAGAATACTTTGGCAATTACATGTATTTGCCCAACACATCAAAGGAACAACAGTCACTTGTTTACAGGAAGCAAATAATGTTGTCAAAGTGAGGTTTTTCATCACTGGAAAGTGGAGTTATATTTCTTTTTTAAACATGCTGAGGACAATTAACACTGAATGCAAATTTCATCAAAAATCTTAAGCCTTTTCCTTGTTAATAAATCAATTGAAGCTGGTCCTTTTATTTATTCCTTTATTTTGAGGACAGTACCTGGAATGACGTTTAATGTTTGGTCATGTTTCTGTGAAAGTAAACATTGTGCATTTCTTGATGTTTTTTGAACAGCTGGACAGATTTTCTTGGTCTCCTTGAAAAAGCCTCTGCCGAAGTTGCAACTTCTGAGGAAGTTTCAACCTTGCCCCCTCTTACTAACAATAGGCCAGCAAGTGTTTCCAAAACGGAGAAAAAGAATCAGTTATCATCGATAAGTAAGTTGGGTTTTATTTGTTGATTATTAGCTCAACCCACTAACAGTGGGTAGAGCTTATGTTATACTGTATATGGGGTCAAAATGTCTGTCTCCCACTTTAAAAAGTTTCACTGCCTTCAAATCTGGTCAGATATGTCTGATTTTTCCAGTGGAGGATTGGCATAAGCATGGCAACAGGTCTATTGTTTTTGGAGTGGTTTGGAGAAATCATTACTTTTCTGTATTTTCCCCTCAAATGTCTCAGATCTGTTACATAATCAAGATAGCCTACGAAGCAGTCATTTATTTGTCAGCTAATTACTTATCCTTCAGTAATTTTGATATCTATTACCAAGGAGCTGCTGTGACACAGGTCTCTCTTTGCTGTGTGAGGACACTTCCACAGTGTGTGGGCACTGTATATAATGCTGTTTGGCTCATGTCCAAGTTCGTTTATCTGGTCAAGCTGGAGTAAAAGTGGCTATATGATACTTGTAACAATTTGGAATAATGTCAACTTGAATGGACGAGAAGTACTTCCATGAATGGACACAAATCAGCAGTATCAGCCTTAAGATGAATGGTGCATTGAAGTTTCTTCCAGTACTTTACTTTTGGTGTACTTGGGGTGAACTTGGGAGGTGGAAGGAAGAGGAAAACATATGGAAATGGTGGGAAGGGAGAGAGGGACTGAGGAAGGAGGGAGAATTGAGGGAGGGGGAGGAAAAATATTTGGGTACCTTATTTTTCCTTATTGCTTATCCCACTGTCTTTCACAAACTGGTCATTTGTACTATGACTTGTAATTTTCTAATTCCTGCCTCCATAGTCAGCACTATCTTAAAGGGTACCTCAAGTGAAAAAAAAAAAAAAAAAAACATGAAACTTTATATGTATAAAAGCATGAAAAATAGGTGCTTACAGACCAATCTCATCTTCATAGGACATTCCTGAGCTGAGATATAAAATATTGAAGTTTATTTACTCACTTTAAAATGGTACATAGGACAATAATTTGTGATGTCATTGTTAAACTGTAAGTTGGTATGCGGTAATGTTATTAATTTAGTCCTCTCTGTACAACATGCCATGGAAGTTAACAGGAGTGTTCAGGTTATAAAAATATTTTTTAACTTTCAAAGGAAACAAAATATCTTTTGTGAGTTTTACAACTAGAAAGTCACAGCTTATGGTATTGAGCAATAGATCAATTTGTTTCAAGTGAATAAGCTTCAACATTTTATGTCTCAGCTCAGTAATGTCCTGGGAGCTGGACTGATAGCATTCACTTTTCATGCTGTTTAATATATTTTTGAGTGAAATATTTGACTTAAGGTACACGGTTAGAGGATGAACTACTTTAGCTTTGTAGAGATTTATCCCTGAACAGTTCAACTGCTAAGTGAACAATGTTCACATGCTGGTCTGCCCACCTGGAGTTGTCTGAGTATGTGTTAAGTGTACACAATAAATTTAATCAAGATAAATTTAAAAAAAAAACACTGATAACATAAGAAGGGTTGAGCAACAGTAGCTTTGCTACTCTGGTTGGAGACTGCAGTCAGAGTTGTTGCTGCGTGCATTTAGGTTTTGTGCATGCATTAATCTCCTAGTTGCACACAAATTAGAATCTACATTTCCTTGTGACAAAAATGTACGTGTGCCTCATCAACTCTGTTACCAAGCAGTCTTGATAGCATTTGTTTGTAAACGTAAATATGTATATGACATAGCCTACTGTGCAAGGCCTCATTTGTTGACTGTAGTTGTTGATATTATACGGAGCAATTATTCTGCATTGATGTTGTCTACTATTTTTAAAATATGTTGCTGATTGCAACATAATGACCAGTGCGGTCAAGTTATTCATTAGAGGGATTGCCCAATAGCCAGATTTCAGAGAAAACTCCAACCACAACTAATCATCTTAGCTAGTGTGCTTACTAAGATAGTATCTATGATACAGTGCCATAACTAGTTGCACAGAATTTCATTGACCACATGGTGGATGGCCTTTGTGGATTGAAGTGCCTCTTAACAATTCTATTCAGCTTGTTTTCAAGGTCTTTTGAATGCACAAAATAGTATTCTTTTAAGTATAGCATTTCCTTACTGTATTAATTTTTTTTTGGAGGACTGTTGAAAACATTCTATGAGTTGCAACTGTGTCACTGTGTCCTCCGTGTCGCTGTGTCACTGTGTCGCTGTGTCATCTGTGTTGCTATGTCGCTGTGTCGCTGTGTCACTGTGTCATCTGTGTCACTGTGTCATCTGTGTCGCTGTGTCGCTGTGTCACTCTGTCCTCTCTGGCCAGACCATATGCTTTTTACTTTTAAATTGAGTTTGCTCAGCACACAGCTGCTACTTGTAAGAAAGTCCTCTTCAACAATTTTCATTGAAAGAAATCCCAACCCCTTAATATTCCAGAATGGAACAATTGTCTCACTGCACATTTTGAAGTGTTCTGGGAATGCTGTCCATTAAAGGCTTTCATATGAGGTCAGCACTTTTCAATTTGGCAAACTGGTCGCCACTGACCATGAAAAGGGGATGGCTATTGATATGGGTGCAGCACATATACAGTACCTTAGTAGCAATTGTTGTATGGATGAATTAAGAAAGAAAAAAATCACCAAATTTTCATGTTAACTCAAATTTTGGAATACTTGTGGTAGGTCCGAGATTAATTTGTTTATCTGGACAATTTGGAGAATGATGCACATGTACATACCCACCAAAATGAATTACAGAACTTGCTTATAGTGTTTTGAAAGTTGTCTGGATGGGAACTGTGCAGCTTGGAAGGAGGAAATTGTCAGGAATCCACTCCTTACGTCCCCCAAAATTAAACTCAAGTTTGATATGTCAGCTTGATATTACAGGTATCTTATTTTATATTCAAGTTTAAGTGATGTTTCCTACGTTAGTGTCATGAACATGCATGCCTTAAACAGTTTGGTGACAAAAATTTATTTCACATGATAAAAACAAACCATTCATAAAATGAGATATCAGAGTACATCAATTTAAACTTGAGTGACTAAAGTTTTCCTGTATAGAGTACCTTTGTTTGGATTTTTCTTCCACTTATGTATGTCATGCATGATTATTTTTTCTTTTTTGTTATTTTAAGATGAAAAGCCGAGAGCACCTAGCAGCAAGGGTAAAGTTACCAACAAACCAGGAACAGGTAAAAAAATGATCAGGGAGAAGAAGACCACTGTACCACCAGCAGCTTCTCCTGATGAAGATATAAGTGAGGTGGACCCCTTTAATGCCAGCTTTGCATCTAGCTTGTCAAAAAACTCCAGCAGTAGCGAGGACAGTCTTGCTCTCTCTTGGTCTCTTGGGAAAAATGGTAAAAGGGCTGTAGAGGGAAACATACAATCTCAGGAGGTTCAACAGGAGGCAAACATGACAGGGGGAATTGTTGGGGGTGATGAAGGTCAGGAAGGTGCCAAAGTAGAAAATACAAAGAAAGAAATGAACAGCAAATCTAAGGAAGATTCAAATGGCCATGTAGTAACTTCCTCAAGACCTCCTTCAGGGATGAAAGCCAAGTCACCAGAGGAGGACAAAAATAATCATAAGTTAAGACCTCTGTCTGGCCTGGCAGATAAGATCAAAGCGAAGGTAAATAAGAAAGTGAAGGGAAAGTCTGAAGTGACAGATGAGGAAAAGAAGGAAACCATTGAAGATGTGAATACCACAGAGCAAGGGAAGCAAGAAATGGATGGAATGGTCCAAGGGTTGGTAGAAGAGGTTCCAAAAGATGACTCAGAGACTGCTAGTGAAACAGGAACTGTAGAAGCTCAGGCAAAGACTGAAGCCTCTAGCTCTGATGGTGTTAGTTCTTCTGAGACAGAAGTGGTAGATGACCCAGTTGGTGAAGGGGATAAAAGCCAAGAAATGCAAAACAAGGATGAAATACAAACTAAAGGTAAGATAGTTGTAGGTAGATACCAAAACATATCAATTTTTAGATCACTATTTTACTTTCTATGTTATGCCATCATTGAGATTTTTTTAAAACAAAGGGCATGCATGGATCAAGGCCCTTGTGTAGTGAAGGAAACGTAAAACCTGTTTTTAATTTGTTCCTAAAAGATCCTGGCTGCATATTTTTATGTAGACATCTTGTTTGCGACATGTTGTTATCTATTTGTTATGCTTATAAACTCTATTAAACTTTTGAAATAAAAGATTGTGAAACAGATTTGTGTTGGATAATATGAACACTGATGCTGACATCTTTGTTTAGATATTAATAATTAACATTTATTGAAGTTAAATAGTTCTTTACTTCTTTTTTTGTTTCGATGAAACAGAAACCTATGTCTCTTGCTGAGGTGTGTATGTATGTATGTGTGTATTAGTATGTATGTGAGCTCATTATTATATCTCAAGAAGGGAAACTGAAAGTTGCTACATAGATGCCCCATATTGAGAAGAAGAACCCTATTGTTTTGTTTTTTGTTGAGGTCAAAGGTCATCAGGAGTTACCAGGGGTCAAAGTCTGAAAACCTTTTTTTTAAACATAGTATCTCAAGATAGAAAACTTGGGTAGATTTCATGTTTGGGTATGTGGATGCAATATGTTCATAAGATGGTCCCTACTGATCTTGGTGAGGGTCAAAGTCATCTGGGGTCACCAGGGACAAAGTCTGAAAATCTCTTTAACATAATAACTCAAGATAGGAAACTTGGATAGATTTCATACGTGGTGTGTAGATGTCTTATGGTCTGAAGGTCAATAGAGACTACCCTATTGTTTTTTGGTGGGAGATCAAAGGTCATCTGGGATGACCAGGGGTCAAAGTCTGAAAATCTCAGTAAGGTGATATCGCAAGAAAGGAAACTTGGATAGATTTTTATATTTGGTATGTGGGTGCGTTATGGTCAGAAGATGGACCTTGTTGTTTTTGGTGGAAGTCAAAGGTCATCTGGGGTCACCAGGAGTCAAATGTTGAAAATCTTCTTAACAGCATATCTCAAGGTAAGACTCTTGCATAATATTTGGTATGTGGATGCATTATGGTCAGAAGGTGGTCCCTTTTGTTTTTGGTGGAGGTCAAAGCTCATCTGGGGTCACTGGAGGTTGAAATCTGAATGAAAACCTTTTTAGGTATTAAACATATCTTAAGGTTTGAAACTTAAGTAGATTTCATATGCAATATGTGGATGTACATTATGGTGAGAAGATGGTCCCTATTTTTTGTTGGTGGAGGTCAAAGGACATCTGGAATAACAAAGTTATTTTTGAAAGTGCTAGTATACTGTATCTAACATTTGAGTGAGAAGATATGGTACACGATGCCATTATTTGAAATGGAACATTTATGTATCCTTAAAATCTCAATGCATTTTTGCATTCTGCTTTTGGTTTTTCCTCATTTTGTTGGGTTGGAGTGGGAGAGGGAAGTTGTCGGCAATAAAAAAATAATAATGTGTCTTTATATTTTTACATTATTCTTTAGAAACCCAACCAGCTTCAGTTGAGTACCAGGCTTGTGGTAAAAATGTGACATTTTATATACCTGATGCTTACAGGAGAGTTGAAGGACCAAAGAAACCCCCAGAACAGACCTTGAAGCTGGATTGGGTGTAAGTCATACATTAAAGCAAATAGACTGGGAAAAGTACTTTTGAAATACCATGGCAAGCTGTTGGAAAAATTTGTTTGATGGCAGTCCCAATGCTAAGTATGGACCATACCACCACAGCTCTCCAACCTATCCTGGTGGCCACATTAAGCAGAGCATTACACAATGCTGGCCCTTTCCCCAACAATGGGGCAAATTTTAAAATTTTCTGTGGGAATTTTGCACTTTTTGAATGGGAGTAAACATTAGCATTACAACTCTACAAGAATTCTCCCTTTCAATCTATTGCCCCTCCAAAAATATTTTTGTAAGTTTGAAAGGGAAAGTCCCCTGTTCCCTGGCCAAATTCAAAGATCTACTACCAACACTTCCTCACGTTATCCTCTATGGATTTCCTACTGTTGTAATGTTCTCTTACAGGTTCAGAGGTTTACTTCAACCCCCAAACTGTAAAACTGTAAAAAAAAGTTGTAAAACCTAATTTAAACCTAACTCAAAGGGGTAGCAAACCCTAGTTTGTAGATAGATGTCCTGGGCTGTCAGTTGGAAGCCAGTGTTATTATTTGTGTTTGTAGAAGTTTGAAATAGTTCTTCATAGAACAAAACTACAGAGAAATAGTATGATGCACAAGTCATGATGCAAAAGTATGGTGCATATCAATACATTGAGACTGAAAACTGAAATTTCAAAGCATCCTGAATTTGACTCTGCATCAGACAGATAAAACAAATGATTTCATATTATGTTTTAAAGGGAGGAAGTAGTCACCCCAACTTGAATTAGTGCACAGACTATTCAGTTTGTGAATTGCCCATGTGACATTATTTTTCCTCCTAAATTGTGAATTTTACTAGGAGTATCTGTTTGGTTTACCTTGAATAAGCAACATATAAATCCTGAAGTATCATGAAAGCTACTTGCAATAGAAAAAAAATAAAAACAAAATTTGAGATCTGGCTGTTGTTTCAAAACAACTTTGGTGGTGACTGTTTACTGTTTTTATTGGTTTTGGTCTTCAAGGAAACTTTGAGCTTCTATTCTGTTATGGAAAAGACACTATTTAAACATTTCAAAGTTGGCAGTTCTTTTTTTTTGTTGGTCTGAGATGGACTTAGTTTGTAGTACTGCATGTAAAGAGCATAAAAAATTGACTTCTTTCTAACTCCCATATTCACAGGACATACATGGGCAGAGATATAAAACACTGAAATTTATTCACTCAAATGAAAATGGTACATTGTGCAATCATTTGTGATGTTATTGATTTAATGATCAAATAACAATCCTTGTATTTCTTAAAGTTACTACACTTGGTAGTTGATACTGAGGTGTGACATGCTATGGAAGCAAAAAGGAAGTGTTGAAGGTCCTAAAAATTATTATTTTTTTTTTCATTTTGAAGGGAAACAAAGCGCGTAATGTGAGTTGTACAACAAAAGAGTCACAAATTATTGTACCGTGGACTGACTTGTTTTAAGTGAATAATGCTCAACATTTTATATCTTGGCAAAATTGTTTGTAAATAGTATCTTGTAAATGTTTAAAATGTTTGAGAAGGAAAGATTGCTTTTTGGGAAATGTGACTGGATGGTGTAGATCAAATGCTTATGAATTGCAATTGACTGAAATCCAACAGAAATATTTGTGAGCTTAATTGTGTATGTCTTTTTATTTCAATAGGTATGGATACCAAGGCAATGACTGCAGGAACAATCTGTACTCATTGTCAACTGGTGAGCTGGTTTACTTTTCTGCTAACATTGTTGTCCTTTACGACCCATTGGAACACAAGCAAAGACACTACCTACAACATGATGGGGCTGTTAAAAGGTGAGAGAGTACCAAGTTCTCCCCCCCCCCCCCACCTGAAAATTCTCTTTAGAACGCTGTGTGGTAAAACCCCCTATAAAGTCAAAGGGTTTCAAATGGTACATTTTGGAAAAACCTTTTCCATCCAAAAGAGTTCCCTTTGGTTGTGGATGGAAATTGGACAAATTTCAAAGGGAATTTCCAAATCACCCTTTGCATAAACTGAACCATTTTGAAAACCATTTGAAACCCATTGAAACCCTTTGATTTAAATGGAAATTGGACAAATGGTCCAAGTAGAATTTTCTGCTGGGCCATCAAGAGAAAAAATCTGCTCTTCAAAAAATGAGGTTTTGTTCTAGATTATATGCAGATAAAGAGAAGAGAGAGCGATGTAAATCAAGTTGAAGTATGTTCTTAAAAACAGGGTTTCCACAGTCTTGAAAAGGCATGGAAATTTGGAAAATTATTTCAAGGCCTGGAAAAGTCACAAAAATTTTCACAAAGTGATATTGTTCCATTACTTGTATTGTCAAAATGTATTAGTTTCTTCACCTCAAATTTTGTTGTAAAAGTTGTAGACTTCATATAACATGGTAAGAGAAAGGTCTGTTCATAGAATTTTTATTTATCTTGGAAAGTCATGGAAAAACTTTGAAAAATGATTACCAAGGAAATGCAGGAATCCTGTCAAAATAATTTAGACTATATAGGGTGTTGGGATAAAGGGGTATTGGAACATAACAGATTTGTTGAAATATACAAGTGTCATAATATATTTGTTTTGAAACAAATGGAATTTTGAATATAGGACTGCAACTCTGTATTCAGTGTATGTTATAAGTAAAAAAGCGGAAGATAAGCTGTCAATATATTTTTTGGAGACTTAGCTTGATATTTAATATTTTTCTGTGTAAGATAATCTGAATTATTGGTCTGCCATATACCATACCTTTCCTATCTTTGTGGTTATTTACAGTTTGGCTGTACACTTCAATGGTACCTCAGTTGCCTCTGGACAAGAAGGGAATGGCTCTGCTCAGGTAAGAATAATCATAACATTTAAGTGAATGTGTTTAAACTGTGTCTCATTCCATAGACCTTTTGTGCTGACGCCATGCTGATGTCATTTTGGAGTAATAACAGTGACACACATGGTCACACCACTGAACTTTGTGTAGGACAGAGATAGAGTGGTGGGCCCCATGCTGGGGATTTCATCCCACATGTGTAGAAAACTTACATGTATGTCACAAGTTGACCAATCAGCTGTCTGCATTTGTGCCTGTTGGTTTTGTTCTTCCTCCAAAGGAAGGGTGCTTCTGGCTTTGTGGTTGCAACATGCATATTGACAGACATTTTTGTGTTAGCCTTTTCAAGTCATAACCTTCTTGTACTTTGGTATATAATGCTTTTGTTATGATTTCTGTTACATTCTTGTATACTTCAATTGGAGAGCATTACAAAGGGATACAAAAATCTTGCATGTTAACTCAGTGAAAGATTTAGTACTGCAGTTTGTACACAAATAACACAATCTTATTCACAAAAGCAAAAATTATACCTTCATCTAGCTTTGAACACTTTCAATTTTGAAATCTGCCGGAGCATGTAGTCAAATTTTAATATTTTTGCATTATAGGTTACTCTAAATCTAAAGAAAACCACAGTTTATTTTTGTAGCTGCCAGTTTATTGACTTCAGTGTAGTTACAATCACATACACATAGAAAATCTTGTTTGTATTTTTCATGTTTGAGTGTTTGTTTTTTTGTCATTTCAGGCTTGTGTCCACATCTGGAATAGCTCAAGTTTGCAAACTTTACTTGTACTGAAGGATGAGATCTTCCAAAAAGGCGTGACTTGTCTGGATTTTGCTTCATCTCATGTAAGTAGTTATTAATAGCAGAATTGAATGGTTAATCAACTTTAAAGGGAGATGTCATTTCCCAAAACCAATGAGTTACAAGCAACCAAGGGATATTAGCATCCATGGAGTTACTAGGATTCAAGGAGATTGCTAATAATCAAGAAGTTGCTAGAAACCTAGGTGTTACTAGCAACCAAGGACCACCATTCAATGAGTTACAAGCAACCAAGGAATATTAGCATCCATGGAGTTACTAGGATTCAAGGAGATTGCTAGTAACCAAGAAGTTGCTAGAAACCTAGGTGTTACTAGCAACTAAGGACTACCATTCAAGGAGTTACTAGCAACTCTTTACCCAGACATATTTGAAAATCAAGTGCTTTTATCAATGTCATAATTTCCATCTATTTTGATGGGTAAAAGGTACTGCAGTACATGTAGCTAGCTGAGAAGCAACGAATGACTTAATACATGATGACCTACTGGTGGTTTTTGCCTGGCAGTGGATGTGACTATCCAATTATGACATCATGTGAAAGTACCCCATGTCCCTTAACACAGTAAAAACTCCACTTTGATTGGTTCTCATTCAAACAATACAGTTTCACTCTGTTTGGTGTACAGTGAACTGAACAGTATGTCAGTTATATTCCAAATTAAGCTCAAACACCATTTGGGGGACAGTATTCCCTTTATCACTTTAAAGGGAAAAAAGCAGTTGTCCCAAACTTATTTTGAAACAAAAGCCATATCTCATAGATTTGGGCTTATTTTTCTTCAAACTATCATTCGTGATATTTCAGAACTGAAACATTGTATTGTCAAAGTAAAACAGTGAGTTACCCTCTAAAGTTTCAAAATTGAGTGAGAGAAATATTGTCACACGACCCTAAAGAGTCAGTCATGATTCACAACAGGTAACTGTACTTACCTAAGTTGGGGTGACTGCATTTCCCTTCTCATCCAATTCAGACTACTGTAGCATTGTGGTGGATGTCCTCTCCAATATAAAGTGAAGATCAAGTTAACTTAGGGGAGGGGCAGAAGTATTACATTCTGAAGTGAGATAGTAAAGTGTTGTTAGATTATAATAACACCATTATCTTTAAAAACACTTGGGCAGCTTTCATATGTGAAGTACACTTTTACATATTGGCACTTGTAGCACTGCATATATATGCATTGGAACAGCAAGTAATGGTCTGATTTGAGTCGGCCGTAACTGGGGTCTATCACCTTTATAACTCTCGATTTCCTTGTTTAACTGTATCATGGATGATTGTACACTAAATTGTATCTTGATTCCTTCAATTTCACTGAATATGAGGGTTTGAAATTCATGCAGACAATAAATGAAGACGATTTAAGGCTGATGGACCCCACTAATGGCTGCCTACAGTCACTAAACACTTGTAAGTCCTATTCGGATTTGTTTATACAATATGTGCTGCATGTCCATGACTGACATACATAGCTTCAGTCAACTTGGTTTACTGTACAATAACTAACTACCCTTTGTGTACCATTAGCATGACAGCCAGAGCAAGTTTTAAGGATGCAATTTGTTTTTGAGGAGAGGGGGTGTAAATCAGAAAAAGAGTATTTTTAGAGCATATTTATGCCTTCACCATTCTACCCTATAAAAAGTTTTACCCAACTTTTGGGGGGTTAGAAAAACTTACAGGGAAGAAGCTTTTTAGCAACCCTCACCCTGTATAACCACCTGTATTGCAGTGAAAATCTTCAGTCTGAAATTTGGCATTGGGTCCATACTGAAAATCATGAATTTGAAATACGGAAATCAAAAATTTGAAAACAACATATTGTAGGGTAAAATTATAAAAAAGACCTCATGTACATTTTGCAGTTTTGTTTTGTTTAAAGGGTTATCTACTTACAGTAGATGGAAGCTCACATCCTACTATGTCAGTCTGGGATTGGAAGAATGGAGAGAAATTTGCCAGTGCAACAGTAAGTACAGCTTGAAAATATTTTGAGATCTATCCATACACAAATGCAAACTCATATGAAATATTTTTAAGCTTAATTGTAGGGCAAAAATGGGGCATCTTGGGCATAACTCTGGAAAAGGTTGAAGAAAGATAAATTTGTTCAAGGATGATTACCAGTTGATGTTATTAATGATATTCAATATCCACTACAAAAATGGTGATAAATTTGCAGTTAATTTAAAAGCCAGCAAAAAATGAATTTTTTTGAATCAATAGAATATCAATAAACATGAAGAAATGAGGTTTGCATCTTGGACCTTGCAAGTCTTGTGCTTCTCTTGGCTTAAGAAGTTCTATGGATGCATTGCAGTCTTTAAATTGGTAATTTAGAAACATTTAAGGAATGTTTAATATTTATTAATAAGGTGATAGTACTCAACTTTCAAGACTATTTTCAAATGGTTGAATGGACATGTAATTGGTGTTGACAGCAGTCTTTGACAAAGTTGGACAAAGGGTATTTTTCCAGATGATCAGAGTATCACATATGTACTGAAATTCAAATCACAGAAAATTTTCAAAGCATGCTATGGTTATGTAAAAATTACAAAAATATTTTTATTGAGCTGCTCAAAGCTGTGTACCCATAGGATTTTGTATTTTTTTTGTCAGATCAATACCGATGTTATTTGTCAAGTAAGATTTCAGCCAAAGGACCCTGCTGTTATTGTGAGTGTTGGGAAAGAACACATGGCATTCTGGGACTTTGACAAAGAGGGCAGCAAACTAGAGGAGAAGTTTAAAGCAAATTTTGAGGTTTGTGCTTTTGGTTTGTCATCATAATTAATGCTTCTAATTTAAATTGCAAATATGCAGGGTTCATGCAGCTAGTCCTGAAAATTCTGTAAAGTCAGGGAAAACTGAAATTTTAATTTCCGGCCCTGAACAGTCAAGAAAATGGACAATTTTCGGAAGGTCCTGGAAAAGCCAGGGAATTTTAGGAGGTAAACTTGTTTTGATATTGTTAACATTCAGATACATTTTTGTGGCTTAAAAAAAAATGGAAATATGAGATGTAACTGTTTAAAAAGGTCCTTGAAATATTGAAAGACATGAAATAGTCATGGAATTTTGTTACTTTGAATGTGTATGAAACCTGATGTAACAGTAAAATCTCTAAAAGAATTACATGATTGGTGTTATAATATAGGTCGGACTGTTGCAATATTTTGAGAGTGGGGTACTATCAGCCCAAATAGTTGTGACTCCGAAAGCAAGTCCCCACTCCTATTTAGTAGCAGTTTAAATGTAAAATTTTCCATGAAAGTTATGCTCAGGGTTCTTCAAAATTCCAAGTACAGTTTTGGAGATTGGTGTGAAGAAGTATGTATGCATGTGTTCGTATATTGGCAAGGGAAGGATGACACTGGGCCCTTAATGAAGGCAACATGTATGTCATGTGAGAAAGTGAGGGTCAATAGGAGCAATTCCAAAATGTGAGAGGAGAGGCAAGACATTCACAAGTGAGAATCAGTGGGAATAATTCCAAAAACTAGTCCCTTCCGTTCCCCCTCTAACTATTCTTCATGAAAGAGCATCATACTTTGTTGACTGGGATAATTTTCTTTCTGTACAGAAATTTTTGACATATTATACTTGTCTCATTGTCTCTTTAATATTGCAGAGGAATATGAAAGCAAAATATGTCATATGTTTGACATTCCGTCCTAACGGGGATGTTGTGACTGGTGACTCAAATGGGACAGTATATATATGGCCACGGAAGGGGAATACCATATCACATGTCATATCTCATATTCATGAGGTTAGTTACAGTGTTGTACTGCTATCAATGACGTATAGCTTTCACTGCTCAATGACGTGCAGCTTTCACTTCTATACCTAATTTGCACTTATTCATATTATCCAATTTAATGAATTTTATTTCAGGGATCAGTATGCTGGACACCAAATATTTAAAAACTATATTTGAACATCACACCATAGGTGTGAGGTTAAAAACTAGGTCAAACAGAACATTAAGCATGGCTATCAGATGTCTGGTTTTACTATCCATGTTCTCATTTTACTGGTTTGTGCTGGTGTGGGAGACGGGTTTATAAAATTGCCCACAGTGTCCAGATTTCATGTATGCTGGTTCTGACTCTTTAATTATGGTTTGACATTCAAAACTAAATTATGCTTTATTCACAACAAAAGAAACTCGATAAAGCAACAAATATTGCACCTTTTTGCATCTGGACACCCTGGAAAAACAAATATTTCTAAACTGGGGGGAGACTCCTTTTCTCCTGCAGAATGTTCCCCCAGAATGGTGATCGATGTCTTTCTGGTCTGAAAATGAATATGATGTCCCCAACACCAAGATGTTTCATTTTGTGTGTAAAGTGGAAATCAGGCAGAAGAATTCCTTTTTGAAAAATGGATGTTAAGAAGTGTCAGCCTAGGTGGTAAATTATGCAGTTTTTAATTGTAACCATACCCCAGTGCCTCCCCATACTGCCAAACATTGCACAGTGGGACATGAGATTAAAATTCCCATAAGCCTGCAATCCCAAGTAATCCTGCACAGCTTGGGAAAGTTGTCTTAGTAGTGGTCAGTAACTTGCATATTCTATGGTTTTAGTCCAGAGGCTCCAGCCAGTTGTGTGGTCATCACAACTGGCTGTACTAAAACCACAGAATATGCAAGCCAATTCGCATCATTGAGACAACTGTCCAAGCTTTGCAAGACTGCTCAAGATTTTAGGCTTATGGCATGGACTTAAAGAAAAATATTGAATTTACATGGCACTAAAAGCAAAAAGTTCTAGTCATTTTCAAATCATTCGGTTTCAACAATAAACCCCAGCTATAGCTTCATCTCCTTCAAATATTATGCACAAGAAGAGTAATATGTAAGTTGCATCTTTTGAAATGTTGAAAATTTGGGTGAACAAATTATTCTTGAGCAACATACAACTGAATTTATATCTGAGGGAAACTTATTTCTTGAAAAGAAGGCTACCCTACTGCCTTATTTTTATTATTGTTTATCACTTTTTGCCAATATATATTGTAAAATGAATGCAATATTCAACTTTAAAGGAAATCATTTATCACCCCAAACTACAGTTTGGGTAACAAATGACAGTTTGCAGAATAACTCAAATTACACACAAGCATAAGAGTGTTTTTATTAATACAAACAAGGGCCTTGAATGCTTAGCAGGTGTGGCCTGAAGCAATAAACTAAGATATGTGTCTGATGAAGAAGGATGAGTTCAAGACAGTTGTGAGAACATGAGGTGGACAGGTGCTTTGAAGTTCACAAACTGTGATTAATATAAAATGGTCCCCTGTAATCCTCTGCTTTCCCACATCAGCAAGCAGAACAATTGATTTCATTGTCTTTGCTTATGCCTGGGTGACTTCCACCTGCATTTGGATATTAATACCAATCCAGGGTCCTCGTTTAAATGCCTGAATGGCCAGGTATGTGGTTAATAGAGTTCTGAAGCAACTGTCATCGTAATGAGAGCTAAAAGTATTAAGTATGTTTGGAAAATTGGAATTGTCTGGAATGATGAATAGCAACAGACTTTTAAAGAAGGGTTAAAGGTCATAGAGTTTTGATAAGTTGGAGGGCTACTTATTCTATGCATTTTGCATCGAAATCTGATGTGTGGCTCTCAAGATACAAGCAAGTTAAGTTGTCACATTTTCAACAAACAGTGAATTAAATGAAGCTCACATGACATCATATCCTCTCATTAATGGACAGTCTTTTGATTTTCTTTAAACTTTACGGCCTATTTTCTCCTCTACAGTCAAATATTTTCAAAATGTGATTGCATAAGTTGCATGAGATTTTTTCAAACTTGCAGTCCCATGTGAAGGCCCTATTCCTATTAACATCACGGTCAACACAGCATTCTGAAAAAAAAACAAATCAAAGGAGAACAAAGCATTCCTTGTCAATGTGAGGAAGCGATATAAACTGTGCTGTCCTCAAGCTCACTTCGGAACACAAATCTTGTAACTTAACTTGCTGATGTCTGGAGTCATACATGTCTGATTTGAATGGAAGTTTCACCACACTGTGTAGATTTGGTTCTTCTTTCACTTGTGAAAATTAGATTTTTGCTTAAACTTTCCTTTTAAGTGTGGATGTAATCCATGAAATCTAATAAGTGCATCTCATTTCCAGCTAGATTGATGATATAGTACCTGTAGATTGGCTATCATTCAGCAGGGCATCCTAGTAAATTGTGTGTGTGGCTTTTACAGCATGAAAGGAGTTTCCTACAGGCATAAATAAATACATTCACTCTAAGGGACCATGAATGTAGGAGAGGCTATTGGCTTGGAATTGGAACTACACCTCAGGTGGCAACTAACTGAACAAGTTGGATCAAATTTGGTAATTTTAGACAGATCAGTTAGATGGAAAAACCCTAGATTGCTGATGGATGAAAAACCCACCTTACTTTGACCTGGCCAGGAATCAAACTCCAGACTTCCTGGTCGCTATTACTTCATTGCTTCAAATGCCACCACCATTTATCCACCTGGGCATAGCACTGATTAAATTAGGGAAATTTTTCCAAACCTGTAAAATTTCCTTCACATGCTAATGATACATGGTCAAAGTTAGGCAATTCTCATACCCTACTTAACAAATAATTTTTCCATGAGTGAAATATTATTGATTTGAATTCAGTTTTCAAAAATTTGTGACCAGACAGTTTTTGAAATTACACACACACAGCTGATAGAAGTCAGGGTGCAAGAGAAAATTACCTTTTTTCAGAAGTATTGATGATATTGAAATGAACTCAATATACCCCTTTAAAGTACAGTATCTCACATTAACGGAACATTGCATGTAGTAGTTATTATGTTATAAAGGTTTTGGGTGCTATCATGTTCTATGTTACAAAATTATAGAATTATTTCTACAGATTGCAGGTTTTTGTGGTATTCCTCATTTTCCAAATAAATAGTTATCCATGTTTATTCTACTTTTTAGGGACCAGTATTTGCTCTTCATTTTCTGCGGGGTCTACTCCTAACTGGCGGAAGGGATGGTAAGCTACAAGCCTGGACAATTGGTGGTAAAGGAGCCCAATCTATGTGTAGTTGCAAGGTATAGAACTTCTTTCAAGGAAGCCTTGTTTTTTTTTTTAAGGAAAAGTCTAGAGCCAAATTTATGTTCAGTATGTTAAAAAAGGGGCACATTCTGGTTAAATTTTCACTCATTTCTCATGTTTGGTTCTTGAGATATTAGCACTTGAAGTTGACACATTTTGTACAAAAGTGAACTTAAAGCAAGTAAGTGTGATGGCCATTGTCTTTTTTTCTTTATTTTTCATCCTATTTCGTTGATCTTAGATTGATTAAGGATACTATTTTGCCCCAAGTCATATAAAGGTTTCTAATATTCCATTGCTAAGGATGCACCTGTGGTATCAATATTTTAGAGTTTAGTTGCATAAAATTGGTGGTAAATTTGAAAGGGAAACTAAATGTGGTCACCAATGTTAATCCATGACATAATGCCTGCTTGCTTCAACTTCATTCATAGTAGAAAATGTGTCAAGTGCAGTAGCTAATATTTCAAGAACCGAACATGGGAAATGAATAAAACTTTCTTAGAATATGTTCCTCTTTGACAAATCAAATATAAATTTTTTTCTGCCCTTTCTTTTAAAATGTAAATTCGAGAGTCTGGTGACATGAAAATGACATGATTGGAAATTTGACCTTAATATTATAACCTGAGAAAATTGCCGTATCAGAATGACGTAAAAAAAAATTATCAAAGTTTGTCCATTTTACAGGATAATTTCCATTTCACTCACTTATCATAAATAAACATGGGCCAAATTTGCAGTGTTAAGAGGGGGGCTGGCCAAATATGGCTTTCTTTTATTTTAATAGATATCCTTCCATTCAAGAACAGTCGAAATATTGTGCCCTGAAGGTTATATTGTAGAAATTAAAATCCTCAGAAAAAGTTAGGCATCACCCACCAAGTAGAAAATATTCTCACATATTTTAGTGATAATCAGTTTAAGGTTCACAGATGCCATGACTGTACTACACAAGCCTTACCTAATGGAGGGACCATCAACTTCACAGGCCTGCCGAGGGCGCACTTGGCTTAACATTACTTAAAAATTCTTGGGATGATAGAGCTTTTAAGTGTGTTTTCGACCGTACACTGAGAAAACGCACTCTATAACTTATTATCATTTTCAGCTTGATCCAAAGGCAGGTGGAGTACGGATGCTGGCAATAGCTGGGTCAAGGATTTTTACAGGGACTACAATGAATTGCATCTTGTCAATAAATATTACTCCATCAGGACCCCCCTTTGAAGCTGCCAGTAAGATGGATGTGGTATCTGAGGTCAGTAATTTCATTCTGTAGTTGTTTAACTTTGTCATTGTGAGGGCAACTCCCTCATGGGGTGGGTGTCTGACAGATCAAGAAAGGGAAATTCCTGGTCACTGAGTTGGCTGAATTTTATATACGAGTCTGAGTAAAAGTGACATACCCAGTGACATCAGCCATTACTGGCCATCAGCCACCCCCCCCCCCTCAAATTTTTTGAATTTTATTGTTTACCCATAATTCTGTACCCTCTTATTCATTGATTTAGGAAGGGTTATTAGTTTGCAACCTTCCATGTTACAGGTAATCAAAAGGATTGGAAAGATTAAAGATGATAAACCCCAGTTGTTGCTGACTAAATGAGAGTATCACCCCAGTTGTTGCTGACTAAATGAGAATATCACCCCAGTTGTTGCTGACTAAATGAGAATATCACCCCAGTTGTTGCTGACTAAATGAGAATATCACCCCAGTTGTTGCTGACTAAATGAGAATATCACCCCAGTTGTTGCTGACTAAATGAGAGTATCACCCCAGTTGTTGCTGACTAAATGAGAATATCACCCCAGTTGTTGCTGACTAAATGAGAATATCACCCCAGTTGTTGCGGACTAAATGAGAGTATCACCCCAGTTGTTGCTGACTAAATGAGAATATCACTGACCCCAGTTGTTGCTGACTAAATGAGAATATCACCCCAGTTGTTGCTGACTAAATGAGAATATCACCCCAGTTGTTGCTGACTAAATGAGAATATCACCCCAGTTGTTGCTGACTAAATGAGAATATCACCCCAGTTGCTGCTGGCTAAATGAGAGTATCACTTGAATGTTTGGATTCTTCTATAATGGCTGCTTGTTGAAAATGCCTAACTTCAACGTAGGAGAAGCTTGTCAAGACACTAATCTTGGTTTGTTCAAAATGGTATGTTGTAGGGGATGAGTCCCTGTAGTTCCCCTGCTTCAATGGTACCCTTATACCCTTATTCTAGCAGTAAAGAGGGCATGGGTGTGGGACGAATGAGATAGAATAATGAGGGGGGGGGGGACTAATGAGATAAATCAAGCTAAATGGGGGACCAAAAGGACAGGAGTATAGAGTGGATTCTTGTTGTAGCTGTTCCAAGCTTCCTCTTTCTGTTTTTAGATTGATCCTGTTGAAACTTTAAAAGTAGGACTTAGTTATAACTGCTGTGCCTTTTTGAAAGTTTCATATGTCTGCATTTTGCAGGTAGTTTGTCGGCTTTGCTTTTTTAAGAAGTGAACTGTAAAATTTCTATTCTGTAGTATAGTTTAAAGGCATGAGTTTTTCATAGGAAACATATAACATTCATTTCATCTTATCTTTAATTTTGTAATTTCAATCTGCTACTATGAAGATACAGTACTGCTTTTTTAACAATTTGCTGCCTACCTTTATATCAATTTTAAAGACCTTCACCTAATTTTAATATCTCTTAAAAGAGGATCAGCCAAGGCTCCCTCTTTCAGAGATCCCAAGGTCCCCATGGTGCTATTAAAAGTTTGATAGGGACTCACTGGCATCACTGCTATAAATGAGGTGAGTATAGCAGCTCATTAATTTACAAATGAGTCAGTTTTCTGATTTACTCTTCCAAGTATTATTTTGTTTTTACAGGGTCACTATGATGAAGTTAATGGACTAAGCACCTTTACCAAGAAATCTCTGATTCAAAATTTTGTAACTGTTGGTTATGATGGAGTGATTGCATTAGTTAACAGTGAGAAGCACCAACCGGTCTGGAGACATTGGTTAAAGAGTATTAATCTATTGTGTGTGGATTCATCAGACAGTGGTGAATTCATTGCTGTTGGTACCAGAGAGGCCAGGTAAATATTAGCCCCATCTTACCTCTTTGTAATGTTATTTTGAGAAGATGCATTCCTTGAAAGGAAATGTTATTAAAGGCAGTTATTCGTCACTACAGCCAGTTCCAATTCTCCTAGCCTGCTTACTTGTAGCCCCCCTCCCTCCTAAAGCTGTCTAAAACTCATCATCATCTAGACATAATCCCTGTTAATTGCTTCGGGTCATAACCTGGGAGTACGCAAATCCCTTATGCCTAATTAGAACACCCTCTGTACATGCTGTGTAATATGAGCTATGTTGCATATTTTGAATTTGATGTCAGTCAGAGAACTGCGCCAATTAAGAATTCTGTAGACTACTGCTGTTTAAATTGTGCATGTGTGATGAGTGACTGCCTTTTAAAAGTGACTGAGAGGATTCTGTGTGCAAAACAGAACTTTTCAATTCATACTCACATCAGTGTGGGTAGTTTTAGTAAACATGAACTTTTTTAAAGGTGTATGGTATTTGGGGTAAAACTTACAAACTAAGGTGATTTATATTTAATTAGTCAGTGATCTTTTAGTATTTGCTCTTAGGATAGTCTTAGAATAGTGTCTGTACTTTTTGTCTCCATCTGCTTCTGTTTTTTTCTTTTTTATACAGTGGGGATAGGTAAGTCCTTTAATATGGATCTAAATGTGTGGTGATGGATTTTAGTCTTCCACTCATCCTCAGAATACTAACAAAATTACCACATACTCTATGAAACTGTAAACTAAAATAAAGAAAAAATCACAACTCTTTAAACTCTTTCACCAACACTTCTGATGGATATGTTTTGACTCCACGTACTGCAAGTAAATCAAATTCCTTCCACTCCAAAGTGTAGACATTTGACCATGGTTTGGTGTGGGTAGAGGGGAGGTAGTTCATTCAATGTACACTTCTTGTTCACAATTGTATACTTTTATCTCTTGGTCATGAGAGTGCAGCAGCTGGACTCAATTTTTAGTTGTATATTTGTACAGGACAACTAAAATGCTGTACGGACAAGCAAACTGAAAAGATATTTGCATTTGATTTATTTGACTCTACTGATTTCCGATTAACTTCTTTAACTTTTATCATCATTATTTGTCAAACTTCAAACTTAATAAAGTTTTCATTCTCTCAAACATTGCGCATGTTTTTATTATAATACATGCTCACACACATACTTCCTTGAATTCCACCAATAAGAGCAAAGCAATTTCTTACTAAATACACTGCATCATGGGGTATAAAAAAATATTTTCATGCAACCAGATTTCTTTTCAGACTTGTAAAAAATAGTAAAATGGTCAACTGAAGCACAACCATAAAAGTTTAAGAAAAATTGGTTCCTGGAGTAGTACTGTAGATTAAAATCAGACGCATTGGAAATTTAAAGTGTCTAATTGAAATAATTACAGTAAACTGTCACACAGCATTCTGTTTCAAATTTGACGTAAATGTGGACAGAAAATTTAAGGCTAAAAATGTCCTAAGTTATTGTTTTAAAGACTTTAGTGATCCATTATGGATTGATGGGATGGTTTACTTAAAGGTAAAGAGCAGTCCCCCCAAACTTATTTTGAAGAAAAAGCTAAATAACTCAGTTTTCATCTTATTTCTCTTCAAAGAATCTTTAATTACATTTTATGACTGTACTATTGCATATTCAAGGTAAACCAAGCATTTATTTCTGGTAAATTTCACATTTGAAGAGGAAAAACATTGTCACATGACTCCCAACAGCAAATCATGAAACTGGACAGTCTACTACACTTCTTCAATTCTGGATGACTGCTCCTGCCCTTTAACTTTAATGATTTCATTTATTTCATCCACACAAATACAAAACACAAAAGAGGAACCATAAAAGCATGACCAGGATACTAGAATAGACACATGAATTAAGCAGAGCTAACAATTTTTCCTAAAAAAAAAAAACAGCAATATCTTAATCACAAAAACTGTATAACTTGCTTGGTTTGATAGTGACTCAATACTAACCTTATTAAGTTTCTCTTTTTGGTGTGAGCCAACTGGAAAAAAGGTTGTGGCCTGCCTGACTCAAACAAATTGGTTAGAAACCAGAGTCTGAAACTTAATCTGTCTTACTCTTTTGGTGTGAGGACAAATGCAGTGACAGTGTCATTATATCTATTCACATTGGTAGTGATGTAATCATTGGTCATTGTCATACATCACAACAATCATTTCCATTGTGCGGTCATTGTTTGGTCTATTAAACCACTTCTTGGGGGCAGTACCTAATTACTTTCATAGCATGTATGTTGTGAAGGTAACCACTAGATGTGCATTTATTTCCAATAGATATAATAGGGTCTTCCAGATGTGCTGTAATGTCATCTATAGTTTCTCTATCAATAGATTAAGCTAAAGAAAACTGTTTTTGATTTGGAATAGGAGGTAAAAATTTCTTGGGACAGGTGCCCTGGATAGGTAGGGGAAGATGGGATCTACAATGCTTTTTGAATCTTTATGCAATTTAGTGCATTACATAAGCCAATATGAATCAAATTAACAGCAAATGTACATGCCATGACAAGGCCTCTTACAGAAACACATACTTTCAAAAACCCGATTTGTGGGCCTTAAGTCGGGTTTTTAGCGGAATGTTTATTTTGGAGATAGCACCTTCAGCACACAATGCTGAGATGCTTATAAGGCTTGTGTAAACAAGCTATGCAGTCATGCACTGCTTTCCTGTGTACATAGAACTTTTGTGAATGAAGATAATCAGCTTAGGGGAGGTAAAATCTGCTGGCAGGAAAATGGAAGGATTTGGACAGAGTCCAGAGGAAATAGGCATTACATGGATGGCTGCACAATTTCTGTCAAAATCTGTAAAGGGCTGTTCTTGACATGTAGATGTTTTTTCTTTTTTAAAGAGGGGAAAAATTAAGGGCTGTCATCAGTTAAATGAAGAAAATGAGGTAATTATCTAATACTGTAGCTCTGATCACTTTCAAGACCAGATCCAGGGGGAACATGTGTGTGTGTGTGCGAGCCTGTAAACGATACCTTGCCGGGTACAAGCCGCTCACGGAAGCTAAGGCCTCACACGTCTTTCCTCGCTCACGCGGAGCTCGTAACTGGCGCAGCTACCCGAAAATTCGGACACTGCAATGAGCTCTGTCACGTGATATGCAAGAGCCTGCCCTCGCTCACAGCATTCACGTGCCGCGTGACATAAACAGCTAAAGGGGAATTCCGACCATTTCCTTACGGGGAACAGTTCTGTGTACCCCCTAAGGCATTGAATACGGGTATGCCCTGTGTGTGTGTGTGTGTGTGTGCATGTGTGTGTGAGACCCTCTCCCCCTTTTGTTGCAGTGAAATTAAATTTTCCTTCATTGTTGTTCTCACTTTAAGGTCGGCATGTTCCACAGTTAGATCAAGTTAAGATTCTATACCACTTGCCATTTGCATTTGTATGATTTTTAAGACACTAATTCCCTGTATTTGAATGTTATCATGTACTTACTTGGTTGAATTAAGCTATTTTGCTCACATATCAGATAAATCCTGGATCTTTTTACTCAGTGTGTCAGCGTGTATCCACTTCCTAGCTATGTAACCAGTGCTATATGCATAACAGCTTCAGTCATAGAAAAACAGGGAAATTTCTGAAAGGAACATTATTATTATAACTATACGGCTGTAAAATTATTATGTAAAAATTATGTATTATTATTATTAAAATTCATGAAATTCAGTGAAATTGTGTGGAGTCCATGGAAAAGTCCTGAACATTTTTTCAAGGGGCATGCTTCATTCCAACTCTTTAAACAGAAATGTATTTTCACTCATAGCATCCAAAATTTTATACTTCATTCATCCTAAATATTGTGTAATAACATGTAAAACATGGAGAAGAAGGTTATGGCAATTTTTTTCTTTTGTCCTGGTTAGACCTATGTAAAGTGATTCCCCAGGAAGTTCCAGAACCCAGGTACAAGTTTTCAAACCTTTGTAGGTTTTTTTTTTTTTTTTTTTTTGGGGGGGGGGGGGCATTTCTTACCATCCCCCTTGTTACATTTCCTACCACATGTTGTTCAAGTTCCTGCTATTCAGATATCAATGCTAGAACCATTGTATGCCCCCCTCCCAACCCAATATTTCTCAATTTCACGTTGCTCAGTTTTCTCCAGACTCCCAAAGATTGTCTATGCAAACTTATACTGAGGATTACATTCTTGAATTAAATGCTGCTGCTTCTTTTCCAGTCTAATTATCCTTTCAATGAATGGTGCTGGCTGTCAGACTCTTACCAAACAAAGTGTTTCAGATGCTGGTCCTATTGTTTGTGTTAAGTTCTCTCCAGGTACAGTGTCATACTTTTGTTCATTTGAGTAAAGAAATTACAGTTGTTTTTTCATTGTTCTGCTATTTTTTCTGAGGTTGACTTCTTTTAATTAAAAATTATCGTGCATAAAATTTACAAATGATTAAAAGGGTATTCGTCCCATTTCTGTTTTAAAAATTTTGGTATTGTTTCTGTTTGGTACAACTCAAATTATGCATGTGTGATTGGAAGTGATGGATATTGATGATGTTCAAATATGGATCGAGTCAGTCATAGAGGAACACTTCTGCCCATCGAAAATTTTGCAAACGATATGTCACATGATCCTGCTGTTGCCATTGTGCATAAATATGTAGGCCCAGCATTATTTGATGGACTGCATGGTCAAGTGGTTACAGCATTTGGCTTATCAAATACTTGAAAAATGGAACCTACTGTCATTGTGGTGGAATGGTGTAGGCAAAACATACCAGTGAGCCACAACTCGAAAAAAAGGTTGTGGTGGGCCTGACTTAAACCAGTTTGTTAGAAACCGAGCTGTAAAATCTAACTGATTAACTAACCTAGCATTTTTTGTGCCAGCCTTCCATAGTGTAATTAAATTGAAGAAATTGAAGATTGCTGTCACCTACCTATGACCCATATACCAAATGACCTCTAAACCTCAAAGAGTTCAAGCATTTTTGGTTCCTTGCGGTAGCAAAGGAACCTATGTAGTCAGGTTGGCGTGTGTGTGTGTGTATGTGTGTGTGTGTGTGTGACACTTGCTTCGGTACGCTCTAACTCAACAAGGGAAGGTTGGATGGAACTTGGATTTGGTACATAGATTCGTCATAGGGAGAAGGTGTGCCCTATCGTTTTTGGTGGAGGTCAAAGGTCATTTGGGGTCACCAGAGGTCAAAAACTAAAAACCTTCTCAACAGGATATTTCTAGTTAGGAAACTTGGATAGATGTCATACTTGGTGCATGGATGTGTTATGGTGTAAGGATGAAATTGGATATGTTCGGTGAAGGTCAAGGGGTCATCTGAGGTCACCAGGGGTCAAACACTGAAAAACGTATTAACACAGTATTTTAACGTAGAAAGGACGGATTTCAAATCAATCTGTGTTTGGTTAAGGTCAAAGGTCATCAAGGTCACTGGAGGTCAACTGCTAGAAATGTTATTTAGAAAATCTTGTAAGCTAGATAAAGATAGTTTCAATAGATTTTCTATCTCACCTGGTTTTGCATGCTTACGCACTCAAACACCTTAGAAATTTGTCCTTTTTGTTTGTTCAGTAATGATTCCTTCGGGTTGTACACATATTTTGGATCATTCAAAGTTTTAAGAGGGCAATAACTGAAATCTGTAGATTTCACTGAGCACAGGTCACTCTGCATTAAACTGGTCTCTCTGCCAGTGGAAGCAATGCATGGATTCTACAATATGTCTCTTTAATACTGCTGTGCTCTGTGGGGTAACCTTATCCTCATTCTATTATCACACTTCATTAATCACTTGCTTTCTGCTTGACTGCTGAATAAACCCTGTTTTCTGTGTAGAGGTAGCAAACAGGACAAGTGGTAGATTGTTTTAAAGTAACAGCAAGTTTTATTTGAGAGCAGGTAAAAATAACTTGTGAGAGAAATACAAGGGGTGTTTTTCATTCTCTGACCACATTGTGTATCATTTATTGGTTATAATATCAAATTTGATTACAAGCATAAATACATATGGAAATGAGGTAGTGTTTTTGAAGGATCACCAAGCATTACAAAAGTTGAATGTTAGTAAGGCCACAGAAATTTAATCTTTGATTTCATGTAAAATTAGTACTAAAATACCCCTTGTGAAGATGTTACAAACATTGAGTATGAACTTTTGCTTAGCTCTATTTCACAGACTAGCTGTACAGTTCTCATAATATCTAGCAAGGAACCACAGTGCCCATTGGGCTCTTGTTTAACTATTTTACTGAAATTTTGTGAGAAAAATATATTTCATGGTAAATCTATACATTGCCCCCCTTTCAAACAGAATGTTACTAATCTCATCATATGAAACAAAACTATCTATTCATTGCATAGATGGCTGGAAAAAGAAAATGGGTTGTACTTCAAAGTGTCTCCCAATTTGAAGAGCATAAGCAGTTGAACCAAATTCATTTTGAAAGTTGAGACAACATCTAAATCTAACAAATACCTTCTCATTTTCCTTCAAATATGTTTTATTTTTCAGAACCTAATTACTGTAAGTGGACCTTCATGAAACCTCAGAATTGCTTTGCATGAATCACAATTCAAGGAAAGAATACTGCTTCATTATTGTCAAAGGGTATTTAAAAAAAAGAATACCTAGGTTATTTGTTCCAAAAAGTTGAGTGACTGCATTTACACTTTTATAATCAGGGAAACAGTCACATGCATACTGTAGCTTTTGACTTTTCTTTGGATCCCCAGAAAAGGAATTCAATGAAGTTTTATTCCAATGAAACTTTTTAAACTATCATACTTCAAGATTTCAGACATTACTGGCAGGAACCATGGTTATTAACTTTCCCACTGTGCACCAAGTGCAGTAACATCCCTCCATAGCACAGTAAGCTAGGGAGATCTTTTGGAGGCTTGAATTTAATGTCCTTACACAAGAATAAACGCAAGCATTTGCAAATAACTACATTGTTTGTGCTTATTAAGAAACAGTAGCTGCCAACTAAGATGCTGAACATATTATTCACTAAGATCAGCCTTGATGGATTTAAGCCCTCAGGATCTGTCAGGAGTTAAAATGCCTTCGCAGAAGTTTCACATTGTATGGATCATTCTTTTCTTCAGTTTGAGCAAGGATGCAAAGGCAGATCATATGTCCTGTTGTGCAGACTATAAAAGTAGAATTTGGCTGAAATGGTTTGGTTTGTAAAAGTTTCACAACTCATCTCCCAACCTTCTGGTTAAATTCTGCTGCCTTCTTTCCCCAGTTGTGGGTTACCGTACTGTAAGTGTTGAATTTATGCAATACTCTTGTCACCGTCTAACATTTGTTTCTTTTCTTTCTCAGATGGGAAAAAATTGCTCTCTGCTAATGAAAAAGGAAACATTCAAATAATTCAGATTTCCAAAAGTGGGAAAGAGTTGAAACTAGGTCATGTTCTTAAGGGTCACAAGGGATTGGTCAGGTCTCTGGACTGGTCATCAGATGGGGCATATGTCAGAAGTTCAGCAGAGAATGGAGAATTTTTCATTTGTAAGTATGACAGTGATGATACTCAGTGTAATCTATGTACATCTTTTAATCTTGTTTTAGTTAGTAGAAGGTGTTATAATTAATAACTTAATAACTATTACAGTGCTGTTATTTAGTTTCATACCTTCATACATTGGCTTAATCCTTGATATGAGAAGGACAGAACCAGGAAAGTGTCCTAACAGAAGTATTTTTAACTTCTAGTTCTATACTATGCTATAAGTATATTTATTCTTGCTCTATTTGTACGACTATGTTGGCAAGCATAGTAGGATGCAAACTTAACACACCGTCTGTCAAAATGAGTGTCAAGTGGCAGTGGCTGCTGTGTGCCAATGTGTTTCACATGTACATTGGTTCAAATCCTGCTCAGTGTACAACGGTTTTTTACACTTTACTCTGGCTTTCCTGCCACTTGGCATTAGACTTGCGTCGAAAATTATTAGCCCAACCAACAAGGTCAGTTGAACGTTTGACTGAAGCACCCTGGAATGAACCAGTTAACTAGCCATCTTTGCCCTTTTGTAAAAAATGAGGAAATATTTTAAACTCTAACATAGTTAAGAAAAGAACAATTCTGTAACTGCAGACAAGTTAAAAAGTAGTCTGGCTCCAAGAAAATTGAAAGATAAAACAAAGAACAAAATTAATTATAAAATATAAAAATAAAGGTTTAGCTATCTGTGTCACAGTATGTGATTGCTACTTATGTTATTAAATTAACTATTCATTTTAATGCAGGGAAATTGACTTTTTATTTTAATGCAGGGAACATAAAAGCAAATGAGAAGATAGAAAAATTAGAAGCAGTAAGAAACTTAGACTGGAGAAGTTACCAGACATTGCATGGATTCCATCTCAAAGGTTTGTTTTATTACTTGTAATAGTGTTATCATACATGACATGGATACAGACTAAGACAGGAATGCTGAGGGTAAGGGGAGGAATAGACCAAATATCTTTTTGGAGATAATTTTTGCATAATGCCCTATTTATGCCCAACTCCTCCATGCAGTTCTGTGCTACTGTATAGAGACATAGTTGTACATGTACAGGGCGGTCAACTCTCATGCAATCAGCATGAGACTCACATTTTGTTGCAATCTCACACTTTAACCCTGAAGCATTAGTTTCTCGCATACTGTCTCAATATGCAAAATCCACTAATTTTAACACCAAAATGATGGATATTGAGTCACAAGTGTTGCCAGAACACACTAGCTATGTTGCCCCCTAGTTTTTGTCCAACTGATCTTAGTCTGCAGTCTAGCCCAAGGCCTAATGTATCTTGTCATAATGATCACTTTGTTGCAGGGTTCAAAGGGGGGGGGGGGGCCGGTGTCACATGCCCTGCCCTTGTCTATAGTAACTTTGAACACATGTTGTTGAGCTGTTGCTATGTTCATAAATGCACCATTGGATAGTGGATTGCTAATAAATTGTTACATAACCATAGTCCCAGGAAAAAAATTCGTTCCTCATGATTTTCACTAGGTTTATTTCACCTTCATCATCAGGATATAAATGTATTCCATTTTAGACTGTCTACAGTATGTACCTCAGCCGTCCAATCCTTCATAGGCTTTTTTCTAATGTAAACCAATTTTTTCCTGATAAAATTCCTAGGCACATGTTGAAGCATTAAAAGTGGGAATTCTGGGCATGCAGTAATGTTGTACAGGGAGTACCATTTCCAGCAGTCTAGGGAAATCCCCTTTGTGGAATGCTCCATGTGAACTAATGGTCATGCTCTGTGTCAGTAGTTTCTAGCAAATGTCACTCTTACCAGTCCCTACAAGTTGACAGCTCTGCACATGTCAAGATCATTACTTTTGTGCAACATTGCATGGTACAGGCTATCATGCAGGTCTGTAGCCAGACAAGGTTCTGAAGGGGAGCGAAGTAACTTCCAGGGGGTAGGGAGTGAAAATTATTTTACAGGGCACCAAATGTGTAAAAAAGGATTCAGTCAATGGCCAGCTTGAAACTTTCTAGGGGGGGGGGCAAATAATTTGTAGGGGGGTGCACTTCTTTTCCCTCACTGGGATATGGGGCTGCACTTAACTAGTCTTTTCCTTTCAAATGATTGTGCTGTCATCTTGAAATTGATTTGTAATTTAATTGCCATATTGTAGTTAAATTATATATGAGCTTTGGTAGAAGGTGTTTGCAGTGTGTATTCATTCTTAAAAGTTATTTTTACCTGCCAACCTGTGATCTTAGATCCCATGATGTAGAGGTTCAAAGGTCATGAGGTTGCTAGTAATATTCACTGCATGTTAACCCTTGGGGTTGTAGCTGCTCTTGGGAACTGGACCTCTACCCAATCAATGTTTTGATTTTGCCCTTAGGCTCTTTGCCAGAGAGTCAAAGTGACTATGGAAAAGCTGTTGATGTTATATTCCAGCTATATACACAGCTATTCTCTGGATGTTTTTTTAAGATCTTGCAGCACCAGGTCATATCTGAACCTACTGCCATTGTGTCTGGTGCTCGGCATAAGCAGTGGAGTAGGGAAAACAAGCCAGTCAGCTACAAGTGGAAAAAAGCAGTGGCCGGCCCGACTTTAAATCAATTGGTTTGAAACTGGGCCGTAAAAGTCCATATAACTACCTGGATGTTTTTTATTACTTCTCCATTTTTACAGGACTTTGGAATTCAGATTCCCCATCTCTGAAGGCTGTGGATGTCACAAATGAAAAGTTTCCATTGGTTGTCAGTGCTGAAGACTCTGGAATGTTGGGATTACACCACTTTCCAAGTATTGAGGTGGGTTTATCTCCTTTTTCAGGCCTTTTTAAGGCTTTTTTTTAAGGCCCTGTTACATTATTGCAGACAAGCATTGAATGTGAATTATGGAAAAGATTTTTAATGCATGCAGGAAAGTTCTGGGGGCAGACTAAGATTTGGGTGAGGTTTGCATGTACTTTGCCTGATGGATGCATGGTACTTGTGCGGCTGGTCTTGCATGTGCTGTGCATTACATGTTTGAGAGATCTGTATTACCTCTGTAACACATACAGGTACTCCTGTTAACTTACATGTCAGTTACATGTCACCTGTGTGGAAGTTGCGAGCCATGCACAACTATTTTGTGTGCTGGTAGGGAACATATGAATCCAGGAAAGGTGCCAGTGGAGAATATAAGAATCCGGACAGATTGTGATGGTCTGATTTTAGTCAGCCATTTCTGGGGTCCATCAACTTCAGTCTTTAAATTTCCTTTCTTACCTGTTCCATGGATGGTTATACACTGAAGTGTATCTTGATTTTCTCAACTTCACTGAATATGAGGATTTGAAATTCACGAAGACAATAAATGAAAACGATTAAAGGCTGATGGACTCCACTATAAATGGCTGCCTACGGTCAATAAAAACAAGGGCTAATCAGATTTACCCATAAGGAGACCCAAATGCAGACTGAGAAGTGAAGGAACACTGGGAGCCAGTTGCAGAACTGTCTCCCAACTAGCAGGTTATGGGCAGAAAGCCAAAATTGGCCCTCAATATACCTGTAGTGTGTTCGTATGCCTTGCATTCATGCAGAAATGATGGGCTATGCAGAGGATGGCAATGCCAATGTTGTTCCTTGCCTGCACATTTCATTTCCATATCTCATACTCTTTGATGTCTACCAGCAACCTAGGTTTTACAAGAGAGTAACCTGCCTGTGACTTAGAGTCACTACTGGTCTTCTATGTGTGTACTGCTGGGACCTATGCAGCTGAATGCATGCAACTCATCATCTGTACCCCTTTCTAAGCATGTTTAAAACTTGGCGGCAGGCAACTTGAACTGGCATGTCCACCTGGCGGCAAATTTATGTAGGATACTTGTGAGATGGCCTTAGATCTGTGCTGTTTAGGAGTACCTTCATTCTGCAGAAATTGTCAACTGCCAAGTTGTACACAGTGCTAACGTTACAAATTCTTTAAATGATAAAATCAAATGCATGTGCTCATTCTAGTAAGTATGGACCCCACAATTTCTCTCTTTTTGAGGGGGATGGGGGGAAGGGCAAGAATGTTGGAAGCAGGAAAAAGATTTGCAGGGTAATTTGCAGGTTTCATAATACTGTAACTTGACACACATCTATACCCCCCACCCTACCTATGATTTGATCATATTTTGGCACACCCACATATGCATTAAGGCAGAGCTAATTATCTAACTGGTGGTTATTGCCAAGTCACTTATGTATTTCCTGTGCCCAACTGCCCATACTGGCCGGTTAGATAAATGACACTCCCCTTAAGGAAATACATTTGTGTATTGAGTAAATTTTTATCATTTGTTCTACATGGAATCCTTGTAATTTCAGAAGCATTTATCAGTGAACAGAATATCGTACAAGTATTTCACTATAGAACCTGTTGAGAAATCTTTCGTCAACTGACACATTTAGAGCTCATCTAATGGTAGTCATCTGTTCCTGGACTTCAATAATTCAGAATGAGAATGTTTAGTACATGAGGAATCACATCCTACACTTTTTAAGTTGTTTCATTCTTTGAGTTGCTGTTCTGAGTGACCATACTATGGACTACTGATCACAGATGCTTTCAATGTCTCATTTCAGGCTGACTACAAGCAATCTGTACAAGTTGGTTCAGATGTTAGTAATGTTAGGTTCCTGAAAGGAGGAAGTCATGTCTTAACAGTGGGTGGTAAATCCTGCTGCACCCTTCAGTGGACTATCTCAACTGTAGATGAATCCAGCATCCCAGAGCAGTAGGTGATATATCAGTGTTGGCACTAGCTCTCAGGATTTTGTGGTGTCTCTGCTTATCCCTTTCTCCTTTAGGATATTTCCAGTGGGATCTAACAGAGAATTTTGTTACATGCAACACAGAAGATCAATGTTTTCCTGATCAGTTTTCTTTAGCAGAAGTGGGGTATTCCAGGTCTTGGATATTAAAATCTGCAAGGTTGTAGGAGAAACTGGGAACCATGTAGTTTCACTGGCTTGTGAGAAATCTGACCTGTGGAAGATCTTTTAAATCTGTAGTATAGACAAATTGGAATAGTCTAGTGATGGCCTGTTTTTGCGGGGCATATCTGGGGTCCATCATCTTTAATCTTTCAAATACTTTACATCACTGTATCATGGATGATTGCTTCCTAAAATACCTCCTGATTTCCTCAATTTCACTGAATATGAGGGTTTAGAACTGTGCATAGACAAAATAAAGATGATTTAAGGCTGATGGATCCTACAAATGGCAGTCTTCACTAGCTGTGCAGATTTGTCTACATATAAAGAGTATTTGTTTGTAAAAATCTGTACAAGAATATACAACCTTTAGAGACAATAGAGTGTGAAAAGGGAAATATTTAAGTTCTTTAAATTTTGCTTCCATGTCAGTAATGTCAAATGTTAATGAGGTTCTGTATGAAAATATTATTTTGCTCATATCCATTAAATACTGTCCTTGTTACAACCGTCCACATTTGTTCACCAGAAAGAAAGAAATATCTACCATGTTACAGCTATATGTTATGATGGACTGATCCCAGATGATGTCATAAACCTAAAAACCTTGATCACAGCCCAACTTGTGAATATTCTCTGAAAAAAGTAAGGAATTGAATGGGGTACTCCCTTGTCATCAAATAAAAAATGAGCTACTCTAGAAAGAAGGTGTCTTTTTAAGGCCTCTTGTGAGTTTTTCTTAGGTTGGGTAGTGATAAAAAAATATGCAAGATGGTGAATGTGCAGGCAATCCTCAGGGTATGTTCTGTAATTACTATTGCCTAGGTGTTATTCAATAACTGACTTTCAAAAGTGTGCTTGTTATTTGTGCATACTATGTAAAGTGCCTTGATTATGTAGATGCTTACTGTTTCAGGTATTTTATACAAAACACCTTGATCTTCATATTTTTATTAGAATATTTATGTCAAGAACTTTCATAATTATCAGCAAGTCTTTCATAAATGCACGATAATATATTTTGTCTGCTCATGTATGAGATTTATTTATTGTATACATTAAACTATATTTTAAGAAAAAGTTTCATAAATTTCTTGCTTGTGAAACAGTAAAGGTAGTAAATTACATGATTAAAATTTAATTTTTGAAGGTAAATGTCTTTATTATGTAGAGAGTCCAAGTCTGTGGATTTGTTAGGAAGATAAGGTTTTACGGCCAAGTTTCTAACCGATTGGTTTATACCCAGCCAGCCACTGCTTTTTTTCCACGTTTAGCTCACTGGCTTGTTTTCCCTTCTCCAAAATTGCTTATGCTGAGCACTAACCACAATGGCAGTTGGTTCCATTTTTTAAGTCTTCAGTATGATCTGGCCAGGAGTTGAACTCTAGACCTCCTCACTGCAAGGCAGGTGCCCTAACCACTTGATCATGCAGTTGGTCAGCAGAAAAATTGTGTTCTAGAAGTAAACAATTTCAAGTAGAGGGAAAAAAGTTTATTTTTATCTGCAGGGTAAATTCTCGAATTAGTCATGATTGTACTTATAACAATAGCAATATCCTGTGATTATTCATTCCATTGTAGATAAGAAGAATCACTAGATTGCAATTGCAAAGGTGTTCTGAGTCATGACTCCTGTCACAAATTTTCACTGACTCAATTGGAGTTGCAGTCAAAGTAGAAAATGTTTCCAATCAACTGCAGAATTCAGTGACAGGTTACACCTGGTAGAATGTGAAGTTGTGATCTTGATTTCTTGCAAGTGTAGATAGTTTAGTTTGATAAATCAGTTTTTGTATTGAATACCGAGTTTTGACTAAATATTTATTGCAAGTAGCTATGAATGTTGCCAGTTGTGTCACTGCTTCCAGTGGTTTAATCTATATTACGGCTTAGTCTAAGCAGCTCCCTGGTCTAAGTAGGGACATTAATTTCAAACAGAATTGTTGCAGATGATATTCATAGCTTTCTGAAAGGCTATTTGTTGATGCCAAAAATGAAGACAATAATTGGTTAAATTTGTAGGGGCTTTGACAAGTACATATCCCCACAAGATTGGACCTGGAAAATCAAAGGTAATCAAATGGATTTAGGGGAGAGTCATTTATCTAACCAGCCAGTGTGGGCAGGTGAGCAAAGAAAATACATAGATGACTTGGCAATAACCTCCAGTTAGATAAATGACTCTGCCCTTAAAGTTTCTGACAGTTTGCAGGTAAAGTATAATATATTGTATCATATTAACCTACCTTTATACATTTGTAACAAACTGAAAATTATGTAAAACAGTTTTTACAGTCACTTTGTGAAAGTTACTTAACTTTTTTATTGTTTAAAAGTGCATGGTTTAGCCAAATGTTGTTAGTGTGTAAGACATTCCTCATAGGAAGTTGCTGTTGATATGCAGCTTTTCCACAATAAGTTGAAAGGATATTTACTTTGTACTGGTTCTTTCTTACGAAATGCTTAATTTAAAGGGAAAGATTGCATTTGTTCTGCAAGAAAAGTTCATCCTTTCAAAACTAATATTTATTGATATTGGTGATAGATTATCAAAAATAAGGCAATGTGGGAACCTTCTTTTCAAAGAATAAGTTTCCCACAGAGAGAAATCCAGTTGTTTGTTGCTCAAAAACAATTTGTTCAACCAAACTATCAACATTTCAAATGATGCAACCTCCATGGCTCTTCTTGCACATAGTATTTTGAAGAGATGTAAATATTGCTGGGGTTTATGATTAAGACTGAATTGTTGGATAGTGTCTGAACCATTTTCTTTGCACTCTTTGTTGGAGCATTTTAAACACAATATTTCCCTTATAATAGTTGAAATTCTTGGGGGAAGTCCCATTGCTATTAAACAGTCCTCAATACCTTATGAGAAAAAAATATATGATGGAAGCCTTAGGTTGCCATTGTGTTAGACAAAGGTTTTATGGACAATTTTTGTATTTTTTGCTTCATATTAATGACCACTGTATTTCATATTTGTCAATATTTTGAATTTACCAAAGCCTTACATGAGTGCAATGAATAAGACTTCAGATGTATGTCAATATTATAAAACCAAAGAGAAATTTTCACAGTGTATCACTATTTAACACAATTGTTCTTCAATAAATTCCAAAATTCAACCAAAGTGAGGTAGTTTTTGTCTTTTTTTTATTCAAAAGCTTTGTCTTAGGCCTGTGATCTTGTAATGAAGTCATTAAATGATTATCATGAAAACAATTGCAATCATATTAGGGATAAAATATATTGTCCATATCTTTTGTACTGGCTCCAAGTGCTATCAAGACTTGCTTGCCTACAGCACCTGCCTGTATACCTGTGTAGCTGAGTCATTCCATGGAACAGTGCCTATGGTTCCACACTCTTAGGACTATGCCAGACATAAGTATACCTGTATGCATACAGCTGCAACAGACGTTTCAACACAACTGTTTTAATAAGTCAATGAACAGTAAATTTGGACCAGGATTGGAGAAGGTGTTTGTGTTGGACACCAGTTGTTGATTGATTGCAGGGAGTACTTCAATACACATTTCATCACACTCGCAATCACAGCCCTACTTTGTCTTCCTATTGGACACATTTTCAAATGGTGATTGCAATGCATTATGGGACAGTTTTGGTAGCCAACATTTTTGGACACAGTAACATGCCATCAACAAATTCCACATACCACAATCTGTCATACTTGCAGATTTTTTACTTAAACTTTTCATAATATGATTTTGCAGAGGTATGTCCTTAGGATGGTTACAACTGCTTTCTGGCAAGTTCTGTACCAACCTATGAAACATTGAGTTTCAACTAAATAACATGAAATACATTGGAAACAGAATGCCACAAACTCCCACATAAGACCCTACTCTCTCCTATCATTCTTAACTTTTCATTTGAAGAGCCTGCACTGTAGATGGCAAGGAGTGAAACATTGTTTTTATAGGAGAGGCACTTCCAATTGTTTAGGGCTGTGGATCATACCTCCCCCCCATACTCCTCCCCCTCCCCCTTCACACACATCTTCCTCCTGACCTCAAACCAACAGCTCTGCAACTGCTGTTAGAAGAAACCTAGAATACATGAGCACTGTTCTTCCCTTACACTTGTTTTAATGGAAATATAGCATTGTTGTGAAATATTATAGAAATTAAGATTCCTCCATATTTGGAGAAATATGAGACAAATTTATTACATGACAAGATCATTTTGAACATGAAATCCTTACTGAACCAAGTAGTAACTTCCATTGGGGAAGCCAACTGGTGGAAACTGCTGCAATATTCAACATGAACATCACTGTCATCTTGCATCATGATCCGTACCAGTGGCCTAACCACAGGAAGAGTTTTGGGAATTAACCCCCCCATGACCCAACCTTGCAATGCAAAAAGCACCTAAAACAGCATTTTTTCCCTCTATCCTTACACTTTTCCTTCATATCATGCTCCAACCTCCCCATGACACCAAACCCCCCCGCCCATGACACCAAAACCCTCCGCCCATGACACCAAAACCCTCCCCCATGACACAATCCTGGCTAGGCGCCTGATGCATACAAACTATTCCATACTTCTGGAGCTAACACACTGCCCTGTGCATTTGCTCTGGCCTGTTTTCTCTGACTGTGAGAACTTTCTTCAATCCATGAAACAGACTGCTGCCAAGATTCTTTCTCATCACCATTACATGTGGAAACAGTTACCAGAGCAAATCTTAACCTGTCTTTGTTTTCAGAACAGATCCTTTTGAAACCAGCTGGGCCTCTTTTTATTCATTTCCACAATATTTTTGTTCCTATCTTGTTCACTAGCTTCTTCTCCTTCATATAAAATGACGTTCTCTTTCCCTTGTACGACTTCTCCGGAATTATTTTCAGTCCAAGAGGCAAACAGAGCATCTTTAATTTTGTGTGTTTCTTCTCTGATGTGTTGCAAACAATGTCTATGAGAAAAAATAATAAACAGGAAGTTCAAAATTTAGCAAATAAAAAGGAAATAACCAGAATGCAAAATTGCATTGTGGTGTTGATGATGTACACCTTTTTCCATATAATGATGTCAAATAACCTTTGACCTCCACAAAAAGCAATAGTTCTTTATCCTCATATGAAACCTTACCATGCCAAGAAAAAGCTTCTACGCTGTTTCCCATCTCTTCGTTTATACTGTACATGCATAATACCTGATACAGTAAAGGCTATGTGCTCAGCAATGTAAGTACCTCTAGGCTACTTGTTAAATCTAATGAAATGTGTATTGTTTCAGTTAAAATTTACAAACCTCCCAGTTTTTCTAGTAATCTCTGTATTTTGGGGGCTCTGAAGATGAAAATCTCCCTATTTTGAAGTCACACAGGTTGACAGGTCTGGCACTGTTTCACTAGGAATTACTTGATGAGCCTGGCATTGCATTGTATCAATTGTATTTTATGTTGAGGCGAGGGATAAGGCTTTTACAAGCCAGTTAAATATTTCATCCTCAAAGAGTGCACATCAGCACATCTCATTAAAGACCAGAATGCAAAAACATATTGAGGTTTCGATGACATACATTCTATTCTTCATAATACCATGATGTCCCATATACTGTATTCTCATCAAATGATATACTACTGTAGCATGTTTGAAAAATAACTTTATGTTATTCCAGATGAACTTTGACTTCCAACAACTATATGGACCATCTTTCCACCATAACATGTTCACATACCAAATATGAAATATATTTTAAGTTTCCTTTTTATATGACACATTTATATGCCATGTTTGAAAACTGTCAGACATTCTCTTGAGATATCCTGTTCATAAGAGCAAAGTGTCACAAATGTACACACACACAATCACACAAATACATACACATGCCATTATGACTGTGTTTTTTTCTCATATCATCAAAAACATCACTATCCTCCAAAAAAGGCAAACTCAAATGGCAATCTTTACAACTTGCACCTATTAATGACATACCAATATTATATAACCCTTAAAAGGTCCCACTTTGACTGAATTGGAAGGCTTTTTGATGTGTCAAATGTTGTTATCATTTGTTCACTACAAAGCAGTGGTTTAACTAGACATTTTTCAGGGGAAGGGGGAGGGGGGGGGGGAAAGAGCCCAGATTTTCTGAAGTTTCTTCCAAAGTTGGAACACCACTGTTATGCGAGCTTGATTTCCTGCACGTGAAGCATGCCAATTTTTTGCCCCTTTAAAATGAATTTTTGAAAATATTGACCTTGTGTTGCAGAAAATTCTGGATTTTGCTGTAAGGAAATTTGAAAAATGGGGGGATTTCTTGAGCATCTGCATTACTATTGGCAAATCTGAGATTTCACTGCGACCAAAGATCCTTGTAGTTACATAATGTTATCTAAGGCCTAGAAGTTGAGGCTCTCCCACAACATTTTAAAAGTGAAGAGCTTATTTCGGAGAAAATTTGGACTTTCATGAAAGAAAATTTATGAAAATAGCACTGTAGTTAGGGGTGTCACTTGATGATATGGTAAATTTCTGGTAAATTTCTGATTTTATCATTTTCCTGAGCTTGGAGAAGCTTTCCCAAACTTAATCATGAGTGAGCACTACTGAATTGGGATTGGGAATTGCAATTTGCAGTGCAAGAAGCATGCGGAAAGAGTTGCCTCTTTGAATAAATAATTACAAATATGGAGCTTTTATTGGACAGAATTCCGAATTGCATGAAAAAAAAGTCGGGAAAACCATATGGTAGTTAAATGGAGTCACATATGGCAAATTTCCAAATTTTTCATTTTTCCCCTCCCCATACCAGTAGCTATGCCACTGATGCAAATTTTCTTAAACCTTCACCCTTTAAACATTAAGTTATTAACAGTACCATACCTGTTTTCACGGTCACAATATTGCAGGTATGTCTCAGTTATCTTGGTTTACAAAAAAGTTTAGTTGGATTACTTAAAGTTACCTCTTAGCCAGAGTCAACCAGGTTTTACAGTTTTAACCAGTAAATTTTACTTACGAGCACAAAAATCCTATCCTTCTAGGGTTTCCGCATTTTTCACAAGCAACTAAGTCTGTTGTCCTTTTGTATAACTTTTCCTTTGCTCTGCGTCTGGTCATATTAACCTGGTTGGTACGTCTGTGCTTTGGTACTGCCAACAGTAACCCATCCCATTGCCATGGGTCATTGCTATTTGGATCTGATATTGTCCACTTTGATTGTTGAGCATGAGGCACTGCTCCAAGACACACTGGCACTTCTGAAAATATAGTTAAACAATATATACTGTATAACAAGATATTATTCAATTCCTGCTTAGAAAGTTATAGAAACTCTGTACAATTGTGCAAAAAACATCACTGCATAGTAAGCTATATGAGGTCCAATAACAGCTCAGTTACTAATCAACTGGTTTTATTAGGGCTAGCCATTGTTTTTCTCCAGTTATGTGTCACTGTAAAATTCTTACAGTCATTCACTGTAAGCAGGGAACTAGCTGTTGTAAGAGTATGTTTTGGGTACATAGCAGTGATCTTCAGTCTTCAGTTCACAACTCCAAAAGGCTAAGACAGTCATCACAGAGTGCACAGATAACAGTTAAAAGAAGTCAACAAGGGCAACACAACCAAAACAAAAAGTGCAACTGGGAACTAAATTGAAATACAGACAAAACCACAAACCAAACAACCACAAAGCAACCAGTGCAAGTAAAAACAAACGACAAGGGCCCTTAAGAGTTGACTGACTGAATGAGGACCCATGTATTTGTCGATGGGTCTCTGATCCACCTATGGGAGAGGATTGAGGTAGAGGTAGCAGCTCAAAAGGATGAAACAGACGGTTAAATCTTAATTACATGGGGAATAGTATTCCAAAGGCGAGTACTTCTAACAAAGAACTGGTATTTGAATGCCTCAGAGGGATAGCACTATGTACTGTATTCAAAATCTGTGATTTACTTCCATGAAATCTGGTGACACACCTTCAAACTGTGTGATGACACAGCAGTTCATTGTCTCACCATCCCCCCCCCCTTCCCCCCATGGGAATCTGAAAGGGGAGGAGAAACTAAAAAGATGAAGACAACAACAAGAGCCAGAGGGTACTATGGTTCCTTGCATTTAAGCTGATTTTGTATTAAGGAAGTCACAAGGTACAGCATAATTTGCACCTTCAACCCCAATGACTTTTGGCCTTCACCCCAAAATGTAGAGGCACATTTAATTTCAAAATCGTACAAACACTTGCAGTTTGAGAGAAATTGAACACTTGGATTTTTCAAGTTATCACACTGCATATCCCCCATTTCCATGTGACAAATACATACACTCATCACCCTCACTAAAATGTCATGTACGGTACTTGAGTTTGGGGCAGTATAGGAGGGTAGTTAATTGCCTTTTGGTCCATCTCAACAATTCAAATTCAGACCATACAAGAAGTCACAAAGGTGAAATAAAATCAAAGTAGGTCAACACTGCACTGCATTTTACATTAACACAAGTGTCCCTTGTGCAAGAAATTTAAGTCATCTGGTTGTCCCTGACAATCAAGATTGATGATGGAGGACTAGAAATTATGCCATAGTTGTCCTTTGGACTACCTAAATGTTTGCCTCAAAAGCAAAAATAAGCAAAGGCACAAGTCTGCTTATAAGGCAGAGCCTGATTTTTTACCACCAATTTCAGGTCAAATGAGGTCACAAAGTAGGTCAACACGTGCACTTTACTCGGATGAGCACAACTTTCCATTAAGTCATCCCCCTATGTTACTTGGTTATTGAGTTATTGCACCACATACCTCACATTCCAATGCATATGACCTACACACTAACTTTCCTGTCACTTAGTTGTCAATAACTTGAGTTAGGAACATTCTAGATGGGAAGTGTAATTGCCTTTTTGGTTTGTCTGATCAAGACGTATCAAGACGTCTCCAAAAATTTACAAAGGTCAAAAGGTCAAATGAGGTCAAGTGAGGTCAAGCTGGGTCATCACATTTACTTCACAAATAGACGAACACAAATCTCCATTACACCACCCCTCTAAAATGTTACAGTGGCAAGATATTGTCATTTTAAGAACTTTTACATTAAGCCCCGCCCACTCATTAATATGCAAGATACGACCACCAAAAACAATAGGGCACATTTACTCAATAGAGTTCATGTACCAACCAAGTTTGATGAAAATTGAGCTCTTGGTTATTGAGTTATCGTGTCACATACCTCACATTCCAATGCACACATTAAGCCCTGTACACTCATTAATATGCACAATATCGGCACCAAACGATAGGGCACATCTCCTGAACATGATACACATACACACCAAGTTTGAGACAATTGCGTACTCGGTTACTGAGTTATCGTGTCACATACCTCGCATTCCAATGTGTCACATACACACACACACACATACATACGCCCACTTGACTGCATAGGTTCCTTTGTTAACACAAGGAACCAAAAGCAAGAGCCCTGAAAATTCAAATTTCAGTTTTCCCTGAATTTCCATGATTTCCAGTATTGAATGATGTCGTAGGCTTTCACTTGCTGTATTTTAAGATTGAGGGGCAATTTTCATCCACATGGGCACACCAAATAAGTGCCCTTCCTTTCTATGTTATATAAATGTAAAGTGTTAGCCAGCCTTTAACTGTTACTGTTGGTACCGAGCGCCTGTGGGCTCTAACTTAGGCCTACTTGTAACCACTGATCTCTATAAATAAACCAGGATAGTGCTTCGTCTATAGAAGCACGTACAAACAGTTGAAATCACCGCTAAAACGCGACGGCAGCCATACCACTCCCATTCTTACACGACCGACTAAGAGCTGAGTGTACATTAGTGTGCAGCAGTTGTCAGTCACCGTTTGTTATTGACTTCTTAGCAATCGTGGTGGTAAGGAAAGTGGACGAAGGAGCATCGGGTGGGAGAGGGGACTGTAGAAAATGTTGGGGTTTTAAAAATTAGCACAATACGCCTTTCAGAGAGCCATACAGTGTACATTGGCAGACTGAGGACCCAAAAGGTGTAAGTAGCCTAAATAGTGCATGATGAAATTGTCAAGTTGAAAGCAGCTCCACGGAGTGGATACTGAAAACAGCTTAGAACTCAGCTGTTTAATGACAAAAGAAAACAAAAACAGTCTCATTTTAAACTTGAAGCTCTCTTAATTTAGTCACCTCTTACCTAATACACAAAATTAAAAAATAATTACTTTTATGTGACAAATTTCATTGCTTTAGTTTCAAAATATAGATTAAAAAATAAGTTTCACTTGATACAATGTAAAAATAATGTGATACAGTCAGTACTTACAGGCCACAGGTAGTCTCTCAAAAATTATTTAAAACCCTTAAAACACTCTTTTAACCCATACTAGTACCCCCACCAGTCTCTCAGGTATGTATTCATACTCGCAACTCTGTCCCCCTTCGAACCCCCTCCCCCCAAACTATCGCAAATTCTACTTGTAGCGTAGCACTCTGCATTTAAATTTTCTTGACTCAATATAAGCAGTTCCAAGTGGGCTGAAAGCTTCAAGAACTTTACAATTAAGAGTTTAAAGTGGAAAGTATATGCTCAGCTAATAATGTTTAATTGCCACAGCAGCAAATTATTGTGGTCTGAAAATCAGTGGTTACACTAGTGATGAAGATTTTGCGCCCAACCAACTCACACTCCCCCTTTCCCTATTTGAAAGTGGCCAGCATGCACTCTTTGTAGGGAGTTGTTGTTTAGTACAACTCCCTGTCTATGCATCAGTTAATTACCTCAACAAAATGAATAAACACCAAACAAATTAAATATGATTGTGCTACAATATTCAAACAAAGTGAAAAACAACAGTGACGATATATACAGGACACCTAATTTTCTATGGGGGGGGGGGGGCAAGAGCATTTTTGCTCGAATGATTATGTCACCGTTTATCATGTTTTGCCCATGTTTTGCCCAAATAGACCAACTGCTATTGCCCGAATTGGGAGCGCAAGTGCCTCCCCTACCCCCTGAACCCCGCCTCGTATGCCAGACAGTGACAATGTAATGAGTAGCTGACTTAAATCTGGTATAACCAAAACAACAAGTAAATCATGTTCAGTGTAGGTCTAATTGACCAAACGTGCAAGGAAGAGCAATAAAGGTGCACTGCAGCCTCTTGAAAACAGCAAGAGTTGTCTAAATATGCTTTTTTTCAAGTAACCAAAACTGTCCCAAACCCACGGGGACCTTGACTGGCCCCAGTGATTATGCCAACTATCAACAAGTTTTTCATGTGATTGAAAATTATGAGGTCACCCATCCACCTGTCTACTAAAAAACCTTATTATTTGCATATTTTTGTTTCTACCTAGCCACTTACAAGTGAAATGTTCTTTGGCAACCTTTAAAACTGTAGATTGGTGCGATTGGTAGCTGCTCACTGTAATGAGATTGTTAACACAAATGAAATAAACGCAATCTTCTAAGTTCTGGATCCAGTATATATTTACAAAACATAAACGTACAAAATAAAATAAGGGTTGTCTCCTCGTTGACAACTAAATATCGACTAGGATTGAGAAGTGATGTTACCCACGTGCAATCCTTTTTATATTAACCTTATATATTTAATATGATTGGTTCATGCATGCACGTGATATGTATAGAATCTGCATAAGTATGAATATGCATATTAATAAGAATAAACATCACATTACATCCCCCTTGTTCTCTAAAGGAAGATACATAAAGCAGAATACTTGTAACAACAAAAATATAACATAATTACAAATCTAATATCTCTCTTGGGATCACTCTACGACCTGACCTGGTACGATAGTACCCATCACTTTCGGACACCGGTTGTTCTGTGTCTGAGTCTACACTCTCTGTATCGGAACTGTTCTGAGATTCATTTTCTGCAAAGGACACATTTCTCTCCCCTTTCTTTATATGCCTACGATTTCGTCTAAGTACCCCTGCCCTAGGAGTCTCAATATCATAAGATCTTGGCTCAGATCTCTGGTTAGCTATCTTACCAGGGACCATTTTCCAGTGTCTTGGTTTTGGACGTAGACATTCTGCCCTGGGGATAAGGGACCTAAATTTTTAGTATTGCGATCGTGATACACTTTTTTGCTTATGCTGCCTTTCCTGCAGACGTTGTCCCACCTCATCCCTGTTATGGGACCTATTCTCAACTTTGACGGGAAGATTTGCTCTAAATTTACGACCAGTTAATAATTCTGCAGGTGATGGTAGCTTTGCATCAACAGGAGTAGCTCTAAGTGCAAGTAAAGCCATATTTACATCTGTCTTTGACTGCTTAGCTTTACGAATGCAGTTTTTGACAATTTGGACCTGCCGTTTCTATGAATCCATTTGACTTTGGGTACCTTGGACTCGATGTTACATGAGAAAATGACCAGTCCTCACTAAAGCCCTTGAAGGCACTGCTTGCATACTGACTACCATTGTCTGTAATCATCCTTTCTGGCACTCCATGCTCTGAAAACATTTGTTTCAACATGTTAATAATAGTGTTACTACTTGACTGATTACTTGGCACTTCTTTGACTAAGAAGAACTTTGAATAGTAATCTGCAACTAAAAGGTAATCTTTACCATTTAGATAGAATAAGTCAGAACCTAACACTTGCCAGGGTCTCGTTGGAATTTCAATCTGCTCCAAGGGCTCAGGTGGGAGAGAATTACCATGCTCTTGACATATAACGCACTCTTTAACCATACTCTCAATATCCTTATTAATATTATTCCAAAACACACAAGTTTTGGCCCTGAGCTGGCTCTTAACAATGCCTTGATGGCCAACGTGTATTCTGTCAAGTATACCTGACCGCATGCTCTGCGGAATTATTAATCTATCACCTTTCATGATGATTCCACTTTCAACTGACAACTCATCCCGAAAGGGCCAATATTTTTGTAAGGGCTTCGGGACAGACCGCCTTTCCTCGGGCCAGCCTTCAATAATTATATCCTTTAGAATACTAAGTTCTGTGTCTGACATCGTTTCTTTTTTGATGTCTTCAAGCTTTTGCTCTGAGAATTGTACAAAATTTACCACTATCTCTTCCTTTTCAATTGGTTCACCTTCCAGTGGATTCAGTCTAGAAAGAGCATCAGCCATTACCATATCTTTCCCAGGTTTGTATCGAATAGTCATGTCATAGCTTTGAAGCCTTAATAACAACCTTTGCAATCTAGGTGGAGCAGCACTAAGATTCTTAAGTTTGATCATTTCTAGTGGTTTATGATCAGATTCGACAATGAAACTTTTACCATAAATATAATTATGGAATCTTTCACAAGCATACACAACGGCGAGCATTTCTCGCTCTATATTTGCATATCTTTGCTCTGTTTCGGTAAAAGCTTTCGATGCAAAATGAATTGGTTTGTTGTTTTGAGTTAACACACAACCAACACCTTTTAAGGAAGCATCAACCTCAATGATTGATTCCTTATTGGGATCAAAATATGCTAGTGTTACCTGTTCACTTATTAGGTCTTTGAGTTTCTGAAAATCTTTACTATGGGTATCTGTCCATTCAAAGACTGCATCTTTCTTCAATAACTCACGTAAGGACGCTGTGTTTTGGGACAGTTGTGGAATGTATGGAGCCATATAAGTGACAATTCCCATAAACCTTTGTAACTGCTTCGCTGTTTTAGGTACCTCAATTTTCTTAATGGCTGTCACTTTTTCAGGGTCAGGATGCACACCTTCTTTGTCATAAATCTGCCCAAAAAATTTGATGTTTGAATTTCTTATTACACACTTGTTAGCGTTGAAGACAAGGCCTTTCGTTGTGGCCACCTCCATTAGATTTCTCAAATTTTGATCGTGTTCTTCTGTTGTTTTACCAAAAACACAGATATCATCTGAAATACCTATTGTGCCTGGACAGAGTTCAAGAATTTGGTTCATTTTGGTTTGAAAAACATCCTGACTTAAACACAGGCCGAAAGGCAAACGTTTGAAGCAAAAACGCCCGAAAGGACTGTTAAATGTTGTTAGGCGACTAGATTCATTGTCAAGTACTACTGACCAATAACCATGCTTGGCATCCATTTTTGAAAATACTGTACTATTTGCCAGTTTGTGTGTAATTTCTTCACATGTTGGAATATGACATTGACCTCGTTTGATAGCCTTATTCAAGTCTTTTGGATCAAGACAAACTCTTAACCTGCCATCTGGTTTACGACGGTAAACCAGACTAGACACCCAATCTGTCGGTTCTGTAACAGATTCAATTACACCTAGGGACACCATATCATCTAGCTCCTTTTTAACATCGTCCACTATCTGCACAGGACATCTACGTGGGGCATGTACTACAGGTGGTACTGACTTGTCACATACTATATGGTACTCCCCTTCGAACTTCCCAATACCCTGAAAACTATCAGGATACATTCTTTTAAGGTCATCAATGTTTTCTACACTCGATTTCAAATTAAGATTACAATTAAAAGTCACCAGATTTAAGTCGAGGCAAGATTTCAAACCTATCACGGCTGGGCCGTCCACATCGGTAACATAAAATTTAACTTTTGACCTATTATCCTCAAATGTACAGTCTAGGAAATGCATACCATAATGATGTATTACGCTTCCATTATAAGCCGTAATAATTGTGTCACTATTCTGTAGTGGAGCACTTGGAAGCGGTTTGCCATTACTAACCTTATGTGGGTACATTTGTTTGAAAATGCGCATGGGAAGAATGTTTCCCTCTGCACCCGTGTCCACTTTAACTTTTAAGGTTGCATCCTTACCCCTATGAACTGTATTAAGGGTTGCAAAAATTTCACTACAAAGAACTTTGGATCCTTGGATGTTATTAATTTTGATTATTTCAAATTTAATTTGTTCAACACTGACAATTTCACTGTCTTTTTTGAAATTTGCCCCTTTGGAGCAGAATGCTCCGATCTATAACGAGACCTAGACCTTCTCTTAGATGTGGGTTTGCTTGAATTCGATGACCCAGTGTATTTACTATTATCTCGAGACTTAGACCTACACATGGACTTCCAATGATTGAACTTCCCACACGAAAAACATTTGGAACCAATTGCTGGACATTCCCCCTTATGTGGATATTTTAAACCACATCGATTACATTTTCGATTGCTGTTTTGGGTCTTCTGCCCCTTCAATGCGTCTATTTTCATGCCTGCAGCTGGCACGGTTGCTTGCAATGCTGACATATGAGCCTTTGTGGCTTCGTATGTTCGTACAATATCCATTGCTCCATCTAACGTTAGGGTTTCATCCTTACCCAACAGCTTCTCCTGAATTTTTTTGTGAGGAGTCCCTAAAATCAGTTGCTCGATTAGGCGAACCTTTAATTCGCTTGGAGTAAACTTACACTTTTCAGCCTGGCGCTTACATCTTGTCATAAAATCATCAACATTCTCGTGACTGTCTTGTCTCATTTGTTGCAATTTATACCGAGCCAATCTAAAATTACTCTTTGGCTCAAAATGCTTTTCAAAGAACGATAGAATTTCATCTGGGTTTGACCTTTGTTTATCTGTCAACTCCCAAGTTTCATAGACATTAATGCCTTCTCGTCCCAACCACAATAGTATATAGGTTACTTTTTCATTGTCACTCTTTGATGACATAGGACCTGAAAATATTAGCTTACAACAACTCATGAAGCTTTTAAATGCTGTTGGCAAATCATCTGATTTCCAATCTAAAGTAGGGGGTACGAAACCTACTAACTCAGTCATAATGTCCACTGTTCCTATATACTATGCTTTAACAAACTGTCTTAGCATTAATTATGCTTGTATCTTGCACAACATGAACTAACGACAGACTTAAAAATTGCAACAAAATGGAAAAATCTTACCAACTCGATACATTCATGAGTAATACGTCACACATAGTATGAGTCCTGATAAAGAAAGTTCTGAGTTCACTCTCTTATTGCAGTCACAGAGTTTTATTAATAATTAATATTCCAAAACTTTTTGACCATTAATAAATACTCCAAAGTTTTGTGGGGTATCGTTGACTTCTCCGGACATCTTCACGGCCGGTCACGGCTATCTGGGAAGCTGGCTTTCAACTGAATTTCACTAATCGGCACTGTATACAAGTAAACCACGGTAAACGACATCTCACACTGAGTTTGGCTGCGGTACTACTCGCTTGTTTTCACCAATGTTCAGTTCTTTTCAAAAGACTATACAGGTGTTCCTATTTCAGACACATTCCAAACAGGTGTTCTATTAGACGAATTCCATACGTGTTGATTGCTTATAGATAAACACGATGCTACGGACCTTAAGTTTTAGGTTTCTCCTTTTGTCTAGTGGCTTTACACAGGCAATGTTTGTTCGAAGACGTGGAAAATTCATGATTATAGTTAAATTGTTCGTCCTACTCACTCTGCTGGTGTTTTTCTTGGTCCTCGATAATAAAGGCATCAGTTTTGAAGTAATTCACTTGAAAGTTAGAAAAAGTTTCAAACAGTACTCACGACGTTGTTTTAAAAGGGCGTGGAACTCAACTGTTCTCTTTACTCACATGTGAGACCTCAGGCTCAAGTATGGAGAAGGGCAGGTCGCAGAGTGGTAGAAAATCTCAATCCCGTCGTAACAAAGATAGATAAACTCACAATCGCTGCCACCATGTAATGAGATTGTTAACACAAATGAAATAAACGCAATCTTCTAAGTTCTGGATCCAGTATATATTTACAAAACATAAACGTACAAAATAAAATAAGGGTTGTCTCCTCGTTGACAACTAAATATCGACTAGGATTGAGAAGTGATGTTACCCACGTGCAATCCTTTTTATATTAACCTTATATATTTAATATGATTGGTTCATGCATGCACGTGATATGTATAGAATCTGCATAAGTATGAATATGCATATTAATAAGAATAAACATCACATTACACTCACAACAGTATTTTCGTTGCTAAAGTGCCCAATTTCTTATGAACTTTTGCTAACTGCGTAGCTTTATTGTACTTTAGTGGTTGCAAGTGCAATTACGTATTTTGTGTTTTGGGAGTGGTAAGATGGCGGCACAGTGACTTCAAAAACACTGCCACAAGTGCTATCCAGGTTATTTATAGAGATCAGTGCTTGTAACTAACATAACTTTAGGCCTAACGTTAATGTTAGACCTAACGTTAGGCCTAGCCTAGGCTAGGCCAGTGTAACAGTAGCACTAATTTTCTTATTTTCTGTTGTACCCTAGACTAGGCCTATACCTGTTACACTAATTGACTTATTTTGGCTATAGCCCATGGTATTTGTACATGATAGAACATCCTGCAGCAGTCTAGGCTAAGTATGGGTTTTAGGCTACGTGAGTTCAATTCTACGCTGTATTTGGGGCACGGGCACGGCCACTTTTTCGCTAAACTGGTATCTACACTTGCCACCAAGAAGGAAAATTCTTTCATGCATGAGACTGAGTCCAAGTAAAGACTGACGTTAATCAAATTTATCATAATTACCACTTAAGTGCAATCCAAACACTCTGTCATGCGCTTCTCTAAGACACTGCAGCCAAATGGCTCGGAGTATGGCCCCGATTCCTTTTGATGATGCCATTAGTTTACTGTTGGTGTACCGTGCAATGTAATGCATGCAATGCAATGCAATGGGCAATTTTACATACACAAACTGTGTGCTACATACAGGACTTGATAAACGCATGTGATTAGATTCATCCAATATGGAACGCTGTTCGAGCCATAATTATTTTACCTTATATATGATGTCACAGAGCGGAAAGTACGCTCTCCGTAGGGGGAAAACAAACCAACGCAGACAAAGAAGACATCTGATTTGTCAACCAGTCGAATATGCGTATAGTCTGCTAAACGTGCAGGGCGAATCCTTATGTATGTGGCCACGTGTTCCATTGTTTTGCCCCAAGGATGACGTCAGTGTGTGGTCAATGCACAAGGTCTATTCACACTATTTAGGCAATAAGATTATTTTCGGCCAGAAATATCTGGTACCATCCGCTTAGGTAGTATATGTGATCATAAACAAAACGGTAATATTCGCTCACAAACATTAAATCCTGCCATCTTCCCTGTGCTTACAGTGCCAAAAGTTTGTCCCGACAAAATGGCTTTCATTGACAATTTTTTTATTCATCTATTTCTATTCATTTGGGGGACATATGTCTAAACATGTGTTGCCAATGGCAACAAGAAACTTTTTATGCGGTGAAAAAATATAAGGGAGCGCTTTACCCTTGCCTCCTCCCCGTCCTGGCCACGAGTCTGAAGTTATGTATCGATGTTTATATGGGGAGAACAGTAAAGCCAGCATTGGACAGTGGATTTCGTGTTTAGTATTGTATCATATCCTATAGAAGAGAGACCGACTATGTGATTCAGGAAAATAGTTTTTAACTTTGCAACCTTAAAATAAGGCAAGAACAGTCGTCCCAACTGGAAGTAGTATAGTAGACTTTCCTGTTCCTTGACTGGATGTTGAGAGTCATGTGACAACATTTTTCTGATCAAATGTAAAATTTACTACAAGTTACTGAGTGGATTGCCTTGAATATATGCAGAAGTTACGTCACAAACTATGATGAAAGGCACTATAAAGAGAAATAAGAAGATGTAAGAAGATGTAACCTATGCTTGGGACTGCTCTTGACCTTTAGCCAAAACACAAAATGGAAAGGATGAAAATTAAATTATGTCTACCCTACTAGCTGATGTGAATGACATTATTTTACTCAGACAACATAAAATTTTAAAGTAGATCAAAGAAACATTACAGAGAGCTAATTGTAACCTGCAACGCAGGCCGAGTTCGCTGTTGATGACGCTTCTAAAATAGATGGCGCTCTCTCACAACAAATAACACGCCAGGTCAAATAAGTGATATGTCGCCCCAGACTTCTTTTGAAATGCCACATCCTACAGATTTCCTATTTATTTCGCTTCAAGTATTTTTTCGTGATTATGCAGGACTTACAACGCCGTATATGTTTATACTGTTATACTCATTTTGTCTTGACACTGTGATAGTTCTAACTAAAGCGATTCTGCATCTGTTTCCCGCAAAGTTTAAACTTTTAGCAAAAATAACTACGGTTTAGGCCCTTCCGCCATCTCAAAAGGGAATGTCCAGTAATGTTTCAGCTGAGAACTGGGCGAGAATTTTTTTCCATGCCCTACCATACTCTTCTCGATTCCAAAATCCAGTATTTTCAGTTTCGTTTCCTTCATTGATTTCTAGTAACAAATAAATCACGTTTTGCTATGAAAAAGACTGAATCGTGTGTGTGTACCTTCTGCCAAAGAGAGGATGAGACAATCATAGAACATTTATTTTGGGGATTGTAACATATCTGCTTCTCCCCTTCTCGATGTTGAAAGATTCTGTGTGAGAATTTTTTCTTCACAATGGATAAAATTTTTTTGCTGCAGTGACTTTTATGCCACTCATATTTTAAACACTGTATTTTTAACTGCAAATATCAGAGACTGCTACCTAATGTTGACAATAATCGTTTCATAAGCTCAAATTTGCTTTACAAGTTGAAAAAATATTTTAAAACATTCAAAGAAACCAAAAATGATTTGAGAGAGGGAGATTTATTCAGCTTAACCTGCCAAGAATTATATTTGTGACGTTCTCTTGGAAAAAACGATTTTTGTACAATAATGATTGTTAATGGTAACATCGTTTCATGGGTATACTCAAATTTTTGCACTGTTACGTTTGATATAAGGAGATAAGTTTTAAATATAAGTTGATTATTCTTTGCAAACTTCGCAATTAATATAAAATAAAGAGATGAAAAAACTGTTGCGATCTTAAGAACCACACATTGTATTTCCACCAAGTTGCTTGAAATGTTTACCCCTTTACCATATTGACATTGGCCTTTGAACTGAACGCTAAATACAGGACTTCCTATAGACGAATCGGATCAGCGCTTGTGTTTAGCGACTGTAGGCCGCCATTAGTGGGGCCCATCAGTCTTAAATCGTCTTGATTTATTGTCTACATGAATTTCAGGGAGCACACCACCATTAGCAGAATGGCCTTGCCGAGAAAAGTAGTTCCAAAGTACACCGTCAATTTTAGGTCCTCTTTAAGTTTGAATTGCTCAAGTTAAGCTAATCAGATGTGGTTGTTTTGTTTTGGATATGAAAGAGGACGTGTTAATGTGTGAGTGTTGCCAAATTGGGAAGAATTGAAGGTGATTTAGACTGTTTAAAAATTTGGTGTGAAAAAGACGTTATTTCCGTCACCTTACGGATTAATAGGGTAGGGTGAACAGACCCAAAACTTCATCCCCTTGTATCTCAAAATCTAAACGGTCATGCTATGGTGAATTTGTGATGCCATGATTGGCCAACTCACTGGCTTTCATGTGAGGGGTAGCTTTAGTGGGGTGTGAACTTTGACTGGGCTGCAGGGGGCATTTAATGAAGGCAAAATAGTGTGTAAGTCAATGGAGAAATTAATGGTGGTCAACTCCCTTCAAACCCTCATATTCAGTAAAATTGAAGAAATCAAGCTACAATTTTGTGTACAACCATCAATGATACAGGTAAGCAAGGATATTTAAAGATAGACCCCAGTTGTGGCGGATTAAAATCAGGCCATCACTTGCTGTCTTGATACGTGTATAAGATAGATGAAAGCTCCAGTTCTCCAACCTTCCTTTTTCCTGAAAGGAAAATTTGGAAAAAGGAAAGAGGGTCTGAATATTAAGGGCAATAGCTATCTCTCTAAAATTATTTTCAAGTTGAAGCAACAGCTAAATCTTACGAATTTCTTCTTGTTTCTCTTCAAAGTATCTTTTATAATATTTCAGAACTGAAATATCGCATACTCAAAGTGAGTTGAGCAGTTAATACTGGGAAATTTCACGTTAGAGGATAAAAATATTGTCACATGACTACCTTGTGTCAATCATTAAACAGGAGAGTCTACTGCACTAGTTATATTTTGGGCGAATGCATGTACCCTTTCATGGCCACAAACGTAATATATGCAGAAATTAAAAAAAAGCCCAAGAAAATTTTGTAATGTGGGCACATTGCCAAAGATTCCCTTTGTTTTTCTTTATAATTGAACATCCCGTTTGTCCTTGAAATTTGATACTATCGGAATGTTTAAATATCTTTTCCTGTAGATCTAGCATTACCCTTCACCATATATAATTTGCGACCAGCAATGTTGCTTAATGCCTGCAGTCGGCATCAAAATTACAAATAAATTGTATGCACTGTCAAATTAATATGCCGCCATGACATCACAGATTTAGATTTCCCATGATGCACTAAATCTCAAGAAAAAATTGCATTACTTTAAAAAGTTTTACCTTCTAAAGACTATATACTATTGAGATGCAGTTTTCACCTGCTGAAAGAGAAACTTTTTGTGCATATTTTGAAGTTATTGAATTTTGTCTCCAGAATATGCTTCTAATTTCTAACGGAAACGACCATGCCCACAATAGCCCTACACACATATACACCAGGCGCGCCGCCAGGATTGTGTCATAGGGAGGGTTTGGTGTAATGAGGGGGGGGGGGGTGTTGCACAATATGAGGGAAAAGTCTAAGGTTAGAGAGAAATAACCGCTATTTTATGTGTTTTTTGCATTGCAAAGTTGGGTCATGGGAAGGGGGGTCTAGCCCCCAAAACCCTCCCCGTGGATAGGCCACTGATATACACAGACACATTCCGATGAAGTCGTATGCTACTATGAGTATAATCGTCTTGACTAAAGAGGGAAATGTCCACTTTTGTGTATTTTTCAATTTTTCTGCTAAGTACATCTCTTCATATTTGAAGATTTAAATTTTGCATACCAAACTTGAACAAAGAGTTAAACCCCATTTTTCACAATTCAGAAAGAAAAGTATTGTCACATGCTTCTCAAGAGCCATTCATGGACTTTCTTAGACAACTACACTAGTACAATTTTTGGGAACGCCCCCCCCCCCCTTTTTAAATGCAAATCATTCGACAGAATGACAACTCAGTGGAGTCAGTGGCGGCGGAAGCATAAAAATTTAGGGGGGACAATCAGTGAACAAAATGGAATGGTAGGACTCGTGAAACGAACCCTATGTGCGCGTAGCGCACATCACGAGCGCGAAGCGCGAAGTCCCACTGGCGTGGGTCCAGGGCCAGGGCCCTGGAAGCTCTGAGATTCTACAAGCTCTCTCGTGCAATCTAAGCCCTTTTGGGAACATTTTACGGTGAATTCAATGAACAAAAATGTGCGAAATATTTGCGTTCACAGACAGCCTATAGGCTATTTCCTGACCGACGCAGAATTTAACGTAGGCCTACGTTTAGGCTAGGCCAAAATGTCAGAGTTCACCAACAATCCTCGACAAAAATGATGGGACAAAACAAGCAAAACAAGCAATGAACGGAACACCATTCCCCCACTCCCCTATTCAATGTTGCGGCAGCCCTTCAACATTGATACGGGGAGCCGGGTTTGTCCCATGTATTTTTGTCGAGGATTGTAGCTTAACCTGATTGTCACAGAACGAGTTATAACGCAACGACATAAGCCTAGGCATGTGACATCAATTACGCAACATTACATTGGATGAACAAATGTAGTGCATGGAAATAGCCTACTGTAAGTGAATGACTCACCTATAATGAGTGCATAGGCGTACAAGAGCATTTCAGTTTGGGGGCAGAGGATTCTCTGCCCGAAAAATGTAATTCTGCCCGAAAGACTATCTAAGCAGAGCGCCACCATCAGTTGGCGTGGAGCGCCCAGAAAATTTTGAAAAATCGCAACCCCTCAGACAGCCGGAAATGGCCTTTCCCAGGCTTATAAGCAGAATCAAGGCCGTCGATATTTTGAACTTTCGTTTGCAATAAAATTTTCACCAAAAATGAGCAAATCTACAAAAAGGTCAGAAAACTCCCAGATGAAATGTACTACTAACCATTGGATGACTACATTAAGCTATAATCATTGGAAAATGAGTTTGCTTGCGCGTTCTACAAACTATTTTACGTCATGTAGCATGAGATTATCATCAATATAATTTTGAAAATTGAAAAACTTCAGAAACCCTCGAAAATCCCAAGGCTTCATAATATAATGATATGTCGCACCTGGGAATGTATAAAACATTACCTGGTCTTGTATCTTTCCGTGGAAAACTGTAGAACGGGATTAAAAACATGAGTACCGTATGTCTGTGACTCTGTTGCGACTCTTGCCCGAATTCCAGTTCCACTGAATTGATACAACTGTCTATATGACTCGACCCGAACTCCCGACTATATATAAATGATTTTTCTACTAACGCCGTTTGAGAAAAACCCGGCTTGTCACGTTGCTAGATATTTTTACATTAATTTGTGAGCAGACTTACTCGCAGATTTGTTCACACTTAATTCGTATGAGTGAGCAAACAAGCTACGCTGATTTGTTTACCATTGCCCGAAATTCGGTTCCACAGCACTGCAGGTTAAAAGTTTCGCACAATTTTAAGAGGATCATTTTGAAAAGGGCAAAATCGTCATCTCATTCATATGCTGCCCGAATACCTCTGGACCAAGTATGTTTCATCCTTCTGGTGACTATTGGTGATTGTCATTTAGTGATATGGTGCGTCACAAGATAGCTTTTGATTGATTTGTTCGGGCAAAATTCTGGGGACTGTATACATCCTCTCTCCCCTTGAAATCTGGCAATTAAAATGTCCCAGAACTTTTTTGCAACTTTTGCCCGAATATTGTGTCATTTCGGGCAAAGGTTTGCGCAAGAATATGAAGTGAGGCTGACGAAAAATTGTTTTTTTATAAGTTGTCCGAATGTGACGCAAATTTTGGTATCTTTTAGAGTTTTCATGAAAATTGTACCGTGACTACGATGCTTTTTTATTATTTTTTCGGCCAAGTGTTTGAAGGAATTCGGGCACGCCTAGGAGTTTTCTGTGTAAGTAGACACAAACCAGGTTTTAAGACTCAAACAGATCCCTGCCCGAATTTTAGGTCTTGAGATTTTTTTTTTGGGGGGGGGGGGCAGTCTGCCCCTGACCCCCCCCCCCCCCCCCCCCCTCGCACGCCTATGGATGAGTGAATACTGATCAACTGTTCGTTCGCGTGATGGCAATGGCAATACTTCATTTCTCGCGGAGGGAAAATACTAGTACAGTAAAGGTTCGGTTTCACTGGACAAGTGATATACTACAAAACACCTGGTTTGCGGACCGGGCGAGATTGCCAGATTCTTGTAATGATTTGTAGCCAAAAACTAGGTCACAGGCATAGAGCATGATCGCAGGGGACCGTGACAAGAATCAGCCAAACAATGGCAGATCATAGGCTAAGTCAATTTCGGCTGCTCTGTTCGGTAGTGGGTTAACAATAGTCTCAACTTTAAATTGGTTCAAGGCTCCCAAGTTTCTTTTACTTCTTCTCTGATTTTTGGGGGGCACGTCCCCTCGCTAAGAATTTTAGGGGGGACGTCCCCTCCCTAAGAAATTTATGGGGGCGTGTCCCCCCGTCCCCCCCCCCCCGCTTCCGCCGCCAGTGAGTGGAGTTACTCTTTGCATCAGGCGCTCCTACTTTTGCTATCAAAACTAACTGACATCATGAAACATTTCCTTTGGAGTGTGGACCTTTATTTAAGAAAAACGCAAAACCATTTGGTAAAAATATTTAATGAAGGTATGTGCAATCTGAAGATTTCTGAATTTTGATTAGATATAATAAATCTACATCAGCCGCAAGCAGTGGTGTAGGAAGCAATATGAATGTGGTAGAGGGAGTGGAACAAGTTTGGACTACGCACCTCACCCTACCCCATTGACCAAAAGGTACACGTTTGTTGCTAAATTTTTCGCTTTTTTCTACGAGCAAGAACGATTTTTTTTAATTAAATGCTATAACTCATTTTTTCAAATGAAACTGCGCACTGAAAAAGGTGGAAATAATCGTTTTTTGCCAGCCAGTATACCTATACCTTCTGCAAGAGTGGCGTAGCTAGACATTTTTTCAAGTGATGGGGGAGGGGGGGGGGGGATAAGCACCCAATGTTTCCGATTTTTTCTTAATTGTCAACACGGTACCATTGGATGAGAAACGTAATTTGCGGAGCGAGCCGGAAATTTCGGTCCTTTTAAACAAATATTTGTTAATATGGAGCTTGTATTGCAGAAAATAGCTTAAATTCATGGTTTCCTGTAAGGAAATTTGAATATTTGGGGGACTATCGCAGAATCTGCTTTTCCTATTAGCACATACCTGAGATGGTATGTCGACTGAAGATTGTTGTCGTTACATCATGTTATCTAAGGAGTGCGGATTGAGCAAAGTTTCCCCAAAATTTGTTGTCCTTTTAGACAAACGTTTCAAAATTAAGAGCTTCCATTGAGAAAATATGGAATTTTATTTGGAAAAAAATTAAAATGAAATAAATATAATATATAAATAAAAATAGCAATATAGCTGCCGGAGTCTCTTGATGATTTGGTTTCACATATGTTACATATCCGATTTGTCATTTCCATACAGAGCTAGGAAAAGTTTACCAAACTGATTTATGAGGGTGCACTACTGCATTTTTATATTGTAGTTTGCGGCTCGCGAAGCGCGCCAGAAATTTTGCTTTCGTGAGATTTGGAAAATTAAAAAAAAAAAGGTTTTCTGACCCGGGAGAGCATTCTTATTGCCAAAGGGTTTACTCATTTCGATCTCTAAATGGGTGCAAACCAGGATGAAATGTCTGAGAGAACGAGACTTCAAACTTGAAAGGCATAAATTTATAATTTTAAAGGAGTTTATAATGTTTGAACAGCTGGAGATGAGCATTTATAAACGAAAGCAATATCAAGATAAACTAAAATCGCGCCGCTCCTTCATAACTTGGAATATTGAAAATAATCAAAAGACTAGAATCGCGTATTTATAGGCGCTGGTCATCGAGAAACCCCACTGTCAGACTGTGTGAAGTGTCTGAGTAATTCAATGCTCGCAGGCTTCTTAGTCTACTTCTACCACTCCGAAAGGCCATCCACTTTGCAGAGGTGGCGCCAGGATTTGCCCGACACATGGGCCAAGCTCCCACAGGGGGTCAACATTTCAAGATGAGGCGATGGGTTGATCCCGCCGTAGGACTTGACTTGGCAGAATTTGAGGTGCGCGTAGCATGCGAAAATTTTGGCTTTTTTAAAAAATAAATAACTACCGAGAGACTTTCTCCCTTTCATTACTGCTTATCACTATATAGAGATGGAAACGGCCTGGCCGATTTTCATTACCGTTGTTGGAATTCGGTTATCGGGGCAGACCAGATGGCAGACCATTGCTTCTCTCCATTTTGGCTAACACGATGTGTAGTATCTGTTCTTTTCATCTAGTCTAGAATGAAGCCATATAGATGCATATGACAGACCAATGACGTGAATGCTCTGAGGGCGTGAGGTTGGTCAAGTGTTGTCCTTCGGTGGACGCATAGCTTCTTTGGGAAGCAGTTTAAAGGTGGATTTCGCCGAACGACACTTTGCCAGGAGGTCGATAGGACTTTGGAAAAGATCGTGTGCGAGGATGGACACTGAATAAGGGAGGAAAGATATTCATTGAAGAGCAGTGATTGCAAGTTTTATTCAAGAGGGAGTGAAACTGATTTGGTAAATATATTGTCACTCCTTCATCATGTGGACAAAAAGCGACGAAATGTTGACATTTTGTCGCCATTGAGAAGACAATACGCTTATCTAGTCTTGCATAAGCAGGTTTCTGCTGCTTATGCAAGACTAGAAATTACATCAAATGCTAGTAAATCTTAATTATTATGTGGTGGCAGCTGTCTCAATGGAGGGGGGGGGGGGGGGAATGGGGGTAATAGGGACTTTGTCTTGTCTGAATTACATCATAAGTGAAGACCTACCCTTTTGTTTGAACTATGAAGCTCGCAGTGTCAGCATTTATTTCTCAGAAACGTACACAATTAGATGTTATGTAAAAATAAACAAAGTCAGTAGTATAGCTTTAATTGTAATTTGCATTCTGCATTTTGTTTTGAAATTACGAGACAGGGCGATTCAAGTCATCCCTCCGAGACAGTTCAATTCTTCCAACTATGCGTTTAAGCTCCTCCCATAACTGTTTAAAACACCTCCTTTTGCATTCTTACACATATTTCATAATTTTATTGCTTAATATCCTGATGTGCATAAAAAGACTGTAATGTGTAATCCAGGCACTTTCTCATTAAGTGGAATTTAACGCACTTTGCTTCTTAAGAATTTTCAAATGCTAATGTTAATCAAAGCACACTAACCTACTAACCTACTAAGAGGAACTTTGAAATTCGCTTTTCGTGTATGCCAACAACCTTAGTTTTAAACAAGTTGATAAGAAAGAGCCTTTAAGTTTCGGCTTGTAGGCAATGAAGCGTTGAATGCCTTTATAAAAAAGAAAAGCAACAAATAGCTCTCATTCAAAGTAGACCTACACACGGAAGAAATACTTATCCTGCATGCCAAACATTTCGTATTTTCGGTTATTCACCAGGTGTTAACTTTAAACTGTATCTCAAGTCAAAAAATTAAAAAAATATATATTAAAGAGTATGAAACATGAATTCTAACAGTCCAACTCCCATCTCCATGGGACATTCCTGAGCTGAGATATAAAATGTTGAAGTTTATTCACTTAACTTAAAGTGGTATATTCCGCAATAATTTGTGATTTCATTGTTGGTGTTAATCAAATTACAATCTTTGTATTTCTTTGTTTTTCTGAAAGTTACTGCACCTTGTATCAAGGTGTGATAGCACATTTACTCTCATTGGGCAGTTGGGTGATGTAATTAAATAAGCCCTCTCTGTGTTCAATTTAAGGATTATTTGCAAACAAACCAAAACTTGAACATTTCCTTTAATCAAAATATTGCACAATTGCTTGAGTTCTTATGGGCGATCCAATGGGTTCACCTACCAATAAAAGAAGGAAAAACTTGAGCTGTTTTACTGTTTTATTGAGCAGTTGCGTAGCCAGACATTTTTCTTGGGGGGGGGGGGGCAAGCACCCAAAATTTTTCGACCTTTTTTAAAATGTGAACACCATTACTCTGGAGAAGAAATTTGGGGCGCTCCAATGGCGCTAAAATTTTGGTCATTTTTAAGCAATTTTTTGAAAATATGGAGCTTACATTGGGGAATTTTGGATTCTGGGTTTCCAAAGGAAATGTGAAAAAGTTCGGGAATAATTGAAAAATCTTCTTTCTTATTGAAAAGTCTGAGATTTCACGGTGACCAAACATCACTGTTGCTACACAATATTATCTAAGCAGGCCCGTAGCCAGGGGGTGGGGTGCGTGGGGGGAGGGGTCGGAGCGTTCGAACGGCCTACCCTAACTTGAGGGAGGTCCATTTTTCCAGATTGCATGTATGATTTTTTTTTTTCAAAAGTGGTGTACTGTGTGGAATTCCTGGGGAAAAAGGACTTCTGTTGTGTTGAAAAGTCCTCTAAAATGCTCCAGATTGCAGGAGATCTGCCGATTTCAAACGTTTCCGGGGAAGCATGCCCGGACCCCTAGCAACTGCATGCTTACGGCACGCGCCAGCCGCCTCCGTATTTGGAAAAAGGTCCATATCTTGGAAAAAAGATCCATCCCTCTACATGGGTTGGCTACGGGCCTGCTAAGGCCTTCAAATTGGGGCTCTCCGACGACGTTTCAAGAGGGAAGAGCTTATATAAGAAAAAATTTGGAGTTTGATGAAAGAAAATTCATGAAAGCAGTACCCTAGTGTCCAATATTACTTGATAATCAGGCGATTTTCTCATTTTCGCAGTTCGGAAAAGTTTACCAAACTTATTTATGACTAAACACGACTGTACTAGTAACTGAAAATCGATCCGCACGAAGCGCGCGAAAAATTTTTCATTTCTGAAACAAATTATTAAAAAATGGAGGTTTTTATTGGAGAGAATTAGGATTTTCATGAAAGAAGATTTGGGAAAACTACACTGTAGGCTATTTGAATGATTTATTTCCGAATTTATCAGTTTTCAGGGCCAGTGGGCAATTGCTCGTTGCTCGTTCTAAGTTCCGAATGATTCTCCCTGTAAAGCTGATTTTTCCTCGACTAGTTCGAAAGGCCATGACCGCTCATTGTGCGTGCTGTTGCTTCACGTCATCAAGCAGCCTTGGCGCAAAATGGTGCAACTTTTTTACTTTGGCAGGCATAATGTTAAAAGTTAAATTGTGGTGGTTCATAAGGATATATCTGAAAAATTTGTGTCTTTACATGCAATCTAACGCCATTTCGAAGTAACATTTGTTTTTAAATTTGCATAGTACTTTTAGGAGCCAACATAAAAGAACATCGATCGGCATCGAATGGGAGCATTTCAGTTTTCTTTTCAATTCTTGGCCACAAAAAGTCAATCTGCGGTAAAGAATATGTAAGCGGAGCGCCATCATTAGTTGGCAAGGAGCGTAGCGAAAATTTCGAAAAAATCAGACACCTCAGATGGCCGGAAACAAATAGCATCTTCCAGACTTATACGAAGAATCTATCTTCGTTTGTTGTTTGGAACAAAATGCTAACTTCAAAATAAGTTCGCAAACTGCAGAGTGATCAGAAACTTATTAAAACATATTTGATCCGAAAAGTGTAACTTTACCCGAAAGACTATCCAAGCGGAGCGCCACCATTAGTTGGTGCCTTGGTTGCAACCATTAGTTGGTAGAGTGTAGAGAAAAGTTTGAAAAAATTGCGACCCCTCAGATGGCCGAAAATTGCGTTTTCATGCTTGGGAAGAGAATTTAAACAAACTTTATGTTTAGCTTTCGTTTGGAATAACAAAAAAATCAGCAACATGCTAAGTGATCAGAATATTACATCATAAAATGTTATACCACTGTTATATAAACGATAAATTTTCTTGTTCTTTTTGGAGAAACTTTACAAAGGAATTGAAAATATGCTAATGCTTATGATTGTGACTCTTGGCTAAATTCAAGATGCGCTGAATTGATGAAATTGTCTGTGATTACTCATACCCCCGTCTGTAAATGATTTTATGCATTTTGGATTTAGATTTGGATTTAATTTGATCAATTTCCTAGAAACCGATTGCTTCATTGGCAAGATGTTTACATAAACTCGTTGGAAAGTTTGCGAGAGCTATATCTCAAACCCAGTTTGAATTCACATGTGGAACATATTCAAAATGTGCGCTTCTGCCGAAAACGTTTCATTATTTTCATTAATTCAGGTCAATTCCTCTCCGGGATACCCGGCCTGCCTCCTCAACAGCGACGGAGCTCTGATTTTTGGATCACGGGGTATACTCAGGGGAATTAATTGAAGAGGTCCATGCACTGTAGCCCTATCAAATTTCTTCGATCAGTTGATTGCCGTTAAGTAGGGAATAATGGTAGATTCACCTAGAAAAAGAAACAAAAACAAAAACAAACAAAAAACAAAATAACAAAAAAAAAAAAAAAAACGATATCTTTTTCATTTTTTCTTCAACTGGGAACAAAAGATGAAATCATTTTCAGTAGCTTATATACCCTTATCCACTCGTTTCGCGCGCTTTAAATTTTGAGTTCTGCATAGTTTTGGTACCCTATTGTTTCTGTCCCCGGTTAGGTTGCTTTGCTGGAATTCTGTTCACACGTGTGTTCGTGGTTATTGCACCATGCAGGGGTCGCGGAACGACTTTTGAAGTGGGGCAGGGGCTTCAATATCACCAAAGCGGTTCAGCAATATGATAGCAAAGTAACTAAGGCGGCTCCAAATGCATACGACAGAAAAGCCCCAGCTAGTTCTGGATAACATAACATAACATAACATAACAGGTTAAAGGGCAAAGGAGGGCTGTAAAGGCCCCATAAGATGCCCTGTAATCCAAAAAAACCCCAAAACAAAGCAAACCACCAACACCTAAAGAGCCCAGAAAGATTAGATTCTACCACAGTCATGGAAAAACTTGTCAATATTAACCTTAAAACGGTGCACTGATGTGGAGTTAACAACCCACTCAGGCAGGCTATTCCACTCACTAACAACCCTATGAGAGAAACTGAACTTCCTAATGTCAAGTCTAGCAAAAGACTTTTCAAGCTTTTTGCAATGGCCTCTAACCCGAGGATTACTCTGGACCTTTAAATAACTGCAAGCTAACAAAGGATTCCCTTCAGATAGAAATTTGTATACCTGGAGCATGTCCCCACTAATCCTTCTCAGCTCCAAAGTGGTAAGCCCAAGCAGCCTTTGGGAATAAGGTAGATTTTTAACCTCAGGTATGAGTTGGGTAGCTCTCTTCTGAACTTGCTCTAAAAGCAATTTGTCCTTTTCAAAGAAGGGACTCCAGGCCTGTGCAGCATAGTCGAGATGGGGTCGAACCAGCTGCTTATACAAATTTAGCACAATTTCTTTACTAAACTCTTAAAATTCCTCCTGATCAACCCAAGCACCCTATTTGCCCTTGCAGCAGTAGCTGCACACTGCCTAGATGACTTTAAATCTCCTGTAATAACTACACCAAGGTCTTTCTCAGAAGTCACTTTGTTCAAATCAGTACCATCCATAGTATAATCAATGGTACGAGGTACGAGATTTCGATCAGCCGTGTGTGGTCCCAGGTCAGCACTTACGACGTTGCACCGTAGTTTCCCTGGTAAAATACGGAAGCCGAGAACGGCGCGGTAGGGAGAAAACGCAAATCGAATTCTCTGTACCGTGAATTCGAACAAAATAGGAGAGGGCGTACTTCAAGATCGTTTTGTTATAGCATGTAAAGTATTGAGTATCCTCAACATAAATGGACGAGTCTCATTTCTACTGCAATACAGACCCTTTAAGACAAGAATAATGTTATTGGTTACGTTTATTTCTACCGTTTAATAAACAAACAAGAAAACGATGAGAAATACAGGGAAAAAGTTTTTTTTTTATGCATTCAGCGCAAAGAGCAAGGGACTCGAAGGTTTACAGAAACTTTTCCAGTTAACGAAAACGAGCAATGTATTCGAAAAAAAGGTTAGAGCTAGCCTTTTTGCTGAATGAAGCCGGCCGTGGCATTATCTGGTACTACGTAAGCAGTTCCTTGTTTCAGTTTTGATTTTTTTTTTTTTTGCGTTCTTAAAGGATTATTCTGTGCTGTAATTAGATAGGTAGCTTATTTATGCTGTGAGGTGGGATTGAAGACCGCAGATACTTTGGAGTACTTCTGTGTTAGGTTTCTAAAACAAGTAAACTAGTAGAAACATTTCTTCTCTTGGTTTTTATATGTTGAGCTTCATCAGTAGTTGGACTTTGTAGTTTGTCCTGGTCTTAATTCGATAGAACTTTGCTCTTTTAGATCGCCCCGATGAGAGAATGGAGGAAACAATTTCATCCTCCTCGTCAGTTGTTTCCAGTTCATCGTCCTTTTGTAGCCTAGAATTAACCCTTTACCGTTGTTTGGGTCCTTTTGGACCCATGCGGAGAGCTCGGCTGTCACACATCTTTACTGTTTCACGCGGAGCTCGAAACTGCGAGTAGCTACCCGAAAATTCGGCCACAAGAGCGAAAGAGACAATAGTTTAAGGTCACGGGGTCAATGGCCCACGGAAGCCGATGCGGGCGGGGCTACGTCCGCTTTTCCGCCCAATCCCGAGGCGCGCAAATGTGCCCCGATCAGAGCAAAACGGTAAAGGGTTAATTAGGTATTATTTAGTTTGGGTGCCCTCTCGAAGTCTATGACCGGTGATGTCGGAAATTTGACAGAGATTCGGATTTTCCAATATTAAGTGCCAGTGTCTTAGCACTATAGGTTTTGTTTTAGCTCTTTGGTTTTGAAAAAAGTTTACCACGTCTTCATTGTTTTAAATGGTCTTTTGAGAACTATGAGACTTGGATATTCTGATTGAAGAGCGGGGTATAGTTATAAACTAACACCCCTACCTAGAGCTATTTATTTATATTACATTTATCAGATAGAGATTTATGGGAGAGGTTATTGATGAAGTGCTCGGTTTGTTTCGCCTTCGGACAAATTGCCAGGTAGCTTTAACTACGACCTTTTAAGGCTGCACTTGATTCGACACTTTTTAGACTTTGCACGAAGTTTCTACGCTTTTGGAACCTAACAGAGCAGTACTCCAAAGTATCTGCGGTCTTTAATCCCACCCCACAGCACAAAGATGGTACCTAGGCTGTCTAATTACAAGACATGATATCCGTTAAGAATGCATAAAAAATCAGATTTGAAACAAGGGACTGCATATGTATTGTCAGAAAATGCCACCTCCTATACCCATTTTCACTTTTTCGACCTACAAATTCCATTTGGGAGAGGCAGCGGGGGGGGGGGACTTTCACTGGGGGCTCTCCCCTGTCCCCTGCTGGTTACGCCACTGATTAGCGGGGAGGCACTTCGATTTTTTCGAGGTACACTGTAATAAAGATTTACAGAATTACAGAGTAAAAAGAAAACTATAAGGTAAAAATTCTAAAAAACACTCTAAAACTAGAAATAAAGAAAAAAAAAATAGAAAAATAAAATAAAGGAAACTGGTGATAAAAACTTAACAAATAAAAATGATATGAATAGGCCTAAGCAAAAAGCAGACAAAAAATTAAAAAACAAAAACTAAACAGTAAGAAAAAACCCAATCTGCAATTAGCTGCAACAAATATTAACAGACGTGTAAGCTGCTGGAACGGTGCCTATGTGCCGCTAAGTTGAACCTTATCTTGCTTTTGAAATGAATTAGAGGCAAGAGCCGGTGTCGTGAAAGAACAAACAGGTCAAGTGTCTTAGTACTTTTGGGAGTACTTCCATTTATGATTTTAAATCACGTTAACTCAGAACAGGATTATACACCTCTATCATTCAAAGATGAGTACCCGTCACCTGTTAGATTTCTCTGAAATAACCTGACGAAGCAGTACACAAAAATTGCGGTCTTTTCGTACTCCCAAAACTTTTAAGAGCCTCTGATATAACACAATTTCTCAAATTTAAGTTAAAGTTCCGATCAGATATTTACTAAAAGCTCGGGAAAAATCGGATCTTAATCCGATCCAAATTCGTTGTAGTATGGCCGCGGCTCTATCCTTTTATTTTTCCTTTTTCCTTCTCATTTTCCTTCTTCTGCCTTCCTCACTGCCTCTTTTTCTCATTTTTCTTCTTTCCTCTTCCCTTCCCTTTCTCTTCTCATTTCTTTCAGTCTTATCTCTCTCTTTCTCATTTACCACCCCTTCCTACAGTCCTCTCCTGGATACCCGCCTTTAATTTTTGATTTTAGAAACCTAACAGGGTAGTACTTTAAAGTATCTGCGGTAATCCTATTCCACAGCACAAAGTTGTTACCTTTCTTATTACAAGACAGAATACCTGTTAAGTACGAATTAAAATTCAAAACAATTGAAATAATGGACTACATATGTAGTATTAGATTATAGTACCGCCTACTTATTTTTTGATGAATGCACATGCTAGATCAGGTGATACTTCTGTAAGCCTGAATATCTGACACTCATCATTCTTTCAACTTCATGTACAGTAAATATAACTGTCCCTAGTTTATCTTGTTTTATCAAAGTTCATGGAATTGAGATTATTCTCATTTCCTGTCACATTGGCTTTAGTACTTAAATAAATCTCTTTATTGTGTGTGTCCATGGTATGTGACCACAGGTCTGGCAGCTGGTCAACATTACCTGTCAGGAAAACATTACTAGGAAATAGGTTTGACTCATTAGTGCAGATTTCTCTTTGTCTCATCCTAGATGCACTCTGCAGACTCTGCACCAATGAGAATAGTTAAATACTTTTAGGACACTCCCACTTTGGCACCATGGGTGTAGACCCATGTGGGAAAGAACTTTAGGACTTCATTCACTTTTTGGGATTCGAGATTGAGAGTAGAGATTAGATTTTTTGAAATTGGAAGCAAGAGAAGTAGGATAGAAAGATAGAAAGAGAGAAGTAGAGAAATAAGATAGAATTGAGAGAGAGAGACTTGTAGAAAAGATAACTTAGAATTATTATGGAGTGGTGCTAGCTGAGTGAATTCCTTAATATTGCACTTAGACTTTTATTACATTTATGTTCACCTTCCTACCTGTATATATATTTCCGTCATCACCTATATTGCCAACTGAGCAGGCAGCAATGAATAAACTCCTCATGCTGAACTTGTAAATATTTGTTTGTGTCCTCTCATTTGGAAACACCTTCAACTTAATATGTAGGGACATTCCATCGACATGTCTTACTTTACCCGCTCGATTATTCCGCTACCGAACGAACAACCCAACTTACAGTAAGACCGACATCTATATCATACAAAAACCACCCCTACACTTCTCATGTTTTCATTGACTGTTATATTTTTTTTGAGTCTTTGAGACTTTGTGTTCTCGCATTTAGTTAACAATATCGAAACACTTAGGCCTACTCCTTTATTTTCATGTTGTTGCAGACAAAAACCGGTACGAATGCACTGTTCTTGTCTAAACGGCTGTTTCCTAATAGCAATGAGACTCGTCCATTAATACTGGGTATGTGTGCAATACATAACGTGCTGTAACAAGACGTCTTGAAGTACGCCCTCTTCTTTTTGTTGGCCTGATGGTACAGAGAAATCGATTTTCGTTTTCTCCCCACCGCGCCGCTCTCGGCTTCCGTAGTAAAAAGTAAGGGATAAAGAGTGATGTTCAAGTGTCCGTTCCTAGTCCTTGATTTACTGTACGGTAGTTCAACTTGTACGCACAGATAAGATGGCTTGTAGCCTTGTACGCAATCATAACGCTTAACAGCTTGTTCCTCCAGGGTTGTACTTGTACAGTGTAGGCCGGCGCTTATGCAAATTGTGTGTAGCCTATCCTATTAACATTTTGTCTCGCCAATCCAGTACAACTACAAGTTCTCACTTGCAAGTTAAAATACGTTTAAAATGGCTTCCAAAGGAGGTGGAAAATCGCAAAAGACAGCTGTGTCAGATTTCATCAAGTATATGAGTTTTACTGACGGGAGAGATAAAGTTAACAGGCAAGACGTTTTTAATTTACAACAATGAGCCTATTTAGCCTGCCTAACGTTAGTTCTGCTAATGTTACACTTACAGTTACACTTGGTAGCCTAGGCCTATGCTAACACTAACTTTAGGCCTAAGTTACTGACTTGCATCAAGTAGTGTGTCTCCCAACAAGAGGTAAAAATATCTTTGATTTGCTTTTTACGAATATCCCAACTCTTGTCCAGTCTGTTAACAACTTGCCTGGCCTTGCTGATCATGATATTGTTTCCATGGAAATTTTAACATCTCCCCAGAGAGTCCACAGGTCGTCCTAGCGTTATATAGTATATAGCCTATAGTATAAAAAGGAAAAGGTAAGTCACACCGCCTAACATCAACACAGTGCTTGGCACAAAACTCTTCATGATTTCTCACCTCATACTAAATTTACCCCTTCAGATCTCTCGAGAACCTTCCCATCATCTTCTTCTGATAGGTCTGTCAAGATATTGTCCCAAAAATCCACTTCATGAATGTAAAAAGGCTAAAAACGTTACAATGTCTGTCGCCCTCACAGGGATTGAGAAATTAGGTCAGGCCCAGAGCCATGTGGCTCTGATCAGGCCGTTTCATGTCTGTCGCCCTCTCAAGGGTCGACAAATCCGGTCAGGCTGTTTTACGTCACCGCTATCCTCACAGGAGTTGAGAAATCAGGCCAGGCCATTTCATGCTGAATAAACTTTCATCGGAAATGTTGTCGCCGATATATTTACTTGAAATATTAGCAATGGTTGCATGGCTTACATACCCTTTGTTCGAATAATCCAATGTAACAGGCTTAATGTGTTACAATGTTTGCTGCCCCCAATAGTTTCAATAATTCCTTCTTATAATGAGTGCAGTATGCATCAGAAAATCTTATATAGGCTTGTTACACACAAAATATACTTTCGATTTATTCATTTTCTTCAAAAAGGCCAAAAATGTTACAATGTTTGCTGCCCTCAATCTTGCTAATAATTTTTTCTATTAAATGATTGTAGTGTGGATCAGAGAATCTTATAAAGGCATGTTACACACTAAATATACTTTCCTTTTTTTCATTTTCTTCAAAAAGGCCAAAAACGTTACAATGTTTGCTGCCCTCAACTTTTCCAACAATAACTTCTATTAAATGATTGTACTGTGGATCAGAGAATATGAGGCGCCGTATGTGACAAAATTATGTGCCAAATATATTGATTATACTTCTAAATATATATAGGTTATACCCAGATATATATAACCTACTCTCAAACTTCATATAAATAGGTTTTGCATAATATATATATAATAGTCATACACCATATATATCCTTACAAGCTATACATATGTGTCACGGTAAACATTGTAATAATAGACAATGTCCTGTATAGTTTCCGTAATTTTGTCACTCTTTTTGTCACTCCTTTTGTCACATCGGGGAGAGTAGATATATATAGATTACTAACACGCGAACAGCACGCGAGTAGGAGGTGCTTAGTTACATACTGTATACGAGGGAGGACCACCCAAAAGTGTTCCTTTCTACATGGACACATTGAGACCTTGATAAGATTTATCACCACTAATTTTATCAGTTCCGTTGTCAGGTACATAAAAATACGGAGGTTGTATTATCTTATACTACGAAACCAGTTCCCTTGATGTTAAGCTAGGAAGGAAAAGCGTTTTATATCTGAAACGGATAGTCTCTTTTGAAGAGGCAAATATCACCTTTTAGCTTTTTGGTACAGTTGAGGGACAGCAGATACTTTCAGTACTTAATTAGGTTGGTAAACCTTTGTTTAGACATGTTTCTGCTCTTGTTTTTAATTTTGAGCCTCATATAGGTAGTTGGACTTTTTAAGTTGTCCCGGTCTTAATCAACCAGAACCGATGTATTAGAGAGCCTCGATTAGAGCATAGAGGTATTTATCATTGTAAACTTCATTAAATGTTACCAAGTCACCGTTGCTTGAATGAAAATAGGCGGTGGAATTATCTGCATAGGCGGGGAAGCCGCCGGGGGCAGTGGAGGCTGGCCCCAAATATTTTTTATGAGATTTTTGGGGATGCCCCCCCCCCCAAAAAAAAAAAAAAAAAAAAAAAAAAACTGAATGTCTCAAAAATAATTTTTTCAAAAACGCTGTAGATCTATCTGGGAATTAACACGTTTAAAGTTAAGAATCATTTTGTGTTAGCAAGATTTCGACCACATTCTCTCATGATTAAGTGAGTCTAATATGTTCAATTTTGCACTTGCCGCATATACAGACCATCCAAAGGAAAGTACGTATATTTTGGGTCGTGTTTCATAAAACACATGTTCATCCATCTCGTGTAGGTACCTGTACACCTACAGCTGACAAACTCTAACGTTCAGTTTCCAGATGTCGAAACGTAGCAATAGCTCAATTTTGGATTATATCGTTAAAAAGAAAGGTGTAGATTTACATTTTAGCAAAGTTTAAGTAGGTGTGCAATAACGTTTCCTTTTCTTAAGTTAAAAAATCTTAACGTTAGTCTGGAACTTACGTTAATAGGTCGAACTCCAGAGACGTACTGACCGGGGGGCTGTGGGGGTGTCACCCCTACCGCAATAATTATGCTCTTCGGGAAATCAAGATGGTGTGTCTGCAAATTGGCAAACCCGGGACACCCGGGAAATGAATATGCCGACTCAAAGAAAGAGATGCCTACAGTACAACAAAGTAATTAAAATTTAAGTTGCTTTTATTACAATTCGGCTATTCTTTGGCTCAATTATTACTCTTCAGAATGCAAAAGTTGCAAAGCTTCCGAGAGCTTGCCCCCCCCACCCCTGACCCCCCCCCCCCCCCATTCACGATAACATGTAGGAGGGTTTACTTTCGACCTTCAAACTGTCAAACTGTCAAAACAAAATCTTTTTCAAGCTATCTATTACAAATTATCTTTCTTCTTCTCAAATCAGGGCCTTTTAAACATACACTCTTAAAAAATTGGGCAAATTTTGCCCAACTTTTGACCAACACTGGGCATCTATTCAACAGCCTAAACAGTTGGGCAAAACTTTAACCAACCAAATTTGGTAAAGTTTGAACCCAACTTTTGGGCAGGAGATTACCCAACTGTTTGGTAAATAAGCATTTTAAAACATACCCACTTGTTGGGCACTTCTTTTATTAAAGGCATGTTCTGGTGGCTTTTTGCCTTTGTCTTGTAAGAAAAACAAAAATATTCCACACCATGTCCTTCAAACCCTATGACAATACCATTTTCCTAACTCAAGATATCTCACTTTAAAGATGGGTTATTTCTGTTAAAAAATACCTCTGCTCTTCAACAAAGCCACAGAAAGTTATGTAATGTGGGCACATTGCTTCAAATTCCTTTTGTTTTTCTTTATAATTTAACACCCTGTTTGTCCTTGAAATTTGATACTGCTGGAATGTTTGAATATCTTTTTCTGTAGTTCTAGCATTACCCTTCACCATATGTAGAGCGCAACCAACAATGTTCCTTGATATTGTCTGCAGCGGCATCATAATTATAAATAAATTGAATGCAGCGTCAAATTAATGTGCCACAATGACATCACAGATTTCCCATGATGCATCAAATCCCAAGAAAAATTTGCAGTATTTTAAAAATTTGTATCTTCCAAATGCTATAAGCTATTGATATGCAATTTTCACCTTTTGAAAGAGAAAATTTTTCTGTTTATTTTGAAGTTAACGAATTTTGTCTCCAGAACATGCCTTTAAGCTGTTGGGCAAATGCATTAACCAAATGTTGGTTATATGTTAATCATCTTTTCCTTAAACGTTGGTGCTTTCTTTACATGTTAGGTTGTAGGTTATGGCAGGGAGCTGCCACTGCAGCTCCCTGGTTATGGCAATCGGTCCCGGTTAAAAAACCCTGGCTTAATAACCTGTTTGGTTTGTCACTGAGTTTCGTATAGGTACGTCCAAAACTGTCATTTTTAAAAGGCACTGTACTTTTAAAAGGCACTGTAAAATGATGTGTGTTAATGACGTGATGAAGTCTTGTAGTTTCATCAATGCATAAATGTGAACACAAAGGCTGCATGAGAATTAGCTGGTCCGTAGCCTTTTTTTCTAAAAGTCCCCACGACTCTCTGGCGAAGAGCCAAGGGGCGAAAACCAAACGATTACTCTCGGAGGAGTTCTGCTCCCTTAAGGAGCTTAACGTCCCAAATGGACAAGTGCGCCCTCCAAAGGGCAAACACTGAGTGGTCCTGCTCTAGACTGGCTGAATAGAACAGAAGCCACAACCTGGATGCAGTTTAACGTCATGCCCAGGACAAGCTGGTCCGTAGCTCTCATACACTGTTATCTTGGTTATGAGACAGGTTTCTTGTTATGCCGAAATGTTTCAAATAATAATAAATAAACGCTCATTCAGACGTGAAAGAGAATATCCCAGATCCTGACCTCTCATTGGATAGCAGTTTTGCGCCAAATACGAATCATGGAATCTCATACAAATGTGTTCTAGTTCGTAATACTGTTTAAAGAATTTTATGGAAATAGAGATCGATTTCTTGGTCTAAAGTAATGTACGAGTTTAGCTGTTTGGCCAATATAAAAGATGCCAAAGAGAATTTTCAGATTATGGTACCATGGTCTGATTATGAGAAGAATTGTGAAACAAATCGGGTCAAGTGCACTGTTGTTTGGTGACAACACTGCAACCAACTATATACCCAACAAATTGGCAAAAAGTTACCCAACAAGTGGGTAAAGGGAAAATATGCTCAACTGTAGAATAAAATCTTATCGTCATTTTGACCAGTCAGTTGGGTATAACAGTATACGCGTGCATGGAAGGGGAAATTTAACCATTATGTGAGCAAAGATTGACCAACACTTAAGCAATTACTTTTACTCAACAAAAACTTTGCCCAGCTTTTAAACATTGCACCAAATTCACCAATTAGCCCCAAAGTTGGGCAAAGTTTCACCAACACATTTCATAAATTTCTTTAACCAACGGATATTTTACCCAACGTTTTAAGAGTGTATACTGAACGAGGGGCATGTCACCAGTCCCCTTATTGGACCCAATGACAAACATTTGCCCCAGTGATAATGTCCCTTTAGGATTATTAGTCGCTTCCATCAAGTTCCCCAAAAAGCCCTACATGCCAGAGCTTCCGGCCCTGTTGCGGGATTTTAAAAATAACTCCCTGTTGATAAAATGCCCCGAAACACTTTGGATCTCTTAAAATGCCCTGTCTCAAATTATCAATCACATGTTCACATTTGAATAGCTCCAAAATTTTGGCCTTGCCCCCTAAAATTATTGTTAAGTATGTTTCTCCTTAATCAAATTCCATAGTACTTCCCGATTCCATTCTCGTCCCTTAGCTCACCCCACTCCTGAATAAAATTTATAGTTTAGAATTCTTAATTTTAATATGGTTTTCGACCATTTTGGAGCCTTTCGCTGAGCTTCCGGGTGCTTCGCCCCCTTAACCTCTACTGGGGCTTAGGCCCTAGACTCCACCAGGGGTCCTTGAGCGGGACCCTGGAGTTTTGCGCTCGCCCAAAACCGGTCGGCTGCCGAAAACTTATGGCCCCCAATAGAAAACATCTTATGATCTGATACTACCTATATGCAGTCCCTTGTTTCAATTTTGAATTTTTATGCGTTCTTAACGGATATCTTGTACCGGTAATTAGACAAAGCATTTTTGTGCTGTGGAGTGGGATTAAAAACCGCAGATACTTCGAAGTACTGCTCTGTTAGGTTTTTAAAACCTTTTGTTTCTGCTTTTAAGCAGCTCCCCTAATTTTTAAAGGGGTGAATGCCGTACTTTCTCCCTCCTCTATCCTTCCCGTCAGGAAATTTGGCAATGTCCTCCCTGTTGCCAGTTTTTCGGCTTTCTCTGGTTTCTTCTGTTGTTCTGAGACGCGCCTTCTTCGCATCTCAACACCTTCATGAGCCTTGTCTCCGCTCGGGAGAACACTCCAGTCCAAAGGGCTTGGAAACCCTTCCTCTAAGCGGAACGCCCTCATCTGTTGACGCGGAGCGTAAGGAAAATTTTGAAAAATCAGACTCTCAGACCGCCGAAAATGGCATTTCTCATGGCTTAAGCCCAGGTCACTCTACAGCAACATCGGATCAGATTTTGCTCCGATTTTTGTGAGTTTTACTTACATCTCCCCCATATTTGGTCGCAAAAAGACAAAAAATTTGCAACCCTGGGTAATATGATCTGTATCGCAGAACTACGAAAATTTAAGTTATAAAAATTATGCCGTGACGTCACATCCGCAGACAACATTTATCTGATACGACGCGTAGTCCGACAAAAGCTGTTTGTAAATGTGACGTCACTTGAAATAAAATCTTTGCCAGGAGTCTGTAAGTTTATGTATATGGGGCGCCATCATCAGTTGGTGTGGAGCGTTAGCGTTAGCGTCGGGGAACACTGGCCACCCCGTCGGGGAAGGTCGGCGATTTCGTCGGGGAGGCCAAAAAATTAAAAATAAAATAATAAAAAAACCCCCACAATGACTGGATTTACTGGATGCGCGACCTAGAACATATTTTTTGTTTTGTAACGCTATTTTAATACATATCGGAATCGATTTTAAATCACTTCTTAACTCGGTTAAACCTCATTCTATGTACCTTGTCCTATCTCTTTTGCGGGAGGGGGGGGGGGAACCTAAAAGACTGAAGTAACTGGATGGATGACCATGATTTTTTTCTTTTTGAACTATTTTTTCTTTTGTAACGTTATTTTAATGCATATCTGAATCGGTTTTAATCACTTCTTACTAGCTCTTCTATCCCTCATCCCATCTTCAATCCGTGCGCTCAAGGTCATGCCTCCGTCGGGACGGGCTACCCACCCCCTGTTGTTGAGAAAATCCAATTTCGTCGGGGAACCTTCATCTGCAGACCCACGATAAAAGATGTGGGTCTGAAGTCACTCGGACGACCATCTTGATCTTGTTTTCTAGAAGACCATATTCTTCAAGGAAACTCACAATTCCGAATTCTCCTCACAAAAACGGACGAGAGGTACTTCATGTGCGTGCACTACCCAATGGTCTGCCATCTGGCCTGCCCGGACAGGAGAATTCTCACGAAGGTAATGAATATCGGCCATGCCGTTTTCAGCTACACATAATGATTAACAGTGGTGTGAGAAAATCTCCTCATAAGTCTGACTGAGAATTTATTCGAAGGCACCTTGTAACGTGACATATTTTCAAATAAGTTGGGAGTAAAAGCATTCATAGTCTGGAGTTCAGGCAGTCACGTTAAAAAATTCATCTATTTAGTTGACCTTGCAATTGAATTCAACGAAGATTGTTAATACAGTCAAAAATATTATGGTATGTTCTCAATGCCGTTGCATAGTCTCCCCCCCCCCTTCCCCGAAAAGAGACCAGAGCATTACATCTAATTGTAGCAGTAACTTTTATCTGGTACTTTTCTGATCATTATCGAGTTGGGGTTCTTTCTCTATTAAAGTGAAACTTTCATTTTGAAGGAAAGCTCAAAATATCGACTTCATTTCTAGTTACAAGTCTGGGAAATGCCATTCCGGCTATCTTAGGGGTTAGATTTTTTTAACAATTTTCTCCGCGCTTCCTGATGGTGGCTCTCCGCATAGATAGTGTTTTAGTCGAACAGATAACTGAACAGAGCAACGCGTTTTTGTAAATTATTCTTTGTTTTGGGGCAGTATTATGAAGTGAAAATAATTTTATTGCGAAAGAAATCTGAAAAAAGGGACTTCTTTAGTTCTAGTTACGAGCCCAGGAAATGCCATTTTCTGCTGCCCGGGTGTTCTCAATTTTTAAAAATATTCTGTACGCTCGACTTAGATAATCTTTCGGGTAGGATGACATTTTTCCGGACAAAAAAGAATTCTGCCCCCTCCCAAACTGACACGCTCCCGTACGCCTATGACAATAAGTAAAATATAAAACTTCAAATATATGCGAGGCCAATTTTTTCCTCTGGCGAATGCTCCAATATGGTCCGAGGGCCTAAATCTGCATGATGATATTCAGTAGCCTCAACAAAACTACAGGTCACCCCTACTTGATTTTCCTCATGAGAACGTCAGATTCCTCCATAAACCCCCAAACTGTCATAAAATTACAATTTTTCTCCAATATTAGCCTTAGATTGTTAAAATTGACAAAATTTTCCAATTTCGATGGATACTCCGTACAATAAATAACCAAAGCCAACTGTGTTAATCACCCGGCATACTACCTAATTTTGCTCCTGAAAGACATATCACTTAATAAAAGAAACCAAACTTTTCATAATAACCTTACCAAAAAACAAATTTTCTTTTATTAAAGTCCAAAGTTTCTCCATTATAATAAGCTCTTAATTTTCAAAGATTCGTTTAAAAAAGGGAAACCTATCCGGGCAAACTTTTAGTCTCGTCTCGAAGCCTTAGTTCGTAGGTCTTGTGCGATTCAATGCGTAAGCCCAAAAGAATTTCAGCTGTGGCCCATATAACGTTTTTGATTTTCCCTTATAAAGGACGGGTTCTTCAATAAACACCCCAAAATTTTTATAGTACCAACAAAAGCCAAATTTCTTTCAAAAATTTTAATTTTTACTTCAAATAAACTCCAGATTTTTAAGTTTTTGTTTAAAAGAAAGCCCAAAATTTCGGCGCGGTCCACGCCCTCAAATTCTGCCAAGTCACGTTCCACCGGGACATAACATCGCCTTTGTGAGGCCTTGAAATTCTGGCCCCCCTGTCGGGCAAATCCTGGCGCCACCCCTGACCGGTAGGCCTACTGTATGGAATGGAGCTTGGGAAAACTTTTCTCAAATCTTTGTTATCGTTTTCACTTTCCCTTGAAAATTTTACTTTTAATATAGCTTTTTCTGTTGTTTCTGGAAAAAATTTGAATGTATTCAAATAATTCGCTATTCGGGTATTGTGTTGCACAAGATTTCAAACAGGTTGAAGATGATGATTGCTTCTTTTAAAAGAAATGCTTCCCAAGTCTGTCGCGACAATTTATCTCTTCAATTTTTTTCGTACATATGGTACCATGACTGGAATCCTTTTCTGTTTTTCGGACAAATGTTTGGAACAATTCGGATATTCGACCATTTCGGACATCGTGTTGTGAAAGACTGTGAAGTAAAGCTCACGAGTAATGGCTCTTTGCTCTGCCCGAATGTGTAGCAACGAACTTTCGTAATCTTGTTGATTTTCATGAAAATTTTACCACGACTGTGATGCTTTTTTGTTTTTCGGGCACATTCTCTTAAAATTTGGGCACAATTGGGTTAGGATAGGTTGGGTTAGATGGAATTTTACTGCCCAGTTTCTAAGGATGTGGTTCAAGTCGCCCCGGCCACGGCTTCTTTTCCAGTTGTGGCTCACGCTTGGGTTTTTTTTTTATTTAAAAAAAAAAAAACCATGCCAATTTTAGTTTATCCATTGGCTGTAGGAATTTTTCCCAAATTTCTGCCCGCATTTTTTCCACGTTCCTGCTCGAATTTTTGTTCTTGCGAATATTTGGGGGAGGGCAGTCTGCCTCCATAGATCCCGCCTGTTACGACTATGGTAGTACATTAGATTAATAATAATTGGCCTTTATCTCTCTAAAATGCCGAAAAGTTTATGCACCACAAATCACAGGCGTACGGAAGACATTTCACAAGTGGGTAGAGTGTGCTTGCTCTGAAAATTTTGCAAATTGAACTGATTTTCCCTTTTTACCACGATAGCACCCAGGCCGTATGAATGAGTCCTCCCCCAACAGAAACTATGGAGAAAGACATTTAAACCACAAGTTAAAACGACGAAAGAACAAGGTGAAGCAGAAGCTGCTTTGGGTCCAATTGTGTGCGATGAGCATTTCTCTAACCGTATGACTTCTATTTCATGTTCAACAATATGAGTTGTTCAACTAATAAGGATTTTACCATGTTGGCAAGCGCTGCTTTCCGCCCCACTGCCCATTGCACTGTCCTCTTGCCCTGTTGCCCTGAAAATACAAGTGTCAGTGTCCTGAAATTAAGCATTTTCCCTGCTCTGTGAAGGCTGCAGCCCCTACACACCATGCCTCGTATGCCAATGCACCAACTTCACATGTATATATTTCACCATTAAATTGTTAAAGATAAATCTGGCTGCTCTCCTCTGGACCTTTTCATGAGTATCCCCCTATCAGATTGGGTGTAAGGGTACCAAACAACATTACAGTAATCTAGAATAGACCGGACACTGAAGAGCAAATTAGGCCGTTTCTTTGGTTGACTTGTCGCAATAAGTAAGATTTCTTCTCAGTATGCCCAAAGTCAGATTTGCTTTAGCTGCTATTGTATTAATGTGGCCTTTTCAGCACATGTTTGAAGAGAGTTCTACACCTAAATGAATCTTATATGGCCAAGAAGCGCCATCAGGGGCAAGGTTTGTACTGGGACATAATTTAAATTTTGTCACCTCTCCTTAAGGCCATCCAGTATGAAGTGAAAAGTTAAACACCACTTATACACCATTGGAAGATCTAACTACATAACACTGGCTTTTTTGTAGAAGAAAAAAAAAAACACTTTTAAGTTCAACTTTTAAAGAACACCTTGAAGACAGACGCCCTGTGAGTTACATCCTATCAAGCCCAAGCTTTAATATGGAGATAACAGTGTACTTTCAGTGGGTAAATTAAAAGGCCCAGTTCGCTCACCCCAAACAGTACAAATTCTCCTAGCCTTCTTACTTAAGCCCCTCCCGCAATTGTTTGAAATTCATCCTCATTCAGACACAATCTCAGTTTATTGCTTCAGGGTGAGTATAAAAAAGGTCAATGTGTAAAATCAAAACACTTTCAGTACAGTCCATGCTGTGTAATATCAGCTTTGGTACCCTGTATTGTTTGAATTAACTGTCAATATAAGAGTTCAGCCAATTGCGAATTTCAGTAACCCCCTATAAAATTGTAGTTTGGGGTGAGTGGATTGGCCCTTTAATACCAGCGACTTGTACATACTTCTGCTGTTGGATTTAACTATTCCCGTGGACACTGACAAATTCACATAGATCTCAAAAAGGAAAGGAGATGGCCGAGATGGTTACCATGGTAATTGCTCAAGTCTTCTCAGGAAAAGACTTTGAAATCAAGCTGCAAGCATGTTTTGACAGGGCATTGGAAAAAATGGACGAATTCTTGAAGCAAATTGAAATCCAGTCGGGACAGATACATGAACTGAAAGTTGAAACTGGCAGAGTTTCAACGGAAATGAGAACCGTTCAAGAGAGATCCACCTCACGGGAGGATAAGTGCTGTTCTGCTTCAATCCAAGTAAATCACCTTGCACAGTACTCACGCAGAAATTGCCTTTTGGAGTCGACGAACTTTTTAATGTTAATACCGATGCCGCCATTACCAGTCTCGCCTCCACGTACCTGGTATTAATCTAGACCCGTAGGAGATCGATCGGCCCCATCGAGTTGGCAAGAAGGATCAGGACAAGCCAAAAGGCATTATTGCTAATTTTCAAAACTACAAGGCCAGAGAGCAGTACGTTAAGAACCGACGAAAGCTGAAGGGCACGAAAATCGTAATACAAGAAGACCTTCAGGCACAAAGGGCAACCCGAGACAAATCAGCATGGTTCCATGATGGATACTTTAATCGCGTTGATCAACAAAAAAGGGAAAGAATTTACAATCATATAATGGGGGAGGGGTTTAATTTAACAATACAAGATACAATCATGGACAAATAGCCTGACAATTGTCGGCAAGTCGTTTTATATAGATAAGGAATAAAAAGGAAGCTGCTGAGACAGTGGCGTAGCTAGGATTTTTTCGAGGGGGCTATGGGGGGGTTGGGCACGTTTGTACATGGCTGGAGTTTAATATCTAAGTGTAGCGCCTCCATCAGTTGACGCGGAGCGTAAAAAGAAAATTTTGGATTTTTGGAACCTCCCAGATGGCTTGAAATGGCATTTGCAAGGTTTAATTGTCCTTAATTCTGGTAAGAAAAATTTGTGATTTTTCTAAGATTCGAACACTTTTGAGAAACTGATTAGCTCAGATCCTAGGATTTCGAATCCGAATTCTGCTGTAAGTTGCAAGCAGCTGTCCCAATGCACGCCTGATTGAGGTATATCCATAGGCGTAGGGAGCATTTCAGTTTGGAAGCAGAAGAATTTTCCCCGAAATATGTAATTCTGCCCACAAGACAGGCAAAGCGGAGCGCCACCACTAGTTGGCGCGGAGCTTTGAGAAAATTTGACAATTCGTACCTCTCAGACAGTCGAAAATGACATTTCCAAGGCTTGTAAAGGGGATATAAGCAGTCGCTAGTTTAAGCTCCAATTGCAGATAAACGTTCACTCAAAACTAAAATTCAGTCAGAAAGTCTAAGCGGAGCGCCACCATTAGTTGGTGCGAACAGTGCAAAAAATTTTGAAATATCCGACCCTCAGACAGTTGAAAGTGGCATTTCCCGGGATAATAGGGGAATCTAAGCAGTCACTATTTTAAGTTTCCTCTTGCAAAAGTGTTTACTTAAAACTTCAATTCTGCTATGAAGTGGTAAGTGGTGCGTCACCAGTTGGGACGAAACGTACAGAAAAGTTTGAAAAATCTGACCCTTCAGACAGTCAAAAATGTCATTTCTTATGTTTATAGAGGGTCTAAGCAGTCGCTATTTCGAGGTTCCGTTTTCAAAAAACTGTTCACTTGAAACAAAAATTCTTCAGGAAAGACTTTCTACACGGAGCGCCACCACTGGCTGGCGCGGAGCGAACAGAAAATTTTGAAAAATGGGACCCCTGAGACAGTTGAAACTGACATTTCCCAGGCTTATAGGGGGTTCTAAGCAGTCACTATTTGGTAAAAAACAACTACGAGATATATAAAATGTATCACTACCAATCGATGAAATTGTCCCTCATGTTTTCGGGTGAAAACTATAAAACAGAACTGAAAACATGCTAAGGAATTTTACCCTATTGTGAATCTTGTCTAAGTTCAATATATTGATAAAATTGTGTGACTGCCCGAACTTCCGACTGTATATGGTTTTACTTTTTGAAAAAATGAACATTACAAGGTGTGTTTAAATGAAGCAGACTTTTTGGAAGCAGACTTATTGGAAGACATTCTCTCACTACATCATTAGAGTATCGAAAAGCAAATAACCCGATTTTCATAACCATTGTCTGCATTTGGCTCTAGAGCAGGACAGATGGCAAACTTTTTGGAAGCAGACTTATTGGAAGACATTCTCTCACTACATCAAATGGTCCGCAGATCCTTGTTGTTTTCCATGAAAATTATACTTCTTATATAGCGTTTTCTGTTTTCCGGCAAGGATTTGAACAATTGAAGCTATTAAAATAATCGGCTATTTCGGGTAATGTGTTACACAAGATTTTAAATCAGGCTCAAGAATGTTTCTTTTAAGCCAATGTTTCTTTTTCCCAAATGTGTCGCGGTTTTTTAATGATTTTTGCGTAAGTTTTGTTACACTTACTTACTATGATACTTTTGCATTTTCGGGCAAATGCTTGGAAGAATTTGTATATTCGACAATATCGGGCATTGTGTTGTGATTATTTGTGAAGTTAAAGTCACGAATAATACCTTTTTGCGCTGCCCGAAGGTGTAGCCTTAGAACCTTGACTTAGTTTTTCATTAAAAATTTATTTCGACTATATGCCGTTGCTTTCCTTTTTTCGGGCATATCTTTTTTAAGATTTCAGCCGCATACAGGAATTTTCTGAAAAGCCACCCCATCTTTTCAAAATTCAAGGGTTGTCCGAATTTTTTCCAGAATCCTGCCCGAATTTTCCCCAAATTCCTGCCGAATTTAGATTTTGCGGAAATTTGGGGCAGTCTTCCCCCTGCCCCGCCTCGTACGCCACTGAGAATGTCCACTCCACCCAAGAGCTAAGTCAGGTCCTGTGAGGTAATAGTACTAGGTTGCGATCCTTGAGATTGCATTGATCCAGCATGGGCTTGGTTGTTGCACTGGCCAATAACTGGCAGCCATGGCCGTGCAAAGCGCAAATTCCTTCCAACCATATTTGACTCAAATATTCTACCCACCACACCAAGTATGATTATGGAACAAATTTGTGCATCCCCAGGAATTGAAAAAATCCCTACAGGAGATAGAAACAGGCCAGATGCTAGAGGCGGACCTTACACCACATCAAGGTAGGCAATTTCAGCCACTCTAAACCTGCTAGAAAAATATCCATCCATCCATCCGTCCGTCCGTCCGTCCGTCCGTCCGTCCGTCCATCCATCCATCCATCCATCAATTCTGAAATTCAGAGTGCAGCACAATTGCAGAATACCCTGCAACTGCGTGCATGGATCTATCGCAAGTGTATCTATGTCATAGTAGCCCGGATTGAATATTATCATCGGCGGGCCAGCATGAACATATTTTTTTGCCTAGGTCGCCAGTGTGTGTGTGTGTGGGGGGGGGGGGGCTGGGCGATTCAGTGGGAGATCCAGCTCCCCAAGCCCCCCCCGTAGCTACGCCAGTGTGCTGAGGTGTCTAAGATTGCACTTTTCAGTCTACTCTCCGATCTCTCGTGTTTGTGCTCCCCGCAGTACGTCAGTCGTAACCTGTACAATACAAGATTTATGGCATTTCTTGTCCGCCTTTCAATAATACGTTCTCTTTGCTCGTCAGGTATTTTGTGCTATGCAACCTTCAGATCCAGTGTGCAGTAATAACACAAAGACCAATACAATTAACACAAACGGGGACCTAATAAAAGAGTAGCCAGAGGGTCATCTTACATTCCTTACTCTGTTGCCTAAAGAAATTGTCCTTGGCAATTCTCTGACAAGCCAAGTTACTGACAGCAATGGATGTGCGCTGAGCTCTGTCCGTTGTGATATATGTTCAACAAGCACCTCCCACTCGCGTGCTGTTCGCGTGTTAGTAATCTATATATATCTTCTCTCCCCGATGTGACAAAAAGAGTGACAAAATTACGGAAAACTATACAGGACATTGTCTATTAATACAATGTTTACCATGACAAATATATACAGCTTGTTGGGATATATATGGTGTATGGCTATTATATATAGATTATGCAAAACCTATTTATATGAGAGTAAATTATATATATCTGGGTACAACCTATATATTTTGAGAAGTATAATCAATATATTTGGCACATAATTTTGTCACATACGGCGCCTCATAAGAGAATTCTATAAAGGCATGTTTCACACTAAATATACTTTTCTTTTTTTCATTTTCTTCAAAAAGGCCAAAAATGTTACAATGTTTGCTGCCCTTACCTTTCCAATAATTCCTTCTATTAAATGATTGTAGTGTGGATCAGAGAATTTTATAAAGCCATGTTACACACTAAATATACTTTCCATTTTTTCATTTTCTTCAAAAAAGCCAAAAAAGTAACAATGTTTGCTGCCCTCAATCTTGCTAATAATTTCTTCTATTAAATGATTGTACTGTGGATCAGAGAATCTTATAAAGGCATGTTACACCCTAAATATACTTTCCATTTTTTCATTTTCTTCAAAAAGGCCAAAAACGTTACAATGTTTGCTGCCCTCAATCTTGCTAATAATTTTTTTTATTAATGATTGTAGTGTGGATCAGAGGATCTTATAAAGGCATGTTACACCCTAAATATACTTTCCATTTTTTCATTTTCTTCAAAAAGGCCAAAAACGTTACAATGTTTGCTGCCCTCAATCTTGCGAATAATTTTTTCTATTAAATGATTGTAGTGTGGATCAGAGAATCTTATAAAGGCATGTTACACCCTAAATATACTTTCCATTTTTTCATTTCCTTCAAAAAGGCCAAAAACGTTACAATGTTTGCTGCCCTTAATCTTGCTAATAATTTTTCTTATTAATGATTGTAGTGTGGATCAGAGGATCTTATAAAGGCATGTTACACACTAAATATACTTTCCTTTTTTTCATTTTCTTCAAAAAGGCCAAAAACTTTACAATGTTTGCTGCCCTCAACTTTTCCAATAATTCCTTCTATTGAATGATTGTAGTGTGGATCAGAGAATTCTATAAAGGCATGTTTCACACTAAATATACTTTCGATTTATTCATTTTCTTCAAAAAGGCCAAAAACGTTACAATGTTTGCTTCCCTCAATCTTGCGAATAATTTTTTCTATTAAATGATTGTAGCGTGGATCAGAAAATCTTATAAAGGCATGTTACACCCTAAATATACTTTCCATTTTTTCATTTTCTTCAAAAAGGCCAAAAATGTTACAATGTTTGCTTCCCTCAATCTTGCGAATAATTTTTTCTAGTAAATGATTGTAGTGTGGATCAGAAAATCTTATAAAGGCATGTTACACACTAAATATACTTTCCTTTTTTTCATTTTCTTCAAAAAGGCCAAAAACATTACAATGTTTGCTGCCCTCAACTTTTCCAATAATTCCTTCTATTGAATGATTGTAGTGTGGATCAGAGAATTCTATTAAGGCATGTTTCACACTAAATATACTTTCGATTTATTAATTTTCTTCAAAAAGGCCAAAAAAGTAACAATGTTTGCTGCCCTCAATCGTGCTAATAATTTACCACTACACTTCTTTCAATTAGACTGTATGATCTGATTATACTTATAGCCTAGGCTAACTAACTTAGCTCCAGCAATGTCATCATAACTTCGCTAAACTGAGTGATACATTACGTTTACACACCTAGGCCTAGGCTAGCTACATTCAATCTGTTTGTCTGGTCCTTAAACGGTATCCAACTAACTGAACCTTATCTAACTAATGAACTGATCTGGGCCTAGTCACTCAGTTAACTAACTGAGCTCCAGCAATGTCATCATAACTTGGCTAAACTGAGTGATACATTACGTTTACACACCTAGGCCTAGGCTAGCTACATTCAATCTGTTTGCCTGGTCCTTAAACGGTATCCAACTAACTGAACCTTATCTAACTAATGAACTGATCTGGGCCTAGTCACTCAGTTAACTAACTTAGCTCCAGCAATGTGATCATAACTTCGCTAAACTGATACATTACGTTTACACACCTAGGCTAGGCCTAGGCTAAATTTAATCTGTATGTCTGGTCCTTAAACAGTATCCAACTAACTGAACCTTATCTAGGCCTAACTAATGAACTAATCTATGCCAAGGCTAGTCACTCTTAACGTTATTACGCAACCCATGACTCTGAAACAAAAATTTGGCCTAGTATGATCTTTTAACAAACCCCAGACATAAACCTCCAAATTTCATATCTGGTTACACCGCTGCATTTCTTTCAATTAACGTTAGACCGGCATGAGTACTATACTACAGACACTACTAACTTTCGCTTAACTGGTACATGTTTTATTTTCCTACTGAGAAAATGATGGCAGCAGACATGTAACGTTTTCAACCTTTTGAGAGAGATACAGTGAATTTTTGGGACAAAATCATGACACTGGTGTCTTCTGAAGAAACACAACAAACTTAAAGTTGTCTAAAACAAAAAACCTCACATCAAATGCAAAAAATCTTCTCCGATTCAGTGCTAACGACGAACTGGATCACTCTTCTCCAATTCATGACGCAGGGCTGGAATTAAACGACAACCACGATGGCCATGGCTGTCGTGCCCAAGGGGATGGCCGTGGTGCCCTACAAAAACAGCCACTTCTCACGGCCATGTAGGCCGTCGTGCCCGCAAGTACGTGGCTGTCGTGCCTTCCCATCTGAATGAAAAAATTTCATCAGGATTCCAATAAAATATCCTAAATACCATAACAAAAAGGATACTAAATGCACTCGATGCGCAACTTGCACAATCGAATCAGACTGCTGGAAACTGACCGCATTTTGCTTCCCCTTGTTAATACGCGACTTTGAAGTATGAGATATGCCCAATCCATCAATGTACCGCACACAGTATACAGGGTTTTGCCTGGGCCTTTTGAACGTCGCGGCCCACGACGTTCAAGCTTCAAAATCAAGGAGGTCGCGACGTTCAAAAAACGGCGGCAATGTTCAAAATTGCAGCCAGCTAGCCTCCATAACTTTTCTTCTTTCTGTCAACGATTGCTTTTGTTGTTAATACAATAAACGACAAAATCATTGACTTATTTGTAAAGCTGCAACCAACTTTCTTAATTTCCATGCACATATCACTGCATGCGAATCGGATCTCTGTATGTAAATATCCCATTGGGCCTACTACTGAACAAGTAAACAACACAGTATTATTAATATTAGCTAGCCTGCACTTGCATGCCCTCGTAAGCTCCCATCAGGAAACTGTTGTACTCACTCCGGAGCGCAGTAGCTACGTGGCACAACACGACTTGCACGACCAAAACACAAACGTCCGTTTTGCAGGTTAGAGGCGGGGCTAATGTCTCAGATTTGGGAAATTATCAATCAAAGGAACGAACCATGTTATTGTATCTTTACGATGAAACCCCACATATTTCCTGTTACTTCATTCTTAAAACTTGCGCCACAATTCAGAAAATCGGAAAATGAAGTTGTGCGAACGTACACTGCAGTCTACTCCCCCCTCCCCCAAGTAAACACTCCATCTCTGGATTGTTTTGCCCGACTGTACAGACAACAGACTATCGAGCTGCAGTGTTTCACCTTTTTCAAATCCCCAAGCTTAGCATACATATCTGTGCACGTTTTGTACACGTAGCTCCTAAAATCTTGTGAAGTTCCGTGGTTACTTTCTTGCATAAATTAAGTCATTTCTTGCATTCCTTCCTTAATGTTATTCACAGTAGGACTTAAGCAATGTTGTCATGCGACGTCATTGCAAACAAAAATAGTGATGCATGTGGTCTCATGCAGCAAAATTCTTGGCCCACGCGTGCAGTAGACTTTCGTGCATGTCCGTTTTTCCACCAAACAAGGCATCATGTTTTGCTTGGTGACATCATATGTATAGAATCCATTTGAAGATTTAAATTGGTCCCTGCATCGTGACTGGTTCAATTGCATTGATTCTAGCCAGCCAATCACAACTCGCGCCTTCGCCTATGTGATTTAGTGTGTGAAAATACTCGGTCTCCAGACAAGCTTCCCTGTTGAGTTTGTGTTACGACGATCGCACTTCCCATGCTTATATAGCGGGCTATCGCAGCGGGGCAAGCCCTGTGCCAAATTCACCATGAAACGGTATCACAAATCTCTGCGTACGTGGATTTTTGGGGGATCTAACTTACGTGCATTTCAGTGGCAGATTCTTTTTAAACAAGACGTTAGTTTTGGACAAGAACTGCTTAAAATATACGGGGATATTTATATCCGAAAGGAACCATAAGATACGTTAACCGGGTGCAATTGCTGCCCAGAACTGCTAAGATTATCATAAACTGAATGATTGTGCTACATGGGGTTCGTTAAAGCAGGAGAGTAGCTACATTACATGACGCCACTACTACCCAGTGCAGTAAAAGAATACAAATGTTCCGACATGATTGGGGGATGAAAAACAGAATGAGCATGATGTTGGCCTAAGAACTAAATTATTAAAGAGCATGTGACATCGACTGCAAACAAATCTACAGTACTGTATTAACGGTGACTTGTATCTCCACTTTTGAAGTGAAAATATTACGCCTACAAAAGTGATACCCAGTTCGTGAAACGAACGGAAATATTCCCAATATTTTCTATCCTGAACTGGTAATATTGCAAGCCTGCCCAATCATGTCAACTTTGGCGAGCAACGGGCGCGAAATAACGGCCAACCAGGGGTAAAAATCGTCCGGTGCCATCGCTTTATAAAAGCCATGCCGATGAACCAAAACTTTTGAAGCAGAAATTACGGTGACATAAAGCCAGTGTTAACGCTATCAGTACATCAAAATTAATACGAATGTGAGTTTTATTTCTAATATTTTGGCGTCAACTCACAGAAGTTGTGTTGACTAATTTGCCTCAAAAGTGTCACCATTTTGCGTCTAGGGACTTGCATACGTCCCAAAATTTCCAGGGGGACACCCCCTCCCCTCATACCCCTCCACCAGGCCGGCGATCCACTCATGGACGCATTAGATGCGAGACGTTCAATTCTAAATCCAGGGAAAACCCTGGTATACCGCTGTGCTGTGCAACACTCTGATAAAAACACCCCCTCCAAAAATGGCCTTGGTGCCCTGTCATTCAAAAATATTTGGCCTTGGTGCCCTACCTGATGGCCATGGTGCCCTCCAAAATTAATGAATGACCAAGGCCAAATGGCGGTGCCCTCCTCCAACCTTAATTCCAGCCCTGATGACGTCACATTACGTAATGGGAATTGCCCTGTACGAACCCGGTTCTCCCATTGGATAGTTCGAACTGCCTTCAAATCTGTCAACAACCAGACTGTAATTTTTTTTCTGCACGGGGAACCTGCACAAGAAATGGAAAATGTGCAGATCAGAAACCCAGCATATACCAAAACATGTGTGCCCTGCCTCAAGCACATGCAACACGTACAGGTATGTACTGTACCGTAGAATTCCCCTAGCTGTGCTACAAAAAAAAATTGCATGCTCCATTCGTGCTGTCTTCACGTACAGCATGCATACAACAGGCGTTCTCAGCATTTACATACACTGGCTCAACGATGGGAGAACTGGATTCGTACAGGGCAATTCCCATTATGTAATGTGACGTCATTAAACCCTCAGAAAGTACCGGGACAGGATGGTTTAACCCCAAGAGTTAAAAAAGAGTGTGCCAAGAATGTTGCCCCTTTGTTACAACAAATTTTCCAAAAGTATATTGACCCATGAGATTTACTGGAAGATTAGAATTAGGCCAATGTTTCTCCAGTTTTTGGTTTCGATGAAAAGAGGAACCTATGCATTCATGATGGGGTGCATGTGTATGTATGTGTGTATGTGCATGTGTATGTATGTATGTGTGTGTGTTTGTGACACTTTGCTTGTTTACACGATATCTTGAGAAGGGAAGATCTGACAGTTCTCAAACTAGATAAAAAGATACCCCATACTGAGAGGAAGAACCGTATGTATTTTGGTGGAGGTCAAAGGTCATCTGGGGTCACAGGGGGGTCAAACCCCGGAGTCCTTGTTTACACGACATCTCATGGTAGGAAACTTGGATTGATTTCAAACTTGATATGTTGATGCATTATTATGGAAGAAAGAACTGTATTGATCTCAGAATTTATCATTTCCAATCATATAGATATCATGGCTATCACTGAGACTTGGCTATTTGGCGATGAGAGAGACAATATCACAATTGCCGATCTAACAGCCACACTTCCTAATTTTACACTACATCATGTCCCTCGCTTGAACAGAACAGGAGGTGGAGTTCTTGTATTTCTTCGTAGCTGTTTTAATGTAAGACCTTGTGAATCAAGGAGCTACCTCTCATTTGAATACATTGAACTTGTATTATCACTTAAAAGTCAATGTCCTTTGCGTTTAATAATTCTATACAGACCCCAGCTGACAAAGGAGAAAAAATCTACAACATCTACATTTCTTAACGAGTTCTCCAGTCTTATTGAAACACTCTTCACCAGGCAGGAATATGTACTGATTGCTGGTGATTTTAACTTTCATTGTGAGGATTTAAGCAATCATGACACTTTATCTTTCCTTGATATGATACACGCTTTTAACTTGGAACAACATATGTCAGGTCCCACTCATCGTGATGGTCACACACTAGACTTAATCATTACACGTCAATCGGATATCTTTATCTCTGATATGCATCTATCAAATTACTTGCCTTCCGACCATTCTGCCATTTTCTGCTCTCTTCATATCGGTCGTCCACCCCCTCAGAGGATTGAAATTCAGACTCGCAAGCTTAGTCAAATCAATATCAGGGCATTTCAAGACGACATTTTGTCATCATCCTTGTATACTTCACCTGCCCCTGATCTTGAGTCGCTCGTGAATCAGTATGACGATGTGTTGTCTTGTTTACTTGAGAAACATGCTCCACTCCAGATTCGTAGGGTCCGTTGCCGACCAAACGCACCTTGGTTCACTGACGAACTCAGATCATTGAAAAGGGAACTGCGACGCTCTGAAGTTCTTTGGCAGTCATCCAAGTTGGAAGTTCACAGGCAAATTTTCATTGAGAAAAGTAAACATTACAATGCAATGCTAAAACAAGCTAAAAGAAACTACTACTCCATAAAATTGTTGAACTGTAACTCTCGCCAACTTTTCAGTGAAATTGGAAAACTCACTCTGCCCACATCATCAACTACATTACCTAATGTTTCTGATGATGGTGCGCTTGCAAATCAGTTCTCGGACTTCTTTTCTAATAAAATTAGGCAGATTCAGAATGAAATTGCAAACAGCCATACATCAGTTATGTCAGACATCCCGATCAGAAGTAACATTTCGTCTTCTAATCTCTCAGAATTCTCAACTGTCTCAAAGGAAATGTTAATGAAAATAATAATGGAATCACCATCATCGTCTAGTAAGCTTGATCCTATACCTACCTTCCTATTAAAGAAATCCATTAATGTTCTGTTGCCAATAATATCAATTATTGTTAATTTGTCTTTGCAAAATGGCCATTTCCCAGACTCTCTCAAACGGGCTCTTATTAGACCCATCATAAAGAAGCCGAACTTGGACAAAAATGTCTTCAAGAATTATCGACCAGTCGCAAATCTCAAATTTCTGGCCAAAACAATTGAGCGTGCATGTTCTCTCCAGATTCAAAGCTATCTCTCCAAGAACAATCTCAATGGTCGTGTCCAGAGTGCTTACAGAGCTTACCACAGCACTGAAACGGCATTGCTTCGTGTTTATAATGATCTCCTGCTCGCTGTAGATCGAGGTGATGAAGCTGTTTTACTTTTACTTGACTATTCTGCCGCATTCGACACCATTGATCATAAGCTGTTGTTTGAGCGTTTTCAGAACCGCTACAATATATCTGGCACAGCTTTAAACTGGTTCATATCTTACTTTACAAACCGTTCACAAGTTGTTACCATAAATGGCAAGGAATCTGCTGTACATGTTCCCTTGGAAGGTGTCCCTCAAGGTTCTGTCATCGGTCCACTGGCCTTCACAATGTATTCGGCCCCATTAGAAGACATTATTCAATCCCATGGTATCGACAGCATGATTTATGCAGATGACACTCAAATTTATTCATTCATGCCAAAATCTCTTGACAGCTGTTCCACCCTATCAAAGTTGGAAGCTTGCATAGAAGACATCCGATCATGGTCCCTTGCTAATGGTCTGAAACTAAATGACAACAAAACAGAACTTATTCACATTTCTTCAAAATTTCGATCCGTATCTCCCGTTCAGTCATTCCAGATTGGACCTGCTCACATTGAACCTGTTCAACATGCCAGAAACTTGGGTGTAGTTTTTGATCGTCACCTCACAATGGATCTACATGTTAATAATGTTTGCAGAGCTGCATCTCTGGCGCTCCATAAAATTGGAAAAATCAGAAAACACCTAGATCAAAGAACCACTGAGACTCTAGTTCATGCTTTTGTGTCTTCAAGACTCGATAACTGCAACAGCTTACTCTATGGGCTTTCAAGTTCTCGTCTCAAGAAATTACAACATATACAGAACTCAGCTGCTAGATTAGTTACACTTACAAAACCAAACGATCATATAACTCCAGTCCTCCTTAGCCTTCACTGGCTTCCTGTTGCTGATCGGATTAAATACAAAGTCCTCTTGCTGACATTTAAATGTTTACACAATTCTGCACCTGTTTACCTACAAGATCTTGTCCAAAATTACACTCCTACCCGCTGCCTTCGCTCCAGTTCTAAACTGCTACTCTCCTCTCCTCCAGTTTGTACTAATTATTACGGTTGCCGTTCTTTCCAATACTCTGCTGCTTGTCTCTGGAATAACCTCCCTGTTACAGTTAAAGAAGCAAGAACACTCGCAAATTTTAAGACCTTACTTAAATCTTACCTTTTCTCCTGTCTATGACTTTCATCTTTTCTTTTCTCAGCGCAAAGGGACTTCAGTGTGGTTTGCGCTTTATAAGAACTGTGTATTATTATTATTATTATTATTGATTTTGGTGGAGGTCAAAGGTCATTTGGGGTCACATGGTGTCAAACCCCGAAATCCTTGTTTACATGATACATCATGGTAGGAAGTTTGGATTCATTTCTAACTTGATATGTTGATGCGTTACGATGTAAAGAAGAACCCAATTCATTTTGGTGGAGGTCAATGGTCATATGGGGTCAGAAGGGGACAAATCCTGAAAACCTTTTTAACACAATATCTCAAGGTAGGAAGCTTGGATTGATTTCTAACTTGATATGTTGATGCATTATGATGTACAGTAAGGAAGATCCCTTTTGATTTTGGTAGACCTCTAGGTCAAAGTCATTTGGGGTCATAGTGTCAAACCCAGAAAACCTTGTTTAGAATTTAGTTCAAGGTATGAAACGTGGATGGATGGATTTCATAATTAGTCTGTGGATGAGGTATGGTGAGAAGATGGTCTGTATAAGGTTTTTTTCGTGGAGGTGAAAGGACATCTGGGGTCATGATCGGTCAAACTTTGAAAACCTTGTCAAAATGGGATATCTCAAGGTAGGAAAATTAGGTGGATTTCCTTATTAGTATGTGGATGTGTTATAGTGAGTTGAAAGTACTGTACCTGTTGTTTTTGGTGGAGGTCAGTGGTCATCTGGTATCGCCTGGCATCAAACTCTGAAACCTTGTTTGCAGAATACCTAAAGGCACAGTTTGCAGGGCTCGATTTTCATGGTTGTCCGATTGTCCGGGACAACTAAAATTTCATTCGGACAACCAAAAGTTTGAGGTTGGTTGTCCAATGGACAACTATTTTCCACTCAGACTGAAGAATTATGAAGCTGACTGATACACTCTTTCAACTTTTTTCGTCTAGGCCTACCATGTTTCAGACTTGAAGTGTTTCTGTCTTTCAAACATCCTAGCCTTTTCTTCAAGACCAATAATACATGAACACAATGACTGTTTTGTAATTGTCTGCAAAGTGTTTTGGACAACCAAATTTCATTGTGGACAACCAAAACTAGTGCAATGGTTGCCCGAAGAACAACCATAAATTTTCCTGAAAATCGAGGCCTGGTTTGAAATTTGGCTTTTTGAATATAGAAGTGTTTTGGTTAAAAGAAAAACCAGTTACTTACAGATGGGGTCAAAGGTCACTTTGGTCACCAGTTGTTACAAGAAATGTAGCATTTTATTGAAAAGAGCATGTATGTATCATTGAAACCTCAATGCATTTTTGCATTCTGGTTAGAAAAAGGTAAACGTTCCGACAGAGCAAATTACAGACCTGTTTTGCTAACATCGATTCCATGCAAACTTCTTGAACGTATTATTTTTACTAGTACTGTATCATGACTCATCTGCAAAAACATAATATCCTTAACGATGAGCAGCATGGCTTTTGCAAGGGTCGCTCCTGTGAAACCCAACTTACCTTAACTATACAGTAGGTGACCTTGCCAAAATTTAAGATAAACAAGGTCAGGCATTATTATGGATTTCAACAAAGCTTTTGACCTAGCTCCCACCGAATACTGTTGTCAAAATTAAGGCATTTTGGTATTTCGGGCACTCTTCACACTTGGATTAAGAACTTTCTCACTCAAAGGACGCAACAAGTAGTTCTTGATGGTGCTACATCTTCATCTATAGCTGTTACCTCTGGAGTCCCTCAGGGTACAGTGCTGGGCCCCTTACTTTTTTATCTTAATGACCTACCAGATGGATTATCATCCCAAGTCCGTCTTTTAGCTGGTGATTGTATCCTGTATCGCAAAATAACTTCAATGGAAGATAGTATCTAGCTACAAAATGATATTAATAGTCTCTGACAATGGGAATCTAAATGGCAAATGAAATTTAATGTTTCTAAGTGCTTTGCTACTTGTGTTACTCATAAGAAGAAACCTCCATTAACTGCGTACAAAATGAACAATAGTGTTCTACAAACAGTTCCCAACCATACTTATCTTGGAGTGGATATTAACAGTAAATTAAGCTGGGATGATCACATTAATGGGATAACTCCCAAACAGAGTCCTTGGCTTGTTATGTCGTAACTTGGACAGTTGTTCCCCAAAAGTTAAGGAAGCTGCTTATAAATCCCTTGTTAGACCAAGGTTGGAATACTGCTCAAGTATTTGGGATCGTTACCATCAGGAGCATATTTAAGCTTGAAGCAGTGCAACGCAGAGCTACCAGATTCGTCTGTAAAGACCAAAGACCTAAAAGTAGTGTTTCTTCAATGCTTGCTGACTTAAAGGGCCAAACCTCTCAACCCAAACTGCAATTTTGGTACCCGGGTACCGAAATTCCCAATTGGTTCAACTCTGTGATTGACAGCTAATTCAAACAATGCTGAGTACCAAAGCTTATATTACACAGCATGAATGGTACTGAGAGTGTTTTGATTATATAAATTGAGTTTTTCTATACTCACCTAGAAGCAATAAACTGAGATTGTATCTGAATGAGGATGAATTTCAGACAATTGAGGGAGGGTCTTAAGTAAGAAGATTAGGAGAATTGGTACTGTTTGGGGTGAGAGAACTGGTCCTTTAAACTGGCCTACTTTGGAGGAATGCAGGATCAGTGCTAGGTTGAGTTTACTGTACAAGTATCTCCCTCACTTAGTTGCCATTAATCTAAACGGATATATTTTAAGCCCGACAATAATGGAATCACTACTCGCAAGTCTTCATTGATCTCCTTTCATCACCCTGCTGTAAAAAGGACTGTTGTAGGTTCTCTTTTATTCCTAGGATAGTGGCAGAGTGGAATTGCTTACCCCCAGCCGGAAAGGATTCCCCATCTATTGAAACTTTTAGAAATCAAATACGCAAACTGAACTTGACATCCTTGAGGAGATCTGAATCTATTAATTGGATCTAATTTGCTTGTCCGCTAGCGGTTACACACCTACAACTGTATATCCCGTTTGCAGAGAACTGCTTATAGTAACCAACCAGACCCAGAAGTTAGGAATTAGGCTAGCCTAGGCCTAATACTAACTTTAGTTAGTCTACACGTAGGATAGGCTAGGCCCGAAACTTAGTTACTTAGCTATAATCTTTCTAAGGCTATCTTGCCTAAGTTGGTGCCACTAAGTTAGAGTTCTTAAAGATTCTCCAACATTTTGGCCGGGAGTAATTGCAGAATATCCCGCAACTTCCAATTATCTAAACCCCCTTAAAATGCATGGCACCAATGCTTTTCAGTTTTCAACCACTTGGTTTTCTATGGGTACTGCGTAGCTGTGTAAGATGCAGCCAAAACCTTCTTTCAGTGTAGCTTTTGCTCTGGCTCTTAGCCAGAGGTACATCTCACTGCCTTAGAGACTGTCAAAAAGGAGCCAGCTGTCAGCAGGCTATTGTGTTTGCATTTCAACTAGTACTGCATTCAAAATTCAAAAATCTTACTGTCGCTACTATAAATACTACTATATGAGTCTTTTAACTGCTTCACTGCTGGGCATTTGACATTTCCAACTAAGTTAGTTACATGGATATGGCATACCTACGGTATACAATAGCCTGCCAACTTTCTATCAAATCTCATTTACGAACACCAAAAATGATGTCACAACAAAAATTTAAATACTCAATTATATCTTGCATAAAAGGTAATATTTGTGCAGCGAATGTACGGCCTGGTAGGTTGTTTGCCCTTCATTGTATCAGTTGTATGTATGAAAATACACTATTCATACTTGTTCGTTCAAAGGCAGCACAAATGCCAGACCAGGCTATGCTGTGCCGTTTCGTGCACTTCATGCCCATCTCATGTTTACTAATTTATCCCTAAAAATGCGGGATTCCTGTAAATGGAAACTGGGCGAAGGTTTGCAGACTCTGTATGTTATACTGTTTTTAGACCTGTATTATGATTTTGAGAGAGCGCAATCTTTCTTCTACTGCAGAGTCTGCTCCACAGACTAGCCAAAAAGCCAATTGGCCAAAACATAATGTAGATGCCCAAACTAATCAGGAACACCTTAAGAGCTAGAGGGGCCAAAAAAAGCCGCAGTAAGGAAAAAAAAGACCAGTAGATATTAAATGGGCACAAGTCATGTGCTGGTAGACTTCACAGCAAAATATAGTAGCTGGGGGCACTATATTTGCATTTGGCAGTGTTCTTATTAGGTCCCTAAACCCAAGAGTCCCTGAACCCTCAACTTTTTTTTCCAAGAGTCCCATCAAATTTCTGAGGGTCTCATATTTTTTGAAGAGTCTCAAGAGCATCAACAAAAAAGCAGTAGACAGAAATGGAAAACCAACGGGAATGAGCGAAACAAATGTTTTATTTTAAACTACCATGTGCACAAAAACATTCCCAGGGAATAATCAGTGATGCTTCGCAGTTTCAATTCAGATGTTCTGCCATGATATTTGCAACATGCTGCTGCATAAAACTGGTCTGGCATTGGCAAGTGATGTTACTCTGGCTAAGCTGGACAACAGTGTGGCGGATGATCTACAATCTTGGACAAAACTCCTTGGGACACCCCGCTCCCCTTCGCAATGTTGACCACAGTTAGCCTATTCATGGCATACAGTCACTCTATCAGCGCAACATTGAAAGGGGGGAGTGGGAGAGGGGGATTCATGCAAGCCTTTGAACTGGAATTCAAGAATATTTTGGCAAAGTGTCCCAACAGTTTTGTCCAAGATTGAGAATTTCGAGAAGTTAGCACTACTCGCGTCACATACTGTAGTAGAAAGTGTCACTTTGTCTTGATGGGTTGTTTTGCAAAAGGAAGTTTAAGCGCCTGATTGTTCAGGTATTTGTTCTCAACAGTGATCTGTTTTTGGTTTACACTGTCTTAGCAGGTAAAAATAAAAAAAATATTGAAAAGATGTTCGTGTTTATGTATTTAAATTTGTTCAAAACAGTGACGTGTTACCTGATTAGTGCATTTTGGAGAACAGAGACACTGTGGTATCCTGCCTATAACTTCATTTTAAAGTAATTTACCTTGTTCTCTCAAGAAAAAAATATATATGCTGTACATGCGAACTTGACGAAACCAGCAGTAAAAGATAAGTTTAATCAAACGGTCTACCATTTATTTTGAAAGCAAATTTGGAAGCAAAACGCAATGAAATTGCTTCGGTTTAAAGAGGGAAAAAGCATGCATAACCAGTTTCATTTACCGTGAGAAATGGAGTCACATGGGGTGCAATTTGCTTCAAAATATGCCCAAAACCAGCCTTAACTAACGATCAACCATGGTTATAATTAAAAGCTTGGCTCTCAGATGTGCTTTTAGCATTTGATGGTAGATTGTGGCGCTCTTTTAGTTAATATCTTGTCTCCATACCACCAGTTTGCAATAGGAGTCAGACTTTTCTATCCAGGGAAGATATTGTTTTGATTATATGTATATAAATGGTATCTATCAGAATAGAACGTATTCTGGTGATTACCCAGGTCTGAAAAATATTCAAAAGTCTCGTTCCGTATTTCAAATGTTAAATCATTGGCTCTAAAATTGTCTCCTCCAAGTTTAAATTTGTATTTACTTGAGTTTGCATCTGGATTAGGAGGTGGAATTGGTAGGCGTTCTGCCGGTACCTCCACCGATGGCTTACGAGCTGCAAATCCCGTGAATACCTGCAACAGCCTTTTCTTTATTATCGTCCCGACTCTAAATAAATGTAAACAAATGAATCAAACAACACATTAAAACAACTCTTTATGAGCAAACTTTCATTACGCTAAAACCCTCAGACCTATAAGCCTCCGAAGAAACTTCTCCGAAAAACTCTACCTGAAAAATTAACTATCATCTTTTGAATTTGTTCTCGTAAATAATACGCGTGGAGCTCAGACAATCGTGGACAAAACTTCTTGGGACACCCCGCTCCCCTTCGCAATGTTGACCACAGTTAGCCTATTCACCGCATACAGTCACTCTTTCAGCGCAACATTGAAAGGGGGGAGCAGGGGAGGGGGATTCATGCAAGCCTTTGAACTGGAATTCAAGAATATTTTGGCAAAGTGTCCCAACAGTTTTGTCCAAGATTGTAGTATACATGTATGTAGCACCGGAGATATCGCAGAACTGGGCCATCTAGTCTAGTCGGAGAAAGTTTTTTGGTCGAGTTGAATACGAACTGCGGTGATGAGAAACTTTGGTAGGCAGATTTCCTACATGAATTTGGTGAAGTGACTTCTATAATGAACATTTCAAGGCAATGGGTTCGTGTGAACTTTTCAACACAAAACGTTCTATGCCTCCTTGCCAAAATTTGACATGCGTTTTGCAAGCAAATCCGGAGCGTCCCTGGGACGCACAGGATTTGTTTCAAGCATCTTAAGCTGAACTGGCGCGTCAGGGCCCCGGGAGCTTGGGTTAGTGAGAACCCTGATTGATATGCTATAGACAAATCTGATAAACCATGGGGTTTAGTGAGTGTAGGCAGCCATTAGTGGGGGCAATCCGTCTTAAATTGTCTTCATTTATTTTCTACATTTTTTTCAAACCCTCATGTTCAGTGAAATTGAGGGAATCAAGATACAATTCAGTGTACAACCATCCATAATACAGGTAAGCTAGGAAATTGAAAGACTGAAGGTAATGGGAACCAAGTTATGTCAGACTAAAATCCGACCATCACTTGACTGTCTGGATGTGTCCATAAAAGGCTGGTTAGGACCATGAATTGTCCTAAGTACAAGTGATATAGATCACAAGGTTGTAATCAGGCAGAACTTAGTCTCTCAAAATCAAAATCCTGGTCAAACGGTCTGCTTGTTCTGTCTATTGATGTCATCAACTTTCTTTGGCAAATTTGCTGACGTAAATCTCTTCTTTTGTTTTATTTTGGCAGAACTGTTCAGTATGCAACAAGATTTATTTTGTGGTATTTTGAGCAATATGGAGGAGCAAACAGTACCATAATAAAAGTCCAGAACTTAGAAAGTGCACTCACTACCTCCAGGAAGTGTAAGTACTGTATTTCACAATTCTGCAGTGAAGGTGTGTTGCTTAAGAAATAAACTGCATTTGTCTGACTACTATAAACTTTTGAGACTCCAAATTTGGAAAAATAATGGAGGAGGGGAAGTGGAGTTTGTTATTTCTTTCAAATTTGGAGTCAAGACAAGTTATTGACCAACAGTAATCTGACAAATGTGGTTTATTCCTTTTCTACCACCAAAAAATGTTTTTTGGGGGGTTTACTTTCTGTTGGCATTCTAGTGGCTTCTGCAAATCATTATAATGGCTGGTGTGTTCAAGAATAACCTGTCAGTGTTTAACCAATCAGAATGCAGGATTCTACATTACCAGTCAGTAGAGGTGGTAGAATGGTTTATAATTCAGGCTTCTTATATTTGAAATGCTATGCCCCATTCTCCTTCACCAGTTTGTGATATTTTTTTGGCTGTGACCAGGTGTGGCACAATGGAGAACATTGAAGGGGGGGGGGGGCTGATTGCAAGCAATACTTTTGAATGGAGCACCATCATCGGGTTGTACAAGAAAAGTTTTGACTTTGCACAACCCCCAGGTGGATAGAAACAGCACTCTTCCCAAGTGGTTTACTGTCTTATAAGCTGAGCTATGTGTTTAGAACTGTGCTAGTTTTGATGTCACTGGTGTAGTTGTGTGGCTCACATTCAGACTATGAAAGGCCAGGGGAACCCAATTTAGAAATATCACAGTCTTCCAAGTCTAATGCTTTTATAATGAAAACATTTGTAATGTGAGATTCATCAAAGTATTGCCTGTCTGTTCCTGCTGTATTCTTCAAACACCCATACTGTAAATTCTAAAAATGTTTGTGTCAGTTAATGCTCAGTTTTGGTGATATTTATTTCATCTAATTTTTCAGATCTCAAAATCTCATTATCACTTTTCATTATAAACTGAAGTAAGTTTTTTAATGTGTATACAGTATACCCGATTAGTTTGAAACTAATTAGGTGGATGTGTTTGCAGCCTCAGTGCAATTCTCAGTCTGATAATTTTGTTTCTTGCTCTATTAACAGTGTTTAGAATGGCCAGAACTTTGGATTTTTTACAAAAAGTTCTTGATGCTTTTAACAAAAAAGATGAAACAGAGAGGTTTTTGGAGATTTTGGGATATTTAATGAAATCTGCTTGGCTCTTCACTGATCATATCATCTGGTTTGGGAAAATTAAAGTCATAACGGTTTGTACTGATTGAAAAGTTTTTCCTTCTGAAATTAAAACTACCTGTATATACATGCAGTTACAGGGTATACAGTTTACTACAGTAGTTTAACCCCATTGCTATGGTTTTGCTGCAAGACCATAACTTACCATAGCTATGTATGTATGGTTACCAGGGTTGTTGATTTTTTTAATTTTTTAAAAAAAATCACGATTTGAATCAGTGATTTAAATCAAATAAATCAATTTAAATCAGATTTTTTTTTTATTAAATCATGATTCTTTTCAATTAAAATTATGATTTTAATTGTGATTTTAATCAGGGTGATTTAAATCAAATAACCCTGATGGTTACTCTGCAAAACCATTGCACTGCTGTACCATGGGATGCTCCTCACGGTATACTGTAAACCAACCATGTGTAATCATGATTTGGACATGGAATAGGCTTGAAGAGAAAACACTGGTACATATGTGTACCCTCTTGAACTATAGCGAAGTGCAGTTATGTTGGTCTTGATACAAACACTTTGTTTGCGTCTTGTGTATACATTGTATATGGTGTGGCGGCTTTGACTTGCTCCATAGAAAAAGGTTAATTTTGGTGTATCAAACTTTTTGAGCTGATTTAAAGTTTATGGTACCTAAAGTCTGAAATTTCAAACAAATATTGCCAGACTTCAAAGAGGAATTCAAACAGTCCAACTCCCATCTTCCAGCTAAGATCTAAAACAATAAAGCTTATTCACTCAGTTTAAATGGCAGATCCCACAATATGTGATGTCATTGTTGTGCTACTAAAAGGGCAGTCTTTGTATTTCTTTGTTTTTCTGAAAGCTACTGCACTTTGTGCCAATATGTGGTTTCATTCTTGCTGGATTGGGGTGACTTGACTAAACAGGTCCTCTTTGCTCAACATGCTATCCAAGATAGCAGGAAGCATTCAAGGTCATAAGCATTTTTAATTTCAAAGGGAAACAAAGCAGGTTATGGGAGTTGTACTACAAGACTGTACCAAAGAATTGTGCAATGGACTATTTCAATTCCAGTGAACAAATTTCAATATTTAGTACCTCATCAATCGAACAATCTATGTCAATGGGATTAAAATGGCATTCATTGTGCTGCCTCTAAAACAAATATTTTTAAATCTAGAGTTAAGGAACACTGTAATTAGTTGTAACACTTAGACTGGAAAGCATTTCCCCAAGGTAATTTCAATTTTGCTCAGATTGTAGGGGATATGTTTCTCACTAGGTGCAATATCTGATTTAGCCTGGGCATAGAAAAGGAGATGATTACTTGACCCCACCCCCACCCATGAGGACTTATGTCCTAAAGTTCAGCAAAAAGTTGTAGAAATTTGGACATACATGGTAGAAATTCTGACAAACGTAGCTATTCAGAATACAATTTTTTTTTAGAAATGTGGGAAATACTTTATGGGATTTTGCTATAATTTTTCATGAAAGGCCCATAGATCTGGGACCAAAATTGGTCTGTCCCAAATTAAAATGTCCCATCTGCCTACTGTACCTAATAAATCTTACTGTACATACTGAGGTCATAAGATATACCCTGCAATCTATTGAGTTGGTTAGTTGTAAGGTGTTTTTATCTTCTACTTCTATATGTAATGTACCTAAACCCCTAATTCCTTCATAAACCAGAAATTATTTTTGTCAAGTTATTACATCAGTACATTTTTGCTTTCTGCATCTTGTTTTAGATTGACACAAAGAAGTGGGGTCAAAACTCTGCCTGGTGTTGGCTGGCTGCAAACTCCACACTTGCTGCGCGAGACTTATACAAACTCCAGCAACTGCTACATCAGTACCAAGAACTCAAAAGAGCAGGGGATCCCATTCCAGGTGGCCATCTGAAAGATGAAATCAGAAAAACAAAACTACAACTTATGGTAGACCTTTGTGACATTACTATTCCTCTGTCTTCCCTGGGTTACACCAGTAAAGGTCTAGGAGCCGCTGGTGGTGTCGTTTCGTCAGTTGTTGGAGGTTACCTTGTTTGGCAGAAGAACCTTGGTCCAAAGTGATGTAGTTTATTAGACTCAGTTTTTAAGCCAAAATTGTGTCTGACATAGTTTTTCATGTCTTGCCATAGTGCCAGGAATCTCAAACAATCATTGCATTATATGCCAGAAAAGAAAAAATCCATCCAAGAGAATGCATTAATCGACTTCCCTAAAACTGCTTGCAAACAAAAAAATGTAGAGCAGATTGAGTGCTATTGTCTTACTTTTTGCTTTTATGAACATTTTCATTTTAGACAAGAGGCAGACTTGCTCACTTGTTGGAAGTTTTATAAGTTGATGAATGATCAATATATCTTCTACTTCAAGGGCTGAACGAATGACAGAAGTTTTTTCAAAATATGAGATTTGAATTTATTAAACTTCCAGAGGTTACTGTACATATTTTGAGGTATAAATGGTGTCTAGCACCTTGACTTCAATTGTAGATGTCTGTGAAAACATTGAACAGGAATTTCATTAGTTCTGACTTGAATGGAAGCAGCAGGCTTTTACAAATTCTTTTTTAATAACTTGTCCATTGGACTGGCTGTTCTCTCAGTGTACAAATAAATGTCCACATCAAAATTTTCTTGTACACTTTTAATATGCCTGTAAAATCCTTTGTGAGACTTCACATGGTCAAGAGTGTGCTTGCTTGAGTAGCTTAATACCCTGGACCACTGAACGTGGGGTTAATTGAAGCCGAGAAGCTAGTGTCAATCATCTCCTCAAGGGTAACCATCTGACTGTATCAGAAGAAACAAACTGGTTAATAGTAGTGTTTGCACGGGTACTAAAAATTAGGACCCGGGTAACCGATCGCCATACCCGTCGGGTACCCGGGTTACCCGATGTTACGGTGACTAAAAGATATGAGCATTTTGTAAGGCATACTCCATAAGACATGCATGGTAACATTAACATCTGTATTGGATAGGTATAGCGATCACAGTTCCCAAGTTCAAAAACATTTGATTTGTTAGAAGGTTTAATCGTCTCGTTTTGTTTTAGATCAAAATGACAAGTAAAAAAAAAAACGTAACAGAAAACAGTCAAATAAGAAAATTATACTTCCCAAGGCCTATATCAATTTGATATTGAATTTCGGGACGCTTTCCTGCTCGAAAAGCCAGCATAGTAAGAGCTCGAAGCCACCTGCTCGAAGCTTCTCTTTTTAAACCACTGATTTAAAAATATCAACTAATCAGAGCCCTGTATTATGGTATTCTCTTGCAGGTCAAAAATTACTGATTGTAAACAAACGACGTCATGTTTGTGAACTTGCCTCATACTACTTTGCAATGTGTGTTGGAATTATCGCTAACGGGGTATGTACGTTCTTATGTAGCTAGCCTCGTGTCGACATCAAGGCACGGTAACATAACTTTCACAAACTTCGTAGTCTGCTCGAGCGCCATTTGGGGGCAAAATAACGAAATATATACTGGCCTGTTTTAAAAAAAAAATTGAGAATGTTTACGGTCTTATTACATTGATGTCGTTTTACTTTGCAGATAGCGGCAAAGTGTTGATTTGCGTAAAACTGACACCTTTAACCATTAAGAAATATTCGAGGATTATACTCGAGGTGGCGTACCGTATTGATACCGTAATAAGATCGTATATACATGCAAGGCTCAGCTTACCTAGCATGCTGAACGTTACGGGCACTGTCTTTGCGAGCTGGGCGGGGGTGATACAGTATGCCTTGCTATGCCTGCGTGAAACAGTACGATGTGATTTTGAATCGGCCGTCAGATAGCTTGCTTGCGAGTAAGTTTATATGCGATATACATGTGATGTGTGAGAAGTAACCTACTACGTGACGATAGCGCGATTGGGCCGCACGCTGATAAAAATTTCAACTTCAGAAACGGAGTACAGACAACTATCAAACTTACACATAATTTCTTGGGGCTCTCTTCATTCTCAGTCTCGGAGAATGTTTACCAAATTGGCAAACTATTTTAGTCCATTACCGTGGGCAATGGCGTAAATGGGATGATCCTTTTTGCATGCATTTTTTTTTGTTAAGATTCGGGTAGTAGATTTGGAACCGGGTAATACGATGGCGGGCGGGTACCCGGGTACCCGGGTAACCCGTGCAAACACTAGTTAATAGGATAAACCCATTTGAGTACTCTTGCCTTTTCAGCTGTTTCTCTTAGAGTGTACACTGGCCCTTGCAATTCCACAAAATACTGGTGTATCATTTCATGTTCACAGCTGCTCTGCAACCATATTAGCCTTTTTACGTACAATTTTTCACCTGTAGGATGATACAGTAATTTTGAAGAAATATCCACCTTTGAGTAAGGACAGAGTCATTTATCAAACTGGCAGTTATTTTCTTGTCACTTTCACTCTTCCTGTGCCCAACTGCCCATATGGCCCAGTTCAGTAGTAGACTAGCTAGTTTTGCCAAATTTATGTTAACTTATATGTTTCCAGTAAATTGAACTTACCATTCCACCAATCCTAAAAAGAGGTTTGAACTTGGAACAAATTTGAAGTATTCATAGAAATAACTCAGTGTAGTAAATCATTCTGAAATATTCAGTAACATTTGCTGTGTGGTATTTGAGCTGTTAGCAAGTTTCCACATTTTCAACCATGCTGTGATGGTTCTTCTTAAAAATGCAACAAAAATATCCCAGTAGATCAAAGGCAGTGTGGGGTGTAACTGGTATCTGAGTTTGTTACATGATCTGTGCCTTTAAGTCTTTGCTTTCATTGTGTTCACGCTGTGTGCAAAGCAATTAACACATCCTTGACTGGTGTGTTAGCTCACCCTGAATGTTTGTAACTTTTGTGCATTTCGGTATATATGGTACTGTCAATTAAGCAACTTTTTAAGGTGACTATATTAAGCATATATAGTGTGCTTCATTTCCTCCCTTAAGCATTGAGATGTTATCAGGCAGAGAAGTAGAGTGTAACAAAAAGTAAGAAGGAAACTTTTCTCATGACAGCAAGCAAAATTGACACAGGTCTTCAGCCAGGAATTGGATTTTTGTTGCTAGCATGAGTGCAAACTAAGCCCTGAAGAAGTGTTGTCCAGGGGCTTCCTTGTCTCTATTTATAGCTTACCAAATGCAAAGACATGCCTTCAGTATATTGTTAGCATAAAGAACAGAGCAAAAGTTGTGAAATGCTGAACATGGAACTTGCTTAGATTTATTTGCAAGTCGATTTTTTTTTTGTCACCATAGCTTCCATCCCTAAAGCAGTCTTTTAGTTGTCTCCGTTAAATTTGGTTTGTCTCAAAGGTTGTTAGACCAAAGAGGTTCTCCTGGTAGAACCTCCTTGGTTAGACATATCACTGGCTAAAGGCCTAGTGAAGAAGTGTTGTTCAGGGGCTTTCTTGTCTCAGTTTATAGCTTACCAAATGCAAAGACATGCCTTCAGTATATTGTTAGCATAAAGAACAGAGCAAAAGTTGTGAAATGCTGAACATAGAGCTTGCTTAGATTTATTTGCCAGTCTGTTTTTTTTTTTTTTGTCACTATTTTAGCTTTCATCCCTAAAGCAGTCTTTTAGCTGTCTCTATTACATTCGGTTTGTCTCAAAGACTGTTTATAGACCAAAGAGATTCTCCTCGTAGAACCTCCTTGGTTAAACATATCACTGGCTAAAGGCCTGGTGTGACATGCTTACCTCACATAAGTAAGACAACCTTTGTTTTAAATTTGCATCATTCAGCATTTACCTCTCTTTATGAGATGAGCCTTTTCAAATGAATTTTATAAAAACAAAGATACTTGTTGTTTGTTTGTTTGTTTGCTTTATATTTGTCACATTTTTAAAATGCTGCAGAATATTGATGGAACATATACAGAATGTTGAAATTAGGAGTGGTATCTTATTTAGATTGTATTCTTTTGAAATAATGTTTATATACATGTGCTACTCATTGTATACATGTCTCTGCTAGCAGCAAAAATCTTATAATAAGTAAGCAAACTTTAAAAAAAACATGGATGGGGGATTTTTAGAAGTTTGACTGCCAACTTGCAAGTATGTTCAGGTGATGATTAAATTGTAGGGAAATGCAATCCTGAGGATTTTATTGGAAAGTGTTGTACATGTGATCAAAAGGTATTCCCCCCTTGAGAGAAGAAAGAAAAACCCTGCCAGGATGACTCACCATCATGTGGAATTTTGTTCTTTATTATACGTTCTCACATCTCCCTGAAGGAGGGAGGGGGAAGAAGGGGGAGAGGGCAGTGTGTCCTGATACCACCTTTGACATATATTTTGTCATCTTTAATCAGAGCAATGTTAAATGTAGTATCAAGCAGCAGGAAGCAACTTCCTGACAAAAGGTTTAATCAATGTCTTTTGTAAACCTCCCCCATTTTACTACTTTCCATTGTTTGTGACCACATAATTTTCAGTACATGAGTAATATTAGAGATGGATGGATACTTAAAGGGAAAATGTAGCCAGTCCACGGACTTCCTATATACATGGACTGAGCATGTAACATGTAGGTCCTATCTGTAGATTGTCGCCACTGACTGGGACAAAAAAAAGGCACACCAAGCTATAATTTGTATGATTTGACGACGTCTCTGTAACATTTTAAACAAAAGTTAAACTTAAATGGCTTACAATATCATATTCCTGCAGTACATGTAGTAATTTTGACCTTAGCTTCTATAATTTGGAAAATATTTCAACTTTCTTGCAAAATCTGTTGAATTACTTGAGGAAGTCTAAACTTTCACACAAAACCATAGCAGACAGCCATCTTGCTACGCCTTTTCTCACACGTATGGAGGCGACAATCTAACCTGCAGTATGCTCTGTCCATGTATTGGAATTCTGTTAGCCAGCCCAAGTTAAACTAGTATGGTGAACTAGGATTCTGTTTCATGGATGGTTCTGGCAAATCATTTGAAAATATTTCTCTGGCTTAGCTGTGGAGTCATGGTTTGAATAACAATAAATATGCAATATCTTTGTCCAAGGTATCTTGAAAGATACTAAAAAGAGCAATATGAGGAAATTTGTAGGGCACATTTAACTGTAATTTTGAAATAAGTCCCTGTGAGTGCTTACTCCCTTTAAGGAAGATAACAATTGTCATGAAAGTAATGACTGGTTTAAGGTATTCATACACATAAGTAAATTGATCTGGAATCAGACTTTGAAAGATAGCGAGGTATCATCTCTATATTGTAAATAAAATTAACAGTACTTTCCATCAAAGTAAAAGATGATGTAGTTTGTAACAATTACATGATTACCTGCTATGAGTCTTGTATTTTGAAAAACAATATAGTAAAATGTATTAATAAATATAAACTGAAATGTAACTTTTATTCTCTGTAAATTTTGGTGTGTTTAGGTATGTGGCAAGTTTAGTTCAATTCTGGCATTGTGACAGTCGTTGTATGCACAGAAGGGTTGGGCAAAGTGAAACAACTGTTCATAATGGTGTACAGTACCTCCAAAAGTTTGGCTCCTAGTCAGGTCATACTGAAGACTTTAATAATGGAATCCTGCCAATGTGCTTGGTGCACAGTGTAAGCAATGGAGTAGGGATAATAAGCCAGTGAGTGGCCACAGTTACTGGAAATAAGCATAGGATAGCCACAATTAAACCAATGAGTTAGAAACTTGACCGAACTGTAAAATCTCATCTAACTAACTCCAAAAGGTTGGCTGAAAATTTGCTAATTTGGGACATGCATGCTATTTTCACAGGCAAGTATGCATTAAATTTCCTGGGAATGCTGCCCCAACCACAGTAATGCTGCATGGTTATAGTGTTGGGGAATTTCATGTCTTACCTTTGGCAGACAAATACAGGCTGAAGTTGGTGGTGTAAGTATTCCCCTCTTAAATTTAAAGGCCCGATTAGCTCACCCCAAACAGTACTCATTCTCCTTGCCTTCTTATTTAAGCCCCTCCCACAATTGTCTGAAACCCATCCTCATTCAGACACAATCTGAGTTTATTGCTTCAGGGTAAGTATCAAAAAGCTCAATGTGAATAGTCAAAACATTCTCAGTACAGTTCATGCTGTGTAATATAAGCTTTAATAACTCTGCATTGTTGGAATTAGCTGTCAATCGAAGAGCTGAACCAGTTAAAAGTTTTGATTAACCCCTATAGGAATTGTATTATGGGGTGAGAGGATTGGTCCTTTAAGGAATGAGTTCATCTTATCGAGTTTCGATAAGGAAAAGCCGAACTCAAATTTGAGGGATACTAGCCTCCCTTCTTCGCCTATGATAATGCTGCCTCTGTTTGCATAGATTTTAAATAGTTTCTTCCTGATGTGCCCCATTGTCAAAGCTGTCAAGTTTTGTATTCTAGTAACGGGAGAAGAGGGCGATATATCATCACGAAACCGTACGGTTAACCTGCTGCATGTTCTTCGTCAAACAAGATTAAAAGTGCAATCATGTGGTTATAAAGTTATCAAGAAACATACGAGATGATGTATACACTCAAGGGGCGATTTGTTTTCAATACTGGGGGTGGTATTTCCCTATTTTCAAAATGATACTGTGTGAAAAGGTGAATGGTTAGTTTATCAAATATTGGGGGAGGGGAGCTTCGCGCTCGTGGTGCACCTTGGGTACACATCTATTCCAAACCCTTACAACTATTGCTGGATCCGCCCTTGTGTACCCACCCAGCAGGAACGCAAAGTGGGCCATGGTCCCTATGATCAATGGGAGCGCTTCGCATTTCTCTGGATTCTTTCAAAGCCACTTAATCCATACCATATTGGCGTAGGGTGTCCAATGGATCGTTGTCGCCCTAATAAAATGACAAAAGGTGATTACGTTTAATACTTTATTCAACAAACATATTGGCAACACCTAACACGTGTCAATATATTTCAAGTTTTGCAATTCGGGAATTCGAAACAAATAATCTCAATTTGCGGAGAAAGTGGTTATATTAGCTTCGTTGGCTTTCTTCTTTCACTGCTTTTTTTTCTTGACGATTGCGCTGTCTAATCAGCCAGTCATATCAGTTCCGAAAGTTTTCATTTTCCAGAACCAGCCCCCAGATTGCCCCAGGCTGCGAACGTCACTGACAAATACATTACCCAGTACTGCCCAAACGGTTTCTTCATGATAACGGTTGCTATAATTATTACTCGATCCCGATCGAAACTGCATTTGTCAGGCGCAGATCCAGACATTCCAAAAAAAAGGGGGGGGGGGGAACCAAAGAGAAAAGAGGTGTGAGGGAGTTGCACTCTTATTTTTTCGTATGTTTTATTGTTGATTTGGCGAAAAGGGGAGGAATGAGGTCGTAAAAGCACCCCCCCCCCGGATCCGCGCCTGTTTGTTTAGAGGACATTTATTCGTATGGCCACTAACAGCATTGGTAGGCAACTTCGTTCCAAACAGAAAGAACACATACTATAGACCTAAGCCGATATACACAGAGGTGCAGGCAGGGGGTCCATGAGTTCTACTTCCAAACCACACTTAAAAAGAACCATCTCCGTTAATTCTAGGGGGTCGATAGTACTTAGAATCCGGTGCTTCATGCTAACCTGTCATCTGCCGGGGGAAAGGGCCGTAGCGAAGGTGTATTCTTTGGGGGGGGGGAGGTGTAGAGATAATATTTTGCCGAGAGATCTAGTAAGTGTGACAGAAAATAAAATAGGGGACTGAAGAAAGGGGTGTTACCGTACCCTTTGGAAAATTTTGAATACTGAAACTTTCTTTTTAGATTAGATACAATCTGACGCGACGCGGCCAATGCGCAAAACTTTTCGTTACTGGCTATAGGCTACTAACCCTAATCCCTAACCCTTACAAAGAACAAAATCAATTCAATTCTACACAACAGGAGCGGCCAATGAGGAAACACTTTGTTTTACCGATTTTGTGTATTTGGATATTTGAAAAAATGATACCGAAAAAAGCTCATTTTTTTTTAAGTAGCTTACAATTTCTATATTAGATCAGAGAGTACGTTACTTAAAGTTGAAACTAGCAAGAATGTGAATTGTCACTGTCTTTCTAATTTCATGCTACAATATCTGATGAAAGTTTCATTTTTCCGCAAATAATATTTTATCAATATTTTTGGAAAGAGTAATACCATAGTATCAGAGTCGTTGACTCGAGTCAACGACTTGCGACTCGAGTCCCGTTTTTTTACTTATGACTTGACTTTGACTTGAAGGGAACTTGACTTGCGACTTGACTTGACTTGACTTGACTTGACTTGACTTGACTTGACTTGACTTGACTTGACTTGACTTGAGGAGTCTGAAAAATGAGTGACTCGTGACTTGACTTGAACCTATTTGACTCGTCGACATTGGAGGTCATCATTTCTTTTAAGCTTTCTTCATACTCCCATGTACAGTAAGATTTTCCCGCTATTTACCCTCGAAATAAATTGAAGATTCGCATCTTTTAAAAAAAACATCGTAGTAGGCCTATATCGATAGCGCACATAAACTGCAGGCCTGATAACTAAACTGTGCATGTTTACGTATTTTATATTCACAGAAGAATGCAACGCACGTTACCACTTGCATCAAAGGCCAATCTCGTATTTACCGAATTTACCCGTATTCTGTTTCCGGAATAAATATGTGTGTTCTACAATTTTATAAGTTTGTGGCTCAAAAAGCCTCAGAAAAATTATTGCCTCTCTTCCAATTTTTTTTGAACTATTTACATCAGGGGCGCAAATCTCTGTTTGAGAGTGGGGGCGAAAATGCTTATGATGTGCCCATGAGTATTAAACTGTGCACTCGTGGCGGGCATCGCGAGCGCGAAGCGCGAAAGCCCAGAGGGCCTCTGGTGGGATCCAGGGGCAAAGCCCCTGTGGAGGTCCAGAGGGCGAAGCCCGCGGAAGCTCTTGTGTTCTAGCATTTCCGAAGCTTCAGAAAAACTTTCGAACGAAAAAAACCTGAAAAAGGTGACCGTATTTTTAGGTCTACTCAAATGGGGGGGGGGGGGGGCAAATTACGATTTGGCCCCCCACTTTTTCACTGGAGGGGGCGAAGGCCCCCCCTTTCCCCCAGGGACTTGCGCCCCTGATTTACATCAAGATTAATCCTGAGGTCAATCAACTGAATGCATAAAGCACTCTTGTGTGGTACCAATGATCATGCATGTGACAGACAGGAGTGTCTTCTCATGTGCACAACTTTCTAGGAAAGGTAGACTGTTGCTTATCCTTGGTAACTCTTCAACCGGGGATTGGTCTGCTATACTTCAATGTCAAGACTGTCATTCATCATGTGTGGAGCTAGCTAATGGAGGTTATCTTGCATCTTTAAAAATTCATGCAATTTCACATAACATGACTTGTGATTGACTTGGGAGAATTGACTTGTGACTTGACCTGAAGAAATTGTGACTTGACTTGCAAGGAAGAGCGAAAGACAAGGGGTGTCAACACAGGCAGGCTGCCAGTAGAAATAGGCCTACTCCGAAATATGTAAAGCGTCCAGGCGTCAAAATATAAACAAGAAGTCAAAGAGTTCAACATTTTTAACGCCTGGGCTTATTTGAACACTCGGGTCTACTTGTTGAACACCTGAAGTATCTGTATAGTGTTCCAATTCTGAACGGCTGGTGTTCAAATACTAAACGATAGCGTTAAATTTATAATTTGAACGAACAACATGTGCCTAGCATTTAAACAATAGGCGCATCAGATGTTCACATAAGGTAAGTGTTCAACTGCCCCGGCTTTCTAAAGTGGAAAAAGGTGTTAAGAATCTTACCACTTCAGCGTTCAAGATATACGGAACGTCACGATATGTTCTATATCTATTGCATTTTCGCGTTCAAAGGGGTTGTCTGAGTTTGCAGTTCTAGTATGCTCATGGTGAAAGTGGGGAATAATTTCCAGAAAGCAGTTTCTTATCTTAAGAATGTATTATCATCCGAAATATCGTGCATATACGGAAGCCTTTGATTTCCTTTCTTTCCCCAAGTTGCCAACAGACCAGGTCACTCATCCAACTACATTGACGGCCTTTGATACGGCTGTCACATGTAGGCTATGGCCAATTAGCTGACGGTCGGTAGGCCTAAATAGACGTAAATGGGTCAATTAGACGAAGAGCCGAAAATCAAAATAGCCGACAACAGATTGCCCGCGCGCTCCCGTTTTCGTTTTTCCTTTTTTTTCCTTTTGAAACTCATTCTCCGTCTTCCCTTCTACTTTCTTTCTTTCTTAATTTTTCTTTCCTTCTTTTCTTATTTCTTTTTTCTTTCTTTCTTTTTTTCTTTCTTTTCTTTTCTTTTCCTTCTTCTCACCCTTTTTTCCGACAGACCGAAAATTTGCCGACAGCGGCCAAAATATGGGGGGGGGGGGGGGGTGACACCCCCACACTCCCCGCTCGCTACGGCCCCGGCCCGATGACGAGTCCGTTTTTCGAAGTCGGTTTTTCCGTCCTGTTTTAGTTGCCACCATAGATCCCTGTTTTCATCAACCCTTTGTAAAGTACCAAAATTTTCGCGCGCTCCGCTCGCTTTCAGGCAGTAGTTCTTCCATGGTCTCAGCTGTAAGCAAGGCATAACATGAGTACATGATAAGTACATGATAAATTATCCTTCGCTCCGATTATGTCGATCGATCATTGGTTCTGTTTTGGTTACATAGCTAGTCTACGGAAGCCGAGAACGGCGCGGTAGGAAGAAAACGCAAATCGATTTGTCTGTACCATGAATCCAACCAAAGAGAAGAGAGCGTACTTCAAGATCGTTTTGTAACAGCATGTAAAGTATTGAGTATAATCAAAATAAATGGACCAGTCTCAATGCTACTAGAAAGAGATTTGCAGACAAAATTTGGTTCCGTTTATTCCACCGTTTATAGAATAAACAAGAAAATCATGAGAGATACAGGGAAAAAAGTTTTTATATGTTTAGCGCAAAGAGCACAGGACTCGAAGATTTATAAAAACTATTCCAGGTAACGAAGTCGAGCAATGCTTTCGAAAGAAGGTTCGAGCTAGCCTTTTTGCACGAGCACGGAACTCATTTTTCGAGAGCCATTATGCTGATGGGAGTCTCTTTCTTGCAAAAGGAGGTTAAGATTAATCAGCTTAGAAGAGCCTCAGCGGTGCTATCTGCCTACCTATTGACTTGGCGCCCCTATGAGCTGCGGTCGTAAAATATGACCACGGCATGGTCAATGTGATCTGGGGAACTTGCTGTCTATGCCTCACTTTCTATTACAATACTATATCTATTTTAGATTTTTTTCATCTAATTTTCCTTCCTTTCAGTTTCGATGTCTCTTTACCTCTCTCTTTCCCCTTTTCCCCTAATTTTCTCTTTTTTATATTACGAAATAAGTAAGTCACCAAAAGGGGTTTCCATGGAGAGGATTTTGCGTCACCTCAGTCGAGGTATGCAATGATCATTTCTGTGGCATTTTACACCCATGCATCCTACGATGGGAAGCTTGAATGGTTTAGGTAGTCTGTGAAATTTCAACGACAACCATCCGCGTCTGCTGTTTACTTTATTATCTCCAAATAATAAAAGGTTTTGCCTCATTTATGGAACAAACAAATTATCGGCAGAAACCCAACGCACGGTAACCTTTAACTAGAGCCCCAAATTCCGAATTTCCTTCAACCGAGTACAAATACTTGGCGTGCAAAGAACGACCAAAAATGAGCGGTCAATACTCTTACGAAGTCAATTTTGTCGGATCTATCAGTTGCTCCACCGGAGAGCTCGCCCCTTCTTCATCGGAAAAATTCTAATGCTGCAATGACGGTCTCTTTCACAGACGATCTCGTAAAAATTAGTAAAAGATGAAACTTGTCAACCAATATTTGTCCGAGAGGCAAAAGCTTGAACGAATGACCATTGAAAGAATTATTATCTTTTTTCTTCAGGGGAAAACACACGTCATCATTATCAATGTGTACATTGCACCACTCTCAATTTGCATTTAACAAACAGGAGATTTTCAGAGGTAAGAAATTGGCACGATATACATAGTTACAATTTTGCCAAAAATCTTCTGCAGAACTTCTGATCACCTGTGAGGTCGTCAGAGCAGCAAGTCAAAGCTAACAAAACGGATTCAAAGAGAATAATTAATCAAAAGGATACTTAAAGTGTAGTACGTAATTATTACTGTGAGAATAAACACAAAAGAATAAAAACCGCAAAACCCACAAAAAAAGAAATTTGAAAACTGACGCTATTCTCAAAAATTCTACATTAGATAAAAAAAAAAAGTTATTGCCACTTGCTGCAGGCTACGAAGTAGACGGTTGTTGCTAGGAAACATTGAAGGTCTACGTAACAATCCCTTCCGCGTGCTTGTGTTGCTGGGCCTAGGAGTTGAATAAGTGCGCAATTGTGATTGCATACAGTTTGTTTCATGCGCGGTGACAAGCGCGAATTTCGCGTGTTCCGTCGCGCTTGAATTGTTTAACCTACAGCTTATGGCAAACAAGGCAAAACAGCTGATAGCGTCATTTTAAATGACTCTTAAATTAGTGCAGTTTAAGTCTATAAGCGTGATATGACATTAGACGCTCCATTTCACGCACTTATCGCAAAAGTGTTAAGCAAATGGCTTTATTACGTGGACCATCGATACGTCTTAGCAACTGAAGTGTATACAGTAAACAAAAAGTGTTTTCACTTCAAACTGTTCGAACGTGCACAGAAAGTCTTCTCATCAAAGTCAGTGTTTTGCAACCTCAAATGTATCCCAAAGCGAAAGTTCCGTTCAAGAAAAGATTTTCGGTCATGACCGATTCAGCAATTAGAGAATCGAAAGACTTTGGATATATGGAGCCTGTTAAAGTAGCGGTGAGTTACATTTCGCAGTTCTACACGTAGCAGCCGTACGAGGTACAAACTTGTGCGCCTTACCAATTGAGTTTTGTAAAATTTGATCAACACTTTACGTCTTTAAAGTTTATTGAAAAATATTCAATAGGTAAATTTTCGTTTGTTACTATACGCGGTTTTAGGTATATCAAACTATTTCACTTATCACAATTTTGGCTTCTTTTTTCAGAAATTCTTTTCGATGGCTTTGACTTGCTGCTCTGACGACCCAAGGTCTTCACAGATGTCTTCCCAAAGTTTGCTGAAGGACTTCGGCAAAGTTGCCTCTATTTACTGGATCAAGTACGGACCACTGAAAGTCTCCTGCTTGTCGAATGCGAATTCATCTAAAAGTGTGTACAAGACACGAACTGATAATGATGACGCATCTTTCCTTTCGGAAAACCTGATTGCAAAGGAAATTGAAGACCATTTTAAGGGGAAGGATATTAAGCAAACGCTTACTAGTGTTGTCCGTCGAAAACGTCCGAGGGAAGTTGACGTTAATGTTGTGCCGAAAAAACGATTCCGCTGTAACTAAAGATATCGGTGTTTAAGAAAGGACCAAAGGGACCTCGAAAGAGTTCATTGTGCAATAAGTCCTTGGTGTGATGAAAGCAACCAAAGATTGTTTTTTACTTATTAAAATGAAAAGTTAATTCAACCATGTCGGCTATTGTACTAAATATGTTTTTCTTTTTTATGTAAATCAGATGAGTAGACTTGGATTAATTATAATAAATAAACTAAGCCTAAGTAACTGTTCATTCCTTTCCTTGTTTTGTTTTGTATTGTTCTGTCCTTGTAGCAATAATGCGGAGGAATGGACCTGTAAGCTTAAACTGAGCCTTTAACTGAGTTGTCACGCAGAAGGCAAATATATCATAAGATGAATGGTGGGGTGAACTTTCTTCTCTTTCCGACGTCATCAACTTAACTTTTTTTTAACTTCTAAGAGGGTTCTAATGAGGGCTATATTTCCCTCCCGAGGTAAGAGGTTGCTAAAGCAAAACCAAATTGAACTTGAACCATGCTGAAGAATAAATTTTAACTTCTGAACTTTTTATCGAATTGACTGACACTATACAACATATTCATGTTGGTGTGTCGTGAAAGGAATATCCCGGTGTCAATTTCACAATGTCTCAAATAAATGAGAATATTTTTTTATCGCACTCCCTTCAAACCTCACATCATAGTTTGTTTAGTAGTAACTCAAGATAATTCTGTTTGAGGATAGGTTATCTTCGTCAAAACAGACTCCTAGTTGCTCCAAGCTTGCAAAATGTTATGTAATACCGGCAGATTTCTTCTAAAATCATTTGTTGTTCTTTAATATTGGAGTAAGTAATTTGACCTCGAAACTTCACACCAGTTGAACATTGAATATTGTTCCTTTGAGGTTGACCTGAAATTTTGTGAGCACATAGGTTGCAGCTCTAAAAGTGTCTGCATATTTCATTTGCATGCATTGACATTACATAAACATACAAAAGATGCTCAATTAATCTGTCGGCATGACATCACAAATTTCCTTCAATGCAATGTGTTACTCTTACAGAGAATAAAAGTACCTTGATTTTTTCGAAGCTTTTGAAAATTGTCACCGGAATATCCATTGAAATCCCATCTATCTCTTTATCTTACTAAATATAACCAGGGCCTGACAGTTTTCTGTACGTAGGCCAAATTGATTATTTTAGAGATTTATTTGGAGATTGTTGGGCCATGCGCTGTCCTGGCTGAAAAAGGAAAAGAAAAAAGTCGGAATGAAAATAAAGAAAAGGAGAAAATGAAAATCTCTGTCACAGAAGGAAAATCATGTACCTTAATCATAGGAGCTCTAATTTTCTAATAACGTGACCCATAATTATTATCATATATTTGACTTAATCGGAGCCTATTTTAAAAGAATTCCATATTCGTTTAGAGGATGGAGTTGTAAGCTTTGTCTGGAATGTATTTTCAAATAAATGAGAGACGTATATAGGTATAGCGCATTAGGCACAACCTTACGATCGTTATTGCTGACAAGTAATTCAATATATTAACAAGCTATGTGCGTGGCGCCAAACCCACACCCCCCCCCCCCCCCCACCTCCGGGAAAAATAAAAAAGGAAAACAAGAAAGGAAACAAAAAGAAAAAAATAAGGAAGATTTGGATGAAAAGAAACCACAACATGCAACCAACCATTTCCCGGTTAAAATAACCGAGGAAGACTTTTAAATTTGCAGTGGCGGGGACACTAACGTGAAAGTCCAGCCACTTTTTGTGACCAGAAACGTAAAAGTTAGGTCCTACCAAAAAGACTTTACATGTAGGTTATGAAGGTATCCTCTACCGATTACGATCCATTTTCTGTATCAATAATTAACCATGTTTACTATGCATTCACAAAATTTTTTGCGCGCTCCGCGAGCTTGCAGTCTCTTTTTTCACTTGCATATCAAACATACTCACATTTTTCATCGGTCTCTATGATCATGTCGATTGTTGTGGTGCAGAGTAAAGCAGGTATGGTTATGAAGGAACACAACATTTAGGAATTTGAAGACGAGGAATCGTCCCCTACCATGTTTTAATGGAATCTGTAGTGAATGACCAGCCTGACAGCCTGAAACTGGCAAGCACATTTTAAGAAAACTGAAAATGTCTCGGTGCGCACTCTGCATACAACTTTTCAGGAAAATAAATGATTTCTAGTGCAAAATTTCGACACGCGCACATCACACATTCGTAAAGCAGTTCGACCATTTCGAATTTAAACCATTTTCAGAGAAGCAAAATCACATTGACGTTCAGCTAGATAAGAGACTTCAATCTGGAATTAGAGGTGCACCTCCATCCTCTGTCTGCACATAGTGTATGATGAGGTGTCATTCGAAAGGACATATTTTAATGGTTTGTGTCATTAATCTTAAAACCGTAGGCCTATGCAACGGTGTCCCAGTTGTAGCCTACCAGTGGGTACCACCCCACCCCCCCCCCCTCGATCATTTTCCCGCAGTAAATTGAAGTGTACTTTTGAAAAATTCATGGATTTATTTTACCCTCTTTCATTTCAAATGGTTGCTTACTATTAGAACTGTTGCACAAATTCTTCGCAAACTATCATAATTTTCGTCGTGATTCTAATTAATTGTAGAGTACATCCGGAATTTAAATTCACATTGACCGTAGTCCGTTGAAGTACGGTAATTACCCACGGTTTCAAGACCATGTTTTGAAAATTTAGAGTTTGCTAGGAACTCAAATTCTCTCCAATAAAAGCTCCATATTCGTCATTATTGGCCATTACTTGTTTTAAAAAAAGCAAAATTTCCACCCGCTTCGCGCGTCGCAAATTGCCGTTCCTAAGCAGAGGTGCTCGTTCATACCTTCAGTTTGGCAAATTTTTCAGAGCTCCGGAAGTTACAAAATCGGAAATTTGCCATATGTGGCACCAAATCATCAAGTGACACCGGTAACTACAGGGCTATTTTCATAAATTTTATTTCATAAAATTGCAAATTTTCTCCGATAAGTTCTTGACTAAATAAATTTCGTCAGAGAGCCTCATTACGTATGCGTTGCATAACATTGTGTAGCAACAACGATCTTTGGTCCTTGCTCAATCTCAGATTTGCCAATAGGAAATGCAAATTCTTCAGTAATCCCAAACTTTTCAAATTTTCTTACAGGAAACCCAGAATCCAAACTTTTTTGCAATACAAGCTCCATATTTTCAAATATTTGTAAAAGGGCAATAATTTCAGGGCGCTTTGCGCGCCACAAATTACCCCCGTAGAACAGTGGTGTTAACACTTAAAATTGTAAAATTTGGATACTTGCCCATCCCTCCCCCCTCCCAGCAAATATGTCTAGCTACTGTTGCGTCGCCGGCCTCCAAGTCTTCCTTCAATCGTCGATGAATGTGGGGGGGGGGGTTGCAGGTGCTTCTGGGTAGCCCTGGGCTAGGGGTAGTAGAGTTACGGTGGGGGTGTGGAGGTATCCTGGTAACCCCTTGCAGCTGCCAAAACTACAACTAAACTTGACACATTATGACTCAAATAAATCAAGAACAAGTATTATAAGGTACCACTTCTTTTATTCAAGCTGGCGTTCAAGAATCAAAATCTTCACCAGCTTCTTCTTCTTCTCGATACATGAAAAACGTACAAGTGATCTCACAAAACCTCTTCTTGGTTGCAGAAAACCCAGTAAATCTAGTTCCATTCGCTCTGTTGCCTGAAATTACATCCCCAATTATATCCTTAGAGCTTCAGATAAACTCATAACTATTTTGACTGCCATATATTAAAAACCTCCCCATCGCAGTAAGTGACTGGTTTTGGTTTCCAATTTAGCTTAAGTTCCAAAGCTGTAACTCCCCCTTTAAAAGTAACAAAACTGAGCATTGCTCTGCTATGCTGAGCTCACCAATTTGTCCCTAACAAACAGCTCCAAAATTAAATCTTACCAGAGTGAGACATGTTAGTTCCTGTCCCATATTCTCCTGGAGTACTAAAATGGAAATATGCTCACCAAAGAATTATCCTCTCTCAAATTCACCAGTCTCTCCCTCCTGAAAGTAGCCCAAATCGCCAGAAATTCTTGACAGTAATTACGCACTTAGTCTATTTACTTCTTCTCGCTGTGAAGCCTAAATCTTGAATGAACCCTCCTAAATTTCTAACTTCTCAACTTTACAACTTCTTTCCTCCACCATACTCTTAGACACAGAGAAACATGCTACTCATTCATTGGTTAGCATGATTTAAAACTTTTCTGATTGGCTGGGACCTACCCAGGCAGCACTCATTTTGTGAACTAGGTTACTGAACTCAACTTCAACTGCACCTGCAGAATATTATTAAACAGTTTCTTAGAAATTCTCCCCAATTAGAGCAAGCCCCATCTGCATCTGCACAATGTCATTAAACAGTTCCTCAGAACTTCTCCCCCAATTAGGGCAAGTTTTGCTTCCCATCCTGTCCCATCACCTTGGTTTACAAATACCCCCACTTCCTATCCTTTGATCTAAGTCAACAACAGAATTAATTTGGAAGTGATTCACCCTTTTTGTTATAAAACTTTGGGAAACACAGGATCTCTACTTCCAGATTCTCACAACATTTAACAGTTGTTTTGGCTTACCCATCCTGTGAATCAGCCAACTTCTCATTTCACTGAGAGAGCAAAGACCTTTTAGAATTTTTGCAACACTACGCCGCTGTAGACACTTTACCAGGACAGGAGAAAAATTTTTGGCCAGATGTCCCCCCTCTCTGAAAATCAAATCGTCGCCCCTGTTCACCATGCAATTTGCAAACGCATTTTTAAAGAACTTGAGATTTTAGGTGAATGGTCTTCATGCATCATTTGTCATAGAATTCAGTAAATGATCTTTTCACAACGTTCGACCTGCCTGTCACTCATTCGTCACGGTTCACAATTTATAACCATTATAAGGAACATAAAATGAAAGTTTTCAGGCCATGGCACGAATCCGAAAATAAGAGGAATCCCTCCTTGCTGTTCAGGGAAATGCGAGGTGTCGTTCGAGCTTATTTTTATCCGTTTTACCAAATACCTTTCCAAAATTTCCAACATTTTGTCGCCCAAAGAAAGTTTAATCTTTGTTTTAACTGTTTTATTTTAAAAATAAAAGACAAAATATTGTTGTATACTATTTTTTAATATCGTCTCATTTGCATTCAGATTGTTCAACGGCGAAATGCAAAATGGGTTTCACAACAGTTCTTATGCAAAATTTCTGCTATATTCCTTCACCGTATTGCATGATACCCATGCTTCCGTTGCACCCGTATCAGGGGTATCGGGACTGCCAGGGTAAGCATGCCGACACCGCTTTATCGATTTCCAATTTTCCCGAAGGTTCCTACTGTAGTAGTATGAGGAGTACTTTACGCTGTATGGATCAATTTCAAACATGTTCTGTCATAAACGGATCTCATTTGAAGCTAACTATCAAATTTTTGGTGTTTGTACTGTGGCATATTGAAACTTTGCGCAAAACAATCAATTGCTCATTTTATACCAAAATTTCTAAATTGTTGCAAATTAAGGTAAAATAAATTAGCTATTCCTCGAAATAATAAGTTTAGCTGAAAACAAGTCATAATATGCCGATTTTTATTCACAATACCTGATTTCTGATGATTTCAAACTATGTGACGTCACAAATGGGGGAATTTCCCCCTAATCATGCCCCAAACCATGCAGTTTACACCGAACATATAGATGTGTCTAATAATATGAACGTCACAAATCTATAGTTTAGCCAGACATTTAAAGTAACCTCGAATACCACAACAACAAAAACCATGAAAATACTCCATGCGCCCACACACTGATAACTCATTTGCGAGGTTTATAACCTCAGCTCAGTAATACAAATAACCTCCTTTCCGTTGCAAATAGGTTTTGTGGGGACTGAAAGTCTTTCCATCTAGATCCGGAATACAAATTGGGTTAAGGAAATGAAAAGCGAAATTTCAACGCGCTTCGCGCGCTTTCGTCGCCGTTGCACCCCATCTCTTGACCAGGTCTACCATATACTGCATAGAATAGCTGAAATGTATATAAGTTCCGAAATTATCTCCATTTTGCATCTAGACCAACAAAAATCAACAAATAAAAAGGGAGGAGGCGAATACTGATGTGCTCAATCCCTCCTCTCAATAACACAACTTAAAGGGTTTGTCCTCTCAACCCAAACTACAATTTTTGTAGTAGTCCATACAAATTCTCTGTTGGTTCAGCTCTTTGATTGGCAGCTTGTTCAAACAATGCAGAGTACCAAAGCATATGTTACACAACATGAACTGTACTGAGAGTGTTTTGATTATACACATTGAGCTTTTCTAAACTCACCCTTAGCAGCAATAAACTGAGATTGTGTCTGGATGAGGATGAATTTAAGACAATTGTGGGAGGGGCTTAAGCAAGGAGGCAAGGAAAATTGGTAACTTGAAGACCGATCGAGTTTCTAATTATTCCCAAAAAATGCTTTCCAATATTTCTGTTAAGTCTATTTTAGTTGGTAGCATCGACAAACAGATAAATGCTGAAACCGAAGTCCGTAATCTCGGTGTATGGTTTGATAAGAATGTTTAGTTTGATACTCATGTTAGTAAAATTTGTAGTAAGGCATTTGTCCACCTGTTCAAAATTAGACAAGTCATGAGGATGCTGTCTGAGGCCCGGATGCCTGCAAGAGTTTGCTCCATGCTTTTGTATCCTACCATTTCGACTATTGTAACTCTTTATTGTTTGGGGTTCCTGACAATCTTATAACCAAATTACAAAGTTTTCAACATGACAAGACTTGTCACTCTCACTCCGAAGTTCTATCACATTTCACCAATTTTGCATGATCTCCATTGCCGGGCTACCGACTTTTTACAGAATTCACTTTAAGGTGATTCTGTTGGTTTTTAAAGCCCTTAACGGTTTAGCCCCGGTTATTTGTCCAGTCTAGTGTTAAAGATGGCTGACTCCGCTATTCACTTAATTGTTTTTCGATTTAATACCTCTTTTGGTGAATCGTCGTTCTTTCACTGTGGCTGGTCCTCGCCTTTGGAATTCTCTCCCAGCTGATCTTACATTATGTCCCTCCATTATGAAAACGTTAAGGTGCCGTCAAATTACAAACTTAGATCCTATATTATCTTAACATTTTGCAACAAAATGATGAAATGTTCACTTATTATCGTAACATTTTGCAGTTAAGTGATGAATTACAAACTTACCATATTTCAACAATTCAACATTTTGCAGAAAATTGATGAATTACCTACTTATCACAAGTAATCAATTCAACATTTTGCAAAAAATGATGAATCACAGACTTAACGGATTTCGACAATCCGACATTTTGCAGATAAGTGTTTAATTGCACATTTATCGGATCTCAACAATTAACCAATTTGCAGAAAAATCACGAATTCCACACTTACCAGATGTTAGCAAATCAACATTTTGCAGAAAACTGATGAATTACTCAGTTATTGGATCTAAGCAATTCAACATTTTGCAGAAAAATATTAAATTACACATATTAAAGATCTCACCAATTCTACATTTTGCAGAAAATTGATGAATTACACAGTTAATGGATCTTAACAATTCTAAATTTTGCAGAAAATTGATGAATTATAGACCTAACGGATTTCGACAATTCACCATTATGCAGATAAATGTTTAATTACACATTTATCGGATCTCAACAATTAACCAATTTTCAGAAAAATCACGAATCCCACACGTACCAGATGTTAGCAAATCAACATTTTGCAGAATACTGATGAATTACTCAGTTATTGAATCTAAGCAATTCAACATTTTGCAGAAAAATATTAAATTACACATTTAAAATATCTCACCAATTCTACATTTTGCAGAAAGTTGATGAATTATCGGATCTTAACAATTTAACAATTCGCAGAAAAATGACTAATTACGAACCTGCTTAAGATTCTATTTCCACATTTTAAAGAGGTAGAATAAAGTGTGCTGTCATTGAAACTTATCAATTACACGTTTTCATACCAAAACATTTTTGTGTATCTGTGTGTTAGGGGCAATCCGACCTCTTGAGGCGGGGGGGGGGGGGCGTAAAACTTGCAAAGAGCCCATTTGGGGTTGTGGCAATCCCCTCTTGTAATGCTACTGGTTTGATATGTGTAAAAGGTGTAGTAGCATATCAGACTCTACAATTAAATCACTTTCTTTAAATTCTCTGCTATCTTCTCAAAAGGACCCCTATAATTACTTGTTTTCGTTGTTATTGGGACGTTAATGTCAGCAAGGTCTAAACAGACTAAAAATTCAACACAACAGCTACAAATCTAAAGTTTGTTATAGTTTTCACTTAAAGGCTGTACTAATCCTGGCTTGGTTTAAGACAAAAACAACAACTGGCATTTAATTATCCTTTTTGAAGCAGGATTCCTGAACCTACTTGTACCCCATTAATTCTTTAAGGCCGAACCATCGAGCAAAATTTCGTTTACAAAGTGCAGTCAACGATTATCACCTCATTTAATTCGGACTAGTTTAAAGGAATAACTAAAAGATAACAACCTTTAAACACGTAAAGCGTACAGGTATGAAGCTGTTTCCGACAGAAGGGTGGAGAGGGAAGCTGAAAGGTATTCTTCGGACAACATTTATTGCCACGGGTCTAAAGAAAGAGGGGCGTCGATTTGATCCTCAAAGGTGGGGGAGGGGGGAATCTGGCCTACATTTTTCTCCTTCCCTGGTAAGGTATCAACATGTTCGTAGCTAGACATTTTTACGAAAAGGGGGATGGGCAAACATCCAAATTTTACGATTTTTTAAGTGTGAACACCACTGTACTAGGGACGTACTTTATGACGCGCGAAGCGCGCTGAAATTTTTATTCTTTTTCCAATATATAAAAATATGGAGCTTGCGTTGCAGAAAAGTTCGTCGGAGAGCCTCATTCCGTAGGCTTTGGATAACATTATGTAGCAACAACGATCTTTGGTCGCCCCTCAATCTCAGATTTGCCAACAGGAAATACAAATTCTTCAGTAATCCCCCAAATTAATTTTTCATGTCAAGGGCTTATATTGGGGAAAATTTATGAAAAGCACTGTAGTTACCTTTGTTAGTTGATGATCTGGTGTCACATATAGCAAATTTCCGGTTTCTTAACTTCAAGAGCTCGGAAAATTTGACCAAACTGAAGGTATGAGTGAGCCATTCTGCTTAGGAATTGCGATTTGCGGCATGCGAAGTGCCTGGAAAATTTTGCCTTTTTGAAACAAATAATAACGAATAAGAAGTTTTTATTGGAGAGATTTTGGAGTTTCGTAATTTCATGAGTTGTCAAACCACACAGTAGACTGGTTTCACAAATAGCAAGTTTCCGAATTCTTCATTTTTCAGAGCCACCTGCCTCCTGTAGCTACGCCACTGGGTGTCTAAGAGAGAGGGGGGGGGGGGGCAAATGCAAAATGGTTGTAAATGTTTCAATATTTTCTGTTACTGGGAAACTCCAAGCAGGCAGCACGACTATCTAAGAGGAGCGCCACCATTAGTTGGCGCGGAGGGTACAAGAAAATTTTTGACTTCACAAACCCTTCAGATGGTCGGAAACGGCACCTCTCGAGTGAGAATAATATGAAAAATAGTGCAAATATGAAATGACTACATACATCTAAATAGAGATGTCACATTTTGAAACTAGCACTTACAATTTTTACTTAGAGTAAAAGTGATTATTCACTGTAAAATCCGGGACGTCATATGACATTATTTACTGTAAAATTTATATTTTTAAATTATTGTTAAAATCCCTTAGTCGAAATGTTGTGGCGGAAGTATGCTTTCGCACTATTTAAGATTGAATACCCCTTAATATTTCCTTTTTGAAAAAATGTAAAAATAAATTATTGTTATTTCCCTATAAATATTACCTAATAATATATTTCACTACATTACATTTGGGGACAATCAAATATTATTAATTTTTTCAAAAAAGAAAGGGGATACTCCCTCTCGCTACCATGGGCGTCGATTTGTGGGGAACAGGGGGACATGTCCCCCCACTTTTTTGAGTGGAGGGGACACTAACGTTAAAGTCCCCCTCCCCCCGCTTCTTTTGTAACCTGAAACTTAAAAGTTAGATACAACCCAAAAATATATACATGTAGGTTATGAAAGGTGTGCTCTGCCGATTACGATCGATTCTCTGTATCAATAATTCCACATGTTTACTTTACAAATCCCCAAAATTTTCGGGCGCTTGCAGTCTCATTGATGTTCCTTTTTCACTTGCATATCAAACATACATTATTCATCGATCTCAATGGTTATGTCGATTGATTGTGTGCATAGGGCAGCAGATGTGGTTATGAAGGAGCACGACATTTAGGAATTTGAAGAAGAGGAATCGTCCACTTCTATGTTTTAATGAAATCTGTAACCTTTAGTGAATAACCAGCCTGGCAGGCTGAAATTGGCAAACACATTTTAGGGAAACTGAAAATGCCTCGGTGCACAGTCTGCATGCAACTTTTTCAAAAAATAAATGATTTCTAATGCAAATTAATTTCGACACGCGCACATCACACATTCGTATAACGATTCGACCATTTCGTATTTAGATCATTATCAGAGAAGAAAAATCACACTGATGTTTGCTATATTAGAGAAGTCAATCTGGAATTAGAGGTACACCTCCATCCTCTGTCTGTAGATAGTGTATGATGAGGTGTCGTTCGAAAGGACATATTTTAATTTTTTTTGTATCAGCAATCTTACACCGGTAGGCCTATGCAACGGTGTCTCAGTAGCACCAGTGGGTACCACCCCCTCCCCCATCGATCTGTGATTTTCCCGCAGTAGACTGAAGTGTGCTTTTCATCAGTTCATGGATTTATCTAACCTTCTTTTAAAAATTTTTCTTTACTATTAAACTTTTGCAAAAATCCTTCGCAAATTATCACAATTTTCGTTGTGATTCTATTCACTTATAGTACACCCGGTAAATTCACATCGACTGTATGGTCCGTTGAAGTAATTACACACAATCAAGATCATGTTTTTAAGACTTTGGAGTTTCCTAGTAACTCAAAATATTGAAATATTTAGCACCATTTTGCATTTGGACCCCTTCTCTCAGGCACCCAGTGGCTTAGCCAGCGGCGGCGCCAGAATGTCAAATTGAGGGGGGGGGGGCTGTGGGCAAAGGAAAATGCCGGGGAGCAAAGATTTTCGCGCCCAGGGCGAAACCGAGCGCAAAGCGCGAGGTCTTGCGGGTGGGGTCCAGGGGCCCGCCTTAGGACCCCTGGTAGGGTCCAGTGGCAAAGTCCCGGTGGGGCCCAGGGGGCAAAGCCCCCGGAAGCTCTGGGGTTGTACCATATTTCTGGGTGAAAAATTATGTCCCACGAGAGGTATATTATTTGATTTTTCGGTTGATCTAACTCCAAGGTTAACAACTTTTTTTTTCTTTGAGAGTATCATTATATTTGCGCGGTGCCACCGAGTACCACTATAGTAGTCAGTGGCTAAACCAGACTTTTTAATTTGGGTGGGGTGCTGTGGATGGGCAAAGAGTTGAAATAGTGTTAAGCTGTAATGACACCATCTAAGCAGAACGCAATCATCAGTTGGCGTGCAGCCTACATAAATAATTTATGGATGTATGAGGGAGAATAAGAAACAATAGAAAAATAAAAGAAGCACGCTATGTACCAAACCGCGAACTGCCAAGACAAGGCAACTGTATATCATAAGTGATATGCGTACCACATGTAGATTGGAAACACCTTACCCTAACCCGGAAGGATGATGTAGGCCTACTTCAAGAGCATGTAATTAGAAAAATTTTCGTCAGTATCAATTGCACGTTCACCCAGGAGCCAGTGCACTCCCACCCCCAACACACACACTCATAGGCCACATGCACTTCCATTCCATCAGTTTTACTTGGGGGAGCAACTGGGGGCAAGGAAAGAATTTGATGGGGAAATGCCCCCTCACCCCCCCCCCCCGTAGCGCCGCCAATGGGCGTAGCTACAGGGGGGAAGGCGGCTCTGAAAAATGAAGAATTCGGAAATTTGCCATTTGTGAAACCAGTCTACTGTGTGGATTGACAACTCATGAAATTACGAAACTCCCAATTATCCCCAATAAAAGCTCCTTATTCGTTATTATTTGTTTCAAAAAGGCAAAATTTCCCAGGCGCTTCGCGTGCCGCAAATTGCAATTCCCAAGCAGAAGGGCTCACTCATACCTTCAGTTTGGTAAACTTTTCCGAGCTCTTGAAGTGACAAAATCGGAAATTTGCTATATGTGACACCATGCAGATCAGTGGCGTAGCTACGGAGGGGGCTGGGGGCTCTATCCCCCCCACTGAATCGTCTATCTCCCCCCCCCCCCAGCAGCCCCCACTGGCGACCTGGGGAAAAAATATATTCACGCTGGCCGATGATAATATTCAATCCGAGCTACCTGGCTACTATGACATAGGTACACTTGCGATAGATCCACTCTGAATGTCGGAATAAATTCAGGCAGACTGTGACAACTCGTCGGGTTTCTGGATGGATAATTTCCTAGCAGATTTGGAGTGGCTGAAATTGGCTACGGTACCTTGGTGTGGATTAAAGTGTGCTCCTAGCATCTAGCCTGTTTCTATCTCCTGTAGGGATTTTTTTCAATTCCTGGGGATGCACAAATTTGTTCCAAAATCATACCTAGTGCGGTGGGTAGGATATTTGAGTCAAATTAGGTTGGAAGGAATTTGCACTTTGCACGGCCATTGCTGCCACTCATAGGCCAGTGCAACAACCAAACCCAAGTTGGGTCAATGCAGTCTCAAGGGTCGCAACCTTACCACTATTACCTCATAGGACATCACTTAGTCCTTGGGAGGAGTGGACAAACCCAGTGGCGCACGAGACGGGGGCAAGGGGAAGACTACCCCAAATTTCCGCAAAATCTAAATTCGGGCAGGAATTTGGGAAAACTTCGGGCAGCAATTTGGAAAAAAATCGGACAGCGCTTTAATTTTGGAAAAAAGGGATGCTTTTTCAGAAAATTCCTAAATGTGTCCGAAATCTTAGATTGCCCGAAAAAAGGAAAGAAACGTCATATAGTCGCTTTCATATAGTCGTTTTCATGGAAACCCAAGTCGAGATTCCAAAAAATCGCTACACCTTCGGGCAGTGCAAAAAGCTTTTATTAGTGACTTTTACTTCACTTATAATCACAACACAATGCCCGAAATTGTCGAATACCCAAATTCTTTCAAGCAAATTCCCGAAAATGGAAAAGTACCATAAGTAAGGGTAACATAGTTACGAAAACTCAAACATATCAAAAAATCATGGCGCATTTGGGAAGCCTGTGGCTTAAAGGAAACAATCGTTCTTGAGCATGTTTTTAAATGTTGTGCAACACAATACGGTACTCGAAATGGCCGATTATTTTAATAGCTTCAAATCTTTACCGCAAAACAAAAAAAGCTATTTTTAAAGTGACATTTTCATGGAAATTAACAAAGATCTGCGACACATTTGGGTAGAGTGTGAAAGAAAGTTTTCACCATCCCCACTTCATACTGTAGTCTTGCAAAAATTGCCCGAAAGGGTCAAATATATGGGCACAGGTTAAAAAAGATGCTGAGACGTTTTCAAATGCCAAATTAATTCAACGCACGGACAGAAGGGTGTTTAGGTGCAGTGCCCAAAAGTTTGCCATCTATCCTGCTCTAGAGTCGAATAGGGGCAATGGTTATGAAAATCGGGTAATTTGTTTTTCGATACTTTAATGACGCAGTGTGATAATGTCTTCCCATACGTCTGCTTGAAAATTCTTTAAACACACCTTGTAATGTTACATTTTTCAAAAGTAAAATCATATAAAGTCGGAATTTCTTGCAGTCACACAATTTTATCAATATATATTAAATTAGCCAAGAGACGTAATAGAGTAAAATTCATTAGTATGTTTTCAATTCAATTTTATGGTTTCCCCAGAAAATATGCGGGACCATTTCATCGATTGGTAGTGATACATTTTATCTGGTAATTTTCTGATTAAATAGCGAATGCTTAGATCTCCCCCTATAAGCCTGGGAAATGTCATTTTCGACTGTCTCAGGGGTACGATTTTTCAAAATTTTCTGTTCGCTCCGCGCCAACTAATGGTGGCGCTCCGGGTAGATAGTCTTCCCAGCAGAATTTTAGTTTCAAGTGGACATTATTTTCAAACGTAACCTCGAAGTAGCGACTGCTTAGACCCAATATAAGTATAGGAAATGCCATTTTTGACTGTCTGAGGGGTCAGATTTTTCAAAATTTCCTGTACGTTTCGCCCCAACTTATGGTGGTGCTCCACTTAGACCGCTTCATTACAGAATTTAAGTTCCAAGTGAACATTTTGTGCAAAAGAAAACTTACAATAACAACTGCTTAGACCCCCTATAAGCCTTGGAAATGCCATTTTCAACTGTCTGAGGGGACGGATATTTCAAAATTTTCTGTACGCTTCGCGCAAACCAATGGTGGCGCTCCGCTTAGTCTTTCCGGCTGAATTTTAGTTTGGAGTGAACGTTTATCTGCAATTGAAACTTATAATAGCGACTGCTTGGATCCCCTCTATAAGCCTTGGAAACGTCATTTTCGACTGTCTGAGAGGTATGAATTTTCAAATTTTCTGGACGCTCCGCGAAAAACCAGTGGTGGCGCTCAGTTTTGACTGTCTTACGGGCAGAATTACACTTTTCGGGCAAAAATCTCCTGTCCCCATACTGAAATGCTCCCCTACGCCTATGGAAATACCTTACTCATGCGTGCACTGGAACAGCTGCTTGCAATATACAGCAGGATTTTGGATTTGCGATCCTAGGATACATAGTCCAGTGGAGTAATGAACTGAGCTAATCAGTATCTCAAAAGTGTGTTTGAAACTGAGAAAAATCACAAATTTTTCTCACCAGAATTAAAGACATTTAAACCTGGCAAATGCTATTCCCAGCCATCTGGGAGGTGTTAAAATCTAAAATTTTCTTTGTACGCTCCGCGCCAACTGATGGCGGCGCTACGCTTAGATAGTAAACTCCAGACTTCCCCCTACAAAAGTATCCCGCCTCCCCATAGCCTCCCCACGAAAAAAACCTAGCTACGCTACTGCACCAGATCATCAACTGACAAACGGTAACTACAGTGCTTTTCATAAGTTTCATAAATGTTCTTTCATTAAAATTCCAATTTTCCCCAATTCAAGCCCTTGACATGAAAAATTAATTTGGGGGATTACTGAAGAATTTGCATTTCCTATTGGCAAATCTGGGATTGAGCGGCGACCAAAGATCGTTGTTGCTACAACATGGTATCCAAAGCCTACGAAGTGAGGCTCTCCGACGAACTTTTCTGCAACGCAAGCTTTTATTTTCATATATTGGAAAAAGGGCAAAAACGTCCTAGTACAGTGGTGTTCACACTTAAAAAATCGTAAAATATGGATGCTTGCCCATCCTCCTTCCCGCAAAAATGTCTAGCTACGAACATGTTGATACCTTACCAGGAAAGGAGAAAAATGTAGGCCAGATGTCCCCCCCCCCCCCCACCTTGGAAATCAAATTGACGCCCCTGCTCTCTACCCCTCTTTCTTTAGACCGGTGGCAATAACGGTTGTCCGAAGAAAATCTTTCAGCTTCCCTCTCCACCCTTCAGTCGAAAACAGCTTCATACCTGTACGCTTTACGTGTTTAAAGGTTGTTATCTTTTAGTTCTTCCTTGAAACTAGTCCGAATTGAAGGTAAAGAGCAGTCCCTCCAAACTTATTTTGAAGAAAAAGCTAAATAGCACAATTTTCGTCTTATTTCTCTTCAAAGCATCTTTCATTACATTTTATGATTTAACTATTGCATATTCAAGGTAAACCAAGCAGTTATTTCCAGTAAATTTCACATTTGAAGAGAAAAAACATTGTCACGTGACCATCAACAGCCAATCATGAAACTGGACAGTCTCCTACACTACTTCATTTTGGGATGACTGCTCCTGCCCTTTAAATGAGATGATAAATCGTTGACTGCACTTTGTAAACGAAATTTTGCTCGATGGTTCGGCCTTAAAGAATTAATGGGGTACAAGTAGGTTCAGGAATCCTGCTTCAAAAAGGATAATTAAATGCCAGTTGTTGTTTTTGTCTTAAACCAAGCCCGGATTAGTACAGCCTTTAAGTGAAAACTATAACAAACTTTAGATTTGTAGCTGTTGTGTTGAATTTTTAGTCTGTTTAGACCTTGCTGACATTAACGTCCCAATAACAACGAAAACAAGTAATTATAGGGGTCCTTTTGAGAAGATAGCAGAGAATTTAAAGAAAGTGATTTAATTGTAGAGTCTGATATGCTACTACACCTTTTACACATATCAAACCAGTAGCATTACAAGAGGGGATTGCCATAACCCCAAATGGGCTCTTTGCAAGTTTTACGCCCCCCCCCCCGTCTCAAGAGGTCGGATTGCCCCAAACACACAGATACACAAAAATGTTTTGGTATGAAAACGTGTAATTGATAAGTTTCAATGACAGCACACTTTATACTACCTCTTTAAAATGTGGAAATAGAATCTTAAGCAGGTTCGTAATTAGTCATTTTTCTGCGTTTTTCTGCGAATTGTTAAATTGTTAAGATCCGATAATTCATCAACTTTCTGCAAAATGTAGAATTGGTGAGATATTTTAAGTGTGTAATTTAATAGTTTTCTGCAAAATGTTGAATTGCTTAGATTCAATAACTGAGTAATTCATCAGTATTCTGCAAAATGTTGATTTGCTAACATCTGGTACGTGTGGAATTCGTGATTTTTCTGCAAATTGGTTAATTGTTGAGATCCGATAAATGTGTAATTAAACATTTATCTGCATAATGGTGAATTGTCGAAATCCGTAAAGTCTGTAATTCATCAATTTTCTGCAAAATTTAGAATTGTTAAGATCCATTAACTGTGTAATTCATCAATTTTCTGCAAAATGTAGAATTGGTGAGATCTTTAATATGTGTAATTTAATATTTTTCTGCAAAATGTTGAATTGCTTAGATCCAATAACTGAGTAATTCATCAGTTTTCTGCAAAATGTTGATTTGCTAACATCTGGTAAGTGTGGAATTCGTGATTTTTCTGCAAATTGGTTAATTGTCGAGATCCGATAAATGTGCAATTAAACACTTATCTGCAAAATGGCGAATTGTCGAAATCCGTTAAGTCTGTGATTCATCATTTTTCTGCAAAATGTTGAATTGATTACTTGTGATAAGTAGTTAATTCATCAATTTTCTGCAAAATGTTGAAATGTTGAAAAATGGTAAGCTTGTAGTTCATCATTTATATCCAAATTGTTAAGATAATAAGTGAACATTTCATCATTTTGTTGCAAAATACTAAGATAATATAGGGACTATGTTTGCAATTTGACGGCACCTTAACGTTTCCATACTCCATCGACATTTTCAAAGGTAAACTTAGGACTCACCTTTTTGAGCAAGCTTTTAATGTGTAGTTCTCTTTTACTTTTGTGTTTTATTTTTTTTTTTTCTGTTTCTTTGGTTTGTTTTATTTTTTATTGTATAGCGCAACAGATTAAATTTTTATAGTTGTGGCGCTTTATAAATTATAATAAATAATAATAATAATAATTAATAACCTTTACCCGAATATTTTACCATTTCGGGTCGCATTTTTTTTTTGCAAGACTATAGTATGAAGTGGGGATGAGGAAAACTTTTTTCACAAGCTATGTCATGATCTGAATGTGTCGCAAATCTTTGTTATCGTTTATATTTTCCATGAAAATCAATACTTTAAACATAGCGTTTTCTGTTTTCCTGGCAGCTTAGATTTGAAAGTATTAAACAGTTAAAACGGTCATAAAAGATTTAAAAACAAGCTAAAGAATGATTGTTTCTTTTAAGCCCCAAGCATTCAAAATGAATCGCAATTTTTGTCTCTCCAAGGCTTTTGATTTACATATAGGCCTATGTTACCTTGAAGATGATACTTTTCTATTTTCGGGCAAATGCTGAAAGAATGTGGATATTCGACCATCTCGGGCATTGTTTTGTGAAAAACGACTCACGAATAACAGTTTTTTCGCGCTGCCCGAATGTGTACCGAATTTTTGGATCCTTGATTTTACCGCGACTATGGTTATGACTATATCCTTTTTTCGGGCACATCTTTAAAAGATTTTGAGCACATTTAGGAATTTTCCGAAAAACCATGCATTTCTTTTAAACTTTGTGGCTATCCGAATTTTTCCTGTCCGAATTTTAGATTTTGCGGAAATTTGGATCAAGCTCACTCACCCCGTCCCGACCACGACCCTTCCCGTCAGTGGCATAGCTAGGATTTTTTCCAGGGGGGCAAAGGTATGAAATTTCCCCCAAATTTTCCCGGTCAATGTGTATGTATTTCATATAAAAATGCAAATTTAAAAGTATAACAACATTACCATGTCATTATGTAATATTAACTGTATTTTTAATCTTTAAGTATAACATAGAGCGATTGGAAATAACAACTCTTAGTATATTATTTTGGTCAACAATATCTGGTTTATTTGTATGTACTAACGCAGTGGCGTACCAAGAATTTCTCTGAAGGGGGGGGGGGGGGGCATGCAGTATGGTCTAAGGGGAGGGTTGTCCGGAAATTTTTTGACGTTTTCAACGAGCCTAGATGCAAAATGGTGCAAGATTTTCGACTTTGACAGGAACAGTGTAAAAAGTTGAATCGTGGTGGTTCATGAGGATAAAACTGAAACTTTTATGTCTTTACATGCATTCTTATGCCATTTATGCTACCTTACTAAGTAAAATTTGTCATTAAATTTGCACACTTTTAGGAGTCAAAATAAAAGAGCATTGATCGGTATAAGATTTGTGGTATTCCGGCCACAAAACGTTATTTTGTCATAAAGATTATCTAAGCGGAGCGCCACCATTATTTTGCGCCGAGCTTAGAGAAAATTTCGAAAAATCAGACCCCTCAGATGGCCGGAAATAGCATTTTCCATACTTATACGAAGAATCTACCCAGTCGCTACCTTCAAAATATGTTCGCAAACTGCAAAGTGATCAGAGAGTAGGCCTATAAGGGGTAATTTGATCCAAAAATGTAATTTTGCCCAAAAAATTGAGCGAAACGCCACCATTGTTTGGCGTGGAGGGTAAAAAAAATTGAAAAATCAGACCCCTCAGATGGTCAAAAATAGCGTATTCATGCTTGTAAAGAGAATCTAAACATGTAGTCTTTATTTTTATCGATGCCACCAGTGGGGAACAAAGTCTACCTTTTAAAGTAAAAATTGGAATTTGACAGAATTTGCCTATTTGTAGGAATTAAAATATTGGCATCACTGAGGGACGTACTTGCAGAGACAATCCTTCTCCTTTGAAAATTTTTGAAAAATTGGGTGTTCTTATATGCAACCTTGTGCCACAAGTGCTATCTTTTGAAGTAAAATCTGTGTTACTAAAGTTTAACTACTTATTTTTAAGAACAAAGAAAAAGGGCATCTGTGAGGGGGCATGGCCCAATGGTCCCGCCTTCGTAGGCCACCAAAAGGAGGCCTAATAGTGGCTCGATCACACAGGATATCCTGTTAGAACAGAAGTCTGTTAAGTGAAGAAGGCTATAAGGTACTCATGGACCCGTTTATGGTTACGCCCCAAGTGAGCAGAAAGCTTTTTTCCCGAACTAGCCTGTAAGCCTCCAAGGATAAGGCTAAGTAACAAAATCTAAGTATGCCAATGGATCCTGTTCATTCTAATTTCTGGACTAACTTTTAAGTTAATCGTTGGCCATGGATTGTTTCACTGAGTTCCATCCATCGTTGTGTACACAGAGTAAAATCGGTATAGCTACAACTATTTTGCGGGACAATATAATGAACTCGGGGGGGGGGGGGGGGTCTACGTTAGTGACTTGTCAGTTTTCAAATTCTTTTACTGAATTCCCAAAGTGTACAACCCAGAGACTGTGTACAAGGGGATAAGTTCGGGTTTACAGCCTTCCAGTGTTAGTTGTACTGTATCAGCTGTTGTTAAATTCCTGAATAAAAGCTTCATGTGCACTGAAATGCACTGATCATGAAAACCGCGCGTATACAAGAGAACCTTCAATCTGCTACGCGGCGAGGCCTGTGGAACGCGAGTAGCGCCGGTTCATGCAACACTGACGATATCTCAAATCTGGGTTAATTTGTTGCATGAAAATACGAATTATGTATGAGAAATGTCTCAGAATTTTTATTTTAACAAAAATTTCTCAAAATTTTTTGTTAGAGTTAGAAAATTCATCAAATTTCCCCAAAATATTTTCCGGGGGGGGGGGAACTTGCCCCCGTCTGCCCCCTCAGTAGCTACGCCACTGCTTCCCGTTCCTCTTTTGTAAAATCCATGCTATATCATATGAGCCGGGCTCGAGCCTGAACATCAATCCAAAACCACAGTTCTTCACGTCCCAAACAAAGTCTATTATCAGATTAAAAGTAACAAATAGGTTGAGTCATTATTGCCACTTCTTTCGGAATTTCGGGGAAAGAGAATGGAAGAATGACAGCAATGTGGGTGAATTTTTCCTCAAAAATCTTTTTTCCCCACTGGATAATGGAAATTATATTTTTACATAGCTTAATTTTTTTTTTTTTCAATATTCAAAAAGGTTGATATCTCTGTGAAATATTAGGAAATTTCTTTCCTTGTAATTTGAAACATTTCAAAGCTTGTTTGCTCACAGTTGTGGGAACAATTACGAAGATTGTAGGATGACCACATCAGATATGCATGATTCACCGGCCCATATTATTGCACGCGAAACATAGAGATCAGACAGTAAACACATCAATTGAGACAGTCGTCGAGGAAGGGCGTGCTGTAGTGCGTTGTTTACTGTCATTACAATGGTTATCTAGTGTGATACGTTGAAATGTTACTCGAGAATTCGACCTTATTGGTCGGAGTTTTCTTTATTCTTGTATGTTCAGCATATTCAAAGGATTTCGTGGAGTCGGCCTGTCGACACAGCCCAACAACGAAGGTACGTTACCGTGGCCCAGCATTTAAAAACAACAATGTAGAACGTTAGCTAGCCTAAATGTGTTAATGATGGTGTAGCCAAGGTCAGTACTATTACTAACGTTAGTACTGTTAAACATAAACAGCAACAGGCTGACAGTGTAGCCATTTAGGCTTAAGGCCTAGTCTCTGTCAATCCTGGTTAAGCGCAAGTACAATAGCGCAATGATGGTCTTTGGTAACATCGTAGTCTAAGTCCAATCCTTTGATTTATTCAACCAAACTAAGGCCTAATCAGGCCTAGGCCTAAGCCCAGTTCACACTACACTACAGCAATATCGGAGCGGATTACGTTGTGATTATTGTGAGTTTCACTTAAAGTCGCCTCCATATTTAGATAAAAAAAGACAAAAAATTTGCCAACCTGTGTAAATATGGGACTTTTATCACAGAACAACCAAAATCTGAGTTAGGCCTAGGCCTATACTCCTTATTCTGTGACATCAAATACGTGGACAGCTTTTATATCAGACACGCATAGGCTAGTCCAATATCAAAGCTACTTGTCACTGTGGTGTCACGAAAAGAAATAGTTTGCATTTCATTTCCATTGTCCTCTCATACTGATCATATATTTACACAAGATGGCAAATTTTTGGTTCTTTCCGACAGTTGGATGGAGGAGATTTTAACTGACAAAAATTGGATAGTAATCCTTTCCAATATTGGTGCAGTGGGACCTGGGCTTTAGCCTATGCTGTAGTTACATCTAGGCCCTAGGCCATAATTATAGTGTGGCAAAAGAACTTTGACAGCCTTTTTTTCTTCTCTATGTTATAGTTCAGAACTGGTGTGTTTGTGGAGTCAGCTCATTCTGTTCACAAACGAAGCAACTCCCAACCACTTCGAATCCATGTGGAATTTAGCCAAGAGGTGGATGAACTCCCACCAGAGCACCTTCATCTGGTCAAGGTAAGTACTTTTTGGATCATGTCTAGCACTTATCTTAAGGCCCTTTCACACTATTACGGGCAGGCTACACGTGCTTGTTGAGGGCACGGAATTTGTTGCACGCAGGTAAATTTCTGAGGACAGGCCAAGGTTTGGGTCAATTTTGCGTGGAACTTGCATGCTGGATGCGTGATACATGCGAGGATCTTGCGTGTTCTCCATGTGACATGCGTGCCACACGCGTGAGAGTTCCATTTTAGCTCAGGGACACATACGGGCATTGCGGGTTACCAGCGTGCAGGTTACATGTCACCTGCGTGGGAGTTGCCTGCAATGCGCGAGGTCTATGCGTGCCAATGGCAGGAATATGTATGGCAGAGGTAGTCGCTGAATGCCAGCAACTTGCCCGCAGCAAGCCCTCAGATTACCAGCAGGGAGGCAGTAACTTGCCCGCAACATGCCCTCACTTTCCTTGTATACCTCCCTCCATACCCCCAGAAATGACGGGCTACACGCAGATTGCCAGTGCCAACACTGTTCATTTCCAGCAAAACGCACTCTCCGTGCCCGCATCTGACACGCGCTTCGGCGAAATTGTCACAGCTCCACGGCCATCCTACTTTCTTCAAGTGGGTTAACTGCTTGTGACTTGCGGTCGCTACGGGCCCCCTGTTGGTGTTCTGTGGGAACCTCTGCGGGCAAACTCACGCAATTTACCCAGAGCAAATTTTGAGCATGTTCAAAACTTGGCTGCGGGCAGCTCGGACTTGCGTGCGCACCTGGGGGGGAAGATCCGGCCGAGACACTGTCAGGTCCGTGCTAAATGCGGGGACCTGCAGGCAGCAAAAATTGTTACCCGCAACTTGCACGCAGTGCTTGCCCGGAATAGTGTGACAGGGCCTTTAGGATAACACTGTGTAGTGGAGGCTGTGCGGTCTTGCATCTGTGTGGATTTTTTGTACGCAACAAATATTTAGAAATTTTTATTCAACAGTAATTAATACAAATTTAATGTTTCTTCCAACCTGAAGAGCCTCTTTAATGTTTTTAAATATTCTGGTAAACAATCAGTTAAGAAGGAAAAATGAGGTGGTGGAACAAAAGGGATATTCTCTGTCAAACTCTGATTGCCCTTTTAAATGGGGTGACTGAGTCAATCTACATGAATGGTTGGTGTTGAAAGGTATTGCCAGATGACAAAGCTTTACATACAGGTAAGCATATTAGGTCAAGTTTCACATGTGTCCAAAAATTTTTCAGAAGGTTTTAAATTTAAATATCACATCCAAAAGTGTTGGAAAAAGTTTAAGTTAAAACATTAAGTGTTTCTTCCAAGAGGGAGAGGGTAAAGGGGGATTTGTCTCCCTTTTTCCAGATCAGAAGGTGGTTAAATTCTCCTTTGCCTCCTCTTTTCATTTCCATATAAATACATTAAAAAATGACAGTCTCTGGGTTTTTAACTTATAAAGAAGAGGACGTTTTTGCAGCAATGATAAGGCCCTTGCAAACAAGATATTGGCTACGACAAAAAAAATTGCTGAAATAAAAAGGTCTGACTTTGGCAAAAAAACACTTTACATCAGCATAAGTATTATTAGGTAACTTATCGATGCAAACAACAGTAAAAGTCATGCAATTATAAGTGTATGGGCAAGTTAACGATAATTGTTTACACACTTGGTATGGCACTGTACTGTACGTAAACATAATTTGTTTCAGAAGTTCTGGAATTCCATTCATAAAACCAACACAGTCGCTTCGAGAATTTTTCCCCATATAAGTATGTATCAAAAAGTTAAAATGGCTGGTTCTTTAATCTAAAGGTCATTCTCTGCCATGCCACGTTCATGTGACATGTGCAGCACTGCTGTACTGTGTGCAGTAATCACTTCTTGACAGTGGTGAGTTATGTACATTCCATAAATACCTATTGTAGTTAACTTTTTCAATCAAGAATTCCTTTTAAAACTTGAAAAAATGCAGCTATGTTTTGTTTGTAAAGAAATAATACTGAATACATTTGCTCAAATTTCTAACACAGATGAAATTTTATCATAAAACGGCTTCTCTGCAAATCATTACTCAAAGCTTAGGCCTAATTTCGAGCTGTGTATTGTGCAACTTTTGTACTGTTACGCTCCCGTACAATGTCACAGAATTTATGGCCCTGGCAAAATTTTTGCCGATGTTGAATTGATTCGGTCTCCTGTAGCATTGGGATCAATTCTAGTAGACAAATAACCAATGAACATATTAATTTTGTTTGGCCTTAACTGAATTATAATGTTCTAGAGGGTTATCAACTAGCACTGACACTTGCAAGAGATAAAAACCCCAATAACACTGAATATGTACTGTGGATGCCCCGATGCTATATGGACACCGGTGAAAATGGTGTCCGTGATCATTCACTGATGATAAAAATTTCCATTTGGCTCAATTCCTCCCCACATTTAGTTTTACCTCTTGGTTACTACACAGCTCCTATGAAACTAGTAGTTGACTTGATCAGATCAGACTTAGTCCATTAAAAATGAAATATGCCTTCCCGATGCTACACAATTCTCCCGATGCTAGATTGCGGACACTGCAGCATCTTTGCTGAAATTACAAAATTGTGTGTTGCAGCTATTCAACAAATCATGTTTCATTGGAATCTTCTTGCTAGCTACTTCCTAGGACGTGCCCATTTCTCTCAGTATCAGTTCTTTTCTTGCAAAGAGACATGTGTGATGTTATCAAAACTCCCGATGCTACAATGGACACCACAATAAAAGTTAATGATATTTTCCTGTGAAAATTTTGAATGCAGTATTATTTGGGCAGAAATGCCTGTGAAGTTAATTCTTGACCACTGTCATAATATTTTGAACACAGATTAGCAAGAATAGAACACCATGTGTGTTCAAGGTAGACTGTACAAGCTGATACTAGTACTGTGGACACCACATGCAGCATCGGGATAAAAATTTTCATTCTTCCATAATTTTGAAAAATACATTGTTCCTGTTTTGTTTACTGTTTCCAGGGCATGGGTACTGTAGGTTGATACTGTACTAATGGATAAGATAGTAATTTCTGGTGTTCCATTCCCTAATTGCTGAACAATCCCCACATTAAAAACATCAATATTTAATGTCACAAAATGTGCCCCCAAAAAAGGGTTAAAAACCTTAAACAATGGCTCATAAAAGAAAAAATCGTAGGAAATATAAACTTTATTTAACTTGCAGATGATAGTTCCACCAAAGAGCTACTCAAAAAAAAAAACTTTTGAAAAAAAACTGCTGACATATATAAAATTATTTTTTAATTGTGCCATTAAGGATACTGCCAATAAAAATCATTGTGTTCGTTGTAAGCAAACATTTGCACCAGGTATATTGTAGAATGCGTTAATAGCAAGGAAACATGTCTGTTTGTCATGTAGCTACAGTACTGTATGTAGCTATGAAAACTAATGCAGTAATGTTTTGTAGTCTTCTGGTACTCCATGGATCTGAAAATTACAAGTTTAAGCCACAATTAGTTTTGTTTTCACAACTTTTGTGACAATATTGCTGCACCATACTGTACAGGTAACTGTTACTGTACCAGTCACCATGTCAAACGTGATCGGTCACTGTGAATAGGATGCCTTCCTGTCTTACATATTAAAAATGTATGTACCTGGAGAAACGTTTAAACAATCATTCAACTGCAATTAAAACAATAGGCCTAACTACTGTAACATTTTTTCTTACTTAAAACTTACAGTAGATCAAGCAATGTCTCCTTACAGTTAGTACAATCTGTGAAAATGCTCACTGCAGAAAAAAGATAACAGTTCTGGAACAAAAGGTTTATTTTCTCTGTCAAATTAAAATTTTTTGTAAAGATTACTTCAAACTTAAATTTCTGTCACCTCACATTTTTCACAGGGTAACATTTTTGATTCCTTGCCGTAGGCAGGCAAGGAATCTATGCGATGGTGATGTCGTGTGTATATGTGTGTGTGTGTGCGTATGTGATGCTTTGGGTGGTAAACACGATATCTCAAGAAGGGTAACTCCGAGGGATCTCATACTATCCCTATTGTTTCTGGTGGACGTCAAAGGTCATTTGGGGTCACGAGAGGACAAAAGGTCAAAACTTCATAGACACGATATCTCAAGAACGGTACATGTGACTATGCTCATATTTGGTGTGTGGGTTGGTCATATTGAGTAGATGAACCCTATCGATTTTCTTGGAGGTCAAAGGTCATTTGGGGTCACGAGAGGTCAATGGGTAAATTCCTTAGAAATTGCTTGTAAACATGGTATCTCAAGAAGAGTAAGTGTGACTAACCTCATATTTGGTGTGTGCATTGGCCATATTGAGTAGATGATCCCTATTGTTTTTGGTGGTGATCAAAGGTCATTTGGGGTCACGAGAGGTCGAAAAGTCAAAACTTCGTAAACACGATATCTTAAGAACAGTACATGTGACTGTGCTCATATTTTGTGTGGATGTTGGTCATATTGAGTAGATGATCCCTATTGTTTTTGGTGGACGTCAAAGGTCATTTGGGGTTACGAGAGGTCAAAAGGTCAAAACTTTGTAAACACGATATCTCGAGAATGATACGTGTGACTATACTCATATTTGGTGTGTGGGTTGGTCGTATTGAGTAGATGATCCCTATTGATTTGGTGGACGTCAAAGGTAATTTGGGGTCACAAGAGGTCAAAAGGTCAAAACTTCGGAAACATGATATCTCGAGAACGGTACATGTGACTATGCTCATATTTGGTGTGTGGGTTGGTCATATTGAGTAGATGATTCCTGTCGATTTTCGTGGAGGTCAAAGGTCATTTGGGGTCACGAGAAATCAATAGGTAAATTCCTTAGAAACTGCTTGTAAACACGGTATCTCAAGTAGAGTAAGTGTGACTAATCTCATATACGGTGTGTGCATTGGCCATATTGAGTAGATGATCCCTATTGTTTTTGGTGGAGGTCAAAGGTCATTTGGGGTCACAATAGGTCAAAAGGTCAAAACTTCGTAAACACGATATCTCAGGAATGGTACATGTGACTGTGGTCATATTTGGCAAGTGTGTTGGCCATATTGAGTAGATAATCCCTATTGTTTTTGGTGGAGGTCAAAGGTCATTTGGGGTCATGAGAGGTCAAAAGGTCAAGACTGTAAACACGATATCTCAAGAATGGTACATGTGACTGTGCTTATATTTAGTGTGTGGTTTGGTCATATTGAGTAGATGATCCCTATTGATTTTCTGAAAGGTCAAAGTTCATTTGGAGTCAGCATGTTCAAAGCCTGACAAGCTTTCCTGCACAGTCTCCCAAGAAAGGTCACTTGTAGGGTCCTGTAACTTGTCCTGTAGATGTCACATAGTGAATACATGGTCCCAGAAGTTTTTGGTGGAGGTCAAATGTCATTTGGGTTCACAACGAGCAAGGGGGATCTCAATGTAGGAAGATTGGATGCCTTGCATGTGTACTTTGTGGGCACATTATGGGAGCCCTGTTAATTGAAAAACATTGCAAAGCAATGTCAATGTGGAAAAAGGCCTTACATTTCAGCGGCAAGGAATCACTAAGCCTTTTGGCTCTCTGGTTATCTTTGTCTATTGCGACACCTTTTAAACGTCAGTCAGAGTTCTACTGTACAGTATTCTCTATGACTTAAAAAGTTCAGTTTAAGATATCATTTAAATTTCAAACCCTCAGACTTTTCTACTTGACTTTTATTTACCCAGTGTCACATCAATTGTGCTTTCCTTATCAAGGGCTAAATGTATGTCTTTGTATGTATGGTGCCATCTTGGGAACATTGTTTTCAAAACCATTGTTGTTGTAAGTTGAAGTAGCACGAACATAAAGTTGCTAGGGATTTCAAATGTTGTTTTGAGTTGCCTCTTATAAAATATCGGTCAGTTGTCCAGTTATTTCCACAAGGTAATAAAACTTGAGTTGGAAAAACAATGGAACAAGTCCATTGTTTTTGCTGCAATACAATGGACAAGAGCTACATTGAACTATGGAGATTCCTTGTACAGTACCAAGCTTGCTGTTGGTGAGCACTTACTTCCTGTCGGGTTAAGTACTTGTTATTCAAAGGTGAAATTGGGTCTGTTAGTCATTTTCTGGTGCATAAACTTTTACAAACTTCGTTTTTAATATGCACCAATGCATGAACTAGTTGAAGCCAGTACATTTATAAATCTTCAGACTTGAGGTCAAACCATAACAGTCCAATCACTTTACAGTATCCCCTAAAACATAAAAGGAAGATTCCTAGAAGGTCATTGTTTAAATTTTAAAAAGATTGGGTGAAAAAAATCATTCTTGAGAAATAAGCAAATTTCTCTCTGTGAGCAACTTCTTTCTTAGAAAGTAGGGTAGTGTATCCTCACTATCCTGTATCATTTGAATTAACTTTAAAAAAAGGTGACTTCTTGGTTTTCATAAACAAAACCTACTGCATGCATTGATGTTGGTGTTCCCTTTTATTTTTTGGTGGAGGTCAAAGGTCACCAGCGTTCAAACACTGAAAACCTTGTTATCTCATTATGTCAAGGTACAGTAGACAACTTGGATGTATTCATATTTTGTTAATTTTTGTATACATGTGGATACATTACTGTGTAGTGAGAGGATGGTCCCTATTGTGTTAGGTAAGGGTAAAAGGTTATCTTGGGTCCCCAGGGAACAAACATTGAAAACCTTGTTACAGTAACTGATTATCTTAAGAGAGGAGAAACTTGGATAGATTTTATACTGTGTACAGTATGTGGATAGTCAGTTTTGAAGTATGGAGCTTGAGAAGCTGAGAGTAGTGGCTCCTTCAGGTAGATTCCTTACTGTACTTCTGTAGAACTCTTCATGATCAATCATGCAGAAGGCAACAAACCACATGTTCAAAAATTTGTGTTATCAGGTATAGTGTGTACTATTTTCTATAGTCTGTAAACATGACCCAGCCTTGCAGGCATCTAATGGCACTACTTTCAGTACTGTAGCTGTATATAACATACCAATAGTTATTAAAACCATTGATGTGTGAATCAAGTTAGAAGGGTCATGCTTGACTGATTCAGTGAAACAGATTTTAGACACTTTTAACGTTCACATATTTATCTGTAGTTCGTAATACTGTACTGTACATTGATAAGGCTTTGGGCCAATGCAGAGTTCAGTTAAAGCATAGTGGCTGGCTGTGAATGTGAATATTGTTTCCTATAAATGTGCATAGGGTTTCCAATTGATCTTTATGGTGACTGTGATCTTGTCAAGATCTGATTTTTGACTACTAATTATTTTTATACAGTGAATGTTTCACTTACAATATTGTGTTAATGTATAGTTATTGTTTCGGAACTTTCGGATATTGCCTGGGTTCTTATCCTTAAAATGCACAGTAATAGTAACACACTGATAATTACAAGCAGTACTGTATTCTGGTACTGCAATAAAGTTGAATAAACCAATAACAGTGTAATTGTTGAATGATAATTTGTAGTGACTTGAACACAACATCTTTACATGAAATAGTCCTTTGAACCTTTTTTTCTGCCCTGGTTCTAACACTGGTTCTTGAGATGAAGACAATCAACCAAGTGACCAGCAAATTTATATACTTGCTGGTATTTTACTAACTAACAACCAGATAAAAAGGTGAATTTTGAAATGTAGTTTCAAATATGATTCAAGACTACAGGTTCAAATGCAGTCCAGATATGCACATATAAGGTCAAAATCCTTCCCTTTAAGGCTTGATCTCACATACCCTGTGACACTCGGTGTTACCTCGTGTTTACAATAAGGCAAAACTGCAGGTTAACCCTGTGTTTTCCAGTGTGTTCTCAAGTACCCTGTGTTTCTTGATTGAATAGTGCTACTAGTAACGAGGTCAAATATTTCACATACCGATTGCTGTAAAATGTAAGGAAATACCTGTCATCAGTGCCATAAACGCCTGTGACATTGCGTGATTAAAACAAACACAGAATTTAAATCGCTTAACCCTGAGTTTTAAGGTGGATCTAAATTTAAACACCGACCCCGCATTAACCTGCATTCCCACGTTACTCGAGCGCGAGGTAACATAGGGTTACCTCGAGCGAGGGGTACGTGAGACGACAGTGTTAGTTGCCTCAAGACAGGTGTTAATTATGTACTGTGAGCATATTCTACAACCCCCTAGCCAAGGAAGGTGGAGGATTAACCTGAAATCATTGCAATATTGAGTGGACCATGTACAGTATGCCCAAAGCTTTTACTCAAACATTCACAACAAATAGTGACATTTGTTTCACATCTGCTATGTGTATGCATATGGTGTATTGTATTTAAAGACCCAATTCTCTCACCCCAAATAGTACAAATTCTCTTACCTGTAACCTTCTTAGTTACTGTAAGTCCCTCCCACAATTGTCTGAAATTAACCCTCATCCAGACACCATCTCAGTTTATATTGCTTCAACGTGAGTAAAGAAAAGCCTGTTGTGTATTTCAAAATATTTTCAGACTCAGTACAGTTCATGCTTTGTACTAAAAGCTTTGTTTCTCTGCATTGTTTGAATTAGCTGTCAATCAAAAAGCTGATCCAATTGAGGGCTTCTGTAACCCCCTACATTAAGTGTAGTTTGGAGTGAGAGGATTGGCCCTTTAACTTAACAAGTCCAAATTACTCTACTTCATAATATCAGTGCAAAAAGTGTATGGTTTAGATTGTTTGTTTTATTTGATCCTTTAATGTGGGAACTCAGCAACCCCCCAATGAAGGGGTATAGACACCAAGCTGGCAATGCCAGTCTCGTGAGACAAACTCACAAGTTAACGTCTATGATTAAGGGATAGCAGATAAACTACAACTCAGAAAACTAGATGACATTTTTAATGATGGAACTGGGACTTGAACTCAAAACCTCATGACTAGAAGATGCAGATCATTATCACTGTACTACTTGCTCCTGAAACTGTAAGATATATAAGTATGGTACACTGTAGCTCATGGAATTAGATTTGTTTTAATGTTTAAATGATATCTTTTGCAGAACCAGTTACTACCAACTGCTACAGAATTCCTCTCAGAAAGGATTCAAGTTAGAAGGCCATTGACATCTCCATTGCTATTGTACAGGTACAGTATGGTCATTTTAAGAGATATTTTTAAAATCATCCAGCAGATTTGTTTTTATTTGTTTTTACTTTAATTGTGATGTTGTAAGAAATGTATATATACACCTGTACGGCTACTGTACACATATCCCACTAAACAGTGGATGGGCTCAGTGTAAACATCTAAATTTCAGGAGGCTTTGCCTGCCAGGAAGTCTATACTGTGGTTTCATTAGTGTTAGTGACTCACTTGACATATTGACACAGTTTGAAGTTTTTGACTGTAGATTTATCCTTGTTTAACTGTCAACTTATTGACTACAACTTACAGTTGCATATTTCCTTTTAAATGCTACAGTAGTAGTAATTGCATCTTCCCTACTCTTTTTCAAGTACAATTTCTCTTTACAAAGCTAGTAACAACAAATAGAGCAAGCCATGTCTGTATCATTACTTATCTGTCATATCAGCAAACAGCATCATCATAACTTTTTATCTGTCAAATGGTACTTTTGAAGTTGGTTACTGTTAAAGTTAGTTATGGAAGTTGCAGTGTTCTCCTGCTATCATGCTTATAGTCATGAGTCATTCAGTTTTTTCAATACAGTACTTTACAACTGTCTTATGGTGTACATGATAATTTTGTTGAATGCATGCTTGTTTAAGTGTTCATTTTGGACAATGCTTGTATTACAGGGATTGCAATGATGACCGTACTTATAGACCTAATGGTGAAACACACCAGTATTGTTGGAATGACTGTCACAGAATTACTCAATGCGGTAGTGTAACAATTCCAGAAGACCATCTGCAGGTACAGTAAGAATCAATTGTTAAACTCTTCCCTGTCATTAAAGTGTCATTTGCAGACCTTGAATTTTGAGGCATGTAAGTGCATTTGCACAGCACCATTCTCCTCAAATCACAGGGAGAGATGGGATTTTTACATCCCTAGATAAAGACATGAGCTCATAGAAATCTGTGAAAGTTTAAAAAAACAGCACACCTACCACACTCCTAAATTTCCTGAGAAGTGTGATTTGTAGCACACTTGGAAAATCTAAAACTCAAGGCCTGCATTTGGTAAAGGTAGACGTAGTCATATAGAGCTTTTTTTTCCAGAGGTATTAAAAGTTTTACTCAATTTTGCAATGGAATCCTTCCTTCTCCTTCTCTTAATGTGACAGAAGCCAAGTCATTGACTCTAGTCATCTAAGAAGAAATTGTAATATAATTCCTCAGGTCATTCCCATTTTGCAAATTAGTGACTCAAGCAGTGATCCTTTACAACTCTGGATTTTAAGGAGCAGAGGAAGCACCCTCCATTGGGGGCATGGGCATATCACCAACATGTATAAACCTCAAAACCTAAATGCCTTTTTCACATCCTGGTTCAGTTTTATGCTTCGCCTTGTAAATTTCTGGTTTAATTTAGTGGTAGCCTATGGCCTTTTTTCAATTTTGGGGCACTGGATTGTTTTCTCTGCTCTGTTGCTTATGTGGAGCATCATACAGTACAGCAGTACTGTAGGTTCCATTTGTGATGTCAATATTTAAATTGATACTAAATAGCAGTCAGGTGGACCTTTGTTTAAATACAAGTCCCCTTTTACTGAATCAAGGCCAGGTCACACTACAGTGATATCGGATCGGATTTCACTCCGTTTTTGTAAGTTTTTATTAATATCTCCTCCATCTTTGGTCTAAAAGAAACAAAAATTTGCCAACCTGTATGGTCATTTTCACGGTAAAGGGTGTAACTTTGGATTTTGACACATTTTGATCTGTAGTAAGCTAAGGAAGATTCAGAATCAAAACATTTTGCACCAGGTAACTTACTTGAGTGGCAGCTACCTTGGGTAGCATACATTTTTTGAGAGCTTAATATGTTCAGTTTTTCCAGAGCTATAAGTACCCAAAATCTGACCTTTTTTATGACAAAATTATTGAGTCATTTTTCCAAAATCATGCCTCTGTTACAAACACTTCATGGATTATGTGTGTTATGTATTATTTGTTAGGAAACGTCCAGCAGAAACTACAGAACTAATATCAGTTGTTACTTATGTTCCAATTTTGAGTAATTGACGTCTGTATTTGTCGTTTCGGAGGCTTCATTTTCCGTTAACATTTGTTAACAGACATTTCAGTATGGTTACAATGATAAAATACTGCTTGCAGCTCTCCAATCATTCTTTATATAATGTGTTTTAACACTACTCCCAGTTGGAAGGTAACTTAACCAGATCCCAGGACTTTCATTGATTTTATGAAAGCGGAATTCAAAAGAGTGAGTTTTCCGTTAACATTTTTGAAGCCTCCGAAACAAATTGCTTGACCCTCCCATATGAGCAGGAAATACAAAGGTATTCTACTTTGCCTCCACAAATGTATGTTTCTAGACCCTCTGTTCACTCATTCATAAAAAGTTGAGATTTGCCTCATCATTTTGAAAAGTGAGTCGATACCAACTTTCCGTTAACACTTGAAGCCTCCGAAACACAATGAAGCCTCCGAAACACCAGTTACAATAATATTCATATTTCTGCATTTTAAGTTAAATGTTTCATTCTAAATTTGCTTTCAAATTATCAGCAGAGAGGTGAATTCTTGCCCAACACCAAACAAAACCCTGTTTTAAAATACATGTTTGATAGACTCGTCAGTGACTGTAAAAACTTGTTTCGGAGACTTCATACATGTGTTAACATCAACGTTAATGATAGTGTTGTCTTTGAAATCAACATTGAGGTATGTTTTTTTGTTTCATGTTCTGATACTGCATACTGCTAATGGAAAGAAACCAATTTGGAGCTGATAGCTGTGTTTCTAAATTATTCTCAACTGATATAGCCTAATAAATTGATATTTTCCAAAGGATGAAAGTACTTCCAGTCATCTTGTCCCTGTTAAAAAAGTTACAAAAAGGTGTAATTATTATTTCATAATGGGTATACAGGTACAGCCAAATTCTAAGAATATGTCAGTAATTACCTAATATAATGTAGAATATGTTTTGCCATGATGTTTAGGTGCCCAAAAATACCTCTTGACCTGTTTCGGAGGCTTCATTGAATATGTTAACAGATCTGTGTTATGATTTTAAAGGCTGGCCTTGAGGGTAAATGAAATTGTCTCAGCTTTACTAACCCCCACCCTTGATTCTCTTTTCTCATGGTCTATTACAAGTGTTTGTTGGTGCATTTGTGATCATACCAGTGAAAGTGGAGAGGAGACAGTGTCACTATCTGATGATATTGAGTTGTGGAACTGTTACATTTTTAAGGTAGAATACCCAATAAACATCATATTCTACATGATGTACTGCAAAAGTGAGTTTGGTTTACTTTCAATGAGATAGTTAAGCCTACTGTAGGAGTTTCATAGAAACCAACCACAGCTTTTCTTTCCTTTGTACACAGAACATGGTCAGATTTAGTCTTTGCAGAGGTACAGTACAGAACTGTAGGGTGTAGTTTCTAAAATATAAGCATGCTCAATAAGATGTCAGAACCATTATTTTTTTCTGTTTAATTCAACACCTGGCCGGGGGTAAACCTTAATTTTACAAGTCAGTCTTTGAACTTCACTTTCATACTGTAAACTAAAAAAGCAGTGTTGGGAAAGGCAAGCTGGTTTGATGTGTGAGGTACTGTAAAGGTTGTTTCCTACTGTAATTAGTGTTGGGGCTGTTGCTCTGTTTTTGGCTGCAGAGATTTTTCTTTATATTCGATGCTGTTTAGTGGCTTCTAGTTAAGGTGATCTCTTTGGGTAAATATCTGTTGTCAATGGTAAAAAGTCATTTTAATAAATTTCTTGTTTTCTTTTCTCTGTACAATTGGTCTCATCACTAGAGGGTCTGGTTTACCCTTTCATTTTTTTGCTTTACTTTCTTTTATTCATTTTCCTTTTCTTGTGAATATGTCTCCATAATTCTGATCTTGCGAAAGTGCAAATACAGCTTCAAGGGATAAAAAAGTTTCAAACCTGTACTGAACTTGAGTTTTGTGACCTTCTAGTGAATTTCAAAGAAGGATGAATTCATTTAATTGATATGATTTATGATGAGTTCAGATCAATGCAGTTACTGTACAATACAGTAGTTACAGTACTGCACCTTTGAGCAGTACAATACCATCCCTGTATTGTAGCCATTTATATATATGTTGGAATGGATTGTCGTTACTTTTGAGTCTACATTACGCATCATAATATTTGTTACAGATTTCATGTGAGGATTGGTCACCTACAGTACAGTATGCACATCCAGGTTTTTGCATTGAAATATTGGCCTTTAAATTCAAAACAGTTCCTTTCAAGAAAGAATTTTGAAAGAGAGAGAAAAGGCTTTACAGTGTCTTTCAAATGGTCTCCATAGTCCTGGGGCTCCTTAGGGTGCACTTAGCACCTCAGCTAAGGGTAGGCCTATATGCTTACATGGATACCATACAGTATACCCAGTGCTGTAGGATTTCTCGGGGAAGGGTTGGCTCTCCAACATTTCTAAAACATGCCTAGTGTATTCTTTTTACAGTTCTTGCTTTGTAGCAAGACAATTGAAAGCAGTCCATGAATTTTTGGCTTTTTAATTAGGGATGTTCTCTCTGATAACAGGTACTGTACTGTATGTCAGCAAACAGTAAGTTACAGTAATTCAGTGGCAGTGCTTTGAAGAGTTTTAGTTGGGAAGTTTGACACCTGAGTACAAATTCTGTGGACCCATGAGCTAAAGATATTCATCAAATGTTGGCTCACAAACTTTGTCTTTGTCAAAACATCTGTAAATGTACAATACAGCATAGTCCAGACCATTAATTAGTTTGAGTGTTACAGTAGGCTATATCACTAGGGAGTTGTTCGTAATAGTAACTTTGCAACTGCCGGTTTTTGCTTTATAGTACTGTACAGTAGTCTGAATAATTTGAAACAGCAAACCCCTCTTCCTTTGTCAAATGTCATAATTACTATGCAATTTGCATGCAATTTCATTTCGGTTATATTGCATTTAGCATGTCGATGCGTAACTTGCTATTTCAGTTTAAGTAAGAACTGTAGCTTCAAGGAGACTGTAGTCTTCTTGATGGTATGTTGTACAGTTGTGATAGCCATGCCAAAAGTAAAACAATCAAGGTTGATCTGATCTACCCCAGTGGGTCAATCAAAATGGGTGGATCTTCATTGTGAGTATTGTGATTCTGCACCCTTATTAGAGTTTGAACCATCATACTCACTCAAATGGGAGCATTGCCAAAACACTGAGTTTGATCTAAGAGAACTCTGTTCAATACAACAAATCCTCTCCAAATTTCTTAATGATCCCTTTTTAATGTGGAATTGTTCATGTTGCTTTATTCTACCGCAAGTTGAAACATCTTATAGATGTTAAAGTTGGATTTGCTTTGTATAAAACAATATACTTGTTGATTGGATGTCAACTTGATATAAGTTCCAAACATTACTATTGGGCTCCGAAAATGCGACCCAGGTTTCCTCTGAAGTTGCATGTGGTCCATATAATGAACATTGGTGGAAGGTATTGCGGAATGTAGACAATAAGGAAGACGACCTTATTCTGTAATTTAAATGGCTTTCTTCTAACAAAATATACTGGATACAAAATAGGCTAAAACCTCAAGAGGCTAAATGAGATTCTGATGATATAAAAAGATTCATTTCTTCGAGCTTTTCACAGTGGACAATCTGTAACAACCTTATCTATGTCAGTGTCTATTAAACATAGGTGAATGTTACCCCCATGGTGCCGTTAAATATATTCCATGAAGAGTATGCTTAATCAGTGGTACAGTATTTGATAACAGTGAAATTTTCAATATTGTTAGCAGCAAATCTTTTGCTTCCTCTGTAATAGACTATATGTCATATCTTATCATTTATCAAGTCTGCTCAGTAACTGACAATTTCACGGTAGCCAGTATGTTAACATTTATGAAGTCTCCGAAACATGGGTGAATGTAACTGTAAAATCTTTAAAAACATGTTCCAAATAAAGATACTTGATTTGTGCTCTAGTAGTTTGCTGAATTACTTTCTAAATTGCAGCTCTGAGTTACTTCATGGTTAATGTCTGATAACTGTAGATATTCCAATTACCCTTTCCTTGTAATCATTGACTGCTGCACTAAAAATTGAGAAATTTGTTGATACATGTGAGAGGTAACATGAACCTTGCTTATTAACAAATGTTGAAGGTGTTGTGCTTATGATTGAACATGTTTTTGAAACAAAAGTTGAATCTTATTGATGAACCTTTGGCTTTGTACCATGTTAACAATATTGAAGCCTCCGAAACATGTCATATTTGTTAACTGAAGCCTCCGAAACACATTATCTTGAAAATTAGAAGTTTGGTAAGACAAATGCAATTACACTAATATTTGTGTGGGTAAGTACCCCTTAGGTACTGATGCTGCTGTGCTGTTTTGATCTACATTCCATCAAAGCTCATGTGGTAAACAAGAAAAATATATTGCAAGGGCCAGGTTTTTATGCAATTTTGAACTTATCACTAAAATATTTGTGTGACCGGGTCAGTTTGGATAGAAACAGTTTCTTGGCCAATGAAGTTCATCCTGATGGCAATTGAAAAATACCAATTATGATATATCACCTCTGTAGTGGTTGGTCATTCAGCCCTGGATGCTAATGCTGTTTTTTGTCAGATTTCTCTTGTTTTTCCACATAGGACAAATTTTCGTCACATATTACGAAAGAGTTTAAGCTCCAGAACTTGTTGTTTCCTATAATTGGGACTTTTCTGCACATGATTACATAAAAAAAAATTGTGCAACTCCACTTTGAAATTTTGGTGTCAAAAATCAAAAGTTACACCCTTTACCGTGAAAATGACCGTATATGAATTGTATCGCAGGACTACGAAATTCTACGTTATACCAATTAATCCATGGCGTCACATCCGCAGACAGCTTTTATCAGATATGCTTATTTTGATGAAAGCTATTTGTCAATGTGACGTTATGAAACAAATAGTTTACATTTCATTTCCGTGGTCCTCTAATATCAGTCATATACAAAATATGGCAAATTTTTGGTTCTTTCTGGCAATGGATGGAGGAGATTTTAACTAAAACTCACAAAAAATGGATAGAAATCCTCTCTGATATTGCTGTAGTGTGACCTGGGCTTTAGATGTCATGTCCAAGGACCAACTTCCTATAGATGTCTTCAACAGCTTTAAATATTTTTGAATGACAGCTGTTATTGGTTGGAATCACAATTGTACTTGCCACCAACATTTGTTTTGACAAAATTGTTGCTAGGTGATTTCCCCAAAATGTTCAAATGTTCTTTTTTCACTCTCACTAATGAACATATCAGAAATAAATAATACAGCCTTTTCTGCTGCTTCCTGGCATCTTACAGTATTATTTATGGTTTGTTAGATTGTTCAACTAGCTCAACATTGATAAGAGAATCTATCAGGTGATTAATTTCACATTGTAACTAAAAATGTTTAATGTACCATGATTGTGTCAATATTTACAGTAGATTTCAGTACCGTAACTGTATGTGCCATCATTAATGTGTACAGTATGCTTACGATTAAAGAAAATCGAATGTGATACCTGCTGCATTTCATTTTCATGAGGCAGTATGACTGTGTTGGGTAACAGCAAGAATTCAGAATGGGATTTTTTTTTTACCTTGTCCACTGGTTATCAGGTACCCAAAGCTGGAGATCAACCTTGAAAATTGTGGAAAAAGCAAAGTTGTGTTTGTAACAAGGTAATGTGTTTTGATGACATGGGAGACAAAAGGGCATCTTTGTAAGCTACCTCCATATAAATATGCCATTATTTTCTTAACAGATGGGTTTTGCTCATTTGAGTACCTTTATGTTTTGTTGGGTAGCCTGGGCCTCACTCTAACCTAGTATGCAGTATTATAATGTTTTTATTTGCTAACTGTATATGTTTTCAGCATCACCAATTGGTCCTCAGAAAATTATAAATACTGCACTCATCATCTTTAGATTGTAAACAGGTAGGCCCTATTCCACAACCACTACCACTTAAAAATTAATCTGTGCTAGCCGACTGTGCTGGGGTAAATAGTTTCCTTTCCACTTTACTCAAACAGGATATAAATTTGTCTAATGGTAAAGAAATTTGCTTTTCTCCCAGGAGGACTTGGTTTGACTCCTTCACTGAGTTATAAATACCAGAAACTTTAAATAATGGAACCTCCTACAGTTATTTGTAATGCTCCACAGAAGCAATGAAATAGGGAAAACAATTTATTGACCAACAACTGAAAAGTGGCTGTTGGCATGGCTAGTTGAAACCAGAAGGTTATAAGTTAAGAGGTAAAACTCCAACAAACCAAGCCGACCGACCGCATGGTCAAGTGGTTAGAGTATCAAACTTGCAGTCAGAAGGTCGGTAGCTTGAATCCTGGCTGAGTCATACCGAATACTTTAAAAACAGAAAAAATCTACTGTCATTGTGATTGGTGCTAACAACAATCTATGAGAACGTATAAGGGAAGGAGAAGGGAAAAAGGCCAGTGAGACACTGGAAAAAAGGCTGTGGCTGGTTTGACTTAAACCAGTTGGTTAGAAACTTGGCCATAAAACACCTTCTAGACTCACCTGACCTAACCAACAAACCAAGCCACACCTCTTCACCCAGAATGCAACCTTGCACTGTTGAAGTATACAATACACAAGATTTTGAAAACTATCTGTAACATGATTTCCATATTGACAACTTGCTGAGTACCACGATTGGTGTTAATTTGCTGCATCAAATACATGGTGGAATTTAAATTAAATCAGCATGGTTAGAGACATGAACTCTTGATTTTTTTTTTAAAAGCCAAATTCTGTTTTGAAATGCCATTGTGCGTGACCTTCAATTGATATACTGCACTGTAGTGTCGCACCAAAACATCAAATTCTGGTTTTGAATTTTACAAAATGGAAAACTCTTGTATGTAAACATGGTGCTCCCACAGCTTACCTCCCTATTCCCTCCAAAAGAAGCTTGAGACAGAATTCCTTACGTGTAAGTAGCATTTACACTGAAGGAACTCGAGGTTTGAATTTAATAAAATTATATTGTAAAGAATATGCTACAATTTACTCGTGATGTTTTGATTTGATCATGTGACTTCTTACTTTCTGTCTTTTTCTTTACACCCAGGCATGCTATGCTTGCAATGAGAACAAAGCCACCTGTAAAAGAAATCCAGACATCCCTGCTGGTCAGGGAGTCCCAGATACCGACTTTATTTTATATGTCCAGGTTGACAATACTGTCCCTTGTTTATCTCCAGACACCACTGCCCATGCATCATATTGTCAGCTTGAATCATCTTTAGACAGGTTTGATTTTTTTTTTAATTTTAAGGTATTGTTTAGGAGAAAGTTGAGTTGTATCAAATGTAAAATGTGAGGGACATGGGCCTATCTATGCCATGCAGGGCCATAGTGCATTATTTAAATGCTGTCAAAATGTGCCAAATGTAGCAGCCTTTTGCATCTCAGCCCTCTCCAAAAAATTTCCAAAGAGAGGCCTAAGACCCCCCCCCCATACAGCAGTGAATCAAATTAACTTGAAGGTGTTGTTACCTTCTTCTTAAATCTCATATGTGTAGAAGAATATCCTACCTTTATAGGGTATATGATGGGAGGCTCTATGTCCTTTTGTATACAACACTACAGAACTAAGGCCGAGATAAGCTTGTTGTTAATACAAACAGCCTACATCATTGCAGGTGTGCTGTAGGACAAGATAATGCACAATTTGAGGGTTATTGCATGTAATGCATGAGTGCACTGACTGACTGCATCCAGTTCACAGACTTCCTGTGTACATGGACAGAGCATACTGCATGTTAAATTGTCGCTACAGTACCTGTGAGAAAAAGTGCACCAAAATGGCTGTCAGCTATTCTTTTGTGTGAAAGTTTGGACTTGCTCAAGTATATTCCCAGATTTTGCAAGAAAGTTGAAATATTTTTGAAATATGGTAAGATAAGTTCAAAATCACTTCACGTATTGCAGGAATATGATATTGTTTTCCATTCAAGTTTAACTTTTGTTTAAAATATTACAGAGTCGTCGTCAAATCATACGATTTATATAGCTTCAAGGCGGCCATCTTGGTGCGCCTTTTTTGTCCCAGTCGGTGGCGACCATCTATGGATAGGACGTATACATTACATGCTGTGTCCATGTATATAAGTCCGTGATCCAGTTATGCCATTAACCCCCAAGAGAGTCTTTTCTAATGCACAAGCCTCCATTTGTTTATGGCCTTGCTCATTCATACTCAGTAATAATTTGATTTGATTATAAAGAGGAAAAGTAGGTACAGTCTCATTTGTAAATAGCTTTTTTAAGATAGAGCAACCAAGAGTAAAATGGAATATCCCAAGATGAGTTTATGGCGGGATAATACACGGTCACCTGAATGTTATGGTCCAATAGAAGATGAGGATTATTAAGTGTGAATGAATAAATATTCAACAAGAATGGATGGTGTGGTGCTTGATGATGAGACGATCAAAAGAGATTTCTGGTGCGGGTACTTACAGTTGTAGGTCTTCTTAGGCCTTGTGGATTAACCATGTTCGTAAATAATTTGTACGCTTGATTCAGCTGCTAGATGAGATGTTGTCTTGGAAACTTGAATAGCTTACTTGGTAGAACTGTAATGGGCGTAACAATTTATGATTTCGCAGTTATCATAAATTTCAACAGTTTGAACAAAGTTTAGAAAAAAACAAATGCATAGTATGCAACTACTGCAGTTTCTTGTTGAACACATCATTTAGTTGATAAAACATGCCAGGGTAGTTTACAAGGAGTTGCAAAGATGTTTTGTACATTTGGACAGGAGAGAGTATTGTCAAAAATTAAACTTGGATACTTTGTGCTTGAAGACTTACTGTATTAATGTAACTATCCTTAAAAAAAAGATTATAGTTCTATTTATTAGTAGATTGTAGTATGGATGTGATGTGAAGACATCATACCAGCAGCAAACAAACTTATGGAAGTGTCAAGAACAGCATTGTTCATATTATTAATGTAAACAAGAAAAAGTGGGGTCCAAGAACTTAACCTCAAGGAACTTCAGTAGAGATTCCAGAAAAACCTGAATGGCATTATAAACATAAACACACTCTTAATGGTATTTCAATTGTACGTCAAGGCTGAAAATTGAAAAGTATATATTACAGAGCACATGAAATTGAGTCAAACAGTCCAACTCTCATCTTCATAGGACATTCCTGAAGGGAGGTATAAAATGTTCAAGTTTATTCACTCAATTTAAAATGGTAGATTGTACAACAGTTTGTGATGCTATTGATAAACTACTCAAATTACAGTCTTTGGATTTCTTTGTTTTTTTGGAGAACTACGGCAGCTTGTCCAGAAATGGGATTCCAATATATCTTATTGTTATAGGGCGGCTTGACTTAATAATCCCTCTCTGTACATCATGCTGTATGAGAAGACTGAATATGTTCAAGGTCATATCAACATTTTTAATTTCAAAGGAATGCAATAGCAGGTAATGTGAGTTGTACAGCAAGAAAGTCACCAATTATTGTACAATTGACTATTTTAATTCAAGGCAATAAATTAAACATTTAACATCTCACCATTGTAACAAGCTACACATATCACAATGTGAGTGGGATGAATAAGATTAATTTTGCAAACTCTTTCAAAATTCTAGACTTGAGGTACAGTTTGAAGGAAGATAATGTTATGTTAGATCCATAGAATATACCAGCACATTGTTCCTCAGTACCAATGTGAGTGACTTAAGGTCAAAACCAAGGTTTCAATGGGTGCTTCGAAATCGGAGAGTACTAATTTTGATTTAACAATTTTCAAGAATAAGAAAGTAGTTGAAAGTTTGCCTGTGGCATCCAGAGTCCTTGAAAATTTTCATGTATCATATATTATTCCATTTCTTTGCATTGTCCGTACACATTGCAAAATATTTCTTTGCTTGGGAAAGAGAAAAAGAATGATTATCATAACAGAAGAAAATGCTTTCATGGGTTGGTGTCAAAAGGGAGAGTCATTTTTTTCTAACAGGGCAAGTGTGGGCAGTTGGGCACAGGAAGAGTTAAAGTGGCTTTGTAATAACTTTTAGTAAGGTTAATGACTGCCCAAAATCAGTTGGATCATTCCATACATAATCATTTTTGTGTGACATTTATCATCAAGTTCCATGTAACAATTGCAAAATAATGTTAAATTCTTACATGCTCAGTTCTTCTCAATATTGAAATCCCTTTCAATATCTAACTGATTGGGGACTTTCTGCACTTGGAGATGCAATGGACAAGCAAGCATCTGTTGCAAGGTCTGTTTTATTATCATGGGAGTAGAATTATATAGCAGTTAGTTTATACTTGCTGTATTAAAGTTAGCAGCAGCATGGAGACAAGCAAAGGGTGTGAATCTGGTTGGTGAATAGGAATAGGTACATTCTTGTCATTTCTTTGAATAAAGTAAGTGCTGGGATATTGAACTTCGGTTCCAGAATACTCTTGGAATATTTTGTGAGAAATATTTATGGACCCTGTTTTACTAGAATAATGTTAATATTACTTAAAATGTCTAGTATGAAAGTATTTTGAATTGTACAAAAACTGGCCTAATTACTGTATGTGTAATTGGCCTCATGTGTATATCCAAACAAGGGCCCCCAATACAGTATATGGCACAGTACACAAAGATCATTCATTGTCAGTATTACCAAATGGTATTTGTCATTGCCTGAGTTTTTGGTTAATTTGCCAGTAAACTGTAATTCTCATTTGGCAGTGAAATGTTTTTAATTTAGCATACTCACCTCAAGTGTTTTATTTATAATAACTGCAGTTTTACAACCTTTTTAAATTTGTAGTTTGCACAATTTGGCATTTTTGTCAGGTATTTGGCATTATTGCAAATTGCAAGCTACATGTAGATTTGCCAGGCCTTGTTCATGTTGGACCTCAAAGTGTGTGTTATTACTGTTGACATACTTCCGCTATCCTACTCATACTTTTATGTAAAATGCAGACCACATATTTATGTGTGTCAACTTTATTTTTCCATTTAATATGTTTTAAGAAAATAAGGAAATGATGTTTGAAGATGGTTAAATATGGAAAATGTGTCTGAAAGTTGTTTTCCTTGTTTAGGTTTATTTTTCTTCAAAAACTTACCAAAACATCTAGTAACCTGAAATAAATTGTAATAATAGTTATTCTTGCTTGCTTTTATATTTTGAGCATGTTTCTTATTATTTTGTAATTAAGCTAATCTCATTGTGTGGTTTTTCTATGTTAAATTTTTTATTTTAAGCGGTATACAACTATTTCATAAACATGTACAGTAGATAACAACTCATAAAAATATCCCAGGGGGCTGTTCCACAAAGAGTTACGCACAATCTTAAGTTTGATTCACCATACTTAAGCCAACAGTAAATCATACTTAAGATCGTGCGTAACTCTTTGTGGAACGGGCCCCAGATCTGTGATACTCTAAGTTGAGGGAGGGATTGATTGTTTACTGTACCACCAATCCAAATGCACCTACTGTACTAACTCTAAGTCATTATCACAGTTATTGTCCCCCTTCCCATAAACAGAGAAAAAATTAAAAGGTATGTATACTGTAAACATGTATATATGTACTGTATATTGACCATTGGCCAACATTAAGTGCTATGAAAAGTGCTATGAAAATGTACTTAACAGTAGATTGACAAATTTGTGTTGACCTGTTAACCCGTTTCTAACACACTCAAAGTAAGGTAATGCCATTTATAGTATTCTTATGGCACCTACACTATTGTGTGTTTATGTGAGTGTCTTACTATACTTTGTATGCATGCATATGGTATGTATATTTGGATATGAAAAATTTGGTCTAATATCAGTGTGCTCCAAAAATGTACTTTAAGTTGACACAGAATTGTGTGGTGATCACATTGTTAAGGGTCTGTTTTTGCTGATTCCAGATGAATTATGTACAGTATGCAGTTTTGCTAACCCTTCAAAATTTGAAAAGATAATGCAATTTGGGGGTGGATGTTTGGGGCCTAAAACCTGGTTGAAAGGGTGACAGTAGTTTGAGACAACAGCCTGATTCCACAGATTTCTTTTTTCCTTTCATCCAAGTATCTGTCATGACATTTCATGACTTAAATACAGGGGTATTGCATATTAAAGGTAAATAAATGAATTTCTCTCCTAAATTTTACAATTTTAGTGAGAAAAATGTCACAAGATTCTCAAGGGCCAATCATGAAACACTGCAGCCCTACACTACTATACAATTCCAAATTTGAGTGACTGCATTTCCTCTTTAAATGGGTTTACAAACTTCAGAGTTACGGTCATTGAGTAGAAGATAGTTTTGAGTCAAAGGTGTTTTATCTCTTGCATGGTTGCAATCTTTATCAGACTTTATCAGTACCTAACAAAATGAAATTGTCAATTTGTCTTTTACTTATACCTTTTACTGTTAATAGTTTTATTACAATACTGTAGAAGTAAACACAGCTACTGTAGTAGTTCTGGGGTTAACACTTACAGTATTCTTCTCAACCTTTTTTCCCCACATATTCCCATAGTTCTCATTGTAAATTGTCCTTTTTCTTTTCATTTTTTTACTTAGACCAATTGCTGGTCACATCAACATTTGTCCCAACGCTCTTTCTACCAGTGAAGCCCACCAAAGTATTCTTCTAACCACCGTCAAGCATGAAATCATTCATTCATTGGTATGTATACTCTGGTCAAGTATGAAATCATTCATTCATTGGTATGTATACTCTGGTCAAGTATGAAATCATTCATTCATTGGTATGTATACTCTGGTCAAGTATGAAATCATTCATTCATTGGTATGTATACTCTGGTCAAGCATGAAATCATTCATTCATTGGTATGTATACTCTGGTCAAGCATGAAATCATTCATTCATTGGTGTGTATACTCTGGTCAAGTATGAAATCATTCATTCATTGGTATGTATACTCTGTGTAATCAGCCAGGTGTTCTTTTTGGTAGTTGTCCTTTAAAGGGGCCGTCAGATTGGACAGAGAATATTTACCTTGTTCAAGCACCTTGTTTTTTCCTTTCTGAACTGATTGTTTAACAGAAAATCAACATGTTAAAGAAGTTTTCCTGGTTAGGAGATGATGTTCTCTTGCATCAACTCCTGTTGAATGGAAATTTCTGAATTTTGTTCAGCTAACAAAATTCAACACAGATGCAAGACTAGACAATCTCCACTTCACTGGAACCAATCATGATGTCAGTAGACTTTGATCACAGTTCATTTTTGTTAGTTTGAAGTCAATTTGCAAATGAAGTGCAGAATTAAAGTGGTGAAAAAATTTAAAATCAAACTCTGATTTCCACTTTAAAGGCAGTCGCTTGTGACCACAAACTACAATTGTACCAGTAAACTAAAGAAATTCTTAATTGTCACAGCTCTTTCATTGACATCAAATTGAGGAAAAAGTGCAGTGCAACTCATATTACACAGCATACACTGAGAATGTTTTGATTACACATTAGGACCTTGCATAATCACAGGTGTACTCTCTGAAGTAGAACTCTAGGATTTTGTCTAGACGAGAATAAGTTTTAGACAGTTGTGGGAGGAGCTTAAAATAAGGAAGTTCAAATTAGGAGCACTGGAACAGTCTGGATTGAGTAAAACTGCCTGTAAATAAGAACTAAATGGTGCAAACCATGTGTTTGCTCATATAACATTACCTTTAAAAATTGTCTGATGGGTGGGTGTGAAAAATAGTTTGGGGGATAGTAGTAGAAGGGGATGGCATGATGGAAGGTTACCTGCATAGCAGGCTGAAAGGCATATTCCTTGTTAAGTCATATCCCTAACACTTGCCAAGGTGAATACCAAACAAATTCTTTTAGATATTCATGGAAATATGTGGCCTGGAGACTGGTTGAATGTTAGTGAATATTTTCAAGAAGACAGCATCTGGTGACATAGAAATCATGCAGTAGCCAGTGCCACCCACAGAGCTGGTTTTGATACATCATTGTAATACCCACGCCCCTGTTGTACCCACTGCACATGTGGTTATGCAACACAGCAATGATGGGACATTTCAGGTTTCACAGTCTAGACTTCCAGTTTATGACCACAGGAGTACAAACATTCACTCAAAAACAATAGCATAATTCATGAGAGAGTATGTGAATAAATCCTATTATTGTAATGAAGTTTGCCTCTAAAACTGGATGCAGTTCTGTTGGCTTTGGCGGACGGTGGTTTTGGAAGCTGAGAAGCTGAACAAAAGCAGAGTCCAGTCAGTGGGGTAGATGTTAGGGGGAAACTACTGCTTCAGATTGGATTCACCTAGTGACACTACAGAAGGGCAGAGAGATGCCTTAGCTGCATCAGCAAGGTGGTCTTTACAGGGTCAGGTGTCCTTTTGCAGGGCTATTCTCATTGTCCCAGACAGTTGCAATTCTCTGAACTGTGCAATTTGTAGCTTCTTTCTAACTATATAAAGTGCCTCCTTGTGCAGTCTTCACAAAGCTGATTTATTGCTCAAGGCCTTGTCCTGGTGAATATGCCAGGCAGTTATGTATAATTCAAGCACTTTCTTTGCATTTTGTAGAATTAAAGCTACTCTACTCTGCACTTTTTGAATCTTCAAACTTTGATATTGCTCAAAGCGAACTAACCAACAGAGAATTTTCGTGCCCCTGCACTGAAAATGTATTTTGAGATGATAAAATGGCCTAAGGCAGGCCCTAATATATCTTTGCAAAACATCTTTACCCATTCTTGTCACTGCTGGCTCTTAGACCCCTTCTCCAGGCAGATGATTCCTGTCCTCTTTAGAAAGTAAATATTTTGACCACTTGGACCCTCTGAGATGGAGGGGATAATCATAATCTTCATTTTGATTCCAGTAGGACAAATGAATGGTACATCAAAACTTGAGGTCAGTTGTAACTTTCTATGAAACAGGACGATGGTTACAGCATGTTTTTTTTAAACTTCCAATGTTATGACACCTATAATTATTCCTGGTTTATATCATGTTTATAACAGTTTTCATTACTTTTTTTGTGTACCTTTTGTCTGTTCTCTTCAATAGGGGTTTTCCTCTTCATTGTTTGCCTTTTATCGAGATGAAAACGGCGATCCTCTTACTGAACGAGAGGCAAGTGGCCTACCACCTTTTAACACAGAGTAAGTTCCTTTGCCTAAGTCAGTGACGCTATGGGTTGGGAGCCATTCTAATGAAAACCTTTTTGTATATTTGTTAGGCTGTGTCACTATTTATTTATGTATAATTTATTTTTTTGTTTCTTAGGTTGTGTTTATTGGTATTGCAATTGTGGGCCAACCTGATGTACAGTAGCCTCACATCTTACAAGTACACATACAAATCACTATCTATGATACAGGTTTTTTAGGAATTTCAAGCTCACACATGTACACAGTACATGTGTGAGGTTATAAAATGGACCAGATGGCGTCAACTTTTAACAAAAGCCTACTCCCTTTCCATTTGTGGAGATTTGGTTCTGAAATTTTGGTATATGATTGAATATGAAGTTTTGCTGTAAAAGTGAAACCAATTTAGCAACTATGGTTATGATAGATTTATAGACATTTAGGATTATTAGTAGTGAATTTTGCTAATATTGGAGTCCAAGGCATCATCAAATGAATACTTGCATGATGTCAGTGCTTGCTTAAATGTGCGGGTTTCCTGCAGCTGTTCTGAAAAACCTCTGCAAAATGATGTGCAAGGGGGAATTTCAATTTTTTCAGTGGAAAAACTATACCCCGCCATCGCACTTCTCAGCTCTACATGAAACTCAGAGCAAACTATTACTATTGTTATTTGTTCCCACACAGAAAGAAGGTTGCCACACCTAATTGTTTTTTTTTTTTTTTCAAAAATTAGCTGAGTTGCAAATTCTTTGATTTTGTAATAGATCTCTGTGTAAAGTCTTGCGTAAGACCCCATAAAGTGACCCTCATAATGTGTGAGATTAGTTAGATGGAGTTTTAGGACCCAGTTTCTAACCAGTTGGTTTACGTCAATATGGCCAGATGCTTTTGTCCACTTGTAGCTCACTGGCTTATTTTTCCTACTCAATTGGTTATTCTGCAGCTGTTCTGAAAAACCTCTGCAAAATGATGTGCAAAGGGGAATTTCAATTTTTTCAGTGAAAAAACTATACCCCGCCATCGCACTTCTCAGCTCTACATAAAACTCAGAGCAAACTATTACTATTGTTATTTGTTCCCACACAGAAAGAAGGTTGCCACACCTAATTGTTTTTTTTTTTTTCAAAAATTAGCTGAGTTGCAAACTCTTTGATTTTGTAATGGATCTCTGTGTAAAGTCTTGCGTAAGACCCCATAAAGTGACATTCATAATGTGTGAGATTAGTTAGATGGAGTTTTAGGACCCAGTTTCTAACCAGTTGGTTTACGTCAATATGGCCACGTGCTTTTGTCCACTTGTGACTCACTGGCTTATTTTCCCTACCCAATTGGTTATTCTGGGATGCTGAGCAGTGAGCACCAAACATAATGGCAATAGTTTCCAATTTAAAAGTCTTCGTTATGACCCTGCCACGATTCCAACTCTGTGTCAGGAAACAGACCTTTTGCCATCTCTATTTCAAAGGGGAGGGGCCATCCATCTAACTGACCATGTATTATATGCCATATTTTAGGTTAAAATGTTGTGTTAGACTATGATTTGATCCCAGACCAGAGGCTTGATTTCCTCTCAAAGGCAAATTACCATTGGAATCATATTCTGAATAATAATTATTATCACTTTCATTCTCACCTATGTTGTCTCTGATTGGGATATCTTCATCACTACTGTCTGGGCCTGTAAGCAGAGCTGCACTTTTTTGATGTAGAATACCGTATTTCCACTTATTCAGTTTTCATATAGAGGAGGCTTTCATATTTGCCTTTGTTATATCCTTTTGTTTTTTTTCTATGCCAAATTCTTTACTCTCATTTTGTTTATGTTTACAACTAATACTCTACTTTGTATCATTTTAGTGCATGCATGTAATTTCCTTGTTTGATTATTTGAAAATCTCTATCTATCTGTCTGTGTTCATCTGTCTCTCTGTCTGTCTGTTTGTCTCTTTGCTTGTCTCTGTGACTGTCTGTCTATCTCTATCTCACCCAGTAAGGTCTACAGATGTAAAAACTCCTCAACCAGCCTATCCTGTCCCTAGGCTGCGTTCACATAGAAGTATACGGTATACGGTATACTGTATTCGGTATACGCAGTTGGCTATACGCTATATGGGCACGGCGGGTCACATTGGGTAGCACGTGTTACCTACTTTAATATTCTTTTCACGCTGTCAAAATACTTTAGAAACAATGTTTTCGGGATTTAAATCTATTTCCACATTATTTAACTTATTATAAGAATCATTAATTAAGTAATGAGTTAAATACGGCTTGACCATACACAACAACATGGAACTGCGGATTAGTTGAGCCATTTTGACCTTGTGTCTTTGAGCATCTCAAGATCAAAAAAGGAAGAAAAAAAATGCCGAGCCCTCTCATGGAATGTGCATATTGTTCTTTCGATTAAAAGGGGGGGGGCATTTGACATTGGGTAACTAAAATATGACGGCTTTGCTATGAAATTCCAATAAAATGAGTAATTTACCTCATTTTTGCCAAAGCACAACTTCAAAAACTGTCACCGGTCAGCGTAAACACGAGGACAAGTGTGGGAGAAGGATGGTATACGCTGCATGAAAATCGAACAAGCACGATTCCAACTATACTATACTATACGCGGCTATATGGCATTTCGAATAGTGCCCTCTTATGTGACCAGGTGTTAGGAAATCCTGTTGTTCGATTCAAGCTATTCGCGTGCCCTCGAAAACGTGCACCGTGCACCCAAATAGTATACCCCTATGTGAACGCAGCCTAAGACATGATAAAAAACCATAGGATTATTTGGAGCTATTACAGAACACAATGAGTGCTTTGATTTTGCAGCAAGACTTTCAGTATGTATACAGCAACAGTAAATTAGGCTTCTGCAGCAAAACCATATTTTAGAAGGGTTTTTCAATGAACACCAGCAATGGCATAGTTGAATTAATATTTAGAAATCTGATTTCTATGTAGGTTCATTAAATTTTAGTCTGAGTTTATGCATGAACAATTGAAAACCTCTCTTTCCCTCTGGACCATGTGTTTGGTCTAACGGTAAGAGCATCTGCCTCTCACGCTGAAGGCCCGGGTTCTATTCCCAGGTCAAGTCATACCAAAGACTGTAAAAATGGAACCTTCTGCCATTGTGTGTGATGCTCAGCATAAGCAATGGAGTGGGGAAAACAAGCCAGTGAGCCACAACTGGAAAAAAGGCCATGGCTGGCTGGACTTGAACCAATAGGTTGGAAACTGGGCTATAAAACTCTATCTAACTAAGTAACTAACTCTCTTCTCTATTGAAAACTGCTTTGTGATGATATGCTGGCAAAATGCCAGGATTAAGGAAATACACTGCAGCATCAAAAGTTTGTCCTCAAACTAGGAAGTGCAAACAAAATATAGCTTTTGTCAATTGTCTATATGGATAAAAATAGTTCTCAGATAGAAAAAACATATGTCAATTATGCAGGGAATACATGCAAATAATTGACATGTCCTTCAAGACAATAGCAGCAAAACCTTTATCAAAGAACAATGAATGCAAATAATTTCACCTTGTTCATCTATACAACCAAAGTAAAACTTTTATAAGAGGAGAATGAATGCAGATAATTTGACAACATATTCACCCAAGCAATTGAACTAAACCATTATCAGAAGGGTTAGTTAGTTAGATGAAGTTTAATGGCCCAGTTTTCAGTCTATTGGTTCAAGTCAAGCCAAGGCAGAAGGGAATAAATTCAAAAAGTTTGAGTGGATATTCACCCAAACAATAGAAGCAAAACCTTTGCAGTATAAGAGAGAAATGGATGGAAATAATTTGACATTATATCCTCCTAAACAATACAAGAAAAGCCTTTATCAAAAGGGGAATGAATGCAAATAATTTAGCAACATATTCAACCAAACATTAGAAGCAAAACCTTTATCAGTGGAGGAATGGATGTAAATAATTTGACAACATATCCACTTAAGCAATAGAACCAAAACCATTATGACTGGGGAATGAATTCCAACACTTTAAAAAAAATATTCATCCAAACGACAGGAGCAAAACCTTTATCAATGAAGTTGTAAATTCAAAATTTGTTTTCAAGTGGTGTACCTTAGGGAAGTTGTTTGCATTAGGGTTAAGTAGGGTGGCAATTTTTTAAAGACAGAAAAAGGGACAACCTTAGCTACTGTACTATCATTATTACCATGGGTTGGCACAGGACATGGTTGGCTTCACAACCTGCCAGATGCCCTGAAATGGCTCTTCTCCATGTTCTATAAGCTGGTGTGAAGAGGTCAGATTCTGAGTTCCCCCACCAGTTAACTGAAAGGAAGAACAGAATGCTCAAACAGTCCAGCAGAAAGCTGAATGACCAGCTAACCTATATTCAGGAGGAATCAGTTTAGTCTGTAAAAATGTGTAAGGTAGAGAAAAAGTGAGCAAAGTCCTTTGATAATGCTTGGATTTTGCAAAAGCACTCAAACCAAGACTCCACAAGTTTAGATTGTGCGAGGGGGATGACAGAAGCTGTACTGAGACTTTTAAACTGTACTTTGCAAAAGATTATGATATTCACTATTTCAGAAGTAATTAGCAACTTTTCAATTCAGGAGGGTAGAGCAACAAGACGGTGAGCTTAACACACACGCATGCACAAGGGGCGGTCCATCCCAACTGTTAAAGTATTTTTTGTTTCAAAGATGACGGTACAAGGGAAATTACCATGACAACCAATGTAATTGGCTGACAACTGTTCTGAAAACCAACAGGACAGAGATTTTATCCTCTTTGTCTACTGCCCTAAAATAAAAAAGTCGGTAATAAGGAACTATATTACCATGAAGTGTACATTTTTGGGTATTAGATACATTAGTTTAAATATAAAGCATGGCAAAGACAGCCTTGGTAACCCCTCCCCCCAACACATACACATAGCACACTATCCCTTCTAGTTTGTCCTTTGCATGAAATAGGCTCATCTTCTGACCTTACAAGAATTAATTAGAAACCTCTGACATATGTCTTGATTTTATTATGTTCACCTTTATCATTATCAGTGTGTTGGTATTTGAAGTGGAATCAATATTCAACTGAAAACAAACAGAATTGTTGGGGTTGTATAGATTGGTTTGCTTTGATTGTGTAAGCCATATCCTGTTTCGAATAAAACAAAAGCAATTAAGGAAATATTCAACAACATGAAGAAACCAGAATGTCAACATGTTTGCTATCAGAATGAGGATGGATCATCCCTTTTCACAAACAGCCACATTATAATACGTTATAAAATGTTCATATTTTAGTCTTTTTTTCATTGAATTCTATGAGTCATTTTGTTCCTTTTCTTTTCTGTTGTGACATGCAGTAAGTAGTAACATATGTGCATCATTGAAAGAATTTAGTTCATTTCTGAAGTGGCTTGCAGTTGGGATGTGTGGAGTTTGAGTCTGGACTGGGTCATACTGAATACTTTAAAAAATGGAACCTACTGCCATTGTACTTGGTGCTCAGTGTAAGCAGTGGGGTAGGGAAAACAAGCCACAGAGCCACAACTGGAAAAAAGGCCAAGGTCAACTTGACACAGACTTAAGGCAATTGGTTAAAATTGGGCTGTAAAGGTACACCACGGACTTCCTACATACATGGACAGAGCATATACTGTACGGCACATTGTCGCTACCGTAGTGTGAGAAAAAGCGCACCAAAATGGCGGTCTGCTATGGTTTTGTGTGAAAGTTTGGACTTGCTGAAGTATGTCTCCATATTTTGCAAGAAAGTTGAAATATTTTTCAAATATGGCAAGGTTAGGTCAAAATCACTTCACCTATTGCAGGAATATGATATTGTTTCCCATTCAAGTTTAACTTTTGCTTGAAATATTACAGAGTTATCTGACGATTTATAGCTTCACGGCGGCCATCTTGGTGCGCCTTTTTTGTCCCAGTCGGTGGCGACCAGCTACGGATAGGACATACATGTTACATGCCATGTCCATGTATATAAGTCTGTGAGCTACACCTAACTAACAAACTAAATGAAGTGGAGATTGGAGACATGTATTTAATCATTATTAGGAGTCAAGCATTCCTGTGTACAGTAGTGTTGGGGGGTTTCAGTTACAGTCCTAGCTGTTCTCCTTGTAGCAAATATGTGCAGTCTCAGCCTCACGGCCTCTGCCCTCATAAATTTGGCTGATGCTGTACCTGTACCTCTCTTAACTTACAATTTTGAAATGGACTGATATTCATATTTTATGATATTTACATGCAAATTTCTTACAGATAGCATACAAGTATGCATTATTCTCCAAGCATCATTTTTATGATTGCAAATTCTATGAAGTGTAAAGTGTTTGCATCAAGTCTTGTCCATCTCAGGTTTAGTTATGTGTACAGCTGTCAAGCAGTGCATGGTCTTCTTCAGCCCTTCACTTTCTTTGGAAAGATTGTTAAGACTGGTGATGCACTTCTTTTCTTTACTTGAGGAAGGTAGATGATAGTATTAGATTGTGATTTGATATAACTAAAGGAGGGGTTTGAAGAAGGGTGGTAAGGACGGATTTGTAAATGCACTCCCCGTTATTGCTCCAAATTGTCCATATCTCACTGACATTCATATATCAAACTGGTGTGTAGTCATCATCAACTGCAGAACATCCATGTTGATTTTTCCTGCCTATAAAAACCCTGTCCACACCTTTTTGCTTCAGTGAACATAGGTCAGCAAAAACCAGATAAGAAATTGCCTTACTGCCTGCCTTTCACACCTCACAAACAGTGACACATCTGGCCAGTATTGTTCTGCCTTTGTTTCCGTCTTCTGCTAGCTCTCTGTTATCAAGCTTGTGGTTTCTTGGAGCAAGCATGCTTGAATGAGTTAAGCAGGATGTCAGGTGAAATTTGATTACGCCAGCAAACCTCGTTTTTGGTGGGGGCGTGGGTGAAATATCTATTAGGGTAAGAAATTCCTCATCTCATTCTAAATTGCATGTTGATTGAATATGGCCACACAGATGTTAGAACACTTTGTTGGAAAGATGAGACACGCAGCTAAAAGTGTGAACGTATTTTACACTTTTTACATCATTTTAACAGTGGACTACATGACCATATTGTTGTCTGCTAGCATCTTTATGTAAATGTAGGATTTATTTTTTTGACCAAAAGTATGAATGTGTTTGTCTTTTGCTTACATGAACAGGTATTATGTATATCAATGGAGTGAGCGAGTAATTCGACCAATCATCAGATATGATTGGGATACAAGAACAGGCTTAGTGCTGCATACTGTGCAGATGATGGTTACACCTAAGGTCAAGGTGAGTTGCAACTTTATACAGGCCAGTGTTTGGAAAACATGGTATGGTGTTTCGTTGCCTCTCTCAGGGTCCTAGCTAGGAAAAATGTCAAACTGGGTGAGAGTTAATCAACACTGCATCATTCTCACATGATGTTGGCCACTAAATGACATTGTCTTTGGTCAGGTGTATGATTTTTGGTTATTTACAATATCAGTACAATCATTCAATTGAATGTTATGTATCTGATACTGTGTAGCCTATGTTTATAGAGTATGAGTGTGATGAAATTCAAACTGGGCAGTGAGATTCAAACTGGGTGGTAAAATTTCAAACTGGGTGCTGACTTAAAAAAGTAAATTCAAACTGGGTGCAGGCATCATTCAGTGCCAACAACCTAGATCACGCAGGGGTCACCAGAGCAACAGGTAAACTTCACATAATTTGTTTGTATTCTAGTGGAGTAAAGGCTCAGTTCAATACATTCAGCAAGGAACCACAGTCCTCATTAGGCTCTGTTTATGCTTTGTAGCATGTGTATGGATGTTAGACTTAAGGTAAACAATTAATATCATACATAGTTATTTATTATGTCTTTTTGATGGTTAACTGAAGCCTCTGAAAACAAACAATGAAGAGAGATGAAGAACAATGCTGATAGTGAGAAAGAAAGAATATAGCAGTGTTACCATTGTTCCCACAGAAAAACAAATAAGGGGTAAAAATTAAAGGATGAAGGAGGGGTTTGGTTGTGGAAGAGTGGGTGGGGTTATGTGGGAGTAAATTTTGGAAACAGGTGAAGATGGGGTTTACTGCAAATTATTTATAGGAAATATTTCTTCATGCTTACTGAAAAGTACCCAAGGTAATTTGGAGTTGACACAAATTTTGGAGCATTAATTTCTAGAAGTATTTAATTGTAAGACCTCAAGAATAGATAAATGAATATGAATGGAGGTATCTGGTATGATATTGCGACTGTTGGGTGCATGAAAGATAAAACTGAAGCCCATTCATTTTGTACATAGACGTAATCGTAACTTCTTCTGGTCCATTAAGATCTGGTGACTGTGCTGGTTTTAAGAGTTTTATCTCTACAAAAACTCATATGATAACAACACTTATCTTGGCCTACTCCATTTTACTTGGTGCAACACTGTTTTAAAGTACTCAATCCACATCGCCCCTTTCTGTTGGTAAGCAGAAGAGAACTAGGTCGGGCACCTGTGCAGCTCAGTACGAGGTGTGAGTACACCCTCTTGGCTGTGCTACAAGTTGACCAGGATTTATGGTCGTGGGTAAGTGGGGATTACATAGGTAAATAGGAGGTAGGTATTGGGACTTGTAGATTCCCAGTCCAGTGAGTTTTGTAGATTCAATTACAGAATTTTAATTCCATTTTCATACATCAAAATATTGTTGTGCATGAACACACAGGGTCAATCCAGGCTGGACCTGTGCTTTATATAATGCACTCTCTAGGATAAATGTTGTCACTGGATACACTGAGGCTGTACCCTATTTCATCCCTGATTGGGCATAATGCTTCACCTATGCACAGTCTATTGTTGCTTAACCTTTAATTGAAAAGGATTCCTTTATATAAAGAGCCTATTTTAAGAAGATAAAGTAAAATAAAAGAAAAAAGGGAATCATAACAGCATTGGAAATTTTAATCCTTTGCATTTTTCCTCTTCTGTAGGAAGAGGCACGGCGACACTTCAACTGTCCACTTCTTGAGGGTATTGAGCTGGAAAATGGAGGGGGACCTGGCACTATGTTTTCTCATTTTGAGAAAAGACTCCTTGAGGTATGGTAGTTTGACATTTGAAATATTTGGGTGAGTTTAAATTGAAATCTCCTGCATCCATTGTCGGAATGAATCAAAAAGTTATCACCCTGTGTAAATTATGGTTAGTATGAGAGAGAGCCACGAAAGAGAAATGTAAATTAATGCAGTTTTGTAGGACTAAGCTTATCCAGTAAAAGCTGTCTGTGGATGTGACTTCACAGAATAATTAGTGTAACTGAGATTTTCGTAGTCCTGTGATACATATCATATATTTACACAGGTTGGCAAATGTTTGTTTTTTTTGACAATAAATGGCGAGGATTTTAAGAAAAACTCACAGAAATAGCAAAATCTGATTCAATACGGCTGTATTGTGACCTGCACTAAGTTGCAACTATCAAGCATGTGCATGGTCTTATCAGTCAAAAAAATTTTATCCTGCAGATATGATTTTAAGTGTCAAGTAAAATAGAGCAGAAAATATTATGTTTTCATTCGTTTGTTTCCATTTTTGTTTATTAGTATTTTAAATCATATGTTAAAGTGTGAATGGCAGTAATATCTTCATATTTTAATTTGTGGTTTAGTTTTAAAATTCACCACTGCAGATTGTTCCATGTAAAGCGGTAATGACTAACTTAATGTAAATGATACATAAAAATGCTCTACTCAGTTTGTCTTTAGCCTCATCTTACTATTCCAAGTCATTTTTTTGCCTGTATTATCAGTAAAATTATTAAAAGAAGGGTTAAAGGTCACATCAAGTTTTGATATGTTGGGTGAGTACCTATGCTTAGCATTTTGGTGGAATTTGCATTGAAATTTGATGTGTGGTTCTCAAGATATGAGCATGTTAACTCATTACCATCCAAAAACTACAGGCTCCGTGTTAAGTCTATGGGAACTTTACTCTGTGCTGTATGTGCCTAACATTACCAAACATTACCAAATTGATAAAAAATTTGACAAAACAAACTGAACAAACTCACTTCAGACATTCATTCTGCCTCTTTTATGCCCAATTTTTGTTCCAAACAGGTGTAGAAACCCTGTTTGAAATGTAGAAACCCTGTTTGGAATGTTTTTTCACCCACCTGGTAGTACATGTCTTCATACTATGCTGTTCCATATGCTTGTCATACATAATGTGTGGAAACAGTTTCACAAATTTTTCCAAGAATTTGCGAGGTACTTTACTTCAAACTCTCCCCGACAAATAGATGGCGCTAATTGCATTCTTTTAGGCTGGCAGAGATCCCAAAGCCTGTTCTAAGTTGTATGGTGCAAAGTTTTTGAAAATTGACTGTAAAATGATGGCGTAAATATTTTTTCTGTATTTTGGGGGTAATTTTTATCTCAATACATAACATGTATTGAGATATTGTCACACTAGCTGGTCAGTAACTATAGCTGGAATTGCCTAAAACTTCCTTATTTTGTGGCATTTTGTAACCTTATCTTAACAGCAAGTACTGTCGATGTTTGGGAATCAAATGTTGTGTACAGGATGTGAACATGTTGATTTTGGTGGGATATTTTGGCTTATTTAGTGGGCAAATGCTAGTGAAATCCGTTTGTTTTCTCATTTCCCATAATCCCTTGCGTACCTTTGGTCTGGTACGAACTTGTGTTCAAGCAACACCGTAACGCACGGTTGTCTGCAATATACTATGCAGCTGTACACCTGCAAGGCCTGCAATCACCATACCCGTTCCTTTGCTGTCAGTGCCAGTACAGTATCGCCATTGAGCTTTGTATTCTGCTGTGAAAGATATGTACAGTCAGGGTTACTTTGCCGAGGTAACAGTTCAGTATTTGGACTTTTCTTGTATCTGTCAGTAGGTAGATAGACAGGCAATTTGTAAACAAGTTTCTCCTCATCAGGGTGACCCTTAGTCCATACGTTGTTTTAACCGTCTATGAGGCATTTGTTCATTGTGTACAGCACTGAGCATAGTAAGAGGATCTCGCAAATTTCAACGATGGAATACCAGAAAAAAGTTCGCCATATGAATTATATATGGGTGGAAAGGTAAATAAATTAACGATTTTCTACAGTGACGATTCTTGTCTGAAGAAAAAATTTAAAACAAAGTGTCTAACTCCCTAAACTAAAAAATCTAAGCCCAAAATGTATGGTTCGATTCAGCAAGTGAGCTAAAACTAGTTACTGCATACGTTTGTGCTAGTCAGCAGTAGCCTACATTCCTTTCACAAAGCAGGATCGAGTAGCTACTGAAAAAGGGTCGACAAAAATCCACGTGGCCAAGAACATCAAAAATAGTCGCAAGGCATGTGTAATAGTCCCTTATACAACAATGTGCAATACTTTTTTAAACTTTAGATGTAAAGTTTTTGTTTACAATGTAATTTTCTTCAGCAAGTCTTGTCACGTCTTTTGCCAGTTGCCTAACGTATAGCACATATGCTGAAAATCTCATAAAAATGATATCTCCAGATAGAAAACTTGGATACATTTCATATTTGGTATGTGGATGCATTATGGTCAGAAGATGGCCCCTAATTGTTTTTGAAGAGGTCAAAAGTCATCCAACGTCACCAGGGATCAAAGTCTGAAAACTTTATTAACGTGATATCTCCCGATTTGAAACTTGGATAGATTTCATATATGTGGTATGATGCGTTATGGTCAGAAGATGATTCCTGTTGTCCTTGGAGGAGGTCAAAGGTCATCCATTCATGGTTATAAGGGGTCAAAGTCTGAAAATGTTTAGGTTCCTTCTTTGATAAGATTTATACTCTATCTTTGATCGGTATAAAATTCATGATGGAATGTTTTACTGCAACCCTTTGGACCTACACATTCTGACTTCGATCTGCCAACTTGGAGATATATATATGTACACAAATAAACATACAAATAAACAACTGCCACCTCACAGCATTCCACATCTCAATTGTAGAAGCGTAAATTCCAATATATACAGAAATACAAAACTTTATAGCGATGTTTCAAAGATAGGTAGAGCCTGTCAAAACGTTGCTATAAAGTTACAGTATTTTTCCGTAATTTGTCTATGATTCTAAGTGTATATTCTTATATTTCTTTATATATATACATAACACTGGATCAACTCGGTAAGCAAAAGGTCAAATTGGCCTATATGAAAGGCGAAAACAAAAACAAATACATAGATTATATTTTCCCTTTAAGTTTTGAGATATATATGCACCCTTTTTCAATGGCCCTAGTCATTACTGTTGAGGGATACATGTACCTAACTTGGTGTGCATTGAAGTAATTGCATTAAACAAGTCAGTGTTCTCATTAGGCCCCCAAACCCAAGAGTCCCTGAACCCTCAACTTTTTTTTCCAAGGGTCCCATATTTTTGGAAGAGTCCCAAGATCAAGCATCAACAAAAATGCAGTAATCAGTGACGCTTCGCAATTTCCATTCAGATGTTCTGTTGTGATATTTTGCAACACGCCGCTGAGTAAAACTGTCTGGCATTGACAAGTGATGTTACTCTGACTAAGCTGGACAATAGCGTGGCGGATGATCTAGTATGTACTTAGCTCCGGCGCTAACGCACAGCTGGGCCATATTACTATCGATCTTATAAATTAGTGTTCGACCGATAGTATGCTATAATCGATAATACCCCATTACCGATTATTTAATTTAACAATCGGCTGGATGCCAACTACCGATTATTAGAAAGAAGGAAGTCACATGTTTGACTCTTTAGTACGCGCCCTTTGCTTCGTGCATATAGAATTACCCATAAGCAGTTCAGGATGGAAAATTTTGGGAGTAGGTCTGTTCATTCCATGAACGGGATATCGTTTTTGTAGGTGTAATATTTTCACTTCTATAGTGGAGATACAAATCAACTGTTAATACAGTAAAATTGTTTGCAGTCGATGTCAAATGCCCTTTGATAATTTAGTTCTAAGGCCAACATCATGCACTGGCTTGTTTTCATCCCCCAATCATGTCATAACATTTGCATTTTTTTACTTTACTGGGTTGTAGTTGCGTTATGTACTGTAGCTACTCTCCCGTTTTAACGAACCCCATGTAGAGCAATCATGAAAATCTTAGCAGTCCTGGGCAACAAAACAATTGCCTAAAGGGACATGGGTCACAGGGTCAGATCCCCGAAAAATCCACCTACGCAGAGATTTGCAATGTGGTTTCTAGGTGAATTAAGCACGGCGCTTGCCCGGCTTGTCTAGCCGGCTGTATGAACATCACAAGTGTGATCGTTGTAACACAAACTTAACGGGAAAACTTGTCTCAAACTTGTCACTCTAAATCACATAGGCGAAGGCGCAAGTTGTGATTAACTGGCTAGAATCAACTCAATTGAACCAATCACGATACAGGGGCCAATTTAAATTTTGCAATGGATCGTATGCATATGATGTCACCGAGCAAAACATGATGCCTTGTTTCATGGTAAAAACGGACGCACTTAAGTCTACTGCATGCTTGGGCCAAGAAGTTTGCTGCATGAGACCATGTGCATCATGTTTTCGTTTGCAATGACGTCAAATGACAACATTGCATAAGCCCTACTGTAAAAAACATTACGAATGGAATGCTGGGAATGGCTTAATTAATGCAAGTTAATAACCACCGAACTTCACAATTAACGTTTTAGGTGCTACGTGTAACAAAACGTGCACAGATATGCATGCAAAGCTTTGGGATTTGAAAAAAATGGTGCAACACTGCAGCTGGATAGTCTGTATTATGAGTTTTGTGCAGAACAGTTTGCACAGCAACTTACGCAGCGCTTTCTGCCAGACAGCAAGGAATACTCCTTGAATGCAACTCTAAATCTAATTCCAGGTAATACTACCGGGTTATACTGTAGCGGAAAATATCAAACGATCATTCCCATGGCAGGGGTAAAATTGATACGTTTGTGATTATTAGTGCATCCTGTTTTGGCGAGAAGTTAAAGGATTGAGTATTTACGGCAATTTTAAGGAAACTAAGAGCAAGTTCCCAGTATATTTTGCCCCTTTTTCCAGTTTTCAAATAATCGGTGGTAATGATCAATTGAATAGCAGAATTTTACCGATGCCGATTACTTACCGATAACGAAATAATCGGCCCGATGCCTATTACTTAACAGATGATTGGTCGAACAATCGGTCTAGTGGGAGAAAGTTTACTGCATGAATTTTGTGAAGTGACATCGACAATGAACCTTTCAAGGCAATGGGTTCGTGTGAACTTTTCAACACAAAACTTTCTATGCCTCCTTGCCAAAATTTTACATGCGTTTAGCAAGCAAATTCCGTGTGTCCCTGGGACACACAGGATTTTGTTTCAAACGTCTCAAGTCGAATTGCGCGTCAGGGACCCGGGAGCTCGGGTAAGTGAGAAACCTGTAAGTGGTAAATCGGACTTGCGTATAGAGTTACGCATTCCCACATAACACTGTAAAACGTTAAAGGTCATGTGACATACCACCAAAAAGAGCTCTTTCACTTGTCAGTTTAAGAGTTGGGCCCTACAACAATTGTGACAACTTCACACAGCCCAACAACACATAACCGTATTGAGATACAGCAGCATTGCTGCTCTAGTTTATTTTTGTAGGATTTTTCAAAAATTACAAAACCAAATTCAGACGTGTAAAAATCCTTTTAGTGTACAGTATCCTTGATCTGTAAACTACTAAATTAGAGTATAGTCAAAGGGTTTTCATTTTTTTTGTTCCTGCACGACTCTTTAGAAAATATTTCAAATTTTCCCACTTTTTTCAGGAGACTCATACATTTTTGGGTTTTCCCAAAAGTTCTTCGGGGACAGTCTTTCCCCTCCCCCCCCAAAAAATTGGTATTTTTAGATGGAGCTCTTTGTTCCCAGTCATTTGATACCAAGGGGAAGGCTGTAGCATGTAAAAGGATTGATTGCTTTATGAATTTTACAAAATGGTAACATTTGGGGGGTTGTTCAATGCCCCGTTTTGGCATAGAGTAAAGTTGTCACATTTTCAAGAAAATGTGAACTTGAAACAAGCACATATGACATCATATCCTCACTTTAATGGACAGTCTTTTTTTTCTTTAAACTTTACAACCAATTTTCTCCTCACCAACCCCTTTTATCAGAATAATATAATTGCATAAGTGGCACAAGAACTTTACATTCTTTTCATTTCTCAGGGGAAGATCCTTTCCCTATTAAAGGCATGTTCTGGTGGCTTTTCACATCTGTCTTGTAAGAAAAACAAAAATATTCCACACCATGTCCTTCAAACCCTATCACAATACCATTTTCCTTACTCAAGATATCTCACTTCAAAGATTGGTTATTTCTGTTAAAAATTACCTCTACCTTCTAACAAAGCCACAGAAAGTTATGAAAGGTGGGCACATTTTTTTAAATTCCCTTTGTTTTTCTTAATAATTGAACATCCTGTTTGTCCTTGAAATTTGATACTGTTGGAAAGTTTGAATATCATTTCCTGTAGATCTGGCATTACCCTTCACCATACTTAGAGTGCAACCAACAATATTGTTTAACATTACCTGCAGCGGTATCATAATTATAAATATGTTGAACGAAATGTCAAATTATTGTGCCACGATGATATCACAGATTTTCCATGATGCATCAAATCCTTAGAAAAATTTGCAATACTTTTAAAGTTTGTATCTCCGGAATGCTAAAAGCTATTGAAATGTAGTTTTCACCCTCTGAAAGAGAACATTTTTCTGCTGATTTTGAAGTTATGGAATTTTGTCTCCAGAATATGCCTTTAAGTTCAAGTTCAACACAACAGTCTGAAAAAACAAAGAGAAACAAGAATATCTTGCCAATGTAAAGAAGTGATATTTACCTCTGCTGACCTCAAGCTGACTTTCAAATGCAAAGCTAGTAACTTCATTTACTGATATCTCAAGAAATACATCTCTGATTTGAATGGAATTTTCACCTGATTGTGTTGATTTAGCTCCTCACACAAATAAGAAAATTAACCTCTTCCATAAAATTTTTCCATAAAGTTCCCCTTTTAGAGCTACTTTATACTGTAGAAATAAGATTAAGAAATGATAATCTTTTTTGTTGGTTAACAGAATGAAGCAATGACAGGCACTCACACACATGATCGTCAATTCTCACGATTCACCCTAGCGGTTCTCGAAGACACAGGCTGGTATCATGTCAATTATGATTTAGCCGATAATTTGTCATGGGGGAAAAATCTGGGCTGTGATTTTGCTATGAAGAGTTGTAAGACATGGATGGATAATGAAAGAAACAGGTATGTATACTTTCACATGTGTACCATTAAAAGTGAATAGGTGTAGATGAATTAGGTATAGATTGCAAATGAATCAGGTATGAGCTCCTAATGGAGCATGCTTGTATGCTGAATGAAGAAGGTATAGATGAATGAGGTACAAATTCTAAATAAATCAGGTATGTGGTCCTAATTGAATGAGCTTATATGCTGAATGAAACGGGCATAATTGAATTAGATGTAGCTCCTTAATGAATTTAGTATGTATTCCTAGTGGAACAGACCTGTATACAGAATGAAACAGGTATAGACACTAAATGAAACAGTGAATAACTTATTAATATTTTAAAAAGTTATTCTAATTGCAAGTGCAGTCACTCTTGTATAAATGAGTTCACCATTGTGGTTTATTAACGCATTGTACAGCTGGATTATTTAAATTGTGACAATATTCTTATCACTCGAATGTTATGTTCATGCGTTATAGGGTATTTTGTTTCATGTATGTTTTAAAACATGAGGTTAGTTGACATTTTGCAGAATTTTTTGTCATTCGTCTAATGACTAAGGGGAAAATGTAAGTAGTACCCCAAACTTATTTTGAAACATTACAAGTCTTTCATTTTTTCCCGTTTTAAGTATCTTTCATTATCTTTCAAAATAATGTAACAGGTATAAAAAAATGATCTGCATGACTTCACTAAATTTCACCAAGAAAAGGTTGATAAAATACTGTCACATGGTCTTTAGCATTCCTGAATTTTGATACCATGGTATACTATTTAAAAAAAAGGGTGGACTTCATTTTGCCTTTAAGCTTGTGGGGGACTACCCTGTAGAGTCAGTCTGAATCATTTTGTGGAAGTTTGAATGAAGGGGAAAAGAAGAACATCTAATATTTTGTGGACTTATACTTTATTTATGTATCTTTGTGTGTGTGTATTTTTCAATCCACAGAGGAGGAAGTCTGCTACCTTTTTGTGACTCAGTTCAGTCTAATTTTTTCAACTTCTCCTGTGATTCCGAGAGAACATCTTTAGCAATGTGCAATTTAAAGAAATATGATAACAAAATACCAATAGAATATCAGGTGAGAAGAAAATAACTTACAAGAAGGGTTTAAGTTCACAACAGGATTTGGTATGGTAGAGAGATGCTTATTCTAAGCATATTGGTAAAATTTGCATTGAAATCCGATGTGTGGTTCTCAAGATACGAACAGGTAAAGTTTTCACATCTTCAACAAAAAGTGAACTTGAAGCAAGCACATATGACATCACATCCCCACATTAATGGGCAGTCTTTTGTTTTTCTTTAAACTTTACTCTGGATTTTCTCCTCAACAATCCCATATTATTAAAATGTGATTGCATAAGTGGCATGAGAATTTTACAAACTTTCCATTCCCCATGGGGAGGTCACACTCCTATTAACTTCAAGGTCAACACAGCAGTCTGATAAAACAAAGGGAAACAAAGCATTCCTTGTTGATTCCTTGCCGTAGGCAGGCAAGGAATCTATGCGATGGTGATGTCGTGTGTATGTGTGTATGTGTGTGTGTGTGTGTGTGTGTGTGTGTGCGTATGTGACGCTTTGGCTTGTAAACACGATATCTCAAGAAGGGTAAGTCCGAGGGATCTCATACTTGGCATGTGGATTGCCCATATTGAGTAGATGATCCCTATTGTTTTTGGTGGACGTCAAAGGTCACTTGGGGTCACAAGAGGTCAAAAAGTCAAAATCTTGTAAACACGATATCTCGAGAACGGTACATGTGACTATGCTCATATTTGGTGTGTGGGTTGGTCATATTGAGTAGATGATCCCTATCGATTTTCTTGGAGGTCAAAGGTCATTTGGGGTCACGAGAGGTCAATGGGTAAATTCCTTAGAAATTGCTTGTAAACACGGTATCTCAAGAAGGGTAAGTGTGACTATGCTCATATTTAGTGTGTGCATTGGCCATATTGAGTAGATGATCCCTATTGTTTTTGGTGTAGATCAAAGGTCATTTGGGGTCACGAGAGGTCAAAAGGTCAAAACTTCGTAAACACGATATCTGGAGAACGGTACGTGTGACTATGCTCATATTTGGTGTGTGTGGATTGGTCATATTGAGTAGATGATCCCTATTGATTTTTGTGGAGGTCAAAGGTCATTTGGGGTCACGAGAGGTCAATAGGTAAATTCCTTAGAAATTGCTTGTAAACACGGTATCTCAAGAAGGGTAAGTGTGACTATGCTTATATTTGGTGTGTGCATTGGCCATATTGAGTAGATGATCCCTATTGTTTTTGGTGGAGATCAAAGGTCATTTGGGGTCACCAGAGGTCGAAAGGTCAAAACTTCGTAAACACGATATCTCGAGAACAGTACATGTGACTATACTCATATTTGGTGTGTGGGTTGGTCATATTGAGTAGATGATCCCTATTGTTTTTGGTGGAGGTCAAAGGTCATTTGGGGTCACGAGAGGTCAAAACGTCAAAACTTCGTAAACACGATATCTCGAGAACGGTACATGTGACTATACTCATATTTGCTTTGTAGGTTGGTCATATCGAGTAGATGATCCATATTGTTTTTGGTGGAGGTCAAAGGTCATTTGGGGTCACGAGAGGTCAAAAGGTCAAAACTTCGTAAACACGATATCTCGAGAACAGTACATGTGACTATACTCATATTTCGTGTGTAGGTTGGCCATATTGAGTAGATGATCCCTATCGTTTTTGGTGGAGGTCAAAGGTCATTTGGGGTCACGAGAGGTCAAAAGGTCAAAACTTCGTAAACACGATATCTGGAGAATGGTACATGTGACCATACTCATATTTAGTGTGTAGGTTGGTCATATCAAGTAGATGATCCATATTGTTTTTGGTGGAGGTCAAAGGTCATTTGGGGTCACGAGAGGTCAAAAGGTCAAAACTTCATAAACACGATATCTCGAGAATGGTACATGTGACTATGCTCATATTTGGTGTGTGGGTTGGTCATATTAAGTAGATGATCCCTGTCGATTTTCGTGGAGGTCAAAGGTCATTTGGGGTCACGAGAGGTCAAAAGGTCAAAACTTCGTAAACACGATATCTCGAGAACGGTACATGTGATTATACTCATATTTGGTGTGTGGGTTGGTCATATTGAGTAGATGATCCCTTTTATTTTTGGTGGAGGTCAAAGGTCATTTGGGGTCACGAGAAGTCAAAAGGTCAAAACTTCATAAACACGGTATCTCGAGAATGGTACATGTGACTATGCTCATATTTGGTGGGTGGGTTGGTCATATTGAGTAGATAATCCCTATTGATTTTCGTGGAGGTCAGGTCATTTGGGGTCACGAGAGGTCAATAGGTAAATTTCTTAAAAATTGCTTTTAAACACGGTATCTCAAGAAGAGTAAGTGTGACTAATCTCATATTCGGTGTGTGCCTTGGCCATATTGAGTAGATGATCCCTACTGTTTTTTGGTGGAGATCAAAGGTCATTTGGGGTCACGAGAGGTCAAAGGTCAAAACTTCGTAAACACGATATCTCGAGAACGGTACATGTGACTATACTCATATTTGGCGAGTGTGTTGGCCATATTGAGTAGATGATCCCTATCGTTTTTGGTGGAGGTCAAAGGTCATTTGGGGTCATGAGAGGTCAAAAGGTCAAAACTTCGTAAACACGATATCTCAAGAACGCTACATGTGACTGTGCTCATATTTAGTGTGTGGATTGGTCATATTGAGTAGATGATCCCTATTGATTTTCTGAAAGGTCAAAGTTCATTTCGAGTCAGCATGTTCAAAGCCTGACAAGCTTTCCTGCACAGTCTTTCAAGAAATGTCACTTGTAGGGTCCTGTAATTTGTCCTGTAGATGGCACATAGTGAATACATGGTCCCAGAAGTTTTTGGTGGAGGTCAAATGTCATTTGGGTTCACAACGGGCAAGGGGGATCTCAATGTAGGAAGATTGGATGCCTTGCATGTGTACTTTGTGGGCACATTATGGAGCCCTGTTAATTGAAAAACATTGCCAAGCAATGTCAGTGTGAAAAAAGGCCTTACATTTCAGCGGCAAGGAATCACTAAGCCTTTTGGCTTTCTGGTCAATGTGAGGAAGTGATATAAGCTCTGCTGCCCTCAAACTCACTTTTGAACACAAATCTACTGACTTCATTTACTGATATCTCATGAAATTCATGTCCAATTTGAATGAGACTTTCACCACACTGTGTAGATTTTGTTCCTCTTTCACGTATGAAAATTAAATTTTTGCCTAAACTTCCCCTTTAAGTGGAAAGTTATAAAACATGACATTAGGCAGTGTTTTGTCTGGGTGCTGTACCAGGATAACAATTTGCAAAAGTGCTTTACCACCTGGACGAAAGATGAGCCACCCGGAAGAAATATTAAGCCACCTGGACAACAAATGAATAACCAGGACAAAACATAAAGCCACCTGGACAAAAACTATCAATTTGAACCCTCAGCAGAGCATGTAGCAATAATATTAACATTGACTATGTATGGTCAGAAATGTTCCTAGGCATTCAAGGAAGCTATAACTATATTCATAATTGATTTTAGCTGACATTTTCCAAAGACAGATGCCTTCTCTCTTTGGACAACTTGCTAGAACAGTGATCATAACTAACCTTTGATGTTGGAAACACTCAGACAAAAATTTAATCAGTAGAGAGCACTGCTGGGAAACAGAAGTTTACTAGTATTAGCTTGAAATGAAAACGTTGAGAGACATGCACCCCTGGGGTCATTAGTGGAAGGTTAAAAGTAGGGTTCTAGCTAGATCATTCTGAGGAGGTAATATAGTACTGTGTGGTGATATAAACCAGTATGGTTATTACTATGTCTCACAGCCATACCATCTCCAATACTGCCAAGCGGATCGGGGGCTTTTAGGAAGGTTTGCACCCAATAGTAGTGGTGAGTGGGGTCTGATGTATGTTTCATTTTGCATTAAAAAACCAGATAAAAATGTGATGAGTTTTTATTGCAATAACTAAAATGAATTTTCAGATATATTCTATGGAATTTTCATTGAAAGGCATATACTCGTTGCTTTTCATTACATCTCGTAAGAAAAATTTTCCATAGCATGCACTCTGAAACATGTTGCAATACCCTTTTCTAACTCAAGAAATCTCACTTTAGAGATTGGTTATTGTTGTTAAAAAAATTTTCTGTTCACTTGTTATTTAAGGTGACTATGTGGGTACATTGCCTCAGATTTCTTTCATGTTTACAAGTAAATGTCCTGTTTATAACTGAATGACTATTTTTCCTTGAAACTTGATACATTTAAGATGTTTGAATATCATTTCCTGTAGATCTTGCATAACCCAACACCATATGTAGGATGCAGGAAACAATGTTTTAAATATTCCCTTCAGTAACATTAAAGATTTCCCACAATGCACTAAGCCTCAAGAAAAAAAAGGCATTTTTTTGAAATTTAGTATCTTCTGACTTTTTAGATGCAGTTCCCCCCCCCCCCTTATGGAAGAGGAAATGTTACTTCATATTTTATTCCTTTAAGTTTGGCCTGGCAGATAGTCAGGCAGTTTATTCTTCATGCTATTAAATTGACAAGCATCTTTGCAGGCGACAGCTGTCCATTGGTGGTGGGCATGTCCAAAGCCCTAATTGTAACTATTAAATTCTACTGTATGAGGGTATTATTGTAATTGCATGTGTAAAATTTATGATCCAGGAAATCCTGAGAACAAGAATCATCACTGTCTGAAGTCAGTATAAATAGGGGGTTTTGACTTACCAAACCTTGAGAATGATCCAGTTTTGTGGATCGTCATTGAAGAAAGCAGTCACTCACCCCAAGCTAAATTGGCACCTCCTTCAAAACAAAAAAAAGAAAGAAAAAAAGTAGTAAATAAAAACAGCCCAAAGTTTCAAATTTCTTTTTATTCCTCTTCATAGTATCTTTCATGATTTCACAGAACTTATATATCTATTCAAGGCAAATGAAGCATTTACTCTGCAAATTTTACAATTGAGGAGGTTGAACATCATCATCATGATTCTCAAGAGCCATTCATAATACAGGATAGTCTACTATACCTTTTCAAGTTGGGGTGACTGCATTGTCCCTTTAAATTGGTGTTTTGGGAGACATATAATTGTCTCTCTGGAATGAAACAAGTGACTCAGTGTAGGTTGATCAGGAGATGTACCTAGGCCCAAAAGCATTTGAAGAGGTTTTTTTTGCACTGAAATGTGCTTTTTGACGGTAAATTATGTTTGCTGAAAGACTTAAGTATGGCTCTCAATCTACTGGATATTGATTTCCTTACACAGTCCATTCTAAATATTAGTCTTTTAAGGAAAACTTGTTGTTATAACAGACTGCATTTACGGATACTTTAAAGGTCTTGTTTTAATATTGGGAAACACATTACCAATTTAAAAAATGAGCCTAAAAAAGATTTTTTTGATGTGGTAATATCCAAACTATTCATTAGTGATTGTTATTAAGTTGTTACTATGGTAACCTCTACCCCAAGTATATACTGATAATTAACTTTAATGGTTGGTAATCTTGTCTTTGCCAGTACTTTAATGATCTGAAAGATGTACCTGAAGATGAATTAGCATTCTATGGAGGTACATCGCTTCTTGCCGACTTCTGTCCTTTTAATCAGGTATGATATTATCAAATGTTTTAGATTGCTGCTTTTTGCATTTAATCAAATATTTTGCACTTTTAGATGTGAATTATTTGAAATGAGCCTAACATGGTGTCAGTGTAACATGCTACTTTCAAGTGGGTGGTAAATATTTTGGGAAAACGTATAGTGTTCCATTCAAGTACAGCCTTTAATTCCTTAACCTGAGAAGTATCAAGGAGAATTTGTTATTTTGGGTAGATGGAATTAAGCCCTGTCCTATGGATAGCAGTCAATATTTCAAGAATACAGTGGTGAAATTTTCTATGCTGAGTATTAACCTTTTGCTACTGTGGGAGGGGGTCGGGTCTCCCTCACCACACTTAGCTATATATTATATTCTGTATGAACAGGACCTATGTACAAGTTCTGCAAATAATAATTTTTGTATGCAGGCCACTATATTTGCCTTCACTATAACCCAAGAGGATATATGTAAGTAAAAATGTCTTCTTTCCGAGCCTATTCTGTGTCCAAAATCATTATTTTAAACTGAAGGTTTACATAGAAATATTCCAGGATGCCATAGTGCAATGATATATGGATGATTTTGGAGCAAAACCATGTGTAGAGAAGGGGTCACTGATAATGTTAGCACAGAGTATTGAAATCATTTGTGTGATATTTTCAATCCCAAATTTCATCTAATGTGCAGCTAAATAATGGTCAGAATTTCACTGTGTGTGAATGAGCCAAGGCTAAATTTAATTGAATGTTTGGATCATTTTTATTTCAATACATGTCATGTGTTGAGATATTGTCACACTAGCCGGTTGCTAGCTGTAGCTGAAATCCTTTTCAGTCTGGCCACGTCAGGTAGAGTTTACTTTTTGATCATAATATCTTGTAGAGCATACTTTTGTACAGTTATTCATTCAGTCAGAATTTTTACTTGATAATCTGATATGTTGATAACTCAGTTATTTTTTTTTTCTGGAAAGTGTTCAAAAAGTTGTGCAAAAGAAAAGTTTCATTGGTTATACTCCTTTTTTCCCACAGTGCAATTTTTTTTCCCACAGTGCAATTGTGTGTGCTTTTAGTTTGCTATTTTGTCTTTGGCTTCAAGCTTCTGCTGAGTCAAGCATAGGGTAACTGTTAAAATGATCTTGTCTGGTCTGACTAAGATGTTTGCCCAGCCATTTTCTTGTGAATGAGATGTTTATTTACAGTTGATTGAGTTTCTAAACAGGATTCCAGTAGCTCTCAACCTTCAAAAGTTGTGCTCTTCACCAAGAGGTTTCAGTGAGATTATAAGAGATATGAGGTTGATGTTAGGAAAAGTAGGTAGGAAAGTAGTAGTAGGAAAACTTGTTTTGTTGGAATTGATTAGAAAGTTTTTTGTTTTTCTTATATGACTGATCTCCATCAAGTTTGATAATTACGTGTGCTTTGTAGTGTTAGTGTGCTTTTAAGATTATTTTTTCAGTATAAACATACTGTTGTTTTGTTTAAATTGATAACCTTTTCAATTTTTAGCATGAAAATTTGCAGTATCAGGATATTATAAATCTCTGCTCTAAATATTTGAATGACAACAGTGCACCACAATAGCTTAACCAACCTCTACTGTAGACTGTATGATAGTTAAAGTAGGATAGGAAAGTTTGTCATATTTCATTTTAATGTATGATACTGTACCTGATCACCAAAAGGATGTTTGCTCTTTTCTGTTGTATCATGAAAAACTTAAACACATCATTCCTCTGCTTCATGATTAACACTGATCATACATAAAAGTATTGAGATTCTGCAGCACAGCTGCTCTAGTTTGCAATTTTCCATAAGTTGGGGAGACCGGGAGAGTATTCTCATTTTTGGTATGTGGCACAAAAGTACATATATATTGCTAAGCTACTGCAAAATGTTTGAGGAGCATTTAGTGTATGAACTTCATCTTCCTGTCAGGAGGGAACCAGCTCAACAACTTAGATCAGCTATAGTATTTTTCAGGCCCAGTTCAGATGGGAAAATAGTAAACTGCTCTCATATGAAAACCCATCTCACTTTGACCCATCCAGGGTTTGAACTTCCACAGACCTTCCAGTTGCTATGCTTCATCACTCCAATGAATCTGCTTCATCCACTCGACCACAACACTGATTTTGATTCACTTTATCATTCCAATGAGTTTTAGAAAGTTTGAAAGTTGAAAATAAATTCATTTTTGCAGAGCCATGCAACAAAAGCACACACTCTGCTTGTACTTAAAGGACATTTCTTTTCATCCCAGTCAGTTTCAGTTCTTCCAACCAAGTTGCTTCATCCGCTTCCATACAATTCAGTGCCCCCAAACCCCCGGACTTGAGAACATATCCACTCAATAAAGTCCAAAGGTTATAATTTTTGGTTTGAAACTCCATCCAAATCAAGTCTATTAAACTGAGTACACCGAAAGATCTTTTTTTATACTGTCAGGCGGTTAATCTGGTACAGCTTTAATACAACGAGCATGCATGTGGCTGAGTTTCATGGCCCTGTATTTTCTTGGTCTTATTTAACAAATAAAATTTTTTTTTTTTTCAACAGCAATTTTCTTACACAACAGAAGATGGTGAAAGTAAAACTTCCACTTGCTACCTATCTTCAAATGAAGTTTGTGAGTTGATCTTTTTTTTTTTTATATCCATACCTATTTTTCAGTTGTAAGATTTAGCAAGACACCAACACCACCAATGTGTTATATCCTCTAAATAAAACGGTTCAAGTCCATCCCTTACTCATCTTTTGTGGGTGGAGATGGCTCGGTGGTTTGAGCATACTGCCTTGCATGCTGAAGGTCCCCGGATCAAATCACTTGGAAATTTTCCGGGGTCTAAAAATTAGCTTGTTCAGCATAACTGTTCACAGTGATGCTGAGGGGGTTTGAAAATTGGTGAATTACAAAATTGGGTATTTAGTTGTCCGTTTCAGGAAGTTGTCCGACTCAGGAAGTTGTCCGCTCGCTCAGTTCAGCAGTTGAGCAGTGGTGCAGAGCAAGCATAACCTCCACCCCCTCCAGCCTTTGGGAAAGTGGCTAAAGACTGGGGATACGCTCGTGTCCGTCGGATGGGGACGTTAAATGGCGGTCCTGGGAGCAGGATTGGGAGCGATTAGTACACTCCTGCCTTGTTACCTCTGAGCACTAGTCGAAAAGAGAAGGCGAAGTTCGCCGGTGTTCATCCACGCTCACTCTTGCATAGGATCTTCAATGAGCCAAATGATTAGGGCCTGGACTTCAGGCATCTTATGGGGCCTTGGCCCTCCTTTGCCCTTCAACCTGTTATGTTATGTTATGTTAATCGCCTTTTTCTACACCACCAGTCCACAGGGGAAGAACCAAAGAGGTAAATGGCTGGTTATGTGGCACCAACAACGCCCCAGTCATGGGATGAGTAACAATGGTCTGGTGTGCACGTTTTGTAGGCAATAGTCGAGAGCAAACTACTCGCCACACACGACACTCTCACCCCACCTTGGGTGCAGTTGTAGGTTGCAAAGTTCAGTGTATGTCAGTTCCAAGATAAAATGCCATGTGCAATATTTTTGAACGTTTTATTCATGTTGACATATGCATATGCTCTCGCCAATACTTATCAGTCTTATCTTGCCACCTCAATGGTCAAACAGCAGAGAACATTGAATTAGCTTCTCTTGCTGATCTTGGCATCAAATTCAAAACATGGCTTCCCTTTGGAAATTTAACTTTACTATTTTGTACATTAAACACACCACATCCTTTCTTCAGATTACCCCTCCCACTACTTTAGACTATTTTACCCCCCTCACATTTCTTCCTCTACCTGTCTGGCTTTTTGATACCGCAGTTTTTATTTTGAACTTCTAAAAATGAATAAAATATTTCAACAGCAAATTTTGCTGTCTTTGGGCTCCCCTATCACAAAATCATTGAAAACTCATATATTGCATATGCAAAGTCTGCTACGGAATTTCGTGTTTGAATAGCAATTTATCCATTTTGTGTAGCAAAATGTGATGCGATACCTGATAAGTTATTCGGTTCAACTCAAAAAGGTTTTTGCTTCAAAGGTTCTGTATGTAGCACCAGATTGCATAAAAAAGACATCTTTTAAAGGGGAGGTAGGGGAATGCCTTCTCCTTTGATCCCTCCCCAGACTTGCAATCACAAAACATACTGAATGCCAACCCTTCCCCTTTAACAGAGATTTCGGGTATGCAACTGGTTCTGGTGATGATATTATGGACAACTGTTACTTGGTTGGTATCGCCCCACCCCTTCCCCCCACCCCAAGCAGGTGGTCATAAAACATTTCCTACACCTTGACAGAAATCTGGGCTATGCCACTGCTTCTGGAGATGATATTATGGGTAACTGTCACATGATTGTTATTGCAGTTAATGATGATTTACATCTGAATGGTGATTCTCATTGACAGCTGTTGGTGATAATGTTGCTGCTGAGTATTATGGTCCTAATTCAATCTGCGTCAACCATGGTACACCTTGGCTTCAAGAAAAGTGTATACACTATGACAGGCAAATTACGTGGGGTGCTGGATGTTACCAGGTACGAACCCAAACAACTATTCATGTTATGGTAACCTAGGCAACTGATCTATATGTTGTGAGGTCAGTCCTTATGTGATGTCATACTTGCTTAGTCATGCCCATTGCCGGAAAAAAAATTTAAAAGTCATCATGTATATTTGTCAGCTGATTCTCAGTTAGCTGTACATACTTCACTACAGTTTGTAATGCTTTTAGAAATAGGAAAGAATTAATAATTACAAGCTTTAAGTTTTACAAGTACGACTACAGATAAATGTAAGAAAGTGTATTAGTGCCACCTTTATGAATTTTTTAATCTGTAATTACAGATTGAATAATCTATTTACAGATCAATAATCTGTAATTACAGATTGAATAATCTAATGATTAATCTGTATTAACACATTATTAATCTGTGATCATAATAATCTGTAATTACAGATAGAAAAAATATATATATATAGGTGGCACTAATAGGCTTGCCTATATTGGAACTCACTTTAACTTAAATCTGGTGCAGGTTTGATATTTTGGTGACTGGACCATGTTTAGTTGAGAAGGTAGACCTTTTGTGGCAAATAGGGTTGCCTCTCCCTCTCTAAGTCATCTTAGCAATGTAGATCGTACATCAGTGTTTTGAGTCTGTGAGGACTGCTCAATATTAAAGCTTTTTACCTGCAATGCTGTACCTGGAGTTGGTTTTATAGGAAGTTCTCCCAGTCATGACTAAAAAATCTCCCAGACTTAAAACAGAGCAACAACTTTCTAAGAAGAGAACCACAGTAGGTTATCCAGTTGATCAATCTGAAGTAACACTTCTCTTCCTTTTCGGTAACAACATCCTATTTTCACATTTCTTTTACAGTACTTTTGTAGTGATTCGGGGCTTAAAATCGTGATAGAAGGTGTTAATCATTTATGCACTCAGGAGGGACAAAAAATTGAAGTGAGTGTTGTCTCAAGTGATTACAGACATCAGGGTACCATAGTATGTCCATCTTGTTCCCAATTTTGTGATCATTGTCCAACAGTAGTTTCATCAAGTGCCATGGAGGGTAAGTCATCCTTTTGTTACATTTGTAAGCAAATAAGGTGATGTAGAGATGGACAAGCTTCCTATGTTTTCCAGGAATCAAATTTCATGACTTTTCTCTTATGAGGGAGTACTTTATGGCTTAGTTGGGTTTTGAAAAATTCACGACCAGACCTTTTTAGTTGCGGTGCCTGCCTTGCAGGCAACCGCAACTAATGCAGTTACTATAGCGATGTCAATTTCTGACTTTTCCGGCACTTTATTTCTATCTCCTTCTAGATGCTTTGTGGTATCGAAATACGGTTTAGTGCAATTTGTAGGGATGGTACTTTTCTTTCGTGTTTTTAAGTTTTGGTGGAAATATGATTTTTGTGAGTGTGTAAAATTGGGGTTTTTTTCACGTAAAATTTGCAAACGTGTTCTATTTTTAGTAACAATCTTGCGGAAAAACCAGGTCCGTGTGTGCTCTGGGGAATAATATGTTGTTTAATTTAACACAGCGCCATCATTTTGGTAATTTTTTTAATTCATCGAGGTGTTTAGTGAATTTTGAGTATTTATATGATGATTTCTTTGTAGAGATTTATTCTTTTCAAGTGACATGGTCGGGGTTGCTGTGGAGTAAAAAGTTTGATAGTTTAGAGGAGTTTTGTTCACTGTTTTTTCATAAAGTAAGTTTCTGTTGGAGGGAAACATTGTTATTGGTAGGTAAATATTATTTGTATGAGATGGCTCGTAGTAATATTTGTGTTATATCAAGGTGTCTGGTTATGGTAAATTTGTTATTTTAAAGGTTAAAATTATGTGGAGAATATAACAATGCCCAAGAAGGGCCGTTCAAAGATTTTTTTTGTAGAAAGGAAAGGTTGGCAACAAAGAAAAAGAAAGTATGGGGGTGAATTTCAAGATAAAAGTTATAAAGGGGAGAAAAATGATGATGTCAGAGTTGGGATCAAACAAAAAAGGCTCTAGTGGATATGAAAAGAGTCAGAAGTTTTTTTTTCGTTGTTGTGGGTGGTAATTGTTTTTTCGGTGTTTGGCATTATTGGTTACAGGGAAGATGATCATCTTTATTTAAGACAAGTCATTGTAAGTTCATTATGTACCCTTCCACATATTTACACCACGCGTTGCCATTGCTCAGAAGCTCCACTAAAGAAGAATGCTTAAAAAACCAAATTCAGAGGGAATGTTTTTGGGGATATTTATACATTTAGGGAGAAGAGCACATCATTAGATGAAGAAGTGTTAACATGAACACATAGTTTAATGTAAAGAGTAGTCACGGTAGGGTTTTAACATGTTCATTCATATCTCGTTTTATATTTGTATGTGATGAGAGCAACCTTTTTTATTACGCTGGGCGGTGATCTGTTTGAGATATTGGGAAGAGGTCTGCATGAATGAAGGTTTTGCACAATCATTCAGGGACTGCTTTGGGTCTTCTGTTGGGGGAGAAGCCCTTGAAAACCAACTGATTTGGTCTTTTCAAAGGCCATGGATAGTTCATCTCTTGTCAAAAATGTGTTGATTTTGAAATGGTTATTTAAAATATTGAGGGAGCCATATGACAGTTTGGCTTTCCTTTTTTTACTTGAGGAAGCAAAGACATCCCTTGCCTTCTCCAAGATTTACGTCACTGTAAAACAATTAAAAATGATTGCCTTATCATTTTTTTTTATATTTATGTTAAACGAACGTAAACATTAAATTTGGACCGTTTGTAGAGGGTTTAGATTGTTAGCTTACACAACGAAGTTTTGAACAGGTACAAGAAAATTCGCAATTGTAAATTTTTAGCCAGGTGGTTCATTTCGTAAATGGTAAAGTAGCAAGACACTTATTTATAAGCTCGTTATGCTCTTTTTTGTTATGTCACTGGCTGTGGTGTTATCAGCGAAACGTTTACTTTTCATGAAGTCCGTTTTTTCTTTGAAAGTGATTTGTTGAGCTATTGCATATGGGTGGTTGGAATGATGAAATTTGTCTTTTACGGAGTTTTTTACTGGACAGTGCAGTCTTATTCATAGACCTGGCTTTCTTATTGCTTTTACATATTTTAGGTTATCGTTTGATCAATTGCGAGTCGTGGGCATACATAAACTTGCTATATTATTATTTTTATTAGAAAAAGAAATACATGGAAATTATTAAAACAATTTTTATATAGTGCAATGGCAACAGTTTTGTTCCGTAGTAAGAAGTCACTGTCAGAAAGGCGACAACAAGTTCTTGATATAGAGTGTAGGAAGAAGCGAGACTGTTTAATGATGTGATGACAGACGAATCGCCGCTAATAGTTATAAACTAGGGACATCGATATTTTTGGTATTCGGGTTTCATTAAGGGACGTACAGATGTTGCAATTTATCTTTTATGATTTGTAAGTGATTGATTCGGTTCTCTGATTTGTGGAGGTCAACGTCGTTCAAGTGTCTATACATTACTGAACCAAGTAGTTACTGGCGAAGGGTTAGTAGTGACGTATGTGTGCGGGATTGACAATAGGCCTAAGGCTAGAGTGAAATATCATCATATTAACATTTATGTTGAGAGAATGTAGGTGTAAGTAACACTGACAAAGGAATTTTTACTTTGCTGTTTTATATTTTTTTATTTTATTTCATCATTTGTAAAGATTATGGTAAATCTGAGATATCGACATTTCTTTTGATTCTCGTTAACTTGTTATTATATTATGTTACTTACAACAATTGTTTATTGGAAAACCTAATTTTTTCTTAAACAACCAGAATTTTTATATTTATCTTTATAGAAATCAAAATTTTAGCCGGATCTTTTCAGTGAAACTGAGATCTTCAATATTTTCCGTAAAACAAGCAAAAGAAATATTTATGACACAATTTTTGCGTTTGATTTTTTGTGGGCAAAAACTAACGCATTCTCTGTGACTGGGCTTGAGATGAAACGTTAATGTACGAGCAAGGGGGAGGGGCGGCAGAAATAAATTTTAGTGATGTTAGAGTAGTTGTCTTATAGTTTTGTGTAAGCTGAGAGTAAACTTGGTGCGGAGCGAACAGAACGTTTTAAAAACCATCAATCTTTAGAAATTCTTTATGTTCAACATTGGAAAGTTTTTCCTTTTGTACATTAACATAAATCCATCTTCAAGCAAGTGACTACAACGTTACTGTCATGTATATACAGACTTATTATCGTTTCCAACATTACGTCATAACAGTGTACTACACCTGTATTCACTAAACAGCTAAACAAATGGCATGTTTTTCCTTATTAACTGCACTACTTAAAATACAATTTTGACTAACGTCTGTTTGGTCGAATGGTCTGTCTTGAGCCTTTGGCGCTTTACCATCTTTTATCAGAAATCCTCATGCTGTACAAGGAGTTACTAAGGAGCCGGGACATTAGGAATACCTTATATTGAATGCACAAGCAACAGCTTGTAAAGGACGTTTGAAATGTTATCTAATGTGACGTTTTGCTCTTTCTACAGTTCTAAATCAACTGCTTTATCATCTTTTCCTGATTTACTGTCAACTATGAGTTCAAAATGAGCAAACCTCATACCGGCAATCGAGTATTTCTTTGGTGTGTTACACGTTCCACCTCAACCACATTTCTAAAGTGAATGCACAATGTTCCTGGATTACAAGTGTGGAACTTAACTTAGCTGCTATTGGGCAAAACGCAATACAAGTATTTTGGAATGATATTTTTGTCCCCCTTAAATATAAAATCACCTTTAAAGTACAAGACGACTTGGTTTGTCGGCACCGCAACTCGTCTAGACGTTCGTCTTGTTTCAAATTATACACAAAACCATTTGTTTCAAATAAGGACACTACAAAATATTGGATATGAAACTTGACTAACCATGCTAATTATATCAATTTTAATGTGGTAGTACCCTCAAACAATTTTATTTAGTCAGGGAGCATAGCTTTTTCTAGTTGCAAGCAGTGAGCAGATTACTTCTCTACCCAATGTGCTCTTATGGAATAATCTGTACAGTCCAGTGACCAGAAGCAGTCCACTGGGCAAGTTAATGAGGCAGCCATGAGTAAAAACTTCAGGGAACAATAGCCTTTTATTCCAGCATAGTTATAGAGCTCATTTTACTCTCTGTGCACACAGTTCAAAGTGGTTGTTGTTCCCTTGTCTGCCAACTGCCGGGGACATGAAGAAGCTGTGCTCCGTTAATGATATCAACTCAATGAGCCCCTTTAAAGTATTCCCATGACTTTCAGTTTATGTCTTATGTGAAATTTTGAACTATTAGCAAAATTTGAGGTGACGAAAATAATAAATTTAATATTCCAAGTGGGATTGGAACAATGTCACGTTGTGAACATTTTCATGATTGCACTCAATTTTCCTCGTTTTTAAGAACTTTCCCAGGCATTGGAACAATTTTCATGACTTTTCCACCTTTTCTATGGTCATGAAAACATGTGAATGTAAGTGAAATTAATAAAACATTTGAGAAATCATACACTGCAACTGCATCAACATATGTGTCTTGTAATGTATGGGGATACCATCATAAAATTTCAAATGATTAATTTTACAGGTTGCATCTAAAGTATTTTATCCTTCAAGTAAGAAAATCTTTGTACAAAGACGATAATGAGGTTAATCGTATTTTTCAATACTATGAGCAACTGTTGCGTTTGTTTGTAAAAAGTAAGAGGTGATGGGATTTACTGTCAATTTGGCCAAGTTACATCAAAGGAAGTGGCTTTGCTTTGAGTTTGAGAGGGGCCTTTTGGTTACTAAGAAACTAAATCATGCCCCCGCCCCTCTTTCTTTCCTACACCCTGTACTCACTACCACAATGTTCTGCCCCATCTTAAAAAGAGTGAATTCTAATTTGGTAATACGCCCAAGTCAAAATCAAGTTTACAACATTTGATTTATTGTGGCCCTGTGTTGATAACAAGTTAATCATTATAATGACTGTACCTTGAGTTGGTCAGTACCTTGAGTCTGTCAGTACCTATAAAAAGTATCGTCTGGGCTCTTTTGCCATTAAATGAAAAAAATCTACTCGAGGAGCTCTAGAAGAAAATGACAACAGCTGAATATTTGTCAAAAATAAAAATTTAGCCCCGTTTTACGAGGAAATTTGCCCAGCCTAGCCTGTATCCTATATCACCCTTCTGAGGCTTCATACATGACTCAAAATAGTTGCAAAAATTATTTAAAATGTTTCTATGGTACACTGATAGTAATATTCATCCACACTTTATTGTTTTGTGTTTATTTTGACCATATAATTTTATTGAAACTATTTCAAAATCACTCTTATAGGCGTATGATACGTTTGGGTGACCGACTCAAAGTACACTTGCCAAACTAAACCCACCCAACACTTGTGTTAGGAATGCTTTCATTTCTTGAAAGTTTTTACCAGAAATAAATACACTCTCACTTCAAGGATTATTAAAAGGAAGGATTTTAGAACATGGGTTAAAATATGAATGGATTATTTCCTTTATATAAATACATTTTTGGTGAATTTCCATTGATTGACCGACTCATGATACAACCATGCTACCATTGCCAGAAGGGTGGCAAGCAGTACACATTGGATCAGAAGAGGATAGTGTTCCCATACTTTGCTGTACTTCAAAAGAGAAAGCTTGGCAGTCTTCAGATCAAGTTTGAAAGGAGAGGGACCACATAGGGTGTTTACTGCTTTAAGTCTAACCCTTACAGTCCTGGAAAGAATATTGGTGGTAGGGGGGAGGGGGAGAGATTCCATTTCTAAGTAACCAAAAGTATGATATACAAGCTAAACATTAACTGTGGAAAACATTAATGCAGGAAACATTTCACATGCTCATTACTTTTTAGAAGAGGGTGATGATGGCCAGTGTCCAAGGATATCAGAGGATGCTGCAGGTATTTGTGTAGCAGAGTGTAATGGCAATGAAGACTGTCATCGAAGACAAGTTTGCTGTTACAATGGGTGCGGAAGACTTTGTGTTGATCCAGTTAAAACATACAACACAGGTAAGTTGTGAAATCGTGTGCTCCTAATAATAAAGAAATATCCTGGTTTGCTCATATATCAGTCAGGTGAATGCGTTTGTCAAAATTTGGTCAACTCCAGAATGTGTTTTCTCTTACCAAGTATTTCAAACTTTCAGAAATTTGGAGTAAGAAAACATCTAGGAATGTCATTTTCATTCTCATGAATTTGCCACTGGCTAATAAAATCCTTTTGATGTTCTTTTTCAGATATTCCATGCAGAGCAGGGCCACATTTGTCCCTTAAGTGGTTTACATATCTTTTGCCTGTTTTCCTTCTTCTGGGGAGGTGACAAGACTTCTTGGCCTAGAGGGAATACTCGATTTAGAATAGAATGGACATCTTCCAAGAATCTTTCTCAGGAATATAACTGCATAATGTTATGTAAAATAGTAGTGGAAAGGTTGGAGTGGAGGCCACATGTATCCTAAAAGGGAAACTGATTAATTAAAAGAGTTGAAGAAATTGGTGACGGGAATGTATAAAAAGTTTTTGTTGTTGGAGTTTGATGGTTATGCCATAATGTTTGCACTTCTTCTTGTTGGCTGGGGCCAGATTCACCAAGATTTGCATAAATATTTGTTCACACAAATTTCAGAATATTCCTTTTCATGACAAAGCCAAATTTCACTAGTTAGGGTTTGGAGATATGAGAAAGAGGAATGTTGAAACCTCAGTAGTTGAAATGCCTAAGCTGTGAGCTGATTGGTTAATGAATATTCATTAATTAGGGGTTGTAATGAACAACAAATTGAGGTCTATGTCTCAAATGAATGTATAGCAACTATGGTGTCATTGAAATGGTCAGTTGCAACAATGCACTTTTAATGGTGTTTGTGTTGTCATACCCAAGTTTGTCCACCTCAAGCCATGATTATCAGAAAAATTTATGGTTGTCCACATGTCCATCAAGCAACAATTTCACTAGTTTTAGTCGTCCATAAGGAAATTTGGATGCCTAAAAAATTTTCTCACAACTGCAAAACAGTGAGTGTGCTCATGTACCATTGGCCTTGCAAAATAAAGTAATTAACTTTTGGTTGTCCATATGGAATTTTAGATGTCCCAGTCAATTAGATAACCTCGATGATTGAGCCCTGACCAGTTACCTCAAGCAGAAAAAATATGAAAAGTTCTGTCTTATCATGCTGATGCCATATGTTGAGAAAACCCTGTTTATCTTTTCTTTTTGTAAGGCCAAGTTTCTCCACAAGCAGCATAAAGAGTGACAGTTAAACATAACTTCCCAAGGAATAAACACATTGTATGCATTTCCTTTGTGGCATATATAGTACAGTATTAGATTGAGTTTAGGTTTAGTTTTTAGAACATGTTAGACTATGTTGATGCATAAGATTTCTTTGTGAATCTGGCCCCTAACTACTGAATAAAATATTTGGTATTTGTGGTTAAGACTAGTTAAAGGAGCATAGCCTTTTCTCGTCCCCGGCAGTAGGCAGACTAGGGAACAATGGCACATCCTTGCTTTTTATGCTCTTTTGTTCAGCTGACAATAGGCTAATTGTGAGAGTCAATCAAGTGTGCAGCTAAGTGCTACTCGTGCTGTACTGTCACCAGGGACTTCATATATACATGGACAGAGCATGTAACGGGTATGTCCTGTTTGTAGATTGTTGCCGTCCACTGAGACAAAAAAGGCACACCAAGATGGCCGCTGTCAAGCTATAATTTGTATGATTTGGACGTTATAATATTTTTAACAACAGTTTAACTTGAATGGGAAACAATCTTATATTCCTGCAATACGTGTAGTTATTTTGACCTTACTTTGTATTATAATTTCAACTTTATTGCAAAATCTGTTGACTTACTCAGTTTTGCACAAAACCGTAGCAGACAGCCATCTTGGTGCGCTTTTCTCACATGTAAGGTAGCAACATTGTACCATGTTGTATGCTCTGCCCATGTATAGGAAGTTCATGACTGTCACTCAATCAGGGTGCTGCAAAAAGCTATTGTTCCCTGCTTGTAGTCTCTCCCCATAGCTGTCTCATTAAACTGCCAGTAGTCACAGGGTTGCTCAGAATTTTTCAGTAGGAGTACAATGGGTAGGGTAGTAATCTGCCAACTGTTGGGGACTAAGCAGAGCTATGCTCCTTAAGCTCACATAAATCTTTTTTCATCAGATACTATGCAAACTACCATATTTATAGCAATGTCAAATTTTAGAGTCTGAAAGATGGAGTGTCATTATGAAAAAAGTATTTCAAAAATCAATTATGAAGTCGTGATGTAATCCTTGAAAAGTACCCAAGGCTTACTTTTTGAAAAATTTTTCATGATGACACACTATCTTTAAACAGTTATGTGCCAGTAGTACCAATGACAATTATATAGGTGTGAAGTATTAATAATAGAACAGTGGACATCTCCCTGATTTAATTCCATTGTACAGAGTATGCTATATCTAATAGCTTCCTATGGGAGCAGCTGGCATACATTATTGCATTCATTCATTAATGTGGTATTGAAGTGTGATATCTATTTAATATCAATTTTTCCTTGGTATATAGGTGTTGTTTAATAAATCTCCTATATAACTGGGATGTAATTTTTACAGGGTCTGTTAGTGTCTCAAAATGATTCAACAAGTTAAAGGGTGTACAACATCTTCTGCTGGTAGGGTAGTCACGGTGTTAGTACTTAGTTTGCTGGATGGTAAAAGTACAGGTATTAAATGGTATACAGGGGGTGATAGAAGGTAGGTGTTGTTCCTCATAGGATTCCAAACCTGGGAGTTTGGGGAATTTGTAGTAAATCTGCAAGACAGGGACAGATTCTTTTTCATTACTTTGTAACCAGGCTAGCTGTTCTCCAGTTTTTCTTGTCTGTGTCAGTATACAGTTTGCTCTGCATATATACTCTTTGGTAGAGGAGACTTTGCTGCGGTACTTTTCCAGAAGATTATAGTTTAAAAACAGTGCACTTAATTGACCCTTGGATGTTTTTCTTGCAGTGGACCATGAGCCAGTGGATTGATTGAAGATTGCTCCACTTCATGTATTTTTTTCTATTCCCTCAATCCTTTCTTTAAGTGAGTTCAGTAATTTGTTGCTGCACTGAATCCTAGGGCACGTGGTGGGATGCACAAACCCAGCTCAAGCTCAGCATGAAGTGTACTGCATTCCCTTGTATTCGTGCAGTATGTACATATATAGAGCTAAGGCATGAATCTTCAAGTGCCTAGACCAACCTGAAGAAACTGTCTCAGTGCCACTTTACAGCATAATAAAATGCTAATTTTTACACTAAAGGGCAACTTATGTTAAAACCACTGCCCAAAAGCACACCCAAGAGTATCTTCTTAGGTTATTGATTGGTTAAGAAAGAATGACTCAACAAAAATGAAACTTCAAAGTGAACCTCACATTTTTGGAAGACATGTTGAAGGTGTGGGAGTGTTTTAATGTGTGCATGTTCACCAACCAAATCAAATTACTGAACTCGCTTAATATCTGGAAGGGCAGATATCTAGCACTTTTTACTAACATTCCCCCATTTTACTTGTATTCATTCCTGACCATTTTATGTGGTCAACATATTTTTATCAGTTGATGATTAATTTTAGGTCTTGCACACCTATAATTTGGTAAGAAAATGTAGGAAGTGTACTTAAAATAAGTGCAATGTGGGCAGATCTGAGCTTGGAGCACTTTCAACTTAATTGTGCAATACCTTTAATATAGAGATTTTCAACATACTCTTTTAAGGAAATTAAGATATTGTGTGATGAAATGATAGATTACGCTTACTTTGTTTGGAAAGTAAGTAAGGGCGATTCCTCTCACCTCAAACTACAATTTTTGTAGTGGTTTACAGAAATTCTTAATTGGCTCAGCTCTTTGATTGACAGCTAGTTGAAAAAATGCAAACACCATACCTCATATTGCACAGCCTGTACTGTTCTGAGAGAATTTTAATTACAGATTGGGGTCTTGTAAACTCACCCTGAAACAATAAACCAAGGTTGTGTTTGGATGAGGATGGGGCTTAAGTAAGTGGATTAGGCTAATTATAATTGTTTGGGGTGAGAGGATCAGGCCTTTAAGGGCAGTGAATGAAGTTTTAATCAGTTTTTATGATTCTGTAAGTGTAAGGTGGTAATCCTACTTGAAGCAAGCACAGGTGATGTCACCACCCACTGTGGAGGAAAAATACTTTATTCTTCTACTGATGTGTTTAGACCTTGAGCTGTATTGGGTGCAAATTTTTTTACCTTATCAGCTAATGTTGCATTAAAAATGAATGCATCTTTTACAAGAGTGCTTAAATGAGGTTCCTATTTAACAAATTAAACGTAACATGTGTGTATCGTTAAATGTATCATTTTAAAAGTGTTATAAATTCACATGGTTGAGGGTCAGTGCAGTAAGAGGGGTACTCCATTGATGCAAAAAAAAATGCACTTGACTTCCTCATTTATTTTCCCCCTCCCTTATCAAGTATTCACCAGGACAACTACAACTACAAAAGACTAACAGCTTTGAAGTGTACCTCAACTCAAAAAATTCAAAAATATATGTTAAAGAGCATGAAAAAATGAATTCTAACAGTCCCATCTTCATAGGACATTATTGACCTGAGATACAAAATGTGAAGTTTATTAACTTAAAAACAAATTGGTCCATTGTGCAATACTCCCATTACCTGCTTTGTTTCCCTTTAAAATGAAAAACATTTTCTGACCTTGAACACTTACTGTTTGCTTGCATAGCAGTTACACAGAGGGGGCTTAATTACATCACCCCATGGTACAAGTGTAGTACCTTTTAGAAAAACAAAGAAATACAAAGATTGTAATTTGAGTAGTACACCAATGACATCACAAATTATTGCACAATGTACCTATTTTAGTTGAGTGAATAAACTTCAGCATTTTATATCTCCGCTTACGACGGCCTATGAAGATGGGAGTTGGACTGTAAGAGGTAATTTTAGTGCTCTTTAACATATATTTTTGAATTTTGTGACTTGAGGTACCCTCCTCTTAGTGAAGACATATTTGTCTCAAATTTCTTACACTTTTTTACACATGGAAAAAGACTCTTTTTGCATTCGCACTTGACTTCCAGGAGGCCTAGGCCAGACATGTTTGGGGGCCATTGGGACTTAAGTAGATGAACTTTTTGTCCAAGATTTAAATTTCGTTTAGGAACCAAGGATGCCTTAGGGCATCTCGACATGCCCTTTGAATTTCAAAAGTTGTAAAATTATTGTGAACTGATGTATTCAGCGATACCACACATAATCAGGTAAACTGTGCAAAACAAATTATCAGTGGTAATGATTTATATTGTTATGAATATTCATTAAGGGATTTGCATGTTTACATAGTTGATGTAACTAAAGAAGTTTCCTTTTCAATAGGAAGCATTGTCACACACAATTCCCCATTATAATGATTACTTACTTAACTTACTTTTTAGCAAAATTTGAAATATTTTTTAATAAAATTTTGTAACAGCAAAACAATTTTCTTGCATCTTATCATTTTAATCAAAACAGTGTTTTATCTTTCAAAATTTCATCTCATTCCTTTTTACTTCCATGTAGTTTGGAGGTAGTGATCCTTTGGTCATACATCAAGGTACCCCTGGAAACCCACCAATGATCAGAAACTTATGAAATGACACTGCTGTTTTATTTTGCCGGTGTAGATGGGATGGAACCATTCAGCAACTTCGGGAATCTGTACCTCCAGTATTGATTTTCTTAAGTCCAGCCGACCCTCTAGCAAAGGGCCGTTTGAAGAAACCAAACTTGAAACTGCTTCCCAAAGAAGCTATTACCTCCCTCCAGTATGGTTTTGGTCATAGTAAGGCCAGTTGTACTTCAGCCACCTGTTGTGGGATACTCCCCTGCAGAGCATGTTATACCTGAATGCTACATTTTCTACAACAGTGAAAGTCCCAAAGTTATATAATGGGGAAATGCCATTGACAATAGAATAGATGGACACTCCACTGGTGACCCACTCCATTATGCATTGCACTCAAACATTTTCCAACTTGTCTATTCAAAGATTACAGTTTCCTTAATCTGTCAAGATAATTGAAGTCAAAAAATCATTTACTATAAATGAGTTTGGAACAAACAGTTCCTCCTCACATGTTCCAAAAGTAAATAAGAAATGGTCACATTTGAAATCTTGTTACGCACCCCATAAACAGTCTGAAGTCCTGTGAGTGGCATGAAAATAAAAATTTGTGAGCATTCACCTCACAAAGTACTGCCTCAGCCATGGTGTCTTACACCTTGGCTTCTTACCTCCTTATGACAGGGTCTGTAGGCTGAGGAATTGATCTGAGGGACAGGGTGAGGTTTTCAGGAATTTGGGTACCTACACCCATTGGTCCAATAACCTGCCATTGTCCAGCTGGTGTACATCTGACCTTTCTGCACATACACTGAGCTTTTACTAAGGGCAAAATATAAAGGGCAGTTTCACCAATGCCTTCACAGATTTGTCCTGCAATTTGTGAACTGTTGAAAGGCATTATGTTGCAGCATCATAGGTCCTGATGAGATCATTCAAAGTGTTCAAAATATTCATTTAGCAGTCACTCAACAGGGGAAGCTGGTTAGGTGGTAATTTCACAAACTACTATGGGCAGCACAGTCATTTTACCACCTCGCTTTACAGACTTTATTATTGTCTTGATGCTAACTTTCGAACTTCAGTGACAGTTGAGTCCCCCAAACCATAACAGATCACCCTGATAAAATGCTGCACATGGAAATTAAGGCCACAAACTGCAAGTAATAAAGTTCTTTTGAGATGGTTTCAATCAACGGCGATCAGTTTTTCCCATTTTACGCTTTCCTGTGAACAAATGTTTTGGTTTCTTTGACAAAATTGTGCGATCTGCTTCTCCTTTTCTGGCACGTTGATTCATCTTTCGTTGTACTTTCTTTGACAAGTCTCGAGCTTGTTTCCTCTTCTGTAGAAACAACCATCAAAAAAATCCATCAATTTTTTAAAAGACTGGATTTATTCCCCCACCCCAATATCTATTACACACGTGTGGAGAATATCTATATTCTTGAAATAGTATTCCTAAAAATAATTTACATGATCAGAAACAAATCTATTTACAGCCATTTTTCAGGGATACAGCACTGCCACTACTTATCCACTGTGGATCCCAAGTTAAAATATGCATGTGCAATAAGTGTTTCCGAGACAATCACCTGAACTTCCTGACATACAATTTCACCCAGATATAGCAACCCCCCCACACCATCCAAAAACTGTGCAAGTTTTAAAGGGTGCAGAATTAGAGTAGTAGATTGGAGATTGTCTTCACATGCCAAAGATGCAGTTTCATAAAATACCACACAAAATGACTCCACTTAAAAAACTTGATCGGGAATTTTTAACAATCAACATCACACATTTGCAAGCAACATTTGTAGGATCTAGGATGTAGGGATTTATTCTCTCACTCCCATAAATCATCACACCTACCAAATCATCTTGTGTCAAAGCTTTGTTTTCATCATAAACCTTACATATATCATTTTATTCAAAGACAACAGGTATTTGACTTAAACTTACCTCAGGGTCTCTAATTCCAGATTCATCCCTTGGTGTCCTCATACTGCTGGTAGTTCTTCCTGTCGAGTCCACCCTTTGTCTTTTACGTGCTACTGGTGTTCTACTCCTTCCTCTCACCTGAGTATAATGACCCTGTAGAATGAAAGTAATGACACAAATTAACAATATGTTTCAATATCAGGTTTGGCAATCTTTAGTGAAGTATTCATGCCAGACCCTTCATTAGTATTCAGTATTAAAATTGCCAATTACTCATTCCAACATCAGCATGGATAACAATTACATAACATAGAATCACTCAAGGCTACAAGTAAAAATAGCAAAGCTGAAGCTGCATCAGTCAAGCTGTAGAGTCTAAAGCCATGCTTTGTTTTTAAAAGCATTACTATGAAAGATTCATATTTATCCTGAAATTGAACAGAAATAAAGCTAAGCTGCAAAACTTTTGACTTTGCTGAAGCAGTGATTTCAACCTATCCCTGAAGGACACTATATCCTTGAGTCTCCCAGACACATATGCTTTATTGTGGTATGCCAATATTTAGAAAAAAGCTGTTCTTATTGTGCAGAGATGCACTTGCTAAAGAAACCCCACCGATGGACGTCACCAACCCATTTGCCTCACACTGACTTCTGCCCTAAGATCAATGGCTCTGTAAAATCAAAATGGCAAGAACTGTGGGATTCCTTTCTCTAAAACTCATTGACTGTCATGAATATTCCCATATTCACCAGAAATACTACACCTTGCCCGACCTGAAAACCTTATTTGAACAAACAGATGCTTCCCTTATTCTTTGCTTTCTCAAGGGAAGTAAACTTTATACAAGTTTTTGACATGACTCCCATCTTTGCTATCTTTTTAATGGAAATTTACCCGTTTTACTTTACACTATGTGACTTTGACACTAAAACACTTTCATGTTAGTGTGTCGTTAAACCCCACCTAACTAACCAACAAACTTATTGTGCAGAGAATTTTGAAATACTGGACTAGAGCAGCTATGCTGTAGGATCTCAATACTTTATTAAATGACTAAATGTGTCACCAAGCATAATCTTGAAGCAGTAGAACTATGCAGCACTGTTATAACACAAGAGCCCAAGAGCTGGGTCAAACAAAACCAGTTTTCCTACTGCCTTTCACTCTCTTTCTTCCACACTGCCCTCCCTACTATTATCTTTTAAAGTCTTCCTTAAATATGTTGGTAAAGAGAACAATTTTTGAAGGATAAGAGCTGCTGTATTTCTCTCCTAATATCCTGTTTAGAAACTCAGTCAATTGCAATTGAACTTTGCAATCTCAAGACAATGACTGGGCAAATATCTTACCAGACCAGACAAGATAATGTAATGGTTACTTTATAATACACAATGCATTATTGGAACAAGGAGTATAAACAATGGGCTTCAATGGCTCTTTTTTTTCACATATGTGTTTGCCCACTTCAGACAAAATATCTCCTCAAAAATTGTCAAGAGCAAAGTCAGAGTGATTCATCATTATACTATGGTACAGAGCTACTAGATGTCACGACAAAAATTAAATCCTCCCTAATGTGACCATGCTGTAAGATGATATACAGCTACAGATAATGACTGGCTGGTTTTACAATATCTCAATACATGTCACATATTAAGATAATGAAATGACTTATATCCCTTTTCATCAATTTTTTTATTTCTGCAGCATATGTTGAAAAGTTCTTATTGTTTGAACGTTCAACATTTACATTCTACAATGATTGCCTGAGCAGTCTTGATTTAATTGAAAATTTTACTATTTAACAAATACTCAATAAAAACTTCCTTACAATCAAGTTGATTTGATAAAACACTAATAGCTGACAAAATGCACAGTCAGCAATTTAACTGGTCCACCCAAGGGTGCTCCAGTCCAGTATGCAACAGACTTCATCAGTTTGGCAATTGATTTAAGTGGCAAGCTCATTTCAAGGGGTGGGGGGTGGGGGGAACTGAGAGATTTGACACACGCACATGTGAATCACATTGATGCACAGCAGATGGAATAGACCACTCTGCCACTCAACAACTCACAGGTGAGAACCAATACTACTTAAACCAGCTATGTCTGACCAGTTGTATTACCAGCAAAATTTCACTCTACAGGAAAAACCTTACCCACAACCTGGATTTAATCAGACCATTTCACTCATATTAACCAAATATTATTTTTCCAGTGTACCGAGAGTAGATATAATCTTTAGCTGGTGGTACAGCATACTTGATTCCTCCTCTTCATCCCATTTTTTAATTTATACTTCATTATATTAGCAGACTTATCTAAAATAGCAAATATAAAAATAATCTGCATTATTTTTTATTGGATAAATCTTCCATGTTCACATATTGACATCAACCTATCTCTAGTCTTATGATCATAAACAAACATCAGGCTTACATCTGCAGTTGGTTCAATCCCAAGGTTGGTCATTTCTGCTTCAAAGCTCTTTCGCTTCAACTAGAAAAAAGCAAAACAAAATTTTCCATACAACAACTCGTCAAAGGTACTATAAAAATATGGTCAGATGGTATCACCTGATGGACACAGAATATGCACTCGATAGAGTATGGAAACAGGTTATCAACGGAGTTGGGTGACTTGATTCTCACCTCAGACTTAAGTGGTACTGGTTAACACTCTAGTACAAACTAAGAGCATTGACTTTGAGTTAAAAAAGAGCATTGACTTTGAGTTAAAAATCCGATGAATCTTTTGGTATGGTGAAAAAGTTGTCTGTTTTCCTTTTTGCTTAAATGCATAGCTTATTGATGAATAATTCTTTCAACACTTAGCAAAAAGTCCTGGTTAACTATCCAGTGCTAACAGCAGATAAGATATGTACTTAAGAGAAAATGCTTTTTCAAAAGGATGTTCATTCTGTTAAATATGAAATATGGTAAAATAGTAGCTTTACTTTGTAGCCCAGGTTATTTCTACATTAGCTTGTGTAATATCATTGCTTATCACTGGTGTGCCCAAAAGAAGTATTATATCACCAAGGATTTTGGTAAGTCAGTCATTCAATGGGACACACTGGGAGGGGGTAACTTAGGGAAAAGGTCAAAAAGGAGACTCTACCCAACTATGAAAAACTTCTTCAACCTATGAGGTGTCTACTGTAGATGGAAAGTGGTGGAGAGTTGGCTCAGTATAACCATGTCTACTTCACACATACACAGGGTTAGAAAAAATGATCATCCCCAGGGAGGGAAAACAATTATTTCTCATGAAGGGGTAAAACATCCCACAGTTTTCCCTATATTTTCATAAACAGAGAAGGCAAATTTCTCTCTACTTGCGAAAAATTGCCTACAGATCCCCAAATTTCCTCACAAGGAGCCTCCCAACTTTTTCCCCCCATGCTCATAATAACAACACATTTTCACCTTATAGTTTGAGTCATTTTACTGAATGTTGTGTACTTACAGTCTTTGCCTTCCTTGGAACCTGTGGGGCATTCATTGAACTCTTCTCTCTTCTTGCTTTCATAATGAGAATTTTCTTATCACGGATTCTACAGGTTTAAAGAAATCTCAGAGTAGCTAACAATCTTAACTACAAGCAACATACTTGAAATTTAGTGGGACACCTATGATAATAAATGTGACAAAGATGGCATTAAATGTGACAAATGTGATTTGAAAGTGTATCAGTACCAGAAAAAATATTAATAAAATATGCACAAGTCACATGCAGGTTAACCTTAATAAAGCTGGCTGCAGACTTACACAACACAACTGTATTGTCCGATTTCCAATAGTTGTGTGATGTGCATGAGTTTACGACTGTGGTTGGCAGTCGCAAGACCAGTTTTTAGTCGCACCAACTTCAGTTGGGAAGAAGCAGCATGTTTGTTCTTCCCGACTAGAGTCGGTGGAACTTATGTTGGTTCTATCCGACTGAGTCGGCGCAACTTTAAACTGGTCCGAACATTGCAGATCACAATCGTAGCGAAGATGAGGTTGAGTTGCAGCATGCAAAGTCAAGTAGTGTGCAGCTAGCTTAAGATCTACATCACTGGGACAGTGCTGTAGATAATAAGTTTGACATAAGAAACAATTAACTAGGACTCCTAAAATTATTACATAATCATTTACTTCAAGCAAAATGGAGGAAAAATAAATGCAGTCTTACTGTTTAGCTAATGATCTGATCTCTGTCATTTCTTCATCTTCAGACTGCAAAGAAATACGAAACAGGAACAGTTATTTTTTCATTTTTGATACTTGCAACAACATCAACACATTTCAATATGACAACACAAAATAATAAAGGATAATATTGAAGGCAGTCAATTCCCACCACAAACTACAATTTTTTTAGTAGTTTACAGAATTTTCAGTTGGCACATCTCTTTGATTGACAGCAAGTTCAAGGAACAAAGGATATTTTAAATCATAATACACAGTATGTACATTATTGAGAGTGTTTTGACTACACATGGGGATCTTGTATATTCACCTTGAAGGAATAAACTGAGACTGTCTCTGGATTAGGATAAGTTCTAGACATGGTTGTGGGAGAAGCTGGAGTAAGTGGGTTAGGAGAATTGGAACTCTTTGGAGTGAGAGGATTAGGTCTTCAAATCATGAATGCTGTAAATATCGAGTAGTACGATAAAACACAAACAAGCACACACTTACATAAATGTTGTACAATGAATGGTACATACAGCATGAAATCCATGCAATGGAAAAAGGAGATGACATTCAACAGACTGATTATTTACAAAAAGGTGCCATATTTTCATAACATTAAGGTACTCCACTTTTAAATGCAGCAGTGTGATGGTTTATATTTCTACAGTTTTAAGCACACCTGCTTTTGCAGCTAACAATTTGTACCTTGGTTGTAAGATGTTATGTATTTCCAAAGAAGATGGTCAAATTTCCTACAATTAATGTTATGTTGTATATTTACAATCACCAAATGTTCCACTCTACAAAATTAACCTACAAATATGCAGGGTTCTCATGCAGAAGGGAAAAAGGGAAAGTGCAATTTTATGGTTTTGGAAATCCTTGGCTTTTGGATGTTTGGTTTAGAAATTTGCCATACACTCTTGGAACTTTAAATCCCATTCTTGCAGACATGTAAGTATTATGGCTAACATTTTAACTAAAGAAAATTCTGTGCGAAGTTCTTTACTTTGTGTACTGAATATTCCCATTTTCCTCTTCAAAGGATCTGCAAAAAGTATTGAATTTCAGCACTTCAAAAGTGTGGGAACCCTAAATTTATACTGTAACAGAATGTTCTGGTAACGAGCTTCTAAAATTTGTGTATCACCTGGAGTTCACTTTGTTACCTCCTTATATAAATGAAGATAATTGGTTTCCATTTTAAACAACACCACAAATGGTATGTGTTATGTTGATTAAGTTGAGTACTTATTATGCTATACACAGTATACATGATTGATCTAATTACATTTCATTTCTATATCTTAACTATACTGGGGAAGTATGCTCTGCTATTAGAAACAAGATAATCATCAGTCTAAACAAGGGGTACCTGACCACTGAATCATGATCAACTGGTCTTTGTGTGTAATTTGTCTCTTTGTTATGTGCCTATTAATTATGTATACAGGCTATCAGTGACTACATAGCTCTCAATTTACGGCTAGTGAGTACAGAAGATCTCAGAGTACAGATTGGCAATTCTCAAAAACAAAAGGAACCCTTCATTAAAGCTTGTACACGTACAGTACCTTGCATACACTTTGTAACAAATTATGTAACACATAAGGACAATGACTTAAAAGGTAGTGTGACATGTCAACAAAAAGCCCTGACTTTACTTGGCAGTTAAGGAGTAAGCTTTCCCAGGGAGCAGTATTTGGAATTATGTCACTATCTTCAACAGTCTCAAGCTATACCCAGTCTTCAATGTTTGAATGTTTCTGAGGCAATGTTACTTAAGCTAAAATAATGATGTGAAATTTTACACAGTGTTGACATTTCTTTAGTTAACCCCACATTAATTATCTCTTAATTACTCATCAGATAGTTCATGCTTTGGTAATTGATACTGATGATTTTCGGGACACATTTTAAACTTTCAAAGTAAAACCCTCAGGACAAACTTAAATTGCAACTGTCCTTGACATGAGACTGTAAAAAAAAAAAGAAAAAGGATAACATTAAGCCCTACATGGCATGTTCCTCCCTAGACAACAAAAGATTTGCATATTGAGTTCTCTTTTATGGATGGTGAAGTGCACATCCAAAGTTACCATGTAAAATGGTCAATTTTTGACAGATTTTGATGGGAATTGTGGCTTTTATCATAGCTTTTAATGCTTTCCACTTCCAATACCCAACTTTGTCTTTTTCATGTCACAGGACCTTCAACGAAACAATTTTTTAGGTTGTTTGTTAGTGTTTCATGCTTCAATCTGGTTTAACCTAGCAGTGCCTACAGTTTTTTTCACATTGCGAGTAGTGTTTGCACGGGTAACCCGGGTACCCGGGTACCCGCCCGCCATCATATTACCGGGTTCCAAATCTACTACCTGAATCTTAAAAAAAAAATGCATGCAAAAAGGATCATCCCATTTACGCCATTGCCCACGGTAAAGGACTAAAATATTTTGCTAATTTGGTAAACATTCTCCGAGACTGAGAATGAAGAGAGCCCCTAGAAATTATGTGTAAGTTTGATAGTTGTCTGCACTTCGTTTCTGAAGTTGAAATTTTTATCAGCGTGCGGCCAGATCGCGCTGTCGTCACGTAGTGGGTTACTTCTCACACATCACATGTATATCGCTTATAAACTTACTCGCAAGCAAGCTATCTGACGGCCGATTCAAAATCACATCGTACTGTTTCACGCAGACATAGCAAGACATACTGCATCACCCCCGCCCAGCTCGCAAAGACAGTGCCCGTAACGTTCAGCATGCTAGGTAAACTGAGCCTTGCATGTATATACAATCTTATTACGGTGTCAATACGGTATGCCACCTCGAGTATAATCCTCGAATATTTCTTAATGGTTAAAGGTGTCAGTTTTACACAAATCAACACTTTGCCGCTATCTGCAAAGTAAAACGACATCAATGTAATAAGACCGTAAACATTCACAAAAATTTTTTTTAAAACAGGCCAGTATATATTACGTTATTTTGCCCCAAAATGGCGCTCGAGCAGACTACAAAGTTTATGTGTGAAAGTTATGTTACCATGCCTGGATGTCGACACGAGGCTAGCTACGTAAGAATGTACATACCCCATTAGCGATAATTCCAACGCACATTGCAAAGTAGTATGAGGGAAGTTTACAAACATGACGTCGTTTGTTTACAATCAGTAATTTTTGACATGCAAGAGAATACCATAATACAGGGCTCTGATTAGTTGATATTTATAAATCAGTGTTATAAAAGGAGAAGCTTTGAGCTCTTACTATGCTGGCTTTTCGAGTAGGAAAGCGTCCCAAAATTCAATATCAAATTGATATAGGCCTTGGGAAGTATAATTTTCTTATTTGACTGTTTTCTGTAACGTTTTTTTTTTACTTGTCATTTTGATCTAAAACAAAACGAGACGATTAAACCTTCTAACAAATCAAATGTTTTTGAACTTTGGAACTGTGATCGCTATACCTATCCAATACAGATGTTAATGTTACCATGCATGTCTTATGGAGTATGCCTTACAAAATGCTCATATCTTCAAGTCACTGTAACACCGGGTAACCCGGGTACCCGACGGATATGGCGATCGGGTACCCGGGTCCTAATTTTTAGTACCCTTGCAAACACTAATTGCGAGTCACTGGACTGTTTCCTTCTCCATTGTTTAAAGTATCACACACAAATGCAGTAGTTTCCATTTTTTAAAATCTTTGGTTATGACTCCACCTGGTTTTATGACTCAGTTTCAAACCAACTGGTTCTAGTCGAGCCGGCCAGGGCCTTTTTTCCAGTTGTGGCTCACCAGCTTGTTTTCCCTACTCCTATTGCTTATGCTGTGCACCAACCACAGTGGCAGTCAGTAGGTCCCATTTTTAATAGAATCCAGATCTCCAGGGTGAGAAGCAAATTTTCTCACACTAGGCCAAACACCTCCTCTTTTTCAGTGGTAAAGAAAGGGTTTGAACTACTCCAAAGCACTTGGTCTGATGCAAAAAAAATGTTTAAAAAATATATTTAACCCTTTCATGGCAGCAAGGAATCAAAACCTTACAATGAATCCCATTGAATAATTAAATGTAATATTTAACCAAATTTCAATCCCAAAAATAACATACCAGAAGTTTAGGAAATTCGTAGACAAATTTTAACTTAGAAATTTTCTACAAATGGAGGTTTGGTTGTTACCTCGTCTTAGGTAACACTTTATGTGATGATCTTAATGTGTATGTTGTTTATTGTTTAAGTTGCTTAAAGGGCAGGAGCAGTCATCCCAAATTGAACAAGTGTAGTAGACTGTCCAGTTTCATGATTGGCTGTTGGGAGTCATGTGACAATGTTTTTTCTCTTCAAATGTTAAATTTACCAGAAATAACTTCTTAGTTTACCTTGATCTGCAATAGTTAAGTCATATAATGTAATGAAAGATACTTTGAAGAGAAATAAGATGAAAATTGTGTTATTTAGCTTTTTCTTCAAAAAAAGTTTGGGGGGACTGCTTTTTACCTTTAAGCTGAAAATGTGGATAACTAAAAATGTGCTGACTGTATACACCTTAAATGTAAACAGATGGGTACAAACAATTCGAAACTTTTATGGACTAAGGGGGCTGGCTGCACTGCCCCACCTATCTTTCCCCCAATTCCAATTTCTTGGTCAAACTTTCCCACCCCATCCCCTTTATAACAAATATTTCATTTAACTATGGCAAGCAATTACAGCACCACACAGGAAAATCACCAAAGTTAGCATGAAATGACAGATATGAAGATTTTTCTGCTCAGTAACTAGATTCAAATCTGAAAAAGTTGTTCCCTAGCTGCTATTGTAGGTGAAGAAGTACCAGATGAGTGGAGAAATGCGAATGTTTCACAATTAGACCCTTTTTTCTCAAACCTCAACTGCAATAAAAGAGATAATTTAAACTGCTGTTTTTCATTTTTCTTTAAAAGCATTTCAAAGAACAATGCACTACATACCCTGATTTCAAAGAACAATGCACCACATACCCTGATTTTTCAATGCATTTTGTACAAAAATGCAATTAATTAATCACATCCCCATTTTATGTAACTATGAAGAAAAGTCCCCCAATCTATATCTGCATAGGACATCAGACTAATTCAGAATCGATTTCTTCCAATCATGTGATAATACTTTTGTTACCTATTTGTTTAACTCTGGGAAAATAACTCTTTTTACACTACCTCTCTGATTACTATATTAACACATCATCTTGGATACTACCAAGGAAAATAGCAAAAGTTCTGAAAGTGTTTGGTGATACCTTGTGAGCAATTTCTCAACAACTGCCCACTGTCTTTAAGTAAAATTGTACAAGACAGACACAGCAGTACTTCAAAATACATCTCCTTGGATTAAAACACAAGCTGTAACTCACCGACATGTCATCATCATAAAAGCCAGCTTCCTCTCTTAATTTTTCTTCCTCCTCTAGAGCCAACAACTTTTTCTCTATGTCTGGGTCCACAAAATCAGCAATATTACGCCCCATCCAGATTTCTGGGATGATATCTGTTTTATACTCTTCTGGAAGCATCCATTCATTTTGGAGATCCAGGATGTAATCATCCCCTTCTTCCTCCGCTTTGTGCCGAAGTAATTTCTTCTTCTCGTTCTCAACTTCCATGGCCTGTTTCTTCATCTTCACTGCCTCTGGTATAAAAGGAGGCCTTGCCTGTAATACGACCATCAATAAAACTAAAACAGTCACCGCTGACTTTCAAAAGAGACATGCAGCTCACTACTTAAAAGAGTTTTCCATCACAGTCAGAGCTGAAACACTTTCCCTTCTGTTCTCTTTTCTCAGCAGATGGGAATCTACATTTAAGGAGTCTGTAGCATTCTCAAAACATTACCCTGCAGTCTAAAATTCAAGAATATATTACAAAACTTAAAAAATGAATCCAAATGGGGGGAATTTGTCCCCCTCTTTCCAGAAGAAGGTGAAGCCAGGTTAAATCTCACCCTTTTCATTTCCACAAAAATTAGAAAATTGTCAATATCTTGAATTCTTACTTCAAAAGAAGACACCTTTTCATGTTTTAACTTACATAAATACATGGCCTTTAAAACTCTTCAAGTTGCACCTTTACAGTGCAAGCTTTTGTCCCACTCATAACTTAAGCCAAGGACAGAATCTCTTTGTACTTGAGGTTTAGCAGTAATAAAAATCCCTTTTTTTTTGTTTCTGGCAGAATCCCTGTCCAACTACTATCTTCACAAGACATTCCTGACCTGAGATTTATTGGTGTATTAATTAATTACTTGTGAAATCATCCTTGAACTATTCAAACAAACATCTCTGCATTTCTTTTCTTTTTTTGGCCTAGAAGACAATAGCACCTTGTGCCACAATGTGATCACATACATTACAAAATGACATTGACCAAAGAAATCCTCTCCATCCACTAGGCTATATATATATATCTATACAGTTAATATTGTCCCAGAAGTTCTCCCAATGGCTGTCACCTACAACATGTCACTGGCTCACTCTTGTGCACGGCAGTCAGGGATAAATTTTCTTGGTTTTTCAATTGTCCAGGACTACTAAAATTTCAGAAGGGATAACCAAAAGTTTCAAGGCACAATTATTCAGCCATTTTGTTTTTGCCCAAAGGACCCAAAGAACCACCATAAAATTTTCTGAAAATCTAGGCCTGACCATCCACACTTTTTGTCATCATTGTAATATTAGACCGGTACCTTGTTATCCCTTTGTGTTGGTTGAGCAATATGTAACCTATTAACAATATCATTGACTTTCGGTCCTTTCATCTTCATATCCACCCTCTGAACGAGTAGTCGATCACAAGCCTAAAAATGTAAAGAGAAATATATTTTTCAGTTTTGATTTTTGAATAAGAGGATATTTGGAACACTACATTGCTACAAATAAGTTAAATTTTGGCCTCAAACTCCAACAAAATCTATTCACAATCAACTGTGAGCAGTTTTTGTGAGGATTTTACAATTCGTAAAGGGCAAGAGCAGTCACAATCAAGTTAAATTTCACAAATTTCCTCCTATTTCTCTTTTAAGTATCTTTTATTATATTTAGCACCGAAATATTTCTTATTCATGGTAATTCAAGCAGTGAATTCTTGTAAATTTCACAACTGAGAAAATAAACTATTGCTGAATGATTCTCAAGAGCCATTTATGAAATAGGATAGTCTCCTACATTTAGTCCAAATTGGGGTGAATGCGCTTTTCCTTCAATCTTACCAGTTTGGAACAAAATGCACAGAAACAGAAGATCAGTTTGGAATTTACATGCAACAAAATAATACACTGTTTGTGCTGCCACACAGGTCTTTTGAGGTTTTCAATTTTCCATCCTCAGAAAATTAAGGAGGTAGGTGTGCTGTTTCTTTCGATTTTAATAGATATACCTGAGTTCTCATATTTGTCTACGGGACGAGACAATTGTACTCCTCACAGTGATTTGAGGCAAATGATGGTGTGGAAAAGGACTCTCAGGGCTCAAAATCCAGGGTGTGTTCCAAGTCATTCCTTGTACTTCAAAGATATGACACATCCATAAAGTAAGATGAGGTTTTATCAATCAATTTCTAACTACGAAGAATTAACCAACTGGATTAAGCTTATTTACCAGTTGTGGTTCACTGGCTTGTTTTCCCTGCCCCCTTGATTATGCTGAGTATCAAGTTCAAGTGGCAGTAGCATCCATCAATCCATCCATAGCAAAAAGGGTTTACACCGTTTTATTTCAAGTAAATAATACCACTTTCATACACCTGTTTTCCTGCACAGTATTGACATAAATTTTAGTAACAAATTATAAAAGAATACAACCACACTATATGTTGCCATTTTCTCAGGAACCAGATTCAACAAGCATAAAAGCTTAATTTGGAGTCCTCTGACAACATTGCATTTTGCCTTTTGACTCTGCATAACAGAAGCTGGAAATGAGTTTATTTTCCAGGAAGGGAATTAAATATTTGAAATTTTTTCCTGTGCCCAAAAAGAGACAAATTTTGTTCCAGTTGCCTAAATTACTTTCCAAATGCAAAATTATTTTGGGAAGAAGCCTTTCACCTTCATAAGTTTTTCCACCAATGTTAATTGTTATTATTAAGCATGCTTTGTCATATTGTATTGATGATTTCATTCACACTCTTAAGTACATGGATAAAAGAAATTACAAGAATGACTTACTTCCATTTTGAGTTTAACAATGCCATCTTCAGTGACTGTGCTAATCGGTACAATGGGTACATCCTCTGCCTCTAACTTCTTCAACTCCTCCTTTATAACAAAGGAAATCAAAATAACAAGGAACACTGCACTACTGAAAATTTATTAAAACTCCCATAAATCATTTTGTATGGTTCCAAAGAAGAAAAAGATAAAAAAAAAAAAAAACTCCAACTAGTTTAATTTAAGCATATGCTAATCATACATGGACATCTTGTGTCAGGACAATTCACACCCAGACACTTCCTTCTTGAAAAAAAAAAACAAACAAACAAACAAATGAGGGCAATGTCCAACCTAGATCATTTCCCGACAAACCCACCCATGGCATTTACCCTTAAGATGACAGCTTCCTGGGTGGGAGTTGCCTGTGGAGGAGAGGGGTGTAACTCAGGTTAAGAGTTGTCTGAGGACAAACTGCCCAGTTGGGAAATGGTCTGAGTGTGTCATATCTTTCTTAATATCGTGCAAAAAATGTAACAACTTTAAACTGTCTTCATTTTCAAATGATTTGATGTATAGACGATAAGAAAGTAAGAGTAAGCAGCATGCAGGGAGCTTTGTCTAACCCCTTCTCCAAGGAAGTAATCCTAACTAGGGTTATGAATTACAAATCAATCTCCTACAAATTACATATGAGTCCCTAAAACCTGATTAGAAGCTTCCCACCTCTCTCTAGGCCTGTAACCAGACAATGTACAAAAGGGAATCAAAATTGGCACTTCCAGAGGTGTACAAATTTTGATTGGAACAATTTTGAGAGATGTACTCAAATGGACCAGAGCTATGGTAAAATTTTCTAGAGGGAAAAATCACCTCTATCATATTTTCCTACCCACCCTTCCAATTATTATGGTTTCAAATTCCTAAAAAAAATACAAATAAATATCAGCAAATATTAAAACCTTCCAAACCAGAATTCAAGAAATACTCAATAATAAACATACCTTACTTTCTTCCCTCAGTTCATCCATGCTGATGATATCAATTTTATTGGCACCTATTATTAAAGGCTTGTTGGAGAATAGCGGTCGAATATTTTGAAACAATTGAATCTAGAAGAAAAGGGATGTTACATTCAATTCAAAAATCAAGACAAAAAACTAAACATTACATCTTTTCATAAACTGCACAAAGACAAACATTGTTTACTTATTTTGCAGCTGAATGTAACAGGAACAAACTTGTTTACCTCTCTAGGTTTCAGTTCTAAAACAAAACAATAAATACCCTCTCCGTACATAGCAGTTTACCTCCCTCCATATTGTAACATATTGACTGACAAATCTCATTTCAAACTGATTGGTAATAAAAATTACTAGAGAGATAGAGAAAAAAATTTGAAAGGTGTAATTTTTTTATTTAAGTGTGTCAGGTTAACTACTGCAAAACCTCTTTAAAATGTGCCTGGCCTCACAATTAACAATAATTGTGGAAGATTTAGGGCCCACAAATCTTGAGTTTCTAGGAAGTTACCAATTAAGAGCACATCAAAGTATTAACACTGACATCTGAGAATTAATTCAAGTAAAGGAATGTTTCAAATTACTCTTTTGACCAATCCGCAAACATGATGATACCTATTTGTTCAATGAAATGGGTGGAAATGCAATTTTACTGCAATTGCGGATTTTTAAAGAAGCTCATAAAGGAGTTATGGAATAAATATCCAAGAACAAGGTGGAATCTCTCTGTCATATCATTCCTTAAATATAAATATTCCACCTTTTCTTTTTACTTTGTTTAAATGCTCTGGGGGAGGATAGCACTTTGTGATAAAAGTATTCCAAAACCTCTCGAGCTGAAAAGTGAAGCATAATACAAAATAAGGTGATTGAACTGGGGTCAAAAAACCAAATTTTGAATTTCATTATGCCACCCCATTCCAATGGTACACGATACATCTGGGGTGTAACCCATTCTGATGATACATGATGCATCTGGGGTGTAACCCCATTCTGATGATACATGATACATCTAGGGTGCAACCCCATTCTGATGATACATGATGCATCTGGAGTGCAACCCCATTCTGATGATACATGATGCATCTGGGGTGTAACCCCATTCTGATGATACATGATACATCTAAGGTGCAACCCCATTCTGGTGATACATGATGCATCTGGGGTGCAACCCCATTCTGATGAAACATGATGCATCTGGGGTGTAACCCTAGATTACTGGGTCCTCCTCTCACCTGTTCTTCAATTGTATGTCCACACTGTTCAGAGACATCCATTATATAAAGTACAGCAGCTCTAAGGTGAGCAAGGGCAGTGATTGCTTGCATCTCAATTGTATTTCTCTCTTCCAAGGGATGGTCAAGTATACCAGGTGTATCTACTACTTGCCACCGTAGGTAACGATAGTCCATGTGTCCAATAAACAGAGATTTGGTAGTGAAGGCATAAGGTTCAACCTCCACATCAGCTCTCGTAACCTGGCAAAAATAAATGAAAAAGAGGTGCTTCCAACTTCGAATGAATTTACACACAAGCTGTTACTTCCAAAAAAAGAATAAACAGATGCTTTCCTTCACACCAATTATGAAATATTTAATATTAGCAAGATGGGGTTTTATGGCTTAGTTTCTAACCAATTGGTTAAAGTTGGGCTGGCCACAGCCTTTTTTCCAGTTGTGACCTAAATTTCATAATTTCTCCTGCTTTAGTACATGCATAACCTAATGTTACAAACACTGAATGAACCAAACCCTTTGGCCAGGATTTCTGTTTTTGGTGTCTCAGCTGTTAACAAACTTACCACCTACCGTACACCACAGTACGAGTGCAAAGACCCAGTCCTATACAGCAATAATAGCAGACAAAAATCCTGCGCACAGCTTATGTATTTTGTACCTATTGTGAGGCCAATAGACAAATCCAATCAGTGCTCAGTGCTTAGTGCTTGTAGGCAGCCATTAGTGGGGTCCATCAGCCTTAAATTTTCTTCATTTTTTTGTCTACTCAAATTTCAAACCCTCATATTCAGTGAAATTGGAGGAATCAAGATACAATTTAGCACGCAACCATCCTTGATACAGGTGAGTAAGGAAACTAAAAGACTTAAATATGATAGACCCTAGCTATTGCTGACTGAAATCGGACCATCACTTGCTGGCCGGATTCGTCTATAGAGTACTTTCACTGAAATCACAGGCCTGCCCATTTATATGGGCAAAAACCATAACAGTATGAAAAGCATCATACCCAGACCCACTTTTGACTTGTGCATTAAAACACTGACATGGACTTTTGCCTGGTGTGGCTTACTCATTGTGATGTAACATGACACACTCATTAGCATGTTTACCCTGTCCATTTTTTACTGCAGAGATCAAAACTTTCTTGAAAGTTGAAACCCACCTCTTGCTGTCTACATTACATTTTGGCCTTCTCAAAGACAGGAAGCAGTATAAGTAACAAAAAGCATGAATTGAAAACAATATAGTACTGCATTGTACAAATCAAACTGTGTTTCAGTTGCTACTGTGCACTGACTGGGGAATTCATTAATTGCAAAGACTGTGGTAGCTGTAATGCCGACCAATAAATTTTTACCCAAGTGAATTTCCCTAATGAGACCCCTAAGAACCCTGGAGGTACTTATGCAGCAAAATACACAAGGTAGGTCTTACAATACATTCTACTGTCATTTACATATTATTATGTCACTCATACTGGTTACTGTGTTTTTATCAATAGCTTGCCAATGGTTTAAGTTATTCTATTCTACAAAGGACAGCATTGATGTGGAAACATTTTTCAAGTTGTGTGTTTTATGACATTACCACTAGAAGGAATACAAACCCACTGGTGTCTTAAATTGATCTGGCAAGTAACAAATATTGATTTTAGTGATGATGGGGTGAAAACCCTTAAGGCAATATTTGGAAACATTAGACATAACTCTCAGTATTCAAACATATTCAACCTAGAAATAAGCTCTTACAAGACCAACAACTGCACAGATTACACTGTCAAGTGGGAATGAAGACAAAGGCAGAGAAGCAATGGTGGTGTATTGACAGTATGTAGAATCCCTTTTAACAATACTGTCCATGATACCTAATTTTGAATAACAAAAATAAATACATAGAAATCACAATCAGGGATGTGGCCACAGTGGGTGGTGCTGGGTGTCAAACATCCAGCACTCCATATTCCCACCCAGCACTCCAGGCAAATACACCTCTCTCTACCCACCACAAATCTTCCTAATTAGACCTAAACCTAGCCCTTAATTCACTTCCTAAAGTAAAATGTGGTAAAAATGAAAAATTAACATTTGGCTGAAAAATGGGGTAGATGCCATGGGGTGCGCCGAGGTGCTTTTCTCAAATCAGACAATTACCCAACACTCAAATTTGGCAAGCTACATCCCTGATAAGTATAATATAGAAAATATTGATATTTAACCACACAGTTAGTATACCAATACAAAAAAAATAATGATATATATTGGGCAAAAATATTGATATTTTTAATAGGAACATCTTGCTTGTATTAAAGAATTTCAAACCTGTGCTGAAAGAATCATATTCTCAGTCTTAAATGAAGTCCAGTTCATGCCCTTCCTAGGTCAATGTCTCAATGAGACAGACAGGGATGGAAAACCTTTTATTTCTTAGGAAGAGAGTAAAATTAATTTCCAGGAGGAAAGCACAGTTCCCCACAATTCTCCCTTTATTTTCATGTGCATACCAAAAAAAAAGTTTTTCCCTAACAGTCCAAAATTCCACCAGATGTCAGCATTTCCAGGGGAAGGAGGAGCCTACCAGTTTCCCAACTTTTTTTCAGCCATGGAGACAGAAAATGTCATGCCTGTAAACTACAAGGTATGTGATGCTACAAGGACACAGGATGTTGTAAGTCCAAGTATTGAAACTGAGAATGATATGAGTAAAAGAGATTAATGTCACTGCACAGTAGAGTTGGGCGGTATACCGGTATTGATAAGAATACCAGTACAAGAGGTACAGATAATAAAAATACCGAAGATATTTGGTGTGTTTCTAATACCGGTTCTTGAAAAAATACTGGTACTCGAAAAAATTACCCCGGAAAGGTCAAGACAGGAAACTGGAGTATTATTTACGATTGGGCATGACTGTAAAGAAATGTGGTAAACAAAGTCAAAGCTGAGGTTTCTACACAGTAATGATGCAATCGTATGTCCAGGTGCATCAAAGTTCAGGATAACAAGGGTGCTGTACATAGTTTGGTTTCTTTCCAACCTGACTTTCCTACCCAAGATTTGAGAACCGGTACTGCCTCATTACCGGTTCTGTGAGCTTTACAGTACCGGTACCAATATTTTCATGGTACCGCCCAACCCTACATCTACACTTCTCATGAAATTCAGGAGTGTTGTAAGTATACTGTTTTATACAACCTTGATACACCTATCTGAGTACACATTCTTTAGCTAGGTATGCAACATTTGTAAGTTAGTTAGGTAAAGTTTTACGGCCCAATTTTCAACCTATTGGTTCAAGTCAAGCCGGCCCCAGCCTTTTTTCCAGTTGTGGCTCACTGGCTCGTTTTCCCCACTCCATTGCTTATGCTGAGCATCATGTACAACTACAGTTGGTTCCATTTTTAGAGTCTTTGGTATGCATCAATCACAGTCCTCACAGTGATTTGAGCCAAGTAGTGATAAGCATAGTAGTATTAATTATTGCAACCTAAAACAGAAGTCCTGGATCCCTTTATGCAAAGGGCCTAGCACACAATTCATAAATACACAAGTATGACAAATGTAACCTTTCAGTTGCAATCTGAAAAGTCTCAGTTTGACACAGCCTCCACCTACCTTATTCAGAAAGCTTGATTTTCCAACATTTGGAAAGCCACAGAGTAGCAGTGTCCTAGTGTTAGGATCAATGGATGGAAGCCTAGCCAGATGCTGTCGAACTTGCTCCAGGTATTCCAGGCTCTGACCCTGTCTCTTCATTATGGTACACATACGTCCAAGAGCAGCTCTTTTCAACTGTTTACATCGATATAATGAGTCTCCATACTTTAATAAGCGAACATAGTCTCTTCCGACGCTGCAAAATAAATGAGATACACCAATTGTATGTATGGAAGAGAAGTGTACTGAAACTGTATTAGAATATAACATAGTGATGTAGCTTTGGATTTACAGTGAGCTGCCACTTCTTAGGTATCTCCAAATTTTAAATCAAGCTAGAACAACCTGGGAGCTGTCATGTAAAAGACTTCAGAATGTAAGGCTGTTATCATCAGCCTTCCTGCTCTTTACCAATGTTAACCTCCAGCATACAGTTGCCCATTCAAATCTCCCTTAAAAGTTGTATTGGGGAAATATTATTCTTGCAGGATAACTTTTGATCAGTGAGATATATGCTAAGGCATGATAATAGGTTACAAAAGTGTGACATGCAGGGGAAAAATTGAAAATCTCTAAATCACACTTTTGAATATTATTTTACATCATGAATGAAGTCCAGATTTGAACTAAGGTAGTTGAAGGATAAAAAAGTATCAGGAAGTTGACATGTGGGGCTAAAATAAACTATGTGACAGTTATCATAGGTAACTTGGTGTCCAAACTTAAGTATGGATTCATGATTCTTTGTTGACCATAATTGGATGAAGGATGTGAATTTTAACTTTTCAGAAAATATCTGCTGATGAGGAAAGTAAATATGTTCATTTTAGATCACTTTTACTGAGGAATAATGTGGATAGTTTCTTTGGACAGTTTCTTTTGTTAAAAAAGATAGTTGCAAATAAAGATAAAATGATGTTCCTATAGCACAAAAAGGGAATTTGGGAGCATTTTACATTTTATTTGTTTTAATTTTGTTAGCAAAGGACTTCTAATTCAGCAAAAATCAGTATTCCTGCATTTTTTCTCAGAATCAAACTGCATTTTTGTAACGTACGTAACAAAAGACACCAAAGATCTGACACCATTACCTACGTTAACACATCTCTTAAAGTTGGAAATTTCAATTCTATTTAAATTGCAAAGAGTTAGCAACTTGTCTATTGGATGAAGCATATCAACAGAATCAGGATAGGCAAGTTTTACTAGAAGTTTCCGAGGGTTCACTCAGTGATGTTTAACGGATGTAACACTGTCTAACAAGCGGACACCAAACATTGATTGCTGTGTCGTGAGATTTTAAAGAGTTTGGAAATCCCCATAGTTTGTCATCACTACCTACTGGATCCTTACCTTGTCCTGTAAAATCATTATTTCATGCTATTGAAGAGTGACAGAATGGTCACCTGTAATCAGTGTTTAACGAATGTAACAGAGTGGACACCAAACAGAAAACACTATTTGTGGGCGGATAATTATGCTCTTTTGGCTTGAACAAGCTCAAAAATTATCATTGTCAAATATTAGGGTCACACTACTCACAGTGCACCAGGTTTTTGCTTGTCACTTTGAAGAAAATTCACCGCATTTAACGGATGTGACGCCAGTGGACACTTAAGAGTTACATCTGTTAAATGAACCGTTATTGATAATTTTTTTTTAAGTCATTGAGCATATATTCAAGAATTGTGTGAGTAAATTTGAAGGAGTACTCTTTAGGAAAAGATACTTATGGGAACACATCAATACTGTAAGTAAGATCTTTAGGCAAAAATGTGAGTTGTCTGCAACACTCTTTTTTATGTTACATTTTGGTGTCCTAAAAAACATATATTTTTGGCAGAAAAACTGTTATTACTTTGCATGTACAAATTGTGTGGTGAAATAGTTATCTCTGTTATGTATTATGATACTTTTAAACAGAATGAATAGGGAAACTGATATGAATGATTGTCCCTTTAAAAAATATAGCAGTGTACAGCTTATTCACAACTGCTGTATACTCTCCAGTGTCATATCTTTACATATACCTGTATACCAAAATATGAATCAATGTTTCTCTAATACATTGTAACTACACATTTATTCGTCTTTGTCCATCTTGTACATGATGCTTTTCCTATCCTTTTTTATACCAAAAAGATTGGCCGTAATAACACTTTAAGAAAACTTATAAAAGCTGGAACAAACTTTACTGCATACTGCACTGTAGGCTCCACTTGGCCAATGTGACATTCTGAAAGGGTAATGTTATTTTGCTTTTGTATGTTGTGATTTGGATCTTGCAAATATGAAAAGGAAAGTAACCTGGTAGGCTCTACTTTCTAATTTTTATGTTCATTAATGTCCTCGATTGGAGTCTACACGCCCGGATACCTATCCCCCTATTTACCATTATAATCCCCACTTATTTGCAAGGAAGCCTGGTAACGTAACAGATCAAAGGTTCACTGGATCAAAGGTTTGCTAGACTAAAGGTATGCTGATTAAATATTCCGTCAAATATAAGCTGGGTGTTTGCTCTAGTGAACCATCTATCTGTTCAACTTTTTAGCTAAAGAACCTTCCATATAATGATTTTGAACCATTTCATTATCAAAATCTTAAACTTTGACCTGGGGACTCTTTGATCTAAAGAATCTTATAAACTGTCAAAAGAAAGTTCACTGGATAAAAGATTCACTAGGTGGAAGGTTCACTAGGATCTCAATGGTTCAAAGGATCAAAGGTTCACTAGACAGAAGGATCACAATGGCTCACTTGATCAAAGGTCCACTAGAAGGAAGGTTCACTAACACAAAGGTTCACAGGATCAAAGGTTAACCAGACAGAAGGTTCACTAGGATCTTAAAGGTTCACAGAATCAAGCATTCAGTTGACAGAAGGTTCACCAGGATATCAAAGGTTCACAGGATCAAAGGTAAACTAGCCAGAAGCTTCACTAGGATCTTAAAGGTTAACAGAATCAAGCATTCTGTTGAAAGAAGGTTCACTAGGGTATCAAAGGTTCACAGGAACAATGGTTCACTAGAGGGAAGTTTCACACGGATCTTAAAGGTTCACAGAATCAAGCATTCAGTTGACAGAAGATTAACTAGGATATCAAAGGTTCACTAAATGGAAGGTTCACTAATCAAAAGTTCACTCAAATGTGAGCCAAACCTTTGATCTTGCATCTACAGTACTGAATGTTTGACTTAGTTAACTTTTGATGGAATAGGCTAAACCCTCTCTATTGTAAAAACCTTTGATCTAATGAACCTTTCAGCTTGTGAGAATCCCTTGTTTAAAATCACACTGGATCTTTCAGACATATGAAACAGTTGGAAAGGTTGAAGAATGTGCATACGATAAGCTGAATAGGTGACTGAAATTGGAATTCATTGTCATGGAAATTTTTGGAAGGGACTTGAATAATATCACGTACTTATCAATCAGATGCCTTGCTGTGTTGAGTTGTCCCAGTGCAAGCTTGTAGTGATCTTTATCATACAATACATTAATCAAATCAGCGTAGAAAGGGTGTATGTCCTGAAGAAAAACAACAGATAAAAAAAAATGGTAGAGAAATACATCAGGTGGTTAGGTTAGCAGAATTCAAGAAATTTTTCCAAACCTGTTAAGTTCTCTCCACAGGCAAATGAGAAATGGTCAAACCTTGTACACAATCCCCATATCTTCCATACAAATTAATGATTCATGAGTGAGGTTATTAAAAAATTCAATTCAGTTTTAACTTGCTAAAAATTTGTGACTAGGCACTTTTTTGAATTATGCACAAAATCATTAAAAGCCAGGATACAAACAAATTCAATTTTTCATCTTTTTTTGTTACTTTTTTTTGTGAATCTTGACTTATTATGCTATAAAATTTGTGTAAAATTTGGAGGGCTCGAAAAATAGGGTGCCCGAGTGCCTGAAGGCACCTTGTCTGACGACTTCGGCAACATAATTCCATATATTGCACAGCAGAACATGCCCAACCAGGCACCATAAGTGACAGTCTGTACAGACAGATCACTGCGTTTGAAAGTCGCCTGTAACTAATGAACCTGATTACGTTCCTGCAGGTATAGTATATGTTCACTTGAACAGGTAACATTCAAACAAATTTGAAAATTTGAATCAGTGCTATTGACATTTGGATCCTAAATGCAATGATTGACTTCTCAGGAACTCTAGAAGTTTAGCTACAGTGATTGTCATCTATTGCAGAGAGCAACAGACACATTAAATAATAACCAACAAGCATGTTTCTTTTACAGTACTTAGATCTTTTATATCCTCTATACGGGCAACAGTTAAACTATATCAGCCTCAGGCAACCAAAAATTACTTATCTCAGAAGATGGGTTGCCCGACAGGACAACAAGGCAACAGAAAATTTTTCAAGCCCTGATTTGGTGTGTGGAAGTATCCTGACAACCCCATTGGTTAGTTATCGATATTAACTTTATACGCCTCTTTAATAAACAGTAAGAATGGGTCACATGCGCATTTTCATGAATACAAGCTGGGATAGGATTTTATATCACAGAATAACTATGAATCTACAGCAGGATGCACTTGAGACACCTGATAAAAAAGATGTCCTGCTGGTAGGCTGTGGTGGCAAAAGATATGATTCAGTTCCATTTTTTTTTTCTTGTTAAAGTATGGAATTGTGTCCAAAAAACATTCACTAACAATTTGAATAATTGGTACTCAAGACTAAATTATTGCTGCATTTATTTTAAGTTATGCAACTAGTATTGTTTTATGAACTGTGACATACTACAGTAGTTTATCCCTTGAGAAAAGCATTTATCTATTTCATGAATCCAGCATTTTTGATTTTCATTTACAGTCCAGCAAGGCTTGCAGGAACTTGAGGTGGATGTGGCTGGCTTTGATAGGCAATACAAATTTCCTACTACAGGTTTTGGGCTGCCTTCCACTGGGAACTGAAGCATACATTTTCTTGAACATATGCGACAGCTGCTTCGTTGATTAGCAAAGGCCTGAAAAATAAGCCACGAGCAAGGCCAAGCCTCAAGACCTCCAAAACTGCAAACCTGTTTATGTCACAAAGGTAGGAATCTTTTTAAAGAATAGTCATGACAATGTACCAATTAGTATGACTGGTCCATACATTCAGCAGTCAGTGTCAGAGGTCCCTGAAAATCTATTGAAAAAATCAAAGGGCACCAGAGGAAGCAAGTGGGCTCCTTGGCTTTTCATGTTCTGTGTACATAACAAACTATGTACAGTAAATCAAAATCATTGCAACATAATTCACAAGTACTTACATCCAGTTTAGGAAAGTCAGTAAGAATCTGAGAAAGTTTGTCATGGTAGTTCTGTTGAGTATACTTGACTTTTCTCATGTAGAACTGTCTTATCCTGGTGATCTTGTAATGTTTGTGGATTACAGTCGGGGTCTTCCGCTGCGTCTTTGATAGGATTACATCCACAAAATCCTATTAATAAAAAGTGTAAGAAGGAAACACATACATTCACATTTAGTGTCTGTTTATAAATTCATTAAGTTGCTGTAATATGCAAATATACAGATGAGGTTTTACAGCCATGTTTCTAACCAAAAACCAAATAGATTACATGATTGCAAAATTCTAAAACAAGCAACTAGAACCAAATGCTGCTGAGCATGCCTGTGGTATGCTGTTATGGCTGCACCTATGCCAAATGCAAGTTTTTTTTCTGTTGGATAGCAAGGGGCAATTCAGGCAATCTCAGCACTACATAACATACATATTACATTTAAGGTTTCACGGTATACCGGTATTTCCGTAAGTACCGGTACGTACCGGTACCGGTATGGTACGGTACCACCAACCTAAAGGTACCGAAGTATCATGGAGACTGGTACTCAACTGTAAGGTGAAAATCTTTTCTCAAAATTAAAGCATTTAAATTAGAATGATACTAAAGTGTAAAAAAAATCCATATGATAAATGCCCCGTGTCGCTAAACATTACAATATAAACAGGGAATAGTCACTTGATAATCATTTCGCACCATTTCAGTCACAAATCCCCCCTAAGAATTTCGGAAATTGCCGTTAAACTTTACTTTCGCAGAACTAGTACCCTCCACACTAAAAAGGAACTTGCTTTCTTTCGACATTCTGCGCAATCTCAGCAGGATCCCTGCCAGCGCCAGCCTCACCTTCAAATGGTGTATTTTGACACAATTAGTCAACTTTGAGGTGAAAATCTTTTCTCAAAAATAAAGCATTTGAATTAGAATGATAATTGAATGGAACAGATACCCCTTTGATAAATGCGCCGTGTCTCTAAGCATTGCAATACAAAAAGGGAACATTCACTTGATAATCGTTTTGCACTATTTTAGTCACAAATCCCCCTAAGAATTTCGGAAAGTGCAGTTTAAAGTTACTTTCGCAGAACTAGTACCTTCCACACTAACAAGGCCCTTGCTTTCTTTCGGCATTCTGTGCAACCCCCGAACGATTGCTGCTCATTAGCAAATGCTTTCACATGGTGTATTAAGAACAGATACCATGCGTTGATTGATAGAATTCACTTTGATTACGATAGCACACAACATTATACGAGTGAGAAATTTGTTGTAAGCAGACAAAGAATCATAGCATTGCAAGCTCTGACATGAACGTTGCATCGACAATTTCTGATTCTAACACAGTGATTCAATGGGACTGCTCCATGACGCTCACTATGTTTGTGGAAGAAAAACTTTTGTACGAACGCAACGAACATTCTTTCAGAAATTTACACAGTGAAGCAATGGGACTAAACACACAGTAAATCCCGCTTAAAACATTGGCTGGCGTGTTCAGTTCACCAGATCAACTCACTTGCTTTGTTGTATTGATAGCTACGTACTGAAGAACAGTATAGTGTTATTGTACAACAGATTGCTGCACGATGCATTCGCAAATTCAATCATGAAGCACTTTGATTTAGTTTTGATTGTGATAACTCCGCGCGAAGAAAGCATGATGAATCAGTCTTTTATGGAAATATTTTTGTAAAGTTCTACTTGATAACTTTTGGTTATACTTTAGGAGGGGGATTACCATTATTTGCAGAAATTAATTTTGCAATCTTCATTACAGTTCTGAGTGCTCTTGTCATCTTGTGGGGTCTAGCTCCTGTGAGGCGCTGATTTATTTTCTGTCCCGCATTTATCGGATGCTAAATTTGCAGAGAGGTTATTTCTTTTTTTGTTTACCGATTTGGTGAGTGCTGGGTGACTAAATGTTACACAATATTCTGAAACGGGAGGCAGGGATTATCAGAAGACTTCACATCAATGCATGGTATTTTTATGGACATTTTGCATGTGATAAAAATCCTACTTTTTTAACTCTTCTGGTACCGGTACTACGGTATTACCGGTACCATTTGTTGCGGTACCGACGGTACCAATTATCAGTGGTACCGTGAAACCCTAATTACATTACATGCAGTACACATAGGCCTACACATCCTGTACCTGTACGCGGCGCGGCATATGTATGCGCGTCCATTCCTGGTGATTACTGATATGCATTAGTGGTCTTCTGCAGTGCTCGGAACAGTTGTTTCACCTATTTTCCCGACCATTATTTTTTCGTTTCTTGTTGGTGTTTCCCGCGCACGAAAAAGTTTACAGTCTGTGATTGTAGCTACTTATTACTTAGGCTATCATGAAACCCCAAATATGGTTGCCAAGGTCTCAACACCTTGAGTGCTTCCAAGGTTGATAATTGCACTTTGCTGTTGGCTGGTCTTCATGAATTTACTTAAAAACCCATACCCTGTTTAAACAATACCATGACGTCCTCTTTCTTGTTGTATCTGGCCTAGGGGCCTAGGCTATGTATGACAAACCATCCCTTGCCGACATTCGCATTACGCATTATGTACTTCACGAACTCTGACTTAGCCTAACGTTAGGCCTAACAATCCAACAGCCAAACTAGTTTGGGCTTAATGTTAACGTTAGGCTAATTTAATTGTATTGGCCGTTAATGTATTCGATTTTCCGTAATCACATTACCTTGGCTGAAGGTACTACAATGATCTTTTTGAAATTATAAGAAGCCATTTTCAGTTGGTTGAGAAATTCCAAGTTCCCACCAACAACTCAGAACCACAGAAACAGTGCCACGACGGTTCAGTCAGTGGTTACTGCATATAGCCTATGTTGCAAGTGTACCAGGCTAGGCTAGGACCATGTGGCTTTACACTACACAATTTTCAGGTATTACACACACCTTGCATACACTGTACATACATACGTGATTCGTTGCTCGATGACACTTTTTTACGATTGCGTAATCGTTTTACAATAGGTTCTTATATGGTAAGCCGTTTACTACTTAAAGGTACAAAAGTTTGTTTTACAACTTTATTTCACACGGAACAAGCCTAGTCTCTGCACCACACTCCCAGCCAACATGCCCAGTTGGACCCCGACTGGGCTCCAGCTGGGCTACTTGCTGGGCCCCAGCTAGGAACGATTCGTGTTTGTCAGGTGTTCCCACGTGGGACCCAACTGGGCTTTCCCAGCTGATACCCACTTGTAGCCTGGATGAGCCCAGCTTCAACAACTGAAACCTAGCTGGGCTCAAGCTGGGCATCAGCTAGGAAAGGTTAGCCCAGTAAGGCCCCATGGGAGAACACCTGACAAACACGAATGGGTCCCAGCTGGGGCCCAGCAAGTAGCCCAGATGGAGCCCAGTCGGGGCCCAACTGGGCATGTTTCTGGGCTAGCGTAGCCAGAGGAGGGGAGGGGTACAAAGTGCCCCCACAGAAATTTGGGGGACGCGATGGCCGAGGTTAAAAAATGACGGAGAACAAAAAGAAAAAATCCAGTGAGAGGAAAAAGAAACGGATTTACACAGCGACAGTCCCGCCTTCCCTAAAGGGGATATGTAGGGGATAGTGTGAGGTCTATTTTGACCCACTGCCATATATATTTAAGTCATCGCATGGTACAAATGGTTCTCAGCATGTCACAATTTATGCAAATCTTTCACAAACTACCAAAATTTCGCGCTCTCTGCGCGCTTTTAACCTCACCTGGTACTTAAGGGGTAAGTTTAAGCAAAAATTTCATTTTCATATGTGAAAGAGGAACGAAATCTACACAGTGTGGTGAAAGTTCCATTCAAATTGGACATGTATTTCTTGAGATATCAGTAAATAAAGTCAGTAGATTTGTGTTCAAAAGTGAGTTTGAGGGCAGCAGAGCTTATATCACTTCCTCACATTGACAATGAATGCTTTGTTTCCCTTTGTTTTATCAGACTGTTGTCTTGACCTTGAAGTTAATAGGAATATGACCTCTCTGTGGGGGATGCAAAGTTTTTAAAATTCTCATGCCACTTATGCAATCACATTTTAATAATATGGGATTGTTGAGGAGAAAATCCAGTATAAAGTTTAAAGAAAAACAAAAGACTGCCCATTAATATGGGGATGTGATGTCATATGTCATCATATATATTAAAAATTTCCAAATTTCTATAAATATTTTCAAATATTTTAAATATCTCTTAAAAAGAGCGAAAATTTCGGGGCGTTTCGCGCTCAGCAAATATCCTGCCCTTTCGGCATCCCTTTGGCGTAAAATTGCTTTTGTGGGGGTTCTAAATTGCCGTCCCTCCCCCGTCGGGGAGATTTTCCTCCATGTTGGGCAAAACCTGGTGCCACCCAGGCTTCAAATGTACCATGCATATGTATCTCCGGCACTTCCCGTTCAAAGTTGTTGGGTTAAATGTTCCACTCGTAGCAAAGTCGAACCCTCCCACTGTGAAAGTCATATGGGCACGAAACTGTTCGGAATTGTTAAAGGCTACGTCGAAGTTTTCATAAGACTCTAAGAATGCCATAATGCCATAATTACGGAGCCTTTCCATGAATCATATGGATGCTTCTGCTATCAATGTTTGACTCTAATGAAAACAATTTAAATGACTCAGCTCAAAATAAATGTTTACGCCACCCACTACCATTATCAAGGGTGGACATTTACATGAATGTATACTGGCTGGGTAAGGAGATATCTTTCCTACTGCCTACGTTGACTACTTTGAAGTTTTTCATCACTTTTCTCTCTAGCTTCGAAGTAGGCCTATAGTTGACCTTCCTTCATCTCACAAAAATTGTGTAGGCCTAATTTCTTCGCAAAAAATATAATTATACTAGCGCAGATTAGAGGCTCAAAAAGATGAAAAAGTACCAACATTTCTAACCTGAGCCCCCTTCTGAGAGCAAAATTTTTTCAAAGGACACCCTCAACTTAGACCCCTCCCTTAGGACGTCGGGCCATCTGCATTGTCCATCGTAAAGATCCTGAATACACCACTAATAAACCCGGACGGCGGTCAAGAATGGGGACAATGAGTCGACTTTGGACCCCTCCCCTCCTACCAAAAACCTGGCTACGCCCCTGCTGCACCACAACAGCAGATTGAGTTGAAAGTAACACAAAATGATTTGTAGTTTCTTCACCGAGCCATTGCTAAAGTCTGAACTGGGTTAAGCACGCACAGAGTATCTGCAGCAAGGGAAGCAAAATTTTAGGAGTTTTATCGAGAAATCTGTCGTTTTACCAAGTGACGTTAGTTTGGCTGCCCAGTGTGCCCACACTTAGTAAAGGAGTTATGCGGCCTGTTTTTGAGTATGCCAGTAAAGTATGGGATCCTCACCATACCTCACCTGTGTGATAAATTGATGGAATCCATCTTGGAGGTCAGCTATATTCGTGGGTGTTGATTTGAATTTCAAGGTGGGGGGTGGGGAGGGGAATCGTTATATGAATGTCTGAGGTGCACGTGTCGAAATTTTGCATTATAGAAATGATCAAAATCGATCGTAATTGGAAGAAGACACCTTGCATAAAATTCGTGTATTGTTTTTGGTAGTACCTAACTTTTAAGTTGTTAAATCTGTAAAGAGTCTCGCCTGAATGATAACTCCAACGGATTTGATTCTAATTGTTACCTGCTATCTGTTGATCCTGACTTAAACTTTCATCATTATACTCTGTTGAACGAATGTGGTTACTACGAGTATGATTTTTTTCATAGTATTTCCGTCATTGCCTGGAATGAAAAACTGACCCTTTATCATGTAAATGCCAGATCTCTGAACAGTAATTTCACCAACTTTAATATTTCGTTGAATTCAGTTTGTCATAATTTTTCAGTTATTGGTGTAACCGAGACTTGGCTTAATGAAGCTGATAATTTTTGCTCTTTGTATAATATTCCCGGCTTTAATTTAGAAAAGGCATCCACACAAGGGTATGGTGGCGGTTTAGCCCTTTATGTTAATTCCTTACTTAAGTATAAAGTTAACTCCGTCCCGATCTGAGTATTTTTATTGAAGGTATCTTTGAATCACTTTTAATTGAAATTATCTCTCCCAGTGCGTCTACGCTGATCGAAATCATACACTGTCCCAAAAGAGTTTCTTATTATGCTTTTGAGACCTTGTCAACTGTTTTCTTGTTGCTAAGCAGGCAGAACGTAGACTGCTTCTTAATGAGTGATTTTAATTGCAATGTGTTAAATCACACTGATCGCATATGTAATCAGTTTTTAAATCTGGTCCAATCCCATACTTTTCGTCCCTTCAAACTTTACCTACTAGGGTCACTTCTACCTCATCAACTCTCTTAGATATGATTCTTACAAACACTCTCCAGGAGTCTTGTTTCTCTGGTGTAATTCTGGATGACACTTCTGACCATTTTCCAATTTTTACCCTTTGTGATCTGAATGCAGAAAGTGATAACTTGAATCTCAAGACCCGCACTACGTATAACAGAAAAGTCACTCCTGCAACACAAGAGCGTTTTAAAAGTGTTTTACAAGGTGAAACTTGGGCTGGTGTTTACCAGTGTAGTGATACAAACACAGCGTCAGAGACCTCGGAGCCAATTTTGAAGTGCGGGGGCTAATCATCGAAGCGACCCAATATGTCCAATAAAATAAATGCAGTTTAAGGCCGTCCAAAATGCCCACAGCAAAAAAAGCCCCCTAGCCCCCCCCCCCCCCCCCCCGTCTCCGCGGTCCCTGAGCTTTTAAAAAGTTCAATGATATTTTTCTTCATCATTTTAATTACTGTTTTCCTCTTGTTCCTCATAACATAAGATCAAAGGGTAATGGTAATGATTGGATACCTCCAGGTATTCTAAATTCATGTAAAACTAAACAACGGTTGTAGAGGAAATATTTAAAGAGACGTACTGATCAAAATTTTCATGATTACAAGCGTTTTCGTAATTGTCTCACTTCTATTATTCGTAGCGCAAAAAATGAATTTTATAAGACTTTGTTTTCTAGTTGTAAGAACGATGCTAAAAGTACTTGGCGTTCTATTAATTACCTTCTCCATGGTCATAGTAACGATAAGTCCATTGATGAACTCACTCACCTTAATTGGCAATGTAATTTCTGATCCTAATGAAATAAGTGATAGCTTCAATGAATATTTTACTAGTGTTGGCCCTACTACCTAGCAGAACATAGGCGGGATTACGGGGGGGGGCACGGGGGAACTTGCCCCCCCCCCCCCAACACACACACTTTTTTCCAGAACTTAGTTTTTTACGTCTTAGTCTGGTTGCTTTTGCCAAAAAATACAAACTGGAACTGACAGAGCTACGCGAGTGATACTCAATTAAGTTGTGTAATGTTTGAACAGGTCACATACTGCATTGAAAACTAAATAAAAACAATATTCTTTCAATTAATACCTCAACGCTCCTTTTCATCGACACGCTTCGCGTGCACGCGTTTTATATAATTCATTATTCGGGGTTACTTCTTGTAGAACACCTCTTCTATTGTCACTGAAACTTATCACCAGTGCCCGGGCCGTACTGCAGCTGAAGCTGTACCGTAACTAGTGAAAGGGGGAGGCAGGGAGGCTGTCATCTTCTGGTTCCCTTCTCTGACCAAGTGCCCCAAGCTTTCTGAAAGGACGATGATCTTGTTTGACCCTAATCTGGAGCTCCACCCTTTTTGGCTGAAGGGAAAAGGGGCTCACCCTTTCTCTAATTTCCTTTAATTTCTCTTTTGAGATGTATCAAAACTCAGTAGTTCTTTTTGGCGTGTTCTGCGCGTCTCATCACAGATAAGGACTCTATAATATCTCACGAAAAGAACTCTATAGGAAACCAACGGTACGTTTTCGCTTGGTACAAATATCCTCGGGGGTCACCCTTATTCAGCTGCAGTGAAAAGGGACCACTCTTTGTCTAATTTTATTTCATTTTCACTATTGAGATGAAGTAAAAATTCATTTTTTTTGGGGGGGGGGCGCGCTCGGGCGCTTTACAGGTAACGTCTCTGTGAAAGTCACCTGAAAAAGACTATACAGGAAACCAGAGTATGTTTGTGCTTCAGTAAGAATATATCTTTCAGTGGGGGGGGGGGGGGGCACCGTTATTCAACTGAGGTTAAAAGTGGCCCATCCTTTCTCTAATTTTCATTCAGTTTCATTATTGAGATATCTCAAACGTTAAATTTTTCGGCGCGCTTTTCGCGACCCATCATAGACAAGAGCTGAATTCACATCACATGAAAAGCCCCTAGCTTTCTGAAAAGAAAATCTGGGGCACCAAGGAGGTAACCCCTGAAGAACCTCAATTTTAAGTAATCCATTCTCTCTCCCTGCACGCTCTGCATTATCGATTCCGGCCGACTTTAATCATACGGAGTAAGGATATAATTGGAGGAAGTCAAATTGTGATATTTGTGTTCTGTTAAGTGCCCATCTTATGTTATTTAAAGCTGAAGATAAAACGCATCATTTTAATGCTTACAATTTCGTAAATACCCAGGAGCTTCCGGGGGCTTTGCCCCTGGACCCCACGCCGTTAGGGGGGGGGGGGGCGCTTGGCGCTCCCGCGGCGCCTTCGGGGCCGTTTGGTCGCCGAACCTGCCTGAATTTGCCCCCTCCACTTTCAGAGATCAAATCCCGCCCTGCACCAGAATAACTCCACCGTGCGCTCTACTACTTTTGAGTCTTATCTTGAGGCTCCTATTCCTAACTCATTGTATATTACTCCCACAACGAATGATGAAATCTTCAATTTGATCTCGTCCCTCAAACTTTCTGTAGCTGGGTCTGATGGCATCTCCCTAGAGTGGTGAGGCGTGTTGCTCTTTGTCTACGCGATCCCCTTACTTTTGTGTTTAATTTTTCTCTTACACAAGGTGTTGTTCGTGAGACGCTTAAAACATGCTTTAAACTGCTCGTGTAGTCCCAGTGTTTAAAAGTGGTGATGAGAAAGATGTTAGTAATTATAGACCTATTTCCGTTTTACCCTGCCTCTCTAAGATACTTGAAAAACTTATTTCTGAAAGGACGATGATCTTATTTGACCCTAATCTGGAGCTCCACCCTTTTTGGCTGAAGTAAAAAGGGCCCACCTTTCTCTAATTTCCATTAATTTCTCTTTTGAAATGTCTCAAAACTAGTCCTTTTGGCGTGTTCTGCGCTTCCCATCACAGATAAGGACTCTATAAAAATCTCACGAAAAGGACTCTATAAGAAACCAACGGTACGTTTTCGCTTGGTACAAATATCCTCAGGGGTCACCGTTTATCTTTGTTTGTGTTGTGTCGGGGTGATTATCCCTATAAACTTTCCAAGCTTTTTGTAATCACTCCTCAGGCTTTTCCTATTCTTTTATTTTGTATTTCTTTACATTTGTCTGTCTATAAATGTGAATGAGTCTGAAATAAAGTTTTGTGAAACTTAAACTGAACTGAAATTTCAGGTCGAAAAAGGGAGAGTGACTTTTACCGTTAGTTTCCCCAAAACTAAAAAAGGAGGGACAAGTATATTCCGCCCCAAATCGACGCCCATGGCTAGATTCATTGCTTCAGAATTTTCTAGAAAGCATGTATATGTTACCGGCCTCCTGGGCCTGGCAATCATGGGACTGATGACGGACCGACGTCAACTGAGTGGATTGATTCTAGTGGTTAGCTCCTTCCTATTTGCAGTCTTCACCATATCCTATCCGTAGACCCTGCCGAGGCAGGGTCACGTTGCATTTCTGCCATCGGCGGGCATTCTAGTTCCAGGCTTGCGCAATAATAGTGTCTTGCCTCAAACTATGAAAGACTGGAATATAGTCCCCTACTCCCCTCACCGTTATCAGTGCTGCCTCTGTCCTCAATGATCATAAAACTATGTTCCTCTAATTATCACAATAATCTGTAGTTTGTCTCTTGACAAATGCTGGATAAGCTAATGTTCTTCAGTTCTGAACTTTTCGCTAGTAACCAAGGAAGAAGCGTCTCACCGTCTACTCTTATGATTATCATATTGTAACGGAGGCCGTCACCTGTCTTGCAATATAAACGTTATATTTTCTTCCCCGAAAATGTTAAGACATTCCCATTCAACAGAAAGTAACAATCAGTTTAGGAAAAACTTGATGCTGGCGCAAAGGTTAATTTCCTTCGACAAACTCTGGTAATTGTCCTTTAAAAGGGAAGGTGACATATGGAATGAGGTTTAGGACATGTAGACTAGGCCTACATGGAACAGGTGTAGTGGAGACATAACGATCGTTATATCAACATGAATTAGTTTTTCTTTTAAATAAATGTCAAATTAAAACAACAGTACCTAACTGAATGATTGATTCAGATTGATAAGTTGACTGAATGATACTTGTTTTATTTTTACGGTATCCTATAGGCCAACAAAGAAAATAAGAAGTGAGTCGCTGTCCTAAAACCTAGTCAATTTGTCCTTGATAAGTGAGGCACATCAGGGAAAATTGACTCGGTTTTAGAATAGTGACTAACTTTTCATATTCTGTGTATAGTTATAATGTAAAAATTCGTATATGATTATTACATCATGAAATACGATTGCAGTCAGCAACGAGAGATCTCACAAACATACGACTTGTCGAGGTTAGGTCACCTTTGTTTTTATTTGCAATGTGTCGTGCTAAAAAGGTTGCTTTGTTTTTTAATCTCATCTTAGAATCTGTTTGGTTTAAATGCTCGGGGAAAAAATTTTAATCAATTTTTAGGCTAAAATTGAGGCGGCTCTCATACAAGAAACATACCTAACAGCTAACAGAGACTATTAGGGAGCTTGCTTTTCATTGCCGCCCCATTTGCTGGAAGACATTGAATCTATACGTATTTAAAGCGGTAATGCAGAGCTTGGTTTTACAAGTTTCTCATGACTTCAATTCTGCACCACAATTATATATTGGGTTAAAAGTGACAAAAAATCTCTTCATATTCTGATTGACCACCGTATGGATGATGCTGTTTTGTTTTGCATCCGTTTGAAATAACAAATTTCCCATTCAACAACCATTAACGCATAATTAACGTTTCTTCTCACTTGAAAGACCTGTTTAATGTCTGTTGATTCTGGTAAATAATCAGTTAAAAAAAGGGAAAACAAAGTTCTGGAACAAAAGCATATCGGTTGTCATACTTTGATTGCTTCTTTGTAAGTTTTGTTTCATTACGAGAACTCCTTTCAGTCATAGGCGTACGGGGGTAATTTTATTTGGGGGGGGGGGCAAGAGCAATTTTTTGCCCGAATAATGTCACTGTTTATCATTTTTTGCCCGAATGGACCAACTGCTTTTGCCCAAATTGGAAGGTCGAGTGCCCCCTGCAACCCGCCTAGTACGCCTATGCCTCCAGTTAACGTTTCGTGTAAATACTTTCAGAGTTTAAAAGGGTTTTCACAGAAATTGAAATTACAGAATAAATGTTTGAAGTTTAAAGACGCTATAACCAGTACAATATGTCTACTATTGCCTTTTAATCAAAACTGTCTGGCTGTGTGAGCGTTACCACCAAGGGGGGCCAGGCGCGGATTCAAGAGGGACTTTTACGGCCTCAGCCCTCCCTTTTTTCTCCAGATCAACAATAAATTTACGAGAAATTAGCAGTGCAACTTACTCACTTCCCCCTTTTTGGAATGTCTAGATCCGCGCATGGAGGCTATTGGGAAATTTGTTTGAAGCGTGGGAAGGGGATAAATTGCAACCAAGACCACTCACAGGTTAATGATATCAATGGTATGGAGTGGTCCATTAAATTTGAGGTTAATTTAGACATAAACCAAAATTTTCTTGACAAGGGGGGGGGGGGGCTGAGTCAGGATTAAATACTTTTGTTCGGTTGCGTAAATTTCTAACGCGACCGGTCCACTGTCTAAGCGGAGCGCAACCACCCTTTGGCTTACTCTTTCAAAAGTCTCGACCAACTTCGAAGGCCAATAATGGCATTTCCCTGGCCTGTTAGTAAAGAATCTTGGCAGTAAGTTACTTCGACTTTTTCTTTCAATAGAAAGCTTAACCTAAAAGGGAAAAGAAGCCGATCACAAGGTAATCATAAATTACCGAATACAACTACCATTTTGTCGGGCAGAATTTTGCCATTGATGATAAGCGTTAGTAAAATCTAAATGTGCGGGACACGGCCGTTTACATCAGAACATAACTGTGTAAAAATCTTGAGTTAATGAGTGTATTTCAAAAAGTGGCAGTCGACATATTCCTGCCACCCCGCATGTCTTCGCCATGTAAGGGTGAATTCTAATCAATATCTATCACAAATGATTCTTAAACTTCTAAATTTTTCTCGCCCTTTCCGAGCTTCAAATCTTATCTCAATGAATATATTGTTTTTATTATCAATATCTTGAGGTGAACCGAGCTCTAAAAATAATGTCAAAAATAAAATCAAAGAGATACTATCAACTTTAATATATGTTCGTTTAATGCACAAATATAGAGATCATTCGGCATTTTGAGGCCAAAACATGATTTTGATTCTCCCCATGTCAGTACCATACTACCGAAACTCCTCCCATGACAAAATCATGGACACATATCCGGCAGTAGTGTAGCCAAGGGAGGGGTTCCGGGATTTAAGCTCCATGACCCAAACTTGAAGAATAAAATAATAGCAAAAGTGGACAAAAAGTGATCACTCTGCCCTCAGTTTATTACACCGTACCCCCCCCCCTCTTTAGCCCCTTATACCATATCACACACCAAAAACTCCTCTCATGACACAATCCCCGCTACGGGCATGCTGAAGAGCTCCATGGCTAACAAGGGCAGAAATAAAATACAGGATTCTTCTGACTCCGTTTTTTACACGGAATATGTAGTTTAGTTATGTCATGGAACAATTGCAATCCGTGAAAAATACATGCTTTACTGGTATTACACTACTTCCAAATCGCAGGAGCATTATTCCTGAGCTATATGGAGAGGTTTCATGGAATTTCTCTAGAGCCGTACGCTCGACCAGGAGCACCATCTCGGCTGCTGAAGCTCCTTGGACGCCGTATCATAGTTCGACTTCACGCAACTCACCACTATCAGACTGTAGCCGTCCATTCCTTTAGACAGGGGCGATCTTTTCAGATATTGGGGAACGTCGGTACGAAGGAACGCTTTACGCAATTGGTAAAGGGTGTATAGGGGGAAGTCCTGTGTATGCTACTGAAGTCCGGGGACCAGGACCCTGGGAGACAGACGATGTGGTGCCCCGTAAAAGACAAAAATTCCCTAAACTTTGCTCAAACTTTCTTTCTTCATGACAAGAAATTACTCGCTATACTCTATGACCTGTCCCCTTGTCTACTAATCATAACCAATAAAGTGATTAGAACACATGTATGTTTCCTGTATATATTTCATGGACCAACTTCAATGTCAAGTGGTTAGAGCATCAGACTTGAACAAGTTCAACTCCTGTCCGGGTCATACACTTTAAATACAAATTAGTCAAGTGGTGTCTGAATTGACTAACTACGTTAGTTACTTATATTTGACTAGTTTTTCATGATATCTGACTAATTTCGTAGCAATTGACTAGAGAATATGAGACAAAACTCAGTAATTTGTTAGAAACTGATTCAACTGGGTCAAATATATGTGGTTAGTCAGTTCAGACACTGTTTGACTAATTTGTGGTTACAGTGTACCGAAGACTTCAAAAACGGCTTGGTTCTCAGCTAAGCAGTGGAGCAGTGAAAACAAGCCAGTAAGCCGCAACTGGAAAAGGCCGCGTGGTCGACTCGACTTGAACCAATTGGTTGGAAACCGGACCGTAAAACTCCATCTAACCTAACTTACTTCATATCTTGTATATCATGCCCCCATTAAAACTATTGGACGGGACAAGACATATGAACTACTTACCAATGATCACGCACATGCCTAAAGAAAATATTTTACAAAAAATGATAGATACGAAGCTCTGACCAACCCATGAAATAACACAGTGTCGAAACACTCAAAGTGAAATAAAACCGAAAAAACAAAAGAAATAGTTTTAGGCCAATTTTTATATCATTGCTAAATTGATAATTAACCAACAGGTAACACATCTTTGGATAAGTGGCGGATGGTCCGTATGGCCCCATAAACCTGCATATTAGCCTTTTAACGTACTGCAGTCTTGCAACATTACAGGCACCGCTTCCAAAGAGGTCATGACAGAGTTGATCTAATTTAATGATAACATGCTGATGCACATTTCGTCCTTTTCAAACCCATCCCATAGGCATGCATCAACACTATATATATGTTTACAATCGCCGCCAAAAGCAACTTAAAGGGCCAATCCTCTCAACCCAAACTACAATTGTTATCCGGGTACCGAAATTCTCAATTGGCTCAGCGCTTTGATTGACAGCTAGATCAAACAATTCAGAGTGTCAAAGCTTATATTACACAACATGAACGGTACTTGATTATATAAACTGAGTTTTTCTATACTCACCCTTAAGCAATAAACTGAAATTGTGGTGTCTGGATGAGGATGAATTTGAGACAATCGTGGGAGGGGCTTCAGTAAGAAGGTTAGGAGAATTGGTACTGTTTGGGGTGAGAGAACTGGGCTTTTAAAAATTCTCCTACCCTCTTTTCTTTGTTGTTGTATTCAGAAATGGTCAATTTTCCTAACGAACATTGGAGTGGGGGAAAGAGGGAAAGCGGCTAGCATATGAGATGGATAAAAGGCAATGTACCATTTGCTTTGGATGTACTTTGCTCCATTTGTTTTGGCGGCGATTGCAGGTAACAAAATGCTCGCACCAGGGAGGTGCTATTAGATGGTATTTTTTTTAAATTATCGATCGTTTTTACATTATGTTTCTTTAAAGCAGTGACGGAGTTAGGGATTTCGGTCAGTGGGAGCGAGAATGATCTACAGCGTCGCCTTGAAGCAGAAAGATACCCCGAGTCTCAGTACATTCTAAATCATGAATTTCAAAAACTCTTCATTTAGTTTTACCCACCTGGTAAACTACTTTGTCACTGCCTCTTGCTTCCCTGAGAAGTTTTATTAAAATTCCATCCCTAAGTCAGCACAGAAAATGAGCGTTCTCAACAGTGTGCGAGCAGGGAGGTGTCATCATACTTACTTAGCTTGCAGGATTCAAACCAAAAGGTCACCAAAGTCACCTTTCACATTCACACCCCTTGCTTTACCCCAATTGTCATTAACGCAATGTTGATTATGAAAACATTTACAGGCGCAATGCAAAGTTGAGCCCAAACCCCTAAGGGTGAGGGTCCAGGGGGAAAAGCTCGCTGAAGCTCTGAGGTTTTAGAGTACCATCTCTGGATGAAAAATTAAGTCTCACGAGATGTATATTGTATATTTTTTCGGTTAACCCAACTCCTAACTGAACTTATTGGTTGGGGGAGGGGGAAAATTCCGGCTCTTTCCCCTCCCCGTAGCGCCACCAACGCTAAAGCGAAAAGTGAGTATTCATAAACCAGTCATAAACCACGCATAGACCATTGGCGTAGCTAGAAAGGCCAGACCATGCCTCCAATCGAATTCTAAAAGATATTTCATAATGGTACACAAAGAATGACATCAAATGATGCTAATGATGCAAATGATATAAGCAACAGATTAGCCTATATCTTAGAATACTTAATTTTTCAAAAAATTCCCTCGAACGGCGATCAGGCCCTGTAGATGGCCGACCCCCCCCCCGGCCCCCATAAAAAGTTACACGACAGATGGGCAAAAAATGCCAAAAGTTGGGGAATCATAGCTCATGAAACAATTTTTAGCAAACTTCGTTGAATTTATTGGACAAAATTTAGGGCAAAATCGTGATGTTTCGCCCAACCTTTAGCAATTTTCTTCTCCAACAATGTAGCATGTGCTATGTTTGCCCAGCTGTGTTTAGAGTGTACACACAAATAAATTCACACGCGCCACAAGATAAATGCGCGCATACGCATGTACACACGCACCCACCTACCAACCTATTTGCTTCTCCGTCCTGCCCGCCTGCCGCTTGCCAGCTTACCGGCCTACCTGCATAAACTCTCACCCATACACATCTATTGAGAGGACCAGGGAATAAATGGCAGCTCCCTGATAGGACCATATGAAACCCTCGTTGAAATAGTTTTTGCATTGTCGGTAATATTTTTTACATTATCGGTTCAAAGATTTTTCACATTATCAGTATTTTTTTTACATTATCGGTCAAGTTTTACAATATCGGCTGTAACACGCCTCCCATGCTTTTCTTTCAAAAGCGACCTTTCTCCTCTTTCATCGTACTTATTGACAAATCTTACAAATCATTACAGGACTAAAATGATACCATCCGCATTCCTTAACGGTTTGTTTCCTCAAGAATGGAGTCAACTATCTTCCGTGATCGGAATAAATGAGTGATAAGCCTTCTGGCTGTCCGGTGTTTTCTGTTTTGAATTAAAGTGAATTTATAACCATTGTGTAAACTCATTTGCAAGATGTTTTGTAAAAACCTGATTAACTGACGCCTACCAAATGATGATATCTTGGGCGGGATAAACAACCCTAATTTAAGGAGCAAAAAAACGGCAATAAGTAATTTATAGGATCTAGTTACGTCTGTAATTACCATAGGGAACTTCTATCTCATACAAACATCGCAGAAAAAAATGAGTGCAATATTTAAGTATGCTGGATTCATATCATATTTCACATCTGGCTTTGAATTTGCATCGCAAAGTCCATCTATTGTCATTTTTCAGGCCATCTTATTACAGTAACGATACTCATTTTAACGCATTCCTTATGACTTGAAAGAATTACTACTGAGTTAATAGAATACATTACCCTGTCAGCTTTTCCTCTAGATGTGCTAAGCTCTTTACTAAGACTGTTTTCTCTTCTGATACATATCTTTGCATAGTTGAAATATAAAGTTTGTACACAGTTCAACATTAAATGTGCATGCGACAAAGATAAGTGGTGAATAAGAATTATCATAAAATTTACCCCTAGATAACCTTAATATGGCTAAAACAGTCGTCCCAAACAAAATTTGAAACAAAATCCAAATCTCACAGATTGTTTTTATTTTACTTTCATGCAATTATCTTGACTAATAATAATTCAGGACCGAAACATTTCAAATTCAAGTTAAATTAATGGGTTTCAGGCGCGGATCCATGATTTTCCAAAAAAAAAAGGGGGGGGGGGCTAAGAAACAGCAGGAGTGTGACGGAGTTGCACTGCTAATTTCCCGTATATTTTATTGTTGATGTGGCGAAAAGGGGAGGGCTGAGGCCGTAAAAGAATCCCACTTGGATCCGCTCCAGGGTTTTTACTCTAATAATTATTAATTTCGTAATTTAGTGAGATGATATTGTCGCATGCCTTTCAAGAGTCAATTATGTAACAGAGCAGAATACACTTACCCCAATTTGGGTGACTTGAATTACGAGTTCTGCTCCCTTGAGCTAAGTAGTACCCAAAAGGAAATAAAACTTACTCCAAAAGACCCTCCACCTGTAGACTTCAAATAACATGGATTTTTCATGCATGGCTCTTAAAAAGCTGGGGTAATTAAGGTGGAGGGACTTTTGGAGTATATTTTATTTCCTTTTGGGTACTACTTAGCTCTAGGGAGCAGAACTCCTAGTTACAGGAACTCCTAATTCCAGGGCCACATTCGGGAAATCTATTTTGAGAGTGTGGAAGTACCGAGCTTGACACTTGACCAAGGTCAGTCTTCAACTTAAAACACGTTTGGGAACGTTAATACTTTAAATGCACTTATGTATAAGTGTTCCCTTAAAATTAAGAAAAGAGCAAGTTTCTTTTTTATTGACATCACTTCGGCTTGTCTAAAGCTTTCAAATAATAGCAGCAAAAGGTAAGCTTTTAAGTAATTCGTGAACAGCGGTCTCTTTACTTTTAAGTGGCCCGGATCTTCAGCTGGCCATTATGTTCTTATTTCCAAGTGATCGGGTCTGTCAGAGTCATTTTGTCCTTGACATACAGGCATCAGAGCTTTCAAAAATTATTCATTGATGTGTTGTAGGACTAATGGATTGAAGTTATGTAATTACACCATTGCGTATCACAACAGCTACAAACAGGGAGATTTTTCATAATACTAAATTTTACCGCTCTTTACTACCGGTGCAATCGAAATACCCCCCCCCCCCCGGCCACATTTTACTACTTATGTGTTACAGTGATAAGCATTGTACATTAACGAAATGACCATCAATTATACTGTGAAAACAGAAATGTAAGAAGAAAGTTGTAGCAATTTCCAAAAGTGACCCATGCTTAATTTGGAAATCCTTTGTAAAGGGGATCGTAGAGAAGCGTCTCTATTTTTTCAGGAAATGAACCTGATGTCTCATCCCTTAAGATATTTTCGCACCTTTGAACTTATCGCCCCCCCCCCCCCACCCGAACCTCGAGAAAAATCTAAATCGGGGCGTATCATCAAGATGTTTTGTATTTTGTGTTCAAGGAAATAAAAGTCCCTGTTACTGTGGCCCACAAATACCCAGGACAGGAAAAGAGGCAAGCTAAAGCCCCTAGCCCCCTTTTACTCTCCCTTCGGTACCTTCTATGACTTCGTACCTTGGTCAAAAGTTTGGTTTGGTGTTTTGCTGGTTGATGTGATCAATGTTTCAAAATATTGTATGCATTTAAAAAGGGTCTAAGGACGAATCAAGTTTTGAATTGCACTAATTCTAAGCATTCTGGTGAAAAAATGAGCAGGTAAATTCGTCAAATTTTTCAACACAAAAAGGAACTTGAAGTAAAAGAGCCAACTTATGACATCATAATCTCACATTAATGAACACAGTGGCGTAGCCAGGATGGAAATTGGGGGGGGGGGGGGGTTGTAACAAGTGGGGGGGGGGGGCTGGCACCTCCGAGGGTCAGGCGCGGGAAGACTATCTAAGCGGAGCGCCACCATCAGTTGGCGCGGAGCGTACAAGAAAATTTGGGGTTTTACAAACCCTCCAGATGGCTGGAAACGGCACTTCCCACGTGTTTTAAGCTGGATGTACCCAGCCTTGAAATACGAATCTCATGTCTGCCACTTCTCAAATAGTGTGAATAAAAAATCAATCTATGAAAAATGATAATACATAAACTTTTTAGGGACCCAAAATTTGGGCATTTCTGATCTGTGCCATGGCCTGGGGGATGGGACTAAAGGGAACCGGTATCTCCGTTTCTCTTGGGGAAAAATTGTGAACTTCAGGAGAACGTAGATGGCAAATGCGGCAATATTTGAATAGATTTCAGCTTCAATAGGAAAACCAAAATTAGTTGTGTCCTCCTCTGAGAAACTTTCTTTGCGTTAGATTTGCTAGATGCAAAATGGTGCTATATTTGGCAAAACTTTAAACTGATTATAGGCCTACGTTTTAGGATTTTCCTATTTGGGGAGCACGGAAATTTTCAAAATACTAATTTTTAGTCTTTGTAGAGATTTTACAAGTGACATACATACTACCAAAGAAACAATGTTTTCCGGTATTCAGTGGTGTTTAGATGCAAAATGGTGCAGTATTTGTTCAGTGATAGGTACATTACGTAGTCAGAATTAAAATACTACGAGTAAATCTCTCAAAATATTTAAACCGCAAAGCAGAAGTATGGATCATGTGGGAAACACATGAAATGCGGACCTTGTGGACACTTTACAAATCCACCCGGACGCCAGTGCCAACTAGTAAAAAGAGGACTTGTCGAAAAAAGTCGTCCTACATTGGCACTTGTCATGGGAAGGAGTGAGACACGACATAGCCCTACTTGCTAGGGATGGATGGGAAGAATTATTCGAATGCAGTACCTTACCCTTAAAGGGCCAATCCTCTCACTCCAAACCACAATTTTGGTAGGTTTGCAGAGTACCAAACCTTTAATAACACAGCATGAACTGTACTGAGAGTGTTTTGTTTATAACCATTAAACTTTTCTATACTCGATTCGAAGCAATCAACTGAGATTGTCTCTGGATGAGGATGAATTTCAGACAACTGTGGGGGGGGGGGGGAGCTTAAGTAAGAAGGTTGGGGGAATTGGTACTGTTTGGGGTGAGACAACATGGCCTTTAAGGTGTATTTTGTGTATGATAAAGTATAGGAATGGTCGTGTAAGAATGGTCCCCAGTGTTTGATTGCTTTGTTTTCAGTAAATCAACCAGCCTTTCGAAAGGCAGAAGGTCTTAACCTAACAAAGTCAAGTTCGAATTTACCGTAGAAACGTTCGTTTCATCTTCGACGTGTAATGCAATAAACTACAGTGCAGAATATATACGGTATCTAATTTAGTGAAAGTAATCAATTTGAAGTCATTACTCGATTTCATACCTGCACACAAAATGTGTTTTACACGCATTCATGCATGTTTTCTTAATTATTACACATTTTATTTATTTACTGTTTTTGAAGGAAATACTTCAAAGTTTATTTCCGTTCAATATTTTATTTTTTTCAATTACTTTATCAGGAGGCCAAAAAATCTGGGGGGGGGGCTGTAGAAAATCTGGAGGGCCAAGGCCCCCAGCCCCCCCCCCCCCCCGTGGCTACGCCACTGAATGAACAGTCAATGAACAGTCTTTTGTTTTTCTCAAAATTCACCACCAATTTTCTTTTCAAAAATGCCATGTTATCAGAAGCATAAGTGACATGAGTACTCTACAAACTTTGCGCATTCCACATGGAAGGTCCTTTCCCTATAAATTTCAAACTAAACAAAACCAGTGGCGCAGCTACTGGGGGGCAGGGGGGCAAGTTGCCCCCCTGGAAAAATTTTGGGGGAAATTTGATGAAAATGGGAAAATTTGATGAATATTCTTATTATTACAAAAATTTCTCAAAAATTTCTCAAAATTTTTGTTAGAATAAGAAATTGTGAGACATTTCTCAAACATAATTCGTATTTCCATACTACAAATTAACTCAGATTTCGTCAGTGTCGCATGAACCGGCCCAATTCGCGTTCCACAGAAATGTCCTCGTCGCGTAGCAGATTGAATGTTCTCTTCTGTCTTGTGCTTGTATACGCACGGGGGTAATGTAATGAGCAGTGCATTTCAGTGCACAGGAAGCTGTTATTCAGGTGATACTTTGGGAATTCAGTAAAAGGATGTGAAAACTGACAAGTTACTACCGTAGACCCCTCGAGGTTGTTATGTTCTTCTGCAAGCTAGCAGTAGCTGTACGATTTAACTCTGTGTACATAACGATGGATGGGACTAAAACAATCCATGGCCAACGATAAACTTAAAGGTAATCTAGAAATTAGAATTAACGGGATCCGTTGGCACACTTAGATTTTTTTACTTAGCCTAATCCTTGGAGGCTTACAAGCTAGTTCGGGAAAATAGCTTTGTGCTCACTTTGAGTGTAACAATAAATAAACAATGAGTACCTTGTGGCCTTCTACACTTAACAGACTGCTTTTCTCACAGGATATCCTGTGTGATCGAGCCACTATTAGGCCTCCTTAGTGGCTTGCGAAGGGGAGACCATTGGTCCATGCCCCCCTCACAGATGCCATTTTTTCTTTGTTCTTAAAAATACGTAGTCTAATTTATTAACACAGATTTTACTTCAAAAAAATAGCATATGTGGCACCAGATTGCTTATAAGGACACCCAACTTTTCAAAAATTTTCAAAGGGGAAGGATTGTCCCTGCAAGGTCTTTTAGTGATGCCATTTTTTCTTAATTCCTACAAATAGACCTAGGCAAATTCTGTCAAATTCCAATTTTTACTTAAAAAGGTAGACTCTGTTTCCCACTGGTGGCATCGATAAAGAAGACTACATGTTTAGATTCTCTTTACAAGCATAAATACGCTATTTTGACCATCTGAGGGGTCTGATTTTTCGAAATTTTCTTTACGCTCCGCGCCAACCAATGGTGGCGCTTCGCTCGGTCTTTTGGGCAAAACTACATATTTGGGGTAAAATTAGCTCTTAACTCTTAACACTTTGCAGTTTGCGAACATATTTTGAAGTGAGCATTTTATTGCAAACGTCAAAAGAAGAAAGCTACTGCCAAGATTCTTCGTATAAACCTGGAAAATGCTATTTTCGGCCATCTAAGGGGTCTGATTTTTCCAAATTTTCTCTACACCCCGCGCCAACCAATGGTGGCGATCCGCTTAGATAATCTTTATGACAAAATAACATTTTGTGGCCAAGAAAAACCACAAATACCGATCAATGCTCTTTTATTTTGACTCCTAAAAGTGTGCAAATTTAATGACAAGTTTTTCTTCGTAAGGTAGCATAAATGGCATAAAGGAATGCATGTCAAGACACAAAAGTTTCAGTTTTATCCTCATGAACCACCACGATTCAACTTTTAGCACCGTTCCTGTCAAAGTCGAAAATCTTGCACCATTTTGCATGTAGGCTCCTTGAAAACGTCAAAAAATTTCCGGACACCCCTCCCCTTAGACCATACTGCATGCCCCTCCCCCTTCAGAGAAATCCTGCGTACGCCAATGCGTTAGTACATACAAATAAACCAGATATTGTTTACCAAAATAATATACTATGTTATTTCCGAATGCTCTATGTTATACTTTAAGATTAAAATGCAGGTAATATTACAAAATGACATGGTAATGTTGTTATACTTGTAAGTTTGCATATTTTAAATGAAATACATACACATTGACCGGGAAAAGTTTTGGGGAAATTTCATACCTTTGCCCCCCCCCCCTCCCTGGAAAAAATCCTAGCTACGCCACTGAACAAAACAGACAAAATATAAAAAAGACAAAAAATAAAAACCAAATCAAAAGAAATAGAGCATTCTTTGTTAATGAAAGGAACTGATATAACCTCTGCTGCCCGAAAGGTCACTTTGGAACACAAATCTAGAAGCTTCATTTTCCTGATATCTCGAGAAATACACGTCCGATTTGAACGGAAGTTTCACACGATTTGTGTAGATTTAATTCCTACTTTGCATATGTTAATTCATATTTCCGCTGAAGCATCCTCTTTAAATATTTTTGTTATGATATTTGAACATATGATACCAATGGATGCGAAAAGAAGGATACTCGGGAGTTTGGACGTCTAGAATTTCTAGTAAAAATGTGGTGGGTTTGAGTATTGTTCCGCTCCTCCTAAATTCAAGGACGACAACCCTTTAGTCTTTCCCATTATACAAGTATAAAAATGCAGTATAGTTGTGTTACCTTACAATTTGCTTAAATATTGCGCCTAGCTAATTTCATTTGAGGACACTGAAACTTCTCCCGATTAGACAACTCCATCCGGGCGGCTGAATAACTGTTAGCCCCTTCCCAGTTAAAAACAGTTTTCTAACACTACGACATTACGACATTACGAGTTAGAACCTTTGTCGTCGTTTTTCTTATCTATTAATGGTTTTTATGTAAACATTTGCGCCTATCAGGATCCAGGCATTAAAAAATTAACTGAAATTAATAAGTCTCCTATTTTCAATTTAGAGCTTTCAACTCACAAAACGTAAATTGACCCGCATATACTAGGCTACACCAATAATATTTAGCCTCCTCTCAAAACGTGAAATGCAAAATTAACCATAAATCCATAAAATTCGTGATTTTCCGGTGCACTCGTGAAATTCCTTGAAGAAATAAGACATAAAGACTAAGGAAAGGGCTTTTTAATCCGGTTCATTCTTATAGCGAAACTAATTAGAACAAATTTTGGTAGAGAGAAGAGATATTGCCAATTTCTTCTTTCAATTCAGGACTCCCATAAGGTCAATTGCACCTGTTCTAACCTTTGACGAAATAAAAGGCCATTCAGATTCAGGGCAGTGTCTTTTAGTCTCCGATATAAGTGAAGGAATTATTGCAATTTGGAACCTTTTTTGACATCCTATATGTTTCCATAGGCCTTGGCTCTCGAACGTAATAACTTCAGAAATCCCTCAAAGCTCAAAAACTACCATTAACTCATCATGTACGCATCATTTTACACATTCGCTTGAAAGAAAGCACCGATTTTTCGGTTTCACGAACACTTTTGACTATTTTATGTTTTATAACTTTTATCCCTGGAGGCACATTGGAGAATATTGAAAACTGCACAGCGTTTCAAGTCGCCTCAAGTCGCACGCATCAATTCAATTGAATATGGGGAAAGTACTAAACCTTATCATTAATGGGTTTACACTGTGTTGAACCAGGTTTAAGAGACTACCATTTAACAATGAAATATAAATAAATAAAAAAAAAAGAAAAACAAATCGAATTTTTAGTTTCAGCGAAGGCAGTTTGTTTACGATGTGCAGATGTTAGTCAGGATCAGGTACCTTCGTTTAATTAACGAAGCAATTTCACACACCTGCGTTCTTTGATTTTCAATGAACATAGTACATAGAATAACACATGCATCGCTCTGCAGGTAGTAGGTACCTAATAGTATTTTGAACGTAGCTCATATGTGACAAAAAGACATTATATAGGGGAAATGTAGTAACCCTAACTTGAATTAGTATAGTAGGCTTATAGACTGTAATGATTCGTGATTGGTTCTTGAGGGTAATGTGATTTTATTTTTCTCCTCAAATGTGAGATTAACTGCTTGGTTTACCTTGGAGAGAAGTAAGAATAAAATGTTGAACATCAGTTGTTTCTTCAAAATAAGTTTGGAACGACTTCTCTTGAAGCCTTTAGATGTCTGGAAATAACGGTGAAGCAACAGTGTCCTGTCAAAGTTAGGAGACTTTCACCCATTTCTGAAGGTAGGGGGGTTTCCCCATTTGCGAATAATCTTCCCGTATAGAATCGTTCTAAGGGGAGGGGCTATGAGAATATATTTTAGTGGTGGCAGTGCCTGTCTGCACTCAATCAGTTGCGAAACTTCGCTCTTTTGGATTACATTTCACAAATTTGGGAGTGAATTTCCGCTCTTTTGGAGTGATTATTATAATTTTGACTCTTCTAACGAGTGAAATTTCACTCTTTTTCCTTTTAGAGTGTAAGGAGTACAAGAAATCATGGGTACCGTGAGTCTAAACATTGGAAACCGTTGGTATAAACAGTGAGTTGTTAGGCAGGATGAGACTCTTTGGAGCAATGTTTGTTACGGGCGGTAATTCTGCTCTTTTCCTCAAAAATTACTATCTCCCTATGCTCTCTTAATTTTTTAGATTGAAATTCGGGACCAATCGGCAATTTCGATCGAAAAATTGAGTGTAATAAATTCCGAACAGCTCACTGGTATAAACGATTTTCTCTAGAACCAAATTGAGTTTCGACATGTGAAAGAGAACATTGTTAGCATCAAAAGTAATCATAATACCTACAAAAAGGAGCTTGAAGCAAGCAGGTGTGACGTCATACCTTCAAAGTTTGTGTTTCGAGTCAGTAACGGATCAAGGTGGAGCGTAATCCGCGCAGAAAAAATGTGCCCCTATATTGTCCCTAAAAATGTACTCCAAAGTGCTTCAAATTTAGCACCGTTTTGCAACTCATCACTCTTCCCAAAACAAAAATTTGTCAAAGGAAAGAAAACCCTTTGTTTGAAGGGAACCGTTTGGGAACTTAGTTCTCCCCCTCTGATCCCTTCCCCAAGGACAACGATTTATCAATCTTTGCGCCCCCGCTAATAACAACTGTCTGGAAACGACCCTTGATCAGTCTACTGTTTTTACAGTGGATTAATCAGACTAACTAATTTTACCGAAGGTATTGTCAAGTGAAAATATTACAAATATTTCACCTGTTCCCCCTAGGTGAATGCTTTCAAAGAAAGAAAAAGAAAACATTGAAGGATACCTGTAACGACATGGCATTTAAAATCGGTCATTCATCACCCCAGACGGCAGACAATTCCAATTCTCTCAACCTACTAACGTCTAGCCCATCCCACAACTGTCTAAAACTCGAAGACAGAATACAGAATCCCAGTTTATCAGTTTATTACTTAAAGCTCTGGTGATATGAAAATGACTAAATTGCGTATTTGCATGCATGGGTGTAAATCCCAGGGGATAGGGGGATATATCTCCCCAATATTTGACAAGGGGATGGTCAATGTAGTCATCTCCCAATGTTCAGTTTACAGATGTATGCTGGCATTTTTAACTGGACAGTACATTTTTGTAAGGAATTCTTCAATCTCCGCTGAATCTCTAAATTAAAAAATGTTTATCTAAAGCCAACTTGTAGTAGGTCATATAATGATCTCCGAATTCAATATCTGGATGCCTGGGATAACCCTTTGAGTTGGTATCTGCCTTTTTTTAGCTTTATAGTATATTGTTGCTCTTGTACAATTTCAATCCTCTAGTGCAATTTGTTAGAGAGTTTTGTGCTAAAAAGAGTCGTTCCTAAATGTAGAATACGTCAGACCCCAAGAACATACCTCTTAAATATACCCCTCTGAGGCGTTAAAAACCAGTAGCTTTTGAAGTCTTCGCCCTGGGCCCCTTCAAGGGGCCCTTAGACGGCCCCATGACCTTACTCGAGATGGGCTTCGCGCTTCGAGTGCACGTTTTCTAGTTTTGTCATGATTCAAATCACCCCCCCCCCCCTCATCGTAGTTGAAAAGAAATTCACGCCGGAGTATTTCATGTAAAAAGCATTGAAAGCCTATGAAAAAATTGCAAAAGCCATCAAAAACCATTAAAAATTGACCATGTCACAACATAACTTCTGATATGCACTTAAGCAACATGAGCTATTAATATTCAAATCTTGTGATGTGTAGAGAGGGACATTCCATATATGGCTTATATTATCTTTTATTTTTGCAACCTTGGTTTCAAGAACAGTAAGTCCCCAAGGTATTATTTTTGAAGTTTAAATTATGTCCGTGAAAGTTTTTCCAAAGTCCTGCCGACCCTCTGGCAAAGGGCCGTTCGGCGAAACCAAACTTGAAACTACTTCCCGAAGAAGCTATACGCCCACCTAAGGACAGCACTTGTGTCCGTGAAGACCATCAGTATCACTCCCAAAACAGAATCCATATCATAATATTAATCAAGAAGTAATGAATATAGGGTTAGCGAAAGGTATGTCAACACCGTGAAAAACGCCACCTATTTTTGCATACCATAGCCAACAAGTTACTCCAGAAACAATCAAATTTTGGAAAGGTATCATCTTGACAACGGTAAATGATATTAACATAATTCCAACGAATCTTTACTTTTGAAATCTGAATCTTTAGCTGACAAGCAAAAAAGAACTTTTTCTTGTTATGTAAACACACCTTTAAAGGAACACCCTGGTGAGAACACAAACCCCTAATGTGTAATGAGTTATAGATATATGGGGTTTAATGACACCACCAACACGAACGTGTTATGTAGTTTCAACTAAAATACCAGTGCAATGTGGGATCTAATGTGTGATCAGAACACTCACGGTGACACGTTGTGAAATATGAGCTACTCTGCATTTTTCATTTGATGTCAATCATGTAGCTGTGCCAATTGAGACTGGGAAAAGGGAATCAAAGTAAAGACATTGTAAACACAAATTAGTCAAAACAGATGCCTTAGTCAACAATATTGACTAATATTCGACCTAGTGGATTTACTTTCCTAACAAATATTAAGCCCCCTGACAAAGTTTTGACTGATTTCTTTAATCCATTACTACGAACTCAGTCAGATATCCTCACAAATAAGTCAAATATGAGTAAATCACGTGGTGAGTCAATTCAGACACCACCTGACTAATTTGTGTTTACAGTGAATTAGTATTGTCGTCATTAACGTATGCTTTCATAGAAAGTTTGAAAAATATGGTTTTTTTTCTTACTTTATAATTAGAAAATCTATGACACTAGATTTCTCGGGAATGTACACCAAAAAGTGCAAAACTGATACATCACTGGTTCCTTTACCGTAATCAGGTTAATAGGTTAAGAAACAGTTCTTCCCGCATTTGTTGGGATCTTTCGTAAATATAATACGTATAACATACTTATTAACTTCGTGTTAAAAAGCTTGTTATCGAAATCGCCTGAGCAACATGAGTACATTTTGTTTAAATTTCATTTTCTCAAGAAAAAATCATCATGAACTAATGAATAACTGATGACAAATATCATCAGAAAAAGAGAACAAATTTGGATAGAGAACATATGATATTATCTGATATGTTTTAACTTGTATGTCTCCGGTAATAATGTTTAACTTTCATTATATTGCAACGACACTAATCGTTCTTTGCAAAACTTTGTTATTCAGATGGGAATGTATGATATTACCATGGAAACCACTTAAGAATATCATTAGACTAAGTAAGGTGATCCCTGACTAATGGTCCCGCTCAACAATCTCGCCATATCCTAGGCAGTAAGTCGTATCTGTATGCAATCTAACATCTCTTTTCGTGAGCCTTTAGATACATCATAAGTAGATTAAGAGGCCTGGCTGTATAAAAGATCAAAGCCTATAAGTAGTGTATGTTGAACGATGTAACATTTACTGTCAAGATTAAATGTATTAGAAGCCATTTTATTTCATAAGACTGCAGTTGATTGGATGGAATTATGTTAGACTTTTGCAGTATACTCAATACATCACGTGACCTACTTGTGTCTTAATTAGAAGTGTCTGATTTCTGTTTCAGCTGGCTGTTTCAAGGGTGAACTCATCTAAATAAAATACTTAAGTGGGTGTTCGACTTTTTTCACTCGGAACAGTTTGGATCAATTTATGGTCTTCAAATAAAGAGAGAAATGTTTGAGCAAAAACATGTTTAAATTTGCTAGTTAATTTTTCACAAGGATGCCATCTATTCATTTATGAAATGCCCTTCTAGACGCGAGAGTAAAGAAGCAATTGACTTTTAAGCCTACAACAGCCTCGTAGCCAGGATTATGCTGTGTCGTGAGTTAGATGAAGCAGGGAGTTTTACCTCTCCGTTTCTAACCAATTGGTTTTAGTCACAAAGCTGGGCAACCGTGCTTATCGTTAATTCTGCACAGGCCATGCAGTGAATACCCTCTTACTTTGAAGGGGTATATTTAAGCACGGAAAAATATGTAAAAAAGATATTTAATTGGGAATTACATTTATATCTATTTACTGTCATGAAAAACACCTTCCCCCGTGATGTGTCACCACAACTTAAATCTGTTCTTCGAAAGCTGCCTGCAGTAGGCACCAGTTTGGATAGAAATTTTGTTTCTGATGTAATTTGCATAGTTAGTAATTTTGTTAGTTGGTTATTTAGCCATAGTTAATTATAGTTAGTTACAGTTTGCCAGTTTTAATTAGTCAGTTAGTCAGTCAGTTAGTCAGTCAGTTAGTCAGTCAGTTAGTAGTAGACGGAATTTAATGGCTCAGTTCTAACCAACTGGTTCGAGTCGGATTGGCCACGCCTTTTCCAGTTGTGGCTCATGACTTATTTTCCCAACTCTATTGCTTACGCTGCGCACCAAGCGTGCACAATGGTTATAGGTTCCATATTTTAGTATTAGCAAGTACTGCAAATTTTGCTAATCAAAATTAGAATTGACTAGCAACTGACAGTTCTTGGGTAGCAAATTGTTATGCGAACCCAGCTATTGTGTCCCTTGCTCCGGACAGTGTGACATTGGGAGGGGTCCCACTTTACTTTGGAGAAATATGTTTAGGTCTCTAGATTGGAAATGATGCGATATCCGTACCTCACACATTTGCAGTGATCACTTTTTGCAAAGTTGCATTTTATTGTCTTTGACTGAAGCTTTGGTCATGGAGTTAAACCTACAACCTCCCATCCACGCACCTGGCTTATTATATGTCAATTGAAATTGAAATGTGGAAGAGAACCGTCCGTGGGGAACTTGAAGTAATGATGTAGTGGAGAGGCATAAAATTACATTCTAAGAAACAAAAGAATGAGTTTAGTCACTTCATAAAAGAGTAAAAAGTGACTTCACTACATTAATGTGCTAATTCACTCCAAATATAGTGAAATTCAGTACAAGAGGAGTGAAAGAGTTAATTCACTCTTTAACGAGTGCTTTTTAAGAGTGGCCCCTGTAACCCTTTCAAGGGTGAAACGCCACTCTTTTGGAGTTAAGTTCACTCTTCCTGGAGTAATGTTTTGCTCTTTTAGAGTGAACTTCATAAATGTCACTTCTCAAACGAAAGAAATTTGACTCTTTTTATATTTAAAGTGTAATATTTATATTTACCGAATGCAAAATAAGTTAGAAGTAACTATGGTTTTTATAACTTGATTCTAAATTTAAGTCGTATACGCAAAAAAAAAAAAATACAAAAATGCCCTCAACTTTGGTAAAGGCTTCTTTAATTTATAACTTTGTTCCCTTAAGAGCAAATAATTAGCTTCCCTTTTATTTACTAGAGTAATCGATGCATTTTGCATAATTTTTTGTTCTTCTTTTTTCTTATCTAGACATCGATAAAAGATCGCTTACTGCTAATGTGTCATACGTCCCGGAGCTGAGGAATTAAAATACACTGGTGTTCCCAGGTACTTACACTATTTTTCAGGCTGTCCCATTGGGTGAATAGAATTTATCAGTCATCGACACTTTTTAAGAGTCCCCCTTCTTTTTCTCACTGTAAAGCTGGAGCACACCGGGGACTGCAGAATTCACTAGGCCTCAGCAAAGGGCAATACACGGAGGATTTAATTTCCTTTATCCATTAGCTTTTGAAGCATCAATTTCAAGTCAAGTTACTTTCTAAGACTGTTCACAGCTCGTTCCGCTAATTTCATTTGAGCTGTTCAAGACACCATTGCATGTTCTTAACAATAATTAACTCTAACATGCTTGTAGTTACAAATTGCCCTCTTTTATTCATAGTGTTGTCTGCGAGAATTGAATGTAGTGTCCGCAAATGTGTCTTATACAACCAGGGAATATTCTAAGACAGATAGCATCAACTCCCTAATACAACCAAGTACGTTCAGTTAGCTTGAAGCTATTCGATACTCAATAGATTTCTTAATTCTTCCCTCTTCATTGTAAAGCGTTTTAATTCGTTAATAATCCGTCGTTGTTGAAGGCAATGGGGCGCTCTTCCTTGGACGACCCAGGATTTAATGTGTCAGTCATAAATGACTAGAAATCGGTGACGTGTTATTTAGAGGAACTTCGGGAAAAATACAGACATGCCTGTCAATATTTACCCTAAAATAATCAACAACGGGTACTTCGGAAAGCATCCCAGAAGAGTTGAAAGATCGTATATTCTGTGGTTAATTGTGGGAAAAATGCTGCCAATTTTTTTTGTTTTTGTTTTCATTTTCTGTGGAGGATGATTGAATGATAAAGGGAAGGGGTCAATAAATCCAAAGGGATCCACAGGAGACGTATGAATAAGGTCTTTTCCAATATTTCCATTATAATATTAACCTGCGTAGCGGGCTGTACGAAACATTTCTTGGTCAGTCATGGTTTTGGAGACTGAGGAGTTGAGAAAACAGAGGCAACTCCGCGGAGAAATTTTGGAAGCTGACGAGCTGAGAAAACAGAGTTCGGGGGTATTATAAAAGTTCAATCACATGAAAGTTTGCTGTATTAGGGGTAGGTTATTTTTAAATCCACATGACAAGGGGGTAGGCAATGAAGGCAGGCGTGAACCTAGGCAGGGTAACCCTGCCGTTAGCGGATGTGTTTACATTTGAGTTCATTTCACATCCCCTAACGTCAGGGCGTTAAACACGGAAAAAGTCACTTCCAGAATGGGAGGGGCCTGTTGTTTATATATGAATATTCAAGTTTATGTCTATTCATAAATAACTCGTTCAAACTTTAAAAATACGGCGGGTCTGATAAATATAGGTGAAATTGTAAACAATGCAGGTTCAATCGGCACCGGATGAATAAAAATCCCTATAAAATAACAATTAATGTTAACAGTTGCGATAATTCGCATGGAAGCAACTCAAAGCGATCTAGTTATTGCATGGCAGTTTTAGGAGACTATCCTTGAGTAAAGTGTCCACGTTTGGCATGTTGAATTGAGTTTCGGCAGTAAACTGTGGTTCAACATTGGGTAGAACATATGGGCATTCCTGCTATCCTGTGCTCAGCATATGGGATGACCATCAAACAAAAATGGCACATGAAAATCTAATGGTGTGTGACTTAACTACAACTGATTCCAATAACTGTATATCCTGTGGGTACTACTTCAACAAGGACAATTTGCAAAGAGAACATAGATGTCGTGTCATTTCCATTGTGCCATCTTTGAAACAGAAAGTTATAACTATCATAGAAGAAATAACAAAAACATCCTATACTGGCTATGAGGCAAAATTTGTTTGCAGACCATGTCATCTTGTTGTAACAAAGTATCCCAACTGTGTAGCCAAGCTGCAAAAAATTAGAAATGAGTTTGACAACATGTCTAAAAATTGGCTACAGAAAGTAACTAAGAAAAGACAGCGAGATGAAAGTGCCACAACACCTGTTGTCTCAAGACTTTCGGCAAGTCCGTTGTCCACTCATCCACAGTTGAAGACAAATACTCCGCTAAACAAGAGGTTTAGGAAAACTTTATTCTCTCCTTCAGCTGCAGCAGCATCACCACCAAAAAGTGGATCAGTTAAGGTAGCCTATATATCCAATGGCATGCAGGAAAGATTACCTAAGCTTCTGTGGGGGATTGTAGGGGGAAGTATATTATTATTGTCATGATGATCACTGTAATTATATTTGTACAATTTTGAATATAGCACCAAAATTAAGTTGGCCTGGGAGAAACCCATAAGTATATCATCCCAATGGTTCACAAATACCAGTAAAGTTCACTTCAAGTAAAACGGTCACAGCCATTCAAATAGTCAACCATTGGTTCCATGACGGGCAATTGATACTGCATGTGATATATCCCTGCACTTTACCCATAGGCTCTTCTTTTTATCCACATATCAGTTACCCATATGAGCCACAGAACTATCCCACATGGGTCATATGGGCTGTCCCATATGAGCCCCTTATGAATCCTAGGTGCAAAAATTGATGGGAATCATATGGGTTTACCTATTTAAGACCCATAGGTTACCATGTGTGAAGTTCATAAAGTTTAGTAATGGTGCACAACTAAGACGTCCTAAAATGCAGAGGAAGTATATTGAATAGCTAATTTAAGTGACAGTGTGAGTGACAGTGGAAGCAGAATGTTGTGAAAATCATTATGGGTGGCCAGCAATTACCATTTTCCTTTTTAAAACCAGGACTGTCGAAAAAAATAAATATAAAAATATATAAATGAATAAATAAATGAATGAATGATTGAATGACTGACTGACTGAATGAATGAATGAATGAAAATAAAAATAAATGAATGAATAAATAAATAAATGAATGCATGAATGCATGAATGAATGAATGAATGAATAAATGAATGAATGAATAAATAAATTAATTAATTAATTAAGTAATAAATAAATAAAATGATGTGCTTGCAGGAGATCACTTCACACAGTCTTCTTTCAAGTAGCCTAAATGTTTTCTCTATCCTCACTACTACAGGTTAGAAAAGCCTTTCACTATCTTGCTAAAAATAACTTTTATTAATTGCAGGTGAGCATAAAGTACCACTCAAAACATAGGAGAACATCAGTCAGAAATCAGAACATGAAGACTCTTGTGAGGGCTATAGTACATAAAGATTTCAGGACAGCAGCAAATGCAGTATTCCGGATTAAGGATATGCTTCCCAGTCTTTTCAGACAGTTCAATAATACCCTAGGCAAAGAGGCAGCTACCTATTGTCAAGGATACAACCTGCTGGACAGCACCATCAATGACCAACTTGAGAAATTTTCTTGGCGGGCCATACTGCGTGAAGCAAAAGAGCAATGCCCTCTGCTGATGTCTGCTCTTGAAAAACTAACAAAGAAGAACCCAGTATCTTGTCATATTCCCCTAGCTGCCATTTTTAGCATGATCATGGGCAGCAGGGTGCCAAAGATGAACTTTGTTAAGAAGATTAATGGGCTGGTCTTGTATCAAGGACACGTTCGAAAGCAAGTAAGTCATACCAGCTAATACTAAAGCATATGATCTACTCCAAGGGTGAAGCAAAGAAATCTTATTATCAATTTCTGCAATAAGTATCATCAAAAAATAATTGTTTCAGAGCCGGAAAATTTGGAGTAGAATATTATAATTAAAGAATATAATAAGCTTAAATGTTCCACAAGACATCTCCTATGGTACAGTACAATAATTGAAAGTGTGTGGCAAATTTGTGTCAGTCTGTGCATGCTATCCCCTACACTTGTTGGTGACTGCATTTTGGCTAGAACAGATGAAAAATTAATATTTTTATTTCACTTCATGAAACTGTCACCATGCTTATCTGCCCGACTGGTGAATTTCATTTGTGTAGACAGGTTGGATATGGCCAGCACATCAAAAAGACTAGAACATTCAGTTCTCAGGCTATAACTAAGTAGAGAATGCAAATATGCAAATTCAATTCCTTTAAGGATGAGACTGAAATGTACTATCAGGTAAAGATTACATGCATAAGAATGGGGTATAAAACAGCAACTTTTTGGTTGGAGTGCAAAAGCAGCTGTTAAAAAGGTATGTGTGGCTCTATATATGCAAGGAACTTGGTGATACTTAAGGGATCTAGTCACATAAAAGGGAAAATTGGACCACTTGAATGGAGGAACTTCCCTCTTATTTTGTTATGACATTTCAGACTTTAGATACATAATTAAAGCATTAAAATGAAAACAGCTTGAAAAGACAGTGGGGTGATGTAAGCAAAACACATTTAATTTCTGTGGATTGAAAGACATAACCATCATATCCAACAATATGAATGTATTGGGACTGTTCAAAGCACCACATATTTCATATTGCTGTTGCAGTCAAAGCCATTATGCTAACAGAGCTGAATATGAAGGATCTAAGCTCATTGACCCTTCTATAATCAGGCCTGAAGTCATGACCCCTGAAAGAGTAAAAACAATTCTGATAATGAAAGTGGATTTTGAAATTGCTTAAGGGCACAACTTTACCAGTGCACTTTACAGTCAGGGACTATATATGTACTGTAACCATGCTGTAAACTGTAGCATCTTTTCCTGTACATGGTGGTTATCACAAGTGCAGCTCTTATATATAAATGGCTATGGAAATTAGTCTAAAGAAAGTGAACATGGTCTCTAAAACATCAACTTCCTGTACGGTAGCCCAGTCTCATATACTGTGCGAAGTAATAAACCATAGCCGGACAACTTGACCCCTCTTCTGGTTGACACTGATCTCCTCCTAACAACTCCTACATTGAAATGTTTCAGTCCCCATGGTAATTTTCACCAGACTATTTTCCTGGGACAATTACCTCCACAGACTAACCACGCACCCAGCTCTGTAAGACAACTTATCAAATTCCTTAACAAAAAAATGGAATTGTCCTCATAAAGGAAAACTTGTACCAGTTGGAATTGTCCTTCATGAAGTTATCATCTGGGAACCATGACAACTGCGGACTGTCGGGAAGATGTCTAAGACTTGAACTTTAAACTCTTAACTTAGGGTAATTTGGTACATGAAAAATGCATAGACTAATGTTGGGTCACACTATGGAAAGCCTTGAAACTTAACAAAATTCTCTTCCCTAAATTCATCATTTCTGGTTATACAATTTGATTAAACTAACACTAAAATCCATTACATGCATGGAAGTAAAATTTGTGTAGCGCCTGCTTCTAAATTATTTCTTTGAAATATATACAGCCTAGTTTTACACATAAATTAGTAGATTACTGCTCTGATATCTACTTGAAGAAAATAATGCTAGCCAGGAAGCACAACATACTGTACCACTGACTGATGCAATGAGCTTCGTCGATTACCAGTGCTCTTAGCTTGGACTTGTAGACTGGACTTACGAGGAGAAGTCGCCATGTTGGAGAAAGCATGCATTCAGGGGAGGCAAATAGCAACTGAAATGAACCGGTCTTCACATCTTTCTTCACACTGCTGTCCTTTTGGCCCTCCCCGATGAAAGCAGCCTTAATCCCTAATTGCTCCATGTGTTTACACTGGTCTTTCATGAGGGCTATCAAAGGTGAAAGTACGATTACAATTGAACGTTCATCTACACACCCTATCGTAGGTCTTTCCATGGCAGAATACAGGTGGGGTAAAAACGCATAGCAGTATGTCTTTCCAAAGCCTGTAGGCAGATTTACAAAAACGTTTTTCCTCCCTACGATCAACTGTCTTGTGGCACATTTTTGATGTTCTTTAAGGCATATTCCAAACACTGCTTCTATATCTTTTACGGCGGCGATAAATTTAGTCTCCATTGACACAAATTATTCAGTACTACCTAGGATAATTCTTCGAAGTATCAGTCTCCCCTGCTTTGTGTTGTATGATATATTCTTCTCTAGACACTCACGTGTTGTCATATGTTCTCGCCGGCTTCGTTTGTTTACGTATGTTAATCAGAAGTGTTCGACTCTGAAATATGAATATTTAGTAGCCAGAGCACTAGAACACGCTCTGATTGGCCCTCCACGTTTTTTTTTTGGTTGGGAAGTGACTTTTGCCCTGTTTAACGACCTGACGTTGAGGTGGTGTGAAATAAATATGGCATAATAAAAAAGAAGCACGCCTCCTCACGGCAGGGTTACCCTGACTAGCGTGAACCCCTCTCTCAAAACTATTTTGTAGACTAGAAAATTTCAATTGGTCTTTGACCTATCTGTATTCACGCATCTCGCCCCTTCATAGCCTTGCCTGACCGGACCTGTCACCGTTCTCTTCATTTACAGTGTGCTTTCTACTTAGAAAATTACCAAACGTTGGTAAATATTAGTGTGTTAAATTAACAAACGTGTATCTTAAAAATAGAAAACAAAAACTAAAAACCAAATTCGGGCAGAACGACTCTCTACAGTTTCTACAGCACTGATCAGAAGAGGTGCGCTCAGTGATGGGAGCAAGCGCTTAGGGGCATTGCCCTCCAGTCAGAGCTCTTCCCCAAGACCCCCATTTCTGAACCAAGTAGAAATATCCTACGACCAAATGCTAAACCTCAGAGCTTCCTGAAGCTTCTTCCCATCGATCTCCACCAGGGGAAATAGTAAGGCGAACACTCTGGATTCCATCAGTAAGAACTCTGGCTAAGGTGAAAATTATTTATCCCATTTTTTCATTTGCCTTCAGTTTGCATCGGCACCCACAATTTTAAAACCCTGGTGCAGCCACTGGGCGCCATTTCTAGGGGCAAAAGAGATTCCACCAAAAGACCAAGTCGGAGACTCGTTGCGGTTAACCGTAATAGCCCGGGCACCGACCTCTTGCCTTTAACGTAAAATTGATTTCCTTTTAATGTACTTTTTTAAAGTGCTCCCGACTCTCTGGCAAAGGGCCGTTCGGCGAAACCAATATTTGAACTGCTTCCCGAAGGAGCTTTTTAGTTCACTGAAGGACAACACTTGAAGAACCGCACGGCCTCCGTTTACATCATTGGTCTGTCATGTATGGCTCCATTCTAGACTGACTGAAAAGAACAGGTTCTACAGAGGACCTTACCTAAAAGGCTCAGAAGCCAGTGTAATGGAAGGAATCCCTGAACATCTCTAACAAAGTCTAATGTCCTTTCAAAGTATTTTTTCAAAAGTCCTTCCTACCCTCTGGCAGTTAAAGGGCCGTTCGGCGAAACCAAACTTTAAACTGCTTCCCCAAGAAGCTATTACGTCCAATGAAGGAAAACACTTGACCAACCTCAAGTCCCTCGGACCATTTACATCATTGGTCTATCATGTATGGTTCCATTCTTGACTGGATGAAAAGAACAGATTCTACGCATGATCTTAGCCAAAAGGCCGAGAAGTGATCTTGAAGGGATTTAAAAGTACATTCTACAATTCGAAAAAATAAAAAAATATGTGTAATAAACCGACCGACAAAATCTTCAAATTTCCTTCTGTGAAAATTCAAAATTTTAACCCTTGAAAAGAGAATTGGGAGTGCGCGAAATTTTCGTCAACTCTATGTCATATACATCGAGGTTTAAAGCTACTGCCCCAGTAGCGAAATTCCTAGGTCCTTTCACGTGTCGCTTTTTCGGCGGTCAGTCGTCGAAATGCCCCCTGACGGTCCGACGATGGGCATGATGCTGATTGGTTAAGAGCCCCTCATGTTACCAGCGGGCCCCGGTTGGCTATCCGTCGAGAAAGATTTGCCGCCCTGCGGACCGCCAGATGTTGCCTCTATAGGGTGGAGCCCGTTGGGAAGAAGTTGCCCCTCCATCTCCGACAAAATCTTGTACTTTCTCATGCATGCCATAGTAAGGTTTTTCCTGCAATGAGCCCAACTGTACGAGTCCTCTGCTCTTTTTCTTTTCTAATAGAAGGCAAAGAGAGACATTGAATGAATTTGAATTGAAGCAGCAAAATCAGATAACATGTGATCTATTGTATAACTGAGAAATACGGTGCCTAGTCCATTCATTTTCTAGCCCATTCGTTCCCCGCGTAGTGCAATTTTTTGAGGAATACCATCAGTCTGAGATTTAGCGTAAGTGATTTTTTTAACTAGTGGTAATTCCCTTGATATCAAAACAACCTGCAGATCATTAGACACGAGCTTGAGACTTTTTTGTTTTCATAGAACATAATATTAGTGTTCGTAAAATCCATTAATACATCGTTGGTGATTTCAGCAGCTCAGTTCATCGCTAAAGATCACATCATAGGAAAGTTAACCTGAAGTAACAAAACTGCACCTGTAGTCAAAGTTGCACTTTGATAATTTCTGATGATGTGATTCTTTAGTCAAAGTTACAGTAAGGATATATTCACACATCTTCGAACTTCATGCACTTGTTGAAATGTAACCCCAAAATGCTGAAATATATTTGCTAAATTTAAAGAGACAATTGAATAAAAACTTTGATAACGTTCTTCTGAAATCATATTTCTGCCACAGTTTCACTTTGAAATGAAGCGTCACCATCACCATGAGTAAAGACCGTTTTTATGACGTGACAACGGGGTTAGTCCTGTCGCCTAAAACAGTAACACATTCATCATAGTTTAAAATACTACAATAGACTTTATGCATATAATGTCACAGAGCAAAAATTACGCCCTCCTTTGGGGGAAAAACAAACCAATACAGACAAATGCAGACTGAAGATTTGACAAGTCAAATACGCGCATAATCTGCTACACGACATCTCTGCTACACTGTGGGTTGAATTCTTACGAGTGCCGCCACGTGTTCCATTGTTTTCCCCCAAGAATGACGCCAGTTTTCGTCAATGCATAAGGTCTATTGGTTCAGGGAATACAAGGAAAAAAAGTTGTTATCTTAGCATAGAATAGTAAAAAGGGTGTCACAAATTTTTGACCAAGGTACAGTTTTCCATTGACTGAATTAACTTCAATTCCCCGTTGCCTTAAGCTGGCCGCACACTATACGACTTTGCGCGTTGTAACTCAACTCGATCGTCATATCTCCAACAGTCGTGTAGTGTGCGTGAGGTTACGACTGAGACTTGCAGTTTTAGGACCAGTTTTAAGTCGCATCGCCTTCAGTCGGGAAGAACCAACATGTCAGTTCTTCCCGACTCTGTGCGGCGACAGTCGCAAGTGACTGAAAAATCTGACCAATCAAAATTACTGATTTATGTGCACGTGATATCAATACGGTGAAAGTTGTCTGATGCTTGTGTCTGTGAGAACTTTTGACGTAACTTTGTGCAAATATTCAGTTGAAAAGATGGATATATGGACCGAGTACGGCAAATAGAGATAAGACAAACTCGTAGAAATGTGAGAGCAACGACCTGTACTTTATAACTGTGGAAGAAAAAGCTATTCTTATAGGAATACTTGAAAAAAAAAAAAAAAACCGACGAAGAGATTGCCGAGGCAGTCGACATCACTGGTGAGCTGTAAACTTGCATAGGCCTACGTAGTACGCTAGCTACACACTGAAAGTATAGTACTGTTGCAAACTGTATGCTGTTCTGTGCTGTTGTACCGTAATATGTATAGCAGTAGTGTGCAAGTGTAACCGTTCGACTGACAATGCGCGATAGCCAGTCGTATAGTGTGCGTGGCCCTGTCGTGCGACTAAAAATCGTGACGACGATTCAAAACTAGGTCACGACGGTTTAGTTGAGTTGCGGTGTGCAGAGTCGTATAGTGTGCGCTAGGCTTTAGAGTAGTGGCATATGACTACGGCGTTGTACGGCCTGTCGTAAGAAGCGATTAAAGCGTAGGACTTGAAACATAATCTTATTTGAACTTGGAAGATATTTTTCCTGCCTACCTTGTTACCTGCATACCTTGTTGACACTATTTTAAGATATTCGTGTTGGCGTGTCGTTAAAAGATAAGAAGGGTTAAAAGGAGGTAATATCAAGTTTTTTAATTCAGAGCAGTGGCGGATCCAGAGGGGGCTGTAGAGGGTGAAATTCGCCACACCTTGAAAATATGGGATACAGCTTACACGTGGAACTAGGGCGGGGTAGTGTGTCACGCTCACCGGTAACACGTGGCGGGAAACAGGAAGGGCCCTGGGCCCGAATCTAGGACAAGAGGAAGGGAGAGTTGCTCGTAAATAACAAGATGGCGTTCATGTTAAAGGTCAAGGGGGGGGGGGGAGGTTACACCATACTTCATAACACCATGTACAGTTTACACATGACATAGCCTAAAACCGTGTTACGGTAATAGAGTACACCCGGTATTAAATTCACATTGACCGTATAGTCCGTTGAAGTTATGATTACCCACACTTTTAAGACCATGTTTGGAAAGCTTGGGAGTTTCATAGTGGCTTAAAATGTTGAAACGTTTAGCACCATGTTGCATCTCGGCCCCCCTATTCTTAGACACCCAGGTGGGGCAGGGGGCTCTGAAAATGAAGAATTCGGAAATTTGTCGATTGTGAGACCAGTCTACTGTGTGGTTCTGACAACTCATGAAATTACGAAATTCCCAATAAATTTTCTCTAAAAAAGCTCCATATTCATCATTATTTGATTCAAGAAAGCAAAATTTTCCGCGCGCTTCGCTCGTCGCATATTCATTGCAATTCCTTAGCAGAAGTGCTCGCTCATACCTTCACTTTGGTAAACTTTTTCGAGCTCTGGGTGTGACAAAATAGGAAATTTCCTACACTTGTGACACCAGATCACCAAGTGACACCGTTAACTACATACAGTGCAGTTTTCATAAATTTTCTTTCATAAAATTCCATATTTTCTCCAATGTAAGCTCAAAAAATTTCGTTGGAGAGCCTCATTATGTAGGCGTTGTATAACATTATGTACCAACAACGATCTTTGGTCGCCGCCCAACCTCAGATTTGCCTATAGAAAATGCAAATTCTTCAGTAATTCCCCAACTTTTCAAATTTCCTTGCAGGAAACCCAGCATTAAACTTTTCTTCTGCAACACAAGCTCCATATTTTCAAATATTTGAAATGGGCGAAAATTTCAGCGAGCTCTGCGCGCTGCAAATTACGCCCTTAGTACAGTGATAATCACACTTAAAAAAATGGTAAAATTTGGATGATTGCCTACCACCCCCGTTTCCCATTTCCTGAATTCTTATAGGCATCAGAGATTAAACAACACACATGCCAATGATGGCGCGTCGCTCAGTGTATATTTGATACCCAACCACATGTAGACCCCCCCCCCCCACACTGAAAATTCCTGGATCCGCCACTGATTCAGAGGTGTACTTATTCCAAGCATTTTGGTGAAATTTTCATTAAAATGCGAGTTGTAGTTCTCAAAATATGAGCAGGTAAAGTTGTAACACTTTTAACGAAAAGTGAACTTGCAGCAAGCACGTATGATATCCGATCCTCATATTAAAAGTCTTTCGTTTTCTTTAAACTTTACGGACTGTTTTCTCCTCAACAATCCCACATTATTAAAATGTTCATGTACAACAAATCTTTACAAACTTTGAACTCCTCACAGGGAGGTCCTACTCCCATTAATTTCAAGGTCAACACAACAGTCTGGCAATATGAGGGAGTGATATAACCAGGGAGCTGTCAATGGCAGCTCCCTGATATAACATTTGCTGCCCTTAAGATCACTTTGGAACACAAGTCTAGTAGCTTTAGCTACAAATGTCTCGAGCTAAACATGTCCGATTTGAATGGAAATTTAACCCCAACAATTTATATCAGTACGCGATCAAAATTTGAGGATGAAATTTTGACAAAGAAGTGTTTCATTTTCATTTCATTTTAGGCCTTTTTTTGTAAGTGTGTGCAATTTATCCTCTTCAGTTTGACGTTCTCTATAAAATTTACCTTGAATAATGCCTGTTATAATCACGAACAATAGAAAGTGATCCATCCACTATGTACGTGTCAAATTATTGGTAGAATAGCTCTTTTAATGTTTGAGAAATAAGATAATCGAAACCACTACGTCACTGTTTTGTGACAAATGCAAGCCTTCCACAGTGCCCATTTAATTTGACAGCTTCGGTCAATAGATTTGCGATGCTCAGTTTTTGATGAGCTCTTCATGATCTCAGGTAATTTGGAATTAAAATGTCGGCAATTACGAGATTTTAAGTACCCACTGATGATGACAAATCTATACCAAATGGTGATCAAGCTTTCTACAATGGCTGTTTGGAAAGGAAATGTATTTTACCAAATTTTTTCCATATTTGAAATAAAATCCATTTAAATGCAGAAGATATTTTGCTGTATATGAGCACTCATTATTACATAGCAATAGACATATTGTATAGCGGATATTAAACTATCGCGTGCAAAGGTGAATTCATCTCTCATTAGGCTATACCAGGAAAAATGAAAAGTGAGTTTTTGAAAAAAAAAACGTAAAATGTGGAAATTTTTAGATATTTTTAGCACAGGTACTTAAGGAAACATAATGAGTTGCTATAATGGAAAAAAGGGGAAAAGTTATCACCAATTGGGCGGTGACGTATTGATTGTGGAGAATGTTCTATCCCCGGTGGCAAATTATGATTTTGCAAAATTGTTTTTGTCTTTTATCTTGACAACAAACGAGTCTTGACAACAAACGAGTTCGGTAATTCGTTACAGTTACTCATTGTAGGAAATGCGCTGGATACACAAACCTAGCTCTCCATACTCGACGAACTACGTTCCCCTTTTTACATGCAGTACAAACAAACCTTAATGTGACCAGTAAATTTGCGCCCAATAGTGTCGGGCCCAAAGCTTCTTTACAAACGTTTGAATCATTGTGAAGTATTCTTTCCTTATGTCATAATCAGCTTTCGAGAGTTTGGAAAGTTCTCTCACCAGGGCACGCAAGCGTAAATTTTTCCTAGGTCAAATGAGGGTTAATCCGACCAATCGGGACGAATCGATTTCTTGGTAAAAGGCCACACCCCTATCCACAAAATTACAGCTTTCAACCCTTTTGCGATAGACCAGTTCAATAGGTCAACATAGCTGATCGAGATATTTTGTTATCAGTCGACCTGAACAGAAAGGTCACGAACGCATGCGCAAATGTAAAATTTGAATTCGTCTATTCTGAAACCTCATTATGAAAAGCACAAAGCAAATAACCGGGACGGTAATATAAACTTTGGTAATCTGCATTGTTTGACCTAGCTGTCAAACAAAGAGCTGAGCCAAAATGAATTTCTGTCGACTACTACAGAAATTATAGTTTGGGATGAGAGGATTAACCCTTCTAGTAAGAAATTCTGGTGAAAGACTTAAGCATCATTTAAAGTCAATATTTTTTCCATTACAAAAGAATAAATTGCTCTTCAAAGAATAGGGCATGCGCGTTGTGGATCAGGTCCTGAACTATCGTAGTAAAAAAAAAAGTAATCATATAAAAGTGGTGCAGTCGAGTGTTTAAGCGTGTTCCGAGGAGTATCACTGCATGGCTGTTGGTGTAACTCAGAAGAAAATGTTAGAAAATTACCATAAGTCATTAACGTTATAACTTAACGTGGTCAATAGTTTCGACTCCAATTGAATGATGCAAATTTAACTTCAAAAGGTAGCATATGCGGCACCATATTGCATGTAGGGACACCAAATTTCTCAAAATTTTCAAAGGTGGAGGGATTGTTTCCCCAAGGCCTCCTCACGGAAGCCAATTTTTTCTAAGTTTCCAAAAAGATATGCAAATTTCAATTTGTAACATTCCAAATTTTACTTTATAAGGTAGCATGCATTGCACCAGATTGCATGTAAGGACACCCAAGTTTTCAAAAATTTTCAAAGGGAGCGGGACACTTTATCGACGAATCCGGACAGCAAGTTCTTGGTCTGATTTAGTGGGGTTTATCACTTTTTAATCTTTCAATTTCCTTGCTTACCTGTATCACAGATGGTGGTACACTAAATTGTATATTGATTCCTTCAATTTCACTTCACATGATTCTCTGAAATTCATGTAGACAATAAATGAAGACGATTTAAGGCTGATGGACTCCGCTAAAGGCTCCCTACAGTCACTAAACACAAGCGCTGATCGGATTCGTCTATACCCCACCCCTAGTCCGGTGATCCCTCAGCATACTGATATACATGGCCCCTCCAGAGAAATCCCGCGCACACTGTTTGCCATGAAAAAGATATTTGTTAAGATAAAAAGATCATTGGTTGCATTTTCAGATCTAAAAAATGCTTTTGGATCTAGGGTATAATTGAAGAATTAAGAATGAGGGTTTGCGTTAGGAGGCATTGCACTGAATTTAATAGAAGACAAATTTAAAACTGAACTTAGTCATAATTTGAAATACGTATAACTGACTTTGGTTTTTGGCATGGCCGCACGGGACTCTCTTCCTCTCCCTCTCTCTCAAGAGACGGTGACTTTTTGACCGACTCCTATGATGGTGTTGAAACAATTTTATTTTGGGGACTAAAAGTAAAGGGGACAAATGCGTATCCTTCACACAAGTGATGTCCCCTGTCCCTGGTCCATTTAACACTAACCTTGCTTATAACTCCAACCTTCTTTTTGAAACAAGTTTTTAAAACTTTGAGTGACCGTTTTACCCTGATAAATGCCGGGAATACAAATCAGGAAGCCTTAGCTCGTCGTTATACATGCGATAGGAGTCAGTAAAAACTTCAAACACCATGTAATGTAAGTTGTTTACACGTATATTCTGCTTTAATATTAATTTGTATGTACATTAAATTTATAGCTCTTTGCCCTTGTACACAACATATCCATATAACCTAAGTGAACACTCCTAGCACAAATCATATCAAATTAAGGTTTAATAACATCGTTTAAATATACAGAAAATAAGAAAGAAAAATCTTTAAACCTAAACACTTTGCAAAGTTAACATGTATGCGCTCAGACACTTCCCCACGAGTAGAGGGACTTCGGCCTGGTGGTAGAGCATCCGCCTTTAACTCGGGGATCCGGTTTCGAATCCCAGACAGAGTAAAGCCGCTTCCACAATGCAACGAATTCGGCTCGGATTCCTATCCGATTAGTTCACTTTTCTACGGAAAAATTTCTCAATATCCTGACGAAAAGAGCCAAAATTTTGCCCATATGGGTAAATATATAAGTTTTACCGCAGGACTATGAATATTAAATTTATGCTAATTATTTCGTGACGTCACACCTGTAGGCAATTTTATCGGACTAAGCTGTCTGATAAAAAAATGCAAGTAGACGTGACGCCATGAAAAATCAGTTGGCATTTGATTTTCAAATAGACATTACACACGAATCATATATTTAAACTGATTGACAATTTTTGGGCTCTTTCCGAAGAAAGGTACAGAAGATTTTAACATAAACCCCAAAAATCCTATCGAAATCCGATCCGACTTCGTTGTAGTGTGACCATGGCTTAATACCAGATACTAAAATGGAAATTACAGCTGTTGTTGCAGGGACCAAGGACACAAGGGGCGTAGGCTAGGGGACTTTAATCCCTCCCACTTTCCCCTGCCGTAGGCATTTTGGGCCGCCTTACATTGATATTACATTGTTGAACATATTGGGCCGCTTTAGTGATTAGCCCCTCCCTCACCCCACTTCAAAATCCGCTCTTCGGTTCCTGGGAGCGTGTTAAGCAGTAAAGTAGGAAATCAATTCAGTAAAAAGCTTTTGAACCCTTTTTCCAAAAAACTTTATGACTTTGATAAACCTATCTGATTTTCTCTAGCAAATATGCTGTGTAATTCACAGGGCAAGTGCAATTTAAAGGTAAAGAGCAGTTCCTCAAACTTATTTTGAAGAAAAAGCTAGAGAACACAATTTTCCTCTTATTTCTCTTTAAGGTGTCTTTCATTATAATTTATGACTGTACTATTGCCTATTCAAGGTAAAAAAAAAAACCCACTTATTTCTAGTAAATTTCACATTTGAAGAGAAAAAAATGTTGTCACATGACTCCCAACAGCCAATCATAGAACTGGACAGTCTACTACACTTCTTCAATCTGGGATAACTGCTCTTGCCCTTTAATGTATCTACAGCCACTAGCATAGCCACAGGGCTTTTGTTTTCGGTGACCACAAGAAGGATCTGATCGGAAAAGGGGGGTCAAAAGGGAGCGGGATGGGTCCCTCCTTTCCTTTACTTTTTTCTAAAATTTGTTTAGCATTTTAATGCGCTGGAATGCAACTTGAAGTCAATTTTTTATTCCATTGCGAAATGTTTGTTTTTCAGAACTCAATTGGGGCCATTTCCCCACTGCCCCGGGGTATGCTAATGTCTACATCAGGATTTCTTAAACTTTTGAAACTCGACATCCACTTCTATTTAAATAACCGCCAGTTCTACTCATTGAAAAGATAGTTTTACTTTTTTTTAGTTTCGTCCTACGGTTATTCGTCACGGAGTCGATGGATATTTTAGAGCAAATCTCTTAAAGGAATGCGATCATTTTTCTAATTAACACCCCTATCAGTGACCAGGGCAGAGTTTGTGGAAATACTATGATGTGATCAACATCCTTGGCATTAGAATAACCTTCAAATGTTTTTAATGCGCACTATATTCATAAAAATGGCAATACATCATCTTTTCTGAAAAACAAATCAATTGAAAACTTAACATACCGAACGACATAACCAATATACCGTACACTACTAAAATTTCAACTTTGTCACATGAAAGAAATCACATTAGCAAAAATGAAGAAAAAATTTCACAGCCCTACTTTTTGACATACAGATGAAGAAAAACTGTTCCCATGGAAAGTTACGGCCCGCCCACGGGTATCTTAATAAAGCAGGCGCCTTTTGCCAAAGGGCATTTGTAATGATTGATATTGTCTGGAACGAAGTTCAGTCACACAAGTGTCCTTGGCTTTACGGAACGGCAGGGTCTGGGCTGTAGCCCCCCCCCCTCCCACACACACACATGACCCCAAACTTGCTTAATCGGGCCGACTTCGATGCCTAAGTCGGGCAGAGTTTTTTCTGTGGTGGGAAAAGGGGTAGGATCATGAGAGTACCTAACATCCACGGCCTGATTTTACGATACTGACCACTAACAAGATATCATAGGACCAGCTCGCTATCAGGTTTGAGAAGATAACACATATTTTTCAGATATTAAGAAGCCCTAAAACACCACCATTTCACCTCAATATGTGTTAAACAATTAATACTCTTTTTAAAGTAAAATATTCAGTATAGTGGTGGTGGTGGTGGGGAGAGGGGTATTCTGATGGGTCAAATTTTTCTATCGTGGTTTTTAGATTCAACGGTTCGAAGTATTTAAAAGATTCTAATCGTAAAAGTGAAGTTTGTCCTTAGAGCAAGAGAGAATACCCTCATCTCAGACACCAGCCTTACGAGACGGTTACTTTTTCCCCAGAGAAGGCGCTGATATTTGTCTGACTTAGATAGAATTTAACTTGGCCGCCCTTCGACTGAGGCAAACTATCTGCCCGCCCGATATAGCCAGGTTTGGGGAGCCGAATTCACATGGTCCGTACAGCTATGGCCTTAGAGACCAACAACCAGTGACAGAGCCACTGCAAGATTAAAAAACGTATTTTCTAGGGGAGAAGTGTGATCCCACAAATTCTATGTATCAATGGCATAGCGTTCAAAAGTTGGATTTAAAGATTGCCGTTCATTGTTCTTTAACCAAAGGGTCATCATTCCGAATATGACAATAAGACCCAAAAGGTCCTTATTCTGATGGGACGTTGTTCCGAAACAAGAATAGCGGTCACTATTCCGGGTCTTTCTTCGAATAGTCATTATTCCGAAATAAAAATTAGGGTTCCCTATTCCGAAGGGTCCTACTTTCGCATATGGCAAGAGGGCCATGAGAATAAACAAGCGACTAAGACCACCCCACATCATTGAGGGTATTGCCATGTTTGAAATAATGACCCTTTTGTTCCATTCGGGGCAACAACCCGTTGGGTTAGTTAAATGGAATTTAACGACACAACAACACAAATATGTTATATAGTGTCAGCTAGAAAGATTTAAGATCAAATACAGTTTTAAGTACCTTTCAAATTTAAGTTTCATTTCAAATAGGTTCAAATCTGTTTCAAGTCCTTCCCATCAGTCCAGTTGCATCTTACTACAGGTGGGGAATACCGTGGGCATATTCCACAATCCCCTACCCACAGGGCACAACTCTTCGGGAAAACCACCCTTATGTCCTATTTGGAACAAAAATTCTTTGGGATGATGTTCCTACCATTTTTTTTTCTTAAACACTAACTTTCGGAAAAAACAGCCATTCCGAATAACGTCCCAAACGTCATATTAGGAATATAAACGACGTTCGAAGAAAATCAACCTCTCGGAGTAACGATCATACCTTAAAAACTATGAATGTAGAACTAAGTTGTTTTAATGAAATTCAGAGAATAATGTCTTCATCATATGGGCAATAACACAATTGAACCTTGGTCCTGAAAATGCTACAAGACTGTAACTTGAACTCCGACGTACCAGCTCCTGGATATCGTTGAAAGTAGGTTTTCTCTAAAACTGTCTGAATGCTGGGGGCACATTCTCTTTGCAGCAGGGAGTGTTTGATCAGTGCTCATTGACATACAGCTTTTCCTTCCTTGCTGAAATCCGACATGTCAATTACAGGACCACCCGAATGTGTCCGATTCTTTGAGTTTGCCGTCACCTCCGAAGCGAATGTCTTTGTTATGGTAGTTGTCGGGCCATTCAAGAGTTGATCTTTGCCAACACGGCGACGGAAGGTGTTTCTGAGTGCCCGTCGGTGGGTGGAGCTCATTACGTAAACAATGACTGGGTTAGCGCACGAATTAATCAGAGCCATGATAAAATGCGCATGTCTAAAAGTGTCACTTACGAGTCTGTTATCGTAGTTAAGATTTCGAAACTGGTACCACAGCGTATAAGCAAAGTAGGGAAACCAACAAACAGCAAAGAAAACGGTTATAGTCATCAACATTTTAGCAACACGTCGACGAGCGCGAATTTGTGGCACCATCCCAGGTTGACGCTCGTTGCGAAACGTTCCTGTGCTCTTCATCAGTCGCCCGAAAATATGGCTGTAACACCACGTGATCACAACCAATGGAATGACGTAAAGCAAGACAAATCGTGACGTCTGGTGAATCTTGGATATGAGATGACCCTCTGGTAAATTCGTGCATACTAAATCGCGAAAAGCTAGTTTAGAAAAGAACATAATTGGAGTTCCCATCAGAATGGAGACGAACCAGATAAGTGCAATCACCATTGCAGTTGAGTGGATATTTCCAACATGGCCACTATGTCCAACACGAGTTATTGCCATATACCTCTCAACGGCACCAAACATTAAAGAATAAACACATACCGACTGCGCCACCACCTGCGACATATTCATTAGTTTACAAACCAATAGTCCAAATTGGAAGCAGGGGTCTATTTCGTGTTCCATGTAGAAAGGTGCAGATAATAAAATGAAAAGTAAATCTCCAGCCGCCAAGTTGGTAACAAGTAAATTTGGAGGTGTCCTAAGAGTGTGGTTGTTTAAGACTGTTACAAGGTAAGAAGTGTTCACCAAAATACCGAAAATGAATAATACTACGAGGAACCCTAAACCAACTTTGACTGGAGCGGACATGGCCTCGTGACACATATACTCTAAACTTATGTTACCATAGCTGTAGTAGGATACAGAGTCTGGCGACATCGTTGTTGAAAGCAATTAGTGTTGTGATGAGCTTAGAAGTCTGGGGATAGAATGAGAAAAAGAATTGAATTAATAGATTCATGTCAACGAATGAAATTTACTATTAAGCGCATCATCAAAGGAAAAGTGGGACAAATCACACTTGTATCCTATAGTTAGGACACGTCCACTTGGTACACAAACGCAGCTCTACAGGGCTAGCCCAGTTTGGCCGAGGTCGGAACTTTTGGCCAACAATGACAAGTTACCCGTTGGAGCTCAGCTATTACCCACTTGTTCATCATGCCCAGCGCCGGAATGTCAAAGTTGGGGGAGGGGAAATGTTGGGGCAAACATTTTCTTCCGCAGCGCGAAACTGAATCCAAGCGCAGAGTCCTGCGGGTGGGGGCCAGAGCCCCCATCCTCAGGACAAGGCCCCAGAAGTTCTAAGGTTTAAATATATCCCTGTATGAAAAATTAATTCTCATCATAGGTTTATTTTACATATTTTTCGTTTAACCTAACTGACCTAACTTTTGGGGGCAAATGGTTGTGGGGAAAGGACACGATCTGAGGAGCAAATGCCTTTTCTCGCCCGTAGCGCCGTCACTGGTCATGCCCGCCAATTTGGTGGCTTGAAATCTTTCGTTTGAGGTTTTGGCGAAAAAAGGCAGCTATGTTACTCGCGTATAGGTGATAATTTTCATGATTAGAGACTTAATTCATGCAATCATGTGAGCCGAGGCTTCAGGTGTCCCTTTCCGTCTTTGCGAAATACATGTGTCCCTCCGAATGGGATATTTTGTCTCGTTTCATAGCTTACTGCAAAGTTTTATATTAATTTGATGAACTGAACTTGAATTCTCGAATTATTGAGGATATTTGGCGTCGATATACTTGGTTTTGGGATTGGTAAACTTAGTTAATCGGCTGATGAACCCGTTTTTTCGACGCCAAATGAGCAATAATTCGATAACTTGGTTTACAAGGTTTCTAAAAAAAGTCAAACAAACTTGGCTTATCGGCAGTGATAAACCAAGTTTATAGACGGCAAATGCTTAATATTTCGAAAACTGCTGATAAGCCTTAATATTTTTTGTCTGATAAGTCAAGTTTATCGACAATAAATCTGGTTTATCAACTGATAAATCAAGTTTTGCTTTGTTTACCGGTTGATGAACATAAACCCGGTTAAGCAGTTAATAAATCTATTTTATCAACCGATAAACCAAGTTCATCGAATTATTTGGCATTTGGCTTGCCATACTCGTCTTAACAATGGTGATTGTTTGGAGTTTAAAGGTGCCTTCACACCAAAGCGAAATCATCTGCGTTTGTGGGCTGGACACAAAAATTTATATGTAATTAAAAATAGGGGTGAGCTTTAGAAATTCACTGCCTGAAAACTCTTCTTCACTAGCCCCCAAATTTCAGCCTTGGTGTGAACGAGGCTTTGCTCAACCTTTTTACAACCTGCAGCAGCCTTCTTCGCAGGCCTTTAAGAGAGGTCTAATTGGAGGGTTGTTTTAGAAATATTGAACAACTGAGAAAACTGAGGGATGAAATGTGAAGACTTTGAAGGTGTCCATGAGGCATAACACCTGTGACGTAATATGAATGCCTTCTGTTTTTGGTTTCGAAAACAGGAAAACGTTGCAGTTAGTTACTAAGTTAGTTAGTTAGATGAAGTTTTACGGCCCAATTTCCAACCTATGGTTACTTGCGGCGTATAATTGCTCACAGACTTATAAGTTTATCTCTTCTGTTTCTTAATTTGTTTTTGTTTTGCTTCTTTCATCAATTTAACTTTACTGTGCTATGCTGTTGGTTATGAAAAGTGTCTTTGTTTTCAGTGATGTCAAAGCAGAGTGTCGAAGGTTAAAATACTTACTTTTTTTTTTTCTTTTCTTTTTTTTTTTTTTTTTTTGTGTAAGATGAACTTGTTCTGTTTATATTGTGTGCTGCTTTAACTAATCTTTTGTAAATATTGTAAATTATTTATTTATTTTTCTTCTTTGTCTTCTCTATGTATTTTTGCTTTGTTAATAAAGTTATTCCTTCTATGGAGGAAAAAAAAAAAAAAAAACCTATGGTTCAAGCCGAGCCGACCATGGCCCTTTTCCAGTTGTGGCTCACTGGCTCCTTTTCCCTACTCCATTGCGTATGCGGAGAATCACGCACAACGGCAGTAGGTTACATTTTTAGAATCTTTGATATGACTCGACCTGGGAATCGAACCGGTCTTCCGCGTGAGAGGCTGATGCTCTACCGTTAGACCAAACACGCCTGGAAAACGTTGCAGTTGGGGGAATACTATTCATGTGCCCAAGCGGGTAGCCAATAGGGGAGTTTTGGGGATGACCCTCTCCCTTACATCCCAAGTTTGCCAGACAAAATAGTAGCAAAACATGTCAGAACCTAAATGAAGGATGCACCCACAGAGGCGCTACGCATGCTTATGTTGACAAAAGACAATGCTTTTCAGGTTAGCAATCCTTTATGTTTCTTTGAGAGCAAAAGCAATCACTTCAAATTTATTTTCAGGTAACAGCTCAATCTCACACATTTCATTCGATTTATCTCCAAATTATCTTTGATAATATTTTATGACTTCACAATTACATGTCCAAAGTAAAGCAGGCAGGTACTTCAGATAGTTTTTATATTTTAAGAGAAAAATGTTGTCACATGACCAGATGACTCTCAAGAGCCAATCATGAAACAGGCCAGTCTACTACACTACTTCAATTAAGGGCGAATGCTCTTTTCCTTTAAGAGCTGCTGTTATGAATTATTCTTTGCTTTTATGATTTTGTAGAGACCGGTGCTTGGTATAAAGACGGTAATGGAGTGTTTTCACGTTACGTCAAAATTTGTAAGTCCCGCTCACTGCCGGGTAAATATCGGCAGTGGTGTATTGCAACCCCAGTAGCACACGTGGGCCGTCAGCTGCTTCTCAGCTGCACTAAATGCTCACTAACATTTGACTTGACGTTATTTTCAAAAACACTTTCCTCGGCATGGGTGGAAGAATATGGGCGGCCATCAGGGCAAAAAAGACAACACCGCGAAAGAGAAAAGACTAACGTCAAAAGGAAAAAACAACGCCGGAAGGAACATTCAAACATCTAAAGAAAAAGACATACGTCAAAAGGAAAAAACAAACCCCAAAAGGAAAAGACAGGGACAAAAGGAAAATTTAAAACCCAAAAGGAAAAGACTAACGTAAAAGTGGAAAACAACAAACGCCAAAAGGAGAAGACAACGCCGGAAGGAAAGGACAACGTCGAAAGGAAAGGACAACGCTGGAAGGAAAGGTCAAACGCCAGAAGGAAAAAACAAACAGGAAAAAAATGCAACAGAGCAAAGCGGGAAAGCGAACGCTAAAAGGAAAAGACAAAACCAAAAGGAAAAGACAAGCAAAGAAAGAAAAACACAAACGCCGAAAGGAAAATACACAAGACAAAAGGAAATGACAACCGTGTAAAGAATAAGACCAAAGTCAAAGGAAAAGGCAAAAGTGAAGTGGAAACGATCGACTAACGTAATGTGACAAAGACAACGAGCAAAGGAAAATACAGCGTAACGTCAAAAGGACAAGACAACATCAAAAGGAGAAGAGAAAGCGGGTTCTAACCACCGACTTCCTATATACATAGACAGAGCATGTAACGCGAATGTCCTATCCGTAGATTGTCGCCACCGACTAGGACAAAAAAGTCGCACCAAGATGGCCGCCGTGAAGCTATAATTTGTATGATTTGACGACAACTCTGTAATATTTTAAACAGAAGTTTAACTTGAATGAGAAACAATATCATGTTCATGCAATACATGTAATGATATTGACCTACCTTGCATTATTCCGAAAATATTTCAAATTTCTTGCCAAATCTGTTGATTCTAACTACTTCAGCAAGTCCAAACTTTCACACACAAAACCATAGCAGACAGCCATCTCCCTACGCCTATACTCACACGTACCGTGACAATCTAACGCGCAGGGTACTTTGTCTATGTACAGGAATTCCGTGATACTAAGCCCCACTGGGTGTCATGAAACACTGTTTCCACCTATCCGAAAAGCTCTCTACAGGTATGAGACATTTTGGCAATTTTAAACAGATTCAAGAAATATCTGAGATGCTTCAAGTTATAATGATAAACGTGCTTTTACATATTCGACAGTTACTAGATCTGAAAACCGGTGAACTGTGGGAAATGATCACCGGATTTCATGAAATTTACTCTCACTTTGTAAAATTAATCCTGAAATGTGGAATTACTGTATGCACAAACATCCGATTCGCGCGACCTGAAGTTAGGCTTAAAGTTATACTAGGCCACAGTGTGCACAGTGTTAAAGTTAGGCAGCGTATGTAACTTTTAAGTGGAACATTAACACAATAACCTTTACTATTTGTTAGGAACTGACAATAAACACACCGAACAGTGTGCCTGGTTAAATCTTTCTTGAGATTTTCTTTTCGAGCGCAGGAAATTTCCTGCGCTCTACCTTCTCTTTTAATATTTGTAGACTTTTTCATTGGCATTTGCCTTTTTCTTTCGACGGTCGTCCTTTTTCCTTTTGACTTCAGAGGCGTACAAAGGGGGGGGGGGGGATGCAGTATGAGTGATCGCTGGCCAAGAGGACGGGAACATTTTTGGCGTTTTCAAGGAGCTTAGATGCAAAATGGTGCAAGATTTTCGACTTTGACAGGAACAGTGTTAAAAGTTGAATTGTGGTGGTTCATGAGGATAAAACTGAAACTTTTGTGTATTTACATGCAATCTTATGCAATTTACGCTCCCTTTCAAAGTAAAACTTGCCATTAAGTTTGCTTACTTCTAGAAGTCAAAAAAAAAAAAGAGCATCGATCGGTATAGGCGAACGGGAGCATTTTAGTTTGAGTTTTTTCTTGGCCACAAAACTTTATTCTGTCATAAATATTATCTAAGGGGGACGCCACCATTGGTTGGCGCGGAGCTTAGAGAAATTTCGAAAAGTCAGACCACTCAGATGGCCGGAGATAACATTTACCAGACTTATATGAAGAATCTAAAAAGTCGCTATCTTCTTTGGTCGTCTGCAATAAAATGCTCACTTCAAAATATGTTCGCAAACTGGAAAGTGATCAGAGAGTTATTAAAGACCCAGTTCTCTCACCCCAAACAGTACCAATTCTCCCAACCTTCTTACCTAAGCCCCTCCCCAAATCGTCTGAAATTCATGCTCATCCAGATACAATCTCAGTTTATTGCTTCAAGGTGAGTGAAGAAAAACTCAATTTATAAAATCAAAACACTCTAAGTACCGTTCATGCTGTGTAATATAAGCTTTGGTACTCTGCATTGTTTGAATTAGCTGTCAATCAAAGAGCTGAGCCAATTGAGAATTTCGGTACCCCCGTACCAAAATTGTAGTTTGGGGTGAGAGGTTTGGCCCTTTAAGAGCTACTTTGACCCCAAAAATGTAATTTTGCCCTAAGGACTATCTAAGTGGAGCGCAACCATTAGGAAATAATCGCGACCCCTCAGATGGCCAAAAGTTGCGTTTTTATTCTTTAAAGAGAATCTAAACATGCAGTCTTTATGTTTAGCTTTTGTTTGCAATAAGGATAAAATCAGGAACATGCTAAGTGATCAGAAAATTACCAGGTAAAATGTACTACCGCTATTACATTAAATCGTCTTTATTCTTTCCGGGGAAACTATACAACGGAATTGAAAATATGCTAATGCTTCTCTATTGTGACTCTCACTTGGTTAAATTAAAGATCCGCTGAATTGATGAAACTTTCTGTGATTCCTCGAACTCCCGTCTGTTAATGATTTTACCCTTAACATCTCTTGCGTGATAAATGACAAACTATTTCTCAACGCACCTGAACACCCTCTCCTCCCTGTCCCCGTCTCGTACGCGTCTATGCAGGCCGGGAGAGGGATGGGCCGCTCCCTTTTGAAGATTCTTAAAAAAGGTAAGTGTCTTTAGAGCTAATCGGTGCCACCAGCGGGATTTTTAAGTAAAATTTGGAATTTGAAAAAATATGCCTACTTTTAGGAATTAAAAAAAGGAAGAAATGGCATCACTGAGGGGTCTAGCTTGCAGAGACAATTCTTCCCATTTCAAACTTTTGAAAAATTGGGCGTTCCTAACATGTAATCTGGTGCCACACATGCTATCTTTTAAAGTAAAATCTGTGTAACTAAAGTATGGGTACGTATTTTTAGGACCTTGGCATCCGTGAGGCATGGTCCAATGCCCCCTTCTTACGCCACTGTCTGACTTTGTCTTTTTCTTTTGACTTTGGTCTTTATTTTGACCTTCATCTTTAGCTTTTAGCGTTTGTCTTCCCTGTCTTGCTGTGTTGTCTTTTTTGCCTGTTTGTCTTTGCCTTGGAACGTTTGACCTTTCCTTCCGGCGTTGTCCTTTTCTTTCGGCGTTGTCCTTTCCTTTCGGCGTTGTCTTCTCCTTTTGGCGTTTGTTGTTTTCCACTATCACGTTAGTCTTTTCCTTTTGGGTTTGAACTTTTCCTTTTGCATTTGTCCTTTCCTTTCAACGTTTTCCTTTCCTTTCGGCGTTGTCTTCTCCTTTTGGCGTTTGTTGTTTTCCACTTATACGTTAGTCTTTTCCTTTTGGGTTTTAACTTTTCCTTTTGGCCCTGTCTTTTCCTCTCGGGTTTTTTTTTTCTCCTTTTGACGTTTGTCTTTTTCTTTAGACGTTTGATTGTTCCTTTCGGCGTTGTTTATTCCTTTTGACATTTGTCTTTTCTGTTTCGCGGTGTTGTCTTTTTTGCCCTGATGGCCGCCCATAGAAGAACACGCATAGGCCTAAATGTAACCGCGTAAACACTTGAATCATTTTTACATGTGCTGATGTAAGCTGCAACCGATAGGTTACGCGATGTCCATTGAAGGAGGCACTTTCTGTTCTGTAACGTCATATGCATGAAGTTGTTGAAATATACAACGGAAAATGGTCAAAATTACCCGAACGCCACAGTATATCATGTAAAAAAGTGTCTCCAGACTTTCCAACTTTTACCTAACCTCATCTATTAAACCCTTTCTTAACCTTGAGACCGGATGTCAAGTATGATATATATGTCTCGAGAGATGAATTTGACAACTTACAAACCAAAATGTGATGATTAAGTGTCAAAGGGACTAAGTTGAAGATTGAAAGAAGTGTAATCGGACCTTAATTTCTAGTACAAAAGCAATGAAAACATGAAAATGAGCAATGATAAAAACAATTCCTTTTGAAGTACCACCTTGCCGTGTTGCTTGAGCTCCAAAATACCAACAATTATTACATTTGTGATAGAATAAACAAAGAAAAAATATCAGTCGTCTCTCCAAGAAACTATTGGGAAGCACGGAGATCTCTTCTCTCGCTTGAATCGCTTCCTTGATGTTCTTGGTTCCTAAAGGTATTCGTGTCAGCTAGTAAACTCAAATAATACAAGTATCCTCTAGAAAAATCTATCATTCACATTGAAATATGATGAGACTATCTTCTTATCTGTTCCCAATATCATTGTTTACTAATAATCTTAAAACGTCTCTTAAAATCAAACTCTACTAATTTTTTTCGAAGTTGATTCCGCATAAAAGTACTTATCTACTTGGCTCCTAGAAGGCAGTCACATCAGCACGTACACTTAAAAAATAACATAAAAATATTGTTTATACGTGAAATTTGAGACACTAGTTTTCTTGTAATATTTTCCAAGTAACTGTTTTAACATTTTTATCTCATCAAGGAATAAAGTAATGAAGGAATAAATGTCGGAGCACTTAGATGCAGCCATCTGAGGAAACCTTTTCTTAATTTAAAATGTTGCAGATAAAATACTTTTATTCCTGTTCGTGAGCTCGAGATTTAACCTGCTAACGCCCTCTTTTTCTTAATCATTAAACTGTGCATGCATCAAACTTTCAGTAGTAATGGAATTGTATAAAGGAGGTTCGAAAGTTTTAAAAACAAAGCCCCGGTTCGAGTCCTAGCAATAGGATTCTAGCTTAAAAGTGTTTGAGCAATAGTAAAGAATGGTTCTGAGAAAGGAAATTATTTTCGTCTGTTTGGATGTTTCAAAAGAACTAGATCTACGCGATTGGGTGAAAATTCCACTCGAATCGAACTTTTAATTTTCGTGATATGAAGAAATGATGTCACTACTTCTGTGGCCCAAAGCGATGAGGGATTTGATGTTTGTAATGCCCCCATGTCACTCATGCAATCACATTCGCACAACATTGTGTTACTAAAGGAGTTCATTGGTTATAAAATTTAAAAATTACAAACAGATGTTCATCGCTGTGACATTAGACATGTTTGATTCAAGTTCACTCTGCTTAGAAAATGTGACAACTTTAACAGCTGATATGTTCAGAAACACGAGGCGCATTTGACGAGTTTACTACCTGCTACGTAGAAGTACCCACTTAAATCCCCCAGTTGACTGTTCTGGCTACTGGTCTGGTGAGTACTAATGCAAGATTATTAAAATGAGGATATAGAGGCCGACGATTTCAAACAGCTTGAAAGAAGTTTGAGGGAACTTGCAGGATTTACCTGTAGACGCCTTGAAGAACGTGTGACATTTGTTTTTCTCATTATTAATATGCCATTTTCTTTTCCTGATCATGTAAATGTTTTATTCTCAATTAAATCTAGGTAAATTTCTTAAGATCCCTCAAAGTTCCTTCAGGCTGTTTTAACTGGTTGGCCTCCGTGTCACCATTTTGATAATCAAAAACTTAAAATGGCGGGTCTGGATTTAGAGGGGCGATGAATATGTAGATAAATGGAAGGGGAAATCCCGGAATCTTGAAACTTTCCGGAAAAAAAAATTCAAATGTCATTACCTGCAAATTACGCTACAGGCAACACAGATAGATAAACGAGATAGTCGACGAAAACCCCGATCAAGTGTGCACGAAATTTACATTTTATACGCTACTAGAGAGAGGGTATCGAGATCTTAGAACCCTGGAAAGCAGTACCAAAGCACTCTTCTGTAAGAGAAGAGGAGGCAAAAGTTATCTGGTTATTATGGTCAGAAATCGTTAAGTCTACAGTAGCAGAGCAATCGTGCAGCAGTATTTTGTACATCATTCTTGCAATTCATTCTTATCAGAAATGTCCTATGACTATCAGCTACTATAGACTGTGCTTTGTTGTAATTTTACCGCAGAAGCAGACACGTGGCGATGGGGTGCAACATGGGACAGGTATTCAAAATTCTAAAATGAAAAGTTCTTGAAATGGAGGTTTGAATATAATCCCAAGTAAAGACACAAGTTAACATTCAAGACTAACTTTATTGTTGAAATTCTTGCACCATTTTTACTAATTTAGGCTCCGTAAAAAAGGCAACAATTTTGAAAGTTGAGGGACACCGATCCCCTATGACAGCATGATTCCTTTTGAACTTATGTATGCCATCCCAAATTGGTTAATTCTGCCCTTGCTAGGGCCTGCATGAAGTTTAAGATATTTTTGCGCCGGAATATGGTGAGCTACAGTGGCGTAGCTAGGATTTTTTCCGGGGGGGGGGGGGCAAAGGTATGAAATTTCCCCCAAAATTTTTCCAGTCAATGTGTATGTATTTCATATAAAAAATGAAAATTTACAAGTATAACAACATTACCATGTCACTGTGTAATACCTGCATTTTTAATCTTAAAGTATAACATAGAGCAATTGGAATTAACAGCTCTTAGTATATTATTTTAGTCAACAATATCTGGTTTATTTGTATGTACTAACGCAGTGGCGTACCCAGGATTTCTCTGAAGGGGGGGGGGGCATGCAGTATGATCTAAGGGGAGGGGTGTCCGGAAATTTTTTGACGCAAAAATTTGGTGCAAGATTGGTGCATGCAAAATGGTGCAAGATTTTCGGCTTTGACAGGAACAGTGTAAAAAGTTGAATCTTGGCGGTTTATAAGGATAAAACTGAAACTTTTGTGTCTTTACATGCATTCTTATGCCATTTGTGCTACCTTACGAAGTAAAACTTGACATTAAATTTGCACACCTTTAGGAGTCAAAATAAAAGAGTATTGATCGGTATAGGATTTGTGGTATTTCTTGGCCACAAAACGTTACTTTGTCATAAAGATTATCTAAGCGGAGCGCCACCATTGGTTGTCGCGGAGCGTAGAGAAAATTTCGAAAAATCAGACCCCTCAGATGGCCGGAAATAGCATTTTCAGACTTATACGAAGAATCTACCCAGTCACTACCTTCTTTTGTCGTTTGCAAATAAAACCCTGCCTTCAAAATATGTTCGCAAACTGCAAAGTGATCAGAGAGATAAGGGGTAATCTGACCCAAAAATGTAATTTTGCCCAAAAGACTGAGCGAAACGCCACCATTGGTTGGCGCGGAGCGTAAAAATAATTTCGAAGGATCAGACCCGTCAGATGGTTAATAATAGCGTATTCATGCTTGTTAAGAGAATCTAAACAAGTAGTCTTTATTTTTATCGATGCCACCAGTGGGAAACGGAGTCTACCCATTTAAAGTAAAAATTGGAATTTGACAGAATTTGCCCATTTGTAGGAATTAAAATACTGGCATCACTGAGGGACGTACTTGCAGAGACAATCCTTCTCCTTTGAAAATTGAGTGTCCTTATATGCAACCTGGTGCCACATATGCTATCTTTTGAAATAAAATCTGTGTTACTAAAGTTTAACTACTTATTTTTAAGAACAAAGTGAAAATGGCATCTGTGAGGGGGGGGGGGCATGGCCCAATGGTCCCCCTTCGTACGCCACTAAAAGGAGGCCTAATAGTGGCTCGATCACACAGGATATCCTGTTAGAACAGCAGTCTGTTAAGTGAAGAAGGCTACAAGGTACTCATGGACCCGTTTATTGTTACACCCCAAGAGAGCAGAAAGCTTTTTCTCGAACTTCCTTGTAAGCCTCCAATTAGGATTAGGCTAAGTAACAAAATCTAAGTATGCCAATGGATCCCGTTCATTCTAATTTCTAGACTTACTTTAAATTAATCGTTGGCCATGGATTGTTTCAGTCCCATCCATCGTTATGTACACAGAGTAAAATCGGTATAGCTACTACTAGCTTGCATGACAATATAATAAACTCGGGGGGGTCTACGTTAGTGACTTGTCAGTTTTCACATCCTTTCAATAAATTCCCAAAGTGTACAACGCAGAGACTGTGTGCAAGGGGATAAGTTCGGGTTTACAGCCTTTCAGTGTTAGTTGTTTCTCATCACCTTATAAGGATATATTTTATATTTTGCAATCATAATATAAGATTCAGAACATTGACGTACGTTAGTGAGTTCCATTAATGGGATTGAACGGTACACCATACAACAAGAACGTATCGTGTAAGCTTGATTTAAGAAGAATGTTCAAATACAGCTCAAGTTCAAGACCAGTTTCATATAGGGGTGTCAATCCAGAGAACGGGGACAGGGGGACACGTCCCCCACATTTTGGAAATAAAATCATTGAATTTATATTTTTATTGACATCCCCTACATTCAAGTAAAGATAAATGCTATTGCTCAGACATATTTCACAAACCCCAGCCCACAGGGAGGGGGGCAATGACGTAATTAAATTGGTTTTGCCAAAGGGAAAATCCGAACATCCCTACCTCAAGAAAACATGGATAAATGAATGATCAATGAATTGAGTTACATATTAATACATCACGATAAACCTGCTCATATCAGTTACATTTTGGTAAAAATAAAAATTTTTGTAACTTTTTGCATATAGTTGCGATAAAAGCCGAGAGGCGGATAATGTCAGGCCGTTGTTATCAGTGGTAGGTCGGAATTTTTTTAGTAAAGGGGGGGGGGGGGGGGGTCCTGGAGTCACAAATCTATGGGGCATGTTTTGGCCTAATGAATTGACCACAATATAAAACTTTAAATTCCAAATTTCTACAAGGGGTAAGAGGCAGTGCTTTGCTGTGTTGGGGGGCACATCCCTATCTTTCATCTCACTAACCTGGCTGGTTGTTATCCTGTCGGTACAGTCGTTCCTCTGAGGAGCATAACTGGGGACAACCATTGCTCTGTATACATTTGTGGTTGTAGAATACGCCCGCGGTATTTCCCACCTCAGTATAGTAGGGGGCGACTAAAGAGAAGGAATCTGCACCTTATTTAAAATGTATTTGAAACCAAACTTAAATGTGAACCGTGTTTAAAACTTCATCTCAACTTAACCTTTTATCCAGCTGACATTATATATATAACACATTCGTGTTGGTGTGTCATTAAATTTCATCTTAATATAACTATGTACATTTTAAAGAGCTTGCCATACGGCTCGTAATACTGTTCAACGAAACATACGTTCACAACTAATCAGGCAAATAGGGGACGCATACGGCAAACGGGATCTGGACAGTTATTTGATTTTAAGAATGGTCATGACATGAACCAGTTCTGGTCAAAAGAAACAAACCTAGTCCCAAAATGTTTAAATTCTGAGCCGTCTTTAGGGTCCATTTATGTGTTTTATACGTTATCATTCCGTCCTGTATTTCCAATCATTTTGGACTATTTTTTGTTTCTTCTTGTGAATTCGTGCATGTTTCCCTGAAATGTCACAGAAATTATGAGAATGGACGAAGAAAGCTGTTCTCGGCTGGGTTTAACGTCTGCGGAGGGATCTAAGAAAAAGGAGTGTTCTTCCTTAGTTGAGATGCTGTGAATATTTGAGGGGGCTTATGTGCAATTTGGTGAATTATCTAAAGCAAACGTCATGGTTTTTTGAATTTCGTTTTTACAAAGGTAAAAACAAACTTTTTTCGTTCTTGACTTGAGGTGGGGGAGGAGGCACTAGCTCTCACAACATTTTTTCTCGTGGTAAGCCCCCTTCATCCCTCCGCTTCCTATACCTACATGAACATGATACATCTTATCAGTCGTGTACCTAGACACGAAAATATACAATCACTATCTGATCCCTTAATTTTAATCTGATCGCTTAATTTTAAAGTGAATAGTAATCGTACTTCTACCCTAGTTCACAAGTTCGGCAAACTTTATTTGTATCGATTGTCGATTGCCCTAACTTTAATGTTTACTTTCCCATTTTGCAAAAACAATTGTTAATTTGTCCAGAAGTGAAGAGATCTAATAACTTCAGCGAGACCTCGTCTTATGATATTACCTGAGTGAAAATGTTCTCTCTGATAAAGGTTTAGCTGATAAGATTAGAAACGCGATAACACGGAAGGGAAATGATCCATTGCAACAGAGGAACTTTTTAAAGGTCGTCAATTTGACAATCTAACTTGAAAAATGCCGTGTGACAGCTTAATTGTTACTGGCGGCCATAGGACTTTTTAGTGATTTTTCCTTTCTCATTGATAAAGAAAAAGAAATCCGACCAAGCTTTCCCTCCAAACTTCAGCCTGGCTAAAGACTCGGTTGAAACGAGAGTCATAGGATAAATGCTTAGAAGGCAAGTTTCCAGTTTTCAAAATTTACTGAGGAATTTGGATGGAACTAGATGCTGTCCAGAAGAACGCTTTGGGGTCACTTATCGTAATTTGACAAGTAGCCAGTTTGAAGCATCTGTCATTAAAATATTTTCGTCCTGCATCTGGTCACGTGATCTTTCTGCCAATCGTCATGTTACATGCGTTATCGCAACAAATACTTGCTTCATTAATGAAGCTAAATGGATACTTACTATCGTGTAACAATCCCTCACCTCATGAAACTGAAAAATGACACTTATTACGGAAGTCAAAATTGTGTTTTCAAAGAGGGAAAAATCTTTTCAGCTCCTCATAATAGAAAAATGAAACATTCTTTTTGAAGAAATTGTTTTCTTTCTTGTAAAACCGCGGCCCCACAATTCAGGAGACATGTTCTAATTTTAAAGAATAACATATGTAAGATCAAGAATTATCTCAAGTGAAACAACTTTGTGAGATAGGAACTCTGCCATCGAGTTTTAACAGCCTCGCAGCTTTTGAGTTTTCCCCAAATTTATGACAGAGTGCAAACGGTAAACGTTCTTACTTTACTTAAAACTGCAGTAAAGACGACTGTAATCCCGGTTTATATAAACCATGTCATTCCCCGTCCAGCCGTCGGCGGTGATTTATTACGGATATTTGGAGGACATACGGAGGGTTTGATCGGTCGATTTACCATGACAGTAGGGAGAAAAGTAAAACATTTACGGAGTAAATACGTGGATGTAACCATTTTGTCAGATATTCGGGTGATCTTTTGTTCATCTAACAATGAAGTAGAAACAGCGTGCTTTTAAAAGTTTAAAGGGACAATCAAAGTTTGACCGAAAATATCAGCCTTTGGCCCCAGCAGCTCGTTTTGCCTTTCTGAACTGGTTGTTTACTAGCCTACGCAATGCCTATGTGGCTGCCGCCCCTTCAGTTGGTTTTTCGTAGCGAAAGGACTTCGTCCGCTCCGTGGGCTGGTTGTTTAACAGAATATAAAAACATTGAAAAGGCCTTTAAGGTTATACGAAACGTTGATTTTTGTGTTTCCTACTGTTGAATGAAACTTCCTACATATTTGTCGGGTTAAGGAATTCCACATAGATGAAGGAAGAAACATCCTCCATGCATGCTTTATACTGCACTGTAACCAATCACGGCGTGGGCCGTGATAGACACGGGTCATTTCTTGTTAAAGTCAATGTACGAATTTGGTGCAAAATTAGTTGTGAAAAATTGTAAACTGTGGTTGTCGCTTTAAGTTGTCCGATCACGTGGGTCAGTGCGGGATTTATCCCATGTCTGGCCAGTTAGGAGTGTGACAAGTCAAGCGGGGGGGGGGGGGGGACTCTCTGGAAGTGCTGTCTTCTCTAATTTTATTTTTGAAATTAAGATACTTTCTGTCAACTGTTACTGCGTAAATTAGACGTATGAAATCCTGGCACTATCACCGGACATGCATAAACTCAGTTAAAGGCCCAGTTCTCTCACCCAAACAGTACCAATTCTCCTAACCTTCTTACTTAAGCCCCTCCCACAACTGTTTGGAATTCATGCTTATCCAGATACAATCTCAGTTTCTGGCTTCAAGGTGAGAAAAGAAAAACTCAATTTATATAATCAAAAAGCTCTCAGCACCGTTCGCGCTCTGTAGTAAAAGCTTTGGTACTCTGCATTGTTTGAATTGGCTGTCAATCAAAGAGCTGAGCCAATTGAGAATTACGGTACCCCCGTACCAAATTGTAGTTTTGGGTGAGAGGTTTGGCCCTTTAAAATGACGTGCATGCAGCCCTACTATTTCAATGGTGGGGAGGGGGAGGCTATTTTACCTTTATAAGTTTACATGCTTTACACTGTATGGAATTTTACCCATAACTTCTGCAACATGGAAAAGGTTGATACTCTCAAAGCTTGGTACTTGTCGAGAAATGCACAGAATGTATGTCTGAATTCTGGACTAAAACGGTATTAACCGAGTAGCAAGAGTACCGCATATAAATAAACTCTAAATCGTTAAGAGATTGGTGTTGTGCGACTGAATGAACAATTAAAACTGGTATTGGAAGAAAATAAACAAAGCCGCTGGGTTTCGATTTGCGTCCTGGGTTCGAACCTCTTTCGGTCCATGTAATCCGAGAGTTTTATTCAAAATCCCCATCGGGAGGAACCTCCAATTGAATGCAAGTCCGATTTCTAATTTAATACTCCTCAAGCTGGTTGGGTACGAAACGTGCAATTACAGTTAATAAGTTTTATGATTCATTAGTTAATTTAAACTTCAATGTTCACAGGATACGAGATGAATTAGGGTATATATTCAATCGATAACATTACCTTCTTAGTAGGTGTCGAATTTGTACTCCTCACTTGACGTACACACTATTAATGTGTGTGCACGAAATAACTGAAACCTGCCATTGCGGGCGGCGAGACACGATTTTTTTTTTTATCTTAGAGTGATTAGAGGATTTTTTTTTTTTTTGCGGGGGGGGGGGGGGGCGGCAAGAAACAATGCCCCTATTTGTTCTAAAGCAAAAAGAAACCGCGCACCTTCCGCAAAGAGCAGTAGATTCAGTTTGGTGTGAACGCACTTCAAAGAGTGCAGACAATATTAGTGCGAAAGCTAAGGTTTACTTTCTACCTAATATAATCCAGCTTAAACGACTAATTACACAAGGGTCTATTTATCTTTTAGAATAAAAGGCTTTGCACAGTCTGCGTGGGGTAGGGGGTGGACACTAATGGAATCTCAATAAATACTGTACTAGCCAAATCACACACATACGCACTCACCTACACACACTTTTGCATGCTATAAATGAGCAATACCTAAACGACCTGAATATTTTCAAACGTATAAACAGTGCTATAATGGACATACATAAGTGATGTTTTATACAGCAAGAAACCTTTTAATGATTTAGCATTTATGGCTGCAAACTGTATGCATTCAAATATTCTAATTAAAGTGATAATAGCTTTCTTAACTGACGTTGCGCTAGTAACAGATCTAAGCCAATGAAAGATGTCGTAAATTTCTCGACATTTAATGTACTGGTCTTCGCTAATTTGGAGATTTAAAAAACATTTATTGAACAGCGTTGGAACGGCATGATTTTGTCCTGGTCCTAAACAGCTGAATATTTCATTATATTTTACTAGACTAAAGTGCTGGTTAACTTTACCGTTCCGAGATAGCCTACGTGTCTTGCAGGAGGCATTCCTCTCTGAATTAATGATGCGAATGTGAAAGGACACAGGCATTGGTAAGGAAAGAAATTTACTATTCGTTGCGATGAGCTGAACCAAAAGACTCCACGAGCTCCATGGGCTAGAGCTCGCGTAAGAGCAGGGAGTTGTAAGAGCAGGTAGTTATTAAAGGGAAATATTGCGTTTGTTGCACAAGAAAATTTCATCCTTTTTAAACTTATATTTATTGACACAGAGAAATAAATGATTAAAAATAGCGTCGCATGGTGGTCTTCTTTTCAAGGAATAAGTTTACCTCAGGCTGAAATTCAGTTAGTTGTTTCTCAAGATTAATTCGTTCACCCAGCTTCCATACACTCTTAAAAATGTTGGGTAAAATATTACCCAACAAGTGCCCAACGTTGGTGCTATAGTTCACCGCACCAACATTGGGCAAAAAATACCCACTATTGCTGGGCACTATTTACAACCAACAGTTGGGTATATTGTTTGACCAACAAAAAGGTACTTTCTTACCCAACAGCAAGTGTATTTATTACCCAACGAATTTTGTTACAGGGCTGTTTGCTGGGCACTATTTCCAACCAACAGTTGGGGTAATGTTTAACCAACAAAAAGGTACTTTTTTACCCAACAGCAGGTATATTTATTACCCAACGAATTTTGTTTCACGGCTGTTGGGCAGGGATTTTGGTTGAGCATATGAATGTCTCTACAGTCATTTTGTACAGGCAAAACTCAGCAGTCATTGAATCTTCCATAACTTAATGAAGCATTTGAGACTGAAGCATTTAACACATTTTTTCAAATAAAAACAAATGTAAAGTCTTTGTGATACAGTTATTTTTTTATTTCATCCATCTGTTGATCACAAATAAAAATTCCAAAGTATGGCCATTGTTAGTAACCAAAACACAAAAGTGTGTATCTTGCCTTAAGATGAAATTAATGATACAACTTGTTGTAGGCATATATATTAACATGACCTCTAGTTTGCAGTATTGCTGGGCATGCAAATTTAGACTTTAATCTTTCAAATCTCCACAACATTGAAAGAAGCAAAAAGTACTAAATTTTCAAAAAGCTGACCTCTCAAAATTTCATAAGATCAATCAAAGGAAAATGTGCGTCTTTCATGGTACTTGGATTGATAACTTGTAACCTTTAAGCACCCCAAAAAAGATGAACATGAAAAGTGAAGTAACATCAAAATTTATAAAGAGAGAAAAAATATCATGTTTGAAAGATAATTTAAAGAACTTACTTTCAAAGTAATCAACTTGATTTCTTTGTATTGTTTTAATATTGAAAAATCAGTGAACAACACACTTGTAATCAATTGACTGAGACTGGAAGATTGTCCAGTTGAGGTAGGCCTATCATGGTATTTCCATTCAGTGTCGATGTGTAGTTCTTGAAATATCAGCAAATAATAAAGTTGCTACATTTGTGATTTTATATGAAGGGAGCCTATAACAAGGATGTGTCAGGCCATCTCTTCACACAAGGCAATGTTTGGTTTCTTTTTTTTTTTGGGGGGGGGGGGTTTAGGGGGTCTTTTGTGCACATAAAATCTGGCAACATACAATCACTATTATTGGCTGAAAAATAAAAGAGAACCAAAAATTTATTACGTTATGTCACATGATGAGCTTGTCTCAGTTACACTTGAGTTGAAATGTAAAGCTTCATTAGCTTATATCCCCAAAACCACACAGGAGTTCCAAGGAAAATTTCACCCAGAACGTAAGATGGGTACAGTACTCTCTTATATGTCACTGGTCTGCTCAAGCATAAATCCATTTTTAAAATGTAAACCCAATGTCCATATCTTGTTAACTTTCCAAACATTACAGGTAAATAATGGGAGAAAATTTGAATGCTTTTCATGGGCGTCCGCAGAACAAAATCCAGGGGGGGGGGGCAAAAATTTCCAGGGGTCTTCTTGGTTTTTCCTTTAATTTTTATACGTTTTTCAAAAATTTGATTTTCCAGGGGGGCAAGGGGCAAGTGCGCCCCCTGACCATGCTCTGGATGCCCATGATGCTTTTAGGGAAACATGAACTTAAAATAACACCTCTTTTAATTAATTGACCTCGGTAATTTAAATGTTGTTTGAGAAATGAATAACGTAGCACTGACATACATCTAAGAACTTGGTAAGTGCACAACTTATTAACATATATCAACTTTTGAAAAACTTTTTAACATTAAGAACACCACTTTACAGCAAAACTTTACAGCAACGACTTAAGGTAACATATATTCTCAGTCTTCATGTTTTGCAATATGTTGCCGCAAAAGCCCTGAAAGAGCTGAGTGTAGCACTTTGGATCCGTCCCAACTCATAAACTTCACTCTGAAGGAATTCCCATGCTCCCTTGGCTTTAAGCTGGTAAAGAACATCGAAAACATAGTGGGATTTGAAGCAGAGGTCAACAGCATCTGACAAAGACTTCTGTACCAAAGGCCTCCTTTCAATAATGACAAACACTTGCTGTGGGGAAAGTTTCTGTGATCCCAATGTCAAAATGAAGGGTTGAGGACGATCTTCTTCAGAGATTTTCTTGCAATAGTCCTTTACATGGATAACATCCTGTATAGTAATTAAAACGATTATCAGGATTAAAATGTAATTTTTAAGCCAATTATGCATTTCAAAATAGTTCCATACCCCCCCCCCCTCACTGATCTTTGCCATTACCACTGCCATTCTCATTGAAAGGAAAAAATTATCGAAAACTGTGCATACACAAGTACAGTATACATCAGTGGCATACAGATTTCTAGTTGCTTCACAAATATTTGCACTTAAAATAGTACACTCAAAGGGTAAACAAGGAGAAGACTGCACTGAATGGCCACTAGTTCTTTTCTGAGGTTTTGCAATTATTTTGGAGAGGTAAAATACATACTGGATGCAAAAAGCTTGTGGTATTAATGACTAGCACATAAATGTGCAATCCGAAATAAATCTTAGATGTCATGCTTCTTTCAGTTAATAGTTGACCGTGATCAAAATGTGCTGGAAAGATGTGCAGGACATTGGGAATTTTCCACTTAAGCATTTACTGATTTAAGCTTACCTTTGGAATCAAACAAAACTATTTGTACACGTTTCAACTGCTAGAATTAATGCAACATTATGTATCGATGAAACCTATTTCCATTCCCAACATCAAAAGAGTGTTGAAAAAGTTTTATGAGTTTGAACTTAGAGATATCAGATGACCTTTGACCCCCATCAAAGTAATGGGGTACATCCTAAAGCATCCGCGTACTAAGTATAAGGTCATGTAGACACTTTGAATTTCAAAACAAAACAAAGCATTTAATGTGAGTTGTACAACAAGAATATCACAAATTATTGTGCAATTGACTATTTGAATTTAAGTGAATAAATTTGATGGCCCAAGGAATTCCTAAATTAGTATGATGGGGTATGTTATGAAGAGGTGGGCTGCATTTCCTTCCAACAGTAATTTTCTTTAAAAATGACATCAATTGATTTTACAGAGGTCAAACTTACTGGCATGGAATCAATGAAAGACTTCACAGAGTCTAGTAGTGTGCATGAGGCTTTTCGTCCACCACATCCCTTAAATAAAATGGGTAGAAGGAAAAATGCCAGGTTCTGTTTTTCCTCTGTATAAAAAAGAAAGTTAAAATAACATGTTGTGGCAAGTATTGATATTGATTTTTATACGTCATACAAGAGTTATTTCAAAACAAACAAAAAGTTCTCTTTTTTCCTTACAAAAAATCTAATAGGAGTATTCTGTTGATACTTTCATTTAATTTCAAAAATAAAACCCTAAGGGCAGAACTCTTTTCAGCCAAAAATCCAATCAAAGCATGCAGGATACATGTAATGGCTCACACAAATTACCAAAGCATTTTGTCATGTTACTAGTACCTATTGCTTTAACTTGTCCTGTAAAATAAAAGGATAGAATTTGCTTACACTGTATATCATTGATCAAAAGTTTTAACTTTTTATTAAAAAAGCTTCAAGTTAATTTACACAAACATAAATCATGGTACTAATGTGAAGCCATATCACACAACACATGTCTGCTTTGAATTCTAATTGATATATTTAGCTTCCATTGCTATTAACCTTAAAATTAAAAATAAACAAAGTTTGATATCAATTTAGATAATTCTTCTGGGGTTTGCACTTTTCCAACACCACTATGTGCACCATAATTGTTTTCAAAGCAAATTTGGTTTTATATGCAGTGATGAATATTACCTCACATTCAGTCTTTTAAACTTATGTAGTCTGCGTATATGGAACGAAATGCAGTCTAAGATTAGAAGTATTTATTATATATGTTCCCATTTGATTTCTTTCAAAATTCTGACTTGCAGCCCTTAGGTCTGGAGCTTGGTTCCTGGCCGGGTCATACCAAAGATATAAAAAATGGGATCTACTGCCGTTGTGCTTGGTGCATAGCGTAAGCAATGAACTAGTGACAACAAGCCAGTCAACCACAACTGGAAAAAGGCTGTGGCCAGCAAGACTTAAACTATTTGGATATAGAAACTGAGCCATAAAACCTCATCTAACTAACTAACTAAATAAATAACTAAGTAATTCCTTTCAGAAATCAAAAATTTAAGAGTTACACAATGTATCAGCTATTGCAAGCACTAACCCTGTGTAAGTACTGTTATGTCAATGTTGGGGAATATATTCTTCCAGCTGGAGCACATTTTGGATGCAAAAAACAAAATCTGTTCTGTCATCTTCTCCCACTTTTCAGAAAGCTTAGATGCAGCACGTGGAAGCAGAATCTCAAAATCTTGTTCAATCTGTAAACAGGAAAATCATTGTACAATAACAATTACAAGACTTCAAATATTGAATAAGAAATGCCATTATGCATCATACAATTTTAATAATTAAATAATTAGTTTTAATCAGAACATGACTATATCCTTTTAATAATTAAAGTTTAAAAGTTGAAACCGGTGCTGTGGCCGAGTGGATAAAGGCGATGGCATTTGAAGCAATGAAGCATAGCAACCGGTAGGTCAGGAGTTCTAGTCCTGGCCGAGTCCAAGTAAGTACAAGAGCAATGTACGGTTTTCCCATCTGAGCAGGCCTTTCAAAAAAAAAAAAAAAACCAAATTTGATCTAAATTGTTGAGTTGGTACCACCCAACATGAACACCTTAAAGGGCAAGAGTAGTCCCCCCAAATATATTTTGAAACAACAGCTAATTTTCACTAATTTCTTCTTGTTACTCTTCTAAGTACCTTTCATGGTTCTCAAAAATTTGAAGTTGAAAGTCCAGGGTTAACTGATTAGTTACTCCTCACAACTTTTAGAATTCATGTGAGAAAACTTTATTGTCACACGATTCCCAAGAGCCATTCGAGAAACAGGATAGACAAGTACACTAATTCAAATTGGCATAACTGATTTCCCTTTAATTGAACTACACATTGTGCCATTGAAATAAGGAAAAGATTCTATGAACAAATGGAACCATTTTGGCAATATGCATACCAGTTGTAAGTGGTATTTAATAATAATTTCACATGATGTCTTTGTCTTGGCAAAATAAAAACAATTACTGACCATCCCAAATATCCCCAGACTAATAATTAAAACATCATACAATGAACAAGGGGTTAAGTTGAGCAAGAGATTCCATTGTGTGAAAAAGGACCCAATAACAGAGTCTGGGATTTACCATTTTTGAATGTAAACATTTACCATGTCTCAATCCCCCCCCCCCACCCCCCCAAAAAGAAAGGAATCCAAAGTATTCTGTCTGCAATTTAAGAAATGTAGTGATTCAACAATGATTACTCAGGATGTTTGCACCATTCTTTGCCCCAACAATACATGGCTAGTTGAAAAGGTACGAACCATTTGTGGATTAAGTATCCTTGGATACTCCTGCAAGATTTCTTGTATGCTCTTTGTACCATGCTTTATGAAGGCAGCTCTCTCAAGAGCTGTGTCTTTCATGTAGTCTCTTATGGTTTCATGTGGTTCTTTGTTGTCTTTTAGCCACTGAGTCTTCTTCTTTAATTCAATATCTTCATTCTCAACAGAAGAAGCTGTCAAGTAAAAAGAATAAGTCAAGAAAGCAGTTACAGTGGTACAATTCCACATAACAACAGATCTTTAAGAATGGGGCAGATTCTTTTAATATCTTTGGAAGAAAATTAGAATTTAACTGAATGACATTTACTTATAGCACAACACAACCAATTCAGCATAGCCCTTATGCCAGTTTATGCAGTTCTCTATTAATATGGTGACTGTTTTACACTCTATTACTACTTTATGAAAACAAAATTTTTGTTTCACCCTCAACAGTAATATTCTTAAGCATCACCGATGGGACCTGTAGTGATAATTCACATGCCAAAAAAGACGCTAGTGATGTTTTAAAATTAGTGTGGGATGACTGCTTCCTGAACTTGGCCAGGCTGCAGGGCTGAAAATTAATCCAGGCCTGAATTTGCATTTTTCCACCTTGCAAAGAAAAGCTTGTTAAGAGAAAAGCTCACATTTACCTGCACTATCACTTTCATGTTCCCTTTTTTGTCCTCTTCTACTTTTGATGACACCAGATTCGATGCAGTGCTCTTATTCTTCTTCCTCACATAGCGTAAATGATCTTCTAACCATCCGAATGCTGGTCTCTTGTGGGAGCATCTAGTGTAAAATGCCTCCTAAAAGAATGGGGAAATATGTATCAAAGGTCTAATAACTGCAGAACAAAGGTGCTTATTCTGAGGAAAAGTTTCATTTTTCAAACTGTGGTTTTGGCCGAAGTGCTCCTTTTAATAACAGTCATCCCAGTAACACCTTTAGGCCGGGAACAAACAATAAGCACTCACCCAAAATGGTTTTGCAAATCAGGTCAGTCTTTTTGAAATGTAGACCATTTTTCAATGCAAGCTGCAAACTTTTTAACATACAAAGGCTATTACAAAAAAGATAAAAGGACAAAAGAACAGTAATCCTTCCAATGAATTAGCCTTGCCTTGGGCTAATGTTAGACAGGCCTACTGAAATTTATGCAGCAACCAAAATTTTTTGTCAATTATGAGTTGTGATATTATTATTATCTTGGATGGCCTAAGTTACATGAGGCTCGGCTATCACAAACTTTACACCAGGCTAATTTTTTCTTTTAAATTAACTTAGCCTAGGCTAGGCCCTAGTAAATTGCTTAGTCTTAGAAGTTAAAGGCCCCAAGCACTAGGCTAGCTTGATCACAGTCTGCTGAGCACCATGCAATATTTGGCTAGGCATAGCTTTGGGCTAACTATGTTAGTTTTAACTAGCCTAGGTTTGACCTTGACCGTTAAATGATATTGCATGCTAACCCTAATGTTGGGCCTAGGCCTACCGTTATTTCTATATTACGGCCCCGTACCGTGAAGCCTGTTGCCAATACTGTAGCTAACTACAGTATGTGTACCAATAGCATGAAACCAATAAAAGTGTATTCCCTGATATCCTAGTAACATTGACGAACTTATTTCAGTACGGCATGAAAGATTTTTCCATTGGACTGAATATGGAAAAGAATTGATGCAAAATGTGGAAAGTTCCCAAAACTATGATCCAAATATGCGCTTCACGCTATTGGTACATATACTGTAGGGCTAACGTTAGGCCTGAGTGAGGCCTAGGCCTGGCTTTGCTTCTGACCTAGCCTAGGCTAGGCTAACTGCCCGACTGTAAAAGTGTAAGTCTTGGATGTGGGGCACAACATCGTTCATGGGCTAGGCCTAGCGCTAGGCCCTACCAAGTCCTTCACATTAACACTTAGCCTAGCTTAGGCTAGGCCTGGTAACTTAGGCTATCAAGCAATCGTGTAAAACTTTGACGTATATTTTTGTACTGAATACTGTTTTTATTTGCATAAATTCATGGCACGATCGATAATGCTAAGATGCTACTATGTGATTACGTTGTGATCACCTTTAAAATGGTCGATTAAATTGTCCAGTTTCCAAGATATCAGCCTTACACAAACCCCTTCATCAGCCATCTTTACGTCGTCGATCCAAAATACAGCGGTGTACGGCCGGCCGGCCGGGTACGCGTACGTACGTATATGCAAATGCGGTATTCATTACGTACCAACAGCGACACGTACGTGGTACGACATATACGTTCGTGCGGATGATTCGCTCTAGCTCTGTATATCGGTACATATGATACGTATGCGCGACATTTACCCAACAAAGCGGAGTAATTTTGAAATCTTGACTGAAGACATGTTTGTATGTGCCCAACCGCGTGGAGAAAACTGCTCAACTTTACCACTTTTCGCATTGCCCAACTCATTTTACCCAACATTTCTAAGAGTGTAGCTCTTCTTGTTTAAGGAGGAGATGACGCTATTGCTGGGATAAATGGTTTATAATGAATGGTTTGATGATGTCTTGAGCTATTTTCTTTGAATGATGGAACATTTTGAACGTAGTATTTCCCTTTAAACTTCCTGGTAAGACTGGCAGAGTTACACACTACAATATATATGTAACGTTGGATTGTAGTCCGAATTTTGAGAATATTACCGTAGTAAAATCGTCTCTGTTCTTGATCGAAAGATCGAAAAAAAAACCAAAAAATTGTCAATCGGTGTAAACATATGGTTTGTATTAGAGGATTACGAAAATGAAATATTAACGAGTTACTTCGTGACGTCTCATCGACAGACAGTGGTTATCTTACACGATTACAAAAAACGGATTGGTTTTCTAACAAATGTGTCGTTTGAGCGGTACAGGTTACATTATAATAATAACCGAAAATAGTCCATCTTCAGGCATGTTGACCCCTTATCGATAAAGCGAAACCATCCCAGAACAAAGTATGAATGAAAACAATTGGTCCCATTTAAAAAAAAAAATCGATCGTAATTCGGATAGGAAATTGCCGTGGGATTAGAGGAATGAACTGTTTGAATAGTTGCATCGTAAGCCGATACTTCAAATGGAGAGGGCAGGAGCCTAATACCTCGGGGAGGGGGTGGGGTGAATTCTCCCTGTTGAGGACTAATACATCAGAAATCATAGGCGTACGAGGCGGGGTGCAGGGCGCACTTGTCCCCTAATCGGGCAAAAACAGTTGATGTATTCGGGCAAAACATTGGCAAAACATGATAAACGGTGACATTATTCTGCCAAAAAATGCTCCTTCCCCCTCACAGAAAATTTGCAATTACGTCACTGAACCGCCATGCTGCCAGGGAGGACAATCATGCCAAATATATGTCCTGTGAGCGCACTCCACTGCACTGATGTACAAGATGTATGCCATGCGCATTCAACGAGCAGTCATATCGACTGTGGTTGACTACGCAGTAGCATGTTCTCCAACATGGCCACTAGGGAGTATTATGAATATGAAAAGCCTCTGTATATGCATTGAGGCCAATAAGTCCTGCAGATTTTTACAATTTATGTAATATTTCATTTACGTCTGCATGATTGGAGTGTTGGTGGTCACATGCCGTGTGTTATTCGGCAATTACTCACAGTGTGGATTTTAACCCGCTGCAGTGACGTCAGCCTTTATAAAGTTAATTACAGTCAAATTTTAAACAAAATTGTAGTTACGGCTAGGTATTTTATGAAACATTGAATAGATCTTTCAATTCTCCGAACACATAAAATTATTTATAGGCTACTTTTTCACTCATATACGTTAATTATTCGAGAGAGACCCCTTACAGGGTCATCAGTGAAAGTAAATTGTACCTCCATCTTAAAGAGTAAGTTTCATCATACCCCATCCCTCACTGCCCCCTCCCCAAAGAAAGCTACCCCATTACACACCCTTCATTCACCTTCAACAGTTCTCCTTGCTATGGTCATGTTTGAAGAAATTAAACTGTTCATTTTTAGAGTAAGTTCAAGTTCAAGTTCATGCCTAACATAATTCACAGTGTCAATTGCAGTTTGCCTTTTCAAAATCGGCGAATAGAAATTGAAATTTGCCTTCATCGTCCCAGGGGACCGAAAACCAGTAAACATTTTCCTTTACAAATGTCATAATGTTTGTAATTCACGGTTTAGTTTTTACAATATTTATACTAAGATTCTGACTTGAACTATCATTTCATTCCGTTTTAATTTCATGCCTGGAAACATTTTGCCACGGAAGACTGAAAGCGACACGTCACAGTTCTTTTGCCTCACCCGTTGTTACTCAATGTCTTATTTAATTCTTACGCACGGTCAACAACTAAGACCTTTCTTTTAACGTACACAGAAACTACGATACTTCTTTTCAAATGTCCTTATAGATCTTATGCATACGATGTCACAGAGCAGAAAGTATACACTCCTTTGGGGGCAAAACAAACCAACACAGACAAATGCAGACAGCTGATTTATCAACCAGTCGAATACCCACATAGTCTGCTACACGTGCAGGGCGAATTCGTATGCGTGTGGCCACGTGTTCCATTGTTCTGCCTAAAAGATGACGTCAGTGGCGTCAGTGCATAAGGTCTATTCAAGCCCGTGGTCAAGGAGAGGGCAATTTTGGTTGAAATCCCTATCTACCAAAGCTTTATAAAAGTGATAACAAAGAGAGAGGGAAAGAGTCACTTAAAAATATTGCACCATATCGCATCTATGGACCAGTTTGAAAAGCCCATGCATATTTCCTTCAAGAGGGGGGTGGACACCCATTTGCCTTAGACTCACCATGTCACTCTTTCATGACAAAAATCGTGGCTACGCACTTATTCTCATCATTCTTGAGGTTACGGAAAGTTAAAAATGATTATAAAAGTAGTGTACTCTAGAGAGGGTTTAGCGACACATCTAAATGGCAGAAAACAAACTCAAGTTAAATGAAGATAAGACTGAAGTCTTGAACATTACATCTCCCTATTACAAATGTACTAATTTGGTTCATTCTATTAATGTTGGTGACACTAATGTCCCAACTTCTTCTTTTGCACGCAATACTGGCGTTGTTTTTGATGCTTGCCTCTCTATGGAACGCCATATTAATACAGTGTGTAAATTGTCGTATTTTCGTTTAAGGAATATTAGGACTATCCGCAGTGTACTTACTCGAGCCGAAACTGAAAAACTTGTGCATGCCTTCGTCACTTCTAGATTAGACTTACATAATTCTTTATTTTACGGTATTTCTCAGCCTTTGTTAGCCCTCCTCCAACGTGTACAAAATATGGCGGCCAGGTTAATTACTGGTGTCCCTAAATGCAATCATGTAACCCCTCTATTAAATGATCTGCACTCGGCTACCTATTTCCCATCGAATTAAATATAAGATCCTATTGGTTGTTTTTAAGGCTCTAAATGGCCTCGCCCCGGATTACATTAATGACTTGATTGTTCCCTACAAACCCACCCGTACCCTTCGTTCATCATGTAATAACCTGCTTCGTGTTCCCATTACTAAAACTAAAGCTGGTGACCGTGCCTCATGTGGAACAGTCTCCCAGCTGATTTAAGGTGCTCACCCAGTTTACTTTGTTTTAAGACTAAGCTAAAGTCATACTTATTAAATGAGGTGTTCTCTGTGTAAAGCGCCTCCGAACATATCTTATGATGGCGGCGCTTTATTACGTCATTTATCATTATTATACTACATTAAACATCCCAAACTACTATTACAACTACTATTACGATATACGCAAATATTGTTCAATGTTTATGAATTGATCAGAGTTCAAATTGTAGTGCCTGTAAGAAGTAGTGTTGTTTAATTACAACAGAGGCACTACTCGGTCTAATTTGAACAGTTGAAAGCTGCTTCGAAGGTAAAGCAGCATGGGTAGTCTTTACTGGTCTGCATGTACCCAGCTTGACAATAACTGAGGGTAGAGTATTTTTTTTTTTTGGGGGGGGGGGGGGGGTAAGTCATTGAAGACAGAAAGCTAAAAAAGTGGGATTGCAATAAATAGTTGGATGACTTGCAGTGTGATGCCCTTCCCTGTATATAGATTTTAATTTGAGGGGAAAGTTTCCTAGGGAGCTAGAAACTCTCTGGCTTCCAGAAACTTGTCTCTAAGTTATATTGATTCCACACTCTGTTCCTTTAAAGTTCCCTCATCTTCGGATGGGTACCGGATAGGGGAACTGACCAAAATGTTACCCGGCAAGGGTCCCTCTTTCAGTGAAATTAACCGGATCAAATAGGGGATACGCTATACATCCGTCATCATTTATACGCCAAATACGCTCGCCACGCAAATAGGCAAAAGGCAAAAAAAAAAGACACTCTTCCTATATCTACTTCCTTATATCCATTTTTGTCACAATGAACCGCTTTTGTCACAAATTTGTCACAGCTTACCACTTTTGTCATAACTAGCTCACACTTTCGTCACAACTGCCATGTGTCACAATATCGTGACAAAAGTGGTTGATTTTGGCAAAAGTGGTTGCAACACCCGATTAATGACGAGACCTATGTCTACAAAAAGTAGGCTGGATAAAGTCAGTTCAGAGTTAGAGTTAATGATATCATAAAAATATGAAGTGGAAGTTGGTTTAGTTAAGTGGTGTTTGACGCACCGGTTTCTATCCATTTGGTTTAAATTTTCCAGTTGTGACTGGCTTAGGGTTAGTTTTCTTGGCTTGTTTTCTTTATTCCATTGCTAATGCTGAGCACCAAGTACAATGGCACTAGGTCCGATTTTTTAGGTCTTTAGTATGACCTGGCCAGGAATTGAACTCCAGACCTCATATACTGCAATTCGAATGCTCTAACCACTTAAGCACACAGTGGAAGGACGAAAGGATAGAAACACGAACATAACAGTGTACAAAGTTTTTTCGAATCTCATTACATAAAATGTGCTTTAACAGGCGCGTAGCCAGGATTGTGTCATGGGGGGGTTGGTTTCATGGGGTGGGTCACGACATGAGGGAAAAGTCTAAGGATAGAGAGAGAGAGAAAACACCGCTATTTTTGCTGTTTTGCATCGTAAGGTTGGGTTATGGGGAGTTCTAACCCCCCGTGGCTACGCCACTGTGCTTTGGTAAACATGATACTTCACAGATATCAACCTCATATAATGATGGAACAAAAAAACTTTTAAAAAAATGGAGTAAATCGGTTCAGTTTTCAATGAGTTTTGAAGGTTTTAGCGAGAAGTGTAACAATAACTCATCTATGGGCGATTTCTCGGCGATACCAGACTTTCTCCTGAGCATTCGCGCTTGTAACTAACTGTACACGGACACAAATCGGTAGAATTGAAATTTAAGTTTTATCCAGGTTGTTAACCAGATGCAACGGGAGGACGTGACGTCATAATGTAAACATTTTCCAAGCTTTACTGCAATTAAAGTCACGTGCCTCACTGCGATTGCACTTCAATTTTCTCTGTTGCTTATATTTTTTAAAAGAAAATAATCTTTTCAGCCTAAGTTAATCTGGAAGATTTTGACACATTGTGGTGGATTGACAGCACACATGCATTTTTCGACCCCAACAGAAATGTTGAAAATCAATGGATTGTGTAATTTTCGGGGCACCAGTTCAAGGTATCCTGGTTTTCCGTAGCTGGTTATCTGTATTATTTATTTGGCTTCACTGTTGCCCCTAAGCATAAAATAGCTATACTATGTAGGAAAGGCACCCCTTGCATTTATCGGTGCTCTTCAAAATCTTGTAAATCAATCGACTCCTCAAATGTTTGGGCGCTTGTGGAATATGTGGATTTTCTATAAAGACATATGCCTTTGGGTACTTGTCACCCAAACTACATTTTTGTCAGTGGGAACATAATTCCCAATTAGCACTTCTCTTTGATTGATAGCCTATCTTATTCAATAATACCACGCATCTAACGTTTCACTGCACACTCCAAATATAGTTGGGTTAACTTTATGCTAAGGTCTGGTCCCCGTATGCCATCTTCGAAACTGTCCTTACCAAATGTGACATTATGAAAAAACACTCTATAAAGCAATTTCATGTGACGTCACGTGATGTTACGCAATTGAATTTGCCCGGCACTGAAGGGCAAAACACGCACACGGTAAGCGTATTTACAGCAGACGGACACGGTATTCCCAATAGAAACTACTGTAACATATACTGAGCATGTTGCAAGTACTCTTTCTACGCTTGTTGATAAAATAGACTCTTTCCCGTCATATGACGTCAGTTGAAATTGCCTTCTAGAGTACTTTCATAAGGTGCGTTCGATTCAGCGGCTCGAACCGGTTCAACTGGCACAATCAGTTTCTTGACTGGACGACATGTACGTAAAGTACGTCACACGGCTCAACTAGACCACCTCAGAGGGCTGGTCATTTTGGCTGGCTAAAGTTGTGACGTATTGATGACGTTAAAATTATCTTTCCGAAATATCGATCGTTAGCTGAGCCAACTGAGCTGGCTCAGGTCGCTGAATCGAACACACCCGTAAGAATAGAGAGCATTCACCTCCGTCACGAGCCCCGCCCTTTTTGACGGGCAAGTTCTTTAGTATAGCTAGCTGAGAAGCAGCTAACGACCCACATGAGATGGGTGTTGTGCACCGAAACGTGCTTTTACAGAGTGAGTGAGTTTATGCTCTCTTGGGTCTTAGTACTGCTCCCAATTAGTTAAGAAGTAGACTGTGTATACGGCCTACTTCTAGGGTTAGGGACATAGTTATAACTATGAGAAGAACTTCTTTGAATATTATGAACCGGAGCTGGAAACACAGGAGATATTTTAGGAATATGCTGCATTTAGCTAACTATTGTCGGTCTTCACCTCGACCGCTATTTTGCCAAATTTGGAGTCTCGACGGTTTATTCACCAATAATAGTTGGCAAAATGCAGTTTATTCCTATTCTACAACCCAAAATTGTTGAAAATCTGGAGTAAAATAGAAAATAGGACATTTCTTTACCAAAAGCGTCGATGTCAGTTGGGCACTCAGTGATTCCAGTCAATATGAGATCGGGATTCGTGCAAAATGGTCGTCGTACCCACCCAGACAAATACGACATCGTCTTTGAGTTACCTTTTCATTACCTGCATTAGGCGTAACGATCCCTGGCGACTATTTTTGATTATGAACTTATTAAAACCATTAAATTGTTCTTCCGATGAGACTCAAACAATATATAGCCTATCTATTTGACACGATTTTATCTTTTTCTACAAGAATAAAAAATTCACACTGAAAAATGTGATATTTAAAGGTGTGAATCTTTCTCCATGGCAACAGTCCATTGAAAAATGGAAACTTCGTCATTTGCCAATCAATTGTGAAACTGCAATATAAAAAGGTATTCTTCACTCAAAAGTTTATGATTCAACAAAATTGTTTTTTTGTAATTTATTGTGCTAGTATCAAATCAACAAGTTGCAATTTAGTTCACTACTTCAAATAATGGGGTAACGCTGATTCATGATGTATCCATGGCGAAAGAATTACTCGTTGATCAAGGTAAGTGAATGGTTAATTAGCAATAGAGGAGTAATGGTGGAGACTTTTGGGTTCATTTAATTGATTTCATAATCATCAATGTCACCAAACTTCTAAGTTTTTTTCCCGAAATCATTGTCTGAAATATAGTTTATGTTGTAAATATCACTTAAATAGAAAATAGTTTGTAAACTAGTTTATAAAACACATTTTCTTCTGTTTAAAGTATCAGGCATAACGCCAGGTCCATCATCACACATAATTTTGAAGGGATCGGAGAGCTTCCAGGGGTAGGCCTATAACATATTTTTCAGGGGACTATAAATATGAAGCAGTACTGAAGCAAACATAAGTTTTATGAGGAAAATAATATATGGGAGCTCCCACTGCGAGGTTCCTAGAGTGCATGTCAGCATGAACAGGTTTTATAATTTCGAGTGCAGGAAAGTTGGCTTCAACAATAGGGAATCAACACTCTACCAAACTTTTTTTCAAAAACACCAGTTTCAAAATCATTTTATAGTTATCAACCAAACTTTACATTATCCACCCTTCTGATAAATTGATTTAAAAAAATCCTGGTAAATTTTCACCACATTCGGGGGCATTATCGAATTCACACATTTCTGGTTAATTTTACCAGGAATTCTTATTCAAAATGAAGAAAGAAAAACAGTTAAAACTTGAATAGTAAACGGGTATGTAGTTAAATTCGCCATTTTTTGATTAATTTGGATAAGGAGTTATGGTATATTTTACCAGGACTGTGTGGGTGGCATACTGACCCGCCTTTATTTGGTGAAAGTTCACCATAAGGTTTTTAGAATCAAGTTACCAGAAGGGTGCATAATGTAAAGTTTGGTGAATGACCATAAGATGATTTTGAAACTGGTCAGGTGTTTTTTGAAGAATATCTGAACGTTTTTGTTGTGTTACTGCGGAAATTTTGGGTTGTTATTGCACTTTTTAAGTTTAGGCTGTATCACAATCCATTAAGACTACATTTGGAAACTTTCCAAGGGTCAACCTTGCCTCATAGAAAAAGCCAGTATCCCCTCGTCCTCGAGCATCATGGGCTCAGTACTTATTTTTAGCAGTGGCTTTCTACTTGATTTAATTTGGAGGTCCAGACCCATCTTAGAAGTCTTGCGAACCACTATCGAGGAGTGTAAAATATTTGTGTATGAAATATACCGCTACCTTTAGAATTAAAATACACCGCCATCATAAAACACCATAAACCTCCCCCATCAAGTAGTAAAAACCGAATCTAATCGAGGCTTTTGCGGTCTAAGGCCTTGAAATCAGAAGTTAAGGAGTGGTATAAAATGCCCAACTATAGGCATTTGCGCTCACAAAGTCTTGCTTAAGTCTTGTTTAAGAAGCCTGAAAGGAGTGAATTAGTCTCTTGAGCACTTTGCTCTCATGTAAGCACACTCCAATCGCTAAAATTCTTCTTCTCTTACACTTAAAGCATTAACTGGTTGAAAGTTGTGAGGTGTGAGGTTTTTATTGGAGGCTGTCACATAACACCCACTTTTATAACAACTGAACTCTGTTTCTTTAAGTCTCCTCTAGTAGAGGATAGCAACGGGCGTAAAAATCCCCTAATGGACTCACTCCTGTTCTATGAAGGAGGTATAGGCCCTCGAAAGGACACAATGTTAACTGAGTCACCAACTTCTCAACCTAAAGATCTCCATGTAAACGGTCTACCATGCGTACCGAAAGAATTCTGTTACAGGCATCTGTTACTTGGAGTAACCCGGTAACAGTCCCCTCAATAAAGTGCAACGAGAGAGTAAATTCAAATGATATGTCATATCTGACTAATGGTAACTTTGCAACTGCGACTTTGCATTTTAAATGTCAAACTTAAAAGAAAGAATGACTGCTTTCTTTCATAGTTTAGACTCCACTCTAAATTTTGCACTTGTCCCTGTGTGGTTCCTTTTACTTAAGTTGCAAAAGACCTGTTTTAATAAACTCAGAACTTTGTTTTAAAACACTGATGCAAACTTTTAACCTTGATCTAAATCTCCCGATGAATCAGCAAAATGCGTTTGTAATCTCTTATGACGTCACTAACGGTGGCCGCAGTCATTAACCTAAACCTAGGTGAAACACGTCTGGGTTTATGTGACAAACGCAAAACGATTTAAGATTAACTGATATTGTTTCCAATTATACATGCACGCATCCGTTTTTTTTTAAACGATTTTTTATTTGGGGCGAATGAAGCACACAAATTTTGACCTGCAATCTCTTCATCTACGAGCTATTTACCCATTTATCCATGTATAACGAATGCATGTAATTAACCAGACACGGGTGCGGGGGTACAAAAGCGCCCATATGTCGTTATGCGTGCTTAAATGTGCCTAAAAATTTGTCCAAAAAACACTTTAATTTTTCTTAAGAGAAGGGAAAAGAACATGCCCTGCCCTTAGACTTCTGAAAGTTGCTCCAATATGAGAAATAACGTAACTAAATGAAAATTTTGTTGTACACCGGTGGGGGGTGGGGGTGGGTTATTGGCTCCTTGTCCTTCTTCAGCTGAAGGCAGGTAGCCAGACAAGACACTGGAGGAAGAAAAGACCTTTTAGAGGACGACAAATGGGGGTAAACAAATGCATTACGGTAATGGTTAAATTTTTTCATCTAGGGAGAAAAATTTACACATAAATGCACAAAGGGTAACCTCTATTGATGCATTCGTGGATGAAAAGCTCTTGCCGAAAGGAACGAATATTTTGTCCGAAGTGGAGATCTGTAGTCCTCATCCTGCCTGCTCTTCCTACACGTTTTGGCATATCTATTTATGTTTTGATATAAATATCGTTTAATGTTTATAAAACGAATTCAAACACCTCCACATTTTGTTTCTCTTTGAAGTTTTAAAATATATTTTCTACAGGAAATGATATTTTTCAAGGAAGGACTTCGATGTTGCAATTATTGTTTCTTAAAGCTTAATATTCAACAAGTGCCTCATATAGTTCAAATCCCGGTGAATTAAGAGCTTAACTTTAGTGACCATATTTTTCTATAAAAAGCAAACAGATGACAGATCATATCTGGCAGAAAATGACTTCCTCTGAACTTAATCTGATTATTCTAGTGTGATATCCTTTTCACTCTCTAAATTTTCAAAATATACAGCACATACCAATTAACACAGTCACAAATAGATATCTCTGTCCTCGGTGGCAGGAATATTCTTACCGGGGAGCTGTAATAATATATCCCTGTTCTTACGAAAAGAGGGAATACGACACTTGAAATTAATGAAGTTTGCGTCCACGATTTGCTTAGCCAAACTATTGACTTTTGTTTTTTCTAATGGATAATAAGTCAAATAATAAAAATTAAAAATAAAAAATAAATTCAGAGCACGTTTGCTCTTTTAATGAACAATTTATTGGATGAACAAACCATCGGAATAAGGGAGCTTCCAGTGATGTGTCTCCCATAATTTGAAAACATTTTCAAAACATTTTCAAAATGTTTTCAAATTATTTTTACTCTGTCTACACTGTGCAACAAACCGAAAACAAGCATGTTTTGAGTTTGTTGCAGGGGAAGTGTTTTGAGAATGTTTTACAAATGTTGCTTGTGTATACAGGCCATTAGTAGAACGTTTAGATAGCTTTCTTTGCGACAATGCCTTTTCGTATTTTCTGTTTCGACAGAGACTGGTTTTGCCATTGTAATTTTTTATGTGGAGGAAAACAACAACTCAGTTCTCAATTAATAATTTAGCAAGTTAGACATATTTTGTACTTTGGATGTTTACTTTGATTTTTGTATTTAAGCAATCACGTAGACTTCCCATATAAAGGTCTCCCAAAATAATTGTTTTGTAGGAGCATTCTTCCTTAGTTAATTATTAATTTTTATCTAAGATCAGTTATATGACGATCAATAACATTTAAAGGAGCTGTATTAGGAGCACAACTCATAAACCTTGGAAACCTGAGTACACATCAGCTTAACTCTTACTTGATTCATATCCTCGGTATTAGCTTTCTAAATCAGATTTTTGAATTTCATCTTACGTAAACTGTTCGGTGGAGTCCAACCTCTTAAAAAAGAGAAATCAGGCCACCCACCATACCTACACTTGATAGGTACGCTACTTGATTAATTCAAGACGTTTTAAAGCCCTAAAACAATAAGGTGTGGTGACCTTGATATGAACCACATATGTTGATTGTTTGGACAGAGCTACAATCCTCGACAGAAGCGAAAAAACACCAGGAAATCGTTATACATACTGTCTACATCACCACCACCCCCCCCCCCCATTCAGTGTTGCAGTACAAAATACCCCAAAACTTCAACATTGCTCAGTTTTCCAAAACTTCAACATTGATAGGGGAGCGGGGTTTGTCCCAAATACACACCGTTTATGTGGGTGATAGTCATACATGCAAAAAGCTTTTCGGAGCTTAGTTATGGACATTTTAAACCACCCTACAGCAGACCTTATTCAAAGAGGGCCACTAGGAAAGTTTGAAGGTGACATTGGCTTTTCATATGATGTTGACGTTTGACATTGAATACATGTTCACAGGTTTGGCTCCCTGAAATATTTTTGACCCCAATTAAGTTTTTGTTTGCCTTTAGGACCTTTGTTACAGACCTGTCACCTGCAGGAAGAAGGGTCATAGGGGAGATGGGGGAGCGACACATAGATCCAATTATGAGACCCATATTTTACATGATACGTTCTTAAAGATTTTGGATATTTCAAAGAGTTCCAAACAATTACGTTTTTCGTCATACAATGAGACTCATGCAACTGGTGGAAGGGGGCTTTATTCCATGCCGTAAGCTTTCTGACCAGATGGCAAAAAACACAATCAAAATACTGTAGGAGTTTCGCATCTGCTTCTCACACATAAGGCCCGGTTTTGATTCCAAGATCGAGTATTCCAAATACTTTATAGGCCTGATTTTCTCTCTCCAAACAGTTCTTATTCTCCTAACTTCATAAGTTAAACTGTTAAAGCGGCTCACTGAGTTGGTTCGTGAAATCCAGCAAATTTTTCCAAACCTGTTGAGTTTTCTACACATATCAATGACAAATGGTCAAACTCAGACAATTCCCATATCCTACATTCAAATAACTGTTTAATGAGTGAGTAATCAACGGTTCAACTCGGTTTTCAAAAATTTGTGACAAGGGAATTCTTCTAATTATGCACAAAACCGTTACAAGCCCGGACAGAACAAAACTCAAAATTTTAACGTTTTCCGTAACTATTGGATATGAAAATTGACTTGTTATGCTAACTGTAAGCATTGTCATGTGGTAGTGACCCTTAGACACTCTCATTAAGGTATCGATATCAACTCAATGAGACTCTTCAAGCCCCTCCCACACTATACTGTCTAAAATCCATCTTCATCCAGACACGATCTCAGTTTCATTACTTCAGGGTGAGTATAGAAGACCCCAATGTGTAATCAGTACATTCTCAGTACAGTACATGCTGTGTAATATGAGCTTTGGTACTCTGCAACCAGCTGTCAATCAAAGAACTGTGCCTAAGGAGACTTTCTGTGAACTACTACAAAATTTGTAGTTTGGGGTGAAAGGCTTAGCCCTTGAAAAGTGACACCTCCCCCTTGCGCTTGATGCTTCGCATAAGCAAGGAGTAAAAGATCAATCCAAGAACCCAAAAATGAAGAAAAAAAAAAGCTGTGGATATCACTATAGATTAATCCAGAAGGTTTTAAGTGGAGGCCTAAACCTTATCTAACCTGTTACTAAATTCAGGAAAGTGTTTTTGTTTACAAATCACTGAGTTGAGTAAAACTAAGAAATCCGTAAGTGATAAATAAACTGCCTATTTTTACCTTTCTGGTCAGTCCCCCGTCACTCGTTGCTTATTGGCTGACTCTAAAAAGGCTAAACTTCCTAATGAACATCTAAATTGGTGACATTTCACTCTATGGTTCCGTCCCTGAAATACTTCAATTTTGTAGACAAGATTTGTTGGTTATTAAATGTGAAGGAGCTTTACTAGTCCCCTTTTCGTTAGAATCTGTTGATAGAGGCGTTTTAACAAGATCGTTTCCATTAATCAAAATTCCGGGAGCATGTCGTTTAAGTCTTCCCATGGACTTAAAATTCACATTAACACGCCGTTACAGTAAACTTAATAATCTCACTACGAGTTCAATCTTTTATGGGGTTTGCTTTGAACATTTTGTCTTTGCTAAGAGAAATTATACCCACGGGCATTACTGGTATTACGAGAAGGTAAAAAGTCTTAAAAAGTCAAATAAAAGCTAAACTCGGAAGGCAATATAGCATCGTCGACGAGATTAAGGCAAAGATTGATCGTATTACACAAACATTCTGTAGTTATCGATTAAAAGGTGCATGTCTTCGATTGATTTAAAGTTACGGCTTTTAAAACGGTATTGATACAGTGACAGAAAAATCTCCCCATGGTGTAATTTCCGTCACATATTACAGAGTACTAAGAGAGGCGGGCGAGGTATGAGACAATTATGTTCTGTAAAAGAGGTCTTGTATATTTTATTTACTTTTGCGAGAAATGAAAAAAGGTCTACGGAAGGAAAAGACTAGTAAAGGTTTTGCAGAATGGGTCCATTATTTGACAAACGTATACATATTACATTTCTCAGTAGATAGAGCGTTGGTTCATACGGTACCAGTTTTTGGCGTTTTATGATGTTTGCACTAGCAAGTATGGCATGGAACTGATGTCAGCAAGTACCGCCCGTACAGCAAAAATATTCCCATCTTCGTATACATCCAACCACCCCTAGCTTTCCATTTAAACTGTACTCGAATATTGGGACAAAATCAACTTGAGGCCTTAGAGATTCGATCGTCAATTTGATGTAGCAGGAGTGAGCGCACCAGACGCAATAGCCCCTATTGAGTGTCACTCCTATTCAAATTTGTAGCAAAATGTGTAAAATGTAGCCGTATGATTTCCATAGACAGCGATCAGTCAAAGCTTGCGAATTCTATGAGATAATCTTCTGGGCCGGCGAAAAACAATTTTCCACATGACGTTCTTCCCTTGCTCCTTTTACTGTTACAACTCTACTGATGTGAGAACCTCGCATGAGATAGTGGGAAGAGTTCGCACTGACGCGTAGGAAGATCAAGAGGTCAAAGAAGGAAAGTTAATTTTAACCCTTTACCGTTGTTTGGGCTAAAGGGTTACGTGCACACACGCAGAGACAGTGGCATCAGCTTTGCAGTAAACACACTCCACAGGCTTATTTTAACCCTTTACCGTTGTTTGGGTCCTTTTGGACCCATGCGGAGAGCTCGGCTGTCACCCAGCTTTACTGTTTCACACGGAGCTCGAAACTGCGAGTAGCTACCCGAAAATTCGGCCACAACAACGAGAGAGACAATAGTTTCAGGTCACGGGGTCAATGGCCTACGGAAGCCGAGGCGCGCAAATATGCCCCGATCGGAGCACAACGGTAAAGGGTTAAGGGTGATATTCAGTTTTTCAGTTCTTTCTGGTTGTTAGCATGGGGATGGTGTCAATAGCCATTTTTCAATATTTTAAAGAAAAGTGGTTTTAGTCCCATCCCATGCACTAGACATGATTCTTGATGTGTATGTGGTGGTCAACGGCGGGAACTATCATCTTGGAGGCGTCAAGGACGACTGGGTGGTGGTTGTCCCGTCCCCTTTAAAATTTGTTAAATATTTTAAATACCGTTAGCAGTCCGGGAGATTATTTCACTTGGGGGAAAACCAAAATCCTCCCAAACTGGTTAAACTTTATGCATCACATTGTATAGGCATGTCAGACTAACAAAAACAAGGTACAGGCAAAAATGAACACCATTCAAAAACTCAAAAACGGCGTGGTGAACCACCGATTAAGACACGTCTTCTCTGTAGCTATGGCAATAAACCTTCCAAATATACATTGTATTCCGTTTTATTAGACCGACATTTTTTGCAAGGGTGTTCCATTGAACCTACTCACTACTGATAATGTACAAAAGAACGCTTGGGATTGTGCGTAAAATAAACAAAATGGCGACGCCATATTCAAGCTTTTTTTCGATTGGGAGAAATGTGGATTCTCCCAAATGGGGGAATCTCTCGAACTGGTCATATGCAACCTGGAACACAATTAAGCAGCCTTTTTAGTAAATTTTAGCTCCATGAGAAAAATAATCAAGTTAAGAATTCGATTGGGCTAGGGTATGTCCCGCATGGATATATCAATAGTTCATTGAGCTGGCAACTCAATTGGAAACGATTTGTTGTGCTTCCGTCTCATTTTTGTAACGATTTGTCAAAAAGTAATCGCCGATAGGAAACCCCTAAGAACCTACCAACACTTATGCACATATCCACATTCACCTACCGCATGATCTCACACGGAGAGAATTGGCTAAATAGATTAACGAGCCATACTAATGCAGGATCTAGATTTCAAGAAACACATTATGACAAGCCAACTTCATGTTAGTTTAACTCCAGGCAATAATTCTCCCGAGAACATTGATGTACTAATGAGCGACGGAACAATTTGCTCCTTTAAACAGAGCGTCGAAATTCAAAATAATGGCACAGCTAAAATGCATATCGCGTTCTTTTGAGTTGTTTGTGTGTCATGTGCACCGACGGACAATAACCTATTGCTTCCCGGAAACTATGAGGCTTTTTACGAATCAAAAGTCAATTTCACCCGTTTCTTTTTTTTTTATCTGAGTCGTGAAATAAGGCTGGTCACTCCTTCTCTCTGTCTGAATTCAGTGGGACGTCTTTACCATGGGCGTGGTATGGGCAGAGAGCAGTGTGTGTGTGTGTGGGGGGGGGGGGGATTAGGCAATTTTTAAGGCAGAGTAGGAAGCGTAATTGCCAACGAAAACTCAAAATAACGATCGCGAGTGCTACTTACAGGGATGGGAATACCGATTTCCGGATATCTGAGGGATTACGTGTTTTTAATTTTCTGGACGTTCCGAGCCAACTCATGGTGGCTCGCAGTACCGCATATTTCGTGCAAAGAATCCTCAATCAATCAAAAAGCTGACAATGAAGTTTATTTTAATATATTGTTTTATTAGCCCCATCCGAACCTGCCCATCTCATTTTCGTCGTTTTGCATGAACTTGACGAGGTGTCATCATCATTTCCTGGAGTTAATACGTAAAAATGGTAATATTTAGGCAATTCGATATTGACCGCCCCCCCCCCCAAAAAAAAAAAAGAAGAAACAGATGGGAGTCCATTCAAAAACGTTTTTATTATACGTGTATATTTTACGTGAAGTCCTAAAAGAAAATCGGGACAAAACAATAAACATTTTAAAAAACGTTTTTCTTCTTGTAATAGGTATATTTAAAATGCGAAACAACACTGCAATCAACTTCACTAAATTTGTGAATTTCCCTTGTGTATCTGTCTATAAACACTGCAAATGCAACGACATATTTTTCAACTCGTTACATATGCTAATATGACCGTATATACAGAGAAAACCCACTGGCATAGATAGGATTTCTTATTTGGGTGACCAGTTGCCATGTCTCATAGCCGACCTTCGGGCGACTAGCTGTCTTGTTTGATCGCGGACCCGGGGAGGGATATATTGGGAGGGGTTCCTTTGACTATGCCAATGTAAAAAATGTATGGTGCAGTGAATTTTAAAATAAAGTTCAGTTTGTCACGTTTCACCACGAATCACAAATGAAAAACACTCGCTGCCTCTAAATCCTGGTTTAGTGCATAAGTAGTGTGTTCATTCATACTCTTGTCTACGTGCACGGGCTCTCCATCATGAGGGCAGGGCATTAAGGTGGACCTACTTTGGCCAGATTGCCGTCACTATGTGTTTGTGTGTATGCGTGTGTATGTGTGCGTGTGTATTATTGCTTAGCAAGATGACAAGCTTGTTATAGTCTTGTATTCTGTGTAAAAAGTCTCCACCGATTTTTCTATAAACTTGTAATATTTTTGTGACAATGTATAATTTTATGTTGAATTCAGTATTGAGGGACCATGACATTGTTTCACGTTTAATTGTTTTTGTTTGAAATCTAACAAGATTCATAGTCTAATTAGACTACGCGAAAGGCGAAGTAGCGGCGGTCATCTAGCTCAATCCTACTTTGTTTAAACGGTAGCAACAGAAGTTTTCCCACGATTCTCTGCTTGTGGTCATATGCATCATCATACACCAAAAGACATGTCACAACACATAACAGACATATTTCAATAGTACAATTTCAATGCTACAAAGACCAATAAGAAAATCATGAAGTAAATATTCGGGGTAAAAATTAAAAAAGTTTGAAACCGCCTGATTTTTTTTTTTTTTTTTTTTGCTTTGAATAAAAATATGTAATCCCGAAAATCGTCACCCACGCGTATGGAAGACATTCAAGGAAATCTCATTATCTGTTATGTAATTCTTCTTTTCAACGGCTGTTTTTAGTTCTTTTTAATTCGTTTTAAGAAGAGTGGTAGTCACTTTGGCAGACATCAAATTCAGTGATAATAATCCGAGCTGTTCCAGTGCTTATCAAAACAACGAACTCAAAGTGCAATCTCCCCTGAAAAAGAGGGCGCACTCTGCCTCGGAGAGTGCAATTTCAATTTGTCTTCGTCTGATTATTCTCTATAGTTGCGTTCACGCCAAATGTGAAATCTGATGCGGTTAGCTGGTGGGATGCGAGATTTTTTGGTTTTAGGACAAATAAGGGTAATTTTCCACAAGAAATTTCAAAAGTCGCCCCTTATTGTGTTACTATAAAAAAATCCGTAACACGCAGCACTTTTCGACTTTGCTGTGTTTCTTCTTTGATACACGCGATGTCTGTTAATCGTTGAAGTGCTTTCAAAATGTATTTCTGTGAACTGAGCGATATGTAAGGCAAACGAACTCTTATGGCAAACACAAGATTGTGTTCTCTTCAGTTTAATAAACTTGCCGGAGTCTCTAACCAACTCCCTGCTTTAACATTGTTTGGACAACGCGGAGCGATATCCTCTTCCAAATATTGATTGTCTGGAGAACATGTGGGTTTTGCAAGTCTAGCTTTTCTCTTTGCAATGTAATGTCAATATGTATGATGCATAAATCTAAATGAAAAAGGCCAGGATAAGAAATCATTTCGGACAAAAAAATCAACAGAGGGGGTAAAAGGGGGAAATATCAGAGATACATCAAAGTGAACAGTTTAATGGGTACATTAAGAGGAATGAAAATATTGCTTCGGCAGTGTTTATTAAAGGAATATTCACAAAACAATGCTAAATTGCTAAGTTAAATTTAATGACGGACCTTTGCAGGGATTATTCCGAAGAGTAAAATGATTCAAAAATAGATTCAAAATTGAAATAGTTGGATTTTGTGGTTATTTTTGGTGAGTCATTTGTGCATCTCTTTACTTTCATATTTTTAGATTTCTAATACAAACACAGGCAATTATGCATGTCTTTCTAATAGCCTATCGGAATAATAATTGTTGTTTAAAGGGGCAATCGATTTTTTTTTCATGTTTTACAACTTTAATTCTGGACCACATTTTTACATTACTAAAACATACAAAAGCGGCTTAACGTCGTGTTTAGTTGCAGTGTAGTGGGGGATGTCTAGTCTCGCATCAGCGTGAAATTTTCTTACTCGAGACATATTCAGAAATTTTCATTCAAACACCAAAGTTTCTTTTAACCTGAAAGACCTCTCTAATATTAATATATTCTTGTAAACAATCCGATCAGTTCGGAAAGGGAAAATGGGGTACTTAAAAAAGTTAATATTCTCTGTACCGTTAAGTCAAATTCTGAGTGTACCTTTTAAGGCTTAAGTAAGCCAGACAATTGTAGTTTGTTTGTTACACAGCAACCATTTTGGCTTCCGTCAAAGGGTCGTTGAGCGGTGTTCATGCATAGACTTTTTTCCAAATAGCAATTGCAAAGGATTGTGGGATAGGGTTTTGGGGTGTGATGTCTTTCACAACAGTAAACTGATATTGACAAAAATGATGTTTACCAAATGTCAATCCCACAATCCCTTGTACTCACTATTGGGAAATAGGTCTATAGGCTATTATCGTTTTCTTTTTAAAGGGAAACATTGCGTTTGTTTAACAAGGAAATCTCATCCTTTTAAAACCAATATTAATTGGCAAAGAGTGATAAATAATAACAAATTAGGCAATATGGTAGCATTCTTTTCAAGGAATAAGTTTCCCTCAGGTAGAAATTCAGTTGTGTGCTGCTCAAGAGTAATTTGTTCACCCAAACTTTCAACATGTCAAAAGATGCATCTTCCATAACTCCTCTTGTGCATAATATTTTTAGGAGATGAAGCTATTGCTGCGGTTTATTGTTGAGACCGAAAGATTTGATAATGACTAGAGTTATTTACTTTCATTGCTATGTTGGAGCATTTTTAACCCAATATTTCCCTTTTTTAAACTGGAATTTAGAAGTTGATCTTTGCGTCCAGCTGAGTTCCTGCAGGGGTGAAAAGAGGTATAGCTTCGCCCTGATTTTTTAAACCCTCAAGTAAATGCTGACCTCGGTAACCCTCAACCCAAGAAAAAAAAAAAACGAGGAAAATAAACTCGTTGTCTTCGTTGTACTTCGAGCCTTTTGAACCTTGAGAACCGCATACAAGGTCCCCTTCCCGAGTTGGCTTTTCCAGGACCAGGTCTGACAACTAAGACCATTTTTTGAATATTGGATGTGGCCATTGTCTGGTTATGAATATTGCTGTACTGCAACTACATGATACATACGCAACGCACCTCAGACCCACAGGCTCAAACCTTTTGGAAGTCCGACTCTTTCTTTATGAAATTTCCCAGGTTACCTTTAATTACAAGCTTCAGACAATGAATGTATAAGTATGTTTAGATCCCATTTCCCCTAAAAAGTGATTATACAGAAAAACCTCTTACCTTTACATTCTAATTTTCTAAAGCATTAAAATTTCAAAGTAAAATGTCTTAAGATGCTAATTACAAACATTCAAATTTCCGGCAATGCATAGAGCAATTTTGACGATAAAGGTTCCCTAGAAAGTTGTTTACCTTAGGCTACAACAATAGATGGCGATCAATAACCTGAAAAGAATGAGTGTTAGAATGTGACGTGAGGAGGGGGCTTAGAGGGTGTTCCTTTCTCTTTGGAAGAAATTGACATTTTTAGGTCTCCAGACTGCCGGATGCAAATGTTGCAATGTATTTCTCTCAAACTTTATACAGGGTAGTTTTATACAGTTGTAATTGTTTGCAATTTATTTTTTCCTTGTTTAAGACTAAACAGTGAGAGGTACGGGGGAGGAGACACAATCTCCAGAACCCCGCCCTTGACTAAGCACGTTCTAAATAATAAGACTTTTTAGGCATTACTATTGAATTTCAGCTTTAGTTGCATTTCAGTACACCCTTTTCTATAGATATTTCCAAAATGGAATTTGGGGGAGTACATTCTTTTCCATTGGGCAACAACAATCCTTTTCTTTTGTCCGAGTCAAAAATATGAATATTTACTTCATAACCTGAATTTTTGAACAAACGTTAACAATAAATCTTGCCTCTGATAGCACCATTGATACAAATTAGTCCTAGCCCACCTTCAGAGCCCGACAACTAAAAAGAAAATGCCTTGTGTGCGGCTAGATGAAGCCAGAAGGTTATAAGCTGGCACGCAAAACTAAAGTTAACTAGTGCCCTAAATTGCTTAGCCCACGTCACCTTTTCACTTATCCTGCACACTAGTTATCATTAACAGAAAGACTTCCCTATGGAGGATGACAAGGCAGGGATTCTCCGAGTGCCAACTATCCTAAACGCGACTGGATCTTAACTTAAAGCCAACAACTTCTTCCTTGAATTTCCTTCCTGTGTAAGGGTGGGGGTCCAGGGGTGAAGCCCCGGAAGCCCAGAGGTTAAAGCATATCTCTGGATGAAAAATTAAAGCTTGGGATGGCGGATACATCACTTATATTTCCGGTTAGCCCTACTCCTAACCTACCCCTAACCTAATCCAAATTGGGGTAGGGGAACTAAGGTTTTCGGGCTCATGGCGAAACCTTGGCCAAAGCGTCCGTCCTGAGTTCGTCATCCAGGGAGCGAAACTCCCGGTAGCCTGCGTAGCGCCTCTGTGGCTGCAGTCCCCTTATCGTAGCGATGAGCGGAAAGAAAAGACCTTTCGTCCTCAGAGCTTTTAGCATATCTCTGGAGGAAAAAATAGATCTCTAGAGAGGTATATTTGACCAAAGTCGGGGGGTGGGGGGAAAGTGGGGGCAAGACCAAATTTTTTGGGTGAAAAGCTCCTTCTTGCCCCCATATAACGTCACTCCTGCTCCGAGGATCTAACTTGGGGGACGAACAAGTGTGTGGGGTCGAGGACAAAAACTGGGGGAAAATCCCACTTCCTTCCCCTGTACACTGGCTCTGGACATGGGGAAGGGATGAACGCGCTGTCCCATTTTGGCATTAAAAGGTATAAGCAGGTTGTTTTCACATTTTACACAATGATTTGTTCCGCAACCGTATATTGAGTTATAACTAAACGAATGATCTGTCGTTACGACCTCACACTGTTATAAGTCATCTTGTAGGGGGGGGGGGGGCTCCATTGTTATTTCCTTGCATAAAGGCCTAATTTCCAAGGGAATTTTGTTACTGAAAATATCCAGAAATTATCATTCAACATTATAATTAACATAATAATGAACTTCACTTCAAAGGCCTCTTCAATGTCTCTGTATTCTGATAAACAATCAGGAAAATCGAAGTTCTGGAACACGAGATCAATTTCGTCTGTTAAACTCTAATTATACAGAATAAATATTTCCAAACATTTGCTTTATAAGTGATGGATCCTTGTGTACAAAACACTTTGCCAGTGCCCGCAGGGAGTTATGCATATCTCTCTGGCCTCAGAAATTGTTCCGTCCGTTTGCGGTTTGTGTTTTTGTATTTCATATACAATTAAGTAACTTGTCATGACTGATTAGTCAAGTGCGACTCCTTGTCACAAATCATGGAAGCTCGACTGTAGGAACTACATTATAAACCGAGGTTCGTGCCTTCAACTCGAAAGGTTGACTGCATTTGAAGACTATATTTCAGTAGGGAGCTGTCATTTGGATAACAGCTTCCTGACTTCTAGCCTGCTGAGAGGACGAAAAATTTTCGTTCAGCTACGCAGGCTACCCGATTTCATTAGTTAGAGATACCCAAGGTTTCACTTGGCAAATAATGTGACGTGAATATTGAAAGTCTGTTTTAGATAAATAACCATCTTTGGGTCGAACAGCTACGTAGACCGACTTATAATCCAACACCCGGCAGCCAGGCCTTTTATGACCGAATACTTCATGGGTAGGTCTGGGCTAGACTAGTCCTCAGTCTTCCTATCTAGTATGCGTCCCTCATATAGGGAAAGTGTACTTGAGAAGTAGGTCTGGACCATAGTTTAACGGCTAAGCGATATTGGTATTACCTGGTACAATAATTTTAAGAGATATGTGCATTCTAAAAACAAAAGAGCCAAATTCACTCCAAAAAGTGTGTTCAGAGACCACTCCTGGTAAGAGTAAAATTCAAACGACGTGGAGTAAAATTTACTCCCAACTGCGATATTTCAAACCATAAATGTAAAGTATTACTCCTCTTGAGTGAATTGTCACTCGGTCACTCGGGGTGGGGCATTCTGTTTGGAGTTAGATCAGTAGTGTGTGCAATGAAGGAGCCCGGGGAGGGGTGGGTGTCACGTCCCCACCTTTGGAGGTAGTCGGGGAAATTCAGCTGGTTGGGGACATCACTCGGGAGTATTCTGATCGACTCCGACCTAGTAACAGGAGCACACATCCTATTGGTCATGGTACGTTTTTTATATGCTCCGAAATATTTAAAAAATGAAGCCGTTTGGCATTTCAGCCCTCCTCAAAAAATCAACGATTTCTAAAGAGGAATGGGACAGCTCATCACCTATGACTCTCCAATATTGTAACCTGCGAATGCTATAACCCTACCATGTGGCCCCCTTCCCCATTGAAACTTTGTGGATGTCTTGCTTTTCACTTGCAATGGTAAACACATTATAAACCATTTAACACCATATTGGTAACTAGGAGACGCCATTTTGTGTTTAAGTAAGCTTCTATCAAGAGAAATTCCCGGTGCACCTGCACGCTCTACCCATATCAGTAGGGAGAATCCCCCTTTGACCGCAATTCCTGTACACGCCACTGGATAAGGTTCGTTTTTGGTATCTAGGGTGTAGTACACATACTACGTAATGGCACCTTAAAAAAAAACGGTAAAACAACATGTAAGTCAAAATATAAAATTACAAAATGATGATCGTTTTTTGGGACATCTTAATTGTGACAATACAACTAACAAAGGGAAGTTTATCTTTGAGAAGTCACGTTTTGTAAATAATTGCCAGGAAGTGCTTGAGAAAATACAGACTTTTAGTCTGACTTACTGTAAAATAAGATGAATTAACACTATGGTAATTTTGTATCTTCTAAGGGGGGATTTTTTTCAGGAAGTTGCCCCCTTGAGACTTTGGCCCGAAGAACTTGACCCCAATTCACAATCTTCTTTGTCACTTTGCTAATCCATAATGATTTTCACATACATCCTTTCAAGGTCTCCTATTGAATATGAACTAATTACGACATGGGCCCCAAAGTATCATCTCAAAAATAAAAAGAAAAAGAAAAAACCCTTTTAGGGGCTATTATTTACAGTACACATTTGAGCGGAAGAAAATTGAAGTAGTAATGGCGCACCATCTGTATTTTATGTTCTTTACTCGACTAAACCCGTTCTGATGTTGATTTAAACAGATAACATCTTTGTGCACTATCAAGCGATTTACTTTTCTCATAGGCTACTTGCGTGATCGTTTACATTTCAAAGCTATTAAGTAGTCTATCCTCTTCTGCATTTTAAAACTAGAAAAAATGGCTGATTAATATCTTGTTATCGGTATTAAGGATCAAGTACAGTCCCAGCTTGAAATACTGTAGTAGACTGTCCTGTTACATGACTGGTTGTTGAGAGTTATGTGACAACAATTTTTCTCTCTTCAAATGTGAAAAGTACGAGTATCTGCTTGGCTTACATTGACTATGAAATTACAAAATATAGTAAAAAATACTTTGAAGAAAGATATGAGGACAATTGTATTATTTAGCTGTTGCTTCAAAAATAAGTTTGGGGGACTGCTCTTGCTTTAAGGACATAAAGTAGTGTTGAAGGAGTCAAAATATTACATGTAATACAAAGGGTCAGAAAATCCATATAAGTTGAGTAGTTGTGTAGTCATAAGAAGAATAAGAATATAGGCAGTATTTCAAAAAAAAATGGGTTGAAAAATTTGCAATGACTGTCCAAGAATTCAGGGATTCCAAAAATCATAGGGGAATGATCGAAAGGTTTTTTTTAACAGTGAAAGAATTACAACATCCTTCCTTTTTGACATTTTGCTATAAATCGAAAGTTAAATGTTATTTGAAGATCCCGGTAAAGGTATTCAAAAACCGAAAGTTATGTAAAGGTTTAAGCACTAGCCATAATAAACAGCCAGAAAAGAGAATCCTTTGCTGCAGTTGAGAACATTTAGTTGAATTTAATAAGAAATGATGAACTTTGGTTTAAAAAGTTATATAAGTGATAAGAATGGGTCGTAAAAATAAGCACAAACAAAGGCATTAAATGCATACAGCAAAGTTTAGTAGGTAACGCAAGGGCCTCTTCAAACCACACGAAGCCCCCCCCCCCCCCCAAACCTTCTTTGAGAGCTAACATCCTCAGTGAAAGACCTCTCCGATATTCCCATATCCTGGTAAACAATCCGATCAGTTCGGAAAGGGAAAATGTGGTGTTGGAAAAAGTTAATATTCTCTGAACCAGTACGTCAAACTTGGGTTGTACCTTTAAGGCTATAGTAGGCCAGACAATTGAAGTTTGTTTGCTACACAACAGTTAACTTGGCTTCTGTCAAGGGATACGAATTAGCAAATAATTACAAATTGCAAAGTCATGGAAGGGTTGTTGGGTGTTCATGGTTAGTATCGTTTTCTTTTTAACTGGAGATTAGAAGTTGATCTATGCATCCAGCTGAGTACCTACGGGTAGCTTCCACCTGATGTTTGGAACCCCCCCCCCCTCAAAAAAAAAAAACAAATGCTGACCTCGGTAACTCTTAACCCAAGAAAAAAACTGGGAGAATAAGCTCATTGTCTTCGTTGTATTTCGAGCCTTTTGAACCTTGAGAACCGCATCCAAGGTCCGATTTTCCGAGTTTGCTTTTCCAGGACCAGGACTGACAACTTAGACCATTCTTCGAATACTGGATGTGGCCAAAGTTGTCTGGTTATGAATGTTGTTGTCTTTATTGTAACTTCATAATACGCATTCATTGCACCCGAAACCCACAGGCTCAAACCTTTTGGTAGGCCTGGCCTACTCTTTCTTTATGAAATTGCTCAGGTTAACTTGATTTATTATATTACAAGCTTCAGACAATGAATGTGTAAGTATGTTTAGGTCCCATTTCCCCTAAAAAGTGGTTATACAGCAAACACTATTGAGAGAACCTCTTACTTTTATAGCCTAATCTTCTAAAGCATGAAATTTTAAAGTAAAATGTCTAAAGATGCAAATTACAAACATTCAAATTTCCGGCAATGCATAGAGCAATTTGACGAAAAACGTTCCCTAGAAGGTTTTTTTTTTACCTTAAGCTACAACAATAGATGGCGATAAATAACCTGAAAAGAATGAGTGTTAGAATGTGACGTGAGGAGGGGGCTTAGAGGGTGTTTCTTCCTCTTTGGAAAAAAATTACATTTTTAGGTCTCGAGTGCCGGATGCGAAATGGTGCAATGTATTTCTCTCAAAATTTATAAAAACTGGTAAAAGTTTAGGCAGGGGAGTTAACGAAAGGGACTCTTCAAACCACGCGAGAAGACCCACCTAAACTGTTTTGAGAGCAAACATCCTTCACTTTATCCTCAGCACAGTGGCGTACCAAGATCCAAGGGGCCTATATAGTTTTCTTAAGATACCCCAATCTCCATAGGGATAGAATTGGACTTTGCACGAAGCAGCTCCGGAACTGTTCGGAATCCCTGAACCCTCAGGCCCCTACAATTGTCCAATCGACCCTCTCGCTATGTCGCTGCATATCCCTCATAGGTAAATCAGGGGAGTTATCCCTGACAACTCCATGGGTAATCATCATTAGCTTATGTAGTACGGGTTCACAATCCTCACGTAACATTTGGCTTAACCCATGGTAAAATGCAGTTTGTGTCAGGCTATATGAACTACCGGTACTGAAAGAACATGCCTTATTATGATTCACCTACGGAATAATTTTTGAAACATCTAAGCCTATCATAACCGTATACACTATTACCTTAACTACGATCCTCGTTTCAGGACTTCATAGATTTGCAACACCACTGATAGGAGTATAGTATACCGTTTACTGGTCACAGGCCTTGACAGACACGCAGGACTTTCTTGGAACCATAGAGCAGGATGATAGGAACATATTATCCTGCTCTATGCCTGGAACTCTAAAGCTGAAACAAACGTATCCTGCGTAGCGCGTCTGTCGCTGCCGCTCCCTTAGGCTGCCGCCGGTAGCAATGAACTGAACCAAAAAGCTTTGTCCGCTCAGCGAGTTACAAAAAATACGCAACTCGTACTGAAAAGGAGTTAAGTTTGATGAAGGAGGCGTTTTTAAACAGCTCTTCATCTTTAGAGAAATCTAGTTTTCGCATAACGTCTTGTTTGAAAATTGTTTAAATCAACTATACGTGTAATAGGAGAATCGCTTTGGCAGCAAATTTGTAATAGTAACATGAGCGCACATATGACAAAACTTTCAACGAACATGCTGTTCGTTCCTTTTAGGATAATCGTTATTATTAAAATGGCGTCGAAATTCCCGTTCAAATAAACTCTCTTTACTCTCAGCAGGATCTGAGTGTTCAAACACATTTGTCTCCTTTTCTTTTAACTTTGGCGATTCTGATTGCTCCAATCAGCTAGCTGCTCGAATTAATCTGTCTGTTTCTCACGGCTACATCTTATGCATTTATGTATTTGTTATGTTGGGTGACTTTTAACTTCGTTTTCAGCTTACAATCATTTTCCCTTGTTATTTTCTTGAAATATCTTTCATCACTCTTCCCAGAGGTCAAATCAGATATCATATCCAGCATACTTTAAGAAATAAACTAATTGACATTCAAAAATATAGAACACCACAATTGACCCGAATTGTGGATTATTTAACACATTTAATTTCGGAGGAATTTAATATTCATTACGTATTGTTTTGCACTAGTTATATTTGGTATGATTCCTACACCTACCCGAGGCAAATTCACCCCTATATTGCTTTCTATGAGATGAACACAAAGAAGTTATTTAGTTAGAGTTTTACGGCCCAGTTTCCAACGTATTGGTTCAAGTCGAGACACCACTGCCTTTTTCCAGTTGTGGCTCATTGGTTTGTTTTCCTTACTCCATTGCTATGCTGAGCATCACTTACAACGGCAGTAGGTTTCATTTTTAGTGGTATGACTCGACCTGGGAATAGAACCTCGGCCTTCCGCGTGAGAGGCGGGTGCTCTCACCGTTAGAACAAACTCGCGGTCGAGATGGACATAAAGAGAACAGCAATTGCTAAAAGCCTGTCAACATAATCATACATTCTGACATTTAATGACGAACATCATCATACAAATGTTTGACCGTTTTTGACGGAAGCCGAAACATGCAACTGAAAGTTTTAAAACCATCATATAAATATCGTATGTTGATCTTTTTTTTTTTTGGGGGGGGGGGAGGGAGGGGGGGGGAAGAGGTCCACATGTTCGTACATTTGTTCGTTCACATCGCCACACACTCTAAAACAGTAACAGAAAGGATGAAAATTCACAAGGTGAAAGGCATAACGTTCACTCCATAAGAAGGGAATTTCACTCCAAGAAGAGTGACATTCACCCCAAAAGAGTGATAGAGTGTATATGGGATCACTCTTAATAAAAAAGAGTGATCCCTACGGACACTCGTTAAAGAGGGAGTTTTCACTCTTCTGGAAGTAAATTTTACCATTCTTCGAGTTAATTTCTCTATTCTTTGGGTGAATTAACACTCCGAAGTGAGTGAATTCACACTCTTCATTCTATTAGAAAGTGGCTTAGTCCACTCTTTTGTTTTTTAGTGTACAAATGTATGGTGATATTTTTTTTACCAAATATATGATCGTGTAGTCGGGGGTTTTCTTGGACATTTTGAGAACTAGGTTTACAGGTCTAGTCTTTTTTAAGATTGCCAGATGAATAAAAGAGAAGAATAAATTAGCATTTCCAGTAGCAGGGGTCTAACACATCATAAGGATAGCTCACAGTACCAATATTATCTCCATAACCAGCTGTGTTTCTTTAAATATGTAAAAAGATTTGAAGCTCGTCACTTTTGTCAATATTATCTCCATAACCAGCTGTGTTTCTTTAAATATGTAAAAAGATTTTTCCACTATGAAGCTCGTCACTTTTGTCCATTTTACACTAAACCATAAATAATATTAATTCAGACCTTGAATCAGGGTAGTTGTTTTGCGAAACAAGACCACGGTTGTGAGAGATATCTACTCGCTCATGAATTACAACTTAATGTGGGGAGACTAACCAATTCAACAATTTAGGTCAAATTTGGGATTCTTTGGGAAGGTTAGTTCAGGAAACACAACCTCATACTCTCAATAAAATACCGACCTTGTGAACTCGGACCTCTGGGTTCCCGAGGCTAAGATAAATCATGAAAGTACTACCTCCGAGGTAGTACTTCCATGAATAAATCATGCTATCACATGTATCCACTTGGCTACACATTACTGGTTGTCACAAGTGTGACAATCTCCTGTCGTTACAATATCTTCAATTTAAGTTTTATTTCCACAAGCCCTCACTCGAAGAATTGCACTGTAATAAGATCACATGCACTTATTTCAGACTCACAGTCTTAGTTTTGTTTTTTGAATCACAGTTGTCTTAGAATTGTGTCACACTTTATTGCTCTTTTCCCATTGCAAGAAATAATTAATTTAAGGTACAATGGACCTTTAATTATTCTGTGCATCTTAACACGTGATGAAATATTTAAAGTAAAACAGTAGCAGATTAAAATTAAAAGAATTTTTCTTTCTCAAAGGAAATGTGCAATGTTTTGTTCTTCTGTCTTCTTTAGACTTAACATACCGTAATCGGTAAAATAAACGTTTGATAATAATTATCTATACAAAGAAAATACAAATTACAACTCCCCTTCCTATACCTTCCCCTAGTTCGTTAAAGTGTAGAAAAAATCATCTACCGACTGGACATTTTCCCACTTTTGAAAATAAAAAAATACAAATATTAAAAAAAAGTTCTTACAAATAGAAAAGAAATAAAGGAAATATAAGTTACAAAAGCGTAAAAATTAAAGTAGCTACTTACCCTTTAAATGTTTAGGAGAGGTGCCAATCAACGTTTTAGGACCAACGAAGAGATTTAGAATACCGCGAATGGTAGAACGTGATAACTTTATAAGAACTTTAATTCCTAAACAATCCGTGACGTCACATTGAATCGAACAAAAGAATTGAATCAAGCAATTTGATAAGAAGTGTTCATCTCAGGCTCTAGTAAGAATTGACGAAGACGCGTGGCAAAACAACCAATGTCTCTCTCATAGTTAGTTCCGAGTCACCTGCTCTACATAGCGCTCAGAATCGTATTTGCCAACAGCCACAAGACCTCAACCAATTTTATTAGGAATTTTCTGTCACAGTGGCGTGAACACGACCATTTCAAATATTAGTTTGCAGAGATTACTTTTAGTCTAGCTCGTCGGCGTTCCAACGAACTGTATACTTCTCGTTGTCATGTTACATAAAATCGAGAAATTCGTATTAAATGTTGGCATATTTAGACTATAAGTCATGTCATGTCCACAAACACAGCAAAGCGTTCCAAATAATTTCTCCGTAATTCTGAGAAAAGTGTCGGAAAATTGGAACATTTGATAAGGGGGCGTCCTGCAACGTGACCTGTATTACTCTGTGATCTGCGATAGAAAACAGTATCATTTCACAGAAGTTATGTCTTGCGTAGATAAAGCAAAAAAGAAAGTATTACAAATTGCACATGTAACAACACTGGAGTTAACCGTTTATTAGAGATTAATATCAATTTATTTTTCTCTTAACAGATATATAAATAGTTTAAATGGAAATTGAATACGTTATCGGTAACTTAGTGTCTTTTGATGAAAATGTTTCGTATTATTGAAATATTGAATTTTTGGAATAACACCTTCTAAATGCTCTACCTGCAACACAATTTGTTTTTATTGTTTTACCAAACAGTGAAACTATACGCTTTGCCACCTCCATGGCTTTGCACTGGACTGTTTACGAAAAGCTAGTCTGAAATGCTTTGTCCAGCATCTCTCGGGTCCAGGGGATTTTGTTAAATTTGGCGTGGCATGTTTATTCTGGTTAAAGTCAGGGAAAGGGTCAGTGGCGGCCCTTTACGAAAGTAGAAGCAAGAGGGGACATTTTCCCCCAGATTTTGTCCTTGTCCCCCACATGCTGCCCAAGACAGTAATTAGTTGCAGGGACGCAAATCTCTGTTTGAGAGGGGGGGGGGGGGCGAAAATGCTTATGATGTGCCCATGAGTACTAAACTGTGCACGCTTGGTGGGCACCGCGAGCGCGAAGCACGAAGCCCCAAAGGACTCTTGGTGGGATCCAGGGGCAAAGCCCCTGTGGGGGTCCAGGGGGCGAAGCCCCCGGAAGCTCTTGTGTTCTAGCGTTTCCAAAGCTTCAGAAAAACTTTTTTCGAACGAAAAAAAAACGAAAAAAGGGGACCATATTTTTAGGTCTACTCATTTTTTTTGGGGGGGGGGGCAAATTACGATTTGGTCCCCCACTTTTTCACTTGAGGTGGCGAAGGCCCCCCTTGCCCCCCGGGATTTGCGCCCATGAGTAGTTGTGTTAACCGAAAAATGAATAATATACCACTCCAGAAATTTATTTCTTTTATCCAGAAATATGCTTAAGCCTCATACCTTCCGGGGGCTTCGTCCCTTGAATCCCCGGGAAAGGTGGTTATGGTTAGGTTTCGCTCTCGCCCCAAAATTGCTGCCCCTCAACATTATCCTTTGCCCTTAGCTTGCCCCGATTTTGACATTCTGGCGCCACCACCTTCAGGGGTTAGCGGGAACTTGAGTTATCACCTCCTCTTCTAAATTTTTGGAAATCTAGTGTAACATGCTACTATCTGAAGTAAAATTTATGTTCATATTGTATCTTTAGGGACTAAAAATCGGGGTTGTAACTACTTTCACTTTTAAAAAGGCATTAGTGGAGGGAGGGGGGAGGGGGAGGGGATGGATAAAGCCTCTGGATATGCCACTGGAGAAACTTATACCCCTTGGGCTTTGGATTCCTGAGGTGTATAACTCAGAAGGGAGGGTAGCGTATCGCACTAAGAAACTGCCATTCATTTTCAAAATGTTTCTTATCGCAGCATGAATCTGTCGGAAAAGGGTTACAAATGTCAAAATGCGTGACTCGGTCAGGTTCCACTTGGTACGGTCCTTCATAAGTACTTGCACTTTGTAACAAGTCCCCTTCCCCGGATGGAGTCACTTGAGCGTGAGAAGCAGCACCCACCGGGAGCTGGAGCTGCAGCCAAACAAAACAAAAGAAACAAACAACTGATGAGTTAGAATCCAACTCGACTGCGTACATATAGAGGCACTACACAAAGTTAGCAAGGCATCTTCTGTAGAGGTAAATATCATAGAGGTCGAAAAGCTGTTACTTTGATTAAAGTGCCTTCAAAGGAAGCAAACACTTTAAGCAGGAAACAAACGTGTTCTCTAACTGTAAAGAAGTGAAAATGTACCAAAACGATGAACTATACTGACACCTCTCTGTTTCGAGGGACATTGCACTCTCCATCGAGGGACACTTTCACTCATTTAGAGTCAATCAACGTACCGATCAGAGTGGGAATTTCAGTCGGTTACTACTCGATAAAAGTGTGGTCATTGTACTTAATCGCCAAAGAGTGACTTCCACTCCTTTCTCTTGGAGAGTGCCCAATCATTTTCATAGTGATAGGCTGAAAGGTTCCTTCTTCAAAAGTTTGCATTTAAATGGCGCCTAACCACTCGACATATATTCACCACGAGTAAAGTCAGTTAATAAAAAGCTTCTCTGATATAATAAAATGGATCATCTAAGCCATTTAAAATTGCTTTCTACTCAATTAGATGTCAACACAATGACGTCTCTGCTGTCTCAAAAAATAATAAATAGAAATAAATATAATTCTCTAGGTAGTAATTAACTAAATACTCAGAGTAAATTGCATGTAGATACAAGGGAATTTGACGCATTAAATCCAGCAGAAGGATTATTTACGCATGAAATTTTTTTAAATTATTAGTTGAATCGTCATTCGCTCTGCTCATAAAATGCTTTTCTCAACTCTTTCGGTTGCGTGAAGTCTTGACAGGCCCACTTAAATTACCAAAACTTGCAGTCACTTTCTTAGTCATGGTCACCCTGCCGCAAAGATATTCCGTTGTTCACTTTTGCTCTTTTCACTTATCGCTTGAAATCGAAAGCACGTCCCTTATCCAGTGTTACAGTGACTAATAGTCCCTGTTCCTTTTGTAATTTTGCAGTTATATATTATCGTTGAAAGACTGTCTTGTAATCTCCAAAAATATTGTGATTTCAGTTATCAATCCTTCATTTGTAGGATATAATTCGTAAAAGGGTCGCTTATTTTTTGCTGTTCATGACCTAAACCTTTAAAAAATAAAGGCCAAAGTATTGAAAGCAAAAGAGGTTTAATATGAACCTTTATATCACATTTGAGGCGTAAATATCGCATCGCTTCGCATCTGTACACCCCAAGTAGCCGATTCTGTACATAGGGGAGAGAGACACCCCTACCACTAAGCAGGGGCGGCGTCAGAGAGGGACACACCCTACTATCTTCGGGAGAAAATGTGAAAAGTGAAGGAAAAAGGGGGGAAAAGGGAAAAATGAAGAAAAGGAGCACTCAACCTATACTTTGACCCTTTCAAAATACCCTCGTGTCAAGACCAAGCTCCCCGTGTCACACTTCCAAATCTCCTCCCATGACAAAATTCTGGCTACACGTCTTACCCACTGTGCCCACAGATACCAATACTCTTACGTATACGTGTACATTTTTACACGTGATTTTGAGTGACTTCATCTACCATCCCCGACCTCATCTGTGGTGGGGGTTGTAAAGTGAAGGCATTCAAAATGTGCAATACCGGTAGTACAGAAGAAGTACAAAAGAAAATTGTGATTTAGTTGTTTCTACCTTTTGAGTTGTGTATATGTGAGTTTTTGTTGTTCGTGTCGCAAGTTGAATCATTACATGGTAACAGATAGCAGGATAGCGCAAAGCACCATAGCCACGTTTGGAGCTCGCTAATTCTTCATGAACTGTGTAGACTATAAGAAAATATCACTGAACGTATTTCACACCGAATGCAGTCTCAAAAACTCCCGTTATAATTCTCCGCCGCCGTCACCCAAATAATGATGCACAGTTGTGATTTCACACTTTCGATTGAAATTTATATCGGAATGTAACTGATCAGTCACATAGTGAAACATAACTGAAAGTATTAGTGCATGTAATGAAGAAACCGGGAAAATCAGGGAAAATTCTATTTTCACCTTATGGGTCTTAAAAATTCTAATAATTTACAGCAAATGGAAAGTTATTGATTGACACTACTGGAGTCTTAAGGCTTTACGTTTCACGTATTTCAATACTCAAACTAACGTCAATTCTAGGTTATAGTAAATACCTATGTGTCATGTTTTACTGAGGTAATAGAATTCAGCGATATTTCGTCATTAGGTTTCTTTTATGCCAAGTACACAGAGTATACACAGCAATAATCTCACACTACACAAAGCAATAGTAAATATGTAACACATGCCTACGATAACTGCCGGGGTGCGCCATTTTGCCCACGAGGTCATTGACAAAACACGTCAATGAACCAATCTGCCTCTTGTAAATTGGCCACGCGCCTTATTCCAAAAAAGGCCTACCAGCCCCTCGGACATATTTGTGAAATTCGTGACACCGAATTATGAAAAAAACAGGCGTTAAATGTAACCCTAGGAACCATTTCGAAAGAAATCATAAAGAGAAAACGCAGTCACCCCAATTTGGATTTGTCAGATAGACTACGTTGTTTCATGAATTACTCTTGGAAAATCATGTAAAAATATTTTTTTCACTCAGTTGTAACATTTATAAGCGCTCACTGCTCAAATTAACCCGATTATGCAAAAAATGTGTCCTGAAATATCATCATGAAAGATATTTAGAAGCGAAATAAGAACAATTTTGTGATATTTAGCTATTGGTTTGAAGTCACTCTGCAGCAACTGCTTTGGCCCTTTAAAAATTTGAGAAACCAATTTGCCGATAACCTCGTGGAAATGAAACTCCAACTGTCGCGGCTTGGATTCTGTGTTACCTGCAAGCCTGAAAATTTTGTGAGAATTGTCATTGTGCATATGTTGCCTGAGTTTGGTATCAGGCTTTGGGGCAGTGACGTAGCTACTGGGGGCCAGGGGGCAAGCTGCCCCCCGCCCGGAAAATAATTTGGAGAAGTTTGATGGGATTGGGGAAATTTGATGAATTTTCTTATTCTGACAAAAATTCCTCAAAATTTTTGTCAGAATAAAAAATTGTGAGACATTTCTCATACATAATTCGTATTTTCATGCAACAAATTAACCCAGATTTCGTCAGTGTCGCATGAACCCTACCCTACTCGCCCTACTCGGTTTCACAGAAACGTCTTCGCAACGTAGCAGATTGAATGTTCTCTTGTATAAGCGCGGGTGTTATGATCATCATCTCAGTGCACAGGAAGCTGTTATTCAGGAATTTAACAACAGCTGATACAGTACAACTAACATTGCAGGTTTCGCCCAAATCTTCTATACCATTTCGGGCACAGTGTTAACAAAGACCACAAAGTGAAGTTGTGGAATAATTGTTCTATGGGCTGCCCGATTGAGTCGCAAATTTTGTGATCGTTTTGATTTTTTATGAAAATTTTACTGAGACCATAATGCGTTGTTGTGTTCAGACAAATTTTTGAAAAGATTGAGGCACTTGCAGGAGTTTTCAATGTAATCAAAAACATATGCCAGATTTTTAAGTATCTTAAATGGCTGCTCCACTTTTGCCAGGCCCTTTCCCGAAATTCAAGTCCTGTGAAAATTAGTTTAAGAACATTCGTTTCGGAAAGTGGGCGACGATGACCAATGATTCTCTGGAGTACGACATCAGTGCTTTCCATACGGCATTATCAGTATGTTATGTTACAATAAAAACGATGAAAATTTGCTACAACCAACTTTTAAGAACTTTTCTCTGCTTCAATCTCACCGACATTCATGCGGAATTTCACTTGAAACTTCTACGGGTTTTAAAAAACGGTCAGAACTCCTCAAATCCCTCTTATCTGAAATCCCACGCCCCACAGTCTGTAATAAGTAAGAATTTTCTTGGACAAGTACACTGCTCAATATCGTAGCCCACCTGGCAAGTATCCAATGAAAGTCTCCACAAAGGAATATTAAAAGTGGACAAACAGATATGCATGCGGACAAGAATACTTAAAGAATAGCCAGTCCGATGGACAAGTAAGGAAAAAATGAATTCGTGTAAGCCTGCCTGAAGCTAAACAATCTCTTTCCCTTTCATTCGTCTTCTTTTCCCCCTTTCTCCCTTCCTCTCTTTCTTCTTTCCTAAATTTTCCAATTTTTCTACTCGGTGGATTGAGCTGATTTTCACGATCTAACCAGTCGGGGGTGGGGGCACTTTGCCCCACTGCCCCACCCCGGCAGACGCGCTACTGCTTCTCACCATGTAAGGGACAATGAGAAGTATTTGTGAAATTTCCTTCCCAAAGTTACGTGCTTCCGAAGGAGTAAGAAAAAAATCTGGTCGTGCCATTAAAAATTAAATAATGGGTGGCAAAGTAGCAATGCTAAATGTGGTTTACTTCCTGGCTTCAGTAATTTGTTAAAATAAAGCATTGGCAAAAGGGTGACTTCTTCTATAGAAAAGCTAGCTTGGAAAGTTCTCGTGAGTGAGACAACTGACGACAATACTCTTGCCAAACTCAGAGGAATAAGTCAAAAATCGACCAGATTTTCAAAGGATTTTTTTCGGGGGAGGGGGGTTCACTTCCAAGGGACTCAAGTAATAAACTTCGACGAGTTACAGAGTCACAGATGATATAACGTTTGTCTTTAGAAATGTTTGGCAAATTTCAAACGTTATCACAATATAAGAAAACCCCAGAAGAACAGGTTAACAGAATGAATAATGTAGAAAAGCAAATACAACAAATTGAATTCTCGCCCAACCCAAATCAGACTGATGCAATTCCATTTGAATAGGACATTGATAAGCATATTAATTTGATTTCATATTCGGTCTTAATTTTAATTGGCTTCTGGCATAAAATTGACCAATGTAAAAAATTTAATCCCTGAAAAATGTCGCCCTTTCTCTAAACGTCTATCACACTTGTACCAAATCCAGTCGTTTCTAAAAAATTCTTTGTTGGAAAAAGCCGTGTTTTGTCAGGAGCGAGTAAGTGTGACATAAATAAAATTAAATTCTTTTAAAAAGCGTCTTCGGCTAATTTAACAACTTCGTATGTTAAGGATCGAATATGCATGCTTAAGTGAACAATTATGCAAAGTGTACATAATCTAGGAAAAAGATTGCTGTTCGCCAATACTTTTCATTGAAAATAGAAAAGTTTTGCGAAGAGGAAATGCTTAGTGAATTTCCTTGGGGATACGAGTAGAGGTGAAGCCGTATTGATTTCATGTAGATTTATTCACGTTTTCGCTATAGATAGAAAAGTAAACGTTACTCTCCAAATTCGTCTAATTCAAGTTTTTTGCTTCAAACCAGTTTGTTCCTCTGCGGTGCAACATTAAGTTTTTGTCTAAAATATGCAAGATTTGCGTTGAGTTTGTCTTCATAATTTGAAACATTGCCTAAACGTAAGATGATATAACCATGGAGATACAATGTATCCGCTTTATAGGAGTGAGTATGTTTAGACTACCAATGGTAAACTCGTCCTCACATACAAGGCAGGCGATTTATTCTCAAATATTTTTTTCGGGGGGGGGGGGGGGGTGCATTACTCCATTTCCCAAAACAACAACACAACAACAACAACAACAACAAAATCACTCTGAGAATTTTTTAAGAATTAAACCTTTTTCTAAACACGATATTGCCCCCAATTTGTTACCATATTTAGATGCTAAACACACGTGTGTTTTTCCTAAAAATTTCGCTTTTAACCGTGTTTAATTGCTTAACGTTTAGTGTGTAATCGTTCAGCCTAACGTGTTTGCAAAGTGGGGCGAGAATAAGTCAATTGCTAAGCTCGTTTCTTAGGGTCACAGGGTGCACGTTGAAAACATGTTAAGATGCTAAACACCTTTGTCTTATCCCTACACAAACACGTTTAAATGCTAAACATTTACCGTTTAATTGCTAAACATGTTTAGAATTTAAACGTATTAACATAGTGGGGGCAGAATGAAGTGTTTACTTGCTAATTGCATTTTCTTTTAAAGTGTACTGTATGAAAAAATAAAAGTCATCAGGCGACTTTTGAAATGTTGGGGGAGGAAGACAAGCCCCATGATCATCGTCCATGCTTGCATACGTAAAAATACACAATTGAACGCACTACGCTTGTGTTTGGTATTTCCCCGCTAACACAACACGTTTTAAAACGTGTCATGTGGTTATAACACCGCATGACACCTTTTTAAAACGTTTTGTGTTATCTGGGAACATAGGCATACGGGGTAATTTTCTATGAAGAGCAAGAATATTTTTGCCCGAATAATGTCACCGATTATCATGTTTTGCCCATCATGTTTTACCCGAATAGACCAACTCCTTTGGTCCGAGTTGGGAGGGCGAGTGCCCCATGTTTCCCCGCCTCGCACACCTATGCCTGGGAAGCTGATTCACAGCTATAATATCTAAATTTTAATGTAATCGCCGATCAGAGAGCTGTTACTGCAATAAAAAGTTTCCCGTTCCAATTTAAAATGCCCTTGTGTATTTTTTTTTATCTTAATAGATTTTGAAATTTAACATTATAACAACTAGAATAATAAGTACACGTGAAACTTTTATTCGAGAAACTACATGTTCATCAACATCAGGAATTAGGCCATAAGGAACCAAGAAAATTCTTATAGTACCGGTATTAATCGAATATCATTTTACATTGAACTAAAATTTATAGCGTCATTGTTATATTATATAAAGCAGTAATTTCCATCGATTTTTCCCCAAGAGGCCCAAATTTCATGATATGGCATACTTCAGTCACCCAACCAGGGAGCGTGTGAAGAAAATTCGGCAGGGAGGTGTGAAACAATGAAAAGTAGCAATCCTGCATAATCTCCTTCGGATGATGGGGGGTGTAAGGTTTTGAAAAGGATATTTGATTACACTCTAAAAACGTGTTCGGTAATTAAACACTTATTTTCCCTCCTTTGTAAACAGGTTTTAATTCCAAGCACGTTTAGCCACTAAACACCAAATGTTTAACAATTAAACGTGTTTTAAGATGAGATTTTTAGGAGTTTGACACTTGTGTTTAACATCTAAACATGTTTGAAAAGTCAAGTAGAGAAGTGTTAGGAAAAGTATTTCATACCCAACACCGTTTTAGAGTGTGCAGATGCAAAATGGTTTTTATACTCTGCCATTTTGCCAAGTTACAGACGTAGTCTCATTCCAAGTAGGCCTAATATTTACAGAATACAAAAATTACATGACCCAATCTGTGGTCACGATCCACTATTTGGGATCCATGGATCTACAGCTTTCTTAGTCGATATTGAACCCTATCAGGATATTTCGATGGACCCGTCGGTTTCTGCCTGCTCGGTGGACTTGTATAATTTTTGCGCCTATATTGGTTGCACTTGTCGATGTCATACCAGCGTCGACACCGTGTTACACTTTAAAACATGTTTAGAAATTACACACTGATTTTGCTCCAACTTTATTTACAAGTCTAAATTCTAAATATGTTTAGCAAGTAAACACTAAGTGTTTAGCAATTATGGTAGCCATGGTCCTACAAAGTGGAAGAGAAGACACAGGTCTGCTGCCCTCATTTAGACGAGTTCTTTATGCGGCATACTATTGGCTGAAAGAACAAACTCGTTTAGTCCATGTTTTTCAGTTCTCCCCCTCCCATGTCAGAAGTTCAGGACTCCTGTCTAAAGATGAATTGAAGCTACAGTGTTCGTTGGCTACAATAATTGTTACCAGGCCTCTCATCCCACAATTGTGGCTACGCGCCTGGTTTTATGTCATACATTCAACAAGCGAGATAAGGAAACGTAAAGACAGTGTTTCTTTGGAAAAGAGTGCAGTGCCTCTGACATTTAATACCTCTGAAATACCGTTTCTGGAATTTCGAAATTGGTGCCCAAACTATGACCAGAACACATAAAATACATCCTCTATATGGCCATGGTCCGGGTATTGAAGACTTTACAGATAATTTTTTGACAGGTTTTTTTAGAGTGAGACCAGGTAGTTGTAGCAGGATAGAGGGTCTAAGGGGGAGGGATCCTCATCATTATTATCCCTTTGAAGGAATAATGAGTCTCTCGTGTCTCCAGATGCAAAATTATGCAATATTGTGCCTTAAACGTATTAAAACTTACAGCGGTCACTTTTGTGCGGGGCTGTAAGGAACTTTTTCCCTCAAGGGATGAACTTTTGCTATACTCTAGATCCCCAACCAGGGAATAATTTCTTCCCAACTGAGGCATCGAAGTTTGCTCGATTGAGCAAGATTTTGGCCAGTATGGGGGCTGCAACCCCGACCACGTACCGTATGGCCATGCTTTTTTGCCACTCGTTGGCATTATATTGTTTTTCAAACTTAGGACACTGGAGTAGTTTTAAACCCACCCGCTGAATACGAGCCTGCATGCAATAGTACTTTGCTTTAAAATTAATCTGGACAGAACCGAAAAACCACCACCTAGCTTCGTATTTCGGCACACGCAAGATCTTACTTAGGAGCCCACTACTCTTATCTACGTTTGAAGTGAATTTTAAGATTTGGAACCTTGTTTGACAGAGACCACTTTAATATTTGAAGGTACGTGACGCTTGTGGCGGGCGCACCCTCTCGAAAGAGTAAGGGAGTCTATACGCAAATGCTGGGACCAGTTACATGAAAATGAAAAGAGGCTCAAACGTTAGTAGATATTAAGCATGACTCAGGGCGGCTGATCTTACATGTGAGACCAGGGAGGTGCTAATAACACCTCCCTGGTGAGACATGCCTACAGACGGAAAGCTTAAAAAACTTCTTGGATTACCATAGGCGTTCGGATGGGGAGAGGGGAAAGCAACTTGGCAAGTTCTCCAACACCCGAAATAAAAAAGCTTGGAAAAAAGTAACTTCAACAGGTTTTTAAGGTAACGCTAGGGAATTTCCAGAACACGAAGATTTTAAAATCGAAATGACAAAATGATACGATGCGACCTACAAGAACTGGGAAGTGTAATTTTAATAGCGACAGGGAAAAGCATTTTCGCCACAACTTTCTTGGTGCCTCGCGACAAATATAATGACACTTAACAAATATAGCCTCTCTAGTGTAGTCCTCTGAAACTTCCTGTCTACCGCGGGCACCCTTAAATAATTGATTGGAAAGAACTAAGTCACTCTCTAGTGAGTGAAAAGTGTGAATCCGTTTCATTAGAGTGTTAATTCACTCCAGGAAGACGGTGAAAATTCACTCTTCCACGAGCTGACGAGAGGAATTTTTTAAAAGTGATCACTGCAGGCACTCTATCATGAGTGAACTTCGCTCATTTGGACGGAATCTTACTCTTATGAGTGAACTCATTTCCACTTAGAGTGAATAAACACTCTAATGGAGTGAATTCACCCTTTTCACTCTATTGGAAAGTGACTAAGTTCACTCTTTTGATTCTAAAGTGTACTTTATGATCCGCAGATATTCAGCAATTGGGCCCTTTTAAGGAGTGAAGAATTATCCTGATTTGATTAATTAAGTGTTTCCCCTCTTCTGATTTTATTCCTCCGCTAACGTCCATGAATATTATCATTACTTTCCGGAGATAAATTAATTTGACTTTTAAATTACAGACATACGTCCGAAATTACCGATGCAACCTCTCGTTTAAAACGAAACGGATTCTGCTTGATCTATATTTTTTAATGAAAGTTCTTTTTTTGATGAAACATACATCATTTGATCATCCATTTTAGAATTACTTAATATTTACCCTTACGGGAACAAAAACCAAGACTGTCAAGTAAGATGCGATTCTTCGGGAGAGACACACACTGTGTCGTTCTTATACTTGGAATGTTCCTGCGCGTCAGATTAAGTGAGGCGATGCGGGCTGTTTTAGCAACTTAAAATTTTCAACTTAATAACAATAGCCCTAATCCCTGACCTTAACAAAGAATGCAATTAATGCAAAACAATGGCAACAGCAAATCAAGAAACACCTTGATAAACAGAGAGCATCAGCCTGATTAAATAGCTTTTTTCTTAAAGAGACGGCAAATTTCATACGTGCCTACAAAGCTTAAAATTTCAGCACCGACTAAACTGGGTTATGTCTGGGAAATCGTTTGGTAAGAAAGAGCATTTTCGTGAAATGAGGGGCATCCTTCTTACTATCATGTAAATTCCCCTTAAAGAACTGAGTCGTCTGCAGTACCTAGTATTTTCATGTGAGCATCATTCTGAACAGAAACCTATCTAGGGAGATTCAAAAGAGGGGCGCAAGCTTTGATGAATTGCGCTGAGAACTTTTTCCGTAGAGAAGATTCATGTCAATGCATCAATCAGCGGTCAGTACTTAGAAAGTGGTCACACCCCTCGTAATTCCCAAACAGCAGCTTTTTGACTTTGTTTGTCACCAAATTATGCGACAAAAGGTCTGATATAATTTCTCCAGGTAACTCTTACCTTACTTTAAATCGTTATCTTGATTTTGAAACCAAATTAAAAATGTTTTAAAATCATGAATTTCCAGTGCCATTGATGCTACGAATAATTTTCTGGGCAGCCAAAGCATTGTAGGCCTATATGTTAGACGCATTTGGAAGCATGACATGCCAGTACGCCAGTAGATTGGGCACAGAGATCACGGACACGCCTGGACACGTCATTGATTCTGAAAACAATGCTTTGTTTTGGAGAAACAAAAACACTTGTCAGGAAGAATAAGGTAGATTTCAGCGTTACATGCAGAGAGCTCAATCTGTTTAAATTAAATGATATTCTTCTAATAAAATGCAGATAATTGTAATAATTAAAAGTAGTTCGTTATTTTTTTTTTAAAACAGGAGAAAAATATTATTCAAAGGTTTTAAAGATGTGCTAGCTCAGCGGTCCCCACTCCCCACCATGTCCCGGACCTCCATCAACTTACATATAGACGAATCCGATCGGCGCTTGTGTTTAGTGACTACAGGTAGCCATTAGCCGGGTCAATCAGCCTAAAATCGTCTTCATTTATTGTATACGTGAATTTCAGACCCTCATCTTCAGTGAAATTGAGGAAATCAAGATACAACTCAGTGTACAATCATCCATGGTATAAGTGGAAATCGAAACATTAAAAGGTGACAAATTCCAGGCATGGCCGACTACAACCAGATCATCACTTGCTGTCCGGATTCGTGTATATGTGACCTAATGCTTGACAAAGGTTACAACAGAGTTATATTCCTAGGTTTCTGTTTCAATAACAACCAGTCCCCACAAGATTGCATTTTTATCTGAAGGTCTGCTTTCATCCAAGAGGTGATCACATTCATGTTTAGAAAATCCCCATTATCTTAGCTATTATAAAACCACTACCGTATAACGACATATTAAAAGCTCCCGTGTCTTCTTTAAGAGAGTTCGTATCTTTGCAATAATATTAGCAACATTTCATTGTGTAATTGATTGAGCTGTTTTGGGATACTAATAGATCACTTCAATAATGGTCTGACTGTTTTATTGCAACGATGTGTATAATGCGCATAGAAAAAGATGGGTTTTATGGTTTTCTGAATGTTGGAAATACTGCAATGCTTAAAGTAATCCGTACATATTTTCCGGAAACGTCATCGTAATCTCATCACTTATCAATTTTAATTTTTAATTTTAATGTGTATAGGAACTGCAAAATACCATTAACGCAAGAATAAGTTGAAAAGAGGGAGCTCTGAGTAGCAACTACCTGGTTAAAGTATGGACAGGTCTACTTACGTGTACATTCATAGGCGTACGGAGGCAATTTTTTGAGGAGGCAAGAGCAATTTTCGTCCAAATAATGACACCATTTAGGCCTATCATGTTTTGCTCATATTTTGCGCGAATGTACCAACTATTTTGCCCGGATTGGGAAGACGAGTGCCCCCTGTCCCCCCGCCTCGTACGCCTATTTGTATATTCTAAAACCCAGTGGGAAAAAATCATGTTTTTGTTGAGGGGTAATATTGAGGGAAATAATTTGCAAATCATTCCAGACGCTCTCAAGATATTCCCTTTGTTATTACATGGATATTATTCAACTCTTTGTATTTTATATGCAGTTTTTCATGTTGATTTGCAGGTTTAGGTATAAAGATCGGACTTGAAAGACAACCTTCCCTGCACCTTTATCTTCCTGCACTTCATGTAAGGTGCTGTAACAAGGAAGACAAACTGGAGGGCGGTAGCATTTGAATTGATGAACCTGAGACCAACCGGGATGTCGGGATTCAATCCCTGGCTGGGTCAATGTAAGGTGTTTTTTATCCCAGGGCAATGTACGGTTTTCACCAGAAGCGTAGCCAGGATTGTGTCATGGGGAGTTTTTTTTATCGTTCTACATGAGGGAAAGGTCTAAGGGGGAGGGAGGAAAAACGGCTTTGTTAGGTCTCCAGATGCAAAATGATGCAATGTTTGTGCCACAAATGTAATAAGGTTCGTATATAGTGATCACGTTCTTTTGGAAATTATTTTTTTTCAAAGCTGGGACATGGGTCGGGTTTCAACCCCCACCCCCTCGTGGCTACGCCACTGGTTTTCACATCTGAACTAGCCTATCAAAAGATAGGCCTACCAGATTTGATCTAATTTTTTTAGTTGGTTGCCACCCGATTGTAGCTTAACACAACCGCCCTTCAAGACCTGATTAGGCTATAACATGTCGCAAAATTTCGATATTCTGTAATATTGTGTTCTTTTATTATACAATACAATACAATACAATACAATACAATACAATACAATACGATACGATACGATACGATACGATACGACACGATACGATACAATACAATACAATACAGTACAATACAATACAATACGATACGATACAATACAATACGATACGATACAATACAATGCAATGCAACGCAACGCAATGCAATACAATTCAACTCATCGCCACTGCACGCACCACAACACAACACAGTACATATAATACAATTTAATTGCTAATGTCATTTTTGTAATGCTATCATTACATATAATACAAGAACTATCAAACACACGACCTTTTTTGAGTGATTACTTTTTTGAGTGCTTGTAAATTTGCAAAAATTCATCGAAACTTCTTAATTATTGCCATTTCCCTAGGCATGTTCTAGCTGGCATGAAGTCGTAACTAGGACGAATTACTTATACGTTCATTTAAGGGACCTCTAACGGAATAATAATTCTGAGCATCTGTGTTGATGACTGATGAGATTTAGGACCTCTGTCACCTTTCTAGTTTCTCTTTAAGATAATATAAGCACAGTGCAATCAAGTTCTAGATCTATAAAGAAGGCCTATCGCAATTGGGAGATATGTTGTTGGGATTTGAATGAATAGCGCACCAGTGGCGTAGCTAGGATTTTTTCCAGGGGGGCAAAGGTATGAAATTTCCCCAAAACTTTTCCCGGTCAATGTGTATGTATTTCATATAAAATATGCAAACTTACAAGTATAACAACATTACCATGTCACTTTGTTATATTACCTGCATTTTAATCTTAAAGTATAACATAGAGCAATCGGAAATAACCAAGTATTATTTTGGTAAACAATATCTGGTTTATTTGTATGTACTAACGCAGTGGCGTACGCAGGATTTCTCTGAAGGGGGAAGGACATGCGGTATGGTCAAGGGGAGGGGTGGCCGGAAATTTTTTGACGTTTTCAAGGAGCCTACATGCAAAATGGTGCAAGATTTTCGACTTTGACAGGGACAGTGTTAAAAGTTGAATCGTGGTGGTTCATGAGGATAAAACTGAAACTTTTGTACCTTGACATGCATTTCTTTTTATGCCATTTATGCAACCTTACGAAGAAAAACTTGTCATAAAATTTGCACACTTTTAGGAGTCGAAATAAAAGAGTTTTGATCGGTATTTGTGGTTTTTCTTGGCCACAAAATGTTATTTTGTCATAAAGATTATCTAAGCGGAGCGCCACCATTGGTTGGCGCGGAGCGTAGAGAAAATTTGGAAAAATTAGACCCCTTAGATGGCCGGAAATAGCATTTTCCAGGCTTATACGAAGAATCTAGCCAGTCGCTTTCTGCTTTTGTCGTTTGCAATAAAATGCTCACTTCAAAATATGTTCGTAAACTGCAAAGTGACCAGAGAGTTAAGAGCTAATTTTACCCTAAATATTTTTTTTGCCCAAGAGACCGAGCGAAGCGCCACCATTAGTTGGCGCGGAGCGTAAAGAAAATTTCGAAAAATCACACCCCTCAGATGGTCAAAAGTAGCGTATTTATGCTTGTAAAGAAAATCTAAGCATGTAGTCTTTTGATAGATGCCACCAGTGGGAAACAGAGTCTACCTTTTCTAAGTAAAAATTGGAATTTGACAGAATTTGCCTAGGTCTATTTGTAGGAATTAAAAAAAAAATGGCATCACTGAAAGACCTTGCAGGGACATTCCTTCCCCTTTGAAAATTTTTGAAAAGTTGGGTGTCCTTATAAGCAATCTGGTGCCACATATGCTATCTTTTGATGTAAAATCTGTGTTGATAAAGTTAGACCGCGTATTTTTAAGAACAAAGAAAAGAAAAATGGCATCTGTGAGGGGGGCATGGCCCAATGGTCTCCCCTTCGCACGCCACGAAGGAGGCCTAATAGTGGCTCGATCACACACGATATCCTGTGAGAAAAGCAGTCTGTTAAGTGTAGAAGGCCACAAGGTACTCATTGTCCATTTATTGTTACACTCAAAGTGAGCAGAAAGCTATTTTCCCGAACTAGCTTGTAAGCCTCCAAGGATTAGGCTAAGTAACAAAATCTAAGTGTGCCAACGGATCCCGTTAATTCTAATTTCTAGATTAACTTTAAGTTTATCGTTGGCCATGGATTGTTTCAGCCCCATCCGTCGTTATGTACACAGAGTAAAATCGTACAGCTACTGCTAGCTTATAGAAGAACATAACAACCTCGGGGTCTACGGTAGTGACTTGTCAGTTTGCACGTCCTTTTACCGATTTCCCAAAGTATCACATGAATAACAGCTTCCTGTGCACTGAAATGCACTGATCAAAACCCCCGTGCGTATACAAGCACAAGAGAACATTCAATCTGCTACGCGGCGAGGACATTTCTGTGGAACGCGAATTGGGCCGGTTCATGCGACGCTGACGAAATCTGAGTTAATTGTTGTATGAAAATACGAATTATGTATGAGAAATGTCTCACAATTTCTTATTCTACCAAAAATTTTGAGAATTTTTTGTGAAATTTTTGTAATAATAAGAAGATTCATCAAATTTCCCCAAAAAAATTTCGGGGGGGGGGGGCAACCGCCCCCGCCCCCCCCCCCCCCAGTAGCTACGCCACTGTAGCGCACAGTTTCGGGACTTGCAGAGCTTTGGAGATAATAAATAATAAACCAATTCAATGACTTTAATGTGGTCAAGCAATTTTGTAAAGCATTAAATGAAAAGGTTGGATTGAACATATGTTTTGCTACAAAGGGCAGTGTCTTCCTGGAAAGGAAAAAAAACAAGTCAAGTGCTTGAAAACCGTGCTTATCAGTCACGTGAAATTGACCAGTTCTTGGCGGGAAATTCCCTCAACATGAAGGGATCACAAGTGATTAACTAGACAAAAGGATGTGGCTCCAATCTTCATTGTTGATGATTAAGCAGGGAGTTGCTAGAGAAGGAGATACAACGAACAGATTTTTCCAGACAATGTAAAACAGATCATATCTTTCGAGGCGCCACTATTTGATTGACAGGTCCCTTTGTTTCTATTGTTAAATCCCTTGTGACTAAGTCCTTTTAATTATCATTTATTCCATTCTGCATATCATTGTTTGTACATCCTTTGATATAGAGGTTTGTTTCCGCCAAAGGCAAAGCTTATAATAACAATTACTATATAGAACGACTGGAAACAAACGGTTAAACTAGGTGCTTCAGTTGCTCCCCTTTCGTCATTAGATGGAAGCATTGTTCGAGTCTATACCTTTTCCTCAGATTTGAACAATTTTGTTATCATTAAGACACAAAAAATTAATTAATTTGCAGAGAAATTGTTGCTGTCTTCAAATGAAACAAAAGGTCGCGTCTCGGATAGCGTCAGATGACATAAATTCCACAATTTTCCATGACGGCTGGCAACAAAATGTTAACGAGTAGAGTGTAAGGGATACGTCTCTTCATTGGAATTTCGGTAATGCGTCACTAATCTTTGTTTATGGATGCATTGAGATAAGAATTTGGCAAATAAAAGCAAGATTATCTTCGGAAACGAACATTGTCTCAAAGAGACTATAGAACGTTGTTTCTCCTTCTCTAACAACTCCCTGGATAAAGGGAGTTTACCGGGGTTGTTGTCATTTGAAGCACCAGCTAAATCTAAAAATTTTCTTCTCATTTCTCCTAAAGATATTTTCCATCATATTTTATGACTTCAATAGTGCAAGGTAAATCAAACAATTACTTCTAGTAAATTTCACATTTCAGGAGAAAAATATTATCATGTGACCCTCAACAGCCAATAATGAAATAGGAAAATCAACTACACTACTTCAGGTTGGATTGACTGCTCTTGCCCTTTGAAGAAATGGGTGTCCTATATCTGCGAGTTAAGGACCCTGAATCCAAGACACATATCTGCGTGAACACAGTTGCAAATTAAGGTCTACTAAAATGATTAATTAATCGATATCGATATACCTCAAATGCATCTAGTATAATCTGATAATGTCACAAGCAGTATTTCCTTAGAGTGAGCTTGTTGAGAAATCCTGCATAGGCCATTATTTCAATTGATTGTTTAAATACATTATGAATCCGCGGTCCTCCATAACAACAGATTTTCCAAATGGAAGCGCATTTCTGTAGTTTGCCGGCCAGCAGGGCCTGGCTACACCTCTGGTTGTTACTGTGTAAAAGACCATATGGGACGAAATAAACACCATTATAAATGGAATGTACCTCATGCAGCAGCAGTGCAGTTTATAGCCTACTTTCATGTGCTTGCTTGATTTCAAGTGCGAAATATATGTTGCATACTTTCTACAGCGTTTGTCATATGCGCAATACGGCGTTAGACTTAACTAAATTCGCAACAATTAGATGACGTCAATTTTTTACATATGCAAAGTGATTGGTCGATGGTTATCTAAATTATCCCCAAGGCTATATAAATAAAAATGATTAACCATTCTTGTTCTGGTACATGTTGAAAAGTAATTCTCTCTTTTTCAGATGAAAAAATGAATTATCGACTTACATGATGGCAGCTATAAATAGATTTGAATAACATTTGTCCTTCTCACAATCATTTTACTCCAAATTAGTCCCTTACCCCAAGAAACGAATATTTAAAATTCTTTAGTCCTTTACAGTTAGAACACTCAAGCTTCACGAAAGAAAGGGTTATGAATTTGCAAATTTGCAATCGCGCGCTTATTTCATTTACTATATCAGTTCATTATTACATTATTTTTATTATTTTTATCTTCTTATTAATTTAAGAATTCTTTCCTCGAAGCTATGTTTTATCATCAAATAATTGACGAAAATAGACATTAATAAGCGGAGGAGAATGACTTTACTTCATTTCATTTCATTTGTTTTTTCTTCGTAACAAACAATAACATCCAATATTTACAAGTGTTCTCACAAATTAGTTGAAATTTATGAAAGGAAGTACTCTAAATACCTTTAGTAGACTTATAAAAAGATCACTCCCTTAAAGTCATACAAAATGGAGAAAACGTGAACATTAATCTAGATGATATACAGAGAATATAAGTAGTGTGGATAATGCATAAACTCGTTTTAGTATGTAAAACCGGTGTTACACTACAACGCGGATTTTGGATCAAATTCCGATCCGATTTTTTCGGGGTTTTGTTAAAATCTTCCCCGTTTTCGGTTGGAAACAGCCAAAAATTTGTCAACCAGTGAAAATGTATGATGTGCATTTGATGTCTCTGAAAGTAAAATGCAACTGATTTCATGTGACGTCACATCGACGTGCATTTTTTATCCTATAGCGTACGAGTGCGATTAAACCTGTCTGTGATGTGACGTCACGAAATAATAAGCATAAATTTAATTTTCATAGTTCTGCGGCATAACTTATATATTTATTCAGACTGGCAAATTTCTGGCTATTTCAGACAAAAGATTGTAACAAATGCCGAAAAATCAGATCGGAATACGATCAAAATTCCTTGAAGTGTTACCGCGGCTCAGTGCTTGAAACACTTGCTTTTAAAACAGGAAATCGGTTTACTGCTTTGCACAGTTCGCGGGGAAATACAGACTTTAAATATAAACACACATAGATTTCTAATGTTACTTTTTGCAATATTTCGTATGTGTAAATGTACATGCATGTATATGCTACACATCACATGACAGCAAAGGATCACACTGTGGTCGAGGAATGTCGTTCAGACTTAAAGCGACATTCATGTTTTTTTTTACAGTTTTTCACAACTTTAATTCTGCACGATTTGTATATTCACTTAAAACTAACAATGAGTGGTACGTGAACGTCGTATTTGGTTAAAATGCAGTGGAGGTTGTCTAGTCTTGCATCTGTGAGGAATTTTGCTCTCCGAACAATATTCAGAAATTTCAATACATCAGTAATTAAAATGAAACTGACGTTTCTTCTAACCTGAAATACCCCTTCAACGTGTCTTCATTCTGGTAAACAATCAGTTCAGTTAATTAGTTAGATGGAATTTTACGGCCCATTTTCCAACTCATTGGTTCAAGTCGAGCTGGCCACGGCCTTTTTTCAGTTGTGGCTCACTGGCTTGTTTCCATACCCATGTCTTATGCTGAGTACCAGGCAGTAGGCACGTAGGTTCCATTTCTAAAGTCTTCGGCATGACCCTGCCAGGACTCGAACTCCCAACCTCCCGACTCCAAGTCTGATGCCCTAACAATCTGTTCAGATAGGAAAACAAGGTGCTGGAACAAAAAAAGTATATATTCTCTGTCAGTCTCACCGCCCCTTTAAATCAAAGGGTTTTTAAGTGGACCTGATGTGACCAATACTAGAAATGTTTTACACAGCATTGGCAGATCAAGACATCGTACAGGGGACAACCGGTACCTTTGGCCTCCTACTTCATTCTTTTCCTTCTGTATGCACGCGTGCAAAGATTACACGCTGAAAGAGGTGTTTGATGCCTAAAGATTTTGCTTTTAAACTTTTGCTAAACATTTCGTGGTTAACGGCTAAACATGTTTAGAATTTTAACGTGTTTTCGAAGTGGGCAAATTCGTTGTTTAATCACTGAACACGTTTTAATGTGCAATTGGAGCAATGCCTACTTACGATTTTATCCATCACCAATGAATGCCCGTCTCCAGGGGTGGCGACAGGATTTAACGAACAAGGTGCCAAGCTTCCCTACCTCCCCTCAACTAGGAGTAATTAGCTACTGAAAGGAGGAGGCTGAAATTAATCCATTTTCAACAAATATTTGAAAATACGGAGTTGTATTGGACTAAAGTTTGGACTTTCTCAAAGAAAATTCGGATTTTTTGGAGGAAATTTTAAAAACTGAGGGGTTTTATTGGAAAACATGAGTGTCTTTTATGAAAGTAGAATCAGGAAGAAAGTTCGGGAACTGAAGCTAATTGGAAGTAGGCCTAAATCTTTTATGAACTTCCTTACGATATGGGATCATTTCCGCCCGTCGAGGGAGGCAGGCCCCGCCCATCCCCGCTGACGTCACCTCTGCTTCAACCGCTTGACCCCCACTTTGTGAAATTCCAGACGAGCCAATAATAAGAAATTTGTTGATCTAGAATGTTTTCACTGTTCTCAAGAAATGCCCCTACTAAGTTTGCTAATTGCCTGCACAACATTTTGACTAATCAAACTTGCATGTGATGTGACAGACAAAAATATTTTTTTTCTTTCTTTTTACTGTTATCCTCAGGGTCCTTGCCTGCGGGAGACGGGGGCAACTTCCCCCGAAATTTCCAAATGGTTAATACACTACTTGCTATGGTGAAGATCTATGTAGACAGTGTTAAAAACTCTTGAGAGTTTAGCACTTAAACATTTTTGAAACGAAATTTTTAAGAGTAAGACACGTGTGTTAAGCATCTAAACATGTTCACAAAGTGGGACCAAAAGGTGTTTAGTGAATCGTTTAATTCCTAAACACCTTTTAAGAGTGTATGAGATCATTCGAATAGTCTAATAGAATTAATGTTTTAAAGAGAAATTTGAATTTTTTACGCACGGTTATGGCGTAGGCTATAATAGACTGAAACTGTATGAAATTAAAAAAATACGTTTGTGACCTTTAGTTGACATACACAAAAATTCCGGTCAATATCAGAAAGAAAAAAAAAAAACGATTAAACGCGACATGATTGAAAAAATATCAAAATATCCTCCTCTTCTTTTGATCCAAGCATCTTATTCTTAAGATTAAGCAAACAGAGTTCATCGAAGAGTGACCGGGCACTCGGGCGTTAAATTAAAAACAAATCTGAAGTTTTAAAGTAAATCTAACATAAAACGTGAACAGAGAAGAAACTTAGATATAAACAGTAACTTATCCGAAGAGCTAAAATGTCAGGCAGCCTTCAATTTCAATACACTTTAGGAGAAAACCCATGAGATTCGAAAGTGGCCCTTTCTTTATTGAACCAGACTTGCGTCAGTCAACATCGAGTGCAATGTACAGGCGTATCCTTGCTGCATTGACGCCCCGTGAGCACTCAACGGTAGCTTCAGTCGTTGATATATGCCAGAGCAATATAAAAAACATTATCATTGCACCCGAAAGACAATTTGACCTGCAATAACACAATTCTCCTCGATGGATTAACATAATGTTTGTAATAACGCCACTTAAAAAATCCTCATAAACAATTCGTAATGTGCTATTTTAGGGGCCTTGATGATCGATTTTAAGAGGAAATTGCGAAGTACAAACATTGAGATTGAGGGCCCTACAATATATGCGTGTCCTGATATCAAAACTGGTTAGGATGACTTTTCACATTGACGCTATGCACCAGTTCTTGGTCCAGGTGGTTCGGGGTCCTGGGGAGACCACCCGACTACAAAATTTCGCACCTGGGATTTTTTTCTTTTTTTTGAAAAAAAAAAAAAAAAGAACAAAGATTATTGTTGCCTTCATACCTTTTAGCAGTGAAGACAACCCAATGAACCAACTTAAAGGCCTTATCCTTTCGTCCCTCGCCTCCCCCACGACTGTTTCAGGCGCGGATCCAAGGAGGGCTTTTACGGCCTCAGCCCTCCCCCTTTTCGCCAGGTAAACAGTAAAACATACGGGAAATTAGCAGTACGGGTCACTCACTTCTCTGCTTTCTCTCAAGTCAGCCCCTTCCCCTTGAAATGTCTGGATCCCCGCCTGTGTCTTAAATTCTTCCTCATCCAGACAATCTCAACTGATTACCTCAAGGTGAGTAGGCTATACAAGACCGTAATGTGTAATTAAAACACTCTTAGAACAGTACGGTACAAGCTGTTTAATATGAGCTTCGGTACTCTGCATTTTTTAACTTGCTGTCGGTCAATAAATATGCCAGCTCGTTGTTTCTATGGACTACTATCAAAATTGTAGTCTGGGGTAAGAGGAATTAGCCATTTGACCCAATTAGTTAGAAGCAGAACCTTAAAATAAAACCTCATCACATCGTTCCCCTAAAATTGATACCATGCACCCTAAGAGTGTTCCGTGGTGAAATCTAATGCATATTGTCCCGCAATTTCGATCTAATCAATTGTTGTTTCCCCCCCCCCTTTCGTGGTTTGATATAACTCATTACACTATAAAAACGCGTCGAGCAATTAAAAACCTAGTTTGCCCCACTTAGTAAACAAGTTTATATTACATGTTTAGCAAGTAAACGTGTTTTAAAACGAAATGTTTAGGAATGAGACACGCGTGTTTAGCATATAAACATGTTTCCACAGTGGTGGCAAAAAGTGCTAAGGAGAGCGTCTAATTTCTAAACAACACTCTTTTAAAATGTGTTTATGGAATACAGCACATGACTGAGTTCTGTATTGAACAATATGAATAGAATTGAAATGTGCGGGAACCGGATACTCCTGGAAACTTTGATTGCTCAATAAAACGATATCTCCACCGATATCCAGTAGATATTAGCCATACAGTACACTCATGAATGTAACGCACTAACATTACAGTCAATTCAAATAAAATCGTAAATGCTAATAAAATCAGGTACAAATGTTTGGCAATCAAAGCCCCTTTTAAATCTGCAAATAAAACGGTCGTGTTTGGTATATTGAGAGCCCATCACTATGAAAATTCATAGTGATGGGCTCTCACTCCCGCGCCTTTTTCAAAATACCTGTAATTTGGCCTTAGCCTACACGACACATTGGTAAGGTTCTGTTTTGCTGACCTTTCTACACACCGACATGAAACCAATCTCATGAATTTTGCGATACTGAACGGTCTGAAAACTGGTTTCCTAGCAACCAGCAATGTTATGATAATGGACACACTTGTCAATCACACATATCAAGTTAATGATTCTCATCTTACATTCATATTCTGAACACTTTTAAACGCATTGAATATTTTTTAAAATGACAAAAGACAGATTGTCGGCATTCGGTTAAGTTCAAAGGAAAGAATTCCTGTATGACATCAGAAATGTTTTCTTCTGATTACAATAGCAGACTTCATTATCTAAGAACAGGTCATTATACTGCTCTACGAGATGCAGATAGTTGGCATTTATTATAAAAAAAACATTCATGAGTAAGAGTTACCTTCGCAGCAGGTGTCGAATACGTACTAATCCTCCTTTGACGTACATACTAATATGAATTCACAACAGATGCAGGAGTGATACCTCTTCGCAGAGCGGGCAAGAGACGCGAGATATTTGGGACTCCTAATAATTGGTCTCACCGACACAATCCACTGAGCTGTGGGGATTTATATATTAGTCTCCTCACTTATTAAATGCAGTCTTGAATACTGGACATCTAACGTGGACTACTCATTTTCATTTCCAGATCATTCAATCGGGAGGCAGGGAAGGAGACAAAACTCTTGCCAGAAATTGTACTCCACCATAACCAGGCAGTGCGCCTAATATTTTGCTCTCGAGGCTGTGCTGTGCACATGGCTACTGATGGGAGCAGAAATAGATTCCAAATGTGTAAGATGTAGTACGTCACTGGCATTTTGAAACTTTCTAGGGAAACAAAAAATTTCAGGGAGAGCCGCCCATGCTCCCAGCTATGGGTGTGAACACCTGCATTGAAAAGCCTCAGTAGCTTCCTCCCGTTTCTTGTGTGCCTATGACGATCTTATTTTCAAGTTGGCTCCTTGAACGTGCCTAAGGACAGCAAAAACTTCACATTTAACAGGTGGATGGGACAGCAGCCGAGTACACGAAGTTGGGAAATATCCGTGCAGAAGGCATGATAGCATGGAAACATTAATGACCAGTAAAAAAGATGAAATGAAACATTGTATTGTTTATGTATTCAACAGCATGACTAATGTAGTAATGTGACATACGTAACACTATGTTCTACAGTCCTGTTACTTTGAAAATGACTAAACTATATAATACAGTACAAAAACAATAACTAACAAGGAACACTTGCTGATGGATTTCAGCTGAACAGAAAGATTAAACGACCCATGGCAAGTAACAAACGAGACTTTTGATAGGTTGCAAACTGAAAATATGAATTTGAAGGCCAATATTATCTTTTATAAGCTTTCACTTCACACTGACAAAGAACAAAATACACTAGGAATGTTTTTTTCTTATATTATGCAACTTTTTAGGTGATATGAATACTTCAAGCCCAAAGCTAGATGTTTAATTAGTAAAACTTTGCTTGGGTAGATATCGAGGAGGGGTAATTGTATCAATTCACATGTAGGGTCTGTCCTGGACTTGAATATTTGAAAAAGAATTCTCTAACCTAGACCTGTTGTAAGCTCAGGACTTAAGCTAAGAAGTTGATTTTGGTTGTGTCAGTTGTTAATAATGGCAAACTCATCTACTATTTACATCTCTCACTTAGCAGATAACAGTCATGTAGATAGCAAGTTTTCCTGCATGTGGCCTCTGCCTATTTAGTTTTTGGCTGTCCTTCTTGTACAGTTACATTTTTACCAGCCATCCCTTTTAATTTTGGCCCTTTACTTTTCATTTTGGCCATCTCATAGAAACTACATAAGCAATGGAGCAATAGAGCAGCCCAGTACAGGCCAGCTATACTGCAACCCTTCAAATTAGCAACCTATAAATTAACGACCCTACAAAATAGTCCTTTGCCTTACATAGTGTTTTTAATTTTAACCTACTGTGTTGATAGCCTAAACATGCAAAAACGGAGACACAAGACGTTAGCACAGTATACTCTATCCATATACATAGAAAGTCCTTGTCTTCACAGCAACTGCAAAATCTTATCCTTCACAAAGTAGATTCACAGCTGATGGTATTTCTGTGTCAAGGAAGCTTGATAAAAACTAACTTAACATGATTTTAAACTGGCATGGTTTGTCACACACTTTGTACAGTCTTTTATGGAAGTCACTTTCTTGCAAAAAGCCATCTAGCAAAAATGCACTAAGGCTACTACTTAAACAGATTAAGCCTATCTCTGTGGTATTAGTTTTACCAAAAAGAACAGCCTTCCAAATAGTTATCATTCTGTCAAATTCATACGCTTCATTTGCTCAGGTATTCCTCAAATCCTTTCAGACAGGCAATATAGACAGGTAACTGTTTCACAAGGTAAGGTGTACCCTAAAGAACTAAATAGTTAACTTACACAAATATACTTTTTTAAATAACTATCATTTCAGGTTCCTGCTACATTTGCTCTCTCATAGATGTAAAGGCCTCATTCAACATCAAAGGCAATTTTTAGGAGACTAAAAGTATACATCAGAGCTTCCCTTTTAAATTTCATAACATGCAAGTCTGTCTATGGCATTAAGAGCAGGTAAGCCTACGACTATGCCTGGCGCAGAATATTCTGAGAACTCCATCAAAATCAATCAGAATACATAACATGGCTTGTAAGTATCATTTTTCTGCTAATATTTCCTCTGTGATGTAGTTAGTTAGATGGGGATTTACACCTAAACTTATAGTCTTCTGATTTAATTCATGGTGCCATCTGTGATGTAAACAAGGACACAAAAATCACTAGAAAGATTTCATCACCCGATATTGTAAGAATAATAATGTTGGGAGATCTTGATTGGTGTACCAAACATTCACGCAAACCCAGTTGTATATGCAGGAAAAGTCAATAGAGGGGGTGCAAGGCTTGGTTGATTCCTGTCCTGGAGATGTCTAAGGCAGTATTTCAGACTTGGAAAGAGGACCAAGATTCAAAATGGCACTATATTTGACACATTGTGAAGTATATTTAAATGTGCACTGCAGCCAATGGGGACATGCTCAGTTTATGCCAGTTTGTAGAAAGCTCTTTTTATATAAATTTGTGACCATGTACTCACACAACAAGTGGAACTGGGAACTTTGTGAATTTTCATTGACAAAAATGCAAGCATGATAAACAAAATGCAAATATATCAAGCAGATACCACAACAAATGCACATCTCAACTAATCTTGATGAATAATATGTGAAACAAACAGTACTGATGCTTATAGGATAGGCCTTGATATATAAAACAAGGTAAAGCCAGGAGAAAATTTCACATGAATATTTCTGTTCCTCTTTCAACCAATACCTGAAACTATGAGAATGTTACAATTAATCTCAAAAGAACAGCTAAAGTATTAAGAGTTCAAGAAAAAAAAACCCAATAAAGACCCTCTTAACCTCTTGGGATAAAGTATCCAAAAGGAAGTGAACAAACTGCCATGTTGGAATGGTCCATTCATTGATAAGTGTCATTCTGCAGTAATGGACTGTCCAAGTGTAACAGTATGGGAGAAATAAGAGAGACATAGATTGAGAAACTTCTTTTTTCCTTTCTCAATTTTTCCTAATCTCATTCGTCCTTTCCCATCTCTTGTCCATTATTAATATTTTGAAATGTTTAACTACAAATCTCCACCAACTGGAAAACAGAGGTCTCTGGATTTTTGAAACATTTTCTAGAGTTCAGTTGTTTGCATCAATAACTGCCAATCTGTCACACACAGCACAGGTGATAATCTTCCTTAAAAGCTAAAGTCTGGTATAATTGTTGGCACACACCTTTCATAGTTTTGTTACATGTTCACAACTGTATTCCTATTGCAGGCAAACTACCAGTTCTTCTTCAGAGCTCTTCTGTTGCTAAGCAACACAACACACATGAATAAACCAACATAAGCACTCACCCAACATCTAGATGACTTAGTAAAACAGACAAATTTAGCACCTTGTTCAAAATACTACCAACAAAAAGCTTAAGAGCCATGAAACGTTTCAAAAGACACAAATGCCACAAAGTTTTACTTATCCCCACCAGACTGTACACCCATTACACAAAGATTACAGTTGTTTCCACTTTTGCACTGTCAAAGCTTTGGATCCCTGCAGTAAAAAAGGAGAAAGAAATATAATGTAGGGACTACCTTTTACTTTTTTAAAAGATAGTTATATCGAACGAAATGCTTGCTAAATTTTGCAGTTGTGTTTTTTGTATTAATAACAACATTTTATGAATGACACTTACCTCAAAAAGATAAGTGTTATGGTTTCTTTAAGAATCATCACATTTGACTTAGCAGATACATAATATGTTATGATTGAAAATCTCACACAAAAATATATAATATAGACAAGTACTAGTTTTATTAAAACACAGTCATATCACTTGTATCAATTCACATACACTCCACAGACTGCATTAGGTAAAATTTTACCCTGGATGGTTATGTATGCCTCCTGCTATATATGGTTGGGAAAAAATTACCCAAGTCAACTACGTGGTCAAGTGGCTAAAACATCTGGCTTGCAGCCAGGAGGTTGGGAGCTTGACTCCTGGCTGGGTCATTCTGAAGACCTTGAACCTTCTGCCATTGGGCTTGTGCTCAGCATAAGCAATGGGTTTAAGAAAGTAAACCAGTAAGCCACAAATGGAAAAAAGAATGTGATCAGCATGACTTCATCTGAAACTTAACCTTGAAAATGCATCGAACTCAACTATAATCTACTCTTTTAAGGGTCCATTGCTTGGTAAATTTTATCTCATAAGTGTAATTTTTGATCCACTTAGAGTAATTTTCAACAGACAGTTTGGCTGGGAGCATGCATCCAAGACCCTTTTCAGAGTATATTATAGGGCTGCAGATTCACATTATAGGCTTGATCAACAATCACTGTACTCAGGGACGTTCTCAGAGCTTTATACTTTTTATAGCAAGCATGGTAAAACACATGGTAACCAAGAACTAGCCTATTTTTTGGACAACAATGAATGTCATGGAAAGGGCTAGTTATGCTTACACATACCCTTGTAAATCTACTCTGCCAACAATTTCTCTGACAGTTGATACAAGGTTTTCGTGCTCCTGTGGTGAATCCAGGATGAGTTGATGTAACTTGGTCATATAGGAATCAATTGTATTCAATGTTGGTACCTCATTAGAAGCTGAAAGAGAGTGACAGAATAGAATATGGTGACACTTTATAAAGGGTATGACACATGAAGAAGTTTTAAAGAAGAATTAGCCATAAGAGATAAGGGTGGGGTTAAGGTGAGAAGACCCCTTGGCAAATCATTTCTGCCCCTCATAAAAAATTTTTATTTCCATAAATGCACGTAAGTTTATCCCACTACCCCCAGAAAATATTTCACCCTGACCATTTGCCCCCCCCCCCCCCTTGGTAACTTGCTGGTAACGGGACTTTTCATCCAATAAATCATTTAATGAAGAGACCTGTGACCCAAGCTGAAGATGTTTGGTATTCTAAGGACATTTTATTTCAGACAGTTTTGTACTCTTCCCACGGAATGTTTGCATTTTGTTTTCTTCTTCATTCTAAGACTCAAGGTCATGTGACTTCCGCCTCAGAGTATTCACTCCCTTAAAAGATAATTTGACAACTTTCATTTTTCAATGCCTCTGTAACATTAAACAAAAAATTCAGCCATTCCAGGATTCTTGGGTTTTGGAGTGTTGAGCCCTAATTAAACCATGGGTGGGCTTATCTTTCTCCATGCTACATTATTAACCCTTTCGCTATGCACGGTATTGCTGGGAAACCCTAATATACCATTGCTTTATACGTAGGGCTTTCCACAAAACCATAGCACTATTTTGTCCTGGAGTAGCTCCATGAAAACCTATGGTGTCTAGCAATGTTTAAAGTATGAAAAAGGATTAAAGAGATTTTTTTTATATATGTACACCCTGGCGAACACAAATATGGTGGTGTCCATACAAAGACAAAACAAAGGAATATACAATAATGTGTATAATGCAATCACGGCTGTGAGTACAGAACCTGGACAGTGGTGATGAAGATATCAACAAGGTAGAAGACATTGACCTTTTTCCAAATAGCAATCACAAAGGATTGTGGGATAGGGTTTGGGTATGCATAAATTTTGTCAATGACATTTTACTGTAGCAAAAAATAATGCACACCAACATTCTATCCCACAATCCTTTGTAAAAGCTTTTTGAAAAAGTGTCTATGGACAAGGAAGGAAGTAAGAATTATTTTGTAGAATAATATTTCGAATATAACTTGTAAAACTTGGAGACTCTAACACAGAACTCAGTATTTGCAGAACCTGTACTTACTGTGTATACAGAATATAATATAAAGCTCAGTGTGGAGGGATGCCCACCTTCAGTAGCAAAATGGTTAACTTACTAGGTAGGGGTAGTCCAGCAAAGCTCATAGTAAGAGTTTGTCTGAGTTGTTGCAGGTGTTGCTGTAAGGACATGTTGGTAGTTCTTTGTTGGACTGCTTCTGCTTCTAACTTATCAACCGCTGATTTCATGTTGTCGATGTGCTTCTGTAAAATAGCATTTTGCTCTTCATACTCTGTTGTTGACTTTCTCAACTGACGAAGTTCATTTTCTCTAGCTAAAGACAGAATGATACATTCAATGTCAGAGACTATACCAGGCCTTGAATTTTGAGGTGTGCAAAAGTGATTGCATGTCAACACTCTCCTGAAATCACTGCAAGGAGTGTGATTTTTTGCTAGATGAAGATGAGATGGGAGCTCATATAAATCTATTTATGTTTAATGAAACAACACACCTACCAACCTCCTTACTTTCCTGAGAAGTGTAATTTTATAGCACACCTGGAAAATCTAAAACTAGAGGTCTGCTACAAATTAGTGTTACTGTTATATAGCTTGTAAAACACATCCACATACTGTGGTAGAGGGATTCTCCAAACACACAAAAAAGTTTTTCTTGTTTTTCCCATCTAAAAATTTCATAAATATCCTATTTGGTCACACCTGCACATGTCACAAAACTTTAAAGAGCCTTGGACCTTGTGCCTAAAAATAAACATAAATTTGATGATGCACATGAGACACAAACAAAACGAGAACTTTTGTGAAAGGTTAGTGATGTAAGTAACAATGCTAAAACCAAGAACAAGGAAATGGTGGCACCTATGCTAATTAATTTTTAGGAGACAGGCTAACAGCTATCAGTGGCTGTCAGTAGCTGTTTCACTAGCTATCTTGACAGTATAGATACTACACAGTTTTGATGACCTACTCCCTCAACTTATTACAATGTCACAGGTAAAATGTAATGAATTCATAAAAAAAAGTTAGGCACATACAAGGAATAACATTTGTTCAAAACATATTAGTGATCAACTTGATAAATGAACCCCTCCATCTCCAAGATAAAAAAAAAAAGAAAAATAATTACAACATCCCTAACTTAACCTTAGATGAAAGCAGCTTTAACAATTAAGCAGTATTGAAACAGAGTTACCCTTTAATGTTTGGTATTTCATGAATACTAATATTACATGCAGGGCCAGATTCACCTTTATTGTGCATCTTCATTGTCATTTAAGTAATTCCAGTGCTTCTTATGATTGTTGTTGTATTGCATTTTGATTGTAAATTGCATCACCTTTCTACACTAAAAGTTCTGCTGAGTATCGTTGGTAAATGGCTGAGTAACAATAAGTAACTCCTTTTGTTATACAGGTATGTTTGCACTTTTTAATATTTAAGCTGCATCCATGATCTTCTTATCACCTGTTGTGGGGGAACAGCTCTGTTGATCCCCCTAGGTTTGAACTCAAAAAGTTCCTTTGTTTGCCAAGACAAATAGAAGTGATTCATGAGTACACATTAAATACTCTGTGTCATGTGACTTCCTGTACCTTGCCCAAGTGTCACCTTTCAGTATGCACAGAGCACTCTAAGTGCCATACTGCATGTCAGGATGATGAGATAATTTGTCTTACTACAGTAGGTTGACTTCTTTGGCTAAGGAAGTTGACTGGTGATAAAATTTTACTAACAAAGTTGATGTTCTAAGCTTATAAAGAACACATGTTCAAATAATTTATTTAACCATGTCTCTATCCTACAATAGAAAAATTGGCTTGGTTGATTTATCTAGTTCAGTGATGTTTTCCGGCATGCAGTCAACATTTTGGGAGCTTTGTCCCAACCAGTGCATGCTTCCTGACCAGTGCATGCTTCCTGAGCTAAGGAAGTGAACATGGTAAAATCAATTATCTCACCATGTTGACTTTTTGGTCAGATTAATTATCACACCCTCACGACATGCAATATGGTATTTATGGAGCTCCATACATTGAGATGTTTTATGAAAGAACTAATGTGCTTTAAGCAACTGGTTTTCATTAAAATAACCTTGTTATATTCTGTGGGGGATTATGCATTACAAATGACAGATTTTCAAGAATCTCTATGAACGGAAATAATACATACCTCTATTAAAATTCAAGAACTCTTCTGTAAATATTGGAATGTCTATACAAGGGACGTCATCCTCCATCCTACTTTCATCAGCCAGCTATTTGGAAACATAAAATAAACGAAGAAAAGTAACAAAAATAATCACAAAGTCTGAATGAGCATTGCATATACATTGCCTGAAGGTCCTTTTTCATTATTTGAGGGAATTTACCGTGCTGGTGGAATGGAAAATTTGCATACCTTAACGGCCATGGGCTATATTCACAAGACGAAAAACAACTTTAAACAAATTTCCAGAAAACTTTATTTTGAAGGAATAAGGCCCTCTTAGCTGAAGAATGCTTGAAGGCTGTGAATAAATTGCTGGCCTAAATAATCAAATTTTTAAAGGATGGAACATTCATCACTGTCACAATGAACAAAATAGAAAAGGGTCTTAGTTTAGGGGAAGTGGAGCTGTTTTCCTTGTAAGGCTGAATGGTTGAAAAATAATGAAACATGGCATTGGTAAGGCACTCCACAACAACTTTGGCAGTCAAAAAAATGAAGCTCTCTTACTCACAGAATGAACTCTAAAACTTCTTTTCATTTGTTTTAGGGAGGGGATACACATGTAGGCTGTAGCCACGAATTACTAACCTAGAAAAACAAGTGTACATTCATGTATTTTGGTGTTGGCATACTATGGTTAACAGGCTTACTTTATTTGTCATGTGTTTCTAGGGTTGGGGGTATACCAGTTCTGATGTCAATACCTGTATTAGAGGTACAGGTAATGAAAATACTGAAGATATTTGGTGTGTTACTAATACTGGTTCTTGAGAAAATACTTCTACTTGAAGAAAATTAACGGTATTCATGATATTCACTGACAAAAGTAACTGTTAGGAAGTGTTGATGATTGAAATATATATAAAAACATTTAGAGCAGAGGTTCCTGCATGGTAATTAACCCAATCAAACACCTAGGTGTATTAATGTGCAGAATAACATGGGGGCCATGCGTGGCTTAGGTTTCTTCCCACCGGACTTCCCTAATCGAGAGTTGAGAACCGGTACTGCCTCAGTCCTGGTTCTGTGTGTTTTTATACAATACTGGTAGCAATATTTTCACAGTATGGCCCAACTCAATGTGTTCCTGTAATATCACTTGGTTATTGTCTGCAGAGAGCAAGGCCAATTCCTTTTCTTCCCACTTGACCTTACAAAATCATGATAGACATTATTTTTGTTTTATTTTGTTTCATCATAATGCTGCACCTTACTGATTACAAATTTCACAGGAACAGTTTAGAGGTTCCATCCAATTGCACAGTTATGTGGTTAGATCATTTGACTTGCAGCCTGGAGGTCTAGAGTTAACCTCCTGGCCAGGTTATACCAAAGACTTGAAAAATGGAATCTACTGCCATTTTACTTGGTGCTCAGCATAAACAATGGAGTGGGGAAGACAAGCTAGTAAGCTACAACTGGAAATCAAAACTAAAGTAATGATTGTTTCCTGAAAGGGTATTCTGTTTGCCTGTTTTGAGAAATATTTGAAGTTATATGAAAGTGAAGAATAGTTGAGTGTTGCTTTCTTTGTGGGAAGCTACTGAGAAAAAGCAGGTTATTGCTTCTGAGTACAACAAACACCTTTTCACCTGAGCCAACTGTCTATATGATGGAAAATAATGTGTATTTCTCCACGAAGCTTTTCTCTACAACGCCTGACAAACAACTCTGAAGCAATATCTTTTATATTGTGACAATTCTCCACGAAGCTGATTTCTATGTTAGTTGAGAATGCAACTGTGATTGTGTGTGACTGCTTTTAAAAGCAGCAATGTACAGTAACAAGCTGTCTATAAAATTTACCATAAAACAGAGTCTAAAAACTTCCAGCACTAGCGAACTAAAAGACCTTTGCAATAAAAAAAGAATACAAGTGTCTACGAAAAGTAATATAATCTCCAGGAAGCTTTTCTCTACGACATCTGACAAACAACACTGCACAAAGCAATACATCCCACTTGTGACAACTTCTCTACAAAGCTTACTATATGTCCATGTTAGTTCAGTAGGCTGATTGTGTGTCACAACTTGCAACTGTTTAAAAACAGCAATGTAAGGAAGGGATTGTCTGTTATATTACTTGTTATGTATTGTTACACGTGTTAGGATGAAAATATATGCAGTTGCAAATAGTCCCTTCCGACTTTCCAATCCGCGGTCCCCTGCAAGGTTTTGCCTGAAGAGAAACGAGAGTGGCTCCGTAGTTTTCCCTTTCAGGAAACCAAAATGGTTGTGACCTGCCTGGCTTTAACCATGCAATTAGAAACTGAGATTTAAAACTTTATCCGACTAACTCCTTTGAAAGACTTCTTCAATGTTTTATATTCTGGTAAATAATCAGTTTAGAAAGAGAAGAATAGGTGCTGGTACAAAAAGCTTAATGTTCTATGATTGTCCACAAAAATTTTATAAAGTTCCAGCCCAAATAGACAGCATAAATCAAGTGCTATGCATAACATATGTTGTGGGGCTTGAAAGTCTGCAACTAGGCTATAAACTATGAACAGATTTCAAAACAAAAGACTGGGCAGAAGAAACCACATATGCTCTGACAAATAACAAATGTTTGAGCAGTAAATATGCTTTCAACTTTCAAAACAATAAACAATTTCTCAAGATCAATAGACCCAAATTCAAGAACTTTGAGACCCATTAAAAATTTAGACTTCCAAGTAACCCCTTTTCTTCTATTTGAGAACCATACAGCACTGGTTATGTGTACCACAACATACCCTGACATCAACTCCACTAGTCAGGTCCATCTGACTTTCACCATCTTCCTCTGCTTTACGTTTCCGTTCTTCCTGTTTTTTGGCAAATGCCCTGTAAGCCTCTGTTTGCTGGTACTGTTCCAGTTCTTTAGCATATCTTGCCTTGTCTTTCTCAGCCTCATCCAAATATTTCTAAAGGAGAAATGAAAAAAAAATATCAACGTCAATGGCCAATAAAGATTAAGTTGACATGATGACAAATGGTCTTTCAGTCAGTTGTTTACATACAAATGACAATTTGGTTTCAAAACATGATATAAATGCCTAATTCTTCAACAATTTGCAGAACTTTGTTTACAAGAGAAAGGACATATGTAATGCAATGAGTCTATCTTGCTTCTGCTGGTCATTAAACTGCTGTATTTTTTTTAAGGAAAGTCCCAAATCATTCAATGGGAACCCGTGTGAAGGTCTTTACCATCCACTATTTTGATGGATGTATTGTCATTCATAAATGACACATAAGTATTTTTCCCAAAATTATCTGTAATTCCTAACAATTAAGCCATGAAAGATTATAACTTATCTAGCCTGACAATTACAATGTAAATATTTAAATGAAATAAAAAGCAAATACAGGTTCTTTTCTCTTTTCATAAGGAAGAATATGCTCCTTTTTCAAAATACAGGAATGTATAGAAGATATAAGAATATTGGGAGTCGTGCAATAAGTCACGATACAGTTACAATTTGAATATTAATACCTGTTTTTCTGTCGGTGAGAGTTGTGTCCACTCCTTGCCCAATTTTCTTGTAATTTCTGCAAATGTCATGTCAGGATTATCTGCTCTGGCAGCATCTCTCCTCTCATTAAGAAATCTGACATAGCCAGTGATGGGGGCCCTGGGGGCATTTGCATCTCTCAGGGGCCGGGGCTTCCGTTTCCTCCCTCTGGCCCATCCTCCTGTCTTTTGCTTCAGAGACGGCTTTACAGAAATATGCAAAAAAAAAAAATGTTTTGTGCAAATTCTAAGCACCTACTTACAATGCTATGCTACTTTTAAAGACACCAAAAGAGACAAAAGTGGTACATAATGAAATGTGCTAATGTCTAATGCATTTATGACAGAACTTAGGGAATACCTTTCTGTAATGCAGGCTTTGACAATCTTAACTTGCACACATACATACAGGCTTCAATAAATTCATTTTTTGTTACTTGTCCATTGGGCTAGGGATTCCCAAAGTCTACTTGTCCACATGAATATGCAGAGAGTCCATATCTAATTATCTAGTACTGGCCATTAAATTCCTATGTGAAGAAGAATATTGTGCTTCTTGCCTGGCGGATTACACTATTGAGCAGTTCACTTGTCCGAGTCATTTTTTACTTGTCCCGGACTGTCAGGCTGGGGATTTGTCGAAGCCTGCATACATAACTACAGCATTATACTGTAAACAAAGAACAATACAGCTGCTAGTCACAAATGTATCTACTATTTTAATCCTGCATTTTTTAAACCTTGATACTACCTTCATCTGTGAGAATCTACAAAACATTTCCTTGTAAAATGTAAACATCAGTAACAGCTAAAAAAGTCAATTCTAAATATTTTTAGTCCAAGCTGAACATATTTTTAACTTACAACAAAATGTGCCATACTGTACCCAAGGGGCATGAAAATTTCCAGGAGAAGGGGCTGTATTGGGATTGAATCGTCAATATGTTTAGACATTTTCAAGGAAGAGACACTAGAACAGTAGGCATAATTCAGAGTGGAATAATAAAACTACGAATTGTATTAACAGATTCTTTATCCATGGCACTGTTTGATGGGATTTAAAGTCTTGTTGTGGACTAATTTTGATGGCTACTGTAGGGTGATTTATGTTGACTCACAGGGAACAATTTAGCATTCAAATTTTGTGTAGCAGTTTTGAAGATTTTTGAGGTTTTTCACACATTGTTCATGAAAATGCAAGGGTTATGCACATAAAAAATTGCTACACAATTTTTCATTTGTGTAGCAACTTGGCCTGTTTGTGTAGCAAATTGTGATGTGAAACTGGATAAATTATTCCCTGGACTCAACCTTGGTACTGTCTGTGTTGGCCTCTGAAATTTGACCTGAAGGACTGCTTTGTAGCTGGCGGTTATTATTTATGAGTGCTTTTCAATTGTAACAAGTCCGATGATGGGCGACATATCAAAAATTGTTATCATCATGACTATTTTTGCTCGAGGTGACACAATACTTAGAATCAAAAGGTGGCAATAATTTCTTTTGTGAAATAAAAATGTGTAATAAACATGCTACGTATTTTTTCTTTCTCTTTTTTGTGGTCTTCTTTTTATTTTCTCTTTTGCAAATTTCTACTTTTGCCCTAGACTGATTTTACAGTAATGAATGTAAAGTAACTGCATTCTGTAACAATGTGATCTTTTTATTCATCTCTCAAGTCTTTAAGTCAATAAACAACAAAACGAGACAAATACTTGTGTTTTGAGGAAATCTATTGCTATTATCAAATTATCACTATAGATTATTATTTGCTTACTGTGATGGTATAAAGTCAATATTGCTCAACACTATCTGGTTTCCATTCATGCTATACAGGTTATGTGGGCTAACACAAACTCTAATGAATATTACATTGTAATTTCTAACACAAAAGCTTACTTGCAGGGTTGTCACCAGACCATTTTCAGAGCCGGGTAATTAGTGGTCACCGTCCTGAAGAGTGGTCTGTGGGGAATCACTGTCCCACCTCCCCTCTGAAAAAAATTTTGCCATTTGGATAGTGCTTCAAAAAACAAGAAATTGTCTTTTCTTCAATTCTAAAGAAATCTTAGAATTTTATTCAATTAGGGTAAGAAATTTGCGCCAGGCCGTGATGCTGACATTGATAACGAGTACAGGGTGGAGATTTCAAGGGCGGGGTAGCACTGCCTGGTGCTTTCCAGTGTGGTGACAACCCTGCTTACTAGCCTTAGATAGTAAGGTATGTCCTAGGTCTTATAGAATGTGTCCTTTTTTTTAGCTTTACTCTAACTGACATTAACGACAACCTGGAAAAATGCTCTGGCACTTTTCGGATAAAAAGAGGAATTTACTGACTTATTTGAAACATTCTTCATATCAAGAACAGTTTTACTACACATGAATAAAACTATTCCATTGAAATCAGGGCTTCTAATTTGTGGTAACCACAGTTTTAATTCCATCCAAAGCATATCTGGCTCCCAATAAAAAAATTTATGACTTGTACATATATCTTTAGAGACCTGAAAAGTCAAAAGAATATTTTCAAAATTTTTCAGGTCATAGAAATCCCAGGAAATGTGTCGAGCTAGTGCAACAGGCTTGCAGTTATAGACCACCACCTGTATGAGCACAGATTCTCTTACCCTCCCCCAAAAGAATATTGTGTTGATAATAAAATAAACTTTACTTGTTCCTCTTTGGTACTCTCAGGTATTTGGTCCTTGCTTTCAGTTTGTAGGATTGGCACTAGAAAGTAAAGAAAGTGATATGGTAATCTCCCAGAAGCAAACAACATGGGGTTCAATAGTTCTAGTTTTACACTAAGGTTTAAATGATTTCATAGAATTTGACTCATTGCTTGCATTTGTCATTACAAAGAATTCACTTCCCTATGAACAATCCCCTTGTATATCTCATTTTGCTTATCTGCCTGTCTGCATTATAAACCATACCCATAAATATTTGTGAGAAAGTCACCCAGTGTCAGCCCAGATGCATTCATACCCTGTATACATTGCATATGTTGAGTACGTTTTAAGTTTAAATTTGAAGAAGTTGAAAGAGGGTCAATTGAATCCCTTACATCTTGCAGGAAATTGTTCCATAAATTTAAAACCATGCATAACAGAAATGGACTAAAATGTGAATCTGTATGGTGAAAAGGACTATGGCCCAAAAATACTTGACCCTAATAAGTAATCAAATCACCTTGATTACAGTATATGCTGTGTAATACAATCTACAGTACTCTGCATTTTTTTGAACTTGCTGTCAATCAAAGAGCTATGCCAATTAAAAATTTTTGTAGACTGTTCATTTATAATAAACTATTTTTGAAGTTAATAACTGATTAAACTGAACAGTTTTCTGTTGCTATAGTTATTTTACTGAAAAAATTTGAACTGATGGTGCATCTAAAATTTTTTCCTTTAATACATTTTGACATGTCTCACAATGTGGGGACAAGGTCTTGCCCCTACTCTGACCTTCTTGTCCTCATCCCCCTTTTGCATGCCTTATTGGCTAAGGGCCTGAACTGCATTATAACCACATGATTTTATCAAAAAGTAACTCTGTGTTATGCAAAATAAATGAATCTTACCCTGTCCCATGTCAGCAACTGGATGAACTGCTGCTTCAGAAGTGAAATTACTATTCAGGTTGGAACCAGACTCAGTGGTAGAAGTAGAAAAGCTATATAAGAGAGGAAGAATAAATTGAACTAAGCACAAAATTGTGCACGATGACTTTGCATGATACCATTACTCATATCAGTGGATACAAACCATATTTTTGAGACAATGTAGCAACAATATGGAAATCGAACACAAAAATTTATTCTCAAGTTTCTTTCATTCTGCAATACTACTGTCTTATTTTTGGCATACAAAAGTCACATTGACATACAGTTATTGTAAAAGACTAAGTTCTAGAATGTACTGATAGTGTTAACTCAATTCTTTTAATTTTAATCCAAAAATCAAGCACGTTGTTTTACAACTCTCGAATACTGTTGCCTCTGTCTCCCATTGCCTGGTCTCATGGGATGAAACTGATGCAAAATGTGGTTTTCATAGATCAGATAAAATTCAGGGGCTGATTTCCTTAATGTTTAGCAGTCATCACTAACACCATCACTAAATCTTAAACCTATTTTAAAATGATTTTACTAAACTTTAACGATCAGTTTTTCATCACTAAGTTGTGTCGTTTGCCATAGGTTTAGTGAAACCCCAAATGGCTACTAACAATAATTTCTAGTTAGCGAGCACCTTTGAGATGATTGCTAAAATTACTTATAGTGAAACTGGTCCCACGTTTAGGTTTATAGTTAGGTTAGATAGAGTGTTAATTGTTGGTTTAAGTGGAGTCAGCCACGGCCTTTTTTTCCAGTTAAGACTCACTGGCTTGTTTTCCCTACTTCATTGCTTGCACTGAGCACCAAGCACAATGGCAGTAGGTTCCATTTTTAAAGTCTTCAGTATGACCTTGACTCGCACTCCTGACCTTCAGACTGCAAGTCAGATGCTCTATTGATGTAAAATTCAGTGAGACACGGCATAATTGACCCTTTTCCACATAGCAAGCACAAAGGATTCTGGGATAGAGATTAAGTGCATGTTGTTTTTGCCAATGGCAGTTCAATGTAGCTAGCAAGCGAGTTAGTTAGTTAGTTAGAGTTTTATGGCCAAGTTTCCAACCTGTTGGTTCAAGTCAAGCCTGCCACATCCTTTTTTCCATTTGAGGCTCACTGGCTTGTTTTCCCTACTCCATTGCTTATGAAGATCATCACACACAATGGCAGTAGGCTCCATTTTAGAGTCTTTGGTATGACTCAACCTGGGAACAGAACCCAGGCCTTCCACATGAAAGGTAGATGCTCTTACCGTTAGACCAAACACGCTCTGTTACTGTAGAAATAGAGATGCAAATCTCCAACACAATAATCCAAAGATGTAAATAGGCTAGTTCATATTGACTTCCACTTAAAATATGTCTTTACCTTGGTTCAATTCCAAGTTGTTGGCCATCTTTGTGAACATCTTCATCAAAACTGGAAATGTTGAAAAGTTCTGAGGAAGGTGCTGAGGAATTCAGCAGACCTTGATTTGAGCTGCTATCATTCAGATCCATGAAATCAATTTAGTCTGAAATGTGAAAAGAAAACAACATTGCTAAGTCAAAAAATTTTGATTGAAATGCCCTTAAAAACCCTTCACACCTTGAGGGTTAAATCCTTTTGAAAAAAAGTTCAGTCAAAGTATAAAAACTGCACTAGCATACAGTTAGTTTGATTTGAAGGGGGGGCATGTCTTGTGCTGTCAAGTCTTTCACATTCAGTGGAGTCACACATTTCAATGCAATCTAAAGATCTGATGATAAAACATCAACTTCTCATGCAATGTCTCCATCTAGTAAAGAAATTTCACTGGTTATGCAGATGTAAATCTTGCTAATTAACATGTCACAATCTGGCCACTGTCTACATATTTCACCAAATCATTTTTTGGAAATAATTTTAACTCTACTCTTTGAACTTCAGATTCATCGGAAACTTATCTGATTTTTGAGATAGGTAGTGTAATGTTTTACTTTTTCACGTAACTTTGTGATAGCTTTGTGACAAGGAAGAACATACCAGAAGGATTTCCAATATACCTGCAATAAAGTTTGAGGTTTGGGTTTTTATTCTAGGCCTTGTCTTTATGCTATGGCATGATTTCCCATTTTTCCTATACAGAAGGGTAGATGTCGCATGTGGACGGAATCTTTTTCCAAAATCTTTGTGGAACTACTCACAGGCAAACACACAGGGTCACTACAACAGCATGTCTAAATTCTGAATTAGTACCACTCAAATTTGTTGAAATTTTGCCGACACAGTAAAATCAGTACACCTAAGACATTTTCCTATGATAATATTTTACCAAGTAAGCTTTAAAACAAATAGGAGAAAAACAATGTTTCAATTTCTAATATCCATCACTTTGAAGCATCTTTACAATGGTGCGCAGTGAAAAAGTGTGTTTTGGTCAGACTTTCCAGACAGGTTCCAGAAACATTCACAATTGCTTCCTAGTATCATTTTGTGGCATTTTTTATGATCTTCACATTTCGGAAGACACATAATTGAATTTTTGCAGTCCTGGTGTGCACATATAGCTCTATACCTAACACCACATACTGTAGGGTATTGCTCAATAATCGACCGCCCCCGAAACCCAACCACTTTTTGTTATTCATAAGTCTCTCCTATCCCATTATAGAATTGTTGATACATTTACATATAATTTTTGAAAGCAACCTTGTACTTCCAATGTATGAAAACAAACTGGCCCAGTTCCACAAAATTGACACTCTATTTTAGTCATTGCTGTACTGTACATGGCGGGAAAAAGTTCATAAAAGCCACTTTCCTTTAAAGAACTTTACAGAACTTTAGAGGCCCAAATCTCTCACCCCAAACAGCACCAATTCTCCTAACCTTCTTACTTAAGCTCCTCCCACAATTGTCTGAAATTCATCTTCATTCAGACACAATCTCAGTTTATTGCTTCTGGGTGAAAAGAAAAAAGCTCAATGTGTATAATCAAAACACTCTCAGTGCAGTTCACGCTGTGTAATATAAGCTTTGGTACTCTGCATTGTTTAAATTACTTTAACTGTCAATAAAAGAGCTGAGCCAATTGAGAATTTCAGTAAGCCCCTACAAGAATTGTAAATTGGGGTGAGAGGATTGGTCTTTTAAGAATTTCCTGTTATAAAAACCCTTAAATTTTTGCCCCATTGAAGATATTTCTTCTTCATTATTTGCTTTAACTGAGAAGTGAGATTAGTAAGACCAGTCAGTAACTTGCAAAATTTAAATGTATACCTGTATGTCATTTTTTCAGATCTGGGGAAGGTTGAATACTTTGTCACTTTCCAAAAGTTGTGCCTAGTATTCAACCATATATAACACAGTTGGTGTTGAATTCTGCGCTACAAAAATTTTGATAGCCAGTATTCCAAAATTACTTCCTTCATTTAATCCTTAATTTTTAATTGATATTAAACAATGCTGCATTTAATTCAGATTAAATATAAAAGACTTGGTTTAAAAGTGATTGCCAATAAAATCAGGCTTATAAACTGACAATAACTAATACTGTGGTCATGTTCTGGGTTGAAGAATTGAATACTGGTCTAACTACCCTGTAGGTTGAATTCTGGCTGTTTAAGTCTGAGGTTCTAGTGCCCCTCTTATGTCAATCCTTGGAAATAGTTTCCACATGGAATAGAAAGGACAAATAAAGCTAGCAAAGAGAGTGATGGTAATATATCCTATTTTGGTTAAAACTGGTAACTAGAGCAGAAAATCCTTAAGAGGTAGGATGTTGGGCATTTTACCCTAGGCCTACATGATGCGAGAAAGAAGGCACTAACAGCCTGGCAGGTTATTATCATCTGTTTGTAACAGCATTAAAGCAATTCCTTGCAAAAAAGTTTGCATAGTAATTTTTAACGTTTCTAAGTGACATTAAGGAAAAAACTGCATCCAGGGAACTGACGGATGCTGTTGGAGGTTTGACTTGAACTTCTGACATGGCCTAAAAAGTTTTTGGGGGTTTGTCGTAGGCATAAGGATGAAAATGTAAAAGTAAGACAGGTTGGACTGTGTCCCAGATCTTGCCAGTTTGCACAAACTGGAATCAATTATTACAATAATAGGGATATTTATTTTAGTTACAATTATTTAAGGTTGCGTTGTTCTCAAAATGATCCATTTAATATTATACCTCAAAAGGAGGCCTAACGTTAGGCACTATAAAAAAAGTTTGTGACATTATTTTAAGTAAGACTCTCTTTCTTTCCTTACAAAAATCAGTACAAAGTATGTTATTTCCAAATAAATAGTGGAATAAACTCTTAATGCAAACCGGCAACATCTGGGACTAGATCCAGACTGGTGTGCTCTCTGTGTGTAGTTTCACGTGTTGAGTGACTGACCTTGTTAGTACATATTAGTCCTTGAACACAACAGTGTACATCGCTTAACTGCAGGACCTACCCCGTATACAGTCCTTGCCCATATGCCCCCTGAAATACAGCTTCAAAAATGCACCTATAATTACCATACTTGCCATGAAGGATCTTTAACACCGCATCTAGGCTTGATAATCGGCTTTTCTTCAAATGAAGGGAATAAGCTGGTGAAATTTGGAATTAAAAAAGGTCTCTATCACGAAGTATGTTACACGATCTAGAAATGCCTGTAACTGTAGTGTATCATTTAACACAGTGCAATCACTTCATGTAGTCAGGGTACCCTTCCAATGTGACCTTGCCTTATTTAAACATCAAGGTGTATAAACAAAGCAGGGTCACTCAACGGAACGGTTACCCTCACTACACTTTATGATGTTCTACGAACTTTTAACATAGGAGACGTTTGTTTCCACTTTTTAAAAGGACCTTATTTACCGAAAATTTTGATTAATTTATGAAATTCAGGGTGGTTATACATTGTTAAAATTCTGGAAAGTATTTTACAACAATTTTGTTAATATATATCGGATAGAATTTACATCTTTCCATTCGAGTTTCTGAATTAAATGCAACCGATTTTATGATATTTATTGAAGGAACTGCACTTATGTAACTTGTCATGTGGTAGTGTGCTATCATTTCTAAAAACTGCGATATGGTTGCTGCTGAAAAAGGTCTCCAAGTAAGTGTTCTGTAACATTTTGCTGCAAAAAGTAACCTGAAATTGTATGCAGACCTATGCATATTCTTTAGCAACAAATAAACATAAAACCGACTCCAGTTGTTTAAGGGTAGTGATGGTAAAATTAGATGACAAATGAGCTTTCTATGCCGTGATCAATTTTCCTCTTTTAAAGTCCTGATATTGCAATGGTTGTGTTTCTAGGGCACTATGGCCAAGGACGCTAATTTGGAGTAAAACGATGTGGACGTAGCACGGAGTCCTGTTCAAGGACTAGGCTAGGCTAGTACTAATATAGGCTAGACACAGGGTTTGTGTTTTGGTGTGTCTGCGCTTCATAGACACAAGGTTCTGTTTCTGGATGCGCAATTTATAAATTAGGCTTCTTCCCGCACGTCCAGAGAAGTTAGCTTGGATGCATAGAAATTTGGCCTCAGCCAGCTAATCCATATTCCCAGTCACGAAAAATTCTATGTGCTGATGCACGAGGTTTCCTTTTCGAAAGTTCTGGCTTCCATTCAATCTTTTACTAAAGCAGGTTTGGCTTCCCGATATCCCTAGAAAAATGCATAAAAACACTGTGCAGTGTGCACATAAACATGGCCTTATGCCCCACATAGCATCTGGTTCTGACTGACAGTCAGAACCAAACGCTATGACCCCTGCGTAACCTGATATGCAACTGTATTTATGTTATACTACAAACTAGGCAACCTGTAAATATCACTTGCTGTGTTGTGAAGGGGAAGGCCTTATTGCTTCATTCACAGTGCACCGTTCGAATGAACACTCTCTCAGAAAACAGATCCCTGTACAAAACTTATGTAATTTAACGAAATGAATGACCACATGTTGTAAACACTTTCTGTGACAGATGAAAATGTACTTAAATCAAAGAACAATGTATGCTTACGGATGAGAAAGTTTTCAAAATAGGTAATTCGGTAAAAAACATTGGACGAAACACTGAATTTCTGTAAAGAGATGTATCTTAGTATAAGTGGTGGGAACTCATAAGACTCAAGGAATCTTTAGCTACACCGTTACAGTAGTAATCCCGAGGGACAGGTGGGTTATGTATGGGAAATCACAACAAACTTTCTTGCCAGTCCTTAGTTGATATAAAAGTTTTCTCTCGGTGTAAGTAATACAACGTTGGAAGTGAACCAACGGCCCATTGTGTGCTGCGTATGTACACAAAATTGAACATTACTGAACATGTGTGTTTCGTGTTTTGTCTAAAATCCCTGACGACTCCGTGGAGTGACAAACGTGACGATGAAAATCCGTGATGAAGGAAACCGTGACGCCCAACCATTACATTATAGGATAGCTTAGCCTAGGCTAGGGCTAATTTTAGGTCGAGCTCCAATAGCAATGGTTGACCTCTGTCAAGTACAGTATGTCAGGTCAAGTTATGCTGAGGTCTATAACACAACTCACAAGTGCCTTACCACCGTGACACAGTCGCCTGTGACATGTACAACACTCCGAGTCTGACAGTCTAATTGAAAAGGATAGATGAATCCGCCTTTTAACGTTTGACAGAACTCGCATTACAGATGAGGATGTCCTAGCTTATGGCGTACACTGCACGCTATGTATATATGGCACATAGGCACACGCTTTGCATCAAAACAATACTCAATTACAGTGTCTTTTAATGACCATATATACTTTCGAAACTTCAAATATTACTCATTTGCAGTATCTGGAATGAAGACTGTGACATTCTCGGGATTTGGCAAGTAGTACAGTATGCTTTTCTCTTCTTCCTAATCATTTCTTCTGTGGTACCCTGGCAGGCTGGGTGAAACCAAAGGTGGCATTTATCACATTGAAATTGAAATCCTGACTCTTGAGTCCTACAAGAGCAATGAATTTGTACTCTCTCCGTTCTAATTATGTTTTTTATGGTCAACCTTTTCTTCCTATGAGGGAACATTTCTATCTTTTTCTCATGAAAGCAGCGTAACAAATGCTTCCTCATATCTTCATGAATATATTTCATATGATTAGGATCTTCTCCAAAGGGAATGGAACAAGGTTTTTAAGAGTCTTAAATAAAATCTGATGATGTTCAGACAGCTTCCGTTCATGAATAAGGAACAACACTGGTATGATGGGCCTTTTTGTAAAAATTATTTGCCTATACAGAAGGACCGATACGTAAAAGTTTCCCAGTTGGAAAGTAGTCTCGTAGCTTAACAGTTGCTCTTTGCTCTCCAGACTGATATTTTTTCAAAGTCCTTTATCAATTTCATATTCCCCCAAACCACGACAAGGTCTGGATAGGTATGACTGAGGTGAGTAAAACTTCTATTCTCATAGGCTACGTATTTTGTGCAAATTGTACAAACAGTCACAGGATAACCTCTGCTCCGAAGAAGCTTTGTGACGTGCATTTTGGATTTGTTTTAAGTCTCTTGGTTTGTCAGTAACTTAATTTTCTATGTCCTTTGGGACCTCCTGTTTATAAAATTTATTTGGATTTTCTGATTCGCTTTGTACTGCTCATGTCTTTAACCCACTTGGCTTTGTGCAAAAGAATTTCCTTATGTCTTTGTCTTTTTTACCATTCCGTGTGGGTGTTCTTTTGATATGGATGAGTACCCTACATACTAAATCAAATATTTAGTTGGATTCTCTAGGTGGAAAACGTTAAGCACAAATTCTTTGCTGCACCCCCTTCTTTCTTCTTCATGTAAAAGTATTTTTTTATTACCTTCGGACATGAGTGTGGTAATTTTACGGATCCTTGATTAACCCAATGATGTCCGTCTGCCCTCCAGTCTTCTACTTTTCTTTTATCATTTGGCTCAAATATAAATATTTGGCCCCAATCAGGTCTGAATTGTACCGTTTCTTTCTTCTCTATATTGCTGCCCTCCCCATTCAGAAGAGCGTAAGCTTCGCCCACGGTAAGCTGTTGATGGTCCATCGCTTATATCAGTCGCCGGCCACCGCGAGCTGAGCACTATGTTCAACTAACTCTACATTATGAATAGCTCAGGTTAAGTATTGATATTGTAAGATCACGTCATACGCAGTGCATGTTGCTATGTGTTGTCAAGGCTTTTGTACTTGTAAAATCTAGGTGCACCCCAACGTGACGTCATGTTATTTTCGAACATAGAAACCCCAACTCGCGCACTTGTTCATTTGCTGTGACGTGATGAACATTGTTGAAAAAGCCGTGACGTGATGAACATTGTGGAAAAAGCCGTGACATGATGTGGGTTTTGGTAAGGCCGTGACGCTGTGATAGTCATAATGAATGTTATCTAAGACTACATAAGGTCTTTACTTGGTTCGTTAAGTTAATTCCAGGGCCGTGTAATACACAGGAATGTGGTAGCCTAGGCTAATGTTATTTTTAAGCCTAGCCCAATACATCTTCATTGTACTGTACGTGACGGTCTCTGGATTTTCCTTGAAAAAATTTGTTCCTAGAATAGACATGAACAAATAGAGTACTGCTACTTGTTGGCTGGAAATGATGTCATCTGCCCTGTGAACTGAACATGGTACACTTCACATTACAAAAGTTTAGGCATGGCCTGGATCTTGGCGGTCCCTGGGTATTTTTTAGCAAGCTACAATCTTGGACAAAACTCCTTGGGACACCCCCGCTCCCCTTCGCAATGTTGACCACAGTTAGCCTATTCACGGCATACAGTCACTCTTTCAGCGCAACACTGAAAGGGGGAGCGGGGGAGGGGAGTTCATGTAGGCTTTTGAACTGAAATTCAAGAATATTATGGCAAAGTGTCCCAACAGTTTTGTCCAAGATTGTCTGAGAATTTCGGGAAGTTAGAACTACTCGTGTCACACAGTAGAAAGTGTCATTTTGTCTTGATGAGTTGATTTGCAAAAGGGAATAAGTTTAAGCGCCCGATTGTTCATGTAGCTGTTCTGAACAGTGACTTGTTTTTGGTTTACACTGTCTTAAAATAAAAAGAATATTGAAAAAATGTTCTTGTTTATTAATTTTAAATTTGTTCAAAACAGTGACGTTTTACCTGATAAGTGCATGTTGGAGAACAGAGGCACTGAAAAATATATGCCGTACATGCAAACTTGACGAGACCGGCAGTGAAAGATAAGTTTAACCCAACGGTCTACCATTTATTTTGAAAGCAAATTTGGAAGCAAAACGCAATGAAATTGCTTCGGTTTAAGGAGGGAAAAAAGCATGTGTAACCAGTTTCATGTAACATTAAAAATGGAGTCACAGGGGTGCAATTTGCTTCAAAATATGCCAAAAACCAGCCTTAACTTACGATCTACCATCATTGTATTTTAAGAGCTTGGATCTCAGATGTGCCTTTAACATTTCATGGTAGATCGTGGGGCTCTTTCAGTTAAAATCTCTTCTCCTTAACACCAGTTTGCAATAGGAGTCAGACTTTTCTATCCAAGAAATTGTTTTGGTTATATGTATATACATAGTATCTATCGAAAAAGAACATATCCTGGGGATTACCCGGGCCTAAAAAATATTCAAAAGTCTCTTTCCATATTTCAAATGTTAAATTATTGGCTCTAAAATTGCCTCCTCCAAGTTTAAACATGTTTTAATTGGTTTTGCATATGTATTACAAGGAGGAATTGGTATGCGTTCTGCCCGTACCTCTGCCCATGGCTTACGAGATGCACATTCCCCAAGAATACCTGCAACAGTCTATTCTTTATTATCGTCCCAACTCTAAATAAATGTATACAAATGAATCAAACAAAACATTAAAACAACTCTTTATGCTACTAACTCTTTATGCTAAAATCCTCAGACCTATAAGCCTCCGAAAAAACTTTTCTGAACAAGTTGGCCGAAAAATGAGGCATTATCTATTGTATTTGTTCTCGTAAATAACACGCGTGGAGCTCAGACAATCTTGGACAAAACTCCTTGGGACACCCCCGCTCCCCTTTGCAATGTTGACCACAGTTAGCCTATTCATGGCAAACAGTCACTCTTTCAGCGCAACATTGAAAGGGGGAGTGGGGAAGGTGAATTCATGTAGGCCTTTGAACTGAAATTCAAGAATATTATGGCAAAGTGTCCCAACAGTTTTGTCCAAGATTGTAGTTTGAGTTTTGCACATAAAATTGTAAAAAGCTTTTTTAGGTAAGTGACACTGACAACTTTCTATGTGCAATAGGCCTAGGCCTAAGTACTGACAAGTTAATGACGAGTTTTTATGGTAGTGCTGTAGTAGTCTACGTGGGGTTTGCCAGTTTCCGCCCTCGGTAGTTTCGGCCCGTTACTTTCCACCCCTAAAAATCTTGGGGCGGAAAGTAATGTTTGAACTAACCTGTGATAAAAATAACTGTTAACTTAAAATTTCAAATCCAAGTACAAGAAAACAATGAAATTTGTGGTTAGGCCTAAAACTTTTTCAGTATCCTCGTCAAAAATCATGGAAAAGAATGAATTTTATGACCTTTTTTCTAAACGTCCAGTCTAGTCAGAGACTTATATTTTTTTACGTATAAGTACTCCGCTTGTCTAACAGTCTATAGGTGAGCTTATGCGGATTGTGTGAACAATTGTTCACAGCACTGAATATCATATACTGTACCTGTACGTAAGTACGTATAAGTATACTAAAGTCTACAGTGATAATGTTGCTTGGAAAGAAGTCAACATGGCAGTAACGGGTGTCACATTGAATAGTAAAAGACATCGATGAAGTTTGAAACTTTAAGGAAAAGTTGATGGAATCTTCATTTGACAAAAGTATCACTTATATCACATTCCATTCCATTACTTTCCGCCTCCCAAAAATATATGTTTTCTGCTAAAAAAATAAAAGGGGCGGGAAACACCCTTTTTGAGGGGCAGAAAGTAGCGAGGGTGGAAACTAACTGTAACCAGTCTATGTCCACATCAATAAAAGTTTGGTACTAATTTAGAATCAGTGCCCGGAAGTGAGGCAAGTCTTCATAAAACCGTGATTTTGGCTGAATTTAGCCCTAACACTCAAAATAAGCAATGGTTTTGAGATACTTATTCTAGGTTATAGCCTAGCCTAAATGGCTTTTCAAACCCAAATTTGGTTAATTCTAACCACAAACTTAACCCTAACCTTCATCAATAGCCTTGACTTGTGGGCACTGATTCTAAATGAGAGCCAACAGTTTTCTTAGAAAGCAAACAGAAGCATTGATGTCATATATTTTTTCTCTGAGATTATTGTATTCACTCTGACTTAGCATTTTCGACTTAACTTTCAGCACCTAGGCTAGGCCTAGGCTAGCCCTTGAACAGGGCTGTGTGTGTTACGTTACATGGCCTAAGCTCATTACACTCCACTTCACAGCCCTTGCCCCACTAACACAGGGAATCCCATCACTAGGCGACCTTGGCCAGGGTCGTCATCTCTCACGTTCACAAATAACTATGTTTTCTCACCAAACTTTACACAGATGACCTCTGGCACCGCATCCACCGTTCTGCATAAGCTGTTCACCCAGATTCGATGTTATAATGGTGTATTTTGCCTCGAAAAATTGAACGTAACACTAACTCAATGCGCCATGTTTGCAAGCTTTTGAACAACTTGGTAGTCGGTCTTCGATCTTACTATTCCGCGCGCTGACACGCCTGGCTATGCCTTGTGTACCCAGGCATGGGCTGACACGCTCCATGTTAATTTAGTTAACGCTGATATTAATTTCATTAAGTGCTATCAATAATCATGTTATCATTACTAATTAGGAAGTAACATACAAAGGACCATTGTGTTAGAATGAAATCCCTGAGTTTTCCACTAGTTCCGTGAAATGCCATGCACTGTCGTACAACTGAGTTCCACGCGCTGCTGTACAAATTGTACGGCAGTGCGTAGAACTTCAGACAGGGTGTTCCAGCGGATGTCAGCAGGTTCCTGCGCGCGGAATAGTAGGACCCGTCGTCTTCGTGATATCAACTTTGGGGTCAAAGGTCATACCAGGGGTTTCCACTTAGTCAAAAAGTTTTCACACTTAGAGAAATTTTGTCAACGTTTCAACAATTTCAAAAACACTTAGAAGCTTCAAATACGAACAAACAAGAATTTTTCATATGAAATTTGCATTCATTAGGTGGAATGATCGTTAAAGTTATCGATTTGGTGAAATGGTTACAACGTTCTAGGAATGATTTTTGACTATTTGCAAGTTCATGTAGAAACACTTATTGTACGAGGGCTCATTCAAACGAAGGAGTTTCTAACCAGAATCGAAGTGTCATTTTGACCTCAGACTGTCCATGAAAGCCAATTTATTGGTTACTTTTTGATTGAAAGTCACTTGCACATCATTTTGTGGTAATATAAGTTCCATGTGTGTAATATTTGCTAGTTTAGAACGTATTTTGTTCTGAAAGCCTAATGATGGGTTTCCCTGTGTTAGCGGGGCAAGGGCTGTGATGTGGAGTGTAATGAGCTTAGGCCTAGCCTAGGCCATGTAACGTAACACACAGCCCTGTTCAAGGGCTAGCCTAGGCCTAAACATTGTACTTGTAGGCCTAGCCTAGGCTAGTATTTAACTCAAGTACCTACAAGGGATGATTTTGGGGAAAAGTAGATGGCGGGAGAACTGGACCCTTTAAAATTCCTGGTGGACCCCTAGGCTAGGCTGGGACCCACTAAATTCGGAGCTCAGCGCTAACCCTGGTCTAACGTTAGGCTGACGTCAGTACACTACTCAGTAGGCCCCCTAACGTTAGGTCTATTTATTTAGTTAGGACTCCGTTTGTGTTCATTGATCGGGCCAAAACATTACCAAAAAGGTTTGAACAAAGTAACCTTTCAAATGAACAGAATCAATGGAATATAGTAGATGAACGGGCCCTCTCGGGATGTCGTGGTCCAATCAAACTAAAACTATCCGAGCCTTGATACGGTTTGCAATCTGCCCTCGATCACAATCAGGCACAAGACGGGGTAACTGTGCCATAGTGAAAATTTGGCACTATAGGGCAAAGTGTACACCTTCACACTGTCAGGGTAACCCTGGGTAACTTACCATTTTTGTTGTTGTCCGGTCCGTTCTTTATGGTACGGATGCAAATAAAACGGTTTGTATGCGACGTGATGATCTCGCGTTTCACTTTGTTAAGATGGCATAAAATTTTTCTACAGTATCCGTAGTTACTTCAAGGGCAAGATCAGAGCAGTCATTCCATTTTGAAATAGTGTAGTGGACTCTCCATTTTCATGATTGGCTGTTGGGAGTCATGTGACAACGTTTTTTCTCTTTAAATGTGAAATTTACTAGAAATAACCGCTTGGTTCACCTTGAATAAACAATAGTTAAAATCATAAATTGTAATGAAAGATACTTTGAAGATAAATAGGACGAAAATTTTGCTATTTACTAGCATTTACTTCTAGGGGACTGCTCTTTACCTTTAATTTGGTTGACAGATCAGATTGTGAAATTGATCGGATAGAATGGCCTCGACAATTTACCAAATGTTAAGCCTTCCTGAGGTATTGTGCTCAACAATATGCATCAAATTTGTCATGCTGAAAACCACATTAGAGATTTCGTGATTTTCGTCCCCTTGAAGGAACGACAAAATAGCCTTCGCCTGCTTTGGGGATTATATCTCCAGATGTCACATTTTTGCGGTTACCTCTCTTGCAGTGGACAACAAGTGACTCGAAGCATAATGACGTAATTATCGCAGTTCTAGAAAATTATTCGCTAAAAGTGAACTTCATGGATAAGTTGACATGAAAACGAATTTTAAAGCAGAAAAATCGGTCGAGGTTTGGTGGAATTATAGAAAAATTTTAGCACGAAAACTGTAACAGAACAATGGTCAGTTCTTGCCTTTCGTGCAGAGTAAATATTTGCACCGACTAAGCAAACAATCTCTTGTGGTTAAATGACGTCAAAAAGTCGGCCAGTTCGTTCCCTGGTCGGCCAGTTCGTTCCGCCGTTCTTCAAGTGGACAGATTTTCTCATGCAACGTTCAGTTTCCCCATGGGTACCTCACTGAGAGGGGGGGGGGGGTACCTCCCGTCGGGAGACACTGGCCCCGGCCGTCAGGGAAGGTCTGTGGTTTCGTCGGGAAGGCTTAAACAATAACAAAAATAATTAAAAAGCTGCAAGGACTGAATTCGAAGTTACTGGATGGGTGATCTTGCACATGAAATTTTTCTTTTGTATTGCGGCTATATAAATAAACATCAGAATCGATTTTCAGTCACTGGTTCATTGCTCTAGCTGTTATAACTCATTCAACGTACCTTGTTCCATCTCCTCCTCCATCAGGGAAGGACGGCGATTTTGGGGTGGTCTAAAAATAAGAAAAACCTCAATCGATACTGATGTATTATCATGAACTAATGCTCTTTCTTTTGTAAAGCTAACGAAAACGGTTTTAATCACTTCTTCGTTGCTCTTTTATCCCTGTATCTATAGCACCCCATCTAAAACCGTGATTTCAAGGTCCACACAACCAACTTGTATTGCAGACCACGCAGGGAGCTGGAAGTTTCAAGTGCAGACGTAAACAAAGGTCGCACCTACGGGAGGGGCAGGGCATGTCCCCGTCGAGGAAGGCTACCCTCCCCCATCGTTGAGAAAATCCAGTTTCGTCGGGGAACCTTCATCTATCTGTTTACGATAAAAGATGCAACTTCAAGCCCGAGATACTTCAGTCCTCTGGACAATCTTAATTTTGCTGACTAGGAGACCATGTTCTTCAAGGACACTCTCACAATTCCCACTTTCCTTTCAGAACTGACGGGAGATTCACGGTTCATGACTTCAAGGGCATGCAGTGCCCAGTGGTTTGCCATCTGCCCAGCTCAGAATGAAAATCGGCCAGGCCATTTCAGTTACACATCATGTACAGAGGTCGCGGAGCCAATTTTGAAGTGCGGGGGCTAGTCATCGAAGCGGCCCAATATGTCCAGTAAAATAAATGTAGTTTAAGGCGGCCCAAAATAAAGCCCCCTAACCCCCCGTCTCCGCGGTCCCTGGTGTACCGATCAACAGTAGTGTGAGAATGTCTCCCCATAAGTGTAACAAAAAATTTATTTGAAGCCACTTTAATTATAACGTGACATATTGTTAAAGACGTTGGAGGAAAAATCATTTATAGTCGGGAGTTCGGGCAGTCACGTAGAGAGTTTCATTAATTTAGTGGATCTTGCATGTTAAATACAGTGAAAGGTCTCATTAGAGTAAAAAAATAGCATGTTTTCAATTCCGTTGCATAGTTTTCTCCCGAGAAGAGACAAAGCCATTTCATTTAACGGAAGTGGTATCTTTTACTTGGCAATTTTCTGATCACTCAGAAAGGTGTTTTTTCTGTCGAAGTGAGACTTTTATTGCAAAGAAAGCTCAAAATAAAGGCTTCTTCGTTTCTAGGTACAAGTCTGGAAAATGCCATTTCCAACTCTCTGAGGGGTTCAATTTTTAAAAAATTTTCTGTACGTTCCGCACCAACTGATCAGATCAGCGATGGCGCTCCGCTGAGATAGAGATTACTTAACAGAACAGCCTGGTTACTTAACAGAACAGATTACTTAACAGAATAATGCATCCTTGCATATTATTCTTCGTTTGAGGGAAAAATTGTGAAGTGGAAATTTTATTGGAAAAGAAAGCAAATAACGACTGCTTTATTTCTAGTTACGAGACCTTCTACATTTTTCCTAAATTTCTGAGTGCTCCGCTCAAATAGTTTTTCGGGCAGGATTACATTTTTCGGACAAAAAAATCTTTTGCCTGCCCCCCAAACTGGAACGCTCCCAAATATACGCCTTTCTCAACATATAAAATACCTATACAAAACGTCAAATGGGGGGGGGGCAGTTTTTCTGGGTGGAAATTTTTAAAAATGGTCCGAGGGCCTACAATGTGTGTATATACAATGTGTGCACTGCATGCAGTGCAGGCCAGCTGTACATACCCCAGCGATGCTGTGCAGAGCAACGTTCGTGTGTTTTGAAAAGGGAAGTTACATCATATGTCATGTTGATTTCGGGTCACCTCGATCCTCCGAGCTTTCGCACCCGGTTTTTTGATCCCCGCGCGAGATCTGATCTGCCCCTGTGGGTGGATCAAAATCTCCGGATCTGATCCTGAGTGCGAGAGCGTTCACACTACAAAGTTGATCTCGAGGGGTGGATCAGATCCGGATCTGATCCCCTGCTTGAGATCAAGTGTGAAAGCGGTCGTAGGGAAAGTTGCGAAAATTGGGTAAAATGATTTAGCCTTAACAATGCTTATAGCAGACGACTCATCGAATTCGTTGCAGAACCAAGAAAGTAAACTATTTTAACTTTCATTGACAGTCGTTTAGCTAAAACTTTTGATTGGAGTTTGAAACCTTTCGGTAACAAACCTCAGTTCAAAGCATCTTTTAACAAAGACAATTGTTTCAGGATTACTTGGGTGCGAAAGAGGCAAATCCTCTTAAGCATGGGACAGGTCAACATGGTTTAACAATAGGAAAAAAGAGACCTGTCAATCAAAGTTTGATGCTTGAATGGGAATTACTATTTTTGAAATACCCATTGTGTGACAGATAGGGCTGTTGTGTCTCCTCCCTAACACCTCCCTGATAAAATCAAGTCTTAGACACCGACTGTCCGATTGATGAAAACTAGGGTACATATCTAATTAGGTAGATCTGGTTGATTATACTCGCATCATATGGCTTTGTTCATAAGTATAATGTCATTCATTAGTCCATACATTAGGGTCAACACGGTTTTCGTCTAGGTCATTCTACCGAATATGCTCTGATGTATATATGTTCTTAACCACTTATATAAGGCACTTGATAATAAACGAACTTCTGCTGGAATATTCATTTTCAACATGTGTAAAGCTAACGACACGCTAGATCATATAATTTTATTACACAAATTCATATTTGTGGTATAAGGGGGAATGCCCCGAATTGGATGGAAAGTTATCTGTCCAATAGGAAACAATTTATTTCGTTTAATGATGTTAGCTCCGACTTTTCGCACATGCAATGTAGCGTACCCCGAGGTTCCATTCTAGGCCCTTTACTTTTCATTTTTTATGTAAATGATATAGCCTAATATTAGGTAACTTTTTCAAAAAATGGCTTTATTATATTTTGTGTGCTGATGATACGAATATATTTTATACTGGCCATGAAATGTATGAACTACAGGCCTTAAAGGGCAGGAGCAGTCATCCCACATTGAAGCAGGTTAGAGTAGTAGAATGTCCAGTTTCACGATTGGCTGTTGGGGGTCACGTGACAACATTTTTCTCTTCAAATTTGAAATTTACTGGAAATAACTGTTTGGTTTACCTTGAATATGCAATAGTTAAATCATAAAATGTAATGAATGATACTTTGAAGGGAAATAAATTGAAAATTGTGCTATTTAGCTGTTTCTTCAAAATAAGTTTGTGGGACTGCTCTTTACCTTTAATCTCAAATGAACTCGATAAATAATAATAATGGAATAATTTCATTCACAATAGGCGTACGGGAATAATTTTTGTGGAGAGGGCAAGAGCAAATTTTGCTTAGATAATGGCCCCCTTTGTCATGTTTTTCCCGAATGGACAAACTGTTTTTACCCAAATTGGGAGGGCGAGTGTAACCCCGCCTCGTACGCCTATGACATTCACTTTGTGACTACTGCAATTGCCAGAAGTATAAGGATCGAGTTAAACACATTCTTCCTAAGAAAGTATTGTGGTTCCTTCTATTTTGTAACATAATATTAAAAATGATTAACTCCTCTAGTTAGGGTTTATTCAGACTTAGTTTACATTGTTATAATGATGCTCGGTTCGTGATGAGGTTATTGTATTTTGGATGTTTTGGTTCACTGTCCTGTCAGAGTTCATAGGCTATCTTTTAGAATCTAATAGAGCACCTGCCTTGCATTCTGGAGGTTTGGATTCTAGCCGGGTCATTCCAAAGAACTTAAAACTTCTTAATGCCGTAAAAGGAAGTGAGTCTAATGAATATTGTTAATATTTCTACTCTAAGTGCTAATTATGTATTTGATGTGAATAATTAATGCAGGCCATTATCAATAATTGTTTAAGGCCCAGTTCTCTCACCCCAAACAATACCAATTCTCCTAACCTTCTTACTGAAGCCCCTCCCACAATTGTCTGAAATTCATCCTCATCCAGATACAATCTCAGTTTATTGCTTCAAGGTGAGTATAGAAAAACTCAATTTATATAGTCAAAACACTATCAGTACCGTTCATGCTGTGTAATATAAGCTTTGGTACTCTGCATTGCTTGAATTAGCTGTCAATCAAAGAGCTGAGTCAATTGAGAATTTAGGTACCCGGGTACCAAAATTTTAGTTTGGGGTGAGAGGTTTAGCCCTTTAAGGTGAAATTATCCGATACTCTATTCCCTTTTGTAGTTTTAATTCTTATTGTAACTCTCTGAGGGCAATAGAACAAATTTACACTGAAGACAGCTTGAAGCACTTTTGTGAAACTCTTTGCCTTCAAGGTGTAAGAGTACCTGTGGTTATATGTCAATTGTGGTCATTTAAACTAGTGCGGCAAGCCTATGGACCATTTGAAGGTCAAGACTTCTGCACAATTGGTGCTCTATTTAGTGTCTTCGGGAGGTATTTAGGGAACCGTTGAATGCAGCCAGCAGCTTAGCAATAACAAGAAGGGGTGGGGGTCTGCACGTCTCCGATATGGTACTGGTTTGCCACAAGACCATTCTGTCTGTAGACTTTCAGCTTCTCCACATTTGGCTGAGACAATATGTAGTATCTGTTCTTCTCACCCATTCGGGACTGGAGCCAAACATGTCTGACCTTAATATAAATGGTGTACGTAAGCCTTGTACCATGAAGTTTGCCAGTCTTTAATTGTTCCTTGCTTCCTTTGTAAGCAGAACTCATTCGTGAGTGTATTTTTTTGCGTCACCGAACAGTAGGGCTTTAGCCATAGGTGGGATTACGGGGGAACGGGGGCACTTGCCCCTCCCCCCACTCTTTTTCCAGAACTTAGTTTTTTTTACGTCTTAATCTGGTTGCTTTTGTTACAAAAATACAAACTGGAACTGACAGAGCTACGCGAGTGATACTTAATTAAGTTGTATAATGTTCAAACAGGTCATATACTCCATTGAAAACTAAATAAAACCAACATTCTTTCAATAAATGTCTCAACGCTCCTTTTTTCGACACGCGTGCACCCGTTTTAAATATTTCAGGATTCGGGGTTACTTCTTGTAGAACACCTCTTCTATTGTAACTGAACCTTATCACCAGTGCCCGGGCCATACGCAGCTGAAACTCTACCGTAACTAGTGAAAAGGGGGAGGCAGGGAGGCGGTCATCTTCTGGTCCCCTTTTCTGACCAAGTGCCCCCAAGCTTTCTGAAAGGACGATGATCTTATTTGACCCTAATGTTAGATAGTTAGCAAGCGGTACGGAGATCTTGCGTATCCAGAGACAGAAAAAAAAATCGTTCAGAGTTCCCCTCGATTTTTGATGATTTATTCGTTGATTTCCAAAAAAGATCAAGTTTCAATTGTTCTGCCGGCCTAATATGATAGCAGAGGTATACACAACTAAGTTACATGCTTATCTATGTCTGATGCACGAGTGTCCATCTCGCAGGCTCGGTCTTGGAAACCTCGTGCGAGATCCGAACACCTGCAGTCTCCTGATTGGTCAAAAGTTATGACGCACCAATGTAAATGAGTGTGCTGATATAAATGACCAATGAGTAGGCTGCAAAGGGTGAAACTGGCCACGCCTTGATTATATAATATATAATATGGGTTACAGTGTACACAGGGAACTACAGACGATGTTAACTGTCACGTTCACCGGTAACACGTGACGGGAAACAGGAAGGGCCCTGGGAATCTAGAACAAAGGCAAGGGAGAGTTGCTCGCAAACAACAAGATGGCGTCTGCTGAAGGTCATGGAGAGTACACCGTACAAGACACTAATCTGGAGCTCCACCCTTTTCGGCTAAAGTGAAAAGAGGCACACCCTTTCTCTAATTTCCATTAACTTCTCTTCTGAGATGTCTCAAAAGTAGTCCTTTTTTGGCGTGTTCTGCGCGTCCCATCACCGATAAGGACTCTATAAAAATCTCACGAAAAGGACTCTATAGGAAACCAACGGTACGTTTTTGCTTAGTACAAATATCCTGAGGGGTCACCCTTATTCAGCTGCAGTGAAAAGGGACCACTCTTTTTCTAATTTTATTTCAATTTCACTATTGGGATGAAGTAAAAATTCATCTTTACAGGTAACGGCTCTGTGAAAGTCACCTAAAAAAGACTACATAGGAAACAAGAGTATGTTTGGACTTCAGTAAGAATGTCTTCAGGGGGCACCGTTATTCAGCCAAGGTTAAAAGTGGCCCATCCTTTCTCTAATTTTCAATTCAGTTTCATTATTGAGATGCCTTATACGTTAAATTTTTCGGCGCGCTTCGCGCGCCTTATCATAGACAAGGCTGAATTTACATCAGATGAAAATCCCCTAGCTTTCTGAAAAGAAGATCTGGGGCACTACAGAGAGAGAGCCCATGGAGAAACTCAATTTTAAGTAATCCATTCTCCCTCCCCGCACCGTCTGCATTATCGATTCCGGACGACTTTATTTACACAGAGTAGGGATATAATTGAAGAAAGTCAAATTGTGATATTTTTGTTCTGTTAAGTGCCCATCTTATGTAATTTAAAGTTGATGATAAAATACATTATTTTAATGTCTACAATTTAGTAAATACCCAGGAGCTTCCGGGAGCTTCATCCCTGGACCCCCACCGGGTCTTTGCCCCTGCACCCCACCAGGGACCCTAAGGCGGGCCCCTGGACCCCATGCCGTTAAGGTGGGGGGGGGGGGCGCTTCACCCTCCAGCGGCGCTTTGGCGCCGTTTGGTAGTCTGCCCGAATTCCCCCCCCCCTCCCCCCCCCCAACACACACACTTTCAGAGATCAAATCCCGCCACTGGCTGTAGCCTTTAGAAAAAGCAATTTTCAGGTTTGGAGTAACGGATTAGAATTTCGTCCAAAACTATTTCCAGATCCTCAATTGCTTGGCCTCTGTTGATGGTCTTTTTTCTCTCAGGGACACTTATTTTTCTCACAGGATAAACGGTGATATCTAACGACCAGGGGCCTGTTCCACAAAGAGGTACGCACGATCTTAAGTTTGATTTACTGTTGGCTTAAGTATGGTGAATCAAACTTAAGATTGTGCGTAACTCTTTGTGGAACGGCCCCCAGTGAAGGAATCAGCGTCTTGGAAATCAGCCACACCACTAATTCAAAAATAGCACAGTGGCAGAGACAACCGTGACCCTCACAGAAATTTTGGGGACACAACGATGAGAAAATCAAGAAGAGCAGAATTAAAAATAAAGAGGTAAAACAACGATAGGAGGAAAGGGAAGTTGGTGGAAAGAAGATTGAGGTAGTATTGCTTAATATTGGCTTCATGAGTGGGATCTTTTCATGATAGAGCAAACGAAGAACATACTGATAGATCAACTGAAACTAACTGATCGGGAGAGTATAAAATTATCGTTTATTCGAGGTTTCTATTTGCCATACATTCGCCTATAAGTTATTTAATGAGGTCGAAAACAGGGATGGGGCCAACTGTTTTGGACGGAAGATAAGTCATTGCCTCCGGTAGGGAATGACCCCTTCCGCCAAGTTTACTCTCAAGAGAGGCATATCCCTTTAAGGCAAAACTTTTTATTTCCTTACATAAACCCTAACACTTGCAAATTTCTTTTCAAAAAATCTTTTCAATTTCTTTAATTGAAACAGCCTTTAAGTACGATAGAAAATGTAACCTCAACAAAGATTTGCATGAGCTTGCCGTTTCTAAACTTACGCAATATTTAACAGCTTTTATTATGAAGAAACAAACACTGCTGAAGAGAAACAAGTTTCTGAAATAAAATTCAACTTCTTTCAAACAATTTAAGGAAGTTTGATAATTTCTTGGGATAGCCAGATTCTTTAATGTGATCCCAAAGATTTTAAATTCTTATTACATAAAATTCAAAGTTTCTTCCCAGGCCAAACTTTCTGTAAGTTGCTGTTTAACACATATTTGTCTAAAATATGTGTCTGTGTTTGAATAATTTTCTCTGGCCTGTCTCTCTAATATGTCTCATAGGGAACCTTACCTTTTTCTGGTGCTGTTACCAGATCTGCAATGGATAGGACTGTATACCAGAGTCCTCCCAAGAAGAGAGTAGGTGAGGATGCCTTTTCTATAGATGGTTCTGAGCAATTGACCTCTCTTGCTTTTGACATAAGGAATTCGAAATTTGCTGTACTTTTCAAAAACGGCTTAAAATTTACCCTTTTAATTGATTGCATTTTAAGTTGGCAATATTTTTCTTGTGTTCTTACATGCATTGATCATATGGAATTTGTTCATTTTGAAAAGGTAGGCGGTGGCATGTCTGATGCTGTGCATAACCAGTCCCTTGAAGTTGGGTAGAAAGCAAATGCATTGGGTTTCTAAAACCGGATAGTCTCTTTTGAAGAGGCAAATAGCATCCAAGTGCTTTTGGTGGAGTTGAGAGACTGCAGATTCATTTCAATGATAGCTGGTCAGTTGCTATAGCTTCATAAAGAACAGATTTAATGAGTGGATGCGGAGGACTTATACAGCCTATTCAAGAGTCTTTTCAATTATTATGCACATGACAATTTCTTCAATTTTACTGAGTTTTCTCTGTATATATATATTTTTAAATTGGAAAAAAGTATACTTGGAACACTTCTGGGGAGAGGGGAGGGGGAAATGTTCCCTGCCCCCATGCCATCAGTGAACAGCCTTGATACGAGTACAACTGGCTGTTCTGACAAATTACAGCCTAAGATAAATTAGACTGGGTCCCCACACAATAAGTAATGTTTGGTGTTTTAAAAGCTACTCAACTTTGTGTTATCAGATAGCACGAAATTACCTTGCAAAGTTAACTGTTCAGTCAGTTTTATCCCAACTTCCATTCATCTTGCAGAATGTCTGGGTTCCAATAATGCTGGGAAATCTTTGGATTCACTTAATATTTCTGTTTACTCACAATACAGAACTGATTATGCTCATAAATAGGAACGAGAAAAATAAAACGTAATTCACAAGCAAGTAAAGTTATCTCAAAAAGTGTATTAAGAGAAGACACAAATATTACGTTCAGACTGAAACAAAGCAACCCTTGATTCATTGCAGATATATATATATTTGTATATATGTATATTACAGATAAAAGCTCAACCACTAAAACACAGTGAAGTTTAAGGAGAAGTCAGAGCTTTTAGAGAAATAGCAACAACAGCTGGTGACAGAACGTCCATGGAAGACACTACCACAGCAAACTAGCAGCATACTTATGGTATTTAGAATTCTTTACAAATATGTGTTTGAGCCTTAATGATTAGATGATTTCAAGAATTAACATTCACTAGCTTTCAAAGTGTAAAGTGCAAAATGTATATACTGATCCCACCAAAACAATAAATGTTCTCTCCAAGTAAGTTCCTTCAAGCAACTACAAAGATTTAATAAGCACACTCAGGCATGTTAAGTGCACCATAAACACAAAGCACCTATACTGAAGAGGACGAGATTTAAACATGGACCTGGGGGTTCTCGCAAAATTACATTTTATGTTTCAGGTAGGCTATTCCAGAGCCTGTGAATCCTGAGGTAGTAACTGTATGGAACTTTTAGGTAATCAAATGCATTATCAATTACATTTATATTTATGGCTATTTGGCAGAATTATACATTTTCATCAATAAACCATTTTTTTGTATGTGTGGTAGGAGAAAGGGGGAGGGAGGAGTGAGTGAAAGTGACGTCAGTCTTAGCCATTCTCTTATAACTTTTGCCACTGAAGTTGTGTGAATAAATAAAGCTGAAGGGGACATAACCCTATTTTGAGCACAGGTCCCCCTCCCCAGTAAATCTAGACCAGATACTCAAGGAAAACAAAGTCCATGTCCACAAAAGCTGTGTGTAGGTTGGATAGGTATACTATCTGCATAAGCTCTCAGAGACAGACCTATCAGTGAGTTAGATGTAGGTTTATAATGACATACTAATGCAAATGTGTTATGTAGTGTAGACTCGGTAGATACGTAAAGTTATACATCTTGCAAATTCATGTATGGTGCAAGTCCTCCTGTTTAGTAAACTCTTATGACAAGCAGTGAATACTGTGGGTATAGAATGCTTTCACTTACATCACAAGCCCTGCCCCTTTTGAAAGACAGAAACTAGAGTATGCTAGCTGGTGTAACTAGCTGAGAAGCAGGTGACAATCCACCTGACACTCTTGCACTGAAACACTTGAGTTTTAACTGTCAGTGGGTGTGGCTTACCAATTGTGACGCAACATGAAAGCACTCTATATTCTACAACCCCTGCAGATGTCATCACCTGTATTTTAGGCAATATGGACATTCCTAAATATGTTTGGTGGATGCCACAGATCCCTTATGACTGGAACCACAGACACCTTGAGCCAGAACAATGAGCTAAGGAGTCCAAACCATTGATACTGTTGAAAAACTGGAAATACAAATAATTGAATTGTAAGGCAAACCAAAATTCCACAAAAGGCAGATGACCCCTGACCTAAGCTTTGCAAATGCCTTGCTAATTAACTGTGTAGTGAAATGGATAGTGAAATATCATTAAAAAAATAACTTCATTTTTTTTATCAAATCACTCCTTCAGAGGGGTTTAACATAGTCTGTCATATTGGATATGGAAATACAGATCAACAAAACTCAGTTGCCCGTGTGCTAACATAAGTGACTCAGGAAAATTTTAATTTTCAGTGTCTTCAGCTCTGAAAGTTCCAACTTCCAGACTGATCAAAACTTAGGATATTACTGACATTGGCATAAAAATTTGATCAAACCCAATTGCAAAAGCATCAAAATTTGCACTAAGAATGGAAATTATGAAAAGAAAATGTTCAAATATTGCAGAGATTAAAAGACTTAAGTGACATCATGAACACTTTGCTTAGCTTTAATGAAGTAAATTAGGAAATATTTAATAGGAACAAAACTGTTTATGTTTTGAAGTATTTGTCTCATCCTTGAAATTTTCAGTCTTTTTAAAGGGCTAATTCTCTCACTTGAACTACAATTTTTGTAGTAGCCCACAAAAATTCTCAAAAGGCACAGCTCTTTGATTGACAGCTAGTTCAAAAACTCATATAACACAGCATGTGCTGTACTGACAGAGTTTTACCTACACACTGAGGTCTTCTACAATCACTCTGAAGCAATAAACTGTGATTTGCTTAGCACCTTGTGAATGAAACAGGTTAGGAGCAGAGTCAAAATTAAATATTCCACTTCAAAATATTATATCACTCTCTAAAACCAATACATTCTTACGTATGAACTCCTTTGGTAAGGCTTTTCAAGTTTGTTAAAAAATTACGAGATTCCAGAAACATTTGACAATTTTTGTCATGCTGGCGTTGGAAAGCTGGAAAGAGTAATGGATGGATGCAAGGTGTCTTCTCTTTCGGTCCTGGTGAGGAGTAATAGCACGATTAAAGATACAGCACTCATTGTTTTTAAGGTGATAATCTATACAAGCTTTACATCATGGTGTTCCTCTTAGGGTGTCAAGTCACCCACTGCTGTGTTGAAACATTGTTCCTTGTAAAGGTGTTAGGCCACCATACATTTAATTTGAGCAGAGGTTGATTCTACCCAGCAGTTGATTGGTTTTCTCCTGATGGACTCAAAGACACTGGTTTGTAGAAAGGGTCTTTAGTAACCATCATTTCTTGCAGTTTGGTAAGGTGCTCATTATCCTTCTCGATTGGATTTCCCTGAAAATGCAAAGTATGATAGTATTCATAGACAGTAGTGGTGCCAGAATGTCAAAATGGGGGGGCAAACTAAGGGTAAAGGATAATGTTGGAGAGGCAGTGCAAAACCAAACCCAAAGTTTCCCTCTCCTGGGGTGGGGGTCCAGGGGACCAAGCCCACGGAGGTTCTAAGGTTTAAGCATATCTCTGGATAAAAAAATTAAGTCTCTGGAGAGGTATGTTACTGATATTTGTCCATTAACCTAACTCCTAACTGATCTAACTTGGGGGAAGCAAGTGGGGGCAAACTGATCTAACTGGCAAGTGGGGGCAAGGGCAAAATCAGGGGGGTAAATGTCCCTTGTCCCTTCTTGTCTCCACTCCCTTGTAGCACTGCCACTGTTCATTGCATAAAATCCTTGAAAAACACCTGTAGTCATCCATTTAAGTTTCCCAAATAAACTCCTGCAATAGCCCTTCCTCTTCAGATAATTACAAAAGTTGCATCATTTGAATTTTGAAAACTTGGGCCATTAAATAATTCTTGACAAATGAATAACTGAATTTCTTTGTAGGAAAGCCTGATTATTTGATAAAAAAAACCAAGCTGTTTTTTTTAATTATCTATCACTCTGTACCAATGTCACTAGTTCTATTAACCATCTAAAAAAGTTATTGTAAAACAAACATAACACTTGCCTTTAATGAGAAACATACATACCTGCACAGAGAGCTTCAACACTCCTTTCAAAGATGGATGAGGGGACAAAGTACACAATGTTGTCTGATACTGAACAGCTAATAGCAATGATTTAATACCAGGCTCTTTGATGTTATTTCCTGAAAAAAAAAGAAACAACTTCTGATATTGTTGTAGTAAATATAAGTTTCCCAGACAGAAAAGCTTTAGATCAGCAGTTCCCAAACTTCTTCCCAAAGTGACCCCATTTCAGGTACCAGTATCAGATCAGATCCCAAACCCTCACTCCCAAAAAAATACCCTGAAATATAATCGTTAATTCACTGTAACATTTCAAGCGTGACAGTTATGTCAATGACATTTTATTGTATCTCTGACTTCAAAAAGTCCGGTTAATAATGTATTGAGTTCATGCATGTTTTAGTTTAGACCTCAAAACTGGACACCACTAATCAGTTACCACCCATGGGTTTTTTAGTAGAACCCCAAAGTATGTTCCCATAGGTAACCACAGTAAAAAATGGCAGAACTCACAAATGGGATCCCCTGATGTTTGGAATTTTTAGGCTTCCTTTGGGCTAGGTATATGGTTTGGAAACCTCTTCAATGGACATTACTACCTCATACATGATGGACATACCACAGTGGAATGGGCACTTTGTCTCTTAATGTACAATTGAAATAAAGCCATTTTTATCAAATTTAATATGATGTAATTCATTGGGATATAATTTTCTCATTTAAATATATGAATTACTTCAAAATGGCATGTGTCCATGATTTTGAGATCAAAATGAAGTATTCACAGAGCTCTTTCCAGCATTCAATATGGCCCACATTTGACATAATACCTGCTCTGCCATAGTGGGTCACATATTTATTTGTCCAATAATCTCCGAAAATCTACCCTTTTCTTCATCAAAAGAACTTTTATCAATACCAATTAGATGTACATTAGAGCATTTTACAATAGTGTCAATATGGTTGACACTTGATAGCAGTTTATCTCAGATGAAATTGAAAAAGGGATCTAACCTTCACTGCACCGTGAGTAATCTGAACCCCTTTTATGCCAGCACTTATTTTGGCCAGCACTTATTTGAACCCCTAACTGTTGGGTTTCTATTGAACAATTATGGTTATCAAAGCTGTTGTTCATAGAAGCAGCTAATCGACATAATAAACCAGCAGTGGGGTACTATAATTTGGAACCACATTCTTTTCCTAAAAACTGCAGTAGTCATCATGGATATCCTTAAAGGATAATATTTCGCCATGATAGCTGTTGGGGTGAGGCATACGTGTCAGGCTTGGATGTCATGGCATAGCAGCAAAACCTGATACAAGAGAAAGGTTTAGACTTACTTGCTAGGTTGAGATTTATCAATGATCTGTTGCCTGGTATCCACAGCTGACCTTCTAAGGATTCCACAGGTTCACTTAATGGATTAACTGCCTCAAGGATGTCTGGAGTCTGTTGGATAGAGGAAGATATTCAACAAATAATATGCCTCATACATTATTTAAATACTCAGTTTCAGGTACAACATGTTTATCTTTTGCAGAGGTCAAGTAAGAAAATGACAGCTACATGCACCAGTGAAGAGTTCAATTACCAAAAGGACTACAAGTACAAACATTTGCCACATATGGGCAAAATTTTAAAATTTAACATGCATGCACAGAACAAGTATTATGTCTATTTGTTCATACAAAATGTCTCCATTTCAAACAATGATCTTTTCTCATTCATGATATTTTTACTTCATGACTGGGGTGTTGATCCTGAAAGGAGATAACAGAACTCTTTAAATTTCAGAATTTAAAATAGGGATAATCAATTGTGGGGAGATGGAATGAGCATGGTAAGTACAAAACTTGTAACAGATGGGGTCCAGGGGTAAAATCCAGGTGGGGGTCCAGGATGAAAATCCCCCAGAAGGTCATGGATTTTACATGTTTTAATGGCTTATGGAGACACTCTGATGGGATTATATTTACATTCAATATAGTTTGCAATGCATGAGCAACAAATAACTAAATTTCTACCTGTAAGAAACTAAAATCTTAAAATGAAAGCTACTGTACTGCCTTACCTTGAGGAATCTATCAATCTGTGTCTAGAAAAAAATTGGTTTTTAACAGAACATTTTTTCACTCCAACAGAGCACTAAGATTTATTCATAAGTGTCACTTCATTTCCTTGAGATAACTTTTTGAGTTTTTCTTACCTCTACTTCATGGGATTTTTTATCTTTAGCACCAGCCGTCTTTTTGCCTTTCGTTGCCTTGGCTGCATCAGCTGATTTGGAGGGGAAATAGATTTTGGTAAGCAAAACAAAACTTTTTGGTGAAATGTTACCCACACATATTGCTAAAATGCTTTCATTACATTGGATTTGAAACAATTTACATGTGAATCACACTAGCAGATAGCAGCTGAAATAGACCATGCACTCTACCATTTGAAGACACTTTTGCAAGGATGCAAGCTCAAAATGATTTTTTATACTCTTAAATCATAAATATCAGCATACTGGTCTGATAAGATATAGTTAAGATGGGATTTTAATTTTCTGATTGATGAGAGGCATTTTTGCAAATCTTATTTAAGCATTCTGATAAAACTTTCACTCAATTCTCTTATTCTGCTGTCTAGATATTTTAGAAGGATTTGATTTGCTTTGAAATGGATATTTATTCTAGTTCTCTAGTACATGGGAACTTCATAAATTACATGAGAACCATCACTGAGACTTTAAACAAAAATACCTTTCCCTAAATACCCGTCCTTGCCCCCCAAAAAGGTTAAATAAATTTACTTCAAACAAGGATCAGACTATTCTTTAAAATAAGTATTCAGTACATTAACTTTGCATTCAATTTTATTTATGATTTTCAGGCCTATATTTGTTTAGACCAAATAGTTGCTAAAATAAACAAAGTGTTTATTGAAGAGAAGCCATACGGTTGATGAGTTATGTAACAAGACATTCTTTGCATTTAAATCTGGTATACAATAGAATCATCAAAATGAATGCCAAACAAGTTTTGCAGCTTCTGATTTTCTTAATGGAAGAAAACAGTCGAGAAAGCTCAGAGCACAGTTCCCTTTACTAAAATACTGGTGTGTCTGTGCTGCTCATAAGTTCTAAGTTTTTTATTTACTCTGTATCAAGTAACTACAGCAGGCAGAGACCGCTAATCAATGAATGAATGTTCAAAGTTAAGCCTGCATTCCAAACTAGTTAAAACCAATTCATAAAGAATATTCTAGCATATATTGTGAAGATACTCAAATAAATCAGAAACATGCAAAATCTTGTTCTCATTCTTGAAATAGACATGGCATATTATACTTCATCACAGCAGTGCATCATGAGTAATGGAAATAAACAGCAAACAGAGTGAGCGTGCAGGAATATCCATGACATATATTAGTATGAAAAAGTAAAATCAAAATTAGAGACAACAGCATGCAAAATAATGAATGAAGCAAAACTACTAGGGGTCCATAGAACTACAAAAACAGTGCATGGTACCAATTCTGTATAGTATATTTTTAAAGTTGTAATGCTTCAACTTCACTTGGTGAAGAAAATTCCTTTAAGTTCAGTGTTTCCTTACATTACTTTAAAAGCCCCCTATCCCTCTAAAAAAAACTCTAACAAAAAAACAAAAACAAAAACAAAAAACAAAAACAAAAACAAAAAAATAAATAAAAAAGAGTGCAAAATAACACTCTGCCTTCACTTTGCAAAGTTTCTAATACATAGACCTATTTCCAAATGGCAATTACAAAGGATTGTGGGATAGAGTTTTGGTGTTTGTCATTTTTGTCAATGGCATTTCACTGTGGTGAAAACTGACGCACACCCAAAACTCTATCCCGCAATTCATTGTAATTGCTATTTGGAAATAGGTCTATACATTCACACCCAAAATGTAGACAGTGCTCAAATATGAAGTAAATACATATTTTTCATGTCTGTCTAGTATGTATACAATCACTTTCATTCCACTTTTTCCTATTTGAGAAGATAACTGAGTGCAGATAAAACGGAAACTAAAATCACCTTTACAGAACTTTATCACTAAACACTGAACTATACAATGTGCATCTACTTCACATTTTTACAAAAGGTTGAAATGTAGAAGGTCACATGTTAACCTTTGCCTCACAAATTATTTTGGATAGGACTTTTCTTTTCTTTGAGCTGAAAAACTCTTTAAAATTGTTATCAGAAACTTTATCAAACCTTTGATGAAAGAAATTATGATACTATTAAAGACATAACATGTTTGTAGCATGCAGGGGAACTGTCAAGGGGGTAACCACCACCTTAGATTCTTCAGAAAATGTGAAAAGAGAAGGAAAAGCAGGGAAAAGGAAGAAAAGGAGAACTCAAATCATGCTTTGCCCCTATCAAAATAGCCTGCCACTGCCCCTGGGAGCATGAGATAGGGTATTTAGCCAAGGGGGATTCTGAGAGTTACACTCCTCAACCATGGCCCAAGCTTGAAAAACAAAATGATGTTAAACTTTGTAACAACTGAGGCACAGACATCGCACCATTCTGAGGGATTTAAAAGAGTGAATGTATTATGTTTCCCTTTGGGAGACATGCCCTCCCCGATATTAAAAACCACTAATGGCATTGAAGAATTGATGATACACTCCTGGCAACACACCTGCATGGCACAACTGTCAATTAGGATGTAACTGTCTTTGAAGTGTGTAATTACAAATTGCCACTTTCTTCCCTTCCACCCCCCCCCCAAAAAATAAATATATTCCATTTACTTATTTCTCCTAAGATGCACACTAAATTTGAAGCTAACTAATCACGTCCAACTAGCTGACAGGGTTGGAATTAATCAAAGACCACAAAGGCCATGGTCTTTGAATTTTTTTAAATGGCTTTGTTGCCCTAAAAATGTAATGATAATCAAGGCCATTTGGCCTCTGTGCCCTACCTGTGAGATTACATTGTGGTCAGTACAAAATCACTTGTTTGGCCTAGGTACACTTTCAGTTTACATGACATGCCCTTAAAACTGATGGGGAAATGGCCTTGACCTGGGAAAACCTTAATTCCAACCCTGAGCTAAATAAAGAAACTCTACAAAGTGATGTGACCAAGTATGTGATTGGTCCTTAATTCAACAAAGTGGAAAATTGATTCAATTATATCACTGCTCTTGTTGTGCACCATCTGGTATTAATGGAGCTAAGAAAGCACAGCAATGTTCAGATAAAGCAATAGCAAAAGACACAAGCTACAGTACCTGCCCATCATGCACCAAATTGAAATGAGAACCCCCCCCCTCCCTTCAATACAGAATCTCAAATCTTCAAAAATATGAATGACGAAGGGTGGAATTTCCAGTAGTTTCAATTTCTTATGGTGCAAACACCGGAGTGCAGTAAAAACATGATTGAGTGTCTCTCACTCAAAGTCATGGAAACTTTACTACTATTACTGCAGGTAGGAATAGTCAGTTTCTACTAAGGAATAAGTTTCAAGATTTTCTACATGAGATGAGCTGTGTTGCACAAAGTCTTAGATACAGTATCCTCCACAGCCACAACATTTATCAAAAAGCAAAATTCATATCTACGCTACAGAAACTAAGACTATTATGAACACCAGAACAAAATGAAAACTTGACTACCATGCAAAGTATGTCTGGGCTCTATAAAATGAAACACACAAAAAATAAACAATGCCATTATGATAAAATCTTAAAACAAATCATTATTAAATTATTCTTTACTCTGAACAATTATACTTACCTGAGCATATTTGAGTTCACTAAATACCATTGAACTGAATTTGCATTTATTAGAAGCCTAATGAAGCTAGCTATTTATTCTTGTTCACTTCAAATTGACTTCCCCATAGCTCAACACATCTTTTGTCCCAAGGAGTTCACATAAGGGAGCCTTACAGAACAGGAATTATTTTTGGTCTTTTACATTTAGCCCCATTTTGCTTAAATGATCTATGACTAGGCAAATTCTTGTTTTCTTACAAAAGGCATTACCAATCTCTTCAAACTATATTAGTATATAAATGAGGACATAGTTCTATCAGTGAGTGAACATTTTCCTTGTTTCAGTCGTGCATTAAACTTTCAAATGTAATTTGATCTGCCCATTTGATACATAGATGATGTTGCTTCAAGTACAATGGTACTCCTAAGTCCTTGAGGTGTATTTTAATTGTGATGTGAAACGATTTTGTGCAAGTTTCCATTATTTAAATTAAAGATCCTGTTCATAGGCAAGTTCCACTTGGTTTTCAAAAATCTACATGACCAAAAAACAAAAACATTTCTTGGTACTAGCACAGGTCTTTATAGCCAATGGAATGCATCACTGTCTTTGAGACAGCTTAAATGTAGAGTAGTTGATGAAAATTTCTAGGGATGCCTTTAGGGATGGCAATCAAAAAAAAGACAGGAAAAAAAAAAAGGTTGAAGTCACATGCAGCTAGGCTACAAAATGCTACAAGATCATTAGCTGGAATTAGACATGGTGCTGGCATTTGATATGCTACTGTATGTACGGTTTGGTTTGGACTTCATGACTTTAAGGCTCTGCAGTCTGCCTGGCTGTGACTTAGATTGTAAGTTTGTAATCAGTAACAAATGAGATTGCCAAAGTCAAATTCCTGGCTAAATAAAGACTTGGACTGTGTCCGTTCCAAGCTTACCAAGTGGAAGGCTTCCTCACAAGATACCAGAATCAAGGATATCTCCCATTTATTACTCATTAAAAGAGTTACTAGGGCTACACTTGTGAATGTTATATTTTATTCCACTGCTATGAAAAGCAGTTTATTTTGGTATCAAACATAATAGAATGAAAGACTTCATTTTAATGTGCATAGGCAAATCAATAATTGTGAAGGTCATTTGCTCCCACATAAATATAAACATTATTATAGTCACAATCAAATTCAAGCAAAACGTGTGCTCAAATTCCCACTTGGACAACCACCTTACATATACCACCACCACATGTAAATAACTGATTCAATCTTTCCTCCATGTCACAATAAAAATCCAATGTGTTCTTTCCTTTAATGCCCTCTAGTGTACCCTCAAAAGAATATTTTTCAAAGTTTACAAAAATATTTGATCCTTTATGGCAATGTGAAAGGGCAGTGATTTGTTTTCAACATTGTGGTGGGAGGAGAGGGGAGGGGTACATCTCATTTTCTAAAAAACTGGTGTGACAAATTAGTCCATGGGCGATTTTTCAAAATCAGGACAGGTATCCCTCTGTCCCTAGTTCACTGCCTTCATGGGTCTTTGACCCCCTGCCTCCAATACCACAGTTAACACTTTGCAGTCTCTTGACAGAGATGCAAAAGTTGCTGATTTATCAGTTGCAAAAGTGAATCACATTTACATGTCATCATAATTAAGCAGTGTATTATGCATAAAACAAGAAACAAAAGTTTAACTTTTATGTTTAATTTAGCATTGAGAAAGCTGTTTAACTCATTCAAAACATACAATTTTTTTTAATTAAAGCAAATCCAAACAGTTTAGTGATGGTCTGATTGAGCTGGCCATAACTGGGGTCCATAGCTTTGATCTTTCAAATTTTTGGTTACCTGTATCATGGATGGTTGTACACTATGTATTATACTTCTTTGTTTGCTCAACTTCAATGATTATAAAGGTTTATAATTGCATGTAGACAGTACATTAAAACAATTGAAGGCTGATGGACCCCACTAATGGCTGACTTCATAACCTTTTAGGATTTTTCTATATATTAAACTGAATGGCAGATATTTGCTTTTCATAAAAGAAAAAAACAGCAAAGGTACAATGGCAAAAGAAGCCAAGCTTCAGCTGACTCAGCCAAGCTGCAACAACTGCAACCATGTGTTGTTACTATACATACTTCTGAAGCAGACAGGCCTGATGTTGCTTTGTAATGTACTGTGTACAAACCAAATATCGCTGAGGTGGCTGTAGCTCAGCTGAGGCAACTGCCACCTACAGACGGATCTGAAAAGTTTGTGAACACAACCATTAGTGGGGTCCTTTGCCTTTAAATCCTCCTAATTTTTATTGTCTTTTTACAATTCTTAACTCTCATATTCAGTGAAATTGAGGGAATCAAGTAGTATTTTAGTGTGCATCCATCCATGTTATAGTGAAGCAAAGAATTTGAAAGATCAAAGGTGCTGGACCCCAAATATGCCCGACTAAATCAGACTATCTCTCAACTATTCTGATTCGTCTACACTTTTGACATAGTGCCTCAGCTTGCGAGTGAAGCAAGTGCATTCGTGCAATGAAATGTGCAAAAAATAACATAAAAAAACAAAACAAAGAAAGGATCCATTCAGATAACAAAAAAAAAAAAAAATGCCAGAGGCATATAGAGTGAGATAGCATACCCATTGATACTAGAGAGGCTTTGCTGCCAACTACAGAAAATGAAAGTTGAAAAGTTACTGAATGCTACAAATGTTTTCTATAGGATAAAATAAAGACAATTCTCACATGATGTCACAGGAGCAGCTTTTCAGGTGGAGTATTTCAGCCATGTTTGAGAGCAACCTCTGTTTGTGTGTTCAGGCTTACCCTAGCTCTAGTGGTTGCTACACCTGGTTGTGACATCACTGAGAACTATCTATTTATACTATATGGCAATGAATGGTGATGAAAAATATATTTCTTGATTCAAGGAGGAGTGATGAATAGCCTTATATTTGGATTTTGGGAAATTTGTGTTCTTGTTTCCCCAAAAAAGAGGTAAAATGTGATCTACTGAGTGCCAAATTTGTGTGCTACATCTAAAGTGATGATGACATGGTGAAAAAGGCAATATCCTATGGAAACAGTAAAGCATAATGCCTTTTTATGTGGTGTACAAGGTGGTGAAGGGGGGATGCATTCCATATGCCTTCATAATTTTGGCAAAAAAAGTGCACCCATGCTACCAATGATACAACCAAGAAAATAAATTATGCCCTGGTTACAAGCTACTCTATCTTTGGCAGAATGAAAATTCAAGGAACTTGGCCCCAAAATATAAATTCATGCAAATACAATCTCTGCCCCACTAAGGGTGTTGAACCCCACATCCATATGATGCAATACGACCTTTTAATACACTATAATGAGCGTCTGCATGAAACTTCTGTGCCTATTTACTGCAAGATCCTGATGAGAAAATTATGCACTCATTAAAGTTTCACCTAGCTTGTGACCTGTGTTGGCCTAACATGCCCTTTGCACTCCATTGAAAACAATATGGCCATTCTACTATATACTGAATCATGATGCCTACATATGATATCTGCATAAAAACTGTGGAAATGGTTGAAAATTTTTCCTTGAAGGTGCAAAGATTCTAAATTGACCTCTGATCATCTCAGATGACCGTGGGAAGCATCAGAAACAGTAATATTGTTGTAGGCCTAATTTAACAAAGTGTTTTGAGCAACAAGTGGACATACAAAATAGGAACAGTATAAATAATTCATACCCACCCACACCAACACCCATGCACACTCAAGGAACCCAGTATGGAACACTTAGAGTGTAAATGAATAATACATTGACAAAGATTGCTAGTTACAAGTATAATGTAGAAAATGAAAATATAAAAAAATATGCCATATGTTTTTAGACTACAAAGGCTAAGAGATAGCTTACCTTTCTTCCATTTATCTTCTTTCTTTGTTCCTTTTGTGGTATCTTCCTTTTCTTTTTTATTGTCCTGATCAATTCAGAAAAAAAATTTCAATGATTATTTCAGGACTCTCCCAGGATGAAATTAAGAAATTTCATGACCTTCATCTTGACAGTTTACATTTAAGTTAGAGAAGAAATTTGAGTTGGAGACAAATAGATTTTGATACTATGAGTGTTTACACACTTAAATATTACAAGTGAATCTGGAATAATGTCACTTTGTGAAAAATTTCTTGACTTTTCTATGAATGTGGACAAAAATTTAAGAGAAACATTGCTCACTGTTCTTTAAATATCAATAAGCCAGATCAGTAATTCGTTTTGGTGGCTATGCACATGCACACATCGTCCAAATTGTCAGGATAAACAGACCAGTCCCAAACATACAACAAAATTCCCAAAATTTGAGTTTACATGAAAATTTGGGGAAATCATGTTTTGTTAAACTATCCATAACATAAAATGGAATCTGAAGTGAGGTTTTGTGCAGTGGATTGTGTCTAGGTGGTCTTTTTGGTGTACAAAATTTGCATTTTAATCTCCTGTAAAGTAGCATTGAGACCCGTATTTTTGTTAGACATGGCTAGACACTTACAGTTAGCTTGGCAGACGTACTGACAAAAACAAGGAAACACTGTGCACTACGTACTGAGCCCGGTTTGTACATCCCAGCTTGTGCCCCACAACTCCATGTGGCAACGGATTACTCAACTCGCTTATTTTCACCTTATTTTAAAAATTTGGGAGCTTGAGAGCCTAGATGGAATTAAATTCTTCTACTCTATTTTCTTGTAGCCCCTCCCACAGCTGCTAAAAACTCTTCCTTATGCAATCACAATCCTGAAGATACAATTCTTAACTTTTTGCTAAGGACATATCCTGCTCAGAATATCAGGACAGACATATTTAAAACACTCTCTGTGCAGAATGTGAACATCAGCAGTTCTGCATCTTTTGACTAAAATCAAAGACCTGTACCAACTGGAAATTTTGCTCCCCCTATCTAAATATAGTTTGAGGGTGATGGGTGTTTTTCTTTGAAGATACATTGAGAAGCAGTGCATTCTGATGGACATCAAAAAGTCGATCATATCACAAGCTTTCCTTTCTAAAATCTCAAAATGGTCATCTCTAAATAAGTGCACAATTCAAAACTACAGACCGGCATTGTAAATGTTCTCCACATCATGGAAGATCATGGGGAAGCCGTCATTTGATTGTGTGGCACGTGGCTGCACCATCAAAATGGGGGAAGGGGAAAACTAGGGGAAAAGGATAATGTTGGGGGCAGATCAAAACCGAACATTAAGCACACAATCCTGCTGGTGGTGTTAAGGGGAAAAGCCCCAGTGGGGGTCCACAGGGCTAGGCCTCGGAAGGTCTGAGGTTTTAGCATATCTCTGGGTGAAAATTAAGTCTTAGGAGAGGTACATTATCATTATTTATTTTTTTGTGGTTGACCGAACCCCTAACTAACCTATCTTGGGGGAAAGAAAAAGTCTAAGGGGGCAAAAGCCACCTCATAATCCCCTGTCATGGTGACAAATGGTGCTACAGAACTGGTTGTTAGCTCATTACACTTCTAATACTTAAAAGCAGAGTGAACATTCAAATAAGAATTGGTTATTGACCTGTTAAACAGTATTACAAGCACAATTATAAGGGGATTTTTCTCTAAGGGATGGATATTTTTTTTGAAGGGCAGATAACATTTTTAAGGGGTAGGTATTTACACTTGGAGGACATGCCATTCCTTCAAAACCCCCCCGGGAAGAAAAATGACTGTTTGACTAGATGCATTTTTTCAGTATATCTTGAAATGTAAAATGAAATCAAACCTTTTTATTGGAAGACTTGTTCCTTCTCTTATCACCTTTGTCTAAATGACTTCCACTCCGTACGCTGCCTGGTCTGTCTTTTGATTCTGCTCTCCTTGAGGGAGGAGGCTTAAAGAAATAAGACATAATGCTTCATTCACTAACCAGATAGGATGATTAAAAAACATCTTTGGTTTCATAATCTTCAAGCATGCTCATAGTCAAGGTGGGGAGGGGGTAGCCAGCTAGGCAAAGTCAGCAGAAAAATTTGTCACTCTGATAAAGTTTCAATTTGCCATTGTATTCATACAATTTTAAATGATTTGCTCTCAGCCACTTCAACCCCCAGCCCCTTTCCCTTTAAGTATTTCCTCTGGTTTTGACCTGTATTCACATTAATTCCACACTTCATGAAAAAAGTGTCTCATTTTTCCCTCAGATTTTCATGCTGAGTCACAAAACTATCAGATAATAATACCAACCCATTTTCAATTCGGCTCTCTTAGTAAAAGCAACTACAGTAAATCATTAATAGTATGTTGTTTCAATAAATTGATTTCAAAATATATGTGTTACATGAATTAACAGAGTTTAATTTTCAATTTAAACTTTTGCTCCATCACCTGAAATAAGGCTTGTTTGACACAAGTTCTCAAGAGCTGGAAGGCTTTCAAAACAATCTTTATACTGGCCTGGAAATTGGGACTTAAGTGAAAGAAAGTAGGACAAAATGTTACCAACCGATTTGCCTGACCCTCTCTCTGGAGACCCTTTGTCGCTCATAAGCTTCCTCCTTTCAACCACCTCAATGTGAAAGAGAGGAAATCTTGAAAGAACTTCTCCAAATTTTGATGCACCTTCATCTCCTATTCTGTTGTTTGCAAGGGACAGCGAAAGAAGAACTCTGTTCATCCTCAGACCCTAAAAATGAAACAAAACATTCTACTTTAGTCAGAATGAAACATAAATATGGACAATGCTTTTTTTATACGTTTCATGATAATTCAAGCAAGTTGGTTCCTAGAAGCAATTCAGACTTCTTTAGATGCAGTGAAGGACAAAAATTACTCATTCTAATTGTTACACTTTGGAAAACAAGTTTACTCTTTTGACCTACCTACAGTCTGACCAGTTATGATCTTTGCACCTCTTACAAAGATATTTCATTCCATAAAGTTCCAAAAAGTGTCTTACAGAAAATAGTTACATATCTCTGAAAGCATTTCATATAGATATAGAATAATAGCTTATCAAAATAGGGCAATAAGTTAGTTAGCTAGTAAGATGGAGTTTTACAGTTCAGTTTCCCACTGATTGGTCTAAGTTGCCATGTCCACTGCCCTTTTTCCAGCTGTGGCTCAATGGCTTGTTTCCCCTACTCCATTGCTTATAAACTATAGTGAGCACCAAATGCAATGAGAGCTACGTTCCATTTTTAAAAGGCAATAAGTTAGCTAAATTTCCAACAAAAAAGGTTCTTGTTTGAAGAAAGTGTTATATTCTTGACTCAATAAAATTGTTGAAACAAACTTTTCAAAATTTCAACTGATGCAATGCCCACAGGTCTTATGACACTTCGTCTTTTTCTCATGGGAGAGGCCTGGGTGGGGGGAGATGATGTCTGATATCAAGTTGGTGCATGGTAATTATAGGTATAAATGGTATACATGGGGTGATAGGAGGTAGGTGTGGACCAAAATAGACACACTGTTTTCCTTGAAGCTATTGAACAGTACTCTCGATGTGGAAGAAAAGTTTCATCAGTGTACTTTCAAACTGTATCATCTACATATTTTTGTCAACTCTTGAAGGGTAGCAGAGCTACAGGATTTGTGTAAAGATATACCCCTTTGCTCTTTGCAAGGGAGTCTAGGAGACAGTTTGCATCAAAGGAACAGTTGAACATATGTTTATCTAGCAGTTGAGTTTATGTCAACATTACACTTCTCCTAAAAAAAAAAACTATTATGTTCATAAAGCCAAATGAATGAAAGCATTTCAAGTTTCCAACATATACTTACACTAACTAAAGCCGTAGCACCAACATCTGTTATCTTGTTATGACAAAGACTGAGGGTGAGTAAGTTTTTGTTACATGTTTTCTCCGTTGATAAAGCCTTTCCTATTGATGCTGCACCTTTGTCTGTGATACCATTGTGTCTCAGAGACAGGTGCACAATTCTGCAAACAAACAATATGTGACTCAGGCCTGATTTTTAAAGGGAAATATTGCTTTTGTTTTGAAAGGAAAGAAAATTTCATACTTTTGAAACCAATATTTTTTGACACTGAGTGATAAATAATTAAAAATAATACAGTGTGGTGGTCTTCTTTTCAATAAATAAGTTTCCCTCAGATTGAAATTCAATTATTCACTCAAACTTTTAAATGATGCAACTTCCACAGCTCTTCTTGTCATAATATTTTGAGGAGATGAAGCTATTGCTGGGGTGTATGTTTGACAATGAACAGTTTGATAATGTCTTGAGCAATTTCTTTGAAAGCTATGTTCAAACATTTCAAATGCAATATTTTCTTTTAAGAGAATGCTTGGTTGTCCAAATAAAAGTGAAAAATGATGTATACGAACAGTTGTATGGCATTAAATAAAAGCTTCACTCACACAGTTTTTACACATGAATGTGAATTGGTGAAGTGTGGAACTTGCTTGTAACTGTCATACAAACAGAGGAGTACTACTTTGACTCTAAAAGACACACCTGAAGTGATACCAAAAGCCAAATTTAACCATCTCTCAGTGCTGGTTATTAAGAATCCTGCACTATGAAAGGTTAATCACTGTGTGTGTGATTCCCAAACACACTGGCAGCAGTTGACAAAATAAGAAGAAACCACTAGCAATCACATGCGTCACATGCATTTTTGCCAGCCATGCATTATGATGTCACATTACATACTTAAACAATTTTGCATGTGCACGCTTGCACCAACTTCCCATTGGTTCCTTTTGCAGACATTGCTTTGTTTTGTAAAGGATACGTCACTGCACATGACATAATATAAGGCATGCCACCCATTCTTAAACGCAAGAGGAAAACATTAAGGCTTGTGCTCATTCTGCACATAGATAAATGAACATAAAGATATGAGCATCCTCTATTTACTAATTTTATCAGAAATGATACAGCGGTGTGAGCACCACATGCAATAGGCCTACAAATCAGGGGCAATGCTAAAGAAAGTAAAACCCAATAGAAAACATTTTTTACAGTGGTATAAAAGAAATAAACCACATTTGTAAGATTATTGTTAGTGAAAGAACTGCCTCAATTCCAAATTTATACTGTTCATTCCATAAATATCCCCTTTTTTCAGAATTTTGCAAATTCAGAGTGTGAGTACCTGTGAGTACAAATTTCTCTTTATCAAAATTCTTTTTGTACATAATTAATATTAAATTGAATGATCAAAACAAGTTTTGTAAACATTTTAACACAAGATAAAGTGCACCTCCCCCCCTCAAAAAAAAAAAAAATTAGGCGACCAATATGTCTCTAGAACTACTCTACTTTCAAAGAAGTATGTATTACTAAAAGGTTAACACAAGAAATTTGTGTATTGCTATATTTGTAGTCTTTATACTCTTCAGGCAACACCTAATCCCTAAACTTTTATTGACAGAAACAAGATATCTACAAATGTTGACAACTTATAAAGGCTGAAGTCCAAAAGGAAGAATATTTGAACACTATGCAACTCAACATAACATGTCAACATTGATAAAACCTTAATCCTTTACTTATTATACTTAATTTATGGGATACCTGATGGTAAAAACTGTGGGAACTTCACACAGCATGCTGATATTCAAAACACATTTTTTTTTCAAATCACTACTTAAAAATTAACTTCATTTAGCCTTGGCTTTTCAAGATTTTTACATCACATGCAATTTTTATAGGAAGATTGAATCTTACAAGCTGTCTTCTCCAATCAGCAGTGCCCAAGGTTCATCAGTGCAATTGTTTCCCTCAATAGTGACATTCCTGAGAAAAAAAATTAGAGCTTGCATTAATATATGATGGACCATGGATAAGGAAATGATCACAGTGAGATCATAATCATGATACTGATTGTACATTATGTAGCACTTTTCATTGCACAATATGTAATTGTTTTCAAAGACAGTGGGTATAGCCACAGATGAAATATGGTACTCAGTGTTATAGAGGATGTTATATGTTCCCAGAACAGTATGGTTTCATCATATATATATATAAATACACTTAGGTTGTTGGAAAAACCTGAAACTCTCAACCCCTTTCAAATGATACGTATTGTTTGCAATTCATATAATCTGAGAACTGTTTATCAAAATGAAATATTTCCTGGTTCTTCACTTTCTTTTCTTCTGAACACATCTTAATATTCTTCTTTTTGTTATACTTTTTTTTTTATTTTAAGGGACCAGGGTCCCGTTCCACAAAGAGTTACGCACAATCTTAAGTTTGATTCACCAAACACAAGCCAACAGTAAATCGTACTTAAGATCGTGCGGAACGGGCCCCAGACCTGAAACTTTTACTTAACAGCTGTCTGGTTCCTCTATCTCCATCATCTATAAATAAGCAAGCCTCTGATAAAGGGCTGTTGGATAACAGAGTGGTCTATTCCGACTGTGTACCGATGTGTTTCACATAAGCATGGGTTTAAAAAATCCAGCTCAATGTACATGGTTTTTCTGTGTGTACTCCTGCTTACTGACAAATTGGCATAGGCTTGTCACTAAAGTTTGCAGAAGTGACAAAGTCTGTTTCACACTTGACTGAAGCACCTTTCAAGTGAATCAGCTATCTAGCCAACTTCCACTTTGTGTTGTTAAGCTTTAAATGAGCTTGCTGCCTCCATGAGGAGAAAAAGGTGGGAAGGTGAGGTGCTCCTTCCTGGGCAATTTGCATATTTGGAGGGAAATTTGCATATTTGTAAATGAAAATATGACTAATGTTGAGGAGAATTTACCTGTATTTCTGGGAAATACCAATACTAAGACATTTTCTCCAGCCCTGCTTACCAGAACAACTTCTTTGTAAAGTAATATACCAGCTCTTATTTTATGAAAAGTAGGAAAATAAGTTGAATATTTGAAACTCACTATGAAAACACATTTAACTGGAAGAAATTGCTACTTCAGACAAATAAAGTTTACAATATTTAATGAAAACTTCCTCACATTCTTATACACACCTGGCGGCAATGTATGGTTGAAGCTGCAATTGACACTGTGGCATGAAACCACTTAAAAGTCAAAAACCTAATAACTTCCACCAAGATTAATGGAAAATTTCAAAGTTCAAATTACAAAATCAGGACTCACCTAAGATTAGAACATTGAGGAAGGAAAGAAGCCAGCTCTTTCACAGTGCCTTCATTTAGACTAGTGTTCCAGAAGCTGTATAGAAGGAGATTCATTTTATTGAATGACAAGTTTGAATAACTACTCAAAATAGGTTTGTTCAATGACGTAAAAAGAATAAGAATTTGCATTATCTTATTAAATTGTGAACATGAAGTGTAATCACAATGGCCTCTTTTTCCACCTAAATTTTTCAGCTTCTATTCAGTGTTCTCCACAGGGGGTTGTAAAATGGAGATCCCCCCTCTTCTGAGTGAAAACGCCTACCTCTCAGATATGGTGCCATTCAGAAAATTTATCTGCTCCTTTAAATAAATTAGTATGCATAAGTTTGTTCTTGTACTTTTCAGCAATTAAATGACTTCAGTAACCAAATGTTCACAAGGTGTTCTACATTTAAGTAGCTGTCATTGAATCTCAAAATGTTTGAAGGCAAGAAAGGAGTGTGGGGGGGGGGGAGGGGAAGTGGAAGGCAACATACTTTACACATGACAGCCATTTTCCTCATTTTTATGACATATTGAGACTGCCACTAACTATCTGCTTCACGCACTTGGGTATTTACACTGCAAGGGTATTAGAATGGAAAAAGTTAAATCCCCCAAATAGTTCAAATATTAAAACCTGTTTTATGCCTGAGACTTATAAATTTGTTTCTAAAATTTTGTTCTGAAACCGTTTCTAGTGCTTTATTTTCCCAGGTGGAAAATTGGGATCATAAATTTTTTTGAACAGAAACTATTTTACAGAAAATTCATAAAAACATGATTTAACAACTCCATTAATACAGTTACAGTTCAGCTTGTACATTTTTATCAAAAGACAAAAGCAGACACCAGGTGGCACAACTAGGAGAACAACTAAATCAAAACCATGAGTTAGCTGATGCATGATCTGTAGAGACTCCCTGAGAAAAGCCATTATGCCCTGAGAGGTATAAAAGTAATCTGTGCTGCGCAATGGCCATTCTTCTGTACAACCCTGTACCAACACAACATGTGTTCACAACATATTCCTAATATATAGCGTGTTCGATTTGCTTCCCTTGACTTACTCGAGCCTCGAGCTAGGGCTACGATGGTCAAGCGCAGTTGGGTGAAATAAACGAACGTTTTACGGTAATTATTGGAGAAGCTGGTTCACAATAGCCAATGACAGAGCCCGTAGCGGGATGACAGAGCGAACTCTGGTATGTACGTATTACATGCGGTTCGCTTGTACGATGAACGTAGACTCGAAACAATGCTCATTTAGAAAATTCTCGAGAAATAACACTTGAGTGACTTCACTAATTCCGACATCAACCACTTTTCACAAGTCAGAAGTTTCATGTTTACCCCACTGTATTAACATGCTCAGAAATTGTTCATGAATGCATGTTGTTCGTTCAGCTGCCATGTTTTCCCAAAGCACGATGGGATATTTACCTAAGTAACCGACTCGAAGGGTCGCTCACTTGGGCCTGGCGCGAGTAAGCGTGAACACTGACGTCATTAGCTAATCGAACGTAGTCATGCCAGACACGAGTTAACTTGGGCGAGTAATCGAACACGCTAATAAAGACAGGTCTGATTCTGTAAATTAATAACAATGTAATGCAACCGAAATGTGAAGACTGTTTAAACTGGTCTAACGTAAGTAACAAATGTGTTATCCAGGAATCTACATTCCTACTAGCCTGACTGCTTTAAAACTTGCCCTAGCTGCAGGTAACTTGGTGTCTTGTATTCTTAAGTCAGCACTTGCTATCTTATATTTCTTGAAATATACATACCATCCCACTTTGCATAAATTAGCTTTTCACACAAGTGCAGGCTTCAAATTGGATCCTTTTTAAGTTCCTTAGTGAGGAGAAGATATAATTCTACCAAACTCATTAAAATAGCTCCCAAATGTGAAATTTGCACAGTGATTTACTAAGTGGTGGAATGTATTGCATAAAATAAATTTAACAATGAAATTTTTGGCAGTGACTTGGACCTTTCTTTGCCAAGAGAGATTCAAATTTTCACCCACAGTATTTTAACACATCATCTACACCTAAAGGTGATACATTTTTTCAAAAAACAAGAGGAGAAAAAAAACAACCTCCCCCCCCCCAAAAAAAAAGCACAGAAGGAATTTTAACTTACTTTATGGAATGCAATTTCTCAATTGTTGGAAAACACTGCTTAAAGATACCCATCATGAGTTCATCTATCTTCCAGCCTGAAGTAAACAAAACAAATATTTCATAAAATGTAGACAAAGGCCTGAGAACAAAATTTAGCAGCATTTGTGTTATTAAAACTTAAGTGATAAAGACTTCAGCTTGTTTTTAAATACTTAGTGAACAAAATATTTGGAGAAACTCGCTCTTCACAGTTGTCCACTTTGAATATACTGACTAAAAGATCAAAACCATTAGTTAACCATCAAACTGTGGGGGTAGGGGAAGGATTTGTTACTGTCAAACCCCAAGTTCAAAGTGATACTGCCCTTGGCCAAAGTTACAGTTGGGTTCAAGGAGGCAAAGCTGACTTTAAGTCCCCTATAAGGTGCAATCTGGAGGGTTCTAAAGTTTTCTTGTAAATTTGAACATTGCTCCAAAGGGGTCCTCTTCTCAAAGAAGAAACCAAGATGCAGACATTTTTTTGTTATTTTCATGGAAATGAAAATGGGGATTTAATGCTTCTGGAAAGTGGGGCCATTTAGCTACCCATGCCAATATCCCTGACCATGCTTGTTTCACTTGTATACCTCTACAACTCAATGAATACACACTATTTGGGCACTTTCATAGAAGCCTGCTACTAATTTAATCTAGCTAAAATTTTGACAGCAGGAGAACAAAAAGTATCTGTGAGTTACATTCAGGCTCTATGTCCTCTTAAGTGTGTCCTTCAAAGTATGCACCCTCCCTACCTTATCTGCATATATGATACAGTAAAAATAAGTACATTGGCTAATTTGATTCAGTTCAGAACTGTTGGTCCTTTGACAAGTTTGATATCCACCCCTAGAGTAGACTAATGCAAAGTTCCCTCAAGGAGGGGAGGGGGGGGGGTAAGGGAGAGTTGCCCCCCTTTTCAGAAAAAAGTGGGTATGAAATCTTTCCATTTCCACAAAAATTAGGAAATTGTCAATATTTTGGTTAATTACTTAAAAATGTTACAATTTTGCGGTAATGTTTTAACTTACTTAAACAAATGTCCTCTAAAATCCTTCAAACTGCACCTCACAACTTATGGGGGCCTTCAGGCAAGCTTTTTTTCCCCATTAACCCACTTATTCATAACTTTAGCCTAAGACTGCATCACTTTGGACATGGGGTTTGGCAGTCATAATGTTGGATATTGCGTGGTACGGGATCGAGTTCCAGGCGGGAAAAAGATAGGAGAGTTCAGTCGATTTTAAAATATTTATTTGATGATTTTACTTCCACAAAAAGATGATTAAGTTGAATTAATTATTCTGCCAGCCTAATATGATTCCTAAGATATGTGTATCCCTCTGCGTCTACGGCACGAGTGTCCAGCTCGCAGGCTTGGTCTTGTGAATCGTGCGAGCTCTGAACACATGCAGTCCCCTGATTGGTCAAAAGTTATGATGCACCCATATGAATAATTATTATGATATAAATGACCAATGAGGAGGCTGCAAAGGGGGAAATTGGCCACACCTCGAAAATATGGGTTACAGCATGCACGTGGAGCTACGGTAATGTGATATGTCACGTCCACTGGTAACACGTGACGGGAAACAGGAAGGGCCCTGGGAATCTAGAACAAAGGGAAGGGAGCGTTGCTCGTAAACAACAAGATGGCATCTGGTAAAGGTCATGGACAGTGCACCATACTACATGACAATAAATACTCCCCTTTTTTCTGTTTCTGACAGAATCCATGATGATGCATACTGTTGGTACAAAGAGAGAAACCACAACAGTGTTATACAGCATTATACTTGCCTCGGACAAATATTTCTGTGACTGTATTTGGTTTGTCTTCATTCTCCATCTCTACTTGAATAGTTGGTTTAAAATACTGGTATTTTTCTTTTGTCACATAGGTCTTGGGTACTGCATCTGCATCATCCTTAATATCTGGTGTTGGTTCAGGGGGAGGTTGGTTCTTTCCTTTGGGATCATCTTTTTTTGGATCTGGTGGGGGTGGAGTGCCAGGTCTTTTAGCACGTACCACCACTGGTGGTATCTCTGACTGTGGTATACCACTTCTCCTACACAGCTCTATAAAGTCTGCTTCAAATGCACCTGTACAAGTGTATGGCTCTGTATGGAAAAAAAAAAAGAAGAAAAAAATCAATTTAAATTTCAACTTCGAGGAAAAAGCTTTCCTGTGCAAAATTCAAGTTCAAGCAGTGCTCCACATGGATGGCAGGGCCCATCCCAACTTTTGAAAACTTGTGTTTCAGCCAATATTCTACACAGAACATTACTGATTTTGCCCTCAAAGAATTTCCCCTTCAGCCAAAATTGATTGCTGTACCTGTTTCAGGCCTTAAAGTTTAGATTTTCAAGGTGTGCTACAGACCACACGTTCCCCTCATGGTAAACAGGGGTGTAGTAGTTGTGCTGTTCAATAAACTTTTTATGTGTTTTTTTGCTGAAGTTTCAATTGTTCATCTAGGTGTGCAAAAACAGCACATTACTCACAGTGATTTGAGGTGAGTGGTGGTGTGCAATCACACTCTCTTGCCTCAAAATTCAAGGCCTGCTGTTTCATCATATTATATGATAAATTAGAATGTGATGGGAGGTTATCCTGAAATCCCTAGCTGACAATGTGGATGACTCCCTACAAATGAAGCAAATGAAGCAAATGAAAAGGCATATTATTGATGACTACTGGAGGGCAACTGGATACTTATCAACTGATCAAATGTATTGATACAGAATAAATCTTTGAAGCCCCATTAATGAGGAGTAACATAGAATCACAGCTGTACAGGATGGGAGAGTTGGGGTACTACAGCTCCCCAATTGGGCAGGACCTTTCTGAATCCATCAGACTTCAGTGCCTCTATTGGGCAGAGATTATGCCTTCGGGTGGGATCTGGAGATGGGCCAAAATGTACCCCCCCCCCTAAATCACTAGGAACACTGAAGTGAGCATTGTTATACCTGCAGTGACTTCCTATTTACATGCACATAGCATACTACTCTAATGTCCTGTGTGTAGATTTTCGCTGCAGTACATGAGTATGTGCTTAGCATGTGATTGTGGCTGCCTGCTATAGTTTTGTGAAAGACAGTTTGGACTTGTTCGCTCAAGTAGTCAAAAGAGACAGGTTTTGTAGTAAACCTGATTTTTTTTTCAAAATAATGCAAGGAAAGATCAAAATCCCTTGAAATAAAGATGAAATGAGAAAAGCCTTAGACATTAAAGGAATGATGGTATTTTTTCCTTTCAGTCTAAATTTTGTTTTGAAATGTTACAGAGTCCTCAATCAGCAAAATAAAGCTTCATGGTATTGGTACGGCCATCTTGGTGCAACTTTTATTCCAGTTATGCCAGCATTAATTGGGCACCGTACTCTGAAAAATAGAATTGAAAATACAAACAAATATGTATACAAAAGATGTCTCATGCCCTTCTGAATATTTTTTGATCCTGACATTTGTTTCCATGCGGTGGCGTTGTTTCAGTCCATTTGTCTCAGGAAAATCTGGCAACCCTGAAGCTGACCCACATATACACTTTAGGGTCAGGTTTTCTGTGAAACTAAATTACCTGGTGTTTTATTAGCATCTTCTTCATTAGTGTCTTGTGAGGATGACTGACCACTCTTGTCTTTAGAAGATCTTTCTACTCTCTTCCCCATCCTCTATTCTGTAACTGACAAAGAAATGCAAAGAAAATGCTTTTTAATGTAACATAAATTTTATTGTGAATAAAGCATCAGTAACACTGCAACAAAGTTGGATCGGATTCAGATCTGATTTTTGTGAGTTTTGTTAAAATCTTCTCCACCTCTGAAAAAGTAAAAAAAAAAAAAAAATTGCCAACCTGTTCTAATATATGGGTTGTACCCCAGGACTATGGAAATTAAATTTTTGCTGATTATTTTGTGACATCACATTGATAGGCAGATTTTATCAAACTTCACTGTCCCAAAAAAAATGTATGTGAGCATGGCGTCACAAAAAAATCAGGTGGCATTTTATTTTCACAGACGTTTGAAGCAAATCATGTTTACACTGGTTGGCAAATTCTTGGCCCTTTCTGAACAGAGATGGAGAAGATTTTGACATAAACATGAAAAAATGGGATCAGAATCCGATTTGAATTCCTTGTAGTTTGACCATGGCTTAACAGTAAAATTTGTATCATCACAAGTGTGGAACTGGATGAGAATACAATATTTACTTTCCTTCCTACCTGACCTATATTTTTCTTGACTGAAAGTCTAAGTGAAATTATGATCTGCACTAGGGCAATGGTAAAAAAATAAAAGCTGAAATTAGAATATACAAGGACTACAGTATGTAGCAGTGTTGTAACAAGGCACGACTCGAGTCACTTCCTCTCAAAATGATAGTGACTCGATAGAATTCAGGAGTAATTTCCCCATTGATATAGTACAGTGACTCGAGTCAATGACTCGACTCAAGTCACTTAAAATTTTGAAAACTGGTGACTCGAGTCACTAATCTAGTGACTCGATTACAACACTGGTATGTAGGTTAATAGTTACTTGGGAGTTTGACAAAATTTTTGTTCTAGTGCACCCAAGGAACGTTCCTCCAGCCCTTCTCCTAACTTTATGGAAAGAATGTATACTGCATCTTCAACAAAGTTTTACAAAATCATTTTTCTTTTCAAAGTCCAGTTCTTTAATGTGAATTGATTAAAACTGATGGAGTGGGAAAAAATGTTGGATGAAGAACGAAGGCTGAGGATAAGACTTATTACACAAATTCAAGCAAACAAACAGCACACACAGCTTAAAACATATTACTCCTAAGTACAGGGCTTTGGTTTAGGGAAAGAACAGCAAATTTGCCAATTAGTGGCTGCTTTTTGATTGACTTCAACTCTAAATGATGCAGATAAGTAACCCTCATTACAGCATAAACCTTGAGTTATTTCCACATGAAGGGGCTCTGCATGGTCATCAGGATATGATCCTTATAAGCGGTAAACTACGTAGCATAGGTTTGTGCATACATGCAATGAGCAAGCCTGCATTCTTTTCACTACAAAAATCTTTGGCATGGCCACCAACTCCTTCTTGGTGTGCTGGCAGGTAAACACTGCTTGACCTGGTGTACTGGCAGGCCAAATACACCTACACATGATTGTCAGTTTATTCCTTGTATGTTAAAGCCTTCACGCACACATCCCAAGTGACCCGCATCTCTTGCGCTTGATCCACATTTGAACAATCAAACTTACTGACCTGCCCAGCTGTCTGAAAAACCCACGATTAAAATCTCCATAGTGTTCTTAGAGAACCACACAAATTAAATAATTCAGCTTACTGGTAACCTCAGTAAATTGTATAGATCTCACACATTCAACTGCTTGGGATGCAAATACAATGCATACATATGGACCTATCATTGCTGTTACAACATCGCTATTGGCTAATCTTCGCAGCAGGTATTAAACATGTTCCTGCCACTGAGTAAATGGTGAAATGATGACATGCACCGTGGCTTTCAATAGCAAAAATGAATGCCCACTTTGCAGCTAGAGGCTGGCTTGTCTCAGAGTTTGACAAGGAACGACGAACGTTCTTGACAGTCTTGGCATTACTTGACCAAATCTTTTCATGGCTAGAATGCCATGCGAGATGTATGAAGAGACTGGATATCACTTGCCTCGAATTTTGAGGAATGCAAGTGTGAATTCACACCATCACTCACCTCAAATCACTGTGAGGAGTGTGAATTTTTGCACCAGGGTTTGTAGGTTTCTTCTATGGTGTGAAAAAACACAGAAAAAACATGGTTTCTCCACTTGGAAGAAATAGGTTTCCAGTTTCTTCCACTTAAAGTGGTAGAAACTGGAAGAAACTCAGTATCTGAATCAAACTACGATCTACTGTAATACTGTCTGTCCAGCTTTCATAGGGTTAACCTAGGCTAAGGCACAAATACTGTATGCATACAGTATGCATACAGTATAGGCCTACAGTTCATGCATAATTAACTCTCATGCTATGTTGTTAACTGTTATTTGACATCATAGTGAAAGCTGTAATAGGGAGTCACACATTTGCATATATTTTTTGTCAACAGTGTTTGGTACTATAAGAACCCTCACTGAGTATTGCAATCACCATCTTTGTGTAAATCCAGTAAGCTTCCTCCTGCCAGTTTCCACATACCTGCTGGATGGACTACTTTAGTGTATTTTTCTTTTTAGGATTTCATGTTAAAGTTTAAACTTGTAAGAACTTGACAAAAATTGACAAGGAAAGTTTTTGAAAAATGTTAGAATTTGCATTTCTCACAGTGTTTTATACTGCAAGTTTCATCCACTATTGAAGACATCTACTTGAGAAACTATTGCTCTGTTGCAAAATGATCATTCCACAATTTGATTTAGTTTCTTCCAATTTCTTCCACTTTTCTGGAAGAAACTGAACCATTTTGCACACCTACAGTAGAAGAAGATGGAAGCATTTTTATATCTATACTGAAACAGCACACCTATGACACTCTTTACTTTCCTGAGGAGTGTGATTTGTAGAACACCTGGGAAATGTAAAACTCAAGGCCTGACATAGCATCAGCTGGACCAATGGACCGAAATTCTTCCTGCTAAACATGAAGACAGACAGTGTACCACTTTATCAGTGGTAGAAATATGATAACACAGACAATGTACCACTTTATCAGTGGTAGAAATATGATAACAATACCAACCACTGACTAGTCCAAGCTGTTCTTTCATGTTTGGGAGTGTTATATATAATATCCAAGAAATTAATGTCTGTTGTTAAAAGATTTAAACTATGATCTCTAGCATTTACTTCATTACTACATTCTTTGTATGTGTACAGTAAGTTATTAAGTTGGGGTTAAAGGGGAAAAATTTAATATTGATATGTAAAAGAGGAACCAAATGCACACAGTGTGGTGAAAGTTCCATTCAAATCGGACATGTATTTCTTGAGATATCAGTAAATGAAGTGAGTAGATTTGTGTTCAAAAGTGAGTTTGAGGGCAGCAGAGCTTATATCACATCCTCACATTGACAAGGAATGCTTTGTTTCCCTTTGTTTTATCAGACTGTTGTGTTGACCTTGAAGTTAATAAGAGTATGACCTCCCTGTGAGCGATGCAAAGTTTGTGAAATTCTCATGCCACTTATGCAATCACATTTTAATAATATGGGATATTGTTGAGGAGAAAATCCATTCTAAAGTTTAAAGAAAAACAAAAGACTGCCCATTAATGTGGGGATGTGATGTCATTTGTGCTTGCTTCAAGTTCACTTTTTGTTGAAAATGTGAAAACTTTACATGCTCATATCTTGAGAACCACACATCGGATTTCAATGCAAATTTCACCAAAATGCTCAGAATAAGTACTTCTCTAACATACCAAATCCTGTTGTGACCTTAAACCCTTCTTTTAAATACTAGGGCTGTGAACATGTAGCGATTAATGGCTAAATGATTGCATGTGTAATAAACATTTAGTACAAAGCTACAAGCCTTTAATTGCAAAACTTGTTTTTGACATTTTGTTGGAGTGTACAAATGGATAGGAAAAATTTTTTTCATCCATTTGTATACTCTGATGATCCCTGGTTTTTGTTAAATGGAACATTCTGGGCATATTTGAACTTGTAGGCTTCAAAGTTTCAGAATAATTTGATTTTACCATGCAAGATAACAACAATAACTTCTTCTGCATTTCATTCAGTATCAATCACTACATACTAAAATTATTATTTTTTTTTGTGATAAGGTAATCGCGATTAATCCCTAACGATCGCAAATTTTTGAGGTTAAAAGTTATTTTGCTAAATGCTCACAGTCCTTTTAAACACAGTGTGGTATGCTTTTAGTGAGTGATGCCGTGTTTGCAGTTGTGTGGCATGGTCCACCTGTCGGTACAGTGACATATCAAGTTGTCGTTTGCAAACAGAGTGTTCGGGCTCTTACAAACTGTACTGGTACTGCACCAAAACAGAAAAATCAAGACAACAATAACCAATGCATAATTTGTGATTGGGAAAGGTTTCAGTCATTGCATGTTTGTGAGTATCTGTATGTTTCCGCAAATCTGTTGACACTATTTCTCTAGGTTACTGCAAAAAATTCTGTACTTCACTGAAATTTTTTGCCTAACCTAGCAAAATTGTGTCTGATTTGCCAAAAAAATTCCATTTTGCATGTAGACACTTAAATAATTAAAAAAATTTCAAAAAAAGGGAGGGGGCCACCTATTAAACCTCTCCCCCAGGCCAGTGATACACCTACAGACAGTTCAGATTTGGACCCCCATCTAGCTTAACTTGGGAGCTACATATGCTTAATGTTAAGCCTTCATGGCTTAGGTCTAGGCTTACTTGAATTAATGCCAAGTAAAGAAAAAAAATGTTTCACATCAGCTTTTTGCAAAAGGAGGAGCACGAAGGGCTTTTTCATTTTTTATTTACAATAGGTTTTCTGCAGTCCTCAGTACATTCGTTTTAGAGGATATGTGTAAATGTTACTTGTAGACACATAGAGCTGATCAAAATTTCCACATGCGAAGTCATTAAAAAATTTGTGGAAGTTTTGGTCCCATCGACACTTTGTGCATACAGTACCAGGGTTTCAACAGCTTATTCGCTGACCGTGACCTAATGATGGAGCACATGAATATTATGATGAACAGGTATTTCTCAAAATTAGGCCTATAATGCCATTTGCACAACATGCCCACCGAGTGGACTGGTGTCAGTCCTGTACATATACTACTACATTCCCAATACAACAATATGATGCATGTATTGATTTCAGCTACATAGATAAATCACTAGTCTGTGGTTACAGTTGCTCTTTCCATACTATCGATCTCTACTGTATGTTAGATGAGACTGTCATGAGAACATGAAATGACTTGCCTGCGAAACTTCATGTATGTTGATGTGGATCATCGTGTCACACAGTACTAGTGAAGATACATGGAGTGATAGCAGTGGCAGTATAGGAAGCTAGCACAGTGTCTAATTTTACATATCCTTGAAAGGTGTGATCGGAAAGCCGTTACTGCATAAAAGACGACTTTGCCAGTAAATATTTTTGTAAAAGTATTTTGTTATTTTTGTTTTTGTTCACATTGTTCCATACAAAAAAAATAAAAAATAATTCCATGCGGCTCCCAGAAGGGAAGCTGGCAGGGACACGAAACATATTTTTTTTATCGTGCCTTATAGGCCTAGCCTAGACCTACAGGCTAAATGGGAATTTTCAAAAACCCACACCTTAACATTAAAAGTAACCCATCAGTCTTCATTCACAACTTCTCCAAAAAAAAGCCACCACAGACTGAACAGTTAACATTCAAATGGCCAACATTCAACTAGGGAGAAACATCCAAATGCAAAACAAGTGCTGCCTGCGCTGAACGATCATCACTAATGTTAGGCCAACTTTGGCAAAACCTCAAATTGCGTGGGCACTAATTCTAGTGGACATCCCAATGTTTGGATATTTGTATGTTCCAATGTCTCTAGGAACATGTGTTCCCACAAAAATTTACTTTGGTACTCCTACTCCTAGCCTAAGCCGGTTACAGTTAGTTTCCGCCCTTGCTACTTTCCGCCCCTCAAAAACAGTGTTTTCCACCCCATTTATTTTTAGCAGTAAACATCTTTTTGGGAGGCAAAAAGTTATGGAATGGAATATGATTTCAGTGGTACTTTTGTCAAATGAAGATTCCATCAACTTTTCCTTAAAGTTTCAAACTTCATCGATGTCTTTTACTATTCAATGAGACGCCCGTTACTGGCTGGATCTGGATCTGGAAAAATACTGCACAACACTCCTGGTGGAGTCAAACATGCAGGGTTGAGTGTGCGCATGTACTTAGTCGTCCCGTCTGAGGATCCTCAAGGCTGCGCTCTTGAACTGCTTGGGGTCCTCGAGATCTGTAATGTTCTGGGGGAGTAGGTTCCAGTCTCTGACGGTCCGAGGAAAGAAACTGTATTTGTAGCAGTCCTTATTGGTTGGTATATTTGTAAAGCTATTAGAATGGTGATGCCTGGAGGGCCGCCGGACCGGTTGTAGGTTGTTGATTGGCAAGGCTAGGAGGCCCAATCTGGCTTTGTGAAAAATTGCTAGCCTGCTGGCAGTATGCCTGTTTTTGAGACTATCCCACCCTAGGTCATTTAACATTTCAGTCACACTACTATTGGGGGAATAGTCATTATAAACAAACCTAGCAGCCCTACATTGAATTTGCTCAACCTTATTGGATAGGGAAATGGTGTAGGGATCCCAAACAGAAGATGAATACTCCAATAAAGGCCTAACAAGCGTGAGATAGGCATTAGCTTTAACACTCCTGGGGCAGGAGTATAAATTTCTTTTAATAAATGGCATGTTGACCTCTCTCCAAGGAACATTCTCACTGTAGACTTCGGTATACTAATACGTAGTTATGTACAGGTATACGGTATTCAGTACTGTGAACCATTGTTCACACAATCAGCATAAGCCTACCTACAAACAAGCGGACTACCTATACGTAAAAAAATACAAGTCTGTGACTAGACTTACTGTTTAGAAAAAGGGTCATACAATTCATTCTTTTGGATGAGGATAATGAAAACTTTTTAGGCCTATCCACAAATTTCATTGTTTTCTTGCACTTGGATTTGAAATTTGAAGTTTTTTGAAATTTTTAACACTTGTAAGTTCAAACTTTTATTTCCGCCCCAAGATTTTTAGGGGTGGAAAGTAATGGGCGGAAAATAGCGAGGGCAGAAAAAACGGACCCCGCCTAAGCCTACCGACAATGTACAGTACTTTGGTGCTGACAAAAACACACTCTGGTGCCAATAGAAATTTAATTTGATGCCAATAAAAATGTACTTTGGAGCTGATGAAAGTGTACCAGTCTTTGGCACCGTTTTGTTGGAACATAGAGATTTAACTCAGGCCAAACTGTTAGGCCTAACCCCTTGCCTAATTCTAATCTAAATAAGAGCCAGTGTGTAGTTGTAACTGTAGCTAGCCTAAATGTAACTCACTAGCCTAGCCTAGGGTCACTTTGGGTATTCTCGGACGTCGGGTGTTCTCAGACAGTGGTTTATAATTTAAGTCACTGACTAACGATAGTTTGATTGATTTTTCACACCACGCAGTTGTTTCATAGATATCTGTATGCAGTCTGCATAGTCACATCTGTAGATCATGAAGCCTTCTCATTTTCAAGAAAATGGAACCTGATTGCAGCAATATATTTCAGTTTGAAAATTCCTTGGCACATTTCCAAGTGTGCAAGACCTTGGAAATTTTCATGCCGGGCTGTAAATTTTTGTAGAAAAATTCATGTTATGAGAAAAATGGTTTTTTTGATTGCCACAAGTTTCGTTAAAACGTTAGTAAGCACAATACTGTGCTATATGCCTTCACATGGTTTTACAGCACAGTTCAACTAGTGCTGTCTCTGTTGGGTGTTTTCGGACAGTACACAAACCTACATACATGTCCACACTAATATGTACGCATACGTATGCCTACTGTATATGTGTATGCGTAGTGGAAAAGAATGACAATATGAAATGGTTCTCAAGAAAACTTAACTCAATTTTTTCTGACTAAATTTTGTGTTGGGACATTTAACAAAGATTAAATGGATAATTTCTCTATCATTTGATGTGTATTTTCTGATAGGCCCTATTAAGTAATAATATTATTGAAATAGTAAAGCATCCGAGAACACCCGATAGTGTCCGACAATACCCAACATACACATAACATTTTCTAAGTGCTGTGTTAGGTCTCTGTACGTATGCGTAGATCCAATACATATCTGGGGCACATTAGTACAGTTGTGCCTATCGATGTATCAGGTTAGCATCGGTGTAGTGCAAGTGTGTTGGAAGCTATAACATAACATAACATAACATAACAGGTTAAAGGGCAAAGGAGGGCTGCAAAGGCCCCATAAGATGCCCTGTAATCCAAAAAAAACCCCCAAAACAAAGCAAACCACCAACACCTAAAGAGCCCAGAAAGATTAGATTCTACCACAGTCATGGAAAAACTTGTCAATATTAACCTTAAAACGGTGCACTGATGTGGAGCTAACAACCCACTCAGGCAGGCTATTCCACTCACTAACAACCCTATGAGAGAAACTGAACTTCCTAATGTCAAGTCTAGCAAAAGACTTTTCAAGCTTTTTGCAATGGCCTCTAACCCGAGGATTACTCTGGACCTTTAAATAACTGCAAGCTAACAAAGGATTCCCTCCAGATAGAAATTTGTATACCTGGAGCATGTCCCCCCTAATCCTTCTCAGCTCCAAAGTGGTAAGCCCAAGCAGCTTAAGCCTTTGGGAATAAGGTAGATTTTTAACCTCAGGTATGAGTCGGGTAGCTCTCTTCTGAGCTTGTTCTAAAAGCAATTTGTCCTTTTCAGAGAAGGGACTCCAGGCCTGTGCAGCATAGTCGAGATGGGGTCGAACCAGCTGCTTATACAAATTTAGCACAATTTCTTTACTAAAACTCTTAAAATTCCTCCTGATCAACTGCCTAGATGACTTTAAATCTCCTGTAATAACTATACCAAGGTCTTTCTCAGAAGTCACTTTGTTCAAATTAGTACCATTCATAGTATAATCATGGTGGGGATTCTTACTTAGAACCAAAGTGGAGGACTTTGCACTTATCAGCATTAAAAGACATTTGCCAAGTCTGAGACCATGAAAATAACCTATCCAGATCTTTCTGAAGCAATAAAGAATCATCCTTTCCTCCAACCTTCCTATAGAGCTTTGTATCATCAGCAAACTTACTTATACTGGAAGTACTGATAGAGCTAGCCTAGGCTATAGGCTAGCTAAAGATAAAACCGTCAACTGTCCGACAATACCCAAACGCACCCTAGGTTAAGTGTAAAACAGAGAAATAAACAGTAGCTAGTCTGCTAGACTATACCAAACAAACAACACTGCAAATTTTTATTGGCTTAACGTTGTTCCCAAAGCCAAAACAAGATGTAGCCTAACGTTAGGTCTAGGCCTAACATAGGCCTAGCAGTAGCATTACAAAAAGTTAACACGTTAGGCTAGCCTATATGTCATTAACGTAGGGCCTAATGTTATACCCAGCCAAGCATTCGCTCTCTGCTCTGACAGGTAGAAAATTTACCATGAAAAGGACTGTACAACTATAGAATTAACCGATTTTCGTTCTTTGGCATTGGAAATCTCCAACTTGACTTGAGAAGTCTTAAATTAGTATCAAATATCAATCGAAACTTTTCTCCTGTTCAAAGTTCGATCAATCCGTGCGGTTTAATGTCTTGGAAGTTGTTAAATCTGAAACCATTAGCAACAAACTACAGAGCGGATGAGTTTCTTGGTTGTCCATACGTATGTGTAGTACGTAAGTAAACCTAAACATAACGCGTAGCTGGCTACGCAAATTTGTATTTCATCTTTCAGTCTGAAGCTGGCACAGCATTCAGGCTCACATTCGATCGGCCTCTCATTTTAGCTAGTACAGAATTCAGTACGGTGGGATAATTCGGGGAAGGGGTGGGGGCAGTGGCGTAGCAACTGGGGGAGGGGGAAGGGGGAAGGGGGGCAAGTTGCCCTCCCTGGAAAATAATTTGGGGAAATTTGATGAATTTTCTTACTGTAAAGAAGTCTCTTTGTCTACTGGGCATTTAGAACGCCCTCTGTTTGGAAAAATTCTTGCTTATAACTCCCTAGTAACTGGGTCTGTTTTGAGAATAATAGGTCCCTGGATTTGTTACCAAACTACATTTTCCACAATCTTATCCCCTAATGGAGTAATTAGTCATATCTGTGATTTCTAGTAAAACCATTACTTTTACTGAATTTTCGAAACGACTCTCTGACAGGTACAACTAGTGGCTGTCAGTAGAAGAATTCTATATAATTTCTGTGCTGAAGTAATGAATGGATGGCTATAGGTCATTTGTCAAATATTGGTGGGAGACAACTGGCCAGCAGTTTTGGTCAAATTGCTGATGTGGTATTTTATAACTATTGGCCAATCAAAGAAGTTTTGTTTGCTTGGTATTACTGAATATTCAATTAACAATTTCGTACCCGCCTTTTTATTGGTTATTGTTTGGGTGCAGGCACTCCTTTAGCAGTTTTGGAAGATGACTTGAAAGGGACTGGTTGGCAGACCTCTGGAGGGGGAACTTGATGGGTGACTTTCCTACCTAAGAAACGTTTGCTCTATCCTGTATACAGTAATATTATTTTGGAGATTTGTTGAATAAATTTTAGTAAACCACAAGAAACTCTGAATCGTTATTTTTGCAAGGATTTCTGCCTCCAGCCAGAAACTTGTGAAATATTTCTGATATTATCATCTGATCATGGAAGCAACAACCCTCTAACCAGAGGAGAGGAACAACCATAGATGAGGAACAACTTGACACTAACTCTAACAAAAATTTCTCAAAATTTTTGTTAGAGTAATAAATTCCGAGACATTTCTCATACATAATTCATATTTTCATGCAACAAATTAACCCAGGTCGCTGCTTACGATCATCTTCTGAATTTTTTCTTTCCCATCCTCCAATTTCTAAAACTAAGTGTTATGGGGCCAGATCTTTTACTGTTGCTGCCCCTGAGGTTTGGAACAGCCTTCCTGATAATGTGCGTTCTTTAACTAATTTAATCATTTTAAAAAGAATTTGAAAACTTATTTTTTTAATTGTCTAAACTGATCACTGTTTTTGTATTTTAAGCTTTTTTGTTCTTTTCTGTGCTTTAAGTTTTGATTTTATCTGTGTTATTTTTAACCCTTTTCTTTGTACAGCGCTTTGAGTGTTTTTGAAAAGCGCTTTATAAATAGCATTATTATCATTATTATTTATTTGAGATTTCGTCATTGTCCCATGAACCGACCCTACTCGCGTTCCACAGAAATGTCCTCGCCGCGTAGCAGATTGAATGTTCTCTTGTATACGCGGGGTTTTTATGATCAGTGCATTTCAGTGCACATGAAGTAAAGCTGCTATTCAGGAATTTGACAACAGCTGATACAGTACAAATAACACTGAAAGGCTGTAAACCCGAACTTATCCCCTTGTACACAGTCTCTGCGTTGTACACTTTGGGAATTCAGTAAAAAGATGTGAAAACTGTCAAGTAACTTACGTAGACCCCCCCCCCCCCATAGTCTATTATATTGTCCCGCAAGCTAGCAGTAGCTATACCGATTTTACTCTGTGTACATAAAGATGGATGGGGCTGAAACAACCCATGGCCAACGATTAACTTAAAGTTAGTCTAGAAATTAGAATGAACGGGATCCATTGGCATACTTAGATTTTGTTACTTAGCCTAATCCTTGGAGGTTTACAGGCTAGTTCGGGAAAAAACTTTTCTGCTTTCTGCTTTCAACGGGTCCATGAGTACCTTGTAGCCTTCTTCACATAACAGACTGCTGTTCTAACAGGATATCCTGTGTGATCGAGCCACTGTTAGGCCTCCTTTTAGTGGCGTACGAAGGGGGGGGGGTGGACCATTGGGCCAGCCCCCCCCCCTCACAGATGCCATTTTTTCTTTGTTCTTAAAAATAAGTAGTTATATATAACACAGATTTTACTTCAAAAGATAGCATGTGTGGCACCAGGTTGCATATAAGGACACCAAATTTTTCAAAAATTTTCAAAGGAGAAGGATTGTCTCTGCAAGTACGTCCGTCAGTGATGCCAATATTTTAATTCCTACAAATAGGCAAATTCTGTCAAGTTCCAATTCTTACTTTAAAAGGTAGACTCTGTTTCCCACTGGTAGCATCGATAAAAATAAAGATTACATGTTTAGATTCTCTTTACAAGCATGAATACGCTATTTTTGACCATCTGAGAGGTCTGATTTTTTCGATTTTTTTTTACGCTCCGCGCCAACCAATGGTGGCGTTTCGCTCAGTCTTTTGGGCAAAATTACATTTTTGGGTCAGATTACCCCTTAACTCTCTGATCACTTTTCAGTTTGCGAACATATTTTGAAGGAAGGATTTTATTTGCAAACGACAAAAGAAGGTAGTGGCTGGGTAGATTCTTCGTATAAGTCTGGAAAATGCAATTTCCGGCCATCTGAGGGGTCTGATTTTTCGAAATTTTCTCTACGCTCCGCGCCAACCAATGGATAATCTTTATGACAAAATAACTTTTTGTGGCCAAGAAATACCACATATCCTATACCGATCAATGTTCTTTTATTTTGACTCCTAAAAGTGTGCAAACTTAATGACAAGTTTTACTTCGTAAGGTAGCATCAATGGCATAAAAATGCATGTAAAGACACCGTAAGTTTCAGTTTTATCCTCATGAACCACCACGATTCAACTTTTTACACTGTTCCTGTCAAAGTCGAAAATCTTGCACCATTTTGCATCTAGGCACCTTGAAAAATTCAAAAAATTTCTGGACACCCCTTCTCTTAGACCATACTGCATGCCCCCCCCCCTTCAGAGAAATCCTTGGTACCCCACTGCGTTAGTACATACAAATAAACCAGTATTGTTGACCAAAATAATATACTAAGAGCTGTTATTTCCAATTGTTCTATGTTATACTTTAAGATTAAAAATACAGGTAATACAGGAATACAGGGACCGCGGAGACGAAGGGGGGGGGGGGTAGGGGGCTTTAGCCCCCGCACTTACATAATGACATTGTAATGTTGTTAAACTTGTAAATTTGCATTTTGTATATGAAATACATACCAATTGACCGGGAAAAATTTTGGGGAAATTTCATACCTTTGCCCCCTGGAAAAAATCCTAGCTACGCCACTGGGTGGGGGGGGGGGGGGGAGAGTAGCAGCGTACGCGGGTTTTCTCTCTCAGATAAGGGGGGATGCAGGATGCTGAATGATAGCTGGTCTGGGGAGGGGCTTAAAGGAGGGGGGTGTCCCTCTTCACTTTGGTAATTGTTTGGTTTTACAAGAATGTCATGTAGTATGGTGCACTCTCCATGACCTTTACCAGACGCCATCTTGTTGTTTACGAGCAACGCTCCCTTCCCTTTGTTCTAGATTCCCAGGGCCCTTCCTGTTTCCCGTCACGTGTTACCAGTGGACGTGACATATCACATTAGGGAGCTTTCGATTTGCACGTTCACCTAGTCGACTGCTACGAGATTACGTCAATTTCAGTCTCTGCGCATGCGTCACGTCGTCTCCCTCGTCCACTAGCCAAATCGAGAACGTGTCCACCGCGGTTTTGACGTTCGCTCCAAACTGCAACGAACGTTCACATGTGTGACGTCACAGAATTTCTGAAAATGGATTAAGTGGCAAGAACGCATGCTAGTTTCCCTCCTCGTGATCTGTTTTGCCCAAATGCGGTCACTTTTTACCTAAAATATATATGAGATTGATGATTCATTGGGGAATATGCGTTATTTTGGAAGTTTTCTTGCAACTTCAACAGGCGGATATTCGAAGTTGAAATATTGTTTTTTTTTTCAACTGTACTACATGCAAACGTACATTCATTATCATTATTATTATGATACAATACGTAATAATATTTACAAGAAACGTGAGTATGAAGACAGTAGAAAAGGAACCAGATGAAGCTTGCAAGCTTTTCTAGTCTGGCCCTAATAACTGAGACGTTCTTAATTGCTTACACAACTAGAATATATAAATACGAATATGACTCCTATAACATTTACATGATTGTATACAAAGAATTGCTGCTAGTTTGATGCTTACTTTTAGCCAGATTTTTAATTATTTATTTATTCGATTATTTATTTATTTATTTTTTTTTTTTGCCAGATAAAATTAATTATCCACATACAATAACAAGAAGGATTTCTTTAAGTACTTCTTGAATAGATTAAGGTTAGGGGCATTTCTTATGCTAATGTCAAGAGAGTTCCAGAGAGATACCCCTCTACTTCTCACGTGAGAGTGCGCAAACATTGTCCTAGTATATGGCTGGAGAAGATTATTCTTCTTGTTGGATAGTTGTGATGACAACTATTAAGGTTGAAAAAGGAATGGAAATCAGGAGGGAGTTGACCGCTGTTGTGCCTATACAAAAGAACGCCTAACTGGTAATTGTAGTGGTCCTTTAGAGTTAGAATATTATAATGGTGAAAAAGCGGAAGAGAATGAGTGTATGGTGAAGCTTTTGATATAGTTCGTACAGCCCTCTTTTGAAGAATAAAAAGCTTGTCTGTATATGTTGGCAAGGCATTACCCCATAATAAAATACTATAAGTAAGGTGTGGTAAAATTAATGCATTATAGATAGTTAACAAGGAACAACTAGGAATATAATGTTTTAGTCTATTCATAACACCGACGATTTTAGAAACGGATTTAGTAACGTTATGAATGTGATCCTGCCATGTAAGTTTATTATCAATTGTAACCCCTAAGAACTTAGTAGAATTTTCACTACTTATGATGGTGTTCTTAAAATTTATAGTAAAACGTGCAGTGTCACCTTTCATATTATTAAAAACCAATAATTTAGTTTTACTTATATTTAAAGATAACTTGTTTGACGCTAACCATTCAAAAACATTTTTTAACTCTGAAGAAACAACTTGGAGGGCTCGACTGACATCAGGATTATGATAATAAACAGTTGTGTCATCGGCAAATAATATAAACTTCAGTAATTTTGACGACTTATACATATCATTGATATATAATATAAAAAGAAGAGGTCCCAGTATTGAACCTTGCGGAACGCCGATATTAATATTATTAAGATTAGAGTCCTTCCCTTTAAAACGGACAAATTGTTTACGATTAGAAAGATAACTTTTAAACCAATCAAATGCCACACCCCGTATTCCATATCTGTACAGTTTGTTCAATAAAATTTCATGATTTATAGTATCAAAAGCTTTAGATAAATCGATAAATAAGGCCACGGTGCTGACTCTATTATCTAGGTTACACACTATATCATCAACAAACTTTAAAGCAGCCATATATGTGGAGTGATCCTTCCGAAATCCATACTGCCCGGAATATAATAGGTTATTCTTATTTATAAAAGCTGATAATCTATTGTATGTAAGTCTTTCAAAAATTTTAGAAATAGCAATAAACTGTGTTCTCCATGAAAACATACCAACAACTTAACTAGCGTTCGTGTAGTAGACATGCATTTACATCGTTGAAGAAATTTAGAAAAATTACACAAGGCTAAGCTGTAAATTCTCCATTTTAATACGACTCGTCCACGTCGACCCTTGCACAGGGAAATCGAAACAGGCTTTAACAGTCGACGTACCATAGCAGTGGACGCGTTCAAGAAGGCAAGCTGGTTAACTAGTTTTTTTCTAAAAGTCCCCACGACTCTCTGGCGAAGAGCCAAGGGGCGAAAACCAAACGATTACTCCCGGAGGAGTTCTGCTCCCTTAAGGAGATTAACGTCCCAAATGGACAAGTACGCCCTCCAAAGGGCAAACACTGAGTGGTCCTGCTCTAGACTGGCTGAACAGAACAGAAGCCACAACCTGGATGCAGTTTAACGTCATGCCCAGGACCAGGTTAACTAGAACGAAGTCCACGTTCACTGAATCAAAAGCTCGGTATTACCGTAGCTCCACGTGCACGCTGTAATCCATATTTTCGAGGTGTGGCCAATTTCCCCCTTTGCAGCCTCCTCATTGGTCATTTATATCATAATAATTATTCATATGGGTGCGTCATAACTTTTGACCAATCAGGGGACTGCATGTGTTCAGAGCTCGCACGATTCACATGACCGAGCCTGCGAGCTGGACACTCGTGCCGTAGACGCAGAGGGATACACATATCTTAGGAATCGTATTAGGCTGGCAGAATAATTAATTCAACTTAATCATCTTTTTGTGGAACTAAAATCATCAAATAAATATTTTGAAATCAACTGAACTCTCCTATCTTTTTTCCGCCTGGAACTCGATCCCGTACCACTCAATATCCAACATGAAGCCTATAAATGCAAAATGGTGCTAATTAAATTTTCAACTTCAACAGAAAAAGTGTTGAAAATTGAATTGAGGTGGTTAATGGGGTTAAAACCGAATTTTTTTGTCTTTACATGCAATTTAATGCCATCTTAGGCCTATATTCAGTGGCGTCACCAAGGGGGAGGGGGCAGGGGAAGGGGGAAGTCCCCCTGAAAAATTGTGTGCTCCCTGTGTGTCCCCCAACTGAGATTTGAGATTTTCAGAAAACGGTATGCCTTCTTCAGTCAGAGTGTGACAATGAAAATATTTAATATTGGATTCTCCGTTTGACAAGAAAGAGGCAATAATTTTCATACTTTGGAACTGGAAATATCGCAAAAACACCTGAAAAAATGCCATTTCAGGCTGTCTGAGGGGGTTGCATTTTTCAAAAATTTCTGCACACTTCCGACTTCGCCAACTGCAGGTGGCGCATAGCTCAGGTAACCCGGCGTTCAAGCAGGATTAGGACTTCCTTTTTTCTTCCTTTCTTATCTTAAGAGGATCACATTTAACTGCCCATCGACTGCTTCTCTTTCTCTTTCAAGTTCAGTTCTCCTTCTTCAAAATGTCAGACGGTTTTCCCATCTTAACAAGCCTTTCAAAAAAAAAAAATAAATAAATAAAAAAAAAATAACAAATCTGATCAAAATTGTTAAATTGGTTGGGCCACCCGACGTGAAGTTGTAATTCATAAGCCAATGGCTTCTCCCACATTCAGTTCGTGGTCGATTAGCGTCGTAACACAACTGCCCTTCAAGGCCTGATTATTATTATCCGCTCTTGATAGTAGTTTCACGAGTATTGTTATCAATTAAATCTTATTTGAAGTTGTCCTGGTAGTTATTTTAGGCCAGTGTAAAGGCAAGAGAATTACCCGTAAATTACTACCTTAAAGGCCCAGTTCTCTCACCCTAAACAGTTCCAATTCTCCTAACCTTCCTACTAAAGCCCCTCCCACAATTGTCTGAAATTCATCCTCATCCAGACACAATCCCAGTTTATTGCTTCAGGGTGAGTATAGAAAAACTCAATTTATATAATCAAAACACTTTCAGTACGTTCATGCTGTGTAATATAAGCTTTGGCACTCTGCATTGTTTGAATTAGCTGTCAGTCAAAGAGCTGAACCAATTGATAATTTCGGTACCCGGATACCAAAATTGCAGTTTGGGGTGAGAGGTTTGGCCCTTTGATACCAACCAGACCCCTTAAAACCGAGGAGCTTCCGGGGGCTTCACCATCCGACCCCCACCGAGACACACATTGAACTGCCCATCAAATCCTTTTCTCAATAGTTCATCTCGCCTTAGTTTTCAAAATGAGAGCCGGATCTGCTCTTGGTAGTTGAATCACTGGTTTTTTTACCAAAAGTCTTACTGGAAGTTACCCTGGAGTTTTTTGGAGGCCAGTGTTATGCCAATAGAAGAACACTTAAATAGCGGCTTTAATACCTCAGAAACACGTTAAAACCCAGGAGCTGCCGAGGGCTTTCCCCCTGGACCCCACCAGGGGCCCCGGCTAAGGCGGGCCCCTGGACATCACATGCTCAGACTCGCGCTTTGCACTCGGTGGCCCCTACGGCGCCATGAGTGTAGTCTAGAAGTGCCCCGTGCAAAATTGTTGTAGCCCCAAATGCCGAGACCCTAGAATAAAAAGTCTGATGACGCCCCTGGGTGTAGTAGCCTACCCAGCCCAGGTGATCTTTCAGGCAGGATTTCATCTTTCCGTGAGAGAGTCACATTTAACTGCAAATCAACTGTTTCTTTATAGGCCAGCCCCCCCCCCCCCTTTTCCTCAAAATGGTAGTAGATTCACTAGATTCGTTACCAAAATATCTTACAAAATCTTACTCGAAGTTGTCCTGAGAGTAATTTGTAGACCAGTGTTAAGTCATTGAATAAGGTAACCATTAAAGAACGACTTTAATACCTCACAAACACCCTTAAACCCAGGAGCGTCCGATGGCTTGTCCCCTTGGATCCCACTCGATTCGACCCCACCCGATAGGGCCTAGATCGGTAGCGCTTCCGGCGCCATGACTAGAGTATAATGGTGCCCCTACAAATTTTTTTAGTCCCGGAGCCCCTATAGAGTGAAAAGTCTGGGGACACCACTGCTGGCAATTAAAACATCTCAAGATCTCAGACTGCCATGGAGCACTTGTTGTGGTCAAGTATGATTGTGTTAAGACTTGTGCTCCAGAAGGAAATCCCAATTGTCCAGTTATCGGAATGGGACCACTAAGGCATGGGGTTTTCAGAGGAACTTTGAATAAGAGCAAATAAACACCAAACTAGTCAGAAACTTCAGACAATAATTACAGTATTTTTACTTGAACGAATTTTTCATAAGGGAGAAAGGAAACATTTGTAAGATTTGCGGTACATTTAGAGAGCAAAAGCAGTTGAATGTCAACATGTTACGCATGTCATTCTAGGAGACTGCTACATATGAAACTCCTCGATGATGAAAGACAAGTTACTTTGTACCTGTCACTGAATTTGGTTACAATAGTTTACTGTGGATAATATCTATAGATGGTTCAGCGAACAGAGTCCCTGCTTGGTTCAACTTCGGTTGTGAGAACTGCATGCGGATAGCACCGACATTTTGTAGTTCATTAGATGATTAGAATAAAACTTTCTGGCAAAGTCAGCCGAGAGGTGGTGGAAGGATACTGCCGGAAGAGAAGACAAGTTTCCGCTAGGGAAGCAGCAATCTCAGGTTCAGGCAGAAAAGACGACCTACCAAGTACCAAACAAAGCGGAGAGGGAGAATTTGGAAGGGCACAAAGCGCGTAGAAAAAGTTGGGGTTCTCGAAGAAAATGGATATATGAGGTAGGTTACCGTGCATCTTTTGAATTTGATGTCAAATGAAGGGTGGGTCAAATGAAAGATTCCCGTATTTGGCTATTAAGAGAATAGTAAACTTTATACTATGGGGTGATGACTGTCCGAGAAAACTCAAAACACCGGGCGACTGGTCGAGGGGATTCCCTCCGCTACCCTGAACTTAACATCGAGACTGCGCTGAAAACGTTTTACAAATATGGTGTTGTGTCCGGAATAGGAAGCTCACAAAGAGGAGCAAAGGCTCGCGACCACGTATCGAATAAAAACAGGTTTATTATCAAACTTTTAACCTTATAGCTCACGACGTATCTGAGATGTGTCTTTAAAAAAGGGGGAAATACAGTCGTCCCAACGTGAAGTAGTGTAGTAGACTGACCTGCTTCATGATTGGTTCTTGAGAGTCACGTGACAAAGCCCCCCCCCCCCTTAAAATGTGAAATTAACTAATTTACTATTTGGTTTATAGCCCTACCTAGCGTGAATATTCAATTAAGTCCTAGAACCTTAAATATTAATACTATGGAAAATACTTTAAAGAAAAATAAGACAAAAATGTGAGTTTTAGCAGTTTTCAAAATAAGTCTTCTTCTTTCGGATCACGGTGAAACATCCAAAGGACACTCATGGGTCACGGTAGCCCTCGAACAGGGATGTGTGTTCGTTACATGGCCTAGGCTCATTCCCCCAACATCACGTGTTGTGAGAGGAATGAGCCCAAGCCATGTAACGAACATACAGCCCTGTTCGAGGGCTAGGGTCAGGGGTGCTAATAAAATGTAATAAATTGAAAGGGATATTTGTTACCATGTAAACCATCAATCAAAGGTAGATTATTCCAATTTTTAAGAGTATTGAGAAAGAAACTCAATAACAATTGGACCGAGAGTAGAGATGACCAGAATCGTGTTTAATGAGGGCGGAGGGCGAGCCGGCGGGGGCACACTCCACCCGCAGCAGTCAGTCGGGTGGTTTACGCCGGGGTTAGTGCAGGGGTGGGCAAACTACGGCCCACGGGCCATATGCGGCCCACCAGTGATCTTTTGTGGCCCGCGAGATTTCTCAAGAAAAAGAAAAATGTAAGTCTATTTTACATCATAACAAACGAAACGAAATTATTACCATAGTACCAGGCGTTAAGTGCCGTGAAATGAATCGACATGATTTGTGTTTTTCACGGGTCTCTACTATTAACTAAAACAAAAATTTGGCTGTAAAAGTCAGAATTTTCCAGTGAATTTACTTGAACTTAGCATTAGAGCCTAGTCGCAAACTGGAATCATTAGGCGTACCAGGCGGGGCAGGAGAATAATCCCCCCAAATTTCTGAGGTTGAAAATTTGGGTAGGAAAAAAAATCGGGCACAGAATAGGTGCTTTCCAGGAAGAGATGAAATATAAGTGAAAAACATTGTCCGAATTTTCTACTGAGTTCCGTAATCTTTTTTATCAAATTCTCAAATAATGTTCAAAACTTTTCGCCCGCTTCGAGCGCATCAGTGGTTTGGTAGTCTGGTGTATGCACCTAAATTGAACTGCAACAAGGTTTGGCCTAAAATGTTCTGTCTTCAAACTGGAAGAGTTCTTTGCGCCTTTGATTGACATTTCTAATTAGTAGGCCTACTAGCATCTACTATTAAATGTGGCTTTGTTACTGAGGTGCTAACTTTGAACACTACAATTTAAGTAAGCACTCCTCGTTGATCTTGAAATGACAACATTTTAATCCAAGATCAACATTACTTAAGTTAACAACATTACTTTATTGAAATTTTATTTGTTTTGACTAAATATTTATATTGCTTCAAAGTCCTCAGAGTTAAAGGTTTCAAATTAACAGCATGTCCCTGGTTAAGTGCGGCCCGATCAATTTTTCATTCCTCAAATCTGGCCCGTTCAATCAAAAAAGCATGCCCACCCCTAGGTAAGTGGAATAGGAAAAGTCTGAAACTGAACTTCTTCTCCACAGGCAGAAATATTTTGCTCCGCCTCATGCATGTAGGCCCCATCAGTCTTTGGACCTTAACGCAGCCTTAACCGCACATTGTGTGTTTTTCTTGCGTTATTAATTAGTTGAATGCACCTGAAATAGTCCTTCTCACATGAAGCGTGTTGAAAAAAGCACACGTGCAAATAATCCTCTATTACATTCACCTTTAGCGAGAAAACCATCTGTTGAATCGGACAAAATAAGATAAATTAAATTATCAATACTTGTTTATTTATTGGACCCTACGCAATCAGACTCGCGCTTCGCCCTCGTTGTGCACCTTTGGTGCACAGACTGGTGATTCTCTCCACTCACTCCACTCAGGGGAAATACAGGTCATTCCCCCACCTCCAAAATCCTGCACACGCCGGCCACTTGAGATGGTAAAATGAGTGGTGCATCCATAGCTTCTGGGTTGGTTGACTGAGTCTGTCCATGTGTAGTTGTCCAGAGAGACATGTCTCTGTCAAGTATTCCCAAAGTCTAATTATCCTTGTTGCAGATGGATGCCGTGCTAATCTCAGTCACATCGTGATTCGTATCCGATCAGCGCTTTTATTTAGTGACATTAAAGATTAAAAGGTGACAGACCCCATTTAGGCAGACTGAAATCGGATCATCACTTGCTGTCCAGATTCCGGACCATCACTAGCTTGCTTTCTAGATTCGTCTATATGTACTTTATCAAGCCTATATAACGACTCAACTCCACACCTTTCAAGTGACTGTAAGCAGCCATTAGTGGGTCCATTAGCCTTAAAGGTAAAGAGCAGTCCCCCAAACTTATTTTGAAGAAAAAGCTAAATAACATCCCATTACATTTTATGACTTAACTATGCATATTCAAGGTAAACCAAGCAGTGATTTCACATCTGAAGAGAAAAAAAAAAAACATGACTCCCAACAGCCAATCATAAATATGGACAGTCTACTACACTTTAAATCGTCTTCATTTATTGTCTACATGAACTTCAAACCCTGATATAGGCCTACAGTGAAATTGAGGGAATCAAGATGAAATTCAGTGTGCATTCATCCATGATACAGGTAAGCAAATAAATTGAAAGATTAAAAGGTGACAGACCCCATTTAGGCAGACTGAAATCGGATCATCACTTGCTGTCCAGATTCCGGACCATCACTAGCTTGCTTTCTAGATTCGTCTATATGTACTTTATCGAGCCTATATAACGACTCAACTTCACATCTTTCAAGACATCTTCTTCTTCTCCTTTGGAAATACATCGCAGACTCCCAAAGGGCACAAAGGCAACGGAGTAAGAGAGAGAGAAGGATCAGCAAGACGCCAGGCAGCATCAGTGAAGGGGTCCAGGGTATGCAAAACTATCTCATCGGGTAGTTTGTTCCAATCAAGGATAATTGACATGTAATCGAATTTGACCAGGTTTTCCATAGCAAAAGTATCCCCAAGCCCCAAGTCTTGTCCCAAAGACCTAAATTATTCCCATCATTCTCGCCTTTTGTATGAAGTTCTGTGGAACGAGGTGGGGCATAAATACAAAGAAAGGAACACATCCATCAAAGTGAGTCACTGCACGACATACTGTACAGGCAGTGCAGTGCACTTGCCGTGCGCGCCCGCCGCGCGCAGTCATGAGTCAAAGCAGGTACTTACGTACTGCACTGTTTTACTGTGCATTGTCGTCGACAACACAGTGCAGTGCAGTAAAGTACGAGTGTTACAAAGTGTACCGCAGGTACTGGTGTGTACGGGGTACGGGTACGTGCAGATATGCATTGAAGATTTTGCAACTTCTCGGAGATTGGATTTGGAGGTGCCTGGCGAATTCATATTTATAATGCATGAAGGGAAAGGCGAACAATTTCTAAGACTTTGTGTTGTTCGTTTTTCTCCAACTTCAGACAATTATCAAAGAAGAGTTATAGGTACACGCTACATAAAGGTACGTTAAGTTTTACTGTGAAATTTGCTTGGATTTGGCTTTGTAGGTTTGACGTGACACTGGAAACATAAGATAAGCTTGGACGATAGTATCTGTGCTAGGCTAGTATCTAGGCCTAGGCTAGGCTAGTGAGTTACATTTAGGCTAGCTACAGTTACAACTACACACTGGCTCTTATTTAGATTAGAATTAGGCAAGGGGTTAGGCCTGAGTTAAATCTCTATGTTCCAACAAAACGGTGCCAAAGACTGGTACACTTTCATCAGCTCCAAAGTACATTTTTATTGGCATCAATTTAAATTTCTTTTGGCACCAGAGTGTGTTTTTGTCGGCACCAAAGTACATTGTCGGTAGGCTTAGGCGGGGTCCGTTAGTTTCTACCCTCGCTATTTTCCGCCCATTACTTTCCACCCCTAAAAATCTTGGGGCGGCTAGGCTATGCTGTGCACAGTCCGAACCAGTTAACTTAGTGACATTCACCATAGGCCTATTTGGACTGAATGTTATCATTAATCTGTCCCATGCCAATGATAGGTTGCATAGCATACGTTTGGTGCTTCTAATTCGACCACAAAATTTTTTATTACGGTGCTAAGCAGGGTTTTCCCTGGGTTTAGAATTGAACGTCGCGCATCTGATGCGTCCATTGGTGGATCGCCGGCCTGGGGGAGGGGTATAAGGGGAGGGGGTTTCCCTCTCCCCTTTTGGAAATTTTGTGACTTATGCAAGTCCATAGACGCAAAATGGTGACATTTTTGAGCCAAATTAGTCAACACAATTTTTGTAAGTTGACGCAAAAATATTAGCACCGATACTCGCATTCGTAAAAATTTTGATCTACTGGTAGCGGTCACATTGGCTTCCATGTCACCGTAATTTCTTCTTCAAAAGTTTTGGTTCATCGGCATGGCCTTTATTAAGCGCTGGCACCAGAAGATTTTTACCCCCGGTTCGCCGTTATTTCGCGTCCGTTGCTCACCAAAATTTACGTGATTGGGTCGGCTTGCAATATTACCAGTTCAGGATAGAAAATATTGGGAAAATTTCCGTTCGTTTCACGAACGGGATGTCATTTTTGTAGGCGTAATATATTTTCACTTCAAAAGTGGAGATGTTAATCAACTGTTAATGCGATAGATTTGTTTGCAGTCGATGTCACATGCCCCAGGCTTTAATAATTTAGTTCTTAGGCCAACATCATGCTCATTCTATTTTTCATCCCCCAATCATTTCGGAACTATTGCATTCCTTTTCTGCACTGGCCGGTTGTAGTTGCTATAATATACTAAAGCGACTCTCCTGCTTTAATACTTAACCCCATGTAGAGCAACCATTCATGATAATCTTAGAGGTAGAATCTTAGCAGTTCTGGGCAGCCAACAATTGCACCCGATTAACGTATCTTATGGTCCCTTTCGGGTATAAACATCCCCGAAATTTTAAGCAGTTCTTGTCCAAAACTTACGTCTTGTTTAAAAAGAATCTGCAACTGAAATGCACGTAGGTCAGATCCCCCGAAAAAATCCACGTACGCAGAGATTTGTGATGCGTTTCATGGTGAATTTGGCACGGGGCTCGCCCTGCTTCGCTAGCCGGCTATATAAGCATTGGCAGTGCGATCCTCGTAACACAAACTCAATGGGAAAACTTGTCTCGAGACCGAGTATTTTCACACACTAAATCACATAGGCGAAGGCGCGAATTGTGATTGGCTGGCTAGAATCAACGCAATTGAACCAATCACGATGCAGGGACCAATTTAAATTTTGAAATGGGTCGTATGCATATGATGTCACCAAGCAAAACATGATGCCTTGTTTGGCGGAAAAAACGGACACGCACGGAAGTCTACTGCATGCGTGTGCCAAGAATTTTGCTTCACGAGACCACGTGCATCACGGTTTTTGTTTGCAATGACGTTGCATGACAACATTGCACAAGTCCTACTGTAAATAACATTACGGAAGGAATGCTGGGAATTACTTAATTTATGCAAGATAATAATCACGGGACTTCACAAGATTCTAGGAGCTACGTGTACAAAACGTCCACAGACATGTATGCCAAGCTTTGGGATTAAAAAGAGGCGAAACACTGCAGCTCGATAGTCTGCTTTGTGCAGAACAGTTTGTACAGCAACTTACGCGGCGCTTTTTGCGATAAGCTAGGAAAAGACATTGAATGCAATTCTAAATCTAATTCCATGTAATACTACAGGGTTATAGCGGAAAATATCAAACGATCACATCCATGGCAGGGGTAAAAATTTTACGTTTGTGGTTATCAATGCAACCAGTTTTGGCGGGAAGTTAAAGGATTGAGTTTACAGGAATTTAACGAAACTAAGGGCAAGTTTCAAGCATATTTTAACCCCTTTTTCAGTTTGCAAATAATCGGGAATAATGATCAAGTGAGTGCCAGAATTTATAAAAGCAATGGAGCACGTGGCTGCAAGCAATCACAGATTGTGTGTGTCCCGATCTTTTCATGAAAACATGTTGGGAAAACAAGGGTTCTATGACATCATACACATAAGGTCCATCGCACTTATTTTAAGTTACCTCTAAACATCGTGATTGGTTCATTATTGCGTTTAATCAGCCAATCATACTTGTGACATCGTCAATGCAGTTTTACTGTGTGGGAAAAACATGTAGAAACCAACCGTCTTCGCATAGAATTCTAATACTCCCATTGCATTTTTGCTACGATCGATTTCCCAAACTTTGGTTGTAGCCGGGCAAAACAGTCGTGTCGTAAGTTTTAAGAACGAAGTAACAGGAAATATGTGGGATTACATCGTGAAGATACAATGACATGGTTCGTTTGTTTGATTGATAATTTTGCAAATCTGAGACATTAGCTCCGCCTCTAACCTGCCAAAGGCGGGCGCATGTGTTTTGGTCATGCAAGTCGTGTTATGCCTGGAGTGAGCAAAACATTTTCCTGATACAAGCCTACGACGGCAAGTGTAGGCTAGTTAATTATAATAATACTGTGTTGTTACTCGTTCAATAGTAGGCCCTATGGGATATACATACAGAGCTCCGACTCGCATGCAGTGGTATGTGCATGGAAATTAAAAAAGTTAGTTGCAGTTTTACAAATAAGTCAATGATTTTGTCGTTTATTGTATTAACAACAAAAGCAGTCGTTGACAGAAAGAAGAAAAATTATGGAGGCTAGCTGGCAGCAATTCGGAACATCGCGGCCGTTTTTTGAACGTCGCGGCCTCCTTGGTTTTGAAGCTTGAACGTCGCGGGCCGCGACGTTCAAAACGCCCAGGGAAAACCCTGCTAAGAAGTGATATTGATTCAGGCCTAGCTTATTTCGAGTAGGACTAGCCTAGCCTATAGCTGTAAAAGGCCTGTTATGTTTTCTGGTGTACGCCTCGGTTCCACGAAATAATAATGCAAGGCCTAAGGACACAGATAGCGGGCCACTAATTATAAGACCCATTGATTTACGCACCCCTAGCCCCCTAGCTCCCAGTAGAAGTTTTCAACCAGGACATGCCGCCCCTCTGAATTGAAGTTTACAATCTCGCCTTCATGGCACTTTCAAATTTCCATACCATGACCATTGAAATTTGGAGCTACAGAGACTTGAATGATAGGGATGCATCTTGCCATAATAGCTACTCAAAAACTGCATTTCACAGAGCAGAGTAACACAATAAATCAGTGACACTAAAATTGGTCATATTGCCTTGAATTTTGCACAGTCTGTATTTCAACACATTGTCTACAAAGTCCAAATGCAAAAATGATCATGTTTTGTAAGTAACACAGTCAGAAACAACATCCCTTAAAATTTTTAGTGGCGCTTTGTCTAGGCCAGTAAACATTTTCAAAGGCATGAGTATTGGAGTTAGTGCATGATGACACAGCCACAAAAATTTTTGTGTATTGCAAGATTCGATACAATAGTTAAGTAAAATTAGTAGGCCATGTAGCAAGCACACAGCTCTGTTCAAGGGCTACAAATGAGGGTACTCTCATCTTCACTTTTTGGTGCTTCTCACACTTTCACAGACTTGTTTCTGTATGCTGATGTACTGTACATGCTTGCACCATCAACTCTGTGCATAAGAAAAAAAGTTTGATTTAGTACAGTTTAATTTTCACACTCTTACTACATTATCACAAACAACTGCTAAGTTTATTAACAAGCCATGTGGTTTCTCATAAATTCTGAAGAAATTAAGGCTATGTGCAACATTTTAATCAATCCAAACAAGTACATGAGAACAGTTGGCATAGAACACCTCAGTACAAAAACACAAAATTTCCAAGCTACAGGACTGTATGGTTGCTACATATGACTACAGTGAAAGGGTTTTCTATGCAGCCATCACGCTTTCAAAAGCCAGCCAAGAAGGTCTCTACTTCCTCCTGGGGAGCAGGTATCAGGATCAGAATGTACTACCTGTACTGTGGATTTAAGAGTCTGCAGTTTGCAATATGCCTACCTTGGCCAACTTCCTACACCCCTATCATGAAGACATCAGGTATTTCAGTTGTCTGACTGTTGATTACCCTGCTTTCACTGTGATCTACTGCACAGTACTAGGCTGTGCTGTCTACAGTAGGCCTACTAAGCCCTTAAAGCCTTAAATGGAAGAACAAAATAAAAGAGGAATGACATTAAAAAAAACAGAAGTTAGGAGAATTGCGCTGAATTTTACAGGCAAAACATGATCCTTTCTTCCCTTACTCCCCCCTCCCCCACAGCCATAGGTCCTATAGACTACTAGTAGTACTCATGGACAGCCTAGGCTACTCAGGAACCCATTTGTAGCTCCCTAGTCCTATCTCTTCTGATGCAAACATCTCTTTTATTTTTCAAGTTACACAGTTTTGCCACAGGTCCTATCAGAAATTTCAGTTACTTGGTAATTATAATAAACTCCCTTTTTTAAGTTTATGGCATACAGGTCTACACTGTAAAGCAACATTCCTGGATACTTCGCTCAACAGGTTCACACAGTTTAACTGCTTTGGGTCCAGTCATTTCACACCCCAGCATGTGTTTCACATATAGAACCAATTTACAAAGTCCACTCTACAAAAACTGCCTGTGGCTGGCTGTTGCCTAGGTGCATGCCAAATGCACTGAAGCAAGCTATGGATCCTGAAAGGATGACATAATTTATACTTCATTTGTATCATGTTATGATTTACCCAGAGGATCATGAGCTTGCTAAGCTTTCTATTTTGATGAAATTTTAATGAATTCTGGTTACTTTGTCAACTTTTACAACAAAACTGATAATTTTGGCCCAAAATGCTACTTTTGGCCCTAAAAATCACGCAAGCATGAAATTGTTCCTTGTCAGCATGTACAGTGTTTCCATTCTGGTGACCACAAGCAAACATTTAAGCCCAATTTTGGGTCTCTAGCTATAAAATTAAAAAATTTTATACTTTGCCTTAAAGGGCAAGAGCATTCATCCCAAATTGAAGAAGTGTAGTAGACTGTACAGTTTCATGATTGGCTGTTGGGAGTCATGTGACAATGTTTTTTTTCTTCAGATGTGAAATTTACCAGAAATAACTGCTTGGTTTACCTTGATTATTCAATAGTAAAGTCATAAAATGTAATTAAAGATACTTTGCAGTGAAATAAGATGAAAACTGAGTTATTTAGCTTTTTCTTCAAAATAAGTTTGGGGGGACTGCTCTTTACGGGCTACTACATATAAGTCCCATTGACTTCCACACTAAATTTGGCTACTTCCATGCCCCCTAGCTCTCAGAAGAAGTTTTCAACCAGGACATGCCACCCCTCTGATCAAGCTTACAATCTCAGCTTTCATGGCATTTTCAAATTTCCATACCCTCCATACCAATTTCCATTTCAGTTTCCATACAGATGCAGCTAGTCTTATTGCTATTATAAATTTTGTAAAAGTCAGTATTTTTTGAAAAGGCTGGTGTGGTGTGGGGCTGGGGGCAGGGTTACTGTGGGCCCCACTAGATCTGACCCTGATATTTTTATAATATATGTGTAGGCCTACATGAAAACTGTATCATCATAACATTATTTAATGAGTATGCTGTGCTATGGTTGGAATTGGTCAAAGCACAAATGATTATGTCAATGAGATAATCATCAATGAGTCAAATCCTGTTTTATTAATTAGGATCAACCTTGCCAGCCTGTTTTCACCGGTGTAAATAGATCCAAATTTCGAAATAATATTTACAGTGCACTGTCTGGCTTTAATTTAGAATTATGGGCCTGAACCTACGTCATTCGTGGATACTCATGCTGTCAACGCATAGTAATGGGTAAGGGTTAGGTATGTTATACACATGTGTACATACATGCATACGCGTAGATATGCATAGACCTGTAGAAGGTTATGGTGGGCTATATGTAGGTATATGCACGTGGGAATATATACCCCGTTAAATATACTGTATGCTTAAGCGTTAGTCTACTTACATGTATCATGTAGGTATGTGTAATTACTTGGTTCGAGGCATACGTATGTACGTGTATATACCAATATATATGTATACATACATGTCTTTATGTAGTATGTAGTACTGTTAGAAAGTACTTAAATTATTTGAAAACCCTCCAGTGGCAACGGCACTACAGTCTGCAAGCGTGCTGGTCTATATGCTATACTACATACTGGTATGTCAGGGGTTCGAATCCATGTTAGACTATTGCTTTTCCTTCTTCCACAGCATTAACTTTTCACTTCTTCCTACAGCAGATACATCATACCGACCTTCTCGAGTGGAGAAAAAAAAAGGAATGCATTTTACTACTGGGGGAAAAAAATATAAATAAAGGGTTCTACAGGATCATTCACTGACAAAAGATTTAGTTGATATGGGATTAAATCAGTATGTCATTCTCAATTTCAATGAATTGTTTTTGTTATGTTATGAACAGATAAAACTGGCAACACAGACTGAATTCCTACAGTTATAACAATAGTGAAGAATGGAACTCAATAGGCCTATGTATTGGACAAAAACTACTAGTAATGCCCATTTTATCAATGTTTCTCAAATCTCACAGGTGAAGACTCCTTTTATGAAGTTGTTTTGATTTCTGATGCTGGCTGTAGTCTCTAGAACCAGGTTTATTCTGTTAATCTATCAGGAACCATGATTTGGGGTAGGTTAAGTCAGTTTGTTTCATCCATGCTATGAGGTTAACATTTAAAGTCATTCACACATACACACGAAGTGACTTTTCTTTTACATTTTGTTTGTCCTTCATATGTGTAAAAGAAAGTTGAGCTCAAAGATGGTGCCTATGATAACTTTGGATTAAACTTTTATTCAGAAGAATGGGAAATATTACAAGGCCAATTTCAGTACTTTTTCTTAGATACTTTACATTCTCCAAAGTAGTGTTCATGCTGAGCTGCTACTGTATGACGCAATTTTGATGGAATGGCTTATCAGTTTGAGGCACTAATGTTTTGGGGACAAAATGAAAAAAGAATGTTTAAATTTTTTCCACATTTGGTGTGTGTACAGTTCCACAAAACTGAAATTTCCAATAAATCAAATTTTCTCATATTGACTTTGTTGACCCAATGTACAGTATTATTTCTTAAAGGAAAGAGTGCTCCAAAGAAAAGCATCTGAGTGAACTTACAGGCTATTATCCAATTTTTAAAAAAAGAAGAGACGCTTTTTCTTCTGTGATAAAGTACTGGATTTGATTTCCTAATGTTATTCACGACTAAGTTGCTTTAACTGTGCTTTAACATGTTATTGTCTACACAGGCATTCGACTGGAACCAGGGAAGATACATCATGAAAATGTCAGTAAAGATGTACATATTACAATGGCTGCTATGGAATCATGGGACAGTGGTAGGTTATTGAACAATGAAAGACTGGGGTTCTACTAGGATTGTAAAAAAGGGGGGGGGGAACCAAATATTGTTTGTCCAAGATCCAGATATGTATAATCATCATTTGCAACTGTCAGAAAAGGAGATCACATTCCTGACAGAACATCATTGTTGGGCCAACATAAAACATTGTGGCCAGCATCATTGCATTGAGGTTGGCCTAATGTTGGTGTTTGATTAGGATACAGGGTTGGCTGATTGAGGGTACAATGTTGGTCTACCCTTACAAAATAAAAACCATGATACTTCTCATGAAATCCTATGGGAGATTGGCTGTGAGACTAGGTATGTGTATATATATGCTGCCCATAGTTTTCACAGTGAGAGCCCAAATATTTAGTGCTGACAGGCATGTATAATTTTGTTTGTCTGAATGTCATAATATAGCTCCACATCCAATGTGCCAATCAATATAAATAGTTAAGTTCATATTTGTCTCACATTTTGCAAATCAATCCCCCCCCCCCCTGCCGACTCCATCCTGGTATCAGGAAGCTACTGTCATGCAGGTTACCAATAGACTTGTTCACTGTTTACAAACAAAATTATCCATCACAGCTGTGCATCAAAACAGTCGGAATGGCACGCTTACATTGTGGTCACAGTGAAAAGTAGGTTCCAGTTGGTCTACATTCTTTAAACAGTTGCACAAGTTCATAACCAATATCATACACACATGTGTGATTGTACTTGCTCTATGCCTACCAATGCCAAACAGTGATGTAAGCAGGAAGACTCTAATACCAGAATCTCAGTAGCTTGCACAAAACAGTCCATTCAATCTGTAAACTACAGTACCAAAAATATGAAAGGCCATGATCACTTGTCTTCTCCTGTTTCTCACAAAATATAGTACTTAGTAATGTGTGCATTTCCTATCAAGAATGTCACCCTAAAAGCAGTGTTTTTATTTGTCATGAACCCTATTAAGTAGTATGGAAGGGTTTGAAATATTGCATTACAGTAGTTGGAAATCAATTGGTGGGTTTTGGATGAGTTAGTAGAAGTAAGCATAAATGCTTGGTGACTTTCAATTTTGACAAGCTTTAGTATGTAGTTCAAATATCTTCAGTAATGCTATAGGGACTGAAATAGAAAAGGCATTCAAAAGGAAGGAATGTGTGTACAATTTAAACTGTACACATATACAAGATATAATGTCTCCTGCAATTCCTTACCCCTAGTCACACCAATTGGTGAGAAACTGATCTGTCAAGCCTCATCTGATCTAACTACTGTAACACGCCAAGCACCAACCAGTTTGGGAAAGAAAGTTGAGTGGCAATTTTTCATTCATTAATCTCGTCATCCATCACTTGTAACATAAAAAACAATCATGCTATTTGCCTTTTTGTTGAGAGAAACCAGTGTTGTCATTTTACTTGTTCTGTTCTCTTGATACAGCAGACAATATCAGCACCAAGTCTCTGGTGTTTCTCCAGGTCCAGCAGTCAGAGTTCCTTTTATGTACATTAAATGGTGTTCTCCTTCAACAACACCTAGACATGAAGCTCTCACAAGGAGAGAAACTAATATTTTCTGTTCGAGGGAAAAGTAAGTGTAAGGAGTTTGTTTCACATGGTTGTCTTTTGTGATTTAATTTCTGATGGACACTGCTGTCAGAGTGAGGAAAAAGAAAGGAGAAAAAAAATAGATATTTGACATGTATTATTGAAGTAAGAAACTTGAAAGAAACAACAAGAGATAAAAAAGGAAGATTATTTTTGGCATTTATTACAAATGGGAAAATAAAAACATCCTGGCCGTATGACCATCAACTTACAGGATCAAGAGAGCTTCTATTAAAGGTTCCCTTACAAAAAAAGGTGCATCAACCTGTGTCTTCACCATGTGTGATCACGCGTGGAAAAACAAAGGAAATCACGCGTGTTCTTGGGTGACAAACCTGCGTTTTTGGAACCTTCTACTCACAGGTTTGGCACAAGTTTTGCACACATTTCCTTGCCTTTAATATCAAGACACAGGTTTTGTGGAACAATTCTTTGTTATCCCTAGTTTTTATCACCACATGTTTTGCACATAAAACCTGTGTCAAACCCGTGGCAAACCTGTGTCGAACCTGTGGCAAATGATCAACCTGCGTCAATGTCAAGGGAAATCACAGATTTTCATGCAAAAACCTGTGATAACCCCTGGAAAAAACCTGTGAAAACCTGCGGATTTGGAACCAATTGCCACACCTTTTTTTGTAAAGGTTGCAAGGTCAAAATCAGTGGACATGCTAGTTGTATTGGAGGACATTCCACCATGTTGTTTTAGTAACCTCTCATGTATTTTCTGCATCTGTTTGTTTGTCCTCCAGAATGTGGTTGTATTAGCTGACTTGCCTTGTGAAACTTCCCTATATATGAATACATACAGTATACATGTAATTCTAGACCCTTCTATTCTGTGGAACTGATATAACCAAGGGGTGTTTTAGTGTGCAACCATTCATTATACAGTTAGGTGAGAATTGGAAAGATCAAAGCTGATGGACTTGCCCTAGTTATGCCCGACTAAATCAGACCATCACTTGACTATTGGATTTGTCTGTACTGTAGGATAAAAAGGCTTCTATTTCTAAATTTGTATGTGAAGATCAGATTTGTAGCTAGACCAGTTTTAAGAAGTTGGCTCCAAGGAAAGAGTACAACCACAAGGTGTACCTTGTAAAACATAATTATTGAGAAAGAGTGAGGTCTGTTCTTGATCTTGTGGGGCTTTATTGGGACTAAAAGTAAAACTGAAATTAAAATTAATAAAATTAATTACCCTTCCAAGTTCCCACTCACTGCAAAAGCAGCTGAAGTCTACACTTTTACCACAGTAAGAGGTGAAGTTAATACACAGTGGGGTCACTCTTAAAGGGAAGGTTTAAGCAAAAATTTAATTTTCATATGTAAAGGAGGAACCAAATCTACACAGTGTGGTGAAAGTTTCATTCAAATTGGACATGTATTTTTTGAGATATTGGAAAATGAAGTCAGTAGATTTGTGTTCAAGAGTGAGTTTGAGGGCAGAGGAGCTTTTATCACTTCCTCACATTGGCAAGAAATGCTTTGCTTCACTTTGTTTTATCAGACTGTTTTGTTGACCTTGAAGTTAATAGGAATAAGACCTCCCTTTGGGATGCAAAGTTTGTAAAGTTCCCTTGCCACTTATGCAATCACATTTGAATAATGTGTGATTGTTGAGGAGAAAATCAAGTCTGAAGTTTAAAGAGAAACAAAGGACATCACTGTGGGGATGTGATGTCATATGTGCTTGCTTCAAGTTCACTTTTTGTTGAAAATGTGAAAACTTTACATGCTCATATCTTGGGAACCACACATCGGATTTCAATGCAAATTTCACCAAAATGCTAAGAATGAGTACCCCTGTAAAATACCAAATCCTTTTGTGACCTTAAACCCTTCTTTTAATGACCATTAAGCAGAAGTCACACTACAACCAATTTGGATCAGATTCCAATTTTTGTGCATTTTTGGTTTCGATGATAAGAGAAACCTATGCATTCATGACGGCGTGTGTATGTATGTATGTGTGTATGTGTATGCATGTGTGTGTGTGTGTTTGTGACACTTTGCTCGTTAACACTATATCTCAAGGTAGGATTGTATGACAGTTTTTAAACTTGGTACACAGATGAGCCATATTGAGAGGAAGGACCCTATTGTTTTTGGTGGAGGTCAGAGGTCATTTGGGGTCACCAGGGGTCAAAGTCTGAAAACCTTGTTAACACAATATCTCAAGGTAGGAAACTTGGATAGATTTCATATTTGGTATGTGGATGTGTTATAGTCAGAAGATGGTCCCTATTGTTTTTGGCAGAGGTCAAAGGTCATCTGGGGTCATCAGGGGTCAAAGTCTGAAAATCTCGTTAACACGATATCTCAAGGTAGGAAACTTGTATAGATTTCATATTTGGTATGTGGATGCGTTTTAGTCAGAAAATGGTCCCTATTGTTTGTAGCGGAGGTCAAAGGCCATCTGGGGTCACCAGGGGTCAAAGTCTGAAAACCTTGTTAAATGCAATATCTCAAGGTAGGAAACTTGGATGGATTTCATTTTTGATATGTAGATGCTTTATAGTAAGTCGATGGTCCCTATTGTTTTTGTCATAGGTCAAAGGCCATCTGGGATGACAGGGAATCAAAGTCTGAAAATCTTGTTAACATGATATCTCAAGGAAGGAAGCTTGGATAGATTTCATATATGGGTATGTGGATGCATTGTGGTCAGAGGATGGTCCCCATTGTTTTTGGCAGATATGAAAATCATGTGGGGTCTCCAGGGGTCAAAGCCTGGAAACCTTTTTAAATAGATCTTTCAAGATTGCTGTTTGTCCATTTGTCTGTGTGTTGTTTGTATGTCTAGCTATGTATGGCTTTTATGAAGGTCAAAAGGTCATCTGGAAAGACAAAATTATATTTTGAATATGCTAGTATAAGATTTGAATGAGAAGATAATGGTGCATGATGGCACTCTTTGAAAAGGAACATTTATGTATCATCGAAACCTCAATGCATTTTTGCATTCTGGTTGTTAAAATCTTCAATGAAATTTGTGGTAAATATTTGGTGCCATCACATTGATAGGCAGATTTTATTTCCCTATGCTGTCAATAGAAAATATCTGTCAGAATGGTGTCATGAAAAAGTTACTTTGCCTTTTAATTTTCATAGACATCAGAAGCAAATTGTATATTTACACTGGTGGACAATTTTTTAGCTCATTCTGGCTAGACATGGTGAAGATTTTTACAAATTCAAAACCAAAAAGAAAATCAGATCTGAATCCGATCCAAATTCATTGTAATGTGATCGCGGCTTTAGTCATAGTCAATAGAGCTCATTCCCTGCGGCACTGCAGGGACACCCATGGTAGCCTCAACCATGACGGGCTGGCAAACCAATGCTGCTGAGGCCACATTTTGTACTTCTATGTCTGTTGGCTCAATATGTTCTTTTGGCTTTCATTAGATAGTGTATACTTGACGGGTTACTCTGAGGATAACAAAATGGAGGAAGGTTCGTGGGAAGAAAACTGGATGAATGAAGATGAATTGGAGGCAGGTACTGTACAACATACCCTCTACTTGTTTAGGATTAATAATAGATTATGTTTGGGCAATAGTTGGTAAAAAGATTGTCATATTTGTGCAGAGAATGGAACTGTTCTTTATCTGCTTGTACATTTTATATGCAGTGGCTAAAAGGTTTAATGTGGTGGTATATGAAGTAGGAAACTGGAGGTTTGGAGCTCAATATCTGTCTGGGTTAAATTTAGTTCAGTTTTTCCTTTTCAGCAAAGAACAGACTTTTTCTACCTAAATGTCCTCCCAGAAGAAACTTAATCTAGATCTTAGTTACTTATTTGGTAACTCACCTGTTATTAAGTTGTATTTACAAGCCATAGACTGTTGAAGATCCAGGACTTTTGTTTGGGGGTGTACTAGATTCATTGATTGCAGTAATAAGGTAGGGTAATTCCACAGATGGGGTTTAATTATAATGTATCTAATCTCTTTCACTTGAATTGTCAGAATATGGTTGCCATTGTGGGTCTGCCTTATGTGAAGAGTGTAGTGTTGGACATCTTGGGGTTGCGCATGCACCCATGGCACTCCCTGGATCAGCCACAGGCCATAGAGTGGTCACTTAGCAATGTAAACAGCTTCACTCCAAAAGCACAATCATTGTGATATGAGCATGTTTTGAGTAGTGTCAATACCAGTCAAACAAAGTGCAGTGTGTGTTATCTTTTTATTGGCTTACAATAATCTTCATTATTTTATATGATTGTGAATGACTTTTTTTACACTTTGTGATATTGTAGATGGAGGTGAAGCAGAATGGAGGGATGAAACTGAGAATGCAAGGGATGGTGAGAGCATTGCCAGCAGAGTGCATAACAAAGAAACACAAAGTGAGAAAATCACCCCAGGTGAGTATACATATGTATGTAAGTGGATAACCAACTGGCAGCTACTGGCACATTGGAACAGGAGAGCTCTCCTTCTTTTTAATAGAGAATACATTTAGTGTGCCCCCTATCATTTACTTGTAATATACAGTATGAAAGTACCTTGCAATAACTGTATTGTGTATGTAGGGTTAAAAATATATACTGGAGAGGTGTACCAGAAGTTTTTACCAGAAAAAAGGTTTTATAAATATTGTACTTCTGCTTTAATCCATTTTCGTGTAGTAGGTGAAACCATAACAGTATGTATGTTATAACTCTTAACATCTCTATAAATATATCAAGGTGTTACTTGAGAGTTGTTCCTTTAAGATTTGTGTTGTTTGGAGTAGGAGATACTATTACTCCATGTCATACAAAGGAACCAGAATAAAAGTTCCAGCTGAAGGATTCTGAGTGGTGACTGTATTGCTTTGTCAGTGTAGTGGACAAAAGCCAGTGCAGGTCATTAGTGTTCCTCACTACCCTTGTACTTACAGAACTGTACAACACTGCCTGGGGTAACAAGCAGTGTTGAAGGCTTCAGAAGTTACCGTGAGCAATATCAGTGATGGTTTGGAACTAATGATGCATTTGTTCTCATCAAATGACCAGATAAATATTTGGATTGTTTTATATTGCATTAACATAAGTTTCCATGGAATTTTTAATATTTTAAGCTGGGTGCAAGTCTGGTCATATGGGCTACATTCCATTTGACAAGGGTCTGAGCTGCTAAAGCTGGCTGATATGGCTGGAACCCTAAATCAGAATGATTAGACCTCCTTTATAGGTGGACTTCAGAGCTGCTTTTAAACACCAAACTGGGATGTTTTGTCAAGCTAGGTTTAATTTTTTATTTTCTTTAAGTTCTATGCATTTATCTACCATAAGTAAAAGAAATCAAACAAATTTGAAGCTGGGATTTTTTTGTTCTTCCTCATCTTGGAATGTAACATAGCCATGTGATGTGTTAGAGTGTATTCCGATTCTTTATTAATATCACATTATTTAATGCATACCACAAGTGAATCCTTTTGAAGTACAGTAATCAGTTCCTGGACAAGTGATTAAGCATGACACTGAATTAAAAGGCTTGTATTCTATGCCAAACATAAAATCTACCTTGCTTGATTGGATGCATGTACAATTTAAACATTTTTTCAGGAATTTGCATCTGATATATAGTACATGTGGTCTTTGATATCATGATATATTGCAAAAGACTTACAAACCTAAGTGGATCAGGTCAAATGACTGGAAATGCTTTAATTCTATGCATTGCATTGCTTTTGTTTTTTTTATCAGTGCACATAAAACAAGAGATTGAGGATGAGGAGACAGTTGATACCCAGCCTGTTGAGAAGATAAATGGTCCTTTCCAGATGTCACAACATCAGGGAGGAACGCAAGGTATGCAGGGCTAGTTTTAGATTTTCCAGGTGTGCTACAAATTGCACTCCTCAGGAAATTAAGGAGTGTCGTAGGTGTGCTGTTTTATTGGTTTCGATGATAAGAGAAACCTATCCATTCATGATGGCGTGTGTATGTATGTGTGTGTGTGTGTGTTTGTGACACTTTGCTTGTTAACAGGATATCTCAAGTTAGGAATGTCTGACAGTTTTCAAACTTGGTACATAGATGAGACATATTAAGAGGAAGAACCCTAATGTTTTTAGTGGAGGTCAAAGGTCATTTGGGGTCACCAGGGATCAAAGTCTGAAAACCTTGTTAATGCGATATCTCAAGGTAGGAAAGTTGGATGGATTTCATATGTGGTATGTGGATGCATTATAGTCAGAAGATGGTCCCTATCGTTTTTGGCAGAGGTCAAAGGTCATCTGGGGTCACTGGGGGTCAAAGTCTGAAAATCTCGTCAACACAATACCTCAAGGTAGGAAACTTGTATAAATTTTATATATGGGTATGTGGATGCATTATAGTCAGAAGATGGTCCCTATTGTGTTTAGCGGAGGTCAAAGGTCATCTGGGGTCAGTGGGGATCAAAGTCTGAAAATCTTGTTAACACGATATCCCAAGTTTGGAAGCTTTGACAGATTTCATATTTGATATGTGGATGAGTATGTGGATGAGTTAAGGTCAGAAGATGGTCACTATGGTTTTTGGTGGAGGTCAAATGTCATCTGGGGTCACCAGGGGTCAAAGTCTGAAAACCTTGTTAACACAATATCTCAAGGTAGGAAACCTGTATAGATTTCATATTTGGTATGTGAGTGCATTATAGCCAGAAGATGGTCCGTGTTGTTTTTGGCAGAGGTCAAAGGTCATCTGGGGTCTGGGGGGGGTCAAAGTCTGAAAATCTCTTTAACACAATATTTTAAAGTAGGAAGCTTGGATAGATTTCATATTTAGTATGTGGATACGTTATGGTCAGGAGATGGTCTCTATTGTTTTTGGGTGGCTGTCAAATGTCATCTGGGGTCACCAGGGGTCAAAGTCTGAAAACCTTGTTAAATGCAATATCTCAAGGTAGGAAACTTGGATAGATTTCATATTTGGTATGTGGATGCGTTATAGTAAGTAGATGTCCCAATTGTTTTTTTCGGAGGTCAAGGTCATCTGGGGTCACTGGGAGTCAAAGTCTGAAAACCTCGTTAACACGATATCTCAAGGAAGGAAGCTTGGATAGATTTCATATTTGGGTATGTGGATGCATTATGGTCAGAGGATGGTCCCCATTGTTTTTGGCAGATAGGAAAATCATCTGGGGTCTCCAGGGGTCAAAGCCCGGAAACCTTTTCAAATATGATCTTTCAAGATAGCTGTTCGTCCATTTGTCTATGTGTTGTTTGTATGTCTAGCTATGTATGGCTTTTTTGAAGGTCAAAAGGTCATCTGGAATGACAAAATTATATTTTGAACATGCTAGTATAACATTTGAATGAGAAGATAATGGTGCATGATGGCACTCTTTTAAACGGAACATTCATGTATCATCGAAACCTCAATGCATTTTTGCATTCTGGTTAGACTGTAATGTATTTATGTAGTTCTCATTCTTCATCTAGGTGTGCAAAAAATCACACTCCTCAGTGATTTGAGGTGAGTGGTGGTGTGCGATCTCACTTGCATGCCTCAAAATTCAAGGCCTGGGTATGCTCTTGAGAATCCATCATTTGTCTGCTTCTTTTGTTTGAGTTGTTAAAATAATTCATATAGTTGCCAGAGAAAGATACATGGTAAGGAAATACATTGTTTGTGCTGGTTTGTCAAAATGTCCTTATCAAATTTAGGGCTGACAGGGTATCAGATTGGATCATGATCTGATTTTATGAGAGGTTTAGTTCAAATCTCCTGCTTTCATTGCTAGAAAGGAGCAAAGATTTGTCATCCTTTGTAAATAGATGATTTACTTCAGAGAAACATGAAAATGAAATGTAAACTAATTACTTAGTGGTGCCACATTGACGAACAGCTTAGTATCGCACAGTGTTGATTCGACAGAAGCAGTCTCAGATGTGATGTCACAGAGTAAATAGTATGATTTTTCTAGTCCTGTGATGCAAATCATATATTTCCTCAGGTTGGCCAATTTTTGTTTCTTTCCTACCAAAGATGAAGGAGTCTTTAGTGAAATTCACAAAAATCGGAGCGTGATCCAATCCGTTATCAATCTAGTGTGACCTGGGTTTTAGTTCTTTGGAATCAGGCTCTTTTTGAATTAGTCCAGAGCCAGCCAGAACTGATGTACACTCTGGAATACTGTGCATCATGTGCTGAAGCCACTCCTTAGTAAATCCGCAACAGAACTTATGATATCATGCAAGCTGTAGCTCATTGCCAACTTTCAGTACTGTAGTACGCTGTTATCATGTTTGATACAACCGCCATCTTGCTATCCAGTGATGGTGTCACAAGTGAAACTGAATGTACATTGATAAACCTAACAAAGCAGCTAAGAATCGTTATTTTGAAGGACACTAGAAAAACAGAAAACTTGAACATGTCCAGTGACCCAAAAACAGTAAGAAAAAAATAACATGTTGAAAGGGGCTACACATTTATGAACACATTGACCCAGCTAATCAGAGCAAAAGAAAGGTATATAAATTTAGTTTCACTGCAGAATAAACAGAACTTTACCTGTTAATACTATTATGTTTAATCTAGTTTGAAAAATATTTAAGGACCGGAAAGAGTTCTTAATAGAAACTTCAAGATTTTTTAGATGTTGTAGCACCATGGAATAAATCATATTTGAGGCTTGAATACTTTAGTCTCATGTTGAGATTTTTCCCATTAGGATTAGGTATCTTCTAAAACCTGTAATTTGCCTGTCAGGGCAGGTATTGCACTTTGTTAGTTCACTGAATATTTCACTTTTTCACATCAAAGTTATGCACCTTAACTGCCTGCAGCTACATGTATATGCAGTTGTCTCATGTTGCACTTAGCCTGTACATGACAGTCTCAGCTTATGTATCCATCAGCGTGTAGGTAAATAAAACTCCTACAGTTCAAAGAGCATGGTGTATTTGCAGGAGACATCATTTTCTGGGCTCTGGATGTTGCAGTGAATTCAAGAGAGATAAAGTAACAGTGATATGGAGACCAAGAAAGCTAAAATTTGTGACCTAAATCTAATGGCTGAAAGCCCCTCATGTGTGTTAATGGTTTGGTTGCTCATAGTCAAAAGATGTTGCCAACCATAGTTAGAGGAAACGCCACAAGTTTGGAAGTCCCCTGTAGGCCAGGGACTGTAGAATATGCCATGATATTCTCTGTTCACAGTAAGAGGTGACTAAAAGGAGAGACTTAAACCATATTTGAACCGTATTGGAACACTCCTCAGGAAAACTAGAAAAATCAGAAAATTCTTATCCTATGAAATGTTGTGAAGTGTATTTGCTTTTGTTTGAATACAGATGTGTTTAGTCACCATTCTGAGAAGGCAGAGGAAGATGAAGATGAGGTTGTAGAAGATGGAGATGCCTTGACTATGAAAGATACGGAGGTTAACAATCAAAGTATAGCTGGCAGTTCGGTGCTTGTTTCACCATCTCAAAGATTGACACAAAATAGAAATTGTACCTTCTCACCCCTTTCAGGTAGGCCCTGCTCACAGCTTAACTTCAAATATTGCATTTTAAAATCATTTTTCAATTTTAATTCTGTTGCATCAAAACACACTCAAGAAATGTGTTCTCTAGCAGTTCTACCACGGCAGAAATGTGAAATAACTAAAGTAAATGTCATATTAATGCATGATTCATTTATCTTATGACAAAATGAAGCTGAAATAACATCATTCTGATAAAGTATTCAAGTATACAGAGGGCACCCTCTGTATGAAGTATGACCAGCCATACATTTGGCTTTTCGCAGGACGCTGTTAGTCCATCCTATACCCAATAACTTTGTCCTCCTTTTTGATGGTCTGTGACTTGCGAAATCACAATGACAAATATCTTTCATAGCCTATCCTAGCTAGTTCAATCACAAATTATTTTATGCTTATAACATTTGTACATGGAAAAAAGAACTAACTTTGTATAGTCTCAAAATGTATGCAGTACTTGGTGTTCCCATTTGTAGGTGACTATAGTATAGTCATAAACGTGTAGTTGGTTAACTTTAAATATATTAATTCATGTAGTCAGCATGGTTGGCATGTAACATATCTGTGTTGGTCTGGTGTGTAGCATTGATGGTACCTGACCTCAGTTTGATTGAGCATGGTCATGCCCTATTTTGGGGGATTTGGAAGTTGTCACCCTATTGACCTTATGCATATGATGTTGCAGAGTAAAAAGTATGCTGTATCTTAGAGGGACACGTTTATCATTTACTGATGTATTGGTGGAGTAGGGAAAACAAAGACAGCGAGCCACAAGTGGAAATATGGCTTTGGTCGGCTTGACTTAAACCAGTTGGTTAGAAACTGGGCCCTAAAACACCCTCTAGTCTCGCCTGACCTTACCTGATCTATGTGAAGGACATGCATGTGGATTAATGATATCCTTTCAGTTTTCACCAATAAACGCAGACAGCCGATTTTTCAATTAATGGAATAGACATGTGAACAGACTGCATGGTCAAGTGGTTAAAGCATCAGACTTGCATCTGGATGGTCTGGAATTAGACTTCTGGCCAGGTCATACTGCAGACTTTAAAAATGGAACTCACTGCCATTGTGCTTGGTGCTCAGCATAAGCAATGGAGTCAGGGAATCATGCTGGTTACTAAGCTGTTAAACCCCATTTAACTAACAGATAGGCAAGTGATTCTTCTATATGCTAGGGGCAAGTCTACAGCATGTAACCACATGCTCATTTGTTTTGTTCAAAATACATCATACCTTGTGACATCAATGAATAAGTGTATACATTGTTTATGCTTAATGTTTCTGGGTGATAGATATACACCTGTGAGATAAACCTCACATAATGTAATTTGAGTTTCAGTGTTTATTTCAACCGCATATATGTTTGATAAATTACACTTGTATGCATGCCTTAGACCCAGGGTTATCCACACAAAACTAAGTCAAGCTTATAAACATAGACACCCCTTAATAAACTTGGATACCCTTTAATCATACAAAAACTCAATCAAACTTTTTTTATTTCTTGAATTACAAGGAGTTCAGCCATCTGTTGCATCCAAAGAAACTTACAACATAGAGGTAGCACCTCTGAGATACCATTTACAGAAACCGTTTACACCACAGGCAGGAAACCCTTGTGCACCTTCAGGTATTTATACGTCATTATCATTGACATTAAATTAGGTTTCCACCAACATCCCTTAGTAGTCTATGAAGGGCTGCTTGTACCCATTTGAAGTCAGCCACTAAAACTTAATTTTCTCTTGATGTAGGTGGATTTGTTACTGTACCCATGGGAAGGGTAGAGGGCCAAACCAGCTTGATGTTGGGTGGGGTGGTGTGGAGGAGAGATGGTTCTATGCATTTTTACAATGGTGCAGCTATACCCACAGAGATGAAGAGGGGGGAATGCCATCCAAGAAATCTCTAGGTATTTCACCCTTGCACTTTATCCACTGTTTGAGGGACTAAGAAACCCCTTTGTGTGTCCCTCCAATTTTCATCATTTATCATCTTTGAGTCAGTGGTCCAAGAAATATTTAGATTTTGACCTCAGCATTTCATCCACCATTTTAAAGGCATACAAAAATTCCATATGAAGTTTAAATGAATCACTCAAGAACCCAAGAACAATCAAAACTGCTCTGCAAATACTGAACACTATACCCTCAGAATGGAGAAAAGTCATTGGCAAATGTTGTTTGCAAATAAACTTTACATGTTCCCCACAACAAAAGATCCTTCTCCTCGCCACCAGCATTGTGTTTGATTCTTTTCTTACTTTCAGCTGAAGTATCTCTCACCAACCATACAGCAATGATGAACAAACTAAAGATCCTTCAACAAAGTTTAAATCCAAATATTTTTCCAGCTGCCAGCAACCATTCGTTTCTTCTTGCACCTCCGCGTTTATCCAGCCCTGTATTCTCACGAAAAATAGCTTCAACTGCCCATGTCAGAAGGCCCAACAATTTACCTGAAGAGCGTCCCCTTTTTAAGTGTACCTCTTGCAAGAAGTCATTTAATCATAAAGGAATGTTTGAGATACATATGGAAAGCCATCAGAGGAAGAGGTCCCAGTCTTCAGAAGAATTTTTGTGCCGATACTGTGACAAAGTTTTTGTATCTAGGCATCGTTTGAAGACTCATGAACATGGCCACGAAGGCATCAGGCCATACAAGTGTCAAATTTGTGGGAAAGGGTTCACGCAGAGTGGCACGTGTAGAAGACATGAACGTATTCACATTGGTTTCAAGCCATTTAAGTGTCGTTTTTGCAATAAGACATTCCTACAAACTAGAGATTTGAAAAAGCATGAGGTGTATCATCTGCGAGAACTCATGACAAAGGAAGCATCGTGTCTTTGAAGACTTTAAGGAATGAAGAATATTCCTGGAGCAAATTTATGTTTGAAATGTTGTCAGGAAGGTATTCAAAGTATACTGGTGAAATTTCCATTCATAACATGGTCATTCAAATCTCAAGATGTTAAGCAATTGAAGTTGACAAATATTTTACAAGAAGTGAACTTGGAGATAGCAGCTGTGATGTCATTGATTCACATTGTCGACCAGTGTTTTGTTTTTCTTAAAAATTTACCACCAATTTTATACAACAAAACTCTGATACATTGATATCATAAAATGCATCATAAACAATTGTAATTTTGAAAACTTTATATGCCTTCGGATCCAGACAGCATCTTTAATAAATATAAGGTCAAAACAAAAGGATGCAATATAAAGGAAAATCAAACATTGGTCATCTTTGTGAATCTCATGCTATCTCACCCACATCCTTCAATTTCTCTCTTTGTGGAAAATTTTTCAACTTTAACAATATCTCAAGAACCATATAGGGAAATGACTAAAACTTTCACCAGAATGCTTAATATATGCTTTGACATATTGAACATAAAGTTGGTTCTTTAAAAACTGGAAGAAGAGTTGGTTCAGTTTCATTGGAATGTTGAATGAATCAACCTTGACTTGAGGCTGGGTTTTTTCATAGTCAATTTACAGGTGATTGTAGTGGTGTAAAGTTTTAAAGAGGCATAATCTTTGGAAAGAAATTGTAGGTATGAAATAGCAGTGGAGTTTTTATATTCTATGAAGACTTTGCCTTTGCTGAGAATACCTCTTTACAGAGGGTACTTTTAAACGATGCTGCAGTTGGGTTGTGGCATTTTCAAATACTCCATACAAATTACATTGCAAGTGACTGTTGTGATTGGAGGTATGTTGTGTACTTTTAGGTCTTCTTTTCACAGCGTAACAAATAACAGCTTAACTCGTAAGTATTTTGAAGGGGTGGGACCCTTGACAACTGTGCTAGGGGGCATTATGCAGATGTGGCATTCACATTGGTGATTTGTTTGCAGTGGACATTGGAAGTGAAAACCTTTTCCACAGCATGTCATTTGGTCAGGGGTACTCAACCCATTTTTACACCCAAGGCACATTGACCCAAACTTACACCACAGCCTATTAAAGGTGTAATTGATTGTGGTAAATTTGAAGACATAGCTAGCAGGTTCTCTGTAAGAGATACAATTTTAATTTAAAGTTATAAATATTTTTGTATTCCATTTCCCATATTTTTATTTTCATGTAGGCAAAATCAGGTCAACTAAATTACAAACAATTAAATGGGACAGAAAAGTATATTTCATCTGCCAAAATTGTAATTTAAGAGCCAGCTAAGCCAACAGTTTTTATCTGTGGTAGTATTTTATAAGCTCCTTCAAATTATATCAATAGGATGAATATACCTTTGCTTTTTTTACTTGCAATAACTATTTATAGTCATTTTTCCTTCCTTGATATAACTTTTTTTGTAGAAATCTGCTTCATACTTTGAAACTTAAAATGAAAAATCTTTTAATCCTCCTACTCCAAGGCAAGAAAGACAGAGATTCACCTTTATGGTGAAAGATCTGTTTAAACAAAACTTTCTTTTGACATGCAGAGCAAGAAAAATTTCAGACACGATAGGGAAATTTTTAAGTTTGCTTGATTCTGTTCTGTGGATCTTGAAATATTTGTAGACAGGTTAGTTAGGGTAAACCTTCGGTTGACCCAGGGTAGCCATGATTTGTTCATACTGTACCTCTCGATGTCAGGGAGCAGATAGCGAAAAATATACTTCAGGAATCAAAAAAGTTTGGTTTGCCAATCAGGGAAGATAACGCTAATCTTATATGAATATTCATATAATTGTGAATTGTAAGCAAATGGAAAGCATTCATTTAAAAGAATTTTATATCTGATCAAAACAACATACTTTTTGTTGAATTTGTTCCTAACCGAAACATTTAGCACATCAAATGATGACTGGATAAGCTCATACTTGTCTGAATGTCACAGGTTAGCATTATCATAAATAAGATTTGAAAATGTTCAGGACAGAGCTGTTCAGAATAGCAAAAGTCATAGGCATTCGTATTGGTGTATATGCTTTTCTCAACACGTTTGGAACAGTTATGTACATTTTTGACTCATTTACAGAATACCTGTGATTTAAAAATATCACTGGTATTTAGATGACCAATGATACCAGACCAGTGATAATTATATATGTTTTAAGTGGATGCTCCACCCTCATTTGAAGTCAAAATTAGTCCTCTCTGTGTCTTTATGTTGTTGAGGGGTATAAACAGATCAGCATTACCCATACTCTCAATGGGAGAGATACCCTGACTACAGACAGGGTAACCACATTGTAACCTGAAGTGAACTTAAAGCAAACAGGAGTGATGTCATCTTCTTGCTTTGATGAGAAATGCTTGGTTTGCTCTTAATATTTGTCCATATATTTTTGTTGTATCTATAAATTGAAATATCATATGAGCTTCCTGGAAGATTTTTATCAAAGAGTATGGAATTCCTACGTTCACTTAAAGAAAGCATGAGTTTATGAAGGAGAAAGTAGTCGTTGTAAAACTGAAGAAAAGGAAGCTTTGACAAATCCCCTGCTTGACGATCCATTACAAGAAAAAATTTTTATGGGCAAGTGCACTGCTCAATATTAGCCCCCTGGACAAGTGCTCCAACCCCCAGCAATCCCCTTCACAAAGAAGTTCAAAGGTATTAAAAGTGAACAATGCAGAAAGTAGAATTAAAGAACAGCTAGTGTGATTGACAAGTAATGAAAAAAATACATGTAAAATCCATAAAACCAGGAAATTTGTTCATTAATGAGAGATTTTAATGTGATGGGTGTTTATATGTAAACTTTGTTATGAAATGTGGTATTGCTTTAAAAGTCAAGAGCAGTCCCCCAAACGTAATTAGAGGCAACAGCTAAATATCAAAATTTTCCTCTTTTTTTCTCTTTAAACTATCTTTCATCATATTCTTAAATTTCAGTATTGCATGTTCAATTTAAAAGAAGCAGTTACTTATTTAAAATTTCAATTTGAAGAGAAAAATTGCTGTCGACATGACCTTCAACAGCCAATATTGAAACAGGACAGTGTACTACACTACTAACTTCAAGTTGGGGTGACTGCTCTTGCCCTTTAAATGCTAATATCTTGAAGACCTCAGCCATGATGCAGGGAGCTGTTACTTGGAAGGAGATTGAATTTTAATTCACACTTGTGTTCTAAGACCAGGGGAAATTATCCTTGATAAGCTACTTATTCTGCTGAGAGAATTTCTTTCTGTCATATGATACCAACATCATTCACGTCACATAACTATTGCAATTGACTTTGTCGAAAAAATGTTGTGATGCGTAGGTTGACATTGCCACCAGTTAAGAGCAGGTGCTACAAAACTAATGACGTCTGGTTGGCTGAAATCAAACAATTAGGCCTGTCACTTCCTACTGAATAAGCATCATGGAAATGAGCTACAGAAACAGGAGTCAATTTTTGTCATTTCAGTTTGGGAGTTTTCCTGAAATCTCCTGAAATGACCAGGTAATATATAATTATATAACATCTTGTTCACATTTTCAGATACAATATTAGAGATATACTCTGATTTGGAATGTCACAACAAATTGTTTGCATTTTTTGTTTTCCAGCTGCTGGCAACGCTATGGCACTGGCAGTAGTAAAAATTTTCAGACTGATGTTAGATGTAGCATATGACAAATCGATTTTGTAGGAATTAATTATTCCATTGTTAGTCATGTAGAAAGAGAGAGAGGTCATTGTCTGACCTTGACAGTTCAAACCTCAATTCTAAGAGATCAATCTCCTTCCAAATGACAGCAGCTCCCTGTGCATTGTTGGTGAAGATTTGGCTGATAAGCCATCCCCTTACATAGATTAAGAACTCTCTTAAAGGAAAATGTTGCATTTATTTTATGGAAAAGGTGTATTTTTAGAAGCAATATTAAGTTACACAGAAAGATACAACATTAAAAAATCCAATATGATACCATTTCCAATGGAGAAGTTTCTCACAGATTCCAATTCAGTTGTGTGGTGGTCGAATATAATTTGTTCACCCAAAATTTCAAACAACGATTTAAATGATTCAACTTTCCTAACTCTTCTAATAGATAAATTTTAGTAAGACAAAGTCATTGCTGGGGTTTGTTGTTTAGACTAAATGGTTAATAATGACTGGATCTATTTACTTTGAATGCTATATTTATAACATATTTTAAAGGCAATATTTCCCTTCAGCATAACAGAGTGAGTTTAAACATAATGCCATCTTTTTGATACCAGACAAAAGGGTCACCAGAGGTAACTGAGAGGGTCTACTTAATGTTGATGATGACTTTAGCTTTTCAAAATATTTTCAGAAACTCATGGAATAAATATCATGTATGAACTAACAATGTCATTTTAGCCGTTTCCCTTCAGTATTATGTAAAAATGCAACTACCTTTTTGCTCTTTGAGGGGTTGCTTACCAAGCCAGTAGTGTTTTGACTATAACTTTTGTAGTAAAATATAATATACTTAAAGAGCTCAAAATAAAATTCTGCCAACACTATTTTTAATGACTGTGGTCAGTAATACTACTTCTGCAGTGTGCGTAACATTGGCGTAGCTACTGGGGAGGCAGCAACTTGCCCCCCCCCCCCGAAAGTAATTTGGGGGAAATTTGATGAATTTCCTTATTCTAACCGAAATTTCTCAAAATTTTTGTTAGAATAAGAAATTGTGAGACATTTCTCATACAAAATTCGTATTTTCATGCAACAAATTAACCCAGATTTCGTCAGTGTCGCATGAACCGGCCCTACTCACGTTCTACAGAAATGTCCTGGCCGCGCAGCAGATTGAACGTGCTCTATCTTGTATACGCGCTGGTGTTATGATCAGTGCATTCCAGTGAACAGGAAGCTGTTATTCAGGAATTTAACAACAGTTTATTCAGTACAACTAACACTGTGGGGTTTCAGTAAAATGATGTGAAAACTGACTAGTCACTGACGTAGACCCCGAGGTTATTATATTGTCCTACAAGCTAGTAGTAGCTGTGGGCCCAACCGATTTTACTCTGTGTACATAACGATGGATCGGGCTGAAAAGGAGCCAGTACATTTTATGTGGTAATTTTCTGATCATTTTGCAATTTGATTTTCTTTTTATTAAAATGAAGATTTTATTGCAAAGGAAAGCTCAAAATAACGACTGCTTAATTTCTACTTAAAAGTCTTACAAATGCGATTTCCGGCTATCTGAGAGGGTCGCGATTTTTCAAAATTTTCTGTAAGCTCCGCGCCAACTGATGGTGGCGCTCCGCTTAGATAGTCTTTCGGGCAGTCAGTCACCATTTCTCATGCCCCCCCCCCAAAAAAATTGCATGACATCCCCTGATACTATTTGAGACGTTTTGGTCTCAAGTCGAGTTTGCCCACAAACAAATTTCCTTATACTATCCGCCCTTGCGCAACCTGCATAGGCACACAGGCATGCGCCTTTAATCAGCTGGTGAATTCAGCTGATACGGTACGCAGTTTAACAAGGAATATCTTGATTAGCTGTTGTCATTTATTGTTTCGATCGTATTCTTTGTTAGGGTTAGGGATTAGTTTAAGGATTAACGATATCGTTAGCCAGTTAGGGAATTTCTTGTAAAACAGGTCTCATTGGCCGTAGGAAGTCGGATTAGGGAAGTGTAATTAGCACCCCCCTCCTCCCCCACCTTCTCGGGTGCTGCTTAAACGTGACTTGACGCAGCTGTGGAATTTAGACAGTTGTTTCCTGCATAAAAACTGCATAAACGTGACGTGTACGTTAATTAGCGCCAAATTAAAGCACGTTACTATCTCTGAAAAATTATTTTATTTCTCAAACTACGCATGCAGCACTAGTACAATACTTCATCCTTCAACGTTTGTAGAAGATGTTTTGTGTTTGTTACGTTATTCATTCCATTGTCGGTTCCCATTTTACAACAAACCTTACTGAAAAGAAAAAGAAAGAAAAGAAAAGAAAAGACGTGACTGTTTAGCCTTGTCACACCCGAGAGCATTGTAGTCTCGTATTGCCTTTGTCAAGGAAAGAAAGAACGTGGGCGTTAATTTTTAGATTTTTTTCTTAGTAATACAAGGTCATTAGAGTTTTACATCACATGCTGCTTTTTATTAAAATGAAGATTTTATTGCAAAGTAGAGCTCAAAATAACGACTGCTTAATTTCTACTTAAAAGTCTTACAAATGCAATTTCCGGCTATCTGAGAGGGTCGCGATTTTTCAAAATTTTCTGTAAGCTCCGCGCCAACTGATGGTGGCGCTCCGCTTAGATAGTCTTTCGGGCAGTCAGTCACCATTTCTCATGCCGCCCCCCCCCCCGAAAAAAATTTGCATGACATCCCCTGATACTATTTGAGACGTTTTGGTCTCGAGTCGAGTTTGCCCACAAACAAATTTCCTTATACTATCCGCCCTTGCGCAACCTGCATAGGCACACAGGCATGCGCCTTTAATCAGCTGGTGAATTCAGCTGATACGGTACGCAGTTTAACAAGGAATATCTTGATTAGCTGTTGTCATTTATTGTTTCGATCGTATTCTTTGTTAGGGTTAGGGATTAGTTTAAGGATTAACGATATCGTTAGCCAGTTAGGGAATTTCTTGTAAAACAGGTCTCATTGGCCGTAGGAAGTCGGATTAGGGAAGTGTAATTAGCACCCCCCCTCCTCCCCCACCTTCTCGGGTGCTGCTTAAACGTGACTTGACGCAGCTGCGGAATTTAGACAGTTGTGTCCTGCATAAAAACTGCATAAACGTGACGTGTACGTTAATTAGCGCCAAATTAAAGCACGTTACTATCTCTGAAAAATTATTTTATTTCTCAAACTACGCATGCAGCACTAGTACAATACTTCATCCTTCAACGTTTGTAGAAGATGTTTTGTGTTTGTTACGTTATTCATTCCATTGTCGGTTCCCATTTTACAACAAACCTTACTGAAAAGAAAAAGAAAGAAAAGAAAAGAAAAGACGTGACTGTTTAGCCTTGTCACACCCGAGAGCATTGTAGTCTCGTATTGCCTTTGTCAAGGAAAGAAAGAACGTGGGCGTTACTTTTTAGATTTTTTTCTTAGAAATACAAGGTCATTAGAGTTTTACATCACATGCTGGTTCCTGAATGAAAGAAGTCATTAAATATTGGTAATTCCCGCGGGAATTAACAATATTTAATGACGCGATAATTATCCAAGGAAGTTGCGAGAAATGGAGGGACACCGAACAAATGTGTCAGAAAATCTTTGCTTTTTTAAAAGAAACCTTTTCATGTATCTATTTCATTGACAGGTCCTTTCGTTCTCTCTGAATTTCCTTAGTAATGATTTCTTAACAGCAGATTGGCCCGTGTTACAAAAACCATTGTCAAGATGCTGTTCTGAAGGTGACTGCATACGTACTGAGCAGCTGGTTAATTATTATTTCAATTTCAAATTATTTTTTTCAAATGTTTTACAGAGTTTATACAATTCAGTGATGCTGATTGACAATAAGATATACACATATGAAAGGCACTAGATGAAAAGATGAGACGGATATCTATGCTAGTGACCCTAAGCTGAAACAGAATCAAGAATGTATAACATCAATACAATGGGAAAGACAACAAAGGCGAAAAAAAAGAAGAAAGAAAGGAAAGGAAAGGAAAGGGAAAAGGGGGAAGGAAAAGGGGGAAGGAAAAAGGGGGAAGGAAAAGGGGGAAGGAAAAGGGGGAAGGAAAAAGGGGGAAGGAAAAAGGGGGAAGGAAAAGGGGGAACGTTTTAAATGACAAGGAAATGTTTTAAAGGAAAAGGAAACGTTTTAAAGGTAGAAAGAAGTAGTAGAATAGAGTGTTAAGACATGCATCATGGTGTAGAGTCAACTTTCCGGTAATCGGCTTAAAGCTCTTTCTTAAGATTACTTTGAAAAGACTTCAGGGACTTAGCAGATTTAACAGATTGGGGGAGGGACTGTCATATGTTGTAGCAATAATATTTCAGAAGCAATTTTCCATGTAGGGTCTAATGATGACTTAACCTTTATTTAATAAATTCCTGTTTCGAGTAGTGATGGAAAAATTGCAAGCATTAGACAGAACAGGGAGTTCTTTATAGCAATTTCCTGTTTACAATGCCATAAACTTTGGAAATTGCAGTGGGTATCTTACTATTATAATGATAGTACACAAAGCAAAACATGTAGTAAAATGCATGTCTTTTATCATAAGTAAACGTTTATTACTATAGAAGTCTTGTGCTGTCGTCAGCAGTATGGCGTAACAGATGTCACTGATCATGCGCAGTAGGTGTGTTACCAGCACGCATGCACGACAGGCTGGAAGGCAGAACAGAGAGAAGCGCAACGCAGCGACGTCAGTACATGGCCATACAAGAGGTCAGTAGGATAAAATCTAGGTTTCTTTGTAAGTACCGTAAATCTGTTTTACAAATAAGGGGTCGTAGATAAGATTAACTGTGTCGTAAGCTTCCATGGCACATCTTAGAAAGAATGAACAGAGGAATAATAGTTTGGATTTGCTATGTCTTCAGAGAAAGTAATTAAATTACAAAATACACCGATTTACTTAACAAGGCATTACGTAGAATTGATATGAGCTGCCAAAGAAAGCTTGTCATGAAGTATTAATCCTAGGTACTTCGTATATACAAGACGATTTGAATATTTTAAAACCACCAAAAATAAAATATTCATAACAAGAATAACTAATATCTCTGGCATGAAATATCATGTTGTTTGTTTTTCCTAGGAGTACAGAGTAAGGTCATTAGAATTCAAACCAATTCCTAAGTTCGTGAACACATTTCGCCGTTAACTTATTACAGCTATTATCAAACAAAAATGGGTGTCATCGGCAAAAAGGCGAATAGAAACGTTTGGAATTGCACTGTGAATGTCGGCATGAAAGAGGAACAGCAAGGGTCCACGGACGGGTACAAGGGTAGTTAACTGAAGCAGGAAGAACAAGTATTGTTAACATATTTACATTGTCTTCTGTTGTGTAAATAGCTTGCTGTGAGACCATACTTTTTCTTAAGTCCTCCCGACCCTCTGGCAAGGACCGTTCGGCGAAACCAAACATTAAATTACTTCCCGAAGAAGCCATTACGTCCACTGAAGGACAGTACAACATGATCTTAGCCAAACGGCCGAGAAGCGACCTTATCGTACGTATACTGAGCTGACCTAATGATGCGTTGCAACTACAGCAACACGAAGAGATCGAGCTTAGCTTTTAATATTGCAGGAGGCTTTTTTCGAGTACAATGAACAATGTTCTTACTTGAAATATACATCCTAAGGCCAGGTGTGATCTAAGGCTCTTCATAATTTTTTTTCCTTGACATTCCTACAAGTGGAAATGAATATTAAGTTGTGCATTAAGGTTCCTAAAGAAATATTTCATCAAAATCGTTGCAAATAGATGACATGTTCAAAGATTCTAGAGATGGAGGGGAAAATTTGAAACTAGATTGCCTTCGCTTTAAAATCTAATGAGTGATCTTTCTGATCTGATATATCTAAGGTCTTCATTCACACAAAAAGGCAGGGGAAATGGTCTCGGAGAATATATTGTTGTCACGTAGCTTAGTAGGCCAGTCTGGTAAATGATGTTATCAATGAAGGTTACACTTGAATGCTTATCTGTATAGTTGTTGACGTAATAGTGAAAATGAAGTTATAATTCACGGTAGCTTGCTTCGTATACTCGTCACAATGTGCACTGAAGGAGCAATCAGGGTTAGACAGCGATGGGGGATGCAGCCTTACCAACTTGAAGTGGTGTAGAAGACTGTCCTGTTTTATGATTGGCTGTTGAGCACGTGACAACACTTTTCTCCTCAAATGTGAAATTTTCTCGTGGTAGCTGCTTGGTTTACCTTGGATATGTAATTTCGAAGTCCTTAAATATTGCAAAAGATACCTTGAAGACAAATGAGAAGAACATTGTGAGATTTAGCTACTGCTTTTCAAATATTTTTTGGACGATTGCTTTTACCTGTTATCGGATTAAAGCAGAATTAAGAGCCCCATCTTCTCACCCAGACGGTCTCGGTTCTCCTCATTATAGGAGGAGAAAGATTTTTTTTATTGGACCTCCGATTTTGCGCAAAGAGCAAAACCCCATAGGCGTGGTGTCAAGGGGCCCGCTCAAAGGCCCCTGGTGGGGTCCATGGACAAAGCCACGGTAGGGGTCCAGGAGGCGAATGCCCCGGAAGCTTAGCGATTTAAGTGATTAGTAGTGATTTGAGAAGCTCCAAAATGGTCGAAAATCATATTCAAATTGAGAATTCTAAACTATGACTTTAATTCAGGAGTAGGGTGGGGTAAGGGACCTGAAAGGAATAGGGAAATACTATGGCATTTGATTAAGGAAAAACATACTTTACAGTAATGTAATTAAGCAGGCAAAGCCAAAATGTTGAAGCTACTCAAAATTGAACATGTGATTGATAATTTGAGACAGGGCATTTTAAGAGTTCCAAAGTGTTTGAGTGCATTTTATTAATAGAAAGTCAAAATAGGAAGTTCTATTTAAAATCCCAAGGCATTATTCCAGGGGGCAAGGTTCCCGCAACAGGGCCCGGAAGCTCTGACATTTTAGGCTTTTCAGGGGAATTAATGGAAGCAAAAAAGTACCTTTGCATAGGTATTGCTTATAATCATTATCAATGTGGCAAATGGGTGTCATTGAGGCCAATAAGGGTACTGGGACATGGCCCTCGCTCAGCATGGCTGTATTCGACTCTCTGTTCGGGAACTGAGAACAGTGTTCCTATACGAGTCGAACATGAAAGAACAAGTTCGCGAACATGTTCTTGCACCCAAATCTCACACCACCTCGCCGGTGGTGCAGCGAAAACGAACAGTAAACAAGATGGCGGAGACAACTTCCCATGGAAGGAATTTAAGAAATTATCAGCAGCACAATGATCTTGAGCATAACATGTATCCGAGAGGAATAAATCACTAGTCAAGTTCAAGTTCGACAACATTTATTTGAGTCATTCTCTGGATTAACATAAAATACAATTCGGAAAATAAAACAACGAAAAAAAAAACTAAAGGGAGACTCAGGAGGAAACTCAGAAAAGCTCCATAAAGCTTTTAAAAGAACCTTCCGTAAAAAGAAAAAAAAAAGCAATCAGTGTAACAGTCTTTAGAACTTATCATGAAAATTAAACGAAGTAAGTGGTGAAAGTAAGACACGGTACGGCGACACGTTAGGCCGACATGCTCAGGGTGGCGGTATACCCAACGTAACTATCCCTGAATGTGTTCGACACTGCAGTAGGGATTCCCGCATGTTCTCAGCATGTCCCGGACAGTGGTGTAGTCGAGACCGGCATATCCGAGACCAAGACCGAGTCCAGAGGGTGTCGAGACCGGCATATCCGATACCCTGAACAGGGGTAAAATTCGAGACCGAGACCGACAAGGTCCGGGACCGAGACCGAGGCCGAATGTACATGTTGCAAAGGAAAATATACTGTCCAAAATTTTGAAAGCATTTTACCTACTGTAACCTTAGTTACTTTATGCTCTTAAATGACATTTAGCACCCAAAAGTGCACCACCGTTGATTTTGTGCATATTTTATCATATGCATGACTGTAGGTGACGGGAGACCTTGGGCTGTGGCCCATAATTGGCCAAGACCTTGCTTGCTGAATCGGGCAGACTTCAGCGCCTCAGTGGGGCAGAAATTATGCCCTAGTTGGGGATCTACAAAAGTGCAAAGGGTCACCCCCCTTGAGAAAAAGATTCCCTTGCGGCAATGGTCATATGACAAAACAGGGAGCTTCCAGTTGCCTGACCAAACATAGAAGAAATATATGGAGCGTGTGGACTCATTACATAAATACTTTTTTCCTCAATGATTACGGTAGCCCATTTTTCAAAGTAATTGGCTTTTTTGAAAAGTAAACTCAGTCTATTATAAAGTATAGGTTGAAGGTATGGTTCAGTGAAGTAAGCAATTTTTCTGTGAAGGGGGCCATGGAGTATGTTGAGTGATTGACGGTAAGGGGAGGGGTCAAAGGGAGAGGGTTTCCCTTTCCCCTTTGAAAATTCATGGCCTTTTGAAGGAGCTTCAATGCAAAAATTTTTGGCCGGTCTCGAAGCCAGACTAGGACAATTTCCGAGACCGCAAGGGTCCGAGACCGAGACCACAGGGTGTCGAGACCGAGACCAGGAAAAACCGATCTCGAGACCGAGACCGGTCTCGAGCACTGCACCACTGGTCCTGGAACAGTCAAGAACTAGGTGTCGAATACAGCCTATGTTTAAAAGGCCCTGATTTGAGAAGAAGAAAGATAATTCGAAAAAGAAAGATAGCTTGCAAAGGGTTTTAGCTGTTTGAAGGGCAAAAATAAATTCTTCTACAGGATATCGTAAATGTGGGGGTAATCGGGGCGAAGTCCCCGGAAGCTTTGCAATTTTTGAAAAGAAAGTAATAATTTTTGAAAAGAAAGTAATAATTGAGCCAAAGAATAGCCGAAATGAAATAAAAGCAACTTAATTTTGTTTAATTACTTTTGAAAAATTTATTTCGCGATATTCAGTTATTGGGGGGTATGCCATCAAAATCTCATAAAAAATTATTGGGGGAAGTCCCCCGGCCCCCTATTCCGAAGCCTTTGGTAACCTACTTACTTAAACCCACCCACAACTGTATAGATTTCATCCTCATACAGATAGAATCTCAGTGTATTGCTTCAGAGTGAGTATCAGGGGTGGTGCCAGGGGGCCTTCCCCCGTCGGGGAAGGTCGGCGGTCCCGTCGGGTGAGCCTAAAAATAGAAAAAAAATAAAAAAAAATAATAAAAACATCTATAAGATCTAAAAAGAAGCCACTGGATGGGTGATCTTGAACATATTTTTTTCCCTTTTTCGCTATTTTAATACACATCGGAATTGAATTTCAATCATTTCTTCGTAGATCTGTTATATCTCATTGCATGTATCTTGTCCCATCTTCAAACCATGCTCTCAAGGTCACCCATAACCAAGACTTGTGTTGCAGACCCGGGAGATGGAAGTTTCATGTGCAGACGTAACCAAGTGTGGAACAAGTGGGGACCGGGGCCATGGGCCACGTCGGGGAAGGCTACCCTCCCCCGTCCTTGAGAAGATCCAATTTCGTCGGGAAGCTTTCATCTATAGGCCTACGATAAAAGATGCAAGCCCGATAAACTCCAGCAGCACCTCCCCCAGACGATCTTCTTGATCTTGCTAACTAGAAGACTATATTCTTCAAGTAAACTCTCGCAATTCCAATTTTTTTACAAAAAGTTTCTTGAGGTTGTTCAGGTGCATGCAGTGCCCAATGGTTTGAAATCTGTCCAGAACAGACAGCCGATTCGGCAACGGTAATAAAAATCGGCCCGGCCGTTTTCAGTTACATATAATGATAAAGAGTAGTGTGAGAATATATCTCCCCAAAAGTAGGATTGAAAATTCATTCAAAACCACCTTGTTACGTGACATATTTAAAAAGACGCTCGGTTGGAAGTAAAATCATTTATAGCCAGAGTTCGGACAATCACAGAAAATTTCATCAATTTAGTGAAGCTTTCAATTGAATGCAACGAAGAGTCTTATTAGGGTCAAAAACATTAGCATGTCTTCAATTCCGTTGAGTAGTTTTCCCCCCAAAGAGGCAAAACCATTCATCCAATGGTAGGTTAACCTTTACCTGGTAATTTACTGATCACTTAGCAAGTTAGTTTTTCTACTGAAGCGAGGTTTCTATTGAAAAGAAGGCTCAACATAACGCTTCATAATGCTTCATTTCAACGTACAAATCTGGAAAATGCCATTTCCTGCTGTCTGAGGGGTTCCATTTGTTAATAATTTCTGTACGCTCCTATATAACTAGTCTTTGAGGAGGATGATATTTTCAAACATAACATCTTCTGCCCACCCAAACTGAAACGCTCCTGTACGCTTATGTCAATTTATAAACTATAAAACTTCAAATATATGGGAAGCCAAAATTTTCCGCAGGGAAATTTCCAATTATGGTCCGAGGGCATGAGAATATTCAGTGACGCCAGCAAGTCTACAAATCGTCCCGTTACTTTATTTTTCTCATACAGTTAAGAAGGTCAGATTCTTCTATAAAAACCCCCAATCTATCGTAAGATTAAAATTTTTCTCCAATACAAGCTTCGGGTTTTCAAATATTTGTTAAAAATAGCAAAATTTCCCAATTTTAATGGATTCTCCTTCAAAAAAAAAAAACAAAAAACAAAAACAAAAAACAAAAAACAAAAACAGAACCACCTTCTGTCAACCGCCATACATTTCAAAAAAAAATTTCTTTCATCAAATTCCACATTTTTCTAGTTTAATAAGTTATTACTTTAAAAATCTTACATCAAATGAGGGAAAAGGTTTTCGGATAAATTTTCATTTTTGCCTGAGAGGCTAGTACGTAGGCCTAGTACGATGAAATACGGAACCCGTAAAAGAATTTTAGCTGTCGCCCATCGGCCTCTAATTTTTTTGATTTTGCTCATAAGAAGGAAAGATTCTTCAACAAACACTCCAACTTTTTAATGGTCCTTACAAAAAGCCACATTTGGTTTAAAAATTTCTTCAAAAAATAAAACAGTTTTATTTTTGTTAAAAATAAAGCAAAAAATTTCGGCGCGCTCCTCTCGCCTCATACGCTGCCAAGTCACCTCCTACAGGAACAAACTCATCGCCTTTGTAGGGGTCTCGAAATGCTGCCCCCCTGTGGGGCAAATCATGGCGCCACCCCCTGGTGAGTAAACAAGACTTCAGTTTGTAATCAAAACACACTCAGCATGGTGTGTAACATGAATTACAGTATTCTACATTTGTTTTAACTTTCTGTCAGTCAAGGGCTGTGTCAATTGAATATTTCTGTCGAACACTACAAAAATTGTAGTTCAGGTGAGATTTGACTGCCTTTAAACTTGATGGACAAAACATTCGCTCAAGACTTGTTGTGAAACAACAATCGAATCCCACATGTTTTTCTTATTTCACTTCGAAGCATCTTTTATTATATTTTACGACCTAATCATCGCATATTCAAAGATAAACCAATGAGTCTAGTAAAGCCCACAACTAAATAGGACAAATATTGTCCCAAGACGGGGAGATGCGCTCTGTTTAACAAGAAATTTCCTTACTGGCCCACGATAGCCTAATCTCTAACCTAATCCCTAACCCTAACAAAGAATACAACCAATACAATAGAATGGCAATAACCAATCAACAAACACCTTGTTAAACAGTACGCATCTACCCCCAAGACAGTCAAGAGCCAATCATGAAACACAAGAGGCACTGATCCAAATTGGTGTGACTGCATTCCCCCTTTCATAAAATTTTCACTCACGGTTGGAACTTCTGCCAAAGCAACATCACCATTTGTCACTCTTTCTCATTGATGCGGGCACATAACCGTACTGGCTGGTAGCCTGCGTAGCGCGTCTGTGGCTGCAGCCCCCTTTACGCTGCAGCGTAGCGATGATGAGCTGAACGAAAAGACTTCGTCCGCTCCGCGGGCTCACTGGCTGAGGTCTTTATGCTTACACCAGACTGCCAGACAGATTGAGATGGTCTGATTTTAGTCGTCCATTACTGGGGTTCATCACCTTTAATCTTTAAATTTCCTTCCTTAACTGTTCGATGGATGGTTGTACACTGAAGTGTATCGTGATTTTCTCCACTTTACTGAAAAGGAGGATTTGAAATTCACGTAGACAATAAATGAAGACGATTAAAGGCTGATGAATCCCACTAATGACTGCCTACGGTCAATAAAAACAAGTGCTAATCGGATTCGTCTATAGATAGTTAGACAGAGTTTAACGACCCAGTTTCCAACCTGTTGGTTCAAGACGAGCGGGTCAGTAGCCTGCGTAGCGCATCTGTGGCTGCAGTCCCCTTTAGGCTGCCGCCCCTCAGAGCCTGCCGGCGATGGTCAGAAATTCCGTTCAATGAGCCCAAAAGTTGATCGTCTTAATATTCATGAGCACTCACCACAAGACTTTTAAAATGAAACCCAACTAATAAATTGTGCATGAAGCTCCGCATACACAATGGAGATTAAGAACAATTTATTGTCCCACATTGGAAATGGTGCCGTTGATGCCCCTTGATGAAAACAGGCGCCAGTAGGTTGAGACGTACAACCTTTCCTTACCACCCTATCTTATAACTGCCATTGTGCCTCAGATGGTGCTCAGCGTAAGCAATGGAGTAAGGAAAACAAGCCAGTGAGCCACAACTGGTCAAAAAGGCCGTGACTGGTTGGACTTAAAACAATTGGTTAGACACTGAACCATAAAATTCCATCTAATCTAACTTAACCTAACCTATCTTATTGAACCTATAGCCCAGCACCACAACAACCCCCCTAAAAGTTTTCGTATAAATTATTGTTGTCGCAAAGTTCTAATGTTCTCACGTTAAGTTTATGAGAAAATACTAAAGGCACGTTAAACAGAATAAGGCCATTCAGTGTAATTTTTAACTTCAGAAGTTCAGAGGGAAGGGAAGGGAAGATATTTTTTGCATAAGTGATGTATAATAATTCAAAATTAAGACTGAAAGTCAAAAATATGTCGTTTATAGACGTACGGTTGATCAGAGATTCACAGAAATTCCTGTGTTATTCACTCCTTTACACGCAATTTTCATCTTGAAAAAGGCTAAGTCAAAATCCATGAACGGTAATAAGTATCCATAGTAGTGACGTTAGCGTGCCATTTTCTTTTTATAATTTCCAAACAGTCCTATTACTTCAAATGGCTCAAGTGTTTGAAGCAAGTTATGTGTAATGGTGAAAGGTGATACAGAACCTACATAACAGTAAGGTGCTACAAAAAATATTCCATATCGTGATCGCAAGATATACTGGTACACTTCAGTGCGTATTGAGAAAAGGTCAGATGTTAACACATATCTAGGAAGAGACATCTTTATCTACATTACAATGTCTTTACTTCTGTAGTACCTTGAGTACGCTATCAAGCACGCCTTACTTGGCTATCAGACGACAATGATGGAGATACTTCCATTAGTGCCTGACCCTGTAAAACATTTTAAGCTACCGATAAATCCAGGTGATGTTTTGTCACAGGTAAACTGGAAAAAATGCGTGGGATAACAATCATGTATACTCTATAAAAGAATTTGGAAGTATCGTAATTTAGATTATGGTATCTTTGGTCGAGAAAATCGCTTCTCTTTTCTTTTATTTGAAAACGATTCATAACATATTTTGTGTTTATATTATATATTTGTAAGCAGATGACGTGTAAAGGAAAAGGTAGGGTTGCAGGCAAAGAATATTTTTCTAGAAGAGTTCTCAAATGTTTTCCTTTCCACTAAGTGCATGTTTTAAGGACAATCAGTTCTCACCTCAAATTACAATTTTACAGGAAGTGTACAGCAATTCCAAGTTAGCACAGCTTTTTGATTGACAGTAAGTGCAAAAATACAGTGTACTGTAGCTCATATTACACAGCATGTCCTGAGAGTGTTTTGAACACATTGCGGTCTTGTTTACTCACCCTGACACAATATCACAAGTGAGATTGTGTCTAAGGGAGGATTAGTTGGTCTTTTAATTTATGGATAGCGTTATGAGAATTGAAGCTGATTGGGTGAGAGGATTAGGGCATGGGCGTCCGCAGAAAAAAAGTCAGGGGGGAATTTCTAGGGGGGCAAAACCTCCGAGTCACCATGAATTGACATGAAACGTGCGAAAATTTCAGCCCAAAATGCCTCCCAGATCGCCGGAAATGGCATTTCTAAAGCCTTTTTTGGGGCAAAGAAACGTGGAAAACACGTTTTGTTCGGGTTTTTGCTTTGATTTTTATACGTTTTTTCAAATTTTTTATTTTCGGGGGGGGGGGGGGGGCTTGCACTTACCTGCGGATGCCCATGGATTAAGGCTTTAAGTAAAATAAGAACTTCAAAACATTTGAATAAAAACTTTCAAAAAATTAATGTCAAATTTGCATTAACTTAGAGCAGTTACTGAAGGAAAGGATCCAGTTTAAATTATTTATGTACACAAGATGTGAGCACTTTTTACAGTTAGACTGTGCCAATTTAACTCATAACTTTTCAAGTTCCCACCCTACCTGCAATTTATTTCTGTGACCTTAGAGGCAGTCTGGCCAGAATCATGAATGATACAGTACAGGGTGAAGCAAAATACAACTAGTTCACAGTGAAATTAGTTCAAGATGGTGGGGTGATTAGGAAACCACTAATTTTTTTTTTATTATATTCCATGCACAATAGACTACTCTTGCCATTTTTTCTCCTCTGAGTCCTTATGTAGCCTGCGTAGCGCCTCTGTGTCGGCCGCCCCCTTAGGCTGCCTCCCCTAAGAGTCTGCCGGCGATAGTAAAAAAATCCGTTCAGACAAAAAATCAAGAATTCATTCATATTAATTAGCCTCATACTGGACAACGGCAATTGGCCTAAATCTTAACATGGATGTGGTTATTACGATTCTAAAAAGGAAATCATATTGAATATTCATAAGCCTATATAAAGCTACGAATTAGATACCGTATTGTAACCTGTGTATATTTAGACCGGGAACTAAATTCTGTAGGGGCTCTAAAAATGGAGTTGGTTCAACCGGCACTTCATCCAAGGTTTGACACCACAGCAAGTTAGTATGGACCCCCACAACATCGCCAGGTAGGTAGTACAATTAAATTGTGGTATCACTTTTTTGCTACACCATGTTATATACATGCACTACATGACTCATAAAATACGCAAAATTAAGGGATAAGGGTAGCTTACTACGCAATTTCTCCACTGTTTCTTTATTACTGAACAATATTGTGGGAACAGCAGCTGGTGAATATTTATGATATATTTTGCATATCCTTTATTTCTTATAGTAACACTGAGGTGATATTTGGTCAAAAGGCCATGACGTTATAACTAATTGTCATTAAACTTTGACATTCGTTTTTCAATGGATTTTAGCTGAAAGATTTGTTTACAAAAGCGTTGCTTTGTGTGTTCAATATTACACAAAGGTTTTGTTCTGAATGTTAACTAAAATTACCAATTCTTTCGTCACTGAATTGACTAATTAGTTACTTCTAAACTACAAGAGAAATACTCATAGATTCTATTTCAAAAGTATCAGAAACTGAAATAGCGTCATCCGCTCATTACGGGTAGCTTTTTCTAAAGTCCTCTTAACACTCTGGCAAAGAGCCGTTCGGCAAAACCAAACTCTTCACTTCTTCCCGAAGAAGCTATAACGTCCTCTGAAGGACGACACGTGACCAACCTCACGACCCTCAGACCATTTACACCATTGGTCCGTCATGTATGACTCTATTCGACTCATTTACTAGTAGCTTTTTCAGCAGTAGATGAGTTTTGCGAAATAACGCACACTTCGTCAAGGGAAGGAAAAAAAGTGCCAAGGTAAAAGAATTAGTTAGATGGAGTTTCACGGCCCAGATTCGAACCAATTGGTATAAGTCGAGCCGAACACACCTTTTTTCAGTTGTGGCTCACTGGCTTGTTTTCCAAACTCCTATCGCTTATGCTAAGCACCAAAAACAATGGCAGTAGGTTCCGATTTTAAAGTATTCGGTATGATCCGGCCAGGACTTGAACTCCTGACCTCCCGGCTGCAAGTCTGATGCTCTAACCACTTGACCATGCAGTCGGCCAAGGTGAAGAGATTCACACTCTAAAACGGTTGCGGCAACCTTGCTGGAGAATAAGTATGGGCGGCCAAAAGGGCAAAAAAGACAAAATTAAAAAAGTAACTAAAATTCAGATATAATAAATAAATTCCCAAAAATGAAGAAAATGAAATAAAAAAACACTAAAAAATCAGATATAATAAATAAATTTCAAAAACAAAAAAATAAAACAGACGTATTGGTCGGAAGTCGGATAAAATTAAAAGAAAAGGTCCAAAAATGAATGAAATAAAAAAAAAGAGAAGAAAAAAACAAAAACAAAAACAAGAAAAACAACAAACGCAAAATCCCGATTTATCATGAGTTAAGACTCAAACAACAACGGAATTACAAAACTTACAAAATCTGGGATATATTCCGAAAGATGTTATCAACTATGAAAAATATGTTTACAAGTAAAGAAAAAAACTAACAAAAACATAGAAAACTCCAAAATAACAAGTAAATAAAAATGAAAAAGATGAAGTTCATCACATGAAAGACTAACAGTAGTTCCATCCAACACGAAGAAATTGAAGAGTTTTGCAAATGGCAATTCGCGAAAAAGAGAGTTCGAAAAAAGGACCAGTCGCGAAAAAGACAATTTCAGAAAAAGACAATTTCTAACAATTACTGAGGGCGTCCTGACGAAGAACCGCCAGTGAACCGGCCGTAATGCGCGTACGTATTATCGCAAGTTTAGTCTTACCGTACGATCCTAACTAATAGTTACATAGTACAGTACCAGTAATACGGTTTACGCGGGAAACTGAAAACTATAGAAGTCAAGTACTGCGACGAACTGTGTGTCTAGCTCCTCGATCCTTCATTGAAATCAGCTATCAGAAATTCACAAATTGACCCTGATTTTGTGGCTGGCCGAGAAAGAATTTCAAAATCAGTGGATGATTACGCAACGTTAGTATTTCTCCAGATCCACAGGACTGTCAGGAGGAGATTAACCAAACTAGGCTACCTAGGGCATTTTTTTTGTTAAGTCTTAGGCTAAGATTAAGAGGTTACAGTTAGTTTCCGCCCTCGCTACTTTCCGCCCATCAAAAACGGTGTTTTCCGCCCCTTTAATTTCTAGTAGAAAACATCTTTTTGGGAGGCAAAAAGCAATGGTATGGAATATGTTTTCAGTGGTACTTTCGTCAAATGAGGATTCCATCAACTTTTTCTTAAAACTTCAAACTTCATCGATGTCTTTTACTATTCAGTGCGACGCCCGTTACTGCCATGTTGACGTCTCTCCAAGGAACGTTCTCACTGTAGACTTCAGTATACTATTACGTACTTACGTACAGGTATACGGTATTCCGTGCTGGGAACAATTGTTCACACAATCAACATAAGCCTACCTATAGACAAGCGGACTACCTATACGTAAAAAAATACGAGTCTGTGACTAGACTTGCCGTTTAGAAAAAAAGGTCATACAACTCATTCTTTTCGATGAAGATGCTGAAAAATTTTTAGGCCTATCCACAAATTTCATTGTTTTCTTGTACTTGGATTTGAAATTTGAAGTTAACAGTTATTTTTAACACATGTAAGTTCAAACGGTGCTTTCCGCCCTAAGATTTTTAGGGTCGGAAAGTAACGGGCGGAAAATAGCGAGGGCGGAAACTAACGGACCCCGTTGAAACTCGAGGGCATCCTTACACATGTTATACATGCGAAGCTCGTCCAAATCAGTAGGGTTTATCTGTTCTTCGTTGGTCAATGCTCGATTCGTATTTGCTCGGTAACGTTGGAGAGCTGTCATGGTTTCATTTATCCTGCGAATAAAATTGGATATTACTGACTGTTCAACATCTTCACCTCTTCCAAGTTGGGCCTCCATTTTCCGCTCGTGCGAAGACGTCAACGGTCTAGCCTACCTGTACTGTTTGTGCATAGGCTAAATCGAGCCTAACGTTTGGCTACACGAATCCGGACAGTCAAGTGATGGGCTGATTTTAGGCTACCTTTAACGCTAGTCTTTCAATCCCCTTTTCCACCTGTATCATGATTCCCTCAATTTCATTGAATATGACAGTTTGACATTCATACAAACAGTATGAATACGATTTAATATTGATGAAACTCACAAAGTAATGGCCACTACACAAACAAGAGCGCGCTGATAGCGTTCGCCTGTATCATAACATGTCATATTCATAATACGTACATGCAGTGCCTTTTAATTCTCGCGCGCTGGAACGTTTTTGTGCCGGTTCGAAAGGCGCCCTCTATAATTTTGGGAAATTGTCTTTTGGGGAAACTGTCTTTTTGTGAAAGTTTGTATTTTGCTCGAGTGATGTATTTTTCACAAATGTTATTAGTTTCTCGCATAGTCTTGTGACGTATAACTAAATTTCTGTGGAAGTTAATTTCAATCTTATTGCAAATCGCTGAATTTGAATCTTCTTTTTGTAACAGTTTTAATTTTTTCTCCCTTTTTCAATTTTTAAAACCTGTGTTCTTTTTTTGGAATGGTCTATTATTTTGGATAATTTTTTTTGGTTTTTTTGGTTTTTCATGATTCATCCGAATGTTTGACCATTTTCAAATTGCTCTCTTATTTTTAATTTGTATCAATTGGGATTCACTTCAGCCATATTATTGTTGTTTTGGTGTTTTTAACTGCTTGATTTGGGATCCATTTCACCTTTTTAACATTTTTTCTGTAATGTCTTTCTTATTTATTAATATGGATTGTTTTTTGTGTGATTTATTGTAATTTATTTCATTTTTTGATATTTTCTACTTGTTGTCTTTTTTGCCCTTTTGGCCGCCCATAAATAAGAGCATTGTAGATTTGAGTTACAATACACAAAAGACTCAAACATGAGGAGGCACTTAGGTGATGAGATTGTGTTTCATACATCATATGATCGTAGCATGGATGGGTTGGTGTATTCAACTTTTCCCTTTAAGATGTTTTCAGAGCAGCGTATCAGCAACGACATGTATCCGCTGGCCCACCAGGGCAAGAAATTATAGAACCACAAGTCCATCCCGGGAACAAACGCACCAGACTACTGCACGAACAGCAAACTTGAACAAGTAAGAGATCAGTACTTAACCAGGAATTCCTATTAGACCTACCAGCGTATGCTGCTGTTCCAGAGACACTATACTGGATATAGTGACTGGAAATTCATGATCGAATGTGTTTTCCTTTTTTTTGATATCACCTGTCTTCATGTTATTTCTCAGTTTGTTCTATCTTAGTTCTTTTTCCTTTTCTTTGCCTTGGGAACACCTATACAAGAAAAACCCTTTGGCATGGGCGTAGGCTGGGGGTGCGGGGTGCGGACGCACCTCCCCGCACCAGGTGGTGTTCCGCTTGAAATGAGAAAAAAAAAATATTATAGGGATGTTAGAACCCATATTAAAGATTTTATACATCAGTCGGATGAAGATGATTAGAATGGTCCACTGCTGGACATGATTACGGCTGGGCTTCAAAAAGGAACGGTATTGATGAACACGACATTATGTCTAGCTCAGTTAAACAGCGTGCTCTCCCATGATATACAGTAGGAAAGCACCATGATGCAACCATTAATGGCCCTTTCTGTTATTTTCTTCTGGCTATGATGGTCCGCAATATGTAATATGCATCTGAAGTGCTGAAATATGAGAGTTAACATGTTGACTGACACTTGTGACACATCCATTTCAAAAGCATATAAATATTGATATAATTCATAGCTTACGAGGCGGTGGTGCAAGGGGCACTCGCCCTCTCAATTTGGGCAAAAGCAGTTGGTCTATTCGGGCAAAAATATTGGCAAAACATGATAAACGGTGACATTATTCGGGCCAAAAAAATGCTCTTGCCCCCTCATAGGAAATTACCCTCGTACGCCTATGTTTGTATTCATGTGAACTAGTGTTGTGCCTACGTACAAGGACGATGTCAGGGGAAGGGGCGATTGCAAGAAAATGTACGTGAAAGAGAAGAAAAAGAAGGGGAAAATTAGAAAAGGAATACTTAACTCATCCTCTGACCCCTATCAAAATACCCTGGCGCCACCTCTGCCTAAATAATACCTTTCAGATGAATGAGTTATTATACCGCTACCAGGGTTACGACTAGTTATGAATAGTCACCAATTATCAAAAGGGAAATGACTCGATAAATTCATGACGCTATGTGGGCTTCCTAAAACTTTTTACGACCATAGTTACTGATAAATATTGTATAATACACTCGTCCGATGAACCGTTACACTCGTTTGTTAAAATGGTTTAACCCAACTAGTCTAACGTTATACAGTGCGAATGCCTGCTACTATGCTTCGCAATTTCGCGGAATCGTTGAGTGTGCTTAACATGTTACTGTTGCTAGCAGAGCCTTCGATTGTCCCGCATTTTAGTTTGGGTACAGTTATTCTCGCTTTACGGTCGTTCTCATTTTAGACAGCAATCTGAATCAAATCATTCGCAATAATATACGCCCAAATTGAAATCATTACAGTTTGATGATTTTTCACAAGAGACTCTCGAAGAAATCAGTTTACCTTGTCTGCATATATACTGTACGTATGGAGAGTCCAACAACAAAACTCTCGTGTTATATCAACGTCACGTGATTGACGAAAGCCGGAATCTCAACATAAGCAGTCGGCGAAGTTTGCCAACCAGGGAAAGGTATAATAACTATGGTTACACCTCCTAAGGTAGATTCATTGTAACAACCTTGGAATTTGGGGATGAGAATTAAGTTTGCTCACGATAATTGGTAATGACAGCTTTGCAGGCATGTCAATAACAGAACTGGTGAAAATTTCGTCATTGCGTCTAAAGAAGAGCGCCCCTCAAATCTTGGTCGTTTCTTGTATGGAATATTCTCTCATACTGACATTCAAGTATCAAAAAAAAAAAAAAAAGAAAGAAATCTCAATTCATGAGTCCTAACTTTTTAAGGTCTTTATAACTTACATTGGAAGATCTTTTTAGGAATGTCTCATGAACCCCGCCAGTGGCCTTATCACAGACCCACGGACCTTTTGCATAAAAACTCGGGTTTTTCCCCCATGATACGCCTTTGGTGGGTTTGTGCTACCAACCATTATACCGTTACCCTTCCTAAACTAGGGCCCGGGAGGATCGAGAAAAAATTAAAAGAGGGGGCCCAATGCTTTATTGCATGATTGATTTTCTGGGGGTCTAAAGGGAGAGGTGGGAATTTTTCGGAAAAGGTCTAAGATGCAAAATGGTGTTTAAATTTTAAACGGTGTTGCCTCAATTTTTTTCACCCATCATGACCATTAGGATATGGGAGCTAGTCGCAACCAGGCGGAATCTTCCACTGAAAACAGCATAAGGAAAATTATTTCCCCACATTCGAACTTGAAATCTAAGAAGTCGTTGTTACAACTGCAAACTTAATTGTTTGACCCACTTGGTTTATTAATATCCAAACATCGAGTAAAACCGTCTTTGTCCAGCAATCCAAGTCGTTTTATCGAAAATACTTTTGCGACTGAAAGTAAGCCTAGTATGGCTGGTTTTTCTAACGATATGCCATAACTGCGTACAAGGTCTTAGGAGGTCAGGGTTGAGACTTAAGTCTCCAGTCAAACAATCAAAACTAGTGGTCTAGCGGAAGCATAATCCCAAACCTGGATTTAAGAACGAAGACTTTGCTTTTTGGTAAGAATTAAAAAAAAAAGTCATGCTTCTTCAAACGTTCAGTTCATTTCCTCATATTGACACACACACACACACACACATGTTGTTTTTACACACAACCTGAGAACCTCATTGTGTTTTCATTTGTTCCTGTTTCCTTAACCCTAACCTTACCAATAGACTGTCTATTGTTGGACAAGAGAGGACTCCAAAAATCTATTGAATTACCACCATAGGACCTAAAATAATCCATTGTTCGGGTCCTCTGTTTGTACTACAATAAAAGTACACACACTTACAAACATGTCGTCATCATCATCACTACCCCAGGTTTCGGGAGGGATCACTACTCTCATTTCCTCAGGTGTGACGTATACCGTAGCTTTACTTCTTCTAGGTGTTATATGTGCCCATGTACTTTGTTTTATACCGCCACCCTTTTTTTCTCTTTCCAAGTATTTTACTAACTACAGTACGTATCTTTTCAACAATTCAATCTTTTGCAACAATTAACGACCTAGCTCTGAAAAGACACAAAGCAAGTCGTCCACACAATCTCAGGGGGGATCATTACATTCGTATAGACTATTTATACCGAGCTACTTTTCGGCTACCGCTCACTTCTTCATCACAAATTGTCTAGAAGACATTTGAACAAACAAAAAGCTGCATCTGTGTGTGTATTGAATATATTGTCGAGACGTCAAAGGATCATTTGGTTGTTTCAAAAGTAGATGCTAAAATTTGGAAAAACCCTACAGAAACAAGAAACTTCAACTGTTTGGGATGTTTGTTTAGTTTCTTAGGATCTACATCAGACTCATTTCAGTTTTTGTAAATTTTACATTTGTCGGTGAAATATGAAAATCAAACAAATACCATGCATGTTAAAATGACGTTTTCCGTTTTTGAATGCAACAAACCGATAGCGTTTTTGTATTTAGTGCTACTTTGCCAGGTTTTAATTCCAAGATATTCAAATGGAAACTCGTGTGAGGAATATCTGAGCTCAGGTACAGCAAAACCATCTACGATCGAGGATGGCTTAGATTTTAATTCTGCTGCGATCATTTTATTTTTCTTCGGATGTTTTGCACTTCTACTGGCTTGGTTATTCAATCTCATAAGATCGTTTGTGTACAAAGACAGGGTGAGTCATTTTTCACTTTTTGTTTTTTTTTTGTCTTTCAGATACTTCGTTTTTCCCACGAAAAACGAAAACCTATCAAAGGACTAATTCATTTTAAATTTTAGTTTCCTCTTTGAAGTGATGAAGTCGAGTCTGGAGACTTCGAGGCACGAGTCCGGAAATTTTCAAGCAAAATTTCAGGGATTCGAGTCCAGTTCGACGTCGAGTTCGACGTGCCGAGCCTGTAAATTCTGAAATCATGACCCCCGCATCTTTGCATAAATCGGCAAAATAATTGATTATGGAGTATTCAATAGAAGTCAAGCGTTAAGCAAATAGAATTCAAAATGAGCCTCTGACTTTGGTCCTTAGCCAAAGTAGTCTTGAAAAGATGCGTTTACATCAAATTCGGGAAGCAAACTTTTCCATCTTAGCAACAATAGGGACATTTCTTACCAGAAAATTGTCAAAAAACTCCCCTCAGCATTTTTTTGTTGAAGTAGAAAATTCTGCGTCCGGGCAGGAAATACGAAGCAGATCTCTGTTTGTGTTGGAACGCACCTTAACTGACGATCAACTTAAAGGAAGAGAGAAGAAAAGAGAAAATACAATATAAAAAAAAGAAAATAAGGAGAATTTAGAGAGAAACACAAACAATTGGTACGTCATAAGAAACAATGTTGAATACAGTAGTGGTCAAGCTCTGTATTCGTTCGCCATCTTTAATACAAATCTATCCCCTTAGTTACCAAACAGTGATTTACGTCCAATTACAGCTTTATTTCCTATTAACCCGATTTCAATGAATTTACGATTTAAATGCAGGGAATTATCATAGAAATAAGTGTCAGTCATGCATTTCACTATTTCGCAGTTTCTCGTGAGTTGATTCTCTTTGGGTCTTTCAGTAAGTCGGATTTAACGACACCCACCAATACTAATGTGTTATATAGTGTCAACTGTAATCTTGGACCAAATTTGTGGGGACACTCCACCTCCCCTTCCAATGATGACCACTGTTATGCTGTTCACGCCACAAAGCCACTCTTTTCGATGCAACATTGGAAGTTGGGAAAGTTGACGAAATAATACTTCCTTTTCCTTTTTATTTAAATTTTTTTCAGTATAAGTAATCGTGAAACAATACTCATGCATAACTCGTATTTCCATGCAACGTATTTCCCAGATCTCATCTGTGTCACTGCAGGGAGTTGCAACTCCCTGGTCACTGCAGCATGAAGCGCGCTCCGCAGAAATACCCTCTCTGCAGCAGCGTGATGTTCTCTATGTGGTACACGTGCAGGTTATTTTGATCAGTTCAACGTAAACTGCGCAACACTGATAGGCTATAGGACCAGAGTATAGGATACAATCATCGAGATAGTTCCCTACGTATGTTAATGTTATGTTCATCAACTTGATGCACTATTGGATAATACGTTGCTAATGAATAGTAACGTAATCATAGCCTCGTGAACGAAATATTCCCTCATTTAATTATCACAATTTCCGTTTGGTTTCGTTCCACAACCAATATATATTTATATTCGATTTAAGACTGTCAGCAATACATACCGGTAGGCCTCAGAGTTTCCAGTTTTTCTTTTTTATATATATTGTGAACAAATTGTTTCCTTAAAAGTGTTCAGGATAAGAAAAATATGACACTCTTAAGTATGCAGGACTGAGGTACAGGGAGTGTCATTTCCTGCAATCTTAGGGGTGTTTTAGCGAAATTTCCCCTGGCGGGACGCTCCGCGCGAACCGATGGTCGCGCTCCGCGTATCACTCTCACCCGTCACTAAAGTTGACAACGCCCTGGGTAAGGTAAGGTTAGACCAGGTTTAACAGCCCAGTTTCGAACCTATTGGTTGACAGCGCCCTAGGTTAAGTTAAAGCATATAATGGACTCTCATCTTACAAGCTACCAGGCAGGTTATAGACTGATCTTACTCTGTGTTTAACCATAGACCTATTTCAAAATTGCAATTACAATGAATTGTGGGATAGAGTTTTGGGTGTACGTCAATTTTCACCACAGTAAAATGCCATTGACAAAAATGACAAACACCAAAACTCTATCCCACAATCCTTTGTAATTGCTATTTGGAAATAGGTCTGTGGATGAAGCTAAAAACAATAGCTTACCGTTGTTTACATAGGCTGGATTACGGGGAGCTCGGGGAGGACTAGCCCCTCCCCCACTTTTTTTCCAGAACTTATTTTTTTTACGTCTTAGTCTGGTTGCTTTTGCTACAAAAATACAAACTGGAACTGACAGAGCTTCGCGAGGAATACCTAATTAAGTTGTACAATGTTTGAACAGATCATATACTGCATTGAAAACTAAATAAAAACAATATTCTTCCAATTAATGTCTCAACGCTATTTTTTTTCGACACGCTTTGCGAGCACCCGTTTTAAATATTTCAGGATTCAGGGTTACTTCTTGAAGAACACCTCTTGCATTGTCAGTGAAACTTGTCACCAGTGCCAGGGCCGCACAGAGCTGAAGCTCTAGCGTAACTAGTGAAAGGGGAGGCAGGGAGGCGGTCGTCTTCTGGTCCCCTTCTCTGACCAAGTGCCTCCAAGCTTTCTGAAAGGACGATGATCTTATTTGACCCTAATCTGGGGCTCAACTCTTTTCCAGCTGAGGTGAAAAGGGGCCCACGCTTTTCACGATTTCCATTAATTTCTTTATGAGATGTCTCAAAAGTCTATTTTCGGCGTGTTCTACACGTCCCATCACAGATGAGGACTCTATATAAATCTCATGAAAAGGACTCTATAGGAAACCAACGGTACGTTTTTGCTTAGTACAAATATCCTCAGGGGTCACCCTTATTCAGTTGAAGTGAAAAGGGACCACTCTTTGTCTAATTTTATTTCAATTTCACTACAGGGATGAAGTAAAAATTCATTTTTTCGGCGCCTTTGCCCCTTTACAGGTAACGGCTCTGTGAAAGTCACCTGAAAAAAGGCTATATAGGAAACCAGAGTATGTTTGTGCTTCAGTAAGAATGTCTTGAGGGGGCAACCGTTATTCAGCTAAAGTTAAAACTGACCTATCCTTCAACTAATCTTCATTCAGTTTCATTACTGAGATGTCTCAAACGTTAAATTTTTTCGGCGCGCTTGGCGCGCCCCATCATAGACAAGGGCTGAAATCACATCACAAGAAAAGCCCCCTGGCTTTAGTTCTGAAAAGATCATCTGGGGCACCAAGGAGGGAGCCCCCCCAAAAACCTCAATTTTAAGTAATCCATTTTCCCTCCCCGTACTCTCTGCATTATCGCTTCCGGCCGACTTTAATCATGCGGAGTAAGGATGTAATTGAAAAAGAGTCAAATTGTGATATTTGTGGTCTGTTAAGTGCCCATCTTATGTAATTTAAAGTTGAAGATAAAATGCATCATTTTAATGCAATTAATACAATTTTGTAAATACCCTGGACCAACGTATGATGTTTACCTTATTTTTAAAGGCCTGGTTCGGAAAATTTATCTATATAATCTGTTCGGAAAATTAATCTAATTAATCACTTGGGATGGGGGTGACAACGGGCCCTTGATGACATTGTCTTAATCCTGTATATATAGTAGTCATGTTCAGGAGACCATGTATTAACTTAGGTAACATTACATGCCGTCATGATAATCTTGTTGTTATCATAAATTTACGTATTTTGTACGCACCTTGACCTTAAAAATATACTGAAACTGAAACTGAAAAATTTTGGGGAAATTTTCGAGCTTTGCCCCCCCCCCCGGAAAATAGGAAAATATCCTAGCTACGCCACTGGTAGATAAAAGTTTTAAGTTTAAATACGGTTTTCAAATACGGTTCAAGTACAGTTTAGATATGGTGGAGGTCCTTTCCTTTAGTCACCTGTAACGACTAGATGGAAATACCATGGGCATATTTTACAATCGTCAGTCAACAAGGGCTTTGATCTTCCAGTTGAAATAACATAACCATGCCATTACGTTTGTTCATAACTGCTGCAGTACTTTTTAGCCGCAAAATTCGTCTTTTTATTCCCGGGTTGGTAAATTCTTCACGTTATAGTCTACAGTATCACTTCTTGCATTCATTTGAGTAAAATTGCTGAACATTGGAAATAATGGAAAAACTGTATTTGTACGTACTTTTCACTCTGTAAGACAAGTTTATTTGTAAACAATAATATGTCATTTATATAGATATAAATGAAAACAGCACCTGTAAGATGGGGGTGGGTGAGGTTTGGTGGGGTATATCATTTCATTGACATGTATCTCGCATGGGGAAGGATCTCATGGTAAGCAAGATGGGGCCTCCAGCAGTGGCGGAGCTGCCATATGGTCGGGGGGGGGGGACGTCGCCCCCCCCAGGACCAAAATCGTCTGTCGGCGTCCTTTTTAGGTTTCTAACATACTTTACTCTTGCACCACTTTTGGCTAAAGATATAATTTAATAGCGTTGTTTTAAGCCCCAGATAACGAAATGCTCAAACAGCCACCAGTAACTGTACTATCTGCACTTTATTCTGATGAAAAGCGCCATCTTCTGTAATATAGGGATAGGTTTTGCCGAAACGTATCTTAATGCTTCAAACACACTAATGAATGTTGTCGCTGTGCTAAGTCCATTGCTTCCACACCAAGCGTGATTATAAGCTTACAAAATACACAGACTGACTTAAAATTAACCCTCCCGGCCAATAAAAGATGTTGCAAAGGGCGCAACAATAATTGTAGTGCAAATAACCCTCTTGTTGTCGGGGATAATTGTCAACATAGACAATAAAAAGAGCTTATGAAGATACCAAAAAAGCTTCCTCAACATTTTTTCAAAATCATTTGGAGAGAACATTCAGGTTAAAATAAAATAAAACTGTCATCATAGTGGTTATGATTTAAGAGTTGTAATTAGTAGTTTCCATTTTGCTTTTCTTCAAGTGAACATTCTCATTATAAATGGCTATTTCTTACACTGCACGATAATCCCATGAAAATGCGTATTTCTGTACTTCCGTGGTCTCAAAAGCCAGACAATTGCATCAAAAAAGCTTAAGTTTAGGCTACTTTTATTTATTACGAATTCGGTATCTAGAGAGCCAAGCAGACCTTTGTCTTGGCTATTTCTTTAAATGTACCCAATTAATGGCTATTTCAGAGTGATCACATGATGTAAATTACGTCAGTTGATGTTTCTTCGTGTACTTATCTTGATTCCCAGGTGCCAAAAGTGTACACCTAACGGTGATTAATTTCCATAACTTTTTCCCTCTGTAAGATTGCTTGCTATTTAGCTCTAACAGGGTTAATCTTTATCTTCACAAAGGAGCCCATTATTACATTAAAATCTTAAATCGAGACCTGACAATAACACAAAGACAAAAATTAACATTAATATTTCTAAACAGTTCACTCAGTTTTTTCCCTATTTATATGCTGTAAATAGGCTTTAGAAATGTCATTTCCAGCGATCTGAGAGGCATTTTGGGCCAAAATGTTCTTCCGCTTCGGGCCAACTCGTGGTGGCGCGGAGCTTTCCCCTCAAAAGAATTTAGCCCCTCCCCCAAATTTCTTCGGCGGAGGCCCATGAATAGAAAATTTAAACATGTTTTAACAGAAATACTTGCTGAGAAGAAATGTCAAAGTAGTCTTCTATCAGGTGCTGAAAGTCAAATGGCAAGTCTGAAAAGCCGTGGTTTCTATCATGCTGAAACTCGGGGTATTTACTCCTTCGAAGCGTCCCTGCATACCATTTTTGCCCCATCTGACCGAAACCCCTAGCTCCGCCACTGGCCTCTAGGTTTGTCTTCACGGTGCTCTCTAAAATTCATACCACAAAAGTGATTCAAGTCATAAAATATTTATGACACGAATATTCAAACGTAAGTGCAGTGACCAATGAGGACTCACAGTTTACCAACCCTTATCTCTGTGTGTTCTGAGAAATGCTGATATCTGGGTCGACAATTATACCACTTTAAATCTGGAAATGGATTGGTCCGTAAATATTGAGTTAAAATTATATCTTACTGTGTTCAGGTGCATATCCTGGACATGCTGAACGGAAGGGCGGGGTCGTGATATGCTTTGCCGATGTAAGTGAAGTGACTGGAAGTAAAAAAAACGACGCGTTTGAAGAAAAGAAGTTATATCCGGTCTCCATTTGGTCCCCTTAAATGTTGAGGTGGTATTCAAGGACAACGCCGTTTAGGGGCCTGAAAAGTTTGGGATCATTTCAAACTTTAAAAAATTAAAATAAGTATTTAGGTATCTTCTATGCTCATTAAGCTTTTCATGAGCAATAACTAGACTTCTAATATCACGATTTTACATTTTCTTCAGTTTGTACATTAAAGCATTAAAGTGACGTGGGGAAGAAAATTCGTATCATTTGCGAATCATTGTCCTGAGGAGGGTCGGGGGGGGGGGGGGGTGCCTATATTTGAAAGCTAGTTGACACAGAAAATTGTGACGGGGAGAATGATTGAATCTGATTTGGGAAAAAGTATAATTACTACGGTCAAGAATTGTACCCAAAGTTCCTCATCAATCATGGACGACTGTAACTCTATTTTATATTTATTTTTCTCATTTCATCGATTCTTCTCCATCTTTCCTCGATTTTGGCAGAAACGTTTTTGTTGTCTCACCATGACAAGATAACACACTGCTATTAAAGGAGTTTGACACGTCTGAAAAGCTTCTTTGTAGCGTCAAGTTCCTGAAAATGACTTTGTTTTTCTTTTTTTAAAGCTACTGCACTTTTTTTCTAAAATGTGATCACGTTCTTTTTGTTAAGGAGTGAGACCTCTCCGTAAAACATACTTTGCAAGGAAACAGGAAGCTTTCACAGTTACAAAAACATTTCAAAGTTTTGAAGGGAAACAAAAGCATGAAATGTGAATTATACAAGAAGGTCATTACAAATTATTGAGCATTAAGCTGTTTTGATTTGTTTGAATAAATTTCAACATTTAATAACTGTGCCTTAGGCCAAGTTGTGACAACAGGAGTTGGACAATTGGGATTCATTTAACAACCTCTAAAATATATATTCTTGTAACCCTGTATATACTCTTAATAACATTTTACAGTTATATGTCTAAGGGGTAAATCTTTGCAAAGACTGACGCCTACTCAGTATGTCCATGGAAGTACTACCTCGGAGGTAGTACTTCCATGGTATGTCTACTGGTAAATTCGCTTACACCCCCCTAAGTGCTGTCTAGAAATTCCGAGCCACGAGTCCGACAATTTTCAACTTTCAAGGACTCGCATCCGGACTCGGACTCGATTTCCTGTACTTTCCTAATGAGTAAAAGTCAACCTCTCTGGCCGAGTCCTTCAAATTCTGAAATAACGAGTATGAGTCCGGACTCGACTACAGCCCTGCCCCTCCTTACATTTTACTCCTTTTCATTTTAATTTCAGTTTTGTACGTGTCACAAAACTTTTATTTCAGACTCGTCCACATTAAAAGAAGGGTTTAAGGTTATATCCAAAGTTGATATGTTAGAGGGGTACTTATTCTAAGCATTTTGGTGAAATTTGCATCGGAATCCGACCTGTGGTTCTCAAAATGTGAGCAAGTAAAGTTGTCACATTTTCAAAAAGAAGCGAACTTGAAGCAAGTACATGTGACATCATATCCCGACATTAATGGAAAGTCTGTTCTTTACCTTTAAACTTTACAGTTTATTTTCTCCTCAAAAAATCCCATATAACATGAATGTGATTGCATAAATTGCATGAGAACTTAAACTTTGCATCCCCAAAGCCATGGGAGTCCGATTCCTATTTACTTCAACTGTTCAAGGTCGACACAACAGTGTGAAAAGGAAAGGGAAACAAAGCATTTTTTTCAATGGGAGGAACTGATATAACCTCTGCTGCTCTCCAGCTCAATTTTGAACGCAAATCTAGTAACTTAATTTACTGATATTTCAAAAAGTCATTGTTTTGTTTAAACGAAGGAAGAGTCAAAAGGGTGATTAAAGGAAGCTTATAGACGAATCCGGACAGATTGTGATGGTCTGATTTTAGTCGGCCATTACTGGGGTCCATGCATCACCTTTAATCTTTAAATTTCCTTCCTTACCTGTTCCAAGGATGGTTGTACACTAAAGTGTATCTTAATTTCCTCAACTTCACTGAATATGAAGATTCGAAATTCACGTAGACAATAAATGAAGACGATTAAAGGCTGATGGACCCCACTAAAGTCTGCCTACAGTCACTAACCAGAATGCAAGGCATTCATACTCGCGAATGGAGGCGGTCTAACGGTTCTAGTGATATTGACAGAGTTGCTAAATTTTAGCCACTCCCTGATACGAACAGGCAGTAGATGGTGAATTTGCTATGATGAAGATGTTTGCGCATTACAGAAAAGGATATCAGTGTTGAAAATTTATACAGGTGAAACATTAGTTATGTGAAGAAAGGGAAACAGAATTGGTTATGCTACAAGCTCAACGTTTAGAAAAGTACATATGAGTGATACGTATATATGATGTTAAAATTGACTAAACAAAACTGGTGGTGGATGATATTTTCTACTAGATCTAAAAAATAGAAGTGCTTCGATTGCAGAAGAATTGTTTTATTAATAATTTCCGACCGTAGCCAAAACTGTCAGAATTTTGCACATATTATTGGCAGTTCAAAATATCAAAATTTCCTCAAGAATGACAATTTCATTTTTTAAACTTCCTTAGAGTTCTCAGTATTGTTCGAGGGCAGTGCTTATTACGGTTCGGCAGTTCAACCGTATCACCTGTATGTATATGCATCGCATTATCACCAACATAGTAAGCACTCTCAGATCAGAAGAGATGTAACGTAACTATCATCTCGAGTGGCTAATGAATAGAAAGAGATAACTACGCAGTCTTTTATTTTGCTACTCCCTCGTCAGAGATCTCTCTTCCCATTCCTACCATAATTGTCAACAACATAAACAGTACCGGTATAAAATTTCTCACCTTCCTCTTCTTCCTTTGGTTGGATAGGTGCGCAGCTAGAAAGTCTTTTCCCTTACAGTACGGTTGCTCAAAGGAAACATTTTAAATTTGTCTTTCAAGATTGCTAAATTATTAGCACAGCCACCAATAAAAGAATCTAATGTGAGAATATTCACAAAATGTAAAACAAAAAAAAACTTGGGTTGAGGTTAACTAAGTTATTTCGATGCGGCTAAGCAAATAAAGCCTTGCGCATGGCCCATATTTGACTTTCCACTGAAACACATCTGACTCTCGAAATGACCTTTTTAAGCCGCGGTAGCACTTGATATCATCAACTGTATCACATGTTGTTCGGCTGATCACGTGGTCATCGGCAAAGCAAGCGCATATTTGTGAGGGCGATTCAAGTTTCAGTTGAAACGTTTAGGTCAGAAGAAAACTACGCAGTTACTATTGCGTAATTTTCGCATCCGGGAGACTACGTTATCTTATCCGTTCTCTATTCCTAACCCTCTGTGACCGTCTTCAGTTTTGAACAAAATAAGGTATAATTTAAGTTTGTCGCTCTTGTTACAGTTATAAGTTCCTTGGTCATGAAAAGAAATCATCCGTTCAATGTTTTCTTTACAACAACGCCGAAACTCTCACGTCAACAGATTGCTCGGATGTTTCAAACTGTAAGAAAAGAAGGGTAGCGACCATGTCATAAAGAATGGCAGTTGATAAAAACTATAGAAAGGGCTTCTGAGAACCCCATATAGTCGCTCCCTGGTCGTTCCAAGAACCATGTAATTGAAATATCCCTGAACTAATACGCCTCATCGTGTGATGGAACCTGAGACATCCTTAAATAAATTATCTGTTTTCATGGTCAACGCCTTGTAATTTACAAACACTAAAAAGTAACAAAACCAACAAGGCACAGAATAAAAACACTGTAACAAGTCTATAAAGCGGCTGCTATGCTTCGCATTCGCTCGTAATAAAAACAAGCGCTAATCGGATTCGTCTATAGACAAATCAGGTTAGTCAAATGATGATCTACTTTTAGTCGGACATAACTGGGGTCCATCACCTTTAGTCTTCACATTCTCTTGCTTACCTGTATGATGAATAGTTTTACACTGAATTCTATCTTGATTCCCTCAATGTCAATGAATTTGAGGTTTTGAAATTGATGTATACAATAAATGGAGACAATTTAAAGCTGATGGACCCCACTAAGGTTGCCTGCAGTCACTAAACACAAGCGCTGATCGGATTCATCTATAGGTATATCCACCCCAACAGTTGTATGTTTGATATTCGTGGTTCCAGTCCCGATTTCCAAGGCCCCCTTAAAATGTTGTTTGCTCGTCCTCGGAATGAACTGCGTGTTAGGGGGGCTTTTTACTCTACAATGCCATTGCGGGCCTCGGCTACACGCTAACATCCATCGAGATTTTTTATTCCCCTACATGGTCTACGCGTAGGCTACGAACACACAGAGCTCTATGGAGGCTCCACTTTAAAAATGCAAGGATGAAAATTAACTCGTGAAAGAGTGAAGGTTGTAACGTTCACTCCGAACGAACGGGAATTCACTCTAAGAAGAGTGAAGCTTAATCCAAAGGAGCGAAGTACAGGATCACTCTTATTGGAGTTCTTACAGGGACTACTCTTTTAAAAAAGTTTTTCCAGGAGGTTTCTTTTAAAGAGTGAATTTTCACACTTCCGATTCGGAGGGAATTTTACTATTCATGAAAAGAATTAACACTCTAAAGGTGTGAATTCACAATATTCACTCTACTAGAAGGTGACTAAGATCACTCTTTCGATTTAAGAGTGTAAGCTATAGCTTAGATAAACTATGAAAGGTCGAGAACTGTCGATTTGTTAGATGTAGTTTTACGTATCAGTGTCTTAACAGATTGGTTTAAGTAGGACCGACCACGGCTTTTTTCCTAGTTGTGGCTCACTGGTTTGTTTTCCCTTCTCCACTGCTTATGCTGAGCACCAAGCACAATGTCAGTAGGCTCAATTTTAAAAGCCTTCTGTATGACCCGGCAAGAGTCGAACTCAGCACTTTCCGGCTGCAAGTCGGATGCTCTAACCACTTGACCATGCCGTCTATAACTGCAGGGTGTAGGTTACGTGTGTGGAAGTGAAGACTGAAATATGGATTCAACGGTACCTTCAAAACTCCCTTTCTCTCATAGATTTTAACTACTTGTTTTCTTTTTCGGCACCTGTAAAGCACATTGAGCATTGTTTATGTTTTGATCATGCACTATATAAGAGTTGTGACTTTATAACTATTATCAATTGATAAAAGTTATGTTTGCGTTCATCAGTAAATACAGGCCTTATGCATTGACGCCACGCAACAATGAAAGACTCTGCAAGTGGATTTCGCACCGTAGGTGTAACTGGGTATATAGATGCATTTCATACTCTCCGGCGGCCATGCTGGAGTACATGAAACCACGTAGAAGACCACACTCGACACGCTTGCTCGATGAAAGTGTACTCACCGAGTATACCACAGTGCACACTGTGCAGTGCGTCCGACACACGTGCTTTTAGCATAATTGTCCTCCAGCATGACAGATCTGTCACATATTTCCAAGGCACTACGTTCACAAATCAGCTGCCTGCATTTGTTGTCTTCCTTTCCACTTTGATATTTTCAAGTTTTTTAAATGGTTGTGTTTGGTTTGAGAGCGACATAATTTATTTAAAGGAAAACGGTTTCATGAAAATTTGGGCCAGGGATGCCATTTTAAATATGTCTTAAATTACAATTATAATTTAATGTAAAATGTTTATGATTAAAGCTTTCAGAATTTACCCATGAACAAAGACAGGTCCATATCAATTTAATTTTTGATATTAAGAGTGGTCACGTATCGCTCAAATACTAAAAGCTATTCGGCTTTAACTAAACTATCGTAGCCATGCAACACGAACGGTTTTGTAAATGAACTTTAAATAGATCATTTGTCACGTGCAAAACATGAGGCATCTTCTCAGGGGAGGTTTCATCAGAAAGAGCAGGAGAAAAAAGGTCACCAAGTTACTGTTAATTCACTCTGTTTAAGCTTAGCAAAGAAAGTACATGTTCAACGTACTCATAAAGTTGGTTGTAAGTGAAACGTATATATTTTATTCATGCTGGTCACGACCGAATGCATCAGGATACTGCGGCACAGAAGCGTGCGCATTGGTGTGGGGGGGGGGGGGCATAGCCCCCATCTCTGCAAGTTGTCGGGAAAAATCGACTATCTGGGAGAAATCAGTCTTATACTTTATGACAGTCAGTATCAGCTATAACAGTTATAGCTGCTGTAACAGTTATTCTGTTGCTTACAGAGACTTTGTTGGTTCCCATTTGATTTTTTACCCTACCCTGATAGACCTCATATTTATCTGTTCCTTTAATCTGTTGGGGAACATTACAAGTTCATTTCGCAAGAAAAAAATGTTAGTTTGCCTTAGGCAGCCATGTTTAAATTTGGAACACATATTATACAAAACTGAAAGCAACGTCAAGGAAGCCATATTACGCAAAAATGAAAATGAGTCCAAAGGGAGGCTTTTTTAGTTTTAGAAGAATAGTCCAGAACATTTTTTTGATATGTTAAAGAGGAACATATTCTAATTACTCTGGTCAAAGTTCCATTCATTTCCCATGTTTGGTTCGCGAGGTATAAGCAATTAGAGTTGACACATTTTCTATAAAATGTGAACTTGAAGCAGGCAGGTGTGATGTCATGGATACACCATGTTGGCCAATGTTTTGTTTTTTCTTTATATTTCGCCCAAATAGTTTCACCTTAAATTGATTAGAAAATACAAGCTTGCCCCTAAGGCATATTCAGTTTTTAAAGTACCATTGCTTAGGATATATCTGTGGTATCAATATATCAGTCTTAAGTTGCATTAAATTGGTGATAAATTATTAATAAATTCAAAACAGTTAACAATGTGAATTCGTCACATCATCCCTGTTTGCGCCAAGTTCATTCGTTGTAGTAAGCGCCACATTCAATTGATAATATCTTGATAACCAAACATGGGAAATGAATGAAAGTTTCACCAGAATGCTTAAAATATGTTCCCCTTTAACATATCAAAAATAAATTTAGCTCTGGACTATTCTTTCAGTGTTTTAATACTCCGAACTTTCTTATTAAGTAAATGATCAAAACTAATGCAAGCAGAAGTAGAAATGCAGAAATATAAATGTTTGTAACCATGGAAACTATGGAGTGAGCTCGATGTCTTATTGCTTTCATGAATCATGTAGCTACCGGACCATGGCACTATCATTACTTAACAGAGTGCTAGGTTTTTAGTCTTTTCTTTAACACTACCTTAAAGGAAAAAATTGTCCTTAAAAGACATAAACACGAATTTTCTGCATCACAAGTAGCTAGGAACAACTTTTAATTAACTAAGTACTTTGGTGATAAAATTGTGCACAACATTTAATCACTCATGTCAGACATTTACTTTTTTTTATGTAGGCCTAAGTGCACTTGCATACTTTTCTGTTACAAGTTAGGCTACTTTATGAATCTTAACCCTGGCAACACGTCTTCAGTGTTTGTCCTCCGGGTTTCGGTGGCGTAGCAAGGTTTATTCAACAGAAAGGGGGCATCAAATAAGCGAAAAAGCCTAAACTGGTACCGAAAGTCGAGTCGTTGATAGCCCGCCGAGCGGGCGAAGTCTTTTCGTTCAGGTCATCGCTACGAAAAACCACTAAAGGGGGCTGCAGCCAATTAAAGAGGCGCTACCCAGGCCAAGTCGTTAGGAATCTAATACATTGCTGTACACACGCGTGATCAGAAAAGAACAACCCATAGATTTGAGGCATTTTGATATGGGGCGCGGTGATTGAGTAGAATGTTTGCAGCGTCCTAAATTTGTCGAAAGGGCTAAACAGTTGTTTTGAGACCAGTTTAAGGACGTCCCTTTTGCAAAAATGTTGAAAAAATGCGTGGCAAAAGAAAAAGGTATAAAAAAAATTACACCAACATACGCACTCCTTAACATTTGTTCAGGGACAGGGAACATTAAAATTTGGAAGGGAGAATATGGGATTAGGCTCTGGCCGAATTATATCATCCCACCAGAAAGACTATCCAAACGAAGCTCAGCATGAAACAGTAGATGTTAGATGGAGTTGGCCCAGTTTCCACTCTAAGCAATAAAGTAGGGGAAACAAGCCAGAGAGTCACAACTGGAAAGAAAAACCGTGGTGGCCCGACTTAAACCAATCGGTCAGTAACTGCGCCGTTACTTACTCAGGCTTACTTACTAACCAAGCGGGGCATTGGCATCATTTGGTCAGTCTTATTCTATACAGTCCTTGGAGGACTTCAGTGTTAGAAACGAATTTTGTACTTTTATCAATTTTAACCATTTGTTGTCTAAAGGTATTTGACTGACGTTTAGATTAGAAAAAAACCCCATTGACTGGAAAATTTGCTTTTATTAAAGCAAGGGTAAATGATAATATTAACCAGATAAGATGCTACGTAGACCAGTTCAAAGTTTATATCTGCGCATGCGTTAGAAACCTTTCAGTTCAAATTAACTGGTAACAAAACATCTGAAATCTGCACCTCCATAGCATACTGTTTTTACGACGTGTGTTTACATCCCTCCATCAGCTTAAACACACGTAAAAGTGTTACCCGTTGACCTTTGACCTATTGCGCAATACTTCTACTTGAAGAAACTTAGTTCGAACTTGTCCTTTTGAGTTGCTTTCTTGTTTTAAAATCCAAATCAATCCAAATCTTCATGTTTTATTTTTCTTCCCCGAAGAGCTTTTAATGAACTAAGTTTCCAGCATCGGATATTTTTTTAACAAGATCGTTCCTAAGTCAAGTCTAAGTCAATCCTTTGCAAAAGTTGGAGCTTTTACTATTCAGGTATCAAAAGGCGCATTAAAACCCCCTTAGTTTAGCAAAACAGTTTAAAGGGTTAATACAGTTTAGAGTGTCAAGCCTCTCACCCCAAACTACAATTTTGGTACGGGGGTAGCGAAATTCTCATTTGGCTCAGCTCTTTGATTGACAGCTAATTCAAACAATGGAGAGTGCCATAGCTTATATTACACAGCATGAACGGTACTGAGAGTGTTTTGATTATATAAATTGATTTTTTCTATACTCACCCTGACGCAAGAAACTGAGATTGTGTCTGGATGAGGATGAATTTCAGACAATTGTGGGAGGGGCTTCAGTAAGAAGGTTAGGAGATTCGGTACTGTTTGGGTGAAAAAACTGGGTCTTTAACCTTGAGTACTACTAACAGCACGGCATTTACAGAAATTTGCATTTTTTCATTGTGTTGCTTTACATGCTCATAGCTGTTCCTCTTTGTCGAAACGAAAACCAGGTCTGAGACTTAATACATGAACACGTTAACAATACAGGCGGTAAGTAACTGTGATTTGACAACGAAATACATCATCTTAGTGCAGCGTTATGTGGTATTAATAGCAGTGGTCTGTGTTATTCACAGCAGGTTATGGGATGAACGGAAAAGTGATCTTGTGCAAACAGCAGCATAAGAAAAAAGTGAACACATTTCGTAGGCTTCAAAAAATCTAATTTGTAAAGTAAAATTGTTCTGCAATCATGAAGTCACTAGGCTAAATTGTTGGGTGAGCGCATATTCGGTTCTAATTGTGTGAAACCGATGTAATTAAGATACCATCAGCTTAGAGGCAGAGCATTGTTTGTGTGGGTTTGTTTTCTTGGAAGTTAAAGGGCAACAGTAGTCGCCCAAAAATTCATGAAGCAGCAGCTAATTCTAACAATGTTCTTTTTTTTCAAGTATCTTCCATAATATTTTAGGACTCCAAGACTGCATATTCAATGAAAAGCAAGCAGTTGGTAGGAGCAAATTTCACATTTGAGGAGAGAAAATATTGTCACATGACTCCCAAGAGCCAGTCATGAAACAGGACAGTTTGCTAAACCAATTCAAGTTCGGGTTACTGCTCCTGCCCTTTAGGCTTCAATATCCAAGCTTCTGGTCTATAATCAGTGTCATGCATTTTCCAGTTGAAATTAGAGTTATAACGAGTCAGGACTCGGATTACTAACTTATAAAATGAAAGTGCGCACTGTTCAACAAGAAATTTCCTAACGGCTAACGAAAACCCTAATCCCTAACCTAGTCCTTAACCCTAACAAAGAATACAATCGATACAATACAATGGCAACAGCCAAGCAAGAAACGCACTGTTAAAGAGTGCGCATCCACCCAAACATTCTTTTTATGGGGCAACGGATGTGTATGGGCAACGTTTCGGGCGATGCGCACTGTTTAACAAGATATTTCCTAACTGGCTAACGAAAACCCTAATCCCTTACCTAATCCCTAACCCTAACAAAGAATACAATCGATACAATACAATAGCAACGATCAATCAAAAAACACCTTGTTAAATAGTGCGCACCTACTCAACGTTTCTTGACAATTTTAAAGCATTTTTACCGCGCTTTTATACTGAACCTGCATCGAAATGTTTTGCTAACTCCGATCTGGCATTTCTCACTTGTAATGTACCCTCGCAGAATATTAAAGAGTTGCTAAATATATGCAGTAAATTTAGATTCCGGGTTTTAAAAATAATAACTCTTGTGACACTTTGAACACAGGTGACGAAATGCTTTTAGCAGCCTTAACTTAGGTCTACTTTGCAACGTACATTTTCAGGAGTTTGGGAAAAATCTTTATACCGACATTCACATGTTCGGGTACTTTAATTCGTTTGTTATAGCTTCTCGGGTTTACTTTTAATAGCACACCCATTTTACTCAGCTCATTAAAGAATGGTAAAGGGAAAATGACGTCTTCGACGAAACAGATTCCCCTGTGTAAACTGTTGGTAGCATTTCATGTTTTACCTATAATGTAACTAAACTTGCAGATCCTGGAAACCAGAGCCAGGAGTAGTAGAGAGGGTGCATGGGCACCCCCCCCCAGGGGCGGCCCCCGCCCCGTTTTTTGGGACGTCTTTCGGGGCGGCCTCGGAGGGTTACCCGAGAAGGAGGGCGCCATTTGGAAATCAATCTCTGTGCGACGTGTTGCTATAATTGCGCAAGAATACGATTGTGTTGCATGAGAATACATGAATTTAAGGTTTTTTTTTTTTTTTTTTTTTTTTTACTATTTTACTTCTTTTTTTTTTAATTTTTCTTTTCATTATTTACTAAAGCGAACAGGTCTTAACATGTTGTAATATCGTCATCGTTTCGTATATAGGACTATATATAAAAAGGTTTTGATCGGCTGTATTCGGCATTAGTCTATATAGTCACAATGGGGGAAATAGGTAAAATCGCACGAGAACTTGGAAGGAATTTTGTAAATGACGAGTTAAACCCTCACCCTTCCCCTTACATGAAAACCCTTTACCGTGTGGGAAATGAAATTGATCTTTCCCTTACATGAAAACCCTTTACCGTGTGGGAAATGAAATTGATGAGAGGTTCGAAACTTCGCTAAATGATATAGCAAAGCATGTAACTTATTTGTCAGAAAATGAGCCCAACGATATCGCGAACAAGGAGAGGATAAACATACGATTGAAAAACTCGCACAGTCTGCTGGAGAATACGTTGAAGACCGTCGCACTCAGTGGATCGAACAACTGGGAGGTTGGGTAAGTATAATAAGACCATAAGTCTGCATTTATGATGGAGGGGGGAGATCTAACCGATGTTTTAATCGATTCATGTATTGTTTGGTTTTAACAGGATAACTTTTGTGAAACATTTACGAAAAAATCACACAACAGCAGAGTAACTGCGATCAAGCTGATGGTGATAGCCTTGGTGATCCTGACTCTTACTTACAAATGGATGCCCTTGCTTTGAAAGACGAACAAGCATAGGTGAGGATGTAGGCTATGGTATAAGAAGGCCCAATAAAAATAAAAACAAGAACTAACTGTGCATGAGATGTTTAAAAGAAAAATGGAGCATATCCCGACAAGAAAAACCAGCAGGCTAGTTCCACAAGAATACACACACAAACAGGTAAAATATACACAAAATTGCTACGTTTCCAAAGATTTACAGAGTTGACTACGTCATATTACCTAGCTACACCCCATTAACTAACACCTAAAATGGAACACACCATAATGAAGTCGTGGAATCTAAATTGTTGACCAAATTGCAAACAATGCATCTTTGAAAGAATAATTCAAACTGTTATAATATGGTTCAAGAGCAAAAACTCGTCCGATAAAGTCCTTCTGGACAGGAAAAATAAACGACTTTGGTTGAGAAGAGCCAAACATCATCTAAAAGGAAAACAAATTGCTGGTATGGGGAGCAAACGTGGTCGATAAGGCCCTACTGAAAAGAAAAAATAAGCGACTTTGGTTGAGAAGAGCAAAGATATCGTGTAAGAAGTGCGTCCCCGAAGGAAAACAGAATGGCAGTACAGGAAGCAAAAAGTGGTCGATAAGGTCTTAGGACAGGAAAAATACGCGGCTGTGGATTAAAAGTTGAAAAAACTTAGATATAGTAAATATGTGCCTCCTCTAAAAGGAAAACTGAGCGCTGATATGAAGAACCAAAATTTTCGATAAAACCCTACTGGGCAGGAAAAATAAGCGCATTTTGAGAAAAGACAATGATATCATTAATGAGCGCGCCCCTCGAAAGAACTGAAATATAGAAGAAACAAAAAAAACAAAAAAAAAAAAATAGACAGAAAAAATTGACTGATAAGGGGAGAGGTGCGTGGAGGTTCAACTGTATAAAAGGCTACCCCCAATGTACGAGCATTCTGATTCAGATTCTGACAGAAAATCATACTGTACACGTAGCAATTAAATTTTACTTAGGTCTGTGTCTACCGTGAGGAGGAAGGGTTCACAGTGTTGTACCCCATTCTTGGCGGTGTCACCAACGCAGTTTGTGAGTGTGAAGAGAAGGGGCCAGGGAATTTGGCCGATTAACTCACGTGTACGTGAGCGTCGTGTCATAATGACGGGTCTTGCTCACTACAGATGAGTCACTCTCAATCGATAAAACACAAAGAAACAGGGAAATTTCCCGAGTGGCCTGTGGAGGGTGCAACGCATTAAAAACCATCTCTCAAAGCCCTCATATTCGACGAGGTAAATGGGTGTATAGCCACTGAGGGCGCATTTGTATCCATGATATTCTTCCCTCATGGGTTCGCTTAGACTCGAGTCATTACAGTACGGAGGAAATGAATTAGCCTACTGCTTGTTTAGCAGAGGACATGTTGAGTGGAAATTGAAGTAATGCTTTGGGTTTGGGGATTGCACACCATTTCTCTTTCATTTAAGGTCGGCTTTGAAACATCTCAGCCAAAAGGCGTAAGTTTGTTCTGGCTGTAAGAATTGAATACGGTACAGTTACTCATCTCAAGAAAAACAGTTTACACTTATTTAGGTTTTGCTGTATACGTGACGACTGGAATATAACTTTGAGAAAATTAACTGATATACGATAAACATTGAGAGGCTCTCAGTGTGCTCATAGTCGTGTTGCACTTGCTCTAACTGCTCAGTATGCACCAAGTCATGCTCGTCAGCTGCACTGGCAAGGCTCTGTACTGCTCGTGAGTGCACCCCTGTTGCCATCTCCGCTAGGACCTAAGATCATGTTGATAGGAGCAATGCTCATATTGCTCTTAAACGTGCTCCAAGAGCGCAAGGCAATGTCTGTCGATACACTTCACAGACGGTTGAGCCAATCCAATTGGTTTGTCATATGACATTATCAACATGTCCAGACGCACTCAGTGTTCCCGGACCGGTGACGGGTACGATGTTGCAAGAGTTTCTCTTTATTGTAATCGTAATATTGGAAAAGTGAAGTATGACACCATGAACTAAATAACGACACAAAAATTCGTTTGCATATATGTTTCGATTTTGCTTGGTTTATTTAACTTTCAGAACGTCAACTTTTATAATTATCATTCATAATCCTCCACCAAAAATTTCCAGCGACCATTTATTCTAGGTTGTATTAAAATATGGATGTAGGATCACATCCTCTGTAAGGTGCGTTTTAAAATGTTTCCAATCGCTTTGTTTATTTCGGTCAGTGCTGCCAATGTTTCCGTGGTGCCAGGATCATAGCCACTGTAGCCACGGCCCTCGTCTTCTTCAACGTCACTATCGGTCTCTTTCTCATCGGATTCCTCTTCGCTGCTGTTGACTTCTTCAGGGTCACTGTCGGTGTTATCCGTGTCGTCTCTGTCACTCTCAGTATCTCCATCCATGGGGTCAGAGGCACTCTCGTTAGTGTCACTCTCGGAGTGACCAGCGTGGTAACTCTCCTTGGAACTCCTAGTGTCGCTAGCTTGTTTACCACCGCCATCACGAGCAAAAGAGTTCTTGTCTGGGTTTCTTGTATGGCGGTCATGGACCCTCTCTACATGGCGACGGAGATTAAAGCTTCGGGTAAACGTGGACGGGCAAACAGGACAGCGATGCGACATCCTGAAAGGGGTTACGTAGTTTGCCGTGGTTTGTTTTAGAGTGAGAAACTAGCGGGTCATGGAGCAAGTTAAATATCATTTTATCCCGGAGAGGAGCATCGCAGTGGAGCACATGCTCCTGCGCGTGGGGCATGCTGAGCAAAATATGGGACCCTTTTGCTGGCTATAACGAACGTTTAGGCTGTGTAGACACCTAAAAAGAGTAACTTTCTCTCTTCACTCTTTGCCAATACCATGCTGCATATAGTATCAAACTGCTAAAGCCTGTTTTCCATTTAACCCTAATGGCATGATGAGTTAACCGTCACCCGATGCGTCCGATTCGTACTGGTTCTGGATGGGGCGTAAATGGACAACATGAAGACATAGTGGCAGGGGTTATGTAAATAGCATGTCTTTTTGATAAGTGTTGAGCAAGAAAAATGGATTATAAGCATTCATTTCCCTCTCGAGATGGTAATCTATACAAAGGCGTGCTTACACAAAATTCTTTAAAGACAACTTCGTCATCTCAAGGTGTACCTTTTTGTAAAAGCAGCCACACACTACAAGAATGATGTCACAGACATAATGTAGAATTACAGAAGAAAACATTAAGAAATATTTATGAAACATGAAAAATTCTGCTAATATATGCGAATCACTGTAACATGTTACTTGCATTGATGTTTCTGACATTTCTTGAGACATCCCGACTTTTTTATGCAGAATAGTGATGCAACACATAAGTATCATACACATCATAGAATCAAAATTGTCACAGTTGTCCATTTACGCCCCATCCAGAACCAGTACGAATCGGACGCATCGGGTGACGGTTAACTCATCATGCCATTAGGGTTAAAGGGAAAACAGGCTTTAGCAGTTTGATACTATATGCAGCATGGTATTGGCAAAGAGTGAAGAGAGAAAGTTACTCTTTTTAGGTGTCTACACAGCCTAAACGTTCGTTATAGCCAGCAAAAGGGTCCCATATTTTGCTCAGCATGCCCCACGCGCAGGAGCATGTGCTCCACTGCGATGCTCCTCTCCGGGATAAAATGATATTTAACTTGCTCCATGACCCGCTAATTTCTCACTCTAAAACAAACCACGGCAAACTACGTAACCCCTTTCAGGATGTCGCATCGCTGTCCTGTTTGCCCGTCCACGTTTACCCGAAGCTTTAATCTCCGTCGCCATGTAGAGAGGGTCCATGACCGCCATACAAGAAACCCAGACAAGAACTCTTTTGCTCGTGATGGCGGTGGTAAACAAGCTAGCGACACTAGGAGTTCCAAGGAGAGTTACCACGCTGGTCACTCCGAGAGTGACACTAACGAGAGTGCCTCTGACCCCATGGATGGAGATACTGAGAGTGACAGAGACGACACGGATAACACCGACAGTGACCCTGAAGAAGTCAACAGCAGCGAAGAGGAATCCGATGAGAAAGAGACCGATAGTGACGTTGAAGAAGACGAGGGCCGTGGCTACAGTGGCTATGATCCTGGCACCACGGAAACATTGGCAGCACTGACCGAAATAAACAAAGCGATTGGAAACATTTTAAAACGCACCTTACAGAGGATGTGATCCTACATCCATATTTTAATACAACCTAGAATAAATGGTCGCTGGAAATTTTTGGTGGAGGATTATGAATGATAATTATAAAAGTTGACGTTCTGAAAGTTAAATAAACCAAGCAAAATCGAAACATATATGCAAACGAATTTTTGTGTCGTTATTTAGTTCATGGTGTCATACTTCACTTTTCCAATATTACGATTACAATAAAGAGAAACTCTTGCAACATCGTACCCGTCACCGGTCCGGGAACACTGAGTGCGTCTGGACATGTTGATAATGTCATATGACAAACCAATTGGATTGGCTCAACCGTCTGTGAAGTGTATCGACAGACATTGCCTTGCGCTCTTGGAGCACGTTTAAGAGCAATATGAGCATTGCTCCTATCAACATGATCTTAGGTCCTAGCGGAGATGGCAACAGGGGTGCACTCACGAGCAGTACAGAGCCTTGCCAGTGCAGCTGACGAGCATGACTTGGTGCATACTGAGCAGTTAGAGCAAGTGCAACACGACTATGAGCACACTGAGAGCCTCTCAATGTTTATCGTATATCAGTTAATTTTCTCAAAGTTATATTCCAGTCGTCACGTATACAGCAAAACCTAAATAAGTGTAAACTGTTTTTCTTGAGATGAGTAACTGTACCGTATTCAATTCTTACAGCCAGAACAAACTTACGCCTTTTGGCTGAGATGTTTCAAAGCCGACCTTAAATGAAAGAGAAATGGTGTGCAATCCCCAAACCCAAAGCATTACTTCAATTTCCACTCAACATGTCCTCTGCTAAACAAGCAGTAGGCTAATTCATTTCCCTCCGTACTGTAATGACTCGAGTCTAAGCGAACCCATGAGGGAAGAATATCATGGATACAAATGCGCCCTCAGTGGCTATACACCCATTTACCTCGTCGAATATGAGGGCTTTGAGAGATGGTTTTTAATGCGTTGCACCCTCCACAGGCCACTCGGGAAATTTCCCTGTTTCTTTGTGTTTTATCGATTGAGAGTGACTCATCTGTAGTGAGCAAGACCCGTCATTATGACACGACGCTCACGTACACGTGAGTTAATCGGCCAAATTCCCTGGCCCCTTCTCTTCACACTCACAAACTGCGTTGGTGACACCGCCAAGAATGGGGTACAACACTGTGAACCCTTCCTCCTCACGGTAGACACAGACCTAAGTAAAATTTAATTGCTACGTGTACAGTATGATTTTCTGTCAGAATCTGAATCAGAATGCTCGTACATTGGGGGTAGCCTTTTTATACAGTTGAACCTCCACGCACCTCTCCCTTTATCAGTCAATTTTTCTGTCTATTTTTTTTTTTTTTTTGTTTCTTCTATATTTCAGTTCTTTCGAGGGGCGCGCTCATTAATGATATCATTGTCTTTTCTCAAAATGCGCTTATTTTTCCTGCCCAGTAGGGTTTTATCGAAAATTTTGGTTCTTCATATCAGCGCTTAGTTTTCCTTTTAGAGGAGGCACATATTTACTATATCTAAGTTTCTTCAACTTTTAATCCACAGCCGCGTATTTTTCCTGTCCTAAGACCTTATCGACCACTTTTTGCTTCCTGTACTGCCATTCTGTTTTCCTTCGGGGACGCACTTCTTACACGATATCTTTGCTCTTCTCAACCAAAGTCGCTTATTTTTTCTTTTCAGTAGGGCCTTATCGACCACGTTTGCTCCCCATACTAGCAATTTGTTATCCTTTTAGATGATGTTTGGCTCTTCTCAACCAAAGTCGTTTATTTTTCCTGTCCAGAAGGACTTTATCGGACGAGTTTTTGCTCTTGAACCATATTATAACAGTTTGAATTATTCTTTCAAAGATGCATTGTTTGCAATTTGGTCAACAATTTAGATTCCACGACTTCATTATGGTGTGTTCCATTTTAGGTGTTAGTTAATGGGGTGTAGCTAGGTAATATGACGTAGTCAACTCTGTAAATCTTTGGAAACGTAGCAATTTTGTGTATATTTTACCTGTTTGTGTGTGTATTCTTGTGGAACTAGCCTGCTGGTTTTTCTTGTCGGGATATGCTCCATTTTTCTTTTAAACATCTCATGCACAGTTAGTTCTTGTTTTTATTTTTATTGGGCCTTCTTATACCATAGCCTACATCCTCACCTATGCTTGTTCGTCTTTCAAAGCAAGGGCATCCATTTGTAAGTAAGAGTCAGGATCACCAAGGCTATCACCATCAGCTTGATCGCAGTTACTCTGCTGTTGTGTGATTTTTTCGTAAATGTTTCACAAAAGTTATCCTGTTAAAACCAAACAATACATGAATCGATTAAAACATCGGTTAGATCTCCCCCCTCCATCATAAATGCAGACTTATGGTCTTATTATACTTACCCAACCTCCCAGTTGTTCGATCCACTGAGTGCGACGGTCTTCAACGTATTCTCCAGCAGACTGTGCGAGTTTTTCAATCGTATGTTTATCCTCTCCTTGTTCGCGATATCGTTGGGCTCATTTTCTGACAAATAAGTTACATGCTTTGCTATATCATTTAGCGAAGTTTCGAACCTCTCATCAATTTCATTTCCCACACGGTAAAGGGTTTTCATGTAAGGGAAAGATCAATTTCATTTCCCACACGGTAAAGGGTTTTCATGTAAGGGGAAGGGTGAGGGTTTAACTCGTCATTTACAAAATTCCTTCCAAGTTCTCGTGCGATTTTACCTATTTCCCCCCATTGTGACTATATAGACTAATGCCGAATACAGCCGATCAAAACCTTTTTATATATAGTCCTATATACGAAACGATGACGATATTACAACATGTTAAGACCTGTTCGCTTTAGTAAATAATGAAAAGAAAAATTAAAAAAAAAAGAAGTAAAATAGTAAAAAAAAAAAAAAAAAAAAAAAAAACCTTAAATTCATGTATTCTCATGCAACACAATCGTATTCTTGCGCAATTATAGCAACACGTCGCACAGAGATTGATTTCCAAATGGCGCCCTCCTTCTCGGGTAACCCTCCGAGGCCGCCCCGAAAGACGTCCCAAAAAACGGGGCGGGGGCCGCCCCTGGGGGGGGGTGCCCATGCACCCTCTCTACTACTGAGACTTAAAAGAATAGTCAAAAGCTAAATTTATTTTTGATATGTTAAAGAGACACATTTTCTAAGCATTCTGGTGAAAATTTTATTCGTTTCCCATCTCCGGTACTCAAGATATTAGCAATCGAATGTGGCATATTTTCTTCATACAATGAACTTGTAGCAAGCAGGCGTGATTTCAGGACTTCACATTGTCGGCCAATGGTTTGTATTTATTTATAATTTACCACCAATTTTATGCGACAAAACTTTTATATATAAATACTGTTGGCGCATCCTGAGCAATGGAATTTTAAGAACTTCATCTGCCTTAGGGTTAAGATAACATCTCTACTCAATTGAAGGTCAAACTGACAGGAAGGAAAATTGAAGAAAAACAAAAAAATGACCAACAATGTGAATCCATGGCATCACACCTGCTTGCTTCAAGTTCACTTTTCATAGGAAATGTGTCAACTTTAATTGCTAATATCTTGAAACCCGAACATGGCAAATGAATGAAACTTTTACCAGAATGCTTGGAACAGTGGCGTAGCTACTGAAGAGGGGAGGGGGGGGGGGAAGGAGGGCAAGTTGCTCCCCTGGAAAATAATTTAGGGAAATTTGATGAAATTGGGGAAATATGATGAATTCTAAAAAAAATTCTCAAAACTCTTGTTAGAATAAGAAATTGTGAGACATTTCTCATACATAATTAGTATTTTCATGCAACAAATTAACACAGATTTCGTCAGTGTCGCGTCAGTGTCGCTACTCGCGTTCCACAGAAATGTCCTCGCCGCGTAGCAGATTGAATGTCCTCTTGCATACGCGCGTGTGTTATGATCAGTGCATTTCAGTGCACAGGAAGATGTTTTTCAGGAATTTAACAACAGCTGATACAGCACAACTAACACTGAAAGGCTTTAAACCCGAACTTATCCCCTTGTACACGGTCTCTGCGTTGTACACTTTGGGAATTCAGTAAACGGATGTGAAAACTGACAAGTCACTAACGTAGACTCCCCCCCCCCCCCCAGTCCTACAAGCCTAGTAGTAGCTACACCGATTTTACTCTGTGTACATAACGATGGATCGGGCTGAAACAATCCATGGCCAACGATAAACTTAAAGTTAGTCTATAAATTAGAATGAACGGGATCCATTGGCATGCTTAGATTTAGCCTTAGCCTTGGAGGCTTACTGGCTAGTGAGGGAAAATATTTTTGTGCTCACTTGGGGTGTAACAATAAACGGGTCCATCGGTACCTATAGCCTTCTACACTTAACAGACTGCTGTTCTAACAGGATATCCTGTGTGATCTAGCCACTATTAGGCCTCCTTTTAGCCTCCTTTTAGTGGCGTACGTCTCTTTACAAACATGAATACGCTATTTTTGACCATCTGGGGGTGATTTTGTTTTCGAAATTTTCTCTACGCTCCGCGCCAACCATACCAATGGTGGCGCTTCGCTCAGTCTTTTGGACAAAATTACATTTTTGGGGTCAAATTAGCTCTTAACTCTCTGATCACTTTGCAGTTTGCGAACATATTTTGAAGGGAGCATTTTATTGCAAACGACAAAAGAAGATAGCGACTGGTAAGATTCTTCGTATTACTGTATAAGTTAGGTGATTTTTCGAAATTTTCTCTGAATTTTTTCTGAACCAATGGTGACGCTCCGCTTAGATAATCTTTATGACAAAATACGGTTTCTCGCCAAGAAAAAACCACAAATCCTATACCGATCAATGTTCTTTTATTTCGACTCCTAAAAGTGTGCAAATTTAATGAAAAAATTTTCTTCGTAAGGTAGCATAAATGGCATAAGAATTAATGTAAAGACACAAAAGTTCCAGTTTCAGTTTTATTCCTGTCAAAGTCGAAAATATTGCACCATTTTGCATCTAGGCTCCTTGAAAACGTCAAAAGATTTCCTGACACCCCCCCCCTCTTAGACCATACTGCAGAGAAATCCTGCGTACACCACTACGTTAGTACATACAAGTAAACCAAACCAAAATATCAAAATAAGACCAAAATAATATACTAAGAGTTGTTGTTTCCAAGTGCTCTATGTTATACTTTAAGATTAAAATGCAGGTAATATTTCATAAAGATATGGTGATGTTATTAAGATTTAAATGCAGGTAATATTACATCAAGATATGGCTATTTTATTATACTTGTAAATTTGCATCTTTTATTTGAAATACGTACACATTGACAGGGAAAAGTTTGGGGGAGATTTCATACCTTTGCCCCTCTGGAAAAAATCCTAGTTACGCCACTGGCTTATAATAGATTCCTCTTTAACATATCAGACATAGATTTGGTTCTGGACTATTCTTTTAACTGAAGTCAATCGACTTGAGTGAGTTAACCTACATCACGTGACTCTTCATGAAGGCTTCAAAAAATACTGAGGACCCAAACTTCCTAGCAGATGGTTCAATGTTTGCCTCTAGCCCAAATTAGGTCTTATGTCGTCAATTCATTCAGTGTATTGCCCATAATATCTTGTGTCAGTGCTACTTTGTCTAGTGTCCAGGCGACTTTTTGTTTCATTGTCTATTTTGTCTTATCTTCGCCATTGTTTACATTCTTTTGCTTTCTTTGATGTCCAATTTCCCCGACCTTTTAATAAATGGAATTGAAATAGCAGCTGGTAAAACCGCATTAGTTTTCACCAGGGAGTTGCAACACTGTTTTCACACTGTACTGGGTTTGTCTTCATACGTCATGTTTTTGCTTTTTGTATTCAAAATAGAAAACAGGTTTCTTGAAAGAGTAGTTCAGGACTAAAGCTATGTTTAATACAACACAGCGAAATATATTTGAAGCAATATGGTGAAATTTTCATTCATTTTCCATGAGTTGGGTTTTCAAAATATTAGCAGACGAAGTTTACACATTTTCCACGAAAAGCGAACTTGTGGCATACAGGTGCATGTGATGTCGTGGATTAACATTGGCAGACAATTGTTTTGTGTGACATTTTTAATGGATAATAGATAATTTTTAATGGACTGCATGTTTAGGCTTATACATCAGACGACATCGAAAATTCCAGAAAGATCCAGCAGAACGTCTATACAGCATTTCACAGACATATTCAGTCAACGGACAAATTACGGTAAAACGTCCGTCACTTTAAATTCACAACGGCGGCTAAAGATGACCTTTGCAGAAAACGTTATTGAATTCTTTATTTTTAAATTGATGAAGATATGCAATATTAACACGGAAATAAATAAGGCTTATGAGATCTACTTTGGCACTGAAACCCTCAAACGGATCCAAATATGTAACGTACGGTAACGCTACGATATCCCCGGGTAGGTGCCAATTGCATTGTTTGCTCAACACAGAGTAAATGCTACTGGGATATCCGATAATATCTTTTGAAATACCCATGCAAATAAAAATTAAACGGTCTTCTAAGCCTTGAATTTTGTTGATCGCTCTTGTACAAAAGATAATGTAATAATCAGGCCTTGAAGGGCAGTTGTTTTACGACGCTAAGCGACCACGAATGCGGGAGAAGCCATTGGCTTTTGAATTACAACTTCACGTCGGGTGGCAACCAATTCAGCAATTTGAATCAAATTTGGTATTTTTTGAAAGGCCAAATCAGATGGGAAACCGTAGATTGTTCTTGGATGATCTTGGATAAAACCCCACCTTACTTTGACCCGGCCAGGAATAGAACTCCCCCCGGTTGCTAAGCTTCATTGCTTCAAATGCCACCGCTGGTTCGTGTGTATTTTGACGTAGAAAACTGCTTAAAAATAATAATCCTTTCCAAACCCATTCAATATAATATTCTTTTTTAGAAAAAAAAAAAAAAAAAACTGTCGAAGAAGCTTCAAAGGTAACTCCTTCAAGTATTTGATTTCCCTATTAAGGTAAAAAAAGATACATGATGTAGGCGAGTATGGATATTGCCTTGTTTTGATCAGCCTTAATGAAGGACTTTGCGCGTTTTGTAATATTAGTGAAGGGTATGACATTTAAATTTGAGTATAGCTTAAATTGCAGTTTGATACATGTATTAGAAAATAATATTTCATATTTTGGATTCGTTAAAAAGTTTCTAAACCTATTCGAACAAGTCTTTTGCAATTTTTCTGTAAGGCTACTCTCCTTAAAAGGGAGTTGGGAGTCATGATTTTGATATCTTGAAGGACTACTTATCCTAAGCAGTTTGGTGAAACTTTCATTGAAAATGTGTTTCTCAAGTTATTAGCAGATTAGTTACTTCGTCACATTTCCAACACAAAGTGAACTTGAAGCAAGCACATATGACATCCCATTCTCAAAGTAATGAACAGTCTGACAGTGTGGGCAAAGATTTGTAGAACCAATTTTCCAAATTTTTCAAATATCCATTGAAATTCGATGAGTGGTTTTCAAGTTATCGGCAGATTAATTTGTCACATTTTCAACACAAACTGAACTTGAAGCAAGTATCTGTGACATCATATCCTCACATTTATGAGCATTTTTTACTTTATCTTTAAATTTTACCGCTTATTTTCTCCCTAACAATACCAGGTTGTGGAAACGTCATAACATGATAGACATAACAAGGGAATTTGCAATCTTCATATCCCCTATGAGATGCTATTTCTATAGATAGTGTTTAAGGGACGTCACCAACCGCGTCAGGGGCCATGTTCTGAATGACGTTAGCAACCGCCATGTATGATGGCAAGTCACGGACTTATATACATGGACAGAGCAGGTAACGTGTACGTCCTATCCGTAGATGGTCGCCACCGACTACGACAAAAAGGCGCACCAAGATGGCTGCCGTGGAGCTATGAATCGTCTGATTTGAGGACGAATCTGTGATATTTTTACTTTGCCATATTTCAAAAATATATCAACTTTCTTGCAAAATATTGCGACATACTTGAGCAAGTCCAAGCTTTCATACAAAACCATAGCAGACGGCCATCTTGGTGCGCTTTTTCTCAAACGTACGGTAGCGACAATGTACCGTGCAGTATGCTCTGCCCATGTATAGGAAGTCCGTGCGGCAAGTCTATACGTAAATATCGACGCTGCCTCAGAGATGACTGAAGCCACTGTCACATTGAGACATTTTTCCAAGGGGGGGGGGGGGGGCAAGCACCCCAATTTTCCGAACTTTTTAAAAGTGTGCATACAATTTCTCTGGGGACGCATTTTTGGTGCGCAAAGCGTGCCGAAAGTTTTGCCCTTTTTTAGCAAATTTTTGAAAATATGGAGCTTGCATTGGAGAAAAAGTTTGGATTCTGGGTTCCTTACATAAGGAAATGTGAAAAGTTCGGGAATTACTGAAGAATCTTTATTTCTTATTGGCAAGTCTGAGATTGCACGGCGACCAAAGATCGTTATCTACGGCCCCCAAATTGAGGCTCTCCCACGACATTTTAAGAGTCAATAGCTTATATTGGAGAAAATTTGGAATGCAATGACAGAAAAGTCACGAACTGACGAAAATAGCACTGTAGTGGCCGATATCACTTGATGATCCGGTGGTTTTGTCACCACCAGAGTTCGAAAAACTTTACAAAACTGATATATGAGGGAACACATCTGCATTAGTAACTAGAAATTGCTGCGCGCGAAGCGGGAGGAATATTTTGTATTTTTGAAAAAAAAAAAAGAATTAAAAAATGGAGCTTTTATTGGAGAAAATTCGGAATATCATGAAAGAGGAGTTGAGAAAACCACATTGTATTTGACTAGTGTGACAACAGGCAAATTTTCGGAATTTTTAATTTTCAGGGCCTGGGCAATCGCCCCTGCACCCCTGTAGCTACGCCACTGGCTGGAATACTCCACGTATAAATACGTTCTCTGACGACACGTACGAGATATCCATAAACTTCCAGGTCAATACAACAGAAACTGAAAAAAAGAAAGAAGGAAGCAAAGCTTTCATCATCACCTTGACCAAGATATATCAGTCTGCTGGCCTCAAACCCCTTACTTGGGGTCAATGGTATAGCATTTTCCAGTGCTGTGGTCGAGTCAGGAGATTTTTGAGGAACGAGCCATGCAATTTTCAACTTTCAAGGGCTCGAGTCAGGACTCGCACCCGAGTCCCTGTACTTTTTCAGTGGGAAAAACCAGCCCCTCTTGCCAATTCCTTCAAATTCTGAAATCACCAGTCCGAGTACGGGCATGACTACAGCATTGGTCTTCTTATTTGCTGATATCGCAAGAAATACACGTCCGATTTGAATAGAAATAAATTTCTAGATTTTGTCCGAATTTAGCATACGGTATTTAATTTTAGCTTACACCGTACTTAACACCAAGGTTCACAGGTTATAAGAAGTGGGACACTTCCCTGTGTAAAGATCATAATTGTATTAAATTAGTTCAAAGAAACAGTAAAACCCAAACGACTGTTTAATTTTCAGCTTTAGCAAATTTGCTTAAACAACAGGTCTATTGCAATGCCGGTCATTTTCACTTTGGGTCACAGTGTAGTAGCTTTTTTGCTAACCTCTTTTGTTCATATCTCAAGAAAACACGTCCAGTTTGAATGAAAATAGTTGTTTTAATTAAATACCTCTTTGACGTACGAAAATTATTATTTTATTTGCCCCTAAATCCATCCTTCCCAAGAACAAATAACAAAGGTTATAAAAGGTGGGACACTTACCAGTGGAACATAGAGATCACACTTTTATTAAATTAGTTCTAAGAAATCCTACAACGCAAAACATGTGTTTGATTTTATCAGTTTATTGTCTTTGGCAAATTTGTTGACATAACAAGTCTATGCCCAATTATGGTCGTTTTAATTTAATTAATACAACAAAGAACATTCCCTATTGATTGTGTCTTCGATTATAATTCAAGTGAAGTTTTCAAGCCTTCTTAGTAAACAGTAAGTACGCGGGAAAAGATAAAAAGGGCAAATAACTTCCGTTCTTTTAAGTTATTAATTTATAAAACAGTTGTAAACTGAACATAATTTTAAAGCAGTATAGAGAAGTTTCACCGGCGTCACAAAAATGACGTCATACCGGAAGCTATACAGGAGATATTAATATGGAAATAGACACTTAAAAGAATAGTCCAGAGCTGAGATTATTTTAATATCTTAAAGATGGACATATTTTAGGCATTCTGATGAAACTTTTATCCATTTCTTTCTGGTCTTAGTAAATCGTTTTAGTCGCACTAACCTACAGTAGGCCTATACACAACAGGAGGGTCCGTTAGTTTTTTGACTCGTTAGTTTCGCTCCCCCAAAGTCGTTGGTTTCTTCTTCTCAAAAGTCAGTTGCGTACTCTGTAGGCTTTTCTCTTCCACAAACAAAGAGGTGAATAATTAATCTTTTAAACAGTTTAAGGGAGGAAAATACCGATTTTAGGGGAAGAAATAACGCCAGGTATACACTACAGTCGCTTAAAATATACTACTTGCTTAAAATATGTGTTTCCTGTAAAGAGTGTCCATTTTCTCATCGCACCAGAATTATGTGGTACCCATTGACACACGCTGTCAGAAGTACAGTCTATATGTTGACAAGATGAATAGTAGGCCTATCTCCAGTGGGCGGAACGAGCGGTTCATGACGTCACTTGAAACCTCTCTTTGAGTATTTTCACTGCTGTCACAAGTCCCGCCACTTTGCCCCTCAGTGGGCTTGGCTAACTAATTACGAGGTAACGTGTAAACACTTTAAATTTTTTTTTTCTTCGTAAAAGAAAGATATAGACCTTATTCAGATGACATCGAGCAGGAAAAACGCCCTCCGAAGGAAGCAAAAATGTATCTTTTAGTGTTAGACAAGCGTGGTCTAACTCTTGCAGAACTAGCACCTCACCAGAAGTTGTTTGTTTTGTAAGATCAAATGACTCATAACAATGACATTACAGTCAACCTGTCAATCAAAAACTAGCACTAACGGTTGACTAAAACGCATCCATTGAAACGATCACAAACTAATGAGCAAAACTGATTTTGTGTTTACTACGCGTCTGTCGAAATTTGCGTCAATTTTTGTCCTTCATATTATTGAATGTTTCAAAAGCAAAGCGTACCCCCCCACCCCCCTTGGACGAACACAAGTATCACTACAACTGGCACCAACAAATGCAATACTTGTCAACCAATCGGATACGATTACGTCTACTACATGTGGGGCGAATTTGCTGCTAAAAACAGCTCATTGTTTCGTAAAAGATTGATGTCGACTCATGCCAATTGACCAATCGGCTTCTTGTAATTTGACTACGCCCCTAACTTCAAAATGTCAGCTTGACAGCTATTTATTGTGGTTCGTACAAAAGGTTATGAAAAATAGACCAAATAACTGCTTGAGCTTATCTACCCAAATTCAAATCCAGGGTGACTGATACAAAATTCAAAATGTCTCAAAATCAGAATGGAAATAACCTCGCGCGAAAAAATGGGGTGTACGATCAAGTGCTCGTTGGTTTACTCCTAACAGGGAAATGTTAGACAATTTCCTGCTACAACTCCCTGCGCAGTGCTCCGAAGGGACACTGTAAAACAAATCTGTTTTTACTTACAGACTTTTTCAGGCAGCAGAGTTTCCAGGAAATTTCTGCCAGTGTTGTTTAAAAATACAGAAAATCGTGGTAAAATTCACGGTATGCAAGTGTTATTTGTACAGAATTTTTCTGTCGGCATAGTTTCAGAAAATTCTGCAATTTCACGTTACATATAAACTCCGTACAAAGTCTCGAACTGTAATTTATAACAATTACAATTTTTGCCTGTTACATTCCCAGTTGTATATTACTCGTCGTGTGGAAGCTGTGAAAAAGGGTGAATGGGATTTGCCCTTCATTTGTCTATATTTAAAGCCGGAAGCTGTTATTTGCACTACGCTGTCCTTTTCTCCCTCGCGCGCTTTGGATCAAACACGAGATTTTTCTGAAGTCCTCCCAACTCTCTAGTAAAGAGCTGTTCGGCGAAAAAGCTTAAAACTGCTTCACAAAGGAGCTATACACTTAATCAAAACGACAGCATGAGCGGGAGAGTGACAGTAATTTTTTCCTGTTTTATTGGAAGGCGAGCCCACTGGTCCACAGTTAAAAATCAAATTTATAATACAGACAGTATTAAACAAATGAAACAACTCCATCGAGATTCTGCATATCAATGCATCAATGATCACCGCGCAAACAAAATGTGAAAAAGTCCTATTAACCACGTTATAGCCTTGTCAGACATCAGGAAAGGTGTTAAAAGGTTAACATTGACTACAAGGTGTAAAAGTGAATCTGTAGGAAACTAACTAGATCGAACATTACTTGTCAAATATATACACATAAATATAATCTTCATGACGACTGAGGATTACTGAAATTTCTCCTTGGTCAAATGTGTCCCCAAATTTGAGGAGTATCCTAGTAATCTTCTTATAGACGAATCCGGACAGTGAGAGATGGTCTGATTTCAGTCGGTCTATCATCTTTCAATCTTTCAATTTCTTTGCTTAGCTGTATTATGGATGGTTGTTACACTAAATTGCATATTGATTTTTTTTTCAATTTTATTGAATATGAAGGTTTGAAATTCATGTAGACAATAAATGAAGACGATTTAAGGCTGATGGACCCCACTAATGACTGCCTACAATAAGCACAAGCACTGATCGGATTCGTCTATAGTAATGGTAAATAAGGTTAAGATTCTTTTTCAGGCTGTTATGAAAATACATTGGAATATCAATACTACAATGGCTGACACCGCTTTTCAGAGTAGAAATTCTAGTATTCTAGATTACTTTTTGGAAACATTCTGTGGAAATTTAATTAAGACCCAGTAAAGTGGCTTCGTCTCCAAGCACGAAACAGAAATAATGGTACCAACTCTTGATGTAATTGTAGACCGAAAATGTGAATGATGAGACCGTAAATGAAAAGGCGGTGCCCAGTGGTGACAGAGTTAATCTTGAGCAGTCGGTGTGTTTAATATACGGACATTGAGCTGTCCTATGTACAACGTCTATGACAAGTTAGTTATCGTTAAAACTGTTCAATCATATTTTGGTACAGAAATAAAGTCCAAACATCTTAAAGGGCCACACCTGTCACCCAAACTTCAGTTTTGGTACGGGGGTACCAAAATTCTCAATTGGCTCAGCTCTTTGATTGACAGCTAATTCAAACAACGCAGAGTGCCAAAGCTTACATTACACAGCATGAACAGTACTGAGAGTGTTTTGAACATGAGTTCATTACTTCAGAGTTAGCATACAAGAGCCATTGTGTAATCGGAAAATTCTAAGTACATAGAACATAATGTGTAAAATGAGTAGCAATAGGCCTATTCTGTATTTTTTAATTTGCTGTACCTCAAAGAGCTGTGTCAATTGAGAATGTGTGTAAACTACTAAAAAAATAGTAAGTGACAAGAACTGACTACCTCATAAGTTTTGTGTCCTTTTGGGGAAGTAGCTTCCTAGGGAAGCAGATTTCCTTCGGCTAAACGTTAGGTTTCGGTCCTGTGACAGGTCATTTTACTTTTTAGTCAAAATTTGATGATTTTAACAAATATAAAGCGAGTTCTGTAATCCGTTTTGGCGGCTATGCACATGATCACATCCTTCAAATAGTCGGAATAAACAAAGTAATCGCGCAACTATACGACATGGCTTTCAATATTTGTTATTACATGAAAATTTGGTGACATCATTCTTTCTTAACCCAGCCATACTATAAGTAGGAATCATAAGTGTGATTTTTTTGCAGTGGATTTTGTCTAAACTGCCTTTTTGGTGTAAAATATGCATTTTAATCTGCTGTAATGAAGGGCCGAGAACCTTTTTTAATTCAAGTTGGCTCCGAACGGAAATAAGGGGACCCCGTACAATATGTGATGAGCTTGGTTTGTGTATGCTATGCTGTGCGCCAAAGAATTACCGAACTAGCTCATTGGTGGCATCATCGATTAATTGCTGATATAAGAAACTGGTCATATTATCACATGATTTGATAATTTCGTAAAGTAATTGATGATATAACCAATTAATTGTTAATATCTGCGATTGCGTGTTGATGTCAGCTATTAGTTGATACTTACACTAATTAATTTGTCGATATCGCCAATTATTTACCGTGAACAATCATTTATTGATATCAGCAATCATTTGTTGGTATCAGCAATCATTTTTTAATATCAGTAATTTTTCGCTGATATCATAAACGATCCTGTTCTCTTCGTCAGAAAGTTGGTGGGACTTCAAAAAGAAAAAGACAATTATATTCAGTTAGTGATAGGTCTTATACATTGGCAGACTGGAGGCATTTTGAAGGCAAAACTAAAACGATGGTCACACTTAAAAGGAAATTATCGGGTAGATGAGCACTGTTTAACAAGATGTTTCTCGATTGCCTTTTGCTATTGTATTGCATCGATTGTATTCTTTGTTCGGGTTAGGGATTAGGTTAGGGATTAGGGTTATAGTTAGCCAGTTAGAAAAATTCTTGTTAAACAGGTCGTATCTCCCCAAATAATGTGTTTAAAATGCTCCAACAAAGAGTACAAAGAAAACGGTTGCAGACTCTATCCAACAATTCAGTCTTAATCACAAACCCCAGGAAATAGCTACGTCTCTTCAAAATACTTACGCAAAGCGCCATGGACGTTCCATCGTTTGAAATGTTGAAAGTTTGGATGAACAAATTAGCAACAAACAACTGAATTTCTGTCTGTGGGAAACTTATTTCTTGAAAACTAGACTACCATACTGCCTTATTTTTGATAATCTATCACCAGGTGTCAAAAATATTAGTTTTAAAAGGATGAATTTTCCTTTGCAAAACAACCGCAATATTTCCCTTTAACTGAATTCAGAAAAATATGTTAGTAGTATATTTATTCAGCCAAAATGCATTATGGATATAATTATATCCACAGGTATATATGTGATGATGAAATGCTCCTTCTTTCGTTCATGCATGCTTACCAATCTTTATATTATTTTGGGCTACTTCTTTTATTTGCATCATTTCAGGGACACATTTCATTAGACTTTTGATTTTGAAATAAATATCAGCATTTTATATATTTTCAATTATTTGTCGTGATTAATATTGCACGAAGGTGTATGATAAGAATCGAACTTACCTTGACTTTTTACATCAATTATTTCTTCCATTCTACAGAATATTTATAACTTATTCGACATTTGTTCATTCCATAGATTTAGTTGTTAGTTTGCATCTATCCTAACAATGCAAGCTCATATTCTTTTATGCAATGTGCATCTGATTCTTTTTATGTAGGCTATAATAAGTTTCTTTTGTGTGTGAGCTAAGTATAATGTAATGCATAAAGACTTTTTCGAATACCGGGTTTTTGTCCTGTTTACCATTGTTTCATTGTGGCGATTGTTTTAATTGTTATAAATAGAGCACCAGACAAAGGTTTCTCACAATGATTCTATCTCAATCAAAGAGGAACAATGGGTGGATGCTACACGTATTAGCCTTGGCGAGAGGTTTAATTGTTCCTAAAGTCTGCAATTTTAAATATACTTATATATCTTAGAGGCTGCAAAACGGGTCTTATTTATCCAACTTTCATCATTTCGAGAGATAACCGCTTTCGAGAGAAAATGAGTTTTCCCCAAATCGGGGGAAAATTTGACTGTGTCAACGGTATGATTATTCTTGAGCACTTAGTGTCTGCCTCGTAAAAGTAGTCGATTTGTTTACAAATGTGTATTTATTTAAATGTGACACCATAGTTAAGACACAAATGGGGAAAATACAAGGTACCTCCAACAACGCATTAATATACAAAAATACTGGCACAATCCACTTGTACACCTCCATTCGAAGAAATACACAAAACTTACTGCTCTGTCGAGTCTATATATTAAGCTAAGGACAAAGAACGTAGCAAAATTACCCGATATCTCAAAATCGGCCCGGTGAACAACCAAAGATGACAAAACTTTGTTATTCCCCAACAAACAGGGATTTTGAATGTGCCCAAATTTCTGTTTCCTAAAACCGATAAAAATTACTGATAAAAAAGGTTGTTTCGAACGTTATCTGCGCTGAAATTGAGCTGTAGAATCGCAATGCAACATGGGAGATGTTTGAAAATGGCGCCAGCCATGGCAAAATATTCGAGCGACTGGGTGAAACTTGATTTCCCCCGAAAGCGGTTATCTCCGGAACTGATGGACCCTTTTCTAAATAGCAATAATTACAAAGACTTGTGGGATAGGCTTTTGGTATCCGCCATTACTGCATGGTCACAGTAAGATGACATTGACAAAAACGACGCGTACTAAAAAAATTAGCCCACAATCCTTCGAAATTTTTATTTGGAAAAGAGGTCTAGTTCAATGTCTACCATCTCTACTGATTGGTTATTTAGAATCCTGCATTCTGATTGGTTAAACACTGACAGGTTTCTCTCCAACACACCGGCCGTTATGATGATTTGCATAAGTCACTACACTGCTATAGAAGCCACTAGAAAGTAAATCCCCAAAAGGACATTTTTTGGGAGGTAGAAAAGCATTAAACCACATTGAATAACCTCAGCTCCTGACTCCATATTTGAAAGGAATAACGAACTCGAATTCGCCTCGTCTCGTCCGTTATTTTTACAAATTTGGAGTCTCGACGGTTTATTCACCAACATTAGTCCGACAAATGAAGTTTATTCTTTAAGAAACTTGTTCAATTGCTGATATATTGATGTTCAATCTATTCACTTTAAATCGAAATAATACATTGCGCAATAATATGGGACGATATTCTCGTACAAGTCAGATTACCTGTTTTATTTTGTTTTGAAATTAAAAATGTTTGTATAACCTTGAATGCTGATTGTTTTTTGGCAAGATGTTGTAAAGAGAGGACTAGCATGCACCACAGAAAAAACGCGATCACATGTTGGCATTAAGGACATCAGCTTTCGAAAAGATAAAGAAAAAAAAGACCTGTAATTTGAGTAGCACACCATTGACATCACATATTATTGGGTATTCTACAATTTTAAAGGCATTCATCCATCACTCCAAACTATAATTTTTAGTGCGGTAGTCTTCAGAAATTTCCAGTTGGTTCAGTTCTTCAACTGACACCAAATTCAAAAAATACCGAGTAGTCCTACCTAAAATTCCCTTTACACAACATTTAATGTACTAAGAGGGTTGTGGTGATACATTAAAGCCTTGTATACAGACCATGGTGTGTCCGAAGTCTGGAAGTAATGAGCTAAGACTGTGTCTGGATGGCCCGTGGATTAGTTTTTAAAAGCTGTGGAAGGTTGGGAGAATTGGATCTGTTTGGGTGATGAATACATGCCTTTTAATTATGCGAATGTTAACATTTTTATATCTCAGAAATGTGAAATTTACAGAAGGTGTGAAATAAATGTCTGATAAAGACGGGAGGTAGACTATATGAGTAAATTTTCTCAGCTCTGCAATATATATTTTTTAAAGATTTAGACTTTACGTACACTTTTAAGGGCAAAACGTCTTCGTCCAAGATTTATTTCAAAACAAAGTATCTTTTAAAATATTTCAGGACATAAATATTTCATCTTCCGGTTAATTTAGCAGTGTCTCCTCCTAAATTCCACAATTGAATGAAAAAAAGTGTAAAATGATTCTAATGAGCCAAACGGGATACCGTTAGTCTACTAATCCAAATTTGGGTGCCTGCATTTTCCCTTCAGATTTAGTAGGCTCGCTTTTTGTGGTGTCAATCTGGTAATAAATTTAAGTTCCAATTCTCTCACAACAAACAGTACCAATTCTCCTAACCTTCTTACTTAAGCCCTTCACACAATTGTCAAAAATTCATCCTCATCCAGACACAATATCAGTTTATTACTTCAGGGTGAGTATAGAAAAGCCATGTGTATAGTCAAAACACTCTCAGTGAAGTCCATGCTTTGTTGTATAAGCTTTGGTACTCTGCATTGTTTAAATTAGCTGTCAATCAAAAAGCTGAGCCAATTGAGAATTTCTGTAAACCCCTACATCATTTTCATTTATTATAGGTGATGCTTGATACAGATTTCGACGCTGGTGGAAGAGTCTCTCTTGGTCTCACAGCAACAACGATTGTGTCACAGTGGACATGGGCAGCGACTTTACTTCAGTCGTCCACAGTGGCGGCAAAGGTGAGCTAATAGGCAGTTTTTCCCCAAGCCAGTAGCTGCAGACAAAGTATTGAGAGGAGCAAAATGGCCTGGACGCAATATTAAATGGAACCAAATGTTTAAGATTGTAATTAGTCAATGGCAACTCGAAACCTTTGAGGGGACAATTTCAGGGGATGCACCATTTGGCTACGGGCTTGTTTAAACCCACCTCTTAAAGGAAGGGTTTAAAGTCACATCAAGTTTTGATATTTTAGAGGGGTACTTTTTGAAAGCATTTCTGTAAAATTTGCAGAGAAATCAGATGATTGGTTTTAAGATATGAGCAGGTAAAGTTGTCACATTCTCGGCAAACTTGTACAAATTGCTTCAAAAGGTTCGATATTCATTATTGAAATAAGGTTCGACATTCATAATAGGAAATGAGGTTCGCTATTCAGAATTAGAAAAAAGGTTCGTTTTTCATAATGGGAAAAGGTTATCATTATTCATAATGGATAACAAACCTTATTTTTTATTATGAATGTCAAACATTATTTTCATTATGAATATCGAACTTTTTTAATTATGAATAACGAACCTTATAAACAATGAACCTTATGGATAAAAACCGTTATGAATATCGAGCTGTCCCCCATACCGCAACGAATACGACGATTCTAATCCAATAAGCGAGTTCGGTAAATTGTTGCCGCATGGAATTGTGTGGCAAAGCGTGGGATAGCGAGCTCAGCATGTAGCGTACAGCTGTCACTTGTTTTCGTCAGTACGTGAATACAGCACTATGTAAGTGTCTAGCCAACTCGAACGAAAATAGGGGTCTCAGTGCTTCTTTACTTTACAAAAATGCAAATGTTTACACGAAAAAGACAATGAAGACACAATCCACTGCACTAAACCACACTTGAGATCCCTCCTTATGTTATGGAAGGATTAAGAAAGCATGATTTCACCAAATTTCATGTAAACTCAAATTTTGGAATACGTGTTTTAGGTGCGGGATTAGTTTGTTTATCCCGACGATTTGGACGATGTGCATAACCACCTAAACGGATTACCGAACTGGCTTATTTTTGTGCGCTTTTCTTAGAAACTTCTACATCTCTTGTCGGAAAATCCCCAAATGCGCCAACCTTTGTAAATATACCGTAAGACTTGTATCGCAGAACTACGAACATTAAATTTTTTCCTGATATTACATTACTTGCCTGCCGGATAAGTCTATGGCTACCACAGAAGTAGCTGACGGCCGACGTGATGACTGTTCTGTTTTGCCCGACAGTGGACATCAAATTGTGACGTCACGTGACAACACTCTCTTTGATGCAGGATAGCACATTGTAAAATGATTGAGAGGCCAATAACGAAATCATTTCTTTACGAAAATAGATAGCCTATCTTGTCAGTAATCCAGGCTACAAGACAATTGGATGATGTTGTAAGCCAAGCCAACTAAAGCAAGCAGAAATTCCAATTAAGTTTTTGCTCTGTTGTTGTTTCAGCTGAATGGAGATAGTCACCACCCATTTTTACTTGAAGGATTTTTAATATGTATCATTCTTTTTCCACCCGTGTGGTATAGTCAACTCTAATCTCACACGCCCACTGTTTCTGAAGATTCGATAGTTGTAAAAAGTGTTTTGAAATAATCGCAATTTGATGTAGTCATCACGTATAATTTGAGAAGAACCTTGGCAAAATTTTCTGTTTATAAATATAGTCTCACATTTTGAGTAGCTAATTTACGTTAAAGGTTTCTGAGCATGTTTTACGCTATGAAATAATAGTAAATGAACTCAATGAAAAACATTGAAACACCTTCTAAGAGTTGCACATGAATGATAACATTGAAAAAATGCAGTAGCAAAGTTTAGTCGATGCCCTCCTTTTGTAAAACATGTATACATGTGGTATGATAATTCGTTAACATGGTGATGACCTGGGGGCCGTTCCACAAAGAGTTACGCACAATCTTAAGTTTGATTCACCATATTTAAGCCAACAGTAAATCATACTTAAGATCGTGCGTAACTCTTTGTGGAACGGGACCCTGGTTACTTACATAACAAGAAATATACAATCTGCTTCTTATCCTAGTACAAGCAGGCGCGTAGCCAGGATTGTGTCATGGAGGGGGTGGTGTCATGTGGGGGGTTGGGCACGACATCAGGGGAAAGTCTAAGGATAAAGAGGAAAAACCGCTATTATAAGTGTTTTTTGCATCGCAAGGTTGGGTCATGGGGTTCTAACCCCCAAATCCTCCCCCCGCCGTGGCTACGCCACTGTACTAGGAAGTGAAATTTCTCCCAATTCCTCTAAATTTGAAAGAATCCTATGGTCAAATTTGAAAGAAGCAACAAATTCCCCACCATAAGTTGTCTTAATTCCAAGAATGGAATCATGAGTTGGTCATTGGGCATTAAACCTACCATTGTCACTCACGCTATGTCGAAGGATAAATTGCACTCAGCCGTATGATTCTTAAAACGCTGAAATGTGTAATCAAATTTGGTCGCAAAAAATTAAAGATAAGTCATAACAAGCTAATTTTTAATTAATAAATCAGCGTTGATGCTGACCTTTATAGCCAAATGAGATTTTTTACCCACAAAATTAGGGAGAAGTTCCTCTATGGCGTATTTTTTTTTTGAATTTTGGGCGTCTGCATCATAATCTGTGAGCAGTTTTGTGTTAGCCTACTGAGGGCATAAGATTCTCACCCGAAAGGCCCATGGTTCGATTTCCACACCGGATAACACCAAAGATTTATAGCAAAGTCGAAATCTGCTGCGTTTTGCTGGAGGGGCGCATTTTTTATATTTAGTGCCAATAGGTGGGATATTTGGGAAGCTTTTTGTAACACGAATCTACCCCATCTATCAATAGATGAAAATTCTTGCGCTTCACCGAAAAACGCGCAAAATTTCCTGTATTGGTGTGAAGGAAACCTTAAGCCGGGAAGGTAGCCTACGGCTAATTTCAATCACAATGCCTTTATTCTGTGATGCATTCAATTATTATTTTTCAAGTGCAAGTCCAGTATCAATTTCGACCATTGTCAATTTGGCCATGATTTAATAATGTTCTAAAAGCGGCTCTTCCTTCCAGCTTCATTATGTTATACGTCCACACTTCTACAGCATTTATTGCCTAAAACTTATTACGTAGATGATGTTGCTATTTTATTTGTTTCATTCCCATTGTAAACGTTCATGAAGAGTCTTAAATTTTCAACTATTCCTGCATTACCGACACTATTTCATTTAAACTCGCATTTGCAGAAGTCACTTTTTGTCGTAAACAACAAAGAGTGTTTTTACTTTTTATCTCCGGACCAGTCTTAGCCATTGCGTGATTTCTCAAGGGATTGGGGAGTACGGCTTACAATCTCTTGGGGGCTCGTCTCTTCCTTAATGATATCTGTTTTTCTTTCAGACAATGCAATATCCCAGGCAATATAGTCCAAAACTTAGCTGTCTTCCTTCAGAAAATGATAAGTAGTCTAATATTTTTTATTAGCCTATCGAGACCTTTAACCCCTTACATGACCAGATGGTTAGAGAATTGTTAACAGCTCCCCGGGTATGGCAATATTCTATCAGGGAATGAATAATTCTGCAAGGTTTTCACAAACGGTATGAGAGTAGATGTTTTTAGGGTCATAACTCTCTTATGATATACAACTTGCCTCTTGCTAAACGTTAGTCTTTGACAATGCTTTTCGGAAAACAATTTTCTCTCTTATTTAATTTTACACTGTTAACCCTACTACGGTAATATACATTAAAAGGTAGTATGACATGTCAGCCAAAAGCCCTAAATTTACTTGGCAGTTAAAGGGCCAAACCTCTCACCACAAACTACAAGTTTGGTACGGGTGTACCGAAATTCTCAATCGGCTCAGCTCTTTGATTGACAGCTAATTCAAACAATGCAGAGTATCAAAGCTTACATTTCACAGCATGAATGGTACTGAGAGTGTTTTAATTATATTAATTGAGTTTTTCTATACTCACCTTGAAGGAATAAACTGAGATTGTATCCGGATGAGGATGAATTTCGGACAATTGTGGGAGGGGCTTAAGTAAGAAGGTTAGGAGAATTGGTACTGTTTGGGTTGAGAGAACTGGGCCTTTAAGTGCAAAATTGCCCTCTAAAATGATTAATTTTTGACGTTTGACGGGAAGTTTTACGGAAGTTTTCTTGGGTTTAATGTTTTTCACATCAAACACCCAACTTTGCAATTTTCATGTAACACGTCCCTTACCTACATATCGGATCAGCGTGGCCGCCCTTATTCTGTCCGCCCCCAGATCTGTTAGGATTGTAACACAAAAGGAGGTACCAAGCATTGCGTTTCTAGAGTAAGTGATTACGTCGGCAGTTTATACCATCATACATATTTTAATTGGTTTTGAGACAGAAATCGCAAGGAAACATGACTTTTTCCTAATATTTAAGGATTCTTCTCATTGTTAATAGCATAATATCAAGATTATTTGGCTCGTACATGAGGCTTAAACGTACTTCCTTTAATTTGTTCCCAATAATGCTTGTAGTTTCTTTACGATTATCCAGAGTTAAAACAATTAAACAACCCTCACCCCATTAAACTTATTACGAATTTGTGAAGGGCGACTTTTCGAGTAGGTGAATTGATTGCTCGCTGCCTGCATAGACCGACACATACATGTACGCACACCCGCACATACACACGCAATGGAGCAGTGGAGCAGGGGAGTAGGGGAAACAAGCCGCACGGTGAGCCACAAAACGAAAAGGGAGTGGCCGGCCCACCTAAACCAATTGGTTAGAAAATAAACCGTAAAAGCTCATCTTTGATACACACACGCACACAATTACGATAGGACCAGGGAACTACCTCTAATGGCAGTTTACTGGTAGGATCATGGAAGTACTACCTCCGAGGTAGTACCTCCATGGTACGACCGTATGGAATTGTTGTTCGAGAACGTATTGCGTGGTCGGTTCGAATGATGCTTTTAAAGGCATTTTTAAACTAATCATTTGTCTTCATATTATCGGTTGTAACAAAACCTGTTACTTGGATGAAAACAACCAAGCCAAATAAAGTGTCAAGTTCTTAACACGAAAAGTTATGCGTCAATAGGTTTATATGTTACAAATGTACCACTGTAAATCTCCTACCTTGAGGTTTTTGGACTCAAATTCCGGAAGCATTGAATGTAATTGATGATAGAATTTCGTTCGTTTTTCTTCTGACATTACGGTAAGATGTCACATTACACACATTAATTCAGGTTTTAATCTTGTCCTGTCTGTTTGAAAAGTTGCTTAAGATAGGTTTCAAAACGGAATGAATAATATCGGAGTGCTTTCTTCAGATATTGACAAATGCATCGAGCTATAGACCTTATGCATTTGATGTCACAGAGCAAAAAGTACGCTCTCCTTTGGGGGAAAAACAAGCCAGCTCCGGCAAATGCACACCGCTGATTTTTCAACCTAGTCAAATACGCGCATAGTCTGCCTAACACGCATGGCGAATCTTATGCGTTCGATCACGTATTCCATTGTTTTGCAGCAAAGGATGACATAACGTCAAAGTGTCGTCAATGCCTAAGGTCTATATGAAAACTTTACTTCCAAAATTCTTATGGTATGAATAACCATGAATTTTGGTTAACAAGTACAAGGGCTGCCGAAACCTTTACTCTTTACGGGTGACATGCGGTCACCTCAACATGAAGTAGTGTAGTAGACTGTTTTGTTTCATGATTGGCTCTTGAGAATCATGTGACAATATTTTTTGCTTCTCAAATGTGAAATTTCCTAAGAGTAACTGCTTGGTTTATTACCTTGGGGAAATATTGAAGTCTTTGAAGAGAAATAAGAGGACAATTGTAAGAATGCGCTTTTGCTTAAAGACCCAACCCATCTCACCCCAAACATTTCCAATTCTTCTAACCTTTTTACTTAAGCCCCTCCCACAATTGTCTGAAATTCATCCTCATCCAGACACAATCTCAGTTTATTGCTTCAGGTTGAGTATGGAAAAGCTCAATGTGTATAATCATTCCGGATGATGAGGATGAGTCTTAGGCAGTCGTGCTAGGAGGGGTTTAAGTAAGAAGGTGATTGGAACTGGTTGGGGTTATGAATAACTGGCTTTTAGTCATGATATTGAGTGGCAGTTCACTAGTCTCACCCCTCCTCCAACGAAAGTCGACAATTCGATTCCGTGAGGAAAGGTATCCCAGAAGACTTTCAAATATAATTAAGAGAAGGGTTTAAGGTCATATCAGGTTTTGTTATTAGAGGGATTCTTATTCTAAACATTTTGGTGAAATTTGCATGGAAATTCAATGTGTGGTTCTCAAGATATGAGCAAGTAAAGTTGTCACATTTGCAACAAAAAGTGAAATTAAAAAGCAACACATATGATGACATCATATCCTCACATTCTGACATTAATGGACAGTTTTTTTGCTTTAAAATTCGTAACTTATTCTGCTTTACAAATCCAAGTTAGCAAAATGTGATTGCATAAGTAGCATGAGAATCTACAAACTTAGCATCCCCCACACTGTGGGAGGTGCTATCCCTATAAACTTCAAGTTCAACACAACAGTATAGATAACAAAGAGAAACAAAGCATCCTTTGTCAGTGTGAGGAAGTAGTATAAGCTGTGCTGCCTTAAGATCCCAAATCTAATAACTTCATCTGCTGATATCTCGAAAAAACATGTCCGATCTGAATGGAAATTTCACACAGTGAGGTGAATTTGGTTCCTCTTTCAGATATGAAAATTAATTTTTTGCTTCAACTTTTCCTTTATTAGATTCTGTGCGTTCGGGCAAACGAAATAAATGGGAGAGGCAGGAAATATCATGAGTTTTGGTGTTCCGTTTATACGTGAAACATGATAATACAATATACCATAAAATCCAAAGGCAAAAAGTAATAAACTGTTTCGTTGTATATTGTTTTAAAGGTTCCAACAGATGGATGTATCTAAAGTATTATTGAAAGATTAAATGTAATTTTTAATACAAAACCTGTTGTAAGAAAATATCACAATGCAAATGGGACAACAAAAACCATTGGGACCCTGTTTATGGGATGACTCAATAGTATGGTTTTACATCTTAAAAAATACCTTAAGGTTAAAGACGGATTTTGCAATTAGAGGACCAATCCTCTCACCCCAAACTACACTTCTTGTAGGGGGTAACAAAAACTCTCAATTGGCTCAGCTTTTTTACTGAGTGCTAATTCAAACAATGCAGAGTACCAAAGCTTATGTTACATTTTACACAGCCTGAAATGTACTGAAAGTGGTTTTATTATACACATTGAGCTTTCTATACTCACCCTGAAGCAATAAACCGAGATTGTGTCTGGATGAGGATGAATTTCAAACGAATGTAGGAGGGGCTTAAGAAGGAAGGTTAGGAGAATTGATACTGTTTGGGGTGAGAGAATTGTGCCTTTAAGATGCCAAAATATGTCAATTCGAGTGCAAATGCCCCATAACTAATTTTAGTGTCAAATTTATCAAGAACACAGTCAAATATTAGTGTAAAATTAATGTATCAATTCTTTGTATTTTCAGAATGGAATCAGCGGACCATTTTGGTATGCAGCCGGTGCAACGATACCTTTACTACTATTTGCCACTATCTCCGTTCAACTGAAAACAAGAGCCCCTGGCGCCAAGACGTTTCTTCAAGTAATCCAGGCTCGTTTTGGATCACGAACTCATCTCATTTTTTGTTTCTTTGCCATACTTACCAACGTCATAGTAACCGCTATGTTATTTCTTGGTGAGTATTACTACAGGCGTCTTTTACTTTACTACGACTTTCATTTACCTTTCTTTGATATCGATGCAATTTAAAGAGCAAGAGCAGTCATCCCAACTGCAGTGAAGTACACTATCCTGTTTCATGATTGGCTCTTGAGAGTCATGTGACAGTATTTTCTCTCCTCAGATCTGAAGTTTACTAGGTGTTACTGCTTGGTTTATCTTAATTATTCAATGTTGAAGTCCTGAAATATTATACAAGATACTTTGAAGACAAGTTAGAAGAAAATGGTGATATTTGACTGTATCTCAAAATAGGTTGGGAGGGACTGCTCTTGACCTTTAAACACGATGAAAAGAAATGTGCTCTTAACTTAAATGAAAAGAGCAAAACGTATTTTGAAATAACACATCATTTTAACTAGTATCTTTTTTTTCTTAAATCCAAGAACCTTTCATTTTATCTAAAAAACTAAAATGTTGAATATCCCAAATAGAAGGGGTAATGCGATGAACAGTAAATTTCCTAACTGGCTAATGATTAAGCTAATACCTAACCTTATGCCTAGCTGTAGCACAGAATACGACCTATATGATGCAATATTCAGAGCCAATCAAGAATTCCATGTTAAACAGTGAGAATAGCCGAATATAAGTGAATTTCCCATTTCAGTGAGGAAAATATGGTCACATGATTTCAAAAGTCATTCATGGAAAGTAAATGACTTATAGACTAAACCAAATTGGGATGACTGAATTTCCCTTTAATTTAAAAATTCGCGTTTTGGTTATTTGGACGCTTTAAGTGAATTCAAGGTTAGTTGATTAGACCATATGTAACTCATTCTTGTCAGATTTAACCATTGTAATAAATACTAATGAAGACAGTGTCCACCATAATCTAAATGAGGCTCTATGATAATGAATAGGGACATATGGACCTGTGATATAAATATCTTAACGTTCTTAAAGGGGCAACCAGATTAAGAACATAAGATGAAATTTACCCTAAAACGATTTTGCTGGTGAACCACTCCTGTAATAAGATTGAATTTCACCCCGAGTGGATTAATATTCACTTCAAATTTTTCAATCCATGTTTGTGAATTATTGCTCTTTTTTAGAGTAAATTTTGCTTCATTGTGCGTGCATGTATAATTCCACTTCGGGTGAAATTCATGCTTACTATACTGCTATAAGTGAACCCTCAGCACAAAATTTTTGAGTGATTTTCGTTCTTTTATGGAATTACTTTATCAACACATATGCATGCTGAATCGAAGAAACTTCAAACATTTACTTTTATACCTCATTTAAGTGTGATATATAAAATTTCCAACCCCACTACCTGGATTCTTCTAATTTATCACTAACCAAGATCCTGTTCCAAGTAGTTTATGAACAATGCAAGGTGGATGGATTCGCGTTGTGGAAAAGACTCAGTCTGCATACTATGCTTGTTGTGGCTGCTGTTTGATCAAATGAAATGTCTGTATGAATGGGATATTCTTTGTACATAGTTTCATTCACTGGTTGGCACAGAGCATGCGCAGGAACACATGCGTGTATATTAGCTTTGCACTTGCAGCGATCACGCGGTTGCACGCAGAATGTAGACGAATCTGATTCTCTAAAACAGGACTCGGCAAGATAACGTTTGATTGGGTGCATAAAAATATGATGCATACCATAAAACTACACTCCCGCGGCAAAGCCTCGATAGCTATTATCGAATCGTGTAATTGGGCGAGAGAGAAAATCGAGTGGAAATTTTATTTTGACCAATTTGTCATACATTTGACTCGCAGATGTTCTATGAGTCCTTCACACTTACAAACCCAGATATGAGTATTATGACTCTGTAAAATTAAAGGACAGGAACAGTCATCCTAAATTGAAGAGTGTAGTAGATGTCCAGTTGCATGATCGGCTGTTGGGAGTCATGTGACAATGTTTGTCCTCTTCAAATGTGAAATTTACCAGAATTGACTGCTTGGTTTACCTTGAATATGCAATAGTTAAGTCATAAAATATACTAGTGGAAGATACTTTGAAGAGAAATAAGATAAAAATTGTGTTATTTAGCTTTTTCTTCAAAATAAGTTTGGGGGACTGCTTCTTACCTTTAACAAACGTAAACGCCTTAAAGGGTGATGACAACTTATCTAAAGAAGAAAGTGTTCTTAACTTATTTCCATTTCATTTCATACGGGGTCACGGCCTTGGACTACTATTATCCCTGGCTATTATCAAAATTGTCTAATTGGGCAAGGAAGGAAGTCAAGAAGAAATTTTTATTGTGACCATATATGTCATTATCTCAATATCTGACATAGATTGTGCATTAGCCTATCACACTTAACCAGCCAAGATGGCTGTGAAAATTTAACACATGGGCAAACATCAATCCGTAGAATGACAACTTGTTTTCGAAGGAAAAAAAAAACGCACTTCATAATTTTTGACTCCATTTTCATTTCGTTTTAAGTTTCCACAACAATAATCACTGAAAGGTAACAAACATCATGGAATTCAAGAATATGAATAAACAAGTAAAAGATTGTTGTGGAAGGAAGAACTTTTAAAGTCTCCTGTGTGCTTCATGACAAGAACACTCACAAGAAAACAGTTTATATAGACTGCCAAAATTTGTCGCCATTTCTTAACGCTCTTAATTTTTATGAAAGCTTATTTTTTACGAAAACTTTATGAGCAGTATACTCTAGGTTACCGTTAATGACAACTCACGGATCTTATCATCGTCATCTTTACATGTTGAGATCATCTTGTACTAGAAAAGTTCTCCATTTCAAGAGAAAAACTTACCCTGAAAAACTTGGGCAGAACCTGCCTTTCATGCACCGAAGGAGCATATCACCATGCTCGTAAGAAGATACTTCTACACGATTACAATGGCTGAATGGATGTCCCTTCAAGTTCAGAGGAGCTCATCGTATTGCTTAAAGGACCAAACCTCTAACCCCAAATTGCAATTTTGGAAACCGGGTACCGAAATTCTCAATTGGCCCAGCTCTTTGATTGACAGCCAATTCAAACAACACAGAGTACCAAAGCTTATATTACACAGCATGAATGGTACTGAGACTGTTTTGATTATATAAATTGACTTTTCTATACTCACCTAGAAGCAATAAACTGAGATCGTATCTGGATGAGGATGAATTTCAGACAATTGTGGGAGGGGCTTAAGTAAGAAGGTTAGGAGAATTGGTACTGTTTGGGGTGAGAGAACTGGGCCTTTAATCTCGCATAGTGCTCCAAAGTTCAAGAGGTAGGATTTGCGTCTTGCCTTTTCGTTGAGGACTTTCGGTCATGGGAGATATGAGGGGAAGGGTACACAATAAACCAACACAAAGGAGTAAATTCAGTCACTCTCTGATAGAATGAAATGTGAGAATTCTCTCCAACAATCGTGTCATCCACTCCAAGAGGGATGAAATTCACTCAAAGAGAGCCGAGGTTCACTCATGATGGGTCTACAGCTATAATTTAAAAAAGTAATCATTGCAGGAACTCGTTGAGGGGTAAATTTTTGCTCTTCTTGGAGTGAATTTCACTATTCTTGCAGCGAACGAAAACGGTAATGGAGTCAGTTCACACTTTTCACCCTATATAAAAAGCGATAAAATTTACCATTTCGTTTTTAGAGAGTAATTTGTATGCCATATTAGCTTAATGCATTTTAAAATGCGTAATTTCCATTTAAACATTGCAGTCTCTAAAAAAAAAAAAAAACCCTCTTCAAAAGAAGTAACTAGGTGACCTAATTTTGGATACTCTTCCCATTTTTTCGTTCCTATAACAATCACGCTTTTCTTTTGAATACGTAAATTTTTTGTATCAAAAAGTAATATGCACATTTTTAGTGGAAACGATTTTTGCGCCAGCGAACATTTCTTACTAATCAATGGAATAACAACGGTTGTGGGCCAAAGGAAAGTTTCGTTTGGCCAGTTGACGAGGTTCGTCAAATTGGGGGCATCGTAAGATAAGATTTTTTTTTATCTGTTTATTTTAACATTTTGATATCATCGCAGGGATTGCGGCAAGATTTGCCCGATACTAAGCAGGGAAAGACGATACTCTAACGGGAGCAGGGGAAGAGAAGTTCCAGCAACCATATCGTTGGAACGAAACTGATAGAGTATATCTTGCACAATTAAAGGTGTGCAATCAATGTACTGAGCTTAGTATTTAGTAAGTTTTTTTTTCGAAAAATCTGACCATTAAAAATGCATACGAAACGTGCAGTCTAAAATCAAAAGTGAACTTAGTCACTCTTTAATAGAGCGGAAAGTTTGAATTCACTCCAGAAGGATGGTAATTTACTCCAAGTAGAGGGGAATTCCCTCCAAGAGAGGGATAAAGGGCCAACAGTGATCACTCTCAAAAAGAAAGTGATCATTGCATGTACTCGTGGAAGAGTGAATTTTCATTCTTCTTGGAGTGAATTTCGTTTTTCTTGGAGTGAATTAACACTCTAATGTAGTGAAATCACACCTTCCACTCTATTCGTTCACTCTTTCAATTTCAGGATGTGTACCCGGCAAATGATATCAGTATGGGAATTAATATACGCTTTGTAAAAAGAAATTGTCAGCATGACATCCTCACCGAACACTCACCGAGTACGGTTACTAACTACTCAGATAATCCCTTTAGGACAATCCCATACATGAACGGATCGAGGAAAATCTAGAAGGGCGGGGCTAAATGCCCCTTAAATATTCCCTTAGATTAAATGTTAAGTTTGTAGTAGGCCTATTTGTTGTTACTGATGTGGCGAAAATGGGATGAAGTTGGAAGAGTCCCGCTGGAATCCGGGCCTTCCTTTCCAATTATCCGTCACATGTAATACTCTCCATTTTGAAAGTTAAGTAAAATTAGGAAGAATTACCTTGTGATTGTTGTCTGACCGAAGTGACCGGAAGGGTATTGTTCTAGTGGAGGGTATTGTTCTAGTGGGAAATTTCCGGTGTGTTATTCCGGAATCAAAAACCACACTTCTCATGGCAGACGTCTAGCATTACATTAAAAATTTCTGTAGATTTACAGAACATAAAATAAAGAAATTAATAAAGAAAACGAAAAAAGGGCTGTCAATTTGTTTAAAAAATGTCATTTTTTTCCATTTCCGCTTTGTATTTCTTCTTCTTTTCGTTCTGTATAAATCTAAAACATGTCTCTAACAGTGCATCCTCTCGTGGGAGATGAATCGGGTAGATGCGCTCCGTTTAACAAGGTGTTTCTTGATTAGCTGTTGTCATTGTGTTGTATCGAATGCATTCTTTGTAAGGTGTAGGGATTAGGTTATGGATTAGGCCTGTCGCTATAGCCACTTAGGAAATTTCTTGTTCAACAGCGCGCATCGCCGCGATAAGTCAAACTCCTGCAATGAAAGCCACTTTCCGTTACAAATAGTAGCTTTCATAGTTCAAGCAAAGAAGCTCCATGATTTTCCCTCACTGTAAAAGATTTCTGTAGATTTACAGAACAAAAAATAAAGATATGCTGAGAGAAAACGGAAAAAGTGCTGTCAATTTGTTACCAAAAATTGACAGTACTTTTTCCGTTTCCTCTTTGTATTTCTTTATTTTTGTTCTGTTTTCCTACAACTGTCTGTAGACATTTTTACAGTGCTAATGAGGAGAGTGATTTCTTCACAATATGGGGATGGGGGTGGGGCATTTACTCATTTTCTAAAATTAGAACCCTGTTTGGGAAAGCAAAGTTAACGGGCGATTTCTAAAATGTTGGGGGTGCATGTCCCCTTCCACCTTGATTTCCGGTCATGTTCCTTACAACATACACCAGGGAACAGTGAATATGAAAAAGTGATAAAATTTCCTACTTTTTACCGACAAAACCGCTTGGTTGAGAAGTGCGGCTGCCTTAGTGGGTACGATGCAACATAAACACCTCCCTCAATGAAGTCCATAAATTTATAGCAGTGTATCAACGTGTTTCGTTTCTCTTTTGCCCAGGACGCTGCATTAAGAAGTCCGAATGAGGTGAATGTAAACGGTCCAGTGCCATTAGTTATACGCAGTGATGCCTAGCTTCTCATTTAGGATTTCAATTGTAACGATAACATTAGTTACAAAGACTGATACAGAAGGCATTACTCATATTCCTGCCGCTGAGAAACACACTCGACAGTAGGAACACAGGACTGGCAACTCCCTAGTGGGAGTATGTAAAACAATAAGAGGTCTACAATCCTCGACGAAAATACATGGGACAAACCCGCTCCCCCGAATCAATGTTAAAGTTTCAGGACACCGTGGGCTGCCCCAACGTTAAATAAAGGGGGGGGGGGAAGGGTGACTCTTTCATTGCTTATTTTGTCCCATCATTTTTTACGAGGATTGAAACTTTGTGTATTTATATGATTGTGTGTGTGCGTATGTGTGGCTTTGTCTTCATGTAAAACCTAGGACCTACACAAAGGTTTCCAGCTCCTCGGTGGTAAATTGGTCAGATTTTCAAATCCCAGGTTGCCTAACAAGAGACAGTCTATTGATATGGCAAGTTTAAGGAGTTAAATACATTGGAGATAACGACGAGGTTCCCAGTAATGTGTAAACGCATGACTGTGTGTGTATGGGCGCATGTGTGTAATCAGCGGTGCAGCAGTCGATAGCCTATGGGGCAGAGCCCATTCTAGTTCATTCTAGTTCCTTGGGCGCCGATTTTGATTGTGTACAATACCCGATAGAAAGTGAGTCACGAAGCAAAGTTTTGGGCAAGATTTAGTGTTGCTTATTGGCGACCACTGATCAAAATTGCTGATTCATGTGATTAAAGGGCCAATCCTCTCACCCCAAACTACAATTTTGGTAGGGGGTTACCGAAATTCTCAATTGGCTCAGCTCTTCGATTGACAGCTAATTCAAGCAATGCAGAGTACCAAAGCTTATATTACACAGCATAAAATGTACTGAGGGTGTTTTGATTATACACATTAAACTTTCCTATACTCACCCTGAAGCAATAAACTGAGATTGTATCTGGATGAGGATGAATTTCAGACAATTGTGGGAGGGGCTTCAGTAAGAAGGTTAGGAGAATAGGTACTGTTTGGGTGGGAGAGTTGGGCCTTTAAGATTTAACACTAATGGTGACTAGCTATACAAGAGTATATAAGAGGTGGGTAATTTTGCTGCCTATATCTGCGGAAAATACGTAAAGACTAGTAGAGAAAACCATTTTCCCCGCGCGACCGGGGACCATTTTTACTTTGTCTTTGTTGAAAGGTGCAGGAACTGCGGCTTCGGGGGATCATGTCGGGACTCTTTCCCCCCATCCAATCTTGTAAGTTCAGCGTCAACCCAACTTGTAGCTCCGCCGGCTTACTCTTGTGGCTAAGCAAAAACTTATTTTTTTTTAAACTTCCTCCATTGTTTGTAACAATAAATCTCTTTGCTGATTTGCATCTTGCGGGTAATCTAATTTTGGACTATTTAGCGCCAAGTCTTAGAGCAAGCATAATGTGTAAATCTTCTGTCAACGGCGGATCCATTCCCACCTCCTCCGAACTTCATGCTTAAATACGCTTCAAAATAAGTCAAATACAGCTTCATTTTACATTTCCGCTTTCTTCCAAACGTATTTTTTTAAAGGAAGGGAACACCTCATCCCCTTATATCCCTTTAGAGCCCTCCCCAGTGTAACCTGCTTGGCACCTCTGTGTCTGTCATCCATGGACTGCCCCTCCTCGGTTGTTATTTCGTAGCGAAAAGCTACACGCAAAAATCTTCGGCTACTCTGCAGGCTATCCGCAGGACGGGGATCAAACAAACATCGCTCCCTCTGTTCAAACTTTCTTGATGCGCCCTTTTGCGTTATATACTGGCTCTCTCATATGTGAGTTTATGGGTAGCCTTGTTACGACCTATTTTGTAACAACTCACCAAAATGTAACAACTTGGTCCAAAATGTAAGGCCTCCGATGTGCCGTAATAATTCAGAAAACACGACTAGCAGACTGCCACCAAAGTAAATCTCTTTGAAATAAAAATCAGTAGGCCTACCGTTCAAATATTTTCTAATGATTCAATCAAGACTTGGAGACGCATTATTTTCAAACTTTAAATTATCATAAGTGGACTCTTCAAAGATGTGCTTATACTGCCATATGCTACATTAAAACCTTTGCATATGTTGCAAATTACCGTAAAACTCTTTCAATCTTCCGTTAATACTCCGAAAATGACGCTTAACAAATTTTCGATATCGAAACGATCGAGGCCTCGGCCCCTCGGCATGTAATATTGACATTTTGTAAAAATAACTTATTTGTTTCTTTTGTTTTCTATCGGTTGAGCAGAAATGATCGGTTTTAAGTTTTCCATAGATTTCAGATTTCGTGAACTTTTTTAACCTTTTGCCAATTGTCGAACTTTTTCCTTATGATATTGTTTATAGTGCGTCTCGTCCAAATATATATATATATATATATATATATATATATATATATATATATATATATATATATATATATATATATATATATATATATATATATATATATATATATATATATATATATATATATATATATATATATATATATATATATATATATATATATATATATAATGCTCCCCTATTGTACTTTCTGGCTGCTATCACTAGCTCAGTCGATATTCATGGAGATGATTTACATCATCGATAAAATCATGAGATATCAATAAGCCTGATTTCATGGCCATTGTAAAAATCATTTAGGAAATCGATTCATTCACCACTTATCTTCTCTTGAAATTTATCTTTCTTTTTATACTTTCTTATATGAGTATTCTCTTAAATACAGCAATCCTTTCCTCTATAAAAATGGAAACAGATTACTTATAGCAAAGTTTACCTAGACAGGGCAGTGTTTGCCAACCATAAGTCAACCATAAGTCAAATAAAATTGATACTTAAGTCTGTCAGAGAAAGTCTCAAAAAGACGCACAACCCTGGCGGAGTACTTACACGATCAATCAGTCGGTAGTGCCCTAATCATCGTATGCAACTTTTCCGTGTTATGAATACCACCTTTGCAGTTTATGATATGGATTAAGCCTTGGCTGTTCAGGTAGATACGCCGGCCACATTTACTCACTTACATAGTCCTTTTTCAAAGCCGCAATCAGAGTTTGTTTTCATATTTTTCTCACAACTCACAACTATATGTGCACGACAGCGTAGCCAGGATTGTGTCATGGGGGGGGGGGCACATGAAGGAAAAGTGTAAGGATACACAGAAAACCGCTATTTTAGGTGATTTTTGCATTGCAAGGTTGGGTCATGGGGGTTCTAACCCCCCAAACCACCCCGTGGCTACGCCACTGACGAGATTTGTACACAGACTTAAAGATAGTAACGAAAATGATCCGTGAAAACGATCTAACGTTGCGATTGCTTACAATGTGGTGGAGGCTGTGGATTTTTTTTTAAACCGAAACATCTTCATTCAACAGTCAGACAGTAATTAATACAGAATCAATGTTTCTCCTAACCTAAACACCTCTTCAGCGTTTCTTTATTCTCGTAAACAACCAGAAAATGTGGTTACGTACCGTAACCACAATGGACATGACCATGTACCGGTCTCTGGTTGCCTATGTAGGGTGCGGATGGATTGGCTGGTTGATCCGACATCAGGGACGTAGGACTGGTATGTGGACTGGGGGGGGGGGGGGTAAATATTTTCCAAAATCCAACATCCTTTCGTACCCTGGGTCGTTTCCAGGACCGGAATCATCTAAGCAATCCATCCTACGAGAGCGAGCGCACACGCACACACACACACAACCAGACATACATACACTCTCACATTGACAAGCACATACACTCCAAGCGAGTGTATAAATTATAAATCTGCCTGAATTGTTGGAGCCTTGGCAAAACAGTGTGTTTGCTCCCCCAGTATTTCCAACAGGGTGACAATTGCCCACCCCCTCACCCCGGGTTGCAACGCCCCTATCCGACAAGAGAGGGGTGCAGCAATTTTTTTAATAAGAATATTCAGAATATAAGTACCTAGAATGAAGTGAACCTGCAAATGTACGTACAGTTTATGTACTCCGTTTTACGTTTGACTTCAGCTCAAACTAAGTTATACATATGGTAAAATACGAGATTTGCATCGAAAATTCGGACTTGATGTTTGATTGCACATGGTTTCCGTATGACATTATGAGAAATTCCTTTTGTTTATTACCAACATTTACCTTACACACGTTAGGAAACTTCGTGCAATTGGTCACATCGTTTGTTAAACTGGCTGCAATGGACCGTATGAACGCTGCTCCACACCCGCGGCCCGGCACTTGCACTACATCTGCCTGTATGCTACCACTGTTCAAATATTGTACATTCGTAAACTGTATGCAGTTCAAACGACGGACGGAGACATCGTAGCATACCACTATGCCGAAATTTCACGAAATTGTCAGAAAGAATTATACTCATTATTTCACATTTATACAGTTGTCATCATAACTCGATTATTAAATTTGGTAACCAGACGGTTCTAAATAAATTGATTTTGAAAATATAAACACCACCTTACGATTTGGAGAGTAAGGAACCCAGTCCACGTAGGACAGCATCCTTCGTTCATAACTGCGTCACATGTAAAATACCAGGCGTGTTAGCCTACGTAATATTGTAATTAGCCTACGTAATATTGTAATTAGCTTACTTAATACTGGAGAAAGAATTTGAGCAAATATGTACCGCATTTCGTAACTGGCGATATTTTTCACACAATCTTGTCACATACCCGTCTCCTTTGCTGTACAAATCTTTTCCTAAAAGATGGGTTTGTTTCTTGACGGGAGTCGTCCGATAAACTGAACGAAAGAAATGTGGTCACGTGATAATCAGAAAATGGGACCAACCACATTAATAGACATGCTGTCATGTCCATTAATCAGAGTTCAGAACGTGAAACGAGGTGCTGGAATAAATGGTTAATGTTCTCTAACAAACTCTGATTCCACACAACGTAGATAAAACATGCCCTCTCACATTAACTATTGGGCTAAGGAAGACACTGACCACGGGACTTTGTCATATCCCTAGTTTGCATATACACTAGTTGTTGAGTAAGTGTATTGTTTTTCAGTTGTTCAAGATCTGAATTATGGTTTTCTTCTCACAAAGTAAAGATGAAGGGTTCTGAAGGACAGAAAGGATCTAGGTACCCACAATTATCACCTTTTCCCGCGTGTTTGTGAAGAACGAAAGTATCATTTTTTCTAACTAGCATGCAAAGAATTTGTGATTCGGTATTCGTCAATAATAAAAGATACGTATACTTTAAATGGGTGGGGTGGGGTACGGGTGAGCGTGGGGGAAAAGGTTGCCGCACATTGTGCCAGCTAATATTAATATCCGGACACAAATATAATTTGTGTCCGCGTGTTTGGTCTAACGGTAAGAGCGCCTCTCACGCGGAAGGCCCGGGTTCGCTTCCCAGGTCGAGCCATACCAAAGACTCTAAAAATGGGACCTACTGCCATTGTGAGTGATGCTCCGCATAAGCAATGGAGTAGGGAAAACAAGCCAGTGAGCCACAACTGGAAAAAAGGCCGTGGTCGGCTCGGCTTGAACCAATAGGTTGGAAACTGGGCCGTAAAACTCTATCTAACTAACTAATCTACGTTTTGCCTGAAACTATAGCATGCGTTGTCTCTGAGCATTGTGGACTGTCCCGCCCAGGCCCATCCAAGCGCCAAACGCCAACGATCGGGGAGGTCTGCAAGACAAAATTACTGCAACGATTTGCTCCGTTTAACATTTCACTCACCATACGAAGCACCTCGATGTAAAGCCTCGCACAACTAGAGCCTTTACTGGATGAAATTTGCATTTAGAAAATCTAGTAATACAACCGCAGATTTATTAACCTAAATGCAGCGCTCGATATATCAAATTATGAAATTACATCATCCTTGGAGACATATTTCATTTAATAGTTTTTCCTGTTTTATGCTTCTTATTGCGTAGTCTTTTAGCTTTATTGCTCCAAATATACCAGGGAAGTAAGGCTACTAAATGAGCACGCGACTAATTGATTTTTTATACAGCAGTCTGGGAGCAAACCGATATCCTAAATTAATTTGAATTTAATATTTTTTATTATTTAGGCATACATGTATAACACAAAGTTTATGGACATACGGTACTGCACTAAGCTATTTTGTAGACTTTTTAAACCATGCTCTGGAGGGTGTATGTTTGTGTGTGAGGGTCACCATTCGGGTATCAATTTTCTCAGCTGGTAACTTAATAAAATAAATATTGTCATTTATTTCTGTGATTGAAAAAAAAAATATATACTTATAAGTTTGACCCAAAATCGTTTCAAATTAAAGTGCAAATGGAAAGTATCAGTGCTTCCCATTAGCAATACTAATTCGACACTAAGTTCGATTTTACGAGAGGGGTCTCCCCTTTTATGGACCCCCTTTGTGAGATGGCGCAGGTTTGCATAGACTTTTATAGTGAAGATGCATGTGGATACACTGGGGAAAAATAAAGTTACACAAAATGATAGCCCCTAAATTTCTACACGTGATAACCCAAAAATATGTCTCTACATCCGGGCTTTGGGGAGCATAGATCCTCCATATTCTCTTCCCTCCCTAAATTTGCTCTCTCGACGGACGTGTAATATTGAGACGTACATTTTTCACCTGCTATGATATCATAACTTTCACTCTTAAAGTAAAGAGACTGAAACTCCACTCGTAAGAAGCGTAAAGGTTATGAAGTGACACTCCAAAAGGGAGTGAATTCACTCAAAGAAGAGAGACAGTCACTCCAACAGAGTTAGTTTCAGTTTTTACAGAGTGTCAACAGGGATTTCTCTTAAAAAATAGCGATCCCTGGAGGCACTCCTTAAAGACTGAATGTTCACTCTTCTTGTAGTGAATGTCATTCTTCTTTGAGCTGTTGACTAAATGATCACTCTTCTTGTATCGAATTGACACTCTAATGGAGTTAATTGACATTTTTCACTCTTTTAGAGAGTGACTAAATTCACTCTTTGTTTGTGGAGTGTTCCTTATAGCTCATATAACATTATTGTTTTATCTCCTTACAGGTGGCTGCGCAGTTCTTACACACATCGTGGATGATTTAAATCTAGAGTTTGCATCAATGATTTTAGTCGCTATTATTGGGGGATATACCTTCATCGGAGGTCTCGGTGCTACATTTTACATGTCCTATTTCAACACAGCCATAATTTTCGTCATTCTCCTCGTATTTCTAATACAGATTTACCATGCGCCGGGTGGAGACGGACCTTTGGGTAAGATATACAATTATTACTGTTAAGCCGTGTCATCAACCCGGTGGTATAAAAATTGGCCGAGAACCTACAAAATTAACGATAGTGTAAAAAAAAAATACCAATAAAGTAAAACAAACTTAGCGATGTACAATGGAATTACCGATAAACGTACACTTAAATTACCGATTATGTGAACAAAGATTACAGATTTGTGAAATAAAATTATCGATAATGTAAAATAAATTTACCGATAATGTAAAAATCCTTTGAAGTTGAAATTAATTTTTTTGTGCCCACCATATAAATTTTTTGTTACAAAAAATTTTACATTGTAAAACGTTTTACACTATCGGTTCAATGTGATTTAAACATTATGGCGTTAATGTTAACACTATCGGTTCGCAATATTTTTATATCATCGATCGTTTTTCACATAATCTATTAATTTTTACATCATCAGTTATTTGTAACTAGCCTCGGGGAAAATTGAAAGGCAACCTACACTTTAAAAGTTATCTGTTAAACTCATGGGATTTCCTATACATGGACAGCGCATACTGCACGGTAGGTTGTCGCTACCGTAAGTGTGAGAAAAAGCGTAGCAAGATGGTTGTCTACTATTACTTTGTGTAGAAATTTGGACTTACTCAATCAAGTCAATTCCCAGATTTTGAAAAAAGTTGAAATATTTTTTAAAAAAGGCAAGGTTTGGTCAAAATCACTTCACGTATTGCAGGAATATCATATTGCTTCCCATTCAAGTTAAGCTTTTGTTTAAAATATAACAGAGCAGTTGTCAAATCAGACGATTTATAGCTTCACGGCTTCTTCTTGAGCCTTTTTTGTCCCAGTCGGTGGCGACAATCTTTGGATTACACGTTGCATGCTTTACCCATGCATGTATTTAAGTCCGTGGTAAAGCTACAGAACAAAAAGCAAAGGAAAACAAACTGAGATTACGGAAAAAAATGCTGGCAGTTTGTGTGAATAAGTTGCCTACACTTTTTCTGTAGGCTTTATGTAGCTCTTTAATTTTTTGATCTGTCATTTTACAGTATTTTTTCCTTTGTCTCAGTAATGCATTTACTGTTGTATAGGTTTTCCTTAAGCCAATAAAGTACCTATCATTTTGAATCGAACTGAAACAAAACCTCCTGCACTAACAAAATTCAAAAAATACATTTTAGACAGCATAAAACATGAATTCCAGCAGTCTAATTCTCATATTCTTACAACATCCTTGAGCCGAGTTATAAAATGTTGAAATTTATTCACATAAAACAAATAAGTTCATTACGCAATGATTTGTGACTTTCTTGTTGTACAATTACCTGCTTTGTTTTCCTTTAAATTAAAAATGTTTCTATGACCTTCAACACTTTCTGTTTGCTTGAATATCGTGTTGCATAGAGAGGGCTTACTTAATAACATTACCCTATAAGAGTAAGAGTGCCATTGCACCTTGGTACGAGGTAAACAAAGAAATACAGAGATTGTAATTTGAGTGGTACGACAATGACATCACAAACTTAAGCAATACACCACTTTCAATTTGAGTAAATAAACTTCAACATTTTACATCTCGGCTCAAGAATGTCCTATGAAGATGGGAGTTAGACTGTTAGAACTCATTTTTCCTGCTGCTAACTATATATATATTTAATTTATTGAAATGAAGTTCACTTTAAAGGATATTTTTCCATGCATACATTTGATGTTCAATAAGATGACGGAATATATCTTATTATTCGACTAATTATTTAAACGTGTTTCTATATTTTTTATTGATGAAGGTTCCATAGACAACGTCTACAATCTACTTAATTGTTCCGAAGGCCCAGCTGGGAATCAGGACAATAGTTACCTTACGTTTATTTCATTAGATGGACTTATCTTTGGTGTTATCAACGTAGTAGGTAAGTGAAGTAAGTGGAGATTCAGAAGGATGTTTTAAGGTTCAGCCCTAACCAGCTAACGATATTAAAATATAGAGACCAATCGGTAATTCCTACACTAATAATCAAAGGTTTCTGTACAAAAATATCGGATGGGATTTCGATGCGATTTTCGTGAATTTTAGTAAAAATCTTCTCCATTTATAGTCTGTGTAAATCATTATGTGATTTACATCAAAGGCCTTGCAAAACACAAATTAATATCAATGCACTTAAGTTAGTAAACGTCCCTTTCTAATAAACGCCTCTTTGATGTTTAAGCCACACTGCGTGTCGTGAAGTATGAATTCCTGAGGAGAATTCATCGACACAAACTCGCATATAGTTATAATTTTCAAATTTTTCAGCTAAGACTTTATTTATAGGCTAGAACTACCAAGTCGGCAAGTTTGATCCTTATAAACGCCTCCTTTATGATAATTCCATGCCTCTGGTGCGTTTATTGGAGTAAATACGGTAATTATTTCGTGACGTCACTTGAACAGATATTTAACAGTGTAATGAACACAAGAAAGTTCTTAGATTTCAAAGGATTCATAGAATTCTTATTGTGCAGCGCCTTTCAATTTATTGTTCCAAATATGTTTCCGTTGGATGGTTTCAATATCATTTGATCCATAAAATTATTCTAGCCTTCCTAATTGTGTATTAATACACAATTAAGGTTGCCCCCGCTAGAACTGTGCAAAGGGAGGAGGGGTTAACACAGTAGATTCCCCCTGTTCACTAATGCAAGTATACATATTATATGCACATAATATGCACATTATAATCTACCACAAACAGCCCTTATCTGCTTATCGAAGATGACACATTGTACGACTTACGAAACTTGCCTTAAATTTGCTGAGTAGCTGAAATGTGCCTCTATATACTCCAAACGTATAGGGTTGGCAAACCCATAGGTTCATGAAATTAACACCTCAGAAATCTCAACACCGTATCAACAAAATTAAAACCATCCAGCAAGGACTTCGATCGGAGGGGGGGGGGGGGAAGGTAAGGGTTAGTGACATCCTAATGGAAATTATTAAGGACAAACACATCTTTTTGCATTCCCCAGTATTTCAGGTAGATTAAAGAGCAACAGGCAGAATTAAAAAAATTGATTTTTTTTCTAAACACTCTAAAAAACCATGGTTAAATTTTAACCAGGATTCAACAATCACCAATTTTCCATACATATGCTGGTTAAAAATAACTATTCAATCCTTGAACTTTTTTGGAGTGCAGATGACTTAACGACTCTAAGAGAACGTCAGTTTGTGTGTACGAGCGTGTTATTGTGTGTACATGTTTGTTTGTATGCGTACGTATGCGCTCTTACGTATGTGTGGATTGCTCATGGACGATTTTTCTGAAGCAAAACCATGAGGGTTCGACCTTCTGATGGAAAAGTTTTTGACCTAAATCCGCAAACCAGATCAATGCCCCTACAATTCAGTACGATACCACTTATTTTTACGTCCTCTTTTCCTCGTATTTGCCATAACTGGAAAACACAAGTCTTGTATAACTATTAAATTTTCCATTAGCTCTCAAAATATATTTCCTCCTTAACAAGTTTTCATAACTCTCTTCGATTTAATTCAGATTGCACTATGAACTGCTGAGATCATATTTTATAACCAACACAAATATTGACATCCCTGTCTCTCTCTCTCAATGGATCGTTATTTTATCAAAGTCCCTCATTTTTGGCTTATGTGTCTTTTGACTTCCAAGGCGTACCGTATTTGACGCAACAACTCTTACACCTTTTGAAACATTAAAAGGAGAAATAGAACACATATAATCTTTTAGCCGTCTGAATATATGAGTGTGGTTTTTAACTTTAATATTCATAAGAAAATCATAAACAGACCGCACGCAATTTAGAGTGCACGGAATAAGAGATTGGGTTCTCCCTTAATATACACGCTATGGCAGTTTCGATTCTCTCCACCGCTTACTTGAAGATCTAATATTTAGTTAATGGGGACGAGAAACCCATTCAGCGTCAATTTTTGGGGAAAATGTGTGTTATTGGAAGCATTACAAAGTAATGAAGCAGTAAGCATTTAGAGCTTTAATGCTTTACGCCATAATATTTATATTATAAGTTGGGCATATTGGGTTTGAGAGTTGAAGGATGTTGCACCGCGTCATCAACATAAAACAATAACTCAATTATCAACTGAAGGGTATGAAGTATACACCAAACTAAATGATTTATTACTTTAATTATGCGCATTTAAGAGCAAACTGAGTCTTGCTCAAAATTTGAACTTTTCGCTCTCTGTAATCGTTTAATCTCACTTCAAGATCTGGGTGGTAAGTGATATTTTTGGTTCCGTCTTGCAAATTTTCAACCTTAATTACCGAATCCTTTAAATAGTTCTCTTGATTTTCTGTCAGACGACCGTTTAGGATCATCAAAATGAACTTGTGATAAAAGTCAAGCAAAGGTCGAAATGCTACGGAGCAGTGTAGACATGTGTAGGTTAAAGAGTGGAGTAGAATGTGGTTAAAATTTTGCGGGAATGTCCATGGCGTTCGGGTATACTAACTTTTCATCAGGTGTCAAAAAACAAAATACGTCAGTAAACAGATTGAATAATAAAGAGTGCTAAAATTAAGGAGAAAGCTCCACAACGTTTCGGCAAAGTATCCTTCACCACGCGGCATAATAGCAACTGTTTGAAAAGTGCTATCCAATTGAAAAAAAGTCTTAAAATTTACAGACCGGTGTCTAATATATTTTTTTGTCCAAGGTTCTGGAAAGAGTTGTTGCAATGTAACTTAAGATTCATATTCAAGCTAATAACTTGGATAAAGTGTACCAATCAGCTTATAAGCCAAACTGTAGCATGGAAACTGCATTACTAAAAGTCAAGTCGGATGTGTTGGGTGCTGTGGACAGGGGGGAGGGGAGGTGGTTTTCATTGTCCTCCTTGATTTGTCTGCAGCATTCGATACAGTTGATCATGAACTGTTGCTTCAACGTCTTTATGATAACTTTGGTGTAACTGGTAATGCACTTCGGTGGTTTGCGAGTTTTTTGAAAAGTAGAACGTGTTATGTGAACATCAATGGTGTCTCTTCTGATCAAAGTAGGTTGGTGTGTGGGGTACCACAGGGTTCAGTTTTGAGGCCTCTTTTGTGTGTAATGTATACTCAACCAATCGGTAGCATAATGCAAAACCATAATGTAAATTTTCACTCTTATGCTGATGACACTCAGCTGTATGCATCATTTAATCCTAACATATCTGGTGAGGTAGAATTGGTCTTGCATAATTTGCAAGACTATATTTCTGACATTATGTTGTGGATGAACAGTGCTTTTTATTGCTGGTACAAAACAACATCTCCAGAAACTTCCTTCACTGCATTTAGAAGTTGGAGCCAGTCATATCAATCCCTCTAGTGAAATTCGTAACCTAGGTATGATTTTTGATTCAAACTTCAAAATGACGAAACAGGTAAACAGCCTAGTCTCATCTTGTAATTATCATCTTAGAAATTTATTTTGTATTGGTCGGTACCTTGATGAAGAGACTCGTCATTCTGCTGTCCGTGCTTTTCTCCTATCACGTTTGATTACGGCAATTCCCTTTTATATGATGCTTCATCAAAGGACCTTAATCACCTTTAGTCCTTGCAAAATTGTTGTGCTAAATTTATTTTCTCGGCAGGTAGATTAAATAGCCCAAAACCTCTTCTACGTGCCCTTCACTGGTTACCCATTCGCGAAAGAATCCAAATGATTAAATTTTGTTCATATGTTTACAAATATTTGAATGATTTGACTCCGGCCTATCTCTCCAATACGCTTCAAAGGAAAACCACACCTTTATCTGAACCTCTTGGACGGGGCCCTACTCGTCATACCTCCTTCCAAGAAGCGAGTAGGTGAGGGGACCTTTTCCATTGCAAGTCCTATGTTATGGAACTATCTTCCTTCTCACATACGGAATTCCAAATCTGTTGCGCTGTTCAAAAAACAGCCTAAAGCCCAGGTCACACCTACAGCGATATCGGATCGGATTACTGTCCGATTTTTGTGAGTTTTAGTTGAAACCTCCACCATCCATTGTCGGAAAGAACAAAAAATTTGCCATCCTGTGTAAATATATGACCGGTATGAGAGGACCACGGAAATAAAATATAAACTACCTATTGCGTGACGTCACATTGGCAAAAAACTTTTATCGGACTACGGGTATCCGATAAAAACTGCCTGCGGGTGTGACGTCACGGAATATTTGGAATAACTTAGAATTTCGTAGTCCTGCGATACAATTTATATACCTACACAGGTTGCCAAATTTTCGTTTCTTTTCGACCGAAAGATGGAGGAGATATTAATTAAAACTCACAAAAATCGGAGCGAGATCCGATCCGATATCACTGTGACCTGGCCTTAAGACTTACTTATTTAGTTGATTGTGTTTGCTGGTATTATTTTTCTTAGTTTCTTAGCGCATTGATCATATGGAATTTGTGCTTTATAAAAGTTTGTATGTATGTATGTATGTATGTATGTATGTATGTATGTATGTATGTATGTATGTATGTATGTATGTATGTATGTATGTATGTAAGTGTGCCCACACAACTCGACTGGCGCGTTTATATCACCAGTTCGGGAAATAACTGCTTCGGGGGAAAATGAGGTTTCCCCAGATCGGGAGAAAATTTGCCTGTCGCAATGGTATGAATATTTATGGGCATTTACATTTTATATATTTATATATATATAAATATATATATAAATATATATATATATACATACATACACACACACACACACACATATATATATATATATACATACATATACACACATATATATATATATATATATATATATATATATATATATATATATATATATATATATATATATATATATATATATATAATAAGGTCGAATACTGCGTAGCACTGGTAAAGTATGAAGGTAAACAGATTGGAATGATAAAAAGTGCTAAAATTCGGAAGAAAGCTCCGCAACGTTTCGGGTATGTACCCTTCATCAGGCGGCAAAATAATAACTGATCAAAAAAACGATATTCAAAAGAAACAACAAACGCGTGCCGATAGCGTGTATTTATTATTACTTTTAATTTTTATCGCGTCATCACTATTAACTTGTTTTGCACGGTTGCGTCGTTTAGCTGTGTTTAAAATTGCGGCGCGAAGTAGGCAAACATTTCATTTTTGGCAATCCCTTTGTAAAGAGGTTGTACGCTTGACGTCGGCGCGTTTTGGTTTGGCTTGCTGGATGGATGTTGTCATGGGTAGTGCGTGTGTTACCAGTGCGTCCGCACTACAGGGACTTAGAAACGATTGTTAGGAGTTGATGGGGACATAACAAGACACACAACGCGTTGACGTAGGTGCTTGGCCTTTGTACGCGCGCCGATCGAGTTGTATCGGCACGCGTTTGTTGTTTCTTTTGAATATCGTTTTTTTGATCAGTTATTATTTTGCCGCCTGATGAAGGGTACATACCCGAAACGTTGCGGAGCTTTCTTCCGAATTTTAGCACTTTTTATCATTCCAATCTGTTTACCTGTATATATATATAGTAAGTCGAGTGACATAGCGACCTTATATGAATAAGTGAACCAGTGCGGTATTGAATAGTCGCATGAAGACCTTAGGCCATTTTTTCCTCAAACATAGGTATTGCCTTATACTGAAAGAGGATTTATTTTTTTGAAATGGAAAACTTAGCCTCAAGCAGGATTCGAACCAGCGACCTCACGCTTACAAGGCGGATGCTCTGATGCTCTGAGTGACGTAGCGACCTTATATGAATAAGTGAACCAGTGCGGTATTGAATAATCCTGCCATTTCTTCATATATATACGGAATATATATATATATATATATATATATATATATTTATATATATAGTAAGTCGAGTGACGTAGCGACCTTATATGAATAAGTGAACCAGTGCTATATATATATATATATATATATATATATATATATATATATATATATATATATATATATATATATATATATATATATATATATATATATATATATATATATATATATATATATATATATTTATAGCACCCAAACTGTGTATTTCCTTCCCTGTGCAAAAATGCCCGTCGTATTTCTGTCATAACTCTTGATTTCATGAGAGTAATAATACATTTCAAGTGGGTAATTCTTAAATAATCTTTTTTTCATTTTCCTGCGCAGGTAACTTTGGGACAGTGTTCGTCGATCAATCGTATTGGCAGAGTAGTGTTGCAGCTAAACCGAAAGAAGGCATGTGGGGTTTTTTGTTTGGTGGAGTGGTCTGGTTTGCTGTTCCGTTTGCCTTTGCTACAACAATGGGATTGGCCTATATTGCTCTCAGTACCTACTGGGGTGATGAATTGCTCACAGAAACGCAGATCGGACAAGGTATTGTGAATTAAAGTGAATAGATAAATTGTAGGGGATCTCGGATCTTGGCAAAAATAAATGTAATTAAAATTAAAAAAGTTAAAATAAATTAACTACTAAAAGTTGGAAAACTTTCCTTCGAGCTTGGAATAGCAGATAGTTAAGTTCCATATCTACACTCCAAAACCTGTTGGGTAAACTTTTACCCAGGTTGGGCGGTTGGGCACGTATGCATCCTGTTAAATATTGGGTAAAATATTACACGAACTAGTTACAGAAGTACCCATTAAATTGGGAGAGCTTTCCCAACTGGTCTAATTTTTGGTCAGCGAGATAAATGTTTACCCAGTAGTGTAGAAATAGACATACATATGCCCGACCGTTTTTAGCGAGATACATTTATTCGTGACATCGATATGAAGTGATTCACTATGTTATTTTAAAAGATCAGCTTTAAACAGTCAAATAAATCCGTTCAGAGTTACCACTTAGCGTACGGGGGTGGGGTAATTTCTTGCGAGGGTACAAGAACAATTTTTGGCCAAAATAATGACATCATTTATCATGTTTTTGCCCGAATGGACCAGCTGTTTTTGCCCGAATTGGGAGGCGAGTGCCTCCTGCACCCCCGCCTCGTACGTCTATGATCACTGCGAGTAACTAACGTGCTTAGGTACATCATGCAGTTTTTATGTCAATATAAGTACCAGTTGCCTAAGTCACATTATTGTAATTGTTCTTTACGTCGTTTTTTATTTTCACTTTCCATGACATCGTTTTTATTTTCACTTTCCATGACACGGAAAAGGCAAATTCTTAAGTTAACAATAACAACATCATGTAAGCATGGCAGATATGAAAAAGGGCAAAATACACACGAGAAAAATCTACTAGGAAGTAAAAATAGATAGGAAAATAAAAAAATAGACGAGGAAAAAAACAAAGAAGCGATGAGCAGAAGAGAGAACAGATAGAAGAAAGGTTGCTAGATATGATTACAAATTTAAAGGTCTGATCCTTTCACCACAACTAATCCCAATTCTCCTAATCTCCTTAAGCTCCTCCCACAACCATTTAAAACTTCATCATCTCCAGGCACCGTCTCAGATCATTGCTTCAAGGTGAGCATGCAAGACCCCGATTTGTGATCAAAACTCTCTTAGTACAGTAAATACATATCTGTGTAATATGAGCTTTGGTATTCTGAATTTTTTAGAGTACCAGGCACAATCATTTTACACACCTGTATCCTATGATCTGAAGCCAACAAGCATGCGCACTGATGACTCGGAACCGGCTATATGTGTCCGTGTATGTTAACTTGTTTCATTGACTGATGTTATGTTAAGATCAGTGAGATGGTCTGTATATCAAAAATTTGCGCTCGTTAAACCAAGCACATATATGTTGTGTACAGTTTGTGGGCGCGTGGTGTATATTTCAGAAATACATTTTACTTTGTTTTTGAAATTGTGTTTAAAATTTCGGGCTAAATTGAAACGGAATTTGTCCTTTTTGTCCTTCAGTCGACGTTGTATGTAGCTTCTTCTGGAAACAGTTAAAAGTTTAACGAAGGTCGAAATTTTGTGTGAGTTGGTAATGGTGGACACACACATATCTTCAGAAAACATTCTTTAAAGTGAATTTTGTTTCCCCAGCCCACCCAGCCCACCCCAAACGTTCCTGACCGAATAAAAGGATAAATCTGAGAGTAGTCAAAGTCTGAAAATATTTTTAACTCGGCAACGTACGCGCCGTAGAAGGGGGCGGGGAGGGATTCGATGCAGGAAAAGTAATTTGGTAGCAAATGTGTAAGGAAGGATTACGTTAGGTTATATGGTCAAGTTTTTCAGCCCATTTTTAACCGATTGGTGTAAGTCGGGCTGACCTTTTTCCAGTTGTAGCTCACTTCCTTGTTTTCTATTGCTTATGCTGAGCACCGAGCACAATGTCAGCCAGTAGGTTCTATTTTTGAAGTCTTCGGTATGACCTGGCAACTCGGACTCTGGACCCCCCGACTGCTATCCGAATGTTCTAATCACTATATACCATGCAACTGGTGTATGGAAGGGATCATCTTCTTTCAAGTCCACTTTATTATGGGTACATGGTTGGAATTTTCAATTCAGGTTTAAAGCAGACAGATTTGGAGCAATTTAAAAATGAAATAACAACAGTAAAATTATATTATTATAACTTAACTTTGACGTGGATTTTCTTCATTTTCGAATACCGCCCTATCACGTCGGTATAATTACAACTCTGACACGTCACTGTAGTAGATGGTTTTATTTTGACGTAGAATGTGCTATGTTGGAAGAAAAAAGAAGATAATTTGTACTCTTTTTGTTTGTAGGACTGGTGCCCGTGGCCGTCGCTAACGAAATTCTTGGACAGAAAGGTAATGTAATGATTGTGCTTATGGTTCTGATGTCCGTTACATCAACTGGATCAGCGGAAGTTATCGCAATTACTTCAATACTTGTTTACGATTTGTACCAGATTCACTTGAGGCCGTATCGTAGAATAGCAGATAGTAATAGCTGCATACTCTGTGGAAAATCCAGAGGCAGGATGGCAAATCCAAGAGACCAGTGTTCATGCACTAGCATGACGGGTTGCAAGCAATGCACAGCGGATGATGTGTGAGTATATATATTGTGCCGGATTTTATTTCAATGTGGGGGTATTACGATTTACCGGGTTTCATTTTGTGCCATCTTTTCCAACACTCAAGTCAGGGGTAATGCAAGGAATACCAAAAGGTGAACTGGTCTAAAATATAACTTTCACAATTTCAAATAAGTTGAGTGCAAATTCACAAGAATTTCCAAGGAGAAAACTGAACCCAAAAAGTGACAACATTAAAAAAACACTTACTTTTAACCCAGAATGATCACGACATTTTGCAGCGGATCATGCAGTGCCGATTTAAAGTAAAATTCGCCGTGTTTAATTTTTTTAAAGCTCCACCTTTTGACTTACCGAACTTAATACAAGTTAGCTATAGACGAATCCTATCAGCGATGATGGGTAGATGACTGTAGACAGCCATTAGCGGGGTCCTTCAACCTTAAATCGTCTTTCTTTTGTTGTCTACATGAATTTCAAACCCTCATAATCAGTGAAATTGAGGGAATCAAGATACAATTTAGTGTACAGCCATCCATGATACAGGTAAGCATGGAAATTGAAAGACTATAGGTAATGGACCCGTGTGTCCAACTAAAATCAGACCATCACTTGACTGTCTAATTCGTCTATAGAAATAATGAGTAGCTTAAGAAAATGGTTGAGAATCATATATTGGCGGCACTACGGGAAAAGGTGGGGGCAAGAGGGGGCATTGCCCCCTTCCAGATTTGAGAGATAAGTACTGTCCTGTCTCCAGTGGCAGTGCTATATGTCTCCAGTGACGGTGATTTTGTTCTTTCCTCCACTTGCCCCTCAAATTAGGTCAGTTAGGAGTTGGACTTGCCAAAAATAAATAAATAAACATACCTCTCCTAAGACATGATTTTGCACCCACATGTATACTAAAGCATCAGAGCTTCACCACCTGGACCCCCACCAGCAGAAACGGACGCGTTTTACGTTTGCCCTTAGTTTGCCCCCAACTTTGACAAGCTGGAGCCGTCATTGTTGAGAAGGCACGATAAGATATAAAAGATATAAGAAACGTATGTTCTTTCTCTCTGTAAAGAGAAGAGCACTTGTTTTCAAACAACGAACCATGAAACAGACAAGTAAAAAAAGAAAATAGTCAAGTTAATATAATATGCATCAGTTGATTCAATACATTTTCAAACCTCTGGCCACTTAAAATGTAACTTAGGTAGTACTTTCTCCGTCTGTTCGGGTAATTACTGAAATTTGCAAGATATGAAATTATGAAAAATGGATATGTGAGCTCTTTGTCTACAAAACCAATAATAAGAAGTCATGCGACTTTGGATCAACAAAACTGCATTTCATATGAATTGTTTCGAATGAACATTCCTTCATCGTTATACTTTTGCTGAATAAATACATTCGAATAATCTGCTAAACTTGTTTCCCCCTGAGAACAAATCGCTTAAGTGTTAGTTGCATCTTAAGATTTAGTTTTCCCCATAATTTACATTTTATACGTTCTTGAAGACCATGAAAGACACTTGGTTGGAAATAATACTATCATGTACTAACAGAGATCACAGTTTTTCAATCGTGGGGTGTCGAAAAATAGTAATGGGTTCAAGAATTTGTCACAAGTAAATATCACTTTTCCTGCGAAGACTATTGCTAAAGACACACACTATATATGGTAAAAACACATGAACTTATCTAATAACATTGTTTTCGTAGCTTTGAAAATGACATCTCTAGAAACAATAAATGCAGGAATAAAATTAACAGTCCTTTAGGGTGTGGTTTCTATTACCCACAATCGGGTTGTCTTCTTTTAAAAAAGTTGGGTATACACCATGATTAAGATATTTTCCATTAAGGTGTGCGGACTTGTAAAATCGACTCAAGATCTTCTTGTCCCGTGTTAAATGTGTATTATACAGACCTCTTTACGTCTGATATGTGTCATATTGCAGTTAATTTTTGGTAAAAACTGCAAAAGGTTCTGCTTACAATGTATTTGCAACACCAAGAACCAAAATAAAGTGAAAAAGAACCCACGACGTATTGATTGCTTGTATATCAGTGAGCTATTAATTTTCGGTGCATGATGCAAAAGACAAGGATATGCATTATGAAGTAGAATTACGTGCTAAATTCATGTTCTTACCAAAACTTGTCTGTGATGAACAATAACAATTTTGTTGACAAATCGTGAAGATGGTTGATTTTTTAATCTAACAGGAGTAGAGAAAACAACAAGCGTGCTATTAAACCACGTTTCAAATGCAAAGTTCATGGCAGTTATCGCACGTACCTGGATCTCCTTAGAAGCAAACGTGATTGGGGAATCGTGATGACGTCGATATCTTTCATACCACTCACGTTAGTTTGTTATCGCCTGCAGGTAAGCTAGTTTTAATTTATTTATCAGTCGTTTACTTCGTAAACCTAGCAAAATCATGATTCCAAAAGAGAGTTAAATTACAAATTAACTTGATTACGTTGTCATGGCAGGTCAACTACTTGAATTTTTGCTCGAAAAATACTGCGTGAACAATGTCGTGTTTTCCTGACTCTACCTGTATTAAGCTTTCATCATTTTTTCAACTTCTACTGAGCACTTACACTTCAATTACCTTTTAACGTGGTGTAGCGTTCAACTAGAATTTATTCAGTCGTCACGTTCGGTTTGGTTATAACGAGGAGCAGGTTAAACGTTAGTTGGACACGGCATCTAAATTTACCTTAGTGTTTACGAACTTGAAAGTAACCAAACTCTCTCAATCGAAGTTTCATTGCGAATTCTGAAGTTTACATCTATCGACTTACATTTGTAAGCTATCTGTGTCTATCATAAAATCTCAATTCTCCTGTAACTGTTTTGATTTTCTAACAATTTGATAACCATTTTAAATCAGTGTGCAACGTTTTTACGTTTTAAAAAGCGCCCGCACTACGGTGAGAAAGAATACACCCTAAAACGTGTTTTACAATTAAAGACTTACTTTCCCCCCACTTCACAGTTACGTTTAATTCTGAAGATGTTTAGCTATTATATACTAAAGGTTTTGCAATTGAAGGTGTTTAAAAGAGAAAGTTTTAGAAACAGGGCACTTGAGACTAGAATCTAAACGTGTCTAAAAAACGTGGGCAAGCAGTGTTTAAAAATGTTTAATTCCTAAACACTATTTTTTACAGTGCAAGAGAAATCAAGAATATGAAGTTCCATCTTCTGTTATGTTTCTGTTTTGAATAAAGTTTGATTGAAAGGAGACTGAATATATTTGTGAAAGAACACAAAACTTATAAAAAGTTAAAAACTTAAAAACCTAATTCTCTCACCCCAAACAGTTTCAATTCTCCTAACCTTCTAACTTAAGCCCCTCCCACAACTGTCTCTCAAACCTCATCCGTATTTAGATGCAATCACAGTTTATTGCCTCAGAATGAGTATATAAGACCCCAAGTGTGTAATCAAAACACTCTTAGTACAGTAAACCTTGTGTAATGTGAGCTATAGTACTCTGCATTATTTTTTTAACTTGCTGTCAATCAAAGAGCTGAGAATTTCTGTAGACTACTACAAAAATTGCACTTCAGGGTGAGAGTTGACTGCCTTTGGTAAGTACAAGCGAGACTATGTACGCGGAGTGCTAAAATTGGTTGGCGCGGAGCGTACTAGAACATTCTGGGCTTTACAGACCCCCCTCCCCCCACCAGGTGGTCGAAGTTATACTTCTGAGGTTTCTAAGCTGCATACATCAGCTTCTTGATACCGAACATTCCAAAAATTGGGGAAAGATGAACGTACCTTTGGTCCCCCTTTTTTCATAGGGAGTGACCCTCAATGCCGTCTTCCGGTTCCGGCCGCCAATAATTTTTTGAATCATATTTCTTTGACAGATAATATATCCCATATTGGTAACGCTTCTTGGCTGAGATATAATTGCACAAGTGCATATATAGGATCAAAACTTGATCGGTTACTTCGAAATGACATTTATGGCAAATATTGTCTAGAAACTGTATCATCTGTGTTGGCACTTGACTACCATTACAAAGTGGCACTTTCCAGCTTACTTTGGTTAGTCGGGTTTAAATTTATTTTTTATTCATGTGGAAAAAAGTTTACAAGTATGCAAACTTCCATTCAAACTCTAAAAAGGTCTTTTTTCAAACAAATGCTTGTAAAAACAAACTGAAATTCAGAGCTTCTCGTCTTGAAAAGGAACTGTAATACTTTATGCTAGTACACTAAAAAACGTTTTTAATCAACTGTTTATTATATTGTAGAACTTACAATTTTAACCTTTAAGATTTACACATAACTTGATCTGTTGATGTTAGCACTCTAAGCTCAGTTGGATAACTTTAACCAGGGAGCTGGAATAGCAGAGCGAGAAAGAAATCCCAATCTCTCCAAGCTCCCTGCTTTAACCCAACTGCCAGTGGCGTAACCAGCGGGGGAGGGGGGAGTTTGCCCCCTGCCCCCCCGACAAAAAATGGGAAGAGAAGAAAAAACGGGAAGGGAAGGCTGAGGAAAGAAAGGAAAAAATAGGAAAAGAGAGGGAAGAAAAACAGGGCAAAAGAAAAAGGAGGAGAAATGAAGGAAAGAAAGGCAGAAGAAAAAAGCAAAACGGAAAAGAAGGGAAAGGAAAGAAAGGGGAAAGGAAAAAGAGAAAAATTAGAAAACAAAGAAAGTGGGCCAACTATAACATCAAACGCAAGGTTGATCTGCATTCATGGAACACTGTTTTGGTCAATATATAGCTCTCTGCAATATATAGCTCCAAATCAACAAATTATTGTTTCAAACCGGCAGAAATTTTAAAAGTTCCATATTTGAAATTATTACTTTCAAAAAGGCAAAATTTTCCGCGCGCTTCGCGAGCCTTAAAATGCAAGCCTTAAAGCTGTTAATGATCGCTCATAAAGCAGTCAGTGGATAATTTGTCCTAGCCGCTACAGTGCCCTTTCCCTAAAATTTTCTTCAATGTACGCTTTCATTTTTGTCTAAAAAAGGCAACAAAGTTAGAGGGGTTCTATTTATCGCCGAGAAGCCTTAATCCGCACTCCTTAGATAACACGATCTTCAGTCAACATGGTATCTCAGATATATGCTAATAGGAAAAGCAGATTCTTCGCTAGTCCCCCAAATATGCAAATTTCCTTACAGGAAACCTTGAATCTGATCTATTTTCTGCAATTCAAGCTCCAAGCTTCATATTTACAGATGTGTAAAAGACCTAAATTTTCTGTACGTACCCTATACAGTAGTGTTCACACTTAAGAAAAAAATCAGATTTATTTAAAAAAAAAGAAAGAAAAAGCAGCAAAAATTGGCATAAAATTTAACTTTTGGTCAATGGGATAGGGTGAGTTGCACGGTCCAAAATTGTTCCCCCTTCCTCATCACTTCCATTTAGACCCTAAGACACCCGCAAACTAACACAGCTCAACTAGTACAAAATCGGCAAACCGCTATGCTATTGCCTCCCCCCCCCCCCCCCCGGACAGTCAGGTCTGGTTACGCCACTGCCAACTGTTTGGTGTAAAAAAACCAGCCATGTTGGTTACAAGATTATACCCTTTACTTCATCAGTTCACAAAAATTACCCATCATGGTTATTTTTTGAATATTTTGGGTAGTCATCTGAGTGACCAATATTTCAGTGGGTATAGTATACGGATCCAACTTGCCAACTTACAGGTGCGGATCCAAGGGGGGTGTTTTAAATTACGGCCGCAGCCCTCCCTTTTTCACCACATCAACAATAAAACATGTGAAATTAGCTGTGCAAGCCCCTCACACCCCTGTTTTCGCTTAGATAAGCCCCCCCCCCTTTTAGAATATCTGGTTCCGCGCCTGACTTAGGTAAAATTAACCCCAGTTTTACCTTTACAGATTGATACGCACATAAAATTCAAGTTTGACATGAACAATCAAGTAAGTTAGAGAAGGTTTTACCGCTCAGTTTCTAACCAATTGGTTTTAGTTGAACAGGTAACGCTTTTTTCCAGTTGTGGCTGATCACTGGCTTGTTATCCCTACTCCATAGGTCATGCTGGACACCAAACAGGTCCCATTTTTAAAGTCTTCGGTATGACAGTTGCCTGTGTGAGAATTGCTTACCGTTATGCAATGTTAAGGTTAAAACTAAAAATTTCAAGAAGATTTCATATTTGTGTTTATTGTCAAAAAATTTAAAAGTGAATAAAAACTCTCTTCAAAATCTGGAAGACATTTTCCCACCTTTATTAAATCTTGGTGATTTCAAGGAGGAGTTCATGAATATTAAATTTAATGGATTAATGGACATGGAATTTACTACTTTTATGCAACCAACCCTTTGTTCCGAAAAGACGTTATTGTTGCTGATGTTGATTTATACGATTTGTGCTCGTCGCAAAAAGTTTTCTGTTCTAGTAGACAAGTTTTATTTGATTGAAATACATTTTCAACCCTTTTAACTGTCCCCCTATTAACACGAATTTACATTGCCGCCATTTTATGTCTAGACACAGGGTCGACTGTTTCAAAGGCTCAATAACTCTTACAAGACCACTGTAGTTAATGAAAAAAATAAGATTGAGGTCACAATGGTTTTAATCTCTGTGGTTATCTTTAGGAGATGTCTACTATTCCCATTTACAGTTAACCAGACCCTCTAAGTAATTCTTTAAGAATCGACGCTGAGTTTTACCTTATCCGTTGGGTGTATTTTGGAAACGGATTAACAGACGGCGTCAGTGCTTTTAAGTGTTCTGATAGACACTTCTACGTGGATCATCTAAGTGGTGGAACTATTGCATAAAATTGAAATATCCCATGGGGACCAATACAGCCTATTTAAAATAATTGTATGCAATTTTTCAATTGGTTCATTTCTTATATATTTGCGTGTTTCTATTCCTGGATATTACAGAACTTCATTTACAGATACTGTGTCAACTTATGCAACTAATAAAAGCGGTACTTAGAAAATGAGACGAAAAAATATGAAAGGTGCAGAGAATTGTCCTAATACTATCGAAATTACGCAATGCAAAAAGCAACTTTTCACTGTGGTGAAGTACAAATAGGAAAGTTGCGTTGATTGACCTAGTCTAGTACATGTGTGGACACATGCCGTATTTAAAGGCCCAATTCTCTCACCCCAAACAGTACCAATTCTCCTTACCTTTTTACTGAAGCCCCTTCCACAATTGTCTGAAATTCATCCCATGATCTAGAAACAATCTCGGTTTATTGCTTCAGGGTGAGTATAGAAAAACTCAATTTATATAATCAAAACACTTTCAGTACCGTTCATGCTGTGTAATATAAGCTTTGACACTCTGCATTGTTTGAATTAGCTGTCAATCAAAGAGCTGAGCCAATCGAGAATTTAGGTACCCGGGTACCAAAATTGTAGTTTGGGGTGAGAGGTTTGGCCCTTCAGGGGTTTTCGTTGTATGCAGTATTCGGGTTAGCGTTTGATAGTCTGGTTAAACTAGATTTGTGATGTGCATACTATTACACACCCAGCGTATAATTTTTTTTTACATTTTCAGTGGGAAATCGTCAATTAATGAAATTAGTGTTTGTGGAGTAAAAAAAAAAAACATTTTTCATTCCAAATCAACGTAAGTTAAAGAACTTCACTGGTAGCCACAACAAATATACTCACATGGTTGAAGGTTTTTCTGTAAGCTTTATGTCATATTGTCATGAGGAGAAGGATCTAAAGTTATGGCGTAAACCGTGTGGTGTTGTGCATACATAAACTGATGCATTATTTTGGGGATTTCTCCCAATTTGTGACGTTAAAAAAATTTGAAATCGTCAAAACTCGTTGGTATGATCGGTATTTACTTAAACATGTGATTTCGGATTATATCCGATTTCCATCACCTTGATTGAAAAAATGAAATTTTGGTTTATAATTGAATTTTGTGGTGTCCTGACTTGTAACGCTTTTGTGCATAATTTGAAAAAAAAAATGTCTGTTCACGAAGCTTAGAAAACTGAATTGAACCGGTAATTATCACTCATAATACAGTTATTTGTATGTAGGATATGGGGATTGTCTTAGTTTGACCATTTGTCATTGGTATATGAAGAAAAGATAACAGGATTGGAAAAATTTGTTGAATTTCATGAACCAACTCAATAATAGGATTTTAAAAGAAAAGAAAAAGTATTTTAACAAAAGGTTAATATTCACTGTAAAACTCACTTCAAGTCCAACTTTTCTCTCTATAACAACCTTTTCACAAGGGAGTTTACCGGTACGATGACTACAAGAACAATGAATAAGGGTAATCTCATCCAATCAGAACCCAGATGGCTAATGACGCAAAAAGCTCATTTGAATTCTGAATAAATTAAACCTCTATTTAATTGATCATAATCTCTTGATGTGTTATGTATATTGTTTTAGACACGGCGTTTTAGATCAAGAAGTACTGAGAGGGATCGGTAAAGGCGAGATCGATGGGAATGTGCTCAATTGGTGTAATGTCGGGTTATTCAGCGGTTAAAAGGTGTGAGAGGTGCAACTATTCTTAGCATGTAGAATTGTTAGTGACTGTAAGCAGCATAAGATGATTTCATGGAAGACTAAAAATTCGTTATGAGAGGTTTAATTAAGGGTTTTTAAATTTATGAAATGATATAAAAATTGGACAAAATTCCCGTTAAGACTTTTTCGGTTATCGTTTTGGGAATAATTTAAGCGAAAGGAAAAATTTGTGTTTTGCGACGTGACAAGTCTATAAGACGGCCAAGGCTGATCTCTTTAGTCCTGGGATGGTCAAGGATGATTATTATTGCCCTTGGATAAAACCGATTAAATAAATATTGTTCGTTACTTTTCAAAATGGATTTACAGTGTGAAGGTTATCAATACTTGGTTTTGTGGTTATGGATGAATTGTTCAGAAATGTTTTAAAGATGAAATTACATTATGACGATATTTTATGCAACGTCACAAGAAACTGTTGCGTAAATATCGATAAAAACAGATTTGATAGCCTACACAGAGTAAACAGGAAGAGCGTAGCCCATTCATTTCGAAATTCCCACCCACAAAAAAATAAACTGGTCAACCCTTTTTGGCAAAGGCGATCTCTTCGTTAGCCCGCGTAACGGACTAAGTCTTCTCGTTTAGCTCATCGCTACGAAATCAAGAGGGCGGCAGCGTTAGCGGGAGGCAGCGACAGAGTACTCGTCAGGTACTCTTGTACCTATGTTCAATTAATCATTTGATGACTGGTTTCAACATTGATCAGTTTAGCTTAGTCAGGGTCCTCTTAACTTAAACGTTGTGTCTTCCCCCTCTTTATTCCTGTTGCACTGTATAAGCGTAGTGATCACCGTGACCAGCAACAATTTTGGGGACGTAACTGCAATCGCTGTATCGGTTTGCTGAACCCTTCCGCTATTATCTCATCGAAAAATCGTCCAACTAGTGATTCCTCACTACCTTCTTTGGAAATATTGATGATTCAGCAGTATTGGGGGCAATTACAAAGGTGATGGAGCTATATCACCCACCCGAGGAAGAATCTACTCTGGTGGAATCACTCGGACGGTAGTTTGACCAAGTCTGACTAAGCCGCAGGAGCATGCCTCCTGTCTTTATGTTTAATATGCTTCAAAATGTTACAAATTACACCAGGAGGCACCACTTTCCTTCCCCGTAGACCTCTACCCATGTCTACGGGGGGGGGGGGGTCGGAAAGGGACAAAGTATCGAGAAAGAGATTATTTGAAGGGAGCAAAACAAACTAATAGGCACTAAACCAATGGTAATGTTATCTTTTGATGAAATTTTCATATTTGCTTCGACTTTTTTCCCACTTAGCTAGCTTTTATCGCAATTTCGTAGAAGTTACACCACGTGCTCAACGTCAGCATGGGATAATTTTTGTACAAACGTATGACATTTTAAATCAATTTGTAAAAACTGCATGAAATGTTTATCACATCTTCAAAGTTCTTCACAAACCTCTTGTTACAAAGAGAAATTTTGTTTTTTAGAAATAAGATGAATAGGTATCCAGGCATTATTAGTTTTCATCAACGTATCGCTTCTTTGAAATTCTGTTGCCATACGACTCAACAAGACAATTTTAAGCACGTAAAAGTCACGTCGAAGTCCATGTAATATTTCTTGGCTGCCTTTGCCAAATAAAGGGTGACATAAAATGGCCGTCAGTTTGCTAATGGCCACACTTCATTTAGCAAATGTGCGTGCCGATTGGCTGGGAACACATTCATTATTTGCGTACTGGGTGTAGGACAAAGACTACGAAGAATAATTTAAATCGAGAAGTAATCTCTTACAAACACATATGAAACAAACGGTCACTTCTATAATTGAGATTTCTTGTACCACAATACCTCAGGTAGGAGGTCTATATGGGCCTTCATGGGTTACCGATATGGGGCCCTTTTGATAACGAACCCACATAAGTTGATCATATGGGACATGAGAAATAAGTTCTTTGCTCATTTTTTCCTTACATATCAAGTTTCAACATGGGCCCAGAACTATCCTACATGAGTCATAAGGCTTATGCTGGCTTGTCCCTATGAACGGACTTATCAATCCCATAGTCATAAATAATATGGTATATTTAGAAGTTGGAGTGTTACCTGAGTCCCTCGGTATGTACTCTGCGGCAGGAAACCACAGGTAAGAACCATCCTCTAATGTAAGATGGCTTGAAAATTAAGAACGGTTTGACAAATTTCTCAAGTGAACTCAACTTTAGATAGACGTGAAGTAGCATAGGTGGATGGGTGTTTTTTTTTCATTCCGATTGTTTGAAGGATATGGGCAACTTAAGACAGATAATCAAACTCCCATACAGCTCTTTAGACATACATTCTAGCCGACATCATGGGCAAGTGGTTAGAACATCTGACTTGCAGTTGGGGGGTCAGGAATTCGAGTCCTAGCTTCGTCATACCGAAGACTTTAATAATGGAACCTTCAGAGATCATAAACAGCGGAGCAGAAAAAGGGCTTGTTAGTTAAAACTCCAAAAAGAGTGTGACTGGCTCGACTTGAGCCGATTGGTTGAAAAATTGGGCCGTTAAAACTCCATCTAACCAGCTAACTTACACTCCAACAGTCGTTTGAAACCGCAGGTTAGTGAAATTGCAGAGGATAAGAAGTTCCATGTTAGGCTTAACAAACATTTACCAAACAAACCTTTACACTCTAAACGTCTAGTTGTAGTCTTCGCCTGAAACACTTGGCGGGCCTACGTACAGGACTAAAGCGCCATAAACAAAATAAATTGGCAGTAATGGAAACTATGGAAGTCATTCCTTTGAATCACCTGGGCAATAGAATTACTGGGCCGGCGTCTCAATATTTTGATACAAAATGCGAATAACCAAACGTTAATAGAAATTCTGCTGCACTTAAGCTCAACTGTTGCTCTGGTAACCCTGATCAAGACGAATTGTCATTTCCAGGGAGCATACAATAACAATAATTGATAACGTGAATCAATATTAATTAATGAAAAATGAGGGCAATGAAAGAACGAGTCGTGATGAAAGAGAGAAGATGGGTTATTATGTTACCAGAGCAAATCAGTGTGTCTTTTCGTCCATCCTATGACGTAAAGATAAAACTACAAACCGTCATAGAGTCGGGTGTGTTTGTTTAGTCACATGGACATGGTGAGGATTATAATGTTTTGCTTAAAAATTGGAATAATATGGCAGTATTTTTCCATTTTAATAGTATAAAACAAATAAACGATAAGTGAGGCAACGAACCCACCTAAATTCTCTACCATGGGGAATTTGAAATACGTCAGTATGTCAAAAGGACCCAAATATACCGGTATCTATAGAACATATGTGTGGTGTTAGCTTTTGGCGTGAAAGAATTATGCACTATGTAACGCACCTTACTACGACCAGACTTTCTCGTCCCGGTGAGAGACTGACGCCTAATTAGAGCTAACTAGTTTTTGTTCACATAATGCAACTTATCGCAAATCGAAGGAGCTATTCTCGTGAATTGTGGATTTTAATGTAATGTCTACGATACAAGGATTCGTTCTCCTCATTTCGATTACCTGCGGGTTCGGTCGCATGTGAGTTGGTTGTCCATCTGCTTTCAACTTGTTTCAAAAAGTTGCAAAGACTTCCACTCTTTCAACGCATCTGAATAATCTCGATGCAGGAAGTGACGGAATCTATAGTTTGGGCTTGGCTTAAGGTAGACTGCTCAAAATTGAACAACAGTTGTTTTACAGAGAGATGAAATTTCTTTTCTTGCCCTAAAACATTTGCGATCATTTCACTTGTGGAGAGATTAATTGTCACGTATATGCAATTTCGAAAGGACGGAGTCACCCCACTTGGTGTACGTCCCTGTGGTCACTGACACCAGGGAGTTGCCAGCTCTAGTAGTTTCCTGCTGATGATATCCTTTAAGAAATGCAAATTGTCTTCATGCGAGGGATGTGTCTAAAAAGATATTTCAATATGTCTCACTGTAACTGAGCTCATTTAATCCAAGTTTAGTCCATTCCCTGTCCCAGCGGTCTCACTCCGGGCCAATTTTGAATCCGGTGCCCCCTCCCGATTCCGACCTGAGTGGGCGTGAGAAGAGGATCTCATAGACCGAGTGCATCCCATAATTAATGTGCAGTAAAGACCTTGGAAACTGGTTAAGTGGTAGGCAAGGTTTTCTTTAAAATATATTCGCCACCTGTGTACATGTATCCTACAAAAAATGTTTAAATAGAAAATAGACAATGTGTATTAACTTTTTATTATTAGACAAAAGTCACAAAATAAAACCTACTTCATTTAAGTTTCATATAAGGGAATCACTCTGCTGGAATCAATTCCGACCTCGAGTCAGGTTGCAGCCAATAGACAACTTCGAAGTAATTCGCATGCGTTAGTGGCCTTTCTGTTCAGGTCAGCAAGTAACAAAACATTTGAGCGCTACGCTGGCCGTGCATAGAACACTGATTTGCGTGATTTCATCCATGGAAGTACTACCTCGGAGGTAGTACTTCCATGTTTCATCCACCAGCACCTAAAGCACACGTTAAAGTCTTACGTTGACTTTGACCTATTGCGCAATACTGCTCCTTGAAAAAACTTCGAACTGGCCTATTCCGGATCAATTACAGTACCAAGACCTCATAATCGTGGCTAATTCTAAGTCAAGAATCAAACTTGGCCAGAGTATGGAATTCGATCCAGAGTCGGGTGTTACAGCCCTCGTCATGTCTACATATTCTGTTTAGCAGTTTAGGAAGTCGATTTGTTAAATAAATTAAAAGGTCGGGTGATGTGACAAGGATATAGGGCGATTACTTCAACAGTTTTAAATATGTATTATTCGATCACTGGTCGGAATAAGAGTGGTTTTTATATATGGGCTATCTCCGGTTTACCTTTTAACCGACCGGTGTAAAGGAACCAAATTCTTGTTCAGCTTTCTGAGGTTAGTCACCCATTGTAATTCGAGTTTATGATTAATACATTATAGCTTCCTTCACAATTACAATCGCTTACAGCTGCTTTTATTACCTAGCGTTCAAGTTCCAAATCAAGGAATCTTGTCCTTTTAAGACCCTTACATACGGTATCCTTCTTCAGGGAACCTTAAATGTCGAGATATTGTTCTCAGTAGCATATTTAAGATAATAAACTTATTATTAATACCGGTACCCGAGGACTACACCCGTTTCGTGATATCATGAATTGCACAAATATTTTTTTGTTAAAATTATTTCGTTGCTGCAGTAAATGCTAATTCAATTTGTCAAAATTTGCGTAAAGATAATATCGGATAAATTTTGTATTTTTTGTCATGGTTTCGTCCTCTCATTTCTCATTTCCCTGTGTTGTTTTCGTACCAATAACAAAATACTTTTGTAATTTTGACTCGAAGATCTCAGGTGAAGGGAGAATACACTCTTAAAGTAAAAAGAGTGAAATTTCACTCGACAGACGAGTGAAAGCTATAAAGTTTACTCCGAAAGAGCGGAAATTCCCTTCAAAAAGAGTGAAATTCACTCCAAATGAGCCAAGTTACACTCTTGATGGAGTGCCTCTAGGAACCACTTTTCAAAAAGAGTGATCCCTGCAGGCACTCGTTAAAGAGTGAATTTTTACTCTTCGTGGAGTGATGTTCACCCCCTTTGGAGTAAATTAACACTCCAATAGACTGAATTCACATTTTCCACTCTGTCAGAGAGTAATGAAGTTTATTATTTTGTTTTAAATTTTTAAAGTATAAGCCATGAATTCATATTGTAGTACCTTTATTGAATGTACATTACACAAGCAAAACTGTCCTTGCCCCTGCAGCACTCGAAATGTAAGCTGAAAAGAAAATGCGAAAAAAGGACCTAGATTCTTTAACGTTAGAGTCTTTAAAACGCAGAACCTGAAAAACAAAATGCCAAATTTGCTTTCTTCCGGATTACCAAGAAATAAATCAACCAGATTTAGAAAAACTAAAAAATATCGAATAATAATCCTTCGGTATGATTGCCAGCTTAAGAAGATGAATTATCTTGTTAAGCTTAAAGAGGCACGAGTGAGTTCGTTGCGTAAAAATTCATCAATTTTTTCCAAACCTGTAAAGTGTCCTTCACACACTAATGATAAGTGGTCGAACTTAGACAGTTTCTATAGGCTACAGGCAAATAATTGTATCATTAGTGTGTAACTAACAATTTAATCCGGTTTAAAAAAAAGGGGGCTAAGCACTTCCTCAAATTACATGTATTACATGCTTTAGAAGCCAGGGTAGAAAAAAAACAAAAGTTTTAACTTTTTGTGTAACTATTGTCTAACTCTTGGGAATCACTAAGGCTATCGAGGACTCAACGAGTACCCCATAACAGAGTTGATTAACACCTTACAGATTAGTTTTCCCTTTTGGACTATAGTTTCCAGATGTGAACGAGGCAGGCATGTACTAATCTCCCAATTCTGTTTCAGGGAACTCCATTGAAAATGAAAATGAGTGTATCTTTGCAGTCTTTATTCCGTGCGCAAAGACCGCAAGGGGTGGTACCTAATTCTGCATTTCTGCTCCGACAGCTGAACGTAACAAAATGGACAATTTTCTGAATCGGACAACTTCGGAAGTCGGTTAACTTCCTAAAACACTCAATTCAATTTTCATGTTAAAATTTACCAATTCGAACCTCATCATCGTCAACACTGTTAACAGTTATGTTGGACAACGAAAACTAAGCCCTCAGAAAATGTTCACGTGGTTTAACTAGGATTTGATCCGAGGACATACAGTGGACAAGGCAGCACAGCACCTAGTCAACTGATAAGAATAAGCATTGCCTTGTGGTAGTACCGTCCCAAACCGTTGTTTAGGCAGGTCTAATAACACCTCCCTGGTTGAGTTACCCATACCACTTCGGCATGCCTCTTTAATCTTCCTCCATGGGAATCTAAATTCCATCATTCTGATGTTTACTTCTTCCAGGGCGTCGACTCATGAAGGAATATTGTTTGTGCACGAATAATTTTATCCTTCCTTCAAGGAAATGACTAGTATGAAATACACTTATTTTACGTTGTCATGGCAACGTTGCCAATAAAGTCAACTTTTTTGAAGTCTTGTCGTTTGGCAAAACCCTTGAAAATATTTTAGTGGCAGTTTGTCTTCTCAGTCGTTTTGACGTCGAATGTTTTTGTTTTCTGAATAAATGAAGAAGGACAAGCACGCAGTGGCGGCGACAGAATGTTAAAACTTGGGGGCCAAACTAGATGAAAAGGATAATTTTTGGGCAAAACATTTTAGGTGCAGCGCAAAACAGAACCCAAAGCGTCCGTTCCCGGCCGGTGGGGTCCAGAGGGCGAAACCCCGGAAGCTCTGAGGTTTAAGCATATCTCTGGGTGGAAAATGAAGTCTCTTTCTTGGGAGGTATATTATGTAATTTTGTCGGTTAACCCAACTCCTGACTGACCTTACAGATGGGGGGGGGGGGGCAAGTACAAAATCCGCGGGACAAATGTTCCCTCTTTCCCCACGGTAGCGCAGCCACTGCGAGCTTGACTCCTGGCCCAGCTCCTGTAGGTTGTGTTCCCAATTTCTACTACTCTGAAGCGTACCCAGTGTGTGGGTTTGGCCAAAGATTGCCAGTGAAGAGGACAACCGTCCTCCTATTTAAATGCTAAGATGCAACTTACAAAGCCTGGAAAGTGTGATTTCTCGCAATATGAGGAGGCACTGTCGGCCACTATTATCTTATACGCTTCAAGTTTATCATTTTTAAGCTATGTTTAGATCGTCTGTCTACAACTTTTGCACTTCCTTGAAAAATTCTTTCCTACGATCATGTGACTACTTCAACATAATGATAAATGAATATTACGTCATCCATTAGAGGTCGATTAGATTATTTTGCAAGGGAAAGAAATTGCATAATTATCCTTGTAGGGTAATGACATGATTGGATAGCAAAACCAAAAGTTTTAGTAAATTTCGAATTACAGGTCAACTTTGAATTTTGCTTGTACTTGTAACAAATTTTCCTCAAAATCCCTCGGTTATACTTCCACATATTTGCTTACTTTTTGTAACTCAACAATGTCCTTTATAGGTTATTCAATAACTGCGAGGCGTTATATTGATTTATTGAATTTCTTTATACAAGGACACTATGGTAAATGTAAGACAAACAGTATGTAATGTATATGCAAAATACTTTCTTGCACAAGACGAGATTCACTTACGAAAGCTAATGGAAACATAAAGCCTTATTACCCTCATTTTTGTGATTTTTGCCTCCCACTAAAAGTTTATTACACAAAAATGTCGATTCCTTAAATCTACCATTGATCTGGCGGCAATTTTATAAAATACATTACTTTCATATTGACTTATATAACACGGTGAAAACAGTGACAAGCACAATAGACGGTTCTATATTAGACTTTTACTGAGATGAAGATTCGGCATTTTATCCCATCCCCTGTATAAGAAAATTAAGTTTTCATTTCAAAATTTATTGTTACTATGGATACTTGTAAAGGCAAGGGTTTGCAGAAGTAATCAATTAAATATATATCTGACCTGAGTTTCGAAAGACTGGAACAGTTAGCTGACGTCGGCTAATGTTGCAACGGACTGACCACACTACATGGACCTAACATATGTTTCATGTAGGGAGTGGGAGGGTGTAGTTGGCGTTATAATGGGAGTAATTGAGGGCGCTTTTCATGACTTTATCTGTGAGTAAGTTAATTCCTCACGTAAGGTACACGTAAAATTATGTACAAGTAACTGGTAAGGCCTTGTTAAACAAAATCACTGCTTTCTTCAAAAGAAAGTGAGATTTAAGAATAAATAATATACAACCAACTTTAAAGAGATAAGATTTCTTAAAAGTGGGACCACAATATTTGAGTAAATATCTCTATGCTCTATGTGAAAATTGTCTTCCGATGATACAAACAGTTGGTGATTGAAGTAACATCTTTCATTGGAAATGCAAAATCCGATTGTATTATTTTTATATATGAAGCAATATATGGTATAAAACGTGTAACTTTCTAAATACACTCGACTTAAAAAAATAAAGGATGGGATTCAACTATACCTTTAAACGATGACATTAAAATCGAAAACAAAACAAATCGAGAGCGTTACTAATAGGTTCCAGACAAAAACGTCCAAAGTTTGAGTTCGGGACGAAAATAGTTGTCCAGCAGGGCAGCAGGATTGCCCCTTCTTATCAAATCTCTGCCTCCCCAATAATAAGCAAAATGGCTTCGAGTCATATATCCTTGGTCAGGGGACGGAGCCTGAGAGACGAATCAAATGAAAACAAAAACGACGATAAAATATCATCAACATTTTGTTAAGATATTTCGCTAGAAAATGGTCAGAACATAGGATTTAAAATAGAAAAGAATTGGATGTATTTCACCAGGCCCATTTTGGTAAACCTGAAAATGTGGTTACGAAAATCGTAACCACTTACTGTCCATGATTGTTTCTGTGCCAACGTACTTTGGTCCTTTCACGTTTGTTGACCGATGTGATATACCTGAATATAACCAATGCAGTACTGTGTTTGTTGCTTGTTGTAGATGTCAACCCACTTTTGACTCGCAATCTCGTGATACACATGAACAGTGTTGTAATGACTCGAGTCAAAGATGTGACTCGAGTCTGACTCGAGTCACAATTTCAGTGACTCGAGTCTGACTCGAGTACCAAACTCACGGGACTCGACTCGACTCGAGTCACCACTTGCCAAAGACTCGACATGACTCGAGACTCGACACTTTGTGACTCGAGGCGACTCGAAGCTTTCCAAAGACTCGAAGTGATTCGACTCGAGCTGAGGGAAGACTCGACATGACTCGACTCGACTAGAATTGCTAAAGACTCGACGTGACTCGAGACTCGACACCTTGTGACTCGAGGTGACTCGTGACTCGATTACAACACTGCACATGAATGATACAGGACTGCACTATTTCTCATAATGCTTATCAGGCTAATTGAAGAATCACCACCTATAAGCAATGATCTACATACCTGGATGCAAGGCGAGCACGTAACTGCGTATTGACAAATTGAAGCAACCGGAGGTCTTACGGTGGCCATTTCGCAGGTGGCGCATTCGGCAGCGGCACAAACTTCACTGATTCCCATAGCCGTATGTGCACTGAGCGACAACTGACGAACTATTAAACCAGCTAAATTTCTTGATTTTCTGACTGAAGCGTATACATTGTATGCAACCTAAATTGAAGACAACAGAAATGTCAAGATTAAATCATGTTCTGCTTTTAGTTTCAATTATGCAGCAACAGATTGCAAGTATATGAAGTTAGAAACATTGACGTCTGTGCTGGTTTCATGGTACCGTTATAAATGGGAGTACTTCAAGTTCATGCTTTTACTGACAAGGCACCCCAGCAAAGCCTCCCACAATGTCAGTCTCCTCGATCCACACAGTCTCCATAGTGACAAATTAAGACACCCAGTTACAAAATCACTCCTGGCAAACTCGCCTTTTAACAAAGTCTGACCTTGAAAAAAGTCTCCTGTCGGACAAGCCAGTTTTCCGCCGGCCCCGAAGCTAAGTCCGTCGCCTACGAGTTACAAGATTATACTGTTCTATGCCTCCCAAAGACAAATCCCCCCAAAATTCTCATAAGGGAATCTTACGGGACCCATTCCATAGCCCCTAAGGGTCCATATGGTATGGCACCCGGGATGATATGGTAAGACTCCATGGGCAGCCCCTTGGTTAATCCAAATGACGCATATGAAAAACTAGTTCTAAGGCTCATTCAAACAACTGATAGTGTGTGTGTGAGAATAAGTGGGTCAACTTCAATCCTTTTATATCCCTCGTGCATGTGGGTTACCTATATGGGCCCCTTATCAATCTCAGAAATCCCCCGCCTGTTTGGGCTTACCCATAAGGGTTAGTTGGTTAGCTTAACGACACTCCAACACGAATGTTTTATAAATCTATGGTGTCGTATAAGTCAAATCAGTACAAATCCCCTATTTCAGTCGCTTCTTATAGGACAGGAGGGGTGAATATACAGTGGGCATACAACCCCCAGCCCACAGGGGGCCTTACTCATAAAGGACCCATATAGGTTTACGACCTATATTTTGATAGCACGTCTTTTAACATTTTTCTTAGATACCGTCGACTTTTTTAATGACTGAGGCGATTTTGAGGGACAACTTTGTTACGGGCGGCTTTGGCCAAGCAGGCGACTTTGTCAGAGGAAATTTTAGTAGGGGGCTACTCGAGTGACTGCATTGCCATATACAGGCACAGATCCAGGCTGACTTAAGAGAAAGCAGGGGTATGAGGGAGTTGCACTGTAGTGCTTATTTTCCATATTTACTATGTTGATGTGGCGAAAAAGGGGGGCTGAGGTCGTAAAAGCCCCCTTGTATCCGCGTCTGATATACGGTTTATTGACCAAAATGAAGCATCGGCATTTGGCTTAGTGTACCATTAAATAACTGCAGGCCTATCCTCACTTGAACAGTGAAATATTCAACAGTATTTCTGGGAAAGACTTGATTACGTCGCGTGGTTAATTGACTTAAACCTATGGAGTGAAGCTTAATTCAGTTGGATACAACCCTATATTCCGACACCCCTTTATTCCGACAAATCCATTAATTAGCTATGCTAATTCTGAGAATGACCATCATTCTGAGAATGATAATATGCACAAGCAGCAGTGGGCCTTTGGGCGCATGTTATGCCCACGGACTTCTTATACAAACATGGGCAGAGCAGGGCAGAGGATCATGGGGAAATTGGTCGCCACCGTTCGAACCAAAAAGACGTAGCAAGACTTCACCGACTGATAGGCCCAGAAAAAGCTTTGTATAACTCAGACTTCCCACATACACTGACGGAGCAGACTGCACTAAAGTCCTATGCGTAGATTGTCGCTTCTGTACGTGTGGTTATAGCAAGATGGTTGCCTGCTATGGTTTTGCGCGAAGAGAAGGATAAGTTCTTATTACTTCACAAGATACACCTAGCGTTTGTCAAGCCTAAGTTAAGCCTTACGTAACTGCATCCAAGAGAGAAATATAACAAGAGAGCCAACGTCAAGTTCTAAGATTTAACCTAGGCCGAGATGCGTACATAAATGTCATGGCTGTTCTCCGGCGGCGAACTACGGGCACTTGCAAGCTACGACAGTACAGTGTGTGTGCCACAATACTACACTGCTCTTTAGCTTGTAAGCGTTTAGCGACACCGTACGCGTGCACGCGATGTACAACAGGTACAGTGCGGCCGTACGTTGTGTGACGAGTAAGTACAAATTTGACTTACTGAAGTATTCTTTTACAAAACAATAGAATACATACATGCCAAAACAAAACCCGCTCATTTTAGGCCATATCGTAACCAAAATTGAACAGGAAGTCTCGTTCGCGTCTACGTGACTCACTCTACATAATGAGCTCGATTGTAGAGCAAACCACTCCCTGGGAATCAAGAAACATTGAACGCAAGAATTGTCCCTCGAAAATGCGAAGCGTGCCTAAGGTACTGCCCATGACGTCATGAACAGTACAATGCCAAACTTTGATTGCGCTAAACTTAGCTACTTTTTCCAAAACTCTAAAAACCAATATCGTGATCACATATAAACTAACCTTTATCAGGTAAAAATAACCAGGAAGTAATGGTCAAAATTACCATTATATTGGTATAATTGACGAATGATATTAAATTGTGGTCCAATATGAACATCTGTGTGGTAAATTTTAACCAGTCTTCCACGGTTACGTTAAGCAGGAATTGGTTGGTTAATCCGTAAACACAATACTGGTTTAAATCTAATAAGTGTATTTTTAGAGTGTTTAGCTTTATACCCCTGTAAAATTCCTGTCTACACCCGTAAAAGCTCTAACATTTAGCCAATAAGTCCTTTTCTGGGAGTAAAGAATTTACCCTGATTTCATACGTCACAAGTTTCGCCCTGACATTTTTTCTGCGGACGCCCATGATTCCAGCCTCGCGTGACTTTCCTTAACACGGTGACTACATTTATTCCAATATGAAAATGCCTGACAGCAGCTGTTTTATATCAAGTTTTGTGTAAGATTACCCTATAACCTACTTTTATGACAGCTACAAGAGAAACCTCCGCAATATCGTTTGAATGATTACAAATGCAGAAATAAGTGGTTATTTATGCAATTATTAGTCCAAGCGATCAATCACTTCCGAGAGTTTATGCAGCTATGATGTATAGTATGAAATGTTGCCATTGGTTACAGTCAAAATTATTTTTATTTCTTGATGGAATTGTACCAGGGAGGAATATACTTCAGGTGGACACTCCTTGATCTGCTAGTTAAATGTGCAAGCGACAAGTTCATGATTACGCGTATACTTTACGTCGTATGCGTAGATTGTTGCTACCGTAAGTGTGTAAGTTTGGACTCGCTCAAGTAGTCAAAATCGACAGATTTTGCAAGACAGTTGAAATATTTTCGAAATAGTGCAAGGTAAGGTCAAAATCACTACACGTTTTGAAGGAATAGGATATTGTCTCCCACTTAAGTTCAAACTTTTTATGAAATATTAGAGTCGTCGTCAAATTATGCAAATTGTAGCTTAACGGCGGCCATCATGGAGCGTCTGTTTTTCCCCAGGTGTTGGCGACAATCTACGCATAATAGGACGTACGCGCTACATTTTCTGTCCATGTATAAATGCCAAGTCCGTGCTTAGTAAATATGAACATCTTTTACCATCTAAAATCAACCTTATTTCATCCTGAAGGAAAATCAAATGGGAGTTTCAATTAATTGTCATCGTTTTGTCAAAACAAAAAAAAAAAAAATCACTTTTTGGAAAGGAAACTGCCGCAGACAGATTAGGGGCGAACTGGCCAATGCTTGGAGGTGAACTGGTATTTTGGGGCGAAATGGCAAGAGGGTAAAACGACCGTGAACCCCTAGAAAACGAGGTGGCCAGTCATTCGTATTTACAGCTTGTGATAGTCAATATTGACTTTGCAATCCGTAGTCAAGCTCAAGTTTTTGCAAGGTCGAGGAGAGCAACTCCAAGAAGCTTTCCCTTTAGGGAAGCCAAAAAGATTGGTTCTTTTGACCAGCTGACCAGGCTGTATCGGGTTTTGTTGTCTGGTTCATATAACGGTAACATGGCAGCAACTTAATCAGTATCGAAGCGTCGTGCGTTTTGTGGGTTTAATTCAAAGCTAAAGTAAACAGCCTGGGAAAATTAATTCGTAAATTAGCATATCTGGTGTATATACATGATCAGAACCCGGCAAAATTTTCTCAAGCTGTTATATTACATTTATAAAATGATCGTGCAATGTTGCGATGTTTTTAAACACGGCCGAAAAAGTAAACTGGGTTGATGCAAATTTTGTTTGGACATTTAAATTTTTGCAAATTCTTATGTCTCACCAGCAGTGGCATAGCTAGGATTTTTTTCGTGGGGGGGGGGGGGGGCGTGGGGGGCCTAGCTACGCGACTGTTCCTCAGGGCTTAGTTTGAGCAGTAACCTGCCGAGGGGTGGCACTTCGTGGTCTCTCTTAATTGTGAACACTCAAGGGCAGTTATAAGAAAGTAGCTTTTAGACTAGCACAGATCCACATATTGTTTATCTTGCCTGTATTTTTACGATACAGATCGCAAATAGTTTAAACTTTTCTATTAAGGTTTCTCAGACTGAAGAATATTGTTAACTTCTTAACTTGATTATTCTTTTACTTTTTACCTTGAGCCTGCTTCTTTTGTCAGCTTGACAAGCTAGAGGTTATTAAAGTTGGTTGCTACAGAAGTATATTCACCAAGGGGTTAATTAAAAACGTTTGTTTTTAAATGTCAGTCGCAAAAATCAAAACACCAAGGCAAAACAAACAATAAATTGTATCATTAGTGACACCAGGTCACCAAAAGAAACTCTAAAATTAATGCATTACCTATCACATCATTTGTTTTTCTAAGGGAAGTATTCATATGTAAGATTGGGGTAAATAAGATTTCGGAGAGGTCTTGCCTCCCTTTATTTTCTTTTGCCAAAAATATATTGTAATTGCGTAATAGTTTTATCTTCAAACTCGGTCAGAATAATCAGCTATGAAAGAGATTAATTTAATGTTTGACACATACTCACATAGCATGCGCGGATACAAGTTGGGGGGGGGGGGGCTTTTACGGCCTCAGCTCTCTCTTTTTCGCCACATCAACAATATAACATATTGCGGGAAATTAGCATCACAACTCCCTCACACACCTGTTTTCGCTGAGGTCCAGCCCCCCCCCCTTTGGAATGTCTGGATCCGTGCCTGCATCCAGTGGGGGATCCAGAGGGGGGGGATGGGGGTATGCATACCCCCCACCGGGATGGTAAAAAATTGTATAGATAGCCAGGCTAATTGTAGCCTAGGCCTAATTACTTTTTAAAAATACAGTGATAGTTGTTACATTATTTGATTACCGTATTTTTGTGTCATATTCTTCAATAAAATGTAAAATGTAAGTTATAATGTATCTATCTTCCATATCATTTGGTAAATTCCCGTTTTGTTTACACATTGCGCAATGACGAATTCTAAATCCAGCGTTTTCCGCCAACGGCCTTTGGTAACGCTGTTAGTGACATCGCACATGTGTCTATGTCAATACGTGGGGCTACGACTACTGTCGAATAATGGACCAATCGTTGATACGAAGGCTTGTGCGGGGATGTTGCAGAGAGTGTAGGCGAAGTTGAGATATGAATAAACAGATGAGAAGATTTAGTTCTGATTCAAGATGATTGGCGCTTTTATTCCGTTCGATTAACAGCCGGCAAAAAAAAAAAAAAAAAAAATTAATTATATAAAGACTGACTCTGGTGCTCGTCTTCTGCGGTCTGCTGCACCGGTGTGTGAGTGCGACCAAAACTTGCAGGCTAGGAGCTTTCATGTCTCGGGGAGATCGGAACACATGCAGTCCCCTGATTTTTTTAAAAGTTGTGACGCACCAAATTACATAAATATTAAGGAATGTGCTGATCTAAATAATCAATGAACAGGCTGTAGAGGGTGAAATTGGCCACACCTTGAAAATATGGGATACAGCATACACGTGGAACTAGGGCGGGGTAGTTTGTCACGTTCACCGGTAACACGTGGCGGGAAACAGAAAGGACCCTAGAAATCTAGGACAAGAGGAAGGGAGAGATGCTAGTAAATAACAAGATGGCGTTCCTGTTAAAGGTCAAGGAGGGCACACCATACTACATGACGCTACGTACAGTTTACACATAACATAGCCTAAAACCGTGTGACGTTAATAGAATACACCCGGTATTAAATTCACATTGACCATGTTTTGAAAGCTTGGGAGTTTCGTAGTGGCTTAAGATATTGAAACATTTAGCACCATGTTGCATCTCGGCCCCCCTTTTCTTAGACACCCGGACGGGGCAGGGGGCTCTGAAAATGAAGAATTGGGAAATTTGGCAATTGTGAGACCAGTCTACTGTGTGGTTTTGACAACTCATGAAATTACGAAATTTCCAATCAATTTTCTCTGATAAATGTTCCATATTCGTCATTATTTGATTCAAGAAAGTAAAATTTTCCGCGAGCTTCGCGCGCCGAAAATGGCAATTCCTTAGCAGAAGTGCTTGCTCATACCTTCATTGTGGTAAACTTTTCCGAGCTCTGGGTGTGACAAAATTGGAAATTTGCTACACTTGTGACACCAGATCACCAAGTGACACCGTTAACCATATTCAGTGCTATTTTCATAAATATTCTTTCATAAAATTTCATATTTTCTCCAATATAAGCTCAAAAAAAAATTCGTTGAATAGCCTCATTTCGTAGGCGTTAGATAACATTAAGCAGCAACAACGATCTTTGGTCGCCAACCTAAGATTTGCAGATAGAAAATGCAAATTCTTCAGTAATTCCCCAACGGTTCAAATTTCCTAGCAGGAAAACCAGCATCCAAACTTCTCTGCAACACAAGCTCCATATTTTCAAATATTTGAAATGGGGGAAAGTTTCAGCGCGCTCCGCGCGCTGCAAATTACGCCCTCAGTACAGTGGTAATCACACTAAAATATATGGTTAAATTTGGATGCTTGCCTACCACCCCCTTTCCCATTTCCTGAATTCTTATAGGCATCAGAGACTAAACAACATACATACCTATCGTGGCGCTTCGCTCAGTGTACATTTGATACCCAACCACATGCAGACCCCCCAGTGGCGTAGCCACGGGGGGGCCTGGGGGCCTAGGCCGTTTGAACGGAAATAAACTTTGAAGAATATCCTTCAAAACAGTAAATAAATAAAATATTTAAAAATTAAAAAAAAAAAAAAACATGGATGAATGTGTGTAAAACACATTTTGTGCGCACGTATGAAATCAAGTAATAACTTCAAAATGCCTACTTTCACTAAATTAGATACCGTTTGTGATCTGCACTGTCGTTAATTGCATTTCACTTTGAAGATGAAACGAAAGTCTCGACGATAAACTTTAATGTGACTTTGTTAGGTTAAGACCCTTTCTGCCTTTCGGAATGCTGATTGATTTACTGAAAATAAGGCAATCGTACACTGGAGACCACTCTTACACGACCATTCCTATACTTTATCATACACAAAAAATGCCGTAAGCAGATAAGGGTACGGTACTACCTTCGGATAATTCTTACCTTCCATCCTTAACATGTAAGCCTACGTCGTGCCTCACTCCTGCCCATGACAAGTGCCACTGTAGGACGATTTTTTCGACAAGTCCTCTTTTTACTAGTTGGCACTGGTGTCCGGGGGATTTGTAAAATGTCCACAAGGTCCGGATTTCATGTGTTTCCTTCTGCTTTGCGGTTCAATTATTCTGAGAGATTTATTCGTAGTATTTTAATTTTGACTATGTAATGTACCGATGAACAAATACTGTACAATTTTGCAAATTGTTTCTTTGACAGTATGTATGTCTCTTGTAAAATCTCTACAAAAACTAAAATTATTTTGATATTTTTCATGCTTCCCAAAAAGGGAAAATCCTAAAACTTAGGCCTGTAATCAGTTCAAAGTTTTGCCAAACATAGCACCATTTTGCATCTATAAAGAAAGTTTCTCAGAGGGGGACACAACTACTTTTGGTTTTCATGTTAAAGGGTAAGGTACTGCCTGACGTAAGCTGAAATCCATTCAAATATTGGCGCATTTGCGGCTGGGTACATCCAGTTTAAAACACGTGGGAAGTCCCGTTTCCGGCCATCTGGAGGGGTTTTAAAGCCCAAAATTTTCTTGTACGCTCCGCGCCAACTGATGGTGGCGCTCCGCTTAGATTCAGATATTGCCGCATTTGCGATCTACGTCCTGAAATTTACAATTTTCCCAAGGGAAAGGGAGATACCGGTTCCTTTCAGTCTCATCCCCCAGGCCACTGATCAGAAGTGCCCAGTTTCGGGGGCCCTAAAAAGTGTATGTATTACCATTTTTCATAGAATGATTTTTTATTCTCATTATTTGAGAAGTCGCAGACATGAGATTCGTATTTCAAGGCTGGATACATCCAGCTTAAAACACATGGGAAGTGCCGTTTCCGGCCATCTGGAGGGGTTTTAAAATCCAAAATTTTCTTGTACGCTCCGCGCCAACCGATGGTGGCGCTCCGCTTAGATAGTCTTGCCGTGTCTGACCCTCGGAGGTACCAGGCCCCCCACTTGTTACCTAGGCCCCCCAAAGATCGCATCCTGGCTACGCCACTGCTCCCCCCCCCCCCACACACTGAAAATTCCTGGATCCGCCACTGCCTGCATCTTCATGTTGGCGCTATACTGTGACTATTCAAATATAGGCATAACAACACACTAAAAAATAACAGGTAACGCTTAATAAACACTATAAAGTATAGTGAAGGTATAGGACGTGTTGCTTTATCAACACATTAATGCGTTCCGGTGAGGCTATTAGCATGTTAAGTTGTTATAAATCTGAAAACTTGAACATGTTAATCCTATACTTTAACACTACCTGATGTTAAAAACTTTCGCACAACCGTAGGCTACATAGTCGTCTTATCTCTCATGTGTTAGTGTGTAAATAAATAAATAAAATTAACAAGTCCCCTATTCTTTCACTGTGTAAAGATTAGCTATTTACACAGTTAGGTGTGAATTCAGTGTTACTTTGTATTTGTTTACAGTGAAACGGAAGGGGGGGGGGGGGAGCGGGGACCTCCACTAAGCAGAAAATGTTGTTGCGTGAAATTATACTTCTCCATACTTGCAAAACGAACATCCTTTATAAGTTTCGTTGTTTTTTGGAAGGAAACAATTCATATTAATATTCTGCCCTAAAATAAACGTTTGCATAAAAATTACTTTTGGAAACGTTTTCAAACGTTTCCTAAAGCGGGGGGGGGGGGGGGGGGGGGGGGGGGGGCTCACTTTCCTTCAATCCTCTCCTGAGACGACGATCCGAAACCAAAGTTCAACTCTATAGGATGCTTTCACCTAGCCTCAGGCAACCCCCCCCCCCCTTTGACGGGTACACGTATTTAGTGTAGCTAGCTGAGAAGCTGACGACCCACGTGTTGACCTAAACAAGTTTGATTTGTTGCCCGGCAGTTGGCGTGGGTTTCCAGTTGTGACGTAATGTGAAAGCACTTTATACACGAATCCGGACAGCAAGTTATGGTCTGATTTCAGTCGGCCATAGGCCATAACTGGGGCACATCACATTTTAATCTTTCAATTTCCTTCCTAATCTGTATCATGGATGTTTTTACACTAAATTGTATCTTGATTCCTTCAATTTCACTTATTACGAGGGTTCGAAATTCATGTAGACAATAAATGAAGACGATTTAAGGCTGATGGACCCCACTAATGGCCGCTTACAGTCCAAAAAACAAGCACTAATCGGATTCGTCGAGTAAATCTCACCCCGAATGGTGCAAAAGTCATTCCAAAAAGTGATAAATTTCACATATATGAAATAAAATACCACTCTTTCTGAAGTGAATTGCACTCTTCTGTTTTTTAACAAGTTTACATTTTTCAATATTTGAAGATACAGGACCGTAGACGATACGATCTAATTTGGACAATGTTTTGTTTCAATGATTTGAGTAATTTCTGAGTTTATAAAGTTGAAGAAATGCAGTGGTATAAATAACCATGAATTACGGTTGAAAAGTACATGAGGCTCTGGGTGCAATTATCACTATTTAGCATATTTTAGTTATTCTCTAATCTTTTAATGTGTTCTCTTAGCATCACTTTATCAATTAAACAAGTAGGTGACAGAAGTTAACAATTTTTGCACCCAAAACACAATTTAGACACAATCCACTGCACTAAACCACACTTGAGATCCCTCCTTATGTTATGAATAGATTAAGAAAGAATGATTTCACCTAATTTTCATGTAAACTCAAATTTTGGAATAAGTGTTGGGTTGGTTTGTTTATCCCGGCGATTTGGAGGATGTGCGCATGTACTAAAACGAATGACCAAACTGGCTCATTGGCAGAGCTCTTTGGTTGACAGGAAATTAAAAAAAAAATGTACTGCAGTTCACATAAAACATCATGTACTGTGCTGAGAGTGTTCTGATTTTACATTGGACCTTGTATACTCAACCTGAAGCAATAACCTGAAATTGTCTCGACAATGAGTTTTAGACAGTTGTGGGAGGGGTTTAAGTTAACAGGTTAGGAGAATGGAACTGTCTGGGGTGAGAGGATTGACAACTTGCACTAATCATAGTGCTTTGTGTGGAAAGTGGATAGCCAATGTCTTTAAAAACAAATGGCGGAGAGATTAAAAAGGAGTACACTAAAACGAGTTATTCAAATTTTAGACGGATCTTACCCGAGGGTAACTGAATTGGAAACCTAATCAATTATTTAAATAGATTTGTTTCAGAATTGATTAGAACTGATTCATTTTTCAAAAGAATATAACGGAATTTTGAAAAAAATTGTATTCAGTGTCCCGTTGATTATGAGTTTTGTGGAAGTAGCCTATACGATTTTTTACCAAAGACGGCGTCATGTTTTATTTGCAATGGTAATTCTTTTTAACTCATCAAGTTCTTTTTTGAAATATTCAACAAATCTGTGAAGTAGACTATGTAGCGAAGTCAATGCAATTATAAGGTAGAGTGATCATAAAATAAAGAACATTTTATGTTGGCTAAAAGAACAAGTTAGGCCTAATGCTTACGGTGTCCACAGTTCAGTCAGCAGGTTTAAAATTTCGACTGCATATGTATGGTTGGGTTAGTTAGGCTAGGTGGAGTTTTACGACCCAGTTTCTAACAAATTGGTTGAAGTTGAACCGACCGCTGGCTTGTTTCCCCTGTTCCATTGCTTATGCTGAACACCAACCACAATGTGATTGGGATGAACATTATCGTTCTTCCCTTCCAACATAGGTTCAAAATTCAGTGAGATAATTTGTAGGAGATATGTCGGATGACTCACTTGTAAACCCCTTGCAAATGCAAAAATGTTCTCACACCTGTACGCCGTTATATGTATTTTTGCGGACTGCATGTTAGCTGCCTTTAGGTTTAAGTATGTGTTGCAACCTCTCGTAAGTCTAAGCAGTTAGGCGAGTCACAATTTGAGACGTCACGCGAACGACAGTTTGGCCCGGGGAAAAATGAATGAAATGGTCGCATCCAGTAACTTTGCCATTGTTGGAAACCTTGGCAGGGATCCGATTGGTCGACAAATCCGAACTCCATATGTTCAACTTTGAATTATATATACGTTCACTGAAAAAAAGAAGAAGAAGAAGAAGGAAAAAAAAAAAAAAAAACTGGAGATACTTAACTAACACTTGAGCGTGATGATGGCTAATCATTTTTCAGTGAAGGTATTTGGCTTGTTGCTTTATTCGCACAATTACGCGTTGTCGGTGAGGCAACTAACATATTGAGGTGTTATTGATGTGAACACATGAATGTGTTAATCCCATGCTTTAACATCCTCAAACGAGGGAGGATCAGTGGCGTAGCTAGGATTTTTTCCAGGGGGGCAAAGGTATGAAATTTCCCCAAAATTTTTCCCGGTCAATGTGTATGTATTTCATATAAAAATGCAAATTTACAAGTATAACAACATTCCAATGTCATTATGTAAGTGCGGGGGGAAATCCCCTCCCCCCCCCCCCCCCCACCCCTGTCTCTGTATTCCTGTATTACCTGCATTTTTAATCTTAAAGTATAACATAGAGCCATTGGAAGTAACAACTCTTAGTATATTATTTTGGTCAACAATACTGGTTTATTTGTATGTACTAACGCAGTGGCGTACCCAGGATTTCTCTGGAGGGGGGGGGGGGGATGCAGTATGGTCTAAGAGGAGGGGTGTCCAGAAACGTTTTGACTTTTTCAAGGGGCCTAGATGCAAAATGGTGCAAGATTTGCGACTTTGACAGGAACAGTGTAAAAAGTTGAATCGTGGTGGTGCATGAGGATAAAACTGAAACTTTTGTGTCTTTACATGCATTCTTATGCCATTCATGCTACCTTACGAAGTAAAACTTGTCATTCAATTTGCACACTTTTAGGAGTCAAAATAAAAGAACATTGATCGGTATAGGATTTGTGGTATTTCTTGGCCACAAAACGTTATTTTGACATATAGATTATCTAAACGGAGCGCCACCATTGGTTTGCGCGGAGCGTAGAGAAAATTTCGAAAAATCAGACCACTCAGATGGCCGGAAATAGCATTTTCCAGACTTATACGAAGAATCTACCCAGTCACTACCTTCTTTTGTCGTTTGCAAATAAAATCTTTCCTTCAAATTATGTTCGCAAACTGAAAAGTGATCAGAGAGTTAAGGGGTAATCTGACCCCAAAATGTAATTTTCCCAAAAGACTGGGCGAAACACCACCATTAGTTGGCGCGGAGCGTAAAAAAAAATTTCGGAAAAATCAGACCCCTCAGATGGTCAAAAATAGCGTATTTATGCTTGTAAAGAGAATCTGAACATGTAGTCTTTTTTATCGATGCCACCAGTGGGAAACAGAGTCTATCTTTTTAAGTAAAAATTGGAATTTGACAGAACTTGCCTAGGTCTATTTGTAGGAATTAAAAAAAAAATTGGCATCACTGAAAGACCTTGCAGGGACAATCCTTCCCCTTTGAAAAATTGGGTGTCCTTATAAGCAATCTGGTGCCACATATGCTATCTTTTGAAGTAAAATCTGTGTTAATAAAGTTAGACTACTTTTTTTTAAGAACAAAGAAAAAATTGCATCTGTGAGGGGGGCATATCCCAATGGTCTCCCCTTCGCACGCCACTAAGGAGGCCTAATAGTGGCTCGATAACACAGGATATCCTGTGAGAAAAGCAGTCTGTTATGTGTAGAAGGCTACAAGGTACTCATTGTCCATTGTTACACTCAAAGTGAGCAGAAAGCTATTTTCCCGAACTAGCTTGTAAGTCTCCAAGGATTAGCCTAAGTAACAAAATCTAAGTGTGCCAGCGGATCCCATAATTCTAATTTCTATATTAACTTTAAGGTTATCGTTGGCCATGGATTGTTTCAGCCCGATCCATCGTTATGTACACAGAGTAAAATCGTACAACTACTGTTAGCTTGTAGAAGAACATAACAACCCCGGGGGTCTACGGTAGTGACTTGTCAGTTTTCACATCCTTTTACTGATGAATTCCCAAAGTATCACCAAAATAACAGCTTCCTGTGCACTGAAATGCACTGACCATAACCACCGTGCGTATACAAGCACAAGAGAACATTCAATCTGCTACGCGACGAGGACATTTCTGTGGAACGCGAATTGGACCGGTTCATGCGACACTGACGAAATCTGAGTTAATCTGTTGCATGAAAATACGAATTATGTATGAGAAATGTCTCACAATTTCTTATTCTAACAACAATTTTGAGAAATTTTTGTAATAATAGGAAGATTCATCAAATTTCCCCATTTTCATCAAATTTCCCCAAAAATTTTTCCGGGGGGGCAACTTGCCCCCCCCCTGCCACCCCAGTAGCTACGCCACTGGGGAGGATGTTTTGCTCTTTGACATACTATACATAAGAGATAAGGTTGAAGTCTTCTACACAGTAACATACAACGACATAACAAAACAAGAGACGAACAATCAAGCTCGCTTTTTATACGACGTTGCATGCTGAAACTTTCCTTCTTACTCTTTGTTTCATCCTCTTATTCTGCCTGATTATCTCTTATCGCTTCATGGGGGATATGAAGCTCACTACACGCACATTTAATATAGTGTTCTTTCACGTCTGGTTAACTGCTTTCTCAAGAAGCATATGGATATGGATCTCGAATCTGCCTAATGATGATTGATACATAAGAAAGATAAACATATTTCTTTTGATACAGGTCAATCTAGAAGCACTATACAACTTGATGGGAGTTATGATTGGTTCATCCGTCAGTCCGATTGTTCTATGTATGTTTTGGAGTCGTCTGACTGGTAAAGCCATGGAATTAGCCGCCATCTTAGGCCTTGTATTTGGAGTCACCGCGTGGTTAACTTCATCTATAATCTTACACGGCGAATTCAACTTGTCTAAATTCTTACAAAATAGTGAAGGTAAGTCTTGCATTTTTTATGAGCGTCTCAAGCAGATGCTGTTACCAGGTTAACAAGCAGTGACGTAGCCAATGAGGGGCGGTTGGTTCCCGATGAGGGGGAAAGGAGGAAGAGGGAACAGAAGATAAGAAAAAGAAGGAAGAGTAGAAAGAGGGCAGGTATTCTTGGAGATATGTTTAATTCAAATCTAGCGTCATATGTAACACCAATCTGCATCCAGCTTAGCCCCCCCCCTTCAGACTGCGAAACCCAACGTTACTCCGGAAAAATAGTTTTGCTCCCATAGACTGATAAAAGTAGTGTTCAGTCGTAATGATGTAGATACCAAATTCAGTCAGCTGGGTGGGGCATGTCTTCATTAACAGAAACTCGCATTGGCCAAACGCACAAACTTGCATCGAGTAGGACTAATTAAACTTCATTATGTGAAATAATCCCAACAATTAAATTTTTAAGATACTCTCCGCAAATGGGTAGCAAACTGGTTAAAACTGTGTGTGTGTGGGTGGTTCTCTGTCAAAGGCTTTCTGAGGAAGGTCTCTTCGTTCTACAGACCTTTAATTCAATATTTAAATATTTAAGAAGCTTAGGTATAACACATTAGTAGAGAGACAGATGCATTAGAACACTATTAACCACATATCCTTCAAATCAGGCATTCGGACTGGGACCCTGGATAAGCATCAATTTACCAAATGCAGCTGGAAATCACCCAAGCATAAGCAAAGTTCAGGGAAAGAATTGTTCTGAAGCAACAAACAATTTTTAGCCCTCTGATGGGAGAAAGCAGAGGGTTGCAGGGGCTATGTCAGATCAATCAGTTTGTGCTTCAAAAGACTTGGTCATCACATGAGAATGTTGGATATAGTTTTGCAGTAAAATTAGGAATTAACCTATGGAAAACTTTCAACTGTACGTCGTCAAAAATAGGTGTCGGGTGGTCAGCCCACGAAGGAAGAAAAAACTGCTCGATTTGTTTTTTATTTCAACAGTCTTTGACGCATGCCTTTTGTCTATCTGAGCAATTCTTACTTTTCGGTTCGGTCTATGAACTTTTCCAGAAACTTTCAAGGAATTGTGTTCATAATATTTTGCCAGGTAGAGCTAGCTTCCTTATTGTGACTTTATAGTGTTCGTTACTTCTTCAGAAAGTAAAAAATAAAGCTGATTCATGATAATCTTACTGGAAATCTCAAAAAGTGCATTTAGCTTTCAAATAAGTTCACGCATCGTTACTGATAAGCTTGCTAAGAGGTTGTTTGAGCGAACAAAAATCTGAAGAGTGAGTTAATTACTCAATGTTGCACAGCAATAATCTCTGCTTTGACTAATGGCGTTGGTTTAAAATTGACACTTTTACAATAACGTTTTATTGTAACGTTTTATTCGTTTTCCATCAATAACATTGATGTTCTATAACCCAAATGTGGCAACAAAACCAGTAGTGTTCACTGTACTTCTTATGGTGAGTTGTTTACATAGTACTAAATTTTACCTCTTAAATTTGTGTACCCGCCCCCTTGAGCCTTTTACCTAAGGAGGGGCTAAGATGATACGAGATTTCTGACGTTTACGGAATATGTCGTGAAGTTTGTTTAATGGGGTAACTCTTTTTTGTAAGGGGACAATTTTTCTTTATTATATATTTTGGTGTGGCACGTTTCCCGGCGTGATCCCGCAACTACATGCCTGTAATGGTAAGAGTTAGTGGTATAACCGTTAAGCCACCAAAGTTTTATTTCATGCAAATAATGTGGGTTTTGGGGCAAAAGTTATTCTTTGAGTGTCCGCCCTTTGGGATGTATGAAGACGGCAAAGTCTTTTCTCTAGGGAAAAAGTTTAAACATATAACCTTTCCTGATTCCCTTTCAAAATGTCTGTTCTGCATTTTATTCCCTCCTTAGTCTTTCCCTACTGTGGAGTCTGAAGGTTAAAAGCATCTGTTTGCCAGCACGTTCGTTCGAAGGACGGATCAGGAAGTTGCTAAAGAGAAGCTTCCTCTGAGAAGATTATCATTTAAATTGAACGAAAGTAGCAATTATGCAGGGGAATAAATAACATACATTGAAAATTTCACAACAAACATGTCGCCTCTTTCACAACTGATTTTTCAGTTAGTATAGGGAAAATGTTTCTTGATACGCGTCGATGTGATTTTTATAATAGATATGATTCCTGAAACAATGAGCTGTGATATGACCAGATTACGGTAACCCAGCAACTTTAATCAGATTAGGATGATTAGTGAAAACGTCTTTCAATTGTTGGATGCCAGGGGCCAATTGGGCTGATATTGATAACTTAGTGAAAGCGTTCAAGTGTACTACAACATGAAATGCTTGTAATTAATTCCAATATGTTAACTTGTGTAAATGCTATGCATGTTTAGCTATGAAACACTTCGTGTGTAAGAATTACATGTGTTTCAAGCGAAACGTTTAGAAATAAGACACGCGTGTTTAACTTTCACACGTGTTTACAAAGTTGAGGCAAAAAATGTTAAGAAAAACGTTTAAATCCCACACACTCCTTTTTAAGAGTTTGGCTACGCCCTTTGCGTGCAGGACTTCTCCTATCTTCATTACGTGACACGCTCATCCCTATTTATCTTCTTTCAATGTCATTCTGGAACTATCAATTTACTTTTTTCTGATTTTGTCATCTTTTCCGTGATCAATGGATAAGAAAACATGAATTCAAACCTCAAGACCTTGAGATGGAAACGCACGGCACTAAGTCGTCATAAACATACAATACGCTCTCACTGTTCAAAATTAAAGTTTCTAGAGCTACAGATCCAATAAATAAGAAATGCAAAGTGGATACAGCAAAATCGCTGTCCATATTTCAAACTTAATTCACACAACACTTTGTGGTGTGGAGGTGGCAGGAATATTTTTGCCAGAAATTAAAATTTAGGACAAGTTGACATGAGCCTCCACAATCACCATAATAGGGCACAGTATATATTTCTTGGCTGTCTCTGTCCAAATAAATGTACTACTTTGTCCGAAGTAAGATACATATTCCCCGTGCATGGCCCCTCCTCGTACGTTTATGATTTTAATTTTGTATTCTTCGTACTTTTGCACTACATTCACAACATGAACATAAACCTATATAACTTAAAAGCTCAAATAAATAAATAAATAATTAAATAATTAAATGAATAAATAAATAAATAAATAAATAAATAAATAAATAAATAAATAAATAAATAAATAAATAAATAAATAATTAAATGAATGAATGAATGAATGAATGAATGAATGAATGAATGAATGAATGAATGAATGAATGAATGAATGAATGAATGAATGAATGAATAAAATAATTCGAGAAGGTGTAAGGTGAATAGGAGATACACCGATACACCGATATGTTGTCGCGTGACATATTTTGCCTTAAATATGCTATCGCAAGTTCGACTACTGATATCTCCAGAACCACAATTGAATGCAGGTTTTATATGAATGTCCATTTCAAGCAATTAAACTCCAAAATCAAAAGAGTGAACTCAGTCACCCTTTGTGAAAAGTGTGAAGTCACTCCACTGGAGTGTTAATTCACTCCAAGATCATTACAATTCACTCCAGGGAGGGTTAAAATTCACTCTTCCACGAGTGTCTGCAATGATCTTCTTTCCTTTAGAGTGTACAGCTGTAGCTACTCCATCAAGAGTGGAACGTCGCTCTTTTGGAGGAAATTTCAATCTTTTCAGAGTGAATTTCACTATTCTTGGATGAATAATTAACACTCCTATTGAGTGAATTCACACTTATCACTCTTTTTGAGAGTGGCTAAGTTTACTCTTTTGACTTTAAAGTGTATGTGGCTGTCCAGGGGAAGTACCTAGGGTGCACGTTCACCTCCCAGAGATTTTCCAAGACTTAACATTTTACGCACTAAGACGGACCCGAAACCGTACCCTGACAATTCACCCATCTTTTATAAAATACACTTTTCTACACCATAGATTTGTCCTATAGTGTAATTCCCTTTATTTTAATCCCGCCCAGCTCGTCGTGGAGTTGTCCTACCCGTTGTTAATCTAGTGCACATCAAACACTGGATCCTCTCCAGTGATTGAAACCCAAATTCTATTTTTAGAAATGACGTAATCATTATCCTTCACTTTCCCTATTCTTTCTTTTTTTCAGATACTAACTTCGAATTCAGTATGCTGATTGGTAATCTGACATCGATCATATCAGGTGCGTGTTTTTCAGTCTTTGTGTCGATTCTGAGTCAACCAAAGATTGATGAGAGCCAGGTAACAGAACTTTGGGAGAAAACGAGAGATATCGATAATCCATTATCACCATGGACAGAGCTGTACATCAAGTGAGTCTTACTGAGAAATATCATACAAACTGAGTCCTAAACACCATCTAGCCAACTTACTACCGTAACTTACTGCGACGGGCTTATATCTAAGAATGCATTTTTTTTCTACAATCCAGTCCCTAATACAGTTATAAGTGCCAATACTTTATAGAATGTTTCAAATGCATCCACCTCTATTCACTTGTGCTATATAGACGAATCCGAATCAGTTATAAGTGATGATCTAATTTAGTCGGGCATAAATATAGTAGGTCCATCAACTGAAATGTTTCAAATTCTATGCTTCACTGTATCATGGATGGCTTTACATTAAAATACCTCTTAATCCTCTCAAGTTTCAATCGGAAAAGAGTTCCTTTTTTTACATTTCTAGAGTGAACGGTATATATTCAGTCTTAACTTTAGATTCGCCCGCAATTTTATTCTTTTGGATTCATCAGAGAGTAGCACATATTCATACCTTCTGGCAGTCTGACGTAATGCCAAATATTCCCCCTATCAATTTGGCATGAAAATCATAGTACTCCCATCGTCCATATTTAAGGGGAAATGTAGTTATCCGAATTTGAATTAGTCTAGTAGTCTACCCTATTTCATGAATGGCTCTTGAGAATCATGTGACAGACTTTTGTCCGTTGACTTATGAAATTTATGACTAGTAAGAGATTGTTTCACCTTGTAATACAAAATTTGAGTTCTAAAATGTAAGGAACGGTTCTTGGAGGAAATATCAGAAGAAATGAGTAAAGATTAGCTCATGTTTCAAAATAATTTTTCTTAAGTCCTCCCTACCCTTTGGCAAAGAGCCGTTCTGCTAAACCAAACTATGAAACTGCTTCCTAAGAAAACTACGTCCACTAAGAAGAAGCACTTAACTGACCAACCTCACGGCCTTCAGACCATTAGTTCCTGTTTCAAAAAGTTTGGGGTGACTGCTCTTACTTTTTACCACCCTGAATGACTAAACGTATAACCAATAGTATGTTTTCCCAAACTGATTTATTATGAGATGATCGCATTCTCCCCGTCGGCCGGTATACTCATTTTTCGACCTAATTAGACTATCTCACACTTCGAGAAAGTAAGTTCATTAATGGCTACACAGGAAAAATACCGTGATTACCCTAAAGAAGATAACTAATCACTAGTATAATTTTCAATTATTTTTTCTCAGGGAATTTTCTATTACGGAGAAGAAGCTTGTCTTCAATAGGCCATCACTTGTCCAAATGCGACGAGAGTTCAGAATGACTTACCGAATAGCATTCTCTCTGGGATTGTTACTCACGTTATTTCTTATAATTGCTTGGCCGGCCTTGTTAGCTTCAATACAAGTATTCAGTCAAGGACTTTTCCGATGGTGGATCGGACTGTCGGACGCCTGGGCATTTTCGGCAGCAATATTTATCATAGTTGTTCCTGTTTTTACTGAAGTTCTTGACTTGATGAAACAAATTAAACACATCAAAATGATGCAGAGTGTGGAACCGGTCATTCATAATATTCCGACGGAGGTTGACAAACCTGTCGTGACGGTCTCAGAGCAGACGTAAGGCTCTTTTAAACCATACTGCTGGAGAGGCAGGACGTCTTAAAATCCCGTCAGGGATGAGACGAGATGCGATATGATAAAAGATGAAAACAGTATTATAACCTACGCCACTTGGAAGTAGCTGCTATCGGACATTTTGGTGATGGTTGGTAATTGCTGAATGGCCCGGCATCAGTCTTAACTATAATTCTATCCTTGTATCATGAATGGTCGCAAACAACCCAAAACTCAAACTTAAACAGACTGGGTGCAGATTTTGACTTCAGTACAATTATCCACGATACAAATAGACATGAGAAATAAGGTGATTCAAAATGGTGGACAAATTACACCCCCTTTTGAATGGTATCATGTGTCCGATTCGATACGTTGCGATTAAATTAATTTGCCGAGATTTCACCTTTTTATCAAACTTTTCATCCAGTGATATTATCCATGAAACCAATCACTAGGTATCATTGTCAGGGGTTTAATACAACATGACTATTTGGACGTTAAAATAGCAAAGCCTTAAGGATTGTTAGGATTGACGTCACGGAATGTCATTTTGGAGGCCAAGGAATGATACACACTGCACATAACACGAATAGATTTGACATCGGCATGTTGTAAATCCAAGCGCATGTCCGACTTACACACCAATCTTCAACTCTCTACATTAGTTGAAGCAAGTTGCAATGACACGAGCTCGTATTCAATAGAGGTTGCCCTTTTGCATTATGACGTCAGTTGCATAAGGTCCAGTGTCTAGAGAAGGCAAGTCGCAGTGGAAGATTTTGCTTCATTTTCACGGGTAGAGGTCGTGCACTGACGTGAAAATGACGTCATAGTGAGACTGAGCGAGCGTGGTGGGCGGAAAAATATCGTAAGAGTAGGAAGTCTCTAGCAGCTCCCTGGTAAGAGGCGAATAATAAGGCTTTTGTTTTGAAATTCCGGTTACTCCCTCCACCACGACATGGTCTCAAAATCTTTCATCATTACTAGGAGAACTTCTGGAAGAGACAGATTATAAAAACAGCATAAATAGAAAGCTTGTTTTTATCGACTACCACTCAGTGACGGCACTGTGGGGGCAAGAGGGAAAATTTTTCCCCAGATTTTGTCCTCCCCCCACCACTTGCCCCCAAGTTAGGTCAGTTAGGAATTGGATTAACCACAAAGGGTAAGTAGTGGCCTTTCCCAGGGGCTTAATTTTTCCATCCAAAGATATGCTAAAACCTCAGAGATTCCCGAGGATTCGCCCCACTGGACTCCCAACCCGATTTGGGCTCGCTGTGCCTGAAAATTTTTGCCCCCAAAATTATCCTTTGCCCTATTTGCCCCTGCCAATTTTGACACTCTGGCACCGCCACTGGTACCGAGACATTAAAGTCTTTCTCCGTGGTTGCGTATGGTCGACTTGACATCCCTGAAGATGTGGCTAAACTGCGGAGTATATCACAAGACGACGTCACGTGCATAACGTCTTTATAGGGGAACTAAAGTCCAAAATATAATCAATTTTATGGCAAAGGTTAAAATGCTAACATCATTGTTTCATCCACGTCAATACTTATTCCATTTGCAACAATATAAAAAATTGTAAAGTAACTCTCTATCTATATCAATTTAGCGATATTTTTTAATAATTTGTAATCTCCCGTTTATTGCTACTCCGCAGAAGAGTAAACTCGAGTCTTACGACACGAACTCGAGTCGCAAGACAAAAATGCCAAAACATTTTTAACTATGCATCCAGAAAATTCCAGGAAGGGGGGGGGGGTGTCATTCCAAAGCTTTTCTTTCTTGGATCCACTGCTTCATGTACATTTGTGTGGAAAGTTCAAGTGACACTAACGACAATATGCTACTTGGCTCGGACTTGAACTTACGGTATTGACTTGTAACTTAACTTGCCTGTAAGCCACGAAACAACTTGACATTTCACTTCCTACTTAATGTCGTCTGACTTGAGTTGCAGCTGCGTGACTTGAGATTTCACTTGGACTTACATGAAGGTAACTTGAGACATAACTTGGATCCGCAAAAAATGACATGTTCTGATCTCTGCTTCTAAGGCCACACGGGTTTCTCTTTTTAAAATAAATCGGCTGATAATATGACCTTGGAAACAAATGATATTTTGCTTATCATTTTGTGCCGTAAACATTGCTAAAATATATAATACTGAAGTTGAAGATATGAAATACCCTTGGAATAATTTTCACAACAAAAGTTGATCTTATACATGAAAGTGCAAAAATGACAAAAAATGACCTACAGTATTATTGAAAAGGAATAGATTTCAAGTATTTCGGACTATTCGAACTGTATTTCGGATTACTTTCGCAACATTCACCATCCCCTACCATTTAGGAAAATAGTGTCTGCGGCATCATAAATCTTGTTAATATGTCGGTGAAGCTACAAAATGTACCATACAGTATCCTTAATTTCTTAAGCAGCCAACCGTTCTCCCAACAGGGGCGTCACGATATGACAAAGTATCATTAAGTTAAAAAAAAAAACTCTGTTACTGATTGATCGCCAGATACAATATCTTCTTTCGACCAACCATGTATTTCATTACTGTGGGTCCATATTTTTCTTCAAATGATATCTTTATTGACCAAAATTGTCTTTGACACATTTAGTCAATTATTTTCTCGACTGCAGACCCCAAAACAGGGCATAAACTATGCCCGACTGTGGTACCGAGGTCTGCCCGATCCAACAAGGTTTAGACCGATGGAGCAGGGGGGGGGGGGGGACTGTACCGTGCGGTCATGAGGGGGAGGGATTCTGTCCCAGCCAACCACCCCCCGTGTCCATCACGATCTTTGCGATGGTGAGTATTGGTATGACAGTTTTCCAAAACCTTTTCACTATTTTTGGGAAGGGTTCCAAAAACAACCTTCTTGTTTTTAATCAATTTACCGTCGGGTAGGCGTCACCTTTTCTAAGCCTTTTTTAGTTGTAAGATTCAATTTAAATTCCGTTAGAGCCTACTTTTGAATCTAAGATAGAGAGTGGGGAGGGGTGGGGAGATCACCACCATTACGAATCAGGAGAGGTAAAACTGAAGAGAGCTTAATGTTTGAATATTAGGCTATGTAATAAAAACATTTGGTTGGCTTAAAAACAAAACCGTTGTTCTTTGCGTACATTGCAATTTATCCTTACACCAAGTTAACAGTAACAAAAGAACTTTTAATTTCCATGGTGACCGACGTAAACAAACATGTAAAGCTAAAAATCATTATAATTTTTTTCATAAAAAGTTGTAAATACTGTACAAAACAGAAAAGCAGGAGTGAAAATGAGGGGGAGCCAGCTGAAGCGTTAGAGTTTTCCGTAGGAGAAGACTTCCCCATCCTCGACCGCGTTGGGAAAAAACTTTCAACTTTCTTCGGGGTGCCTATTTTAGGTTACAAACCCTGGCAACATCCTTGCACGGAAAATTAAAGTTAGCTTTTGTAAAAATGGTCTCAAGAAGGCAAGCATCTTACTTCTTTCACCGGCAGTACCGGTGCAGTTTCACAGTATTAAACAAATGTTGTAAATATGTAAATACTTTCACACGAATCCAAAGTTACATTACTTTTTAGTGATTGTAATTTTGTTTTGTGAAAAGCTACTTGTTGTTGTTGAAACACCGTTTAAAATACCGCTGTTTATAAGAAAGTTATTACCGTGTGTGGTTGTCTAAAACTTTAAGCAACCTGTTTAGTTTTGTTTTACCAATGTATATGACCCCAAATGGTTGGAAGTACCGATACCGATACTAAATTAAAGAGGCAACTCAGTTTTGCGTGTTCAAATGGGTACGGGGTCACTTTGTATTCTTCCTAAGTTACTAATGAAAATCGTTTAAGTGACCGCCCCAAGGTCAAACAAAATAGAGATTAAACGTAAGTTTTAGGAAGAGCTGTGTTAATATTTGTGATGGTTATCCTTTTCCAATTAGGGTAATCCACGGACTTATATACCTGGACAGAGCATGTAACGTGTACGTCCTATGCGTAGATGGTCGCCACCGACTGGGACAAAAAAGGCGCACCAAGATGGAAGCTGTGAACCTATAAATCGTCGTTTGAGGACGATTCTGTAATAATTTAAGCAAAAGTTTAACCTAAATGGGAAAAATATCATATTCCTGCAATACTTGAATTGATTTTGGCCTTACCTTGCCATATCTTAAAAATTTTTCAATTTTCTTGCAAAATATGGAGACATACTTGAGCAAGTCCAAGGTTTCACAAAACCATAGCAGACGACCATTTTTGTGCGCTTTTTCACACACTATGGTAGCGACATGCTCTGTCCATGTATAAGGAGTCCGTGGGGCAATCAGTGTTGACAGAGAAAGTTAACCTTTTGTCCCAGCACCTCGTTTTCACTTTTTGAAATAATTGTTTGCCAGAATATAGAAACATTGAAGATGTCTTATCAGGTTGAAAGAAACGTTAAGTTTGTGTTAATTAATTGTTGAACGAAAATTTCTTAAATGAATATTTGCCGGGTAAAAGATTCCCCACAGATGCAAGACTATACAGCCTCCACTACACTGTAACCAATCACGAAGTTGGACTGTGTTTACGGATATTTTTTTGTTAGTTTTAAGTCAATTTACAAATGTGGTGCAGATTTTAAGTTGTGAAAAACTGTAGAGACTAACTCTGATTGCCGCTTCACTTTAATTTGCAGGTTTGGAAAACTCATTTCCAGTGAATTTCGATCTGAACTCTCTATCGCTATGGTTTCTTTGTATCACGATTTTCTCATACATTTCACAAAGTAAATACAACTTTCGTTTGTGATATTTTTCGCCTTTGTTACGGTGGATGTTAGAATAAATTCAATATTTCACACTTGCATGGCTGGCGTCTTTTGTAATTCTTCGCTTTTTTCAAGAACACCTCAGCTTTGAAAAAGGTTTTGTCATAGATCCAGGGCAAGGGCAGATTAAGGAAATGCGTACCAGGGTGAAAGAACTTATAGACCTTGTGCACTGACGACACACTGTCGTCATCCTTTGAGCAGAACAATAGGACACGTGGCCACACGAATAAAAATTCGTCTAGCACGCGTAGCAGACTATGCGCGTATTCAATTGGTTGACAAATCAGCTGCCTGCATTTTTCGGTGTTAGTTTGTATAATTGGTTTTTCTCACAAAGGAGGGCGTACTTTAAGCTCTGTGATATCATATGCACAAGGTTTATTGTCAATCATTGCGGGATAAATAATACTTCGGAAGGGGACATGTCTCCCACTAAGCACTTCCATCTTGCAGATATCTTAGGCACATCCACTTATGTCCCAGAAACAAGTTTAGTTTGCCAGAAATAAAAGCAAATTTTTGTACTTATTCGGGGACGGGTAAGAGTCATGCGAACGCCCTCATATCGTCTCCCTCTCCCTGCCTCGCAGTCATATGTGTCCATTTAGTATTTGGCGGAATTCTACGCCACCATGCACAAATGGTACTCCAGGTCTCAAAACACTTACTACATGGTCAAGTGGTTAGAACATCAGTTTGGCTGCCGGGTGTGATCTGGAGTTCGGCTCCTGGACGGGCGCACCACGGACTTTAAAAGTGGAACCATGACTTACTTGGCAGATAGCGTCATGCGTTGGCCGATTTTTAACGATAGGAAACCACAGATTACAAACTGACCTTCAAATTCTATCAGCAGTGTTGTAGTCAAGACCGGCATATCCGAAACCGAGACCAAGATCGAGACTAGAGGGTGTCGAGAACGAGACCGAGACCAGGGGGTAAAATTCGGGACCGAGGCCGAGACCAAATGTACATGTTGCACAGGAAAATAACCTATCCAAAATTTTGAATACCTATTTATCTACTGTAACCTTAGTTACTTCATGCTCTAAAATGACATGTAGCACCAAAAGTGCATCATCATTGATTTTGTACATGTTTTATCATGTGCATGACCGTATGAGGCGGGATGCCTGGGGCTGTGGCTCCCAGTTGGCCAAGATCTTGCTTACTGAATCGGGCAGACTTCAGTGCCTCAGTGGGGCAGAAATTGTGCCCTAGTTGGGGATCTAGAAAAGTGCAAAAGGTCATCGCCCTTGAGAAAAAGAGTCCCTTACTTTTATGGTTATTTGCCTAAACAGGGAGCTTCTAGTTGTCTGACCAAACATAGAGGAAAAAACGTTGAAACACTAATCCAGTTTTTTTTTTTTTTAATGTGGCCATCTTTGCCGTACAGAACTCTTTTCTCACATGGGCAGGTGGCTTTTTCCCGACTCCGATGCCCAACCAGAGAATAATCTCTGCGTCAGTGAGGTTCCAAAGTCCGCCCGATGCGGGAAGGTTATGGCCAACTGTGGGGAGGCAGTCCCCTACCCGTCCCCCGTCCCGTACGGCCCAGGTGGTCCTGCTCATCAAATCAGATCCAGTGGTCGCTTCAGGTCTTAACTCACAGAATAAAGATAAAGGGCCTGTCCTCTCACCCCAACCTACAATTATCGTAGTAGTCTGCAAAAATTACCAATTGGTTCAGTTCTTTGATTGGCAGCTAGTTCAAACAATGCGTAGTATTAAAGCTTATAATACACAGCATAGACTGTACTTGAGTGTTTTGATTTAAACATATTGCTCTTTTATAGTCACCCTGAAGCAATGAACTGAGATTGCGACTGGAAAAATTTTAGACAATTGTGGGAGGGGCATGAATAAGAAGTTTAGGAGAATTGATGAGAGATTTGGGCCTTTAAGCCCTTATAGATGAAGTGGGTGGACTCATTACATGAATACATTTTCCTCAATGACTAGCCTATTTTTCAAAGCAATTGGCGTTTTTCAAAAGTAAACTCAGTGTATGAGTTTATAAAGGTAAGGTCACAAGGTGAGGTTCAGTGAAGAAAGCAAATTTTCTGTGTGGGGGGATGCCAGTGGCGTAGAGTGGGGTAGCCACGGGGTGGTTTGGGGGTTCAAACCCCCATGACCCAACCTTGTAATGCACAAAACACAGGTGCCCCAACCCCCCCTCCCTCCATGACACCGACCCACCATCCTGGCTACGCCGCTGGGACATGCAGTATGTTGGGTAATTGCCGGTAGGGGAGGGGTTCAAGGGAGAGTGTTTCTCTTTCCCCTTTGAAAATTCTTGGCCTTTTCAAGGAACTTAAATGCAAGATGGTGCAAGATTTTTAATTTTACAAATAGGAATAGTCCTGAAAGTTGAATTGTGGTGGTTAATGGGGTAAAACTGAACATTTTTTGTCTTTACATGCGTCTTTACCGGCTGCGGAACGAGTCTAAAGCCCCTTCCCCTTTGAATGTTTTTGTAAAAGTCGGTGACTTTAAATGCAATCTGGTGTCACATATGCTACCTTCGGTGAGGAAGGGGGTGGAGTGGCATGGCCCAATGCCCTCCCTGGGTACTTCACTGGTGGGGTAAGATAAAATTTATTGATATCCACCATAAAATAACAATGGACAAAAAGCACTCACTCACTCACTTAAAAAATAATAAGTAAACACATCAGTAAAGTTATCTATGCATCTTGCAATGTACGTAATACTCCAATTTATTATTTCTAGACATTATTTATCTTAATTTTAAATAAAAAATAAAACAAATTTTTGGCCGTTCTCGAAGTGAGACCATGACAATTCCCGAGACCGCAAAGATCCGAGACCAAACCGAGACCGAGACCACAGGGTGTCGATACCGAGACCAGGAAAAAATCGGTCTCGAGCACTACAACACAGGTGTTCATAGTCCAAACGATGACTATATGGGTGTGCCATACTACTGAAAACATCGAGAAGAACCTTTTTTAATTATTTACACGTTTTTCGTTAGTTTTGGATCATGAAATACCTCTTTGATGTGTTTTTGTCCGAAATGCCAATAATTTGACAGACTAATCTGCAAATTTTTAATTATATTCCCGCATTTTTTAATTTCATTTTCGTGCATAACTTTACTAAATTTGAACCATGTTCGAGATTCATTTGGTTACTATTTTAACGACTGAATTCGATTCTAGTCACAATATTCATGGTAATACAAATCAGTCCCTAAGAAAACTTTTGAAAGTGGATGTCCAATATCTTAAGGTTAACTGAAAAATTACGTCACAACACTGCTAAATTCGGAAATCAAGGTCAAAGTATAAATGTCCACCCATGGAGCTAACACGTGTTAGCTCCATGATCCGCCCTCGCAGCTCCATGGTCCACCTTTCATGGCGCGAAATTGTGTAATGAAACTTTTTATATTTCAAAACTTTAAAGGCAGTCATTAGTTACCCTAAACTACAGTTTCAGTATACATATATCAAAACTCTCAATTGGTACAGCTCTTTGATTGGCATCACATTCAAACAATGCATCATAGCTAAATTACACAGCATGGGCACTGAGAGTGTCTTGATTACACATTATGGACTTGTATGGCCACTGGGACAAGCCATGAAGCAATAAACTAGGATTGTGTTTGGATAAAGATGAGTTTTAGATAAATGTGGGAGGGGCTAGAAGTAAGTAGGTTGGGAGAATTGGAACTGTTTGGGATGATAAAAATATGCCTTTGATATTACATATCTAAGGTAAAGCAATGAGTTACATCCCATGATTTTCACAATTAAGATTCGTGATTCTCAAAATCCATAATTAAATAGGATGGACTACCACTATTACAATTTGTAGGACTGTTCTTTCCCCTTAAAAATATCTCCACATAAAAATGTACTCGGCTTACCAACCTTCTGACCAAAGCACGTCTTACACTATTTCCGGGTGATTGCACCAAATTAATTTGAACTAAACTATGATGACTACGTGCCCGACACACCGAATCAGTAAAGGATAAGTTGGCTCGGAGTTCTATGTACTTTCGATTTGGCGTCCGGAAAAATTTAAGCTAAAATCAACAATTTTAAGTTCAGCTTCTTTACACCTTTGATTCTTCAAATTTTTCAGCTCAGGTTGACTAACTGCCATGTTTAATCGGCAACCCACCCAGAAGAGACGTCAAATATTTGTTTATTCAAATGTTACAAATTCTGTCAGAATCCGCATTCAAGACCGGGAACTAGACTTCCTCCTTATAGGTACTTATTCATCACCCCAGACAATTCCAGTTCTCCTTACCTAATAACTTAAGCCCCACCCACAACTGTCTTAAATTTATCCTCAGTCAAGACATCGGGTGAGATACAAGAGCCCAATGTGTAATGAAAACACTCTGAATACAGGACATGCTGTATATTACGAGCTATAAAGTACTCTCCATTTTTTTAGCTCGCTGTCAATCAAAAAGCTGTGCCAATTGAGAGTTTCAATCGACTACTTCAAAAATTTTAGTTTGGTGTAAGAGTTGACTAAACCTGCTAATTAGATTGATATCTGCGGAAAGTAGTGGCGCCATACACATATGAGTAGATTGTACCACTCAAGATACGCGAAAGGCCAATAGCACACAGCTTTCCAACAACTTTCTACCAGGGAGTTCAGAACACCGAAAACTCCCTGTTTCTACCAGGGAGCTGCCATCGTCCTGCCTGAATCATGTAGATAGTTCCCATTCACCACAAGGGCCCCACAGGGGTATTGTCTTTCACAATGACATGGTGGATGTGAATGCGGGAAGGGCAAGGGGGGGGGGGAGGTGGGGTCAGGAGTCAGTCTAAGTAAATATAATTATGCCGTAGTTGAGTGGATGGTGTGGGCCATTGGGAGGGTGGTTGTGTGTTTGGTAAGATAAGGTATATAAGGACCTTCACCTTCTCAAGTTTGTTCCCTTATTCCAAGGAGTAAGCTCCTCTGATTTTTTAAGCCCCCAAATGTTTTTAAAGAGTAGTTCCTTTCGAATGAACAATCAGTATGTTGTCAAACAGGTACTGTAGGCTATATGTAGTTGCCAAGCTTTATCTTTTCGTGGCTGCAAATGAGATTTTTGTTACGCACAAGTACACAGTCAAGGAATTCAAACACCTCACTGGTCAAAGTACCAGTTATACTGGTGGGAGACAATGCCATCGATCAGGGAACCAAGGGTGACGCAAGACTTTGCCTGATAGGAAGGGTCAGACGTCCTATAGACGGAGTGAAGTGTCGACCCGAAGTCCCTACAGGTAACGGAATTGACGTCAGTAGCGTAACCGTCGGGGGGGGGGGGAGGGCAGGGGAGGAAACTGCCCCCCCCCCCCCCGACGCAAAAAATGGAAAGGGAAGAAGAAAACCGGAAGGGAAGGAGAGAAAGGAAAAAGAGGAAAGGGGGGAGAAGAGAAAAGGAAAAGAGAAAAGGAGGGGAATGAAAGCAAAGAAAGGTAGAAGAAAAAAGGAAAACGGAAAAGAAGGGGAAAGGAAAAAAGAGAGCAATGAGAAAAGAAAGAAAGAGGGCCAACTATAACATCAAAAGCAAGATTAATCTGCATTCATGGAACACTGTTTTGGTCAATATATGAACATTCATTTAGAAAAATATATGAACATTCATTTAGTCACCTAAAGTTAACAAAAATAATATCTGAGGTCCACTTTATAGGAGGAAAGACTTTCCTCTCTTGCTCTTTGCCAGATAGTCGGTAGGACTTTAGAAAAGCAATTGTTCTCAGAATTGCCACCAATATTTGAAGGAAGCGCAGATTCTTCAGTAATCCCCCAACTATTTAATCTTCCTCCCACGAAACCCGGAATCCAAAGCACTCTGCTATATAAGCTTCGCGCGCCGCAATAAATCACTAATATAGTGGTGTTCAGGCTTTGAAAGAAAAATCGAAAAACTTAGCTACTACTTACAAGGCCGAGACATGCCATTTCTCTCTGTCTGAGGAGTGGCGATTTTTCAAAATTTTCTGTTCGCTCCGCGCCAACTGAGTCTTTCTAGCAAGACTTCATATTCTAGGCAGGGGAGCAATTTGCCTACCGTACTCAAATGCTCTCATACACACCTGTCATCAGATACCTTTCAATCCTGTCAGTTGTTTAGTCTTTGTAGATGGATTCTTTAGTTACTGAAATGTCAAAATTTTATCAATGTTCAATGTTGCAGAGCAGTGGCGTAGCTATACAGGAGGCAGGGCGATTATGCCCTTGCTAGAAAAAGTGAAAAATTCGAAAATTTACCATTTGAGACACCCGTCATATACAGTGCGGTTTTCCCAAGAGATCCTTCATAAAATTCCGAATTTTTTCTAATAAAAGTTCCATATTCAAAATAATTATTTTTAAAAAAGGCAAAATTTTCCGCGCGCTTCGCGCTTAAATTGCAACCCTTAAGGCTGTAAATGATCGCTCTTAAAGCAGTCAGTGGATAATTGATCCTAGCCACTACAGTTCCGTTTCCCTAAAATTTTCTACAATATAGGCTTTCATTTTTGTCCAAAAAAGGCAACAAAGTTTCGAGAGTTTTCTTAATGTCGTCGAGAAGCCTTAATCCGCTCTCCTGACATAACACGATCTTCAGGCGACATGCTATCTCAGATTCATGCTAATAGGAAACGCAGATTCTTCGATAGTCCCCCCCCCCCCAAAAAAAATGCAAATTTTCTTACAGGAATCCCTGAATTTAATCAATTTTATGCAATACAAGCTCCATTCTTACAAATGTATAAAAGGACCCAAATTTTCGGTACGTATCTCATACAGTAGTGTTCACACTTAAGAAAAAAAAAAGATTTGAAAAAAATTGTTCTTGCTCGTAGAAAAAGCGAAAAAATTTTGCATAAAAATGTACCTTTTGATCAATGGGGTAGGGTGAGCTGCATGGTCCAAAACTGTTGCCCCCCCCATTTAGCATAAAAATGTACCTTTTGGTCAATGGGGTAGGGTGAGTTGCATGGTCCAAAACTGTTGCTCCCCCCCCCCCCAACACTTCCCTTAAGGCCATAAGACACCCACAAACTAACACAGCTCAACCAGTACAAATTCGGGAAACCTCTATGCTATTGCCCCCCCCCCCTCTCGGACAGACAGGTCTGGTTACGCCACTGATTGACGTCATCAGGTAGAATGGATTGAATGGTAATTGCAATCAAACCTTGGTCAGCATGATTACTTACATTTTATTGTACGGGTGTTATGCATAATACCCCGATGAATTTAAAGTGATTTTTCGAAGTGCTGCTTTGATGTTTATACGGATTGTATTGCACTAGAAACTAAAAATGTCGGATTTATAGACAAATCCGATCAGCGATTGTGTTCAGTGACTGCGGGCAGCCATTAGTGGGGTCCATCAACCTTAAATCGTCATTTGTTGTCTCCATGAATTTTTAAACCCTCATATTCCGTGAAATTGAAGGAATCAATATACAATTTAGTGTACATCCATACAGGGATGTACTACCTCCGAGGTGGTACTTCCATGATCCATCCATGATACAGGCAAGCAAGGAAATTGAAAGATTAAGTTGATAGACCCCAGTTATGACCGACTGAAATCAGACCATCACTTGCTGTCCGGATCCGTCTAAACACAATTACAGTGTAGGTCGGCACTCAAAATACAATAGAACGAGGAGGTGGGTGCGACCTTCACTGAGGTTAACATCCACTGTCGATCCACCTTGTCTGTTCAATGAAATACTTGATATCCCCTCCTTGCATGGGTCGCTTACCATTTGCTACGACAGGCAATTGAGAAAAAAAATAGATTCTGCAATATCAGTTCGGGAAATAACCGCTTTCGAGGGAAAATGAGGTTTCCTCAGATCGGGGTTTCCGAATAGTATGAACTTTTTATGAACACTTAGTGACTACCTCTTCACAGTCGTCGATTTGTTTATCAAATGTGTATGTGTTTTCAAATGTGAGATCATACTGAAGACAAAAAGGGTGAAATAAAAAAATACCTTCAGCAACGTATTTACAGACACAAATGATGGCACGATCTTTTGCACACATATATCAGAAAAAAAAGTGCACAAAACTTGCGGCTGTGCGTCAAGTCTATCAATTTACCTTATAGGGCAAAGAACATCTGCAAAATTGCTCGACATCTCAAAATCGCCGTGGTGAATGACCAAAGATGACAAAGTTTTTTTTATTCCCCTTACAATAAAGAATATAAAAATGCCCAAATTTCTCTTACCTAAAATCGATAAAAAAAAATGCAAAGTTGTTTTGAACGTTGTCTCCGTTGAATTTGCGCGGTTAAATCGCAATGCATCGTTGGAGATATTTGGAAATGGCGCCACCGAGACCAAAATGTTCCCCCGATCGGGTGAAAATTGATTTCACCCGAGAGCGGTTATCTCCCGAACTAAATATGGAACGTAATCTCCGACCGAAACCATAAAGCGCAAATCAAAAATATTTACAACAACAAAACAAATGAGAAAATATTGCACCAAAATAAAACATGGTGTGAATTTTATCATTGCCGTTTTTCTTCTTACAACCTAACCAAGTAGAGTCTGATATAATTTGATGCACACGAGTAACTCAAATGTTGCCAGACTGACCGATTTCAAACGAAACCGAAACATATCTACCCCAAACATTGAACAGTGTTGATTAAATGCAGCATGATATTTTGTTACCCCCTCCCCTCGTTTTCACCTTACATGTTCTACGGGGATGTGCTAAGGACTGTATACACAGATACACGAGCAACATTCCCAACACATTCTGAAAAAAAAATCCTGCAACTTGTTTTCAAATTGACATGACATTTTTTTTAAAACATTTTCAACATTTCTGGAGATTGCTGCATACCCTGTTTATATAATGCCACAAACTGATAAGAAGCGCAATTTGGGCTCTTTGCAAGTGAATGTTTGGTAATGTTGCTCGATTATACAGGTCTTTAGGCAGTTAGGAGAGGGGACACAATGAGTAAAACTTTCAGACATACAATGTTCTTGAAAATGATAGAATTCTTTTATGGCGTCACTAATTGATTGGCAGGTCTTTCCGTTCCTTCTAATTTATCTCTTGTGAATAACTTACACTTTAACTCCTTTTATTCATACATTTTTCTCCGTCATTCCTAAACAATTTAAGCCTAATGTCTGCATATGTTATGAATTGAGGCTTCCTCACCCAAATGACGAAGCTTATACTTGGAATTTTCATACAAAAGACTGGAAACGAACGTTTAAAACTATAGTTGCTCCCCTGCGATTTGATTGTTCACGTCTCTAAGTTCTCTTAAATTTTTATCACTAAGAAACAAAAGTGTCACACTAATTTGTGGGCAAACTGTTCCCGACTTCTAATAAAGTGAAACATCGTGTCCCGCATAGTTTCCAATGACATAAACTTCATAATTTTGATGATGGCTGGCCACGAGAAGCTACGAGTGTAAAAAATGTGTCTTTTTATTGGAATTTTTACAGTGTCACTAATCCTGAGGTATAGAAGCATTTAGAGAAAATTTGGGGGACAGGCATTTCTGGGCAGCAGCAGAATTTAATCATTGTCAAATGCACAGAAGATCATGGAAACTTCGAGTTAAAACGACAAAATTATGACGCCAAGCGCCGTTGAGTAGTCAATCGGGTCTAACCCGACACTAAGGGGGGAATCTACAAGAAAAATAATCATAGCGCCCCCCCCCCTTTGTTTACGCCGGTAGAAATATTACTACCAAGCAGTCCGATGGTAGTCGCCCGCGGAGCGGACGAAGTCTTTTCTTTCAGCTCATCGCCCTAAAAGGGCGACAGCCTAAGGGCCTTCATACGGAGGCTGTAATGCATTAACAAATAATGACGCCGAAAAACTGACTTCTAGAATGTTGCAGGGAAATTTTCTTTTAACTTCAGTCCCCTTACATCTCATTCCGCATCTCCATATTATCATACATTTTAATCAAGGTCTGAAATACACAAATGGCACAGTTGGATAATTGAAGCAACCTTAAGAAGACATTAAACCCCAGGCAAAAGTCATACTCTCCATCAAATTCACTTAAAAAGTGACAACTTTACATAGTTATTTCTATTCAACACTTTCGATCATGAATAATCATAAATTAACACGCAAATTTGTGATGCCGAGAGAGGAACTGACCACATATGCCATATTTCATCACCTGTTCTGTTATTTTTATTTCCAAGACCGTATTGCAACAGCATGTCCTGAACATTTGATTTTGAAAGATTAAATTGTGACCTTAAAAATAGCAGTATCCAGTGGAGGCGCTTTGAGGGGAGTTGTCCTTTCCCCCACCCCCACCGCCAAGTTAGGTGATCAAAGAGTTGGGCTAACCGAAAAAATATACCTCTCCAGAGACTTAATTTTTCATCCAAAGATATTCCTCGCCCCCTGAACCCCCCCCCCCCCCCCCACAGGAACTGACGATTTGGGCTTGGTTTGGTGCGCCCGAAAATGGTGCACCCGAAAATTTTTTCCCCCGAAAATGTTTCCCCCAACATTATCTTTAGTCCATAGTTTTGCACCCCCCTCCCCCCAATTTTACATTCTGGCACCGCTACTGGCAGTATGATGAGGCCAAATTGCGCACTGTCTCAGGCTGATATATATTTAAAAAAAAGGTCAACAAAAGAAATACTCTCTTGTTCAACAATACCCATCATTATTTTCAAATAGGCAATGAGATACTTGGTCCAGAAACAAGCAAATTTTGCAAAGACTTGTATCTTGGAAACAGCAAAAGGAATTGAAATTATACAATGAATTTTACCTTGGGAAAGAAATTTAACTGTTTTACTTTGAAGTAAAATCAGGAGATTCTGCTGGTTTGCCACCGTCTGCTAAGGTGTAAGTAGACCTACTATGGGCCGAGCCATGCAGAGCAACAGACCATAGTAACAAAAGCAAGTGATTTTGGTAAGAAGGGCAAGAATGGCCAGCAGAGGCTGTCAAAACCTACAAAGGGTTCAGGCAAATTTTAGTCCGTCAGCGAGGCCCTCCCCCTTGACCGTATGGACGCTCCGTCACTGCATAAGTTTTCACAGTAACAAGTGGTCTTGTTGATATTCTTTCGTCAATTTGGGCATTAATGCACTAGAATGCAGACAAACTGAGTACGTTCCTTGATCATTACAAATGACCTTGGCTTTTGGAACACTGACTTAGCTCCAATGAGGCATCCTTTAACCCCAATGAAATGCAACAATAGTGCTTTAAGTTTGACAAATAAATAATTGATGGTAGAGTACCTTAATCTTTTTAAAGCTGCACCTAGCTACATTACGTCCCTACAAGTTGAACTTGAGGTACTGTACATAAACAATTGCACTGAATATACTGCATTCTGCCAAGAGTTACATACGATACTGTACATTAATTCTGTACAAATGAAATGATAAAAGACAGATACAAGGTGCATAGCAAGTACAGGACCACAATATGAGGGATAAAGGGAAAAATAGTACAAGAGGGCAAACAAGAAATTTCAAGGGAAAATGCAGTCAACCAAATTTGGTTAAGCAGGCGCGGATCCAAGGGGGACTTTTATGGCCTCAGCCCTCCGTTTTGCCACATCAACAATAAAACATGCGGGAAACTATCAGTGCAACTTCCTCATACCCCTGCTTTCTCTTAAGCCAGATCCCCCTTTACAATGTCTGGATCCGCGCCTGATAGGTGTATTAGTCTGCCATGTTTCATGCCGACTGGTTCTTGATGGTCATGTGACAAAATTTTCTCTCACTACATTATGAAATTTGAAAGTCTGAGTTAATCATTAGTTTACCATGAATATATCATGCTTAAGTCCTGAAAAATTAAGACAGATGCTGTCAGTGGTGTAACTAGACCTGACTCTTGGGAGGGGGGGCAACAGTCTGGGGGTTTCCCAGTTCTGTACTAGTTGAGCTGTTGAGTTGAAGTACACTGTGTCAGTTTGTGGGTGTCTTCAGTTTTGCTTTCTTTCTTTCTTTCCCTTTTCTTCCCTTCCCATTTTCTTTTCCCCTTCCTGTTTCTTGTGTCAGGGGAGGGGAAACTTTCCCCCTGCCACCCCACTGGTTATGCCACTGGATGCTGTACGTGGAAAAAAATAAGACAGAACCTGTGGGATCTGGCTAATGTTTCAAAATAAATTTAGGGTGACTGCTTATGCCCTTGAATAAAGACTTGAGCCAGCTTGTTGAAGGACGATAATGGGAAAGGGAGAAGAATAAGGTGTGCTTCTACCCCCAGTGTCACTGTTCATGGATGAAAACCCACTTATTTGGTCCTTGAGCAAATAAAATTAGATTTTTAGAGTAATTTTGCCTAAACTTTTGAAAAATACATCAAACTAGTGAAACTACTGTACATGGCAGGTTCAAAGTTGCCGCACCTGCCCATAGGACAGCGATCCAACTCAGACTTAGGTCCCCTCTTTGCTGGATATGTATGAGTTCTATACCTCAGCTTCAAGCCTTCTGGTTATATCTTGCAGTAACCATGGCTCTTTTCCAGCTGCTGGTCATTGGTTTGCTTTCCCCACTCCATTGTTAAGCAGAGCTTTGCACACAATAGCAGTAGGTTCCATTTTTAAGTCTTAAGTATGGTATGGTAGATGGGGTGTTGGGCTAATCACTTTCACATCAGGCTAATTAATGTGGCTAATTGAATTAACAGATAAGTTTAAGCACTGGTTAAGCCAGTCCAGTAATGAACTTTTTGATCATCAATTAGCTTTAATATTTCACTAGTTCTGGTGGGCTGTAGTTTACTGTACCCAATGCAAAACTGATTCCAAGAAGAAACCTACACAAATGGTGTATGGCTATGCTTAATCTGATGAGTATACTAAAGAATGGCACTCAAAGATTTTCAGAGCATGAAAGAGCATGGATTTATGATTAACTGTACAGAGTTGAGCAGTGTTGCACAGTTTTGTATTGGTACCCATGAGAGAACTGTACAAGTTTATAATTGCAATCCAGGGGTGTTTGATTTAAATCACATTGACTAAAATCATGATTTTTATTGAAAAAATCATGATTGAAATAAAAAAATGCATGTAAATTGATTTATTTCATTTAAACAAATGATTCAAATCACGATTTTTTTAAATAAAAAAAAAAATCAACAACCCCGCTGCAATCAGAAGAACTTGCAATTAGCACAGTAACCATCAGTGTTCTCCACTCGTTGTTTTGTCCTAGGGCAGCAGCCGAAAGAAAAATGCGCTACCCGGACAAAAAGTTGAGCCACCCAGAAAAAACTGTCACTTTAGAACCTTTCAAAAAAGCAAACATTAATAATAACAGTGATTACATTGAGTAATGATCATTAGAAATTTTCCTAGTCATCCAAGAAATCTATAACTACATTCATCATTTAGCCACATGCTTACATCAGCAAACATGACTTACTGTATGACGCCATTTTTAGACTAGTACTTCCCTGTACAAAAGTGATGGTGCTCTTTGGAAAGGCTGACTTTTTTGTTGTTGTGGTGAATATTACGTCATTTTCTGTTAACCGTTTAACCGAAAATGACGTAAATGGTTAATAAAATCGGTTAAACGGATAGTAAATTAACCAAAAATTCCCAGCCCTAGTTGATTCACTGTAAGCTAACATTTCACTCAGGGAGACACCCTCTGTCTTGGCTAACCTTCAACAATTGGAGCTCTGCGATAAAAATTGAATCGCTAAAACACACTGACCATTGCATTGTATGTATCATAAGCCAGCAACAGAGAGTCCATTCAGGTACTGAGCAGTTGATGTTATAATTTATCAAGATCTGTAAACAAATAAAAGAAACACTCCAAGTACTGTAAGTATCCTCTAAGTTGTGAGAACCCCCTTCAGCAACTTTCCTAATTTGCATAATTTGCAACTGTCATACAGTAGCAGGGACATGGCAGGAGTTTTGGATTGGTTCATGTTCAATGGAACATTGACATACATTGTGTGTTTTCATCCATGGAGTTGCTCAGTGACCAGAACAATCAAACACAATATAATTGCATTCTTCTATGCAGCTGTACACAAAGCCACAGAGATTGCTAGGATTCATCATTCTCCTGCATGGATGTTTCAAATTTTTCAACTTGGTCAGGGCTGGTTCCTCTCATGTCCATCCTACAACACTGCATTCTTGCAACCAGGCATGATGTACTGTTTACTTGTTTTCAATGGCTGATCACCTACAACTACTGTACAGTATGCTTTACAATGGTACAGTACAAATGAAAAAGTTGACTGGCAGCTAGTCTTAAACACATTGCTAGTGTACAGTATCAATAATTTGGTGACTAGCTATGCGGTACCTGAATTCACATTAACAATGGTACAGTTGCTGCCAACATGGTCAAATCTCAGTTTTGTACATGGATGCTATAGAACAAAAATAAAATCTGTAGAATACAGTGAAAAATTGATAAGCTAACTCCACCATATAATATAAGCAATCTTTTACACAATAAGTTAAATTCATATGTTGTTATTTGGTCTTTTTGCTGGTTGGATTTCAAGAGATCAAGACAATGCTGTTTACTTTGTTTTCCTGATGGGGAGTTTGCAAAGTACTTCATGACTAAAGACATCTTGGGAACGACTGTATCTTTCACAATATTAAAAGATGCAATGTGTAACTTCAACGCTTCTTTTCCAGCTTCCTTAGTCTCTTCTCTTTTTTTGCTTGTTCTCGCCTCTGCACACTGACTGTCAGTTTATACACCACAAAAGCTGGAAGAAGAAAAAAGTTGTTTATTCTTTGGCCGTGTTCCCATTTTAGTGAGCATGGGGTATCATGATCTACAGTAACTCTAAACTCTAGATTTAACTCAAAATAGCCAGGTTGACTTGTGATTTGAGAATGCTGGTGAGTTTCCATGCTTGGGAGTTGTGTTCATATAGCAGATTGATTTACAGTACCATGCCCACTAAACTGTGGACGAGGCTCTAGATCAAGTTAATCAGCAACCATGAGCCAAAAAAACCATGACCAGTTGACCACACATACTCAACTGGGAATATTATGACCATAGGACTTGACCTGGGAATCTAACTCCGGACCTTCTGTGTGAGAGGTGGACGCTCTACCATTCGACCAAACACGCAGTCACAAAAGGCCAAGACAGCCATCACAGAGCCTACAATTAACATTTAAAAGAAGATAACTAGGGTGACACTGACACAGCCAAAACAAAAAAGTGCAACTGCAGCTAACTCAGACTTGGGGTAATCGTAATCAGTAATCGTAATCGATTGCAATCGATTTCACATTTTGAAGTATTTGTAATCGCAATCGATTACTTTTGTGAAAATCACAAATTAATTGCAATCGTAATCGATTACAGTGGCAAAGTAATCACAACCGTGGTTTCATTTCTGATTACACTGAAGTTGAATTGAACAAAAAAGGTAAAGTTACTAAACAATTTTTTCAGTGCTTGGTTCTTCTGTTGGAATGACAAAATTTAGTGGTCCCTCTTTCTTGGATGTCCAAGCTTAAAATGAGTGATAAGTGCATGGATTCAATAATCTCCACTTTGGGAGGACTTGGTTCTGTCTGGGCTTATCTAGAGCAATGTCCATGTCCTTTTTTCCAGTTGTGGGCACTGGATTGTTTTGCCTACTACAGTACATTGTTTATGTGGAAAGAAAATGTAATCACGATTGCAATCATGATTATATTGCAATGTAATCGCAATCGAAATCAATTACTTTCAATTTTAGCTGTAATCGTAATCATAATTGCAATCGTAAAATATGAAGTAATCGCAATCGTAATCGATTACATTGAAATGTAATGGCCCCAAGCCTGAGCTAAATGAATAACACAGTGACAAAATCATAAAGCAACAAGTGCAAGTAAAAACGAACGACAAAAGGACCCTAAAAGGTTGGCTGAGGGAGGATCCATGTGTTTGTTGATGGGGAGGATCCAGTTAGATGTAGCAGTACAAAGGGGCGAAACAAATGGTTTAAATTTAATCACATACAGTAAGGGATAGTATTCTATAGGTGAGCACTTCTACTTTAACAGCTCATACAGTACACTCAAATTGATGTTCTCTCAAAGCCTAGTCACCTGTACACCACAATCTGATAATTTGTGTATTCTGTCAGCTGTTTTTTTTTTTTGCCTGAATTATCAGGATGGGAGCCAAAAGGATATGTTTCCCCAATATTCACTGGGGTGGCAAATCCCCCTGACCCCCCAACAATCAAAACCTCTGGGATATACTGCACATTGACTTTTTCAATGGTTATCCACAACCCATCATGTTTTAGTTGTGGATTACTTAAAGCTCTCACAACTTCAAATACCCTTGTTTGCTCCTGAAAATGAAAAGAATACTAAGTTACAACTTCTACTATAAAATGCTAAAAGTCAATCTAAAAGTTAAAATGTCATATCTACAAGCTTGTTTCGTGAGGTTCATAAGAACATCACTCTTCAGGATAAAACATTGTACAATGTTTTATCCTGAAGAGTGATGTTCTTATGAACCTCACGAAACAAGCTTGTAGATATGACATTTTAACTTTAAGACTGACTTTTAGCATTTTATAGTATATCTGCTCCTACTTTGTTGAGCACTCTACCATCTGCATGGTCCCAACCTTCATATTCCTAAGTTACAACTTCTATGGTTAATTTGATTTTGAAGATATTTAAAAAAAAAGATGATAAATCCACTCATGAGATTTCCTGTATAGGCTGAACGGCTTCTAGGAAGTAGTATGTCATTTGGCCCTATGGCTATGGAGAACTTGTTTCAATTTGTTCCTAAATTTCCTACATATCAGCAAATTTCAGTAATTTTTGACAATTTCAAAAAACTTTTTGGCAATTTTAGCAACAATGATGAACAGATCTTTTTAAATAAAAAATCTGTTTTAGTATCCTGTTTTTTTATTTTTCATTTTTTTAGGGCTAGTATAATGGTTGGCTCAAAGTTGAAACAGGTTCTTAATTTGAACACCTAATTAAAATTATTCAAATCAGTCATAAGACAGTTTTTTTCTTCAATTAATTAAAATACCATTCAGAAATATGGCTCCATATGGTATGGTAAAACTGACAATTATTTTGCATCGATCAGTGAATAAATAAGCATTTAAATGAGGTATTCGAATTTAGAACCTGTTGGAACTTTGAACCAACCACTATACTCCAGGCCATCTTACAGTATGAAGCTAAATTGGCTCTCTTTGCCCTTCAACTTGTCACTGTATAGCCAGTGCATTGTTGAGTGCAATAGCTGTATCACTCCAAGACTTAAATGTAGTATCAAATTGTCAATGACAAAGAAGATGCTCAGTTGATGGCCTGCCCAGTTGACTGCCACCAGCAGGGGTGGAAAAAATTGCTGTTTCCCAGGAAGCAGGCGGACGCTGGTTTTTCGTGGTGATGAGCTAAACAAAAAGACTTTGTCTGTGAGGGCAAATTTGAAAGTGGTGTTGGAGTCACTGATATCAAAGTGGATTCTGAGTCACAGTGACAACAACTGTTAGGATATACTGTATTGCAAAAAAGGACTTGGAGTCACAGTGATAACAAAGTTTTGTCAAGATATTCATAATTCATAATTCTTAGTTAAAAATTTGGTAATTGGAACTAAAACTGGGTTTGAAAAGCAGTTGGCCAAGGAGGTTAAGATAAACCCCAAAACTTTTCATGCCTATGTGAGGTCTAAGCAGAAGCTTAAGGAGGGTGTGGGGCCTCTCAAAGGTGATGATAATTCTTTGGTTAGTAACCATCAGGACATGGCTAATTTGTTAAATGACTATTTTGTATCTGTTTTTACCGAGGAATCATCTTTGTTGGGGACGTGTAATGGTTCTGATGTCTCTACTTCAATCAGTTATGTCATTTTCTCAGAGGAACAAGTTTGTAAAAAGTTAAAGAGTTTGAAAGCTAGTAAGGCCCCTGGGCCAGATGGGGTCCACCCAGCCATTTTACGTGAATGCTCCGAGATTTTGTCAGTTCCTCTTTCCATCATTTTTCAGAAGTGTCTGGATTCGAGTTTTGTTCCTACTGACTGGCGGGTAGCAAATGTTACTCCAATTTTTAAGAAGGGGGATCGAAGTAATCCTTGCAATTACAGGCCTGTCAGTTTAACCAGTGTTGTGTGCAAAGTTATGGAATCTTTGATTAAGGATAGTTTACTTAAGTATCTTTTAGATAATGAGTTACTTAATCTGTCACAACATGGTTTCCTGCCAAGCAGATCTTGTGTTACTAACTTACTGAGCTTTCTAGAAGATGTCTCTTCATCTCTTGATTCTGGGTATGGCGTTGATGTCATTTACACTGACTTTTCAAAGGCTTTTGATAAAGTTCCATTAGGTAGGCTAATGGTTAAGCTGCATAGGTTAGGGGTTCAGGGCAATTGTGCTGATTGGATAAATTCGTGGCTTCATGGTAGATCTCAGAGAGTTGCTGTCAATGGTAACTTCTCCTCTTGGAAAGAAGTCACAAGTGGAGTACCACAGGGTTCTGTCCTTGGCCCACTTCTTTTCTTAATTTTCATCAATGATATTGATAGTTCTCTTACATCTCGTATAAGTAAGTTTGCAGATGATACTAAGCTTTATAGGAAAATTAGCATTTTGGATGATGCCTTACTGCTGCAGAAAGATCTGGATAGGTTATTTTCTTGGTCTCAGACCTGGCAAATGTCTTTTAATGCAGATAAGTGTAAGGTCCTTCATTTTGGTCCCAAAAGTTTTAGCTATGATTATAACATGAATGGTTGTGTTTTAAGTAATGTCACCTCTGAGAAAGATCTGGGTGTTGTAATTACTGGGGACTTAAAGTCATCAAAGCAGTGTGCAGCCACTGCTGTAAAGGCTAATAGAGTGCTTGGATTGATCAAGAGGAATTTCATCAATTTTAGTAAGGATATTGTACTTAATTTGTATAAGCAGTTGGTAAGACCCCATCTTGACTATGCAGCTCAGGCTTGGAGTCCCTTCTATGAAAAGGACAAGTTTGTTTTAGAGCAGGTTCAGAGGAGAGCCACTCGCCTCATTCCTGAGGTGAGAAATTTGCCCTATCATGCTAGGCTTAAACATCTTGGGCTTACCACCTTGGAGCTGAGAAGGATTAGGGGAGACATGCTCCAGGTTTTCAAGTTCCTTTGTGAAAGAAATCCCCTGCTGACTTGTAGTTATTTAAGGGTTCAAGGTAATTCTCGGGTGCGTGGGCATTGTAAAAAGCTTGAAAAGCCTTTTGCAAGGCTTGACATTAGGAAGTTTAGTTTCTCCCATAGAGTTGTCAAAGAGTGGAATTGTCTACCAGATTGGGTAGTTAACTCCCCCTCAGTTCACTGCTTTAAGGTTAACATTGACAGGTTTTTCCATGGCTGTGGTAGAATCTGATTGTTTGGGGCTGTAGTCAAGCTTTGGTGGTTTGACTTTTGATTAGGGCTTGGTCTTCAGGGCATCTTATGGGGCCTTGGCCCTCCTTTGCCCTTCAACCTGTTATGTTATGTTATGTTAATTGACTAGCCAGGCAATTACCTTAAGTCCACGCAGGTGAATGCCGCAATGAGCAAATCAGAAGATTTGGGATTGCAGCAAGAAATTACAAAGCTGCTTGCAAAAGGTGTTTTAGAACAAACTCATCATTCACCAAACGAGTTTATTTCCCCAGTGTTTTTGCGACCAAAACCTGATGTTATATTAACAAGAAAGGTTACACTCAGGCTAACAGCTGTTCAGGAATCCCAAGCCTAACGCACAAGTTAGAACGTTACTAGGCCTACGAATTTCTTACCCACTAAACAGACAACGATAATAGCAGGAACGATAAACACCCTGTTGTCAAATCCCTCTTCCATGGGAGAGTTTTTATCCTTGAACTCAACCATTCTGAAAGTTGTGGTCGTCCCAGGTATTGGATTAGTTGTGAAATATTGCACACAAAAGGGTTTTGTCTACGTAGGCTTCCACGAATATCGAACACAGAATTGCATTTGAAGCATCGAAAACAAGATATTATGACCCATTTCGCGAAAGCAGGAGCTCCACAGGTGCACAACTGTAACATTATTACTATTGGTACATGTGTTGAACGCTGAAGCAAGACAATCAGGGTTACCCTGGCTCAAGGGAACAATGTAACATGTAACATTCACACTGCATGGTGTTGTTCATGGATAAATTGTTCGGAAAACCTGTATCTCATACAACTTGTTCTCGTCACAAGGTCATGACCTTAAATTTCAAGAACCCGTGATTCCGATAATAAAATATTAGTGGTATACAGGGCCGTCGTTGGGGTCTCATGTTTAGGGAAGTGTCATGGTCCCAAATTCCGAATGGCTGAATGTTTTCTAACTGAACTTAGTTTTACGGTCCATTGATTGATTAATTTATTCGGTACTGAGACAAAAAACAACAAAACAACAGGAAAAGAAAGAAATATAAAGCAATAAATATTTTCCTTTATTGTGGATCTAAATAGGTTACTAACCCTTATTAATACCGAGAACAAATTTAAAAGTTGCTACCTTGTTGGGGATTTCAACAGTGACTGATAGCTCATCGACTCTTATTGACAATATCTTTTGTAGGCCTAATAACCATGATCACTGCAGCTTACCTCTGGTATAATTGTGTGTGATATGAGTGAACACTTGGCAGTAGTACCCATTTATGTAATTCAACAAAGCTTCAACCCAAGGTATTCTACACATGATGAAAATTTTTTCTTTAAAAGGGGCACTTGAACAGTCTCATTGCAAAAATTCTCTGATGACCTTCGTTTAGTACATTGGCGTTTTATTTCAACTCCGATATGTAAACAGTTCGTATAATAATTTCATTCATGTTGTTTCTACGTTTTACAACAAAAACTGTAAGTTTAAGAGACTACGGAAAGGAAAATTTAAAAGTAATATCCCCTTGCAATTGGATGACCCGGTGTATCTTGAATTCAATAAGAATTAAAAACAAAATTTTCGAAAACTTTCTTAATAACCCTTCTCTTGACAGCAGGACCAGGTTTACTGTTTACAAAAATAAACTTACTAAAATTATTAGATTGGCCAAAGAAATGCATTATCGAAATCTTTTTGACAATAATAAAGGCAATCTGAAAAAGTACAGACATTATTTGGATCTCATTACATGAAGAGTATTAAACACTCCTTTTGTATAAATAATAAAATTGTAATCGCGTAAGCACAAAGTTGCAGAGGCCTTAAATAATTATTTTACTACTATAAGTCCAAACTTAGCGAGCAAAATCCCATCACTCTTCTACCTTTTTTTACTTAAGGCCCAAAATCTCTAACCCCAGTTCTTTTTCCTCTCTCCTACAAGTGTTCCTGATATAATTAGTTTGATTAATAATCTTCCAAACAAAGCTGTCTCGATCGATCGGGTATAGATCATATTCCTGTGAGTATTCTTCAGCAAAATTGTCTCCTAATTCCTGGGCCCCTGACAGTCACATTGTTAATTTATCTCTGGCTAATGGTATTTTCCATGATCACCTTAAACTTGAAAGAGATACGCCTGTATTTTAATCTGATGACCCTATGAATATTTCTAATTACCGCCCAATATCTGCTTTAAATTTTATTTCCAAAACACTCGAAAGAGTAATGTATAATAAGCTTTCTCACTTTCTTGAAAAACAAGCTCATCTCTGACAATAAGTCCGGATTCCGTTAGAAGTATTCTACGTATATGACCTCTCTTGATTTATCTAACAACATTACTGCTGGGTTTGACAATAAAAAAGTACAATGGGTGTTTTGTGAACTTATCAAAGGCCGTTGATACCGTTAATCATAGCATTTTATTGCGCAAGCTCACTTATTATGGAATAAGAGGTATAGATCATGATTGGTTTGTAAGTTATTTATCTGATTGTAAGCAATTTGTAATTGTATGCATTAATAACTGTTCTTCGTCTTTCAAAGATATATCCTGAGGTGTACCCCAGGGGCCTATTTTAGGTCCCCTGTTATCTTTATCCTTATCTACATCAATGATCTTCCTCTTTTTCAATAAGTTAAAATTTGTACTATTCGCAGATCGCACTAGTATCTTATTTAGAACAGATGACCCCACTTCTAATGTTTTACTAAATGCCGAGCTTGCTCGTGTCAGTCGTGTGTGTTACTTGTTCAAAGAAAACAAACAGTCTCTGAATGTCAGAAAGACGATTTAATGCTGTTCCAATCTATAGTAGGAAGAAATCACGCGACATAAGTATTTGCATTGATGGTTCTATTATTAATCAATCCGATTCTGTTAAGTTCTTAGGGCTACTCATAGATCCTCACTTGACTTGGAAATGCCAGGTTGACTTATTATGTAACAAAATCTCTAAGACTATAGGCGTGTTGCATGAAATAAAGCATCTTGTACCCCGTCGAGTCTTGCTTTCTCTGTACAATACTCTTGTCTTCCTTCGTTTATCCTATTGTACCATTGCTTGGGGAAACCCCTTCAATTCTTATCTTAAAGAAGGGTCATTCGTCTAATTACTTCCCCCCACTATAGGGCTAACACAGATGACCTTTTTAAAGAATTGAATATTCTAAGTGTTTTTGACATTTATAAGCACCAAATGGGTATCTTTATTTTCAAAATTAGTCATGAGTTATTACCTTCCATATTTCAGAGTATCTTTTATCTTCATAAATCTGTCCACAACTACTGTACCAGGCATTCAGAAAACTTTCAACTTTACAGAGTCAACGCTGAGGTTAATAAAAAGTCATTTGTTACTTCCGGGTCTCAATTATGGAATAACCTTGATCCTCAGCCAAAAAGAATTTTCTCACTTTCCTCATTTATGAAGAAATTTAAATGATGTCTAATTAAAAGTGGAGGGTGTTTATGGTTTCTGGAAGGGGAGTTTGGCTGTTACTTAGTTCTACTTTGAGTTATTAATCTTCTTTTCTGTCTTTTTCGTATAGCCTATTCTATTTTTTATAAAGGTGGCCTACTTTGTACAAACTTTTTGCTTTATCAGGCTTCTTCCACTGTTTTTTGTTATTTTATATTAGCTCCTATTATTTATGATTTTTACGGAAAATAAATGAATTGAATTGAATAAAAGGAGACAAACGACAAACAGGAGTACAAAAACAGAGTACCAGGGATAGCCCTCAAAGCCTTGAAAAAGCTTATTTCCATTGGGGTCCCCAAAAGAAAGAACGAGACAGCAGAGCAAGCAGAAAAAGCGCATAAGGAAGAAGCTAAAAAAACGATAAAGGCCTACTAAAAATAAGATGAAAGACGACTAGAATAACCAAGTGCCAGATAATAAATTAATTTAGGTCATCAACCTGTGATTTGTTGGCAAGGTGTTTTTAACATGCCTTTTAAAACTGAAAGTGCTTCAATCTGTTTGATGAAGTTGGGAAGGGCATTCCAGTGTTTAATGGCTGTGAAGAAGAATGTACGACCAGTTTCCAACCTATTGGTTCAAGTCGAGCCGGCCACGGCTTTTTCTCCAGTTGTGGCTCACTGACTTGTTTTCCCTACTCCATTGCTTGTGCGAAACATTGCGCACAGCGGCAGTAGGTTCCAGTTTTAGAGTCTTTGGTAAGACTCCACCGTACCATGCAGGGAATATAACCCGAGCCTTCCGCGTGAGAGGTGGATGCTCTTACCGCTAGACCAAACACGCAGTCTCTAACTGAATGGACTGAAAAGCCACCAGGAAAGTTTCGGAGAGTATGGATACATTAAGCACATTGCCCGGTGGTATAAGCATGGGTGGCGCCGGGATTTTCCCGACGGAGAGGGGGGAAGGGGGCGAGCTCTCCGACAGGGGGTCAGCATTACGAAGACCCGAAAGAGGTGATAAGTCCCCGAAGAGACGTGTCTGGAAGAGTTTGAGGGGCGCGTCGAAAATGATTTCTTTTTAACAAATATTTAAAAATACGGAGGTTGTTTTGAAGAAAATTTGGAATTTTTGGAAGAAATTTGGCCTTTTGTAAAAACCATTAAATAACCGAGCTGTTTGTTGAAGAATCTCACCTTCACATGATCTAACTCCAAAAAGTTGTATGGGCGATTGTTATTCGTTTGGGGTTTCTCGCTTCATTGTAGGTCTACATTATATGCTCTAAGACGGAAGTATTTTGCACCAAAAATGTAGTCCTGCCCGAAAGACATTTTTCTGTACGGACAGCGCACAGAAAATTTTGAAAAGTTGCAACCTCTCAGAAAGCTGGAAAAGGTATACCCCTGGCTTGTAAGTAGGATCCAAGCAGTCGCTATTCCGAGCTTTCGTTTGCAATAAAGTGTTTTAACTTGAAGTAAATTAGCAAAGTTATCAGAAATAATTCCTTACACTGATAAAAAAGGAACACGATTTGCAAACCCGCAATGTTCTGTTTAGTAAACTGTTCTATTGCAACACTATCTAAGCGGAGCGCCACTACGGGTTGGCCAGGAATGCATTTCCAAGACTTCTAACTAGGAACGAAGCAATCGTTATTTTGAGCTTGCTTTCGTAATAAAAATCCTCACTGCAATGAAAAAAATCAGTGGTTGAAAAGTAATTAGAAAATTATCAGATAAAATGTACCACGCTGCATGGAAGCTATTTGTAGCTTTTCGAGGAAAAACTATAAATCTATAAATGATTTTTATTGTACCGTCTTTTGAAAAAACGTCAAGCCCCTACCCTAGCCCGTCTCCTACGCCTACGCTTAATTTGTGCAATGTTTTATTGGTAGAGAAGAACTGGAAGATTGAAGTCTTTATTGAAGGTCAATCTGCCTAGTTTCATGCGGGCAAAATAAAGACTGAAATGTTTTGAGGTTCATATTTGTGAAAATTTTTGTATTTCTTTTCATAATGTTTGGAAATATAGAGATTATATTGAGAAAATTTTTTCTAGAAAAATTTGGGAATTTTGAAAGTTTTCTTGCAGAATATGGTCTTCTCGTAGAAGCAAAACCAAGAAGGTATGTTTGTGGGGTGAGGGTGGGGAAAGGGAAGTTTATCGGACTTAATATTTTTATTGTATGGTTGGAGGCTCCCTACGAAATTGGATCTTCTCCCCGAAAGGGGGGGGGGGGGGGGAACCGAAGTCTTTCCGGAACGAGGAGGAAGCATGGCCCTCTCGTCTCCACCCCCGCTAGCGCCACCCTTGGGTATAAGTCTAAGAGAACGAGGCTGACGACTTTCTTAGCAAAGCGCCACAATTGGTTGGCGCCTAGCACACAGAAAATTTAAAAATCGCACTCCTCAGACAGAAACGGCATTTCCCAGACTCATATAAGCTACGTTTACACAGGAATTTTTAGCAGGGGTGTGGCAGTTAACGTGAAGCGTTACAGATTTGAAGCTTGCGGATAAACCTTAAAAGACGAGGAAAGCTACCATATAAGGGGAGAACCACATCGGTTGGCGAGGAGGTTACAGGAAATTATGAAAAATTGCGACGTGACGGCCTTGATGGTATAGTATGGGCCAAACGTTTATTCCCATCTCACAGTGCAACTGATGTAAGCACTTAAATGTTCAATCTGCAGAGATGTAATGATGTTGAAGATGGGTTTCCACTTTGCAAGAAAATTTTCAGACTGGACAATCAAATATTCAATCTACGAATGGCATGCGAAGCAGGGGGTAGCCAGGATTTTCTTGTGGAGGGGGGGGGGGGAGCAAAGTCGACTCATCGTCCCCAATCTTGACCGACAGGACTATCTAAGCGGAGCGCCACCATCAGTTGGCGCGGAGCGTACAAGACAATTTTTGGTTTTAGAAACCCCTCAGATGGCAGGAAACGGCACTTTCCGAGTGTTTTATGCTGCATGTTCCCAGCCAGGAAATATGGATCTCATTTCTGAAATTACTCATTTAATGCAAAATAAAATCAGTCTATGAAACATGTTAATACATGTTTCTAAGCGGAGCTCTACCATCTATTGGCACGGAGCGTACCACTCAGGAAATTTTTGGCTTTACAAACCCCTTAGATGGCCGGAAACTGCACTTCCCGAGTGTTCTAAGCAAGAATATGTTCAGCTTGACTTCGAAATTCTCCCCGCTTCTTAATTGGAGCACTTGACAAATATTAAGGGGCTGAACATACCTTTAGCCCCCACTTTTACATTTTTCATCGCCGCCACTGGGGTGCGGCATTTTTTTGAGGGAGCGAAGCGCCCAAGTGAGGAGCCGAGCGAAGGAACGGGGAGAGGGCGTGGTTCTCCCCCTCCTTCCCCAAGGAGATTTTGAAATTTTACATCAAAATTGAGCGATCTGGTGAACACCTAAGCTGGAATTTTTTGACATTTTCAATCTTGTATCAATGTTTCCTTATTCCCTCGAGAGTTAGTGTGTGGCTGTAAGAGGGTTACTGTACGAGTCAATGGGGCCCCAGGGAATTGTGTTTAGGTCTGGGCGGGAGTAAGTGCGAACTATAAAAAGAATTTGTACTTATTTAAAGCTTATATAGGTCAATTGTCCCGGCATTTGGGCCCTATCGGGCACAACGTATATTGTACTTCCTTCTTCGAGTCGGTACCGCACGACTGACACAAGAGATTATTAACTAAGTTTAGCGAAATGAGATGAAATTCCCGACATGTACATTAATCCATTTATTCTACTTATTAATTTACTTGAAAAGATGGGAGGCGTTTGTACTTTATTAGCTCTAGGTAACGGAACTGAGGAAGAGTGTGCAAAGCGTGCCGAGCATTTTGGGTTTTATCGCAGAAATAACTCTTTTGAAAGCCAAAATAACTAAACCGACCGTGGGAAGGCGACAGATTATTCCCGACAGGTGCGGGCCATGCCAGCGACCACAACAGCCGACAGCCCCTATATCGAGGGGGTGGTGAGAAGGGGATATGAAGGAGCCTAACTATCCCATGTGATTGCAGCCTGGAGCACATTTTGCACCATATCACTTAATATTTTAAAAGCCTAGTTGCGCACTAATAGTGTTCTTTTGGGTCTGAACCGTGAAATTGCAAAGCGCGCGAAAATTTTTGGTAGGCTTACAAAAATAACATAGCCTATGTAATCATTAAGAACAAAAAGAAAAAAATAGAAACTGTAGGGGTTGTAGACCGTATCGGGGATAACATACATTGTGTCGACACCACCTGGAATACCCGATAAAATAGCCAAACTATGCTCCGTGAGTCGCTCACCAACTGACCTACCGCAGACACACACAAGAGAACAGCAACTAGGCTTTGTGATATGGGATGAAATTTACGACCTCTATACAATACCTATACCTCTATACAATACTCTGCCTACCCGTTGCCGTTACTTGGTAAATTGGCAGGACCTACAGTCCCTAGATATGTGGAATGGAAGTATTGAAAAAATGGAGTGAGTCCTACAGCGCGCGTAGCGCGCCGAAAATTTGGGGTTCTTATTAGGGAAATTGTCCCTTGAAAGAAAACAGGTAAACCATCGGGGAGACTAGTCGCCGTCGGGGACTGCATACTTTATCGTAACGACTAAGAGCCCCCCTAGAAAAACTGTAAAAAATGCCCCCGATTCCCTCCCTCCTCTTGCCGTTTATCTTTTTTTTATTTATTATTTTTTTTGGCTCTCCTTCATTTTTTCAACATCGCCCATCGCGTCCCCAAAATTTCTGTGGGGGGCACTCTGCCCCCTTGCTCCCCGCTGGCTACGCTAGTGATGCGAAGTTCGAAAGCCAGGATAAGTTCGTGTTTGAGTAAAGATAGGAATAACTTGGAAATTAGCACCAAATTATACATCATGTACAGAATATTAAAAAAACTGGGGTTCAGACCCGAGACTTACCGGCCTCCTCTCACCCGCACCATGTGCCACTGCTATTCCAGAAATTAACAGGGACAAAATGTGACCAGACATTGGCTGGCGTAAACCTGTGAGTCTGCCCCTCCTAGGAATCTGACCTGGCTACAGGCCGAAGGGTCCGGGACCACCCTCAGTTTAGGTGGAGAGTCCAAGAAATTATTTGACTTTTAAAACCTTCCGATTGGAAGAGGGCTCATCACGAGAGCCCATTTCTTAATTTTATTAATCAAATTATAAATTTGTTTGAGTCGGAATAGGATCAAGTTTGAATATTAGGCCTATTTATCTTTAATGATCAAATCATATTTAATTTGCTTGTTAATCAAATAAGTTAATTTGTATACTCAAATTATTTGTGTATAATCAAAATGTTTTTTCTTTTCATTAAATCAATGATTTGATTGGGCACATCAACCAATTTGATGGGACAAACGAGTATATTGATTAATCAAATTTAACTATTTCATTAAAAGGAGACTGCAGTCACTCAGCTCCCTGTTCAGCTTTTATTAGTCTCAGGACTATTCTCACAAAATATAAAAAACAACTTGGAAGAGAAAAAGTAAGTAAAAATTTATTATTTATATTTTCATAGCAATTGGGCACATGTTCGAAAAATTCTTTACAGTACCCCCCATTTCGGGCTTTTTCATGTGTTGCGCAAGACTATGAGGCTCAGGAACAATCCCGTTGTATTAGCTGCCCTAATTTGTGGCGAATTTCAAAACTTTTATTTGATTTTTCATGAAAATGTCACTCGGAATGTAAGGTTTTATTTTCTGGGTGGATTTTTGGTTCTGCTTAAAGGTTTTCTGTGGATTAAATACAGGACATGCCATATCATTTTTAAGACTCAAATGGCTTCCCGCTAGAATTTTTCGAGGTCCCTGCAATCTGGAAGGAATTTCAGACTTCGCAAAAATTATGGGCGTGAGGGTACTCCCTTGTCCCCGCCTCGTGCGCCTATGACCATTCCGAGACCAAAATTTCCAAGTGGGTTTTCATACTCTTAGATCCTACCCACATTTCCCTCTACCAACACAAGAAAAAATTGCCTTCCAGAGGTTTTTGACTCTTTTTTACATCTGACAGTAACTTTTATTCATATCCTACTAGAACAAAGGATAATCTTACTCAATTCTATATAAGGACAAGGCTTGCTCATTCTCAAATCAGAAGCTCTGGTGTACTTTTTTGGAATTCCTTAGTAATGTAATTAAAGATTTCCCCACTCTAAATATCTTTAAGAGTCGTCTGAAATCCGCAATCCTCGCAGCCTACAATTAGCTGTTATACTTGCCTTTTTTCTTTCTCTTCTTTTTTCTTTTGTTTTTTTCCTGTTTTAATTATTGTTGGGACTAGTCCAGAAATTTCTTCAAAACTTACTTCTGGATCCACTTCCTGCTTGCTTTCATGTTACCCCTGTTTTCATTAAAAACATTGTTACAATAATTATAAATATTTGTATATATATGTATACATGATGATGTTATGTTATATAATACGCAAGATGGAAGAAATAAACTAAAACTGAAACTGAACTGAAACAATCTCTCCAAAAACCATCGTACAGAAGTAAATCTTCAAAGAAACCCGGATCTGCCCTCTTTTCGATCTGTGCACTCTGTGAGCAGAACTGTTTCCAGGATAGTTAATGTAGTTTGTTCTTTCATTTCAAAACATTTTTTATTAAATGCTGACATAAAATAGAATTAATGCTGACATTAAATGGATTTAAAAGTCATCATTAAATGATTGAATGCCGACACTGAAAACTGTGTCCTGATTGGCTAATATAGAAGTTTATTTGAAGCTGACATTAAATCAATGGGGACATTAATTCGATTTTATGTCACGCATGTGTCAGGTATGAAACAATAATAAGGACGTATTCCAAATCAATAGAATCGTATACGTGATCATGTGTCACACTTGGTTGTAAATTGACATCTCTTCCCCTTCTAATCCTCGATTTAGTCCCTTCTTCACACCAAACATGGTTACCCCTGCCCTTAATTAGGTAAATTTCTGATCATTTTACACGTTTTTGGTTTTTCATCGATTAAAACATTTCACTGCGAAAAGGAACCTCAAAATAACTACTAGTTCTGCTTACAAGCATGGGGAATGGCATTTCCGGCTGTCTGATGGGTTGCAATTCTTCAAAATTTTCTGAACGCTCCACGCCAAATGATGGGTGGAGCTCCTGTTTGATAGTCTTTTGGACAGGATTGCATATGTGGGCAGAGAACCTACTGTCTCTCTCCCCCAAACTGAAATGCCCCAGCATCCCAATGCCTGCTTATACCCTCTGATGGTGACATACACAGAAATCAGTGGCGTAGCCAGGATGGGATTTTTTGGGGGGGCCTAGGTAACAAGTGGGGGGGGGGGCTGGTACCTCCGAGGGTCAGGCACGGCAAGACTATCTAAGCGGAGCGCCACCATCGGTTGGCGCGGAGCGTACAAGAAAATTTGGGGCTTTAAAACCCCTCCAGATGGCCGGAAACGGCACTTCCCATGTGTTTTAAGCTGGATGTACCCAGCCTTGAAATACGAATCTCATGTCTGCGATGTCTCAAATAATGAGAATAAAAAATCAATCTATGAAAAATGGTAATACATACACTCTTTAGGGACCTCAAAACTGGGCACTTCTGATCTGTGGCCTGGGGGATGAGACTAAAGGGAGCCGGTATCTCCCTTTCCCTTGGGAAAAATTGTAAACTTCAGAAGCACGCAGATCGCAAATGCGGCAATATTTGAATCTAAGCGGAGTGCCACCATCAGTCGGCGCGGAGCGTACAAGAAAAATTGGGGCTTTAAAACCCCTCCAGATGGCCGGAAACGGCACTTCCCAGGTGTTTTAAACTGGATGTACCCAGCCGCAAATTCGGCAATATTTGAATGGATTTCAGCTTACCTAAGGCAGTACCTCACCCTTTAACAGGAAAACCAAAAGTAGTTGTGTCCCCCTCTGAGAAACTTTCTTTGCGTTAGATTTCCTAGATGCAAAATGGTGCTATGTTTGGCAAAACTTTGAACTGATTATAGGCATGAGTTTTCGGATTTTCCCTTTTTGGGGAGCATGAAAAATATAAAAATATTTTTAGTTTTTGTAGAGATTTTACAAAAGAAATACATACTACCAAAGGAACAATGTGCAAAATGGTGCAGTATTTGTTCATAGGTACATTACGTGGTCAACATTAAAATACTACGAATAAATCCCTCAAAATAATTTAACCTCAAAGCAGAAGTATGGATCATGTGGGAAACACATGAAATCCGGACCTTGTGGACATTTTACAAATCCCCCGGTCGCCAGTGCCAACTACTAAAAAGAGGACTTGTCGACAAAAAATCGTTTTACAGTGGCACTTGTCATGGGCAGGAGTGAGGCACGACATAGGCCTACTTGTTAAGGATGGAAGGGAAGAATTATCCGAAGGCAGTACCTTACCCTTATCTGCTTACGGCATATTTTGTGTATAATTAAGTATAGGAAGGGTCGTGTAAGAGTGGTCTCCAGTGTACGATTGCCTTATTTTCAGTAAATCAATCAGCCATCCGAAAGGGAGAAAGGGTCTTAACCTAACAAAGTCGCATTAAAGTTTGTCGTCGAGACTTTCGTTTCATCTTCGAAGTGAAATGCAATAAACTACAGTGCAGATCACAAACGGTATCTAATTAAGTGAAAGTAGGCATTTTGAAGTTATTGCTTGATTTCATACGTGCGGACAAAATGTGTTTTACACACATTCATCCATTTTTTTTTTTAAATTTTTCCTCATTTTTTTATTTTTATTTTTTTCAATTACTTTATCAGGACGCAAAAAATCGTGGGGGGGGGGGGGCCTGAGGAAAATCTGGGGGCCTAAGTTAAATTAAAAAATAGGTAACTGAAAAATATTAGTTAAACTGAGTTGATACAAGAATTAGAATGAATTATGCAGCCTCTGTTCAACCTCACGAGATGCATTGTAGATGCGATTATGCAGTAGCAGACTATACTGCTTTCTCTTTTCATCAAGAACCACGAAGATTCGTTTGAGACTGGTGCTTTAGCATGCGCAGTATCTTTTTAATGAAGGTACCATAGTTTCCCCTAAAATTATTCCTATATTAAAAAGTACCTCAAATAAAAAATTAAAAAATATATATTAAACAGCATGAAAAATGAATTCTAACAGTTCAACGTTCACCTTCTTGGATCATTCTTGGCAAAATATGATTGGGAGGCGCCCCTTCACCCTCGTTTAGAAGTAAGAGGCCGGGACAGGGGCGGAATGTCCCCTCAAATATCCACAAGATGTAAAATTCGTCCAGGAATTTGAAAAAAATAACATTCCAGTCGTCAGAAGTGAAGGCTCTAGGACGATATTGGAAAAGCAGACTGAAAAATGCATTGCGGTTTCGATTATACAGTACATGTTCTTTTCCAAAAAAAAAAAAGCTACATCTATTATAACACCTGGTGACCCAAAGTGACATTTGACTTCACCACTCAGGAACTGTTTTTTCTTTTAACCATAACATTTCTACAATCAAAAGGCTAAATTCAGGGGCGGTGCCAGGATTTCCCAGACAGGAGGTTAAGCTCCCCGACAGCTCCCCGACAAAGGCTTTGACATAGTCCCGGTGGGACGTGACTTAGCAGATTTGGAGGCGCGGGTAGCGCGCCTAAATTTTTGGCTTTCTTTTCGACAAATACTTAAAAATCTGGCATTTATTTTGAAGACAAAATTTAGGGGCAAAATCAAGAACGTTATATAGGAGACAGCTGAAAATCTTTTGGGGTTACGCATTCAGTCGTAACAGGCCCATATATAAGTACTAAGGCTTCAACACAAACTAGAGTTTACCCGAAAAGTTTTTTCCTTTTTTGAACGAAGACTTGAAAATTAAGAGCTTACTTAACTGGAAAAATTTTGAAATTTAGAGCAAGAAAATTTAGGTTTTGGTACGATTATAATGAAAAATTTGTTTTTTTTCATGAAGTGATATGCCTGTAAAGAGCAAAATTAGGTAGACTGTCGGGGTGAATAACAGGGTTGGCTTTGTTTATTTATTGTACGAAGTATACATCGAAATTGGAAAATTTTGCCACTTTTGACAAAGTGAAGCTTCTATTAGAGAAAAATTGTTTGTGTCAGATTCGGGGGTTTTACCGAGAATCTAATCTTCACATAAGAAAAGTCAATTAGGGTAGATTTTTAGTTTTTTTGGGTTGCCCTCTGGCCATATGGGAAAATTTTCCCCGGAACTTGTTTAGCTCCCCATATATTTGAAGTTTTATATTTTTATATTGACAAAGACGAAATGGAGCGTTTCAGTTTGTTAGGGGCACAGTTGTCTTTTTTGTTCGGAAAATGTAATTCTGACCGAAAGACCATCAAACCATTGTTGTAATCGAGTCACTAGATTAGTGACTCGAGTTACCAGTTTTCAAACTTTCAAGTGACTCGAGTCAAGTCATTGACTCGAGTCACTGTACTATTTCAATGGGGAAATTATACTCCTGAATTCTATCGAGTCACTATCATTTTGAGAGGAAGTGACTCGAGTCGTGACTTGTTACAACACTGCATCAAAGTACAGAGAACATGCAGAAATTTTTGAAAAATTTACAACCCCCAGACAGCAGGAAATGGCATTTCCCGGGCTGGTAACTTAAAACAAAAGCAGTCATTGTTTTGAACTTACTTGCGCAATAAAATATTCACTTCATAATATTACCCCAAACGGGGTTTGCAAGCATGCATTGTTCTGTCAAGTAAACTGTCCGACCAACACTTACACTATACCTAAGCGGAGCGTCACCATCAGTTGTCGCGGATCGTGCAAAAAAATTGTTTAAAAATCTAACCCCTCAGACAGCCGGAAATGGCATTTTCCAGACGTGTAACTAGAATTTTGAACTTTCCCTTGAAATGAAAGTTTCACTTCAGAAGAAAAAAATAACTTGCTAAGTGATCAGAAAATTACTATATAAAAGGTACTGCTTAAATTAGGTATGTGTAATGTTCTTGTCTCTTTTCGGGGGAAAACTATGCAACGGAAATGGAAACGTACTAATTTTTTGTACTCTATTAAGGATCTTCGCTGTATTTAATTGCAAGATCCGCTAAATAGATGAGATTTTCTACGTGACTGCCCGAACTCCAGACTGTAAATGATTTTACTATGCCAACGTATTTGAAAATAGGTCACGTTGCAAGGTGGCGTCAAATGAATTTTCAGTCAAACTTATTAGGAGACATTCTCACACTACTGTTTATCATTGAGTGCAGATGAAAGGGCCTGGTCCATTTTCATTACCGTTGCTAAAATTCGGCTGTCGGGACAGGCTAGATGGCAGACCATTGAGCCCTGCATGCACATGAACAACCTCTCGTCCGTGTTTGTAAGAAAAATTCGGAATTTTGAGTTTCCTTGAAGACTATGGTCTTCTAGATCTAGTCAGTGAAATTCAAGAAGATTGTCCGCATCTTTTATCAGTTTATTGTGGGCATAGGAGATGGAGGCTCTCCGACGAAATTGGATTTTCTCAACAACATGGCGGCCTTCGCCGACGTACGCGTGCATGACCTTTCGGATTGAAGAAGGGATGAGGGATAACAGAGCTAAGAGAGCTAAAAAGTGATTTAAAAAGAGTCAAATATACGTTAAAATAGCGTTACAAAATAAAAAGAAATAGTTCATAAAGAAAAAAAAAAAACAATTCATGATCATCCATCCAGTAGCTTCAGTCCTTTACGTTCATTTTTAGGACTCCCCGAAGGAAATTGCCGTTCTCCTGCGACGGCGGATGAGATATGACAAGGTAGGCCTACACAGAATGAGGTATTACGGAGCAAAGAAGAGTGATTAAAATTCGATTCACATATATATATATTAAAATAGCATTTCAAAACAAAAAATATGTACAAGATCACCCATTCAGTAACTTCAGTCCTTTTATATTTTGTTTTTATTGTTTTTTATCATTTTAAGGCCTCTCCGACGAAACCACCGACCTTTCCCGACGGGGGAAGTGCCCCCTCCCCCTCCCTCGCTTGCAACACCCCTGGCCAAATTTCATACTGTGCCTTAAGATATTCTGCAAACAAGGTTTTCAGAGTTTGGTGCCAGGTGATACCAGTAAACCATTGACCTTCACCAAAAACAACAGGGACTTTCAACTAACCATAACATATCCACATACTAATTATGAAATCCATCCTAGTTTCCTACCTTGAGTTAGTTAGTTAGATAGAGTTTTATGGCTCAGTTTCAACCTATTGATTCAAGTCGAGCCGGCCAGAGCCTTTTTTCCAGTTGTGGTTCACTGGCTTGATATCCCATTGACAAATTTTTCAAATTTTGACCTTTGGTGACCCAAGAGGACCTATTTCACCCCCCCCAAAAAAAAACATACAGACCATCTTCTCACCATAATGAATTCACATATTAATTATGAAATCCATCCAAGTGTCGTACCTTGAGGTATCCTATTAACAAGGTTTTCATAGTTTGACATCTGATGACCCCAAATGACCTTCGACCTCCACCAAGGACTTATGATGCCATCTTATACCATCACACATCCACTCTCTAACGTTGAACTCGATCTCACTTTCCTACCATTAAATACAAAGAAGAAAAGTTTTGCAAGGTTTGACCTTGGAAAACCCCAGGTGAACTTTGACCTCTACCAAAAGTAATAGGGTCCACCCTCCCATCATAACTCATCAACAAGCCAAGTTTGAAAAAAATCCAAGTTTCCTACCTTGAGATATCATGCAAACGAGGTTTTCGGAGTTTGACCCCCTCTGACCCAAGATGACCTTTTTCCTCTACCAAAGTTAATAGGGTTCTCCCTCACATTATCAACGTACCAAGTTTGAATTTAATCCAAGCTTCCCACCTTGAGATATCATGCAAACAAGGTTTTCGGACTTTAACGCCCTGTGACCCCAGATGACCTTTGACTTCTACCAAAATTAAAGGATTATTTCTCACACCAAACAGCATCTGGATAGCAAGTTTGAATTTAATCCAAGTGTCCTGCCTTGAGATATCGTGTAAACAAGGTTTCCAGAGTTTGGTCCCTTGTGACCCCAAATGACCTTTGACATCTACCAAAATCGATAGGGTTCTTCCTTACACCATAACACATAAAAAACAAGTTTGAAATTGAGGTTTCCTAACTTGAGATATCTTGCAAACAGGGTTTTCAGGGTTTTACCCCCTGTAACCTTTGACCTCTACCAAAATTGATAGCGTTCTTATTCCTATCATATTGCATAAACTCATCAAGTTTGAAATTAATCCAAGATTCCTACCTTGAGATATCGTGTAAACAAGGTTTTCGGGGTTTCTGCTATTGCCCTTTATGATATCGTGTAAACAAGCAAAGTGTCACAAACACCCACACATACACACGCACACACCCACCAGCATGATTCAAAGGTTTCTCTTTCCATCGAAACCAAACAGTTCGGCTTAAGTCTGGAGCTGATATCCTGAAGGAACAGTGGCGGCACCCAGAACTGTCGAAATTAGGGGAGGGCGGGAGGATCGACTGAGGGGATTTTGGTTTTTACAAATTTCTGTACCCCTCTCTGAACCCTTACGAATAGACACCTCCCTCGGAGCGACAACAAAAGTTGTGTTTGTTTGTTGTGCTTGTTTTCTAATAACTCGCCGCTGACACATGCTGTGACGTCGCTTCTTGAAAAAGCAACATAGACACCCCAGTACATCAAAGGCGCTATGGGGTGTAACTAATATCTGAGTTTGTTACATGATCTGTGAACTCAAATGAACTTTGCTTTTATTGTGTTCACACTGCGTGAAAGCAATTAACACATGCTGACTGACCTGTAAGCTAAACCCAAATGTTACGTGACTTTTTGTGTATTGAAACACACCTTTTACTGTCAATCAATAAATCAGATATGACACTTGACTTCATCAAGTGTGCATGTAGTAGGCTCCTTTTCCTCCCTGAAGTGATAGGAGGTAATCAGGCAGAGAGGAAGAATGTAACAAAAAGTAACAGGGAACGTTTCATTTTGCAGGCTATTTGAGGCACCATAGGGTGGGTGGGCTCGGGGTAGGAAGAGAGATACCATAGGATAACCCCGACAACAAACCGGTGTCCGTTTATAGACTCCATCAACATCTATGGTAGTGCGCAGTCTGAGATTTAGCCCCGGCCTTTAGTATCCAGGCTGGCCCTCACGCTTACTTTGTGATAACAATATTGTTCTGAAATAGCTCCATGATGTATAACAGCCCTCAGGTTGGATAGCACTGGAATGACACGAACTCAGGAATGACGTCACTGGAAACATGAGTAATACTCGCTGTGCTTCCATGAAGAAGCATTGTGAAATGTCAAGTCGCCGGTTCTCAAAGATCAAATAAAACCAGATCAGAAATACTAATATCTACGTTTCAAAAATGGGTGGCGACCACAAGAGCGGCCGAGAGGAAATTTGTTGTCTATAAGTCACTAGAGAAAGAATTTCCTAGCTCTTTTGAAATGATTTTTTTTGTTTATTTACATCTCACTCATCACCTACACTCTAAAAGATGTGTTTAGGGTTTAAACGCTTTTCTAAGCACTTTTTTGTCCCCACTATGTGAACGCGTTTTGATTCAAAACATGTCTCATTCATAAACTAAACACTGCTTGAACACGTTTAATTGCTAAATTAGTATTTCAGAGTGAACATATAAATGTAAGTGAAATTATTTTTTGCTCAAAGTGTGATTCGGTGGTAGTGACCACTTGCATGCTACACCTCTTCAAGTAGATCGAACTACTTTCAGTGAGTCAATTGGTGGGCCGAGCATTGATATCCCAGATGTTTGGAAAAATATTGGCGGAGGCTGTGTACACAGCAAGACTACTGTATCTAAGCAACTGGTTACCGCCACAAGAACAATTAGGCTATATATGGGGGCCCTTAAAATTTATTAGAGTTGGGATCCATGCATTTTTATTTCTTCAATTTACCTCACCCAAGAATGACCGACTATCAATATATCCCATGCTCCCCCGCCTCGGCTCTCCCCCCAATATTGCATAAGCAAGGTTACCAAGCATTTACCTCTAGTAAATTTCACACTTTGCCACTGTTTCATTTGATCCTCCCTTGCGGGAACTCGGCAACGCCCCGATGAAGGGGTATTAGCGCAAAGCTGGCAACGCCAGTCTCGTGAGACAAACTCGCAGTTTAACGTCTATGATTAAGGGAAAGCAGATTAACTACAACCCAGAAAACTAGACGACAATTTTGATGTCGGAGCTGGGACTTGAACTCAAGACTGGAAGACGCAGTTCATTACCAGTGTACCACTTGCTCCTTGTTGAACAGCCAGTCAAGAAACTACAGGACGGTCTGCTACACGGCTTATGATATTCTGCGAAACGAAACGAAACGAAACAAATTAGTTTAGGCCACCCATGGAATAGGAAGCTATAACGGATAAGAGGAGGACAAAAATCAACCGGTCAAAGTAGTCCTAGGTTTATGAACGTATTTTTGCTCTGTTTCGCAAATTATCATTAGCGTGGTGGGCTATTGATATTCTGCGAAACGAAACAAAACACAAATTAGTTTATGCCACCCATGGAATAGGAAACAATATAGAGAGAATATATATATATGAGAATATATGAGAAAAGAGGAAGCTAATTCGAACGCAAACTAAAAGAAATAATTATTCCACAGAGATACAGTGAAACTTTCATGAAAAATAGAAAACAACTTACAAATTTGGAGATGATTCGATTTGTTTATTAGTAGGTCTACCCGATATTTGATCTACAGTTTTGAAACACGTACAAGTTTTTGTTGAGCATAAATGTAAAATAATTAGAAAAAGAGAATGATCTGATTAATGGGAAGGATTTAAAATCAGATCAGAATCCGATCTGAATTCTCTGTACGCCATGTGAAGGCAGCTAGAATAATTACATTTCGTTTCGCAGATTATCATTACCCCACCACGCTAATGCTATTTTGCGTAACAGAGCAAAAAAAAAAAAAAAAAAAATGTTCATAGGCCTAGGCCTTCTTTGACCGATTGATTTTAGTCCTCCCCTTATCCGTTATAGTTTCGACCTATTCCATGGGTGGCATAAACTAATTTGTTTCGTTTCGTTTCGCAGAATATCAATAGCCCACCACGCTAATGATAATTTGCAAAACAGAGCAAAAAATACGTTCATAAACCTAGGACTACTAAAATTTGACCGATTGATTTTTGGCCTCCTCTTATCCGTTATAGTTTCCTATTACAATGGGTGGCCTAAACTAATTTGTTTCATTTCGTTTCGTTTCGCAGAATATCATAAGCCCTGCTACACCCATACTTCAAGTCAGTTGAGATCATCACGGAAAGAAAATGAATGAATAACTATAATGCTGGCAGTTTAGTGGTGGAACTTGGACGGAGTCATCATCTATCATTTTCGCCCATCTTGTTACAGGATTATCTGTGTGATAGAAACTTCGAACAGAGGCATGTATTGTGTGTAGGTGTACCGAACGTGATGTAGAAAGGCGGCGAAGCCCTGTGTACAAGAAATAACACTGGCACAACAGTATAGGCGCGCGACCATAACTGTGTATTGTTGTTGTATGTTGAAGCTCCTGGCCTAACGCTATCCCCGTATAGCGTATATCGGAAGTTACACCAAAACTGAAGTTCAGTCTGTCCCTCAAGTATCCGGCGGTAGAAATAGATGTCACGGTTGAAGGGAAACCAACAACAAAATTGGTAAATGGGTTGCACGAACTTCGTTTCATAGCCTGATATTCATCATTTCTTTACGAATGGTATTGAGAGGTTCAATGACGGAACAGTCCTCACAACTCACAAGTGAGATGGATGATGAAGCCAATATTACTGCCCAACGTAACGGTAGGCCTAGCCTAGGCTAGGTTAGGCTAAGTCGAGTAACGTAACTTAACCAGCAACACCGTGTCCGTAACAATGGTTTAACTTATTACGAGTTAACACATTAAACCAAGTGTCTAGCCTAGGCCTATAGTAATTACTTTAAAACAAGTGTAATGGTAGCCTATGCCTAACGTCAGGCCTAACGTTACACAAACCAAGTCCAAACGTTAGGCCTAACACTAACACAGTCTTATCAAAGTTCAGTCTAGCCTAACCAGGTTGTAAAATGCCCAGTACTTGACTACCCGTGGAACCCAGGGTGCATTTCAAGCTGAATGTAAGTCAAGGTTTTTGTGTTACACACAAGGATTTTCTGTGCATATATAGTGGTTGGTTCTAAGTTCAAACAGGTTCTTTTATATGGAATATTTATTCACTGATCGATGCAAAATAATTGTCAATTTTACCATACCATATGGAGCTATAATTATTTCTTGATGGTGTTGTAAGTAATTGAAGAAAATACTGTCTTATGACTGATGTATGAATGATTTTAATTAGGTGTTCAAATTTAGAACCTGTTCAAACTTAGAACCAACCATTATATACTACAGACTGTATCGTCGAATGTGCACCTAAGACTAGAGCTCTGTCATTTCAAGATTATTACGTTATGTTTATACAGGTGCCCACTCGACGGGCCAGCACACTCGACGGTCACCCCATCATACAATGCTACATAGGCTAGCAGTCTGCAGGCATGTGCACTCAAGGGGGTCCCGTACTTTCCGCCCTCGGTAGTTTCTGCCCGTTACCTTCTGCCCCAAAAGAACTTGTGGCAGAAAATAATGTTTGAACTTACATGTGTGAAAAATAACTTTCAACTTCAAATTTCAAATCGAAGTACAAGACAGCAATGAAGTTTGTGGATAGGGCCTAGGCCCAAACTTTTTCAGCATCATCATTTAAAAGATTGAATTGTATGACCTTTTTCTAAACGTCAAGTTTAGTCATGGACTTAAATTTTTCTGCGTATAAGTAGTCTGTGTGTCTGTAGCTAGGCTTAGCCTATGCTGAATGTTTGAACAATTGTTCACAGCACTAAATACTGTATACCTGTATGTTAGTACATATTAGTATACTAAAGAGAGTCTACAGTGAGAATGTTGCTTGGAAAGATGTCAACATGGCAGTAACTGGTGTCGCATTGAATAGTAAAAGACAGGGATGAAGTTTGAAACTTTAAGGGAAAGTTGATGGAATTTTCATTTGACAAAAGTGCCTCTGATATCACATTCCATTTCATTACTTTCCCCTCCCACAAAAGATGCTTTCGGCTAAAAATAAAAGGGGCAGAAAACACCATTTTTGAGGAGCGGAAAGTAACAAGGGCGGAGACTAATGGTAATTGCACTCAGGTACAGTATCATGCACATGATGCATACATGATCATCTTCTGATCTTACCAGGGTCCTCTAGTTTCTTCCCTCGGTAGTTTCCACCTGTTACTACAAACATACAAGCAGAGGTTTCTGCATGGTTATTAACCCAATCAAAAAACACCCAGATGCATTAATGTGCAGGATAACATTGGAGACCATTCGTAGCATAGGTTCCTTCTCACCTGACTTCCCTACCAGAGAGTTGAGAACCGCTACTGCCTCAATACTGGCTCTGTGTGTCTTACAATACCAGTACCAATATTTTCACGGTACCGCCCAACCCTACCTGACCAGGTGCACATTCGGCGGTACACTGAGTGTACAATATATGGTACACACATAGTAAGTAGTCTCGCAATCTGCTCTGTGGTTGTGCATGCTTATTTATACATGTACGTAATACATACACAATTCATTGGCAATACAACTAAGTACTGTATAGCATAGGAAAGTATACTTTACGTTTGTCATATGACGGGAATTAACTGGCGTGCCAGGAGAACAGCTTGCCAAGGGTAGGTTTGGGTATTGTTGGACAGTTGATGTTTTTTCTCCATAGCTTCCAACACAGTTGCGCTAAACTGATACTTACCTGACAAATTGACAGACACAACTACGTATTAGTTTCCTCCCCTGTTAAAGTTTTGTTTCAACCCCCCCAAAAAATGTTAGTTTCCTCCCCCAGTTCACTGCTTTAAGGTTAACATTGACAAGTTCTTCCATGACTGTGGTAGAACCTGATTGTTTGGGGCTGTTGTCAAGCTTTGGTGGTTAGACTTTTGTTTAGGGCTTGGATTTCAGGGCATTTTATGGGGCCTTGGCCCTCCTTTGCCCTTCAACCTTATGTTATGTTATGTTAACTGTTACCCAAAACAATTTTTGCCACTTGGCCTATGTGGAATATACTAAAATGACTGACACCATTAATATTCATTAAAAGGTTGCAAAATGAAACAGGCCAGTACATATCACGATAGTTTGCCCCAAAATAGGGCTCATGCAGCCTATGAAGTTTCTGATTGAAGGCTATGTCAGCATGCCTGGATGTCAATACTAGGCTAGCCGAGCTAAATAAGAATGTACATAGCTCTTTGGTGATAATGCTATGGCATATTGTACACTAGAGCCAGCAAAATTTATAAGCATAACTTAAGTTTTACTTTCTGCAATTTCTGTCAAGAGAATACCAAACCTAAGGTGCTGATTGGTTGATATTTTGTAATAGTTTTAAAAGGGGAAAATTATAGCCTATGGGATCCTCTCAAACCTGTGACGACTCACTGATGTGACTCAGTGACAAGGACAAATTCTGTGATGGTACCATAACATTGATAACATTTCAGGCTTACTACCATTGACTGATTTCAGAACATTGCAAGTCTTGCATGCATAATTTACATTTTTACCCCCTTACAATGAAAGTGGGTTGTTTTCCAAGCACTTAAGTACCCGTCAATTCCTTAAGACTATACACAGAGAAATGTATTGTGCATAAGAAAAAAAAAAAAGGAAAATAATAACAAACATAATGATAGTACCATCTAACACTGCTTTTAACAAACTAAGACTATTCAGACACCAGTTACCTGTAGATTTAAGATTACAATTAACCTGAGAATTTATAATTATCTTACAAAACTTAAACAAGTTGGACACGATCTTCCTATTTTTACTCTGAAAAAGTTCCTTCAATTTAACAGTTGTGGGCCGGAGTTTGTTGGAATCTATTTTTATAATATCTTAACATGTAGGTGCAAACTACACTACACTACTAGGAAAGCAAGCATACTAAGAGCTCATAACTTCTCCTTTTAATACACGGATTTAAAAATATCTACCAATCAGAGCCCTGTATTATGGTATTCTCTTGCACGTTCAAAATTGCCAATTGTAAACAAAGACAAACGACGTCATGTTTGTGAACTTTGCTCACACCACTGAACAATGTGTGTTCAAATTATTACTAAAGGGCTATGTACCTTCTTAGCCTTGCGTTAAAATCTGGGCATGGTAGCATAGCATAGCTTTCACACATGAACTTCGAAGTCTGCCCAGTGGTAATTTTGGAGCAAAGTAACGTAATACTGTATGTGATGGCCTGTTTCAAAAACCTTTTTCGTGAATTTTACGATCTTATTACAGTGATTTCTTTGTACTTTACAGATAGCGGCAAAGTGTCGATTTGGGTATAAACTGCCACGTTTAACCATTATAAAATAATCAAGGATTATACTCGAGGTGGCATATACGCTAAGATTGTATACATGCAGTGCTCAGTTTACCTAGCATGCCCAACATTACGGGCACTGTCTTTGGGGTGATATGTCTGCGTGAAACAGGATGATGTGAATTTGAATCACTGTCAGATAGCTTCCTTGCATGCAAAATTACAAGTGATAAACATGTGATGTTTGAGAAGTAACTCACTATGTGACAATAGCGCGATCAGGCTGCAGGCTGATAAAAATTTTAACTTCGGAAACGTAGCATAGACAACTTTCAAACTTACACATAATTTCTAGGGGCTTTCTTCACTCTCAGTCTCGGAGAATGATAACCAAATTGGCAAAATATTTTAGTACATTATGCTGTGGGCAATGGCGTAAATGGGGTGATCCTTTTTGCATGCAAATTATTTTAAGATTCGGGTAGTATACTTGGAACTGGGTAATACGATGGCGGGCGGGTACCCGGGTAACTTGTGCAAACACTAGCTATTTCTGACAAATTTTTTAGCCTGGATGGCTGTCCTGTGAATTTGTCATTTTTTATTAGAAACAAAACAAGATGATAAATCCCTGCAATAATATAAGTGTTTTGGAACTTGTGAATGTGATTGCTACCTCTCTAATGTGGCAGTACAGCTGCAAATGTACGTATCATGCATGTCTTATGGAGCATGCCTTACAGATGTTAATCATTATCGTTTATGTAACTGAAATAGAGGCTACCCAGGTGGTACAGTATGGCCCTTGGGTACCAGGTTCCTATTGTTTGGTACCCATGCAAACCAGGGTTAGCGCTGAGCTCCGAATTTAGTGGGTCCCAGCCTTGGTTTTTGGACCCCTTAAAAGTATAAAACATTAAATTTAAGGGGTCCACCAGGAATTTTAAAGGGTCCAATTCCCTGCCGTCTATACTTTTCCTCATGTTCAACCCTATTTTCTTCTGTAGGTACTTGAGTTAAATACTACAATGTTTAGGTGCTAAAAGTTTAGTCCATAGTGCTAAGTAAGAGTGAATACAATAATCTCAGAGAAAAAATATGTGACATCAATGCTTCTGTTTGCTTTCCTGGTAATACTTTGGAATGAAGGGTGCTGATTCCACAAATTTCAATTTTTTTTTTTGGAGTATCGACCGATTATACTATAGCCTAATAGTTCACACCCGATTACTGATTTTTTAATTAAACAATCGGCCCGATGCCGATTACCTATAACAGATTATTAAAAAGAGGGAAATCACGTTTGTCACTTTAGTACGCGCCTTTGCTTCATGCATATCGTTTTACCGTAACCAGTTCAAGATGGAAAATACTGGGAATAGTTCCGTTCGTTTCACGAACGGATATAATTTTTGTAGGCGAAATAGTTTCACTTCAAAATTGGACATACAAATCAACCCTTAATACAGTACATTCGTTTGCAGTCCATGTCACATGCCCTTTGATAATTTAGTTCAAAGGCCAACATCATGCTCTGTCTAGTTTTCATCCCCTAATCATGTCGGAACATTGCATTCTTTTACTGCACTGGGTGGTTAATTTGTATTAATATAGTGTACAGTAGCTGCTACTCTCCCGCTTTAACGAACCCCATGTAAAGCAATCAAAGTAATCTTAGCAGTTCTGGGCACCCACATAACGTATCTAATGGTTTTTTCCGATTTAAATATCCCCGGATATTTTTAGCAGTTCTTGTCCAAAACTTACGTCTTATTTAAAAAGAATCTGCAACTGAAATGCACGTAAGTCGGATCCCCGAAAAATCCACGCATGCAGAGATTTGTGATGCTGTTTCTAGGTGGATTTAGCGCGGGGCTTGTCCGGCTTTGCTAGCTGGCGGGCATTACAAGCGCGATCGTCGTATATAACACAAACTCAACGGGAAAACTTGTCTCGAGACTGAGTATTTTCACACACTAAATCACATAGGCGAAAGCGCGAGTTGTGATTGGCTGCCTAGGATCAGTGCAATTTAACCAATCACGATGCCGGGGCTAATTTAAATTTTGCAATGGATCTTATGCATATGATGTCACCCAGCAAAACATGATATTTTGTTTGGCGGTAAAAACGTAAGTCTAGTGCATGCGTGGGCTAAGAAGTTTGCTGCAAGAGACCACGTGCATTACTGTTTTCGTTTGCAATGACGTCATATGACATTGCTTAAGTCCTGTATTACGGAAGGAATGCTGGGAATGACTTAATTTATGCAAGATAATAACCACCGAACTACACAAGATTCTAGGTGATCAGTGTACAAAACGTGCACAGATATGTATGCAAAGCTTGGGGATTTGAAAATCGGCGAAACACTGCAGCTAGATAGGCTGTACTACGTGTTTTGTGCAGAACATTATGTACAGCAACTTACGCCGGCTCCTTCTGCGAGACAGCAAGGAATACACCTTGAGTGCTCTTCTAAATCGAATTCCATTTAATACTACCGTGTTGTGGCGGAAAATGTCAAACGATCATTCCCATTGCAGGGGTAGGGATCGTTCTTCGATTTAAATACATTTTTGTCTGTTACGGAAAGTGTTTACAACACGTGGTCAGTCATTTTGTTAAAGTACGTTAGTTTTGTACAGGGATCTGAAGCGATAAAACCACACAGTTAAGTCAATGTGTTTTCTGAGAGAGCGTTCGTTCGAACGGTGCACTGTGAATGAAGCAATAAGCCCCGCCCCTTCACAGCGCAACAAGCGATATTTTTTGCAGGTTGCCTTCTTTGTAGTATAACATCAATACAGTTCTGTATCAGGTTACGCTGGGGTCATAGCGTTTGGTTCTGACTGTCAGTGAACTCCGTGCTGATATGGGGCATGAGGCCATGTGTATATATGTGCACACTGCACAGTGTTTTTATGTGTTTTTGTAGGGATATCGGGGAGCCAAACCGTCTTTAGTAAAAGATTGAATTAAAACCAGAACTTTCAAAAAGGAAGCCTCGTGCATCAGTCCATAGAATTTTTCGTAACAGGGAATATCCATGCTGGCTGAAGCCAAATTTCTTTGCGTCCAAGCTTTCTTCTCGGGACGCGCGGGAAGAAGCCAAATTTATAAACTGCGCGTCCAGAGACAAAACCTTGCGTCTATGACGCGCAGACGCACTAAAACGCGAACCCTGATGCAAACACTAGTCCATGTACATTCAAAACTAATTTTACTAGGTCGCGAAAGTGGTTTTCCATAAGTACTGTAAGTGGCTGGCCTATATGTGTCAGAACTGAAGCAAGCCTTTTACTATGTAGTTAAGGTCAAATTTTTTGAGATTGTTGGATTGTCAGTGATGGTATAAACAACAATGATACCAAAAAAAAGCCCCAAAAAGAGTGAAGATGGGATACCAGGATCAAAAAAACAGGCAACTCCAAAAAGGGTTACCATGAAATCTGAAATCCTAGGGCTTGATCTTTTAAGGAAAAAGTGAGGACCTAAAATTTTTTAATGTATTGGAGGCTAAAATCTTACATAGCCTAGGTCTAGGCTATGTGTGTGTATGGTTTAAGGTCATTTTGCCCTCCTGCCAGTTCCCCCCCCCAGCCAGGTTGCTCCCAAATTGAAAGTTCACCCCAAGGGTCTAAGCATGCACTAGTTGGCCCCCCACAGACCTACCTACTCTTCCTGTCAGGCCTACAGTGTACCAGTTTCTCCACTTTAATATCTGTTCATATTTCAGTACTTTCCCAATGACCACATATGAACAATGTCAATAAAATTCCCATCTGATTTTCTTTCTGGATGCAAAATAAAAAAATGTTTATGGTAAAAGAAGTTGTTCATTTGTGCCAACTCAATTCATTCGTGCACTATCATTTTGAATGTTGTATTTTGTTGAGTCAACTTGAGTGACTTGTTTTTCATCTTTTTCACATTGTACTGAAAAAATGTGTAATAGCCTACTGTAAGTGTATTACATGCCGTTGAGATATTATCACTTGCAATGCCTCAATGTCAAAAAGTGATCAATAACCAAACTTCTACTAGCACTGTAGACATAAAGGGCACTCTGGGGGTAAAATGATTTCCACTTACAGTAAGGGCAAACTGGCCTACATTCTGTGCACTACCATTATAGGATTTTTGGCATGAGCAGAGACCCCTTCTCAGTGGAGCCATGTGTAAATGGTACACCTGGCATACTGGTGTGAGGAATCAGTCAACTCCCGCCAATAAATTCATGTACAGTACTTTGCTATACTGTACCTGTATGTGTCTCCTCACTGCATGGTGTATGAGTCACACACAACGTATACATAGTTATAATGTGCTATGGATTGCTACTGACTAATTCCTGTGTGTACAGTACATTACCAAAGTATGGTCAGTACCGTACATGCATCAAGTACATGTATCTTGTACCTATATGCATACCAATGAATTGCTACAGTATGTATTGCATTTCACAGTATGTGCACAGAAAACATGATGTATGAGCACTCAGATCCCAGCGTACTGTACCTCCAGTGTGGGCTTTACGTAGAATGCAACCCAGTACATACTGTAGGCCTGGCCAATGCCAGGTTTACTGTGCATGTTGTTTACACTGGCTTGCTGACACAGTTATAGTGAATGTATCAAGTTGGTAACATGAGTCGGTCTTTTTGTACAAAAGATATGGTACAGTAATTACAGAAGTTAGATGAGATTTAACTATACGCCAACACAAATCAAGTAGTATCTACTAGATAAATATGGTACAAGTTGGGTTTCAATTACAGTTTACTGTAAACACTTAGTGCTTAGTTGCCTCTTATGAAAGGTGGGGAATGAAGCACTTGGGAATATTCTACAAACCATTGTGGGTGTGGCCCAAAATGACTGTTGAAAAACAGATCTCTTTCTTACCTCAGCCTGGTCAATTCTAGTAATCTGTGACCCTCTTGTTTCGCTATAAATTATTTCAATTTGCTGGTCTTACAATTACAGTACAGTACTTTCAGTTCTATAGACAGGTAGAGAAATATAAAGCAAATTTGAACATTGTGGAGGATCAGTGGACTGTTAAGAATAACAAAATCATTTATTGTAAGTACTGTAATATGCTCTTTGTGTGTACATTGTAATTAGCAATACTCTGTAACCTGAGGCACTCATTGTCATGTTATGACACATTCACTGCACTGCATGCAGTTGCACGTTACAACACTACTGTACACAGTGGACAGTAGGGACAACCATTTTACTGAAAGCTGTTCTTATTGTGGTAACAACTTTTTGTAATATATACTGTAATGTTAAATTGTTTTATCCTCCATTCTTTTCAGACACAACAGTTCAGGTGCTGCTAAGAATATTTCATTCACAAAGGTGTCTTTGAAAGTTGAGCTTCAGAAACTTGTGAGTTACAGTTGAGGTCAATCATTTAGAGGATATATCGAATTCTGGACAGAAGGATGCAATAATGGCAGATCTTGACGAAGAGGCACAGGCCCCTTCTTTTGGACAAGAAATTTTGAAGTTTGGAAACTTGCATGGGTGGAAGTTCGTTTCCCTGATATTGCAGCCGGTTGAAAACTTTTTCTGTTACTCACACCGTGCAGGTCAACATGAGCAGTAGTTTGAGTAGAAATTCTAATGTTAGGAAAAGCTTTAGATTAGAAATAACCCTGGAGAAGAGTTACGTGGAAACTTCAAGGTCACCTGATAGCTTAGAAGACACCTTGAAGCTAGGCAGCCCATCTTCGCCTAAAAGGGAATTTAAGAGTACAAGAAATTGGAATAGTGATCCAAAGTTGTTGAGCAAGGAACACACTACATCTGTTACTACAAAGTCTTCATCATCTGGGAACCTTAAGGCAAAGAAAGAAAATAGTCAGTCAAAGAATACTATGAACTACGCTGGTAATGCAAGTGGCGTGGATACTCAAAAGTCTAAGCCAGGACCTGTATCCCGTTTGAAAACTGTGATTCGTTCTACAAAAGAAACTATTGTAGAAAGGTTTCCTGGCTCTTCCAAAGAATCATCAAAACGTGTTTCCAGATCAAGACCAAAGAGTGTTGATGCATCTCAGCGCTTTGGTGTTCATAGCAATGGAAAATTAAACCAGAGAGAACCTAGTCTATCTCCTCCTCGTCAACGCAAATCTAATGCAAAGGTTGATCGTAGTCGCTCATTCAATGTGAAAAGTCGTGTCAACATTGATGGTTTTGTTGCTAAAAGGTGTGAAGTCTGGGAGCGAAAGTCTAGAGATTCTAGCCCGAATAGATCTGCAGTTTTACCAGTAGATTTACCTTCGTCTGAAGTAGACAAAAAATCTCTTATTAAAAAGAGAACTGCTATGCTATTTGAGTCTAAAACACCTGATAACGCATTACCCAGTAAAAAGCAGCTTCTTCTGGACTTGAATGGAAGGACTCCCTCCAAGGGAACTTCTAAGACAGTACCACAAAAGCCTCAGTTGAAACCAAAGAGAATCAATCTTTTTAAACGAGGAGAACCAGTTAAGCCCAATGCAGAGGCGCATCCAAGCGTTCCTGATCATGAAACTGTAGTGTCAAACTCATCATCTGTAGGTAGTGTAGAATTAGCGACCAAAAATAAACCAACAATGGGGAAAACGTGTAGTGTGCATCAGGAGGGTAGTGTTATAGAAGAAGACTATGGTATAGATGTATTAAAAGCAGGGTATGACCCAATGTTAAATAATGTGTCAACTTCTCCTATCCATCAAAAGAAGGAAAAAGTTGCAGAGAGGAGGTCGGGAAAGGATGAAAAGGAAAATCAATCGGATGTCTTGCCAAAAACTTTGAATCAAAGAACCACGAAATATTCACCAAATCCTAGTGACTCAGTGCAATCAAACGGCCCTCTGCTAACATCTAGAGTCTTAACCGAAAGGTTGGATGGAAATCTACTCAACTATAACTTGACTGAAAATCCAACCGAAAAAGTAGTTGTGAAACAGCAGACAGTTGCAACTTTGAATGGGGTTAAACTCTTGGATGATGCAGTTGAGATCCAGGGTGATAATAATTTGGACAAAAAATCTTTACTCATGACAAACAATTTTAAGACAATAGAAGATGATGTCTTCGAAAGTCCAGAAGACAATAAACAGACAATTGCAACAGTAAATGGTGTGGTACCCGCAGAAAAAGAACCAGAAAGGGATGGATATTACTTTCTTGATGTTACAAATAGAACCCATGAGGAATTGGAAGATTTATCAAAGAGGGCTGAAAAAGATCTTGAGTCAGAGATTCCTGAAGAAGGTAAGAAAAGACTTAATATTTTCTGAACATGTTGTATTTACAGTGGTTAGAAGAAACACATGGTGGTGTAAAACTGAGCAGGTAAGTTTTGATCTATTTTTCTTTCTTTCTTTAGGGGAGAGGGGCAGTCTTGGTAAGTTGTAGCACTAACAGTCAACTTTTTTCCCAACAAATTTTTGCGAAACAAAATATTACCTCACCATTCGAGAAGTTGTGGGATTGTTAAAAAAATACTGATTTTGCAAAATTGCGCTTCCTACATCACACTAAAGTACAGATTGTGCAAAGAAAGTTTGCTTTGTTCATGGGGTGTGGAGAAACTCAGGCCCAGCATTTTGCAAGAAAGAACTCACTGAATGATAAAAGGTAGTTACTGAAGTCTCCAAAGGTGTTTAGTTCAGTTCCCACATACTGAAGCTTATTTAGTTAAAGTGGTACTGAATTTCCATATGTACTGCAAATGTACAGTAGTTGAGTGGATGTTACATCTGAAGTCTTGGTTTTGCAATGTGTTTGGTCACATCGTACACATTCAATATGGAACATTGTTTTAGATACCAGTAACATACAGTTCTCAAATTACTGTACCTACTGTACAGTTCAGTAACTGTATAAATGGTGTTAAGTGTGAACACAGAAGCTTGGGACTTATTAGCCAGACATGATGCTAAGCACTCAGCACCATTGGCCGAGGGGTTCAGGCATCACTAAAGATCCACGGGCAATATTCTGACCTTCTGGCCTTGAATTTTGAGGCATGCGAGTGCAATTACACACTATCACTCACCTCAAATCACTGTGAGAAGTGTGATTTTTTGCACACCTAGCTAAAGAACAGGAACAGAGGTAGATGTATTAAATTTTAACAAAACAGCACACCTACAGTATCACACTTCGTAATTTCTTGAAGAGCGTGATTTGTAGCTCACCTGGAGAATCTAAAACTCAAGGCCTGGACCTTCCTAGGTACAACATATAATGACATTCCTACAGTAGGTACAACATAAAAAACAGGTTCCAGATTCCAGATTAGTTTCTGTTTGATGAACACTTTTCCAGACTTACCCATCTTCAGCACTGTATGAGAGATAAACTACTGTATGTGTAATGATATACAGTAGACAATCCGAGCAGCAGGTGATGGTCTGATAGTCAGCCATAACTGGGGTCCATCTGCATTAATCTGTCGAGTTCTTGGCTTACCTACTGTATATGATGGATGGTTACACACTAAAATATCTCTTTATTCCCTCAACTTCACTAAGTAAGATAGTTTACAGCGAACTGTACCATAGTATTGCATGTAGACAACAATATCAAGATGATTTCTGATGCACCCCACATTTGGACCACTTCACTAGCTGCAGGGGATTCCTCTACTGTTTTGCCTTTTATATTTGATGGCTGCTTGATGAGAGTGAGTGAAAAGGGGGCAGGAGGAAGATAAGAAGATCATTAGAAAGGGCAGTGTAGACAAAAAGATAACTGGGCAGTCCACCTATGTTAAACAAGGAAAATGGTACATTGGTTCCCACAGACATTGGCAGCTTTAATTGGCATGTACTGTAATGTGTACCAGTCTACCAAATATTTAGGCATGGCTCTCATAGCGCGTATGTTTACCTCAAAACTCTTTGCATTTGGATACTATGCTACAGTATATAAAAAAGGACCAAAGCAATGAGGTTTTTAAGGCAAATCTTTTCATGTAATCCACAGTAGTATATTTTTTGGGTTCATGGATAGAATACTAAAACATTTTCCAGCATTGCAGCATGATTGGTGAATATTAAACAGTGAGTACTGTTAACTTTATGACCACAATTCCAGACAGCAACATTGTAAAGTCATTCAAAGTGGTGTGCAGGTGTGTGTGCACTGGTAAACCAGTCTTACTGTAACACCTACAGTGCTGTACTGTGTACAAAACAATAAGCATGGTACATACAACAGTATTTATATTATACTGTGTACATGTACTGTATTGTGTAATGTGTGACTTGTGTCTCATATCAGGTACAATAAATACAGTAAATCTGTTCATTGTGGGCTACATGCAGCAAGGAAAGCCCGTAGCCATAACCTGAAGCATTGAAATGAAAAGTTCAGCCGTACAGTAAATAACATACCACTTTATAGTACATACTGTAGGCCTCTGATCTGTTTTGAATACATTTATTCTTTAGGATACGCTTAATTGAAAAATGTTCAATTAAGTACTGTAAATAGCCAATGTCAAATTTCTTGCTCAAGGCATGGTTTTCATGATAGTGCAAAGCTTTTTGTGATTCAACACAAATAATTTGAGCACTATAATATACTGTAGTCTGAAGAAAATATAAACTGCCTCAACAACTTGGAAAAGACAGTGATAAATTACAATATCTTTGGTAACATTGAAGGACAAAACCTCACATAAGGGGAGAAAACTGTTGTTTTATTGAGTTCATATGCTACAGTATTTTAGGGTGGATATTTGATGCTAGAAGACCTTAAAACTCCAATGATAACATTGCACAATTTAGTTGGTGCTGTGCTAGAGATGTTTACTGTAGCTACTGTACTGCATGGTGACAGTAAAGTAACAGTATGTGGGCTTACTGAACGCATCATTCACTACAAATACAGTTGTACAGTGTGTTGTGAAAATGAAGCATGGAAAAACTACAGTATTTTACAAGTACTTTGCTGTAACTAAAAATGCAGATGCTCTAGTACTGTATGTGTGAAAATGCTTTGTTGCCATTGTTGGTGCAAAGTCTGATTCTGAACTTTAAACAAATGGTGGTGGCAAATTGACAATGTTAAATGTGTCAACATTCCATCTACTGCACAGTACACTCTATAAAATTTGTTACAATAAACTTTTTTATTTGGTACTGTCTGGTCTAGTGAGGACATGGTTGGAGTTACAGGCTTTGAAATATCATGCAGGTCAGATATATTTTGGCAAAATTACATCTCAGACTTTTTTCTCCCTTGTGCAGTGTGGCACATCTGTACCAAAATAATACTGTCAAAAAGAGAAAAATGGAAAATGTTTCCAGGTGCAGTACTCAGTAGTCATTGCTAGAGGGAATGATAACCCTGGTGTGAGGAAGAAAGTTTTGAAGCTAGGAATAACATACTAAACCATGAAAATTCCAAGGTAATATAAATATATTGAAATAATCAGTCATTAAATATCTGTGGGACTCTCTTTACATAGAGACTTTACTGTACATACACAACATTGTGAAACTATGAGGGCAAGACCACTTTTTGTAACAGGCACTTTTTTGGTCACATTTGGTCACATTTATGCATCTCAAAGGGCATCATTTAGAGCTGTGCGAGTGCAGTTACATAATTTTAGTTTTGATTTCTGCTGGGCTTGGTAATTCTCTTTAAACAAAAGTGACCCTAAGCCTGTTGTGTACTGAAGCTGACATGTGTGTGCATTAAATCAGTCTGAGAAGTGAGGAGTGTCATTACTTGTGCAACTACTGTAGGCAAAGAATGGAAACTGAAGATAAATGTATGTAAGTTTAAATAACTAGTAAAACAGCATGCCTGTAGTACAGTTACAGTACCACACTTCTAAATTTGGAAAGGAGTGTGATTTGTAGCAAACCTGGAAAATCTAAATTGCTCAAGGCCTGGGAATCTCCTTATATTGTGTATAATGCTGTATATTGTATATCCCTGCTTATACAGTACAGTACTGTAGCAGAACAGTGTACACAATATCATGCAGCCAATACAGGAAGGTATTGCCATGTCTCTAATTTTTGAGGGGAAATGAGATAGTTATTCCAGAGTAGTTGCCTGAGTGACTACAGGAAAACAAAGACTGTGTTTCCGCAATGTGTGTCTATTAAAACCTATTTTGACCTTTGAATGAAATGATAATATTATGTACCTGGGACTATTTTGTTGGTACTTTAAAGTTTATACTACATTAAATTAACATTTACCGAGTCAGTACAGCCAGTAAGTGCTAGGAATGGATCACTATAACAGGGCTGGAAATGTGAAACCATGAGGGCAAGACTGATTTATAGTCTTTTTGGGCACATTTATGCATTGCAAAGGGCATCAAACCAGAAGAGAGTAGTATGTACAGTGTCACCTTGTATTGGTTGCAGTTTGTTAGGAAGGAGACAAAATGTCAATTGGCCTTGAAAATGAAAAGTAGACCATTCAGAATGTTACCATGTCATGTCTAAAAGTATGTCTCTACGATCAACAGTGGTGTTGAAAATTTTAAGTTGGTGGGAAAGGTCTTCTCTCTGTTCCATTTTATGGGAAGTCTGGATTGTAACATTGTTATACTGTTAGATGGTATACCTGTAACAGTTGCTGTACATGTAATTCCCCATGATATCACTTTGTAGTCAAACACTTTAAGGTACTGTACTATAGTGTGGTCATGAAACATCTCTGAGTTACTGTAAGCTGAATCTAGTTCATGTCATGATGAATAGAGCTAAACAAGGTTGGACAATACACCATTGTGTTCAATGAAATGGAATTCCACAGTTATACAAAACAACAGTATTTTTGTCATGTGTTATTGTGCAGTATTGTTAAAATTTATATGCTGTGGATATTTTTCATTTTGAAACAGTTTTTCTTGTTTTGTCTTTTCAGCAAGTGGAAAACTACGTGCAGCTATTGGGAAAACTAATCTTCTAACTACAAAGAAATTCAAGCAATTCAGAGGGTTGTGTGATGAAAATGTAAGGTTTGATTTTAACTGAAGTCCAAACTTAAATCTTTACTTTAAGTGCCTGTCATATCCATGCCTTGGTTCAAAGACACCATATTTAAAGGATGTTTTCAGTTTGAGTTATAAAAGATCTGTATTCTTGTTGGATATTTGCATGTGAATGCCAACAAAAGCATTCCACAGTAGATACAGGATACTGTATGTAAAATAAAACAGCCGTCATTTGCCAGTACTTTTTAATGAACTCTTTGTACACAAAAATGTGCAACCAATTAACCAGATGATAAATCCAATGTGTCACATGAGTAGTCTTTTAAATTGGAAATTTCCCCTCATTTAAGGTGGCAAATGCTTGTCAGTGCTGATGTACAGTAGACTGCGTGATCTAAATATGGGGTTCCTGTTCTTAGAAAGTGACAAACCACCCATATTTCAACACTAGTCTGGAACATTGCATTATGCGCAGGACCAAGGATATCCTGCACTGTTGTGTAGTACACATTTTTATAACAGTCAGCTTTTACAGTCAACATTTCTCCTTTTTCAAAAATAAGTGTTATGTTGGATAAGGAGGCTATTGAAAATTAAAGTCAGAATGGAATTACAATACTCGGGGCTCGAAAAATAGGGTGCCAAAGTGCCTGAGGGCACCTTGTCTTATGACTTGGGGAACAAAATATCATAAATTGCATAGCAGAACATGCCCCACTGGGCACCATAAGTCGTCACGGTCTGAACATACAAATCACCCTGTTTGAAAGTTGCCTTTAACTTATAAACCCAATTATGTTCCTGTAGGTTTAGTACATGTTCACTTGAACAGGTAACATATTCAAACACATTTACAATTTGGATCAGTGCTTTTGACATTTGGATCCGAAATGCAATGACTTACTTCTTAGGAACTCTAGTAGCTACGGTGATTGTCATCTATTGCAGAGAACAACAGAAACATTAAATAATTACCAACAAGCATGTTTCTTTTACAGTAGATCTTTTATCTCCTTTCTTCGGGCAACAAACTTTATCGGGCAACCAATAATAATTAATCTCAGAAGATGCCTGACAGGGCAACAAGGCAACAGAAAATTTTTCAAGCCCTGATACCCCATTTTCGGATTGCAGTAGTGTACATTACGGTACTTTGATGGAATACAGCACTGTATCTTATTTCGTGAATGGCTCTTGAGAATCATGTGATAATATTTTCTCACACAATTTTAAAACTTAAGAGTCGTCGCTTGAACTACCCGTGGTAAACAATATCTATGTCATGAAATATCATGAAAGATACATAGTCATAAAAGGAAAATAGAAGGAAATTTGTTGAGATTTAGCTGTTGTTTTGAAATAAGTCTGGGGAGACTGCTTTTTGGCCTTTTCAGCACTGTACTTGGTGCCATAGTTAGTTTGGTATAAAATTAACCATTACATTTGCCAGCTGTATAAATTATTCACCATGTCAGATTTTGTGTTTGCCGTAAATAGGATGATCAATTAAGTTGATGATTGTTATCGTTTAATGTGTATATTACTCAGCCATTTAACCTAAATCCGGGGTCACACTTTGGTGTTGAATGGTTCAATACTTCACATGGCACAGTAAACCTGAAGTTACTAATAAAAAAGATGTACATACTGTATTTCTGTATTTGTTCTTAAAGCTGTGCAGAAAATCTTTGATTATGAAGACAAAACACAGTTTGAGAAAAAATTTACAAAAACAAACATCATGTGCTGTACATGTGCCATGAAAAAATTTTCAGTCTAAATAAAGTTCAGACACAGTGCAAGTCCTTCTCTTTAGTCACCACTTATGGCTGGGAACTACCATGAGCATGCCGTACAACCCTCAACCCATTAGGGTGGAGGTGAGTGGAGGCCTTCTAGGATACCAGTCAGAAAAATATGGTGTAGTAGTGTGAAACCTTCAGCTTCCCTTTGGAGAAGGGTCTGAAGGACTCATTGACTGTATCAAAATAGACCACTCTCTGAGTATGAAAACTAGGTATTGCTAGCAAAACCTAGTTTATTGTACATTTATATTGTATATAAGCACTCCTTACAGAACATACAAAATGGGATGTTTGCAGCCACGTGTGTCATTAAAAAAAATGAAACTAAGGGGAACTTCCCACCTTCCTTTATGAGTGGGCAGTGGAAATTAAAGTGTGTTTGAAAAAAGAGGGGAAGCATGGAAAAAGATTGGAGAGGACTGAAAGTTATAGAAGAAGCTCACCTGCAGTATGGTACTACATACAGAGTACAGTATGGACCAGTCCCTGCCTTCCGCCCCTCCCCAAGTCCTTTTGCCTCGAGATTCCTTTTGCTTTGTAAAGTTCTGTACACACACATTGTTTTCACCATAGCATGTGTGCAGAGCATTAATTCCATCATGTGTTTCTGATATGTTGTGTTATTTCTTTCTTTTGTAGAACCACCCAATAGAAGGAAGCAAAACACCCACCTCAGAGGATTTAGCTGGTTTCTGGGATATGGTGATGATTCAGGTTGATGATGTAAAAACTATGTTTGAGGAGATAGAAGGAATGAGAAGAAATGGATGGCAGTCTCCTAAGAGAGCATCTCAAGTAAAGGTATTGCATCATGTACCCTATTTTTAGCTATTAACAGTAGGTGGGCGGAAGAAGGTATGGACGGAAAGACAGACAGACAAGTTTTAAGGAAACACCTACACCAGTGTGTGTAATAATTATATTGTGTCAACTTGGTAAAAAGGTACAGGTTAAGTACCGTTTCCAATATGGTACAAGTTCAATTTAAGATACAGTTTAAACACAGTGCAAGTCCTTTCCTTTTAAAAGTCGTCTCTTATGACAGGTGAGAAATATGGTAGGCATACTCTACAATCCCAGTCCACAGGGGGGTATTATATTGTTGTACAAGAGCCTAGGAGTGGTAGTAATGAAATAATAAAGGGTGCTAGTAAGTCATGTTGAACTCCAGGTGCAGCCCTGGATTTGTGCCGGGATTTGCAGGCCAGAGGAGCCCCCCAGATCCTAAACAGAGGATAGCAGCAGCTTGAACCCTGAAGGTTGATTTGCTGAACAGTGGTGATGCTTCTAATGTCAACAAAGATAAAAAATTTTCAAAAGGGTTGGGGGAGACACAATTTGCTGTGCCTTGCCAAAATTTTTACCTTTGTTACAAATATGTGACAATGTAGCACTTATTTTGTGGAAAAATTTTGATAATTTAGAAGAAAATTTGGAGTTTTATACAAAGGGAATTGAAGAAAAAATTGAAGGTATCTTCTGAAGATATCCATCTTTCTTGTAAGCCAAGCCAAAAGGATGGTTATTTGGGCTGAACCTTATTTGGGTTACATCTTTTACCAAACAGATTAATGCTACTAATGAAATTAGACCATTTTGTCTGCTGGTCTTGCTGCAAGGATATGGGATCAATACAGAGGTGCCAACTCTCCCTGATTCTCAGGGAAGCTCCCTGAAAATTCAAGGATTTTGTCCATTCCAACTAGCCAATATGACAATTTCCCTGATTCAAGAAAGTTTTTTCCCTATTGAGTTGCATGTAATTCTTAAAAATCTCCCTGATTCCTGTGTGACACCTCCCTGATTTCTGGATGTAAATGTTGGCATCTCTGTCAATAGCAGATGGGATAGTGTATGAAGGGGATGAATATGTAGAGAAACAAACATGATCTTGTCTGTCTGTGGTGCTTTCTTAATCATTATGCAGTTAATTGGGACAGGATCATAAATTTTGTTTTTTTGCTTAGAAGACACACAGTAATGTTGCAGCTATTTAAAAACTTTGAACTCAAGATCACAGTTCACTTGTGATTGCAGTATGATATCCTCAAAGAGTATCAGTTTCCATAAAAATGCTTGCGCACAAACTTCCTCCTTAGGGTTGTAGACATATCTGTTATAACAAGTTGTTTTCCACATGGCAATTAGTTAATCATAAATGGCTAGCTGTTTAGTTCAATTATGACAGGGTTCTATAAATGAAAGGGATGCTCCACAACACAATGGAGTAAGGGAAATATTCCAGTGCCTTGAAAGAGGGAAAAATACTGGGGGGTGCTCCTAGGTTTTGATCTTTTTCACCAGAGACAGAAGATATTTATAAAATATGAATACACAAAAATCAGGTTGGAGTCTGATCCATTTGTTGTTGGGTGACTGGGGCTTTACTTTAGACCTCTTTTGATATAATACCAGTACTTTCCTTATTAAAAGGAAAAAAGAAAAAGATATGTTACATACAGACATAATACAATAGTATCCTTGTTCTAGATTAAATATCAAAAATGGTACACAGGTATAGTGTTTCATGTGAAGAGCAACAGTGATTGATTTTTGTATTCATGTGAGTGCCTCATGGGGAGTTCAGGAACCATCCTGCTTGTAATGCAATGTTGAAGTTACGACGGGGAGGCAATTATGGTTGTTAAAGTTACTTGTCATTTGAGGTTCAAATGTGGAAAGCTTGTAAGCAGCATATCTCAGCATTTCTTAAGGGTTGTGAGGTGGTACTAATCTGTGGGGTAACGTGGTTTCAGCATCAATAGAAAACTAACCCTTTTTCAATAGCTGTTCACTACTACAGTACTCTGCAGGTGGCCATAACAGCAGTTTTTTGTAGGATAAAGAATGCCAGGAAAAACACTGTCTCAGTTTAATTTAGCCATATAGATCCTACACATATGGAGGAACATAGGTGTATTGTTGCAAGTTACAGTACATCAGCAAATGCAGATAGCTGGTTTGTCAACCAATTGTTATACGTGTGTAAGTGTTCTACATGCTCATTGTTTTAGTACATTAAGTATGTCAGTATGACTTCAGTGCTTAAGGTTTGTATAATCATATGTAGCATGAATTGTTTTGTCAGTGTAGTGAAGTCAAAGCTGTGTTTTAGTTTTCTTTATACTTCTGTGCCAATTGTCATATGGTTGCCATGAGTTAGATGTTGGCTGTGATATGTTGGTATGACACTAAACAATTGTTTTTGGTTTGACAGCTTCCAGAAGTGAAAACTCCAACTAAGAAAGTGAAAGCAAAGACCAGGCCGAAGGCAACCACACCAAACACCAAGACTTCTTTGAAGGAAACAGAGAGAGCAGCCAAAGCTAAGCAACAGAGAGAAGAGGCAAGGCGTAGACTCCTTGCAGCAAAGAAAGCAATGAGGAGACGCACCCTTAGCGGAAGTATGAGTGACGAGGGCGGTGTTGAAATCTATTGCTGATTGATATTGTAATGTATTTGTCAATGTTCACAGCACTTATGTGCATTTTTTAGTGGAAGAGTGTCAAGTTATGTCTTAAAAATGCTATGTGCAGCTGTCATCATTTTTTATGTGAGTAGCAATGAATCTCATTGCAAAAAGATGGTATGCATGGAAGCCTAAGAAAGCATAGTGACTCTTCTTTCAGAAGAGAGTGACAGTTTCTGTAAATCCATAATCATGTTGATCCACTTTCTTCCTTGTAATTTTTATATCATAATTCAGCTATCTTTATGCTTAGATCTCAGCCATTCAGCATTGTGACAATTATCCAGGTACCTTTATTTGTTAACCAGGAACCCTATATAATCCCAATGAAGAAATCACACGTGCAGTTCTAGACATAGACAATATTCACCAAGTATATCTACGTGCAGACTAAGATATCAGTGTTGTCTGTTAGCTCAACAGTTTCACTTTCAATAAGGTAAAAATTTGGACATCTTTCTTTGTGTGGATGTATTTCATCTCTTCAATTACCTAGCAAATCAGTCTAATACCTTCCTTCTACAACCCATCATTCAATTTATTTTCTGTAATCTTTGTCTTATATTCTGTTAATCATTAACGAATATGTTTATAAACAGTCACTTCCACCCCATTTTATATCCTGGTAACCTTTGACCTGTTTAAATGTTTAATTTCAGTGCTTTCATTTGAGGGCTATTTTTAACTTTATTTTCTGCTCAGACACTTTCTTTTTTGATCCTTTGAAAAAGAGAGTTTGATAATCTGTAAAAGTACATTGTTAATCCTTGGCATTTTACCCATCTGTATGTGTCCTAATGTGCTAAAAGTTTTATATTTCACTTGTTATGTGTGTGAAAAAGATCAAGTTGCTAATGATCTGTACTGAAATTTTAATGATGTGGAGGCTGTCCTGTGTGTTTGTTTTTGTTGGTGGATTGTGTGCAAGTTAAGTTTTCCTTCATAATCACACTTGTGATTTACAGTAGGAAGAGCATGATTTAACTAAGTGGGGTTCTTGCCAAGTTTTGATGCAAAGGTCTGATTTTTTATCTGAAACATACAGTATTTGGAAAAAATTTAGGAAGGGGGAAGCACCTTGCCAGAAATTGATATAGTTTCTTAGGTAATTGTTTTTAGATTAAGAGAACTTGAGTGGCTAGTTTTGTATTTGAGAAATTAAAAAAAAAAATAGTACAAAATTTCAGTGGGACATTGTTTGCAGAACCTGAAGAAGGGGAAAGATTAGTTAAAGATAATACAAAAGCACATTAACAGATCAGGGCTCTGTTTGGTGAGAGAGGTATACTTGGTACTAAGTTTGATTAGCACATAAACATAACAAATCAAAGTCAGGTTGGGTGTAATTTGTTATAAAAATAGGGTCATGAGTACCTGACAAGTTGCAGACTGATTCCAAGTTGACTGTAAGGGGTGAAAGAAAAAGAGAAAAACAAGATCAAGAAGCAAATAAAAGTGCTGTGAGGTTAGTTAATGCAGGCTGGGAATGTTATGTGTTGGTTTTCTACGTTTACACTAGACTGGTAAATCTTGAGAGGTTGGCTACTTGAAAAGTTGGCCAAGAAAGGTGGACAACCCTTTGTGAAAGGGATCATTATCATTCTTAATTTTTTCATCATCTCAACGATACAAAACTTTTGTTTAGGAGATAAAAATAAATGCAATGCCTTTCTACCTTAATAATTGCCATGTTTCACATCTTTCAAAGTACATTACGCTGTGTAAGGGATTTTCATGTGTTTCTGAGTGTTTGAGGAGGGGGTGGGGAGATTCTGAAGACAGTGTTAAATTTGTATTTTGTAATGTGATAAAATTTAAATGTGATCAACCTGTCACAGCTGTGGGAACTGATGTAGTTGTAGCTCTTGTCAATGTCATGCTATCTTGCTCAAGTGAAAATAGCTTTACAACAACCATGTTTGCACAGCAGAAACAGTATGAACATGTTTGTCTCTCTCTTAGCTACATAATATGTACACTGTCAATATTTACATCAGTAAAATGAGCAGCTTTGCAGGTAGAATCAAAATGAAATTAAGCCAGGTGCAGTGTGCCATTTGGGTCTTGCCAAAAGTACATACATGAAAGTGAAAATGGTTTCAGCTGCTCTTTTGTGTCTGGCTGTTTGACAATGTGAATGCCCAAACTGTTTTCCAGATTCAAAATACTCTTTAAAATTAAAAGGTTTTAATCCTTATCATGCTGTTGAAGACATATATGCAACAGTGAGGGCACTTCAAAGTATATAAATATTTAAAATGCTGTGTCTGTTCCAAAAGAGTGCCCCCTATGTGCACTCCCAGTTCATGTTATGGATCGTGGTGGCATATGACTGGAATGGTATGATGCTTTTTGTGTAAAATGTAACTGTATCTAAAGGGTTTTGTTTAAGTTAAATTGGAAAGTGTCCTGAATGTGAAGGGGCTCATTGAGTTGATATCGATAACTTAATGAAAGTGTTTATTGGTACTACCAATGCTTACAATTGACATGATTGGTTAAGTTTCATATCCAGTAGTTATGGGAACAGTGGAAATGTTGAATTTTGTGGTGTCCTGACGTGTAATGGTTTTGTGCATAGTAATTTGAAGAAGTGTCTTTCACAAATTTTTGAAAACCGAATGGAGCCATTACTCACTCAAAAAAAACCACTTATTTGCATGCATGTGGGACATGGGGACTGTCTAATTTTGACCATTTGTCATTGATATGGGAAGAAAACTTAACAGCTTTGGAAAATTGGTTGAATTTCATGAATCAACTCAATGAGCCCCTTTAATTCAGCATGATAAGGGTTAAACATATGAATTAGGCTTTCATAGCATGGGGATAGTTTGAGTTTTATAAACTAAAGTGAATATGCACAAGATGTGTGGAACAAGAAAGACTGAAATTCCTTTGTTTCTCTTGTCCCTGTAGACAGCAAGTGTCCAAGAATATTGAAAGTCTTCGAGCATACTGTAAGAGATTGTAAGATTAAGTGACAAATTGTCGATTTTAATTTCAGTCTACCTGAATAATAAACCCAGTTTAGAATAATTGAAAATGCTATTAAAGGACTTTTGAGTTCATTGTTACACAATAGGATTGGTAAGGCAATTGAGTGCCAGTGTTAAAGGTCATTCATGTGTGCATGTGAGGCTGTGTGTATGTGTGTGTGTTATCCCAATTTGCTTAAATGTGACTTATTCACTTGTGCAATCCTGTGTCATGATCGACAAGGTCCAATGCAAGTAGTGTTCAAGGAAAGAAGGTTATTAGAAATACTATGTAGTAAAGTTGATTTGCCAGAGTCTTTTTGCAAATCATACTATACACCAATGTTTCAGAAACTGTGAGATATCGGAGTGTGGTCTTATTTTCAGAATATACCCGCAATGCTCATATTTGCAGTCAAGGAATTGGGTCCGTAAAACAGTTTCAAAGAGGTTTGCTTTTCTTTCGTTGAAGGCAGGTTTGCATGAATTTCATTAATTCCATATTATGGGACATATGAGAGGATTGGAGAATGGCAAAAACTGCAAAGGAGTGGAGGTCTTGGGAGGCAGGGGTTTTAAGCCTGATTAATACTTGGTTATGCAGGCTACTTTCACAAGAGCTTCTGCACAACTTTCATTGTGTTATGACAGGTCTTAGTACAATGGTTTTCCTACTGGCTTCTTTTTGGACAATCATTGAAACAAAAGTCAGGTAAGAGACAAACTATTTGTGGCATGTCATGTTGTCAGTAAGGTCTTACATGTAAACTTCCTGTTTCGTATATATGTAGTGTTTTTGTACATACTGTAGGTTCTCATTTTTTCATTTCAAGTAACTATTTAAGCTGTAAAAGTGTGTAAAAATATGTAGGTACTGTATGCACTAAGAGGATGTTTTCAGTTTTGAAGTTTTCCATAGGTCTTGTGTATAGTGTACAAAGTTGAAAGATTGCAATGTATATTATGTTTGAAAATGAGTCTGGAACGACTTAATTTTAAGGTGTTGGTGACCAACCAACTTGTATGAAGTGTATTTATGATTAACTTTTTTTTCAGGTGATGTTAGTGCCAATGCTCGTCATCTAATCTCTCTTGCCAGGGAGCATACAACGATTGCTCTTGCCTTTTGAGATAATGAAGTAGAGGGCAGTATTTTACATTCTTTTGTACAAAGAGTACTGTGCACTGGAAGGGTCTATCCTTTCTTCGTTAAGGTAGAATTACATGTTTGCACTTGCAGAGAAAGAAAAAATATGAATAGGCCAAAAATATTGCTCTGTTGTATGGTTTATGAGTAGTGAGAATGATGCTAGTACATTGGGAGTAGTTGATTTACAATGGGGGGGTTGTCAGGAATGCATACTAAAAAGTGTGATATGATGACAAGTTTGAGACTTGTGTTTTCCTCATTTTTGCAATTTTTAGCATAATATGTAGCAACTGTTACATTTATGAATAATTTACCAGTTTAATTGGTGGATAACCTAATGACTAAGAAGACACATTTGAAGCATGGGGGTACTAAAACAATACATCCTTCACCCTGTCTCTTCTAATATCATTGTATTGCACATATTACCATATTTTAGACTAAACTATTGCACCATTTTCCATATAAAATTCAAAGTAACCATTTTATCTTGTTGTCCAATTATTGCACACAACAGTATCAGCACTGTTCATGCCATTTAGTACTTTTTTGCTAAAGAAGGAAATGTTACTAATGTTCAAACTGAAGTTTTTTGAAACCTGCAAGATTTCCATGCTGTAAGAAGCAGCAGCATCAGTAGTTGATTTATTTTTCTGAATGTTTTACCTGAAAAAATTAACAGAAAAAAAGAAAAAAACTTGTCAAAAACAAAGAATGTAAATGACCCTTTATCCATCCTTTTATCTGTTAGGTTTCTTTGCAAAACCACATTTTATCCTAAATTTTGGAGTGTAGTTCTGCTGAACACTCACATGCATGTCATCCTCTGTGGAGGCTGTTTACAAAGTTCACAGTACACTTCAAGCTTTGGTTACAGCAAAGCTTTGCTGCAGATGTTTGCATGCCTGTACTCAATGATTTCGGTTTTCACAAACAATGTTGATACTGTACCTGCAAAGTCTTATCTTGGGTAAAGTAAAAGGTCCTTCTAAGAAATTTATATTTACGTAGAATTGATGTTCAAAGTACTCCTAAAAACTGTGTGGTTCCTTTTTGAACCTGAGGTCTTTGTTAGCCAAGATTGCATGTTATCTGCAGGCATTTCCAGCAAGTTTAAGGGCTTTATAAGCTTTGAATAATGTCAGTCATAGAAGGACTAGAAGGCTATATTTGAAACATTTTGAAGCATATGAAGAGAAACATGCCTGATGGTCCAATAGAGGGGCAAAGGTCTGTTGCCCGGACTGGATCCACTACTGTACATGAATCATGCTAGCAGTATTCTTCAGTTCTGGTTTTGGTATCCCTGAGGTCATGAAAGGGCCAAGCTGAAAGCTGTTCACTTGTCCTGCTGTTTTATCATTTATTTAAGCAATTCAATGTGCTTCATATCCTGACCTGTCTTTGGTATACACATTTCGTTTAGCAGAAGATTGATTTTATGTTTACCAGTCACTATGTTAGTGGGCCATGTCTCTGTGATATACTTTAAAAACAGGAGGTACAGATCCAAGCTTGAGTCATTGTTGCTATTGCTTGTAAGACAATGTTTAGTATCTAAACTGCAGAAAAAAAAAGCTTGCCACAAAACAAGTATTGCTTTAGAAAGGAAAAGTTTTTATTTAGGGAGTTTCACATCAGATTTAAGTGTAGGAATGATACTTCTAGATAGATTCAATAGAATCTTAATTTGAACACTAAATAAGTTGAAACAATTTTGTTTAGTTTTCTAAGACAATTTGTTTTTACTTTCCAGAATTTTCTTTCATAGATTTTTTCAAAATGTTAATTCTTGCTTTACCATTAAAAGAAAATTCCAGGACCAAATTTATGTTTTGTGATGAAGAGTAATCCTAAGCATCTCTAAAATTTTCTGTCATTTTCCATAGTCAGTTATAGAAATATCAGCAATTGAAATTATGTTTACTTCCAGTGCTTAATGTGATCTCAAAAATCTGGTTGTACATGGTTAATATGGGGAGAGTCATTTACCTAAGTGAGAGCAGTATGGGAAATTGGGCACAGGAAATAACTAGTATGTGACTTGGCAATAACTGCCATTTTGACAAATGACTCTGCCCCAAATCAAAATTTCATTGAAGTGCATGGGATTTGTTTTACTGATTATTTATATCAATAATCAAATGTAAATTTGGTTCCTGGACTTTTCTTTTAAGGAATAACACACATCTTCCCCAAGTTGGTTAAGTGATAAACCTCATAGTTGAAGCATCTTTGCATAAGTTAAAATGTTCTTCAAGCATAGGCATATGGGGGTAATTTTTTGTAGGGAGGGAGGGAGGGCAAGAACAATATTTGCCTAAATAAACCAGCTGTTTTTGCCCAAACTGAGAGGGTGAGTACCCTCTAAACCCCAGCCTCATATGCCAATGTCTACAAGTCAGTGGGGCATAGCCCAAGGGAGGGGGAGTAGAACCCTCCCTATGACCCTACCTTGCAATGCAAAAATACCTAAAATGGGTTTTTTTTTCTCCCTATCCTTAAACTTTTCCCTCATGTTGTGCCCCAAACCACCCCCTCCCCCATGACACCCCGTGACACAATCCTGGCTAGGCGCCTGCTACAACAAGTCATTGTCCAAGTAGTAGCGATCTTTTCTAGATTAAGTAACTTTTTTACAAGTAAATAAATTTACTCATTCATTTGTTGCAGTCACCCCGCCATTAAAGTTTTATAAAATCTTGGATATAATTTGGATGGATGGATGGATGCCATCTTATAACAACTTAATTATTTTTATTCACTTTTGGGGACAACTCAAGTCTTTTTTTTTTAATTTGCTAGATATTTAAGAATAACATCACTACATATATTTTGAAAATAAAATATTAATTTGCATGAGCAGCAGAAAGCATGTCACATTCCTTGCGTCTTCATTCTTGGTTCCTGGTCACCTTCAATTTTTCAAATGCCACACACCTCCATAAGAGTAGTGTTCTACAGGGTCAAGTGCACGCCTTCAAAGAGGTAGTTCCTTTACCTCTGGTTTAGACTGCCAGACCTGCCAGTTAGATAAAGAAAGTCCATGAATATGAAAGAGAATTTGCTAAGAATGTGGACGTTGAAAATTTGGGTAAGATTAATGGTGATTTAGTCTATTTTAAAAATTGCTGTCAAATGGCGGAGATTTGCCGTGTTTGTGAAGACTGGGGTGGGTGTACCCTACAAAATTATTTTAATTAACTCCTAGCTCAAAATGTAAACCGCTGTTGTGGTATGGAAATTTTGTTGAACCATAATAGGCAAACTTGTCAGCTTTCTAGTGATGAGTGTTTCAAAATAGCTGTCAGCTTTGAAAGGGCTGCAGGGGAATGAAAAGGAGCTTATTTAGTGCGTAAGTCGGTGAAGAAATAAGTGGTAGTGTGAGGCCATAAGGGACTGTTTCGGTACCGGTACCTCCTATCACCCTATGATTTCCATTTGTGTCTATACTTTCCTACTGGCAAACAAATGACACCGTGGTAACCGTGGTAACCGTGGCAACCGCAGTACAGAGGGCGCACATGCAGCTCGTAACTTCCTCCAAGCTCACGTTTAAACGTGTTTTCTAGCTGCCTGAACTATTAATCTAAAATACATGCACCACTCAGCTAAAGGGTTACGTGCACACACGCAGAGACAGTGGCATCAGCTTTGCAGTAAACACACTCCACAGGCTTATTTTAAGGGATTATTTCCTCGTAAACCTTCCGTTTTTGGACTTGCTCTTAAAGGCATCTGAATATCACAATGTTACATTTTGTTTATTCTGCCTGCTGTTAATCTGCCCAAGTTTTCGGGAGGGGGGGGGGGCGGGGCAAAACGGTAGGTTTTCCCTCAGTATTTTCATTGGTGGAGCGATTGCCTTCTGCCCACTCCACAAGATTGGCGCCTCTTCGAGGTCATGTGAAAGAAGAAAGGCTAGACGGGCGGAAATCTGTAGCATTTCCCAGACGATTAAGCAGACTGTAAGCAGCCACTGTTTTGAAGCTTTGGTCCCCCAAGAATCTGTGTTCAGTAAACAGGTGAATAAATAAAAAAAAATAAATTGCAAAATGATCAGAAATTATCAATTGGAAAGCAGGTAAGTAGACATGGTTTTAGTATTAAGGGGGCCAAATTTCAAACATTATTCCCATTCTGACCGCCGTCCTAGGGGGCTGGGATAAAGAGGGGTGTGTGCACTCCTGGGTGTGTGCCTCCTCCCCCTAGTCCTTTAAAAAAAATCAGACCCCTCAGATGGCCGCAAATAGCATTTTCCAGACTTATACGAAGAATCTAACAAGTCGTTATCTTCTTTTGTCGTTTGCAATACAATGCTCACTTCAACATATGTTCGCAAACTGCAAAGTGATCAGATAGTTAAGAGCTTTTTTGACTCCCAAAATGTAATTTTGCCCAAAAGACTGATCGAAGCGCCACCATTGGTTGCGGCGGAGCGTAGAGAAAACTTCGAAAACTAGTAGACCCCTCAGATGGCCAAAAATTGCGTATTCATGCTAAAAAAGAGAATCTAAACATACAGTCTTTTTTAACCTTCTGTGATTTGTTTGCAATATGAAAAAAATCAGGAAACCTGCTAAGTGATCAGAAAATTACCACAAAAAAAGTAATATCACTATTAGGCCTATACGTAATGGTCTTGATTATTTCGGGGAAACCATACAACGAATTGAAAATATGCTAACGCCTCTTTATTGTGACTCTTGGCTAATTGGAAACTGGAAAAAGGCCGTGGTCGGCTCGACTTAAACCAATAGGTTGGAAACTGGTTCATAAAACTCTATCTAACTAGCTAACTAACTTGGTTTAATTAAAGATCCGCTGAATCGATGAAATCGTCTGTGACTGATCGAATTCCCATCTGTTAATGATTTTACCCATAACATCTCTTACGTGATAAATGCCAAGCTACTTCTTCCCGCACCTGAACACCCCCGCGCCCCTGTCCCCGTCTTGTACGTCGACGTCTCTGCCAGCCAAGGAAGGAGTCTATGGGGTGGGCCCTCCCTCTTAAAAATTCTGAAAAAGGTAGGAGTTCTTATACAATCGGTGCCACCAGTGGGATACAGAGGCTACCTTTTTGAAGAAAAAATTTGAATTTGACAGAATTTGCCTATTTGTAAGAATTTAAAAAATTGGCATCACTGAAGGGCCTTGCAGAGACAATCCTTCCCCTTTGCAAATTTTTGAAAAATTGGGTGTCCTGACATGCAATCTTTTGCCTCATATGCCATCTTTTGAAGTAAAATCTGGGTTACTTAATTATGGCTACGTATTTTTAAGAACAAAAAAGGGCATTCGAGATGGGGCCATGGCCCAATGCTCCCCCTTCGTACGCCACAGATTACCGAGTAAGTTATAGGCTAGGACAAGGTATTCGTGGACCCGTTTATTGATACACCCCAAGTGAGCAGAATGCTCTTTTCCCGAACTAGCCTGTAAGCCTCCAAGGATTGGGTTAAGTAACAAAATCTAAGTATGTCCATGGATCCCGTCCATTCTAATTTCCAGACTAACGTTATGTTCACGTTATATTAATCGTAAGCCATGGATTGTTTCAGCCCCATTCATCGTTATGTACACGAAGTAAGGGCGGTATAGTTTAAACCCCTTCCGCTACTAGCTTGTAGGACAATATAACCTCGGGGGTATACGTTGGTGACTTGTGAGTTTTCACATCCTTTCGCTGAATTCTTAAAGTGTAAAACGCAGAGATTGTGGACAAGGTGGTCATATTCTTAGTTCGGGTTTACCACCTTTCACTGTAGTGAGGATCAGCTGTTAAGTTCCTGAATAACAGCTTCCTGTGCACTGGAATGCACCCGCGCGTATACAAGATAGAGAACATTCAATTTGCTGCGCGGAGAGGACATTTCTGTGGAACCCGAGTCGGGTCGTTTCATGCGACACTGAAGAAAGGAGGGTTAATTTGTTGCATGAAAATTCGAATTATGCATGAGAAATGTCTCACAATTTCTAATTTTAACAAAAATTTTGAGAACTTTGGAAAAGGGCACATCATTTCATCAAATTTCCCCAAATTATTTTCCGGGGGGGGGGGCAACTTGTCCCCCTGCCCCCAGTGGCTACGCCACTGGTTTTAAATAATTTCCAGGCATATTCTTATGAGAAGATTTTCTCAAGCTCCTATATGTTAACGAATAAAGAGCTACCCCACCCCGGTTTATCTGTTGCCCAAATTTCTTGTCTTCGACACCGTAGGCTAAGTACTGTAATTTTAGCACGGTTTTCGTGACCACCAAGACTGCCACGAATCCGTCCCGACCAGTAGCGTAGTTAGACATTTTTCCGGGGAGGTGTGGGGGAGGGGGTCTGTGTTTAAACACACAAAATTTTCCGGATATTTTTCAAACTGTGGATACCATTTCTCTGGGAACGTAATATGCGGCCCTTTTGTAAACAAATATTTGAAAATATGGACCTTGTATTGGAAAGAAGTTTGGATTCTGTGTTTCCTATTGACAAATCCGGACAGCAAGTGATGGTCTGATTTTAGTTGGCCATAAGTGGGGTGTATCACCTCTGAATTTCCTTGCTTACATGTACCATGAACGGTTGTATAAGTATAAAAAAATAGTATAAAAGTCATAGGGGCGCAATTTGCGGATCGTTTATGAAAGAAAATTTATGAAAATAGCACTGCAGTTGACGGTGTCACTCGGTTATCTGGTGTGACGTACACAAAAATTTCCGCAGCTCGGTAAAAAAAGTTTACCAAACTGGTTTATGTGCGAGCACTACGGGATAAGAAATTGCAATTTGCGGCGCTCCAAGCACGCGGAAAATTTTGCTTTCTGCAACAAATAATAACAAGTGTGGAGCATTTATTCGAGAGAATTCGGAATTTCACGAAACGAGAGTATTTCAATGATTTTTCAGAACGAAGGGGGGGGGGGGGGGATCTATAGCTACGCCACTGATGACAAGTCATAAAATGGCTTTTCATCAATTATTTTCAGGCAAAATTCTGCCTCTGTGTACACTTCCCCATTCGTCAGAGTATTCTGGCAATTGAAAACATCACAAAAAGTCTTTCAACCTTTTGGTTTACCCGAGTTTTTTTAGGGGCAGAAAAAGCATTTCTCCAGAAGTTGCCACCTAGCATGTTGCATTTTTAAAAATATTTTTCATTTTTAATGAGAATGTTAGTAATATTCGGCTAGAATGTATTTTCATTTTTCGGACATTTTTTGAAAGAATTCAGATGTTTGGCCTCGACGGTCAAATTTGGCTTCCGCGGTCAAATTTGGCATCCACGGTCAACTTTAATTTGGCTTCCACGGTCAAATTGCGGGGCAAGATTATGAAAAGAGGTACTGTTTTTATATACTTCCCGAATAAGTAGAGAATGGTTGTAACTGTAATTCTTTCGATTTTTCGTAAAAATCTTTTCCGTGGCTATGATTTTTCTTTTCTTTTTTGAGCAATTTTTTGAAAAAAATCTCATATTCGGCCACTTCTGGCAACAGGGGCGGAATTTGATATCTGAAAGTGGGGGCAAATCTAGGTGGACAAGCAAAAGGGGCCAAAGGCTCCGCGGAAGCGCGAAGCGCTCCCCCTAACGGTGTGGGGTCCAGGGTCCCGCCTTAGGGCCTCTGGTGGGTTCCAGGGGCAAACCCCAGGGGGCGATTCATGGGGCGAACCCCCGGAAGCTCTGAGGTATTTAAGAAATTGTAGGGTACTTTAAAACATAAAAGGCGACCACAAAAATCACACATAAACATTTGTAATCATATTCATATTCCATATGAATAATAGTCGCCCTTGATCGTGCAAGAGGACGTGGAGAAGGTAAGCGAATAACTGGGGTGGGGTGGGGGTCCCGAGGCTTTGAAACTAGTTTGGAGATGTTTTTTGTTCTTAGTTTGAAAGGTTTGTGGATGTAATTTGATGCAATATTTTCAAATTACCCTTATGTGGTTGACATTTTACTGAATTTCACAAATATGCATTCGCTTCATTTCATTTACAAGACCTGCCGAGGCTGTGGCCTGGACACGCAGACACGACGAATAGTCTCACTCACTTTCACCATCTTCAAAAAAAAATTTCGTTCGACGTTGGTTTTATGAAGGAATCTACATCTGACCGATCGAAGTCCTCTGTGTCGCCGTTTGCGAATCGACTTCAGCAAAGACGGCCATGGAACGTCTTTTGATCATCTAAAACCCAACTGTTCAACACCAATTCAACGTCATTCCGACGTCATTAATATTTTCAGACTCTTTTGTGAATCATGTGACAATGCTTTTCTCTCTCAAATGTAAAATGTAGGAGGAGTAGTCCTTGATTTACCATCTTGATTATGAAATAAATATTTAATTGAGTTATATCTCAGAAAGATACTAAGAAGAGAAATGAGAAGAGAGTTTTTGAGATCTAGCTGTTCAATAAGTTCGGGAATGACTGCTTATGCCTCGATCAAAAATGTTGTTCCTTAGAGCGACCACTAGACCTATACCGGACCTCAATCCGACCGGTTAGACAAAATATATGCACCACCAGAGCCGGTACCTAGGCTAGGCCTATAATATCCAGAGCTAGGAGCGACGGCCCGCAAAATTAAACTTAATGGGCAAGAGCAGTAACTAAAGTAGTTTAACCCGAGTTTACTTTGCTGTCAAGTTCATGATTGGACATCGAGAGTCATGTGACAATAATTTTTCTCTTCATCTTCAACTAATAACTGCTTGGTTCACCTCGGCGATGCAATATTGAAGTTTTTCTGTAGGATTATTTTCATTCTCAACATATATACATACAAAACAGCAAATTAGTGGATAAAAATAATAATGTATACAAGTATATTTACACTTGAATAATTTAACCGACATCACTCTTTCATTAATCATAATGACTCATTATGTAATTATGGCAGTGGCGTAGCCAGGATGGGATTTTTTGGGGGCCTAGGTAACAAGTGGGGGGTGGGGGGCTAGTACCTCCGAGGGTCAGGCACGGCAAGACTATCTACACTCTTAAAACACTGGGCAATATTTTCGCTGGGTAAAACGCTTTGGTTAAATGTTGGTCAAACTTTGCTCATTTAATGGTAAAAACGTTTCTCCGATTCACGTTTATTCCACTATCCAATCATTGGGCAAACTGTTAACAAGCTTACACTCAACGGTTGGGCATATATTTGGTCTATCTACTTGTTGGGTAATTAATTGCTAATTAGCATAATGTTTGCTCATTGGTTGGGCAATAAACTTTGCGCGTTCCGCATACGTAAATGTGATAAAAGCATTGCACACAATGAACATGTGAAAGTTAAGAACAGGCGTACGTACGTACGCATTTCTCAGTGGTTCAAAGTCATTAGCAGCTCATCAAACGACAACTATCTCGCTGATTAATGTCTCAGATTGATTACCTTGAGGAATGGAGCTTGGGGGGGGGGGGGGGGGGTTCTTGAGTGTGTTTGAGGCTAAATACGAGTACAAGGAGTTGTGTGGAGTATTTAATGTTTATATCGAAGATATAATCAACACGATTTAGGAAGAAACTGGTGCTGCTACTGAGCCATGGCCGAAACGTTCGCCTGCTCATCCAGGCTAGGCTAACATAGCCTAACACTATGTTTGGTACTGTAATGTATCAATGTGAGTTTGATTAGCCTACAGACTAGGCTAGCCTACATCCTTTGGCTTACTATGGCAGCATCACGGTTTCCTAATCGTTTGATTCTATCATTGGATACTTCTCTCCTTGCCATGTGCTCATATTTATTTCAACACGATCTTCAAGTCTTCATGATGCCTTATTGTCGGATAATCTGAGCCTGATTTATAATTGGCCACATTTACTAGGGCAATGCACTAGGGATTAGCCCAACAGTTGGTTAAAGAATATGCCCAACTGATGTTGAAAAAGCACCCACGGTTATGGAAAACATGATTAACGTTTAACCAACGGTTGGTGAATGCATTTGCCCAACATCTTAATAAAAGACGTGCCCAACAAGTGGGTATGTTTTAAATGCTCATTTACCAAACAGTTGGGTAGTTTCCTGCCCAACAGTTAGGTTCAAACTTTACCAAATTTGGTTGGTTAAAGTTTTGCCCAACTGTTTAGGTTGTTGAATAGATGCCCAGTGTTGGTCAAAAAGTTGGGCAAATTTTGCCCATTTTTTTTAAGAGTGTAAGCGGAGCGATGGTGGCGCGGAGCATACAAGAAAATTTTGGGCTTTAAACCCCTCCAGATGGCCGGAAACGGCACTTCCCATGTGTTTTAAGCTGGATGTACCCAGCCTTGAAATACGAATCTCATGTCTGCGATGTCTCAATAATGGGAATAAAAAATCAATCTATGAAAAATGGCAATACATACACTTTTTAGGGACCCCAAAACTGGGCACTTCTGATCTGTGGCCTGGGGGATGAGACTAAAGGGAGCCGGTATGTCCCTTTCCCTTGGGAAAAATTGTTAACTTCAGAAGCACGTAGATCGCAAATGCGGCAATATTTGAATCTAAGCGGAGCGCCACTATCAGTTGGCGTGGAGCATACAAGAAAATTTTGGGCTTTAAAACCCCTCCAGATGGCCGGAAACGGCACTTCCCACGTGTTTTAAACTGGATGTACCCAGCCGCAAATGCGGCAATATTTGAATGGATTTCAGCTTACATAAGACAGTACCTCACCCTTTAACAGGAAAACCAAAAGTAGTTGTGCCCCCTTCTGAGAAACTTTCTTTGCGTTAGATTTCCTAGATGCAAAATGGTGCTATGTTTGGCAAAACTTTGAACTGATTATAGGCCAGAGTTTTCGGATTTTCCCTTTTTGGGGAGCATGAAAAATATAAAAATATTTTTAGTTTTTGTAGAGATTTTACAAGAGACATACATACTACCAAAGAAACAATGTGCAAAATGGTGCAGTATTTGTTCATCGGTACATTACGTAGTCAAAATTAAAATACTACGAATAAATCCCTCAAAATAATTGAACCTCAAAGCAGAAGTATGGATCATGTGGGAAACACATGAAATCCGGACCTTGTGGGCATTTTACAAATCCCCCGGACGCCAGTGCCCAACTAGTAAAAAGAGGACTTGTCGAAAAAAATCGTCCTACAGTGGCACTTGTCATGGGCAAGAGTGAGGCACGACATAGGCCTACTTGTTAAGGATGGAAGGGAAGAATTATCCGAAGGCAGTACCTTACCCTTATCTGCTTACGGCATGTTTTGTGTATGATAAAGTATAGGAATGGTCGTGTAAGAGTGGTTTCCAGTGTACGATTGCCTTATTTTCAGTAAATCAATCAGCCATCCGAAAGGCAGAAAGGGTCTTAACCTAACAAAGTCACATTAAAGTTTGTCGTCGAGACTTTCGTTTCATCTTCGAAGTGAAATGCAATAAACGACAGTGCAGATCACAAACGGTAGGCCTATCTAATTTAGTGAAAGTTTTTACAGTTATTGCTTGATTTCATACGTGCGGACAAAATGTGTTTTACACACATTCATCCATAATTTTTTTTTTTTAATTTTTGCACATTTTTTATTTTTATTTTTTTTCAATTACTCTATCAGGACGCAAAAAAATCTGGGGGGTGGGGGGCCTGGCCCCCCGTGGCTACGCCACTGAATTATGGTAAATTAAAGGGCAGAAGCAGTCATCCCAAACTGAATAAGTGTAGTAGACTGTCCAGTTTCATGATTGGCTGTTGGGAGTCATGTGACAATGTTTTTTCTCTTCAAATGTGAAATTTACCAGAAACAACTGCTTGGCTTACCTTGAATATGTAATAGTAAAGTCATAAGATGTAGATACTTTGAAGAGAAATAAGATGAAATTGTGTTGTTTAGCTTTTTCTTCAAAATAAGTTTGGGGGACTGCTCTTTACCTTTTTAACATTACACATTTCAATTCCAATATTGAATTATATAACATAGTATGAAAGATACTTTGAAGAAAAATAAAAAGAAAATTGTGGTATTTACTACGGCTGTTGGACTGCTCTTGACCTTTAAGCCGGTATATAATTTCCACAGTAAACATTCGCGGCATAGGAATTTCTGTCGTTACCATCTGTCTGCGTTAGTTTGCACTTGTCAACCATGGTGACCTCTGAATGATGGAAATTCACATACACGGCATCACAGGATTCCATTGCCATTTTCTTTGCGTGGTATATCAATCATAGCGGAATTCTTGCGCAATCAATCATCACACTGTACGGTACAGCGTTTTGGTATCATAAGCCGGTCACTTAAAATAACGTTGTTACCACTATTGTCTCATTCATTTCCAATGTCTGTAATGACCGACTCAAGGTACGATGAGCTTACTGTACAGCGGACATGTACACACTAGGATGGTCATTACAATGATTGCGCAAGTACTGTGCACACTTTCGCTACAATCACAAATCGCACGTCGACAGGGGTAATTGTTGGACGTGTTAATTGTGAAAATATTGCAGTTCTGTCCAGTTACATGCGGTGAAGACAAGACCGGAAAGTCGTAGGTCATTCACTTAAATTAGCAGATTTAAGATTAGAACGAACGAACTGACGAATACTTGAGACAATTGGAGTAACACTAACACAGTAACAGTCATTAGGCCTACCACAATTGCGTGACCTACTGTAGTATCATAGGCTACGACAATGTGAGTTACTGTAGTGTAAGTCAGTAATGTATATCCTACTGACTACTTGACTGTCACTAAAGTATAATAACAGTCGCAATAACTGTTAGTGTTACTATCAGTAACTGTAACCAGACAAAGCCAAGGCTAATTTGGAAGTTAAAATACTTCTAAAGTGATTCCATATTCTAACATTCCAGTTATTAACTATGGTAATCATAAATACAGTACTAACTCAGCATAGCCTACAAATTGTACAATCTTAATTACAACTAGTCCGGCTTCAGATTGAGGCAATTGCTACCTGGAATGGTCGGTCATTATTGCCACTATGTTTTTTCCATTCCCTAACATGTCTATAAACAGAAAAATTCAGGTATATGGGTATCTTTGGGTGGGTTGGGGAAATATAGCAGGGTTCGTGCTCTCAATAACCAGTTCTGTAGTGTATTTTCTAAAACAGTGTTTCATACTGTTCCCCTCATCAGGCCCACGTGTAAGAGAATGAGTGATATAACTGTATCCACCTTTGGCGTTGAAAAGCTTTTGCATGGTCTTAAAATCAATAAGGCCATGGGACCAGATGGCATCCATCCTTGGGTCCTGAGAGAGATTGCCTCTGATTTTGCACCTGTTCTAAGCCATGTCTTTCAGCAATCCCTTACAAAAGGATGCATTCCAGAGGATTGGAAGACTGCAAATGTTTGCCCTATTTTCAAAAAAGGTGACAGTTCCCTACCTTGTAATTACAGGCCTGTTTCTCTTACATGTGTCTGCTGTAAATTGTTAGAACATATTATTGCCTCAAACCTTATGAACCATTTTGAAATACATAACTTACTCTCTCCCACCCAGCACGCCTTTCGTAAGTCTCATAGTTGGGAAACACAACTTGTATCGATAATTGAGGACTGGACTTCCTCCCTTGATGCCCATAAACAAATTGATGTGTTTATCTTGGATTTTGAGAAGGCCTTCGATACTGTTCCTCATGAACTGCTGAAGACCAAGCTGTATACACTTGATGTTTCAAATCAGATTCTTCGTTGGGTTGATGACTTTCTTGTTGATCGTAAACAATCTGTTGTTGTCAATGGAACCCGGTCTCCCCCGATGCAAGTTCTGTCTGGAGTTCCCCAGGGGTCTGTCCTAGGACCGATTCTCTTCTTGGTTCATATCAATGATATCGTCGATGGTGTTTCTTCCAATGTTCGTCTTTTTGCAGATGATTGTGTCTGTTACCCTATAATTGAGTCCGATGAGGATTGTCATAAACTTCAGAATGATATCAAGCAGTTGGGGCTGTGGGCTTCCACGTGGGGCATGAGATTTCAGCCCACTAAGTGTAGCGTTATTACTTTTGCTCGGAAAAAAAGTCCCAAACTTTTTAGGTATGTTCTAAATAGGATTGAGCTCCTGAGGGTAGATAGTATTAAGTATCTCGGAATTACCATCACTAAAGATCTGAACTGGGAAAAGCATGTCCAAAATATCTGTAACAAGGGAAATAAGATTCTTGGTATTTTGTATAGAAACCTATCTTCCTGCCCTGATGATGTCAAGTTAATGGCTTATAAAGGAATCCTTTGGCCTGTGCTGGAGTACGCCAGTAGTGTTTGGGACCCCCACCAGGTTTACCTGCACGACAAGCTTGAGAGTATACAAAAACGGTCTGCTAGATTCATTGCCTCTGACTATTCTAGGGAGCCAGGATCAATGACCAGGCTCCTTAAGGAACTAAACCTTCTGCCCATAACTGAAAGGCGGAGGAAAAGTAGACTGATCCTTTTTTCCAAAGGTATGTTTGGCCTGGCTCAATTACCTGTTGATTGTCTCCAGCGGCCTACTTGTAGAACCCGTTTAATGCATGACCTTCATGTCTGTCTCCCACATACTAGTACTAACTGTTATAAATTTAGATTCCTGCGTCGAACCATTAAGGATTTGAATCGTCTCCCCTTGAATGTAATGAGGGTTGCCTCTGTCCATAAGGACCCTATTACCTATATTACTGGGCATATTTAGCCTCTCGACGCATGCGTGGTGAAAGAATGTCCTATGGATGTGTCACCTTTATTGAAGAAGAAGAAGAAGAAGAAGGTATCTGCCAAAAGTCAGGGTGCTGAAAAATAAAAAATTCAAGGGATAGGGGAAAGTAAAATGGCTATTATTTTTCATCCAGAAACTTGAGAGTAACAAACAACCCCTGAAATTATTGGCAAAGAAATGGTCTTTTAGTTGATGTACAGATTTTGAGAATCACGTGACTTTTGAGGTCATTGAAGGTCAAAAAGGTACGAAATTTGACCTAAATCCTGACTATGCTATTTTTAAACGTATATATGTAACTGTGTACAGTTAATTGATCCGTTTGTCCTAGTTTGACCTAAAATGATTTTATTGCATATCTTCAGACAATTTTAGGCTACATATGTTCCAGGGTTTGTACTTAGGAAGCACCAGTGTCGAAAGATGTTAACTAGTGAAAAATCTGTTAGAAAAATGTATTTTTCCAGCCTGGAAATGACATCTATTCATGGTTAGTGATCATTACAAGCAGTACACCATCTCCATCTGCTCACCTTTGGAACTCAAAGGAGAAGAGACATCCTGCAGCGATACCATTTTGTATTTTTGGTTCAAAATAGTTCTATCCTTTGGCTAAAATAATGGCACTTCCAGATCGAGGACACAGCCTGCTGGAATGTGTGTTTTGGCACCCTTCTTCTTACTGTACATTTTATGCCATATAGCAGAAGAGGCCCCTTTTTCAGTGAACTATTTTTGACAAAAAATCTGCACCTTAAATATATCAAGCTGCAGCTGCTGTGTCATTCTTAAAATATATTTTTCTAGCCCAGTATTTATCAAAGCATCTAATACTACTGTAAGGTGCCAGAGTTTCCGTATACTGTAATTGTCAAGTACAGCAGTTTGAGGGTACATTAACTTCCTCAATTGATCAATTTGTATATGTTTAATAAGAGGTGGAGAATAACCAGGGATTCCACCAGAAACACAAAAGAGGGGATTGTCTAAAACCCGTGACGACTCCGTGACGTGACGAACGTGATGAAAATTAAAATCTGTGATGAAACCGTGACAGCGTGACGTTAGGCTAGAAGTAACTTAACTTATTAAGTTAGCAGCACATTCTTAGCATAAGATGCTTTCTAATCCCGAGCAAAGCAAAGCGATCTAAATACCTATGGAAAACAACAATCAAATGCGCTTTGGTTTCACACCTTCTGAGTGTGAGTGAGCAACGCACAAAGCGTCTCGAACGGTTTGCTAGGCGTGCCGCTCCAGCGTTGGCCATAGACGCTCGACACGCCAATGCTTTGGTGTGAAAGAGGCTTCCCACTTCACAGCAAGTGATGTCTAGGGCCTGTGGTAATACTGTTACAGTAAATGCTGCTGTGATGGTTACAATTTCTAGCTGAAATTATGATGCAGTCATCATGCAGTATTCCTAACATACTGTGACGTGACGCCGTGACGGTAAGTGCTTGCCCGTGATGGTACAGTATTTGTAGGAGCACAGTTTTCAAACTGTATAATTTTGGTACATCCGGTCTTGATATTACCCTACACTTGGTTCGAGTTCGAGGGGATTTTGCTTTGATACAGATCATATATTTACACAAGTTGGCAAATTTTTGGTTTCTTTCCGATCAGAGACGGAGAAGATATTCACTAAAAATAGAAAATTAAAATAAAAACAAATTGGATCGTAATCTAATCCGAAATTGCTGTAGTGTGACCTGCCCATTAGTGAGTGTTAGTCTGTGACCGCAACTGTTTTTATATAGTTCCTATCTAGGCTAGGCTAGGCTTCATTGAAAAGAGGATATCTGAATGTTTCTGTAATTGCAATTTACAGTATGTGACGTCATGGTAAGCCGTTACAATTGTATGCTATACATCACAGCCATGACCCCGTCACAGATTTTAGAATACCCTCAAAAGAGGGGCAGAGATTGATTACTGCTAAACCCCAACTCCAAGTTGATTCTGACCTACAGTACAGTAGGTCATAGAACTACAAGTGGGTTCAGGGAAAAAAGCTTGCTTCAAGACCCATGCAAGATGCAATATGAAGGGTTTGAAGGCCATTTATTTGTGTTTGATGAAAAGATGCTGAAAAAGTGTCCTCTCTTTAACAAGAATATAACATACTCTATTGACAATTTTTTTAAAAATTTTTATGGGAATGACAACGGGGAGGGGAGGGGGGATTTTCATACCTCCTTTTGGAATTTGGAAACACTGACTACAGTACTGAACTGAATGCCTATGCTTTTTTCTTGAATGCTCTACGTAGTTCTGGTAGAGTACTGTTTAGATATCTGTTTCTGTTTTTTATTTTTTAATTTAGGTGTGAGTCTTTCTTCCTATGGTTCCAGCATGCCACATTCTGTAAGGAATCGTTTCCTATTGGTTTATGGTTCTGAAACTGGTCAAGCCCAGGCAATAGCAGAAGAAATATACCAAGCTGCTCCTCAATATGATTTATCTCCAGAATTACACTGTCTGTCCCTCACTGACAAAAAGGTACAGTATGCACAAAAAATTGTGTATAGCTCAGGTCATGCCTGCCATGGCCATCTGTGACCTCAAGTTTCTTAATTGCTGGCAATTTGCATTTTCATGCTCTTTTACCCACTTCATCCAACAACAGAACAGTATGTTTGAACATATTCAACAGAGACACCAACATACAGGTAGAAAAGAACAAACAGTTTTTCAGGGCCAGTAATTTTCCTATTTTACTATCTCTAGTGATATTTCACAGGCTTACTAGAAATTACAATAAATAAATAATATGTAATATTTATTGCTATGTACAGTACCTACTGGTACTGTATGTAGGTATGAACAGTAAGTTCTGATCATTATTGCCTGGTCTATGAAGTCAGGACATACAGTATAGTGTACAGTGAACAAGGCACTACATTCACTGTACACACCGCACATGTGTGTTTTGGCACAGTGCACAATTTTCTGATGGTTCTTATCATAGAACTGGCTTTTTTTGTTCTTGAAAGAAAAAGTTATCCCCAGAATGTTTGAATTTTTTTGATGGGGGCATATCAAGTTTGAAAATTCACATGCTGTAATATGTAGGATAACTTTCACATTATTTTTAGTCACTTGCAGACTGCAGTGACTTTTTCTTTGACTTTCAAAACCAGACCAAAGGACCAGTTGCATGGTATTTCAGTTTTCTGCTATTCTGGCACAAAAAACATGCAGCCCCTTTGGCCAGCAGGGTAGCAGTTACGTTGATCCCTGATTCAATGGGGTAGACAGCTTGTGACATGTGACACCCTGTGAAGTCTTAGTTGTGATACTGTTTACACCCTCATGGCTTTATCAATTATAGGTAGAGTAATTCATCATGACTAAATCTTACAAAGTTAAGTCTGACCTATAATTTTTTTAGAAGATCACTTCTGTATACAGTAAATTGCTCTTGAGAACTTAAATGTATGGGCGCAACATTCAGCGTTGTGCAACATTTGTACTACAGTAACTGGCTACATCACTGTTTTTGCTCTATCATGGAAAGAAGCTATCTGATTGTGAAGTTCATTAGCTACTGTATGTGAATATGCTGTAAAAATAATTGACTTCTTGCAAGACAAAATTATAAAACATTTCCATGAATAAATAAATGGCCTTTACTTGAAGTTGCCAACATTGTTACATTTCCTGTTTATTAGATCTGAAAGTCATGCCCTACTGTAGGTGGCAGCTCCTCTAAGAGGATTAACTGCTGGCTAGCCTGGATCAGTAATGAACTCTTGTGTGAGCATCCAACTGTTGTGTTATGGATCCATTATGACAGTAGTTCAGCTGAGTGCAAACAATATGGATTGTCTGCAAGTTTATGTGTGAAGGCTTGATGCAAACAAATGAAATGGAACAAGGTGTGAAACAGAAAGTCTGGTTCAGAATTTTATTAAAGCACTTTTTGGGAAAAAACTGTGGTATCAGGTTCACACTTTCTTAAAGGTAGGTGTCTTGTATGTCAGATTATTCTCCAATTCTACCATGATTAGGACACTATCGTGATTAGGACACTACTGTGATTAGGACAGAGAGCAATATCATCATGTAATAAACTTAGAACCATGCAGACCATGAAGCTCAAATGTGTCAGCTATATTTTCAGTTTAACCTTTTTTTCATTCTGTGGTAAAACAGTTTAACATTGAGAAAGAAAAATATCTGGTCATGGTTGTATCTACAACTGGAGAAGGTGATCCTCCAGAAACAGCCACCAAATTTTGGAGGAGATTGAAGAAAAAGACTCTTCCAAACAATCACCTAGCTCATCTTCATTATGCAGTTCTTGGTAAGTGCTTTTTTGGAGAACAAAATAAAATATCATTTTAATCCTTACAGGACAGAACAGGTAATATGCTTTCCTCACCCATGGCCCAGCCCTTTATGCATTGTGTTAATAAGTCTATGGGAATGCTATGTTTAGTGAACAGAGGAAAGCATAAAAATATCTTTCTGGCTCCTGTAGTCCTAGATATTCTGCTGTAGCATTCTGTAGTCATCGGTTTTATCAGTTGTTAGTACATTGAGGTAAAAAATAAACTTGGAAATTGAAAACTTGGAATGGTATCATCCAACCTTGGATGTAAAAACTCCATGTTACCTAACCCATGTTGAAAATACTGTTAAGTATACCTTGGTATGATAATTCATGTACTGAAGAGTGTGGTTGTAGCTAGAAAGATCTGAGTGTGGTATGCAAATGGTGTTACTGACTTTCTCAGTGTACGGTCCCCACCAGATCTTGGCAAAAACTTGCTTCCCAAAGTGCAGGACATTGCACTTTCTCTAGACAAGGCAAGAAATCTTTGCAAAGGTGATGTCTTGTGTGAGCATGTGTGCTTGTGTGTGTATGTGACCTTAAGCTTGTAGGCACAATATCTCAGGAAGATTAAGTGTCACTTATCTCATATTTGGTGTTTGGGTTAGCCATATTGAGTAGATGATCCAGAAAGTTTTCGGTAGAGATCAAAGGTCATTTGGGGTCAAACCTTGTAAACTAGACATCTCAAGAAGCGTAAATTATGTGCCTATGCTCAAATTTAGTGTGTACGTTAGCCATATTGAATAGATGATCCCTATTGATTTTGGTAGAGGTCAAAGCTCATTTGGGGTCACTGGAGGTCAAATGGTAAATATCTTAGAAATTGCTTTTTAAACATAATATCCTCTAAGTGTCACTCATCTCATATTTGGTAGTGCGCATCGGCTATATTGAGTAGGTGATCCCTATTGTTTTGGTGGAGGTCAAAGGTTACTTGGGGTCTTGAGAGGTTAAAATATCAAATCCTTTTAAACACGATATCTCAAGAAGGGTAAACTTGACAATGCTCATATTTAGTGTGTGGGTTATCCGTATTGAGTAGATGATCCGTTTTGATATTGGTAGCGGCCTGGTAAAGATCATGTTGGGCTGCGAGAGGTCAAATGGTAAATACTGTAGAAATAGTTGTAAACATGGTATTTCAAAGAGGATAAGTGTGACTAATCTCATATTAGGTGTGTGGGTTGGTCATATTAAGTAGATGATCCCTATTGTTTTTAGTGGAGGTTGAAGGTCATATGTGGCCACCAGAGATCTGTGTACCATGTTTACACAATATTTCAAGTTGAAGTCTTGAATGGTGTTAATTCAACATTTAGGTGTGGATGTGATAAAAAGAGCAGGAACCTTCTCTGTGGGTGGTGAAGGTCATCTGGAGTCTTGAAGGGTCCAAATCTCTTAACCTGTTTGACATGATATCTCAGTGTATGAAGGTAGGATACATTTCTTACATATGCTGTGGATGCATTATGAACCACTGTCTATTTGAGGGGGAAAAAATAACTTGTAACATCAAGGCAAGGAGTCGCTAAGCCTTTTGGCTTTCTGGTTTAGTTTTCGTTTGAGGGTATATTCTTGGACAAGTTGAGAATTTCTGGAGAGATTGGGTGGTAAATTCTTATCTGATTTACAGTAAAAGTGTTAATTTGTAACTGCCAACAGTATGGGTCAGCAAATACCAGTGCGGGTTGTTACCGTCCCTCACTGACCCATATAGTGACAACCTTTCAGAAGAAGAGAGTATTTCTTCATATCAAAACTTTTTTTACAAACTGACATTTTGTTGGTATGTTTTCTTAAACTGTCATACTCATGCAAAACAGCTCCTTAGTTTACCCACAGTTTAATATGCAGGGACTGTCCATATTGTAATAGCTTAGGTACAATAATTCAAAGGAAAATATGAAAACTTTACTCTAAGTTGTTTCAATATAACACTAGGTTCACTACTTTTTGTTGGTTTAACAAAAAGATAAATAAAACCTCTTCAGAAACTTAATTTTTCATCCAGAGATATGCTAAATCCTCGGAGCTTCTGGAGCTTGGATCCCCACCACAGGAATGGGCGGATTAGGCTCGGTTTTGTGTTTGCCCAAAATTTTTGCCTTAGTTTGCCCCCCTGCTCAATTTTGACATTCTGGTGCTACCACTGGGCTTGATAAATCATATTAAACTTGGAAACTTAAGTTTGCCTTGTGAATGTTCCCTTCATGCTGTTAAAAAAGGCAGGTGTTTGGTTCAGTTGTTTAGCATTCATCTCTTACCCTGTAAGTCCAGGTTTGATTCCCTGACTGAGTGTTACTAGCCTTAATATGGAACCTTCTGCTCCATATATGAATGGAGTAGGGAAAACATATCATTAACCCACAGCTGGAAAAGAGCCGTGTGTACTGCTAGATTACAACAAAAAGTTAGAAGCTGAAGTGAAAATCCCTAACAAGCCAAATGAAAATATGCTGTAGTAAGTTTTGGACATTTAGCTTTGATCTTACATAAGTTAAAGACTGTGCAGAAATGTAGTGGATCTTGCCTTTATTGAGATGCATTTTTGTTCTTGCAGCCCTCGGTGACTCCAATTACACAAATTTTTGTCAGAATGGCAAAAAAATTGATAAAAGATTGGAAGAACTCGGAGCTAAAAGGTTCTTTGATACAGGTTATGCAGATGATGCTGTAGGGTAAGTCTTTTTTTGTGCAAGCATGATACTGTGTATAAACATTCATTTGAAAGATTTGTAGTGATCAACAACCCAACTTTTTCTATAGCCAACTTTGCATATTACATAGCATTCTGTCTGTCAATAACAATGCTTTGACACAGCTTGCCATGGTACAGTATAAAGCAATGTTCATTTGACCTGTTGAATTGAGTGTAATGTCTGTTGATGGCTTAGGGGAATTGGAGGCTTTACAAATTTTCAAAGGAATGCTTACGTTATGATATAAATGTTCATGAATTCTTAGATAACTAAAAAACAACAAGTTAAAACTGGCAATGATTTTCATTTTTTTTTTGCTATGGGTACTCTTTCAACTGTTTGTTTGACTGGGTGGTTGACTTGTATGCTTAGGTGGTCAGTTTGTATGCTACAATTCTTTGTCTTGCAAAGATATTATGCTGTTGTGGAACACCAATTGTCCATTTATCCATTTTTTAAGGTGTATTTTAAAAAGGTTGGGATAAATCTTATAGACGGAAATGTTTATCATTTCCGTAGTCTTAGGATCAAACTTTGGAGTGCATTTCTGAACTTCCAGGTTTACCTTTCACCATTTGTCAAACCTCTGGACAGGGGGTTCTGATCGGAATTTGATAGGGTCCCCATGATCTTCAACCTGCAATATTTACAGCATCTTCAAAGCAAGACTCGTAACCCCTCATAGGTTTGTGACCTTGGGCAACTACATGATTTCAAATGATCAAAGGATTGAAGAAGTGTATGCACAACTTATCTTTTGAATAAATAAATTAAATCATGCTCCTCAACCCCTATGAAGAATGTAATCAAAGTACTGTCACTCACAAAGGTTTCATCTAGGGTTTCATGGTACCACTGATAATTGGTACCGTCGGTACCGCCACAAATGGTACCGGTATTACCGTAGTACCGGTACCAGAAGAGTAAAAAAGTAGGATTTTTATCACATGCAAATTATCCGTAAAAATACCATGCATTGACATAAGTGAAGTCTTCTGATAATCCCTGCCTCCCGTTTCAGTATTTTTTATAACATTTAGTCACCCCACACTAAACAAATCGGTAAACAAAAAAAGAAATAACCTCTCTGCAAATTTAGCGTCCGATAATTTCGGGACACACAATAAATCAGCGCCGCACATCCGCACCGGAGCTAGACCTCACAAGATGACAAGAGCACTCAGGATTGTAATGAAGATTGCAAAAATAATTTCTGCAATTAATAACAACCCCCCCTCCTAAAGTATAACCAAAAGTTATTAAGTAGAACTTTACAAAAATATTTCCATAAAAGAATGATTCATCAAGCTTTCTTCCCGCCGAGTTATCGCTATCAAAACTAAATCAAAGTGCTTCAAGATTGAATTTACGAATGCATCGCGCAGCAATCCGTTGTACAATGACACTATACTGTTCTTCAGTACGTAGAGCATTACAACAAAGCAAGTGAGTTGATCAGTTGAACTGAACACGCAAGCCAATGATTTAAGCGGGATTTACTGTGTGTTCAGTCCCATTGCTTCACCGTGTTACAGTAATTTCTGGAAGAACGTTCGTTGCGTTCGTACGAAAGTTTTTCTCCCACAGACATAGACAGTGGACGTTATGGAACGGTCCCACTGAATCACTGTGTTAAAATCAGAAATCGTCGATGCAACGTTCATGTCAGAGCTTGCAATGCTATGATTCTTTGTCTGCTTACAACGAATTTCGCACTCCTATAATGTTGTGTACTATCGTAATCAAAGTGAATTTTATCAATCAACGCATGGTATCTATTCGCAATACACCATGTGAAAGCATTTGCTGATGAGCAGCGATCGTTCGGGGGTTGCGCAGAATGTCAAAAGAAAGCAAGGGCCCTGTTAGTGTGGAAGGTACTAGTTCTGCGAAAGTAACGTTAAACAGCACTTTCCGAAATTCGTAGGGGGATTTGTGACTGAAATAGCGCAAAACGATTATCAAGTGAATGTTCCATGTTTGTATTGCAATCCTTAGAGACACGGCTCATTTATCAAATGGGTTTTTGTTTCATTCAAGTATCATTCAAATTCAATGCTTTATTTTTGAGAAAAGATTTTCACCGCAAAGTTGACTAATCGTGTCCGTCTAAATACACAATGTGAAGGCGCGGGCGAAGCAAGCGCTGGCGCATGGCAGGGATCGTTCTGAGATTGCGCAGAATGTCGATAGAAAGCAAGTTCCTTTTTAGTGTGGATGGTGCTAGTTCTGCGAAAGTAACGTTAAACGGCAATTTCCGAAATTCTTAGGGGGGATTTGTGACTGAAATGGTGCGAAATGATTATCAAGTGACTATTCCCTGTTTATATTATAATGTTTAGAGACACGGGGCATTTATCAAATGGACGTTTGTTACATTTTAGTATCATTCTAATTTAAATGCTATAATTTTGAGAAAAGATTTTACCCTTACAGTTGAGTACCGAGTCTCCACGATACTCCGGTACCTTCAGGTTGGTGGTACTGTACCGTACCGGTACCGGTACGTACCGGTACTTACGGAAATACCGGTATACCGTGAAACCTAAGTTTCATCATGCAAAATCAGTCATGCTTGGCATTCTGTCTCACTCTTAGTTGGTTAATTCTGGCTGTTCAGTGTTTAGCTGTGGAAAGGAAAATTGCAAATTTAACATACTATCCAGGCCTACGGTACGAATCCTTCTTTCCCCTCAGGTTGTGAAATCGGGGAACATACTTTAATGTCAAATGCATGGCACAGAATTCTCAATTGGTGTCAGTTCTATAATTGACATCCTCAAGCAGAACATTTTCATGAAATATAAGCCTCCCTGACAAGGGCATGCAGATCAAAAAAGAAAAGGAAATTTCGTTTAATAGCTAATATCTGGTGGCAGATGGCAAAGCTCACTTCTCTAAAGGCAGTAGTATAGCTGCTTACTTCCAAGAAATTAAATTCCCACAGAGAAATTCAGTTATTGAGTGCTCCATAATGATATGTGGAACTTTTACAAGTGTTAGGGATGAAACTTCAATTTTTCTTGTGATAGTACTTTATTGAGGGTGGGGCTAGGATGTTTTTTGCTGCGGTTTATTGATAAAACTGAAAGAAAAAACCTACTTCTTGTTTTCCGTGCTGATGCACGGTGCAGTTTACACTCGATATTTCCCATAAATTCTTTAGGTTTTAAGGGTGTTCTCATCAAATTTTGTGAAAAAAATAGTGGATATTTGTTGCTGAATTTTTCCTTAAGTGTAAAGGGAGCAAATATATGCTCTTGGTCATGTTCCACAACTTGCAAATATTCTTTTTGTTGTTTCAGTTATGTGCAGTGGTTTTGACACGATGTGTGCATCATCTTTGCTTAAAATCCTTTACCAAAATAATGAAGAATTATTAACAACTATTGTCTTTGGTTTTTTTGCAGGCTTGAGGTTGTTGTAGAGCCATGGGTAGCAGGTTTGTGGCCAACATTAAAGAAAGAATTGGAACTGGATAACTCATCATCTTCTAACTGCCAGGAATCTGTCAAAGACAATTGTAACTCAGATAGCACAGATAACCCTGAAATAGGTGATGTTCAAAAATTACTCAAAGAACCTGATCAGGAGTCAAAGGACCAAGATAGTGATTTAAAAAGTGAAAATTTTGAAATTTCTGTACCAAATACTTCTGAGATAGATGGCATTTCTGTTGTGTCAGAATCCAATGGTGAAAGCAGGGGTATTCCTGAAGAAAAAGTTGAATCAGAAAAACAAATGGATGATGAGGTTAACCCAAAGAACTCTACTGAAGAACAGCTTGATCTTCCTAGTTTAGTGTGTTCTCTTCCTCCACTGTGCAATTCTTCCTTAACTTTACCTTTAAATCCACCATCTTACCTGGAAGTGACCTTTGAAGAAGATGTGGACGTGGTAAGTACAGTGGTATTGGCATCATATGAATCCTACGTAAGTGTTCAATAAAGTTTTGCCCTGTTGGCAGGTGTGGGTGATGGAGCACAGTAGGTACAGAGGGCACTATTCACTATTATACTTGTTAGTTTTGGAAGATGCATTCTATGAATAAACTTCAGAGGGAAATATTGTGTTCAAAATGCTTCAACATGGCAAACACAAAAATAGATCTAGTCACCATCAAACTATTCAGTTTGGACAACAAACACCAGCAGTGTAGCTTTATTTCCTCAAAATATTATTCACTAGAAAAGTTATGGTGGTTTCACCATTCGAAGTGATGAAAGTTTTGGTGAAAAAAATATTTTTGAGAAACAGACAACTGGATTTTGATCTGTGGGGGACTTAATTTTGGAAAAGGCCACCACCCACACTGCCATATTTTAAATTTTTCTCTCTTTATGTCAATGAATACTAATTTGAAAAGGATAAATATTTCCTGTAAAACAAATGCCATATTTCCCTTTAAACTATAGCAGTCATTTTGTTTCATGATGAAACGTTTGATGTTAATTTTTGATACATCTTTTTTTTCTGCCTACTTCTTATCACCTCAGGGAGGGAATGAAGCACACTACATATGTACTTGATTAAGTTAGGTTTCATGTGGGATTAGTAGATTGGCAGTACCAGATATACCGAAATACACGAAAAGTTATTTAACATTTGGGGTTAGCTAACATGCCAGTCAACTCAAGTATGTGTTAATTGTGCCTCATGCAATGTGAACACAATGAAAACATAGAACATTTGAGGTCACAGATCATGTAACAAAATGGAATATCAGTTACACCCCACACTGCCTTTGATCTACTGGGGTGTCTACTGTATGTTGCATTCTCAAGAAGAAACATCACAGCATGTTAGGCATAATACCTATTATGAAGATAAAAATTGTCTATGAAGAAATTCTTATGTTCAAGCCATGACAGCATGTTACCTACTTCAGTGATGGGATGAACACAACAAGTCCAAAAAGAAAGAGACAACAAAATTTTGGATCCAGCAAAGTGTATCGTAAAACCATAATTAAAATGAAAGGGTTGCCTCCTCGTTGCCTACTCATTGGCAACTTACAGGAATGAGAAGTGATGCTACACCACGTTTAGTCTTTTTATACTGTATTAGCATGAATTTGTAATAGGACTGGTTCAGAGAACCCATGTGATAGAATACAATCTGCATAAATACGAATATGTATGAGCTACAGATAAATAAATGTCGTTAAACATCACTATGACATTCATAAGAATAAACATCATATTACAACTTCTCATAGGAAAGTCAGTCCAGGCCTGCTTGTTGATGAATGTGGAGAAATAGGCAACTAGTAGTGTTAACTGCATAAATCAAAAGGTGTTGGTGTTTTCAAAACAATTTAACTTTAATGAAATGAGGGAATATTCAGTACCTTCTTGTAGAATGTAGTATTATGAATGGCTGTTGGTTACTTAGATGAGATTTCATGGTACATTTACATGAATGAGGTAAAAAGTGACAGCTAGATAAGAAAGTAAAATTCAATTACAATCTCAAGTAAAGTTTAACTTCAATTTCAAGTATGGTTAATCTATTTCAAGTCCCCCCCCCTTTTAGTCACTCCTTACAACAGGCAGGAATAGCCTTGGCATTTTGTAGAACTCCCAGCTCAAAGTGGGTTATGCAATGGTGATTAGTTTCATGGCTGTTACTATAGTAGCAAAACAGTGACACTTATTCCAAGTGCAATTCGTTATTTGGATCTTTGAATTGATTGTAACTTTTAAGTGTACATGGAATTCGTTTGTGAAGTTCACCAAACCTGCTAAGTTTTCTTTACATACTAATCACACATGGTCAAACTTAGACAATTAACCTCATATCCTACAGTATCTAAAAAACAACTATCAAATCTCTCTTCAAACTGTACATACAACCCTTACAAGCAAGGATACAAAATTTAAAAACTTTAACTGTTTACAAACTTTACATAACTTTTGGATGTGAAACTTAATTCCTGTAATGGTGCAAACAATATGCAATGTTATATGGTACAGTAGTAACCTTCAACACTCTTGTTAAGTTATCTGTAAAAGGCCTTACTATGTCCCTTTGATAAATTTAATTTTCTTTGAGGAAAATCTTATTGCAAGCACTGTTCTGTGTTTTGTTTTTAGGATATCAATGAATTACCATTGCAAAACAATGCTACCTTCCCATCAGCAGCTTCACCTGTTACCATGGCAACTGTGACTAAAGCAACAAGATTGACCAGTCATGATGCAGTAAAGACAACCTTAGAATTAGAACTACAACTCTCAGTAAGTAGAAATGTATTATTAACTTGGCAGGGAGAGCTAGCACAATACACGTGTAATGTTGTTGGCCATGAAGAAAATTTTTGAAAAAAAGCCGTTCCAAATGAAAGTACCCAATAACTGGTTGAATACCACAATAAGCTGCTTCAATGAATGGCAGCTTTGATGACCATTCTGGTAAAAGAGTTAGTTACGTTAAATGGAGTTTTACGGCCCAGTTTCCAACCAATTGGTTCAAGTCAAACCAGCCATGGCCTTTTTTCCACTTGTGACTCACTGGCTTGTTTTCCATACTCTACTTATGCTGAACAGCCTGAGCACCAAGCACAAGAGAAGCTCACAACTTAGGGGTTACATAACAACTAGCAACAAATTCTGGGATAATCACGCTAGAAAGGCTAGTTTGTTTATTGGATGAGATATGGTACAAAAACTAATATAAAATTGTCAACTAGGTAAAAAGGTAATGTTGAAACATGGTTTCAAACATGCTTAAGTCCTAACCTTTAATTGCCTCTTAGACAGACGAAAAATATGTGGGTATTTTTACACCCCCAGTCCAACAAGGGGAGGGGGAGGGTCACTGACCAGAAGGGAATCAAGCTACATGTGGTGCATTAAAGGTTAGGATTACCTTTAAATCTGAGATAAACTGCCATCAAATGACAGAGTTTAGGACTATTATAAGTCGCTTGAATGAACAACTAATGGGTGTTGATAACAAATTGATGAGTTCAGCATATGAAGAATTTTTGAAATGAGCATGTCCTTTATACTGTTGGTAAAACTGGCTCCAGGAAAAATTTTTGGTAGGGGTACTTCTTAAATTGGATGAACTCCAGCAATAAAATTAACCATTATTCCAAACAGCAATTCACAAAGGATCATGGGATAGGCTTTGGACATGCTTTGGTATTATGCCAATGACATTGCCAAATCCAACCAAAACTCCATTACACAGAATTTTGTATTGCCTTTTGGAAAAGGGGATATGTGCACATCAGGTCTGTTGTAACAGCATGCTGTGGGTAGGAGGGGGGGGGGGGGCAGAGGGGTGGCTTAGATTTAGTAGGGTTTTGTGTCTGAACCTATAACCTTCGTGATAATCTAGTGATGCCCACAGAATTTTTTCTGTTTGTGGAGCACTGAATTTCTTATCCCTGATCTATTGTTTGCTTATGCAGAGCATCATGTACAATGACAGTAGTTAAAAATGTCTTTGGTATGACCCTGCTTTAGAATTGAACTCCTGGACCTTCCAAGTGAGAGTCACATGCTCTACCAATTAGACGACACATTCAGCATGTGTGTGGAGGGTGGGGGTTGCATCTGCAGGTGCTTTCCAAGCCTTTCAATTTGCATCTTCAAACTTTTGCCTTTTGTCTACTCCTTTGTAAACAAAGTACTCCCATTCCTCGTAGACACCTACACTTCTAAAATTGGATAACTCCATTGGGCTTTTAAGTTCTGTGGAGGTTCTGCCTGCAGTTGCTATCTGCACTTGAACAGTGTGAAGCCTATATTTTAATATTAATTCACTAGTCTGTAGGTTTTCCCAGACCTACAGCACTGTACCCAATTGAACACCAGTTTTGCAGAAAAAATTTGATTGAAGGAAGATGTGGTACAGTAGTTATCCTACCCCTGTGGATTAAATGATATAATGCTTCAGGCAGCCTGAATTAAGCTTGTTAGTCCATTGACAACCACTTTAACTTTATTAAAGGGGAATTATGGAAATATTAAAAAAAATTTCATCCTTTTAAAACTAATATTTATTGACACAGGGTGAAAGATTATCAAAAATAAGGCAGTATGGTAGCCATTTTTTCAAGAAATAATTTTCTCACAGATAGAAATTCAGTTGTTTGTTGCTCAAAAGTAATTTGTTCATCAAAACTTTAAACATTTCAAATGACGCAACATCCATGGCTCTTCTTGCACATAGTATTATGAAGAGATGTAGCTTTTGCTGGGGTTTACGATTAAGACTGAATTGTTGGATAATGTTTGGGCCACTTTCTTTGTACTCTTTGTTGGAGCATTTTGAACACAATATTTCCCTTTAAAGTGCCTCTCCCCTAAGTCATTCAGTTGGAACAGTTAAAGCTACAGTATGTGTGGTGTAGTGACCAATGAAAATTGGAAGTTTTAGTGTATTATAATCACCTATAGGTTAATGTACCAAATGCTCAATGGCAACATGGTGACTGCCATATGTGGGTCACACATCATGGATGTCTCAGCAGGGAGGGTCTGTTTGTCAAGTGGTAACTTTGTTGTCTGATTGTAACTCCATGGTCCTAATGAGGGCAAAGTACAAAAGTTCAATGCCCCTCATGACAATTCTAGCTGACTCAGGACAAAAGAAGATGATTACAAAGGATCCTGTTCTAATTAATGGGTTGAAATCTTTCACGTGGAAGGTCAGATTGCAAACAAGATGACACACAAACAGGAAATTAAACTGACACTTAATACCAATCATGCATTATCATTCTGACCCTTGGGCTAGGGAAAACCCTCATTCAGAATTGTGACTTAATGTTTAAAAGACTGATTGGCTGAGGGAATAATGGCCAAACAATTTTTGCAGTCCATGTGAAGCCAAGTATACTGCTTTCTTGTAATAGCAAAAAGGTTTGGGGTAGGGGGTTAAGGGGCTGAAGAGAGTAGTGATAAAGATAGAAATAAGGTATTGAACAAACTCTTAGTATGAATATAGTATCATGAATTACACAGCTGATAACATGCACTCAGTGGAGGCAAGCTTGTATAATTGGGGTTTGTTCAATATGCCCACAGTAATCTGTGCCTGCCGTAGGAGAGGCTAAAGGGGAGTTCCAGTCCTGGGTCGGGTCATACTGAAGAGTTTAAAAAACAGAACCTATTGCCATTCTACTTGGTGCTCAGCACAAGCAATGGAGTAGGGAAAACAAGCCAGTGTGCTACAACTGGAAAAAAGGCCTTGGCCGGCTCGACTTGAGCCAATTGGATGGAAACTAGGTCGTAAAACTCTATCTAACTAACGAAGTAACTGAAGGAGAGGACTTGAAATAGATTTAAACCAGGTTTCAAATCGAATTTGAACTTGAACTGCATTTACCATGAACAGGGGAACTAAGAAAATACTGTATGCACAAAATCAGTGAAATGTCTGTTCTTTTCGCTAATTCAGGAAAGTCACCTTGATATAATCACTTCTAAAGATTTGCCTCAAATATTGTTGTGCCAGATGTGTATAAAAGAAGTAGGGCCGCTTCAAAAAAAAGCAAATTCTGTTTTTTTCCGTTTCAATTCACTCAAGATTCCGTGAAATTCCGTTTCAGTACAGAAGGATATATAATAGGGCTGTCAGCGATTAGCAATTAATCAGCCACTTGTCAATTCACTACTGGCGTACATCTCAAAAAATTTCAACTTAAAATTAACATTTTTCAAGAAATAGCAAGTTCAGCTTCCAAACCATTTTATTCATGTCCTTGTATCACATATGAGAGCTTGTAAATCATGAACTGAAAAAAGTTTTGAAAAAGTTCCGATCACTGTTTATCAAGACCAACAAGGTACATAGCAGCAGCTGTACACCGTAACAGTCAGCTGAAAATTATTATGCAGCTGCTTCAATGCATGCTGTACATTGAAAGAACTTCTGTTACGAAGAGTCATGCTCACTGATTGGCTACTTGCATTTATGAATGAAGCAGCTTCTTTAAAAGTTTGGGGATTGCCCGATCCTATCGTAATTATTGAGGGAGGGTGTCATGTTATTGCCAATTGAAGTACACCATACTCTGAGCATTCTTCTAACGATACATGCGGAGCAGCCAGCTGAAGGCAGTGTGTATATTATTATACTGTGCATGTAGGAGCGGGTCCCGGTTTATGTGCTGCATACGTACCTACAGCTAGTCTGTTGCAACTCCCTGGTACATACGTCTGCGGTAACTTATACAATCTACGCGTCGATAGGTGAAAACTATGGTATCTAGATTTGATCATAGCCTGAATTATTGATAGCTCTAACATAACATTTTGTACTGTAAACTTAGGTGGCTAGGCCCTTGGCCTAGATTTTGTTTTGGCTTCAAGCTACATGGTTTGGGCGGCAATTAAAAATGAAACAAATGGGTAGATCGGGCAAGTGTCAAAATTAAATATATCGGAGTCAGTCCATCAGCTGTCTGCATTGGGGGCACAGGGGCTACTTTCGCCGTGGATACTGCAGTGTACTGTGGCCTAACCTAGGCTATACTCCGTGAACGATCGCTGCTTTGCAATATTGAATGTCGTATGTGAAGTTACACAGCTAGTCTGGTCAGCGGGACCAGCTTGCTAATTCGGGAGGTTTCATTACTGTAAATTTTGCCAAAATGATGAATTTTGAATGAAAATTAAAAAGTTGTCCAAAACAGCGAATTCCGTGAAATCCGTAAAAATTGGTAATTTCTGTATTTTTCCACGTTTTTCAAAATCATTGGCCCTAAAGAAGGCATAGTTTATTTCACTCCTCTTTGGCAAAATGTAGTAGGAAGTTACAGGGTGTAAGACGCCCTCTGCTGGTAGGGTTTCCACCATGTTATTAGTTTGCCAGATGGTATGGGTATAAATGGTACTGTATACATAGGGTGATAGGAGGTAGGTATCATCCCTCAGACTCCCAAACCAGGGAGTTTTGGGGAATTTGCCATAATTCAACCATTGGTGATCAGTTCATCACTGTCATAAGATAGACCAGAATTCTGTGGTTGCAATGCCCCATGATTGTTGATCAATCAATCCAAACCAATACCTCTCTAATAGACTTACTGACAGACATAATGGGTTCTTGTTCAAGTGGTTTTGCTCAATATTTGATGACTATGGGGTCAATAAGTATTGTCCGAATATGGAAGTTGTATGAAAGACTTTTACTTTCCAACCTCTAAAATATATTTGCTTTATACTTATGGTACACTTTAGGTATTATTTTCATTATTGCCCTATGCAGTAGTAAATACTAACTACTTACTTTTACATATGTAAATTAATAAAAGGTGAATGATTTTGTGACTATACATTTGGTTATGAACATACAGAAAGAAAACTATCGCTTTGATATCTTTGTCTATGTTTTGGCTTCTTAATAAGCATTATTTTATCTTTCATAGGAAACTGCAGCTGATTTCCAACCAGGAGATTCTGTTGGGGTAATTTGCCCAAACAATTCAGAAGAAGTGTCTCGATTAATCACCAGGCTTGATTTAAACAAGATGGCTGACACTCCCTTTAGTCTGAAACTAGAAACTGGCACGAGGAAAAGAAGAGCAGCTGTTCCAGAATTTGTCCCGAAGTTTTGTACTGTACGGCATGCTCTCACGAAGTGTTTTGACATTAGGACTCCACCAAAGAAGGTTTGTCAGATTTAAGTATATCCGGTATTAAAGAGAATAGGTAGTCTTCCTTAAATTAACTTAAAATCATCAGCATCTTGCATCATCTATGACATTGTGGTTGTGACTGCATAGTCAGGTGGTTAGAGCATCAGACTTGTAGTTGGGAGGTCAGGAGTTGGACTCATGGCTGGGTCAGACCAAATACTTTAAAAATGGAACCTACTGCCATTGTGCTTTGTGCTAAGCATGAGCAATGGAGTAGGGAAAAGAGTCCAGTGAGCCACAACTGAGAAAAAAAACCGTTGTTTGGAAACTGAGCTGTAAAACTCAAACTAAGTATTTAACTCTCACAATATTATTGTACTCTTTAAGCAAACAGTCATATGTCCTGTACCAAGAAAATCAGTAACAAACATGTTGTAACATGATTAAAAGAAGTCATTCATGAGCAAGTGTGACAGGGTATTCAAATTCAAATTGAGGGAGATGGAGAGGGAGATGGAGAGGGAGATGGAGAGGAAGGGGTTTCATATTCCTTCTTGGTAAAGTCATGGTTTTGTGCTGTGTTGAAATCTGAAGAACATGAAAGCAATGGAGCTGGAAATAGGAAAACATGAAAAAATTAACACAACTTTAATTGGAGCAAAAATTTTTATGTAATAGTAGGGAGTAACATTTTTTCTTTGAATGACATATCATTTGTAAGTTAGAGGTTGAGATGTTTGCTGGTTTGTTCAGTTAATTATAGATTAACTTGCTAATGGTATTTCTGCAGAACTTAAGCCCTGGTAACCCTGCCAGGACTACCCACAGCTCTCTCTGTAGTAGACAATTTGTATGAACGGTAGACATTTCTGGTGCACTGACTTCATCCGACCATGATTGACCGTATTCAAACAGTACTTTTCATTAGGGAGGAAACCCTGTATGAAAGGGCTGTTTTAAATGGCCGATCATTCGATTAAAAATTTAAACATTTACATTAAACATTTTAATGTGACAGGCATAGTATGAAGGATATCAAGCAACACTTGTAAGAAAATGACTTAATACACTGCGTACTCATGTAGTATAACAGGATTGTTTGCCCTTGTTGTTTTGACAGCAATGTTCGAATCTCAGATATGCAATATTTATTAACTTTAAGACAAACTAAATACTTGTTTTTTTTTTCAAAGACCTGTTTTTCTATCTGTCACTTTCAATTCTTTTGTTTTCATGCTAACTTGAATCTATTTAAAGCCATTCCTTTCAGTTTAGTATTAGTGTTTTGTACAACTGACCCTCTTGTTGTTTCCGCATGTTTATTACAGTACTTATAAGATATTGCAGACATGTGAGTTTAGATAGGGACACCTGGTGAATGAGTGCCAAATGATGAATATTCATGTAGTACATTAAAACTCTGTTTGGCTAAGGAACAGTCAACAACCTTATCAGTGCAACTCTGAAATTAACACTTTTGTTTTAAGAGGGAAAACTTGTTCAAGGGTGGAGTGGCAAGTGGTTGCAATAATTATCAAAGAATGGGAGCTGTTTCAAATACTAAACATCAGATTTTGGGTAAGACAGCATACTACAGCATGATTGTAACACATATTTCAACAATAAACAAGCTCTTAACTTATGTTTGGGAATTTTCCACATATGTTTGAAAATCTGTTGAAATCAGTTTACTTTTTGTATTGCAAATTACCAATAATCCCACTCTGTACCAAATGGCTCCCTAAATATGATGAAATGGGGAGGGGGGGGGGGGTAGGGACATAGTACATTATTACCTAGCCTCTTTACCAATGATGTGTTAAGGTTTGGATTAAGGCTCAAGGAAATAAAGGAAACTTTATCCAGGAATTAAAAATATTTGGTTTGCCATTTATTGCAAGAAACCTTACAACAAAAGTTGTGCTAAATGCCCATCTTTTAAGCCATTTTTACAAAAATATCAATGCTGAGAAAGTTACTGTTTGATGACATTTGTTATTGGATTGATCATTCTCTCCCATCATTTTGAATTGTTTTTGTCAACCATGGTTTCTCTAAAGGGGTGTCATGTAATATGTAATGTGTTTACCAGGAGGGAGTGGTTGATAGGGTTCCTTTTCACCTTTGAAATATGTTTTTTTTTATCTTGGGTGGCCTCAAGTGCAATCTTGTGCCACATATGTTATCTTTTGAAGTTTAAGTTGTAATGCTGTGATCTTTGTTATCAGTGAGGGGGTTGAGGCATGTAACAAGGGCCCCTTTGTACTGTCACTGGTTTTTGTACATAACAAAATTAAAAAAGTTTGTCAAATTGTTAATAAAATGCTGTATTTTTTCCAGGCCTTCATTAGAATGCTCTCTGAAAACACCCGGAATCAGCAAGAACAGCGTCGTCTGCAAGAACTATGCAGCAAAGAGGGGGCAGCAGACTACAACCAGTACATCAGGAAACAACACTTGTCATTGTACGATATTCTTCAGGCCTTCCCATCATGTCTTCCACCCCTAGAAAGAGTTTTAGAGAATTTAACAAGACTGTTACCTCGCCCATACTCCATTGCAAGGTATTTAAGATAATCGGCTTTTTCAGTTATTTAGTGTAAGCCGGTTTGATTCTTAGTTTTCATGTGTTTGACCCATTCATAATGGTAGAGCATCTGATTCTCATTTGGAAGGTTCATGACTGTGTGTTTGGTCTAAAGGTAAGAGCATCCACCTCTCAAGCGGAAGGCCCAGGTTCTGTTCCTAGGTCAAGTCATACCAAAGACTCTAAAAATGGAACCTACTGCCCTTGTGTGTGATGCTCTGCATAAGCAATGGAGTAGGGAAAATAAGCCAGTGAGCCACAACTGGAAAAAAGGCTGTGGCCGGCTTGAATTGAACCAATAGGTGGGAAACTGGGTCGCAAAACTCCATCTAACGAACTAACTAACTCCAAGGTTCATGATTAAACAACTGCTCCGATTGTACCAAAGACTTAAAAAACTAGAACCAACTACTGTTGTGTGTGATGCTTTCCATAAGCAACATATTAGGGGTAACAGTCCTGTGCTCTACAACTGAAAAAAATGCTGTGAAATGCTGCTAGATTAAACCAAATGGTTATTAGTTGTGACATAAAACTCTTTGTAATTTAGTGATTGCTCATATCCACACTTACTCTAAACAATGCATATTGAGTGGATGTTAAACATCATCGGACATTTTGCTTCGATGTTGTGCCAATGTCATTTTGAAGAAAAACAATGAAACATGGACTGCATGCAGTAGACTTTGCCCTATGCATTAGTAGGCTTAAGTGTGAATCTATTAAAATGTTGACAGAGCAGATGTCTGCATTTGTCGGTGTAACTTGCAATATAGATGAATCCGATCAGCCATTAGTGGGGTCCATCAGCCTGAAATTATCTTCTTTTATTGTCTCCATGAATATCAACTACCATATTCAGTGAAATTGAAGGAATCAAGATACAATTTAATGTACAAGTATCCATGATACAGGTAAGCAAGGAAATTGGAAGATTAGAAGGTGATAGACCCCAGTTACAGCCAACTGAAATCAGGCCATCACTTAACTGTACGGATTTGTCTATATGTTTTCCTCCATTTGACCAGGGAACAGTTTTACATTGTTACATCATGTGCATAAGAGCTATTGATGAAAAGGAAATATATCTCCATAAGCATTCTGAAAAGAGGCTAAATTTTTGAAATATATCTCTAGTTCAGTTGGGTCTGGAAGTACTTAAAGTATAATACAGGAGTTACAGTTGTTACATACAGTGGCAAACAAACTGAAGAAAGGTGAAAACACTGGCACGTGGTCTTGGTAGAAAAGATGAGCTTGTAGAATTCTTTGAAGCGGAGGACCTACTGGAAAAAATTGTCACTAAAAGACTGCTAAGTGAAAGAAATGGCAAGACATTTGTGGTGGTATATTTATGTGTAACCTGGACATCAGGAATGTGTTTTTATTTTAAGTTTTTGTAAAGGTATTCAACTAAAAGACTGTTCCAGTCCTGAAGTAAAATTTTCAAAGCAGTCCTTTGTTGGATATGATTCCAATGCAGCTTGTTGATAATGACTAAAGAGCAGAGTCACCAGTCAGCTTGAAGAAAAGATGTACAGAAGGATTCTGTGATATCTATAGCCAGTTGTGTAGCTGTTGGGGATAGGGTGTTGGGGCTGAAATACCCGTGACTCAAGCTTGAAAAAAATAATACCAAATAGTACAAAAAAGTTATCATTATGAACTCTATTTCAGGCATAATTATTACACCACACCTTCAGCATCTTGAGACCTAAACAAATTTGCCTTCCCTTTTCTCAGAATCCTTTCCTATGTCTCATTCCCAAAACCTGTTTCATGGTAGAATTGTAGCTACAGATGTATCTATAGCCATTTGATATCTGACAAAGAATTATCAGCAAGTTAAAGAGAATTTCAGTAGTCAAATTTAGACAACCAATAGCCTCAGAGCATTAACACAAGTAGAATGATCAATTTGATCAAACAATCATCAACAATCTTGGATGGAACTGTTGGGACACTTTTTTCATAATATTTGTTAATCTCAGTTTGTAGGCTAATATTAAACCCCTGCACAACAGTGATCAACATTGGAAGGGGTAGCAGGTGTCCCAACAAGTTTTGTCCAAGGTTATAAGCATTCCTTTCCTTGAATACAATTTGGTGGTAATTCCTGTAACAGTAGTCTTTAGTTTTTCAGTTGTTTGTAAAATGGAAAAAAAGTCATGGCCTTGTTATTTAATGGACATATCAGAGATGCATCTTGTTATGTTTTCTACATCTTTGCCAACATACCTGTTTTCATCATTTGTACAAATGAAATGTTTTTCTGTCCTGTCTTTTAAATCAAACTATTGCTGTGTTTGAATGAAAATGCTGAAAATTCCTTTCCCTTTGCTTTAAAACAGGATAATGCACTTTCATAGTTCATGCTATCAGTAGATGCACCTAGGCTGTGTCCTCATGCATTAATCTACAGTCAGCATTATTCTGTGCTAATGCATGGTTTATTGTTGGTAAACCTTTGTTTCAGTCTCTTTTGGCTACTTTAATTTACTTTATCTCTGACATTTTCTTCACCTGCAGTTCCCCTCTTGCCAGTGCAGACAGATTTCGTTTTGCATTCAATATACTACAGTTTCCTGCCACGAAGAGGAAGCCTTCACAACAAGGCGTATGTTCTGGTTGGTTAGACCAAATCACATCTGGTTTCCAAGAAAGAGCAGCAAATGTTTCTGAAGTTGAAAATGAAAACTTCAAGAGGATGAAATTAGAGGAGAAACCTAAAGTAAGATGTTGCTTTGATTTTCATTTTGTGTGAGAGAGGTATCTACAGGAGGGACTCAGGCTGACCTATAACCAGTATTAGCTTTGAGGGAGGTTTTTCTTTTGATTGGACAGAGTTATTATTCTTGGTGGGATCCCTAATATATTATTACATCTGTCAATTTGAAAAAAATAAAAATTAGATGAATAGTCAGAATAGGGAGGTGGGGGGGGGATGCAGTCTCTCCTGCCATTGGGTCTATTATAAGATGTGGAGGAACAGTACCTTCTGTCATGTCATGTCAAGTATCCTCTTAGGAAAAGTTTCATTTTAGGAGAGTTAGTAAAATTGGATTTTTCATGCCATTAGTTGTAAACTGTGATACCTTTTACTCTCTTTTTATTTCTCCTTTTTAGGTACCAATTTATTTTCGACAAAATACAAAGTTTCGTTTGTCACATGACATATCAAAACCCATCATAATGATTGGACCAGGAACTGGTGTTGCCCCATTTATTGGATTCATGGAACACAGGTTACATATGAAACACAGAAGTACTGAACCAATCACATTTGGCAACATGTGGCTGTTTTATGGGTGCAGGCATAAGCACAGAGACTACCTCTACAGGTATGGTATTATGATTGGTTTAAATCTTTAATAAATGTCTAAAAATAATCACAGAAAGAATGCATATTTCTGCTTGTAAAGTTGCAAAAACCTGAAAACAATGTCTCCTCTTTCTGATTAAGGTAGAGATGGCAATGTGCCAGTGGCGTAACCAGAATTTCACCCAACAATGGGGTTGAGCATGCAGATTTTAGTGTTTGCTGGCCTTGGTGGGGGGGGGGGAGGTCACTCTTTCCTTTAAAAGTTTATTTTGCAAAATTGGGTGTCCTTTCATGCATGCTGATGAATTTGCCAGCTTTTGAGGTAAAAGTTGTGTTGAATTATATTACTTGTTGTAAAAAGCTAAAAAATGAAAAAAAGAAATGCTATCGGGTAGGGGCGTGGGTGTGTATGTGATGGGGGTGGAGGTGGGAGGGGGGAGGGGGGGGGGAGAAGGCAGAAAGCATGCATTTTTGCCAGCCATACATTATTATGACTGGCCATGTGCTCGTACACTTTTGCGAACCCACATATGAGCACATTTGGTGGATTCTGTTCTCAGACTTTCCTTTGTTTTATTAAGGATGTATGAGCATCAATGTATGTCACATAATATATACTGAGCCTCACATGCTTACATGCATAAAAAGTGCTACAGCTTGTGTTGGTTTTTTAGGCAGCTCATAAACACAAAGATATGAGGGTCGTTTATTTACTAAGGTTATAAGAATGCAGTATGGGTGTGTGAGCACCACACACTGAGCCTGCAAGGCCTACAAATCAGGCACCATGTTAGCGAAAGTAAACCCATTATAGAACATTTTTTTGATTTTAGAAACCACTTTTGGCAACACCAAATTTCCAAAAAATAATGGACTTGGCTTGGCCCCGTCAGTTATTTCCCCAAATTTAGAGTGTCAATGGCTTATTCACTAACAATACTCCGAAAGATGCAATTCATTCTTTAACTAATTGGCTGGTTTGTGTAAGGCTTTGTCAATTTCTTATTACAGGGATAAGATGAACGTTTACCTTGGAGAAGGCATTTTGACAAAGCTGTCAGTATCTTTCTCTCGTGATGACAGTCCCAGTAATGAGAATCAACCTCGCTATGTCCAAGATAATATGAGGATTCATAAAGAAGAGTTGGCTGATTTAGTTATGAACAAAGATGCCATTGTTTATGTTTGTGGGTAAGTAATGTAACTTCCTGGTTTTTTGGTTTCCGGAAAGGAAAAACTATGGAGCCGGTCTTCAAGTTCACTTAGGCAAAACCTTGAGAGGGACAGCGGATTGCAAAGTCGATATTGACTATTACAAGTCATCCATACAAATGAGCAATGACGATTACTTATACCGCATGCTTTTACAATATTGCTCGACACAGTGTTTCTACAAAACAAAAGTCAAAGACTTTTTTCTTACTAAAAATTTATGGGGTCATCAAGTGTTTAATAATTAAAAAAGTTGTAAATAACTTTGAAGTTTACTGCTTTCTTGGAGAAAATCCTCTAAGCCTGCGATTATAAGCTACACTCGTTTTTGTCTTAGATCAGACTAAAACAATGTACACATATACAGCCACTTATGATATAGCAATGCACAACCCATCCTCTTTGTACACCGTATCTTACATATCTGTAACGCACTACGACTACAAGCAAGTCGAAATGCTTCTCATCTGGCGACAATCGCAATGGAGTTTTACTATGTAAACTTTCTCCACATACAGTTAACTCAATGAGGATTTACAGTACATTCTGTGTATAAAACAAGAGACCAGTCGATTCTTTGCGATAGACCAGCTGTAGGGTATTGTGAGGGTGTCAGTGTCATGAAGTATCATGTGCCTGTGTAAGGCTGTGTTTGCAGTTTGTGGATTTGAAATGGTTTATTCTGTTTCAGAGATGTTTTCAAACTTTTCCTTGTGTAATTAATGTTGCTGCTGCTTAGAGGCGATTGAATTAGCGGAGGTTCCGTAGTAGCTGGTCTTGTTTGTAAGAAGACTTCAAACCAACTTAGTTTTAAACCTGTAATAACCATTGGTAGAGGTAGCTTGATGTTGCTTGTAGAGAACGGCCACAATTAGTTTGAGTTTGGTTCGTATAGGTTAAGGTCAGGTTAGATGAGGTTTTCATGGCTTAAGTTTGTTGGTTAAATCAGGCTGGCCAAGGCTATATTTCAGTTGTGGCTCACTGACATGTTTTCCGGCTTATGCTGAACACCAAGCAGTTTTCCGGCTTATGCTTAGCACCAAGCACAATGGCTGACCTAGGCCACTTGCTACTTGACGATGAGGGAGTTGTCTAGACTCCAATTCATAGGCTTTCTTCTTTGTAGGTCTATATTTTCAGTAGGCCTATGCTAATTACTTGTACTTAGTAAAGTAACCTAAAGAGTGCCTTTGCAAGAATCTTGGTAGGGGCCGTTCAGAATTGGTTTGATATTTTTATATACCTCCGATAATATGCAGTTACAGCACTATACTCTACACCCTCATATTCCGACCCCCTTATGTTCCGACATTTGATCGTAGATGAGCACATGGATGTCGGAACATATAGGGCTGTCGGAATATAGGGCAGTCACCGTAATACGCTATATAGCCTAGTTCCCGCTCGTAGCCAGAGTGAGAAGAAGGCAAAACCCGGGAAAATTTCAAGGTGACAAAGTGTGTGGGCTACTGCAAGTAATAAGTCAGTGAAAATAATCAAATTAGGCCTATCTGGGGAAAATCATGGGGGCTTAGCCCTCTTTGGCGACCCCTTGCATGAGTACGGATCTGCTAACATACATGTTTTTTATTAACTGGAGAGAACTCTTTGTATTGACTCTCTAAGAGAATTTGCTAGTATAATATTCTCAGTTACTGCCACAGGTGAATACCATAGCCTATTCATTACATACTGGAATGGTTTCGTGGAGAAATTAAACACTCTTCCGCAGTATCTTAAGTTGTCAAGTGTCGTTGAGATAACCCTTAAGGAGAATTTCTTCATTGCATTGCCTTTCGTGGGGATGTTTAAATTGCCAAGCTATCCAATATTGAACCTGGTAATGCCCCACTCAGATGCATGGACATTTTGGTCATAACTTGCGGTGCACTATCATTCCTCAAGGACCAACGGTGATCTCTAACAGTATCCTTTCGGGAAACGTACATAACTGTGGTTTTGATTTTTTTGTTCAAGTGAGTATGTAAACACATGATGAGATTTAAGGAAGGATGTCTGATAGGTTAAAAATACTACTGTTAGTTCTAGTGATTTTGGTGAATATCAAAGGTCATCTTGGGGTCACCAGGGATAATTTTCTGAAAACAAGATGGACATGATGTCTCAATTGAGGAAGATTAGGAAGATTTGTACTTAGTATGGTGATGCCTTGTGGTGAGAAGAACAGTATCTCTTAATGTGTGAAGGTCAAAGGTCATCTAGGATCACCAGGTATAAAATGATGAAAACCTTGTTGTTTTACAGATGGAAGTATGGGTAAACATGTCATACTTGGTATGGGAATGGGTAATGGTCAGAGACCAGAGGTCACCAGAGGTGGAAGAGCAAAATTTTCCAAGAATTCTCGAGGTGTCCCAACACAAACCTATCTTTTTCCAACAGGTTTAGGTAACATTTTACCAGTGACAGAAAGAAATAGGTCATCATAGCATTATTTGAAAAAATGTGCTCCATTGTACCATCATGCATTTTGGCATCCTGGTCAGAAATGATATTGATATAAATAAAGGTATTGTTAGATAATTAAAGCAAAAAGAAGTATTTTAGCTTAATGATGTACTTCATGTCTTTATTTCTACAGAGATGCTAATGGCATGGCTAAAAATGTGATGGAAGCATGGGTTGAGATTTTATGTGAGTATACAAAGAAGACTGCCTTCGAAGTTAGTGTATTACTAGCAACTATGAGAGAGGAAGAGCGATATCTACAAGATGTTTGGACATAACATTTGGCTGGAAAAAATATTTGAGTCTTCCAAGGAGAGTTGAGTTGGTATGATCAGTAATAAGATTTGTAGCAGAAATATGAAACAAGATTTGATTTCGAGAGATTACCCAGGGGGTCTTTGAAATAACAGTCATCTTGTTGGCTGTTTTGTTACACTAGCACATGTGTAGACACTTTTCCAAAAAGTGATTTCAAAGGTTTGTGTGACAGATTTTTAGCACCTGTCATTGTTTTCATTGTCATTTTTACTGTAGCTAAAAGAGATGTGCAACAAGGCACTGTCCCATAACCCTTTGTAATTTTTCTTTGGAAAAGGGTCTCTTGGGATAACAAATGAGAATTTTTGTAGGAGTGAGAAGGCACCCAAGAGGTTTAATTTGTGCAATACAATATTCCCTTTTAACTCCAATATGCCAACCTCAATCTTATAATTGTCAACCATCCACTTCACAGCAGGAGTGTGAAGCTCTCAAAGTGCATCGTCCAGATCTGCTTGCAACTCTTGTCTGTGGGTTCGTAGGACCAGTAAATTTAAATAAGGTCTGCAAAAGTTATGTCTTCAGCTAACTCAGTGTATTTTGGAGCACTTTGGTGGCCTGCCTGCATGTGAGTTATGCCTATTTAATTTTTAATTTGCTTCGATATTGCCTGGGAAGCTGATCATTATTATTATGGCTGTCTGTGTTACATCTGACCACCTTAAAGGGGGGGGAGACATATTGCCAACAAAAGACCTGATTGTGTAAGGCACCACCATATTTACAAAAACCTTCTCTGTCAGCATTATTACTGTTTAAGAACTTAACAGGTGATAAGATGTGTAAGTTAATGATTGGTGTTTGACTGAAGGCAGCTTGTCTGCTGATGGTTATAATTCCCATAATTCTAGCAATTATGAGTAATTGTTGGAAAGAAATATTTTGTGAAGAATATTCACTGAAATCTCACAGAGTTCACCATGAACCTAATATGTATTAACCACTCTCTAGGATGACATCTGCTTTGGGTTTATTCAGAATCTTTGTATATACTATCTGCTTTCTGAGAAGATGGTTTGCTATGAGTTTGGAATTGGTTTGTTGGATCCGAATTTTATGCATGTGCTTTGTATTAGGTGGTCACATGACCATGAGCACTGGTGAGCAGAGCATATCCTGCACGATGTTGGGAAAGAAATAATTTGCTGTTGCCATCTGTCTCAATTTGGGCAATGGTGGTCATAACAGACTATACACAGGAGATGTGTTTTTGGCATGTGCTTGACAGTTGTGATGGTAGCGGGCCACTAATTGTATTTCCCATTGACTTTCAAACTAAATTAGGCTACTGTGGTGCCCCTCTATCACTTCCAATAGGAGTTTTCAACCAGGACATGCCACCCCTCTGATTGAAGCTCACAATGAGGGCTTTCATGGCATTTTCAAATTTCCATACCATGACCATTGAAATTTTGATAGGTATGCATTTCCCATCATAATAGCTACTCAAAAACGGCATTTCACAGAGCGGAGTAATACAATAAAAAAAATGGCACTAAAGTTGGTCAAATTGCCTTGAATTTTGCACAGTCTGTATTTCAACTCATTGTCTACAAAATCCAAATGCAAAAATGATCTTTTATAGGTAACACAGTCAGAAACAACACCCTGTAAAATTTCCAAGGCTCTTCCTCTAACAGTAAACATTTTCCTAGGCACAAGGATTGGAGTTAGTGGTCTGCTACCTGATGTAAGATTGCTAGGCAATCAAAACTGAGACATGCCATGTCCTGATGTCATAGACCTATTTCCAAATAACAATTACAAAGGATTGTGGGATAGAGTTTTGGTGTTTGTCATTTTTGTGAATGGCATTTTACTGTGGTGAAAATTGACGTACACACAAAACTCTATCCCACAATTCATTGTAATTGCTATTAGGAAATAGGTCTATTGAAAAGCCTGTACAGCTAGATAATTTCTGAAATTTAATGAACATGAAACCTTGTGGTACTTCTTTGAACGTTGAGTCACTTAGACATTTTCATGATATCTTTATTTTTTTTCCATATTTATTCAAGTTTCAGGACTGTCTGTATTTCTGCTTGTTGCAAGGTGTGAATTGTGAAAGATCAAAAGATCAAGGCTCTGCAAGGTGTGAATTGTGAAAGATCAAAAGATCAAGGCTCTGCTCAAATTCTTCCACTTTAGTAGTTGAGCCTGCCTGTTGTATGGTGTGATTTTGAAAGATTAAGGTGCTGCCCAAATCCTTTCCTCTTTATAGTTGAGCCTGATATGCAGAACTTGTATGGTTGGAAAGTGTGGAAATTATTCATGTGTGTTAGTGCTTGTGAAGGAAATTCACCAAAATTTGTATAGTTTACCATTATTGTCAATATACTATCCATTTTAAAAATGTTTTTCTTGTGGGATGTGTTTAGCATGAAAAGATTGGAGAAAAATTTTCTCTTTTTTAAGACTATCCAGTATCCAATTAAAAAACCCACCTCTTCCTGTCTTTAATTTTTATTGGTTGAAAATGCTGCTTTTTATATAACGTTTATATATACTCTCAGTTCGTAGTTGTATAGATATAATATGCATTGAGGACACACTGATGTCATCCCTGGGAGTAAAACAAAGGAACAATTGGTGGCACACATAAGAATTTGCCCTGCATCTGTAGCAGACTACATGCATTTTCAGCTGGTTGACAAATCGGCTGTCCTCATTTGTTGGTGTTGGTTTGTTTTGCCCCCATAGGAGGGTGTACTTTTGCTCTCTGACATCATATGGATAAGGTCTATTTGAGGTGTATAGATAGTTTGCAGTAACTTTTGTGCATCAGAGGATTCAGTTTCATTTTTCTGTAGCAATGAATTGTGGGTAGAATCAAAGAAAATTCCCACTCCAACAGTTGTGGGACCCCACACTTAAGCAATAAATCTGACTGTGTTTAGTTAGTTACTTAGATGGAGTTTTACAGCTCAATTTCTAGTGAATTGGATTAAGTTTGGAATTTCCCTCCCCTTTGCTACTCTAAGTTGTCAGACATAGGCTAGGCTTAGTGTGGAAACAAGAAATAAAAAAAAAATGTACAAGGTTTGTTTTATGGAGTTAAATTACAGATCTGCAGACAGAACAAACATGTCATCCAAAATTTTCATGTCAAAATATTTTAAGACTTTTTTTTTATCATATTTGTTGACATTTTTATCTTTTGTTAACTTTTGTTAACCTAATATTTGGCTTGATTAATCAAATATTTCCACAGTAGCTCAGAGTTATTCAATGAAAGGTTGTTGAAGTTTTTTCATCTACAACTGGGAACAGCCTTTTTTTCAAAGTTTGAATTTTCTTTGCCAGCTTCGAATTACTTACTGGTGTGCAGGCAGGATTTGTTCGATTTCAGTACAGGAAAGTGAAATATCTACAAGGATCATGCCAGTGAGCTAGTCAATCTTTCGAGCAGTTGATACTGATATATAGACGAATCAGATTAGCGCTTGGTTTTAGTGCCTGTGCCCCACCATTAGTGGGGTCCACCAGCCTTGAATCGCCTTTATATATCGTCTGCATGAGTTTCAAACCCTCATATTAAGTGAAATTGAAGGAATGAAGATGCAATGTAGTGTACAACCATCCATGACAGAGGTAAGCGAGAAAATCGAAAGATTAAAAGGTGATGGACCCCAGATATGGCCGACTGAAATCAGACCATCACTTCCTGTCCAGGTTCGTCTATATAGTTTAAAGGCACAATCAGAGTTTGTGCTAATAATTTTTTCACAACTGAAATTCTGCAGCACATTTGTAAATTGACCTAAAACCAACAGAAAATGATCTTTGATCACCTGACCACTGTCACGCGTTGTGATTGGTTAGAGTGTAGTGGAGGAAGCTCAGCCTTGTATCTGTGGGGGACGTTTTACCTGACAAATATTCAGAAATCTTTATTGAACAGCAATTGACACAAAATTAATGTTTCTGATAACAAGAAAGACCTCGATGTTTTTCTTTATTTTGGTAAACAATCAGTTCAGAAGGGTAAACTAGGTTCTGGAACAAACGGTTACTATTCTCTTTCAAACTCTGATCGCATCTTTTAAGTTTTGGACTTCACTTTTTTTTCTATAGATGGTTTCCTCACCTGCATAGCACCTCTTTGGCTGTCACTAGTGAGCTGAAAAAACGCTTTACGTTCCGTGGGGTAATGGCTGCTATCCACAGACATTTTCATTTTGTACACACAGACTAAATATCATGTGAACTTCATCATCACTTCCATCCTCACACCCTCAGACCATGGAGCTATTACTTTGAAGTAATAGCTCCATGCTCAAACAAATTAACGCTTATGAAAATGAAATGGCTGTTGTCCTTTGCATAACCCACAACTTCAAAACAAAAAAATTGAATTGAAGAAAAATATCACAGCCCTTCATTTTTTTCCATTGAAATTAACTAAGCCTTGCATTTCATTTTCAAGCCTTCAAGTTCTGATGATACTGAACAACTTGAGTTAATCCAAACTTCTTTTTTAAGAAAGACCAAGGCCACCATATTGTGGAAAGCCTAAGGGTGTACACGCAGTTGTGACTAAATACTCAGAGGCAGCCATTGCAGTGTTCCCTGTCTATATCATGAGAGCCCTTACTTCTAATATTAGTCTTGGAACTCGGGGAGGATGGTGATTTTCAAGTTGGCCTACCCTATCCCTCTTTAATGTTTTATTTTCTTAGATCAAATATTTTCCATTAAGCAAGGTTTCTGAAATTTAGTGGAGGTCCCCAACCCTCCCAGCCCGTACCATCTCACTTGTTATATAAGTGTTGGACAGTATCTAGAGTTGGTGCCTCCTAAGTTATAGATTCTTCTGAAAGCGGCATGCTTATTTCAGGATTAAATGCATTCTTTTGTATAAAAATACAGGTTCTTCTTTCGTGGGAGTTTTCTTTTTTAGAATTGAGAGATGGGAATACATGTTATATCTTTGCGCATTATATATCATGTAAGTTTGAATAAAATGTATTCAATATTATATCATACTTGTGACGTTTCGTCTTTTGTAAAACTGGTAGCAGTTAATCATTGGTACATGCAAGTCAAGAATCATTGGAACTTGAGTATAAACAATAGAGGGATTACGTCAGCACTATTGTTCATACCTTTAGCTCCTTTGAGTTTTTTGGGGTGTATGGCAATTGACCTATTTCCAAATAGCAATTACAATGAATTGTGGGATAGAGTTTTGGGTGTCAATTTTCACCACAGTAAAATGCCATTGACAAATATGACAAACACCAAAACTCTATCCCATAATCCTTTGTAATTGTTATTTGGAAATAGGTCTATGATTAAAGTCTGCTAATGTGTTAGAAAGTCAAGGAGTAGAAAGAAGACTCAATCACTATATTGAAGTAATAACATCTCTGATATTACACGATATTATCAGTGATACCTTCATTCATGTTTCCTGTCTCCCGGATGTTTATTATTCCTGTACTCGGGTTTAGCACCAGGTGGGAGTAAGGGAACCTCAATTCGTACAATAAAACGTGTCATCTAAATCTGTAGCCGCCCTGACTCATGCTTTATTTTGCTAACATTGTTTTCTTAAAATAACTCCACAAACATCATTGAAATGATAACACCGTTTTGAAGATTGTCAGATTGATAACTTTTCAAAGTAAATTTTGTATGAAATATGGGAACGAACACCTTTATATTACAACAGGTTTAGGGCTAGTTAGGGTTTTTCACGCCTCAATTTAAAACCTGGTTTAATTTAGCGTCCGTGGTCATTTTTTTCAGCTGTGGGGACGCGGGATTGTTATTTCTAATCCTTTTCCTATGTGGAGCATATGAATCGAATCCTTTGATCAGATCTTTCTTTGGATACGGTCATACGTTACTAAAAACGCCCCATGTGCTTGAAAGTATAAAAAGCGAAGAGTGCCGCGTTTGAAATGCAAATTATAAAGGAAAAAAGAAAGAAGAAATGAAAAACGCACATTGAAGATTGAAAATGTTTTAGGCCATACTGGCAGATTAAAACACACTCTTCTGTACATAAAGGTTGAAATTTACTTCTTAACTTTACAAAATCAATATCTAGTTAGCTGTAACATAGCTCCCTTATTTATCTACATTGCAAGCTACTTCTTTGTCACGTTTAACAACTTTCAATTGAATGTATGTTCTTGATTACCAGGTTAAACCTGGTAGGTATACCAGCCCCCCCCCCCCGGTAACAATGTATAGTTTGCGTTGACGCCCACCACTTTACCTTAAACACATTCGTTTGAATCTTCGATACCCATGAACTGGACATTGGCATCGACAGTAAGAGTTCCCATTGTGACTCCTAATTTGTCTCGGCTTGTGAACATTAATTGTTATCCAGGTATAGCAAAGTCGATTGCGCACTCTCTTGCTGGCTGAAGAGACTTCTAGATTGCTCGTTAACTCGCCAGCTTAGCTGGTTGCGTCTCACAGATATTTTCTTCAAGGTGTGGTGGGAGTAGTCGTGCCCGTGGGGCGGGGATAGGACGTTTAAGTTTATCTTTCCCTGGCGGGGTCGGAACGCAGTCATTTATGTAGGATCCTTGTTTGGGCGGTTGGGGTTTCGCTTCTGGTTCTAACACATCCGTAAACTTATGGAGCCTTAATTTGCTAGCAGATGGTGGTCGTCGCTGGTTGTTCAGTTCGTTCGTATTTTGTCTTTTAGCGGGTCGAGGGGGATGCTTAAATGACACAGACGAGACAGATGTAACATAACCTACAATGTTTGATAAATCTCGTGGAGAGCCATGCGGAGACGAAAACGTCACAGTTGTAGAATATTCTGGTTCGGAGTGACGTATTAGCGCGGTATAGGTACCGTCAATTGGTATTTCCGTCACAGTCGGAATATTATCAGCCTGGCAGTAGTCTTCAGATGATGACGTAGATCCTTCTCGTTTGGAATGGAGGATTTCCGTGGTTTGATAATCTTCAGTTGCAATTGGGGTCATTGCAACTGAATTTTCGTTTGAAATAGGACAATCCGACAGGCCACACCCTTGGGTACCCCTCTCTGGGGATTTACAGTCAACATAAGGGTATTCGTACTCTTCTATCCTGTCACCTTCCTCTGTGTCAGAATTTTCCTTCCCCGGCACTACCCTCGGGCCAATCATGATGTCATCAGCTTCGGTATAATCACTCGGGATCCTTTCAGGGTCAAACATTTTCTTTTCGTCCAGGGAGGACATTTTCACTTCATATATGGCTTCCGTAGATAGATTTGTTGAGTTTCCCTGGTAAGAGGCGTAACCGTCTATCAAACTCGATAAGTCGTGACCAACGTGTATTGCCCTGCTTGTGTTACTCATGGACTCTTGATCGTTGAAACTCATGTACATGTAAGAATTTGGTTGGGTGATCGTGGAAGCTGACGTAATACTTCGTTCTGGATTTTGTATATTTTCAACTGAAAGAAAACAAAGAACCCTCTTATTACAATTAATATCCCTCTCTTGAGACTGAAAGGGTCAATCCCCTCTCCCCTTCTCGGCCTTTTGGCTAAGATCATTTGTAGCATCTGTTCTTTTCAGCCAGTCTAGAATGGAGCCATACATAACAGACCAATGATGTAAAGGGTCATATGAGTGCCCTGTGGTTTGTCAAATGTTGTCCTTCAGTGGACGTATAGCTTCTTCGGGAAGCAGTTTAAAGTTTTGGTTTTGCCGAACGACCCTTTGCCAGAGGATCTTGAGGACTTTAGGAAAGTTCAAAAAGTGCAGAGCATCGAAGCTCATATTAAACAACCTGTACTGTGCGGTGAGTGTTTTTATTACACGTTGAGGTGTTGCATACTCACTCTGAAGCAATTAACTGAAATTGTGTCTGGATGAGGATGAGTTTTAGACAGTTATGGGAGGGGCTTAAGTAAGTAGGTTAGGAAAATTGGAACTGTTTGGGTTGAGAGGATCAGGTCTTTAATGATGGGTATAGACTACTTACAGTATGTTGACCTTTTATGTGACAGGAGGTACATGAATAACAATAATGGAGAAGCCTTGCTATTGTCTAGAAAGTGCTTAGAATGGAAAACATAATTTAAAATTGTGCAAAAATATTACTTTGTCTGCCTCACTCGGTACAACATTCTTCTTTGTTACAGTACATTGAACTTGCATTAACTTGTTTTGCCTTACGCAACACACACTGAAGAAAAGGTTGGTGTATCTTGTATTTTTTTGAAAATCGGCTTATGCATTATTCTACCCCCCCCCCCCCCCCATATAACTCGGTAGCTCTCTTTACTGTATTCTTTTTCTAACATTGAACATGCATCAACGTTTTATCTCCATGCAACACATAACAAAGAAAATGTTTGGTTTATTATATCGTTACTACGACTTATGTAGTTGTTACCGTGATTTTGGGCAGGAAGTTGTTACATTTTGAGCCAAGTCGTTAAATTTTGGTCAATGGCAGTTGGTACAAAATGGGTTGTAAAGAACTCCACCCCAGGGATGCAACATAATACATGCTCCAGCTCTCTGGAACGAAATTCTTGCTACGATTCTTCCACCACCTTCCTCATGGTTATGAAGTGACCTTCGACACAGAGGCAGTGTTTGAGGCGTTTGGGGGAAAATCTCTATTCCATCTAAAACGCTTACAGTGAAAAATCGCTCTTTTAGATTTAAGTCAGGGACAATGTCAATTTTGAAGTGAAGAATTTCCAATCAGAAAAAGAGTTTCAGGTCTCATTTTTTAGAGCGCATACTCGGTCTTAATTTTACATCCGTTACCCTTATGTCACTCTTCTGGATTTGACAGTAGCCTACTCAGTAAAACACTTTCGGCGGCCAATTTGGAAAGTAGGAAACATACATAAATTTTATTGTATTTATTTTTCAATAAATTTTTAATTCTTTTCCGAATCGCCAAATTTATAAAACTATGGAGCCCTGCCAAATGTAACATCAGATTTAGACCTAAGGGAAAGAATTTCAGTTCTAGGGAATAAGAAATAGATAGAAAAAGTTGGTGTATCACAGGGTTTACTTGATAAACATGTTTCAGTGCATACATGTTGTGACGTTGCTTCTTGAGAAAGCAGGATAGACACCCCAGTAGATCAAAGACGGTGTGGGGTGTAACTGGTATCTCAGTTGTTACATGAACTGTGCCCTAAAATGATCTATGCTTCCAATGTGTTCACAATGCATAAAAACAATTAACACATGCTTGACTGGTCTGTTGATTAACACCAAATGTTACGTAACTTTTTGTGTATTTTAATATATCTGTTACTGTCAATCAATCAGATGTGAAACCTTACTATACCAAGTGTGCGTGTAGTGAGCTTTATTTCCTCTCTGAAGTGATAAGAGGTAATCAGGCATGCAGAGGAGGAGGTTGTAACAAAAAGTAAGAAGGAAAGTTTCATCATGTGCGTACCTTCAAGGTCTTGTGACTGTCTAGGAAGAATCGCCCTCCTGCAGCTCTGCTTCCTGTACAATGTGGAAAATGAATTAGAAAAAAAAGCACTGCAAATTTATATTTGACCCAGTAAATTCATTATAAGACAGGAAATATGTGACTGTTACAATCAGCATGTAACAAACGTAATTTCTGTGGGTAAATTTAGGCCTTTGTCCGTTAAAAGGTGTAACTGACTATCACGTGACCTACAATTAGATCCTTGATTACACATACTGTTAATCTAGGTCTACCTCTGTTTGGAGCAATTATTCCCACCGATAATGAATGTGCAAAGGTTTGCCTTACATCCACAAACGACTAACAAATTTCCTGATCTATTTATAGAGTGATCGTACAACAAATTATTGGCAACCCCCTGCCAAGACAATCCTCTTGTGCCCGATTTATAAGTACTTCCCTCTATAGGGAAAGTAGCGGTGTCCACTGAGAATATTGCTCCGAGTCCGGGGAAGGAAACTTGTGATAATAGCCGCCGATAGGGGGTATTCACGTTGCACTAATTACAACAACTCAATTTTTGTACTAAAGTTAATCACTCGTAATGATATATGACTTTTATATTCCCAAATGAGGTAAATGGCGGACAGTTTTCCTGTATCATAATCGGCTGAGATGAGGCCTCAATGGGTAAGTACTGTAAAGACTAGGAGCTAGACAGCGAGGTGCCAGGGTGTTCTTGCCACACAACAGTACAAGCCTACTATTGCATGGCTATTTTAATCAAACTTAAAACTGCTTTTATGGAAAAATGGTTCATTGGGTTGATATCGATAATTTAATGAGAGTGTTTATGGGTCATTTCCACATGACAATGCTTACATAGTTACAATCATCATAAGTCAAGTTTCATATAAAATAATTGCAGGAAAAGTTCAAATTTTGAGTTTTGTGGTGTCCTGTCTTGTAACGGTTTTGTGCATAATTTGAAAAACTGCCTGGTCACAAATTTTTGAAAACAGAAATAAACTGTTAAATTAATTATTTCTCTCCATGATACGGGGTTGTCTAAGTTTGACCATTTGTCATTGATATGTGAAGAAAACTGAACAGGGTTTGACAAATTGATAAATTTCATGAACCAGCTCAATGAGCCGCTTTAAAAGTAGAAATTTTAGCAGAAAGCGGGATGTAAAAATTCTTAGCTGATCATGTTGATGTTGGATTGGTGGAGTACGGTCAGTGAGTGCGTGATGGTAAAATGATGTTGTTTCAGACGAGGCGGTTTTAGTGCATTCTTACCCGTATAATGACGCTCTTTGCTTCCAACGTCCACAAAGTAACCACGACACCATCAACGCTACCATGAGCACAAGGAACCCACATAGCGTGGACATGGTGACCTTTACACCCGAATGTCTTATGGGGTGCTTATTTTCAGGTAGCGCTGCACCTGTTTCAACTGAGTCTGTGACTGGTTGCCTGGTTGGATCTGAAGAAATGACACGAGTATGATTTGTGCAATATGGTCGTGTATGTCGGGAATATTTAACACTATGCTCTCTGCATTGATTTTCAAAAAACAAAAACAAACAAACAAAACAAAACAGGTAACTTTTCTAAATATTAACATTTTCGTTTCTAACAGAATAAAATTTTAGCAGGTAACGTGAGTTGACCCAAAAAGACATCACCAATTAACAATGGCACAATCGACAATTTAAATTAGGGGCCTATACGTAGGTAAAAAAAAATCAACATTTCGGAACTCAGGACCCTTTTCAGTGATTTTTGCACAGGGTGGAGGAAAAGCGACCGTTTACGCTAGCCGCGACCATAGGTCACCACATATTTTACGAAAGTTTTTTTTCAGACAGAACCAGCCCAAATGACCAGAATTGGTGCTTTCCATAGATAAAAGTTAACTTATACGTTACTACATATTTTCATTTTTAAATGACGTAGCCCTAGCTTGTATACATAAAAAAGGGATCGGTTTAACCAGTGGCTCACTGACACACCCAGGGATTTTGACTAGCATAGAATTCAGGTATACTTTAAGTAGACACTTGTTACTTTTACGAGTGAGTTGCAGTGGCGTAGCCACAGGGGTCGGGGGGTTTGGGGGTTAGAAGTCCCATGACCCTAACCTTGTAATGCACAACACACCTAAAATAGCTGTCTTTTCTCTCTATCCTTAGATTTTCCCTCATGTCATGCCCCAACCCCATGACACCACCCCCTACATGACACAATCCTGGCCTGGTGAGCTGCGCTCCAACAGATTCCTGTTGTGATACTGTCGCGTCCATATTATCTTGTATAAAGGAAGAAGGCGAAGGAGTGAAGAGAAGTGAACAAACGAACAGAAAGAAAAATATCCGTCAGCCTTGAGTGTCTCTTGAAACATCTATGTTTTTTCATCTCTATGTTTGTCATCTCTATGGTTTGACATCTATATGTTCTGACAAAAAGACACTTAAGGGACTTTTTCGTCGCAACATAGAGATGTAGGAATATAGAGACTTCATTTACATATATATGTATTGGCAACGTTATACACCGACTTCTCTATGTCGCAACAAAAAATTACTTAAACCTGGATAAAAAGTGTTCCGTTTGGCGCCGATTAAGAATGCACTTTGTCGCTGTGAAAATTTACTTTGGTGCCGCTCCAAAAATGTATTTTGGAGCAGTTAAAATATGCATTTAGACATCATGTTATATGTATAGAGATGAATTACGTACTTTGGCGTCGCCTGTTTTTGACGCCAAGGTAAATTATTGTTGTCGAAGTAGGTCACACTTTTCTCGGCCCCAAATTATACTCAAAGTACATTATTCCAGGTGCCAGATTATCAGATTACAAGTTGTCAGAATATATTGAAAAGTCGAAACATAGAGACGTCGAAACACAGGGTCGTCCAAACAAAGAGACGTCAGAACGCAAAACTGTTGAAATATATATAGGATATATAGGCCGGAACACGGGGAACATAGAGATGTCGGGGCCCGGGAATGTCCCCTATATGAATGGCAGTCTACTTGGGCCGAAAATCATGGATCGGTTCAAGTTATTACGCTCCTTGTAGGTAGTTCCTTCCATCTCTTAAGCCAATGTTCAATCACAAATACGCTGTACTGCCATTGCTTGCGTATCTATGCCCTCAGAGAAAATGAGCCAACTGAATTACTTTTCGCCGGTAAAGAGGACCTGGATGATAAGCTTTGTTTCTTAGTGTCCTTTAAGAGTGACTCTTCCACGACGCAATCATAAGGGTGAGGATGGCAACCCCAGATTTGGACCGAAGAACTTACACTCTAAAAACAAAAGGGTGAACTGAAGTTATTCTCTAGGATTGAAACTTGTGAATTCACTCCATTAGAGTGTTAATTCATTCTAAGAATAGTTAAATTCACTCCAAGAAGGGTAAAAAAAATCACTCTTTAACAAGTGTCTGCCTTGATCTCTCTTTTTTCTAAAGCGATCCCTGCAGGCACTCCATCAAAAATGAAACTTCGCTCTTTAGAGTGAGTTTCTCTCTTCTTGGAGTGAATTTTCGCTCTTTTGGAGTGATCTATATACTTTCATTCTCCCCACGAGTGAAATTTAGCCCTATTCATTTTTAGAGTGTAGGTTTCCTTCTGCAAACCCGTGTAGCATAATAATCGATTTTCCTCTTGACATCCTTTAAGGTAAGGGACCTCATGATCAAACACTTAAAGGGAAATATTGCGTTAAAATGTTCCAACAAAGCATTAAAAAGTATATAGCTCTTGTCAATTTCTATAATTTTGTATCAACAATAAGCCCCAGCAATAGCTTTATCTCCTCGAAATTATGGCACGCCAAAAGGCTCACCAAATATGATGATGTTCTAAAAATACACGTTCATGTACTGAAATTACACGTTCATGTACCAAAAATATACGATGATGTACTAACTTCATATGATCATGATGTAAATTTACACCATCATGTACTAAAACCATAAGTTTATCATGTTAAATGTTACGTTGTACATGTAAAATCACACGCTGTACATCTTAAAACACACGTTGTACATGTAAAAACGTAAGATCGTCATGTCATATTTGTCTCTTCCGCACGCCATACAGAGTGAGCCTTTCGGCGTACCAGAAGTCCGCCAAAAGGCTCACCGAATTTGATGTAGTTAAAGTACACGTTCATATACTAACTGCTTACGATCATGTACAGATTTCATACGTTCATATACTGTTTGCTTACGTTCATGTACTGATTTCATACGATCATGTACTGATTTCTTACGATCATGTACTGACATTTAGTACATGATCGTATGAAATCAGTACATGTACGTATGAAATCAGTACATGAACGTATGAAATCAGTACATGATCGTAAGCAGTTAGTACATGAACGTGTACTTTTACTACATCGCATATCGGTGAGCCTTTTGGCGGACTTCTGGTACGCCGAAAGGTTCACTCTGTATGGCGTGCAGAAGAGACAAATATAACATGATGATCTTACGTTTTTACATGTACAGCGTGTGTTTTAAGATGTACAACGTGTGATTTTATATGTACAACGTAACATTTAACATGATGAACTTATGGTTTTAGTACATGATGGTGTAAATTTACATCATGATCATATGAAGTTAGCTAGTACATCATCGTATATTTTTGGTACATGAACGTGTAATTTTAGAACATGAACGTGTACTTTTAGAACATCATCATATTTGGTGAGCCTTTTGGCGTGCCATACGAAATGTCATGCATAAGAAGAGTTATGGAAGTTGCATTCATTGAAATGTTGAAAATTTGGGTGAACAAATTATTCTTGAATAACAAACAACTAAATTTCTATCAGAGGGAAACTTATCTCTTGAAAAGAAGGCTGTCATAATGCCTTATTGAAAGTTATTTATCACTTTTTGCCAATAAATATTGGTTTTAAAAGGATGAAATTTCCTTGTAAAACAGACGCAATATTTCCTTTTAACTAAGCTCATTCTAGATACACCTCCGAGGCAGATGTGCGCCGTAACTTTTCCAAATCCTGCTGAAAATTTTTGTCTTAACATGGAGAGCTTTATCTCACCTTCAGAATGCTTGAATTCATCGGTAATTATCCAAGATGGTGTAACAGCTTGAAGGTAGTTGCTACTGCAGATTCCATCAACTGGATTACATCTGCCTTCGACGCATGCGCACTTGCTTTTACAGTTTGAACCAAACATTCCTTCTACACATTGCTGAACACATCTAGTAATTCATAAGATTCATGAAAAATGCAATCAGTTTATTAGCGTAAACATCTGAACATCGACGTCTTAAAATTTCTTTCATACTTCAAGAAAATTCCCGTCAAACAAGGGGGATTCCCCTCCACTTTTTCCATTTCATTTGGGTCTAGCAGATATTTGTCATTATTTCGTTTCGTTTCGTTTATTTTTTCCTATAGCATCAAAATGTGTGGATACACAAAATAATGAATACATATATACTACTGAAGTAGATGGAAGTAAAACTAAAAATCCCTGAGGGGCTTGTCGAGAGTTCTACTTCCCGATACAACAAAAACATGTTACCTAGAGTATAGCTGTGTTGCAAACACAAATAAGCATTAAGAAAAAAAGTATATAAGAGAAAAAAGGACGGGAAATTCAATAAACTAAAAGGGAAGGTAATGACTATAATTACAAGACCATAACTTCCCATCACAAACCCCACCCTCACCAGCCCGTGTCCCCTCCCACACATGAAAGCCCAAGGCTTCCCACAAGCAAAATGTGACAAAAACATGTAATGCATGCACTTGAACAGTATGATAAGTCAACCATGAAGTTATATCCTTACAATATACCTAAACTTATTATTTACCTAAACTTGGTCTAGACAATTTCTTAACTCTCTACAATCTTAACATTTTATATATATATATATATATATATATATATATATATATATATATATATATATATATATATATATATATATATATATATATATATATATATATATATATATATATATATATATATATATATATATATATATATATATATATATATATATATATATATATATATATATATATTTAACATTTTAATATTTTTTCCCACCCTGCTGATGTAAGGGGGAGGGGGGGATTTTGTTTTACCCGCTCAGACTCTAAGAAAGACAAACCCTTTACTGGGATTAAATGTCAGTGTTTGAACACACGCAATTGAAACATGGAGGTGTTGTATATAAGTACAGGCCGACTGACTTTTTAGGAAACTGGACGGTTCTTCAAGCAGCTCTTTCCATACGTTGGAACCTTTTGGCCCATTTGTGGGATCAAGGTACACTTTTAAAAATATCACAGACGTGTTGTACATTTACAGAACAAAAAATAATACAAAGTGGATATGGGAAAAGTTCTGTCAATTATTAAGCAAATTGACAGCAATTTTTCCATCTTCTTGTACTTCTTTAATTTTTTCTTTTGTAAATCTACAGACATTTTAACAGTGTACCTCATTCAAATGAAAAGAAACGATGTCCTTCGGTGGACGTAATAGCTTCTTTGAGAAGCAGTTTCAAGTTTGGTTTCGCCGAACGGCCCTTTGCCAGAGGGTACGGTCGAGAGGACTTAAGAAAAAGATGAAACGGAGGTAACGACCTTTATATGTATGTGATTAATTAGAAAAAAAGTCTTACAAACTTATCGTTTCTTTGTCTTATCATTTTTATTTTTAAATCCACTTCTCGAAAAGGATAATCAAAGCAGGAAAAACAGGATCCTTTGAAACCTTTTCGTTCTATCGCCACTCTCAAAATGACAGCTTTTCGATTGCTTCTTGCAATTTTGATATAAGATTGTGAAAGAACATGTCAAATATTCCTCATCCAAGTAGCCCTAACCTTAACTAGTGTAACCAACATTAATTTTGAAGCAAATTTAAAATGTTCTGGAAAAACCTTTTTACCCCAATTCGTCCTGAAAGTAAAAGTCAGACGTGCGATCCAGTGTTTCATTTCTTTTCCTGAAAATTCACAGACAGAGGCGGGACGCTAGTGCATGTTCAGGTCGATCTATCATTACACATTAAAATAAGTTTTCTAGTCAAAGACCTACTATAAGCCCGCGGAGCGTACAAAGTTTATTGGTACAGCTCATCGCTACGAAAAATACCAAGGGCGGCCGAAGCGGTCTGCACCTACATCTGCAGCCACATAATCGCTACGCAGGCAAACATAGAACTGAAACATTCTGTTTTTACAGTAGGGCGTGCAAACTCAGTTTCAGTTTTGCTCTATTTATGAAAAAGAAAAAAAATGAGATACAAACCCCGGTCCAGTGAAACCTGGTGGACATTGACACTGCGGACTTTCATCCCAAAGTGGACAGGGTGTGTTGCAGCTTGGTCCCTGTCACAGGGAAGAAAACAGGCCAATTAGGAGGTTTAATCGGAGGCTGCACACAAATTCGCTACATTTCATATCATATTCAGCAGCTGATCTTCGAAGACTAAGTCTTAATGACATAGATTTAAGTCATGGATTCAAATTGACCATCAACGATCTGTTTGTCTTTTTAATTTACTACCAATTCTAAACATCGCATCTCTGATGTATTGATCCTATTAATTTCATTTCGTTTTATTTATGCATTTTAGATGCATTCTTGACACTGGAATTTTGAGATAGTTTGTTAGACGGAGTTTTACGGCCTAGTTTCCAACCGATTGGTTTAAGTCGCGCTGGCCTTGGCCTTTACTTAAGAAGGAAAATCAGCATCCCTTATCAATCCAGGGTCAAAACACAAAACAATATGAATCCACGACACCACACCTTCTTGCTGCCAGTGGCATAGCCACGGGGGACCTGGGAGCCTAGCCCCCAAACTTCCGTCAGCCCCCAAATTTTTAAGGTTATGTGTTTAATGTCTAATATACTACTGAGACGGGCCTTTGAACCCTTCAAAATGTGCTCTTCCCCCTCCGTTCTGAATTTCTGGCTAAGCCACTGAAATTTCACTTTTTGTAGCAAATGTGCCAAGTTCATTGAATTGCTAATATCTCGAGAAGCAAACAAAACAGAAGGGATGGAGTAGGAAACACAAAACAGTCAGAATTAGGATAAGTTCATGGTGTGTCCGACTTAAACTGTTAAACCAAATCATTAGAAACCTCATCTAACTGACTGACGGACCGACCGACCGACCGACCGACGGACCGACCGACCGACCGACGGACCGACGGACCGACGGACCGACCGACCGACCGACCCACTGACTGACTGACTGACCCACTGACTGACTATAACTAACCCGAAAACCAAGAATGGAGAGAGAAAGAATGACTGTTTAACCAAAATGCTTAGACGGACCAAGTACATCTTTACGATACACTATCGATAATGTCACATCAGTGACAGCTTGTCGAAAACTTTCGCATTATCGACGGTGCATCCAATCAGTTCACAATCAACTTTAAAACAAGGTTATTTTGTGACGTCGTCCAGAATTCGGCATAGTGTTCAAAGCATTTTCATGAGAAGACAGGTCATCTTTAAGTTAAAATTATCGTAGGCAATAGTAAAAGTGAGCAGATTTATCATATTTAAGAAAGGATATAAGCAAATGTAATTATCAAATCTGAAAAAGGAACCTAAGCGAAAATATTGGGAAAGGCCCCTTGAAAATTCAACACGGATTTCTCGAGGTATCAGCAAATGAAGCTAACTCGTCACCTAAAAAAGCAATTGGGGAAGAATTTAATTCACTTCTTCAAACTGAATCTATTGTGTTGACCTTGAAGTTAAAAGGGAGGGGAAATTAAGTCTGCAAGGTTCCCATCCCACTAGTGCAAATCGGATTGTGATAACAAAGGATTGTTGACGAGAAATTTGGATTTGAATGCCAGTAAAAACAAAAGAATGCTCTTAGTGTGAAGATATGACATCATATCTGCTTGCTTCATGTTCACTGCATGCGTTGAAATGTCACAATTTTAGGTTAGATGCGCACTGTTTAACAAGGTGTTTCTTGGATGGCTTTTGTCATTTTATTGTGTCGACTGTGTTCTTTGTTACTGTTAGGGGCTAGGTTAGGAATTAGGGCTATCGTTAGTCAGTTAGGAAATTTATTGTCAAACAATGCGAAGCGCCACCAATTTTACCTGCCGATTTTTGAAACCACAACTTAGATTTCAATGAAAATTTTACCAGATTGCTTAGAAAAACATTCTGACATTTCGAAACTTGGTTAAGCCTTAGACGTCTTCTTAAAAAAGTAATCTTTGACTTACCGTCCATCCCGAGTCACATAAACATGTATTAGGAGCCACGCAACTCCCACGAAGGCACGTGTTTGTGCACAAGGCTAGAAGATAAAGAAAAACACGTGATTGCAGGGTAAAGAAATCACTTCTTATTATTCCATATTTAGCACAAAAACAAATTAATGAGGGGATTTAGAATCGCTCACTACTCTATAGGGGTGAGCTTTAAAAAAGATAAGTCTGTGAGAGTTTTTAATTAGTTGGAAACTTGATATTCAGCGCGGTTTCAAATAAAGACTACATAGACCGCATAACTATTGGTGGTCGTTTAATAATAAGCGTAAAGACTTTATTTTTACATACGATAAACAGAATTTATTCATTGGTCCCTTGTGAAGGATCTTAATTAGAAATCAAAGTTCTTTAAGAAGGATATCTTTACATTTATAAGCGTATGACACCACTAGCATACTAATTTCTTCGTTTAAAGTTTGTGAAAGGGCATAAGAAGTCACGGCAAATGTAGACCGAACTCGGCAGCTGAACCTCACAAATTATTTCTTGTTACTCCTCCAAATATCGTGCATGATATTTCAGGGGTTAAATATTGCATAATCCAAGGTAAACCAAGGAAATACTTCTAATAAATTCCCCAGTTCGGTGGGAAAAATATTGTCACACGATTCTCAAGAGTCATTCATGAAGTAGAGTAGACGATTTTACTACACTCTAAAAAATATCTGGTAAAATTTCACGGGATTCCGTGTCAGTATAATAAACACCCACACAATCCTGGTTAATTTAACCAGGAATTTTTATTCCAATTTACGAAGAAACTGATTAAACACTAGAAAATAGCCAGTTATTTGGCTAAATTCACCAGTGTAATGGTTTATGTGACCATGATTTCCTGGTAAAAAAATTAACCAGGAATGTGTAGGTGCTGTATCAACTCGGACCGGGTAAAATTCTACCAATGTTTTTCAGAGTGCAATAGCAGACTTGGGGTGACTGCATTTTCCCCTTAAAAGAAAAACACACACTGTAAAAAAATATCTTTTCAAAGGGGCAGGGACCGGAATCTCGTCAAAGTTGTGACAAGATTTGTTTCAAAATTGACTAGAAATGGCTCAAAAATGAAACTATTCTTCTTATTTATGAGCCGAATTGTGCCAAAGTTTTTACAAGATTGCGGTCCGTGTTCCAATTGATGAGATTCTATTCGAATGTGACTAGGACGATTTTTGAGTGCAGAACCAAGTATAATTGAAATGTTAAAGAAGAACATTATTTAAGCATTCAGGTAAATATTTTGTTTATTTCCTATGTTTGGATCAACATGAGAAATAAATCAAAATTTCACCAGAATGCTTAGCATGTGCCTTTCTTAAATATATCAAACAAAAATTAGGTTCTGAACTTTTCTTTTAAGCTACCATTAATATGCATCATAATGATATGCTGCAAAAATCTATTTTTATTCATGGTAGCACCACATTTGTCATGCATGCGCAAGTAGTCTCACGGAATCTTAAGAACACATGCTTCAAGATTCACATAGCAGGGATACCCGACAAACAGTCTTTCTTTTTATGAATTAGCAGCACCCCAAACACTGAAAACAAAGGAGTTTAAGTACAGGAATGTTTCCTTTGGAACATCTTACAATATTTGGAATCCTAGATATGGTTTTGTGAAAAATTATGGGCTGGTGTTAAGACTCCTTGACGCATGTGTCACAAGGAGTCGGTCCTTTTCCCACGGAATAAAGTATGGGCTGGATATCGTATTGGGCTATAATTCTGCCACAACAGACAAAATGTTATGCAAAAGAAGCTGTTCAGATAAAAGTAGAAAACCCATTTTGAAAATAGAACTTGTTTAGAGTTGAAATGATTTGGTTTAATCCAATGGACTGGGAAACACCTCATTTTGCATTGTATCTGTCTGCTGTTTTAAATGTTAAACCAAGATTTAAAGAGGCTCATTGAGTTGAAGTCAATACCATAATGAGAGTATTAAAAGGTCACTTCCACATGACAATGTTAGCAAAAATAGTTTATTTTCATATCCAATAGTCACAGAAAAAGCTAAAATTTTGAGCTTTGTGTCCTGACTTGTAACAGTTTTGTGCATAATTCGGAAAAGTGTCTGGTCACGAATTTTCGAAAACCGAATCGAACCGTTCATTATTCCCTGATAAAACAGTTATATGTATTTAGGGTATGGGGATTGTCTTAGTTTGACCATTTGTCATTGGTATGGGAAGAAAGCTTATCAGGTTTCAAAAAATTGCTGAATTTGGGGTGGATTCAATTGCATAGCCTAATTACGTAAAGTAATCAGTGATCTCCCACGTGCAGTTAGATTACTGTAATCATCTGAACTTGAACGACCAGGAATTTTCAGGAAGCGTTTAATATAGTTGTCTGTGTTTGATATATTTTGATATATCCTACTTTAGACGGTCATTTCCTGTTGTTGTTTGTATACTTCAAAATGTACATAACAGCCTATCCCAATGATGAAAAAGTGTACTTTCTCCTTATGTTCACCTTTAGAGATTTTCACTAAATAAAAACGGTAGTTATAATCATTATCCCCGCCCTTCCCATCAGCAAAGTAAATGTAACACTGAATGTGTAGCCTATAAATACGGTGGCCGAGAGGGGACAAAAAAGGGATTTTTTCTTTGGCTCGCATCTTAATTATCTCAGAATTCTGAGTTACTAAGTTAGAATTCCGAGGTACTATCTCAGAATTCCGAATTACTGAGTCAGAATTCTGTTTCAGAATTTCTATTTCAGTCAGATACATTTTCAGAATTAAGAAAGAAAGAATGATTTCACGAAATTTTCATGTAAACTCAAATTTTGGAATAAATGTTGTGGGTGCGGAATTATTAGATGCGGGATTTGGAGGATGTGCGCATGTGCATAACCACCCAAAAGAATTACTGAACGCGCTTAATTTGTAGATAGAGATTCTCTAAACATTTCACCCATTCGCCATTCCCACGATGCATTGCGAGTAAACATATCCGTTTTCTTCTGCAATTTTTTGTATTTGAGTCACATGAAAGAATAGCAAGACTGAGCTTGTAAATTGACATGTAATAGAGTCAAGATAGAGCTATCTACAGTAGTATAGATAGTATTATCAAACAGTTGCAAAAGGTTTTATATAGTAACATATTAGTTTCTCTACATTTGATTGTGAGATTGGTGACCACATGACATGCGTGATTCGGAACTATCATTGCGTTGTGGTGATTTACAGTGTGTTAGTACGATCGTATGTTTTTGTACGGTAGAACCCACAGCTACTTGCCAGCAATCATTATTGTACCTTCAACTTATTGAATCTATGCACGATTGGGAGTACAATAGTCCAATATACATGAGTCAACTTTTGACCAAAAACTCGTTGAGAAAGTTAAAAGGTGTTATGAGAAACAACTAATGTTTTTCATTCTCGCGAAAAAATTAACAATAATATCATTCGTTTAAAATTTGAACGTAATACTCAACTTAATTTCATCCCATTGAAGGGAAACTTATTTTTTAAACAAAGCCCAAGGAGTAATTGATATTACTACACTAGAAACACTAGTTATGCAAGTGTAAAAGGCTGAAATATATCATCGGTCAATCTCATTCAGTATTTAAGGATATTTCTGGAAACAAAATTCATTGACTTGAAAATATGCAGAAATTTTCCTCTCACAGGAAGTTAAAAGTGTAACTCAATAACATGTAACGTTTTCTGAAGTTGCTTATTTTCAAAGTATTGCACTTTATTTTGAGATATAGTATAATCATTTGTGACGTAATTGTGGTACATTAATTTACGTTGTATTCAATTTATTTGTTATTTTGCTGCCTTCTGCAGGGAATATTAAGCAACATTCTAACAGTATCAATTTCAAGGATAAACAGTACCTTCATTCATTAGGAAAAACAAACTGAATCTGATACAATGTGCCCACATTACATAACTGTCTATGGCCTTGCTGAAAACTTGAGGTATTTTTAATAATAAAAACGACTATTAAAAATGAATTATCTTGAAGAAAAGGGTATTGCGACAAGTTTTAGGGGACATGGTCAGGAATGATTTTATCTTTTTTTTGCAAGAAATTAATGAAAAATCACTGGAATATGCCTTTAAATGTAGTAAAGCAATTAAAGAGTCTTTCACAATATTTATACCGTCGTTGTGGAAGCGACATGTGTCGATGTTCTGTAGAGGATTCGCGTCCTCAAAAATGCTTCCTTCTCATTGCAACAAAAATTCAGTCTTGAAATGACACGAAAAAGGGTTCAAGAGATGCATTACCCATCAAAATCATGAAGACTAAAATATGTAAATTACTTTTGTCAAGCAGTTCCAGTTATCTATACTCCTTTGGGGATATCCTCAGATCACTTCCCCAGTGCACCTCATCTTTAGCAGATCAAGACAGAAGGATTGCTAACAGGTGGAAGATTTAAATCAGTAGCGGTGTAGAAATAGATGTCTGCCTGCTGGGTCCATGTCTTACTACTTCAATTGAACAAAAATCGTGTTTCATGTTTGACTGAATGTGGCAGGAAAATCCCGAATGTTTGCATTGATAAATGAGTTAAACATATGGATGTATAGATAATTCAAATGTCGTTTACCTCAATACGTTTGGATTTACTGCATGCACTTATCTTTAAAGGCAGTCAACTCTCAGCTCACTCGAACTACAAGTTTTCTAGTATTCCACAGAAATTCTCAATTGGCAACAACCCTTTGACAACAAGTTTAAAAATGCAGAGTACTGTAGCTCATAATACACAGCATACACGGAACAGAGATTGTTCTGATAGCAAATTGGGATCTGGTATACCCTGAAGCAATAACTTGACTCAGAGATTGTGTCTGGATGAGGATGAGATTTAGATAGTTGTGGGAGGGGTTTAAAATACTAAGTTATGAGAACTGGAATTATTAGGGGTGGGAGAATTTAGGCCTTTAAATTAACTAGTTTTCTAACACTCCAAATTTGTTGTTTGAGCCAAATATCCTTCTCCTCGTTGTGACATTTGTTAATTTCAGTATTTCAAATCCTTGTGGTCTGACATTCAAACAAGCGATACTTTCTCAATATAAATACCAAAGCTTATGTTACAAAGTACAAATTGTACTGAGAGTGTTTCGAATACACACATTGAGCTTTTCTATACTCCCCCGAAGCAATTAACCCTTTACCGTTGTTTGGGTCCTTTTGAGCCCATGCGGAGAGCTCGGCTGCCACACATCTTTACTGTTTCACGCGGAGCTCGAAACTGCGAGTAGCTACCCAAAAATTCGGCCACAAGAGCGAGAGAGACATTAGTTTAAGGTCACGGGGTCAATGGCCTACGGAAGCCGATGCGGGGCGGGCTACGTCCGCTTTTCCGCCCAATCCCGAGGCGCGCAAATATGCACCGATCGGAGCACAACGGTAAAGGGTTAACTGAGATTGTGTCCATATTGAGATGAATTTCAAACAGTTGTGGGAGAGGCTTAAGTAAGAGCGTTAGGAGAATTGGCATTGTTTGGGGTGAGAGAATTTGGCCTTTAAGCTTACCTATGTTGCAAGAAGATCCGTTTTTCGCCCATCCTGTACAACAACCGTAAACAACGACAGTTGTCGTCTTTACACCTACCCTAGGTCGAGGTCGTTCAGCTATGTCCAAGGGTCTGAAAAAGAGAAACCAAAATGAATGTGATTACATAAAGCAAACATGGAAGTGCAGAATATCTTCTGCTCGAAGGTTTTCGCATGGTGTTTAAGTCTTTAATACATTTTCGTTCAGTCGCAACCTTTTGTTGACATAATTCTGTTGCAGTGCTGCCTTCACGCATGACACTTCAAACAGGGGTCTATAGGTAGTTCTCACTGACGTCACAAATATGCGTTAGCAACCGCCAAGTTTGAGGGCAAGCCTGTACATACATACCGGGGTTGCCTTCAAATATGCCTGAAATACTCCTCGTGGAAAGCGTCTATGATGTCACGTGAGACCTATCTATTATCTAAATAATAGCTCTCTGCTTCAAATGCAAAAGGAAGGAGCTGTGCATGGAGTTAATTAGTTAGATGGAGCCATGGAAACATAATAACCGGTTCAAAGGGGAATCTTGCTGTTCCATGGAAAGTTTAGGACCGATGCGCACTGTTTAACAAGAAATTTCATAACTGGCTAAAGATAACGCTAACCCCAAACCCTAACGAAGAACGTAACCTGTGCAATACAATGACAACAGCTAATCAAGAAATATATTGTTACACAGTTGGCATCAGCAAACAGTTTTCGTCTTTTTTAAACCAATATTTATTAATACTGAATAATAGATTATTGACAATAAGGCAGCACCATCCCCATGCTTTTAAGAAAATGTTTCACAATTAGAAATTCAATTATTTTTTGTTCTAATTTCACCCACCCTTACGAAATTTTCAGTGATGAGTATTCCATATCTCTTCAAATAACTAATGTTTTGAGGAATCAGAGTTATTGATGGGGTTCATTGGTAATACTGAATTATGGGGCATTGACTATAGCCATGTTCTTTGTTCGCTAATGATGGCAAATTTTAATCGCATTACTTCTCTTTGACGCTCTCAGGTAAATCTATGGCAATTCTCTTTTCGTAACCAGTGTGTGTGAAAGAAATGGTTCAGTAGCTGATAAAGCTATCCCAAAACATACTCATGTTTTGCTTTGTTCTTTCCAAGGTATATTTTCATTTTTGTCGACGTTTGCCTTGCTTGTGTTGATTAAAGGTAAAGAGCGGTCCCCCCAAACTTATTTTGGAGAAAAAGCTAAATAACTCTTATTTCTCTTCAAAGTATCTTTAATTACATTTTTGACTTTACTCTTGCATATTCAAGGTAAACCAAGCAGTTATTTCTGGTAAATTTTACATTTGAAGAGAAAAACATTGTCACATGACACCCAACATCCAATCATGAAACTGGACAGTATGCTACACTTCTTCAATTTGAGATGACTACTCCTGCCCTTTAAAGTGTTTCTTTGTCTAGTCGTTCATATCAATTTAGCAACATCAACCGATCGGACGCAAAGAAAATACTATGACGAATAGAGACAATACACCAACTATGATAACATGCAACAATAATATTTTGAGATATTACAAAAAGACATAGTCGAACATATCTGCAAAAACAATTACCGGTATACCAATAATAACATTTAGTCCGGCTTCAGATTGAGGTAAATGCCACCTAGAATGGTCATTAATGCCACCATGTTTTTTCGATTCCGAAACATGTCTATAAACAGAAAAATTCAGGTATATTGGTATCTTTGTGTGGGTGGGTTGGGGGTATAAAACGGGGTATCTGCCAGGAGTCAGGGTGCTGAAAAATAAAAAAATTAAGGGGCAGGGGAAATGTAAATGACTAATATTTTTCATCCAGAGACTCGAGAGTAACAAACAACCCCTCAAATTATTCGCAAAGGAATTGTCTTTTAGTTGACATACGGATTTTAAGAATCACTTGATTTTTGAGGTCATTAAAGGTAAAAAAGGTACAAATTTGACCTTTGACCTCAACCTTGACTATGCTATTTTAAAATGTAATTGTGTACAGTTCATTGATTCATTTGTCCTAGTCTGACCTGAAATGATTTCATTACAAGTCTTCAGACAGTTTTAGGCTACAAATGTTCCAGGGTTTGTACTTAGGAAGCACAAGTGATTTAGACATGTAATAAAATCATTTCAGATCAAACTAGGGAAAATGAATCAATTAACTGTACACAGTTACATTTAAAAATAGCATAGTCAAGATTTAGGTCAAATGCCAAATTTCGTACCTTTTAGATCTTCAATGACCTCAAAAGTCACGTGATTCTCAAAATCTGTACATCAACTAAAAAACAAATTCTTTGCGAATAATTTGAGGAGTCGTTTGTTACTCTCGAATTTCTGGATGAAAAATAATAGCCGTTTTACTTTCCCCAACCCCTTAAATTTTTTATTTTTCAGCACCCTGACTATTGGCAGATACCCCGCTATATTTCCCCAACCCACCCAAAGATACCCATATACCTAAATTTTTCTGTTTAAAGACATGTTAAGGAATCGAAAAAACATGGTGGAATCAATGACCATTCCAGGTGGCACTTGCCTCAATCTGAAGCCGGACTAATTAATTTAAAGGCAATATCCGGAGTCAAAATTCCTTGAATTTAAATCATGCAGGAAAATTTTCTCTCTCAGAAAGTAAAAACTACACCTCAATATCACATTCGGAAGATACAAATTTTAGAGGTAATGCAATATATTCTTGAGATTTGGTGCATTATGGGAATTTTTGATGCCATCTCTTCACATTAATTTGACATTGCGTTCTATTATTGATAATTTTTATGCCACTGCAGGGAATATTGAGCGAAATTGTTTGTAATATCCCATATATAATGTAGAGTAATGCTAGATAAACAGGAGAAGATATTCAAAAACTCCAGAACATTCAATAATAAAGGAAAAAAAAAACAGGAATCTCATACAGTGTTCCCACATAACGTAAGGCATGAGGCTTTGTTGAAAAGTAGACGTGTTTTTTATGAAAAAAATAAGCAGTCTTAAATGTGAGGTATATGGAGTTAGGAAAATGGTTACGCAACAGGGTTTGGGATAATCGGTAAAACTTCGAAAGAATTTGTGAATTATTTCGGTAACATTTACTTTATTAGGTCTTTTAAAGTAACAGTTTTGTAGAAAATTTACACAAAGAGTCAACAAAAAATGGAGGAATCTCATAAGCACTTTTGTACTAAAACATTCATTCAAAGACATCGAATTCGCTAGAATTTAAAGATTCTTGAGGGGTTCCGTTAATGTTTTGTCGATCTTATTATAAAATTTTCTCCTGAAAAAAGTTTATTGACAGAAGATTAAATTTCATTGAACTCGTTATCATGGAAGTTGTTCTTTGCATATTTATTGTCTACCGGGATACTTATCTACGTTTTTCAGATCTATTATATTAGCAAGATGTGTCATATAGCAAATGTCGTGCCCTTTCTAATTAATGGAATGATTTATAATACAGAAAACGTTTCATTTGTTGGTACCTTCCTGTGCATAAGTTGTATTTACAGTAGGATATGTATAACACCATTTGAAAACCATTTCTTAATTGATGTGGCTATTCACACGAACATTTTTGTAAAATAATCCTACTTGTAATCTCAGTCGTGTATGAAACACTTGAGTATGTAAGGAGTCATATATAGAGATGCTAGACTATACAAACGAACGCACGTGCTCGTGCGCATACTATGGTTATGGTCTGTATTGAGTCCGTGTATGCGTCTTATTGTCTAAGAAAGAGTGAATGTGCGCATAACGTACACTATTTTTGGTGTACGACTTGTGATAAGAAAAAAAAGATGAACTTACCCATCTTCTGCATCTGATGAAGAACTTTCAGAAGTTTCGGGGGTCACAGGGAAATTTAAGTCTTCCGTAAACGCATATTGAGTTATCCTGGAAAGAGAACGGGAAGTAAATGATATAAACACACTCTAAAAATCCGTCTTCAATATAGGATTCCGCAGGGAATTTCTTCAAAATTTGATCAGATGTGGTTAAAAAAAATCAAATCAATTACTTTCATTTCTGCGCATTGAGTATTGATATATTTGAATACATTATCTATTGAGTGCCCCTTGAATAGGATTCCCGCCTTCCATTTGAAGAGATATTTTTGGAGTGTAGATTTCAACCTTAGATTCGATACAACTGTCCAGACGTGTACATTCATGATACCAATGACTATCAGATAATCCATTTTTGTATTTGTCGTGATAAAGTTATGTCAAACCCCATAGATTTGTGTTTTTGAGGATCCGTCCTAGCTCAAAATTTGAAGCGATTCCTATACGTTTGAAAAGTGTAATGTGATTCAGATAAAATAAAGAGTAGTTGATATGATAGACGGTTGTACATTCCCTTTACAGTTGTGATGCAAACTATTTTTTTTTATCTTAACGATAACAATAACTTTGGAAAGATCGGTTCAAAAACAGAATCTTCAATTTTATATTTTTTGGACGTAACATTTAGTTATCTTTCGAATTTTGTACTATTAACCATATCATAAGGAGAAAATGAAAAAAGTGGCTTACCGTCTAGTGTGGCTGCATACATTTTCACCAGTAGGATCTAGACCATTGAGGTTCTGGCTGACACAAAGAGTAATTGTAATGGATAAGATATAAAACGAACAATAGATCTTCATTGTTATCTCGAATCTGCCACAACCAAGCACAAGTTTTCCCATAGTCACAATTGTAAGTACTAATCTATACAGAGGTTAGTCACTTTGAAAAACAACGATTAACGTTGCCCCAACAATACCAGGAAGTGGTATTTTATAAATTATAAAGGACTGTGACACTGCTGACAAACACCGTCATTACAACTTTCTTCACATTATCACTTCTAATTAGGAAAATTGCGGTTTCCACTCTGAGAGAAGTACTTTATGAATACCCGGATGTGTTAAGGTTAAGAGATCTGCTGGTTCACATGGAATTATTATTTTAATTCTGATTGTGATGAAAATCATAGTTAATGATATTTAATGTCAGTTTTTCCATATTACATTTCTTCTTCCAGGAATGTGAAAAGAACCCGTAAAATAATATTTCAGTTAATAGGCCTTCCTTTTCAATGTTTGTTTAATTACATCTAAACAGTGCAACCTGCTGAATGACAAAACAACTTCGTTATTAATTATCTCTGCCGAATTCGTTATAGATGTTCCACTGTTAAATTAAGCAAGAATCAACCCCACAGCGTTAAAAGTTGCTGGATGTTTTAATTCATCTTTAACTTGCTATCACTAATTGATAAGGAGCACGTTATGCTGAGGCGTTACATGGGGCAAAATCTACTTTGTAGGGTATAATGGCTATAATGAAAGATCCCTTCATAAAACGGGAAACTGATACTTTTCAGCCGAAACGCAAAAGGAGGGGGCGGGGACGGGACTTGCCTTCAGAGTTGTTTTAAGTAAATTTTAAGTGACTTTGTGATCTTTAAAACGGGTTATTAGAAACGCAGAGAGATTGTTGCAACTTTCAGGTACGGTAAATTTTCACTTCCGACAATTGGCCGGGGAAGAATTTGAACTATTTTATACATTTTTTTGTTTGTAAATACAAATTCAGTGCCCTGTGCATTCTCCAAAATGACACCTCAGATGATATCGTAATTGAATTTCATGAGTGAAGTTGAATTTAAGAATAACCATTGAATGGGTGCATGCCAAAAATTTCATTGTGATAACTGGGAGCCTAGTTATTATGCCTGACGGAGGTGGTGCGCCAACCGGTCCAGAAATAACTGACCCAGGCTGCTTTAAAAATGCCATTTAAGACAGAAATATAGTTTTATACAGGTAATAATGTAAGCTCGGTGAAGCTATTTTTTAGTACTTATTTCAGATGTTAGATGTAAGATGGAGGTTTATGGCCCAGTTTCCAAGCTATTGGTTCAAGTCTAGGCGGCCACGGCCTTTTTTCAATTAATTGTGACTCACTTGCTTGTTTTCCCTATTCCGTTTCAGAGTTTCTATGTTAAAGATAGTTATATTACATATTCCAGGGGTTCTCACTTAGGGGATATTCATCACGTTTCGAGTTTATCTTAGTTTCAAACTACTTTAGACAAATAATGGTAAACTGGTGTTCTATTTTCGTAGCAACTTTCCACATTTTTCAGTTGTGGTTACGATCGGTCAATCTTAAATACCCTCTACATTGTTCACGTTAACTATTTAAGCACAATAGATGTCACTTTATGTCTGTTTCATATCTTCCATACTTCCTTTATTCTTTGATCTTTATCCTAAGTTTGTGAAATGACTCCAGAAATTACTGATGTAAACTAATTTACTTTACTGTTTGCCCCTCTTACCGCTTTCGAAGTCACGTGCTCATTTTGTCGTCACACTCTCAGGGACCAATCCTTTTCAAGTAAGTGTGACTCAGAGGATGTTCGTTCATTATTCCTAGCATGGGGTCGATGTTACTACGTCCGAGTCACGGCGTGAAGGCTGTTGTTCACTTGACCTCGAAAAACTCACTGTGCTAGTGGACACAAATATTCAGTTGAAATAGTAACAACTCTTTTTGAATGGCAATTTTTCGTTTTATCAAGGAAAGAAAGGAAACAATCTTCCCATCTGAAACCAATTGTGCATTTGGACTCTTCTAGTTATTCTTTAACCAATAGGACTCGACCAAATTTACGTGAACTATTTTCAGTGCTTGTCGGCTACATGTTTTAATGTTACCTGTTGGCTTATTTCTTTGCCGGTAAGCTGTCATACCAAGAATGATGTATCGTCGCGTTCTATACCAGAAAAGGACAGACTTTCCATGATCACCAAGTACTAGATTGGACTAGGAAACCCTAGAGGACTCTTCAGGAGAGCGAGGATGGTAATTTCTCAAAATATCAGAAGAATTCTTTCACATGTTTTCATAAAAGTTTTGCTCCTTTGTACATTGGTGTCTGCACAAGAAACCACAAGTTCCATCCCGACGGGTGACAACGTCTGTACAAAAATTGTAAGGTTAGTTAATTAATGACGTGATAGTTAGGCCTACTGCGTTTATGGAGACACAATGAAAATTAAACCTCTTTGATTAAGGCTAACCGTCTAAGACGACTCTCCGTTAAATTCGCCCGACGTTTTTGTACTAGAGTGTCTGATCATACGTGAAATCCAGGGAAAGCTTGTTTAAAAGCAATTTTTTTTTATGAAAGAAATGAGTATCTACTGTCTTATAATAGAAAGGGGGACTAAAACAGTACTTAAGCCAGGAAAGGGTGTGGGTAGGCAAAGTTTTAACCAAAGTTGCTTAAAATTATCATTTTTATAATGCATTCAAATTATGTTTTCTCCCTTAAAAAAATCCATCCCATACGCTTTACATTCGTAACTATGGGACAGGACTTAGAGCGTGTTATTTGACGATTTGAAGTTCGTCGTACCAACTCAAAAAAGAGGGACGTTTTTTGAATGATACTGAGTACACTTTCCTGAAAGAAGCAACACCTTCTCTGATAATGGCATGTATTGGACCGCCCAAAGTTGCGAATCTGATGCCGGATCGAGGGTGGGGGTAATAACACATACGATTCGCATTCACAAAGTTTAGCCAAAGCTATATCGCTATTAAATATTGAATGATTTTAACCCACATAGGTGTATGTAAATAAACCGTCAAGTGAGAAAAAATGACAGCTTGTGAGGGCGGTAACCATTACATGTCTCATTTGCAGAGAATTCTTGTCATTCGTGATATTAACGTACCGTAAAAAGAAAGGTAACACAAAGCTATTTTACACATCAGTCTACCACTGCATCATATTGATCCTAGTGCTCTGGCTCGACTGGGTGGAAGTATACCTAGGTCTTGGTGCATCCCCGATGTAAAATTAATTGCTCTTAAAAAGTTCTTTTTCATAGTACTTTAGTCTACTCGACCATCAGTATCATAATGAAAAGTCATTTTTAATTGGGGAACAAACTACAATCGATAAGTTATCTTTCAAAACATTACTTCTAGCCATGGACTCTCATGTGGATATTGCCTTGTCTTCTGCATGATTTCACTGTGGACAGTGAATACAATAAACAGGTTAAGCCAAAATGTACTTCATACAGAGCTTTTTTTCCCGTCTTAAATCCACACATTAGTAGATCCGTAGATTTCATCGTTATCCACATACTAGGCTACTGAATGATTACTGACTCTGTTGTGGGCTACAGCATCCTTGGATTCAAATAATACCCTTCGAACTCATTAAAGGACACTTTGCATTCCATATACACAAAGAGATTGCATATAGAACGTTGTGTAATATTAAATTTACTGTGCCTCTTCAACTTTCCACGGTAATGAAAACTCAAATTTTTTTAAACATAATACAGTATCATTATTAACAGATAAATATTAACTTAAGTATATGACCAAGATTTACCTTCATTTTAAAATAAATTCTTTACATCTGATAAATGTTGTATGCATGTAAAGGTAAAGGGAAAGTGATGTCACATTTACTTGAACTTGTGTGTATATATATATACATATATATATATACATACCTACATACATATATATATATATATATATTTATATTAATATCATTGATAACTAAAGGCCTCTGTTTGGTGTTTTGTGTAACAATAATTTATGAATTTGGTTTTAAACCGGAAAATTTTACACATACTAAAATGTGTAGAGGAACATTTTACTGAAAATACTTTTAGCATCTCTCATTAAAAGGATCGGCTCAGATGTGGGCAAATTCTATCCTCTTACTTTTACGTTAACTTATTATTTTTTTAAGTATACTTATGAAGGTAATATTTCAGTACTATTTGAATCAGCAAAGCAATGTGAAAGAAATTTTCTCCCTAGAATTTTTAGCCAACGCCATCTGGAGGCATTCTGATATCGATGATTCTGAACTAGCGTCCAATGCGGACGTTGGACATTATATGGTTAGTGAAATCATTAAACAATTAAAAGACAACCAATTACAGACACCAATAAAAAGAAGCTTAACATGGTGACCTCCCTAATTGCGCATTGGTTTCCGGAGATAATGGAGCAATTGAGCCGTAAATCTTGGGGAATTCCCTTGGTCGAAGAAGAATGATTAAACCGATAGTCCAATTTCCTTCTTGTAATTTGAGTTTATTTTTAACATGCGGATAGATTAATTTAGCTATTAACTTTTAAGTGAAAAGGTAATTAATTGCGAACGAACTATCCAATCCTCAAATCTTAAGAAATCAAACTCTTCATGGTAAAGAGGATAATGAGAGGCACAATCAACTTTGCTTCAGTTTTTAATTTCCAGTCTAATATCTGCCTAGTTTTATTAAGTCAGTACTATTTTCATACTTCAATATTGGACATAATGTCTTCATTTTTTCCGTTCTGTCATGCTTGTGTCTGTTCATTAACTAATTATGTCCTCTGTTAGTTCGCTGCTGCATTGATGTTTTGAGAACCATATCAACCCAGCATCCTGTTTTAACAACATTACACTGACATCAGGAAGGCGTCGCTATGTTGTAATTGTTCATTTTATTATCACGAGGCCTAATGTACTTGACGGTTTTTCACATGCCTGGTTAAAATTTTAAATTGCAGTGAGCCACGATATTTTGCAGATGTATATCATTTTTGCATGTAAATTAGTGACAAACCAATCAAATAAACAATAAATCAAATCAAATCATTTGCAACCATAAAGTCTATCCTTCTGTTTTCAGCTATACCAAAGTACAAAAAGTGCCAATCACAGGAATACAGACGAAAGTCGCCAGATACGTCACCAGATGCGGTTTTGGAATACTACAATGTAGTCGCTACAGGTACTTCATTTTCTACACATATTTGCAGGTTTCTTTTTGTTAAAGCAATCAGTGGGAAAACTGCGAAGCATTATCAAATAGTTGCAAACAGTTTTTTGGTCAAAAATGATGAACTGGTTTGGTTTTGTCCGGTTAATTGTGAGCCAATTGATTAACTCATTTGACAGGATTGATTTTTTTCTTGTTTGTTTTTTATTTTTGTAAAAGTTACCATACTGACGACATTACTTAAATGACACATTCCGCAAGCAAGGCGATGTTACAATACTAATTGTTTAATGAATCAAAAAGTACAAAACAATCACATCTCTATGGAGGTAATGTTTTGCAATGTTGACAGAATCCTTTTTTATAGAATTAAAATCAATCGCACACTGCACTCGTTCAGGCGTCCAAACTTAACAAGACTGTCATGACCTGAGTTCGTAAACCTGGGTCAATTTTTTACGATTAAACAGTACACACTTTGTTCCTTGCTATCTCGTTGGGATGGAGTTACGCTATGATACATGATATTCCTCTTCCTTATTCGTGCAAAAACGCTGGTTCCTGATTGGGGAAACTGCTCCAAACTGTCGCAGATTTAAATTGGGGAAAATCAGCATATTCTTTTCCCCTCAAGACGATTCGAATTAAAACTACGCAAACTTCACCTCTATTCCCTACGCAACGGTTAGGTGAGTTGGATTGCCGGCAAAAATGCGTGGTGTTCGGCTGGCTTAATGTCAATGTAAATCAGATTGAAAATACCTCTGATTTTAAAACTTTTTCTTATTGCACAATAAAAATAACTTTACTACAGATATTTAACATTTTGCATTTATGACTTAAGGATAATACAGGATGATTATAGAGAGTCGTTGGCCTTCAAGTAATTTAGTTTTTTCCCTAAGCGATGGAAATCTTAGGAGGGCCACATTTGTTCTACATCATAAGGATGGTGGTATCTCTAACACGAAAGACGTTAGCCACTCTTACTTTACGCAGTTGTTGTGATTATGGAGTAATTTAAAGGTTACGACAGAAATAAAAGAAAGTATACAAAACGTACAGCATGGTGGCGCATTTTAACACACATAATTAGAATGTAGAATTGTGGTAATGAATAGTGACACATGGGATACTGGAATCAATGTGGCACACAGGGCCACATCTTATTGTTGTTGTATGGTTACTAGGGACATCTACTGCAGACTTGTGCCCACCTTCTCTTTACCTCCAGGGTAATTTACGTTCCAGCCTACAGGGAACTAACTTCTACTTCGTATCGGACTGAAGAAGTATGTTGCAGTGGTTATGATCTAGTAGATAAACGATGTCTCCCAAGTGTTTCGAATGGTAAGCTTTGGATATTTGTAACCATAAAGTCTGTTTGGTGAGCTTCCGGGACTACAAGGTGCTTTCTTAATAAAAAGGTCCTTCCAGAAAAGTTCTTTCAGAAAATGAAACATTGATCTGGAAAAGGAAATTAAAGGGCAAGGGCAGTCATCCCAAATTGAAGTAGTGTAGTAGACTGTCCAGTTTCATGATTGACTCTTAGGTGTCATGTGACAACATTTTTTCTCTTCAAATGTGAAATTTACTAGAAATAACTGTTTGGTTTACCTTGAATATGCAATAGTAAAGTCATAAAATGTAATGAAAGATACTTGGAGAGAAATAAGACAAAAATTGTGATATTTAGCTATTTCTTCAAAATAAGTTTGGGGGTACTGCTCTTTACCCTTAAGGAAATTAGTTCGTTTTAATAAATAGCACTCAGTTTTGTACTATGTTAAAAGAAAATATCTTTGAGACACTATTTGGCAATTGTGACTTTACAAACACAAAGAAGACAGTTGCTACCCTAATGGAAAGTTTTGTGAATGGCATCAATTGATAAACATAGCAGTAAATTAAGTGTATTCATTGTAGTTTTTCTTTACATTTCTAATGTTTGTCACCCCTCTCTGTATAGAGCAAACACTCACTTTACAACAGAATGTTTCCCCTTGTAAGTGTACACTCCAATTTAAAGTCATTGCCTAGTACCTGAATACTTTTGATTATATCGTTGCCTTTTGTTCTGCTTTTTGAAGATGTTGGTAAGCTTGGACGCACCTTACACTAATTGTTTTCCCATATGATGTTTTTAATTGAAGGTAGCAGTTTTGTTACTACTACAAAGTCCCCCAATAAACCTATATGGGCCGATGGATCCGCGGCTACTCTGCCTACGGGCAACACAACGAAGGTGGTCAGAGATGATGCTGTAAGGCACAACGAAATAGACAGCATTCCTTCAATGAAAAATATACCCGGTATTCCTCCATTGGTTAATGACGATAATTCTCCACAATCAGCATCGGAAGGAAGAGGATACTTAGATGGAAAAGGGAACGTTTTTACCATTGATGAAAGAAATTACGACATTTCACCAGATATTCACAAAACTCCCCATGGAGCAAACATTGTAAGCGTTGCTGTCGGTGTTGGAGTAGTTATGTCCCTTACCGGTGTACTGGTCGGAATGACCATTATGAAAATAAAGTTCAGAAAAAGACAGACACTGGATGCGTAAGTTATTCACGTACTACGTCAACAAATCAAAAATTGCAAGTCCGTTGTGTACGCTTTATTCTTCCAAAAGAGTGACACAGCGGTGTCCTAGAAACAAGGTTCGACAGACTATACTAGCTACCGTCAGACTTCTTATGCTAAATAGTCGGTCTGGAATTAATGACGACGGGTTGTTACTTCAAAGAATCATTATTTTGAGTGTAACTTCTGTTTTCTTATTCCTAAAAGGTAATTATTTTGAATAAAAAGTTCGAGCCGTTATTCCGACGGCTTTTCCTGAATTAAGAATTACAAACAAGGGTCGTTAGTTCGAAGAGTCAGCACTCCAAATTAAAGCGGCTCATTGAGTTGGTTCATGAAATTCAACAATTTTTTTCCAAATCTGATAAGTTTTCCACACATACCAATGACAAATGTTCAAACTAAGACAATCCCCATATCCTACGCACTAATAAATGTTTTATGAGTGAGTACTTTGAGGTTCAATTCGGTTTTCAAACATTCGTGACGAGACACTTTTTCAAAACAGGCACAAAACCGTTTCAAGTCAGGACACCACAAAATTCAAAATGTTAGCATTTTCCTTAACTATTGGATATGAAACTTGACTTATTATGCTAATTATAAGCATTGTCATGAGATAGTGACCCTTTAACACTCTCATTAAGTTATCGATATCAACTCAATGGCCACTTTAAGAGTGAAGGTCGTTTTACAGAGTTTAGAAACTCCCGTTGGCATATATTGCTAGAATATGTTTGTTTTTGGCACCATGACCCTTTCTTTTTATTCAAAACAATGACTCTTATCTTTTACTGGGAATCATGACTCTCATCCTCCTACCGGAATGTTGACCCTCCGAAATAGCGACCCTTACCTTCTATTCAGAAAGATCCTTTTTATTTTGGGATAATACCCCTTATTTTGAAATAATGACCTTTCAAAGTAATAACCCATCGAAATAACGAACCCCAGGAAATAGAAACAGTGCTATTGTGATTTTGTTTATTAATTATATAATACTTAACACGGGGAACCACTCGCGAGACTTCAATAGCGATGGACATTTTTGTGTAAAATCGTAACGGGGCTTTATTTCTTAATCTTTTTGCAGAATACCTTTAACAAGAAATAAGCATTCTAGAAAAACAACACGAGGGAAATCAAGGCCACTTTCTGGTATGGTTGAAAAGAACCAATCACATCGTGAGTGAATTAATTTGCATAAATAAAAAGAGAGCAGTTGGATTTAAGATGTATTACCATCCATTAAATTATGGGACGGGAAGTATGGGATGGGAAGTTTGGGAGATTTTGGACCTTTTTGGACGAATTTTTCAGGGTGAAACTTTGTCCTACTCTTTGTGAATCGGATTTTGGTACTAGTAGGAAAAATCTCTGGGTTTTCTCCCAAACACTGCAAAATCATTCAAAAGATACACTTATTTGCCAAATAAAAAGCTTCAAATGGGCAATGGACGAAATGGAAGATCCAAAATCTTCTAAAATTGTCACATTTCACTCGGTACTGTTGGAATGTGAAAGATATAAACAGTTTCATGCTCAAAGTTTTTGTATTTTTTATATAACTTTATCCAAGATTATTTTTTCATGATTTTTCAGTAAGAAGTTACGGGAATTGGTACTGTTTGGGGTAAGAGAACTGGGTCTTCAAAAGATCGAGTGTTATTGCCTATGAAAGTCTCATATGTTCACCTTATTTTCTTACAGATCAAAGAGTGGTGTCATACGTAAGTGTGGAAGATATTCGAGAAAATTTAGCTAACCCACGACTGCCTACCATGACAAAAAACGTACCTCAGTGTTCCTTACCACGAATACCAGAGGCGGCCAAGGAACTTTTGGAAAATTCGATGCATGATCGGACTGACTCTGTACTAAATGAAAATGGATCCCCTCCGTATGCATCGGTAAATAAAATGAAGGCTTCTTCTGGAAATTCGTGCCGCTGTGATATAGAAGAAGAGGACAAAAATTCAACTGATAGTAGAACGGATTCTTTATGCATTGGCTGCTCTGATTCTGTTTATGCAAAGATAAATATTCCTCGCGACAGGAAAGACTTTTTAGAAGTTAAAACTTCGAATGAAACAAGAAACCAAACAGAAAGCTCATTGAATAGTCTTTACGCGAAAGTAAACAAAAACAGAAATTCCAATAAGGAAGACGGGCGACGATTCAGCCTTGGGATTTTAAAAACAAATGATGATGATGATGATTCTGTCTACGGCAAGCTTGACCGTCCATCTAGTCTTTACAGCTGTGTAAAATTCAAAGAAAATTCAATTAGATATGATCATTTGAAAAGGACCCCACGGCCTCCCGGAAATAGTCGAAAACTCAACGCTACCTCAGAATTGTACGAAGCTGTGTGAGGTCAAACGACCTTTATATGCATTTCTTAAAAAATGGGCAAAATTTGACCAGACCTTGGAAGCTATGCGTCGAGTCAACTGTTGGTTTAAAGTTTCCAACAGTTGGTTCCTAAAAATGACAAATATTCTGTAAAAGAGCAACTAGTGGACACTTTTTAAACACCATTGCCTCTGAGTGTCATTTTAGATTCTATAACTTATGGACGGGTTTTAACCAACAGCTGGTTGGACACATAGTAACAACCGGTCAACTCATTCTCTTCAAAATGTTTGTGTGTTAGTTTTGTTCATTTAATGTTAACAGAAAACCCACAATATAACATTGAAACAAAGACCAGGTGTGCAACAATCCTTAAAGGATGACATTGACTTAGGGGTGGCAAAACATTAATTACCTACCCAATTACGCAACAGATTATTCCGCAAAAGCATCAGGATATTTATTATCATAAAAAGCATCCACATATATCACAAAGATATCTGTATTCTTTGTTAAACTAAACAAGCAGTATATTTTTGTCCATGTATGAAGTCATTTTCTTTGTACTTAAGTTAAAATTTAAATTAGCTGCCTGGTTCAACACTTCATTCTTTTCTAGTATTATAATGTTAAATATATTTCCCAAATCGATCCTGGTTTGCTAAAAACGTTTTGCTTTCATCAACTTAAAGGCCCTGTTCTCTCACCCCAAACAGTACCAATTCTCCTAACCAAGCCCCTCCCACAATTGTCTGAAATTCATCCTCATCAAGACACAATCTCAGTTTATTGCTTCAGGCTGAGTATAGAAAAACTCTATATACTAATCAAAACACTCTCAGTACTGTTCATGCTATGTAATATAAGCTTTGGCACTCTGCATTGTCTGAATTAACTGTCAATCAAAGAGCTGAGCCGATTGAGAATTTCGGTACCCGGGTTCCCAAACTGTAGTTTGGGGTGAGAGGTTTGGCCCTTTAAGTTCGTTTTTGCGTTATTGGTTTTTATCGGTGTTTCGTACAGTTAATGAGTGGTCTTATTGAACATAAAAAACGAAGAACAAAGTTTCCCTCTTTTTGTAATTAGCAAAAATACTGACGCCTCCAAGAGTGATGATGGAGAATGTCTTCTCGTGTCGCCTTCCAGCCCGAGGCTACTACTGGGGACGCTAATGTGATTTTGAAAACGTTTGTGCGTGGGTGGGTGGGTGAGGGGGGGGGGGGGTATGTGTAGTGGTCTGAACGTTCTCCCCTATCCAGATGAGGACTCTCATCAGGAACCCAGAAACTGATCATTTGAAGATCATTTGCAAGTGATTAATATGATTAATTTAAGAATCATGACTCTGTCAAAACCAAACTTTTAAAATTTGACCCCCTTTTGGAAAGAAGCCAAAGCAATGGGGAACGCCCTTCATTTCCCTCGTGTCGGTGCCACCTAGACAAATACAAGCAAAGCAGGCCAACCCGTGCGTTTGAACTGCTGCAAAATTCTGTACCTTTGAACAATACGAGAATGTTTGAGACGATATAAAAGAACACAACGAAAAGAAGACTAAAGCATGGGGCGGGAGCGAAAATTCCGTGAATTTGGGACAGACTTTTGAAAAACCTTTGAAATACATTCATAACTCGTTAAAAGGTGTGTGTACGTATGGAGGAAAGAACAAATGTGCTAGCGTCCCCTCCATTTAAAAAGTGGAGGGGACATTTTAGGCTTTATTAGGTAACCATAGGAAGATGTATCTTGACTTGAGAAAAAAGTAGCCTAAAGCTCAAGCTCCCTGGCCACAAATTTGACACAACTGGAAAGATTGTGTCCTTTTATACATCCATACAATATTAGATTTCTTCTCGTGAGAAACTCATCGATGCGATTTCAACAAATGGTTCTGTCCAAGAAACTTGACTGTCATTCATCCATTCATTCATTCATTCATTCATTCCATTCATTCATCCATTCATTCATTCATTCATTCATTTATTCATTCGTTCGTTCGTTCATTCACTCCTTTCTTTCGCTGACATTTATTAAGGTCAATTCTTCATACATACGGTGAACATTAATATGTACAAATAATGAACACAAGGCAAAGTGACAAAGACTGAGGGTGACTCATTAGAAACTCAAGTAGCTCCACTGGGCTTTCAGTGTTTACCCTCCCTAAAACAATAAAACAGAATATAAAAGGAATAAAGAAACAAAAACATAAGTAAACAGACCAGCTTTGCAAGTAAATGGAATAATCTTTCAATGATTTCTTAAATGGGAAAAAATTTTTGTAACACACTTTTCGAGGTGGGATGGAGTTCCAAGTAGCTAAGGTTTAATACCCGATTAGTTTGTTAGTAAGGGGTCAGCCAATAAGGGAATGGAAAGTTAATTCCTGACATGGGTAACATGTGGATGAGATTCGTGTATAAAATTAAATAAAGAAATCAGAATAGTAGGACGGACAATTTTTTTTTTTATAAAACCAAGAAAAAAATAAAAAATCAAACTTTGTTCCGATTAATTTAAAAATATAACGAACGTATTATTTGACGAAACATGCTTGCATTAATGGTTCCTAACTGCTTGTAACTACCAACTAAGGGGTTCTCCTCTATAGGCCAGAAAGGGGATAAATCCTTGACTCTGTATGAACCACCTCATTAAAGAGCACAGTTCGATAAACAAGGAGTAATAAGACTATTGTACAGGGTGACAAGAATTTTGCGGGGTAGTTCATGGCGTAGACAGGCAATGATTCCAGCATTCTTGGAAATTTTGTCTCATGCTTGTCCCAACGGATACCAAGACACTGAACAGGATTCCTGAGGAGAACCTTAGTCCCACAGATATAAACAGTTTAAATAGAAGGGTCAGACAGCCTATTTGGGATACTAAAGAAAACTTTAGCAGTTTTGTTACTGATAATTAGCAAATTATATGTTTATTAAACCATTTACGAACCCATGCGGAGTTCAGTAGTTTGAAGAACTAGTACCATCATCATGAGAATAAAAAATGTTAGCGTCATCGGCATATAAAATTAAATTGAGTCCAGTGCAAATCATTAATGTATATAATATAACAGAACAGGTGAAGTAATTGAATCCTGTTTTAACTCCACTCTCAATAGGAAGGTAACCTAAATTTTCCTTACGAATGACAACAAACTAATTCCTTTCAAACAAATATAGACCGCTGTAGACCGGCAGCCCAGAGCATTTTGATCAAACGAACAAGGTACCAATGTTTGACCACACCAGCTTACCTTGTGTAATCTGCCTTGTGCAGAAATGGATGTCTGCCGGGGACCCTCTGCTGCATGTGGTCCACGTGGGCCACAAAAAGAGGCTCAAAAATACATTCGATCAAACATTGCAGGTACCACAGGAAATCAATTTAAGGTAAATAAGTACATCGTAGAGCAGCAAATGGCCTCTGCCAGACAAATTGTCTGCTGCAAAAGGGCCCGACAGACATCCATGAGAGCCCACAAAATGTTGGGCTCGATCAAACATTATAGCTACCACATGAAACAAAGTGCAAATGAATATTTACATCACACAATGTATGGAATGGCCCATGCAAGACAAATTAACTGCTGCAAAGGGCCTGCCAGACAGCCCCAAACACACCCAATAGGCCCAGAAATAGTGTAAATGACCTGGGGTAAAGATTTGAAATACCACTTGAAACCAATTTTTTACTATCAAGTGTATCATGTAGAGTTGGGAAATAATCATGCCAGACAAATTGTTTGCTGCATAGGGCCCGGCAGACAAACCTGATGGGCCCTCCGAAGTTGGGCTCGATTAAACATTAGAGGTACCACATGAAACAAATTGCAAATGAATATTTACATCACACAGTGTATGGAATGGCCCATGCAAGACAAATTAACTGCTGCAAATGGCCTGCCAGACAGCCCCCAAAACACCCATAGGCCCAAATATATTGTAAATGACATGGGGTAAAGATTTGAAATACCACTTGTAACCAATGTTTAATTATCTAGTGTATCATGCAGAGTTTAGAAATAATCATGCCAGACAAATTGTTTGCTGCATAGGGCCCGGCAGACAAACTTGAAGGGCCCTCCAAAGTTGGGCTGGATTAAACATTAGAGGTATCACCGACAGCCCCAAATATACCCCATAGGTCCAATATAGTGCAATTGACCTGCGGTAAAGATTTAACATACCACTTAAAACCAATTTTTAAATATTTAGTGTATCATGCCGAGTTTAGGAATACTCATACCATACAAATTGTCTGCTGCATAGGGTCCAGCAGACCTCTCAGAAGGGCACAAAGTTTGGCTGCTGCAATGGACCTGCCAGGACGTCCCAAAGGATGACTTTTTTGTCTCAAAGCAACTTGTTTAGGTATCCATCCATTATTTCTTGACTGAAACTAATGGTAATGTAAACTTTGTCAAGTACAAAGTAGCGTCTCACTAGTCTATTCATCTGCTTTCATTTTTTATCATTTTCCAAGATGATAAAATGATGTTCTTCCAAAGCGTCATTACTCACTCAATCTTCCATTAGGGGAGAATACCAATTTATTAAAATTCTAAAGATCTTACAGAGCTTTCTCCCTGTTTCACATCTGTTTCCCAAAGTACTCTGTGGCCACTCAAAATTACCCTCTGAAGGGCAAAAGGCCATCTTGAAGTTTTCCACTATGATACCACCACCTCGTTACTATATATATAACCAGCCACAATTGGCTACCCAAATTTCTCAACTTCCTGTCAGAAACTTAGGGACCCTGGAATAGCATACCTTTGAGATGCCCCTGAAGTAGCTTCATTCGTGAATATTAAACACACACACTCACCACCACCAACAGTGAAGTAAGGATACTCGGAAAGCAGTAGCATATTTCAAGGGGGGGGGGGGCGGGACACAGGCCCCACATCAGAAGTCAGTTGGGGGGGAAATCACGCAGTCGGGGATTTACTGGTTAGTGGAGAAGAAAAAGTCTGAGGAGACACTCTGAGAATTCAAACCTGTAGTATTGACAGGGTTTTTCATTGACTTAGTCTTTCACCAAAGAATCCAGCTCTTCCGATCACCCATCAGAAAATAAAAAGTCAGGAGGCTATAATTATGTGGCCCATGGTGCAGGTTTTCCTACTATCATCAACTTGACTTTGCTTTGCCCATTTAGTTTCCTCAACTAGTTTGAAAATTTTAAGTAAAACTGTGTAGATTAAATGCTATTAACAATTATCTATCTATTTTGTATAATTTTTTTGACAGTTCTTGCAACAACTGCTTCTTCGGAAAGCTGTTCTAAACTTAACATGAGCAAGTGTAGCCAAGTACAGAAATGAGTCAAGATAGGTTGACGGCCTTTCAATCCTCTTAATCGAAAGACAGCTTGCTTACACTAGCAGGTTAAATTTGACTGTTGTTCTTAATGTGCTTGCTGAAATGCATAGGAGACACGTTGAAGGGCTCTTGTATCTTCTGTACTTGTTCAACGGAAAACCATCAAAAGAAAGGTTGATCCACTGGCAGAATTGTCTGACCAAAGATGGTTGTGATGCCATTACTGCAGTTGCACCAAGAGGTAATAATGAGTGGAAGATTTTTCAAAGACAAAATCTGTGGACATGTCCAGCAGACGTCTACATAGCACTGCTTTTGAAGCAATTCCAGGTCTAAATGAGGTTGAGATCATTGGAAATGGGAAGGTCATGCTTTCCAAGTCAATTCTTGAAATATAAAGGGCTGATTTCCTAAGTTTAGGAGGTTCAATGAAAGATTTTAAAACAGGGGTGGCACCAGTGGGGGAGGGGAATGGGGAACCTCCCCCCCCGTCGGCCCGTCGGGGAAGGTCGGCGGTTTCGTCAGGGAGGCCTAAAAATAATGAAAAATTAAAAAAAAAATAATAAAAGTAACCCTACATGGACTGGAAAGAAGCTCCAGGATGGGTGCCCTTGAATATGTTTTATTTTGTACCGCTATTTTAATACCGTACACATCGGGATCGATTTTCAATCACTTCTCGTAGCCTTGTTTTACCTCATTCCCATGTATCTTGTCCCATCTTCAAACCGTGCCCTCAACTTCTCAAGGTCACCCATAACCAAGACTTGTATTGCAGACCAGGGAGATGAAAGTTTCATGTGTAGACTTAACCAAGGGTGGCACAACCGGGGACTGTCGTCGGGGAAGACTACCCTCCCTAGTCCTTGAGAAGATCTAATTTCATCGGGGAATCCTTCATCTATAGTTCTACGATAAAAGGTGCAAGCCCAATAAACTTCAGACCCCGGACAATCTTGTTGATTTCCCTTACTAGAAAACCATATTTTTCAAGAAAACTCTCACAATTCACAATGTGTCTTACAAAAACTGACTTGAGATTGTTCAGATGGGTGCAGTGCCGAATAGTTTGCCATCTGCCCAGACCAGACAACCAATTCGTGCAACGGTTATAAAAATCGGCCACGCCGTTTTCCATTACACATAATGATGAACAGTAGTGTGAAAATTTCTCCCCATGAGTCTGATTGAAAATTGACTTGAAGCCATCTCGTAAAGTGACATATTTTTAAAGACGCTCAATTGGAAGTAAAATCATTTATTTTCGGATTTCGGGCAGTCACAGAAAATTTCATCAGTTTTGTGGACCTTTCAATTGAATGCAATAAAGAGTCTTAGAAGGGTCAAAAACAATAGCATGTCCTCAGTTCCATTGCGTACTTCAGTACTTTTCCCCTAAAAAGAGACACAACCGTTTCATCTAATGGTAGTGGTACCTTTAATCTGATAATTTTCTGATTACTTAGCAAGTTGTTTTTTTTTACTGAAGTGTGGCTTCTATTGGAAAGGAAGCTCAAATTAACGACTGCCTAGTCATTTCTAGGTACAGATCTGGAAAATGCCATTTGCAGCTGTTTGAGGGGTTTACTAGTAGATTTTTTTAAAATTTCTGTGTGCTCCTCTTAAATACTCTTTTGGGCAGGATTATATTTTCGATCAGACAATTTTCAGTCAGCTAGCAAACTGGAATGCTCCCGTACGCCTATGTCAATAAATAAACTATAAAACTTCAAATATATGGGAAGCCAAACTTTTCCGCAAGAAAATTTTCAAATATGGTCCGAGGGCCCTTAATCTGCATTATGTTATTCAGTAACCCCAACAATTCTACAAATTGTCCGCTTCTATATCTTCCTCATACAGTTAAGAAGGTCAGATTCTTCCATGAAAACTCCCCAAAACTGTGATAAAATAATTTTTCTCCAATATAGGCTCTGGATTTTCAAACATTTGTTAAAAATGACAAAATGGCACAATTTCAAGGGATACACCATACAATAAAGAGCCAAAGCCAACTTCTGTCAATTCCCCGACATTTCGAAAAACCAAATTTTCTTTCATTAAATTCCACATTTCTCCAATTTAATAAGTTCTTTATTTTCAAATCTTTCATCAAAGAAGGGAAAAAGTTTTGGGGCTAATTTCCAGGTTTGCCTGAGAGCCTAGTGCGTATAGCTCTAGTACAATAAAATTCATAACCCCAAAAGAAATTCAGCTGTCTCCCATAAAATGTTTCTGATTTTCCTCATAAGGACAGATTTTTCAATAAGCACCTCAAATTTTAATGGTCCTCACAAAAAGGCACAATTCTTTGAAAAATCTTCTTCAAAACAAATTCCAATTTTATATTCGTTAAAAATAGTGCCAAAAGTTCTCCGGGTAGATACTCACTGTTTAACAAAGTGTTACTTGATTGGCTGTTGCCATTGTATTGTATCGACTGTATTCTTTGTTACGGTTAGGGATTAGGTTTGGGATTATGGTATCGTTAGCCAGTTAGGAAATTTTTTGTTAAAAAGTGCTCATTGCCCTAAAGTTTCAGCTTGACACGCGGGCCTCAAACTCTGTGAAGTCACATTCAACAGGGACTAACTCATTGACTTTGTCGGGGCCTGGAAATGTTGGCCCCCCTGTCAGGGAGCTTGCCCCTCCCCCTGCCTAGGAAATCCCGGCGACACCCCCTGGTTTGATAGTTATACAGTTCAGGCTTTAATAAATAAATAAAGTCGACATCAAATTTGGGGAGAGAATCACCATATCTACTTTTCATTGTCGTAAGGGTAATTTCGTGTATACATAGTTCTGATATGTCTGAAAGTGATCTATGCCAGAGACAGTTTCCTTAATGATGATAAGGAGCATCTGCATGTGATTCGTACTGCTGCACTTTATTTTCAAGCACAATAAAAGCTTTTAAATCTTTACCCCAAGGTCATTTGCACTATATTGGGCCTACTGTATGGGTAATGCCTATGGACTGTCTGGCAGCCATTTGCAGCAGTCAATTTGTCTCGCAAGGGACATTCTGTATCATGTGTGATGTAAATATTCATTTGTAGTTTGTTTCATGTCTTACCATTAACGTTTGATCAAGCCCACCATTGGGATGGGGTGGGGGGGGGGGGTAGGGCTTTTACAATGTCTGCGGTGCTCTATGCAGCAGACAATTTATATGGCATGAGTATTTCTGAACTCTGCATCATACACTAGATAATTAAAAGTTAGTTTCAAGTGGTATTTAAAACCTTCTACCCCAGGTCAATTGCACTATATTGGGCCTATGGGGTATATTTGGGGGCTGTCTGGCAGGCCCTTTGCAGCAGTCAATTTGTCTTGCATGGGCCATTCCAAACACTGCCTGATGTAAATATTCATTTGCAATTTGTTTCATGTGGTGCCTCTAATGTTTGATCGAGCCCAACATTGGGGGCCCTTCTAGGATGTCTGTCGGGCCCTATGCAGCACACAACATGTATGGCATGAGTATTTCTAAACTCTGCATGATACACTAGATAATGAAAAATTGGTTTCAAGTTGTAGTTAAAATCTTTACCCCAAGTCATTTACACTATATTTGGGCCTACAGTATTTGGTGTGTTTGGGGCTGTCTGGCAGGCCCTTTGCAGCAGTTAATTTGTCTTGCATGGGCCATTCCATACATTGTGTGATGTAAATATTCATGTGCAATTTGTTTCATGTGGTACCTTTAATGTTTGATCGAGCCCAACATTTTGTGGGCCTTCATGGATGTCTGTCGGGCAGAGGCCATTTGCTGCTCTATACGATGTACTTATTTACCTTAAATTGATTTCCTGTGGTACCCGCAATGTTTGATCGAATGTATTTTTGAGCCCCTTTTTGGCCCACGTGGACCACATGCAGCAGAGGGTCCCCGGCAGACATCCATTTCTGCATAAGGCAGATTACACAAGGTAAGCTGGTGTGGTCAAACATTGGTACCTTGTTCGTTTGATCAAAATGCTCTGGGCTGCTATCAAGGAACGTACCAGACACAAATCTTTTCTTTTCAAATCAATCAGTCAAGTCAACATATATAAAATTCCATATACCGTAGGTTAGTTAGAAATGAATTTATGCCTGAACGTATAATTAACCTTCTGGTTAAGTCTAGGGGAGTCCTGGCCTTCTTTCCAGTTGTGGAGCACTGAATTACTTTTCTCGTATTCCATCATTACGAATACAGTTTCTTCAGAACTCTTCTAATGACATACCCGACAAATCGACCATTTGGACGGGGACCCTAGGTTGGTATCAATTACCAAATGTAGTTGGAAGTCACCCAAGCACACGCAAAGATAGGGAAATAATTGTTCTGCTAGTTGAAGCAAACAGTCTTCCTGCTGGCTTATAGGACAAGCAGAGGAATACAGGGACCATTTTAGATTAATCATGGTTTGTAAACTTACAAGCTTGTCCACCTTATGATTGCTTATGCGGTCCATTGACCACGCACAACTGCAGTAGATTCCAATGTAAATGTCTTTCTTGCTGGCATGTACGCTATAGGAAGTGGATGATAGAGGGGAAACACATTCACCCCAATTTGGATTTGGATTAGTGTAGTTGGCAGTGCTTCATGATTGGCTCTTGAGAGTCACGCAGTGATGAATCAACGATTTTGGTCAGAGGGGGTGAATTGTCTGCAGGGGTACGTTACAGCAGGGTTTTGTAAAGAGTTAGCCTTAATCGGCAGGCAATTTTGGTCCTTCTTTACAGTTGAGGGGTCTTGAATAGTTATCTCTAGTACTCCATTGTTTATGAGGAGCATCAAGTACAACTGCAGTGGATGCAAGTTTTTAAGTTATTGTTAAGATCAGGCCAATAGACCAACTCCAGACAAACTTAGTGGTACGACGGACCAAAGAGTTAGAAGAGCTACCTGTCTGAATAAATTGATTTGAACGTAATGCTTGAGTGCAAATTGCCCCAAAGTTTAGAAGGGCGACTTAGTATGTAAATACTACTATACAGATTGCTGCAGAAATGTAACAGATTTGCAGACAACTGTTTGTATGTCAGTACTAAACTTCAGTTTTACTGAAGCTTAAAATTTCTTTCGATTGATCATGTATAAATGCCGTCGGGCGTACCACAGATCTGAGCTTCTTCCTGAACTGTTGAACAGAGCTGTGCACTACGGTATAATGGTAGGATCTACTTTGTACAGTGTGGCCATAACCTTTTGCCACGTACTCCACGGCTTGCTGGGATCAATGATAGGTTATTTTAATACTTGCATACATGATCTTTGTCACCGCGTCTAGGTTTCTCAGAGAGTTGAGAACAAATCATTTTTAGTTGCGGTGCCTGCCACGCAGGCAGCCGCAACCATAGCAGTCGCCACAGGAGTCGAAAATTAGGAATTACCGCTAACTCCTCCGAGACGGGCGGTTCCATGGGTATGTGATGTTGTGTAAGTTGTGGGGAATGTTGTTTTACAATCTATATCATTTATTGAAGGTCGTTAACCTTTGGTAAGGGTGTTAAAATGGTTAATTTTGATTAAAAAATCGCGTGGGCGGTGTCTATTTTTAGAACAAGGACCACAGAGGTGTGTTATCAAGAACTGATTTGTTATTGGTTGACAATGTGTTTTGCATGGGGTTGAAGGAAGTAATCCTAACAGTAACGTTGTACGTAAATGGAAGGTAGTATACATAGAGCAGGATATAGGAACTAGAGTACGGACTCCCAATGGCGCGTACGTAAATCGTCTGTGATTGCATGGAGACACGGCATCCACGTTCACTCTGGGCATGACTTGGGCAAAAGTCACGCGGGGAGCGATCATGTGTACATACAAACTGTATGGCAGAAACCGATTCGGCTAATTTCTGGGGCTTTCTTTGTCCTTGCAAAATGTGTAATTTTGACCTAAAAAGTGGCATAAGCTGTTCGCTTTGTCGCGAAAAGATATTTTTTAACTTTTCACGTCAACAGAAATGGTCGGCAAGGGGTTAAATTTGCTTTTCAGTGATAATAAGAGTAACGTTCAAGGAACGCACTCATCGGGCAAGGACAACTCGCCCTTGTAAGACAAAACGGCCTCACAGTTCCCAGTGCTTTTGTAAAGTCGGACAACTCGGCACCTACTAAAAGCATATGGCCCTTCATATACAGACAATTCGGCGTCTTAATGAAGCTGGCTACTCAGACAGCTCGGCACCTAATGAAACTCCGAACAGAGGAACCAACTCGTCCCCAAATGAAGTCGCAAATGTAGGCCTATCCTAACATTCCAACATTTTTCTCATGTTTGATTTTACATATTTTCTGTGGAAATTGAAAAATGGACATTAAAAAGGAAGGCTTATTCTACTACTCAACTGAATACCTGGGTCACCGTGGTGGGGAGGGGGTTTTATCATTTTTTTTTTCTTTTTCATTCTCAAATTAAAAACTATGCCTAGTACAGTAAAGTTGTATAGATACTGATTTTATTTTATTTTAGTAGCTGGTCAGCTGTTAGTCATATGTTGTTAGTGGCTGACTGAAAAGATGCACCAGAATATTTTTGCCAATTGAATCAGTCAGCTTGATATACAGGGGTAAAAAAGTTATTTAACGTTACTCCCTTATTCTACGGCTGACTAAAAGTTCACATGAAAGTGACTCACTCAGCCTTGTGAATTTGGGGCAGCTAATAAAATACTGTAACTATGCCAAACTGAAAAGAAAAGGCTTGAACAGACATTGTCTTTACTACATTGTTTTATTTTTGTATCTTTTTTCTCATACTGATGTTTCAATTTACAGCTATAAGGAATAATGATGTAGTAGGGCTACAGGTGCAATTTCTTTCTAATCATTTGAAAAGGAGTGCAAAATTTGGGAGAGGGAAGACTGACAATAGCCACAGTGCACCTTTGAATTTTTTTAAAAACTAACTTAAGCCAAACTAAAGCCTACTATATGTGCCTCTTGTATAAAATAGTTCTCAGCTTGTCATAATGGCAACAGTGACACTTGCAGAAATCAGTGTTGTAATCGAGCTGTCACTAAATCTAGTGACTCAAGTCACCAGTTTTTAAACTTTTAAGTGGCTCTACTCAAGTCATTGACTCGAGTCACTGCACTATTTCAATGCCGAAATAAATCCTGAATTCTATCAAGTCACTATCATTTTGAGAGGAAGTGACACAAGTTGTGATTTGTTACAACACTGGCAGAAACTAGAGGCACTAGTTTACTGGTATGCATGAAGGGTACTGCACAAAGCAAAACATGAATAGGCCTACCTGTATACATTTGTCTGATCTACTTCTTCAAACAATGTTAAATAGCTAGGTTCTGTTCTACCAACCATTTTGGTCCAATCACAGTCACATGTTACAGTACTTCTCTAATTTCTCTGGGCACTTGGAAGTCTTTAAAACTGTTGTCAAGTATAATAAAGAATGCAGTCTTTCACCAGCAGCTGACATTATTGCTTCCCATAATTTTGCTTTGGCTTGTTGAATGTCACCCTCAACTGTCTAAACTCCAGTAATTGCAAGGTATGGTGATCCAGAATTAACATTTTCTTTCAAAATATTCAAGGTGTACATGATGATAATTAAAAGTCAGTTGACACTTTGTGGGTTAAATGAACCTGGACTTAAAAGATGACACCTAAGCAGTTCCAATTCTCTTAACCTTCTTCATTAAGCCCCTCCCTCCTCTGTCTAAAATTCATCCTCATCCAGACACAATCTCAGTCTGTCAATTCAGGGTGATCATACTTTATCGCAGTGTGTAATCAAACATTCTCATTAGAGTGTGTTATATGACTTCTGTACTCTCCACTTTTGGAGCTTGCTTTCAGTCAAAGAGTTGAGCCAATTGGAAATTTCTGTGGATGTGGACTAACTACAAAAATTATAGTTTGGGGTGAGAGAATCAAGCTTTAAATGTCTTTGTTCACTTCACTCTGCTTGTGTGGCAGATGCTTTCAGACATGACCACGTACATCCAGTGTAAAGTACAGGAAACAGTTCATGGCCAGCAGCACTATGAATCTGACATCCCTTGGGTTTCTCCCTGCAGGTGCAAGACAAAAATGAAACCATCAGTTTCTGTTTGGGGTGAATATTGTTATCATTTACCATGACGTATTAAAACCAAATGCAACCTGTAGCATAGTACATATAGTAGCCTACAACTCAAGAGTATGGCATCAGGTATTCAATGTTTTTTTTCTTCTTCTTTTCAGTGTTGGTAAAAGTAAGTTAAACTGCATCAAGGAATTAAACACAAACATATTTCACTATTTTCCCAAATAATGTACCTTTCCAGTGCAACAGAATCAAGCTTGATTAACCCCCAGTAGGCATATATATGGCCTAACATTACACATGTACATAAATTTGAGGCACTGGGACCTTAGTCAGTTACAAATTTGGCTCCAAAAATTTGCCTCAAACAAACTTGGGGACTCTAGACACCCTACCCCCTGTTAAAAGTTTTAAAGTAAGGGGCAATGTATGGTTAAAATTACTGCAACCCTCACCCTAGCACCAAGCAGACCAAAATTGCAAACCAGCTCTTTTTACTATAACTTATAAGCTAGCCCTACTGTTTTACAGCCTGCTAAATAATAACACGCCCTGTAGGCCATTTTTGCCCCATCTGACCTAAATTCCTAGCCCCACCAGTGTAAAAGGACCTCGTGTTTATATAACATCTCATTTCATCGTGAAAAGGCTTCATGCACAAAGTTTACAGAAGGAGAGTGGATTAGGCCTATTTAGATTCAGAAACTGTCTAGTAACGTTAGGCGTAATATATACTGTATACAACGTATAGGCCTATTGCATACTAACTGTGTTACAGGGACGTGTCCGCACTAAGTGAAGAAAAATGCGTCTTTTTCAACTTTAACAAGAATAAAATACAAACCCATCACAAGAAACTTACAATTTATGAGAGATACTACATCCTCCTCTTTTTCTGACAGAAGTAGATGATTTTAGAAATCAAATTTTTGGACGTTAATGTGCGTGTGATTTGTATGAATCTCTATGTAGACGATCGGTCTGATGCCCAGATAGAATATGGATATGGAGTGACCATACGATCACAGCTGTTTTGGGGAGTCCGCCCTCTAGTTCCTATTATCCTACTCTATGGTAGTATACGTACGCGTTTCGTGTATTTGCGGAATTGGAGATATGACGATTTGGAGTATGTCATCGGTAGTAAGGTGCTTCTATGTAATATATGTTCTATAGTGCAAAAGGAATACAGGACTGAGTCGTATTGTGTATGTAGTAGTGTATGGGTCGAGATCGAGTTATATTGTGCTGTCACTGTGCTGGAGAGAACTTGGTGCGATAGAATGTGATAACACTGGTCTAACACTGGTTATCACTGTTGGTCTAAAGAAGTGAGGCAAGGATAGGGAAGTTTTTTTGGTTAAGTATTAAAGAAAGTGGGGGGTTTTAGTTCAAGTGTAAGTTTATCGTAAGTTTTAGGCCAAGCAGTAACGTTAGGCTTAGTTATACCGTGCCATGTTTCGGTAAGTGTGGTAGTAGGAACAGTGATAGTATTGTTATGTAGGCTAGTACTATTAGGCCTAGTACTTAGTAGTATTTAATAGAAACATGTCGTAAGTAGGCCTAGTAAGTAATAAGAAGAAGAAGGGATCATGTCCCGTTCACGCCATGACGATAACCGCGTTGACTGTACCACTCTAAAATAGGTGCGTGGAATGAACGCTGTGTGAACGCAACGGAAGAGGGTGTACAGACATAACATTAGCTTCCACGGGAGTAAAAATTCAGCGTACTCGATGTCTACGGAAGCCTCGAATGTTCTGAATTGAAGGAAAAGTTAAGTCGTAATGGATTGCAAGCAAGTGACTGGCGCAAATCGCATAGCGTAGTATGAATCATAGTCAAAGTTGTGTGTGGATCTTTTCATGTAGCGAACTATGTTCAATGTTTGGTGATACATCATAAAGTTATTGAATTCTAGTTTGTATGTAAAACCGACGTTACTGTAAATAACTGTTTATTTTTTTTACTCGTTCATTCATCATATAATTATGTAATGCGAAGGAAACAAAAAGTTGCAGTTCAATGAGCTTATATATTTCGTACGAGTTCTAACATATATCGCGAAAGTTTTAGAAACACTCGATTTATTACCGGACATTTAAACAGCTTCGTACGAAAATGTACTTACACATTGCATGTGATGTCTAGGTCCAAAAATTAGCGATAACTTGCGCTCATGATTGAGATAACATACGAAAAAAACTCAAATTAAAGGCCGACTACAACGTTGAGTTTCACTTCGTACGAAGTCGTCACTAGAATATGTTACAAACAGCTGAAATAATTAGCGTGCAACTTCGTACGAAACCGCACACAGTATTGATTGTGATATATTGGTCTAAAATTGAACAAGTTGCTTTATTTTTATGTGAGATAACACATAAAAACAACAAGCTTTTAAAAGGCTATTGGACACTTAAGCTTGCTTGCGGGGTCACGCTCTACTGGAAAATGTTGGTTACCAAATATATACATACTTCAAAGACCAATGCATATCGTCCAGCCAGGGAGTTGCAACTCCCTGGTCCAGCAACGATTTAAATTCTTTTCGTAGAAAGTATATAACAATTATGATCTATATCTTGCTAAAGTTAGCGAACGTAGAGTATCCCGGTACTGGAAACTTGACCAAACTTTGCCTTTTCTCCTTCCAATGGGCCATGGTAGCCTTCATAGGGAGGCGGTCGAAAATGGACCTCAAAATTGGTGTTACGGTAAAAGAAATTACTGTTACGGCATTACTGCGGTGGGTAAAAACCGCTTTTAGACTCTTGGGCTCTTATGCAACTTGTGGGAAGGGGGGGGGGTAATATCACAACATCCATTTGGGAGTATTCCCACTAGTGTTCTCGATAAAGAAAATAGCGACTCTTTTCCCAGGTCCCTTCTCTTTGGCCTCCGTGGGCCCTTAATTAGAGGAGTCTTAGGATGAGACCATGGCTCTTTAGCAAACAAAGTTAAGTTAATTTGCTTACCAAAGAAAGTTCAAAGAAATCCATGCGCGGGGTATAGCTTTTCACTCGATTGTTTTGGCCATAGCAAATAGTGAGATTAAAGCACCTTTTCTGTTCCGATTTAAAGTCAACAACAATTTAATATTATTTCGCACGAAGTAGAACTTGAACGTGTGTACAAGCTACTCATATCGCTATTGGCGCATGAATACATCTTTTTACAAAATGTACGAAATATTGTTTGGTGATATAAACTTAGCGATTGAAGTTCCCTTTAATTTGTGAAATGATGCACCCGAGGAAAAGTCAAGACATTTCAATGTAGTAGCTTTTAAGTGGAGTCTCGATTGGTTTGTTTAAGAAATAGATCGAGAACTTTCTATGCACTGTGTCGATCCCGGCTAGACGCGAAAAACTTAAACATTTTATGTTTCGCACGAAAATGTAGTAATGTATGTTTACAAAGCGCTAAAATCATTTATACGCATATATACAGCTTTGTACGGAAACGTACGAAGTAAATTATTTATTATATATATTGAAAAACTGAGTTATAAGTTTCTTAATTTTAAGTTAAGTTGCTTACAATAGAAAGTCAAAAAAATGAGATTTCAACTTGAGGGGAAGCTTTTCACTCGACTGGTTTCGTCAGCAAATGGATCCAGTATAAGATACATTTTGTGTGCCCAAGCATTAAGGCGACAACAGTTAAATACTACTTCGTGCGAAGTAAAACAAAGATATGTTTACCGGCTACTCAGTTGTCCTGATTTAAGTTGAGGTAACGCCATAAACAAATTTACAATATAGCTATTGGACACTTCAGTTTGAGGGGTAGAGCTTTACTGGAAAATAATGGTTACCAAATCAAGAAAGATCACGTAAGACCAATGCATATCGCGACCGACAACGATTTAAATTATCTTGAATTCGTAAAAATTATATTACAAATATGGACCTATATCTTGCTAAAAGTAAACTGTTGAATCCATTCACTCCAAAAATATTTCACAAATATTCGCAGGTATCCGCGTATGTGACCGCAAAATAAGTTTTGTTTTAAAAAACAATTGTGCTACGTATTATGAAGAAAACACGCTTATTAACTTTTTCTGTAAGGAGTGGGCAGGTTCATATATACCGCAAAACCCACTTTGGGGTATCCGCGCATGTGTCGTCTATCAATAGCAGAGGTAACTTTTCCAAGGTCCTTTCCATTTGGCCTCGATGGGCCTTTAAAAGAGGATTAGGGTCAGTCTTTGATTGCTTTCACCAAAACCGTCGATTAAGACCTAAAACTTAGCGACAAGTTGTCTTCATTTTTTTTTTTTTTTTGAGATTGTTGACGGGAGAAAGTAAAAAAATGACATTTGAACGTGAGGGGAACTTGAGGTCTCCAATCGATTGGTTTCATCAAGAAAAAGATTCAGTAAGATTAAACATTTTCGTCTGTCCCGGCTTAAGGACGACTGTATTTTTAGTTTGGTTCGCACAAAAGAAAACTATAAATGTTTACGAGCTACCCAAATTATTATTACGCATGGACACAGCTTCTTCGTACGAAAGAGTACGAAGTACTTTATCGATATAGTCCTAAATTCGGCGATAATTTCACTTCAGTTTGTGTGATGTTGCACCCGGGAGAAAGTTAAAATAAAAATATTCTATTTTTGTAGTAGCTTTTTACTCGATTGGTTTGTTTAGCAAATAGATCCAGTAAGATAAGGCATTTTGTCTGTCCACTGTAAAATGCGACAACACTTCAATTCTGTTTTGTACGAAGTTCATTAATCTATGATTACGAGCGCTTCAAATTTTTGTTACGCAGGAATGCGGCTCCGTACAAAACTGTACGAAATGATGTTTGGGGATATGAAATCAAATTGAACAACAATTAAAGTTGTCCTAATTTTTTTATGAGACTGAACTGATAAGGCGAGAAAGCCCGAAAAAAGGGCATTTTAACTTTAGAGGTAGCTTTCACTCGATTGGTTTCGTCGATAAATAGATCTCTTTGGAAGAAGGCATTTTGTCTGTCCAGGTCTAGGGCGACAGCAGTTTAAGTGTGTTTCGTACGAAGTAGAACTAATATATGTATGTTTACGAGCTACCAGTAACTAGTAACCATGCATACAGCTTCGCACGAAAAGGTACTAAATATTGCTTAATGATACATACCTTAAATTTTGCAATAAGACGATTTCACTTTTTGTGATTGTGCAACCGATTGAGAAAAAAAAGAAGGACGTTTTAATATCGAAGCTTTACACCCGATAGGCTTGTTAGATAAATAAATATGTAAACCCAACGCATTATGTCAGGTCTGGATAAAGGCGAATTATTAATGTTTATATTTCGTAAGGAGTAGTAGTGATACGCTTACAAAGTACTCTCATTAGTATAACGCATTTATACAGTTTCGTACGGAAATGTACAAAGTATATTCTTTTAAGACATTATATTTAAAAAATGAGTGATAAGTTCCTTGATTCTGAATTTAAGTTGCTCACAAGAAAAGGTCAAAAGAAATGATATTTTAACTTGACAGGTAGCTTTTCACTCGATCGATTTCGTCAATAAATAGATCTCTTTGAAGAAGGCATTTTGACTGTCCAGGTTTAGGGCGACAGCAAGTTAAGTGTGTTTCGTACGAGGTAGAACTAATATATGTATGTTCACGAGCTACCAGTAACTAGTATCCATGCATGCAGCTTCGCACGGAAATGTACTTAATATTGCTAAATGATACAGACCTTAAATTTTGCAATTAGACTCTTTCATTTTTTGTGATGGTGCAACCGAGGGAAATTAAAAAAGGAGGACATTTTAATGTCGAAGCTTTACACTCCATAGGCTTGTTTAATAAATATTGTAAAAGCCAACGCATTATGTCAGGTCTGGCTAAAGGCGAATTATTAAAGTTTATATTTCGTACGGAGTAGTAATAATACGTTAACAAAGTACTTTCATTATTATTACGCATTTATACAGTTTCGTACGGAAATGTACAAGGTATATTCTTTTAAGACATATATTGAAAAACTGAGTGAAATTTTCCTCGATTTTTAAGTAAAGTTGCTCTCAAGAGAAAAGTCAAAAGAAACGATATTTTAACTTAACAGGTAGCTTTTCACTCGATTGGTTTCGTCAATAAATAGATCTCTTTGGAAGAAGGCATTTTGTCTGTCCAGGTCTAGGGCGACAGCAATTTGAGTGTGTTTCGTACGAAATAGAACTAATATATGTATGTTAACGAGTTACCAGTAACCAGTATCCATGCATGCAGCTTCGCACGAAAATGTACTTAATATTGTTTAATGAAACAGACCTTAAATTTTGCAATAAGACTCCTACCCTTTTTGTGATGGTGCAACCGAGGGAAAGTAAAAAAGAGGACATTTAATGTCGAAACTTTACACTCGATAGGCTTGTTAAATAAATATTAAAAAAAGCCAACGCATTATGTCAGACCTGGCTAAAGGCGAATTAGTAAAGTTTATATTTCGTACGGAGTAGTAGTAATACGTTAATAAGGTACTTTCATTATTATTACGCATTTATACAGTTTCGTACGGAAATGTACAAGGTATATTCTTTTAAGACAAATATTGAAAAACTGAGTGATATTTTCTTTGATTTTTAAGTAAAGTTGCTTACAAGAGAAAAGTCAAAAGAAATGATATTTTAACTTGAAAGGTACCTTTCTACTCGATTGGTTTCGTCAATAAATAGATCTCTTTGGAAGAAGGCATTTTATCTCTCCAGGTCTAGGGCGACAGCAATTTGAGTGTGTTTCGTACGAAATAGAACTAATATATGTATGTTTAAGAGCTATGAGTAGCTAGTATCAATGCATGCAGCTTTGCACGAAAATGTACTTAATATTGCTCAATGATACAGACCTTAAAGGTACAGAGCAGTCCCCCCAAACCTATTTTGAAGAAACAGCTAAATAACACAATTTTCATCTTCTTTCTCTTCAAAGTATCGTTCACAACATTTTATTGTAAAGCTATTGCATATTCAAGGTAAACCAAGCAGAAATTACATATAACTTTCAAATTTGAAGAGAACAAAATATGTTGTCACATGACTCCCAACAGCCAATCATGAAACTGAACAGCCTACAACACTACTTCAGTTTGGGTTGTCTGTTCTTGCCCTTTAAATTTTGCAATAAGACTCCTTCACTTTTTGTGATGGTGCAACCAAGGGAAAGTAAAAAAGAGGACATTTTAATGTCGAAGTTATACACTCGATAGGCTTGTTTAATAAATAAATATTGTAAAAGCCAACGCATTATGTCAGGTCTGGCTAAAGGCGAATTATTAAAGTTTATATTTCGTACGGAGTAGTAGTAATACGTTAACAAAGTACTTCCATTATTATTATGCATTTATACAGTTTCGTACGGAAATGTACAACGTATGTTCTTTTAAGACATATATAGAAAAAAATGAGTGATAATTTTCTTGATTTTAAAGTAAAGTTGCTTACAAGAGAAAAGTCAAAGGAAATGATATTTTAACTTGACAGGTAGCTTTTCACTCGATTGGTTTCGTCAATAAATAGATCTCTTTGGAAGAAGTCATTTTATCTCTCCATGTCTAGGGCGACAGCAATTTGAGTGTGTTTCGTACAAGTAGAACTAATAAATGTATGTTTACGAGCTACCAGTAACTAGTATCAATGCATGCAGCTTTGCACGAAAATGTACTTAATATTGTTTAATGAAACAGACCTTAAATTTTGCAATAAGACTCCTACCCTTTTTGTGATGGTGCAACCGAGGGAAAGTAAAAAAGAGGACATTTTAATGTCGAAGCTTTACACTCGATAGGCTTGTTAAATAAATATTTAAAAAAGCCAGCGCATTATGTCAGGTCTGGCTAAAGGCGAATTATTAAAGTTTATATTTCGTACGCAGTAGTAGTAATACGTTAACAAGGTACTTTCATTATTATTACGCATTTATACAGTTTCGTACGGAAATGTACAAGGTATATTCTTTTAAGACAAATATTGAAAAACTGAGTGATATTTTCTTTGATTTTTAAGTAAAGTTGCTTACAAGAGAAAAGTCAAAAGAAATGATATTTTAGCTTGAAAGGTACCTTTCTACTCGATTGGTTTCGTCAATAAATAGATCTCTTTGGAAGAAGGCATTTTGTCTGTCCAGGTCTAGGGCGACAGCAATTTGAGTGTGTTTCGTACGAAATAGAACTAATATATGTATGTTAACGAGTTACCAGTAACTAGTATCCATGCATGCAGCTTCGCACGAAAATGTACTTAATATTGTTTAATGAAACAGACCTTAAATTTTGCAATAAGACTCCTACCCTTTTTGTGATGGTGCAACCGAGGGAAAGTAAAAAAGAGGACATTTTAATGTCGAAGCTTTACACTCGATAGGCTTGTTAAATAAATATTAAAAAAAGCCAACGCATTATGTCAGACCTGGCTAAAGGCGAATTAGTAAAGTTTATATTTCGTACGGAGTAGTAGTAATACGTTAACAAGGTACTTTCATTATTATTACGCATTTATACAGTTTCGTACGGAAATGTACAAGGTATATTCTTTTAAGACAAATATTGAAAAACTGAGTGATATTTTCTTTGATTTTTAAGTAAAGTTGCTTACAAGAGAAAAGTCAAAAGAAATGATATTTTAACTTGAAAGGTACCTTTCTACTCGATTGGTTTCGTCAATAAATAGATCTCTGTGGAAGAAGACATTTTATCTCTCCAGGTCTAGGGCGACAGCAATTTGAGTGTGTTTCGTACGAAATAGAACTAATATATGTATGTTTAAGAGCTATGAGTAGCTAGTATCAATGCATGCAGCTTTGCACGAAAATGTACTTAATATTGCTCAATGATACAGACCTTAAAGGTACAGAGCAGTCCCCCCAAACCTATTTTGAAGAAACAGCTAAATAACACAATTTTCATCTTCTTTCTCTTCAAAGTATCATTCACAACATTTTATTGTAAAGCTATTTTCAAGGTAAACCAAGCAGAAATTACATATAACTTTCAAATTTGAAGAGAACAAAAAATGTTGTCACATGACTCCCAACAGCCAATCATGAAACTGAACAGCCTACAACACTACTTCAGTTTGGGTTGTCTGTTCTTGCCCTTTAAATTTTGCAATAAGACTCCTTCACTTTTTGTGATGGTGCAACCGAGGGAAAGTAAAAAAGAGGACATTTTAATGTCGAAGTTATACACTCGATAGGCTTGTTTAATAAATAAATATTGTAAAAGCCAACGCATTATGTCAGGTCTGGCTAAAGGCGAATTATTAAAGTTTATATTTCGTACGGAGTAGTAGTAATACGTTAACAAAGTACTTCCATTATTATTATGCATTTATACAGTTACGTACGGAAATGTACAACGTATGTTCTTTTAAGACATATATAGAAAAAAATGAGTGATAATTTTCTTGATTTTAAAGTAAAGTTGCTTACAAGAGAAAAGTCAAAGGAAATGATATTTTAACTTGACAGGTAGCTTTTCACTCGATTGGTTTCGTCAATAAATAGATCTCTTTGGAAGAAGTCATTTTATCTCTCCATGTCTAGGGCGACAGCAATTTGAGTGTGTTTCGTACAAGTAGAACTAATAAATGTATGTTTACGAGCTACCAGTAACTAGTATCAATGCATGCAGCTTCGCACGAAAATGTACTTAATATTCCTTAATGATACATGCCTTAAATTTTGCAATAAGACGATTTCACTTTTTGTGATTGTGCAACCGATTGAGAAAAAAAAAGAAGGACGTTTTAATATCGAAGCTTTACACCCGACAGGCTTGTTAGATAAATAAATATGTAAACCCAACGCATTATGTCATGTCTGGATAAAGGCGAATTATTAAAGTTTATATTTCGTAAGGAGTAGTAGTGATACGCTTACAAAGTACTCTCATTAGTATAACGCATTTATACAGTTTCGTACGGAAATGTACAAAGTATATTCTTTTAAGACATATATTGAAAAAATGAGTGATAAGTTCCTTGATTCTGAATTTAAGTTGCTCACAAGAAAAGGTCAAAAGAAATGATATTTTAACTTGACAGGTAGCTTTTCACTCGATTGATTTCGTCAATAAGTAGATCTCTTTGAAGAAGGCATTTTGACTGTCCAGGTCTAGGGCGACAGCAAGTTAAGTGTGTTTCGTACGAAGTAGAACTAATATATGTATGTTCACGAGCTACCAGTAACTAGTATCAATGCATGCAGCTTCGTACGAAAATGTACTTAATATTGCTTAATGAAACAGACCTTAAAGGTAAAGAGCAGTCCCCCAAACCTATTTTGAAGAAACAGCTAAATAACACAATTTTCATCTTCTTTCTCTTCAAAGTATCATTCATTACATTTTATGATTAAACTATTGCATATTCAAGGTAAACCAAGCAGAAATTTCCTATAACTTTCAAATTTGAAGAGAACAAAAAATGTTGTCACATGACTCCCAACAGCCAATCATGAAACTGAACAGTATACAACACTACTTCCGTTTGGGTTGTCTGTTCTTGCCCTTTAAATTTTGCAATAAGACTCCTCCACTTTTTGTGATGGTGCAACCAAGGGAAATTAAGAAAGAGGACATTTTAATGTCGAAGCTTTACTTTCGATAGGCTTGTTTAATAAATAAATATTGCAAAAGCCAACGCATTATGTCATGTCTGGCTAAAGGCGAATTATTAAAGTTTATATTTCGTACGAAGTAGTAGAAATACGTTAACAAAGTACTTCCATTATTATGACGCATTTATACAGTTTCGTAAGGAAATGTGTTCCTTCACTTGAAATCAAGTCATTTACGAGAGAAAACGAAGATAAGTTATATCTCGATGTGCGAAGTTGCCTTCCTTCGATAATGTTGATCGAAAAATACTTGCAGTATAAATTAAGGCATTATGTCTCCCCCAGCTTAAAGTCGACAACAATTTTAAGCTGATTTCTTACAAAGTAGATGTATTACAAGTTTATGAGCTAATAAAAATGTTTATACACAGTCATACAGCTTCGTAAGAAATATTGCTTGAAATTGTGCGAAAAAGTGCGAATAGTTCTTGTGATGTTATACACGAGAGAGGAGGAGAGCCCCCCGTCAGAAGGTCTGTATTATTAAGCAATATTAAGTTCATTTTCGTGCGAAGCTGCATGCATGGATACTAGTTACTGGTAGCTCGTAAGCATATATTTATTAGTTCTTCTTCGTACGAAACACACTTAAACTGCTGTCGCCCTAGACCTGGACAGAAAAAATGCCTTCTTCCAAAGATATGTTTTTGTTTTATACAAAACTGGACCAATATGGACGTTACAAAGTTCTCGAGTTTCTATTAGCCATCAGACAACTTCGTTAGAAACTTAACCAAGCATAGAGTTCATGATCAATGTATGCATCTAGAAATTGCCGTTCACCGTCACACCAATCGAGTAAAAAAAAACTACTTCACAAGCTGAAGAGACCATTTCCTTTTACTTTCTCCCGTGTACAATCAGTAAAGATGGAAACCAGAAAAAAATAATGCAATTTGTCACCAATTGTTATGTCTATATCACCTAGCAATATTTTGCACAACTTCGTAAGAAACAGTAGCCCTAGGCAAGCAAAATAACAGTTTGAGTGTGGCCCATATACAGACATACAAGTACCGCTTCGCATGGCACAAACTTAACCTTTTGTCGCATTTCGGTCGAAACAGACAAAATGCCTTAATCTACATTGGAACTATCATTTGTAGACGAAACCAATCGGATGAAAAGAGCTACCTATCACGTTGAAATTTAATTTATTTTTATTTTCTCTCGTGAGCGACTTCATTTAAAACAATATCAAACGAAGGAACATACCACTCAATCTTTAGATGTATTTGTCATGAGCATAATGCTTCGTTTATTTTCGCACGAAGCTGTCTGGATGCATAATTTGAGGAGTATGTAACACCCACAGTACTGTCTCATGCGAAACATCAATAACATGTTTGCTGGGCTTTTGCACGGAAAAACGAAATGCTTTTATCATACTGGATAAATTTGTTAACCAAACCAAGAAAAAAGGCTACCTCGCACGTTGAAGAGTCATTTCTGTTAACTTAACCCCGTGTAATATTTGTAAAGAGGAAAAAGAGAGAAAAACAAAATACAATTTCTCATCAATTGTTAAGTCTCTATCACCAAGCAATATTTTGCACAACTTCGTAAGAAGGTATATGAACGCAAAATTACAGTTTGAGTGGCACATATACTGACATATGATGTAAGTACTACTTTTTCCGACACAAACTTAACCTCCACTTTGGCTCTCGATCACTAGGCAATGTTTCGCACAGTTTAGTACGAACTTATAGTTGCATGTATAAGTAACAACTTTCCGAGTAGCTCATAACTTCATACGAAACATAACGAAACCCAAGCAACTTTACAAAAGAAGAAGCTTTTCACTCAGTTTATACGTGTATATATAAAAAGCAATGCGTTTTCGTACGAAGCTGTATTCAAGCGTGATAATAGTTCGAATACTTTGTTACCAAAATTAGTACAACTTCGTAAGAAACATAAACTTTAGTTTTTGACGCCTTTAATCCGGGACCTGTACAACCAGAAAAGGGGAAAGGGAAGATTAATGTAATTCCATTCCACCTGACTTTCTCCGGGTACAACTTAAAAAAAAATCAAACTAACTCGCCTCTTCTCTTCTCCCGTGTGGAACAATGCGAAACTTATACGCACTCTATCGCTCCATTTGAAGCAATACTCCGTACGAAGCTGTATGATTGCGTGTAAACAGTTTTGAGTGGCCCATAATCTTATATAAGATCTACTTTGAAAGAACCAACATAAATTGTTTTCAGCCTATAAGCTGGGACAGACAGAATGCCTTAATCTATACTGCAACTATTTGTTGACCAATATAATCGAGTGAAATGCAACATCGCATATTGAGATTTTACTTATCTTCATTTTCTCTCGTTAGTGAATTCATTTCAATTTTCAATTTTAATCTGTAGTTTTATTTTAGATTTATATCACGACGCAATATTTCATACTCTTGCGTACGAAGAGTATGCATAAAAAATGAGTTTCAATTGCTCGTAAATATATATTACTACTATTTTTTACGACACAAACTTCATTGTTGTCACATTGCAACCGGAACAGACAGAATGCCTTTATCTACACTGAAATTATTTGTTGACTGAACCATTCCAGTGGTTAGCTACACAGCATACTGAAATGTCATTTCTGTGGACTTTCGATTGTGTACAATTAACTTTGAAAAAAAAGAACGATGAATACAATTTATCGCTCCATTTTTGGCTCTGTATCAATGTGAAATATTCCGCACGGTTTGGTACGAAGTTGTGGGCAAGTGTTAAAATATTTCGAGTAGCTAATAACTTCGTACGAGACATAAAGAACGCAAGCAACTTCAAAAAGAAGGAAGAAGCACACCACTCGGCTTTTTACGTGCGTATATACGTAATAAGCAATTCGTGGTTTTTTGAATGAATCTGTCTAAATGCTTTACAATTTTTGAGTACTTTGTAAACACATGTTAGTAAAACCTCTGAAAGAAGTCAAAAGAAGTGAAATTTCAACTTGCGAGATAGCTTCTCATTCGATTGCTTTCGTAAGCAGATGTATCCAGTAAGATGAGGCACCTTGTCTGTCCAGGCTTACATGCGACAAAAAATTTTGTAATTTTGCAAGAAATAGAACTAATATATGTTAACGAGTGACTCAAACTATGATGACGTATAATTAAGGCTTCCTATGAAACTGTACGACATGGTGTTTACTGTTATAGACCTAGAGTTGAGCGACAAGTTGTCTTAAATTTTTATTCAATTGTCCGCGCGAGAAAGTTCAGAGAAACGACATTTCGACATGCGAGATAGCTTTTCAATCAATTGGTTTCCTTAACAAATAGAACTCGTAAAATTAAGGCATTTGGGGTGCCCATGTTTGTAGGCGACAAAATATTGCGTAGTGACAAAGACCTTAAATTGAGGGATAAGTTTCACCCATTTTTTGTGATGTTGTACACAAGGGAAAGTCAAAAAGGACATTTTAATGTAGTAGCTTTTCACTCGATTGGTTTGTTTAACAAATAGATCCAGTAAGACCAACGCAATATGCCAGTTCCTGCTCCGGCTATTTGCCAAAAAAAGTAAAGTTAATGTTTCCTTCGAAAAGGTATTAATATACTTCACAAACTAGTAAACATAAACATAAATGGCAAATTTCCGATTTTTCCAATTTTGAAGCCAGTGGGCAATCGCTTCCTGTAGCTACGCGGCTGCTTCTATCAGTGACACATTATAAAAAGATGTCACTTTACGAGACGGGTTTAAGTGCATTGGCACTGGTCGACTTATGCTGGGACATTCTTGCACTGCATCATTATGTAATTGAAAACAACCCATCTACCTGATTTTCATTACCGTTGCCCGAGTTTCGTCTAAATGGTTAGGATAGATCTATGTCAAAATAGTCAGCTAGTAGACACTGCAACTGGACGCCCTTCCGTCCGTCAGTAAAATTAATTTTTGCAATGGAAAACATCGTGCAATTTTTCACCCTTCTTCTGGGTATTTTACAGTTTTACGACTTAAAAATTTGAGGCGATGCTCACTACTTAACAAGAATTTCCTAACTGGCTGGCGATAACCTTATAACCCTAACCTAATCCCTAACCAGAACAAAGAATACAATCGATACAATTCAATGGCAACAGCCAATCAAGAAACACCTGGTTAAACAGTGCCCGAGGGGGCAAAAATTTTGCCAAACTACAGTATGAAGTGAGGCGTAGGAAAAAATTTTTTCGCAGGAAACCCGAATGTGTAGCAAATCTTAATTATTATTTTTATGTTCAAGAAAATTTCCCTTTTTTCCAGGCAAGGTATTAAAATAATCTGGAACTATGTAGCACAAGATTTAAAAACAAAAACATGCCGAACAAATAATTGTTTTTTTTTTTTTTTTTTAGCGGCAGTATCCCAAATTGTCGCGAATTTTGTATCTCTTTGATTTTTAGTAAATATGTTACCCTGGCAATTATACTTTTCTATTTTTTTGGCCAAATGCTTAAAAAAATTGGATATCCGACCATTTCCGTCAGTGTGTTGTAAAATACTTTAAAGTAAAACTCACGAATAGTACTTATTAATAGTAGCTCTTTGCGCTGCACGAATGTGCTGGTATGCTGGTATGTCTGTGTAGTTTGATGCAAAGTCTAAAGTCTCGTTGGAGGTCGGCAGTAATTTAGGGGTAAAACTCACAAATGTCAAATGCACGATAACGGCAACGAAGAAACGTACATTGGTCTAACAGAAAACACATTCAAAACAAGATACACCGCCCACAAGTCTAGCGTCAAACACAAACAAACGAAACGCAACTGCACTCAGTGGATACATCTGGAAACTAAAGGATTCAAATGTAGAGCACGCCGTAAAATGGAAACTCATGGAAAAAGCTCGAGCATACTCCACATCATCTAAGACTTGTTATATCTTCCTGGAAGAAAAGTTCTTCATTATACTGAAACCTTCCTTAGCAACTCTAAATAAAAGAAACGGACTGATAAGCTCTTGTAGACACAGGAACAAACATCTGCTGTGTAATTATTCTAATAGGTAATGTATCTTGGCTCGCTGTACACCGTTCTTGCATGTTCACAACGAACACGGAACGAATACGTGCTTTAAAACAGACACGTTCAAAAAGCAGCGAACACATACGTATTCAACGTTATTGACATCACTCTACTTCAGGCTTCTGAGGAGTGAGAACCTACATTATTGGCCCTTACGAAACAGTTCTGTAAAGCTATGTTGTAAAAACCTATTGCAACCTTTTCAATATTACAGCTCCCTTCACAGGGCTGAACACTTTACCATTGCCTGGTTCACATTATTAATTACCTTTACTATTACGGCTATATATGTATATATACATATATAAAATAATGGCTGTTCGAGTTTCCAGAAAGGAAAGGCTGGCTTCATAGCCAAACTGGTAAGGCGTCTGCACATAGAGCAGAAGGTCTGCGTTCGAGTCCCAGTGGAGACGGTCAATTTTTCGTCGGGGCAGATTTTCAGTTTGATTTATTCTTTATATTATAAATTATTTTCACTTTGCATATACATGTTCATATTTCACTCTTCTATATATATATATATATATATATATATATATATATATATATATATATATATATATATATATATATATATATATATATATATATATATATATATATATATATATATATATGAATATATATATATATATAAATATATATATATAAGAGTTCAAAACTTAAAAGTTTTAAAACGGCAAAGCTCAGATGTTAAAAACGCACTACGTTTCGGGGAGATACACTCCCCTTGCTCACGTGCTAAGAAATAACAGTAATGGAAAAAATACTAGCTATTAGGCAATGCTCTATTGAGGCTTACATCTTTTACGTTAAGACCTATAGGGGCAAGAGTATTCAACCGGTAAATCCATTTCAATTCAACCTCCTCCCTAGTTTTCTTATTATTGTTACGTAGCTTTTCGATACCTATTAATTCGAAATTTTTACACACCTTAAAATGCTTACCAATGGGAGTTTGACCTTTTCTAAACTCCTGTCGGTGACCCCTATGTCTACTTCTAAGCTCTAATCCCGTTTCACCCACATACTGCTTATGGCAATCCAAACAATTAATCAAGTAGATTACGCCTTTGGTGGTACAGGTTAAATCCCCCCTCACCTGGAAATTCTGACCTGTGTTAAAACTTTGAACGACAGAAGTTTCACGTAAGACACTACAGGTGACACACCTTTTATCGTGTGTCTTGAAGCAACCTCTATTTTTGAACTTTGAATTATTTTTGAATTTGAAAATTAAAATGAATTCATTAACGAGAGAAAATGAATATAAGTAAGAGGTTGCATTTCACTCGATTATGTTAGTCAACAGATAGTTGCAGTATAGATTAAGACATTCTGTCTGTCCCAGGTTAAAGGCGAAAACAATTCAAGTTGGTTTCTTACAAAGTAGATCTAATATATATTGAGCGATATAGTGCATAAAGTTTTTGTGATGTTTCACACGAGAAAAGAAAAGAGAAAAGTTGTTTCTAATTTCTTTTTCTTAGGTTGTACACGGGATAAAGTCAGCAGAAATGAAATTTTAACGTGCAAGTTAGCTTTACACTGGATTGGTTCAGTCAGCAAATAGTTCCAGTGTAGATTTAGGCATTCTGTCTGTTCCGGCAGAAGGGCGACAATAATTTAAGTTTGTGTCGTACGAAATACACCTAATATATGTTTACGTGCAAGGGAAACTCATTTAACATTCAAACAGTTCCGTATGCATGGTGTACGAAATATTGCTTTGTGGTGTAAATCTAAAATTAAGCGACAAATAAAATAAATATTCCCTTTTCCCTTTTCTGGGTTGCACACGGGAAAAAAGATAAAAAAAATGACATTTGAAAGTGGGAGATAGCTTTCACTTGATTGGGTTGTTCAATACATATATCCCGCGAAATTAAGTTATTTTGTCTTTCCCGCCCTGAAGGCGACGAGAATTAAGGTATGTTTCCTTCAAAGTATTTTTGAAATATGTTTTTGAGCTACGAAAACTATTATCACGAATGCATTAACTTTCGTACGAAATTGTACGGAATATTGCTTGGTGTATTAGACCTAAAATTGAGCAACACGTTGCCTTTAACTTTTTTGATGATGCTCTCAGGAGAAAGTCACAGTAGCAGACATTTTTCTTTTCATTCCATTGTCCCCTGTGGGCTGGGGTTGTAGAATATGCCCCCGGTGTTCCCCGCCTGTCTTAACAGGCGACTAAAGAGGAGGAATTTAACAGTACTTGAACAGTATGACACTTTGTAACACATTCGTGTTTATATAACACATTCGTGTTGGTGTGTCGTAAAACCATAACTAACTAACTACCTAACAATTTTCATTCTATTGGTTTAGTTAAAAAGAAAAAAAAATGTAGGAAAAGCAACGCATTGTGTCGGTCTCGGCTGAAAGGCAACAAAATTTTAAGTTTACGTTTTGTGCGAAGTTGTACTAATTTTTGTAACAAAGTACTATAACTATAATCACGCATACATAAGGCTTCGTACGAAAACTCGCGAATCAATACTTTGTACCGTTCCTTCGTAGGAATCCGTATTAATGACTGTTGCACTTTGAAATATAACGCGTACCGTAATAGCTAATTTTTATATTCCTAAAGTGGAGGTATAGAACTTGTTACTTTATTTATATATTAACGTGTGATCGGCGAGGCAATTAACACTTTGAAGTGCAAATGTTTCTAACGTCAGGTGGTGTTAAAGCATGGGGTAAACACATGAATGTCTTCACATCAACAACACCTCAACAGTCATGATAATTGTCTCACTGATAACTCGTTCATGTGCTAATAAAGCAATAAGCCCCATACCGTAACTGTAAAAAATCAGCTATTTCAAGTGCTAATGACGTGTTATGCGTTATTTTTGAGTGTTGTAATTTGAGTGGTTTGCTTCATATTCTTGTACTTCCTCGTACGGAATGAAACGGAAATGAATTTTTTGATCCCCTATTATGCCCTGCTAGACTGTTCTGTGATCTTTTTGTGTACCTATTTGTAGTGGTAAAAATCTTTCTAGTGAAAAAGCTAACCCCAAGTTGTAGACAGACTTTATAATGAGTCTGTCTCGTTTCATATGAGGTGTCCAGTATGAAATTCAGTGTTTTGTCAACTTTCTGACATTATGTTAAAACAACCTCGACCGAAATCAGAGGCGTAGCCAGCAGTGGTGGAGCTAGGGATTTCAGTCAGAGTGGGCGAGAATGGTCTACAGGGCGCTTCGAAGCGGTAAATACCCTGAGTCTCAGCCCGATCGGAGCCACGGCTTTTCAGACTTTCCATTTGATTTTCCGCACCTGGTAGAAGACTATAATTTGCCATTTCTCCTCACCTGTCTCAGCAAGTTTTTCTATTTAAACATGTTTAAATTTTCTATCCATAGGACTCTGCAGGAGAAAATGGGTGGGGGGAGGGGGAATTTCTCTTAGGGGGGAAAGCTTCGGGCCACCATGAATTGGCACGCAGCACAAGAAAATTTTGGCCCAAAATGCCTCTCAGATTGCTGGAAATGGCATTTTTAAAGCCTAGTTTACTGCATATAAATAGGGAAAACACTGAGTGAACTGTTAAGAAATATTGATGTTAATTTTTCTTCGTCTTTTTCTTTATGTTTTCTTCGTTTTTTCAGGTTTTTTATTTTCATTTGGAGGGCAAGTTCCCCTTGCCGCTACCAGTGGACGCCCATGTTTTTATCCGCCTCTTTCACATTCTAGCATGAAGCTTGTCATTATATTTTATGTTATTGTCAGGTCTCTGATTAAGATTTTAATGTAATAATGTGCTACTTTGTGAAGATAAAGATTAAAGCCGCTAGAGCCAAATAACACGCAATCTTACAGAGGGAAAAGTTGTGGAATTTAATCATCGCTAGGTGTAAATTTTTGGTATCTGATCAATATTAATTGACGTTATTTACATCATGTGACAACTCTAAAAGAGCCATTAATTAAGTACATTGCAAGAAATAGTCAAGAAAAAGGTCTGTTTGGCTCTCTCGATACCGAATTCATAATAAATAGAAGGAGCGTAAACCTAGGCTTATTAGTTGCAATTTTCTGGCTTTTGAGGCCATGAAAGTACAGAAATAAGCATTTTCATTGGATTATCGTGCAGTGTCAGAAATAGCCATTTATCATGAGAACGGTCAATTGACGAAAGCGACATGGAAACTGCTCATTAAAACTCTTAAACCACTACCACTATAACAGTTTTATTTTATTATAACATGAATGTTCTCTTCAAATGAGTTTGAAAAATGTTGTGGAAACTATTTTGGTATCTTTATAAGCTCTTTTTATTGTCAATGTTGGCAATCATCCCCGACAACAAGAGGGCTATTTGCGCTACAATTATTGTTGCACCCTTTGCAATATCTTTTATTGGACGGGAGGGAAATTAAATGTCAGTCTGTAAATTTTATAAGCTTATAATCACGCTGGTTGTTGAAGCAATTAACTTAACACAGCGACGACATTCATTAGTGCGTATAAAGCATGAAGATACGTTTCGGCAAACTAAACTTATCCCTATATCACAGAAGATGGTCCTTTTTATCAAAAGAAAGTGCAGATGGTACAGTTACTAGTGGCTCTTTGATCACTTTGTTATGTGGGCCTTAAAACAACACTATTTAATTATTTCTTTTGCCAATAATAATGCAGGAGTAAAGTATGCTAAAAACCTAAAAAGGGCGCCGAAAGACGATTTTGGTCCGTAAGGTGGGGCGAAAGCCTGGAAAAACAAAATGCCGTATCTTACTGGATCCATGTGCTGACGGATCGAGTGAGAAGCTATCAAACAAGTTGAAATCTCATTTCTTTCGACTTCCCCTTGTAAACAACTTAACTAATAATGAAATAACTTATCACTCAGTTTTTCAATGCATATACTTGGTACGTTTCCGTACAAAGCTGCATAACTGCGTAATAATGATTGGAGCACTTTGTAAACATACACTTCTACTTCGTACGAAACGTAAACTTCAAGTATTTCGCCTTTAGCCGGAATCTACATAGTGCATTGATCTTACTCGATCTATTTATAAAACAAACCAATCTATTGACAAGCTGCTACATTAATATGTCTTTTATTACTTTGACTTTCTCCTGAGTTCGTCATTACACCAATTAAAGGGAACTTAATCGCTCAAATTTAGGTCTGTATTACAAAAGCAATATTTCGCACAATAACGTACAAAACTGCATTCATGGAAAATAATAATAATGAATTAAGTAGCTGATAAATCTAGTGAAATGCTGCTTCATTAATATGTCTTTTATTATTTTGACTTTCTCCTAGGTGCGTCATTACACCAATTAAAGTGAACTTCAGTCGCTCAAATTATAAGGTCAATATCAACAAACAATAGTTCGTATATTTTGTAGTAAGATGTATTAATGCTTGTACTTCGTAAGAAATAATATCAAACTGCTGTCGCCTTTAAGCCGGAGCAGACAGTGTGCTTTAATCTCACTTGATCCATTTGCTGACCCTACAAATCGAGTGAAAGCTACCCCGCACGTTGAAGTGTCATATCTTTGGACTTTCTCTCGTAAGCAACTAAACTTAAGAATGGAGGAGCTTCTCATTCAATTTTTAAAAGTATATAACGTAAGCAATATACTCCGCACATTTTCGTACGACACTGCCTAATTTTTCGCCTTCAGCCGGAACCGACGGAGTGCGTTGGTCTTACTGGATCTACTTGTTTAACAAACCAATTAAGTGAAAAGCTACTACATAAATATATCCTTTTCTTTTACTTTCTCTCAACGGGTGCAAGATCACAAAAATTGAAGGAAACGTTTCGATCAATTTAAGGTATTTATGACTAAGAAATATATTGGACAGTTTCATACCAAGCTGCATTCATAGATGATAATAATAGGTTGAGTATCTTGTAGACAAAAATAAGTTCAACTTCGTACGAACCCGAATTAAGTTGTTGCCCCCTTTAATCATGGACAGAATAGAGTCGTTATCTTACGAAATCTACTTGTTGACGAAACCAATAGATTGAAAAGCTACTTTTCACGTTGAAATGTCATTTCTTTTGCCAAATTTCCTCTGTGAATAACCCCATAAGTGGATAATTGAGGACAACCTGTCGCTCAAATTTAGATCTGTATCACCAAATCAACATTTCGCACATGTTCGTACGAAACTGCATGCATTAAAAATAATGATTTAATGATTGAGTAGCTGGTAAACATATCTTTGTTACGCTTAATACGAAACAATATTAAACTGTTGTCGCGTTTAAGGCCGGAAAAACAAAATGTCGTATCTTACTGGATCCATCTGCTGACGGATGAACAATCGAGTGAGAAGATATCCCGCAAGTTGAAATATCATTTCTTTAAACTTTCTCTTGTAAGCAACTTCACTTAAAATGAAGAAACTTATCACTCAGTTTTTCAATGTATATCATAAACAATAAACTTCGTACGTTTCCGTACAAAGCTGTATAAATGCGTAATAATAATTGGGGCACTTTGCAAACATTCACTTCTACCTCGTTCGAAACATAAACTTCAAGTATTCCGCCTTAAGCCGGAATCGACATAGTGCATTGATCTTACTCGATCTATTTATAAAACAAACCAATCTAGGGAAAAGCTGCTACATTAATATGTCTTTCATTATTTTGACTTTCTCCCGAGTTCGTCATTACACCAATTAAAGGGAATTTCAATCGCTCAAATTATAAGGTCAATAACAACAAACAATATTTCGTATATTTTGTAGTGAGATGTATTTGTGCTTGTACTTCGTAAGAAATAATATCAAATTGTTGTCGCCGGCCATTAAGTCGGTGCAGACAAGTTGCTTTAATCTCACTGGATCCATTTGCTGACCCTACAAATCGAGTGAAAATGTACCCCGCACGTTGAAATGTCATTTCTTTGGAATTTCTCTCGTAGGCAACCAAACGTAAGAATGGAGGAGCTTCTCGTTCACCTTTTAAAAGTATATAACGGTAGCACTATACTCCGCACATTTTCGTTAGAAACTGTATGAATTCGTCATAATTATTAAGTACCCTGTAAAAGCTGTTTTTAGTAGCCTACTGCTTCGTATAAAACATAAACTGTAATTCTTCCGCTTTATGACGGAATCGACACAGTACATTGATCTTACCCTATCTATTTGTAGAACAAACAAATCAAGTGAAAAGCCGCTACATGAAAATTTCCCTTTTGCCTTTTTCCTTGTGCAACATCACGAAAATTGAAGGCAACTATCGCTCAGTTTAAGGCATTTATCACTTAGCAATATTTCGCACAGTTTTGTAAGAAGCCCGAACATGGATAACTATTAAGTTGAGGAGCTGGCAAACAAATGTTAGTTAAACTTCGTACGAAACGAAGACTTCAATTTTTCCCTTCAGCCCGAACCGATAGAGTGCGTTGGTCTTACTGGATCTACTTGTTTAACAAACCAATTAAGTGAAAAGCTACTACATAAATATATCCTTTTTTTTTACTTTCTCTCTCCGGGTGCAAGATCACAAGAATTGAAGGAAACGTTTCGATCAATTTAAGGTATTTATGACTAAGAAATATATCAGACAGTTTCATACCAAGCTGCATTCATAGATGATAATAATAGGTTGAGTTTCTTGTAGACACAAATAAGTTCAACTTCGTACGAACCCGAATTAACTTGTTGCCCCCTTTAATCATGGACAGAATAGAGTCGTTATCTTACGAAATCTACTTGTTGACGAAACCAATCGATTGAAAAGCTACTTTTCACGTTGAAATGTCATTTCTTTTGCCAAATTTCTTCTGTGAATAACCCCATAAGTGAATAATTGAGGACAACCTATCGCTCAAATTTAGATCTGTATCACCAAATCAACATTTCGCACATGTTCGTACCAAACTGCAAGCATTAAAATAATGATTTAATTATTGAGTAGCTGGTAAACATATCTTTGTTTCACTTCGAACGAAATAATATTAAACTGTTGTCGCGTTTAAGCCTGGAAAAACAAAATGTCGAATCTTACTGGATCCATCTGCTGACGGATGAACATTCGAGTGAGAAGATATCCCGCACGTTGAAATATCATTTCTTTAAACTTTCTCTTGTTAGCAACTTCACTTAAAATGGAGAAACTTATCACTCAGTTTTTCAATGTATATCATAAACAATAAACTTCGTACATTTCCGTACAAAGCTGTATAAATGCGTAATAATAATTGGGGCACGTTGTAAACATACACTTCTACCTCGTTCGAAACGTAAACTTCAAGTATTTCGCCTTTAGCCGGAATCGACATAGTGCATTGATCTTACTCGATCTATTTATAAAACAAACCAATCTAGTGAGAAGTTGCTACATTAATATTTCTTTTATTACTTTGACTTTCTCCCGAGTTCGTCATTACACCAATTAAAGAGAACTTCAATCGATCAAATTCAGGTCGATATCAACAAACAATACTTCGTACATCTTGTAGTAAGCTGTATGCATGCGTAATAGTAATTTGTGTAGCTCGTTAACATGTTTTAGTTCTACTTCGTTCCAAATAACACTTGATTGTTGTCGTCTTTAACCCGGAACAGACAAGGTACCTTAATCTCACTGGATCTATATGCTATGACCAAACCAATCGAGTGAAAAGCTACCACGCACGTTGAAATATCATTTCTTTGAACTTTCTCTGAAAAGCAACTTTACTTAAAAATAAAGGAGTTGCACTAACTTTTTAAATATATACTGTACGCAACATATGCTCCGTATAATTTCGTACGAAACAGTATAAATTCGTCATTATCTTAGCACTTTGTAAAATATATTAGCATTTGTTCGTGCGAAACACAAACTTTAATTTTTCCTCTTGTAGCCGGAACCGATATAGTGCGTTGTTCTTACTGGATTTATTTGTTAAAAAAACCAATAAATAAACTGTTTCCCAGCTTCAGGTCTTAATGAATGTTTGTTTCCCTAAAACCATGGACTAACCCTAAGTCTCGTCTAAAGGCCCACCGAGGGCAAATGGAAGGGACCTTGGAAACGAGTCGTCATTTTCTTGATATGCCGTTACAGTAATTTTTTACGGTAACACTAATCTTGAGGTCTGTTTTCGACTTGCCTCCGTATGAAGGAAAAAGTTGTCAAGTTTACCGGTAGGGGATACTCTACGTACACTACCCCCCCCCCCCAAGTGTTTGTGTAACTATTTTGAGTAAATGATTTAAGCAGTTTTTTTTGGCAAGATAAAGATTCACAATTGTTATGTACTTTTTACGAAAAGAATTTAAATCGTTGCTGGACGCGATGTCCATTGGTTTTTAATACATTTGGTAACCAACACTTTCCAGTAGAGCGCGACCCCGCAACCAGGCTGAAGTGTCCAATAGCCTATTACAAGTTTGTTGTTGTTATGTTTTATGTTGTTTTTGTGTTATCTCACATAAAAATAAAGCAACTTACTGTTCAATTTTAGATCAATATATCACAATGAATACTTTGTGCGTTTTCGTACGAAGTTGCATGCATGTCTCATATTAATTCTACAGGTTCAAGTTTGTACCATATAGCAGTTTGGCCTACTGCTTCGTACGAAATAAAACTCAACTGAAATGTTGGAATGTTTGTTCCCCAAAATGCTCCGCTTTTTGTACATTTATTTGTTTTTTTGAGTGCAAAGCAAACCTCACGTTAGAGTCTGTCTTTAATTTGAGCTTGTTTCGTAGGATATCTCAACCATGAACGCAATTTATCGCTTATGTTTTGGCTCTAGACATCACATGCAATTTGTAAGTGCGGCTTCATTTTCGTACGAAGCTGTTTGAACGTTGAATGTCCGGCAATAAATTGAGTGTTTCCTTTCTTCTTACTTAATGTATGTTAGAACCCGTACGAAATATATAAGCTCATTGGACTGCAACTTTTTTGTGTCCTTTGCATGACATAATTATGATGAATTAACGAGTAAATTGAACTCTCTCTCCTAAGCAACTTTACTTAAATATAAATCAGTTTCACTCAGTTTTTAAGTATTAAATGAAAGCAACATATACTCCGTATATTTTCGTACGAAACTGTATGAATTCGTCATTATTATCTTAGCACTTTGTCAAATATATTAGTACTTGTTCGTACGAAACACAAACTTTAATTTTTCCACTTTAGCCGGAACCGATATAGTGCGTTGTTCTTACTGGATCTATTTGCTAAAAACACCAATAAATAACCTGTTCCCCAGCTTTAGGTCTTAATGAATGTTTGCTTGCCTAAAACCATGGACTAACCCTAAGTCTCGTCTAAAGGCCCACCGAGTGCAAATGGAAGGGACCTTGGAAAAGTGTCGTCATTTTCTTGATATGCCGTACAGAATTTTTTTACGGTAACACTAATCTTGAGGTCTATTTTCGACTTGCCTCCGTATGAAGGCAAAAGTTGGTCAAGTTTCCGGTAGGGGATACTCTACGTACGCTAACCCCCCCCCCCCCCCAAGTGTTTGTGTAACTATTTTGAGTAAATGATTTAAGCAGTTTTTTGGCAAGATATAGATTCATAATTGTTATGTACGTTTACGAAAAGAGTATTAGTCGCTGCTGGACGCGATATCCATTGGTTTTTAATACATTTGGTAACCAACACTTTCCAGTAGAGCGCGACCCCGCAACCAGGCTGAAGTGTCCAATAGCCTATTACGAGTTTGTTTTTTTTATGTTTTATGTTGTTTTTGTGTTATCTCACATAAAAATAAAGCAACTTACTGTTCAATTTTAGATCAATATATCACAATGAATACTTTGTGTGTTTTCGTACGAAGTTGCATGCATGTCTCATATTAATTCTACAGGTTCAAGTTTGTACCATATAGCAGTTTGGCCTACTGCTTCGTACGAAATAAAACTCAACTGAAATGTTGGAATGTTTGTTCCCCAAAATGCTCCGCTTTTTGTACGTTTATTTGTTTGTTGAGTGCAAAGCAAACCTCACGTTAGAGTCTGTCTTTAATTTGAGCTTGTTTCGTAGGATATCTCAACCATGAACGCAATTTATCGCTTATGTTTTGGCTCTAGACATCACATGCAATTTGTAAGTGCGGCTTCATTTTCGTACGAAGCTGTTTGAACGTTGAATGTCCGGCAATAAATTGAGTGTTTCCTTTCTTCTTACTTAATGTATGTTAGAACCCGTACGAAATATATAAGCTCATTGGACTGCAACTTTTTTGTGTCCTTTGCATGACATAATTATGATGAATTAACGAGTAAATTGAACTCTCTCTCCTAAGCAACTTTACTTAAATATAAATCAGTTTCACTCAGTTTTTAAGTATTTAATGAAAGCAACATATACTCCGTATATTTTCGTACGAAACTGTATGAATTCGTCATTATTATCTTAGCACTTTGTCAAATATATTAGTACTTGTTCGTACGAAACACAAACTTTAATTTTTCCACTTTAGCCGGAACCGATATAGTGCGTTGTTCTTACTGGATCTATTTGCTAAAAACACCAATAAATAACCTGTTCCCCAGCTTTAGGTATTAATGAATGTTTGCTTGCCTAAAACCATGGACTAACCCTAAGTCTCGTCTAAAGGCCCACCGAGGGCAAATGGAAGGGACCTTGGAAACGAGTCGTCATTTTCTTGATATGCCGTTACAGTAATTTTTTTACGGTAACACTAATCTTGAGGTCTGTTTTCGACTTGCCTCCGTATGAAGGAAAAAGTTGTCAAGTTTACCGGTAGGGGATACTCTACGTACACTACCCCCCCCCCCCCCCAAGTGTTTGTGTAACTATTTTGAGTAAATGATTTAAGCAGTTTTTTTGGCAAGATATAGATTCACAATTGTTATGTACTTTTTACGAAAAGAATTTAAATCGTTGCTGGACGCGATATCCATTGGTTTTTTAATACATTTGGTAACCAACACTTTCCAGTAGAGCGCGACCCCGCAACCAGGCTGAAGTGTCCAATAGCCTATTACAAGTTTGTTGTTGTTATGTTTTATGTTGTTTTTGTGTTATCTCACATAAAAATAAAGCAACTTACTGTTCAATTTTAGATCAATATATCACAATGAATACTTTGTGCGTTTTCGTACGAAGTTGCATGCATGTCTAATATTAATTCTACAGGTTCAAGTTTGTACCATATAGCAGTTTGGCCTACTGCTTCGTACGAAATAAAACTCAACTGAAATGCTGGAATGTTTGTTAACCAAAATGCTCCGCTTTTTGTACATTTATTTGTTTGTTGAGTGCAAAGCAAACCCCACGTTAAAGCCAGCCTTTAATTTGAGCTTGTTTCGTAGGATATCTCAATCATGAACGCAATTTATCGCTTATGTTTTGGCTCTAGACATCACATGCAATTTGTACACTCTAAAATCAAGAGAGTGAACTTAGTCACTCTTTTATCGAGTGAAAAGGGTAAATTCGCTCCATTAGAGTGATAATTCAGTCCAAGAGGAGTGAAGTTCCCTCTAAAAATAGTGAAATTCACTAGAGGAAGAGGGAAAATTCACTCTTCCACGAGTGCCTGCAATGATCGCTCTTTTTTTAAGAGCGATCATCGTGGGCACTCCATCAAGAGTGAAACTACGCTCGTTTTAAGGGAATTTCACTCTTTTTGGAGTGAATTTCACTCTTTTTGGAGTGAACTTCACTCTTTTTGGAGTGAACTTCACTCTTTTTGGAGTGAACTTCACTCTTTTTGGAGTGAACTTCACTCTTTTTGGAGGGAACTTCACTTCTCTTGGAGTGAATTTACATTTTTCACTCGATCAAAGAGTGAATAAGTTCACTCTTTTGATTTTAGAGTGTAAGTGCGCCTACATTTTCGTACGAAGCTGTTTGAACGTTGAATGTCCGGCAATAAATTGAGTGTTTCCTTTCTTCTTACTTAATATATGTTAGAACTCGTACGAAGCTCATTGGACTGCAACTTTTTTGTTTCCTTTGCATGACATAATTACGATGATCTAACGAGTAAATTGAACTTTCTCTCCTAAGAACTTTACTTAAATATATACTAAGGAGTTGCACTCACTTTTTAAATAGATACTGTAAGCAACATATGCTCCGTATATTTTCGTACGAAACTGTTTGAATTCGTCATTATTATCTTAGCACTTTGTAAAATATATTAGTACTTGTTCGTACGAAACACAAACTTTAATTTTTCCACTTGTAGCCGGAACCGATATAGTGCGTTGTTCTTACTGGATCTATTTATTAAAAAACCAATAAATAACCTGTTCCATAGCTTTAGGTCTTAATGAATGTCTGTTTGCCTAAAACCATGGACTAACCCTAAGTCTCGTCTAAAGGCCCACAGAGGCCAAATGGAAGGGACCTTGGAAAAGTGTCGTCATTTTCTTGATATGCCGTCAGAGAAATTTTTTACGGTAACACTAGTCTTGAGGTCTATTTTCGACTTGCCTCCGTATGAAGGAAAAAGTTGTCAAGTTTACCGGTAGGGGATACTCTACGTACACTACCCCCCCCCCCCCCCAAGTGTTTGTGTAACTATTTTGAGTAAATGATTTAAGCAGTTTTTTTTGGCAAGATATAGATTCACAATTGTTATGTACTTTTTACGAAAAGAATTTAAATCGTTGCTGGACGCGATGTCCATTGGTTTTTAATACATTTGGTAACCAACACTTTCCAGTAGAGCGCGACCCCGCAACCAGGCTGAAGTGTCCAATAGCCTATTACAAGTTTGTTGTTGTTATGTTTTATGTTGTTTTTGTGTTATCTCACATAAAAATAAAGCAACTTACTGTTCAATTTTAGATCAATATATCACAATGAATACTTTGTGCGTTTTCGTACGAAGTTGCATGCATGTCTCATATTAATTCTACAGGTTCAAGTTTGTACCATATAGCAGTTTGGCCTACTGCTTCGTACGAAATAAAACTCAACTGAAATGTTGGAATGTTTGTTCCCCAAAATGCTCCGCTTTTTGTACATTTATTTGTTTGTTGAGTGCAAAGCAAACCTCACGTTAGAGTCTGTCTTTAATTTGAGCTTGTTTCGTAGGATATCTCAACCATGAACGCAATTTATCGCTTATGTTTTGGCTCTAGACATCACATGCAATTTGTAAGTGCGGCTTCATTTTCGTACGAAGCTGTTTGAACGTTGAATGTCCGGCAATAAATTGAGTGTTTCCTTTCTTCTTACTTAATGTATGTTAGAACCCGTACGAAATATATAAGCTCATTGGACTGCAACTTTTTTGTGTCCTTTGCATGACATAATTATGATGAATTAACGAGTAAATTGAACTCTCTCTCCTAAGCAACTTTACTTAAATATAAATCAGTTTCACTCAGTTTTTAAGTATTTAATGAAAGCAACATGTACTCCGTATATTTTCGTACGAAACTGTATGAATTCGTCATTATTATCTTAGCACTTTGTCAAATATATTAGTACTTGTTCGTACGAAACACAAACTTTAATTTTTCCACTTTAGCCGGAACCGATATAGTGCGTTGTTCTTACTGGATCTATTTGCTAAAAACACCAATAAATAACCTGTTCCCCAGCTTTAGGTCTTAATGAATGTTTGCTTGCCTAAAACCATGGACTAACCCTAAGTCTCGTCTAAAGGCCCACCGAGGGCAAATGGAAGGGACCTTGGAAAAGTGTCGTCATTTTCTTGATATGCCGTACAGAATTTTTTTACGGTAACACTAATCTTGAGGTCTATTTTCGACTTGCCTCCGTATGAAGGCAAAAGTTGGTCAAGTTTCCGGTAGGGGATACTCTACGTACGCTAACCTCCCCCCCCCCCCCCCAAGTGTTTGTGTAACTATTTTGAGTAAATGATTTAAGCAGTTTTTGGGCAAGATATAGATTCATAATTGTTATGTACGTTTACGAAAAGAGTATTAGTCGCTGCTGGACGCGATATCCATTGGTTTTTAATACATTTGGTAACCAACACTTTCCAGTAGAGCGCGACCCCGCAACCAGGCTGAAGTGTCCAATAGCCTATTACGAGTTTGTTTTTTATGTTTTATGTTGTTTTTGTGTTATCTCACATAAAAATAAAGCAACTTACTGTTCAATTTTAGATCAATATATCACAATGAATACTTTGTGTGTTTTCGTACGAAGTTGCATGCATGTCTCATATTAATTCTACAGGTTCAAGTTTGTACCATATAGCAGTTTGGCCTACTGCTTCGTACGAAATAAAACTCAACTGAAATGTTGGAATGTTTGTTCCCCAAAATGTACGTTTATTTGTTTGTTGAGTGCAAAGCAAACCTCACGTTAGAGTCTGTCTTTAATTTGAGCTTGTTTCGTAGGATATCTCAACCATGAACGCAATTTATCGCTTATGTTTTGGCTCTAGACATCACATGCAATTTGTAAGTGCGGCTTCATTTTCGTACGAAGCTGTTTGAACGTTGAATGTCCGGCAATAAATTGAGTGTTTCCTTTCTTCTTACTTAATGTATGTTAGAACCCGTACGAAATATATAAGCTCATTGGACTGCAACTTTTTTGTGTCCTTTGCATGACATAATTATGATGAATTAACGAGTAAATTGAACTCTCTCTCCTAAGCAACTTTACTTAAATATAAATCAGTTTCACTCAGTTTTTAAGTATTTAATGAAAGCAACATATACTCCGTATATTTTCGTACGAAACTGTATGAATTCGTCATTATTATCTTAGCACTTTGTCAAATATATTAGTACTTGTTCGTACGAAACACAAACTTTAATTTTTCCACTTTAGCCGGAACCGATATAGTGCGTTGTTCTTACTGGATCTATTTGCTAAAAACACCAATAAATAACCTGTTCCCCAGCTTTAGGTCTTAATGAATGTTTGCTTGCCTAAAACCATGGACTAACCCTAAGTCTCGTCTAAAGGCCCACCGAGGGCAAATGGAAGGGACCTTGGAAACGAGTCGTCATTTTCTTGATATGCCGTTACAGTAATTTTTTTACGGTAACACTAATCTTGAGGTCTGTTTTCGACTTGCCTCCGTATGAAGGCAAAAGTTGGTCAAGTTTACCGGTAGGGGATACTCTACGTACACTACCCCCCCCCCCCCAAGTGTTTGTGTAACTATTTTGAGTAAATGATTTAAGCAGTTTTTTTGGCAAGATATAGATTCACAATTGTTATGTACTTTTTACGAAAAGAATTTAAATCGTTGCTGGACGCGATATCCATTGGTTTTTTAATACATTTGGTAACCAACACTTTCCAGTAGAGCGCGACCCCGCAACCAGGCTGAAGTGTCCAATAGCCTATTACAAGTTTGTTGTTGTTATGTTTTATGTTGTTTTTGTGTTATCTCACATAAAAATAAAGCAACTTACTGTTCAATTTTAGATCAATATATCGCAATGAATACTTTGTGTGTTTTCGTACGAAGTTGCATGCATGTCTAATATTAATTCTACAGGTTGAAGTTTGTACCATATAGCAGTTTGGCCTACTGCTTCGTACGAAATAAAACTCAACTGAAATGCTGGAATGTTTGTTTACCAAAATGCTCCGCTTTTTGTACATTTATTTGTTTTTTTGAGTGCAAGGCAAACCCCACGTTAAAGCCAGTCTTTAATTTGAGCTTGTTTCGTAGGATATCTCAATCATGAACGCAATTTATCGCTTATGTTTTGGCTCTAGACATCACATGCAATTTGTACACTCTAAAATCAAAAGAGTGAACTTAGTCACTCTTTGATCGAGTGAAAAGTGTAAATTCACTCCATTAGAGTGATAATTTACTCCAAGAGGAGTGAAGTTCCCTCCAAAAAGAGTGAAGTTCCCTCTAAAAATAGTGAAATTCACTAGAGGAAGAGGGAAAATTCACTCTTCCACGAGTGCCTGCAATGATCGCTCTTTTTTTAAGAGCGATCATCGTGGGCACTTCATCAAGAGTGAAACTTCGCTCGTTTTAAGGGAATTTCACTCTTTTTGGAGTGAACTTCACTCTTTTTTGGAGTGAACTTCACTCCTTTTGGAGGGAACTTCACTCCTCTTGGAGTGAATTGTTTCGTAGGATATCTCAATCATGAACGCAATTTATCGGTTATGTAAGTGCGTCTACATTTTCGTACGAAGCTGTATGAACGTTGAATGTCCGACAATAAATTGAGTGTTCCCTTACTTAATATATGTTAGATCTCGTACGAAATATATAAGCTCATTGGACTGGAACTTTTTGTTTCCTTTGCATGACATAATTATGATGAATTAACGAGTAAATAAAATAAACACTTATTAACAATAACGTCAGTATTACACACAAACTCGAATTCGATCACTAGGATGTTTTACCCAACATTTAACATAGTTCGTTACCTGAAAAGAGAGAAAACTGAATGCAGTACACATACATTGCTATTTCGTTGGTTCGGGACGCGATACTCACATATTAAAACACATGATATAATCTTTCTTCCCCACACAATCCCCACAAATCTTTGACTACATATATATATATATATATATATATATATATATATATATATATATATATATATATATATATATATATATATATATATATATATATATATATATATATATATATATATATATATTCTTTTCTCTCTGCGATCCACTCCAGTGACTTGCTCGCAATTACGATTGAACTTTTCCTTCAATTCAGAACATTAAAGGCTTCCGTAGTCATCGATCAGGCTGAAATTTTCATTCCAGTGGAGGCTAATGTTATGTCTATACACCCTCTTCCCTTTCGTTCGCACAGCGTTCATTCCATGCACCTATTTTAGAGTGGAACAGTCAACGCGGTTATCGTCATGGCGTGAACGGGACATGATCCAGAAGAAGTAGTAGTAATGAGTTATTGGAGTATATTTCCCAGGATTTACCAAATAAAATATTGTTTTGTTTTCATGTGGAGACAGGAGTAGGCCTAGGCCTAGGCAAGGCTATTTAATGTTAATAAGTTGTTAAAGGGTAGCCTAGGCCTAACGTTAGGCTAATATTAATAAAGAAATGAGTTATCATTTAGCTTTGCCTAACTTAGGCCTGGGTATAAGCTTACAAATGTTTGTAGGCTGTAGCCTGTAACTTTGTAAGTTAATGTGTCAGCTGAAACATCTTAAAGAGTTTTATGTTGTAGATACATAGGTAATTTGTAAGAAATCATTGCCGTATTAACACACACCCAGATACATCTGATGCGCCACGCGTGGATCAACTTTCGATGTTTCTAGATTTCATACTAGGGCTGTGAACGTTTAGCAAAAGAACTAAACGTTTAGCCTAACCTCAAAAATTTGCAATCGTTTAGCGATTAATCGCGATTAGCTTATCACAAAGAAAAAAAATAATTTCAGTACAGTATGTAGTGAGTGATACTGATTGTAATGCAGAAATAATAATATATAGTTGATATGTTACATAGTGGATTGTTACATGGTAAAATCAAATTATTCTGAAACTTTGAAGCCTACAGTACAAGGTTCAAATATGCCCAGAATGTTCCATTTGACAAAAAATAGGGATCAGCAGAGTATACAAATAAAAAAAAACTGTCAAAAACAGGTTTTGCGATTTATTAATTGCTTGTAGCTTTGTACTAAACATTTATTCCACATGCGATCGTTTAGTGATTAATAGCTACACGTTCACAGCCCTATTTCATACTTGTCAAGTTATCACTAAAATTAATGTGACATGATTTCATGATTTAAAGAGTTCTACAGTAGTTTGTAGTAATACAGTTACAGTATGTCTCAGTTAGCCTAGCCGAGGTATATAAGCTCAGGTCGCAAATGTTTGTAGGCTAGTAGTAGCGTAGTGGCCGTGATCCAACTTAAACCAAAGGCCTGCCAGCAGGGTTAATTTTTCAGTGGTTTAAACTTCAGAGCTACAGTATTGGTACTCACTGGTTTCCTTTCCTGGAAGTGTCATACCTGCACATGCTTGTATGTACAGTATCCGTATCCCTAACCATAGCCCAGTATTTTATCAGCCATTTACTATGGGTATGCAGGCCCGTACTCCGTAGCCAGCCCATGTGGAGGGGTGGGTCTTTTTTCCAAGATGTGGACCTTTTTCCAAATACGGAGGCGGCTGGCACGTGCTGTAAGCATGCAGCTGATAAGGGTCTGGGGCATGCTTCCCCGGAAAAGTTTGAAATCTGCAGATCTCCTGCAATCTGGAGCATTTTAGGGGGCTTTTGAACACAACAGAAGTCCTTTTTCGCCAGGAATTCCACACAGTACACCACCTTTGAAGAAGTGAACGGAAATTGGTCCTCAATATGTCAAGAAAAAATTTCATAGCTGACCCTTCAAACACAGGGCTGGAAAAATGGACCTCTCTCAAGTTGGGGTGGATTGTTCGAACCGTCCGACCCACCCCCCCTGGCTACAGGCCTGGTATGTGACCCTTACCTTATATATTGCTATGTGTTCGTAACCCTAACCCTATACCTGGTCATATTTTTAGAAGAAAAACATGATTATCATCTATCCTGAGTCGAACATGAGGGTATTAAGCTCTTGAAACACTGAAGACAGTTTAAAGTTGGCCAGGACTGAAGTTGCTATGACAGAAGGGACACCAGTTTTAGAATTCCAGATGGCCTTGTGTCAAGGAGAACGCTATGTAAAACCCAGCCAGTACCAAAGGCTATTCTTTGAAGAGACTAGTCTTTGACTCTTCGTAACAACAGGAGCAACTTTAACAACCTAACTCGCTTCAAGGAATGCAACTGGTCGGATAAAGAAACAGACTAGGCTACCAGTGTTTGCTTTTAGGCTATACTGCTATACAGAGAGCGTTGTTTGAGTCTGCTCTGTGTGTAGCAGAGACATTGTTAGCCCAAGTCAACATACATCCCTACAAGTTATCTTGCCATTCAGTGACCATGGTTTCAGCTCAGTCTTCTTGGGCGACATACAGGTATTTCCACATGACTAGTGAATTTGTAGCATCAACATAGCTTTCATGGAAGACTGTGGCCAGTTTGACTAAACCAATTGGTTAGAAACTGGGCTGTAAAACCCCATCTAACTAACATCATCATAGCAGACAGGCAGCTAAAGCAGGCCTGTTGTTTTTTCTTGAAGTTGCATAGCATTTTTTCTAATTATGAAAATTCTAGACCCTCTTATTCATTTGGATTAAAATTGATAGTTGCTATCAATTACCAGTACAAGTTGTGAATACACTTTGGCCTTTTGGGGAGTCCAATTACATCAATTTTTTTTTTTTTTTTTTTTTGTCTGTTACTTTTGTTCAGCGTTTTAGAATGTATGTTTTTACAGATTTAACGCTTTATAAATAAATGAATTTGAATTTGAATTTTTTGTGGCGCTACGTGGGTCCTAGAAATGTGGTGCCAGCGGACAACTGTGAGCTTCAATAACACAGACCCATGCTTACACAATGGGTTATGCAATCCAGTAATATAGATCAGTGTGTTAGCCTTTTCATTCAGATATGGCATTGGGCTTTTTTGCAAAGGATAGCATCAATTTATTTTGTTCAAAAATAACTTACAGTTACTTTTGTAAATATACAAATATAAGATAGTAGCAAAATATACCAGTTCAAAGAGAAGTGAATGCTTGAACCTTTTTTCTTATCAATTGTTTATGAGCTTATCATTTGTGACAATTGGTTACGAGGATTTTTCAATAATCATGTAAAGCTGCACAGAGTATCAATTGTTCATTGTCTTGTGATAGGAAGCACAGAGAAGTGACCATTGATGGACTACTATTGATCCATCCAGATCACATAGTTACAGCCCTGGGAAGCTTTGTATATTTAGCGTGTAGGCTAGTGTATATGGATAGTGTCTAGAACGCCTGTTCCAGATACAGTCACAGCTTATGAGTTTAACAGGAAAGTCTGAAATTTGGCTTTGTCTGCTATCTCCTCCAAGACAGGCGGTTTCATGGGTATGGTGTAATGCAGGTTGTAGGGAATATTGTTTTGTATCAAATAATAATTTTTGAAGATCGTTTAGCTTTGTTATGGGTGGTAAAATGGGTATTTTTCAATAATAAGTCGCGTGGGCGTTGTCTATTTTTAGAGCAAAGGCCACAGAGTTGTATTGTCAAGAACTGGCGAGGTAGCAAATTACTCCAATATTTAAGAACTGGGATCGAAGTGTGCCTTGCAATTACAGGCCTGCCAGTTTAACCAGTATTGTGTGCAAAGTTATGGAATCTTTAATTCAGGATAGTTTACTTAATCTGTCACAGCATGGGTTCCTGCCAAGCTGATCTTGTGTTACTAACTTTCTGAGCTTTTCTTCAAGACGTCTCTTCATCTCTTGATTCCAGTCTCTTCATCTCTTGATTCCGGGTATGGCGTTGACAGGGACCACGGAGAAGGGGGGGGGGGGCTTTAGCCCCCGCACTTTTTTTGTTTTGGGCATTTTTGACTGCCTTAAACTGCATTTATTTTATTGGACATACTGGGCCGCTTCGATGATTAGCCCCTGCCCTTCAAAATTGACTCCGCAGCCTCTGGTTGATGTCATTTACCTTGACTTTTCAAAGGCCTTTGATAAAGTTCCATTAGGTACATTGATGGTTTAACTGCGTCGTTAGGGGTTCAGGGCAATTGTGCCAATTGGATAAATTCCTGCCTTCATGGTAGATCTCAAAGAGTTGCTGTCAATGGTAACTTAATTTTCGCCTTAATTTTCATCAATGATATCGATAGTTATCTTACATATTGTATCTTATAAGTAAGTTTGCAGATGATAATAAGCTTTGTAGGAAGATAAGCATTTTGGAAGATGCCTTACTGCTGCAGAAAAATCTGGATAGGTTTCTTGGTCTCTATCAAACTACATTATCCGATGTTCGTACGATAACATTTAATGTTAAGATCATTGTTCTCGAACTGTTATACCCCTCTCACTGGCTACTTGACAGGCTATACTTCTCTGTATTTGGAATGAAAAAACTTAACTACTTAAGAATAACAAGGACACACTAGAAAAGAATGAAAAAATCAATGAAAAAGAAACTACAATCTACATACAGTGTGCAGTGCCAGAAATTATTTCGCTTTTATAAAGTCCCTACATGCCTCCCTCCCCCCCCCCCCCCCCGTCCTGCCCTCCCACTCCCAAGGTTGAAATACGGAGACTTGCCTGTGAGCCACAACTGGAAAACCAAACGTGGTCATCTCGACTTGCGCTAGTTTGTCACCCTCCATCTAATTACCAAGTACTGTAAAACCTACTGCTCAAGAAACCGTTCACAGGACAATATTGGAGTCGTAGCAGAGCCTACGCCTAACTGCCTGCGTGGCAGGCGCCGCAACTTAATATCTAGGAATAACTAAGTTGTAACTAAGACACAGCTAACCCCAAATCAACTACGACATTTTATCTAAAAATACACTCCTACAACGACGTCATCCCGATATATTTTAACACCCAGTGTCATGCTTAAAATCCAGCAAACAGATCACTACAACTGACACTATCTCACGGTCATTCTGCATGCCAAAATGATGATGTCGAGTTTTGTTGCGGCACCGCAACTGGTCTAGACGTACGTCTTGTTGTTAGTCAAACGGACGGAACATATCGATGAAATTTGGCAGTAAAAGTTGAAATAAAACATTAAGCCAGGTACGAAAGTTTGGAGTGCCTGTATGTGTTAACTACATTGTACATTATAGTGTAAAAGGTTACGTATAAGAATAGCAATGCATAAGTATACAAAATATCTCATAAACATTATTTTTCCGACTTTAGAGAAAATTTTGTAAAATTGAAACATACAGTTTCATCAGGGAGGAAGAGGATGACTTTTTAATCTGAAAAAAAAGAAGATAAGCAGATTTCTGACACGTAAGTATACTTCAATATGTGGAAGTGCTGTACTGTAAGGCTTTCTTTCATTTTCTTTTCTTGCGGCGGCCTCACACAAAATTTACGGAAGTCAGAGCGGTAAATATATCGATAATAATAACCGAAATTAATGGGAAGACAAGTTCTTTAATGGTTCACAACAATTACTTACAAATATTAGTCCTCTTGGTAGACAATCACGAATAGAATACAGTTGAATAAGCCTAGGCTGGGAAACAATATTACGAGAGAGCCCTAATTATAGATGTTGATGAGTTGAGAGGTCGGATGAAACTCCTTACAAATAATGCTTTGAGCTCAAAGTAACAAAAATCACAGAAAACCGCGCAGCTTATTGGTCAAAATAAAGTCAAAGGCATAAATCATAATAACATCCTGTGATTTGGCTAAATCAAATATCGGTTCACGCATGCATACTTGAAGTGTGCGTACTTCTATGTGTTCATCTCAATAACAATAACAACTCTACTGCGATACTTTGCCTAGCAACGTAGCTAGAAGATCATGACCTTTACCTGACCTATCCCACTTTGCAATGTGATATACATCTCACACTATAAAGCCGTGTAACCGGTTGAGATCTTTTTGGCAGTGTGAACAAGGACTCCAGTGAGGAGTTAAAGAAAGTGGACGTAGCATGAAGTCCTGCTCAAGGGTTACACGGAACCGTCTTTTCACTCATTCTGTGGACTTTATTTGTATGTCTTGTGCGCAGGTTGTAACGGCTAAATGCTTGTTACTACAGAATGACCGACTACGAAACAATAGCATATCTATAAAGGTTTGCTACAGCTAAGAGAATATTGTGCAAAAATATGGCTGTCTGCACGGATCAACCTCGCAACGTAAGAGGTAAAAACTCTTTCAACGTAGATATACTTTTATGTCAATTTCAGTCATATTTTCCTTTCCATCAAGGCGTAGATCAGTGGCGTAGCTAGGATATTTTCCAGGGGGGGGGGGGGGAGGGGGGTGGGTAGTCAAGCTTGAAAATTTCCCCCAAATTTTTTAGTTTCAGTTTCAGTTTATTTTCAAGGTCAAGGTGCAAACAAAATACGTAAACTTATGATAACAACAACATTATCTTGACGTCATGTTATGTTACCTAAGTTAGTACATGGCCTACAAGACCCTGAACATGACTACTATATACATAGGATTAGGACAATGTCATCAGAGGCCCGTTGTAACCCCCATCCCCAGTGATTATTTAGATTAATTTTCCGAACCGATTAAATAGATAATTTTCCGAATCAGGCCTTTAAAAATAAGGTAAACATCATAATTTGTCCAGGTTTGCAGGGTTATTAGGCGGGATTTGATCTCTAAAAGTGGGGGTCAACATTGGACAGACTACCAAAAGGCGCCGAAGGCGCCGCGAGAACGCGAAGCGCTCCCCCTAACGGCGTGGGGTCCAGGGGTCCAGGGGCCCTCCCAAGGGGCCCTGTGGGGTTCAGGGCGAGGCCCCCGGAAGCTCCTGGGTATTTACGAAATTGTAGGCATTAAAATGATGCATTTCATCTTTATCTTTAAATCACATAAGATGGGCCCTTAACAGACCACAAATATCACAATTTGACTTTTTTCAATTATATCCTTACTCTGCATGATTAAAGTCGGCCGGAATCGATAATGCAGAGAGTGCGGGTAGGGAAAATGGATTACTTAAAATTGAGGTTCTTCGGGGGCTCCCTCCTTGGTGCTCCAGGTCGTCTTTTCAGAACTAAAGCTAGGGGGCTTTCCTTGTGAAGTGAATTCAGCCCCAGTCTGTGATGGGGCGGGCGAAGCGTTTGAGACATCTCAGTCATGAAACTGAATGAAAAAGGCAGCGGTCCGTACATGAAAAACTGCTTTCGTTTTTAACTTTCATGACTCACATCTGAGGGTCGGCATAAAAATTACCCACGAAGGCCAGTTTTAACCTTGCGAACATAATATCAACTACCACAAGTGAACGAGCTGGCCTACGAAGAGAAATTTGAGGGTGATTGTTGACTTCTTGTGGCCAACATTCATTGTATATACTAGTTCCACGAATTTTCTGACACGTACGAAAATCTATACAATGCCGTGTACAGTACACAGTTCAGTGGTCGGTGAAATTGATAGGGATAACCTTTTATTTCAATTAATTAACGGGAGGGGAAAACAGGGGAGTAGGACGACTTTCCCCTCCTCTGAGGAAAAGGTTGAATAAATCAGGAACAGCTAGGAATGAGAAAGGATAACGAAGTAGGAAAATGAAATAGAGGAAAACAAGAATAAGATTTTGGAATAGAAAAGAGGAAGAAAATAAACACACATGACATGAAAAACAAGAAACAGAGATAAGAGATGCGTCCAGTAAGGATACCAATAGATGATTCACATGATATTGTTCAGTCAAGTCTGGTTTGCAGTTGATGAGAGAGTAAATAATCGACTGCATGGTCAAGTGGTTAAAGCATCCGACTTCAGGCGAGGGTATGTGGGGCGGAGGGGTTATGGCCCCAGTCCTCCCTTTTTCGCCACAGCAGCAATAAAACATATGGAAAATTAGCAGTGCAGCTTCCTCACACCCCTGTTTTCTCTTAGGTCAGCCCCCTTTTTTGAATGTGAGGATCCGCGCCTGGACTTGCAGTTGGGAGGTCGGGAGTTCGAGTCTTAATTGGCCGGGTCATACTGAAGACTGTAAAAAACACCTACTGCCATTGTGCTTTATGCTCAGTAAAAGTAGGAAAAACAAGACAGTTATCACAACTGGAAAAAGTGCAGGCCGTGGCGGCTCGACATAAACCAATTGGTTGGAAACTGGCCATTTAGGCCGTCACGTAAAACTCCGTCCATCTAACCAACGTGAGAGGATAGGCAGTAAATGGATTGACAGGCCTTACGGCCAAGCATTGAGACCTTTTCTCCAAATTAACCAAAAGGTTTTCTACAATTAAAGTTCTTGATTTTGAAAAATGTTTCCTAAAAGGGACAATAAAATTTGGGAAACTTGAAATGTCATCGGGGTCTGAGGATCTGAGGGGTCGCGATTTTTCAAAATTTTGTATACGCTCTTTGCCAATCGAAGATAGTCTTTCGAGAAAGACTCCATATTCCAGGTAGGGAACTGAGCTTTGGCCTACCGTAGTCAAATGTTCTCATCCACACCTATCATCAGACACCTTTCAACCCTGTCAGTTGAGTAGTCTGTGTAGACGTATTGTTCCTAATAAAAGTTGCATATTTGTAATTATTATAGTTTTAAAAAGGCAAATTTTCCATGCGCTCTGCGCGCCCTAAACTGCAACCCTTAATGCAGTAATTGGTGGCTCATAAAGCATTCAGTGGTAAACTTTTCCGAGCCGCTACAGTGCCGTATCCCTAAATTTTTCTTCAATTTGGGCTTTTAAATTTTTGTCTAAAAAAAGAAACAAAGTGTCGGAAGCTTTTTGAATGTCGCCGAGAACTTTAGCATTAATCCGCACTCCTTAGATAACATTATGTAACAACAATGAACTTAAGTCGACATGCTATCTCAGATATATGTTAATAATAGGAAACGTAGATTCTTCGATTGTCCCCCAAATATTCAAATTTCCTTACATTTCCTTAAACTTCCTTTCCCCTCTGCAATACAAGCTCCATATTTACAAATGTGTAAAGAGACCCAAATTTCCGGGGCGCTCAAATTACGTTCCTAATACAGTACCATATTTTTTTTTATTAAAAAAAGTTATTCTTGCTCGAAGAAAAAAAAAAAAAAACCGAAGAAAATTAGCGTTAAAATGTATCTTTTGGTAAATGGGGGTAGGGTGAGGGGCATGGTCCAAAATTGTTTCACCCCTCCCACTTTCATATTGCTGCCTGTTTTTAAGTTGATGGAAACTAGACCGATCCCAAACGGTGTAGGTATTACAAAATTATATTTTACTGCTGACAAAACCAAATCTTTTTAGTATTTTTCAAAATAAAAATATGGAAACCATATCAAGTTGACGGTATTCAGTGAAACTTTGGTCAATTGAATTTGGACATTTCTGCTGGGTATACAGCTACAAGAGGAGGAAACTACTTTCTCCTAATTCAAATGAGCAATATTTCACATCAACAACTTTTCATTGCCCCTTGACCGCATGCGGGACATCGAATCCAGAGTAGCGCTTGCAATGACCAATGTGGTGAAATTGAAATAAAATTAGACAAAGAGTGGTCCCTTTTCACTACAGCTGAATAAGGGTGACCCATGAGGATACTTGTAATCAGCAAAAACGTACCGTTAGTTTCCTATAGAGTCCTTTTCATGGGATTTTTATAGAGTCCTTATCTGTGATGGGACGCCGAAAAATGGACTTTTGAGAGACCTCATGAAGAAATTAATGGAAATTAGAGAAAGGGTGGGCCCCTCTTCACTTCAGCTGGAAAAGAGTGGAGCACTAGATTAGGGTCAAATAAGATCATCGTCCCTTCAGAGAGCTTGGAGGCACTTGGTCAGAGAAGGGGACCAGAAGACGACCGCCTCCCTGCCTCCGCTCTTTCACTAGTTACGCTAGAGCTTCAGCTCTGTGAGGCCCGGACACTGGTGATAAGGTTTCAGTGACAATGGAAGAGGTGTTCTTCAAGAAGTCGGTAACCCCGAATCCTGAAATATTTAAAACGGGTGCACGCGAAGCGTGTCGAAAAAAGGAGCGTTGGAGACATTTATTGAAAAAATATTGTTTTTATTTAGTTTTCAATGCAGTATATGACCTGTTTAAACATTATACAACTTAATTAATATCACTCGCGAAGGTCTGTCAGTTCCAGTTTGTATTTCTGTAGCAAAAGCGACCAGACTAAGACGAATAAAAACCTCTCTAAGTTCTGGAAAAAAATGGGAGAGGGGCAAGTGCCCCCGAGCCCCCGTAATCCCGCCTATGTAGACAACGGTAAGCTATTGTTTTTAGATCCATCCATGGTTGAACACAGAGTAAGATCAGTCTATAAACTGCTCGGTAACTTGTAGGATGAGGAGCCATTAAATGCTTAAACTTAAGACAGGGCGATGTCAACCAATAGGTTCGAAACTGGGCTGTTAAACCTCGGCTAACCCAATCTAACCCAGGGCGTTATCAACTTAAGTGACGAGTGAGAGTGATACGCGGAGCGCGACCATCGGTTCGCGCGGAGTGTTCAGCCAGGGGAAATTTCGCTAAAACACCCCCAAGATTGCAAGGAATGACACTCCCTGTGTCTCATTCCTGCATGCTTAGAGTGACATATTTTTCTTATCATCAAAACTTTTAAGGAGACAATTTGCTGCAGAGAGGGCATTTCTGCAGAACGCGAGTCAAGCGCGCTTCATGCTGCAGTGACACAGATGAGATCTGGGAAAAACGTTGAATGGAAATACGAGGTATGCATGGGAAAGGTTTCACGAATACTTATACTGAGAAAAATTTAAATAAATAGTAAAAGGAAGTATTATTTCGTCAACTTGAAATTTCCACAAATTTCCCCAAAATATTTTCCAGGGGAGGGGGGACTTGCCCCCTGCCCCCATTGGCTACGCCACTGGCTTAGATCCAGGAAGAGGGGCCCGCGGGGGGATATATTTTCTTGATATTTGACAAGGGGATTGCCTATATCAGCAACCACTCCTCCATTGATACAGATAAAAATGGGAAAGAAAAATTGATAAACACAAATGGTGTTCCATCTTTATCTCTTACCTTGACATGTGGTCGTTTCTGTGGTTCCTAGCCTAGTAGAAGCAAGGCATACGATAATAAAGTATAAATCTTGGAAGTTACTCCATCCTTGTATGTTAGTTAAGATTTGACTTTTCTCATTTAAATCAAACGCCCTTGATGTTTTGTGCAGTAAGTCAAAAGTTGTATATGTGTTTACTTTTAACTTTCACCTGTAGTAGTGGAAATTTGACAGACCGATATTCATTTCCCCAGACAGTTTAATTTTTATTTCATCCCCTTTGATTTGCATATCACATCTCCCACGTTTATGATGGCAGTACTGTATATTTACATGCAAACATTCCTCTATCTGATTGACAGGACTTTTTGTACTCTTGTGCGTGTCTGGCATACTTTTAGTTTTGTTGTGGACAAACAACATCAAGTTAAAGAGTAAGCAGAACTTTTTTCTTTCTTTGTTGTTACGATAAACTTGAGATTGTAGAGAATGATTACATAAAATGAAACTTGAGATATAAACATGGTAAAATGAAGGTAGTTAGTAGTTAAGTCGGACAGAAAATGTGGTATTAATGAAATTTTAAACAATTCAATTAGCCTAAGTGATCACAAAATTCACCGATTTTTCCTTTAAAAAATTACCCAACTTTGATTGCAACTGTGACTGTTACTGTGATTGCAAAAGTAGCATTAGAACCGCACAAGCTTTTCATTCCCAGCAGAGAAGTCTTATCCCTACTAACTTCAAGGTCAAAACAACAGTCTGAGAAAACAAAGGGGAACAAAACATCCCAAGTCCATGTGAGGATGTGATATAACCTCTACTGCCATTAAAGGCATATTCTAGAGACAAAATTTGTTAACCTCAAAATAAGCAGAAAAATATTCTCTTTCAGAAGGTGAAAACGGCATCTTTATAGCTTATAGCGTTCGGAAGTTACAAATTTTTTTTTAAAGTACTGCAAATTTTTCTTGGATTTGATGCATCATGGGAAACTTCTGTGATGTCATTGTGGCACAGGAATTTAACATTGCATTCAATTTATTTATTATTATGATACAGCTGCAGGCAATATTAAGCAACGTTGTTGGTTGTACTCTATGTGTGGTGAAGGGTTATGCTAGATCTACAGGAAAAGATGTTCAAACGTTCCAACAGTGTCAAATTTCAAGGACAACTAGGATAGTCAATTATAGAGAAAAACAAAAGGAATTTGAAGCAATGTGCCCACATTACATAATTTTTTGTGGCTTTGTTGAAAAGCAGAGGTATTTTTTTAACAAAAATAAGCAATCTTTAAAGTGAGATATCTTGAGTTAGGAATGGTATTGTGATTGGGTTTGAAGGACATATGGTTGAATATTTTTGTTTTTCATTAAAGACAGAGGCAAAAACCCACCAGAACATGCCTTTAAGTAAACAATGGAACACAAATCTAGTGACTTCATGTACTGATATCTCAAAAAAACGTGTCCGATTAAAATTTAGTTTCACCACTCTGTTCAGTACGGAAGTGTAGAAGGGCCACTCAAAAGAAAAAGGAACTATCTCGGCAAAGTTACAATTTTGGCAAAAGTGACATTTTGACGACTTAATGGACTCCTCAAAAAGCAAAATTCGGAATATTGTCATTTTGACAAGATAAAACATCTCGTCAAAATGGCAAAATTCCGAATATTGTTATTTTGCGGAGTAAGAACATGTTTTCAAAATGGCGAAATTCCGAAAATGGTCCTTTTGCCGAAATACAACATCTCGTCAGAATGGCAAAGTTCAGAAAATTGTCATTATGCCGAGTAACAACATGTTGTCAAAATGGCAAAATTTGGAAAATTGCCATTTTGCCGAGTTAGAAAATCCCGTCAACATGGAAAAAATTGGAATTTTGTCATTTTGCCGAATTAGAACATATCGTAAAAATGGCAAAATTCGGAAAATATGACATTTTGCCTGGAAAAATATCTTGTCAAAACGGCAATATTTGGAAAATTGACATTTCATCTAGTCAGAACCTTCAGGGCGAAATTCTACGGAATCGTGAAGGGGCCATCAAATTACGAACTTCGTCATCGCATTATCTTAACATTTTGCAACAAAATGATGAATTTTAACATTTTTCAGCAAAATGATAAAATGCAAACGTGCAATATTTCAACAGTTCAACATTTCTGCACAAAGTTGATGAATTACTCTCTTATTGCAAGTGATAAATTAACTATGCAATTTGCAGAAAAATGACGGATTACGTATCTGCTTTAGATTTCTGTTTCCACCTTTTGAAGAGGTAGAATAAAATGCGCCGTCGTTAAAACCACCTGTTATCATGACGAAACATTTCTGTATATCTGTATGTTTGGGGCAAACTGATCTCTTGAAGCAGGAGGCGGTGGTAAAACTTCCAGACTTTAAACAGCCCTCAAATTCGAATTTGGAGTTGGGACAATCTCTTTCTTTCATTTTACGGTCTCACCGACTTCCCCTTTGATATTATTTCCGGTGGCACTTTGTCCCTTCCCCTCTCGGTATGCTACTAGTTTGATATGTGTACAAGGTGTAGCAACATATCAGACTTTACAATTAAATCGCTTTCTTTCTATTCTCTGCTACCCTTCTCAAAAGGACCCCTATAATCACTTTTTTTTTCGTTTTTATTGGGACGTTAATGTAAGCAAAGTCTAAACGACCTTCAAATTGAAAACAACAGCTACAAATCTAAATTTTGTGATAGTTTTTACTTGAATGCTATCCGGACTTGGTTTAAGACAAAAACAACAACTGGGATATAATTATCCTTTCAGAAGCAGGGGTATCTGTACCAGTGTTTTCATCATATCCAAGACTAAGACCAGAAGGTGTTGAGACCGAGACCAGGGCAGAATTCGAGACCGAGACCTAGACCGACACAGTTCAAGACCGAGAATGAGACTGATATTGTTCTTGCTACTAGGAAAAGCGAAAAAAAAATTGCATTTCATCATTTTCTGCAAAATGTTAAGATAATAAGTAAACATTTCATCATTTTGTTACAAAATTTAAAGATAATGCAGTGACTAAGTTCTTAACTTGATGGCACCTTAACAAACCGAATTCGTGAGTCATATAGAATCGATGTTTTACATGAGATCCGCATAAGGTATGTGGGGGATTGTTATGTTATGGGGGATCTGTATCACGTAGTTTTGCATGTGCTTTTTACGGAAGCGTAGGAGGGACATGCAAAAGAAAAAAAACTCTCTCAGCAAAATGACAATTTTCGTAGAATTGACATTTTGACGACTAAAATTAAGTCTTCAAAATGACAAAAATTCAAAATTTGGCGTTTTAATTAACTTGTCAAACGTTAAAATTCCGAAAGTTGTCATTTTGCCGAGTTAAAAAATCTCGAAAAAATGACAAAATTCAGAAAATTGTCACTTTGCTGAGTTAGAACATCTCGTCAAAATAGCAAAATTCAGAAAATTGTCATTTTGCCAAATTAGATCATCTCGGCAAAATGGCAAAATTCAGAAGAATGTCATTTTGGCGAGTTTGAACATTTCGTCAAAATGGCAAAATCAGAAAAATGACATTTCTTCCGTAGCTTTTACTATGTAGGGCATATGAATGCTATTTTCTGTATGTGGAGGCTGTAGGTGCATGGGTTGTTCGATAAGCATGCAGTGTAGTTAATTTTCGATACTAGTGTATGTTTGGTTTACATCCCACTCATGCGTAAAGTGGTGATAAAATGTGAGTGCCGCATTGGCTGCCAGCAGATTAAATACTATACAGTCAATATCTTATTTATCATTCCATATGGCAGTCAAGTTTGTGTTTAAACTTCGGTAAACTTGTAGTAAAACTCAGTTAGTACATATTCCACATAATATTATATTGTGGGAAAGCAAATATATGAAATAAATATAAGTCGCCAAAAATTCATCTTGAAAAAATATAGTGGTACCAAATCTGCTGCAAGAAGGGTAAATTCTTCTGAGTCATTCATATGAATGTTAACGCCCCCTTTAAGTGAAATTGCGAGGTATATATTAAAACGACTTGCCGTAAGCCCCCCTCCTGGGATACATATTTTAAAACGTCGGATAACATTTTTAACGGCTTTCTAGAACAAAAACTGCTAACCCCCAATACCCTTTTTTTAGTATATCATGAAAACTTTTTTTCCCTCCATTTATTTTGAACATCAAACATTGAGTATTATTCGTACATTAAATTTACTTTAGGAATATCTGCAGAAATTGTGTATTGAAGAAGAAAAAAAAAAGAACTCGATGTAATCTTGACATAACATATACAAAGTATTTCCGGTGAAAAAGCTGGGGGCAGTCAAAAAAGCTTTTTGTAAATCCTTGTAGCTTACCCTGTTTTTCCTAAAATGTTGACTTTTGAAGTAAATATAACGCTCCACGGCTATTGAAAACTTAAACTTAAATGAACTCCTTCAGTATAGGCGGATGGAAGTTTCTTTGGCAATTATAGATGTAATACTTCATGTGCAGAATGAAAAGATTAAAAGCATGAATAAGCTTGTAACCATAGCCATACAACTGCTTAGTAAAGAAGAACTGTTTTTCTTTTAAGAAAAGAAAATAAAACTAGCTTTTAAACTACACTCCCCCAAAACGTGTTCAATTGTTTCAGTGGCAATGCTGCAAAAGGAACAGTTGAGAGAGTTTCTTTTCCTCACACACATTAAAAATTTATTAGTAGGAATAATCCGGTGAAAGAGTTTGAACTGAAAATAACGAAGTTTAGCATCGGAAACAGTATACGGGGGGATTGTAAAAAATCTACGCCAGTCTTTTTCTGTTACGTTTGGGAATATTTTATTCCACTTACTCAGTGTAATTGGATTACTTGAGAAACGAGACGAATACAACTTATTAATAAACTGTGACATGGAGCTAGCATGGATAGCCTTGCTAAAAAATTTGACGTATATATAAAGTCGTTACCATGGCGACCTTACGTCCTCCTCACAGGAGGGATCGCACTAACAATCCCCCAATACGATGTGAATGGGAGGGAGTCAATATGGAACGCTTGCTCGAAACAGTGAAAGGTTGAAGGCGCACAGTATTTTCTTCATCAAAAAATCACTCACATACATAACATTTTTACCTAGTAAAAAGAAATTCATTGTAATCTTATCATCAATTCGAATGTGTCAATTATTCTAAATTACCTGCCTACCAAAGTTATGTACTGGACAATGGAAAAAAAATTTCATCAAGCCTGTAATATTTGACGAATGAAATCATTGGCTATGCTACTTACATCTTTAATTGAACAATAACATTGGGAAAACAATTGCTTTCCGAATGGCTTTAGGTGAAAATAAAAAAAAAAAAAAAATTCCAGATACCTTTCGTATCACTTGCATAACCCCCAATATCATGGTGCGTATCTGTCTTTTCTTCTGACAAATTTCCTTTCTAGAAGCTGATATTAAGAAGGACACTCGTCATAAAGAGTACTTCTTGGTGCGGGATAATGAACGTCAAAATACTTCAGCTACTCTGCATTTAGCGAATTTAGAGCTACACGGGGATCTTCAATTTCAGAATGTCGTATCATGTAAGTATAGACGTGTGTGATTCCTTAAAATTCCTTTTCTATATCCGAAAAGAGACTACTGATAGATAAAACAGTGATTATTCAGGGAGCTGAATTAGTGGGAATAAACTCTGATCATATCTGTGTATCCGAGTAGAATTGAACCAACCTCGTTCGTTCTTAATCTAAAAATATTTTAGCACCCCTGACCGAACCTTGCCATAGTTTTGACAAGAGTCTTGTTCGTGACCCAGTTGAGTAGATTGTTTTAAAGGCATACCTTCTGGTGGCCTTTCATCTGGGTGTTGTAAGAAAAGCAAAAACATTCTATACCATTTCCTTCAAATCCTGTCCCAATACCATTTTCCTAACTCGAGATATCCCATTTTAAAGATTTTTTTTTGTTTTTAGGTTTCTTGTTAAAAAAATACGTCTGCTTTTCAACAAAGCAACTGGAAGTTATATAATGTGGACACATTGCTTCAAATTCCTTTTATTTTTCTTTATAATTGAACGTCCTGTTTGTCCTTGAAATTCGATACTGTTGGAATATTTGAATATCTTTTTCTACAGATCTAGCATTACCCTTCTCCATACGTGGATTATAGCCAACAATGTTGCTTAACATTGCCTGCAGCAGAATCAATATTAGAAATAAATTGAATGCAAAGTCAAATTAATTTACCACAATTACATCACAGATTACCCATGATGCACCAGATCTCAAGAAAAATTGCATTTCTTCAAAAATCTGTATCTTCTGAACACCTTATGCGACTGAGATGCAGTATTTCACCTCCTGGAAGAGGGCATTTTTGTGCATATTTTGAAGTTAGTGAATTATTTTTGTCTTCAGAATATGCCTTTAAGCCTGTACAGTATACTTTACAGGATTTTTTAACACCTGAAACAATATTTTCCGCGTTTATCAAATCTGCTCTGGCTGACATTGGCGTAGCCAGAATTATTGATTGGGTTGTCAAGTTAGTTAGATGGAGTTTTACGGCCCTGTTTCCAACCTATTGGTGCATGTCGAGCCGGCCTCGTCCTTTTTTCAGTTGTGGCTAACTGGCTTGTTTTCCCTGTTCCATGATTGCCTATGTGGAGCATCATGCACAGCGCACGGCAGTAGCTTCCATTTTTAGAGTCTTTAGTGCGACTCGACCTGGGACCCATGCCATCCGCGTGAGGTGGATGCTCCACCGTTAGACCAAACACGCGGTCTGATTGGGTGGTCAAATGCAGAAAAATGCATTTGGGTCTTATTTTGAAAGCCTTACCTCTTGTCCTTTCCTTACCAAAAAGGTCTTCTGTTCCATACAGTTTGATATCCATCTTCAAAAGGATTATATTTTAAAAATTAAGCTGCTATAAAAAGTAAGCAGAGTTGTCTCATTGTCTCTCTTCTAGTGAAACTAAGTAAAGATTTTCAAACCTTTTCTGATATCTTTATTCCTGGTGTTTTGAGTGTCATTCTCCCTTCAGTGTTGAATCCTTTAAAATTTATTTCAGCTTTCGGGCAGTCGTTTCAGACGTGGACGAACTTGTCAGCTCCAGGGACGTACCGAGGTTGCATACTCTTCTCTGACTCTAAGAGCAAAAAAATTAACATGGTGAAGGGAGAAGATGACAACCAATCAATGACGATTGTGAAATGTCTCAACCAATGTTATGAAAAGGCAAGTTAGGTAGTCAGTCGGTCGGTCGGTCTGTCAGTTCAGGGTATAATTGTGGGGTAAGATTATCTAAAAATGGTGAAACGGGAACACTTTGGCAATTCCGGGAGTCATGTAAAAACTTTCTGTAAAGTTTACTTTCACTGAAAATGCCCCAAAAGGGGAAGAATGTGTCTGTTCTAACAAAGTTTTTAGTTCGGGCATGTGGTGCAGTATTTCTGGCGAATATTGGGAGTATTCCTAACAGTCAACAAGAATGTGACTGATGGAGACAGCATAGTCACAGGGTACACAACATGGTTTCTCATTCCCGTGGAGTAAATGCACAAATAGGGTTAGCTTGACCGATGGGCTAGCCAGTAGTAAACCACCTCTCCGTTTACTGGGAGACTCCATATCCCCTAGTTCATATCGTTGGCTTAACTCGATCGGTGCAATTCGTTTTCGGGTAAGGAATCCTGCACAGTTTTTGCCATTTAGATTTTACAAAGCCATCGATCTTAAGACGGTAATCAGGTAATCTGTTTGAGGCGAATAGAGATTGGTGACGTCCATCAGCATGACTTCCTTAGCAAGTGCATTGACCCTCTCATTGCCTTGTATGCGCACGGGACTAGGGATCCACGGTAGCATACTGAAAAGATAAGAAGAGTCACGAGCGGAGACCTTGAGAAGTTTTTCCTTCCGCTAAACTATGAAAAAAGACATATGCAATAGCGAGGTCATTTCCAGTTTCCATTTTGGCAGGTGCGTGGATAAAATGTAAAGGTCGACATCACGACAAATACGATCAAAAGCCAAAGGCTTTTAGGTTTTAAATGGCCTCGTAGTCAAATAATTCCCCCCCCCCCCAACACACTCTTCAGATATTCGCTATCGAAATGAATGGGAACTGCACCAGTGGCGTAGCCAGGATGGAATTTTTTTGGGGGCCTGGTACCTCCGAGGGTCAGGCACGGTAAGGCTATCTAAGCGGAGCGTTACCATCAGTTGGCGCTGAGCGTACAAAGAAAATTTTGGGCTTTAAACCCCCCCCCCCCCGATGGCCGGAAACTGCTCTTCCCATGTGTTTTAAGCTGGATGTACCCAGCCTTGAAATACAACTCTTATGTCTGCAACTTCTCAAATAATGAGAACAAAAAATCAGTCTTTAAAAATGGTAATACATACACTTTTTAGGGACCCCAAAACTGGGCACTCCTGATCTGTGGCCTGGGGGATGAGACTAAAGGGAACCAGTATCTCCCTTTACCTTGGGAAAAATTGTAAATTTCAGAAGAACGTAGATCGCAAATGCGGCAATATTTGAATCTAAGCGGAGCACCACGATCGGTTGGCGCGGAGCGTACAAGAAAATTTTGGGCCCTAAAACCCCTCCAGATGGCCGGAAACGGCACTTCCCACGTGTTACTGGATGTACCCAGTCGGAAATGCGACAATATTTGAATGGATTTCAGCTTACCTAAGGCAGTACCTTACCTTTTAACAGGAAAACCCAAAGTAGTTTCGTCATCCTCTGAGAAACTTTCTTTGCGTTAGATTTCCTACTGTAGATGCAAAATGGTGCTATGTTTGGCAAAACTTTGAACTGATTATAGACCTAAGTTTTAGGATTCTCCCTTTTTGGGGAGCATGAAAAATATCAAAATATTTTTAGTTTTTGTAGAGATATTACAAATTTACAAGAGACATACATACTACCAAAGAAACAATATGCAAAATGGTGCAGTATTTGTTCATCGGTACATTACGTAGTCAAAATTAAAATACTACGAATAAATCTCTCAAAATCATTAGACCGTAAAGCAGAAGTATGGATCATGTGGGAAACACATGAAATCCGGACCTTGTGGACATTTTACGAATCCCCGGGACGCCAGTGCCAACTAGTAAAAATAGGACTTGTCGAAAAAAAAAAATCGTCCCACAGTGGCACTTGTCATGGGCAGGAGTGAGGCACAACATAGGCCTACTTGTTAAGGATGGAAGGGAAGAACTAGAAATGTGGTTATGGAAACCGTAACCACTGTTTATGGAAGCGATTGGTAGGCTACTATGTGAAAACTTTTACTTCACTGAATGGTGTTCATCCGAATCCCAGATATCACAAGGAAGGAATTATAGAACTGAAAAAATCACTTCACAACAGGTCACTTAGCCTAAATAACAGAACTGTCTTGTCTCAAAGATTCAGAAGACAAATTTACTAACACACTGACAGTCTGTATACAACGAGATATACGAGAGCAAGGCCTACACAAAGTGCACGGTATCCCATTTGACCATGGAAGTACTACCTCGGAGCATGGAAGTGCATGGAAGTACTTCCATGCTCGGAGGTAGTACTTCCATGATTTGACTGAAGAAGGCTAAGTCTTATTAATTAGGCCTAATTTGTCTACTCCTAAGGAGGCTGTGTCAGTTGTGTGTAGGGGCCGAAAACATTAACAGTGCCGCTCAAGTGGCGAACAAATTGTGTTCGAAATATTTACGCGGCTGTAATCAAAGAGCAGGATATACTGCTCTATGGCTGTGTTTCGGCAGGACGAACAAAAGACAGCTTGCAGTTGCAATTTACAAAGCTGTCGTTTTCGATAAACACTGCTCTGCATGTACGTGAATGTGATACACATACACAGAACTCTTGTGTTGTGCATGTGAGCCTATAACAACTCCCTGTACGAATGAATCACTGCTTAAAGGCATATTTTCCTCATCCCAAACAGTTCCAATTCTCCCAACCTACTTACTTCTAGCCCGTCCTACATTTATCTAAAACTCATCTTCATCCAGGCACAATCCTTGTTTATTGCTTCATGGCTTGTCCCAGTGACCATACAAGTCCATAATGTGTAATCAAGACACTCTCAGTGCCCATGCTGTGTAATTTAGCTATGATGCATTGTTTGAATGTGATGCCAATCAAAGAGTTGTACCAATTGAGAGTTTTGATATATGTATACTGAAACTGCAGTTTAGGGTGACGAATGACTGCCTTTAACTTACGACATTCGTGCCTTTTTATAATGACATATTCTACATTTGCTCGTTATTTAGTGAAAAGTTCTTTATTCCTACCGTCCTTGCTTCGTTCTGATCTACAATTTGTAACAAATGTATGATTCAAACGACATTCCTAATATTGAAGAACCCGGGTCAAAGAAACTGTGATACACAGCACTCGGTACTGTGTAGTTGGCCTACGAAGGAACCACTGCTATTGCAGTGAAGGGGAAATCCCTAGATATCGTGTTTTTCATGTCAAGCTAACGTACCCTACGAAAAGGTGATAGAATAAATGCCACATCACACCATGCAGACCAATTAACCGCCTTATCACTGACAAAAAGTATTACACACAGAGCTAGCTTTAAAAAGATAAGTTTTTTGAGGATTTTATTTTAATTTAGTTTAATAAGTTTGGATCTGCCACACCTGCTGACTGACATATTGGGATGCCTTAACTTGCGCAGATTACTTGGCCTAATTCATTCAGACGTTTTTATCATGAAATATTCTATATTTGCTCGTTATTTAGCGAAAGAACCTTTATTCCAACTGCCCTTGCTTCTTTCTAATCTACACTGTGTAAAATATGTATTATTCAAACCACATGCATAATACTGAAGAACTTTCTCCGAAAGCCCGGGACAAAGAAACTGTCACGTGACGTGAACCCGGGTAATAGCAATATGTTTATGAAGCTTCGCTTCCATAAACATAATGATCCGAAGGCAGTGCCAGTAGCAGATCCAGAGGGGGGATGGGGGGTATGCATACCCCCACCAGGATGGTAAAAAATTGTATAGATAGCCAGGCTAATTATAACCTAGGTCTAATTACTTTTAAAAATACAGTGATAGTTGTAACATTATTTGATTACCGTATTTTTGTGTCATATTCTTCAATAGAATGAAAAATGTAAATTATAATGTATCTATCTTCGTTGCGTTTTCCGCCAACGGCCTTTGGTAACGCTGTTTGTGACATCGCATGTGTGTCTATGTCAACACGTGGGGCTACGACTTACTGTCGGACAATGGGCCAATTGTTGATGCGAAGGTTATACGGGATGTTGCAGAGTGTGAAGGCGATATGAGTTGAGATATGAATAATCAGATGAGAAGAAGATTTAGTTCTGATTCAAGATAATTGGTGGTTTTATTCCGTTCGATTAAAAACCGTCAAAAAGAAAAGAATTATTTTAATTTAACTATTTACAGATTGACGCAGGAATGGTCGTGTAAGAGTGGTCTCCAGTGTACGATTGCCCTATTTTCAGTAAATCAATCAGGCATCCGAATGGCAGAAAGGGTCTTAAACTAACAAAGTCACATTAAAGTTTGTCGTCGAGACTTTCGTTTCATCTTCGAAGTGAAATGCAATAAACGACAGTGCAGATCGCAAACGGTAGCTAATTTAGTGAAAGTAGGCATTTTGAAGTTATAACTTGATTTCATACGTGCGCACAAAATGTGTTTTACACACATTCATCCATGTTTTTTTTAAATTTTTACACATTTTATTTATTTACTGTTTTGAAGGAAATACTTCAAAGTTTATTTCCGTTCAAACATTTTATTTTTTTCAATTACTTTATCAGGACGCAAAAAATCTGGGGGGCCTAGACCCCCAGCCCCCCGTGGCTACTACGTCACTGAACTGCACTGAAGCAAGGAGTTGCAACTTTCAGACTGAAGAAACGTTTTACGGCCGATTGATCAAGTGATCAAAAACAGCTGCCATATTTCCGTTAGGTCTGAAAAAAGAAAGTTACGATAGCTCATTAGTGGCCGCACCAGTATTTCAAAAGTGAGGGAGAGGGAAAACTGAGGGCACAGGAAAATGCTTGGAGCAATAATTAGTGTCTCCCAAAGCAGACTGTGGGGCATATTCCTTCATCAGTATTGATCAGTCATATCCCCACGATATGAAGTAATGGTGGCTGGTGAAGCCTTAATGGTGGACTGCATGAACAAATCGAGTCTGCTCAGCGGGGTACCAAAGCACAAGCATGGGACCACCTTAGAGCTCTGGTGGGGTTCAATGTGACCAGGCCCCCATACGTTCTGCGGGTTCTAGTACATCTGTGGATGAATAATTAGGTCTGAGCATATTTATATTTTACTTAAGCAGATTGATTCATGAACCGCCAAGGACTCCATTGGGAAAATCTTGATGAGCTCTTGGTCCAGCCGCGAAGCTGTGAGGTTGCAGCATACGGCATCTCTCTGTTTGAAAAACAAACTCCAGGGTGTGCATATTTTCCGTTGGTTCACATTGGACCAAGCCCCAGTGTAGAGCTAGAGGGAGTCCAAGAAGTACAGTCCCGAGAAGCTTTGAGGTCTTAGCAGGTCTAGGCCTATATCTCTGAGTCACGGTGAAAAAGTGTCAGAAAAAGTCTGAGAAAAAGTAGGCCTTAAGTTAGGTCTTCACTATGTTCCGTTCAGGTAGGCGTACATCTGAGTAGAAGGGGTTTGACTGTAGGGGTAAACGCCCCAGCTGGTGCCGCCACTGAGACTGAAAAGGAATGAACTTTCGCCTAGCACACTGTTGTTCGGAAACCAGTCTTCGAAATAGGCCAAAAGAAGTATTTGCCCTACAGTTGAACGCTGAAATCCAACACGTCTCTTATACAGTGGCGTCACCAGACTTCTGGGGGGAACTGGGGTGGCACGACAATATCGCAGGGGGCACTGCTAAACTCCACACATGGCGCCGTAGGCGCCACCGAGAGCGAAGCGCGAGGCTCAGCGGGTGGGGTCCAGGGGCCCGCCTTAGGGCCCCTGGTGGGGTCCAGGGACAAATCCCCGGTGCGGGTCCAGGGGCGAAGCCCCCGGAAGCTCCTGGGTTTTAGCGTGTTTGTGAGGCACTAAAGTCGCTATTTAAGTGTTCTTCTATTGGCTTAACACTGGTCTCAAAAATACCTGAAGGGTAACTTCCAGTAAGACTTTTTGTAAAAAAGTGATTCAACTACCATGAGCAGATCCGGCTGACATTTTGAAAAAGGGTGATATGAACTATTGAAAAAAGAATTTGATGAGCAGTTCAATGTGTGTCTCGGTTGGGGTCCAGGGGGCGAAGCCCCCGGAAGTTCCTGGGGTTTAAGGGGTTTTTTAGGTATTCAGATCGTTATTGACGGTTATTCTGTTGTCTTTACACTGGTCTAAAAAAACTTCCAGGGCAACTTCAATTAAGAATTTATTTGTAACAAAACTAGTGAAATAACTTTTAAGAGCGGATCCGGCTGATATTTAGAAGAAGGAGAGCTGAACTCGAAAGAGAAAGAGAAAGCAGCTAGATGTGATCCTCTTAAGGAAAAATGTAGGCCTATATACTCCTGCTTGAACGGTTTCCTGAGCTATGCGCCACCTTCAGTTAGCGAAGTTGGAAGTGTGCAGAAATTTTTGAAAAACGCAACCCCTCAGACAGCCGGAAATGCATTTTCCAGGTGTTGAAAAGTATGAAAATTACTGCCTTTTCTCGTCAAAAGAAGAATCCAATCTTAAATATTTTCATAGTCACACTGACTAAAGAAGGCATATCGTTTTTTTAAAATCTCAAATCTCATTTGGGGCGGGGGGGGCACACGGGGGGCACACGATTTGTCAAGGGGGGGGGGGTACGTGCCCCCTGACACCCCCCCCCCTTGGTGACGCCACTGCCCTTTTAACTAGGCCTAACATACGTTAGCACTAGCCCACACTTTGTTCGGATAGGATAAACAGATATCAGTCAACTCTTGTTACAGGTATGGAAAAGATATTTCCCAAATTGTTCACTTAAATTTCTAAGAATCTAGCGACTTTTCTTCTGAAATTGACTGATTCAACGATTTTTAAAAAACTATCAACTGTTCCTTACCTTATACAAAAATCTGTTCCTTTACTTTACCTTATATTTCCAAAATCATTCTTGAAGTGTTGGATTTTTTCAAACTCCACACTAAGCATAATTTCGAGACACTGGAGTTGAAACTTTGAACCACGGTTGAAACTAGTTCTAGTTATGATAAAATACAATCCGTACTGCGGACAGGCTACTGTAAGTGCATTTTAAATTGGTTTGGTAGCTCTGTGGGCTGTTGTTTTTCCTTTGTGTCACATATTTAACGGTCGACTTCTTGTTAGATGTGTGCTCCCAATCAGCTGTTTTGTTGTCACGTGATCGTCTCGAAATAAATACGGATCAGAACAAGAAGTACCGATGCCTCCATTATTATCTCTCAAAATCCTCACGAACCCTCCGTAAAGAATGGCAATTTCTACACTTTTTATGAACTGTAAACAGTTTTTTCAGGGGTATCATGGTATGGGCAAATTATTTAACGTAAACTCTGGCCCGATATACATACAATGATATTACCTTAGGGTTTAAAGAGAATTTTCTTGAAATATATTATTGTTTTATGACGTCGCAAGTTTCCAAAAGGGGGTTACGGAGGAATAAGCTTAGTATTGTAAGCTTCAAATGTGCTGGATTCAATGTCGAAAAGTGTGGTACATATATCGAAAAAACCTATCCTACGAACAGGAAAATGAAGACAAAATGCAAAATGTTCTTTACAAAACCCACTTCATAAGGCTAGGTATTTGCTAGCCAGCGGAGCAGACGAAGTCTTTTCGTTCAAGCTCATCGCTACGAAAAATAAAACAACTGAGGGGAGGCAGCTAAGGGGACTGCAGCCACAGAGGCGCTACGCAGGCTAGGTATTTTGTTAATTCGGCTCTGCGGAAGTTTTGAAAATATTCCAGTAGAATACCTGAAGTCTCGGCACATCAACTCATCATGTTCATTGTCAGACAAATTTTGGCTAACCATATGCCCACGGAACGGTCGTCCGAGTGTTAAATTAACATATTGTACATAGCCTACGACAGTACACACTAAAAATTCCGGATGAGTTTTCATCAAATTCCGAGTCAGTATGTCATCAACTACATAAATGTGGTTAACTGAACCAGGAATTCTACACGTTAACGAAAGAACTGGTTAAAAATTAAAATAGTCATCAGGTACATGATTAAATACACAAGTTTATTGCTTAAAGAAATGGGACATTCTGGTTAAATAACCAGGATATTGTGGGTAGCGTACCGACCCGGGTTGTAGAGATAATAGACCAGAAGTTTTTGAAAGTGTATTTTTGATATAATTAAAAACAAGTATCTCCATTTACTCCAGGTACACATGTACGCAGGTTTGCTTGGCGGTAACCGGTGCTACTGCTTCAACTTCACCGGACCAATAGGGGATAGTCTCCACTTTGTCCCAACGTCACAGTGTAGTGTTCCGTGCTCCGGAGAAACAGTTTACAATTGTGGAGGTGGAAATGATTTTTTTTCTCTCTACAGAACCAAAGTTCCAGGTAAGTGTAGACAAATCCGAATAGTAACATAAAGGTCTGATTTTATCAGGCATAAGTGGGTTCCATCACCTCTAATCTTCCACGTTCTTTGTAGACTCGGCCAAGTCTCCCGTGAGTGTTCCGGGAGGAAGCTGAGAACTGTCTCTACAAAATTCCCTACTTCAACACTGATAGTACAGCATATCGCATTTTCCTTTTGTCCCATACGCCCTTTATCGGTCTTTTCATTGTATCGTTTCTCAACGAGAAGCAATACAATTAATAGATCGATGGTGGACGTATTACAAAAGGAAAATACGGTTGTGCAGAGATAGTGGTTGTCAGCTCCCGGGAACACTCACCAGAGACTTGGCCAAGTATACATTCTTTGCTTCACTGCATCTTCGATGATTGTACACTAAAATACTTATTGATTCCCTCAATTTCACTTAATATGAGGGTTTAGAACTGTATACAGACAATACAATTTAGACGATTTAAGGCTAAAGGACCCCAGCAATGGCTCCCTCCACTTGCTGCTCGGATTCGTCTATAGTCTTTTACAGAGAAAAGCACATAGAAGTCGAAAAGCAATACTTATGTACGCCGGACGAAAGTGTGGAATGAAATCTTCTCGCCAAGTGCCCCTATCTTCACCATGTTGGACATGCCCATCAGGGAAGTGTTTTCAATGACGTCACAAACCCCTCCTCTTCTTGACTGCTGGACAAAAATTGAATAGTGGTGCAGAAATTAGAGTAAGCTGAGAAGCACGTGATGACTCTTGATTTTTCTCCCGGCAATCGGTAACTAGTAAAGACGTCTCGTGAAAGTACTTTATACAACACAGGCCTTCTTTCAAGAGAGAGGTCTGAGGGAAGGAGAAGCATCACTTGCTTGTCCTTTCAACTATGTGCAAAGCCAACTCCTGAGATACGAACTATTTTATTCCGAAAATTTTTTCCAAGAATGGAGGAAATCGGTGGAAAAGACAAATGTCTGTCGTCGTTAGCAAAGTCGTAACCAGACTTTATCTTTAGGCGGGATGGGTCGGGGATCAAATTCTTGAAGTGATCGGTAAGCAGTAACGACAAAATCGATTGGGCGTAGGGCACATAAATTTTCGCTGACGTACCTCTTAGATTGCCAGAAGTGGCACTTCGCAGTCTTCCTAGCCATTTGAGATTCGGCAACCCATTCTTCATATTGCTGATGCTGATTTCTTGCCGAAGGCAGGCAATGAATCTATACAATGGTGTGCAGGTATGTGCGTGTGAGTGTATCTGTGTGCTTGTGGCACTCTTGCTTGTAGACACGATATTTCAAGAAAGGAAGGATCGACAATTTACATATTTAGTACATAGTTTTATTATGTTGAAAGGGAGAGGACGTTGTGTTGGTGAAGATCAAAAGTCATTTGAAATCACCAGGGGTCAAAACCCAGAAAAACCTTTCAAGTATGATACCTCGAGGTAGGAATGACTGACACTTCACTTTTCATTTTTGGTGTTAAGATTTTCAGTGCAAAGAAGAACTAAATCGTTTTTATATTGGAGGTCAAATGTCATTTGAGGTCACTAGAGGTTTAACTGAGAAAACCTTGAACGTGGTTCGTTAAACATCATATTTCAAGACAGCAATGGATGGAACTTTTCATGAATGGCATATAGATTTGTAATGTTGAGAGGAAGAACCCTATAGTTTTCAGTGGATGACAATGATGGCAATGTTTGACACTTTTTACATTTAGAACGTACATTTTACTACTCTGAGTGAAACGGGTATTACAATCGGGTTTGGAGGACATGGCCTACACTTTTTCTTTCCAACGATACCTTCATGGAAAGCCACCAGAATATTCCCTTAACTAGGGTCAACAATATGAGTGTGATTGACTTTGAGCTTCTAAGATGTGAAAAACACTGACGAAGAGTTAATAAGATGGAATTTTACGGCCCAGTTTCCAACCAATTGGTTCAAGTCGAGCCGGCCACGGCCGTTTTACAAGTAGTGGCTCACTGGCTTGTTTCCCCTACTCCGATGCTTATGCTGAGCACCAAGAACATCGGCAGTAGGTTCCGTTTTTAAAGTTTTCGGTATACCCCGGGAAGGACTTGAACTCCCAACCTCACGTCTCCAAGTCTGATGCTGTAATCACTTGACCATGCAGCACTGGGGTACATACTAGAACTTTTTTACTATTAAGTATAACCAAAACGATTAGTTTAAAATCAAGCAAATTTGGCAAATTTTTGTTTTATTGCTTAACACGTTTTTTAAAGTATACTGCTTGTATTTCATTATAATTTTAGACTCTCGTTGCTCACACATAAGTCTTAAACCAAACGGATCAATGCCTTCGATAGCCCTTGCTAGCTTTCCCCGTTCTGGAAATACTTGGACCAGACGGCTATTAGAACATGCGACGGGAATTTATACCGGAAGTATTTACTGGGAAGGGGAAAGAAAACACCCATTTGGATCGAAAAGTTAGTAAATTTTGTACATGGAAATTATAAAAAATGTAAGTTGAAGTTATAAATTTTAGCTGTTTACATATGGAATAGTTTCGCATTTGTGCATTCATTGGGTTGCTTGCTCTTCTCTTTTGACTACAATCTACCTTATGCATATCATGTCACAGAGGAAAGAGTACGCCATCCCATGATTAGAATGTCCTGAGGGTTTTATTTTAATGTTAAAGTTTAATTTGCGTCCTTGAAAATCATCAGTATCAATTACCAAACCATAAACTATCTGATGAGTAATTCAGAGATAATTAATAAAGGCTTCAACAAAAGAAATGTCAATATGTGCATCACTCCACATCTTTATTTTAGCATTAGCAACAAGTTGGTCCAGAAATATTCAAACTTTGAAAAGGGTTTTTCTTGAGAACTGTAAAAGACACTGACATAATTCCAAATGATTTTTCCTGGGAAAAGCTTACTCATTAACTTCCAAGTAAAGTCAGAACTTTTGGCTGACATGTCACATCACCTTAAATATTGGCATGATGTTAAATGACACTGGCCAACATGAGATTGGCCTTTTCTTTCATAATATTTGACACCGCATTTGCCAGTGAGTGGCCTAGCTTACTGACCTTAAAACGCCTTTCTTAATTGCAATTTTTCGCCTTTGGGGATGAGACAGAGTGTTGGTAAGTAATGCTTTCGTTAAAATAACGTAATTATTTCAAAATAGGACGCGAAGCCAAAGCTCAAAATACCATGGTCCTCTGCAATTGTCAATCGGGTCAATGGGGTTAACGGAATTTGCTGCGCCTTTCAAAAAGTCGACTTCAGAATCATGAATATTATTACTATCATTATTGTTTTGTTGTTTTATTTGATTGTTGTTTTCTGTTGTTGTTTGATGCAAGTCTGATGTTCTAAGGGGTAGCTCAAATGATAAATGTCTGCAGCAAAACAGACTACCTGTAATTTTGTGTCTGTTGAAAATGTGGGCTCCTTATCCGGCTATAATCATGTAGATTCTCCTGGAAATGAGTGATTTATTTCGATTTTTGTTGAAGTTTTCCTCGGAGGAAATATTCCCTACAATGCTGGGTCGACTTTATGCACCAAAATACATGTTTTCAACAATCAGAAAATAGAAGAATTCCGTGACGGTGCCATTCTGCTAATAAGGAATCCTTACAGAGCTATCGTGTCAGAAGCATTCAGACAGCATAAGGGAGTCAATAGTGATGGAGAAAGCAAAGGAATAAACTTTATAAAGAGTGAGAGTAAGTAAATATACCAAATTCTTGTATAGGTTGAGGGGTGTAGGAAAAAAAGATATCTAATCTCAAAAAAATGCCCATTCTGGTAAAGCTATTAATTTTTGGTGACATGTTTTAGGCATCAAAACTGAAAATGTTAATTTGAAATTGCAATATAAACTCTTGCTGGTAGTAGTTTTGTTACTTAGTAAGAGGGTTATACAGTGTTGTTAATTCGTACTCACAACGAAGCACAATAGAGGCTTTTCACATGACGTCATAATACTCTCCGGTGGCCATGTTGGAGTACATGTAACTACGTAGTAAACCATACGGGACGCGCTTGCTCGTTGAGTTTGTACACACCGTGCATGTCACAGTGCACACTGTGCAGTGCGTTCGGGACAAGACCACGTGTATCTGGCATGAATGTCCTCCAGCATGGCGGTTCAGTGACGCAATTGCAAAGCCTCTATACTTGTCTAATCACACGGGGTTTTTACCTCATAACTACACTGATCGTAGTTGTATGACCACAATGGAATGCCAATTATTAGGCAATTAGTGATGTAAAATTGTATTGAACAAGTCTGTGGTATTATTGAATTTTTCAGTAAAATCAGTGTCTTATATCCCTCATCACTTCAGTGTTGGTTCATTGCAGCCTGGTATTGCAAAACACTGCTCACGAGTGGTCAAGTGGAGCATTCTGCGTGCTGTCATGACGTCTTAAACTCGTCTCACGGTGACCGAGTCATACCGAAGACTTTAAAAATGGAACCTACTGCCTTTTTGCTTGGTGGTGAGCACATAACCAGCACGGTATGGAAAACAAGCCAGTGAATCAAAACTGGAAAAAGGGCCGTTGCCGGCTAGATCACAACCAATTGGTTAGAAACTGGGCAGTGAAATTCCCTCTAACTAACTACCTCATCATAAAATTATTGTATGTTTGTAAAGTAGTTAAACATACAATGATATTTCAAAAATGTGACATTATCTTATTGATTGCTTACTGATGATGTGCTGTGCAAATTTTCTAAACACATCAATTAACGGGCCCGCATCGCGCGTGTGATATATGAACATGTTGAAGCCGTACTGACAGCGTTTTCCAGTTATATTGACCTTTTTCTTTTTCCATCGCCAAACAACATTTGTCTAAACTGTGAAAATACTCGTGTCGTTCTACAGAAGGAAACAAGCGAAGAACTACAAACAAATAGGTGAAAGTGTTCTTCAGTAGTTTAAGAACATTATTAGCAATTACCCCGATTCTTTCAGTCCCTTATTCTTTCCTAACATCTGAGTTTACAGATACTTTTTAGACTGTAACTTTGATGCATCATTACAAGTCCTATTCCGTTAGCTTTAGTAATCATCCGAATAGATTAGCTATACTCAGATAGTTCAGATAGTACAGATAGTCCTAACCGGAATGAATGTGTAAAGCATGAAGATGCCCGGAGAGCGGAGGATGGTTGGCTCGGTCCCCTGTGCGGCTCAATTTTCTCTCCGGTGTTTTCTTAAAAAACTGTTCCTTTTAAGTAAGGGTTTATACTCTATCTTGGATCGGTATAAAATTCATGATCGAATGTACTTACTACAACACTTTCGACCTACACATTCTACCTTCGAACTTCCAACTTCGACGCACTGATTATTCATCCTCCTTGGAATTACTTTGGTAACAAAAAGAGAAAATTGATTCACGATATGATTAATATATATATATATATATATATATATATATATATATATATATATATATATATATATATATATATATATATATATATATATATATATATATATATATATATATATATATATATATATATATATATATAGACAAGACTGAGAAATTAATAATACTGATGACCAACAAGATTGATAGATATCCGAATATATTTCAATCCCACCTGGGATCTTCCTCAGCGGATTAGACGGAAAACGTACAGCGATTACAAATGAAAATGTAAATGACAACGCTTAACGATTTTAAGTTATTGTTCAAAGTTAATACATTGATGCGCGCGTCATGAGTTAGTAATAAATGACGCGTTTGCAAGGATCAAAATAAAGAAATTATGACGCATTGCTACAATATTGTGACGCAACTGTGATAAAGACACGCTTAGAGATGATTACAAAATGATGTGGGGTTTAAATGATAGGAAACCCCGATCTTTGTTTAAGCCATGGGAGACTGTTTTCAAGTAATGGATCATTTTAAGTTCGAAGATTTTCCTCTCCCGGATGTCGGAAAAACCGACACACTTAAAATCCCTCGAGTGATTAGCTTCGCTAAAATGCTTACCTACTGGCAGGCATTGAGTTCCGTCTCTAATGCTCTGTTTGTGGTTATTTATTCTTAGGCGAAATTTAGTAGAGGTCTCTCCAACATAAAGTCCGTTATCACAGGTGGGACATTTCAATATGTATACGATGTTGGAGGAATCACAGGTGTAGTTGCCCGGATGAAGGGTCACTGGTCCTCCCGGGCGGTTAAGTACAATCTCTTCATCAGTTAATAATATATCACAAACTTTGCATCTAGGATTATCGCACTTGCGATTTCCAGTGCGCTGATGAGGTTTCGGAATTTCACTGTGAACTAAATGCCTTTTGAGGTTCTTAGATTGACGGAAAGCGGGGAGAAGGGGTTTGGCAAATATTGGATCATTGGGGTGTATCCTCGAGAGGGCTTTCCACTCTCTCTTGATCTTTTCATTAGTAGGGACTACAGCTGGGTGATATACCTGGACCATCGGTATTTTATCCATAGAACATTTTGTATTATAAGACAGAAGATCCTTCCTATCAACAAACGCCGCCTTTTCAACTTGTTTTTGGATAATTTTCCAAGGATACGCTTTATTGAGGAAATGCTGCAAGAGCTGTTTAAGTTGTTCCTGAAAATCTTCTGAATCAGAACATATACGTTTGTAACGTAAGATTTGGCTATATACAACGGATTCTTTCATATGCTGAGGGTGACAACTCTTAAAATGGAGGAAATCATGGCGGTCTGTAGGTTTGTGATATACAGTAGTAGTTAGTTTGCCCCCTTCGATCTTCACAAGAACATCTAAAAAAGGTAATTCCGTAGGTGATGATTCATGTGTAAATTTGATTAGAGGGTGAATATTATTAGCCAATTCTACGAAATAAAGCGTATCCTTGGAAAATTATCCAAAAACAAGTTGAAAAGGAAGATACCACCCAATTAAGAGTTCATTTTACTTTTACAGGGTGGCCACATTTTGTAGAGCAAAACGCCATCCAATGGAAGGATACAGCAATAAGCTGGTGTCAGAATTCTAAACGCCTCCTGGTTGTTTATTATGAAGACCTTCAGAAGAATCCGTCGAAAGAATTAAAGAAAATGGTAAAATTTCTTCATCAGCCGTTAGATATAACAAGAATAATCTGTGCCACTGAAGAAGTACCATCCTCATCGTCGACAGGTGTTTCATTAGGGAGTTATGGACTACATGGAAGGTCTTACCTGTCTTTGAATCCTTTTACAAAAAGTATGTGCATGCAAATCAACAGGCACGTGGTAGCTGTAAAAGAAACATTAATTAGCTACGGACACGACCCATTACCAAATTATGAAACACCTGAAGTGTTTTGAGTCCAATTATCAATTCTTTATATACTTTTATTTGGAGTGTAGACAGTTCACGCTAGCCAGAAATATGTCCTCCGGTTTTCCTGACATGTGCGCAATCTGGAAAAACAGCAGAACGAGTGTCTAACTATATTGTTAATAGAAAAATATGGCTTAGACCATACTACCATTGCGTTTGGCATGGGCGGCGATCTGTCTTTGAAAGTGGGGGGGGGGGGGGATATAGTTAGTCAGTGTTCCCATCTAAGCGGAGCGCCACCATCAGTTGGCGAGGAGCGTAATAGAAAATTTTGGCCAAAAATATGCCCGATATCACCGGAAATGGTTCTTTCCGGGCTATGTAACGAAATATCATAGCAACTGTCAGAAGTGTTTTCATAGAAAATGGTAGAAAGGCCTATCATAAAAATATAGGAAAGTAAAAGTTGTCTGACTATGGGGATTAAGTTTCTGAATCGAGTAAAGCACCCAAATTTTCCGATTTTTATTTTATTAAAGTGTGAACGGGGACGTGATGCGCGCCGCAATTTTTACCCTCATCCATCAAAGTTTTGAAACTGTGGAGCTTGAGGGTATGGGAGAAAATTTTGAATTCTGGGTTCCCTGTATAAGGAAATATAGAAAGTTCGGGAATAACTGAAGAATCTGTATTTCATATTGGCAACTCTGAGATTGCACAGCTACCAAAGATCGTTGTTGCTACACAGTGTTATCTAAGACTTACAAATTGAGGCTATTCGACAACATTTTAAGAACCAAGAGCTTATATTAGGGAAAGTTTGGAATTTAATGATATCAAGTTCATTAAAATAGAACCGTAGTTGCAGATATCAGGTAATGATGTGGTGATTTTGTCATTTCCAGAGTACAGAAAAGTTTACCAAACTGACTTTTGGGGGAACACGACTGCAAGTAGTAATTGAAATTTCGTGCGCGCAAAGCGCGAAGGAAATTTGCATATTTGAAACAAATTATTACAAATATGGAGCTTTTATTGGAGAGGATTCGGAATTTTATGAAAGGAGCGTTAGGAAAACCACACTGTAGTTGACTGATGTTACAAATGGCAAATTTCCGAATTTTTCTCTTTTTAAAGCCAAGGGAAAATCTCCCCTGCCCCCTGTTGCTACGACACTGTCATTGAGTATCATTTACATCTTTATATTGTATATCTTCCATCCCCAAAGTAATTTTTACTTATTTCAAGGCGTGTCGGTGCATGTCAGAGCATTTCAAGTTACTTGTCGACACTCCTGCATTTCAAGTTACTTGTCGACACTCCAGCATTCCAAGTTACTTGTCGACACTCCTGCATTTCAAGTTACTTGTCGACACTCCTGCATTCCAAGTTACTTGTCGACACTCCTGCATTTCAAGTTACTTGTCGACACTCCTGCATTTCACGTTACTTGTCGACACTCCTGCATTTCAAGTTACTTTTCGACACTCCTGCATTTGAAATTACTTGTCGACACTCCTCGGGCTCTTTTATAGTTGAATAATGAATCAATTCATATTTTTGTGTACATTGTTTACAATCACGTCAGTTTAGTATTCTTAATAACGCCAAAATATTAAGTAATTGTATATAATCACCAGTCATTTTCTGAATTAAAGCATTCTTGATGATAGCCGAAATATTTAGTAATTGTTTATGGTCATCAGTCATTTTCTTGATTAAATAATTGTAATATTTTTTAAATGAGACTGAGAGAAAGTGGATAAAACTGAACCGAAAGGGATAGAAAGGGATAAAAGTAGCAACAATGATTTTCAAAGTTAAAATCACTGTAAGAACCGTGTGGAGATTAAACCGTGGTATAATAAAATTTATCTGGAGAAGCAGCAACCCAAGTTGTAATAAAATAAATCTTTCAAAAAAAAAACGTCACGACGCGTCAGACAATTATGTAAAAGGTCTTTTGCAATTTGGTTGGCATTTAATTATAATATATTTTTTCACTGCATGTAAAAGTCACTTCATCAGAATATGTATGTAAGAAATGGATACCGTATTTACCTTTATTTCAAGCAGAGAAATGAACTTATGGATGATCACTTTCGAATGTGATTGGCGATTAAGGATACTGGTGTATATGTGTAATGTTCATGTTTTAAAACTCCAGGGAAGGGTGTACGGAACTGTTGAACCACATTCATACATTTCCCTCTACTTTTAAAGAAACAGTTTTATGTTAAAATTTTATAGCGTGGATTTTGGTAATCTTTGTATCTTTAGTATTACGTTAGGTTATATAATAGCATATTGACCTATCTACATAGTTTCCGAATCGGAAGGTTTGTTTTCATGGGGGATGTAGTGTGCAGTATCTCCATCATCCAATTTCAAAGAGGGATATATCCCCCATCCCCCCACCGCCGCCCTTAGCCCTGGTACTTGGTTCCCAGCATAAGCAATAGAGTAGGGAAAACAAGCCAATGAGCCCAGTTGAAGTTTAAAATAGGCGGAGCGAGCGAAATAAATTCCTAGCTCGTTAAAACGTTTGTTAACGTATGGAGGAAGGGACAAATGTGCTAGCGTCCCCTTTACTAAAAAAAAGTGGCGGGGTTATTTTAGGCTTCCTTAGGCAATCATAGAAATAGGTATCTTGACCTGAGAAAAATTCAGAGGAAGGCTCAAGCTCCCTGGCCACAATTTTGACGTACTAGAAAAATTGTACTCTTCTATACATCCATACAATATTCGAATTATCATTTATATGAATGATGTAAGTAGAATTTCTTCTAATTCGTCCATTGTGTTATTTGCTAATGATATAAATATTTTCTTTTATGATAGTAGTTTTGAACGTCTCCAACAAATCATTAGAAATGATTTAGCTGCATACAGTGTTTGGTTGGCCACAAACAAACTTTCCCTAAACTTAGATAAGAAGAATTTTATTGTTTTCAATGAAAAAGATGATATGGTTAACTTTAATATTGATATTAAAGGTAAATTGCTACAAAAGGTAGATTGTGTTAAGTTTTAAGGTGTTTTCACAGATTTTAAACTTACTTGGCATGATCACATTAAGTATATTTATACTCTTGTTGCAAAAAGTGTTCTAGGAACCCTTTCAAAACTGAAACACACACTCCCTAGAAGCATTCTCAGGTCCCTTTATCAAACGTTTGTACTCCCACATCTCACTTACTGTTGCACTTTTTGGTCTGGATCAAGCAAGTATTTATAAGGTAAGTAAGGTGTTCTACAGAAAATGAGCAATGAGAGATATCACCTGTTCCAATTCGAGAGATCATACAAACGATTTATTCATTTCATTTATTGTTTCATTTCACAACAATTTGTCATACATGTGAGAAAGATCAATTGCATCAAATAAGAAAAAAGTCCATGAATTTACTTAAACTTACTAACCTATTCAAACTGCATGTAGCTAGTTTTGTCTACCGTTCTCTACACATGAAACGTTTCCAAGCTGACTAAACGCTCTTTTTACACACAACTCATCCATACACTCACATAACACAAGACAAGCTGATCATCTACAAACAAGGAAGCATCACAACAGCTTATACAAGAACAGTCTGCATTACCGTGCCACCACTCTTTGGAATCACCTACCATTAACTGTTAAAACAAACCCTTCCTTAGCTTCTTTTCGGAAAAATCTTCATAGGTTCTATTTAAGCTTGTATTAGGCCCATGAATTTGTTTACTATACTGTATTACTGCCTATTTAGCTTCTTTGTTAAGCCGAGAGGGTGGGTGGTGGTTGGGTTCTAGGACGGATGAGGGGGGATGGTGGGTTGTGCGCTATTATGAATGTTCTTTTGTTTTTCATTGTCTTATCATCTATCTCCGTGCTTTCTTTATTTTATTTTTCTAGGAAGTGTCAATACTCGACAAGCCCTAAAGGGTTTCTAAGTGCACTACATTTAAACTCTTTGCTCTTTGTTTCTTATTTTCTTTGTGAAACTTGTTTTTAATCTAGTGTTGTGATAAACCAAAAATAAATAAATGAAATGAAATTATGCTCTTGAGAAACTCATCAATGTGATATCAACAAATGGCTCTGTCCAAGAAATGTGGTTGTCATTCATTCATTCATCCATACATTCTTTTATTCATTCATTCATTTCTTTCTTCGACATTTTCTTTGATATTCATTCGCGTCAATTCTTCATACATACTTATTGCTATGTACAAATAAGAAACACAAGGCAAAATGACAAAGACTGAAAGTGACTCATTGGTTACCCAAGTTAGTTAGTTAGTTAGTTAGATGGAGTTTTACGGCCCAGCTTGCAACCTATTGGTTCAAGTCGAGCCGGTCACTGACTTTTTTCAGTTGTGGCTCACTGACTTGTTTTCCCTACCCAATTGGGGTTGATGCGCACTGTTGAACAAGGTGTTTCTTGATTGGCTGCTGCCATTGTATTGTATCGATTGTATTCTTTGTTCGGGTTAGGGATTAGTTTAAGGATTAAGGTTACGTTAGCCAGTTAAGGCTAATTGACAAAGACTGAAATTAGTGACTCATTGGTAACCCAAGTTAGTTAGTTAGTTAGTTAGATGGAGTTTTACGGCCCAGTTTGCAACCTATTGGTTCAAGTCGAGCTGGTCACTGCCTTTTTCCAGTTGTGGCTCACTGGCTTGTTTTCCCTACCCCATTTCTTATGCGGAACGTCGCGCACAACGGCAGTAGGTTCCGCGTGAGAGGCAGATGCTCTTACTATTAGACCAAATACGCGTTTAAGTTTCACTGGACTTGTAGTGTGTGCCCTCCCTAAAACAATATAATGGAATACAAAAAGGATCAAAGAAACGTTATTAATAAGGAAAAAGTAAATAGACTGGCTTTGTAAGTTGAAATAATGTTTCAATGGTTTCTTAAATAAGAACGAAGTATTGTAAAACAGTATTTGAGGGGGGTGGAATTCCATAAGTTAGCTTTGATTTGCATGTCACAGCTCCCAAATGTCTTTTGTACTCGCATGTACGCCATGGAAAGTGTATGACAAAGGGGAAACGCAGATAACCCAATTTGGATTTGGATTAGTGTAGTTAGTAGTGTTTCATGATTGGCTCTTGAGGGTCACGCAGTGATGGATGGAGGGATTTTGGTCTGAGGGACTGAATGGTCTGCAGGGGTACGATTCAGCAGGACCTTACAGAAAGTTAACCTAAAGCGGGAACCCGCAGGCAATTTTGGTCCTTTTTTACAGTTGAGAGATCTTGAATAGTTCTCCCTAGTACTCCATTGTTTTGCTGAGCATCTATTACAACTGCAGTCGGTGCCACTTTTTAAGTTTTTTGTTATGACCAGGCCAATGGTCGTACTCCAGACAAACTTAGTGGTACAAATGACCAGAGAGCTAGAAGAGCTACCTGCCTTGATAAATCGATCTGAACGTAACGTTTGAGTGAAAATTGCCTCAGAGTTTACAAGGGTGACTTAATACGTAAATATTACTATAACAGAGTGCTGCAGAAATATAACAGATTTGCAGACAACTGTTTGTATATCAGTACTGAACTGAAGTTTTACTGAAGCTTAAAATTTGTTTTCGATTGATCATTGTATTAATGCTGCCGGGCGGTAAGTACAATAGAGCTTGTCCTTGAACTGTTGAACAGAACTGTGCACTACGGTATAATGGTAGGATCTACTTCGTACAGTGTGGCCATAACATTCTGCCACTCCACGATTTGCTGGAATCAATCATAGGCTATTTCAATACTTGCATAAATAAACTTTGTCACCGCGTCTACTGGTCTAGGTTACTGCGCATTTAAGAGAGTTAAGACCGAATCATTTTTTGTCAAACGGGCGGAACATGTCGATGAAATTTGGATGTAAAAGTTGAACAAAACCTTAAGTCAGGTACAAAAGTTTGGAATGCCTGTATGCTGTTAATTACATGGCAGATTATAGTGTAAAAAGGTTACGTATAAAAGTAGCAATGCAGAAGGATACAAAATATCTCATAAACATTATTCTTCCGACTTAAGCGAAAATTTTGTGTAATTGAAACATACAGTTACATTAAGGAGGAAGAGGATGACTTTTAAATCTGAAAACAAGAAGATGAGCAGAGTTTTAGCAAATCTCTCACAAGTAAGTATTGACCTACTTTAAAATGTGGAATTGCTACAAAGCCTTATGACGGAGCGATCTTTTTGGCAGTGTGAACATAAAAAGACTCCAGTGAGGAGTAAAACAGAGTGGACGTAGCATCAAGTCCTGCTCAAGTATTACACGAAAGTGTCTTTTCATTAACTGTATGGACTTTACCTGTAAATCGTGTGCTCAGGTTGTAACGGTTAAATACTTGTTATTACAGAATTAGAGAATATTGTGCAACAAATATGGCTGTCTCCACGGAACAATCTCGCAACGTAAGAGGTAAAAGCTTTTTCGATCTAAATTTACTTTTATGTCAAGTTCAGCTGCATTTCCGTCTCTTTCCAACGGGATAATGTCTATAGTCCCCGTCTCATTAGTCCCCCGTCTCATTAGTCTCTGTCTCATTGCCCGTCTCATTGGTCCCCTAACCCTGAAACCTAACCCTTAACCCTAACCCTAACCCGGAGGGACTAATGAGACGGGGGACTATAGAGCGAATCCCCTTTCCAACTGGACGTAGATCCGAAAGGGGGGGGGGGAGATATATTCTCTTGGTATTTGGCAACTTGAAGGGGAAGGCCTATGTACCAGTGACCTAGCCACGGGGAGAGTTTTGGGGCTAAGACTCCCATGACCCAACCTTGCAATGCAAAAAACACCTAAACTAGCGGGTTCTTTCTCTCTATCTTAAGTATCCTTAGACTTTCCCTGGTAGCATTTTCCAACCCCCCCCCCCCTCATGACACCAAAACCCTCCCCGTGACACAATCTGGGCTATGCGCATGCTATGTAACCACTCCTGAAATGATACAGACAAAAATGGGGGGATAGAATTGCTAAACACAAATGGTGTTCCATCTTCATCTCTTACCTTGCCATGTGGTCGGTTCAGTGGTTACCTGTTCATATTAGCACTATGCAGGGCACGGTCCATTTTCTTTGAACCTTGACAACAATTCCACTCATTCAGTCTCAAAATGTATTTTTTTATCAACAGCTTCTAAATTATTCACGTTAATCATTTCCCCGATTTGGTTGGTCGTTTGTCTTCTGAGCCAAATAACCAGGGGCTCCGGGGCCCAACCCCAATCGCAATGGGTTTCGTGCTCCGCGCTCACTGTGCACGTATCACGTGCACACTTTTGGGGTTGCAATATATCATCTCGGCCACCACCCTTAAAGGGGGGATGGCAGAGGCTCAAGCTTGTCATCACCACAACACCGCCAAAGAGTAACACGATTTGATAAAAAATCCTATTTCCTATGGACCTTTTTTAGGCGTAGTAAGATCATCCGTGAACATGCAAGATATATAAGTTTCAAGGTTAATCATTCTGCGGCAAACCTAGTAGAAGCAGGGAGTTACTCTATCCTTGTGTGTTAGTTAAGGTTTGACTTTATAATTTAAATCAAATACGTACCCTTGTTGTTTTGTGCAAAATTGTAATTATGTTACTATACAATTTACCTGTAATATTGGAAATTTGACAGGCAGATATTTATTACCTCAGACAGTTTAACACCCGATTCGCAGAAGGGGAAATGCATTCTTTCTAGCTAAGTACTGGCAAATATGATAAATTCCTAAAGGTACTAAGCTTGGCCGGTACACATCACGTTAAGAAATGTATTCTTTCTAGCTTAAGAACGATGAAATCTGACACCCGTATGCATATAGTGTAGTTTCATTTTGGTTTCATCCCCTCTTATTTGCATATCATTGTTTTCACGTTTATGATGGCAGTACTGTATCATTACATGCAGACATTTCTTTATCTGATTGTCAGGGCTGTTTGTACTCTTATGCGTGTCAGGCATACTTTCAGGTTTGTTGTGGACAAACAACATCAACTTGAAGAGTAAGCAGAACTTCTTTTTATTTTTGTTGATACGACTAACTTGAGATTTTGTAAAACGCAGGGTGCTCTAAAAACAAGAATTTTTATATAAATTGAAACTTGGAATATAAATATGGAAAAATGGTAAACAGGAGGGAAAAAGGGTAAAATGTAGGAAGTTAGTTGAATCGGGCAGAAAATGTGGCATTGATAAAACTTTAAACAATTCAATTACCATAAGTGATCACAAAATACACTGATTTCTTCTTTCAAAAAACCACCAAACTTTGAAATTCACTCCACGAAGAGTGAACTCTACTCCAAAAGAGGGAAGTTCCCCTCTCGATGGCATGCCTATAGGGATTACTCTTAAAAAGGAGTGATAACTGCAAGCAACCGTTCAGTGGTGAATTTTCACTTTTCGTGGAGTGAATTTCACTATTCTTGGAGTGAATTAAAACTCTATTGGAGTGGATCCACACTTTTCACTCTTTAGAAAGTGAAAATGGTCACCCTTTTGTTTCTAGAGTAAACATATTTGTCTGACATAGAATACTATTTAGCGAGGAAGATATACGAGCAGGTTAAGTTCTCACATTTTCAACAAAAAGTGAAGCGACCACGTATGACCTCATACACTCTAAAAAGACTATGGTCAATTTGACCATTTATTTGGTCAACAATGCACCAACCTAAACTATGATCAAATTGTTTACCACATCTATAGTCAAAAGTGAAAATGTGACCGTAAAATGGTCACTTTTGACCATAGTTTAGGTCAACCATATGACCATTGTTTGGGTCGTTGCATGGTTGACCATAGTGTTTTAGAGTGTAACCTCACATAAGTGGACAGCCTTTTGTTTTTGAACTCTACAACTAATTTCTTCTCAAAAATCGTACACTATCAAAATCTTATTGTATAAATAGGATTAGAATTTCACAAGCTTTTCATTCCCCACAGGGAAGTTCTATCCCTACCAATTTCAACCTCAAAACAGCAGTCTGAGAAAACAAAGGGGAACAAAACATCCCTTGTCCATGTGAGGATGTTATATAACCTCTTCTTCCCTTAAGTTCACAATGGAACACAAATCTATAGTGACTTCATTTATTGATATCTCGAAAAATACATGTCCGATTTGAATTAAGTTTCACCACACTATTAAGATTTGGTTCCTCTTGTACATATGGAAACATTTATTTATTTTATTTTGCGTAAACGCCTCCTTTAGAGGGCCAAACCTCTCACCCCAAACTACAATTTTGGTACAGGGGTACCGAAATTCTCAATAGGCTCAGCTCTTTGATTGACAGCTTATTCAAACAATGCATAGTTCCAAAGCTGATATTACACAGCATAAATGCAATTGAGAGTGTTTTGATTATATAAATTGAGTTACATACTCACAATGGAGCAATAAACTGAGATTGTGTCTGGATGAGGATGAATTTCAGACAATTGTGGGAGGGGCTTCAGTAAGAAGGTTAGGAGAATTGGTACTGTCTGGGGTGAGAAAACTGGGCCTTTAAGTGAAATTGCGAGGTAAATATTACACGTCTTGCCATAAGTATCCCTTCTGGGATACATATTTAGAAACGTCAGATAACATTGATAACGGTTTACTAGAATAAAAACTGCTAACCCCCAATATCATGGTGTGTAACTTTCCTTTTTTCTGACAAGTTTCTTTTCTAGAAGCTGATTTTAAGGACGACACTCGTCGTAAAGAGTACTTCTTGGTACGGGATAATGAACGTCAAAATACTTCAGTTAGTCCGAATCCAGCGAATTTAGAGCCTCACGGGGATCTTCAATTGCAGAATGTCGTATCATGTAAGTATACATGTGTGATGTCTTTAAATTTCTTTTCTAAATCTTAAAGAGACTACTGACAGATAAAACAGTGATTATTCAGGGAGCTGAATCATTAGTGGGAACAAACTCTGATTATTCCTGTATATCCGAGGAGAATTGAACCAACTTCTTTCATTCTTAATCTAGATATATTTTTGGCACTCTAAACCTAATCTTGCCATAATTTTGACAAGAGGCTTGTTCATGTTTAAGCCTGTTCAGTATACTTAACAGTATTTTTTAATACCTGGAACAATCTTTTACCGCGTTTAACAAATCTGCTCTGGCTGACAGTGGCGAAGCCTGAATTATTGATTGGGTAGTCAAGGTTAGTTAGATGGAGTCTTACGGCCCAATTCCAAACCTATTGGTGCAAGTCGAGCCGGCCTCGTCCTTTTTTTTTTTTTTTTTTTTTTTTTTGCAGTTGTGGCTCACTGGCTTGTTTTCCCTGTTCCATTGCTTATGAGGAGCATCACGCACAACGTACGGCACTAGCTTCCATTTTCGGAGTCTTTGGTATGACTCGACCTGAGAATTGAACCCAGGCCTTCCGCGTGAGAGGCAAATGCTCCACCGTTAGACCGAACACGCAGTCTGATTGGGTGGTCCTATGCAGAAAAATGCATTTGGGTCTTATTTTAAAAGCATTGCATATTGTCCTTTCTTTACCAAAAAGTTCTTCTGTTCCATCCAGTTTGATATCCATCCTCAAAAGGATTATATTATAAAAATTAAGATGTCATAAAAAGGAGGCAGGTTTTGTCTCATTGTCTCTTTTCTAGTGAAACTAAGTACAGATTTTCAAACTTTTTCTGATATCTTTATTCCTGGTATCTCATTGTGCCATTCTCCCTTCGACTGAAGAGTGTTGGATCCTTTTAAAATTTATTTCAGCTTCCGGGCAGTCGTTTCAGACCTGGACGAACTTGTCAGCTCCAGGGACGTACCGAGGTTGCATACTCTTCTCTGGCTCTAACAGCAAAAAATTTAACATAGTGAAGGGAGAAGATGATGACCAAGCAATGACGATTGTGAGATGTCTCAACCAATGTGATGAAAAGGCAAGTCATTCATTCATTCATTAATTAATTAATTAATTAATTCATTCATTCATTCATTCATTCATTCATTCATTCATTCATTCATGCATTCATTCAGTCAGTCATTCAGTCATTCAGTCAGGCGGTCAGTCAGTCAGCCAGCCAGCCAGTCAGTCTCATGGCATTTAACCGCACACCAACACGAATGTGCTATATTGCGTCAGCAGGAAATGAAACAGGCATAATTGTGGGGTAAAATTACATAAAATAGTGAAAACAGGAACACTGTGGCAAATGCGGGAGTCATGTAAAAACTTTCTGTAAAACTTACTTTCATTGAGAAGCCGAGAAAGGGGGAAGAATGTGTCTGTTCCATCAAAAGTATTAGTTCGGGCTTGGGTAGTATTTCTGGCGAATGTTGGAGTATTCGTAACAGTCGAAGAGAATGTGATTGATGGTGACGGCATAGTCATAGGGTATGACAACACGGTCTCTCATTCCCGTGAAGTAAATGCACGAATAAGGTAACAGTGACCGCTGGGAGTCCTAGCCAGTAGTAAATCATCCCTCCGTTTACTGGAAGACTCCATATCGTCTAGTTGACATCGTTGGTTTGACTCGGTGCAATTTCTTTTCCTGTAGGGAAGGAATCCAATAGTTCTTTCCATTTAGATTTTACAAAGCCATCGATGTTTGGAAGGTAATCGGTGTGAGGCAATTAGAGATTGGTGACGTCCATCTGCATGACTTCTTTGGCACGTACATTGACCCTAACATTGTCTTTTATGCTCACGTGACTAGGGATCCACGGTAGCATACTTAAAAGATAAGAAGAGTCACGAGCGGTGACTTCGAGAATGTTTTCTTTCCGCTGAACTATGAAAAAAGACATATTCCATAGTGGCGACAGTTCCAGTTTCCAACTTGGCAAGTGCGTGGCTAAAATGTGAAGGTTGACATCACGGCAAATACAATCAAAAGCCAAAGTTTTAGGCTTTTAATATGGTTTTAGACTACTTCATATTTTTTGACCTTTCACGAGACATCAAATTATCAAGTTAGTATACTTAGATCTAGTTTTACCGCCCTTTGATCAAGTGATCAAATACAACTGCAATATTTGCGTTAGATCTGAGAAAAGAAAGTAACGATAGCTCATTAGTGGCCGCACCAGTTTTTCAAAAGTGAGGGAGAGCGAAAACTGAGGGCACAATAAAATGTTTGTAGCAATAATTAGTGTCTCCCAAAGCAGACTTTGGGCCATATTCCTTTATCAGTCTTAATCAGTCATATCCCCGCCATATGTGGCTATGGTGGTTGGTGAAGCCTTAAGGAGGACTGCATGAATAAACCGAGTCTGCTCCGCTGGGTACCGAAGCACAAACATGGGGCCACTTTAGAGCTCTGGTGGGGTTCAATGGGGCAGGCCCCCATACGTTCTGCATGTTTCAGTACATCTATGGGTGAATAATAAAGTCTAAGCATATGTATATTTTTCTTCAAGCAGATTGATTCATGAACCGCCAAGGACCCCTGTTTCATTGGGAAAATCTTAATGGGCTCTTGGTCCGGGGCAGTGGTCCTGCCGAGAAGCTGTGAGGTTACAGCATACGGCATCTCTGCGTGAAGAATGGACTGAGCACAGTGTAGAACTTGACCGGGAGTCCAAGAAGCACAGTCCTGGAAAGCCTTGAGGTTTTAGCAGGTCTAGGCGTATTTATTTCGGAGTCAAGAGGGAAAAGAGTCAGAAAAAGTCTGAGGAAAAGTAGACCAAATTTGGTCTTCACTATACTTCGTTCATGTACATCTGAGTGAAGGGGGTCTGACTGTGGTGATAAAAACCCCCAGCTGGTGCCGCCACTGACACTGACACTGGCACTGAAAAGGAATCAACTTTTTCCTAGCACACTGTTGTTCGGGAACCAGCCTCCAGGTCGTCTGATACGCCAAAAGGAGTATATGCCCTAAAGTTGAACGCTGAGACACAACGCGTCCCTTTTAATATTAGGCCTAACATACGTTAGCACTAGTCAGTGACGGATCCAGGAATTTGCAGGGGGGGGGGGGGTCTGCATGTGGATGGGATATCAAATGAACACTGAGCGAAGCGCCTTAATAGATATGTCTGTTGTTTAGTCTCTGATGCCTATTAGAGTTCAGGGAATGGGAAATGTGATGGTAAGCAAACATCCAAATTTGACCATATTTTTAGGTGTGATTACCACTGCATTAGGGTCGTAATCTGCGGAGTGCGCTGAAATTCTTGCCCTTTCCAAATATTCAGTGAAAATATGGAGCTTGCATTGCAGTAAAGTTTGGATGCTGGGTTTCCTGCAAGGAAATTTGAACATTTTGGGGTTACTGAACTATTTGCATTTTCTATTTTTGAGGTTTTTTGAGGTTGGACGGCGACCAAAGATCGTTGTTGCTACATTAAGTTATCCAAAGCCTACGCAATGAGGCTCTCCGACGATTTTTTGAGCTCATATTGGAGAGAGTATGAAATTTTATAGAAGAAATTTTATGAAAAATAGCACTGTATAAAGTTAACGGTGTCACTTGGTGATCTGGTGTCACAAATGTAACAAATTTCCAATTTTGTCACCCCCGGGGCTCGGAAAAGTTTACCAAAGTGAAGATATGAGCGAGCACTTCTGCTAAGTAATCGCAATTTGCGGCGCGCGAAGCGTGGGGGAAATTTTGATTCTTGAATCAAATAATGACGAATATGGAGCTTTAGTTAGAGAAAAATGATTGGGAATTTCGTATTTTCATGAGTTTTAAAACCACACAGTAGATTGGTCTCACAATTTTCAAATTCCGAATTCTTCATTTTTAGAGCCCCCCCCCCTGCCCCGCCTGGGTGTCTAAGAAAACGGGGCCGAGATGCAACATGGTGATAAATATTCAATATTTTGAGCCTCTATGAAACTCCCAAGCTTTCAAAGTATGGTCTTGAAAGTGTGGCTAATCATTTCTTCAACGGACTATACAGTCAATGTGAATTTAATGCCGGGTGTACTCCCTTACCTTCACACGGTTTTAGGCTATGTCATGTGTAAACTGTACGCAGTGTCGTGTAGTGTGGTGCACCCTCCATGACCTTTAACAGAAACGCCATCTTCTTCCTTTTGTCGTCCTAGATTCCCAGGGCCGTTCCTGTTTCCCGTCACGTGTTAGTGGCGAACGTGACAAACTACCTCGTCCTAGTTCCACGTGTGTGCTGTATCCCATATTTTCAAGGTTTGACCAGTCACCCTCTACAGCCTCCTCATTCGTCATTTAGATCAGCACATTCCTTAATATCTATTTAATTTGGTGCGTCAAAACTTTTAACCAACCAATCATTCAGACATGAAGACACATGAAAGCTCCGAGCCTGCAAGTTTTGGTCACACTCACACACTGGTGCAGCAGACCCCAAACGACGAGCACCTGGGTCAATCTGTATATAGTTAAATTTTAATAACTCTTTTTTTTGCCGGCTGTTAATCGAACGGAATAAAACCTCCAATCATCTTGAATCAGAACTAAATCTTCTTCTCATCTGTCTATGCATATCTCAACTCATATCGCCTACACACGCTGAACATCCCCCGTATAAACGATTGGCCCATTATCCGATCATGGAAGTACTACCGGATCCGACAGTAGTCGTAGCCCTACGTATTGACATAGACACACATGTCACAAAAATCGGAAATTGACTGATTCAACGGTTCTAAAAACTATCAACTGTACCTTATATAAAAGAATCTGTTCATTTGTTTAACCTAATACTTCCAAAACCATTCTTGAAACTGTTGGGATATTTTTTCAAACTCCACACTTAGCATAATTTCGAGACACAGAAGTAGAAACATTGAAACACGGTTGAAACTAGTTCTGGTTATGATACACCAGTTTATTGCCTAAAGAAATGAGACATTCTGGTTAAAATAACCAGGATATTGGGGGTGGCATGCCGACCCGGAATGTAGAGGAAATACACCAGGAATTTTTTACAGTCTATTTTGGATATATTTAAAAACGAATATCTCCTTTTACTCCAGGCACTCACGTACGCAGGTTTGCTTGGCGGTAACCGGTGCTACTGCATCAACTTCACCGGACAAATGGAGGATAGTCTCCACTTTGTACCTACGTCACAGTGTAGTGTTCCGTGCTCCGGAGAACCAGCTTACAATTGTGGAGGTGCGAATGCTTTTATTTCTCTCTACAGAACCAAAGTTCCAGGTTAGTATAGACAAATCCGAATAGTCACATAATGGTCTGATTTTGTCAGGCATATTGGGGTCCCTTTAATCGTTCACATTTTTTGTAGACTTGGCCAAGTCTCCCGTGAGTGTTCCGGGGAGAAGCTGACAACATCCTCTACAAAGCCCCCTACTTCAGCACTGATAGTACAGCATATCGTATTTCCTTTTGTCTCATACGCCCTTTATCGGTCTTTTAATGGCATTGCTTTTCAACGAGAAGAGATACAATTAAAGGATTGATAGGGGGCGTATTACAAAAAGGCAAAGACGGTATGGTGTACTGTGCAGAGGTAGTGGTTGTCAGCTCCCTTTGCTTCACTGCATCATCGATGATTGTACACTAACATGCTCCTTGATTGCCTCAATTTCACTGAATATGAGTGTTAAGAACTGTATAAAAACAATTAAATTTAGACGATTTAAGGCTAAAGGACCCCAATAATGACTGCCTTCATTAGCTGCTCGGATTCGTCCATAGTTTTACAGAGAAATCCACATAAAAGTCGAAAAGCAATACTTTTGTACGCCGGAGAGAGGTGTAAATTCCGAAGTTTCCTCTAAGAATGCAGGAATTCGGTGGAAAAGACAAGTATTTTTCGTCATTACTAGTGTCGTAACCAGACTTTATCTTTAGGCGGGTTGGTTGGGTGGAACAAATTCTTGAAGTGATGGGTAAGCAGTTACGACACCTTTGATTGGGAGTAGCGCACAGGAATTTTGGCTGACGTACCTCTTAGATTGCCAGAAGTGGCTCTTCCCTATACGATGGTGTGTGGGTGTGTGTATGTGTGTGTGTGTGTTTGTATGTGTGTCTTTGTGACACTTCTGTTTGTAAACACCATATCTCAAGAAAGAAAGGACCGACAATTTACGTATTTAGTGTATAGTTTTATTATGTTGAGAGGAAGAAGGACGTTGTGTTGGTGAAGGTCAAAACTCATTTGAAATCACCAAGGGTCAACCAGAAAACCTTACCAGTATGATACCTCGAGGGAGGAATGACAGACACTTCACTTTTCATATTTGGTGTATAGATTTTCTGAGCAGAGAAGAACTATTTCGTTTTTATAGTGGAGGTAAAATGTCGTTTGAGGTCACTAGAGGTTTAACTGAGGAAACCTTGAACTTGCTTCGTTAAACACAACATTTCAAGACAGCAACGGCTGGCACTTTTCCTGTTTGATATATAGATTTGTAATGTTGAGAGAACAAACCCTATAGTTTTCAGTGCATGACAAAGGTCATTTGAAAGTAAGAAAACGAGTAATTGGCTTCAACTTTCAATTATTCGCCCCAGAGACTTGGCAGTTTGCTCTAAACATTTTTGCTCATTTTTCCCCTGAGAGACTTTTGTTCCCACTCCTTTCGGGAAAAATTTGCCCCTGCAGTACCGTGCTTAGCCACAGGTCTGAAAGGCTTGTTCACGCAATATGTCAAGATAGCAATAATGTACACTTTCTACATTTCGTGTGTACATTTTGCTGTCTTGAGTTAGAAAGAGGGTTTTGCAACTGGGTTTGGAGGACATGATCTGCATTTTTTCTTTCTTACTAGGCCTTAATGGAAATCCACCAGAATATTCCTTTAACTAGGGTAAACAATATCTGTGTGATTGACTTTGAGCTTCACGATGCATTAAGATGTGAGAGGCACTGACGTAGAGTTAGTTTGATGGAGTTTTACCGCCCAGTTTCCACCGAATTGGTTCAAGTCGAGCCGGCCACGGCCGTTTTACAAGTAGTGGCTCACTGGCTTGTTTTCCCTACTGCATTGCTTATGAGCACCAATTACATCGGCAGTAGATTCCGTTTTTAAAGTCTTCGATATAACCCGGGCAGGACTTGAATTCCCAACCTCCTGACTGCAAGTCGGATGCTCCAAACACTTGACCATGCAGCACTGACGTAGAAATGAATCTTGATTGAGAGAAGCCAACTGCGTGGGCTGATCATTGCCGGGAAGGGAAGGGGTCTAAGGGAATGTTGAGAAATACTTGAATATTTAAGTGCCCTCAGATCCAATCTTGGGCAACGTTTAGCATCATTTGAAGCAAATCTGCTAGTTTTGTTATGAAATGCTTTTTCAAAATTCTATATGGAGGGGCATGGGCCCCAGGCCCTCACAGCCCATCTGGTTACACCAGTGGTGAAAAGGAGTTTCTTCGTAAACCATGTATTTACAATAGTTTCACTGTGGGCATATGGTGTCACATTTGGAGCACCACACGCTCCTGTGTCTAGGTGCGTGCCAAGGCTATCCGTACGAAGAATTAATGTCTAAGATGTCGTCTGGTTAGTTTAATAGTTAGACCCATATCATGTATAGCCTGAAGCCATATGGGCTGCATACTAGACACTTAACTGTACAGTAGAACCAAAACGATGTTACACATCATCGCAATAATTATACGTGCAATCACTCTTTAAAGGTGTTTAGGAATTTAAAGTTTTCCTAAACACTTTTGCACCACCTTTGAACACGTTTAGATGTTTAACATTTTTCATAGCTAAATGTGTTTAAAATAAAAACAGCGTTGGCAGATAATTGTTTTTAAGAGTATTCTACTTATGTTTCACTATTTTAGACTCTCGTTGCTCACACATAAGCCTTAAGCCAAACGGATCAATGCCTTTGATAGCCCTTGCAAGCTTTCCCCGTTCTGGAAATACTTGGACCAGGCGGCTATTAGAACATGCGACGGGAATTTATACCGGTAGTATTTACTGGAAATTGGAAAGAAAAAAACCAATTGGATCGAAAAGTAAGTAAAAGACAAAGCTGTAAGTTTTCTGTACTAAATTCCTCACTAAAGGAAAAAGCAGTGGCCCCAACTTAAAGTAGTGTAGTACACTGTTCTGTTCCATGATTGGCACTTGAGAGTCATGTGAAAATATCTTTCCTTTAAAAATTTAAAAATTACCTGAAGCAACTCCTTGTTTTACTTTGGATATGTAATATTGAAGTTGTAGATTATTATCAAAGATTATTTGGAAACAAATAAAATGAAATTTGTGAGATTTAGCAGTTGCTTCAAAATAAGTTTGGGTCGACTGCTCTTGCCCTTCAAGGGGTGTAAGTGGATCGTGCCGGCATTTGTGCAATAAATACTCTATTTCAAGTCCCTTCTGGTTTCGCCCTTTGTGTGTTAACTACGGTACGGTCTCACATTTGAATACGTACACATTTGTTTAATAAATTGACGACTGTGAAGGGTAGGGCATATAAATTTCATGTCCGTTAGGACATGAAAATTTTCCCCCGATTTGAGGAAACCTCGTTTTCACCAGAAAGCGGTTACATCATGTCCTTGAAAATCATCAGGATCAATTACCAAACCATAAACTATCTTATGAGTAATTTAGAGATAATTTATAAAGGTTTAACAAGAGAAACACTGTGCCAACACTTTGCAACGCTCCGCTTCATTGTTTTAGCATAAGCAGCAAGTTGGTCCAGAAATATTCGAACTTTGGAAAGGGTATATCTTGAGAACTGTAAAAGATACTGGCATAATTCCAAATGATTTTTCCTCGGAATCGGTTACTCCTTAACTGCCAAGTCAAGTCAGTACTTTTGGCTAACATGTCACATTACCTTAAACATTGGCATGATGTTGAATAGACACCAAAAATAATGATGTTGAATTTTTGCTTACATAATATTTGTCACCGTTATTATTTGCCAGTTGGTGGCATAGCTTATTGAACTTAATAGCAATTTCAAGTCTCTCGGAAGAGTTAGAGATTCTAGGTAGGCTTATGCTTTCGTTAAAATAAAGTAATTATTTCCAAATAGGACGCGTATCCAAATCTCAGAATACCATGGTCCTCTTCAGTTGTCAATTGGGTCAATGGGGTAAACGGAATTTGATGCACCCTTTAAAAAGTCGACTTAGGAATAATGAATATAATTACTAGCGTTGTTGTTTTGTTGTTTCATTTGATTTTTGTTTGCTCTTGTTGTTAGATGCAAGTCTGAAGTTCATAAGGGGTAGCTCAAATGATAAATGTCTGCAGTAAAACAGACTACCTGTTATTCTGTGTTTGTTGAAAATGTGGATTCATTATCCATCGCTAATCATGTAGATACTTTACGGAAAGAGTAATTGATTTCGATTTTTGTTATAGTTTTCCCAGGAGGACATGTTCCCTACAATGCTGGATCGACTTTATGCACCAAAATACATGTTTTCAACAAGCAGAAAATAAAAGAATTCCGTGACGGTGCCATCCTGCTGATAAGGAATCCTTACAAAGCTATCGTGTCAGAAGCATTCAGACAGCATAAGGGAACCAATAGTGATGGAGAAAGCAAAGGAATAAACTTTATAAACAGTGAGAGTAAGTAAATATACCAAATTCTTGCATAGGTTGAGGGTATAGAAAAAAGGGGTTGTCTAATCTCAGAAATATGCCCATTCTGGTAAAGCTTTCAAAAAAATTTTGTGACACGTTTTAGGCATCAAAGACTGACAATGTTGATTTGAAATTGCAATATCAACTCTTGCTGTTAGAAGTTTTTGTTACTAAGTAAGAGGGCTATACATTGTTTTTCATTCGTACTCACAACGAAGCACAACACTTGTTTAATCACAGGTGTCTTTTACTTCATTGTTACACTAAACGTAGTTGTATGACCACAATGGATTGTCAATATTTAGGCAGTTAGTGATGTGAAATTTTTGAACAAGTCTGTGGGTTTATTGAAATTGTATTGAACAAGTCTGTGGGATTATTGAATATAAGTGTCTTATATCCCTTATCACCTCAGTGTTGGTTCATTGCAGTTGCATTATCATGAATGGTCAAGTGATCAGAGCATTCGACGTGCAGTCATGGGATCTTATAATATGATATTGATAATACGACACTCACAAATGGGAATGTTCAGTGCATTTGTGTCCAGTGTACACGCTTAACTGTATAAATCACTATGAAAATATGGTACATTTTCCGACAAACCGAGACCCTCCAGTGCCCAAACACATAATTCAACACATCTCACTCACTATTGATTTATTTAACCGCTTTCCTTTAAACTGTTCTAACTCTAATTTACATATTTTCAGAAAAAGGTTCGTCAATTTGTAGTTAAAAAAGAAGTGGTTTTATGGTTTTCCTATTGGAAACACAGATTTTAGGTTGTTTTCGGTCGATAGTCGCAAACAACACTTGCCATAATTCTTGCCTAGTGTCATTGGTCAAAAAAATCGATTGGTCTAAAAAATTACATGTCTTTCCTTAAAAATTTTTAAGATTCAGTTTGATTGGACAAAGAAAACCCTGGTCATTTTGACATCAAATTGGTGAAAAGTTAAAGAATGTTTCAAATAGGTTATGTAATACCGTTTTCGCGTGCGAGCTCACAGACCGATTCCGCGAAAAATCATGCTGTGCGCGATTTAGAGGTAAACACTCCCATGTACATGCTGAAGCCATAATTACAACGTTTTTGCAGCAATATTGACCTGTTTCAATCGCCAAACTACATTTGTCTAAACTGTGAAAATACTTGTGTCGTTCCACAGACAGAAACAAGCGAAGAACTACAAACAAAACGGTGGAAGTGTTCTTCATTAGTTTCAAAACATTAATAGCAATTACCCCGTTTCTTTCAGTCCCTTATTCTTTCTTATGAAAGTCTACAGATACGAAAGACATTTTAGACTGTTCTTTGATTCATCATTTCGAGTCCAATTCCGTTAGCTTTAGTAATCATCCCGAGAAGTTGAACTATACTCTTGTATCTCGAGATTAAGTGTACATAAGAAAATTTTGTTGCATGAAAAACCGGCTCAAAGTGGGCGATTAGGCTTCAAACGTGGCGATTATTTGACGTCATCCGAAGGCTAAAAAGTAAATGACCTTTGCTGGTGTAAAGTCGTAGACTGGGGGTCTGAAAGATTACTTTTTAGTCATTAACTATGCCAATATGACACCTCTGGAATTTAATTAATTAATTTAATTAAATTAATTAATACAGTATGTCATTCGGATCTTTTCACTTAAGTGAATCATGAAAATGCCAAAGATGAAGCTCTCAACCACCATTCTTATTGGATATGACTTTGTTGTCAGGTATCTCGACAAATCATGATTCACATTGCAATATATAATATACAAAATAAACATGTATATTTGTAAATGTAAAATTAAGATAGTTTCACCCACGAAAACAATGGATCAGTCCTTCCGATTATGTCCTCCACTCCACCTTCAATGCCTATTCCTCATCTCCAATCTGCCTCAAAACAACTTGACGAAAACTGTTTGTAGCCTGAAAAACCTATGTTGATAGGGTCTGATGGCTGAAATGGTATCACATATTAAGTTAAAGTAGCCCATCATTGGATGAAGCTCCCTCGAAAAAGCGTATTTGGCTCGACCACGCCTTTAGTGTTGTTGTAGGACATCCTGGCTTCTCACAAGGGAGGCCCAGGTTCAAATCCCAGGTCAAGACGAGCCAACTGCAGTTTTGCCCGATGCTCCGCCTTAGCAATGCAGCAGGGGAATAGAATGCACTTCCCCACAACCGGGAAAGTATACGTAAGAATTTTTTTAAGGAAGGAAAGCCTATATTTAACGAACTAACACCCAGTCGATAACGCAGGATTCCTTCAGAATACTAAATATTTTGAACCCAAACAAGTTTACCCGGTCTTTTACGGCAATATCGAGCGATGATTTAAGTGACGTTTATTTCTGATGGAAAAAGGAGGTCAGCGTAACTAAAGCTTTCCTAAATATGACCAATATCAAAGGGATCTTTAGAAAATGTAAGCAACTTTGCTGCTTTTCAAAGGATGCTTGTTGCTACATATGATCAATATCCTTTGTCAAGAAGAATATTTTAGGGACGATGGTGAAATGAGATTAACCTTAGCGTACTTTTAGAAAAGATACCACCTAATTAAGAGTTCATTTTATTTTTTTACAGGGTGGACCCATTTTGTAGAGCGAAGCGCCATCAAATGGAAGGACACAGCAATAACCTGGTGTCAAAATTCTAAACGCCTCCTGGTTATTTATTATGAAGACCTTCAGAAGAATCCGTCGAAAGAATTAAACAGAATGGTACAATTTCTTCGTCGGCCGTTAGATATAACAAGGATCATCTGTGCGACTCAAGAAGTGCCATCCTCATCGTCGACAGGTGTTTCGCTAGGCAGTTATGGGCTCCATGGAAGGTCTTACCTGACTTTTAATCCTTTCACAAAAAGTATGCGAAGGCAAATTAACAGGCACGTGGTAGCTGTTAAAGAAATATTAATTAGTCATGGACACGCCCCTTTACCAAATTATTATGAAACACCTGAAGTGTTTTGAGTACATTGAGCAACTCTTTATATATACAAGGGTTTGAAGTTCAAGTATAGACAATAACTAAAGACGATTTAAGATTTTTGGCTGCCTACAGACACTAAACACAAGCGCTGATCGAATTCAAGTATACAGGCTGTTTTTTGGAGTGCAGACATGGCGCGTCAGCAAAAATGGATAACTGTTGTCCAGAGCCAAGAATGTTTTTGAATGTGATGTCGTATCAGAGAAACATGTCCTCCGGTTTTCTGTCGTGTGAGGAGACTGCAAAAACAGCAAAGCGAGTGTGATACGTTATTGTTACGGTAGAGCATTCTCCTTTCAGGCGGAAAGCCGAGGTTCAATTCCCAGGTCGAGTCATACCAAAGACTCTAAAAATGGAACCTGTTGCCGTTGTGTGTGATGCTCCGCATAAGCAATGGACTAATGGACTAATTAAGAGTTAATTTTGTTAGGGAAAACAAGGCAGTGATCCACAACTGGAAAAAAGGCCATGGTCGGCTCGATTTGAACCAAAAGGTTGGAAACTCCATCTAGGTAACTAACTGACCAGGGTTGTCCAACCTTTCGCAGCAGTGGGCCACATGTAATGGTTATGATGGACGAGGGGCCGCATTCTATACTCGTTTTTTTTTTTTTTTTCAATTTTTCCAAACGCCCAAGGCAACAAAATGCAACCATTGCGCGTAGGGAACACTGATTCATTTTCGTTTTTGATTGAACAAATAAATAAATTTTAGCAAAAATTGATGGTGTTGGGCAGAATATTCGCACAAAGTTTTTTCCCTCCTGAATCATTCTCAATCCGCCCCTGTGGACAACACTCCAATGTAGCTACGTGTAGAAGACACTTGAAATGAATTATTTCATTCAAAAGTAAGCATGCCATAGCGGACGGCGAAGCCTAAAGTAGTCATCAATTAATCTGCTTATTGAATAATTTTGCAATATAGATTATTTCTGACGGGCCGGACGGAACCTTTTCGCGGGCCGGACCGTGGCCGTAGGTTGGACAACCCTAGCTTAAACCATACTGCCATTGTGCTTGGTGCCCAGCATAAGCAATGGAGTAGCGAAAACAAGCCAATGGGCCACAACTGTAAAAAGGCCGTGCTTGTCTCGAATTAAACCAATTGTTTACAAACTTTGCCGTAAAACTCCGTCTAGCTAGCTATATAGACCGTACTTGCGAAAACGTGCTTCTTATGAGGGCAATGTGACGAAAAGCATTTTTGTATCGATTGACAAGAACATTTCTAACTCAATTAGCCCCTTGAGCGTTACTGTGATGACCTGCAGTAATTAAACAGTCATCTTTGAAGCGATCCGTCAAGGTTAAGAGTAGCAGCCCAAAACCAATATGATCCCATTGAACCGTGGCGCTGGCAGGAATCGGCAATGAACAGTAAAAGCAAAAAGGTGTTATTAGATAACATCTAAGAACACCTCCCTGGTAAAAGCGTGGGAATAACATAAGAGATTCAACATAGTTGTGCATATTGTATGCGACTGAATTTGTTTTTAAATGCAGCTTAAAACTTGAATGGTTAGGTAAGGTTCGATAGAGTTACCGCCCACTGCAGTTTGTAACAAATTGGTTTAAGCCGGTCCGACCACAGTCTTTTTCCAGATGTGACTCAATGGCTTCAAGGGTTAATGCATACTGCGGTTAAAATAGTTTCGACAGTGTTATAAAAACACGACTCTGAAAATCTGTTGAATATAGCTATTGATAAAATACTTTGTGAAATTGAGTAAAACAGTTCTTACAGCTCTGTATGTAAAGTGATCATTATTATCACGAACTGACCACCTGACATAGTTATTCAACAATGTGAAAAAGCTTGCACCTAACCCGGCGGAAAACAAGCCAGTTGATAAGGAAGCGAGTGTTATCCATAAGTGGACTAGCAATCAAAATAAATTGTCGAAATTAAAATCTGTCAATTCGAGGCAATCACACAATGAAAGTAAAGTACTAAGCAAGAATTGCCACGTGAAAGCAGCATAAGATATTGAAAGCAGCAAAATACTTTAGTCGTTTCCTATAGTTGTCCAAACTCTAAGCGTTCTGGGTAAAATTTGATCCTCATCCGGATAAGAGGGTAACCCATCCAAATTCGGGTCATTTGCAGGAATAAAATCCAGATGAAAACGATCCAATCCGAATAATTTTAGTCCAATCTGATTAAATTATTCATCCGGATACGTGTAAGTGCTCGCGGATCATCTAAACTGGAATCCATTTTCATCCGGACGTTTTGGAGTGCATGGTACCCCACATAAACTTCGTTAATGTGAAGGATTTAAAGACCTTTACAAGAAGATGGGCCACTTTCCCAATCTATGACTGGATACTTTAAGTAGAACTACATTATTTTTAATAAGATAGACTTATCGTGTAAATGCAGATCGTTGTAGAACCCTAAAGTTTTCCCTAGAGCATGATCGTTTCCGGTTTCACCTTACACTCTAAGAAACTTGTGTGGCAATTTAACTCTTCTTTTATCCCCACTTTGTAAACATGTTTAAAATTTTAACATGTTGAACTATTAAATACTACATGTTTAGTCTTTAATTGTGTTTTGAAATGAAAAGCTAAGAAATAAGACACGCGTGTTTAGCATCTGAACGTGCCGTTTAGAAAGTGGGGACGAAAAAAGGTTTAGTAGTGCATTTAGTTCTTAATTATTTTTTAGAGTGCCACCTTAAACAGAAAAAATCACTTTAAAGTGTACCATCATTGCACAGAAAGGAAACGGCTTTAACCAATAAATGAGAAATATTTAGTTCCATCAATCATCTCCAGCAAATCAGTGATCTCCACAAAACGTACATTAGAGAATTCTGCCCCTTGAAAGTGGACGTCATGACTTGGTCGATAGCGTAACGACTTGGCCGATTTAACAAAAATAAAACCACACACTGCATAAGGCTGTCACTGGACCATCTAATGTGCGAAAATGTTGCTCTTTGCCAGTTGTGTAACAAGCAAGGACTTAAAAGACAGGATAAGTTTGTCCAAGTTTCAGGGGAGTGGATTCTCCACACTATTATGTGTTTGAAAATATTGGTTTGTCAAGTTTTGATATATTCTTGTGAAAGGAAGGCAATAATTCCATTTAAGCGTAAATTATGTAGAGATTATATAGAAATTAAAGAGCAAGAGTGGTTGTCATGCAAATTATCAGTGTCTAATTCACAGATTCACCCGGAATGACGAAGAAACTTTTGGAAATAATGCTACTGTGAGTGGCGTCATTTTCATATATCTCGCATGATGTATTTAGAGCATACCGAGCAAAGTCATCGAAGAAACGATTAGAATAATCTGCAAATTTGTGGCACAAGTTAAGAAACTTTGTACAAATGTTTTCCAAGTTTACTCTTTTCAATGCCGGGGTAAGTCCTTACCCTCATTTGCAGACATTTGACCCTCTGACACTTTGTTTCGAGACAGTGGGTAGCTTTGCAATGCCCTTTGTCAAGGACGATCATGTGTGGTCCACCGTTTTCCAAAAACAGTTGGACAAGCGAATAGTACCATCACCAGTTGTTTGTATCAAAGAGACGATCAGAGTTATTTTTTATAATTTTTTCACTTTTATTCTTCAGCCAGCACATTTTCACATTGACAGATTGGCTAAAAACTGACAAAAGATCACGGCCTAATTTCGTGATTGGCTTTAGTGAAGTGGAGGCTGTCTCCGAATTTTTTATCTGACAAACCATTAGAAACTTTTATTCAACTGCAATCAACACAAAATAAATGTTTCTTGCAACCTCAAAGACCTCATCAATGTTTCCGTACTATATAGTAAACAATCAATTCAGAAGGGAAAACGAGGTGCTAGAACAAAAGGTTTCTATTTTCAGTGAAACCCTGATTGCCCCTTCACCACGTTGGTGAAAGTTCCTTGCAGTTTCACTCCTAAGCCGTGAAGTGCTATCTTATCCTTGAAAACACTTGCATAAACTTACAAAACCGACGACTTAGTGCTAATGTTTATCACTAATTAAAGATATTCTTACCTGAGTAAGGTAAACTTGGATAGTTTTACAAAAATTTGTTACTTATAATATTTTAATTTTATTTATATGAAACCCCGGAAAAGACTGACGGAGCTTTTTGTTAGTTATCAATTAATGGCCATTTTCCAAGTCTAAACTATGTTGCGTAATAAACATTATCTGATTATTGCTAGAAAATGCCTTCCTTGTTAAAATATACAAAGAATGGGAGTACTGACCTGTATATTGATGTCATTTTGGACTTCGAATTTTCTTCAAATATATGAAATAATGTCTGTAAATTCTTAGAAAAAATTGTACTTTAAACTTCGAGTTTGCGGCTACAAAATAAATTTAGTAGCACGTATTCTAGTCTGCATAGACATATTTTTGTTGGTAGAAACAATTAATATTTGTACGGTATGCAAGTATGCATCATGTACCACACAAAGTGAAGAAGTTATTCGTACAACTTAAATTAATCTTTTGCAAATGAGTGATTATAGACCGTTTGACTTATATTAATGCAACAAAATTCCTCCATTACTCGAGAAGATTGAAAGAAGAGGCTGCTCTTGGAACAGAAATGGAAGCAGAAAAGCTATTAACGATTCAATTATTAACCTAAAGAAAATAAAACCAAGGCTTGACATTTATTTAGATTTGTGAAGAGTCTCAATTTCAAAGGTTCGTACAGAACTGCTTTCCAAGTGCAGTGGATTCGAAGTAGTGGTAGTAAGTGTTTGCGGAGAAAAATCACCATATTTTGGGAACAGCAATTATTTCCGATTCTTTCAAAGTTTCCTTCATAAAACACACTAAAGCCAACCAATGGTGAATGTCTATCTAAGCAGTACATTAAACAACTGTAACTAAAATGACGTGTTCAAAGGACAAAAAATCAAAATTAAAGCAATTAAAAACAAGGAGGGAATATCGCGGAGTCGTGCACATCAGCGAAATTCAACACATGTTTAGGATTAAAACTGCAACATACTGACAAATAGATACAGGGTATAAATAATTTGAGAATATGTGACCAATTTATGAACTTTCTCGCTGTGGACCCTTGTCGTTGACTTCATTTGTAGTTGCCATGAAAATTATCAGACTACGATAATATGTAGTTGAATGATACGCTTTGGCCAAGAACAAGTCTAATTGAACTTCAATATTGACATTGACATTTCAACTTGAAGGTAACTTACCAAAATATTCTATTGTAAATTGATTTATTGTTGTTCTCTGTATATATCACGAAAGGACTTTTGAATTAGACAAATGAACAATATCGACAGATACCAATTTTAAGTTGACTTGACCTTTTAACCTTCGACCTATGAAGTCATCAAATTACTCGAGCTTCTCCTCTCTCTGTTCGAGAAGGAAATTGGCTATTTAAAACAAAGTATTTTATTTTCGGATAAGCTTTCATTGAATTTGTTGTAGCGCCCTCAATTAAGAACTTACACACCGGTACCAGAACAGAACTCTGGATGTACAACCTACACACAAACTTGTTTTAAGCTTAGACATGTCTGCATTCGACTTATACTGTGTTTTATTGCAGATAAAAATTTTGGAGTCATGACTTGAATAATGCGTTCTGATGAGTCAGAGAGAGATATTTTATGACTTGAAAGGGCAAGATCATTCGCCCAAATTAATTTAAAGCAACAGCTAAATCCAACATTTTTCTTCTTATTTCCCTTAGAAGTATCTTTAAAGCATTTTAGAAGATCAATATTGCAGCATTTAACCCCTGTAAATTTCACATTTAAGGAGAAAAATGGTGTCACATGACTCTTTAGAGCTAATCAAGAACTTGCTGAGAGTGCAGTCTCCACTCAGGCTACACAAATATAAGTTGGGGGTTGAAACTTGATATTGATTAAATAATTTCTACCCCTTAAATAAAATGTAAAATATGTCTGCATTCCTGGAAAATGTGATCAAAAGTTTCTTCCTCCTCTTCATACCAAGGACAAATTGGGGATTCAGACTTCACCATTAGAAAGAGAAATTCCTTAAGCGGGAACACCCTATGTATGAACAAAAATGGAATTATTGTAATTAAGCTTCGGGAGTGACAAAACAGGTGTAAAATATATGCGAGTCCAGTCGCAATCTGTTTAGTTGATAAAAGAAGCATCCCCTTTTTGAATATCTGCTACCTTCTCAGTTATAGATAGTACATACATTTTATAAATAAATTGCAAAGATCTGTGTGCTCTCATATAATTTGCAAAAATATTTCGTTCACATTCTCGTTGCCATTGTCACTAGTTAACGAGTCACGCAAATTGCGAACTGCATACTTTGCATTATATCATAATACAACGCAAATGGTTAACTAGCTATGTTCCTAAAGGCATCAATGGGTAAAGGGTTTCCTTGTCTGTCAAAAAAATCTCCCCCTACTTAGTTCTCTTGTCAAGCAAGAATTTATAAGAAAAAACAATTTCACCATTAATCTTAATGTTTGAATTATTCCAAACGATGTGAGTGCTTCAGTTTGTATTAGAGAGAACGTCCGAGATCTCAAACTATGGTTGAGCAACTCTGAAAAAGTATTTCAATTGATCCAACATCATCGGGTTTATAGTTTCAATTGAATAAAAATCAATGGCCATACTTCTATAATGCCATGTGAATGAAGTTTTTCCAGGGTTCATTCAAGTCGTTACAATAACACTTTATCAATGAACATTTTAGACTTATAATGAAGCTAAAAATATTGTAATCTAAGCCTCCTGAATTGATGGGAGTAATAATTGTGGAGCGTTTTTCCTTGTCTGGAACAGGGAGCTATCTAGACTACCAGCTCAAACAAAATAAAAAAAAAACTCTCTTGAGGTCTTTTATGAAATTCCCTGGGGGTTGGGTAGTATCATCCGCATACTGACTAACTCGGGTCTCAACACCATTTATAGAAATACCTTTAATACGGCTTGACTGGTTAACTTTCAAAGAAAGCGCTTCTACACAAAAAATGAATAAGGACCCACTCAGAGGACACCTTTGTGTAACTCCTCTTTGAACATCCATTATCATCTGATCGCTCCGTAAGAAGGATAAGATATTGTAGTCACTTTGCCTATGGGGCTATATATGGCAATGCCAGCTTAAATCCCAATGGTTACCATGGTAACGGTAAATTTTTCCAATTTACTAGTCTCAAGGTGTAACCCATGGTTAGGTCCAGGGCTTCGAGAGGGGTAAAAGCCTGTCCGTTTGTGTGTGGGTGTGTTGGTGGGTGAGTGTGTGTGTGTATCCAATTTTGTTTCCTTAAAATGTTGTAAATTGTTGGGCCGATTATCTTCAAACTTGGTCGGATGGCACATTAGATGGTTGCATCTAGACCTACCAAAATATGTGCTTGCCATAGGAATAGAGGTCAAAGGTCAAGTAGTAGAATATAACAAAAAATTTCAAGAAATAATTTGTTCGTAAAACAACCTTTTTTCTTTTGAACTCCTCCCAGTGGGCTGGAACGATTCTTTTCAAAATTGGTAGGTGGGTACCCCAGGGTGGGAACTTATGTCCCCCAGACCCTCGGAATAAAGGTCAAAGTTCAGAAGTCACATTTTGCAAAAAGAAAAATTTTTTTTTACTATTTTGTACTAAAACTTCACAAGTAAATAGGGTAGATTACTTCTACCAAAATATGTAATTTCCATGGCAACTAAAGTCAAAGGTCAAATGACAGGAGATCAAATACTTTTTTGTATTTACTATAGCTCTTAACGGAAGCATCCCACATATCTGAAAGTTTAAGTGTAATGGCCTAGGCGTGACAAGCTGTACCGAAATGTGCGTTTGTCATTGCAACCAAGGGCATAGTTCACGCTACAGATGGTCAAAGGCTAATGTTTTGTAACTTACCTATTTTTCATCAATTAATATAAATAAGCTCGACTAAGTCTCAGGTCTTGACTTCGTAGTAGCAGTCTCGTCTTCACTACTTAACTTCACCAACATGTTTGCTGCAGTGAGATTTTTAAATTCATGCTCGCACTTCACTTTGATGGCCCTTATATCTGGGGTGTTCCCATATGGTCTATGCAGACAGTTGTTTTCAGTCCAAAGTTGCTGTAACTCATAGGCCTAGTAGTATGGAAGTTTAAGTTTAACCTAGGGCTAGACTTGAAATCTGAAGCTGGTTAACGGTATGTAGGCTAGGTCTGGGGCTTAGGCATGGCTAGACCTACGCCATTTATAGGCTTGAGTTATAACCCAAAATATAAAACTGTGGGTGACTAAAATTAGGTTAGGGCCTACCTATCTTACATACTAGTGCCCTTAAAACTTGGCGGTTCTGAAACATCGCCAAAAAACGCACGTGACAATTTTCTTGCCACCGGCTAGGATTCGCCACAGGCCAGCACGCAGAACAAGTTAGTGCGTCGGCCAGAAACATTCTAACGCCACGCGTTCATCATGGCGCACACGCCCAGTTTCTTAATTTAGGCGCACTTGATGTGCGTATTAGCTCGACACACATGAAGATTGGTTGCTGTCACGTCATAATGGATAACACACTCAGCTAGCGCGCGAATAATAACAATTACGCACTTCCCCAAAGGCGTCTTTTAAAATTGTCGTTGCGTCCATATCCATATCAGTTTGGTGGGCCATCTCTTCCAATCCTGTTAACTTCTAACTTACAAAATTATATTTTTTACGTCCAAAAAAATGTTGTGTTTAATCTGTGCAGCCTTTACCGACATTCGACGACTGATGTCAGACTCTCATGGACCACCTATAAACAAATGTAAGTGCGCAGTTAAATGATGGTAATGGTGAGATTTTAGGCCGCCATTACTGGGGACCATCCAAAATTTATCTTCTATTTTTGTATGCTTGTAGGCTACCAAAACGAAGGTTACCGAAACTTTATCCCACAGCTCCTGTTGAACGCTTCTTGGAAACGAGTATCTGGGAAGGGGTTGTGGTACAGTTATACAAAAGATTAGGAATATCAAACCTTGTGGCCACCCTGACGGTCATCCCTACAGGCTGCGCGCTTGGTTTAGTCTGTAAAGAATCAACATGAGACCGTGTGAACTGAACACATCACATAGAGTAAATCGCCCGACCAGCTTGACCACCACAAAAGTAACAGCCAAGCTCGCTAGTAGTGTTGCGAGGGGATAACAGCATCTTAAAAAACAATGTTCCGAAATCTCAGATAGGCAACTGGATTAAAGGGCAAGCGTTACAAAGATTGGATAGCATATTTCTCCAGTTCTTTCATAATCCGGTGTCATAATTAAAATATATCCAAAAGATGTTGTTTTGGTATAAGGGGTGCACCTATAGTTCCAAGAACTTGATTGGTCTGTGCCATATTCTTTCAATTAAAGGATTGTGGCGTTATAGAGATTTTGTTTAGTAATTTTTGTCAATGACATTCTACTGTAGCATAAAAACAGCACGGATAAAACTTCTAGCACATTTCTAGTTCCAATTCTATAACCAGCTTGCGCACATATTAGCGATGAGATATGCAACTCCATGGATTTCCCTCTTGTTTATCATACAAAGTACAGATTTAATGTTTCAAGCTTTTACCAAATTTTAAAAAATGGAAGCACAACTTAAACGAAATTCCATCCCAATTTGTCGAAAGCTTTTTTATAATGGATCAAAAATAAGAAACCTGTTTTTTTTTCATTGCTATAAGACTATTCAATCTAAAACAAATGTTACATTCTCACCAATGAACCTGGATATGTCTTGAGAAAACCAGTCTAATTTTGACCAATCTACTTCTGGATAACTGATTTTAACCTAGAAGCGATTATTTTGGCTCCAGTTTTATCGTCTGTATTTAAAAGGGATATGGGCCGATAATTAGTTAACAAAGAAGGATATTTTCTAGGTTAAGAGATAAGAGATATAACACTTCGTACCTGCTCAAACGAAAGCGAGCTTCGGTTATAACCCAAATTGATAGATGCAACAACATGATAGCCAAGCAAGGGTTACACATGCTTATAAAAGTGTGCACTTAAGCCATCGCTCCAACGAACTTTGTCGTAATTTAAAAGCTTAAGAGCAGAACAGCATTCTTCTTAAGTTTGTTCCCAATCCAAAAGTGTGCCATGTTCCGCACATACTTCGGATTGAATCACATAATAATTAAAATTAACTTATGTATTATGGAAACTGTATCAAGAGGTGTAAAATACCGAATCTCCCTCAGAATCTCATTATGTTCGTTTATAAAGCGGTTCTCTGAGTTTTTAAGCGGACGAATATGATTTATTTTTTTATTTCGTTTTTCTAAGTTCAAAAAACTATTTAGTATTTTTTCGCCCTCTTAAACCCACCTTAACCTAGATCTAATGATAGTACACTAAGCTTATAGTCACAATGAGAAAGCAAATCGTTCCGTGCGGCATCAATCTGAGAAAGAATTTCCACAGACTTTGTTGGAAAAAGTCGTTCTACATTTTTTGGTGAAAAGTAGTTCCTCATTTTGACGATGCTCAAAAGCCTTCTGTTTAGCTTACCTCATAGAGGTAGGCGAAATTTAAATTTTAAGAATTTCCAATCGGGTACTTAAAACTCGGGCTATCACCATCATCACGAATAATATTTTTAATAATTTTCAATAACCTTCAAGAATTTCTGCTGACGAAACTTTCCTTTAAAATGAAGACGACACTACATTCACAAAATAGTACGTACTTTCGGTCAACCGGAATGAGACTGATATTAGAAAGTTGCCCTCTCTTTCTTTTTTCCTTTTTCCTCATTCAAACTTTCGTCAACACAATTTCCGAAGTAATCAAAAATATTTCCTTTCTTATTTTGATACTGGCATTTTAAGAACTCCTTGTCCGCTTGTATTCAAGAGAGACTACAAGAAAACCGTTGGAAATGGTGTTTGGCATGGTTGGGTAGCGTCCGTGTGTTTCTGGATAATTAAAGAAACTCTCAAACCTTTCAGTTTGATCTCTGCCAAGAGCCGATCCAGACCAGCGGACTAAACTTGTAAAAACTATTCGATATTTGATCACAGTCTACCGTAGGAGCGATTCACACTGTATAATGGGCAAATCATCTCACCCAAAACTATACCTCTTTAGGGGGGGGGGGGGACAGGAACTCTCCATTGGCCCAGCTTTTTGACTGCTAATTCAAACAATGCAGACCACCGAAGCTTATATTACAAAGGATGAACTGTACTGAGAGTGTTTTGATTATACACATAGAGCCAGTGGCGTAGCTAGGATTTTTTCCAGGGGGGGGGGGGGGTGCAAAGGTATGAAATTTCCCCAAAACTTTTCCCGGTCAATGTGTATGTATTTCATATAAAATATAACAAACTTACAAGTATTAAAACATTACCATGTCCTTTCGTAATATTACCTGCATTTTAATCTTAAGGTAGAACAGAGCAATCGGAAATAACAAAGTATATTATTTTGGTAAACAATATCTGGTTTATTTATATGTATAACGCAGTGGCGTACGCAGGATTTCTCTGAAGGGGAGGGGCATGCAGTATGGTCTAAGGGGAGGGGTGTCCGGAATTTTTTTGACGTTTTCAAGGAGCCTAAATGCAAAATGGTGCAAGATTTTCGACTTTGACAGGAACAGTGTTAAAGTTGAATCGTGGTGGTACATAAGGATAAAACTGAAACTTTTGTGTCTTGACATGCATTTCTTTATGCCATTTATGCTACCTTATGAAGAAAAACTCGTCATTAAATTTGCACACTTTTAGGACTCAAAATAAAAGAGCATTGATCGGTTTGTGTGATTTTTCTTGGCCACAAACAGTTATTTTGTCATAAAGGTTATCTAAGCGGAGCGCCACCATTGGTTAGCGCGGAGCGTAGAGAAAATTTGGAAAAATCAGACCCCTATGGCCGGAAATAGCATTATCCAGGCTAATGCGAAGAATCTAGCCAGTCACTTCCTTTTTTGTCCTTTGCAATAAAATGCTCACTTCAAAATATGTTTGCAAACTGCAAAGTGATCAGAGAGTTAGGAGCTAATTTTACCCCAAATATGTTATTTTTCCCAAAAGACCGAGCGAAGCGCCACCATTAGTTTGTGCGGAGCGTAAAGAAAATTTCGAAAAATCAGACCCCTCAGATGGTTAAAATAGGGTATTTATGCTTGTAAAGAGAATCTAAACATGAAGTATTTTTATCGATGCCACCAGTGGGAAACAGAGTCTCCCTTTTTAAGTAAAAATTGGAATTTGACAGAATTTGCTTAGGTCTATTTGTAGGAATTAAAAAAAAAATGGCATTACTGAAAGACCTTGCAGGGACAATCCTTCCCCTTTGAAAATTTTTGAAAAATTGGGCGTCCTTATAATTAATCTGGTGCCACATATGCTTTCTTTTGAAGTAAAATCTGTGTTTATAAAGTTAGACTACGTATTTTAAGAGCAAAGAAAAAATGGCATCTGTGAGGGGGGCATGACCCAATGGTCTCCTCTTTGCACGCCACTAAGGAGGCCTAATAGTGGCTCGATCACACAGGATATCCTGTTAGAAAAGTAGTCTGTTAAGTGAAGAAGGCTACAAGGTACTCATTGTCCATTTATTGTTACACTCAAAGTGAGCAGAAAGCTATTTTCCCGAAATAGCTTGTAAGCCTCCAAGGATTAGGCTAAGTAACAAAATCTAAATGTGCCAACGGATCCCGTTAATTCTAATTTCTAGATTAACTTTAAGTTTATCGCTGGCCATGGATTGTTTCAGCCCCATCCATCGTTATGTATACAGAGTAAAATCGTACAGCTACTGCTAGCTTGTAGAAGAACATAACAACCTCGGGGGTCTACGGTAGTGACTTGTCAGTCAGTTTTCACATCCTTTTACTGAATTCCCCGAGTATCACCTGGATAACAGCTTCCTGTGCACTGAAATGCACTGATCATAACCCCGGTGCGTATACAAGCACAAGAGAACATTAAATCTGCTACGCGGCGATGACATTTCTGTGGAACGCGAATTGACGACACTGACGAAATCTGATTTAATTTGTTGCATGAAAATACGAATTATGTATGAGAAATGTCTCACAATTTCTAATTGTAACAAAACTTTTGAGAAAAAACTTTTTGTAATAATAAGAAGATGCATTAAATTTAACCATTTTCATCAAATTTCCCCCCAAATTTTTCCAGGGGGCAACTTGCCCCCCCTGCCCCCCAGTGGCTACGCCACTGCATAGAGCTTTTCTATACTCACCCTGGAGCAATGAACGGAGATTGTGTCTGGATAAGGATTAATTTCAGACAATTGTGGGAGGGGCTTAAGTAAGAAAGTTGGGAGAATTGGTACTGTTTGGGGTGAGAGTACTGGGCCTTTAAAAAGAAATTTCCTAACTGGCTAACGATAGCCCTAATCTCTAACCCTAACAAAGAATACAATCGATACAATTCAGTGAGAACAGCCTGCCAATCAAGAAAGACCTTTTTAAACAGTGCGCATCTACCCCTACCGTAGCTGGTCGGAATTTCGCCCAATTCCGTCGGTAAGCACATGCAAGTTTTCTTGCTTAGTATTGTTAAATATCACACATTTGGAAAGATTCTAAGCTTGAAAGGTACATATTATACATCGTTTGTCATTGTGGGCCGAATTTCGTTAAGTTTAAGAATACGCAACAGTTTTGCCCAGTTGTCCAAATGACCGTAAACGCTAAATAATACTTATTACAAAAACGAAGTATATCGATTGTTTTCGTGAATAAGATGATTAAAATATCCCGTGATGAATTGGTATATGACGATATGACGCTGACTTCCGAGTTGGACACAACCGGAAACTCCATTTTTGGTCGTTAACCCCTGACCATACCATGATTCGGGAAAATACTTATATTATAACGCTTAAGTTGGACTTTTGGTTTGCCCTAACCTTAAAAGGAACGTTTCACACAACGGAAATTTGGTTTCGTGTTTCACTTTGCAGGAAAAGTTATGTCCAATGATTCATGTGGGTAATTTGACGAACCTTATGTTTTTTCTTTATGTTCAACGTGCTAGATAGTAACAAGCCGAGAGTGTTTTTACCAAATGTGATTTGAGATTCTCTTTCAGTTTCGTTTTCCTATCAAACAAACAACACATGATATACACTTATGCAAATATAAACAGTGACTGTCATTGAAAACATTTATACTCTAGCACACTTAAGGGACTAGTATGGATGTGTTATTCCAACAACGGAATGCCAGCAATTTTGCAAATATGTAAACCGGGGTTGCCATGACCATGATTCTTCAAGCGCGAACCGCGAAGCCCTAGAAGTGAGCATTACTTAAAGAACTCTGAAAATTGGAAGCCAGATGAATTGGGGGTTATCTAAGACATCTTCACACCATTTCCATCTATCAAACATCCTTCTCCAGTTTTTGTAGGTTTAATTTTGTAAGTTCAGCAGTGGTACAGGTTATATAGTCCATACGAAAATGTTTCCTTCATTGGTATGTTATGTGTGGTTCCACTTTAGACTGGACGGAAAGAACAGATATTACACATAGTCTTAGCCAAAAGGCCTCATAGAGGCCTAACTTACGTGTTACACGTGGGCTGTAAATCCCAACTAACTAACGTATATACCTCTAACAAAATAATACATGAAAATGTATTGCCATGCTTTTTATCATGTAATATGGTTTTACCCTTCCAAATTGTCAATTTTGAATCCCGCCCTCGATTTTGCTTCCTCTAATACATGGCGTAGCTACAGGGGCAGCCCCTGGTTCTGGAAAGTAAAGACGTGGGAAAATTTCCGTTTGCGACACTAGCCAATTACATTCTGGTTTTTCAACTCTGCTTTCATGAAATTCCGAATAGTCTCCAATGAAAACTCAAAAATGCAAAATTTTCCGCGCGCTTCGCGATGCGCGTAGCAATTTGCAGTTTCTACTGCAGTCGTGTTTGCTTATAAATCAGTTTCGTCAACTTTCCCGAGCTCTGGAAATGACAAAATCAACAGATCATCAAATGATATCGGAAACTACACTGCTATTTTCGTGAATTTTTCTTTCATTAAATTCCAAGTTTTCTCAAATATAAGCTTTGGAACTTTAAAATGTCGTCGGAGAGCCTCAATATGTAGGCCTTGGGCCTACATAACATTGTGAAGCAACAACGATCTTTGATCGCCGTGCAATCTCAGGCTCGCCGTGCAATCTCAGACTCGCCAATGAAAAAAAATACAGATTCTTTAGTAGTTTCTCAATCTTTCACATTTCTTTTTATATAAAAACCCAGAATCAATTTTTTTCCAAACGGAATCTCCATATTTTCAAATTTGTGTTTTTTAAAGGGCGAAAATTTTGATGCCCATCAAATTAATAACGATCTTTAAAAATCTTTTAAATTTTTAATGATATGACATATCCATACGCCAAGTGGGAGAGTTAGCTTTTCAATACTTCCTGTTTAGATAAACCTGATTGCAAGCCTTCAACCACACCAATGTACACCAATGAAAACGTGTGAGATCGCTTGGAGTCCTAGTTTTCTTTGCAAAAATTAAACGTTACTATCTTGATATTTATAGTAAGAAACATACACATACAATTTCAGATACCATGATGCATGAGGCCTCTTTTAATACCGGTTCACACCTTCATGTTACTTATTAACTACCATTTTACTGTTTGCTATCTCCTCTGCTTTCAAGCACAGTTGATTGTTTCTTGTAGCATCATACACAACCTTCTGTGTGACTGGAATAATGGCCTGAAGTTCCAAGTCAAATGATACCACATTTCAATGCTCAAGGTGGAAAAATAATCATTATCTGGTTTGAAAGACATTTGAGAGTTTAACAGAACCCGAGAATTTGCAGCATGCATTAGAGATGGTTTGCTAAATCGTAACCTGTTATATGACAACATGATTCCACAGAACTGACGGTCGTCAAAATTGGCACTGAAGTGGGAAAGTCTGTCAAAGAATTTGAAAAAGTGTCTTGTCAAGAATTTTTGAAAACCGAATTTAACCGTTAATTACTCAATCATAAAACAATAATTTGTATGTAGGATATGGGCCGGGATTGTCAAAGTTTGACCATTGTCATTTATGTGAGAAGAAAACCTAATAGGTTTGGAAAAATTTGTTGGATTTCACGAACCAACTCAATGAGCCGCTTCAATGTAACTTTTGTCAAGTCCAAGTTTAATGAACATTTTTAAATGGAACCGGAAAGTATGCAGAAGCTATCACAATAACTGTTCACCTGTTGAATTAGAAGAAGGGATAGATACTAATTATGGGGAATCAAACTTTCTTGATTTGGTAGTGTATAAGGTTATCATTAGTTTACAATTCGAAGTCATCTGAACTTTTTTCTTTATGAAAAAGGAAAACCAAAACCTCTCAGTTTGCCAAGTTAAAATTCCTATTTCCAATAATCATTGACCGGTGTAAAAGAATGTTCCTTTTCCATTGTTTTCGTTTTAGTTGTTTACAATAATGACAGTTACAATATGATTAAAATCTAGCAGACAGGGAGGTTGCATAGTAACTTCAATGATATAGTAGTTCCGTGCATTCTTATCACGTTACTTATCTCTTTGGTGTTGTTGTTACACCGTATTGACAATTCTTTATAGGCTATGAATCGTTTCAACAACTTCCTCGCTGAATAACCTTCTAGAATGTATTTGCTCCATCAGGTAATAGCTGACCGTCCAGGCCATATGTGGAATTTCGTTCACAATCTTGTAGGGAAACCATACACTTTGTTTTGTATTATGCAAATATATGATGATGTTGGTGTAAACAAGTCAGTGTACTTTACCCGTGTCGAGGAATTATTAATGGCAGTGTGTCATGATTTCAAATCCAGCATTAGTTTGATGTGTATCAATATAGCCAAAGTTTAAAAGTTTAAGCGGACTGTGGGTTTCCCCTTTAAATCAACGGACTGTGTTTTCGGTAACTTAAGCCGGAGATGACAACTTCCGGAATTTTGTTGAAATCCTATGTGCGTGGACAATATTAGGGGAATTGATCGGTACGGCAGCCATATTCATCGTTGTTTCTAATATCAAGTAAAACTCTGTGACGAACTTTCAGGACTTACTGAGGATTTTTGTGAAAAAAGGAGGATGCGAGCAATACTTAAGATATCGATCATGATAGTTATTTATATTTTGCCGAGTGGGGCTCTCAGAGAAGACGGTACAGGAGTTTGTCCTAAAAGAGAAACGTAAGTTTCAAAAATATTCTAATGTTAGCCAATTTTGCCATAGTACGAACTCAGAACTTTCGTCATTGAGACTACGTCAACTCATATATTATACGTTGCTATACGTATCCTATCATGGGCGTCCGCAGAAAAAAGGTCAGGGGGGGGGGGCAAAATTTCTAGATGGTCGCAAAACCTCGGAGTCACCATGAATTGACTTGAACGTGCGAAAATTTCAGCCCAAAATGCCTCCCAGATCGCCGGAAATGGCATTTCTAAAGCCTATTTTTGGCATAGAAACTTGGAAAACGCGTTTTGTTTGGGTTTTTGCTTTGATTTTTATACGTTTTTTCAAATTTTTGATCTTCCGGGAAGTGCCCTCCCTTGCCCAGGGCGTAGCTACTGGTAGCAGGGGGCAAATTGCCCCCCTGGAAAAAATTTGGGGGAAATTTGATGAATTTTCTTATTCTTACAAAAATTTCTCAAAATCTTTGGTAGAATAAGAAATTGCGAGACATTTTTCATACATAGTTCGTATTTTCATGCAACAAATTAACTCAGATTTCGTCAGTGTCGCATGAACCGGCCCTACTCGTGTTCCGCAGAAATGTCCTCGCTGCGTAGCAGATTGAATGTTCTCTTGTATGCGCACTGGGGTTATGATCAGTGCATTTCAGTGCACACATTCAGGTATTTAACAACAGCTGATACAGTGCAACTAACACTGAAAGGCTGTAATTCCGAACTTATCCCTTTGTACACAGTCTCTGTGTTGTGCACTTTGGCAATTCAGTAAAAGGATGTGAAAACTGACAAGTCACTACCATAGACCCCCGGGGTTATTATGTTGTTCTACAAGCTATTAGTAGCTACGCCGATTTTACTCTGTGTTCGTAACGATGGATGGGGCTGAAAAAAAATCCATGGCCAACGATAAACTTAAAGTTAGTCTAGAAATTAGAATGAAAGGGATCCATTGGCATACTTAGATTTTGTTACTTAGCCTAATCCTTGGAGGCTTACAGTCTAGTTCGGGAAAATAGCTTTCTGCTCACTTGGGGTGTAACAATAAACGGGTCAATGGGTACCTTGTAGCCTTCTACACTTAACAGACTGCTGTTCTAACAGGATATCCTGTGTGATCAAGCCACTATTAGGCCTCCTTAGTGGCGTGCGAAGGGCATACCATTGGGCCATGCCCCCCTCACAGATGCCACTTTTTCTTTGTTCTTAAAAATACGTAGTCTAACTTTATAAACACAGATTTTATTCAAAAGATAGCATAAGTGGCACCAGATTGCTTAAAAGGACACCCAATTTTTCAATAATTTTCAAAGGGGAAGGATTGTCTTTGCAAGGTCCTTCAGTGATGCCATTTTTTTTTTAATTCCTATAAATAGACCTAGGCAAATTCTGTCAAAGTCCAATTTTTACCTAAAATGGTAGACTCTGTTTCCCACTGGTGGCATCGATAAAAAAAAAAAAACATGTTTAGATTCTCTTTAAAACATGAATACGCTATTTTTGGCCATCAGAGGGGTCTAATTTTTCGAAATTTTCTTTACGCTCCACGCCAACCAACGGTGGCGCTTCGTTCAGTCTTTTGGGCAAAATTACATTTGTATGGTCAAATTAGCTCTTAACTCTCTGATCACTTTGCAGTTTGCGAACATATTTTGAAGTGAGCGTTTTATTGCAAAAGACAAAAGAAGAAAGCGACTCGTTAGATTCTTCGTATAAGTCAGGAAAATATGCTATTTCCGGCCATCTGAGGGGTCTGATTTTCGAAATTTTCTCTACGCTCCGCGCCAACCAATGGTGGCGCTCCGCTTAGATAATCTTTATGATAAAATAACGTTTTGTGGCCAAGAAAACCCACAATCCTGTACCGATCAATGCTCTTTTATTTTGACTTCTAGAAGTGTGCAAATTTAATGACAAATTTTACTTCGTTAGGTAGCATAAATGGCATAAGAATGCATGTAAAGACACAAAAGTTTCAGTTTTATCCTCATGAACCACCACGATTAACTTTTACCACTGTTCCTGTCAAAGTCGAAAATCTTGCACCATTTTGCATCTAGGCTCCTTAAAAACGTCAAAAAATTTCCGGACATCCCCTCCCCTTAGACCATATTGCATGCCCCCTTCAGAGAAATTCTGCGTACGCCACTGGGTTACTACATACAAATAAACCAGATATTGTTTACCAAAATAATATACTTTGTTATTTCCGGTTGCTCTATGTTTCACTTTAAGATTAAAATGCAGGTAACATTACAAAATGACATGGTAATGTTGTTATACTTGTAAATTTGCATATTTTATATGAAATACATACACATTGACCGGGAAAAGTTTTGGGGAAATTTCATACCTTTGCCCCCCTGGAAAAAATCCTAGCTACGCCATTGCCCTTGCCCTTACCTGCGGACGCCCATGTATCCTATGTCTTTGTATAATTTTATGAGTATGTAGGTGACAAAGGGTTTTCTAATAAGACTGTTAAAAATACCTGATGTGTTCTTGTTTAGAATCAGTGACCACACGGGAACTTCAGTATTGAAATATAACAGGCCATGCATATTGTTGTTACGTTACTTTGCAGGACTATCTGTGCTAAATACTTAGGTTTACTAATTGACGGTTTACTAATTGACGATAAGCTCTTGTTTAGAAATCATATTGATGACCTGTGCAATAGCCTCGTTAAATACAACGGCATTTTCTATCGCCATAGGACGTCGTTTTCCCTCCCAGTTCCCATTCAACTCTATTATTCTCCTATTTACTCAAAATTATCTTATGGAACAGAAATCTTTGGAGTAGATGGTGCCTCCACTTTGAGACCCTTTCAAATCTTACAGAATAGGGTCCTCAGACCCTAACTTTTCACAACGGCGCTACCCTACAAAAAAGCTACACAGTAATTTTGGGATTGCTAAGGCGAGTGACATTCACACTCTTAGGATATGTACAATTGTATTCAAATATGTAAATAAAAAACTGCCCGAGATATTCTGTAACATTTACTCCATAAGGTCCTCATATGTTAACCTCACAAGAAATAATGCACTCTGCACAATTCCAAACATGGGAAACTGTTGAATAATTATTGTCACAAAATCTGGAGGGATCTTCTAAATGAGTTTGAGTTTACTTCCACAGTTTAAATACAAAATGATACAACAGCTAAACAAGGTGGTGGAGGAGGACTGAGGAAGCATAGCTTATGTGAGCAGTCCCCCTTTACAAAAAAAAAAAAAACAAACAAACAAACAAATCATGACAAAGAAAGACAAGAAAAGAAAGAAAATAAGCCAAAACCACCGAAGAAGAATGATCGCTAAGCAAATGGGATTTTAATTTAGTCTTGAAAGGAAATATAGATTTAGCATCTTTTAAGGTTTTGTGTAGTGAGTTCCACATAATGATCCCGGTATTTATAAAAAGGCGACATGATATTTCTATGTAGGAAAAATTTGTACTCAGATGCTGAGAGAAACGTGTGTTATGGGTATGAACATCACTGTTAAACTTAAAGAATTCATCATAACTGCAGGGAAACAATCTTTTAAATATTTATACATAAAAACACTGACTTGGAATTTGAAAGTATCGAAAATCGTTAGGATGTTAGGTTTGAAAAGAGGATGGCACTGTGGGCACAATAGCTATAGAGTTCGTAATAATACGAAAAGCTTTCTTTTGGAGAACGTGTAGACGGTTCAAATAAGAGGGAAAAGCATTTCCCCAGATAATACTGCAATTATAAGACAATTTAGAGTGTATGAGGGAATCGTATAATATTTTCAGATTATGGGATGGCACAAAATAGCGATTTTTTGGAAGATACCAATTACTTTAGAGATGTTAGAGCAAAGATAGTCAATGTGATTTTTCCATGATAGTTGGGAATGTAAGTAAATGCAGAGAAACTTATTTTTGTCAAATAAGTTAATTTCATTGTTATCGATATAGATGTGAATCGTATCAACTTTGGATGGGACGAAATATCATGAAATTTGTTTTACTTGTATTTAATGATAGCTTGTTAGCTCTAAACCATGGAAACGCAGCTTAACTCAGCATTAATAATACGGGGAACATGATGAATGTCACTGTGCTTGAACATAATGCTGGTATCATCAGCAAATAGGGTAAAATTAAGTAAGGTAGAACACTTACATAGGTCACTAAAGTAAATGAGACACTTGAAGAGTAATGGTCCAAGTATAGAACCTTGTGGGACACCACAAGTTATAGAGTTGTGCTTGGAAAAATCTTATTTACGCATACAACTTGAGTTCTATCGGATAAACAGCTTCTAAACCAATTGTTAGCAATTCCACCACTGAACTGAACTGAACTTTCAACCACTGATTCTTAATTCGTAAAATAATTACTCCATCAAATATATATTATCGTAAATAAATAGGTGTAAGAGTCTTTGCATAGGACAGTAAAGTCTCGATCGTTTCGGGATCTGTAAATGAGTGTTTCTCATACATGTAATTGACAAACATTGCTAAATGGTCAACTTCGACGGCAAGAGTGACATCCCTTAGATTTTATAAGCAGGGGAAAGGAGGTGCGTCAAGAACCTTGTTTGTTTTCTCTACATCTCTAAAGGACTAATGGTTATTCCAAAATTTCCCAGAGGGAACCTGAGTCGTTCAGCCTGGTCCCTCAGTGTCTCCGCAGATACGCCATTTTATAGACATAACCATGACAGAAAAATTTTAGCAGTTGTTTTTAACAAGGGACAGTCATTTCGTGCGAAGATTACAGAACTGTTATTTGGCAAGTAACAGTTCCCTGGGTTGAGTACCTGTTGTTTCACGTAACTCAGCCTGAAAGCTGCACGCCGGGTGATAAGTAGGACGCGTAGGAAGTGGCGACAGACCCCACGAAAAATAGGGAGGTCGGAAGCATGCTTCCGTCCCACTTGTCCCGGGTCAGAAGCACCCTTTTTCATTTCTCCAAAACCAAAAGAAAAAAAGGTACAATCTGAAATGCAGTTTTGCTCGCCCATATATCAGTTGGGTAGACTTCCCCGATCTCTGTAACCAGCAAAATCGGATATTTACCTTATGTGACACCTCATCATCAAGAGACGCCGGCAGCTACATTGCTAATTTCATAAATTGTCTTTCATTAAATTTCAAATTTTCTCCAATGTAAGATCTTGAGTTTGAAATATTTTGTCTAAGCAGGACAACAAATCTTGAGAAACTTTTGAACTATCATCGGAGAATTCATTAGCTTTAGATAACATTTTGATGTAGCAACAGCGGTGTTCAGTCGTCGTGCAATCATTCTCAGATTTGCCACCAATATATGAAGTGCAGATTCTTCAGTGATCCCCCAACTTTTAAATTTCCTTACAGGAAACCTAGAATCCAAAAGTGCAATAAAAGCTCCATATCAACAAATATTTGCTTAAAAGGGCAGAAATTTCGGCCCGCTTCGCGAGCCGCAAATGAGGCCCGTTATAGAATAGTGTTCACACTTTTAAGAGAAAAATATTTTCCTGGAAAAGTCTATTTACCTCCTGCTGCTTTGCTACCATTTACAAGCCCCAGTATTTCCATTTTCGGGTGTCTGAGGGTCGCAATTTTTCAACATTTTCTTTTCGCTTCGTGCCTACTCAAGGTGGCCCCGAATAGTTACTCTTTCGAGCAAGACTTCATATTATAGGCAGGGAATGATTGGCCTACCATACACAAATGCTCTCTTATACACACTTATCATCAGATACTGGTACCTTTCAAACTTGTCAGTTGAGTTGTCTGGGTAGATGGACTATTTAGTTATCGGTTATTGAAGTGTCAAAATCTTATCAATTTTGCAGTGGGCAAAGATATGCTGGAATTGTTGTCTAGTGTGGCATCGATGGCAAAAGTCAACTTCGATGTACCCTGTAATGTTCTCTTTACCATGCCCCAAAGACCATTCTTCATATCATTGTTATAGCACCATTTTTATTCCATTAAAAATACTTCACTTCTGTTAGAAACTTGGCCTTAAAATCTTATTTAACTTTGCTTGTACACAGCACCGTTGTCATGGGAACAGAAACATTTACAACGAGTTACGCTTCTATGTACGAGACATGTACTTTGTTGTTATTTTGTAGTACTAAATACAGGTACGTGTATACTTTTTATGCCATTTTTTAACCTTGGAGATATGGATATATCATGCTGAATATTTCTTGGAAAGTGCTAATTTCCCGAAATTCACTTCTTTGTTGAGTAAGTGAGAAAACGAGTCCAACCCAACCACCGGAGGTTTTTATGATATCATTACACCAACCTCAGTTTTATTTAGCCTTAAAAGTTGCTCCAACAAGTACACCCCAAATTGAACAGTTTTGAAGACGAAGCTTAGTCTGCATACTCTGCGTGCTGAGTTTCCTAGAGAGCTAGAGCTGGATTAGATGTCTAAGTGTGTGTAGATTATTTTTGTCTGCCTATCATCAAATTGTGTGATAAAACAGAAATTCAAATGGATATTGTGAACGTGACTTGCTAATCATGAAACCATTTTTAGTTTTTACTTTCAATGTTTTGATCAGCATTTATTTTATGAGGTCTTAGATAGACAGATGTAACCTTAAAATGAGGAAAAATAACGAAACCGTACGAGTCATTGTACTATATATGCTCCGAGAGTTACCGTATTCAACGTTATTAGTATTAAAAGTGTTCACAGTATATTAATACGTTCTTTTGTATATGGCAAACAGGACATACGAAAAACTTTAACCAGCATTTAATTAGACCGCAACTTTGACATAAAAAAATAAAAAGTGCATACTTCATCCATTGGTATTTTGCTTACTGTACGCCTGCTTCCGTCTCCTACTAAATTATTTGCTGTCTTGGCTAAAAAAGATAGACGACGGAATTCTAATTTCCATTCTTTTGAAAGACCCCAACACTGTCTCTAAAATCGATGGAAGAAAGAAATTTTCATTTGCCCGTTCCTTTTCTTTAGAATAGCATATAGAAGCACGAGTCGGACTGTATACAGAACAGTTGAGAATGTGGTCCTCACATGTTGTCCTGGCTACTCTGAAGTGGATGAAGAATGCAAGCAAAAAGGTGGGTGTGTTATAGACAGAGGTCTTGCACCTGACGCCAGCGCGTTTACATGGAGCATAACGAATGCCACTGATCATGGACAGTACATGTGTTACCGATATGCGCGCACAACAGCACCTAAGATGCAATTGTTGCAGCCTATCATGGACGCCTGGATGGCAACTAAAGGCGCGCAAACGCAGCAACGTCGGTGCATGATCTCTATAAGGAGTTCAGTAATTCGTTACTGCATGGCGTTATAAATTACCGAACTGCCATCTTCTCTGATCATCAGTCTCACATCATTAAAGGAACACCCATATCATTCCATATGTGTCTCTAAAAAATGTCTACAGCCAAATTTATGTTCGATATTAAAGATGATACACTCTAAAATCAAAAGAGTGAACTTAGTCACTCTTTGATCGAGTGAAAAGTATAAATTCAGGAGGAGTGAAGTTTCCTCCAAAAAGAGTGAAGTTCCCCCCAAAAAGAGTGAAATTCCCTTAAAACGAGCGAAGTTTCACTCTTGATGGAGTGCCCGCAGTGATCGCTCTTAAAAAAAGAGCGATCATTGCAGTGAATTTTCCCTCTTCCTCTAGTGAATTTCACTCTTTTTGGAGCAAACTTCACTTTTTTTGAGGGAACTTCACTCCTCTTGGAGTGAATTATCACTCTAATTGAGTGAATTTACACTTTTCACTCGATCAAAGAGTGACTAAGTTCACTCTTTTGATTTTAGAGTGTAAGCATTCTATTCTGGTGAAAGTTTCATTAAATGACATTTCCTACGTTCGGTTCTCGAGATAAAAGCAGTTGAAGTTGACACATTTTCCGTAAAAAGTGAACTTGAAGCAAGAGTTTTTGTCTTCCTTTGTTTCCATCCCATTATTCCGAGATTGAATTGGTTACGGATTCTTTCTAGTCTTAAAGCATAAAAAGGTTTATTTTGCTCAAGATGCAACTGAAGTATCAAAATATCAGATTTTAGTTGCATGTTTAGTTGCATGTTCCTTTAGTGGTTTGTGGTAAATGATAAATAAAAACAGATTATTGGCCAATTATGTAAGTCCATGACATTACGCTTGCTTGCTACAAGTTCATTATATGTAGAAAATATGCCTTACTCAGTTGCTTTTATCTTAAGAAACGAACCCCGATAGTCAAAAATTCCATCTGTAACATATTAACAAGACAACTTTCATTAATTCAGTTCATTACGCTATCAGAAAAATGTACTAAGTCAACTGTTTGCATAAATTATGCATTTATTAGCTAAGAAACGAGGAAAAGACAGGTAAATGTAACTTTATTTCATACGAACTTTTCCATACTCACAGTGATCTGATGCTGGAAAATTGTAACAGGCTTAAAGTGTGCCTCTTGTCAAAAGATTCAAATTAAAATAAATATTACACAGCATAAAAAATGAATTCTTACAGTTTAACTTTCATCTTCATAGGACATTCTTGGGGTGAGATATAAAATGTTGAAATTTATTCCCTTAAAACAAACTAGTCCATTGCGCAATAATTGTGATTTTCTTGTTGTACAACTCACATTACCTGCTTTTTGCCCTTTAAAATAAAAAATGTTATTATGACCTTGAACACTTCCTGTTTGCTTTCATAGCACGTTGCACTTAGATGGCTTTATTAATAACATCACATCGTAAGAGTAGGAAAGCTATCACACCTTGTTAGAAGAAGCAATAAATTTCAGAAGAAACAAAGAAATACAAAGATTGAAGTTTGAGTTGTACAACAATGATATTACCAATTATTGCGCAATGTACCATCATAATTGAGTGAATAAACTGCAACATTTTATATCTCGGCTCAAGAATGTCCTGTGAAGATGGTACTTGGACTGTGAGAATCGACTTTTCATGCTGTGTAATACATAGTTTTGGTTTTGTTTTCTTGAGGTACACTTTAAATTAAATATGGCGTCCCTTAAAGGAAGTCGTTTCAACTATCGGCCCGCACGTTCATGATTACAGCCCAAGAGTCCTAAAAACAATACACATTTGCCCTAGCCTGCGAACATTGATTTAATATTTAACTGTGTTTCCAACTATCCAATGCGGCTGTTAGCACATGAAGTGCATGTGAAGACAAACATGCTAATGTGTGGTAGGTGTTCAACAAATTGGAGTAGGAAGAAAAACTTGTGAACTGAAACTTGAAAAAAAAAAATAAACATGGCCGACCCGACTTAAAATTAATTGGTTAGAAACTGAGCCTTGGAACCTCATTTAGCTAACTAACTCAATCCAGGAGTCTCTTGGATGTGATTTCGTAGTGTGCGTTAAACTGGAGGAGAAACCAAAGCTAACTTAGAGGGTTTCTCTATTGTGGTGTGGGAGAAGAAAGCCTTTGGGTCAGGATCGGCAACATAGTGTATGCGGTGGAGCGCATGCGGTTCGCCAGTGATTTTTGCCACCCGCGAATTGTTTCATGGAAAGGGGAGGAAAGACCAGTGGTCAGCACAAACCTAGTAGCAAACAGAAGGAAATAAGGTACAAAACATCAGTGTCAGATATCGCTTTGAACTTACTGTCAAGTTCCAGGCGTGGATCCTCATGACCCAATTTCGCCATTCATTTCAACAACAGCAATTAGGCCAAAATTAATGTAAGGTTAAACTACGAAGGATTACTCTTATTTCAAGAGGAGTTAAAAATATCGACTGCTTATAGATTCTAAACAAAATGGGGAATGCCATTCACGGCTATCTTAAGGGAAGTGACTTTTCAAAATGTTTTGTTCGCTCCGCACAAACTGATGGTGATGCTCTGATTAGATCCGTCAGGTCGGATAACAAATTTTCAGAGAATTGTGTCTAACCCGCAAAAACACATTTTCCTCTAAGTTTTGTTCCTTCCTTTTCGAAATGTTTGAATCTTCGCCTGGGTGGGCTAAATTCCCCATTATTTATCAACAATAATGTATTGAGATAAGTGATATTCCTTATTGTCTTTATCCTCAGAATTTAAATTTTGAAAGCAACAGCAAGTCATTGGTTAATTTAAGTCCGATCAACTTGCATTCCTCTTATCCGTCCCGTTCAATTTAAAGTTGCCCCTCCCTGATTTTAATGTTAAGCCATTAGGAAAACTGACGTTATTTGTTGCTTGCACCAGGGTACACTTTTAGAGGTTTTGGAAAAAATCAAAGTTCATATGAACTCTAAAAAGACAATTTTTAAAAATTCAAACGATGTTACTAAAGCCGTGTCTAGTAAATTCTCCAGTATTTTGAATCAAACTTAAAACATGTATTGTTGTATCTATCGTCTCAAAGGCACAAACGACAACTTGGATATTGGAATGGGAGATGTTCTTTGCAAAAACGCCAATTTAGAGGCTGAAATGGGACCACACAGCCTTCAAAATCTTAACTTTACATTTGATTTTTTGCAGCTCCTATAACCTTACCACCTCCGCCAACACCGACAACTTCACCATCTTCCACTTCATTAACAACTTCGTCTTTGCCACCGAGTGAGGAACAAACTGCAGGAGTGGTTTCAACGATAGCGTTATCCACCTTTAAAGTTGAAAACGATTCGTTGTCTTTGGCAATGCCTATGACAATGTCCGCAATCGTGATTTTCATACTGGTCGTTGGCATCACAACTTTAATCGTCATCTTCTTTGTCTTAAAGAGGAGGAAAAAAGAAAGATTTCAGTAAGTTTAACGCACTTAAGTCTCACTATTTCGGTCTTACAATGACAAATATGGAAAGTACAAGCCTTTAAAATAGATGTTCATAGATGGTATGCTTACAATGTCACAGAACAAAAAGTACGCCCTCATTTGTGGGCAAAACTAACCAACTACGCAAATGCAGATAGCTGATTTGCCAACCAGTCGAGTAAGCGCACAGTATGCTCCACGTGCAGGGAGAATTCTTAAGCTTGCAGTCACGTGTTCCATCGTTTTGCCACAAGGATGACGTCATTGTGTCTTAAATGCATAAGCTCTATTAATAATGGTTTGCGTAAAATGAAGTTATTAACTGGCTTCCTTGAACTTGGTAATCTTGCAGTCCTAGGTGTACCAAAAAATCAAAGTTCAAATGGAGCAGGAAAATGAGAAAAGGTCAGAGTAATACGTCTGGGTTAAAATCTTTGTACCGTGGATGGGAACAATAGATTTAAGTAGACAATGATACACCCCATTTCAAAGATAAAATGATGGGGTTTTGAATTATTACGTTTTTAATCTCAAAAAAAAAAAATAGTGTGAAATTCACCGTCCCTACTCTTTTCTTGGTGGAAACGTTATATCAATCTGACTTTCGTTTGCTCTTTCTATGCAAAAGAGTGACACTTACTCTTAAATAATTGTCAACACATTAGTGTTTGCCTTTTTTTGAAGAAGAAGAAATTGACTGAAATTTTACTCTGCTAGAAGTGGTAACTATTTCCAACGGAGTGCAAAAGTTTACCGATGGAAAGTGAAATGTCACTGCAACCATAGACGGTCACAAGAATCAGTACTTTATAAATGCTCAATCATACTTTATCTTCTTTTATTTTGCCAATTTCGCGAAGTCTTTCAAACCAAGTCTAAAAAGTATGATAATTAATAAAGAATTTATTTTTTGTAGATCTAAAAAAAAAATTCTCGAAGTGTGCAACACTTGCATCGTTATTTTTGGGAAGATGGACACCGCTGAACAAGGTGTTTCTTGTTTGGCTGTTGCCATTGTATTGTAACGATTGTATTTCTTGTAAGGGCTAGGGATAAGCTTAGGAATTAGGTCTTTCGTTAGCCAGTTGAGAAATTTCTAGTTAGACAGCGCTTATCATCCCTATTTTATTGCAAAGTGAACAAACTTGGACATCGCCATAATTTGAAGGGGGAGGGGGAGTCTTGAGAACGACAAAAGATGTAGAAACAGATATAAAGGTAGTAATTACATATCCTTAACGTCATGCAAAATACCTCCGCTCGGCGATGTGTCACCATTTCTTTAATTCTGCTCTTCGTAAGCTGCTCAAAGGAAGCAGCTCAGTTGAGAAGTTAGAGTTCTCAAGTTATGTTACTATTTTATGTGTATATGTCCAACAACATAGCTGTCGAAAATTTGATTTCATGGTTATCTTTTCAGTTTCTTTAGTGTGGTTGATGCTGTAGTGGGATTCTCATCCCTTAACCACAAACCAAAGCTTCATCTTTGATACTTTGATTTTTTTTGTCTCTCCTTCAAATTTTCTAGAGCCGCAATATCGCCGCTGGAGAGGGAAGGTAATGTCCTTTATATTTTTCATAGTATTTGGATGGGCAACTGAAGATAGAGGAGAATAATCACGTGATAACCAGTAATATTTACCTCATACCACATATTCAAAGTTGAACTTTGCCTAGCGAAAGGGCTATTACACGTTTTTCACAACGTTTTTCAAAACGGCAGATATCCATGCCAAAGTATCAGTTGGCCCTCCATTTTTAGAAGAAATTCTTTTTGTTGGAGATAAAATTTTACAACTTCAACAGTTTGTTTTCGGCTTTTATGGAGACCGCGTGTTTGGTCTACCGGTAGCGCATCCGTATCTCACGCGGAAGCCTCGGGTTTTATTCCAGGTCGAGTCATACCAAATACTCAAAAATAGAACCTACCTCTCTTGTGCGGGATGCAGTAGGGAAAACAAGCCAGTGAGCTGCATGACTTTTCCGACATTAAACGGTTTATTTTAATTTATTTTATTTTAGTGTAACATTTGACTTGATGACCTGCAAACATCCACAATATTCAATTATATACACTGCACGTCTTTGCTGGCTATTTTCGAGACATTTGTGCTCCATGCGGAAAGTTTGGGCATGTTTGAAACTATGCGACATTGGTGAAACTTCTTGCCAATTGCAGCCATTTCCAGATTTCTCACGATCTATCGTTGCAGACTGTGTGGCTTTTCTGGGGACTGTTGTGAACCGAGTCTTCAGACATCGCGAGAAGTTGTAACTTAGTCTTAGTTAAAAAAATGTGTAGTGGACATCTGGCTTTAGCCTGTTAACATGATATATCAAGATGAAGGGATGGCGGATGTTTCTCGTCATAGCGGTACTAAAAGTCGACTGCCCATTTATCCACCAAAATTTGCGAACTGCTGCCTTTCCTTGCGACCTCAAGAATATCGCCTTTTGAGAGAGCGTTTGCTTTCAGCCGGTCGCAAGAGGGGTTTTTATTACATACCTCTCAATTCGTTATCGTAAGACCCTGAAAGGTTTTAAGCATAGTTAAAGAACTTGCAACCTCTCGTGAGCTCTTACGACCATTTGCGAACAAGAGCTCGCCCATATAGTGGTCTTTGCAGGGAAGTTGCAGTAGGTGGAAAACATTCATGAGAGATGGTCATTAAGCGGACAGACGACTTGAATTTATGAATAAATCACATTCAGGGAAAAGGGTCTATGATGTTTGTGGTTTGGCTAGAAGTGTGAATACCTGATCTCTGGTTTGGTACTTTGATTTGCTATTTACAACGTTTTGAGGTTGTCTTCATTTCACACAGGAAGAAGCAATGGTCAGTCAACGCCAGTTCAATACTATGCAGCTATACCAGAAAGTTTGGCAGGGACGAGTGGAGTCGTTATAGGTTCATCCCTTCCAAATCCACAACCAACAGTTTCTAAACAGTCTACGAAAAAGAAGAGCAAGTTGAGTAATGCACTTAATAGCACGAAGAAAGATTCGATAGGGGTGAAAATGCGTACCGATTCCATTGGAGACGAAAAGAATGTGAGCACTGGTCTTCTGTCAGAGGACTTCCCTCTTTATGCAGATATGGATAATCCTACTGAACCAAACCCTACCAGCACTGGATACATTGATATGCGAAGTCCAAATGCGAAGACCCTTCGGGGGTATACCTACATGAGTCAAAACAGTGAAGTACACTCTGACATGAATCCACCAAAGGAACCCATTGAAGATGTATCTCAGTCGAGTGGGTGTGAGGCGTATGATACTTTAAACCTTGCAAAGAGGTCTCCAGTGGAAGGAAATTGTTACGACAAATTAGAAAGGTCCAGTGATTTGTTATGGGGATCGGCTGTTACTGTTAATGAGTACGACATAATGGATAATCACGAACAAATAGGAAGTACTAATGACAATGACAGTAGCAGAGTTTTACAACAAAGAGATGTACAGGGTTGCGCAGAAAGCATGTACAATTACCCACAAAATAATTCTTTGCTTGGAAGGGGCATCAGAGAGCATGAAAATGTTAAAGAAACACAATACGTCAATAGTAGATGTGATGAATCTGAAAATATTTATTATAATAACACAGGACAAGCAACAGAGCCACCGAATTTGAATGACGTGTCTATCTACACCAATGTATCGTAAACAAGCCAGCTCACGTGACGTGTAGTATACCATGAAATACAAGCATTCACCGTCGGTAAATGACAATTCTTCAAAAGGGTTAAATATATATAAATGATTTGACTTTCCGCAACAACTACTTATTGTTTAAGTAAAGACTATACACAATCACTCTTTCCTGGTTGAAGAAATGCGTAGCATTCCAAATTTGTCTTTCAAGAGATATTATACCGAAATAAGTTTGCCAGAGAAAACAATAGGACGGAAGTATTGAAGTGTAGTTAAAATCTGTATTTATTTAGAATTCAGATTTTAAAAGTTGGAAAACAACTATCATATATTCATTTGTCATGTTCATAGCCTAATCAATTGGATCAATATTTGCTAACTTCGAAATAGTCGAATGACATTTATTTGTGATGTCATCTTGTGTACACTTCTAACTCACATTACCTGGTATTTTGTTTTCTTTGAAATCCAATGATCTGGAGAAATTAAGAAATATCTTGTTAAATTTCTTTCTGATTGAATTTGTTTAGTCATGTCACCCTGTAAACGAATCCACACAGTCAAGACAGTGATGGTCTGATTTGGTCGACCACAACTGGGGTCTATTAGCTTTAATCTTTTATGTTTTACTTACCTGCACCATGGATGGTAATTGCACATTAAAATACCTCTTGATTCCATCAGTTTCACTAACCCTGTGGGCTGTTTATTGCATGTAAATAAGAAAATTAAGACGATTTAAGTCGGATGGACCCCATTGATGACCGACTTTATCAGCTGCTCGGGATTGTCTCCGAGAGTAAGACAGTGCTCTCACACTTCTTTGCACAAAACGATATGACCAGAATAAAAAAAAAACAATGTAAGTAGAAATAGCAAACTTTGTTAGTACAACAATGACATCACAAATTATTTTGCAATTTTTATATTAAATGATTTAATAACTCTCATCATTGTAATCTCATTTCATGAGTGTTCTGATTAAGATGGGCGTTGGACTGTTTGGATTTGTTTTACCATTTTCACAATTTTTGAAATTTTATACTTCAGGTACACTTTAGTTCATCTTTTTTACATAAGATGAGGGGCCGATTAAGTTAGATAATTTCCATATTACATGATGGTTTTTGAAAGTTAAATGGGTATAAAACGTGGGAGGGACACAAGAAGACTCATGCAACACCCTTCCCATACTCTCAAAACTACATTGTGGAAGAGGAGTCTAAAGAAGGTGTAATTTGTGTACTCTTTTGGAAATTATGGAAATACATGGACCCAGGGCCATCTCCTCTAAGCCTTAACGGATGAAATGAAATGAGATATTACTCAAAGAATTCCATGCGCTTCAGGGAGAGTCTGCTATACCTTTTTGGTCAATACGTGCCTCCGTTGCAAACAATGATGAACATTCTGTTCTATTCCAAGTTGTTCTGTCGGTTTCCATGATATTTTCGTTGTTTATAGCTTCATTGAGATAATCTTTTGATTAAATTTGGACTATGTGGATACGTCATCATAGATCACCTTACTGAGATATAAAAGGAGATATTGATTTAACATATTGAAAGCAGTTTCGCTCGGGCTTGAGAAAAATAGTGATTAAACTGTTTTCCTTGAGAATTCAAGTTCGTGATGCCCACAGGCAAACTCTTACAAAACAGAAAATAGAGGAAGGCGTATTGTGATTAAGGAAGTACCAGCGAAAAGACATGCTTTATGTTTGGAAAGTTGCCTCTAAAATCCTTTTCATTTCTGCATTCGTCGTATAATAGTTTAACAATGGAACTTCTTTTACCGCAGATCAGTTAAAGAAGTAGTACAAGGGGGTGATTAATGGTCTTGATATTCTACGTAAATATTGCCATTGTTGTAAAAATTGATCTTTTCATGACCTGTATAAAAGATCTTCATATGTTTACTTTCCTTGCTTAAGGGTACGTGCAAGTATTACAAGTAATGGTCGGTGTCTCTCAAGGATTTTATCGTGGATGGGACACGCGCGTGTAATAAGTCTCTGCTGATGTTCAGGCTTGGGTCCATTAGCGTTCAAAGGTTGATTTCCATAGCTGGGTCAAAAGAGAGTGGGTTGGATGTGAGAACAGTTTGGGGCAATAACTCACCCGCTTGGAATGATCTGTCGATGTCATTTGAAAACTCAAACGAAAAAGTGAAAAAAAAAGAGAAAAAGCTCACAACCCAAACCTCCTGAGTTTTGCTGATAGGCGAAGATTTTTTTTTTTTCATTGAGAACTAATGGGAGAACTTATAGGAGAAGTTTAGCTGGAACGAAAATCTCTCATTGGTTCTAAGATAAGAAAAAATAAATCCGGTTCCCACTCACAAAACGGAAGGGACATCGGCGTTGGTTTGAACGCACCTTAAATCAAGTGTTAGCAAACGTTGAGTTTTATTATTACGCACCATTAGGGAGTTAAGGAGGCTTAGCGGCTTTGCCAAGCCTTTTTTCAAAGCGCTCTGGAAGGGTGTAAGTATTTCCTATTCTCATTTTTATAACAACATTTATTTTTTTTTATCTTCCGGATGAGTTAAGGTCTACATCACAATCTTATTCGAGGGAGTTTTATTTTTGGTTCCATGTCATTTGTCATGTTTTATAAATAGAATGTTTGTTTTATGAATCCATACTTTTCCTTTACTGGCTTATGATAGTATCTAACAGCGGCGGGGATCATTTGGGAACTGGGGAACTGGACTGTGCGGGAGACGCAGGACGAGCTCAAAGCGCCCTCTAAAGTCGTGGTGTCAAGGAACCGGCCTGATGGGGTTCAAGGGCAACGCCCCGTGGGGATCCAAGTGGCGAAGCTTCTGGAAGCTCTTGGGATATGACGCTAATTTGAGCATCAGAATGAACCGTATAGACATGTGCAATGACCTTTTATCCTTATGAAACATGGAAAATTGCATCTTTCCCAGTTTTTGTACATGTGTGTTCGTCTAACATGCACTGATCTGGTAGATGAGGGCCATGTGGAGGCTGAGGGAACGGAGGCCCGGAAGCTTACGATACGGGGATAGCTTACGGGGATACAATGAACCATATAGCTATGTTAAAATGGCCCTGAATTCTTATTAAACAAACATAAAAGAATCGCAATTTCTCAAGTTTTCAAGTTGTACACGCGCTTAGATTTATGATGTATTTCATTTGTATGTGAGTTGGCGCATGATGACAGGGGCTGCAAGGGCTTTGGAAGAATAATTTTATGTTCTGAAGAATGTTTGAATCTGTCAGCTTTCCTTTTTGAGATGAGAGCTCGCTTACAACACTGGGGCTTGCATCCGGGCCCTGCTTTCAATGCACGAAATGTGGTACTGGCAGTTATTTTACCTTGCAAAATGCTTTCAAGTTTCATTAGGCCCATGTTTCCTCTTTATGTTCAAAAGAAACAAACGAAACGTTACTATTGTGTGGGCCCACAAAGTACTGGACATGTTAACATGTTGTCCATGATCATTCATTTTTAATATACCACCCTAAACCATTCTTGTATTGTTTCTAAGGGACTTAGAGCTTGGGTTCCGTGGGATACCCTACCGTTTGTGCTATACCTGCTCTTGTATTTAGGTATTAAGTCCTTGAAAGTACGGATAGTTGTGGGTGCGGGAAGATGTCGTAGATTTAGTGTTCAGGAAATGTGTTCGCGAAAGGATGTTTATTTTGTAAGACCAGGGGTCCGTTCCACAAAGAGTTAAGCACAATCTAAAGTATGATTTATTTTTTACTTAAGTATGGGGAATCAAACTTAAGGTTGTGCGTAAGTCTTTTTGGAATGGGCCCCAGAAGAACCAATTTTTTAATCAATAAACTAAAAACTTTAGGTAAATCGTTAGGTTTCGATTTAAACTGGTAGGTGTCGATTTAAACTGGTATATGTCAGATTAAATCGATATGTGTCAGTTTGAATTGGTATGTGTCGGTTTAAATTGGTATATGTCAGTTTAAATTGGTATGTTTCGATTTAAATTGGTATGTTTCGATTTAAATTGGTATGTGTCAATTCACCATGATTTGATACCGATTGCTCGCCATACTACTCACGTACACAGTGGCGTAGCTACTGGGGGCAGGGGGCAAGTTGCCCAACCCCCCTGGAAAAATTTTGGGGGAAATTTGATGAAAATGGGGAAATTTCATGAATCTTCTTATTATTACAAAAATTACTCAAAATTTTTGTTAGAATAAGAAATTGTGAGACATTTCTCATACATAATTCGTATTTTCATGCAAAAAATTAACTCAGATTTCGTCAGTGTCGCATGAACCGGCCCAATTCGCGTTCCACAGAAATGTCATCGCCGCGTAGCAGATTGAATGTTCTCTTGTGCTTGTATACGCACGGGGGTTATGATCAGTGCATTTCAGTGCACATGAAGCTGTTATTCAGGTGATACTTTGGGAATTCAGTAAAAGGATGTGAAAACTGACAAGTCACTACCGTAGACCCCGAGGTTGTTATGTTCTTCTTCAAGCTAGCAGTAGCTGTACGATTTTACTCTGTGTACATAACGATGGATGGGGCTGAAAAAAAATCCATGGCCAACGATAAACTTAAAGTTAATCTAGAATTAACGGGATCCGTTGGCACATTTAGATTTTGTAACTTAGCCTAATCCTTGGAGGCTTACAAGCTAGTTCGGGAAAATAGCTTTCTGCTCACTTTGAGTGTAACAATAAATGGACAATGAGTACCTTTGTAGCCTACTACACATGACTTAACAGACTGCTTTTCTAACAGGATATCCTGTGTGATCGAGCCACTATTAGGCCTCCTTAATGGCGTGCGAAGGGGAGACCATTGGGCCATGCCCCCCCCCCCCCACAGATGCCATTTTTTCTTTGTTCTTAAAAATACGTAGTGTAACTTTATTAACACAGATTTTACTTCAAAAGATAGCATATGTGGCGCCAGATTGCTTATAAGGACACCAAATTTTTCAAAAATTTTCAGAGGGGAAGGATTGTCCCTGCAAGGTCTTTCAGTGATGCCAACTTTTTTTTAATTCCTACAAATAGACCTAGGCAAATTCTGTCAAATTCCAATTTTTACTCAAAAAGGTAGACTCTGTTTCCCACTGGTGGCATCGATCAAAAGGACTACATGTTTAGATTCTCTTTACGAGCATAAATACGCTATTTTTTTACCATCTGAGGGGTCTGATTTTTCGAAATTTTCTTTGCGCTCCGCGCCAACCAATGGTGGCGCTCCGCTTAGATAATCTTAATGACAAAATAACATTTTGTGGCCAAGAAAAACCACAAATACCGATCAATGCTCTTTTATTTTGACTCCTAAAAGTGTGCAAATTTAATGACAAGTTTTTCTTCGTAAGGTAGCATAAATGGCATAAGGAAATGCATGTCAAGACACAAAAGTTTCAGTTTTATCCTCATGAACCACCACGATTGAACTTTTAACACTGTTCATGTCAAAGTCGTAAATCTTGCACCATTTTGCATGTAGGCTCCTTGAAAACGTCAAAAAATTTCCCTACACCCCTCCCCTTAGACCATACTGCATGCCCCTCCCCCTTCAGAGAAATCCTGCGCACGCCACTGCGTTAGTACATACAAATAAACCAGATATTGTTTACCAAAATAATATACTTTGTTATTTCCGATTGCTCTATGTTTTACTTTAAGATTAAAATGCAGGTAATATTACAAAATGACATGGTAATGTTGTTATACTTGTAAGTTTGCATGTTTTATATGAAATACATACACATTGACCAGGAAAAGTTTTGGGGAAATTTCATACCTTTACCCCCCCCCCCCCGAAAAAATCCTAGCTACGCCACTGCACGTACGGATCCAAAACCACAAAATAAACCTAGTTCAATTGGCAAATCCCATGTATTGCACACTGCACGCTACCAGTTAAGAAACGCTATGTAAAAAGTATTTTTCCGACGAGTAAGGGAAGATGGGAAAGGAAGCTTCTTAGTTTAACCCCAAGCTCAATGTAGTCGGCAGGTAGTAAAACATCTAGTAAGCGGGATGCTTCTATCGATATAGAGGAGACTGATGAGGGATGAAAAAAAGGAGATTTTCGAAATGTTCATTAGGTCAATATCCTCTTTTTCAAGGGGCAAAACTGAATTCGTGTGGTAGGTGCCCCTTGATCCATTAGCTGAAGCTCCGGGTGGGCATATGCCATGAAAGGCAGCTTTTCAAGCATTCATTCGGACATTTACATGTAGGAAAATTTTACACTCAAATCAGTTGGGTTAAATAATCACCGAGGCTGATCACGTATGTGAAAATAATAAAATTGAGTAAAACATGTCCAAAATTGTTGAATTTACGAATAAATGATGTGGTTAAATGACACTTTCTTGGGTAAGACACCACTTAGCTGACCAATTATTGGAAAACAATTACCCAATTCCAATATTGCCATACGTGACCTGCATGCGGTGAAAATTTCACCCAACTGTTCTTTGGGAGTAATATTTAAGCAGTCATTTCATTAAACGTGTTGTTGACTGATATTAAAGAAATTTAAAGCTTCTAGTAGTAGCTTCTGAGTTGTACTTGGAGCAAGTCTAAGACATATGCTCTTTATAGACGAATCATAACATTTCAGTGATGGCCTGATTTCAGTCGGCCAAAACTTGGGTTTATCACCTTTTAAATCTTTCAATTTCCTTATTTACCGATATCATGGATAGTTGCACACTAGATTGTGACTTCATGCCTTCAATTTCACTGAATATGAGGGTTTGAAATTCATGTGGACTATAAACGAATGCGATTTAAGCCTGATTCACTCCACCAATGGCTGCCTACAGTCACCGTAAATACAAGCGCTGGTGGAATTCCCTCTTTATTGAACTATCGAATGTCAGTCTCAGTCATGAAATGAAAGAGATGGTTATGCTCTCATAACTGAGCTCTAATCTGTTGCTTGTCCGAAGAATAAATATTTCAGTGCAAAACTTCCATTAATCTCCCTTTATATTTAAGCTGAGAACGCTTACAGACGAATCCAATCGGAGTTTGTGTTTAGTGACTGTAAGCAGTCACTAGTGTGGTCTATCAGCCTTTATTCGTCTTCATTTATTGTTAACGTGAATTTCAAATCCTCATATTCAGTGAAGGTGAGAAAATCAAGATATACTTAAGTGTACAACCATCCATGATACAGGTAAGCAAGGAAATTAAAAGATTAAAAGGTGATGCTAAAATCAGACCATCACTAGCTTTCCGGATTCGTCTTCAGGTGGAGAGCTGAAAATGAGGTCAACCAACCAACTACGCAGGTAGTGGACAGTCTCTTCACATTGAGTTGTAACCAAAGCAAATGGCCTAGCAACTTAACCCATAGCCTGCGTAGCGCATTTGTGCGGGCTGCAGCCCCTTTTAGGCGTTGATTTTTTCGTAGTGAGCTGGACGAAAAAAATCGTCTACCCTGCGGGCTACTTAACCCACTCTTCATCAACAAACGAACAAATATTATTTCACCAACTTTTTGAACTAGAGTAAACCTGAATTCTCGCAACGTTAGACCGAACCAATACTGAAGATATGAAACAGGGTATCCGAGGTTTTAAGCAGGTCATTAAAGGGCCAAACCTCTCACCCCAAACTACAATTTTGGTACAGGGGTACCGAAATTTTCAATTGGCTCAGCTCTTTGATTGACAGGTAATTCAACAAATGCAGAGTACCAAAGCTTATATATTACACAGCATGAACAGCAATAGTGTTTTGATTATATAAGTTGACTTTTTCTTTACTCACCTTGAAACAATAAACTGAGATTGTATCCGGATGAGCATGAATTTTAGACAATTGTGGGAGGGACTTATGTAAGAAGGTTAGGAGAATTGGTACTGTTTGGGGTGAGAGAACTGGGCCTTTTATATTGCATATCAGTGTCCAAGTACTAACGGAGAAGCGTACAGTTACGTTCGTAACTTCCAACCTCACTTGTCATGGTATAATGACCAATCACGGTCGTGCGACCAATTAGAATGGTTCATATTTTGACACAGACTAAGAGAAAAAGTAACTGTAGGATCAAACATCTGCAAAGATATTTCTGTGGCAACTGGTTATTTCGTTATTAATCTGGTAGTTGCCGCCGTTTTATCATGTTACCTTGAAAGTTCAAAACAAGTCAGTTTTTGACAAACCAAAGAGAATCTTATCTCCGAAAGAACTACGGTAATTGAAGTCGATGACGCCTCATTCAAAAATTATTGCCGTTATTTAAATGTTAGTAGAGCCTACTACCTCCCTATATATGCTGTTTTGATGATTTTAAACAAGTTAACAAAACAAAAGAAGGGACAGAGTTAACCGGAATAATTTTAAACATACCCGAAAGCATCTTTTCTGCAAATTTCATACACTGACAACTTACTCGGACAAATTTAGCAGATAATGCAAAATTCTAGTAGAAAATTAAGGTGTGATACTGACTGTCGGTGCTATACTTACTCGTTAGTGGCAGGGAAGAACTGCAGTTTGAAGTCTCTGCCCAAAAACCCTTCTCAAAAGATTATTAAAGCTTATCGGTGGCTCGGAGCGTACAGAAAATTTTGAGAAATCTCGACCCTCAGGAACAGCATTTTCCATTCAGCCGTGTAAGTAGAATGCAGTCTACATTTTAAGCTTTCGTTTTCAAAAAAAAATGTTTATTTCAAATTATATAACCATACTTCAAAATTTGCCCGATGAAACTCAGGGGAGTAGCCATTGTTTGGTGTGAAGAAGAATCAGATCATTGAGGTTTTAAGGAAGCGCCCCTCCCTTTCTGAATCTTTTGGCTGTTCCAAGGGGTCTTTTTATACTAGGTCTATGTACTGAAAATATTCTGATTTTCATTCTATCAAGAAATACTAATTCCTTATTTTGACTAAAAAGGAAATATGTCTAAACCAGTATTGTCGTTGAACTAATTCGTTTAAAGGCCCACTTCTCTCACCCCAAACAGAACCAATTCACCTAACCTTCTTACTGAAGCCCCTCCCACAATTGTCTGTAATCCATCCTCATCTAGATGCAATCTCACTTTACTGCTTCAAGGTGAGTATAGAAAAACTCAATTTCTAAAATAAAAACACTCTCAGTACCGTTCACGCTGTGTAATATAAGCTTTGGTACTCTGCATTGTTTGAATTAGTTGTCAACCAAATAGCCAATTGCCAATTGAAAATTTCGCTACCCCCATACCAAAATTGTAGTTTGGGGTTAGAAGTTTGGCCCTTTAAATTTCCAGTGTTACATTAAAAGTTCACAAAATTGAAGTAACTATTTCCCAGTCACTCTCCTTCCTTTCTGACCTACCTGAAACCCGAATCACAAACTCCGTCATGATCGTCGTGTACAAATATATTTGGAGGGAGCCTTCAGATTGTGAATGCTTATGCCCGAGGGGCTATCTAAGCAAAACACTACGTACAGCTCTCCAAGCTGAGAAGACCGAATCCTATCACCCTTAACAGTTCCAGTTCTCCTAAGCTTCTTACTTAAGCCCCTCCCACAACTGTCTAAACCTGATCCTCATCATCCATACACGATATGAGTTAATTGCTTTAGAGTGAGTATAAAATTCAAGACCCAATATGAAATCCAAACGTTTTCAGTACAGTAAATGCTGTAGTGTAATATGAGCAATAGTACTCTGAATTTTTTGAACTTGCTGTCAATCAAAGAACTGTGGCAAGTGAGAATTTCCGTCGACTCACCACAAAAATTGTAGCCTACTATAAGCCAGCGAGAGTTATTTGCCTTTATAAGTGTCAGTCGAAGGTATAACTATATATACAAGCAATTATTTTTTTTATTAAACACCAGTAAGATTGAAACTTTACATCGTCTCCTACTCTTGGTCAAGATATCAGTATTTTTTTGTTTTTGATACCTTATAAATTAAGGACGCTTGTCATATAAACTGTGCGATTACTATGTTTTACATGGCCAATTATTTTAAAATTTGAAAATAAAAGGTACAGAGGGCGTGTTGATCAAGTGTATTCTTCAGTGGACGTAATAGCTTCTTCTGGTAGTAGTTTCAACGACTTTTTGGCAAAGGGTTGAGGATTTTTTAAAAAGAGGGCGTGTTTACCGTTGGCAAATGTCAACTGATAACCGGTCTGAGAGCAAGACTATCATCTTTCGCCACCAGAAAAAGTGGCCTCAAATCCTAAACGTGCCACGTCAGTTTCGAAAAGCAACATTTTATTGCATTCGTCTTTAATTTTTGCATATCCTTTACATTGGTTTAGACATACCATGTTGAATGAATGAGTATTCACCATTGTTCTCCCGAAGCACGTTTGAATAAAAAAAAAGGAATGAAAAGGGCACTATACAATGGTATATCATTCCAAAATGATCAGTTGCATGTGATGTCATCGAAAAAAGAAAGCAAGCCCTCGTTTGGATGTAAAGTTTCAGCTTACTCCAACACAAAGTTAGAGGGCTGATTTTGGTAACGGATGCGCAAGTTTACTTCTCTCTCGTGGAAATCTACATTGTGTGAGCAACGAGCCTCAAAGTTTGCCGACGAAAATGAAGTTGTGTAACGTTTGTGCATGTGGTGCTATTGCTCCATGTTGTTTCCTGAGAAATGTCCAGTCCTGAAAAATGTTGCAACAGTTCACCGGAACAATTACATCATTTTCTCCGAAACGCGTGCCATAGGCGCATGTCACTGGGGGCAAAGGTCTTACCCTAAATGTCGAAATGAATATCGTTACGTGAATCATTCTGACACGCTGATAAAACACATTGTGCAAGGGTACGAGAGCGTAGTAATGATTGATGGTTGGTGGTTAAACGGGTTGCCGCGTTTGTGTGTTTGTTTTCCGTCTTTAGGGTGCTTTATAGTTCTGAAACGACCATGGTATGGTGCTTTGTTTCGAACATCATTTTTTGAGAGAAATTTAAGGATAAAATAGTATGTCATCAAAATGTTTCATGCATGAAATATAGTAACTAAGACAAACCACTCTGACTCTTAAATGTAAAAGCTCAGTCAATTTTTCCCATTCAAAGTGGAGTGTTTGCAAATGCGAAGAAGTACCGTATTCAGGTCTGCACTGTTGACGATTCAAACCTGCAAAGAATCTGGAACGACTTCAGAGGCGGTTGGTCTTAATTTGGCGACAAATAATACAAAAATCAGGGACGGCTCATGCACAATTATGAACTGATTGGTAGTACTAGAATCAAAAGAAAATTCTGATTGCAGACTACTAGAGTAACTTTTCGAAATATTCAGATTCATATATTCAGATTGAATTTATAAGTCTGTCATTTTGATTTCTTCCTAGATGTCTCTACATGTGCTTTGGCTTACAAGGAAATCATCTACAAAGGTAGGCCGGCGTTTTAAAGAATTACATTTATTTGAATTTTTCCTTTTATGGAAAAAATTTCTTTTTGTCAAGTAGCAGACTTGACACGCACCCACGCATTTAAAATCAATAAGATACCTTTTTGACAGCACTTAAAGTGTGACATAATCCATTCGGTAGCATGCGAGTCTGTCTTTTCGTAGGATTGCGAGGGGAGTTTCATTCGTACGGACCAATCAGCTTTTTGGAAAAAGGCCACTCCCTTTGTGTCAAAGGAGCAGCCTTCATCTTTCTTTTGCAAATGCCATAATACAAGATTATAAATGATAAGGTCAATATAGTTTTTCCACGTAACTCCTAACTCTCTTTAACCCTATTCGTGACGTTTGAAACAAGTTTAAGCAAATTTGAATTTCAAGTCCCCCCCCCCACACACACACACACACGAACGCATGCCAGTGGTACATGCCTAGGGTAGTTTTTGAAAAAAAAAACGAACGACAGTATCAAACAAGTGCTCAAAATTACATCCGTATGATGTGATGGTAACGTAATAAATGGAATAATCTTTGTCTTTGCTTCCGTAGTCCGCGGAGAGGACGGAGTCTTTTCGTTCAGCTCGTCTCTACGAAAAAGAGGCGGCAGCCTAAGGGTTGCAGCCGTAGAGGCTTTCTGATAGGAAATAGGCCTATCGCTGTGACACAGCAGGAAGACTCATTACTAATTTCAGTAGTGTTGTGTTGGCATTGGAGTGGATCATGCGGGGTAAGGGGAACCACTCATCATCTTTTGGAATTTGAAAAGGCGAAGTTCATCGTCAAAAGGTTCCCCCGCTTTTGAGAAATGATGAAAAGAAAACTGTAAATAAGTTGTCAATTTAATTTTTAGGTCTATTTACAATCATGATTTAGAAAGAACTGAGGAGTATATTTGCGTGACACTAACAATAATACTTAAATACAAAATATAACGATTTAATCGTAGCGCAGTGAAAAGGGGTTGATTGTGATATTCCTTTGCAGCCCACCCCCCCCCCCCCCCCGTCCATTACGGTTCCACCTCATGACCCTCAGACCATTTACATCATTGGTCTGTTATGTATGATACTACACATCAGTGTCATGATCTTAGCCAAAAGACCGAGAAGCGGATGTTCACAAATTTGTACCGAAATCATCCAAAAAATTGCACTATGGTATTACTTCTATGGTTGCGCAGCAGTCTTATCGCACTGCGATTGTCCGATAAAGTGTGTGGGTGAGACTTCACGAAAAAATCGGGTAGGCTTAACATATCATTTTCTCAAGCCTTTACTGCAGTTAAGTCAATACTACTGAAATAATGAAACATTTGCTTTTCTTATTCAATCCTTCCCATACAGTATAAAGTAAAGGAACTATTTGTTATTTGAGTGTCTCAGGCAAAATGCTGTTCCAACCATCCGGTTCAGGATATATTTTCACCATCTACAATTCTGTATATCTTCATTTTTGCTAAACGTCAACTCCGTTTGATAGAGAAAATTAAAAGGATGGAGAATTTGACAAGTCCACCAATTAGCTGGGAGGATGAAGTTAGACGGCAAAACCGCTTTTGCTGAAGAGAGCCGTATATGTGGCCAAGTGATCAGGAATTGATGATTTTAACACCATGGAAAGTGGGTCAAGACGGTAGAAAAATGCAACTCGATATGCCTCAGTCAGATTGCATAAGGACTTAAAATTATAACTGCCGATTTTGTCTCGTTATCTCATAAGTCCTTTAATCTGTGAAGAGGCTGAAGCCGGTAAATGATCGCATCCTCGACTAATTTTAGATCACATGTAACTCCGTGTGATATTTTTGGGGCCCTTTTGACTAAGTCTTGACGTCAATGCAAGTCCGATTATTGTACTGCCCCCAATATCATGTGTAAGAGGTGTGGGCGCACGGCAGGCCGGGATTGCAACAAGTACGGTGTCAACCAGCGGACGAAGTCTTTTCGTTCAGCTCATCGCTACAAAAAATAAACAAAAAATTTGAGGGGCGACAGCCTAGCTAAGAGGGGTGCAGCCACAGAGGTGCTACGCAGGCTAACCTGCGGTATCCTGGACGGTCGAAATGTTCAGCAAATTTTAACATAAACAAAGGCCTATTGCACGTAAATTGACGCCACACTACCATTGGTAAACAGCCAAATGAGCGAGTGTTTCTTTTGGGTGATTACCCAAGTTAGCAGTTTCAACCAATAATTTATGACAAAAATTTAAGATTCCGATCTATGGATGAGAAATTTCTTTTAAAGTTCTTTCATTTAACGTTCTAAAGGACTTCGCATGTGTATAGGTATTTATAATTTGGAGTTTTGCACAGAGTTTTTCAGAACTTTTCCACGTAAATTTCACTATAAATATAAAAGAGCGAACTAATTCAATTTCTAATAGAATGAAAAGAGTGAATTCACTGAATCAGAATGTTAATTCACGCCAAAGATAGTGAAATCCACCCCAAGAAGAGGAAGATTCACACCTAGAAGACTCACTCTTTTTATTATTAGCCTGTGTACTGCAACCGTTTTTCTTGCAAATATTTGGGCACTAAAAGTATACACGGGCGTACCATCCCCGTCTGCCGATGTATTCTGGTAATTGAAAACATAAATCCCATATTTTTTGCATTTTTTTACGATGTTTCGTTGAATTTTCACAAACACTTTAAAGACTATGTGCCGTTCTATGTTCGTCTAAATTTTTTGTACCAATTTATTCACGCTTAAAAGTCTTACATGAAATGCAAAAATTTTTAGGACTCACATGGCTTTTCGAATTTTACCAGGGGCCCCATGCCCGATATTCAGATCTAGCCGAAATTTGAAAGACATCCTGCCAATACCTCGTCTCGTATGCCTGGGGTCTAATTGACAATTGGGTGTTCTTATATACAATCTAGAGCTTAAAATGATTGACGTAAAACTTGTTTTAAAATATTTCTTATTTTCCTTCTTATAACCAAGAAATGGAATTGACAGGGGTAGGGCATGAGGGACATCTAAAGAAAGGCAAATCTGAGTTTATTGCTTCAGGATGAGCCTAGGATCCAATGTGTGATCAAAACAACCTCACGACAGTACATTCTGCGCAGTAGGCTACCAAAACGTACAATAATCTGCACTCTTTGAATTTGCTGTCAATGAAATGGTTATGCCAATATAGAATTTTTTAGACTACTCCAAAAATTGTAGCTTGGGCCTGAGGGGAACTGACTGCCTTCAACGGATAAGAATTTACGTTTTCCCTGTTTTCCGATACACTTTTTGGCGTTCATATAGGCATAAATGGCTTTGTTTTAATGTCAATTATTTTAGTACGGTCCCCACATGATGAAGACATCCTTTGTCTGTGTCGTAGATTTTGTGTTTTCAATTTAGTTTTACCCATTTTGAACCATGTAGTTAAGTACAACAAAACGTCTTATAACCCATGGGAGTTACACTGTAATGAGAACTGCCGTTCCGCATTGCCATCTCTTAAACTTGGTCTTCAAAGAGTTATGCAGCAGGCCAATTCAATTTTTACATGCGAGTAAATCTACGTTCGCTATTATTCATCAGTAGAACACATGTGAACTAAGGTAGTTTTGAAGGGGCACATCAAAAGGCAACCCACGGATTCATTTCAGTCACTGTCACTGAAAATAGCTCTGTTATTAGTTTGTAAGTTAGTTCGTTTGTTAGGAATTAAATTAGTTAGCTAGGTAGTTAGTTACTTGGTTAGTTCATCAATAAGTTAGCCAGTTAGCTAGATAGCCGGTTAGTTAATTAATAAGCCAGATATTCATTCACTGAGTCAGTCATTCAGTGGGTCAGTCAGTTACTTATCGAGTGTGATATATGTCCAGTGTTACCTAGATAAGGGTAAGGGTTTAATACGGTTTTGAAAACGGTACAATCTCAAATTTGTTTTCAAATACAGTTAAAACCAACTCCCTGTTCAAACACCGTGCAATTCCGTCCACTCAAGTTAAGTCGCCTTTCAGAACGACAGAAGTGGAATACCTGTGGTCGTATTTTACACTAACCCTCAGCCCACGGGGAGGGAGACATTCGGTCTTGGAAGTTCTGATATGAGTCATTGTGAAACTTAATGCGTCACATTATAAAGACGAATCCGATCATTGAAGTGATGGATTCATTGAGGTCCGTCAGCTTTAATTTTCGTCAATTTTTTACCTAAGTGTGTCATGGATAATTATGCAATAAAATGCGACTTGATTCCCTCGATTTCACAGAATATAAGGATTTAGCATACATGTAGACAGTGAAATTAAGACTGCTTAAGGCTGAAGGACCCTACAGCCTACAGCCTTACTAAGTGGTACTACCTTTTCTCGGATTCGTTAACATTTTAAGTATTTAAGTGCATGTGAATTTACCACCCAGTTGTCAATATTATTGTTTTGCCTTTTTTTGTATTTAATTTCGGTAATAAAAACTGAACACCTTTTAGCAAAATATTAGCATAAGGACAATCATTCGCCACCTCAAACTATAGTTTTACCAGTAGTGTACGAAACTTATCAATTGCCACATCCCTTTGAATGACATCGAATTCAGAAAATGTAGAGATGCTCATATTACACAGTATGGATTATTGAGAGTGTTCTAATTACACATTATCACCTTGGGTACTCATCAGCCTATAGGGTGTGCCTTGAAGCAATAACTATGGGATTGTTTCTGAATGAGGATGGCAGTTTTGGGAAGCTAGAAGTAATGGTTGACGGGAGGGTTCTAACCGTCTGGGGTGTTAACGCGCACATGTGGAGGAAAGTCACTTTGAACACAGGAGAGTCAACTGATCATGCATATAGAAATCCCTCAGTATTCGCTACTTAAGATTTCGTATGTGGGCCTCATCATTTGCTGGCATAATTACCTACCGGTACTTCAACTTGTCTGTTAGCCTATTCGGAATAGATACAACTAGCCTGCTTGGTGTCTCTTTCACTTCTTCATCCAGCCAGCTGGTAGCTTATTCGTAGTGAATCACCGGTAAAGAAAACTAGAAAAGAAAAAAGATGTTCACGGCCCCGAGGCTCGTATTGTCCATGGTATGAGAGATAAGCGAGAACAGAAATTGTTGAAAATAAGGTATTTTAAAGCCTCCTTATTTACCCCATATTGATCCCTTACTGCGAAAGAGTGCTGTTTCACCAGACAGTCATTCCGTTATAAAAATAATAAGGGCATGGGTGAAAAGGTTCGGGGTCAACTAGCTCGGAGCTCCGTAGTTGGTTGTATATCTGTGTATTGTTATAAGTCCATATTCTCACGGCGTACACTGACGCCTTTCTGTGGAAGAATCGAAGCAAATAGAGAGGATCTTTATATCGTTATAAAACTGATGCCAAGTTTAATAGTTTCGTAGTCGAAGGAAAGGACATCGCATTATTGATTTCTAACAGCCAACATGTAACTTTCTATTCATTGGTGTTTACTTTGTGAATCTGATGTTTCTGTTCACAACTACCACTATCGTTGCAATCTGGTCTCAAAAAAGATAGAATTAGTCATCCATTCACATATCACCATGTTTGGCCTCCGTTGACACGGGCACTGGTGTCGATAAATTTTGGCATCTGGTTTTACTGCACAAGTTGAACCCGCTTGCTTCTCAAGTTGGTAACAGTACCTCTTGCTTTTCTGAAGCCAATTACTTCTTGTAGTTAATCGAAGACTCCTTTTTCCTTTCACCGTACTGCTATTTTTTAAGGAAATTGTTTTCCAAATCATGTCACAAGTCCCGAGCGCAGTGGTCCTCCTGGTGCTTTTCAGCTGTTGGTTTGGTGAAGCCATCTCCTCTACCGTTCCGGAAGAAGAGGATCACATTTGCCGAAAAACAAGGTAAAATTCAGAAACTTTGGTCAAAATACTTTTATGTTGTAATATTGTGTGGGACTGTTGTCAATAGTAGTAGTTTCCTTCTTTTTCGTTAAGCAGAAGATGCCACTTTCCCAGATTTTTTTGTTTTTGTTTGTATTTTCGTATTGGTATAGAGGGCCTCGTAGATCAGGATAGAATACGCAACCTCCGCTGGGCGGGGTCTTATGAAAGTATTGGTGGCGCCAGAATGACAAAAGTAGGGGGGACACCTAGTGCCAAAGGAAAATGAGGAGGGCAAAAGTTTGACAATTTTCGCTCCTGTTGGTGGAATATCTAGATCAAGGGAGAAAAGCCCCTGGAAGTTCGGAGGTTTTAGTTTACCTATGGGTGAAAATTTAGCCTCATGTGAGGCCGAGGGCTATATTTCTATTATTTATTATTTCGGTTGATCTAATTCTAAGTGATCTAATCATGGCAAGGAAACTGGGGGAGGAAAACATCCGAGGAGGCAAATAGCCGGTGGTCATAGAGAGGGATGGGAGTACCATTCACTGAATAAATCTTTTTTTAAAAGAGCTCAGATGCAAAATGGTGGGAGATTTTTGACTTTGACAGGATTCGTCTTGAGGGTTTAGTGATATTCATTTCTTATCCTTAAGTTCAAGACCTTTTGATGGGATTTTTAGTCACATACCCCTGTGTTATCTCGTATAGCGCTACTGGCATGACTGGCACACCTATTCGGGTGCGTGAAATAAAAGTTACTCTGAAAAAATCAGAAAAGACTAAATCTAGAAAAACGTAAAAGATTTCTGATGAGTGTTTACGCCTCAAGAAAGGAAAGAGTTGTATAACTTCATTACAATAAAATTTGCATATTCTTTGGTTGGATTCATGCCAACTCGCGAAGGCGTGAGCTTAGTTTTTAACACATGTGAATGTGGGAGAAATGCAGTTATTGTTTTCTTTATTTCAGGGAAAATGTTCCTTCAAAACGGCACGCGTGTTTACATGTGTGTGAAATGAAAACAATTGCTGACTGGAGAGAAGGTTTAACTTTTTTAAACGAAGCTATTTTGATAGAGTGATCCCCTTTCGAGGTTTTTTTCCTTCAAAATTTGGAGGCAATTAGTTTCATGCAGTTAAAGTAAACATTTAAATGAGTGTGCAGGAGTGACCAACTAAAAGGTTTTACACATATGACAAAGGGAATTAATAACGAAGGGGGTTTGGGCCTGGAAGAAACCACTGTTAAACTAATGCATGCCACTCCATTTCCATTCCAAGCATTTCCATCGGTGAATACGTTTCATATGTTTGGGAAACTGAAATAACTTTTTCAATTGAGGATTTTGTGTCGTCTAGTGTTAAAAGGAAAATTCTGTCAGCACGACTTGCATAAGTGTATTTATAGACAGTCATATTTTATGAAATATGACCCTTGATCGATCGTGTGACAATGTTTTCTCTCCTCGGTTGTGATTTCAAAAGGGAGTAATTGCTTGGGTTACCATGAATATTAATTACAATAATCCTGAAATATCGTGAAAGATAGCTGAGAATGAAATGGAAGGAAATCGTGAGATTTATTTGTTACTTCAAAACAACTTTGGGCCACTTCTTTTATGCCCTTCAGTTAAATAGTTAGATGAGGTTTAGCGACACAACAACACCAATGTATTATATAGTGTCAACTACATAAAGTAAGTTAAGTTGAAATGTTGAGTAGATGCTCACTGTTTAACAAGGTGTTTCTTGATTGGTTGTTGCCATTGTATTTTATCGATTATACTGTATTTGTTAGGGTTATGGATAAGGTTAGGGCCAGGACTATCGTTAGCCAGTTAGGAAAATTCTTGTTAAACAGTACGCATCGCCCCGATATGTTTCAAATACGAGTTAAGTTAAAATTCGGCTTTAAGAACAGTTCTCATGCGGTGCAAATCCTTCCCTTTAGCACCCCTCTCTCAACAGGTGGGAATCACCATAGGCATATTATACCACCCCAGCCAACAGGAGGACTCTTTAATTCAGACTAGAGGCTGTACTGCTCGAGAGGCAACAGGGGACACTAGAGTGACAATTAAGGGAAGGATACTTTCGGTACTGAAATTAACCCAACATGTTTGACTACAGTACACATATGATGTAACCAAAACTACAGTAAGCTACGGTCATTGAGGATGTGCTACGCATCCTTCCACGGCAAAATGGGTTCAAACAAACATGTTTTCATGACAACAGTCTTGGTGAAACCCTCAGAAGAACTTATTTAACACAAAGCGGATTTTGCCCGATCATGAATTAAAATATTTTCCAAGTCGGTTGATGCATAAAGTCATTTGGCACCCCAAATATTTTCAAGAACGGACTTAACCTAGGCTTGCATTTCTTTTCTGTTATGATACCGAGGAGTGTTTGTCAATTAGCCCTATGCCCCATGGCAATACTATTATGCACTCTGTATGACTGTCAATTATAAATAGTTCTCTGAACCGGAATTAAGTATTCAGTTCCTGTAGTATCGGCTTATTGGAGTATGGCCGGAATTAAATTAACCCGTTTTATTGTAACAGACTGTAACTGTATTCTAACACAAAGTAATACAAGAGTCTCTTATTCAAAATATGTAACTTGCAGGCTTCACCAAGGGTGCTATTATTCCCTGTTTTGTTTCTATTCAGACAGGAGGAAATTCTACGACAATTATATCAAGATAAGGCCGTGGTCTACTGGCAGGTTTACTTTCATAACAAGCGTAGAGTAAATAAGTTTCTGTCAGACACATATGGTGGTACAATGAGTAAATATAACACACGTCCAACGGGGGCAACTACAGAAGGGGATAAGAAAAAATAGTAGCCCTAATGCCGATCCGACTAAGTAATAGAGACGATTTGTGAGAAAATTCTCTTCTACGCACTGTAAAAAAAATATTGTTTTTCTGCGGTAATACTTGCAGCTGGGATTCCCGGGTGCTCAACCGGTTATGTCACAGTTGTGCGTATAATATTAACGGTACCTATGAAGCCACCTTTGGACCCTAAAAATATCCTTCAAGTATCGTATTTAGGGATAAAAATGACTAAATACATCGAGCCATAAGATATACCTGTCTAACGCAAAACTGTAAAATAACGTTCGCTTCCTCCATGGAATCCTAGCCTGATGTTTTCACTAAAATTACATTTTTTTTACATTGCGACATATTTTGATCCTCACCCTCCACGCAGCTTTTGATACCTAACATAGACGGACTATATCTAATATATCAGATATTATAATTATAGAAATATACAAAGAAATATAGAATTTAAGAGTATGGAGGTCTCAAAATTTATCAAGTATCCATCCAACTCCCATTATCGTAGATTGATTTATTGCTTTTCTGTGCGTAGTAAATGTTGAAATTTATTCACTTAAGTCCAAACAGTCTGTTGCTCAATAATTTGTGGCATTCTCTTTGCATAACTCGGATATTAATTGTTTTTTCTTTTAAAACTAAAAATATTTGACGACCTTAAACGCTTCCTGTTTCCCTGAATAGTAGGTCTTGTACAGTCATGGAAGTACTACCTCGGAGTCACCTTTGAGAATAAGAACGCTGTCACGTTTTGGCATACGGGTGGAGTAGCTTGCAGAAGAAAAGAAATACGAATACTGTAATTTGAGGTGTACAACAATGACATCACGTATTTTTGCGAAAGCTATCATTTTAAAGGTCCTGTGACATGTATAGGATAACATTGGGTATTTGATATAAAAGCATTAAAAACCAAGTAAGTGGCCCCAGTTCCCATCAATATCCGTTGAAAAGTACCCATTTGACAGGGCAATATCTGATTGGTACTCAATCATTGATAAACATGAGCTCAATATGCAATTCTTGTGATGTCATGACAGGGACATGCCACACATAGCTAATTTTTTCCTTCGTTTTTACAATATTCACTCCACTGTCAGTCGTAACATTAGTTTTTCCAGAGGGTTTTAACTGGTTTTGATGATTAGAGAAGCCAATGCAGTCATGATGGCGCGTGTGTGTACGTACAGTATGTGTGGGTGTGTGGGTGTGAGTGCATGTGTATGTTTGTGACACTTTGCTCGTTAACACGATATCTCAAGAAAGGATTGTATTTCAGATATCAAACTTGAGACGTAGATGACCTATAATAAGAAAATGCTACCGTTTTTGATCGAGGTCGAAGGTCATCTCGGGTCACCGTGATCAAAGTCTGAAAACCTTGTTAACAGGATGTCTCAAGATAGGGAACGTGTGTGTATTTCATACGTAGTGTGTGGATGCGTTATAGTGAGAGGATGGTCTTTATTGTTCTTGGTGAAGGTCTAAGGTCACATAGGGTCACCATGGGTCAAAGTCTGAAAACTTGTTAACGCAATATCTCAAGATAGAAGACTGGCAAGTTTCATACTTGGTATGTAGATGTGTTATAGTTAGTGAATGGTCCCAATTGTTTTTGGTGGAGGTCAAAGGTCATCTGGGGTCACCAGGGGTCAAAGTCTGAAAACCTTGTTGAAAACAATATTTCAAGATAAAAAACGTTGGTAGATTCCATACTTGGAATGTAAATGCGTTATAGTGAGAGTATAGTCTCTGTCGTTTTAGGTTGGGGTCGTCATCTGGGGTCACTCGAAGATGATGATTTTAAAACCCTGTTAACTGGCCTTCGTCAAGAAAGGAAACTTGGATAGACATAATAATTGGTATTTGGATGCTTCATGGTCAAGTGGTGATCCGTATTGTTTTGGTGGAGGTCAGAGGTCAACTAGGGGCCACTAGGGAACAATGTCTGAAAATCTTGTAAACATAATACCTCAAGATAGGAAACTTGGATATATATATATATATATGTATCATATTTAGTATGTGGCTGCTGTGGTTATGTTACGGTGCCAAGATGGTCTTTTTCTTTGTTGGTGGAGGTTAAAGGTCATCTGGGGCAATGCAAAATTCTTTTTCCAACATCTTAGTTTAACATTTGACAGAGCTGCAGATATGGCACATCATGGCTTTATTTGGAATAGAACATATGCCGTATTGATCATCGACACCTTAATACATTTTTGCATTCTGATTTTGTAAGTTTAAAATGTGTCCATGAAAATCATCAGTAGGCCTACAAATTAGTAAATCAAAACTACAGATTACTAAATCAAAACTATCTGATGAATAATTAAGAAAAAATCAATTTAGGTTTTACCAAAGAAATGTAAGCACTGTGCAACACCCCACACCTTTATTTGTGCACTATCAGTTACTTCAGAGACAATGGAACTCTAAAGAGGTATATCTGGAGAATGGTAGAAAATATTGAAATGAATTCAACAGACTGAGAAATGTTCACCCCGTAACTGTCAAATGAAGTCATGTCATTTTGCTGTCATGTCGCACTACCTTGAAATCAGACGGGGAATTTCCTGTAATGATAGATATTGGACCGTTTGAATACATTACGAATGCTTTGTAATACCAGGGCATAGGCGGCGGAAGATGTTTTTTTATTGGGGGCCACAAGTTTTCGGTAGCCAACATAATGGTGATGCCGTAAGACGCCCGGTTTTGCGCGGAGCACAAAACCCCATCAGTGTGGGGTCCAGGGGGCCGCTCAAGGGCCCCTGGTGGGGTTCAGGGGGCAAAGCCTTGGTAGAGGTCCATGGGGGAGGCTGGATATTTTTGTAGGGTGTGGCTGGAGTTTACTGTCTAAGCGTAGCGCCACCATGAGTTGTCGCGGAGTGTACAAAGCAAATTTTTGATTTAAAAACTTTCCAGATGGCTGGAAATGGCATTTGCCAGGTTTATTTGTCGCTAATTCTGGTGAGAAAAATTTGTGATTTTTCTAAGATTAAAACACGCTTTTGAGATACTGATTAGCTCAGTTTATTACTCCACTGGACTATGTATCCTAGGATCGCAAATCCTATGTATCCTAGGATCGCAAATCCGGAATCCTGCCGAATGTTGCAAGCAGCTGTTCCAGTGCACGCCTGAATAAGGTATTTCAAGAGGCGTAGGGGGACATTTCAGTTTTGGGGCAGAAGATTTTTGCCCGAAAGATGTTATTCTGCCCGTAAGAAAGTCAAAGCGGAGCACCACCATTGGTTGGCGCGAAGCGTACAAAACATTTTTAAATACCCGAACCCTCAGACAGATGAAAACGGCATTTCTCGGGCTTGTATGGGTATCTAAGCAGTCGCCATTTTGATTTTCCTTTTGTAAAAAATGATCACTTGAAACTTAAATTCAGCTTTGAAGTGGCCTTATTGGAGCTCAGTCATAAGTTGGGGTGAAACGTACAGGAAATTTTGAAAAATCTGATCACTTCAGACAGTCAAAAATGTTATTTCCTACGCTTATAGGGGGTCTTAGAAGTCGCTAATTCGAGGTTCTGTTTGCACGGAAAAATGTTCACTTGAAACAAAAATGCTGCTAGGAAGACTATCTGCACGAAGGTTCCTATGCTTATAGAGGTTTAAGCAGTCGCTATTTCGAGGTTCCGTTTTCAAAAACAGTTCACTTCAAACTAAAATTTTGCTGGAAACTTGATTATCTACGCGGAGCGAACAGAAATTTTTTAAAAATCTGACCCCTTAGACAGTCGAAAATGACATTTCCCAGGCTAATGGGGGATCAAAGCAGTATCTATTTGATCAGAAAATTACCAGATAAAATGTATCACTACCAATCGATGATATCGTCCCTCATATTTTCGGGGGAAACTACAAACCGGAATTGAAAACATGCCAATGAATTTTACTCTATTGCGACTCTTGGCTAAATTAAACATGTATTGAAAAAATTGGGTGCCGAAACTCCCGACTATATATGATTTTACTTTTGAAAAAATTAGGCCTATATGGGGATCTTAGCAGTCGCTATTTTGATCAGAAGAATCAGATAAAAGGTACCACTACCATTGGATGAAATGAAGTAGATGATTTTTCTTCTATTAGTAACACTTATTGACAGAATTGGCACGTTCCAAGGTGTTTTGAAATAAAATTTTCAAGCACGCTTACGGGAAGACATTCTCACCCTGCATCATTAAAGTATCGAAAAACAAATTACCCGATTCTCATATCCATTGCCCGTATTTGGCTCTAGAGCAGGATAGATGGCAATTTTTTTGGGCACATGAATACCCTCCTGTCTATCCGTTAAATTAATTTGGCAATTGAGAACGTCCCAGCATTTTTTTAACCTTTGCCCGACTTTTTGACCATTTCGGGCAAATTTTTGCAAGACTACAGTGTGAAGTTGGGATGATGAAAAACTTTTTTTCACATTCTACCCAAATGTGTCGCAGATCTTTTTCATTTTCTATGAGAATTGTACTTTAAATATAGCGTCTTCTGTTTTTCGGCAAAGATTTGAAGCTTTTAAAATAATCGGCCATTTCGGGTATTGTGTTACACAAGATTTAAAAACAGTCCCAAGAATAATTTTTCCTTTTAAGCCACAGGCTTCCCAAATGTGTCGCGATTTTTTTTTTTATCTCTTAATCTTTCGTAACTATGTAACCCTTAGTATGATACTTTTCCACTTTCGGGCAAATGCTTGAAAGAATTTGGATATTCGACAATTTCGGGCATTGTGTTGTTATTATCTGTGAAGTAACGGTCATAGCTTTTTGAGCTAATAGACCCAAATATTCTACCCACCACACCAAGAATGATTTTGAAACGATTTGGTGCATCCCCAGCAACTGAAAAAAAAATCCCTACATGAGGTAGAAACATGCCAGATGCTAGGAGCACACTTTAATTCACACCAAGGTAGCCAATTTTAGCCACTCCAAATCTGTTAGAAAATTATCCATCCTGAAACCCGACGAGTAAAGAGTCTAGAGATTCCGAAGATATGAAGCTTGTCACAGTCTACCTGAATGTATACCGAAATTCAGAGTGGGCACAATTGCAGAATACCCTGCAACTTTTAAAAGGCGAAAATAAACTCTCCTACAGGTTATCGTTAATGTGGGGGTCCAGGGGGCGAAGCCCCGGCAAGCTTTGCAACTTTTGCACTCTGAAAATTAATATTTGAGCCAAAGAATAACCGAAATGTAATAAAAGCAACTTAAAATTTGTTTAATTACTTTTGAAAAATTTATTTTGCGACATTCAGTTATGGGGGGGGGGAGCGGCATGCCCCCAAAATCTCATAAAAAAAATTATTGGGGGCCAGGTCCCCCTTGGGCCCCGCTTTCGCCGCCTATGCAGGGAGGTGTTATTAATAACACCTCCCTGGTGATACATTAGAATTTCAAACTGCCGCGGAAGGTACGCTTTAAAGGAGCTCATTCAGTTGGCATTGATGAAATTCAACAATTTTCAATCCTGTTAAGTTTTCTTCTCATATCAATGACAAATGGTCAAACTTAGACAATCTCCATATCCATATCGTTTTACTCAACTGTTTTAAAGGGCATACTTCATTCCTGGATAATGTAGTCCTATTTTTAGTGATTATTGTAATATGTGGGAATATCGACCTCGTTTTTAGAAACGCCTTGCGGATGCCGTTGAAATCAGCCTCTAGCATTGCCTTTGTAGCCCGTCAATGGTTGTCGCCCCTTATAAGATGCTGGCCCTCAGTTTATCGCGGCTACTTCTAGCCAAGCTACAGTAAGCTGCATCCCATTCGGGGCTAATTTCCTTGCAGGAACTTCCTAACATCGCACCTATACATCCTGGTGCAATAAGCGAGCTCGGTAATTCGTTTTGGCGTCTATATGCACATGCGCACATCCTTCAAATCGTGGGGATAAATAAACTAACACCGCACCGGTTCAACACGTGATCCAAAATTAAAATTTGGTGAAATCATTACAACCATGATAGCATAAGGAGGAAACATAAGTGTAAATCAAAAGTAAAAATTGCTTTTTTGGTGTAAAAATATGTATTTTATTCTGCGCTAAAGTAGGGCTGAGTCCCTATTTTCGTTCGGGTTTGCTTGTCAGATTCATGCTCAATGTTGAAAACACATACCGCACGAAAACAAGAAAACAACGTGCAGTTTGTGCTGAGCTTGGTTTGTGCATCTCAGGCTGTGCTCCACAATTCCATGCCCTAACGAAATACCGAAATAGCTTATGCCAAGTCCACTTAAAAACGGGTGTCAATTTTTTTTCCATTCTGAGCAAATCTAGAGCGTATAATATATACTTGTCAGCCCTTTTACAGCCCATTGTTTGCCTCTTGTGTCGTCCGCTTATCCAATCAGCATGCTACCTACCCATGCTACCTACCCACCACGTACACCTCTGCGTCAACCAGAAGACCTCCGATACTCTGCCCATTAGGGTCGATGGTCCCTTATCCAACCTTGCTTACTGATATTGCCCCAGTATTTTATTATTCATTGTAATCATCTTTCATTTTGAAAGCTATATTTTGGCCCTTGGGCTAAAACTTTCTATTGCAAAGGTCTCTGTTAATCATACATGAAACCTTAAGTAACCCTTGCAAATCGTCACATACTTCAGTACAAGTTTTTCCACTATTTTTCTCGACGATAGACCTACACATATGTTCCTATGTCCGTGGTAGCTCCATGGTTTACCTCATTTACTATGATGCTTCAGGGAAAACCTCCTGGGATGCTCACTCATTTTTGCTGCTTACCCTCAGTATGCTTCCCAACCTCTGAACCTTAAGGGATCTTTAACCCCAACTTTTCATGTAAGAAGTTGGGGTTAATATTGACAGTCCATAGAAAAGGCTGTTTTTAACCGAGGGGATGAAATGTGGTAGAACCTTGGAGCTACGAACACGCGTTAGTAGCTACGAACACGTGTTAGTAGCTCCATTGAAGAACCAAGTTTGGAGATTCTACGGTAGTGAATGTTCTCAGGTTTGAACTTTGAGTTTTCGTGAGTTTGTGTGTAGGCGGGGATCAGTGTCCGTAGGGACCCCCTAAATACCGTTTAGTTGGTACCATATATGGTATGCTAACACTGTGTCTTCGAATAATGGTCTAATAATGATATTACATGCATGTATGGTGGGACAAAGAAGGCATACCGCATGGGAAAGAAACGTCCCCGTAGTAGAGAACCAACGTTAGGGCTGCTTTGGTGTTTGAGTGCATTACTGCAGTGCTGTTGAATACGTGGGCCTGCAAGACCACCATGGAATCATTAGCGGAAGTGGGTTAACAGTCCTCGTCAAAAAGAAGAGGGACGAATCCCTCTTCAGTCCAGGCAACACCTGCATCAATTTCGATGATTCAAAACTCGTTGGACTCGCTGCAAAGTTGAATAAGGGGACGTAGAGAACACATATGGTGATCTGCCAATGGTTTGCTTTTCTTGTTCTGTCACATCCGTTTTGTCGATTTAAAGTATTATTATGTCAGCATCATGAAATGACTTCACTTGGCAGTTACGGAGTGAACTTTGTGAAGGAATTATCTGTTAAAAATATTTCAATATATTTTACGGTTCTCAAGATATACCTCTTCAAAGTTTGAATATTTCTGAAGCAACTAGTTGCTTATGCAAAAATGGGGGAACCTGGCGTGCATGGTGTTGAAATTTCTTTCGTGAACAATATATATTAACTATCCCTTAGTTACTCAGCAGATTTGGTAATTGATACTGATAATTTTTAAAGATACAAGTCAAACTTCCAAAATAAAACCTTCAGGACAAAGTAATGTCACAAATGATTGTTAAAACAAAGGATAATATTCGCCATATATGGCATTGCCCTCTTATGAAATCACAAGATTTGCATATTGAGCTCATATTTATTAATGATCAAGTGTGAATCAAAAAACTGCCCTGTAAAATGGTCAATTTTTTACGGTTTCTGATAATTTCCTGATTTTCTTTTTACATCAAATAAGCAATCGTGTCATTTTCATCTCATTTTGCCTGAAGACGATCACGTGTATATGCCTTAGCTTTCTGGTGAAATTTATATTGAGATTTAGTTACAATTTTTATATTTTCAACCATAAGCGAACTCCAAGCAACTCCTTATCATGACCTCATACTAATGAATACTCTTTGGACTTTTTCTTTTAACTTTACAACAATTTCTCCGCTACAATAACATGACATCGGAATGAAAATGCATGGGAACTGTTCCTAGGAACTTTACAAACATCAAATTCTTCATGGGAGCTCATAACTCTGTCAAAATCAAGGTCAACTCGACAGCCCTCAAAAACAAAGAATCGAAGTATTTGCTATTAATATCCAAATTTAATGGACCCCCTACTTGTCACAAGCTCACTTTTAGTCACAAATGTAGAAACTTCCTTCGCAGATATTTCGAGAAATTCACGTCGGAACTGGAGAAGGTTCACAAAATTTGCTGAGATTTACATTCTCCTTTCCACGTGGTGGAAATGGAAATAAATAAAATAAAAAGGAAATAAAAAAGAAAAGAAAATGAGCCTGAAGGGGTAGCCTTGATTAAGTTAAAAGCCGCCGACGGCTAGGTTAGGTTAGATGGAGTTTTACGGCCCAGTGTCTTACCAACTGCTTTAAATAGGGCCGACCACGGCCTTCTTTCCACTTGTTGCTCACTGGTTTGTTTTCCGTATTCCATTGCCTCCGAGGGTAAACGTTATATGCTATGATGGGGATGTGGCGTTTTTGTTGAATGGTCCTAACTTTTGTCATTTAAACGAGTCACCTGAGTTTTAATTTAAATTGTACCTCAAGTCAAAAAATTCAAAAATATATATTTAAGAGAATGAAAAATGATTTCTAACAGTCCAACTCCCATCTTCATAGGACATTTTTGAGCTGAGATATAAAATGTTAAAGTTTATTCACTTAAAACAAATTGGTCTATTGCGCAATAAATTGAATCTTTCTTGTTGTACAACTCACATAACATGCTTTGTTTTCCTTTAAAATTAAAAATGTTTTTATGACCTTGAACACTTCCTGTTTGCTTGCATAGCATGTTGCACAAAGAGGGTTTAATTCATTACATCACCTCATAAGAGTAAGAGTGCTATGACACCTCGGTACAAGGTGCAGTAACGTTCGGAAAAACAAAGAAATACAAAGATTGTAATTTGAGTAGTACAAAAATGACATCACAAATTATTGTGCAATGTACCATTTTAATTTGAGTGAATAAACTTCAACATTAAATATCTCAGCTCAGGAATGTCCTACGAAGATGGGAGTTGGACTGCTAGAATTTATTTTTCATGGTCTTTAATATATATTTTTGATTTTTTTTACTTAAGGTACACTTTAACGTGCCAAAGACTGATAGAAATGCCTTGGCCTCATCTACTCTTTGCATCAAGCCACCCACCTGCCCACAGCGCATACCATCTGTAATGAGCGACGCTTGTTTTCTTTGTACATCGGTTTGCTCAGTCAGTCCATTCCTGAATACTGTTTATCATAGTTTGATAACCTGCCGAAAACCAAGAAACCGTCCGTCAGGTGCAGGTACGGATTGGATTCGAAGAAATGAAAATAAGACAAATAGACTTACATATAAAAAGTAGATAAAAGATGGATGGAAATATACGTCTTTGAAACAAAACAGTGGTGAGCTTGCAGTTAATATATTAGACTAATATTCCTCATATTTCTCCCAAGCATTTTTTCTTTGGGAAAATACAGATCGAACTTTTGAGCTTTCCAATGTGCTCCGTAGATAGCTGTAGCCATTGCCATAGAGCTTTAGCCACAGAATATTGACTTAGAGGGTGTGCACCCTGTGAATCGTACAATCACGGAGCAATGGCATACGAAACCGACATCCAGCAGTGAAGCGTTTACATTAAACCGTACCGGACGGGAGGTCCTTGTTTTTCTCCTTTTTGAGATACGTTTTCTACCGTTGACAATAGCTTGTTTTTCTTACGACTTTAATATTATTTTTCTGAGTGGAGTTGTATGATTGTGTCGAAATTATATAGTACTTGACGTCAAAATTGTTTGAGCTTACTCCATGTCTTGGTCTGGGTGATCCTGAATGATTCTGGTCTGTGATTATTGTAGGAAATCTCAAGTCTCCTCTTTCGAGGTGCTTTTCGGCTGAACCGTCCATCACCGTAGGATCCTCGTATTGCTAGATGTTGTTCCACCTACTCTGAACCCTATTTAACCAGGGAGTTGCCATCTGACAAAAATCAATACCATAATATAACATTGGGTGGTATCTCAAATCCAGGAAACCGTAGGCCAACTAGACAAGAAGATCTATAACAGCTCCCTTTTATCACTGAAACGCATTTCAATAGTACGTAACGTTATGTCGTTGCGTAGGTAGTAACATGGCGCAAAACAACCACAAAAGAAAATGAAACGATTTTAATCTTCGTCGTTTTGAGATACAAGTTCGGCAAGGACTTGAACTTGTATCAGTTGAACAGTTTAACGTAATGAATATTCATGGGCCTTGATTCGTCCAAATTAACCACGATTTTTTTTAACAACAAAGTTGGTACATTGTTTTGATACCATAAATGCATCCTGAGATATGGAATTTTTAAAAACGACATATGCCAGGGGCGAGATACCATCTCCCAGTAGCCAGGATTGTGTAATGGGAGGGAGAGGGGGGTTGGAGCACGACATGAGGGAAAAGTCTACTGGAAGAGAGAAAAAAACGCTTTTTTAGGTTTTTTTGCAATTCGGGGTTGAGTCATGGTGGGGGTTCAACCCCCCCCCCCAAAAAAAAAAGACCACCCTCGTGGCTACGCCACTGCCTTCTCCCATCAATAGAGGGTCATATGAAAACCAAAAAGGAAAATACGGACAATAAAATCATTAGCCTTCAATGTGAATAAATGATATTACATTTGCTTGCTCCAAGTTGACCCTTTGTAGAAAAACTTCCATCGTTTAGTATCTCGAGAATCGGACTTGGAAAATATGATCAAACATTCACCAAAGTGCGTGGAATATTTTCCAATAAATTACAACCAAACAAAAATTTGTCTTTGAACTGTTCGTTTAGGAGATGGGAAAACGGTTGTTTAGACGGTCGTTGCATTGTGAAAAACAAGATTGAAGAAATACTATCACAATTTCACCAAAAAAAAAAAAAAAATGATATGAGGGACTCGGAGAGAGATAACAAATTCATCACTGTCAAATTATGGTATCATCAGGGCTTCATGTAATAAGTATGTTCCTGCTTCAGTTTTCTCTCAAAAAGGAGTAACTTCATGAAGTATGTTAATCTCGTCCTGCAGAAACACAAATATGAATGCTTCAGTGCTGATTATATCAAGCACTCATCTTAAAAGAAGGGCATAAGGTCACATCAGCGGTGTACGTAATAGAAGTATTTCGGTGAAATGTGCATTGGGAAATCCGATTTGTGGTTCTCAAGATGTGAGTTAGTGAAATTGTCGCATTTTCAACAAGAAGTGATCTTAAAGCAAAAAGATAATGCATCATATTCTCACCTTAACGAATAGTCTCCTTAAGAACTTTCAGCCAACGCTTTCCCCAACAATCCCATATCAACAAGAAAATGATTTCAGAAGTAGCATGAGAACAAATTTGGCATTCCCCACAAGAAGATCCCGCCTGTTTCTATCAACTTCAAGATCATTACAACAGTATAAAATAGTAACATAGGGAAACAAAGCAATCGTTGTTAATGCGTTAAAGTGATATTATCAATGTTGCCGTCAAGATCACTCTGGAACACAAATCCAGTGACTTCACAATTGAAGTTTCACCTAACTGTGTAGATTTGGTTTATCTTTCAGATTAAATTTGCTTAAGGATTAAAAATTCCCCTTTAAAATGTAACTCAAGTAAAAAAAAAATATATACATAGAGCATCATGAAAAATTAATTCTAACAGTCCAACTTCCATCTTTTTAGGATATTTTTGAGCCGAGATAAAAAAAAAGCTGAAATTTATTCTTTTAAAACAAGTTAGTCCATCGCATATTCATTTGTGACTTTCTTGTAGTACAACTCACATCTTCTAATTTGTTTCCCTTTAAAATTAAAAATGCTATAATGACCCTGAACACTTCCTGTTGGCTTGCAAAGCATGTGGCACAGAGAGGGCTTAGATAATTACATCACCCCATAAGGGTAAGAGTACTATCACGTGAACCTTAACACATTTGACTTTCAGAAAAACAAAGAAATGCAAAGACTGTAGTCTGGGTAGTATAACAATGACAGTACAAATTATTGCGCAATTTACCATTTACCATAATTTAAGTGATTAATCTTCAAAATTTTATATCTCGGTTCAAGAGTTTCCTATGAAGATGGGAGTTGGACTGTTAGAATTCATTTTTCATTCTATTTAATATATAGTTTTGAATTTGTGACTTTAGGTAAATTTTAATAAGCTGAATTTGAACCGTCTACACACATGCCATTTTGTAAGATTGGAACAGGTGCAACAGTGCGAACAAACGTTGAAGACTGGGTGTTGGACAAACGACAGTAAACGCTGACGCAATATAAGTATTCAAATGTTATAAGGTCTGTTGTATTGTTCTGAATAGGCTCAAGACTTTTGAATCGCTTTTCAGTGAATTTCAGGCAGTTACTTTTTACATGACGATTGTAGTGCCTGTACAAACATGTAACTAACAATTCGATGGTACTTAATGTCATAATGCGACACGCGACGATGTTGACATTGTCTTTATCCCGTTGCGGATACAGACGCAAAACTACGGTTCAATGACATTATGATATATAATGAGGCGCGCCGACACTTGACATCGCAGATAACCGACATTGCCTCACCCTGCCACACACAAACCGTGTGATTTTGCTTTCAATTTCTTACAATTCGGTCTGCGCCTGTGAAGTCCAAAGTCACTTATCATATTTTAGTTGTTTAGGCCAACCATATCGGATAATTAACTGAGAAAAGTGATTTTTAGAGATTATCTTTGTATTGAATTTATTAGATCAGCAATTTTATCGCGATTTCAAGCCTTATGCTAGCATACACTACACTTGGTCCCATGACCAAACTCAACTCGACTACTTTTGCCTAGGTCCTAAGGGTCTGGAAGTCTATTCTTTCGTTTCACAATAAGCCATTTCGGTAATTCATTTTGGTTTTTATGCACATGCGAACATCCTCCAAATCGCCGGGAGTAAACAATCCAATCCCGCACCCACAAAACGTATCCCAAAATTTAAGAATACATGAAAATGTGGTGAAATCATTCTTTCTTAACCAAACATAAGGAGAAATCTTAAGTGTCATACTTAGCAGCTTAGTGTTGTTTGCATGTACCAAGGAAGGAAGGGAAATCTATGCTACGTGTTGAGCTCGGTTTGTATATCCCACGCTGTGCCCCACAATTCTATGTGGCAACGAATTACCGAACTAGCTAACTACCCGGCAAGCCAGCCCGTTGAGAAGTGGTTGCATCATGATACATGTTTCTCCTCTTAATGGCCTTGTTCCAAAATCGCTTGTTCCTAATTTGTGAAACGACTTCAGTCGTACGATGCAGCCTCTAGTATGAAAAACGCAACATGTTTGTTTTTCCGGACTAAAGGGGTCACTACTTACAACTGAATGTGAAACTACCAGTCGCAGTCGTGGATTCACGCACACTGTATGACTATTGATGACGTGACGTTAGAGTCGGGACGCATCGCGCAAAGTCGTGAATTGTGCGCCTTTAAGATTCTCTCTTTCAACTTCAAACTAACGAAATTTTGTCTTTCACTTCTATATTCCTACACAGGCTCGTGAAATTACTGGATCACGTAGGAAAGCAGGATGACTGGCCTTGCGAGGACTACTTTCCTTTCCAATCATGTGAAAAAATAAGGTAAATTGTTTTTTTTTTTTTTTTCTGGGGAAGTTAAAGAAATGTAAAAATGTAAAAGTTTTTGGTATTTAACCCTTATTATCTTTCAAATTTGTTTTTTAATATGTTAAAGCATGATGTCACTAAACGTATTAACTACCAAGAAAAGTAGAACAAACATTGGGTCAAAGTGATATCTAAACGGTTTGAGCTTCTGCACCAATTTAACTCAGGTAGTGAATGTACAAGAATGCGTAACATCAACTGTTTTGGATTGAACCAACTTAATCTGTTAATAGTGCATTCTCTCATTTCCAGCTCGGGTGATGTAAACTATGACGACATCTTCATTCCATCAGAGGAAGCAATATGCTGTCCTGGATGGACCAGGGACGAACACGGACTTTGCCGGTTAGGTTAGTTACACAGTTATGGCATCATTCTAATGACAACGAAATACTTAGTTTTATCGAGATTGGTAGATCGAAGTTAAGTTGTGCAGTTCGAAGGTGTGAATAGTAGTACAATTGTTTTACAAAAGTTGAATTTATACCTATCCTACGATCTGTAGCCATTAATAAAAATAAAAGGTTTTAACGAAAATGTCATAGAGAAAAATTGAGCTGCAACGAGGATTTGAACCTGTCATCAGTCGCATTCTAGGCAGCGTCAGTAACCCGTGTGATTTCAACCGACCCCTTTTTGTTACCATGGTAGTCCCGCTTGTCAGTGAGTAGTAACGTGCATATTGAACAATATTTTCTTTTCTACTTATATCACAACGGTTGCACATTTTTCAAAACATACTCTGAGATCAGTCCGATAGAACTTAGACCATGTTTTGTAACTTCTTGGAAAATATGCCGATATGGACCCTACTCCCAATGCTACGAACGATTTAATCACTACCCCAGTTTTATTTCCAGTTGAATAATCCGAAAATAGTTCAAACTGAGTAGATACAGACAGAAAAACACAACTCTGCGAAATTCTACTAAAACAAAATGCGACACCTGAAAAAGTGAAACTTGCGCTTTAAGTTCAAAATTGTTGTTCACAACGGTTGAAAGTTTCACCACACTGGCACAAAGCTTATCCAAAAGAGAGTGTAATTGGGTGACAACTGGAGAAAACAACTTTCAAAAATCACATAGACGAATCCAGACAGATTGTGATGGTCTGATTTTAGTCGGCCATTATTGGGGTCCATCACCTTTAATGTTTTGATCTCCTTCCTTAACTGTTCCATGGATAGTTGTACACTAACGGGTATCTTGATAATCCTCAACTTCACTGAATATGAGGATTTGAAATTTACGTGGACAATAAATGAAGACGACAAAAGGCTAATGGATCCCACTAATGGCTGCCTACAGTCGCTAAACACAAGAGCTAATCGGATTCGTCTATATTTTGTAGAGTGAATATGTCTAGATGATGGTAAAGTGAGAATTAAACTTCTGTACTGAACCTTTAATTTTAGAAATTAAGGCTGTAAACTTCACAAACTAAATCAGCTTGTCATTTATCCCTAAACAAAAAAGGCACAACTTAAACTTATGATGTTCTTTTCAGCATGTCCAAATGGATTATATGGTGAGGACTGTCGTCAAACGTGTCATTGTGTTCACGGTCAGAATTGTGATTCTGTTAATGGTCAGTGTGATTGCGAAGAAGGTTGGACTGGACGTTATTGCAGTGAGAGGTACGTTTTTTAGATTGTATTTGAAAAAAATGAAAGTTTCAAGAGATATGGTCCTCTTCACTGCTCTACGTGATAATGTTCCGCTTTGCAACCTATCCAGTACACATGAATAAGTATTAACCTACCAGTGCCCGCCTCCAATCTGGGGTTCTTTAGGCATATTGAGGTTCCAGCGACGGAATAGCAGGTATAGAACGCCTTTAAATAGCATCAGTAGGCTTGTAACCACGTGACGGTGAACAATGGCCTCTCTCTTTGTTGCGGCCAGTTTTTCGGGTAGCTACTCGCAATTTCAAGCTCCGCATGTAACCGTAAAAACATGCAAGGGCCTGTTCTATTACAGTGGGCAACCGAGGGATAACGAAGTCCCTGACATACACCAAATTTTTACTCTCTTCTTAACTAGGTAGCATTTAACAACAGAAATATCTAACGGGAAAAACTCTTGAATAGAAAACACACCAATAAAAGATCTGAGATCGATAGCGTTTCGGAACAAAGCATTCAGAACAATGTTCTCACAATTGCTCACAATTGTTAGAAACAAATGACACCTTTTGAGACTATCACAAAAGCTTGTACGGTTTCTGATCTGATCTGATAAAGTTTTGCAAAATGTGCTTGCCAAAGGGGATGAAGAAGGACACGTTACAGTCCCTGAATGTCTAACAAGTTTGCATTTTTTGTGATGAAAAACCTGTATTGAATGTAAGCTAGTGACAAATCATGCGTCATTGTGTCAAACATATAAACTTCCGTTTGGGGGTTCTAGTCTTATTGATAGGAGAAATTACCCACGGAATAACTTTGTGACAATGTTTCTGTTTTCACAATATCTCATGAAGGGTATTTACTAAAACTCCTTGCACTTGGTGTGTGAATATATCATGTCAAAAGAAGGGTATAAAGTCAAATCAAGAAGTAATTTGTTAGTGGGGAACTTATTCTGAACGCTTTGGTGAAATGTGCACTGAAATCCGATGTATGGTTTCCAAGATATGAGCAAGTAAAGTTGTCACATTATCAACAAAAAGTAAACTTGGAGCAAGCACATATGACATATTATCGTCACATCATTACATCAATGGACATTCCTTTTGCTTTTCTTTAGAAATCAAACCAATTTTCTCCTCAGCAATCAGAATCAGAATGTCATTATATAAGAGGCATGAGAACTTTGCATTCGTTCCCCACAGCGAGGTCCTACATACCTATAAACGTCAAGGTTAGCACAAAAGTCTGAAAAATACAGGGAAGAAAGCATTCCTTGTTAATGTGAGGAAGTAATATTCTGTACTGCCCTTAAAATCACTTTGGGGGACAAATCAAGTGACTTCATTTAGTGATATAATGAGAAAGATAGTTAGACAGAGTTTAAGGGTCCAGTTTCCAACCTAATGATTCAAGTTTGGACTGCCACGGCCTTTTTTCAGTTGTTGCTCACTGGCTTGTTTTTCCTACTCCACTGTTAAGAGTCTTTGGTATGATTCGACCTGGGGAAAGAGCCAGGGCCTTCAGCGTAAGAGGCGAATGCTCTTACCGTTAAACCAAACACGCGGTCTTGCTGATATCTTGAGAAAAACATGTCCGATTTGAACGGAAGTTTCACCACCCTGAGTATATTTGGTTCTTCTTTCATATGTGAAATTTTATTTAAAATTCCTCTTTAAAAGGTGTAACCCAAGTGATTTCGGGTCCCATCATGGCGAATCCATTTCTTCCCAGATCATCAAAGGTCGAATACTTCAACCTTTTCGAAACGACATGGAGGAACCATTGATTAATCGCAATGGGCAAAAATGTTGAGGCAAAAGGGTGCCGCGCAAAACCGAGCTCAAAGTGCCGGCTCCTGCCAGTGAGGGTCCAGGGGGCAAAGCCCCGGAAGTCTCGGGGAGGGCCATCATTCATTTCTTCGGTTAACCGAACTCCAAACTGACCTAACTTTTGGGGCGTTGACAGGAACAAAATTTGAGGGGCCTCCGCTCCTCCCCGTAGACAGGTAGAGCCACCACTGCCTTTACTTAAGGTATTGAACAAAAGCAATCTCAGGTCAATAGTATCCGAACACTGCAAACGGTTTTTTTCATTTTTCCATAGATGTCCACCGGGCTCATTTGGTAAAAACTGCAACGAGAGCACGCTACCTTGCTTACATGAGGGAATTAATGATCCAGTGACTGGACAATGTCTTTGCCCAATGAGTCACCAAGGGGAGTTCTGTGGAGAGCGGTGTCCGTCGTGTACCGTGGATTGCACCAAATGTGCTGCTACAAGAACAATTATTTGCGACACTGAGATTTCAGCATGTCGATGCAAAGCTGGGTGGACAGGAATATTCTGCACCGAGCCTTGTCCCACTGGGACTGGTGGGATATTTTGTTCTGAAGAATGTTGTTCCGGTAATGGACTATGCCTCTCTGAAAGTAAAAGCTGTATATGTAATGATGGGTTTCGTGGTGAAAACTGTGAAGAAAAATGCGATGAAGGAACTTTTGGTCCTGGTTGTTCACAGGAATGTCTTTGGTCCCATTGCGATCACGTGACTGGTCAAAGTCATCAGTGCCCAATTGGTTATACAGGAGAAAGGTCAGTGTACGGTGTTATGATCTCTTTCTTCTTTTGCTCAGAATGTCGTTAAAACATTTCACTCCAGTTGATATCCAATCCAAGTAAGTCTAGGCTAACAAATGGAAAACTCTCTATGTCTAGATGGTTCCATAAAACACTGACGGTTGCAAAAGTTTGCTGAGGATTCGGAGAGTCTGGTAATGAATTGAGAGATTGGTTCGTCACTGTCATTTATGGCAGTGACGGACCAATCTAGGTTGCCTGTACTAGTTTATTATGACTGCTCATGGTTGTCTGTACAAGTATATTATGCAGATACAGGATTTCCTTCAAAACAACGTATATATTGCAATAAATAAATCCAGATTCTATGGAAAAACTACAACTTTCTTGATGTTACTTTTGTCAAGTTTAAATGGCATGAACATTTTCATAAACGTCAGGCTAAAGACAAAATACCATAACAACCGTGCATCTGTTGAAACAGAGTTGTGTGACTAGATACGTGGGCTGTTCGACTTTTTGCTTTGTGTGATAAACCTTAAGATAGTATAACCTCGATGCGACATCAAATTCATATCCAGCGCTGATCTTTAAATATCTTGTAGTAAGAGAGTGTCCTACTTGTATCTTGTGATAACAAAGACTATACTCTATTTGAATGCGTAGGTAAGGTAAGGTTAGTATAAACTAGGTTTTCAAAGTCTTCGGTAAGACCCCGCCAGGACCCGAACTGCCGACCTCACGACTGCAAGTCTGATGTTCTTAACTCATTTGTTTTGCATTTTGTTTTCTCTCACGTGTCCATCCAACTAAAGTCTAAAGTAAGTACTGTGTTTTGTTTTCCCTCTTTGTGCCAAGGAGGTTGATGGATGTCTTTCTCTTGTCTATCAAAGTTTCGTTTTGTCTTCTTTTTGCAGTTGCACGACCGTCTGTAAAAAAGGAACATGGGGTCCCGGTTGCAATGAGAGCTGCAAGTGTAAAGAAGATGAGTTGTGCGATATTTTCACAGGATCGTGTAGGGAGATAAAAATGACAGGTACTATCTTCAAATCTTACAGCAACCGATACCAGTTTTAGGAATAGTGGTAACTCCATTACGTATCCAACTTTGGTTAATATGTATGAGGATGTTTCCTCCGAAACTGCTACACCTGTCTAACGTTTCGTACCGCGAGTGTATCAGTGCAGGGGACTTAATCTTTGAAATTTCTTGCTCTCTACTATAAGATCAGCGAAATGTTAATGTTTAAAGTCGAATTTCTAAACATATTTTAAAAGTAAAATTACTCTTTTCGTAGCACATTGTAAAAGGGTCATTTCGCCTAGGAAAGTTGGGGCGATGCGCACTGTTTAACGAGAAATTTCCTAACTGGCTACGATAGCCTAATCGCTAACCTAATCGCTAACCCTAACAAAGGAAACAATCGATACAATACAATGGCAACAACCAATCAAGAGACACCTTGCTAAACAGTGCGCATCTAACCGGAAAAGTAGCCGGTCGGTCTCCAATTTAATTATTGAAATCAATTATGTATCAGTTGTACAGGTATGAAATTACATTTGGCATTTGAAAATTTAATCGTAGCTTTGTTTTTCTTTCAATGATAAAGGAAACCTCTTTTCCTTGTAAGTTAGTTTGTTAGGGCGGTATTGTCTACGGATGCGATGGTGTCTTTCTGACATGTCATTTTCAATGCACCTCTACTCCAAGACCATTTGGAAAAGAAGCTGGTTGTGTTTTCACTTTAAAGCCCAAAGAACGTTTCAGTAAATGAGAGTCAGCGTAAGATTGCAGTAACTTTTGGACTTGACATATGCCTAGCTAGTGTGTTTTCTTTTTCTTGGACTGTAAGAGTGTTCCTTCCGTGGAATCAAGTGCTCATGCGTCTATTCTTCCATATTGTTTCATGAATTCAGACTATAGTCGAGATGATGACGACCCGCAAGCATCCGTCACGATCACCGGTGCTGTGACTGCGGCTGCTGGTTTAGTTCTCCTTGTGCTTGTAGCTGTTGTCATGTACGTGTCCATCAAATGTTTAAAACGGTAAGTTATGCGTTTTCCAAGCAGAAAGCGTAATATTCAAGTTGCAGAGAATGGTTTGCAATTTAGAAGGTTAAAGTTCTCCTAAAATATCTCGCTTTTGTTACAAAGATTGGGAACATGTTGATATATGTGATCCCTTTTCTGTTGTATAGTTCTGCATAGATGACGTATAATTTATGTAGAGGATAGTATACATTTTAATTAGAAAACGGTTATAGTGATATTTAACCCAACGGCTAATCAAGACAACAGTCATAGATTTTTAAAGAAAATAAAAAGTGCACTTATTTTAAAAGAGCAATTCAAATCTCACAAATTTCTTATTATTATTTCTCTTCAAAGTATCTTCCATGATATTTTAGGACATAGTTACATATTCCCAATTTGGTTTGAATAATATGGACCTTATGCACATGATTTCACATAGCAAAGATACGCCAACCTCTTGGGGCAAAACAAACCAACACCGACAAATGCAGACAGTTGATTTGTTAACCAGTCGAATACGCGCATGTTACACGTAGGGGGGGGGGGGGGGAATACTCATGCGTGCGACCACATGTCCCATTGTTTCTCCCAAGGATTACGTCATTGTGTCGTCGGTGCATATATAGGGCTATTGCTATAGGAGTCTCAAAAATCATTCTTTAAGTGGGATCGTCCACCGCATGATAATATAGACCTTATGCACGTGATGTCACAGAGCAAAGGTACGCCCACCTCTTGGGGCAAAAGAAACCAACACCGACAAATGCAGACAGCTGATCTGTCAACCAGTCGAATATGCGCATGTTACACGTAGGGGCGAATTCTCATGCGTGCGACCACATGTCCCATTGTTTTACCCCCAAGGATGTCATCAGTATGTCGTCAGTGAAAACAGGTCTATTGCTACATGAGTCTCAAAAAAATCAATCTTTTAGTGGGATCGTCTACCACACTTATTCAAATTGCGGTAACTCCATTTCATTTACTATTTAATACTAATGACGTATTAGCTTTTGGGACATTTTGTATGACAAATTTAACGAAAAGTTGTAAAAATTTTATCAACAGGAAAGATACGTCATCTACGCCAAACGAAGGTAAGCATTTTTTATTTTAATTCCTGCCACACAGTTTGAGACCGGTAGCTTGTAAATCATTCTTATTCAGGGATAATGTATCCAATAATGATACACATAGTATGTTCTGTCATTGTTTGTCGTAGGGTCGACAGTTATCAGGCGTATGGTAGACGCGCGTGTGCTAGTATGGTACACACTGTTTATGAACTTTATGAACACCATGGTCGGTCTGCTACAGAAAAATGAGTGTTAACCAGTGTCACGTAAAAACAAATGTTGATATGATATCTATAGGACAAAACAGGTATTTTATTTCTTTTGTGGATGGTCATTACAAGGATTTTGTTTCCTAAAAGTTTAACGTTTAACATCGACTACTGCGTTGAGGTAACTTTCCAAAACCATTATGTAACTTTCAAAGCATGAAAGAACGTCAACTAGTGTGATGTAAAATAATGTGGGTAATTGTTTTGGTAATTTTGGTAATGTCTTACTTAACATTACCTCATTGAATCCAATTCAAATTTTGACTTAACGTGTACCTCAAGTTAAAAAAATTCAAAAATACATATTAAAGAGCATGAAAAATAAATTCTAACAGTCCAACTCCCATCTTCATAGGACATTCCTGAGCTGAGATGTAAAATGTTGAAGTTTATTCACTCAACTTGAAATGGTATATGCGCAATAATTTGTGATGTCATTGTTGCACAACTCAAATAACAATCTGTGTATTTCTTTGTTTTTCTGAAAGTAACTGTACCTTGTACCAAGGTGTGATAGCACTCTTACTCTAATGGGGTGATGTAAATTAATTAGGCCCTTACGGTGCAACGTACTGTGTAAGCAAACAGGAAGTGTTCAAGGTTAAAATACATTTTAAAATTTAAAGAAAACAAAGCAGGTTCTGTGAGTTGTAAAGCAACAGAGTCACAAATTATTGCGCAATGGACCAATTTGTTTTAAGTGAATAAATTTCAACATTTTTTATCTCAGCTCAAGAATGTTGGGCTGTTAGAATTTATTTTTCATTCTCTTTATTATACACTTTTTAATTTTTTTGGCTTGAGGTACACTTTAAGTATATTATTTATTTAATACTTATACAACCTTTATTATATAAGGTGTCCAGTTCTTTCATGTTATATATAGGTATGCTGGACGTCACTGTAGATGGTAGCAACAATTAGTATCAGTTCATTAACGTCACTAAAAGTGACATTCATTTATGAATAGTTGGACGCGTATGAAACACACTGTAAAAGTGCATGTTTGAGAACTTGTTAAATTAAATGCTTAAAAACCCATAAGAGATCTGAAAAATTAAACCACCTTAAATGGATCTTCCTCTGAAACAAAGTTCAAGGATTAGTTGTAATTATCAACACATTTCGGTTTGTCTGCTCCGCTTTCAATTTTAGGTGTGAGTAGTTTTTTATCACCTTGAATATTTGCACATTACACGAACACTTGGGCTGTATTCGACCCCCTGTTCGGGAACTGAGAACGGTGTTCCGATACGAGTAGAACATGAAAGAACACGTTCTCGAATTTGCCCCTGCACCCAAATCTCACACCACCTCGCCGGTGGTGCAGCGAGAATTACGAACCGTAAACAAGATGGCGGAGATAGCTTCTCACGGAAGGACCCTAAAGAATTATCAGCAGCACAATGATTGATCTTAACCAGAAAATGTACCCGAGAGGAAAAAATCACTAGTACAAAAAACCTTTAGGACTTATTATGAAAATTAAACGAAGGAAGCGGTGAAAGCAAGACGCGGTACGGCGGCACGTTAGGCCGACATGCTCAGCGTGACGTATGCCCATGATAACTATACCTGAATGTGTGCGACACTACAGAAGGGATTCCCATGTTCTCATCAAGTTCCCGAACAGTTAAGAACAGGGTGTGGAATACAGTCTTGTATATAGACTTTAAGACTTGTATGTCGTCATGGATATTTGTATATCGACTTTGTTCTCTTACAGCTTTCCCTTCTTTGAATGTAAAAGCAGACTCGTCTTCAATTAAGAGAGTAAACGAACGAAACTGGGAGTTACGAAAAGATGATTACAGCACAGTGTACCAAGAAATTGACGATTACCCATCGAGATATACAAAACCGGCTCTCCCAAGTGCTCCTCCGGGTATTCCGTTGTACAAGGAACAACCAAGTTATGAAAGAGTTTTGAACAACTTTGATCCTGACTATCTGGTCCCAGACGTCAAATGAACTCATTATGTTTTCAACGATTTTTGCTTGTGAATAATTGCCAAAACAGCGACTTGTATGTAATTATCCGCATATACTTCCAATGATTGATCTCTTACAAAAAGATAGTCTGATTGTAATCAGATGTTATTTCCAACTTGTAAACCTGACTTGACAGATGGCGACTAGACTTCTCACGTGTTTGTAAGCTCTCTTGAGTCATCGGTAATAATGCTGAAGGCAATGATAACAACGCTTGTTCCTTGTTCCTTTGAAAAACCTCGAGGGTGTTCATTACATATTCATTCGCAGTAGATATTGAATTAAAATGTTAAGTGGCAATATCATAAGAAATTTTTGTCATACAATTTAAATGTCACATTTTCAAGAAGATTTTTTTAGAGCAAAACAAATTCGGTATTCACTTTACCTGTTTATCAAGAACATAAGACGCTAGGTACATGCGCATTGTATTGCATTGTATTGTGAACTTTTCTGAAACGCATATTACTGTGCTGAAAATTTTTATGTAGGTCCAGTGCTAGGATCTCCAAAAATGCAGCCTCAGAAACTACTCGCCAAATTGTCGGGGTTGACGTTAACCATTCGTCGTCATTCGCCATTCTGAAAAACGTTTATCTTCAATGTCAAACGACAAACGGTGACGAGAAAAGCCATGTAGGCCTACGGTACCTGGAAAATACCGACACCCTCTAATTCTTCATACATATCGAAAGAAGGAAATTGTGTATTTGAGGAAATTAAGCCAGATAGATTTCAATTTTAATTTAATTACTACCATATTATGCTGAATTATGACTGTTTTGTGTTTTAGTGTAATTTCACTCTTCTTTTTAGGGCTATTTATTACCAACGTTGGGCCTGAACAGGTTTTTGGGATGGGTCCGATAGTTTAAATAATGCACAAGGGAAATTATTATGATTTTAGAAAAGGAACGGGATGGAAAAATCAGGTACCGCACGAGTCCAAAAGTGGGGGCCAGCAAACTAAGGGCGAAGAAGAGCTTTTCGAGTAAAGCGCAATCGAGCGCAAAGCACGAGATCGGTCAGCTTTGGTAGACCTGTCCTAAGCAAATGTCATCCCCCCTACTGTGCCCCACGGTAGATAATTTAAAGGCTATTTTAAAATTAGGTTACCATCTGTTGACAAGAATTCATACCATGGGAAATGTAAACCAATCACGCCTTAATGCTTGCCAAACTTGGAACTTTCTTGTGTAAATTTTGTAAATTGCTGTAAGCACTAAATTCGTTGTTGTGAGATATCCAATTAAGAACATCCCATTCATTCTTTAAAAAGAGCCTAGGGAGGTCAAAACGTTTTCCTTAAATCAGTGAACAGATAACTAATGAAGCCATGGAATATTATCGGCTTATTTGAAGTTTATCATGGATTGTAAATACTAGAATCATTGAAAACTATAATTCTCAGTGACGTCACAAGAGTTAGCAACCGCCATGTCTGAGGAAGAGCATGAGAAATTCTGCATCTTTACTCATAGAAACCAAAATCTGGTATCAAATTGACGCTAATTTAAACCTTGAAACGAAAAGATCGGTGAACATTTAGTCATAATATCGATCATATTTCAAAGAAAAATCTGCTACCCAGCAGATGACTTGGTCGGATTTATTTTCTCTTTTTTTTTAATTCCTCCACGTTTTGTCGTTTTTGTAAATATCAAGACTGGAAACAGGTCAAAATGGTGCTACAAATTCCAGATGTGTAATATTCGCCTAGTAAATTAAAAAGTAATGTTTTCAGAAGGAGTTTACGACAGCCAAGGTCATTTAATTTCTTGCGGTCAGATGACGTCAAAGTATTGCCTAGTTTGAGAGCCGATTTTTGTGCAACGAAATTTTCTCATTGTTTAGACGAGGTTTTGTGAAAACATAGAGAAAGGACCAAACATTGGCACTTCGTGAAACATGTTGTTAATGCGTCACTAAAATTTAAATGTCAAAGTTATTCTTATTGCAAAAAGGACGTCTTCCACTAATGTTATCAAAAGGCAAAAGTGAATCAACTGAGTCTTTGGTTTGGTGGTTAATCCCACAACCCTCTTCACCCGGCAATATTTTTGCCTCAGACAATATTCAAAATGATAGGGAACATCATATTCGTCAGTCCTCAGATTGGAACATAAAGAAGACAGTTGGTTTAGAACGCAGTTAACTACATATCCGGCGAATCAGACATTTCGAACCCTGGATTAGAACCAATGATCAAATGCAACTGGGAGTCATCCAAGCATGAGCTTAAGGGAACAAATTACTCTGCTGGCTAAAACAAACAGTTTTTCTGTTCGCTGTTGCGAGAATGCAAAGGATTACAGGTAACTCTTTAGGTTAACCACGGTTTGTAAACTTCAAAGGACTAGGCCGAAAAATAGTGTACTTTGTCCTAACAACAAGTAACGCCCTGCCAAAATTACAGCATGGCAAAGGTACATCAGCCTAAGTTACCCCTCCATACACGGTTTAAGGAGGATGATAATCTCAAGAGCCTATCGTCATCTCTGGTACAGCCAGTTACGGATCAAAGTAATTTCTGCCAGGTACAGCCTGTTGCGGATCAACCGTTGGGGTAAAACAGGTGCATGCCCCTCTTTTCGCCATCAAGCGTGTTTGAAAACGCTTCCAAATCTGTCATCCCCTCTATGGAAACTTCCTGGTTACTCCACGGGCACAAAGGTGGAGCTAGGACTCTCAAATTGACTATTTCGGAACATGTCTTAAAGTTGGCATTCAAATGTGGCATTTTACCTTTAATGTTACCTAACTTGTAAATATCCAGAGCTTCCAAGAGCTTCACTGTTCCAAAATTCTATGTTGTCTTGTGTTCTTATTCAGTTTGGACTTTTTGTAGGTGGTTTAGCCTCCTCTGAAGATTTTTTGATTCCTTGCCAAAGGCAGGCAAGGAATCTATACGATGGTGATGTCGTGTGAGTGTGTGTGTATGTGTATGCGTGTGTGACGCCCGCTTGTAAACAAGATATCTCAAGAAGGGTAACTCTGAGAGATCTCAAACTTGGCATGTAGATTGCCCATATTGAGTAGAAGGTCCCTATTGTTTTTGGTGGAGGTCAAAGGTCATTTGGGGTCACCAGGGTCAAATGGTAAATACCTTGGAAATTGCTTGTAAACACAATATCTCCAGAAGGAAAAATGTGAGTGATCTCATACTTACCATGTGGATTGCCCATATTGAGAAGATGATCCCTATTGTTTTTGGTGGAGGTCAAAGGTCATTTGGGGTCACCAGAGGTAAAAAGGTGAAAAGGTCAAAACCTTGTAAACACTGTATCTCAAGAAGGGTAACTGTGAGGGCTCTTATAAATAGCATGTGGATTGTCCATGTTAAGTAGATGACCTCTATTGTTTTTGGTGGAGGTCAAAGGTCATCTGAGGTCACCAGAGGTCAAAACATCAAAACTTTTTAAACAGTACATCTCAAGAAGGGTAACTGTGAGGGATCTCATACTTAGCATGTGAGTTGTCCATCTTGAGTAGATGATCCCTATTGTTTTTACTGGAGGTCAAAGGTCATTTAGGGTCATCAGAGGTTAAACCTTGCACATACTTTATCTCAAAAACGGTAACTGTTAAGGTTAATATTCATTAGTGCATAGGGTTAAGAGTTTTGAATGGCATGGGTAATGTAAGATGCATAGGTAAGCTTTTGGAATCCACTTCATTATGTAAATGATCAAGTTGGGTAATTTTCAAAATATGTTCTGAAGCAATCTCACTGTATTAAGAATGTCTAAAGTGCATAAAAGTGCATTTGGTACAGTATTTATGTTGATTTTGGTTTGAAGTTTTGCCCTATAACATTTAGTGCCAGTATTAATACGCATAAGAGTAAGTGGGTAGAACAAAATCTGAAAAAGTTAAAAAGGAAAAAACTGTTCATCAGGTTGACATGTTAGTTAATTTATCTTTGTCATGGGTTTGCTGATTTTGGCCTATAGATTTTCGTGAAATATATTTCCTACTCATAAGTGGAAGTTTCTAGCAGTGTCTGGAACTGGAACATGTGAGTTAAACAAAGGCCGAATGAGGCTTATTTGGGGAGCCCACATAGTCTGAACATATTGGAGAAAGCTTCCATGCCCACAAAGCAGAGGAATTGTTCAATGGGGAACTTCATAAGTGTTAACTTTGAACAGATCAAGTGCTCTGTATGATGCCCAAAATTTCTTTTAGAGCATACAAACATTGTTTCGTCCATAACCCTAAAGAAAAAATGAAGATAACATTTAATTTAGTATCAAAGATTGTTAGAAGTTACAGACAAACCTTGTGCCACTGTCCTCATAAGGACATGTAAGTGGGAACTAGATAATTGAATACACCACGGGTAATTAGTTTTATAAAAAGAACTAAATAACTGATCATTTGCGTCAAATACCCTTGAGCATGCTTGAACTGAGATTGTCTAATTAAATGGATCAAAGTGGAGGCTGAGGCTGTAAAAATTGCTGATCACTGTTATCTTACCGAATTTATCACATTTGACTGCCACAGTGACCTGAGGGGTTTTCTCATTGAATCATACAGCTCAATGGGTTTAACCATTTCCTACTTGTCTAGAGATAGTGTCTGACACTTACTTAGCCCTCTCAATAAGGCTTGTTTTTCAGAAAGTACTGTAGTTCATGTAATCAAAACAAGCACAATAGTATCTACTGTGTATCAAACAAATGACACTTGACTTGTACTCTGTTATGTGGTGTTCCTACAAGCAGACAATCTAAGGCAAATTACAAATCTTGTTAATTTCTGGATTAATAGGGTTCCCATTTTTTGATAATTTTCAAAGACATCATAGCCATTGGAAAGGGTATTACTAGTAGCCAAGGTTACACCTTTCTGTTGAGATGTCTCCACTGTATGTTCCAATTTATGGATGACTGTTAGGATTAGGGCTTGTTTTAACACTAACCTCAATGCAGTCAACTTTTTGGATCATAGAGACATCATTATATAGAGAGCCATCCTCAGTACCCGAAATTTCGATTTAAAAGAGCATGTTTCAAAAATATATCTTTATCAAGTTAATACACAACATAGTTTACCAGCATCATAACTGCACGGGAGATTTCTCTTGTTAGTGGAGGTCAAATGTATGGGTCACAGAAGGGCAAAACCTTGTAGACATGACATTTTTATGTAGTTATTGAACTGTGGAGGGATGTCATACTCAGTTTGTGAATTGCTCATATTTAGCATGTTGATGGTCTTTTTAGGTAGTTGCCCCCATTGCTTTAAGTGAGGGTGAAAGGTCATTTTGGGTCACATGATCTCAAAAGGTTTTGACCTTACTAGTATACCTCAGTATTTGTGAGGGATCTCATGCTTGTCATGTGGGCATCCATATTCATTATTACAATATATCATATGGCAAGGAATCACTAAGCCTTTTGGCTTTCTAGTTAATGAATAGCACGACCCCAAAACTAAAAACGCAGGAACCCATTTGTGACATGGATAAAAAGAAGTCAATTGCACCGTTTTGGTAAAATGCATGAGGTATAATTTCACTATTTTAACCGCTCATGTAAACACTCTAATCATAATGTACCGTGCTAAGTAGAAGCGGGCTTCAGATACTTGCTGGTGTAAACGTCCGAAACCCCTTCCACACTGGCATTAAGGATACAGTGGACTGATTCTCACAGGGATAACGATTAGGCAAAACATACCAAATGATTTGTTACGAATTTTCGCTAAATTTTTTCTTAGTCAGTTTTCCGTTAGTCAGACATAAAAATAAAGAAATACAAAGAGAGTACATGCAGACACGGAAAGCGCCGACAAGCTTTAAAACTTATAAGTTGCCAGCAATTTGTCTGTAATTTTTATATATCCCTTTATCTTCGTCCCGTAAATTAACAACTATTTAAGAGTGTAATGGAGTTCATTGTATAGGTTTTATAACATGAGATACGGTAGTTGGATATTTAAATGTAAAAATGATGATACTGCCAGAGTGTAGCCGCAACTCAGAACAAAATCATCAATTATTTCACTTTTTACACGGCGTTTCCTACATAATAATTCTTTCATTAATGAACAAGCCAAGTATGCAGATCTAAAGATAAATTATCAGCTATTGGTAGCCTTTGTTTTAAACTTCATTTTAAGGACATTCGCTGCTTAGTATCCAGAGAGATTTATTATGGACAATGAAGTTGATTTCTGGAATAACATTGTAAATAAGCCTACTCATGAAACCATTAAATATCTCGTAGGACATAAAGAGAAATTGTGTACTTTTCAAAATAGAAGTGAACCAAACATATTATTTTGCGAACATGGAGCATCAATAGGTTAATTTAAGCCCATCACACTTCGCTCTAAAAACAAAAGAGTGAAATTAGTTACTCTCTAATACAATGGAAAGTGTGAATCCAGTCCATTTGGAGTATTAATTCCCTCCGAAACAGTAAAATTCACTCCGAACGACAAAAGAGCGTAGCTTTACAGTGATTCTTGATGGAGTATCTACAGTGATCACCCTTTGGAATAGTGATCATTGCATGCACTTGTTACAGAGTAAATTTTCGCTCTTCTTGGAGTGAGTTTCACTCTTTTTGGATTGAATTTCACTATTCGTCGAGTGAATTGACGCTGATTCACACTTTCCACTCTAACAGAGAGAGTGGCTAAGTTTATTCTTGTGTTTTTAGGGTGTTTGAAGAGGTATATTTTCAGAAAGGTGAAAAGTGGTAAATAGGCCAAACGGATGTTACATTATTTGATTCTTTTTAAATGAAAGAAATTCTTTTAGTAGCGTGTCACCTGAGCTTTAAAAGAAAATGTATGCAGACTGAATACACGATTTCATGTTCGTTCTTTAAGGTTCGGTTAGTTTAGATGGGTTTTTTCGGCCAAGCTTTTAACCAATTTAAGTCGGGCTGGTCACGGTTTTGTTCCTGAAGTGTGTTTGAAGGGATACGGCCAGGTGCGCTTTTAACCTTCACCAGAGACATTTTGAAGGACCGTAACAAGCAAGCTTTTCACAACAACACTTTTGTCAAACCCAACCGCTATTTTTGCCGTTATCCTTCGCTCTTGACACAGCTTGGGTATCGCTTTTGTCACATTTATCATTCACTCTTGTTTGAACGGAGGTGACAAATTCTGTAACAATTGTCAGATTTTGGCCCAGTTCTGTCACTTATGACAGGAACTGAGACAAAAGTTGTAACAAAACTCGCGACCTCCGATGCGACGGAAATGGCCTGTGTGATGATGCGTCCAAAGTGGTCACAGTACCTCAACTGTGATAAAGGTGGGTGTAGGAAAAGTGTGTTTACAAATTAAGTTGTGAACGCTGTAATTTTTTATTGTGTTTTGTTTCTTTCAATTGGGTCTGTGGGCTTTCACGCTGTAGCAAGTAAAACAATATCATGTCGTTGTGTGCATGTTGACGCTACGCAGGCAAGCTCGAAAAATGTAAAGCAGCGACACAAAATGAACAGTTGGGGCGATAACCGCTTACGGTGGAAATCATTTTCACTCGATCGGGGAAATATTTGACATGGTTGACGTCATTTTCAAATATCTCCATGATGTAGGCTATTGCGATCCTACCGCGCAAAATCAACGGAGATAACATTTAAAAAAACCTTGTACTTTTTATCAATTTTTGGGAAAGAGAATTTTGGGCATATTTAAAATATCTGTTGAGTAAGGAAATACAAAATGTTTGTCATCTTTCATTGTTCACCACGCCGATTTTAAGACATCGAGCAGTTCGAGCAGATGCGCACTGTTTAACAAGGTGTTTCTTGATTGGCTGTTGCCATTGTACTGTATCGATTGTATTCTTTGTTAGGGTTAAGGATTAGGGCTATCGTTAGCCAGTTCTTGTTTCTTGTTAAACAGTGCGCATCTCCTCAGCAATTTTGCTACATATTTATTAAACAAATTGAAGACTGTGCAGAGGTAGACACTAAGTGCTCATAAATATTCATAGCGCTGAGAGATGTATTTTTTCCCCGATCTGGGGAAACCTCATTTTTTCCCGAAAAGCGGTTACCTCATGATCTGCTAGAAGAGCAAGGGAATAGTGTACACATCAGGGGAATCGATTTGGTTTTCAAAGTGTGTGTGTGGGGGGGGGGGTGGGGGATATTTGGCCTGATTTTTTTCTCCTGTCCTGGTAAGGTGTGTACAGCGGCCCAGCTAGACATTTTTTCGGGAAGGTTGGGAGTCGGCAAGCAACCTGATTTTATGATTTTTCTTTGAGTGTTAACACCAGAAGGGCCGTAATTTGCGGCGTACGAAGCGCGCTGAAATGTTGCCATTTTCTCAAATATTTGAAAATATGGAGCTTGTATTTTAGAACAGTTTGGATTTTAGGTTTCCTGTAAGAAAATTTTGGGGATTACTGGAGAATTTGCATTTCCTATTGGCGAATCTGAGATTCAACGGGGACCAAAGATCGTTGTTGCTACATAATGTTATCCAGCCCCTACGAAATAAGGATCTCTGACGAAATTTTTTGAGTCCAGAGCTTATATAAGAGGAAATTTTGAATTTTATGGAAGAAAATTCATGAAAATAGCACTGTAGTTACTGATGTCACTTGATGATCAGGTGTTACATGTAGCAAATTTCCGTTTTTTTACTTACAAAGTCCAGAGCTAGGAGAATTTTACTCAAGGTATGAAGGAGCTTACGAATCGCAATTTGTGGCGCGCAACGAAAACTTTGCTTCTTTGAGACAATAATGAAGAATGTGGAGTTTTTAATGGGGAGATTTGGGAATTTCATGAGTTGTCAAAACCACACAGCAGACTGGTTTTACAAATAGCAAATTTCCGAATTCTTCACTTTTCAGATCCGCTTGCTCCCTATAGCTACGCCACTGGATGCCTAAGAGAAGGGGCCCAGGTGCAAAATGGTGCTAAATGTTTCAATATTTTGAGTTGCTAGGAAACTACAAAGTTTTCAAAACATGATCTTGAAAGTGTGGTAATTACTTCAACGGACTATACGTTCAATTTAAATATCGGGTGTACTCTATGAGTAATTAGAATCACAACGAAAATTGTCATAGTTTGCGAAAGAATTGTGCAAAGTTGTAAAAGTAAGGAACCATTTTCAATGGAAAGAAGGTAAACTAAATCCATGACTTGATCAAAAGCGCACTTCAACCTACTTAAAGAAAATCAAAGATCGGGGGGTGGGGAATGGTACCCACTGGTACTGTGCTACTAAGACACCGTTGCATAGACCTACCGGTGTAAGATTTTTGACACAAAAAACATTAAAATATGTTTTTCTTTTCGAATGACACCTCATCATACACTCTCTGCAGACAGAGGATGGAGGTGTACCGCCAATTCTTGATTGAAGTCTCTTATCTAGCAAACGCCAGTGTGATTTTACTTCTCTGATAATGGTCTAAATAGGAAATGGTCGAATCGCTATACAAATAAATGATGTGAGCGTGTCGATATTTTGCATTAGAAATCATACATTTTTCTTAAAAATTTGCATGCAGACTGCGCACCGAGACAGTTTCCGTTTCCGTAAAATGTGTTTGTCAATTTTAGCCTGCCAGTCTGGTCATTCACTGGAGACCACAGATTTCATTAAAACATAGTAGGGGCGATTCATCTTCTCAGTGGCGTAGCTACTGGGGAGGGGGGCAGGGGGGCAAGTTGCCCCCCCTGGAAAAATTTTTGGGGAAATTTGATGAATGTTCTTATTATTACAAAAATTTCTCAAAATTTTTGTTAGAATAAGAAATTGTGAGACATTTCTCATACATAATTCGTATTTTCATGCAACATATTAACTCAGATTTCGTCAGTGTCGCATGAACCGGCCCAATTTGCGTTCCACAGAAAAGTCCTCTCCGCGTAGCTGATTGAATGTTCTCTTGTGCTTGTATACGCACGGGGGTTATGATCAGTGCATTTCAGTGCACAGGGAGCTGTTATTCAGGTGATACTTTGGGAATTCAGTAAAAGGATGTGAAAACTGACAAGTCACTACCGTAGACCCCGAGGTTGTTATGTTCTTCTACAAGCTAGCAGAAGCTGTAAGATTTTACTCTGTGTACATAACGATGGATGGGGCTGAAACATTCCATGGCCAACGATAAACTAGAAATTAGAATTAGCGGGATCCTTGGTACACTTAGATTTTGTTACTTAGCCTAATCCTTGGAGGCTTACAAGCTTGTTCGGGAAAATAGCTTTCTGCTGACTTTGAGTGTAACAATAAATGGACAATGAGTACCTTGTAGCCTACTACACTTAACAGACTGCTTTTCTAACAGGATATCCTGTGATCGAGCCACTATTAGGCCTCCTTAGTGGTGTGCGAAGGGGAGGCCATTGGGCCATGCCCCCCTCACAGATGCCATTTTTTCTTTGTTCTTAAAAATACGTAGTCTTACTTTATTAACACAGACTTTACTTCAAAAGATAGCATATGTGGCACCAGATTGCTTATAAGGACACTCAATTTTCAGAAATTTTCAAATGGGGAGGATTGTCCCTGCAAGGTCTTTCAGTGATGCCAACTTTTTTTTAATTCCTACAAATAGACCTAGGCAACTTCTGTCAAATTCCAATTTTTACTTAAAAATGTACACTCTGTTTCCCACTAGTGGCATCGATAATAAAGACTACATGTTTAGATTCTCTTTTCAAGCATAAGTACGCTACTTTGACCATCTGAGGGTCTGATTTTTCGAAATTTTCTTTACTCTCCGCGCCAACCAATGGTGGCGCTTCGCTCGATCTTTTGGGCAAAATTACATTTTTGGGGTAAAATTAGCTCTTAACTCTCTGATCACTTTGCAGTTTGCGAACATGTATTGAAGTGAGCATTTTATTTCAAACGACAAAAGAAGAAAGCGACTGGCTAGATTCTTCGTATTAGCCTGGAAAATCCTATTTCCGGCCATCTAAGGGGTCTGATTTTTCCAAATTTTCTCTACGCTCCGCGCCAACCAATGGTGGCGCTCCGCTTAGATAATCTTTATGACAAAAAAACATTTTGTGGCCAAGAAAAACCACAAATACCGACCAATGCTCTCTTATTTTGACTAATAAAAGTGTGCAAATTTAATGACAAGTTTTTCTTCGCAAGGTAGCATATATGGCATAAGGAAATGCATGTCATGACACAAAAGTTTCAGTTTTATCCTCATGAACCACCACGATTCAACTTTTAACACTGTTCCTGTCAAAGTCGAAAATCTCGCACCATTTTGCATCTAGGCTCTTTGAAAAAGTCAAAAAATTTCCCTACACCCCTCCCCTTAGACCATACTGCATGCCCCTCCCCATTCAGAGAAATCCTGCGTACGCCACTGCGTTAGTACATAAAAATTAACCAGACATTGTTTACCAAAATAATATACTTTGTTATTTCCGATTGCTCTATTTTCACTTTAAGATTAAAATGCAGGTAATATTACAAAATGACATGATTATGTTGTTATACTTGTAAGTTTGCATGTTTTATGTGAAATATATACACATTGACCGGGAATAGTTTTGGGGAAATTTCATACCTTTGCCCCCCCCCTGGAAAAAATCCTAGCTACGCCACTGCATCTTCTTCATATTTACAAATATTGTGCTGCTTCATAACCACACCTGCTGCCCTATGCACACAACAATCGACATAATCATAGAGACCAATGAATAATGTATGTTTGATATCCAAATGAAAAAAAGAACATCAGTGAGACTGCAAGCGCGTTGAGCGCGCGAAAATTTTGGGGATTTGAAAAGTAAATATGTGGAATTATTGATACAGAAAGCTAGTCGATCGTAATCGGTAAAGGACACCTTTGATAACCTACATGTATAGTCTTGTTGGTAGTACCTAACTTTTAAGTTTCAGGGCAACACAGTGGGAGGAGGGGGGGGGGGGCACTTTTACCTTAGTGTCCCCTCCACTCAAAAAAGTGGGGGACATGTCCCCCTCCCCCCCCCAATCGACGCTCCTGGTACACATTGACCTTGTAATTCAGTGTATGAACAGGCTAATCTAAGAGGTGTCACACATTCACCGCAAAGAGGGGATTGTTCAGGCTACGACTTTTAGGCATTTACGCACTGGATAAGGCAGACGTAACTTCTTTTCAAGAACCAAATCTCATAGTCATACTTGATCCACCGGCTGGCTATATGCAGAGAATAACGTAAAGTCTAACGCAATATTGCAATTCCCAGCCACCATTCCATTCAGTTAATATTTCGAATATACAGTACCTTACAGGATATGTCAGAGGTGGTCCCAGTGAAAGCACGGGCCATGGCCTAACCAGCGGGGAAGGTTGCCGTCAGAGAATATTCCGAGAACCAATAGGATGTATGACCATGTTGACAGCCATTTATCCCGACTTTAAGCTTCATCTTGCATTCAGAAAGAGAAAAATCCCCCCCCCCCCATCTCCATATTTTCTAATTGTTTTCAAAAAATGTCCAGATTTTCTTCTATATATATACATAGGCCTATACATTATATCAATAGTGAAGATGAATAGTGGAGATTTATGAATAGTGAAGATTTGGCTTTCACAATCCTTCCGGGATCCGTAGTCTTTGTGGGGTCTTCTCATTGCCAGTCACCTATCCTGTAAAATCCTGACGGGGTCTACCCGACATTCATATGTTTTATTGTTCAAAAGGGTCAATGTTCATTAGCTTCTTTAGTCAAAAGGTTCACCTATTCATATGGTTTTTCCATAATCGTAAAAGGTTTGTTTTTCAAAAGGTTCGTTTTTTCGTAATTGAAAAAAGGTTCGTTTTTTATAATAGGAAAAAAATATAGACAATAGAAAATGAAGATCAGTCTTTAAAATTGTTAAAAAGATTCGATATTCGAAAAAGGTAGAAGGGTTCGTTATTCATAATTAGAAAAGTCGTTTAATATATACAATGTGAAGAAGGGTTCAATTTTTAAAAGGGAAAATTCATTTTCACCCGATTCGTGCGATAGGAAATGCATTCCTTCTAGCTTGGTAAAAGTTGCTGAGCTGAGGTACATGTCACGGCTAAGAAATGCATTCTTTCTAGCTTAAGAGCTACGAAATCTTACACCCGTACGCATTTTCAAGCTTTAAAGGCTTCGTGCAACTCGCGGAGGGCCACACATCCTACAAACTTTTCACAGATGTTAGGGCAATGTCTTGCCTACAACATATTGACAGCGTTTTTACATGCTTTATCTAGATTGGTTGTTATTTGTCGTTCAAAGAGACCAGTCGACTTTGAGGGTAAGAATCTCAATTATAAATAACGACCCCATTTTCAGATTACGATTTGGATTATGACGCGTATCTTATTTTCCATTATAAGAATTGAGCCTTTTCCTGAAATATAAATAACGAACCCGTTTTAATTTTGAATTACGAACCGCTTTTTTATTATGAACATTAAACTTTTCTTGTGTTATGGACAACGAACCTTCTTCTCGATTATGAATAGCAAACCTTATGAGTTATGAACTTTTTTTATTATATTTTCTGAATAAAGAACCTTATGAATAATCATGTACCTTATGAATGAAAAAAAAAACCTCATAAATATCGAGCTGTCCCCATCCTGGCTACGCCATGGCCCTCTCAACATGCACTCATAAACACTTCTTTAAATTTTCATGCATTACAACTGAGTAAAGATCCATATTTTCTCCTGGCTGTTCTTTAAATTCATTTATTACACTTAGTTTAAAAATAACTTTTGGCAATCAATAAAGAAAATCAAAATTGTCAACGTCTACATTACTGCAAAAATCAGAACACTTTTAATATACATATATTTCCACAAGTCATCAAACAATCAGGAAAATTTCAAACAATGAGAAGCAGGCAGAGGTTATTGTCGTTCGTATTTTACACGAGTTGTTGTTTTTATCTTTGGATAGACCCGAAGAGGAAGAAATTAATTTCCATATTTTAAGATGTCGATGATCATATCCACTTGTTAACGTATATCTTGAACGAACTACTCCGAAATGGATAGTTCTCACCTGACGGAATAGAAGCTTTCAAAAAGCATATTTCAGTCGCCGTGTCTGAAGGCAAACCGCTATATGTACGTACAGGCTTGCCCTCAGATTATTACGGATGCTAATGCCTAATTGTGACGTCAGGTCAGCGACACCTATATATACAGTCAAATATAAATTTGAATGGTCTCCAAAAGAGACATAACTTGCATAGTTTTTAAAATGACTAATTTACAATGCGCATGTAACAGTTTTTTGGAATGTCCCTACATCCTAAGTGCAGGAGGCAGACATAGAACAGACATTGGACTCAAGGGAAGCTAACATCAATTATAGATGTCACAGTTATCCAGCAATTACGCAACACTCCTCACATTTACGCGGCTTCTTTTCGTCGTACGTTTATCACTCCTGTACCTCTATCAGACGCACTCGTAATACCAAGAAGAGGTACACATTCCACTCATGTTATAAAGGGAATCCTTACATCTGACACAGTATGCTCTTATCCTCCTCAGCTATTATTTGGACGTTGACAATATCAAGCTCGTTGCCCGCTTAGCTAGCAACCCTTGCGAGCTCTAGCGATTCTTCAAGAACTCCTGAGGCATCGAAAATTTTGCCAAGTTTTAAGCGTTTGCTCTAAATTGATCACAAGCAATCACACGAGCTCCATGCCCTTACTGGCGAACGTAGACCGCAATAGGCAGCAAGTTTTTAATCCAAAGCCTGATGCCAGTACACGTTCACATATTTGGTGACTTTCTCGCGGTCTCCGGGGTTCACAAGGAAACGCAAGAGTTCGTAGAAGTTGCTCGCTAAGTGGAAAGCCGGCTTAAATCTGTTCCAGTTCCATGCAACTGCCGCTATAGAGTTCAACCATGACTTCATCCATGGTAGGACTATAGCTAATAAAAATCAGTCTAAGTTGACGCAAATGCTCATTGAAAATTACATGGACCAAACTTTAGTTAATGGCATATTCTGAAACTTTTTCTTTATTTATAGCATCTCAGTTTGTAAAACTTCATTCAACACTCTTTATTTTCCAAGTGTCTATATTCGCACCAGTGAGTGGAAAAAATTCATGCACGCCTGAGTATTCCGATGATTAAAGAAGAAAAATGTGTTGTAATTCATATATTTCACCTAAACGCGGGGCAATGTTGCATACATTTCAAAACCGTCTGTTAAAACTGCACCACAGTCCGTGTTGATTTTCCATTTTTTCAAATTAACATGTAAAATTCTGAAGAATTTTCAACAGTGTTTCTGTATTTCTCATATACATTTAATTTTTAGTGTGATTTTTACAGACGTTTTATATTAACGTGAATACTCTGTAAATTTAACAAAGATTTTACGTATATCCAGCATAGTTTTCTGAAAAATGTGGTTTGGATATGCAAATTAAAAGTAGATCTAATGGGCTAACAGATAACGTTGTAAACATTTGCGGGTGTAAATATGGTTGATTAAAAAGATTAATATTAAGGCATTGTGTAATCGACGTGAAATAAGCGAATACTAACGCAATTCCTTTGTAGGAAAAATTAGTTAAGCAGTTTGGGAGATAACCGCCATTGTGGGGAATCAATTTTAATACGATCTAGGGAATATTTTGCTATGAGTGGCGTCATTTTTAAATATTTCCCATGATGCATTGAGATCCTACCGCACAAATTCAACGGAGATAAAGTTCAAAACCAAGTTGAAATTTTATCGATTCCAGGAAAGATAATTCGGGCATGCTTAAAATCACTATTGATAGGGGAATAAAAAGGCTTTGCCCACCGTCCCGTTTTTGATATCGAGCAGTTTTGCTATGTTCTTTGTCGTAAGCTTGTAGACTCGACACAGCCAGACGGCCGTAGGTTTTGTGCAATATTTTCCGCATAAAGGTGTGCAAGTGGATCGTGCCAGCAATGTGTTTGAAAATTAAAATTCTTGAAAATTCCTTGTGTTTTTGCCCTTTGCATTTTTACTACGATATCACGTTGGAATTCACACATTCGACGACTGTTGAAAGGTACACTAAATCCTCATGCTCATACCATTGAGGCAGGTAGATTTTCTCCAGGATCTTGGGAAACCTCACTTTCCCCAAAAAGCGTTTATCTCCCGAACTGTTAAGTTTGCTTGGCCAAAATTTGATATTAAACTTGCAAATTGGCCCTTGAAACAGGTTTAAACTAATCGGATCTGTAACAAAAGACACATGTTGGTAAAATCAGGGAGCTGCTAGTTAATAGCAGCTCCCTGGTAAAAAACAAGTTTATCAATACCGATGAAGATTCTTGATATGTATGGACTTCATTTCTGTAAAAATTCGTAGCAACAGTTTTCATAGTAACCAACGTGTCATAGACGTGATACAAATAGCAAAGCCTCAATGTCGTCACATGAGACACAGGAACTGTTCAAGATTATATCTGGCACTTTTCCCCTCGTGTTTATTTACGAGCACGTACTGACGTAAGAAAGAAAAGGACAGAGTAGTTTAACAAATGGGACCACCTTTCACAGTTGTTCACAGCGTCTACACGACGAGTGAACCATAATTGGAAAATTAAAATATTCACAATTCTGGTTAAAATCATAGTCACGTTAACCAATTAAATGGTAAATTTAACCAAGTAATTGATTCGTACAGTTTTTAACCATTTTTTATCAGTTTCAATAGGAATTCCACAGGCTTTTTAAATTAACCACGACTGTATGCATAGGAAGTATACTGACGCGGAATGTTGTGAAAGTAAAACAGGTATATTTTAGGGTGCGGGATACGCTAAGAAGAAAATTGTCATTCCTTTTTCGTTCCCATAGATATTTGTTATGGTTATGTTATAGTAGTAAGTTTACCATGCACATGAAAAATACATGAAAAAGGACATTTTCTAAAGGTTTAGTAAAGGGAGTTCAACCCTTGAGAACGTGATCTTTGTCTTACACAATCTCCAGAAGAACCTTGTAATCATCATTTGAAAAAGATCTGCCATCAAGTTCATTCATTGGTTCTTTCGTTTATCTTCACATTCATTCTTTCATTTGCATATTCATTCTTTCAATATTTTGTATATTCGTACATTCGTTTGTTCATACCTGGATTCGATTTCCATTTTAAATGGCTACAAAATTGGAAACAAAGATAGTGTTAGTGTAAGATAACATTTAATCTTCTTTATTCTGTTTAATTAATTTTTTTCAATTGTATCGACAGCTCTATTCCACATTTCCGTTTACATTGTTTGACTGAGGATAAAATACGTGTAGTGCACACGTCCAGTTTGAATTAGTAAGACTATAATTATTTTCACTGTCACTGCGGACGTGTTGTAATAAATAGTATCAGTAGTCCAATACAGTTTTTCACATGTTTGTGAATTCGTCTCCCGCAAAATGTAAGTTGGTTGTCCTCCCGGGGTTCGACTCGGCTTCTGCCCACCTGGCGATAGGCTTGCCGCTAAAACCAGTTGCCCAGCTCACGAAGGCGGTTGCCCACCGGACTGAAGCACCGTCTAGCTTAAACGATTCACAAGCAGACTTCGTTTTAGGCATCGTTATGAACATAGGCAATAAAAAAGTTGGGAAATTTGCCACTTCGGTCTTGGTCACAAGGTGACGTGTGTTATCCCTGCACTTGTACTGATTGCATTGTAATATGAGTGCAAATTCAACATGTTGCATAAGAGGACAAGTGCCATGAAGGGTGAGGAAAAACGTCACCTTTGGGGCGCAATCCCAAGTTCCATTAGTAGCAAACTTGTTCCAAGTCGTCTATTATCTCAAAACAAATATCTCGATCACTCCACCACCGTAAAGACATTCTTTACACCATGGGTTTTCCCTTCGGTGTTATTGGTGCTGGAGTGGTTATACTTGCATCTATAATAACACAAATTTGAGCACTCACTACGAAAATTTCTGTTTAATAAGCCATATATCAAAGGATTAACAACGCTACTGAAAAACATCATAAAAACAGAAAACTCGTTCACCCCTTGAGAGAGCGGCTCCGAGGAGATCGTTTCGATGAAATTAACGATAGATATCGGAGCCCAGCACATTATGAACGACGTCAAAATAAGAAAAAGCATAGCCGTAATGCGTAATTCATCCCTCATACTTGTTGATCCAGAGGTACGATGCCTACCACTCGAGAAAATTTTTGACGGAGCGAAAGAAGGAAGATTTGAAACGAACAGGTCACCTGTATAGACCCTTTCATCTGTTTTCAAGTTTTTAGATTTAGGATTTAAAGTCAACAGTTTGCTTTCTGAGTTTTCCGAACTTTTCGTTGAACTTTGTTGGGAGCTGCTGTCCGTTCTATCTCTGCTTGGATACTCTTGCTCTGTAATTTTGGCAAGTCCAGCGTTTCTCGGAACAGGAAGTTCATTTATGGTATACACTGGATCCCCTTTAGCACTGAATTCATTTGCTGTTATGCTACGTACATTTGTGTCCCAATTATTTACATTCAAACCACCATTCTCTGGCTGTTCGCTGGGTTTGGTAGCCTTTATGTTACGACTTGTTTTTACAGCCATTTTACGACTTCTAATTTTCTTTCTTTTGTTTTCACCTGACTTCATTCTAGATTTAGTATTAATTATTTCCGTTCTTCTTCTTGATTGTTCCTTCTCTTCCTTGTTTTCTTTAAACTCAATTGGTTCGAGTCGCTTTTTCCGGAAACCTAAACTTCTTTCCAATTGGAGTAACAAGAGTTTATTATTTTCTTTGACTAATCTGTCAGACAAAATATCTCCATGTTCCTTCAAAGCTGTCATTGTTTTATTGTCAATTTTGTTCCCTTCTTTCTCCTTCACTCCCCTGGCAAAGGGCATTGACTTGTTGTAATGAAAAACACTCGACTCTGTTTTGGGGATTCGTGGCTCCAAATTAAGCGATTGATCATTAGGACGCACCCTATTTTTCCTCTTTAACCAAACCCTGGTAATCGAAGGCTCACACTGCCCATTTGAGTTACGCGGCGTGGTTGAGTGCATCACAGCAGGCTTAACAGAATTTGCTGTTGTGTCAGGAAGTCTGAAAAAAGGGAGGAAGAAAATTGAAATAAATTGCTCTCAAACTAAATAAAACAGCCAATGTCATAATGAATCAAAGGGGAATGCATTCACAAGTGTGGTACAGTATCCTGCCTTATTATTGACTTTTAGAGTCATGTGACAACACTTTTTCTCTCCAAATGTGAACTTTACACTCTCATATCAAAAGAGTGAGTGAACTTAGTCACGCTTTGATAGAGTGAAAAGGGTGGATTCACTCCTTTAGTGTGTTAATTCACTGCAGGAAAAGTGAAAATTTACTCTTCAACGATTGCCTGCAGTGATAGCTCTTGTTTTTAGAGTGATCGCTTATAGGAACTCCATCGGAAATGAAACTGCTATTTGGAAAGATTTCCACTTTTTTAGAGTAAATTTCACTCTGTATTGCTTACTTCTCTTCCCGGGTACCTTCTTTATTGTTCAAGACTTAAATACTGCACATATCTAAGTTAAGAAAGTGAGTTGGTCTTAAATTTCACAGTTCAGGGAGAACATATTGTCACATGATTCCCAAGAGCCATTCATGAAATAGGATAGACGACAACACTAATTCACGTTGGAATGACTGTTCTTGCCCTTCAATGTTCGGATCTATTACTACATTAATATAGTCCTTATGAGAAAGACTTAACTCAAAAGATTGAAGACAATATCCCATGATTCCTTGTTCTTTTCCCTTTCCTTTTTTCTTCATTAGAGAAGGCCTAGATACGATTTTAATAATCGTTATCCACAAACATATCAAAGCGTAATTTATCCATTTTATTGACGTTGTGTTTGCCATTATAGACTTTGCACTTCAAACTGTATGCAATCGATATTCTCGACTACGCACTACGTATCTTCTATTAAAGCAAAATGAGAAACACAATATAACCCTTTCACGTCACGATTTTCAAATGAGTCTGCAAGATTTTATTATTCAGGTACTAATCGTTAAAGTTGAAGTGTAGTGCGATGAGAGTATCTTATTTCTAGGAAAGAATTATGAAGAGTTAAGACTATTAAAAGCTACATGTAATGTACTAGTGGGATATCTTATTACATGGAAAGGCACTATAATTTTTATAATTTAGAGGTAGCTCCTAAGACGAATAACGAGAAAATCTCAATCTATATTTTTAACTCTCGGGTTTTACCATACTTATCAGCCTCGACAAAATCGCTCGCTAACATTAGCGCGTAACATTTTTAACATGGCGAGGGCCTTTTACAGTAGGTACAGGTTCATGAGACCTCCTTGTGTAGGTAAATATATACATAACTGTTGCCTACAACAGTTTTTTGCTACTTAATGTTGCAACTATACCTGTGGATCATATGCTTAAGGGAAACTCGGAAGACAACAACTCAAAACAAATGCGATAGTTACTACAAAGTATTTCGGCAGTTATGTAACAGTAACACTGTATTAGGTGGCGAGTTGATGTTTTATTATGGAGAGTACATTTTTTGACCCCTCTAACAGACTGACGAGGTTTTTTTTCTTGAACTGGTTCTGGTACCAAGCCGGTACGACTCTGACGGAAGAGGGGGATGAAGGGGCTTTTATCCCCTCAGGGGTGGCGGTGCTACTCCTGTTGCCTCCACCCGAGCTCAGACAATTAGGTGTTGGGGAGTTGGGTCATAAAAATACATAATATACCTCTCCAGTGAAACCCCAACGGGCTTTGTCCTTGGGCCCCACCAGCACGAGCCTACACTTTGAGTTCGGTATCGCTCTGCCTGACAAATTTTCTGCCCCAATATTTTCTTTTGCCCCCTTGTCCCCCTCAATTTTGACATTCTGTCCTCGCCAGAGTGACAATTTACTCTTCCACGAGTGACTGCAATGATCACTCTTTTCTACTGTTCTAAGAGTGATCAGTTACTCCATCTAGAGTGAAACTTTGCTCTTTTGGAGTGAATTTCACTATACTTCGAGAGAATTAACACCACAGAGGAGTGAATTCAAACTTTTAACTCTCTAAGAGAGTGACCCAGTTCACTCTTCTGATTTAAAGAGTGTAGGGACCAGCGGCGTAACCAGACCTGACAGTCCGGGGGGAAGGGGTCAATAACATGGAGGTTTCCCGATTTTGTACTAGTTGACCTGTGTTAGTTTGTGGGTGTCTTTAGGCCTTAAGGGAAGGGAGCAACAGTTTTGGACCATGCAACTCATCCTACCCCATTGACCAAAAGGTAAATTTTTATGCTGAATTGCTTTGCTTTTTCTAAGGGCAAGAACATTTTTTTTTTTCAAATAAATCTGGGTTTTTTTTTTTCTGAAGTGTGAACACTGGGCCTACTGTAAACGGTACGTACCGAAAATTTGGGTCCTTTTACACATTTGTAAATATGGAGCTTATATTCCATAAAATAGATTAGATTCAGGGTCTCCTGTAGGGAAATTTGCATTTTGGGCGACTTTCGAAAAATCTGCGTTTCCCATTAGCATGAATCTGAGATAGCAAGTGGCCTGAAGATCGTGTTATCTCAGGAGAGCAGATTAAGACTTCTCGACGACATTAAGAAAACTCTAGAAACTTTGTTGCCTTTTTTGGAAAAAAATGAAAGCCTATATTGTAGAAAATTTTAGGGAAACGGCACTGTAGCGGCTAGGACAAATTATCCACTGACTGCTCTATGAGCGATCACTTACAGCTTTAAGGGTCGCGATTTAAGACGCGCGAAGCGCGCAGAAAATATTGCCTTTGTTAAAAATAATTTTTTTGAAAATGGAACTTTTATTAGAGAGAATTCGGAATTGTATGAAGGAAAACTTGGGAAAACCACTCTGTATTTGACGGGTGTTTAAAATGGTAAATTTTCGAATTTTTCACTTTTTCAGCAAGGGCACAATCTCCCTGCCTCCTGTAGCATTGCAACATTGAACATGGATAAAATTTTGACACTTCAATAACTAAAGAATCCATCTACAAAGACTATACAACTAAAAGGGTTGAAAGGTATCCGATGACAGGTGTGTAACTGTGTATGAGAGCATTTGAGTACGGTAGGCTTATGGTTCCCCTGCCTAGAATATGAAGTCTAGACTAAAAGGCTATCTTTAGTTGGCGCGGAGCGAACAGAAAATTTTGAAAAATCGCGACCTCTCAGACAGCGGGAAATGGCATGTCTCGGGTTTGTAAGTAGTAGCTAAGTTTTTTCGATTTTTATTGCAAAGTAAACACCACTCTATAAGTGATGTATTTCTGCCCTTTTGAAACAAAAATTTCTTGATATGTAGCTTATATTGCCGAAAGCTTTGGATTTTGGGTTTCCTTTGAGGAAGTTTAAATAGTTGGGGGGATTACTGAAGAATCTGCACTCCCTTCAAATATTGGTGATAAATCTGAGAATGATTGCTCTTTTAAAGTCCTCCCGACTATCTGACAAAGAGCAAGAGAGGAAAGTCTTTCCTCCTATAAAGTGGACCTCAGATATTATTTTGTTAACTTAAGGCGACTAAATGAATGTTCAAATATTTTCTAGATGAATGTTCACATATTGACCAAAACAATGGTGGTTCCATGAATGCTGATCAATCTTGCTTTTGATGTTATAGTTGGCCCACTTCCTTTCTGCTCCCATTGTTCTCTTTTTTCCTTTCCCCTTCTTTTCCTTTTTCCTTTTTTCTTCTACCTTTCTTTCCTTTCCTTCCCCTCCTTTTTCTCTTTTTTTCCTTTTCTCTTCTTCTCTGACTCTCTTTTCCCCTTTTGCCTTTCTTTCCTTCTTTTCCTTTCCTTCCCGTTTTTTCTTCTCTTCCCATTTTTTTTTCGTTCGGGGGGCAAACTGCCCCCCGCCCCCTCCGCTAGTTACGCCACTGGTAGGGACGGATGTAACATTAAATATTCACTTTAAAAGGAGTGAAAAAGACCACTTTTTATAAAATGTACCCTCCTAATTTAGATTGGTTCCCAGTCAAGTCTCCCTAAAAGATATATTTTTCATTTCTCTCTGAAACCTTCAATATGGTTATAGAGAGTGAGTAAAATGTTTGTGTTCGAAAAGAAAAAGTTTGGTACCATTAAGTTACTTAATGCCTCGTCTTATCAGTTGATGTAATTTTACAAAGCACCAACTATGCAAACAGTAAAAAGCGTTTTGATATTTCGGTCCAAGTTGAATACAAAAAGAAAAAAAAACTGATGTCCGTCGCTCTCCAAGTTTGCTTCTTTCTGCCATGTTCATCGACAGTATTACTTATTTAAAGCTGACAAAGCAAAAGTTTAATTTGAAACGTATACAAAGTTTACTTTTATACACCAAAACGGCTTGTCACCAGGTAGTAGAAATAGGAAGATTTAGTAGTAATGTGCATAATAACGTCTCAAAAGGTAACTGTAACCATTACTTTGGCTGCATGGCGATGAAAAGCTTGCGAAAATGATGTTTGTGTGTATACATTTTTGTAATCAATACAATCGTCATTGTACGGCTGAACTATTTGTAAAGAGATAACGCAACCTTAGCAATGGCATTGGGTGTTATCGATTTTGGAGAAATTGTTCTAGGACGAGAGACTTGGCAGTTCAGTGTTGTTAAAGGTTGGACTAACGATTCACATGAGCCTAGCCAAACGACACTAAAAAGTGAGGAAAGCGTGTTTGTAGAAGCGAGATGTTTAATTATCTTTCATGGTGTCTGAGGCTTTCCATAATTTTACTTTCTGACCAATTCAACTCTGCAGTGCTTTTACTGCTATAGGAGGAAGGTGCTTGTTTAAAAAACAATAATTTTGTCCATTTATTCCTAAATGTATTATCAGTAGCAATCTACTGTTACACTCGCAAAAAACAATAATTTTGTCCATTTATTCCTAAATGTATTATCAGTAGACTCGCTTTTACTACTTACTAAAGGAAAACTGGAAAAGTAAAGGTATAACACATAAATGGGTCCAGGATTTGTGCGATAGGCCTATAGCTCCCCAACGAAATCGGATAACGGGGACATAACCCCGATTGGGGTGTGTGCGCCAATACTCTGTTGGTTCCACACCTAGTATTGAAGAACAACACAATAAAAAACAATGCATCTTACGTGTTTTGTTGTCTGATACTATCTCTCCTTTGCCTTCGATGGGAATTGAGATTTCGGAAGCTGTTGCGAACCGTTAGGAAGATCTTGAAATATGAAACCAAAATAACAGCAAAAGGCAGGGCAGCTCCAAGGATGAATATGAAGGCAGTGTAGTAACGGTTGGTGGACCATTTGAGAGTACAGATGGCTCTTGCAGGAACATAATCGTAGTTGGACCAACCAAGTAGGGGAGGAAGAGCTAACAGACAAGAAAATAGCCAGACACCTGTGGAAAAAGTGAAAATAATAATTACCTTTTTACATAGGGCAATGTTAGAAACATCTCAATGCGCTTTACAAATAAACCATCACAGTTTTGTCATTCCTAAAACGTTCTCAAGCAAACAGGGGCTACCGCTAAACCAGTGCAGCCATCCGGCCGCGCTACCGGTTAAAAACCCACTTTCGTTATTATTATTCCTGTCCCAATCTCTTATGCTGAGCACCAAGCGAGAAGGCTATAGGTCCCATTTTTGTCTTTGGTGTGACTCGACCGGGATTTGAACCCTGGACTCCTGGCTGAAAGGCGGAAGCTCTAACCACTAGGCCAACTAGTCGGTTTTTTATGAAAAATTACTAGCAATTTCATGTTTTTTGCTTTCAACTTCTTGACACAGTCTCTACTTCTCGTTTAATTTTGACTTCTGAATGCTGGAGTGAAGAGGCAGCCAATCAGCATTGTAACCGTGCAATCTTTGTTTATAAGCTAGGTCGATCATTCTTTGGCGCATCATTGTGGGGCACAGCGTTTGATATACAAGCCCTGCCCAGCACTTAGTGTACGGCGTTCCCTTGTTTTGCACACAACACTAAGAATCAATCTGAATAGTCAACTCCAATGAAAATAGGGACTCGGTCTTTCTTTACAGTAAATTAAAATGCATATTAGTGCACCAAAAAGGCAATTTAGACAAAGTCCACCGCACATAACCCCACTCGTGTTTTCTTTTTATGTTAATTGTTATTGCTGAACAAGGAGAGAATGATGTCACCAAATTTGCATGTTAACTCAGGTGTTATATTAGGTGAGTTCGATTTAGCGGCTCGAGCCGGCTCAACTGGCTCAACCAGTTTCTTGTCAGGTCGAAATGTGACGTAAAATACGTCACCGGCTCAACTAGACCACCTCGGAGAGCTGGTCGTTTTGGCCGGCTCAAGTTGTGACGTTTTGATGACGTTAAGATCATTTTTCCGAAAGATCGATCGCTGGCTGAACCAGTTGAGCCGGCTCGAGCAGGTAAATCGAACGCACCTATATGCGCGATTGGCTTGTTTATCACGACGATTAGGAGGATGTGCGCATGTGCATAGTCACCAAATTGTTTTACCGAACTTGGTCTTTGGGTAGAATGAAACATTTTGTACTCGATGTAGTTTAAAAAAAAAGCATTCCCGAACTCATCTTGTACTAGAAATGAAAAAGATTCATATTCACCAGTGCTCTTGGCATCAATGATTATGACACTCAAGTTTGTTGTAAACATTGCCGAGTACTATCCTTTAAAGACATTTGTCATGACTACCGCGGTCTTATGGGGGGGGGGGGGCTGCGATCCCCAATTATAGTACCGACCACCGGCTTCAATGAACAACAGCTTTGATTAATGGGATTATATCACTCATGGTGCATCGAAGGTTACATCCCCTTTGAGCTTCAAGTGTAAAAGTTCAGGACTTTTGTCCAATGCGTGAATAGGCATCTAACTGGTATTGATAACAGTCCTTGACAAAATTAATTAAAGGATAAACTTTCCGAAGATGACGAATTTGTCAGGGTTTAATCTGAGTGAGGAGTTTCTGTACAATGCAAATATGCACGGCATAGTTACATCCACAGGAGAAATGTTACGACAGAGAAAAAAGAGTGGTTCCCTTAATTTTTATCCCTGCGAAAGTTATGCACTTACCTTTACTAAGGAAATTGCTACACGTGTTTGGTAAATTTAAGAAAATAATAATTATGAAGGGGTAAATTTGTTTAGGTCTCAAAAAAGCCATTTGTATCTAATGAACGGTGATTAACCGTAATTATCGAAAGTTAGCTTGGCACAAAAATGGTTATATGAATAAATCAATAGGAAGATAGAAATAAGGTCTTACAATATGTCAGCTTATAAGTAAAATTTGGTTGAGTTTATTACCAGAATTTAAGCACTTTTCATAAGACAAAGACGGAGGGATTAAATCTACACAATGTGGTATTTTTTTTTTATCAAAAAGGACAAGTTTTTGATACCACAAGATGAAATTGCCACTTTTGTTACCAAAAGTGAGCTTCTAACAAGCAGGGGTTAGGCTATATAACTTCCTTACATTGATAAGAAATGATTTGCTTTCTTTAGTATTTTCTTTTGACGTGCTAGCCTCAAATTTACTGGGTGTTGAATATGTTATATAAACCAATTGAAACTGCTGATATCTTAATAACAAGAAAACATTAAACTTGAATTGAAAGTTGTGCAGGCTGCTTAGCACAAGCATCTGTCTGTAAAATCAAAACCTGATTTGAGCTGAGACTATACACTCTAAACATAAGAAGAGTGAAATTTCACTCGTTAAAAAAGTGAAACTTATCAAATGTACCCCACAAGAGCAGAGGCTCATTCCAAAAAGGCGAAGCTACACTCTCGATAGAGTGCACACCGGTATCAACCTCGAAAAGAGAATGATCCCTGCCGGCACTCACCGACCGACTGCATGGTCAAGTGGTTAGAGCATCCGACTTGAAGTCGGGAGGTTGGGAGTTCGAGTCCAGGCTGGATCATACCCAAGACTTTCAAAACGGAACCTACTGCCATTGTGCTTGGTGCTCAGCATAAGCAATGGAGGAGGAAAAACAAGCCATTGGGCCACAACTAGCGAAAAGGCGGCGGTGGCTGGCTCGAATTGAACCAATAGGTTGGAAACTGGGCGGTTAAACTCTAACCAAATAAGTAACCATATTAACTAACTGCAGGCACTCGTTAAAGAGTAAGTTTTCATATTCTCAGAGCGCTCTCCTGGAGTGAATTTACACTTTTTACTTTTTAAGGGACTAAGGACGCTCTGTTTAATCTTTAGTCTGTAATGTAATCTTATTCTGTATTTTTGACCTAATTATTATGGTTTTGTTTTGAGTTTTGTTCCGTCCCATGTCTGTTTCACAAAAAAGAAAGGTTTCCTTTGCCATGATAAAATGATCATTACTTGTTAGTGCCGTGGTGTTTATGCAAATTACTTGTAAATACTTGTAAATATTATATTTATTTCTTAAAATTCTGTACATACTTGTTTGCTTATATGTATTTGAAGGTTGAAATAAAGCGTTCCTTCAAAAAAAAAAAAAAAAAAAAAAGGACGCTCTGTTTAGAGTGATAATTTAAATACGTGTAACCAAATGATTCTCAAATCGCACTTGATTTATATATTTCAGGCTCGTGCACAGTGATAATGTGGAAAATATATACAAAAACGTGAGTTGTCTGCATTTTGTGCCTCTAAGTAGATGTGTAGATAAATTTATTCCATGGAGAAGTTTACACAACAAAAATGTTTACTCAACGTTCATTGTAATTATGACATTTTGGACTCGTAATTTTATGGATTGGCTAAGAGATGACAGCGTTTCAATGGTAACATTTTACCTTCGTTTAATGGGGATATGCGGCCGCTAAATTTGATTTAGCGTACTCCATTACAATAAATCTGCAATATATCCCTCCAATCAAGTGACAATATAATCCTTTACTTTTTGCTAAATTTAGGGAGATAAATTACTTGTTTTGCCCTTTTTTCCAAAAGTTGTCTTGAAAATCAATCGGAGATATAAAGAAAACAATGCATGAATGAACTTTTTTGTGAGAATAATCTATAAAGAGGGAATAGCTCAAAAGGAATAAAGAGCACAAAGTTCTGAAATATCATGGACAGAAACATTGACAAAGAGGAGAGGGAAACAGACTGTCCAATAATTGTTCGCAACATTTGTATCTAGGTGAGTGTTCGTCCGTCCGTCCGTTCGTCCATCCGTCATCCAGTTTTATTTACTTTTCACACATGTAATATTCATTAATGAAATTTTGCAATTACTATGGCAAGTCCTCTCAGCCCACGCTACAACCTGTTGAAGAAGTGCACAATAATTCCCAATTGGCTCAGTCCTTTGATTGACAGCTCGTTCAAATTATGTAGTGTATGGTAACAAAAATCTTGTTACGCAGCATCTGCTGTAGACTTACATTGTTTTGATTATGCACATGGGCTCTTGTTTACACACCCTGAAGCAATAAACTGAGATTGTGTCTTGATGACGATGAACTTTAGACAATTTCGGGAGGAGCTTATTAAGTAAGAAGGTTGGGAGAATTGGAGCTGTTTGGGGAAAGGGAATTAGTTCTTTAAGGTACATTTTTCTTAGGTTCACTTTTGATATAAGGTTTTACGGTAACTTACACCATGATGGAAGTTCTTCCATGCTCACACTCATGTTTTAAAATGACGCAAAGCAAAAGTATGCAAATGGGCCTTACACTCTTGAACCATGAAAGTATTACCCCTAGGTAGTACTACCATGCTTAATCCATCCTGGTCAAATTTATCTAGAATTGCGGACACTTGTTATCCATATATCTAAAAGAAATGACAAGAAAATTGTAGTCATTTTAACCTGGAAATGTGTGATGACCGGCTACCCTACACATTCTATGGTCAAAATCAACAGAACATCCTAGTCATTTTAACCAGGAAATGTATAGTTAACCAAGGACCGCACTCTTGTTTAACAAATTTTGAATCAAATTTTGTTTATTTGATCATGTGTTGTTCAATTTGACTAGGATGTTGGTACAGAGGTTAAAAAACGCCACAAACTTGCAATCATATTTTTACCCTTACTTGATATGACGTAAGGAAGTCTTTTCGGGGTGATCCAAACTTTTTGTCTCTCACTTGGTATCTTGACCAGTTGATACCTATTAACTGAGATGATCGCTAACGTTGTTATCGCCGAAAACCCGTACACCGTCGTAGTGAAACCATTTAAGTCACACATTAAACAGCTGAAAATCCATGTCCCGTTAAGTAAAGTTATCACAACAAACGGACCATTAAGGACAGCTGTGAACAAGCCACATAACGAAAGATTAAATACAAGTTTGTTAGGAACTGTTCGTAGTTTTGGGTTCCTCAGCATGACACACATTAAAAGAAGATTACTAGAAAAGGCAACCAGAAACATACAGGACATTACTACTGCTAAAGGGAGATTGCCTTCCTCCTCCCAATTCAAGAGTGTGTCATTACGCCTAACAAAGCTTTCATTCGTCGTCGTGACACACATTGTAAATGTAGCCTACTTCTCATGCCATAAGGATTAAAAATCCAGGTTGTTTTGAATTCAAAGTCTGCTTTAAATTTATGTACAGCAAGACGGTATAGCCAAGTAAAACATTTATTCCTGTGGAACTGATTCAAAGATGTGTATCCAGCTTTTAAAATATAACAGCCTTCACAGCTTCTTCAACGCACAGTCATTCACACACGCTCAAAATTTTTAAACTGCATGTAAACTGCAGTTTTGTCAGCATCTGTGCATTTTCCCATCTGCGGATTACATTCTTGATTGACTAGTGACATTAAGAATTCATCTGTTCAATGAAGTGTATTGTTAAAGATCCAAAATTATCCTATCTTCTAATCCCTAGGAGGAATCAAGCTATATATCAGTCGGAGCATTGAGTATGCTGTCGTTGTCAACATCAAGTTCCTAGGCCGGCCGCAGATAATATTATTTATTCAGTTATCGTTTAAGTTTTCTTCTCTAATCCAAACGAAATCACAATTATTTGTCTCCCAAAGCTGAGAGAAAAGGTTCCATCCTCAAACTTTACGTAACTAAAATCTGTCGACTGAATCATGTGTTTTGTTTTATACTTGATGTTTGTCCTTTTCTTGAGTCTCGCTTGGACGTCTTTCACTCTCTCTGTCTCTGCGGAATGGCTGAGCATGCTGCATGGCATGTGATATCTTCAAACGGGATTATAAGTCAATGCAAAACTGAAGATGAAAACGATAAGGTTGTGGGTTGTTTGGTAAGCAACGACGATTTGCTTTTTTCTACTATGTCGTCGCACGCTCATTGGTATGTAAAGACTTTGCTAATTACTCTTTGGGAGTCATATATTATTCCTTTGCTCATAAAGTTTATGAAAAAGGATGAAAACAGAACCGAATGCAAAAAAAAAAAAAAAAAAAAAAATAGAGAGATTATTTAAATAATTTCAAAGGAAATGAATTCATAAATGAATGAAAGCGGGGTGTTTCCGTATAACCTATTTGTGTTTAAGAAGATCTTTAAAAAGCAAAGGATGGAGTGAACTGGCAATCTCTAATTTCGCCCTGAATAAGAGTTCAAATATTTATTTCAAATCCAGATTAAAGAAACCCCCTTAACAAGCCAGTTAAGAGTTACTGTTTTGTTCTAAAGGTCAAAGGTTATACGGGTACGCGTTCTTCCAATTAGCCACCACTAGCATAGTAACACATAGCGCACAGCGCACAAAAACCTATGCATAGCGCGTGACAAGACTCCTCAGTTCATAGGTCATAGGGGTATTGAACTCATCATAGCACATGCGCAATAATAACTCTGAACTGGCTTAGTATCACATTTTATAGATGTTACCGTCAAACGAGGTTTCTATATAAAATTAGAACCAATTTTTCAAATAGTTTCCGCTTCTGATGAGGTATCCTTTTCACACATGAGTGTCTCCATTTTAGACAACAATCCAGCTAAACGTTATCGAACATTCTTTCAGGGACAACATTACCGCAGAAGCAATCCCTCATACCGTTTTTGGTCTTTCGGCTTTCAGTGGTCAGCTATATAGGTCTACGAAATATGATAAATGCAAAAGCAATATGTCTTGTCATTGAAAAAAGGAACAGAAAATACTCATTATTATTGGCTAGTAATTCTGTATTCAAGTGAGGCTTTAAGTATAAATTGAAAGAAACCTACGATATCTCGCATACTGTTTTAAATCCTTCTTTAATATAATGGCATCTTAAAATCTGCTATGTCTATCACTTTGTGTACGACATTTGAACTTAACAAATCATTTGGGGGTTTTACAGGTTCTTAACCTTCAAGCGATCTGTGTGCATCTTAGTTTTTCTCTCGCTTAGCCAACATTCAATATGTTTGCTTGGTACTCAGTTTAAAAACTGAGCCCAAAAAAATCAACTGTTTGACTGACTGACTATTTACTATTAACCAACTAACTAACTAACTAACTAACTAACTAACTAACTAACTAACTAACTAACTAACTAACTAACTAACTAACTAACTAACTAACTAACTAACTAACTAACTAACTAACTAACTAACTAACTAACTAACTAACTAACTAACTAACTAACTAACTAACTAACTAACTAACTAACTAACTAACTAACTAACTAACTAACTAACTAACTAACTAACTAACTAACTAACTAACTAACTAACTAACTAACTAACTAACTAACTAACTAACTAACTAACTAACTAACTAACTAACTAACTAACTAACTAACTAACTAACTAACTAACTAACTAACTAACTAACTAACTAACTAACTAACTAACTGACTAACTAACTAAGTCTTCCAATTTTGAGGATTTGCCTTCGAACCTCGATTTCGACCTTACAACTGAGCACCAACAGCCCATGAAGCGCTGTGGTATTTGTGGACCCCTTAATTATATAATTGTGCTTCATTAGCACACTTGCCGAGTTACTCTAATCATTGTCACACAAGCGTGATACATTGAAAGTGATAAGACTCTTTGGTAGGATAACTTTTCCTTGAAATGTGCGATTAGTGTGTCTCTGAAGCATCCACATATATTTCTCGGAGATCGTATGGGCACCTAATCTTCATTGCTCTGAATGCAAATCATTGAAACCGTTCGTGGCCTTCATATCATATTAGAAGACCTCCCGAACTTGAATACACGCACTTGGATATCATACATTGGATATTGATAAAACAGGTTTTACACGGAGGACGCAATCGATGGTTTACATATTAAAAAGAATTGCTGCGGCCCAGATGATTCAAAGCAAAAATTAAAATTTGACTGCTGCGTGTATGCAGGTACTTCTTCACCTTCATTTCGCGTTGATATGGTTAGTGACTGCTAAGAATAAAAAATGAATCAATATATACATACCATATACTTTGATGCAAATATTAGTTTAAACTCTTCCTTTAAACTGAGAGAAGTGAAATCTCATTACTCGACACTAATCGACACGTGTTTATCTTACATTTATCAATGCTTTGTTTGCAGCGGAAGAAATATAACCCGTTTAAACAGTTAAAGTAACGGAATTTATCTAATTTTCTCGAGAAGTTGATCCTACAGAACGCACGGTCATACTGTTAATAAAAATAAGTAGCCGTGGATCTGTCTAATCAGAAATATATTTCAGACAAGATTTGAATTTGTTCTCTTTCTTGCTTTTTCGTCTTACATTTATAACGTTCTTTGGTACTTCGCAATTGACAGAATTTATACATGGTGATGAAAAGGGTTAATTTTCAACTTAAAAAATTGCAGTAAAATTGTCGCTAAAATACATTATTGTGGAGAAACCTCAGCACTATAATTAACTCAGTACACGCAGGATGAGACGATTCTGGGGAACGGGCAAACACCACGCAAATGAAAATATTGGGGGAAAACCTATGATCGTTTATCCTCCAATAATGTAGCCAGATTGGAAAACAAACAATAGGCGCAATAAACAATGTAGCATACAGAAGACTTAAAGTGAATATCAAGTGAAAAAAAATCGGAAATATATGTTCAAACCATGCAAAATACATTCTAATATCCCATCTCTAATCTTCATAGGACATTCCTGAGCTGAGATATAAATGGTTGAAGTTTATTCTCTTAACTCAAAATTGTGCACCACGCAATAATTTGTGATGTCATTGTTGTACTACTCAAATTAAAATCTTTGTATTTCTTCGTTTTTCTGAAAGTTACCCCACCTGGCACCATGGTGTGATAGCAGCTAACTCTGATGGGGTGATGTTATTTATTTAGCCCTCTCTGTTCAACATGCTGGGCAAGCAAACAGGAAGTGTTCAAGGGCATGAAAAATATTTTTAGTTTTAAATGAAAACATAGCAGGTAATGTGAGTTTTGCAACAGGTAAGTCACAAATTAATGGACCAATTTGTTTGAGGTGAATATAATTGAACGGTTCATGTCTCAACTCAGGAATGTCCTATTAAGATATGAGTTGGAGTGTTAAATTTCACTTTCCATGCTCTTTGATATATATTTTTGAATCTTTTGGACTTGAGGTACACTTTAAGGGTTTTGGGAGAATTTGATTGTACTTAGTATGCGCGTGTCAATGTGAGTATGAATACGTGGTTTTGTGTGCCTTTACGTGCGCACTCGCGTTCGCATGGGGCTTGCTTGAAGACAATTCCGTCCGGAACACGATCCAGGTTTCTAACAGCTGTTGGAAATCCCCCAGCCCCATCCAAAAACAGATCGACGCCCCTTGTACAGGCCAATCTTGCGAAGTCCGTGACAGAGATAAAAACTGAGAATAAACCTCTTAATCCGTCTTCGGACATTCCAAATTGATTGGCAACAGAACTCTCACGAATTCTAATGTTCTATGGAAACATCTTGCCATGTGAATAAAATGATTTAATTACGTTCCGTTTTAGCAAGAAATGAGAAGGAAATTTAAAGTTGCTAGAGCTTTCTCTACTACAGAAGTGTCTATTAGGCCGTGTTGAATGTGGTCTTTTTAACAAAATTTTTAACAAAAATTTCATTTATTTAAGCATGAAGGAATTCACAACAATCGCATTGAACTACTGAGCTGTGCCACACCTCTTCAAGCTATAAGATATTTCCCAATCTCGCACGAGGCTGAAAACGTGATTTCAAGGGAAATATGATTATGCTAACCGCAATTTATAACACAGGTGATTTACCGTGGTTATCAGCACATGTATCAACCATGAATCATTCATAGCAATAGCAAAAGATTAAAATATTCTGCGGTTAATGAAAATGTTGCTTGCCTATCAAACCTGTTATTAAATATACAAAGAAAATATCGGAATAAGTCGGCCTTTATGAATATGAAAAATAACATGATAATAGAATCAAGTGTTTCAAGCAGCAATTTGGAAAACTGCCTTGGTCCCTAATCCTCAGTCCCTAATCGTAAAATGGAGCATCTCCAACTACAATAAGATTTGAAATCAGAATTCCTGCATAATTTGTAGAAGTCAACGTTGAAAATGGGTCCATGATGTGTTTATCTCTCTGACCAGACCCAGTCATTGAACTCATAAAAATTTCCAAAGGAAACTTTATGATAATTTAATTATGGGTAGTTAAATTTTGCCACATCTTCTAAAAGTAGTAGCCTGGGCGTGGGTGTTGTTTTCAAATTTTAAAAGGTCGTTGTTTGAATCATAATCCAGCGAGAGCTGTTGTTGTTTTCATGCTGCATTAACCCTTTACCGTTGTGCTCCGATCGGGGCATATTTGCGCGCCTCAGGAGTGGGCGGAAAAGCGGACGTAGCCCGCCCCACATCGGCTTCCGTAGGCCACTGACCCCGTGACCTTAAACTATTGTCTCTCTCGTTGTTGTGGCCGAATTTTCGGGTAGCTACTCGCAGTTACGAGCTCCGCGTGAAACAGTTAAGATGGGTGACAGCCGAGCTCTCCGCATGGGTCCAAAAGGACCCAAACAACGGCAAAGGGTTAAAATAAGCCTGTGGAGTGTGTTTACGACAAAGCTGATGCCACTGTCTCTGTCTGTGTGCACGTAACCCTTCAAGCTGAGAGGTGCAGATATTTTAGATTAAATAAAGTATCTTCAAGTCTGTCAAATATGGTACCATTTTGCGTACCAGTCTTCCTCCAGAAGCAAAACACCTCTTCTGTTTAGACCCTTTCCTTCAGGAAATCGAACATTCACACTTTGTCTGTCTATTCCAATTTCGTGGATTCACCAGTGCCAGTATCAGGAGAAAGGAAAGACGTCCATGAATTAAAAGTTCAACAACGATGGATCGTGCATTAGCAGGATAATAGTCAATGACAGCGAAAGCGCAGTCCAGGTACATCCATAGATAGCATTAACCCCGAGAGTGCGCAATCATGTTATTTTATACCCAAGTTATTATGTTTCTTTTTACAAAAATGAAGAAAGGTAAAATTTCGCTTGAAAATAACCACAGAAAACACTATAACCCCAAGTAAAATGGAGCAGCCCTAGATGACAGCGTTATTCATTTTCGAGATCTTATCGCGGATTAACACACGATAACTTAACAGTATAATGGACCAACTAAAGTGAGGATTATTACCAAGTGAGTATGCATGGACAATCACGCAGAAATGACGAAATTACATCTTGGGCCAAGTGCCGTTTCAATGGGGAGTTATTCAGGGGAGGGGCGTTACTGCCGACTGGGAGTCGTCCACAATGAGTGTCTTTCGATGTTATTCACTTGGTTTGTTGTTTTCTGTCGCGTTTATTGCTGCTATTATTTTCCAAAAGCTTTTAAGTTCTATATGTCAATCTTTCAAACGATTGAAATAAACGTTAACTAGTCCTTTGATAAATTGAGTTCTCCAAACAACAGGAGATGCAATTGAAATGATCTCATTCATGTTTTAGATCTCCCCAAAAGGAATCGACTTTGACGGCCACTTACTATTGCCTACAAAAAAAATTATCCAAATTATTTTTGTGTATTATTTTCCATTGTTCATTATCGCCTTCCTTACATGTTCAGTTTAGTACAACATCTCTTGTAACAACGGAGTTAAACCAATTTATAATTGACGGCGACGTTTGGTGATAAACAACCATCCTTCGGTAAAATTTTTGGTTTACGGTAAGACTGCCAGTGTAACCCATTCATAAGGATAGCATGTTAAGACTACTAGAAGAGTCTATGAGCAACATGAATTAGCCTTAAGGCTGTATTTAAATTGATAGAGTAAAATGACCAACTCAATGGTTTTCTCCAAACTGAATTTAAGTCAAGTTACTATTTACAAATAGTTTATGAATCATTGCCAACCATACTCCAAATTATTTAAATCAATAAACTTTGGACTTATTGGGCCCTCTCCTAGACCATGGTACCACCATGACGTGTTCATAACTTCCTTTTCAAAAAAAGAACGCGCCCCGTGGTACTTAACTTTATAACATTACAGTGATGGTTAACATTTTCACTTTTCAAGTCAAGGGCAGTAAAGTTACTAAAGGAAGATTATCAGCGAGACATTCTCAGAGGTTATCATTCAATTTAAGAGGGCGGTAAATGAAAATTAAATCATCCAAAGCTTGAAGATGCCAATGGAATCACTTCGTTTAGACTGTTCGTGCCTATAGATAAAACCGTAGAGAAGCAATCTTTCAAATTAGAACACAAACCCTGAATTAAATGACTTTTCTTACAGGGAAATACACAAAACTAAAAGTTTTTAAAAACTAACCAATCAGGCTGAGCGAGTTCAAGGATTCGTTGCCGCGTGAAATGGTGGGACACACGGTGGGATAGTAAAACCGAGCTTAGCACATACAATCCATTGTCGTTCACCTTGCTTTTATTCAGTATTTGCATAGCACCAAGTATAAATTTAGGTCGTTACCCCAAACGAACAAAAATAGTGTTCTCAGTTCTATATACTTAAAGTAAAAAACAAATTTCACCAAATGGCAATTAAGATACAGTCCACTGCGCAAAAACAGACGTGGGATGTCTTCTTATACATTATGGATGGATTAAGAATGAATTAGACTATGAATTTCATGTATGAATGTTTATGTAACCTCATGTAACCTTTACAATGATCTGAAAAGTTGTGTTCAGCTTTTTTAATAGTGGTACTTGATGATTAGGAGTTCAAACCAGCTATTAGTTACATCATGTTTCAGTTTTTTTTAATCCGAGTTCCGTTGCCGGTGGTTTATTTTTACCAAGAATTTATTAGATAATCTTTCTCTATAATTTTATTGAGGCCTTCTTCACAGCGACTTTAAACTCACTGCTAATAGCTGTAGTCAAGATTTTGCCAAATTTCTTGCTTTTATTTTGTGGCAATAAGTGGCAATATTAAATGTGGGTTATGAACAACTGACATTCAAACTAACCGTTGGGACTGGTTTATCACCTTGTCATAAAAAGTTTAGTTTTAATGAGTAAAAGAGAAAACGTTGCCATCCTATGATGATTATTGGGGATGACGTTCAACAAGATGATGAGAGGATTTGGCATTTAACCTTTAATGCTACCTCAATCCATGGACCTCTAAGGACGGTATAAAAAGGGTATACTAGACACATATATGTCTTCGTAACAATGCATTTAAAAATATGTAAATCTTCAAACTTTATGGAGAATTGACACCATTTTTCGGTATCAATTTTCTCAAGTACAATGTTTCTGAACATTTTAAAAGAAACGACCTCATCCCTCTAAAAAACTATTGTAAAAGGGTGTTACTTAATCCATCTGTTAACAGCTGAAAGGATGATCAGGTGCAAGTCTTAGAGCTAAGTCAAGACTTGAAGACTTTGAAGGAGAGAACACCTTCCCCACCTTAAAAAAATTCCATATGCCGAATACGCCCTTTGGAAAGCAATTTAGGCGATCACCATCCCTAAATACTCCCTGTTGCATCTCTATTCAGTTTCTTGTCAGGATACGGAAGTGTGTTGTTGAAAGTATGGACCTTGTAAAATAATATATTTTGAACCGTAATTCGAGGGTCGAGTGTCTAAGCGATCATGTTACAGCAATCGATTAATCAGACAGAAGATATGTATTACCCTTTCACAATTAACTACTGGAAGGATTATAAAACTTCCTTGCACACATTGTAGTTATTCGAGCTCAAATTTATGGTTATCTGACCTACAGAATTCCTTGAAAGTATGTAAACAGTAACTGTTGTCTTTTTGGTAGCCCTGAGAGGGCTTTTATGAATTTTCATGAAAATCAAGCAAAACGGAGAACATACTATGAAATCGAAAGTGTGAAAAAAAGGTTTCAGAATTGTTTCAACATTGCAAAACGAAAATACATAGCAGAAGTTCTTAATTGATATTAAGTATTATCCGACGTAGCTGTAGCCAAAATACTAAGATTTTGAATCGATGTGCACTGTATACGTAGAAATTTCCAAACTGGTTAACAACAGTTTTAATCCTTGAACTTTTCCCTAGCCATAAAAAAGAGAACAACTGATGCTACAAAATGGCAAAAACATGTCAAGAAATTAATTGTTTAGCTATGCGTATCACATAAATATTTACCAGTTCTATTCGTTCTTCTTCTCCGGAAGAACTTGAATCACACCAATATGTTAGTTTCAGTAAACTGTTCAAAATCTGTTTCTGATAAACAAGAAATAAAAAGTAAAGGGCGTCGGATTACACCTATATGATTATTTTGTTTTACAAAACCATAAAGGTAAACTAGTCTGGTAAAGCATTCTGTAAATTTGGTCATTAGTCATTTACACTTTGATTTGCAGTCGGTTTAACCACCAGGATACTTTACCAGAAATCTTTCAAATTATGATATCATAGTTCTTGCTGATTATTTGCTTATTTACTTAAGTATTCAAAAATTTCCACAATCTCTGGAAATCTCCGAAAAAAAAATCATTCTAAACTGGCCGTATTTTCATCTGCACGTATTGAAGTTGGCAATTAAAGATTTCATTTTGATACACGCACATGGTAGTTAAGTAATTTCCGTTAAGATTGGCATGGTAGCAATGACCATACCACCATGCACCATGGTAGATAACAGCACAGCTTTGATCGTGATCATCGTTGTCTCGGTCTAAAGTAGAAAAGGAGTTACCTCTGTGATAATCCATGAAGTCGAAATCTGGAAAAAGAAGAAGAAGGAGAAGAAGAAAAAAAAAATGTTGGAGTTAAGGTAGAGACAATCATGGATGGCACAAGGTTTCAAGCAAACTGTTTGAATTTACGGGTTGTTTTTGTTCTTGATACAAAGACCCGACTCTCAAGGTTGTTCAATGTAGGTCTTTGATTAAAATTTTCCAATAAAATATCCATACCCACTTAAATTGAAATAACCGAATTTTTGTCCTCTTTCTCTTTGATTACTTGAGCTTGGATCAAACCATGTAACATGTCTTTTGAATTTAGAAAGCATGTTGAGGTTGGGCTATTATGGTTTTTGTGTATAATGTACCGTTACGGTAATTATTCTCTGAGTTGGTTCACTAGCTTTGATGATTTTTTTTTTTTTTTTTGTCTTGTGTCTTGCATACTTTTTTGCTTTCTCATATATCAGTTCAGGAGATAACCGTTTTCGGGTGAAAATGAAAATTCACGCGATCGGGAGAAAATTTACAGCATAAATATTCATGAGCACTTAGTGTGTACCTCTTCACATTCGTCGTTTTGTTTTATTAATGTGGATATGTTCAAAAACAAGGTACTTGTTAACCACCACAGACAGAAATCTAAAGAAACTTTAAAGAACGTACTAATGATCTCAGTTGCTAGCACGAGTAACTGGCAAACAACTTTCTGCAGAAAAAATTGAACAAATCTTGCGGCTGTGTCGAGTCTATAATTTAAGCTTAGGACACAGACATGGGCGTCCGCAGGTATGGGCAACTTGCCCCCCCCCCCCCCCCCGCCTGGAAAATCAAAAATTTGAAAAAACGTATAAAAATCAAAGCAAAAAACCCGAACAAAACGTGTTTTCCAAGTTTCTATGCGAAAAATAGGCTTTAAGAAATGCCATTTCCGGCGATCTAGGAGGCATTTTGGGCTGACATTTTCGCAAGCTTTGTGTCAATTCATGGTGACTTGGGAGGTTTTGCCCCCTAGAAATTTTGTCTCCCCCCCCTCCCTCTGACTTTTTTCTGCGGACGCCCATGGACACAGAACGTGGTAAAATTGCTCGAGATCTCAAAATTTGCGCGGTGAACTACCAAACATGATCCGGCTTTTTTGTTCCCCTAGCAACAAAGTTTCTAAATATTCCAAAATTTCTTTTTCCTTAGACCGATTAAATTTTCCTGGTGTTTTGAACGTTTGTTTCCGTTTAAATTGAGAGGTAGGATCGCAAAGCATTAGGGGAGAAATTTGAAAATGGCGCCACCGTCCATGGCCGTATTTTCCCCCGATCGGGTAGAAAACCATTTTCCCCCGAAAGAGGTTATCTCTCGAACTGTATATGCTTGTTTCAACGTGTTCTTTATCAGGGAAACATCTGAACATTGATTTATTACTTTTCATATTGCTAACATTCTTATTCGGGATCGAATCTTTAAAGAGATAACTCGCTGTAATTTCCATTTAACGGAGAGATTTTCATCCGATTTCTTTTACAAAACATCTTTAAGTACTGTTAAACATTTATCTCAATTTCAGTTTCCTTCAAGTTCGGTTGAGTTGCATCTTTGGTTTCTTTATTTAGCAGTTTCATCCAAAAACTAAAACTAAGGTAAAATTTACAGTCAGTTTTAGTATGAAACGAAGTTGCCTATGCGTTTGCACTAAGCGCATTCCGCTATGGAGCCAGGCAATATATGGTAATACGTGGAAGGGGTTAGTTTCGATTGAGTTGGCCCGATTGTTGGCCCTTGTTTGCCATAGGTGTCAACTTGACACAGAATACCCAACAAAACAGGTTACCCAATTTTGAGTTTTCCGGTGTGACAATCGTACAGGATAAAGTGCGGACCCTGTGTGTCAAGTTGGTTCCAATGTTTGGTTCCAATGTCTACACGCATAACCACACTTGACTTGACTTTCATTTGCCGTGCCACATATGGTTGTGTTGGTTTACATGTGGCAGGTAAATCATTTCATTACTCCAAATATAATATGTTAGAACAGGGGACACATTCTAGTATAATTTGGGGCCTTATCGGTCACTAATCGTCATAGCTATAAAGATAGACCTGAAATATTGAACAGATAACATTTAGTATTCTTAGACATAAACCCAATTAGAATTCTGTCAGCAGGGCCTGGTGAGAAGGAAGTAAAGAAGAAATGACCTGCCTTTTGCATTTACAGAAACAAAGAGATTTAGACATCATATTTATCATTATCTTTATTCAAGCAGTGTTAAAAAGTAAATTGTCCAAACCTGCGTTTCCAGAGTATGTTCCAAGGGTAAGTTGATATTTACTGCTTTCATTCCCGACGGTGAACTTGTCATACTCAAGATGATAAAGTGTACCGTCATTCAGTGTTATATCTGTTCGAAGCTGGTATCTTTTCTGCTTAGTCAAGAAGTACAACTTTTCATTTCCAAGCCACAGCTCGTGTCCGGGAGACCCAAATCGTTGTCTATAAGTAGTCCAGTTTTGGTAAAAGTCCTCGGACCCATCAACTCGTCGTTGAAAAACCTACAAAGTTAATTAACAGAAAAAATAAAAACTTTACAATTCTTCAAGTTTGAAGTTTATCGCCTATAAAGAATTACCTTCATTATAAGACATCAAAAGAATAAATATCTGAATTTGCTTTTAATTGTGCTTTTTTTTTAATTTTTAACTCACAGTCCAACCTCTTTCACCAGTCATCTTGCAATACACTTCAAAAGGTGATCCAGACCAGTCTATTGGCTTTATAGTGTAAAAACCGCTGTCAATATAACCGGCGTTGAATACGTCCTGACAATCAGTCTTTGGTCCTGTACAACTAATACCATCACCGAGATATTCTTCACTGCAGTAGCATTGCACGACCCCCTCCCTTTCTTTGCATTCTGCGTTGACATCACACAAGATGTTGTCTTCACAGGTCACAAGACCTGCCTCACATGAGCATCTTCTCGAGCAGTCTGAATTGTAGGAGTATCCATTGCTCTGGGAAGCAAACATGTTACAATCATTTTAAGTTTGTTCCTTTTTTTACTTTAACATGTCTAATTTGAATACCAGTAGAACGAGATTTAAACCTAAAAAGTGGGTGGACGTATTACATTGTCTATCGAATGTAAATACTAATATGTACGTTAGTTTTTTTCTCACAAATGGCATATATATGTGCATCTCTGTGTGTAGGTTATCCGTTGAACATGCCCCCAGTGCCTTGAAGTAACACTGGTGTAGTTCTTCAAAGGAACATCAGAGTGCTGGAGAAAATTATTATCTTGGATCCTGTGACCTCATTTTTCCGTTAGTTTAAACTGACTGCATATCAGAATATAGATACATTGGAGGGAAAACCTTGAATATTAAAAGACACGATTTTGTGGTAAATATTGTGGAATACTTCGTAACATTTTTCGGGTAAACAAGTTCCACACAGATGGACTACTAGCCGTCACTACCATGTGTAGCCAATAACAATGTTAAACCGTGATCACGGATTATTGTTGGTTGGTTTTAAGTCGAATTTGGTATTAAAATTGTCAAATATTTTAAAACCAAACTCTAATCGTTTTTTTAATCAATATAAAATTCGATACCTATGGCCTTGCAGTAATTATTTGCGCATTGATGAAGTATTAACAACAGTACACTAACACTATCGAATGAATACTCCATTTCAAACGTTCCTTTGGTAGTTATTCTTCTCGTAAAATGCTTACTTTGGGGGGGTTCCTGAAATTGAGGAAATTCATCGTATGTAGTAAAATATATAGAAATGACCTGAGAACAGTGCACAGGAATATTTTTTTTTCAAATCAATGACATTCAAAAAACTGATTGTGATAGACCAGTAAAATACACACCGTAAAAACAAAAGAGAGAACTTCAGTCCCTCTCCAATAGAGTGAAAAGTGTGAGTTCATTCCATTGAAGTGTGAATTCACTCCAAGAAAAGTGAAAATTTACTCTTTAGCGAGTGCCTCCAAGAATCACTCTTTTTAAGAGGGGTCCCTGTATGCACTCCATCAAGCGTAAAAGTTCGCTCTTTGAGAGTGAATTTCACTCTTGATGGAGTTAGTTTCTGCTCTTTTGGAGTAAGTGTCAAAACATCCACCTTTCTAACAAGCGAAATTTCACTCTTTTTATTTTCAGAGTGTGTCAATATAATTAAAACTAACCGTGATGACACCTCCAGGTTCAAAACATTCACATTCCTCTGCAAGCACCTTTAACAAAGAATCCTTCTGGACAGTAACACATCTCGAATTCATCACGCGTGTCGTGACATCCAACTCTCCCATCTGGATCGTCACACGTTTTCTGACAGGTACAATTACCATAGACCATACTAGTAGGACAACCGGTTATGAAAGAACCTGCAAAGGTAATTAAATACTCGAGCCTTTTAAAATATGTGTAACATCATATACCGATCTTCTCCTAATACCGGTACCGGTAGAGGCGTTGATTCTTGAATTCTTGAAAAGGTTAAGTTACAAAATCTCACAAAACCTCACGAATTTACTAAATTTCTGGCAGAAAATACAAATTGGCATTTCAAGACAATCACACAGAGCCCACTGTATTTGAAGGTGACATAACTCGAGTAAGGGGTGGCAGCAAGTAAGCATAAGTCAAGAATGCTCTGCACAGATTAACTTCTACGGGCAAAACGGGCTTTGTTTTGACCGTCCTATCCTGTCTTTTTTCCTTCAATCAGAGAACACTTAAAGGTGACAAAGGCTCTTTGGAAAATATATCTGCGAAACAATACCTAAACTTTTTTAAATTGGTGTTACTTGAAAAGAAAACAGTATGGAATTTCAGTACCCGTTACATAGCTCCTTTCAGCTAGTCTCACAGCCGGATCAGTTTAAGTCAGAGATGTCAAGTAATATAAGGGCGGTGTACCTTAACAATTTCAGTAGTTCATGAAAAGCTTGAAGAAATAAATGTAAATAATTTGTAGTCAATTTGGAGGAGAGTTACAATTTGCGAGACGTAAGGCATCCTCTAGCATTTATCTAATCACTAATTCACCTGTGGTGACATTTAAAAAGAAAGGACTAAGGGTAATTCCTCAAAGAAATGCAAGTGCAATAAACTTTATCTTAAATAGACTGAAATAAATATTGAATTGAAGATAACTGAAGTTAACATCTGTTGTACAGACTTCCCAATCTTTACCCTTACCGCGAAATTTTACAAACTGAAACAAAAGTTTTTTCCTGCAAACTCTGGGTTTAATCATTGATATAACACTAGCAAGCTGGGTGCATGTTGATGACGCTTCACTTTAGTTACTGACGTAGATGCCATTTTCGTTCCTCCTGCAGACTTTAAGTGAAATATCTGTTATGATATATGATATCGCATGAAATATGATATCGCATGTTTCATTTCGAACTTCTCGAAATAAATACTTCTACACTTACCCTCTGTCCCATTGTATTGTCCAAGACTCACTAACGTGTAGTCCCATTCATCGCTGATACTAAATGCGTTGTAGCTAGTGTAAAATAAACTTCCCTGGACGTTTTCCATCTCCATGCGGAGCTGATATTTCTTTTGGTTGGTCAAAAATGAGAGCTTTTCATTTCCAAGCCAGAAGTCTTTGTTTAAGAAGCCAAATCCGTTCTTGTATTCTGACCAGTTCCGTTGGAAACCAATGTTGCCATAATCTCGTCGCTGAATTACCTGAGATAATACAAACGAAAGTGATAACACTTTCTAAACCCCTTGCCGTATGTAAGATAAGTATTTTGTTGTAACAGTTTTAAACGCAAACTGACATAGCCTGCCCATTTGTTTCTGATAAAAGGATTATACTAGATTTTGTGGACCATTGAGTTTCTGTCGTTTTCGCAAACTTTTGTTGGGAAGTTTGGATGGTGTATTTCCTCAGGACTACTGAATTTCGGCTAGTAAGACTTCATATGCACAGAGTTAGTTCTAAGACTTCGTTCACATATACTTTCTCTAATGACTGACTAATAACTACGTTTCTTTATTAAGGACGATTTTAACACCTTTCTAGACTGATATATAACGACGACCTACCGTCCATCTCCCAGTGTCTACATCATTATCACAGTAAACTTCAAATGGTTCTTTGTAACCGTTTGGTTGGATCACATAAATTCCACTTGATGTTTGATCTTGACATTGGTCAAATACTTCTTCACAATCTCTCGGATAATCGGGTCGTTGGTAGTAAAAGTGGTAAGGAGATCCTTAAAAAGAAAGACGAAGCCTCTCTCATGTTTTGATATTTCAAATAAAGTTGTGACAAAAGCCGTTCAAAGATTATTTCTAATTGCTACTATATACATTGATGATATAGCTATTCCTTCATTCTCAAAAAATTATATGTCTACTCTTCCTCTCAGAGGATTTGAATACATTTGAATCCTAAACATTGCAACAATTGCAGTAACTCATCAATAACGTGAAATTTCGTGAAGCTCAAATTACAAAGCAAGTACCAACAGCAATCTTTTCCAGGTAGTACAATTAGTACACTAACCTTGTTCACTCCCATTATCCTGAAAAAGAGAAAAACTGAACGTAATTACCAGCGATCACTTTGAACATGAAATACAACAACCAATGAAAATCTTTAAAGTGAACTATTGATTGATTTTCGTTACTAACGTTTTTTTAACTGTTACACATTTACGAATTTACCCATTCAATATATGCACTGTGTGAAAAAGCCGACCCGAAGACGGTAAACAGAGAGACAATGGATTAATTTAAAAAAGTACCCTAAAAACATCTCAAGGTTTCAAACTTGTAACTCATTTTAGTGCAAGTAGGATATAAATGTAAAATTATGTCCCGCATAAAAAGGTTTACAAGACTTTGTTTTTTTTTTTTCCTGAAGGAAACATCCCTTCAACACTACAGACTAATCCGATCAGCGCTTGAGTTTAGTGACTGTAGGCAGCCATTAGTCTGTTTGTGGGGTCCAACAGCCTTAAATCGTCTTCACGTCTTGTCTTTATAAAATTTCAAACCCTCATATAAGGTAAAATTGAGGGAATCAAGAGGCTTTTTAGTTTACAACCATCCGGGGTACAAGTGAACAAGGAAACCTAAAGATTAAAAAAATGATAAACCGCAGTTACTGCCGAGTAAAATCAGACCATCACTTGCATTTTGAAGTATTGTAACTTTGTTTTGATTATCCAGTCTGTACTTGCAATCGTTATAGTTTAAGTATCACAAGTCACACCTGAATTAAGCATTGATTAGTGTTACTACAAAATTTGGCAAAAATAGCTGATGAATACAACAGGTACATAACAACAGCAATTAATTATTAAACTCACATGAAAGATATGCTCTAAAAAATTCTTGTCGAAATTGACCCAGATCTGATCAGACAGACCCCGAAAAAAATGAACAGACTAGATTTGTCAAAAATGATAAGGGTTGGCTTTTTCAGAGTAGATCTAGTCAAATGTCTGACCATATTTCCAGTAGGTGTCTATCTGATGAAATCTTGTTCGCTATCCCGTTTGATTGACAATCCGTATCCTCATACAAAAATGCTTTTCCACAGTTTACTTGTCAAGTTAATGATGAAGGTGTCAGGATAGTTTAGGCTAGATGGAGCTTACGGCCCAGTCAAGTTGTCAGAGATTTATGTATAAGACTGCATAGAACTGCATTAATCCTTGTAACGATAGTTTTCAACACTATTTTGCAAGAACCCGCAATAATTAATTTAGACAACCAATATGTGAGCATGTGAAGGAATATGTAAATATATATTAGCTTCAAGACGTAACTTTTGGTAGATATTTTACAGCTGTTTTTTTTCAAACCCACCACTGTCGCAGTCTCTCTTTAAGCGAATGTTAATCAGTTTTACTGCCAAATAAATCAGATACATAAAAATAGCGATAACTATAAAAGTCACAAGCAAGATACACACTTGCTTGCAAATCCGTACTCGTATACATAAAACGTTTCAATAGTTCCATTATCATGTCCATGGTGTGCTACAATCCTCGACAAAAATACATGGGACAAACTCCGCTCCCCGTATCAATGTTGAAGTTTCAGGACGCCTTGGGCTGCCGCAACATTGAATGGGGGAGTGGGGAAATGGTGTGCCGTTCATTGCCTGTTTTGCTTGTTTTGTCCCATCATTTTTGTCGAGGATTGTAGCAAAGTATTTCAGAGTATAAACTGCATAAAAGTGAAGTTATCCTAGCATTAACTTTGACCACAATTTTGCAGATATCTGCATGATCTTTTAAGACTTCACCATGTTTTAAATTCTGCTATTGAGTCGTATTTATGGTTACAACCTTAAAGATGATTTTCTACTTTTATTGTGATCGTTTCTCTTTGGAATATACCGTAATTTATCTAACTTATGTAACAGCCCAAACAAATCTTTTAACAACCCCTATTTGAAACATTACGCTTGAGAAATAAGATATGCTAGCAGTTATTCTACCCCTTTGAAACTGGTTCAACTTCAATTGAATTGAAGATCAGAATACTACGATCAGAAAAGAATAGAACATTCATAAGATTTTTTTCCCTGCAAAGGGATAATAACAAAAAAATAACTCTGAAAAAGAAATTACTTCTTACCATCTGAGAAGAAACTCCGATACAAATTGCTGACACCAACAAAACAATACGATTTTGGTATTGAGAATGCATACTGTCAGCTTGGAAAATTAACAACGAGGTTGTGATGCAGACGAGTCTTGATGACTGAATGACACTTGTTTATGATGACGAGACATATAAGCGAAAATATTTCAAAACACTCAAAGGCAATTTTTGTATGGAAATTTTCAGCTGCCATATCAGTTCCTTAACTTCAGTCTATACTTTTATGTAATTAAACATTTCTTTGGAACTATTTCCGAAATGTCACGCCTGGGCCCTATTTCCTTTTCTTTTAATTTCAAAAAAGGTAAGTCAAAGCATCCGTTACAAGGATGCACTTGAGATCCAAATTTTTGCCAGAGATTTTAGAGATTTCCTTAATCGTTTAATTTACAATTAAAACAAGTTATTCTTTGAGGACAGCTAACTGAAAAGAGTAACACGTTTTTAAAAATACACAAAGTTTTTTGTTGTTTAATCATAACCAACTTTACTGCAGGGGGCATTTGCAAACTTCACAGTTAAAAGTGCTTGTATTTTTACAATACCCCCCCCCAAAAAAAACAAAGAAATACATATGTGAATCCGCGCTGCAGAAGCAGCGGGGTTTCTTATGTTTTCTTTGTTTTTTTATTGTAATTTTCAGGCCTTTTTAGAAGTTAATGTGCTCTTCACTACGTAAAGTTTCCTTTCCAATTTTAGTTAAGCTATTTTAATTTAAAACAACAGAAGACATTTACGAGACACTGGCAATAATTTGGAAAGAAGTATTTATTGCCTGTGATCTTGAAAACAATTTAAAAATTGGCACTGTATATGAAGTTGATAAGTACATTTTGAATGGTTTGTAGGAAATAATATTTACTGCTCTAAAAGAACACAATGAATCTCGTAGGTACAAAAGAAAAAAAGGAAGAAACCCAACAAGGCGAGAATTTGTTAGAAATGAAGAACAATCCATTACATTTGTGTGTAAGAAGTGGGACAATATTATTTCAAGAATAATCAAATGCTCAAATAATGTACACGAAGTTAGAAGCTTCATATAAAAATCGCTAACAGTAACTCCGTTGAGACATTGATATACGTAGATTCAACTTAGAAGGTATAAAAATTTCCCCAAATCCTCAGGTTGTGTAGAGGACGCTAAACCTAAACGATTAGTAAGTAAAATCTGGACTTGAACCTAAGACGATTTTGGGGCGATACGCATTGTTTACCTAACTGGCTAACGATAAACCTTATTCCTTATCTAATCCCTGGCCCTAACAAAGAATGCAATCGATACAACACAACGGCAACAGCCAATCAAAAAACATCTTTTTAACAATGCGCATCTACCCATGATTTCGCACCTCAGGCAAAGCAAAGGAAAGGGAACAGTCAAACAAGCTTATGTTGTTTGCAGGAAGAAATCGTGGCGACGATCGGTACTGAGTTTTTCTGTAGGGCCGTATGCATAAAAAGGAAGTAATTACTTTCAGTAAAAAGTAAAAGTTTTTGCTAGTCAAGTGAAAGCAAGGATAAAAGTAAATGATGGATTTGGGTATGCAAATCTTTTATTTTTACTTCGTAGTAGATTCTATACTTGACTAGTATCTACTATTGAATTCAGTAAATCTTCCTCGTGGTCAGCCTATAGAACCCTCACACAAAAGACCATTAAGATCATACAGATATCCTTCAGTTATGCTTCAGAAGGTTTGTAAAGACTTTCAAAATGGCACAGGTGTACTAAAAATTGAATGGTCTGATGCCTTTTGTTTGAGAGGACCAATGATCACAAAGATTTGAACTAATGACCTGTCCTGTGTAATAAATGAAAATAGATTGCATATCATTACATATGTACCTGTCGTATTTTGCTTGTCCATATCATACATGGTGAATGCATTGCATGCCAATTTGGCTTTAATATTGTGAATCTTACAAGTAAACCAGGCAACATGTCGGCTTCAGAATCACCAAAGGCTAATACCAGAATGAGCACCCGCAACAGACAGAAGACATTTGTTGTGATACTAGCCAAATTCCCTGTGCTGCTGAACAAGTCCTAACTGCCTCAACAGAAAGCACAAAAAGCAAGTGCGTGCGAAAACTTTCTTAATGAGTATCAAAAGCAAAGCGACGTCCTCCTGACTACATTACACAGGAAAACATTTAGAAACAATTGTTTTAAGGTGGATGCTATCAAATGCCATCAGCCATTAATAAGTCCACCTTTTAAAGACCTGTTGTCGCAACCCCAAAATTGCAGCAAATCCTTCCTAGTCCATGTGATTGCTGATTTTACAAAGGTCGTATTTTCATCAGCGCGAACTCAAGTTGACATCCATCATGAAAAGTGTCACCCCTAGGCCTGTTCAGATACTCTGTACTGACGTAATGTCCATTAAGACTGGCTTGATGGCACCTGTTGTACCACAATGAACCGTGATAAACTACAGAACAATTTCTGGCATCGTTGTCGTCATCAGAATGTAGAGAAGGGACCGTCTCTTTGGACGTTCATCAATAGATTGGAAACTGGGCCGTAAAACTCGAAACCTTGAGAAGAAATGCAGTCAAACGAACAAACTAACATGAAGTAGGACCACTTTTCATGCCCTATCAAATGAAGACTAGAAAAACTTGCAAAAAGAACAAACTGCAGAACCTTTCAAATCTTGATAAAGTATCACATTACGTAAACGTTCTTTGCAATGACGTTAGTTGCCATCATTAATTTGTTATATATATAGTGACTGTATCTTGCGTCGGTCAGTACCTTGAGTCGGTCACTGACTACAAAAAGGACCATCGGAGTTCTTTGGCCTTGTAATGAATAAATTTTATAACAGTCTAGAACAAAATGACAACAGCTTAAAATTTTTCAAAATTAGGAACTGAGCCCCATTTTAGAGGAAATTTCCTTTTGGCGCAGCTTTTATCCTTTTGACCTAAATGAAGTTTCAGACATGGCGCAAAATAGTCTGAAAAATTTTTTAAAACATTTTTTTATCACTGATAATAATAATATTCCACATTTAGATGATTTTCCTTAATTTTGACAACATCGTTTCATTGAATATATTTCGTTATCATTCTTATGAGCCCACGTAACGTTTGGATGACCTACTCAAAGTACACTACTTGAACCCAAAGTATCTGAAACTTGTGTTAGGAATTTCATCGTTATTTAAATTTTTGTACGCGAAATGCACGATTATCTGTGTATGAGAAGGAAAGTTAATATGAACATATGCGTTTTTAATAAGTGTTTTAAGTAAGTATATTTTGGTCAAATCTGCATTGAGTGACCGACTCATGGTGCAACCATCATAGTACTTTTAATTGCATGTTACATCTTTACTCAATACAGGCACAAGCGCCAATTTCTTCAATCTGAACCCGCTGTTTATAAAAATTCTTGAACTAGTGAACTTATTTACGAATTGGATATACCAATCGTAAACGGTACTGAAGTATGTATAAGAAACAAAATTGAAATCACTTAACAATCACAAGGATGAACATGTTTTCAAGTGTAAGTGTCGTTTATTTTGGTTATTAGGGTTGGTGTTAGGGGGTGGCAGGGGGCGAACGTGTCCTCATATTTGCGAGATATTCTGAAAAGAAAAAGAAAGGGGGAAACGAAGAAAAGGAACACTCAGCTCGTGCATGGTTTGCCCATCACAATATTGTGGAGCAGTTCCTTCTTGTTGTATGTCTAAATGCCCCTACTTGATCCAGGTGAGTACAGGTGATTATTTTCTTCCATTGCGCAAAGGTCGCAACAACATTGAAAAACTGTTCAAACATCCAAGGTTTATTGTTATAATGCTTCATTTCAATCACAAGACTACCAATAAATTCATTTCCAACTTTGTTTTTAAAACAATGCTTTTGGGTGGTCTATAATTTAATAATCTACTAGAGTTAAACAGTTGGAAAGTGTTAACATTTGCTTCATTGTTCGCCTTGTGCCATTCTGAAAGATGTTCAGTAAAGTTAACAACAAAATGATGTACGTTTAAAAAAGGTTACTTCAAAGTTTGAGTAATGTAACAAAATAAAAGAAGGTGATAAAGGGTATAGTATGATACCGTGTAACAACGTTTTCTCATCTTTGTGTTTTGTGTTGCGATGCCCGACAGATTGTTCATGATATATTTTACAAATGAAGAGTGTTCCTTTTCACTTGAGCCAAAGTTAAAGATCACGCGAAAACCAAACTTTCCAAGAGAATTAGCCTTAAAATAAAAGTTTAAGGTCACAACAAGATTTGGTATGTTAGAGAGGTACTCATTCTAAGCATTTTGATGAAATTTTCATTGAAATCCGATGTGTAGTTCTCAAGATGTGAGCATGTAAAGTTGTCACATTTCCAACAAAATGTGAACTTGAAGCAAGCACATATGACATCACATCCCCACGTTAGAGCACAGTCTTTTGTTTTTCTTTAAACTTCAGACTTGATTTTCTCCGCAACAATCACACGTTATTAAAATGTGATTGCATAAGTGGCGTGAGAACTTTACAAACTCCCCCACAGGGAGGTCCTATTCCTATAAACTTCAAGGTCAACAAAACAGTCTGATAAAACAAAGTGAAACAAAGCATTCCTTGTCAAAGTGAGGAAGTGATGAAAGCTCTGCTGCCCTCAAACTCACTTTTAAACACAAATCTACTGACTTCATTTTCCAATATCTCAAGAAATACATGTCCAATTTGAATGAAACTATCACCACACTGTGTAGATTTGGTTCCTCTTTCACATATGAAAATTAAATATTTGCTTAAATCTTCCCTTTAAAGTGACTGTTTTATACACTGTTTTGAGAGCATCGTATTCATATCAGGGAGAATGTAATATAACAATTTAATTCAACATACACCAATTTACATGATCTGACATATACCCGATCTACATCGACATTTCCCAATTTTAGTACCTTGACATGTACCGATTTCAATTGGCATTATGCTTGGTATCCCTCTATCGCATTCTCTGCAACTCTATGCTCTCTCCATTCCGGTAAGGTAATGACTTTACCATGTTAAAAGCTTTACTGCCATATTCAGTTTTCAATTTTTTCTGTAGCTTACGATGTATACTTATAATCATATTTTTGTATAATTGACATTTGCCAAAATAAAAACAAAATGTGAAAAATAAATGAAATGGTAAAAAGCAAAATTTCTTCCAACAAATATAAAGGATTAAAGGGCCAAAACTCTCACTCCAAAGTAAAATTTTGGTACGGAGGTACCAAAATTCTCAATTTCCTCAGCTCTTTGACAGTGACAGCTAATTCAAACAATGCACAGTACTAAAGCTTATATTACACAGCATGAACGGTACCGACAGTGTTTTGATTATATAAATTGAATTTTTCTTTTGAAGCAATAAACTGAGATTGTATCTGGATGAGCAGGAATTTCAGACAATTGTAGGAGGGACTTAAGTTTGAAGGGATTGAATGCTTCATTGTCACGAGTAAGCTTGGCACAAGTCTAAAGATACTTGAGTCAAGTCTATCGTGCAGCTGAATGATTTTAACTCATGAATATTCATGTTTTGTCAGCACTCCCACACTCTAAAAAATATTGGACAAATATTTGCCCAACTTTTTACCAACACTGGGTATATATGTGTCCTCCCAACAATTGGGCAAACTGTTGGGCAAATGGTGTTGGGCAATGCAACCACCCAGTAGTTGGGCACTACTGAATGACCAACTTTTAACCAACACTGGGTATATATGTGTCCTCTCAACTATTGGGCAAACTGTTGGGCACATAGAGTTTGGCAATGCAACTACTCAGTATGTTGGGTGATTGGTTGGATTTCAATAAAACCGGATACATAATTATATGATTTGGATAAGATGGAGATTTACCAAAGTACCCTAACACATACACCATTTGTCCTCCAAGAGTGGTTGGCAGCACCAGCGACGATGCACTTGGTGAGTAAACAGTGAAGTGTGTAGTTTAAAGTAACAAACTCAATCTTGAACTTGGTATTTCTTCTCCCATTGATTACGTAGCAATGGAAACTTTCTTTTCATATGCGAACATTGCTCTTTAAGTACCCTCTTCCTGATTTTTACTGATATTCTACCGTTAGCTTTATATTTACCAAATACAACCTTATTCAACCATGGGATCTTATAATGAACCACTTATATTACAATAAGTATCTTTAAAACTTAACTGATCTTTAACTAATCATCTGATTGGTCAGTTACATTTTACCCAACTGTTGGGTACTTTAAAACTTGCCCAACACCTTTTACCAACACCTGGATTTTACCCAACCTTAATTTGCCCAACAATATGGGTACAGTTGTTTACCCATTTGTTGGGCAATAATTTGCCCATGTTTATATTTTGTCCAACGCTTTTACCCAACAGTTTTTAGAGTGCGGCACCCCCACACTTACGTGTACGGGTGTCATATTTCGTCGTTCTTAAGCTAGAAAGAATGCATTTCTTAACCGTGACATGTACCGTTCAAGTTTAGTACCTTTTAGGAATGTATCATATTTGACTCTACTAAGCTAGAAAGAATGCATTTTCTATCGTACGAATCGGGTGCACTGGGATAAAGTTCTCTGCAGGCACGGGCAAAACTTTAATGAGCTTTGTTCGCTTCACCGATTTTTTGTTACGGGCATGTCAAGTGATTACCGGGCTTCACGTTGTACATTCAGTCAGGCTTAATTTGCTGTGTGAGGGCTGCTCTATGCGCCCCAGTTGTCAGGGTCAAATATAAGCCTTAGGGTATAATACATTTGGGAAGCTGAACTCGGGGTCACCAAAATATATTAAGCTCTGATGACGTCACACAATTTTGAATTTTAGCCACTTATGTAAATGAACACTTGGAAAACAGAATGGCTGTTTTATTCTGTATACTTTTCAATGGCAAACAAGAAAAGTATTTAACTTACAAGAATACTAATAACTTCGCAAGTTATCATATCACCCATTTCAGGCTAAATTGTCGGCTAAAAGGTGCAAGAATAACCGGGAGATTTTAGGTCACCCTTTCTGAACGTTGGCAAATGGTCACAAATTTGTCCCGAAATCATCCCGAAGCTGCCCAACAATTACCAAATGATCAAATTTGATCGCGAAATATACTTTCCCACATAGTAACGTTGAGAAATTATTCCAATTTTCCTTGAAGACGGTCAATCCCACTTTGTTTATGCCACGAATCTGTTTGCAGTACACATGTAATTAGTAAGTCAGCCATCTTGAATATCAATGCATGGTGGTACCTAGCATATTGCAGCACTGCGATACTAGATCCAGCAGAATGCAATGCATCGGGCGTGCACATACGTAAGTGATGCGAAAGTATGTACACATACTGAATAGATGAAGCAGATAAAAAACACAGAGTTCTTGATAGCATTTTTAGTGAAGATAAAAGGATAGCAAGAAAGGTACCACCATATATTGGAAATATAATGTGTTCTCTCTCTCTCTCTTAAATGATATTTCAATATATTCTAACCTTGAAGACGGAAAATGTGCAGTTTTAAACTTTGCAAGTGAGCTCTCGCTCCTTCGGTTATTTCGGAAAGTCTACGACGAATACTCTAGCCGAAGTTCACCCCTGACGATCGCTAATCCTCTATCTGCTGAAACGAGTTTCTTTTGAATATTAAACTTTCTATTTTGCCTCAATTGCCAAATTACTCAATTACATAAGACCTTAAAAAAAGAACTATTGACATTTCAACGGGTATCCGGTTTGCTCTACGTATGCTAGCTCGAGTGCGGTCTCCCAGAATGCATTTCACTGCGAGTGCTGAGGATTTTTTTATTTGTGCAAGTAACTTACTTTATGTAAAGGTCGAAGATAACGACGTAAGGTGTGATCATTCGTCTGGGCGTGTATATGCTTCACACTACCCGTGACATTCATCTCCCACCATAATTGCTTTCTGATTTAAATACTACTAGTTGGGTAAAGGTAGCTGTATAAAAGACTTTTTACAAGTCTTTATCAAATTGCTTGAAGCAAAGAAAATGAAATGAGAAAACTATAGGTTTGTTATGAGCACAAAATATAAATCTTGGATGGGAGAGACAACCAGGTGTTCTATTGTCTCGTTGAAACAAAATCCGTTCAAATGCCCATCAACTATCTTCAGATCTTACCCTTCTCAAAATGTTCAATTAATTACATATTGGCTCAGCCAGGGGGGATGCTACATGTTCAAAGTGCCAACGCAAAGTACTTTCTTCGGACGCGTCAACTGTTCATTGCCAATCGTAAAAGCTCAATGCAATTTTACACCTTCGTAACTTTTCCTTACCCATTTCAGTTAACTTCAAGAACAAATATGCTGAAAACTCACGTTCTGAATATACTAAGTCTTTTATCGATGAGTAAATTGTCCACACTGTAAAACAAAAGAGTTAACTTAACCACACTCTAATAGAGTGAAAAGTGTGAATTCACTCCATACGAGTGTTAGTAAACTTCAAAAATAGTGAAATTTACTACAAAAAATTAAGATTTGCTCCAAAAAGAGCGAAATCTCATCCTTGATGGAGTGCCTACAGTGATGACTTGGAGGCATTCGTTCAATAATTAATTTCCATTCTGCTTGGAGTTAACACTATCATTCTTACAGTGAATGTCACTATTCCTAGAGTGAATTTCACTATTCTTGGAGTGAATTAACACTTCCCATTACATAGAGAGTGACTGAGTTTATTCTTTTGTTTTTGAAAGTGCACAATTGAGTGAAATATTTTCATTTCAAGCGTCCTACCTCGCGGAGACTCAAAGTAAACTCATTTTGACTGAATATTGAAGCTCACTTAACTTGATTAAAATTATCGGTAACAAACCTTACATGTGAGCTTATGTTAAAACTACAATTATTTGTTTCAAAATTACATCATTTTCAAAGGAACAGATAATATGGAGGTGAAATCAGCACCGATTAGACGATATAAAGAAAGTTACATACCGGTACTGATCAACATTTAATTCTTGAAATCTTGAATGAATATTTTAAAGTTATTCACTATTTTCAAGTTAGAGTACTTCGTCGGAAAGATATGGGTTTTCGTTCCTCCTTTTAATATTCCTAGCCAGATGCATTCCCTGCAAAAGGAGTTCTTGGATTGGAGGGGGTGTTGGTTTGGGGTTTTTGTGGGTGTGTGTGTCTGTGTGTGTTTTTGTAATACCTTTCTTTTCACTCATTTAAAAAGATTGAAAAACAAGACTTTGGATCACTATCGCAGAATAAATCCTTTGAGTGTTTTAAGACCGCAAGGATTACATGACAATCGCAATTTTAACCATTCCAATTTGGACTAATCTTTGCCCATTGACGATTTCTTCTGTCGTAAATTCGGTGGCATTCAGGTCGCATTCGCAACAGAATAAGTTTCCTCTAATGAGACCACGACCGAGAGGGTTTAGTGCTTCTTTTTCCTTCAATCTGTTCCCAAGTCGACTCGATTTTCACTGTGTCATTCCGACAAACTCAATTTTCTTTCGAACTATTACTGTTCATGAATTTATTGCAGCGTATTCAAACAATCACTCTGTTATGGGTTTTTTTCCTTTTGGATAGTATTAAATATGACCTGATTATTGTAAACACAAAGAAGGGCTGAAATAAGAATCACTCAATATTATCAACAAAAAATGAAAAGTTTAATTAGAAAAGTTATGTATTACCCCACACCAAAAGAATCTTTAAACGCTAACGGACGTGTAGACAGTTTGTTATAAGTTAATACGTTTTATAAATTTAACATGCATGATTGGTGCATTTGTCCCTTTTCTTGGGCTGGAGTTTCAAATCTTTCGTAATCAGGATCCAGATGGAGTACTTGGAACATTCACCGTTCTTGAAAAAAAGGGAGAGGCTATATAATTTCGTTCAGTTTGAATAAAAAGAAAGGAAATGAAGCACAAGATGTTTTGGTATCTGTTGACGTTGCTTATTTGTAATGATTTTTTGTAGTCTATAAAGTAAACAGTACGAAGGCTTTGGTTAAAGCATCACGATAGTGACAAATACATTGTAAAGAACATTCATTTAAACGTGGTATCTTGTGGGTATATGGTAATCTCGGATTATAACTGATACTATTTCTGTGGGAGGGCTGAAAGTTACATTTCATGCTCTTTGAGCGTACTTAAGGAGGTTTTTTTTAGATTCAATATGTCACCCCATGTTGCTAAGGGAAGTACTAAAACGAAAGTTTTGGTGCAGATAAAACTTTCTCCGAGGTGAATTGTCAGCGACGATCACATTTTGATTATGTATCCTGTTTGGGGAGCATATAATTCCCTTTAAAAAATCTAATTGCATTTTTCAGGTTTTTGGGTCACACTGTGGGCCAGGAATCTCAAATATGCACTATACGCTATAGTTAGTACATCAATAGTGCATGATCTTGACAGTTGAGTTATAAACTTCTGCATCTTACTTAAGTGCACTTAATTTAATTTTTTCGCACATAATTTTATTTTTTCCACTGGAAGTATGTCGTGGTCTTTATTTAAAAATGAGTCTTGCTAAAAAATGTTATTCTGCAAATGAATCATATGAATGAATCTTTTTGCCTCACAATTTTGCAAAATGGAATACAAATGGATTTTTCACAGGATCATACCCTTCCATATTATTAATCATTGCTATGTGTAGATTATTTTGATCTAGTGTGGCTTGCTGCTTGTACTGAAAAGGTCCAAAAAATTTTCGGAAGTTAGTTCGACCAAGGATGGCACTATGTGTAACAGTAAACCAATGATCACATTTTGGCTTAAGTGGAAGTTGATTTCGGAAAAGAGATAAAATGAAGGCTGATATGAAATTTGTGTTGTAGTACAAGAATGAGATCGAACACTGTTGCGATCCTTGTTCAATGTTCCCTGGTTATTACCTTCAAAGTTTTACAGCTTTTCCAAGGTTTTTAATATGTATACTTGATTGAAAATGTCACTCGATTCACGATTTTATTGTCCAGTGCTTCACAAAGATATGTGCTAAATATAAATCAGTTCAGAAGTTGATACGGAGGGATCATCATCATTAGTAACTCAGCACACGGCAGTCAGTCCTGTGTAGACATGGAGAATATTTCTCCCCACATTTTGAAATTGCACTGACTTATTTATTGGACATAAAGCATGGAGGATATTTCTCCCCACTTTTTGAAATTGCACTGACTTATTTATTATTTACGCAGTAAATTGTTGACGGAAGCGGCCATGCCCCCCCCCCCACACACACACACCCAAAACGTACACACACACGAAGCACACGCTCACAGGTAATACCTCATCGGTAAATACCAACAGTCCCGGTAAGGAAGTCATCGGAATTCCCCTTTTAGCGGGTGAGCGCATGCATCAGGTGAGTGCCAGGAGTTAGGGAGATACCTGGTAACCACGTGACTGACTTCATCGAAGTGACAGGATTTTTCGGGTAGATACGCCAGTTACGAGCTCCACGTGAGCAGGGGAGGACATGAGAGGCTCGCGCTCTCTTTCACTGGCGTGCCCTGCTAAGGCGGTGTTTGTCAGTGCGCAAACGCGTTTCCATGCGTTAATACAATGGTGGTCAGCATACCCCATTCAAGCCTCACGCTACTGCCTCGTCACATAACTTCAAATGCGATTCTGTCCATAGAAAAGTCGTCGTGCTAGTTTCATTTTACTGTGGACTTATGCTCGTTAGAATAAATTTGTTTGTCGTTCAATAGAGGTATATGAACTTCTCACTAAAATCTTAAGAGTAGAAAATGACATTTTTAGAGTGACATAAGGGACAACTCTTAACTTCACGAAAAGTGTCATTCTCACTTTTTTAGAATGAAAGTAAAAATTATGTCGGTCCATAATTTCACTGGTTTGCATTTGGTGGATATTGAGTACAATCACCGTCCTCATTCCTGGAGTTCAGCATCAATTGCAGAAGTTGCTCAGTCCGTCTAACAGTCTAATGTAATGACCTGTTCAGTTCTACTTTGAACACAGTTATCTACATTTGGTATACCTTTAACTCATGCACGGTAGCAGTAGGCCAGCATTGCACTTTGGATATAGGGAGTGCTAATTTAAGTCTGTTTACATGGAAGAAGCAGTTACCCAAAACTATTTTTGAAGCGATTACATCTTCTCTTCAAATTATCTTTCAAGATTTTTTGGACTTTAATGCTGCATGTTCAAAAAAACCAAGCAGTTACTCTTAGTTTTGAGTGTTATCCAGTGAACGATACTCCGTTTTCAGTTAACATGTAAGTGGCTTGCTTTAAAGGCCCAATTCTTTCACCCCAAAAAGTACCATTTCTCTTAACCTTATTACTTAATTCTCTGCCAGAATTGTCTGAAAATTATATGCTACTGCAGACACAGTCTCAGTTTATTGCTTAAAGGTGAGTTTAAAAAAGATCAATGTGTAGAATCAAAACGTACTCGTACTGAGAAGGGTGGCAATGAACTGGTGAATTCAAGACAGCAATTTTCGAGCGTATAACTTCGTTATTTACTCGTGAACAATAGGATTATGTAGTTCGCCCAAAAAAGGTGTAATCTTTTAAATATTTCTTTTCTTAATTTTCTTTTTAAAAGGATTTTTCCTGAATTGCAGGTAAACTAATAGAAAAGATCTTTTGCACATCATTATGAATAATTTAGATCTTCAAGGATTATTTGAACAGAAAGTATCTTCCATTAAAAATGTGTTTTCAATCTTTATGCAGACGGAATCCACTCATATATCATTTCAGGAGATAATTCCTTTCGGAGAAAATGCTTGTCTTCCGATCTGGGGCCCGGAATTTCTTGGGTGGTGCCTTTTCAAGTATCTCCTATGATGGACTGCGATCCTTTACCGCACAAATTCAGCGTTTAAAAATAACATTGCAATTTTTATCGCTCTAAAGAAAGAGGAGTTCTAGCACATTTAAAATCTTTGTTGCTAAGGGAAAAAAGCTTTGATATCTTTGGTTGTTCACTGAGCCGATTGGACATATCGAACAATTTTGCTACAGTACCTTTTTTCCTCCCAAAGTTCATTTATAGACTAGGAAAAGTGGTAAGTTCCGTACTATATGTTCAAAGTAAAGCTGTGTATTTCATTGGTGTTGTCAGAACTTATGTTTGTAGATGCGTGGTTGGAGGTCCCATGTGGTTTCGCTCTTTGATTATTCACTTTTGTCTCGAATATGAATATATACTCATTAATTAAAGAAGAGAGGTGAAAAGGTACACACTAAGTACTCATAAATCTTTAAACCGTTTAGGCAGGAGTGGCGCCAGCGGGGGGGGGGGCGGGGGGCATGGCCCCCCGTCGGGGAACACTGCCCCCCCCCCGCCCTCGTCGGGGAAGGTCGGTGGTTTCTTCGGGGAGGCCTAAACAAGTTCCTTTTTCAAAATGGATTTTCTAACTCTATCTGGACAGCTCCTTTTGCATAACTTTTCCTCTTTTTTGACAATATTGTAGCCCAATACCAGATTCTCATACGATGTTCCATGGAAAAAAAAACCGATTTTTTGTCACACGTGCGACAAGGAGTCAAACACTGTTGCCAAAAATGCCATTCCCAGTGACAAAGACGGACTCCTTGTCGCACGTGTGACAAGGAGTTCGGATGAACGGACTAAATACTTGTCGCACGTGCGACAAATAGTGACGGGTTATTGCCACAAGTGGCACTTTTTCTGGGTATTGTCAGTATGAATCCCAAAGAAAACAGACATATTTGATAAAAATTGTGAAAAAACATGGATTTTGGAAATCCATTCTGAAATTGGAACCTGTTCCTAAAAAATAAAAAAATAATAAATATATAAATAAAAAAATATATATTAATAAAAAAAATAATAAAAAACCCACAAGGACTGAAGTTACTGGATGGGTGATCTAGAACATATTTTTTGTTTTGAAATGCTATTTTAATACATATCGGAATCGATTTCAAATCACTTCTTAACTCTGTTAAACCCAGTCTATGTACCTTGTCCTATCTCTTCCCCCGTCGGGGAAGGACAGCAATTTTTCGGGGAGGCCTAAACATGGAAAACGTAAAGGACTGAAGTTACTGGATGGATGACCATGATTTTTTCCTGTTTGAACTATTTTTTTTATAACGCTATTTTAATGCATATCTGAATAAGTTTTTTATCACTTCTTACTAGCTCTTCTATCCCTCATCCCATCTTCAATCCTTGCGCGCAAGTTCATGCCTCCGTCGGGGACGGGCTACCCACACCCTGTTGTTGCAAAAATCCAATTTTGTCGGGGAGACTTCATCTACAGACCCACAATAAAAGATGTGGGTCTGTAGTCACTCGGACGACCTTTTGACCTTGATTACTAGAAGACTATAATCTTCAAGGAAACCCACAATTCCGAATTCTCCTTACAAAAACGGACGAGGGGTTGTTCATGTGCGTGCAGCACCCAATGGTCTGCCATCTGGCCTGCCCGGACAGCCGAATTCTCACAAAGGTAATTCGTAATATCGGCCATGTCGTTTTCAGCTACAAATAATGATAAACAGTGGTGTGAGAAAATCTCCCCATAAGTCTGACGGAAAACTTATTTGAGGGCACCTTGTAAACGTGCCATATTTTCAAATACGTTGGGGACAAAACCATTCATAGTCTTGAGTTCGGGCAGTCATGGTAAAAATTTCATCTATTTAGTGGACCTTGCAATTGAATTCAACGAAGAATGTTAATACAGTCAAAAGCATTTTAGTATGTTTTCAATTCCGTTGCATAGTCCCCCCCCCCCCTCCGAAAAGAGACAAGACCATTACATCTAATTGTAGCAGTACCTTTTATCTGGTACTTTTCTGATCAAAAGCAAGTCGGGTTTTTTCTCTATTGAAGTGAAACTTTCATTTTAAAGGAAAACTCAAAATAACGACTGCTTCATTTCTAGTTACAAGTCTGGGAAATTCCATTCCGGCTATCTTAGGGGTTAGACTTCTTAACAATGTACGCTCCGCGCTAACTGATGGTGGCGACCCGCATAGATAGTGTTTTAGTCGAAAAGATAACTGAACAGAACAATGCGTGTTTGTAAATTAGTCTTCGTTTTGGGCAGTTTTATGAAGTAAAAATGTTTTTATTGCGAAAGAAATCTGAAAGTAAGGACTTCTTTAATTCTAGTTACGAGCCCAGGAAATGCCATTTCCTGCTGACCGGGGTTCTCAATTTTTAAAAAAAATTCTGTGCGCTCGACTTAAATAATCTTTCGGGCAGGATTAGATTTTTTCGGACAAAAGAACAATTCTCCCCTCCCAAACTCAGTTGACACGCTCCCGTACGCCCACGACAACAAATAAAATATAAAACTTTAAATATATGCGAAGCCAATTTTTTTTTTCCTTTTATGGTCCGAGGGCCTAATTGTGCAAAAGCATGATGATATTCAGAAACCTGAACAAAACTACAGATCACTCCTACTTGATTCTCCTCATAAGAACTTCAGATTCCTCCATAAAACCCCAAAACTGTCATAAAATTGCAATTTTTTCCAATATTAGCTTAAGATTGTTTACAATAGAAAACTTTTCCAATTTCGTACGTAATTTGATACTCCGTACAATAAATAACCAAACCCAACTCTGTTAATCACCCGGCAAACTAGCTAATTTTGCTTGTGAAAGGCATATCACTTAATAAAAGAAACCAAATTTTTCATTTTAACCTTACCAAAAAAAAAAAAAAACAAATTTACTTTCATTAAAATCCAAAACTTCTCAATTATGATAAGCTCTTAATTTTAAAAGATTCGTAAGGTTCAAAAAAGGGAAAAAACTTTCCGGGCAAACTTCTAGTCTTGTCTCAAAGCCTTGGTCAGTTAGTAAGTAGGTCTTGTACGATTCAATGCGTAACCCCAAAAGAATTTCAGCTGTCGCCCATATAACGTTTTTGATTTTTCCCTTGTGAAGTACAGATTCTACAATAAACACCCAAAGTTTTTATAGTACCAATAGAAGCCAAAATTCTTCCATAAGTTTTACTTTTTACTTCATTAAACTCCAGATTTTTAAGTATTTGTTAAAAGAAAGCCCAACATTTTGGCGCGCGCCTCGCGCCTAAACTTCTGCAAAGTCACGTTCAACTGGGACATAACATCGCCTTTGTCGGGGCCTTGAAATTCTGGCCCCCCTGTCGGGGAGCTTGGCCCCCCTGTCGGGCAAATCCTGGCGCCACCCCTGCGTTTAGACAGGTAAATTTCCCCCGAAGTGGTGAATACCCGTTTTCCCGCGAAAGCGGCTATCTCTTGAACTGTATAGTGGTACCACAGATTCTCGACACACATAATCTACAGCGAAAGTTTATTACATGAAGTATTTGTCCAAGAAAATCAAATCATAATAAGCGAACTGTAGCTTTTTGAGCCGATGACATTTGAATTGACTAAACATTCTTGTGGCAATTTATGTTCTGCTGTAAAAATCGATAAATTTAAGTACATGATTGCTTTTTATCATCCAGTGTTTTACGGAAAATTGGTTTAAAATTGTTCAGAAAAAGACAGGAGATGATCTTGAACTATGTTGTAGTTAAGACTAGCTGGCCATATTTAATTTCCTACGTGGGCCTTATTTTCATTTGGACGTACTTAAGTTGGCAATCGTGACGGTACGTTACATCATTAAACAGACACATTGTGCTGGCGTGATGTCCGTTTAGATTAGCCCGGTAGCAGCCACTGTACCACCATCCTCCATGATTACTTACAGCACAGTTATAATTCCAACCGTCACTGTCACTATCGAATGTAGTAAAAGAATCCCCTCTATGAATAATCATGTAGTCGAAACCTGGATAAAGAAAACGAGATATAATTTATTTACATCACTTTAGCTAGAATTGCTTCATGTAGACTTTAATGGAAATCACATTGAGAAGTTGTTCTATTCAAATTGAACAAAAGCACATCAAATAGGCACTGAAGCGAAGCTGGATCAAATATTTAACTAGCTTCTAATCGCAACTAGTCATGTATGACTCAAACTAAACCTAATGGTTCCTAGCATTTAACCAAATATTGGTTCAGACAGAGCAAACTGGAACATTTTAATTTGGGTAAAAACTGAAGTGAACTATTTTAAAAGGTAGCATCAATACGCTGTTCTAATTTGCAAAATATTACACCCCACCCCCCTCCCCCGAAGGCTGCAGGCAAGCAGCGAAAGTATTTTCTACCAAAATGGTTTCTTGTAATGGATTTTGATATAATAGTTCAGTTTTAATTTTCAATAACATTCATGATGCAAATTTAAAGTTGTGGTGATATTCATGTTATGTAAATTTCTTTCTGTTTCACCTCACACCTGAGGATACACCAGGTATTTCTAAAAAGTTATTGACCAAATGCAAAAATATTCTGGACGAATAGAGGTAATTGCCAAGCGTATAATACATGGCATAAATGAAACCGGTCAGGTTATTTTCCTGACACCGTTGGCAGCTTTTTAGTATCACATTTTTAGAGGTCGTATTTGGATACTTATTAGACGAGGCAAAACGTGAAACAGAATAAGTTCAACCGAACAGGAGATTAATTTCATTACATTAAGTTCCCCATCCTTAAGTTACCGCATGACATCAAATATGTCACTGTCGCAGTGATGCAATATTTTGTAAACTATGAAATTATCAAACTAAACCTGTAACCAACAAAAGAAGTAACAAGACATCGCTGTTTTTGAATAAAATCAATTAACCTGATATTGCCAAAGCTTGTATCGCTGTCGTGTAAGAAACACACAATCCTAAAATTTGGACGAAATATTAATAAAAGGTCACATTTGTCGTGATGAAAGTACTTATCAGGCACATTTATCTTACCAAAGTACAAAATCAAAGGGAAGACATACGTGTTTTAAAATTGTTATGAAATTGATCCTGATTGAAGGATTTCAATTATCATCAAATAAATTATCTGAATTCCAGTTGGAGGTCCTTAAATCATCACATATGGTTCGACATTTGTCTGAAAATTTAAATTTTAAGAATTTATATCAAAATTCCCATCGTCTTCCTTTACATTGAAATCTAAGGGATCACATGAGAGCAACTGTTTTTCGATAACATAACATATGGTTCGACATTTGTCTGAGAATTTAAATTTTAAGACTTTATATCAAAATTCCCATCGTCTTCCTTTACATTGAAATCTAAGGGATCACACGAGAGCAACCATTTTTCGATATCATAAAAATTATACATCCTGCTTATTAGTAACTTAAAATTTTATTAGCATATACTTTGAACGAAGTAATCGTCTTAATGTTCTGGTAATTTCTTTTAACAGTTCAACGTTTTCGTCAACTCCTTTCAGATATTTTTGTACATGTATTGTGTGGGACATGCGAAAATTATTTTAAGACTCTTTTTAACAAATTTGAGCACCAGAAAGTGAAAAAATGGTTATGTTATACAGTATTTTGGGGGATTAAAACTGAATGATTCTTTTCTTTATGTTAATGACAAAAATGTTCAAACCTGCATTGCCTGTATAAGTTCCGAGTGTGAGTTGATATGAAGCACTGTTTTCGTCACCAACGGCGAAGTGGTCACAGTGAAGGAAGTAAAGCGTGTCATTAAATAGAGTTACGTCTATTTGTAACTGATAATTTTTCTGTTTGGTCCAGAAGTACAACTTTTCATTCCCTAGCCAAAACTCGTTTTCTAGGGTTCCAAAGCCATGCCGATAAGTCGTCCAGCTTTGGTAAAAATCTTGGGCACCATCAACACGACGCTGAATAACCTGCAAGAGCTATTAGAAACAAAAACAGGAAAAGCTAGATCCTCATGGTTGATTGGTATGAAACATTTAGGTCTATAAAATCTCTTTATTTCAATAATGGGGTACGATCCACTAGCGTAAAGAAAGGGGACAGGGGGACTGCCGACCAAACTCTCATCTCCTTGTTGTTCCTTGAAGTTTAAGTGGAACGGTTAGATTAGCTGATTCTTTTCGGGACATCCGGAACATCCGTCCGGTTGGCCTATGGGTAAATGCTCAAATAGGCATAGTTGCCATTTCTTCGCCGTCGGCAAACTGCTTTTCCATCACCTGCATGTACCGGGCACAGTTCAAGAAGCAGTAATATCAGTACAGTCATGCTCCTTTCTCTTTTGCAGTTTTTCAGGTCTCTGTACCGCGAAAGGAAGGGGGAAATTCTCACCAGAATGGAGAAATTTCGTCACGCGTCGCGAGCATTTGCCACAACCCGCCGACGTGGGTTGATTAAGCCCTCCAAAGTATGGGCTTCAAAATGTGGCTTCCAAACACTGGTTGTCAAATTTTGTCATGACTGACAGACTTACTTCAAAACACTTTTCGGTCTCCTCCGGTGCAATGTTGGTGTCTCCAATAGAGGAGATCCAGGCTACAGGCTGAGATTGACAGAGGGATGTAGGTCACGTTCACACGGATGGAGGAATGACTTGCCCGGTGATATCGGTTTTTATACCCTTTTGACAAGTGTAGGCGCATTGAAAACATGTTGTCGGTACCTTTACCTTATTTTCATCCCCTCCGCCTGACTTCTGACATCCCAGTTACGCTACTGGTATGAACTTACTGTCGATGATATGTCATGAACTCATATACTGCCGACCATTATGTTATGGAATCATATACTGCCGATTTTTTGCCATGAACTGATGAACTGCCAATTTTATGGTATGAACTCATATATATACCGCTGATTATATGTTATGAACGCATATAATGCCGATTACATGGTGAGAACTCATACACTGCCGATAATATGCCACGAACTTATATACTGCCGATGATATGTTATGAACGCATATAATGCCGATTACATGGTGTGAACTCATACACTGCCGATTATATGCCATGAACTCATATACTGCATGCCGATTATATGTTATGAACTCAGATAAAGCCGATTATATGGTATGAACTAATATACTGACGATATATGTTATGAACTCATGTACTGCCGATTATACGTTATGAACTCATATACACCCTATTATATGTAATGAACTCATATCCTGACGATATATGCTATGAACTCATATACTATCGATAATATGCCATGAACTCATATTCTGCCGTTTATATGTTTACAAACAGAATGAAAATATCTGTTCTTTACTGTCATTTAAAAATGTGGGAACGGTTACTTGAAATCTATTTTTGTTTTATACGAGGATATCTGGACAACAAATGATTAGCATGGGCCTATTTAGACAGGTGGTCAGATTTTAGAGTTGCCATTTATTCCTTGATACACTTTTTACGTTTCACCTGGCCATGTCAAATCTGATACAACTAGATAAAATGTCGCACCTAGTATTGGTATTAAACCATGTATAGTTTGATAAAAACATATCATGCCAGACGTCCAATTTAAGTTTTAATTGAGGTTGTCAAGGCAGATAGAATTTTTTGAACGTCATTCCATATGTGCATATCAGTTTTTGGATGAACATATAACGCCAGATATATAATTGAAAAACTATATTTGGGATATAAATGTATTTGCCAGATATGCTTTATGTCCCAACCTAATAAATCCATATGTGAGATTGATGCTACGTCGAATGTAATGTTCCAAATTATTGTAAAAACAAGATACAAATTCTGCCTCTTTATGATGTAGAACGCATCCAAATTGCCTTAAATATACAACCCATATATTTTGTGGAAACGGAAAACTTGAGATTGTAACATATATGGAAACTGGTTTTATGTTAACCTACCGTCCAACCGCTATCTTCGGTCATGTTGCAATATACTTCAAAAGGTGATGCAGGCCAGTCCGTAGGCTTTATAGTGTAAATACTACTCTCATTGTAACCAGCGTTGTATACGTCTTGACAATCAGTCATTGGACCAGTACAACTAATTCCATCACCGAGATATTCCTCATTACAGTAACATTGTCTGATGTTGTCTCTTTTTTCGCATACTGCGTTGACGTCACACAACACGTTGTCTTCACAATTAACCACACCTGCGTCGCATGAACATTTCCTTGAGCAATTTGAGTTGAAGAAGTATCCAATACTCTGTGAAACAATAAAATAAATAACCTGTAATTTAAAAACCTAAAGTTTATTTAAAGGGAAGCACACAGTATAAACTATGAATAATTTCTGAGCATAATTCCTTTTCAAATAGATTTAGGTTTTTTCATATACCATATTTGACTTATGTTATGGAAAAGCCTAAAACAGTCTATTTACTTCACGACACTCCTCGAGCTAAATGTTTTCAGGAGAGATTTATCAAATAAATATTTACGTAAAAAAATTCTATTTGGAAATTCTATGAGGCATTAAATGTAATAACCATTGAAACATATACGCACGAGCCAAGCTCTCTTAGAAAATAGTTATATTAAATAACAAGTTCCATTTTTAAAATAAATGTCTACTATCTGGACAGCTCCTTTTACATCGCTTGCCCTCTTGATAAAATACAGCCAAATACGGGATCATCATACACTCATTCGCGAGAAAAGAACCAGCTCCTTGTCACACCGACAAGGAGTTGCGAATTACTTTCAAAAAATGTCATTTTCTAACGTAATAATATGTGGTGGAATAAAATGTTGAGATGAACGGACTAACGGATTGTCGCAAATGTGACAAATAATCACAGGTCATTGCAAAAGCGACACTCTCTCTTGGTATATTCAACATGATTACCAACGAAAACAGGTACATTTGATTAAAAATGATGAGGAAACGTGGAATTTGGAAATCAACTTAGAATTATTGGAACTCGTCATTTGATTATTTGACCTCCTTCTAACTCATATTTTACAAGGATTTGGGCTCTTTTTGTGAGAGGTAATAGTTTCCTTACAAATGATACCTTACTGTAACATTGTTCTAAAGTGTCGAAATTCTTATCCCTTCTTCAATTGCAATTGTCAAAGATGTAACTAAAGCCAAGTCCAGAAGTTATCTTTCTTTACTGACGTGAAGCACTGGTATCTATTGTCCGTTAAACACTTGGAATAATTAATATTTGTTTTGACACATGGTCAGGTTGTTAAAAAATTTCATAAATTAATGACATTTTACAGCAACCAACAATTTAGATTGGAGCATTATTAGCATTCGTCTTTAAAATAGCAAAATCTTGGCCAAACCGTGATGACACCGTCTCCAGCTTGGTGACAGGCACATTCCTCTGCAGGTACACATTGATGTCCTTTAACAAAGAATCCTTCTGGACAGAAACACATCCCCAACTCATCACAAGTATCATGACATCCATTCCTCCCATTTGGATCTTCACAAGTTTTCTGACAGGTACAGTTACCATATACCATATTAGCAGGACACCAGGTGGTAAACAGCCCTGGAATGGTTCCACAAAACAATAATTAACGATACGACAAAAACAAAGATCAACCACGTAAAGGGAAGGAATAGATGGATAGAGCAACCACGTAAAGGGATGGAATAGATGGATAGATCAACCACGTAAAGGGATGGAATAGGTGGATATCTTCGTAGTAAGTTAATATATTAAAAGTGAAAAACATCTGAACTATTTTGGCAAGCTTTTTCAAAGTTTTATTAACTTAGTAATGAAAACAATGTCTACTCGTTCAGTCTTGCACAGAAAGTGCAAAATTGTAGATTTAACAGTAGAAATAGTTTTAACTAGAAGATATCAGGTATTACAAAGAGATAAACTAAGTTATTTTATTTGTATGCTTTTGTTAATTCCAAAATTTTCCCGCATTGATCAGTCTTTAAAACGTTAATATGGTGATACCGGAAGCTTTTAGCAAAAATAGAGCTTGAAAACACTTACTACTTAATCAATAGCGAAGGGTCAATGCATCTTTTCTACCATAGAGCTCCACATTTCTGTCACTTACCTGCTGTACCACTGAATTGTCCTACAGTAGACAGCATATAGTCACTCCATTCATCGCTGATACGAAACAAGTCGTACCCGACATGAAAGGATCTTCCGGCTTCGTTCTCCATCTCGATACGAAGTTGATAGTCCATTTGATTAGTCAGGAATGAAATTTTCTCATTTCCAAGCCAAAAATCATTGTTTAAAAAGCCAAATCCATTTTTGTACTGTTCCCAATTTCTTTTAAAATTAATACTGTCATAACTCAGTCGCTGAATTACCTGTTTCCATAAAAAATATACAGGTTTATGACATTACCATGCGTACAATTATTATTTCTTTATTTTGATAAAGGAGTGACAAATGGACAAAGACTAGTTATGCAGTAAAAAGAACCTAATACACTTAGCAACCACCTGCTAAAGACATCAATCTTAAACCCTAAATAAATTATTATTTGCAATGTTGCCAAACATGAACATATAAAATGTGAAAATGTTATACCGTCCATCCTCTTTCATCCGCAGTATTGTCACAGTATATTTCAAATGGTTCCTCGCAACCGTCTGGCTTAATCCAATATATACCACTAGATTTGTTTGCCACACATTGTTCAAAAACTTCTTTGCAATCTCTGGGATGCTCAGGTTGGTGGTAGAAAAAGTAATTGGAAGCTGGAAATAATCAGATGGGGTGTACATAAATGAACAAAAAATAACGTACCGTTCTTTCAAAAGAAGTTTCTTCTTGCTTCCACTTCATGTTGTATCGTATTAGACTATTAGCGTATATTTACTTGGACTTGAGTCCAAAATGTAGTCTACATTTTAGAACATCTTTTTCGTTTTAACTTAAAGTGTTGGAATTAAAAGGGACAAGACTCTGTTTTACATTTTATTGCTATATGGAACAAGAATTCTTGTTATATCTTAATTGACATTTTCTAATTACTTTACACAACTTTCATAAAATCAAAAGTCGCGACGTATGGAATTACAATTTCCCGGTTTTTGGAGATGATAAAACCGACACATTTCCGAATCGGAAATCATACATTATAACAGAAGGGAGGATGGGTGAAAAAACCAGAAAACAAGAAAAAAATCATTCATCATATCACAATGACCCCTGACAGGGTAGTTTCTAAATTCCCCAATGTACCTAGAAAACCTTTAATTTTAATGTATTGAACTACAGTGTTGAATTGTAAAGGAACCAAAATATTTAGTCAACTCTTTATGGGTCAAGAAAATTAATCTTGTTTTACTTAGAGCAGATCTCTTTAATGTAGCTTTCCATTTTACTGTACCTCTATCAGTTTGTTTACTTCTGAAAGGAGCAATAACAATGTGAAGGCTTTTTTGCATAACATAAAGGCAGCTCCTAAATTAAAGGTGTTTAATAGAATGGTTAAAATATAAACAGAATGAATACGTTTTCATGAAACTTTGGCTCACCTATTTCATGTTCGTTATTGACCTGGAAGAAAGTAAAGATACTTGATAAAAACATTTTCACTATAACCAGAAATTAAGTACCAGAAATCAAAAAAAAAAAACTTAAAAGTTACCAACACATTTTTTGACTTCGGAACGAGTTGCGTTTACGACTAACCAACAAAGAGACATATATCTGTTCCTTTTTTCATAAACGTAGATCAAATCTTTTTTCACTGTAGTAAAAATGGTTATATAAAAAGGAGAAACCAGGTAGTGTTAAGTTTTTTAAGGATTTGCTTACTCCTAACAATCTGATGAGAAAATTTTGTGGCATGAAAAAGCGACACTCAGACTGGGCGATTCCTTGACATCATCCGACCGCGAGAAACTCAATTACCTTGGCTGGTATAAAGTCGTAAACTCTGTTAGAAGGAGACTGGGAGTCCACCGAATCACCAAAATTGGTCTGAAAATTTTACTTTTTAGTCATTTATTATGCAAATATGAAATCTCTGGAATTTTTAGCACCAATTTGATCTGTTTTCTGTCTTGATATGTACAAAAACGACAACAGTAGGAATTAAAATAAAAAGAATAAATTTCATCGAGATCTGTTGACTCGCAAAATCTGGCAGAATTTGCTCTGAGATGTGATCGTTATTTTCACCAAATGTTGACCGAATGTTTTTATGATTAAAAATGCAAAATTAAGAAATTTTAGGCCAAATCTATCAGGCGCAGTAATATACGCTTCGACCATGTGCACCTCAAGATATCACCAAGTTCAGGCTTTCGTGTTAGTCCCTTTCGCGTTATTTCTAATGTCCTTAAATTGCACAGACGATTACCTTTCACCACACTCTGGTGAAATTCTTTTCAGTATTTAAGGAAACAAATTAGGTATTTTGCATCAATTTAACAGTAAGGTAATACACACTAGGCAAACCTAGTCAACTTGGGATTGGGTGGAATAGTACATTTGCCCTTAAAGACAAAATTCTACTTTTAGAATTTTTTATTATGTAACATATGACTTAGCCAACTAGAGCTATAATCAAAACTGTAAAATCATAGATCGAACTCAGAAACACTGAACAACTCGAGTTCTATTTTTCGGCGGACTAGGAATTAGCTGAGAAAGGCAGGCCTCGGATTCTCGAATCTGTCCTGATATAAATTTTAATGAGTCTGTATTTTACGTTAATTCTGTCACAGAGTTTGGACAATTCTACGTTAACCTGCCTTGCTTTTTCTTTTCTTGCATTACCTCAAATCGTGTTTTGTGAACAAAAAGGCTTTGTGACGTCTTTAGGCTTTGCACAGTCATTAAAATGAAACCATCTAAAAAATTCTGCAACAACTTACCAACTGGAAAGAGAGTCCAATGAAACAGTTCTGTATAGTCAACAAAAGAACGAAAGCTTGCAACCGAATCTTCATAGTTGTAGTAACTTACAGGCTAGAAGAATAAAGAAGTCGATATTGCTTGCAACTTGTTACCTCAAATATGAATGGATGCTTTTTGCTCTCCAAGTTATAAGACATACCGTCAGTGTTTTACCTAAGGAAACGTCAGTTCGCCAGCAATTGTTTGGACTATTAATGAAACGAATGGATATCAACGTAAACCTTATTTGCGCTCTTTACTCAAGCACTAAAATAGCAGGTAAAATTTGTCCTTTTTCTATAGATTCCCCAAATCTTCCGTAATCAGGAACCATTACAATTACTTTAACTGATCTTGACAAGTATAGCACATGTACTTCCTTTTAGTACAAATAAAAACAGGAAAAATCCAAAAAGAATAATACATGTTGAGGTGAAACGTGTCTCTAAAATTCAGATTATGTATACCAGTTATGTCCATAGTCTCTTGCAGACAATGCTCGTTTCCGACAGTAATCTGGCTTTTATCCCCAAATTCTTATCTCAGTGCATCGATCAACCAAGATTAGTAACGCATCATCACCAATTAAAATGAAAAGGCATTTTTCTGACACTCTACTTGTCCAAGCCGTCATGCAAAATTAGAATTTTTTGCCATTTGACTCGATCAGAAACAAGATATATTGTTTCATTGGCTACAGAATCAACTAGCTATCAATTTTGTTCCTTAATGATAAAATAGTTGTTTAACTTTCCTGAAGAAAATGTAAAGACTGACCGAACAAGACCAATTCCCCATTTGCCCCCTCCGTCTGATGATCAACGAACAAAGCGGAAGCATTTGAAACGTTTCTTTCCAGTCGATCCGCTGAATACTCGTATTTAAAGACTCTTCATTGGAGGAAATAGATTTCAACTCAAAGTATATGCTGACAAGAGCCTTTGTTGTGGATTTAAATTTGATAGGAATGAAAGAGATCTTCATCAAACTAGTTTTAGCAAAAGAAACAAAGAGATCCGTCGCTTAAATACTGACACCTCAAAAGATATAAAAAGTTTCATATTGTCCGAACAAGTTTATTCGTTTTATTCCATTCTCTAAGAACTCTCTGTTTATACCAGACTTTTATCTTACCATCTATGGACTAAATTTTCATTAAAAAGTAAGCTTTTAATGTACTTATACATATATATATTTGTGAACTAGCATTGTTCATTCCATGAAATAAAAAGGTGTCCACCTCTCGAATTCCCTTGACACTGCATTGCAAAAATTCCCCTAATATTAAATTGTGTAATAGGTTCTTCACAACAAAATCTGTTTTCCTTATATCTTTCTTAATCTGCTTGTAATGTTTTATTATCATTAGTATTATGAGCCTAAAATTCTTATGTTAAATTGATTCACTTTCTTTATATGCGTATATAGCTGCATGATGTATTGTTTTATTATTTTCAAACAAGAAATCTTGTTGATTGAACCTGACTGGAGAAAAATTTAACTTCAGTTGGTTCCGTTTTTTCTTTTGAAAGGCTATCATTTATTTATCTGTTTTTCTTTTTTGAAATACTTTTATGTACTTCAATTGAAAAAATAAGCAAAACGAAACGAGAGGTATGGTTCCCAAGTTTTCAGCTTTGCGGAAAAGAAAAATGTATGGTTATTCAAACCCGTGTGCATGAAGGAGCAAAAGTCATGGGCGCAGCCAGGATCACAGGAAATGGCCTCGATCTACGACTCTATTTGAACCAAATGGAAACCCTCTCAAAAGTGCTATTTTTGGTTTCCCGAAAAGGAAATCCTTTGGACTCATGCAGACAACACTTTTGCAAAACATGTGTAGGATCGTGCATTTAAGTGTTGGCTCAGGCTATGATTTGTAAGCTCAACGATTGAAAATTATTTCTTTGTTTTGCCCTGTTTTAAGCAGAATAGTACCAAGCCAAAGCCTGTCTTCATTTTGGATCATTTTGGATTTTGAATGGCATTGCTGGACACCAAAAATATATTGCAATGTGTGGCGGTTTGTTCCTTTTGAAAGAATACTGTGACTTTCATCGGGTATATTTATAATTTTTGATTGCATAATTGCATAAACATAAAATTTCGTCTCGAAAATATGTCCACATGTGGCCGTCAGAAATATGTGTACCTTGTGTAAAATGTAGCAATCTTTGTAAAGCTTTGTTTCACTAAGCGGTTGTACATTACTTGATAGCAGGGCATAGTCAAATATTGTCATGTTTGCACAAAGTGACTGACATTTATACATCAGGACTTTGTCAACATTTTGATTAGAATTATAATTTTACTATTCGTCATCCATGGTAAATGGTACTTTGATGCTCTCGCTAAGAATTGTGAGGTATTTCTTAGTTCAAGATGCAGCTTTACTCCCTATTTTAAAAGTGGAAGTCATTGTACCGTCTAAAAGGTCACAAGTCGGGCCGGCTTTTCGACCGCAGTTACGTAATAGCATGCACAATGCATGCATTCGGGTCAGTTAGTGGTTGTGACCTTACATCAACAGAGAGCAAAGTAAAATATTGCCGTGTTTCTTGCATAGAAGCTAACATTTAATTGGCTTTGTACATCAATACTTCCACAAAAATTTTGTTTTTAATTTTTTTAAAGCTTTGTCTTCCATTTGGAAACTTCAACGATATCTTTGGTACAAATTGTTAGGAACTTTTTGGCCAAGATACACTCCTTACTCCTTATGATTAAGTAGAAGACACTGGACCTTCTAATAGGTCACTTATCCGGTCGACCTTTCTATTCTTTATCGCAGTGACAACACAAGCGTGACTTTCATTGAATCATTTCGTCGCGTCACTTAAACCGGATCGTAGTGTACAGGTTACTGAGTCTCACTCGCTATTTTCACAGCCTAAAGTCAGACCCGAAGAAAAACTTTGCAATTAGACTGCTATGTTTAATAAGCTGTTTGTTGTTTGAATCTCCGCGTCAACGTCAAAGGAAAACACAGGCTTTCATGGAAAAACCTGTGATAACCCCTGGAAAAAACATGTGAAAACCTGCAAATTTGGAACAAATTGCCTCCTTTTTTTAAGGGTTCCACTGATATAAGTTATTATGAAAATTATACCATTGTATTTTCTTATGATTTTCTTGCCAACCACATTTTGCAAGTATTTAAATCCGTCCATTTTCATCGCATTGCAAACCAGAACCTTTCTTTGTATTACTGTTTTTTTTTCATGTCTCACAAGCTAATATGACAATATAATTAGAAATTGTAATTCATGTGTCTTTCATTTTCTGCCCCCTGGTTTGTACTTTAATTTCAGGTATTTTCGAAGTATTGCCAAAAACACTGGCGGCGGAAGCGGGGGGACAGGGGGGAAACGTCCCCCCCTAAATTTCTTAGCGAGGGGACGTCCCCCCCAAAAAAATTCTTAGCGAGAGGACATCCCCCCCCCCAAAAAAAAAAAATATATATATGAGAAAAAGTAAAAGAAACTTGGGAGCCTTGAACCAATTCAAAGTTGAGACTAAAGTTAACCTACCACCGAACAGAGCAGCCGAAATTGACTTAGCCCATGTTCTGCTATTGTTTGGCTGATTCTTGTCACGGTCCCCTGCGACCATGCTCTATGCCTGTGACCTAGTATTTGGCTACAAATCATTACAAGAATCTGGCAACCTAAAAACAAACAACGATCTAGATTCTAGACAATGCTATTGCAATAAAATGTCACAAACAGTCGAAACCTAAACCTGCGACCTAACTTTGAAATGTGATTGCCAAGAACCTCAACCACAAACCTAGTTATTTTAACAGGTTGGAGTCCGGAATCCGCCAAAAATGAGCGAAACGTATCACCTATGGGAAAATCGCCGAATGGTTCCTACGTTCGCATGACGTGTTCGTACGTACATGACCGTCCGGTTGGAACTTTGGAAGAGTAAGCTACCTCGGTATTATACCGAGGTAGCCTACACATTGTTCAGAAGTTCGGATTCATCCTGATCAGATAGGTCTGCATGGGCAAATTTAGACTGATTCCAAGGTAAATATTAATGAATTTACACCAGATTGAATGTTGAAATGAATCCAGGTGAAAGTACAAGAATTTCAAGCAATAGACCTTCGAAAAAAATACAAAATCAAAACAAACTTACAGGTGCAGTACCAAACCAAGGGCGAGTACAGGGGGGCAACTGATTTTAGAGTACTTAGGTCACTGCGCCTTTTTTCCTTTGGATTTGAAATACGCTTTTAACAAAACCAACATTACAAACATAACAACGCAACTGTTGATGTCCAAGAAATAGCCTATAGGCTATCTGTGAACGCAAATATTTCGCACATTTTTGTTCATTGAATTCACCGCAAAATGTTCCAAAAACGGCTTAGATTGCACGAGAGAGCTTGTAGAATCTCAGAGCTTCCAGGGCCCTAAGGCGGGCCCTGGACCCACGCCGGTGGGACTTCGCGCTTCGCGCCCGTGATGAGCGCTACGCGCACAAAGGGTTCCTTTCACGAGTCCAATCATTCCATCTTGTTCACTGATTGTCCCCCCCCCCTAAATTTTTATGCTTCCGCCGCCCTGGCCAAAAATCACATTTCAGGCTCACTAACTCTGAAGATAACAACTTAAACCAACCAAAATATTACAGATTAATTAACTGTTCATTTGTTTCCTTTAAACAACACCTCAAAGCCAAGTTCAGTCCAACTCACAAAAACTGACTACAAACAGTGAGCCATCAAAGCTCATCTACACCTTAAATTCATTCAGTAGTTATGACCGCAAACTTCGCTCTTGGTTTGTAATTTATCAAGTATATCTCTTCTCCCCTCCCCTGAACCCATCCCTTGGAGGTTATTTCGGACTGCCCACATCTGAAGAAATATTTCTCCCTTCTTTCGGGAAACTTTTCGTACTTAGGTTTTGATTTAATTCATAGTTCTCATTTCTAGGAGGAAACTGAATAAAGAACATTGAGAGTGCTGTGGCGAAGAATATCTGATATGTCTCTCGCCTTGGTGTCTGAAGCTTACACTGCTCGTGGTTCAAAACCAAGGAGCGCACCGAAAAAATTGTGGTTCCACAGACCCTCTCAGATTGCAGGTGATGGCCTCTACGACTCTATCTGTACCTCATTCAGCCCCCTACGAAAATAAAGAGCTTAAACACGTTTGTAGACGTTTCCCTTCATTTTTATATGTTCCATTTTTATATGTCCTTTTTTTAAAGATGACTTGAACAAAAAAGTGTCTGCCCAGGCCGACAGTGCTACATACTGGCTACGCTCCTGAAAGTTACATGTTTTCACCCCGAGGTCTGTTTTCAGTGGTGGTTTTCAGTTAATAAGCACCCTTGAAGTTTTTATACATTTCCCTTGACTTACCACGCTCATTAGAAAATAACTACTTCTGTCTAGACATCACTTCGCCAGGCAAGGTTTTCAATGGTAGTATAAAGCATAGTAAAGATGAAACTTTTAGATAAATATAGAGATATTAGAAAGAGCAATTTGATTTTAAAGGTCGTGTGACATAAAATTGACAAAATTGGGTATTTGATATAAAAAACATCGGAAGAAAATGGTCACAGTTCCATCAAAATCTGCAAAAATTGACCATTTTACAGGGCAAGTTCTAATTTGCATTTAATAAATAACAAATATGAGCTCAATCAATATGCAAGTCTTGTGATGGCACGAGAGGGACATGTCATGTATGGTTAATGCCATGCTTTGCTTTTACAATCTTCATTTCAAAGAGAGTTGTGACACAAGATTGTCCTGAGGGTTTTCTTCTGGACGTTTCAATTGGCACGTTAGGCTTGTCTCAGTTGCCAACGGTGGTGCATTATGGTATATCGCAGGGGTGTGCAAACTTTTGGACCAAACCATGTTGCTGTGTCCATCTGGGTGGTCCCAGTGGAGCAGGTATAGAAGTATATTAGGTGGCGTCTTACCGTTACCTCTTGTCCCCATCCTTCCCCGCTAGACTGATCGAACAGATGGACAGCGATCAAAAAGAACCATGTCGGAGAAACATAAAACGCATCTTACAATTTTCAAGTATGTTAAAAGTGTTTATTATGATGCGACACGTAAGAATTGAAGCCCTTGAATACTTGTTGATGCTGATAACGGATTATGGGGCTTTACTTTGATTTTGATTTCTATTTCATTCATTCATTCATTCATTTATTAATTTCGTATTTCGTCTCGCACCGGTATGTTTTTATTTGATGCGTACGGTCTGCAGGGGGGATCAAGTGTGCAGAAACCGTTGATATGGACTGGTTGTTTGTTGGCTAGAAAATAGCTTGCCCTTCTGTTTGTTTGAAATGCATACAATTAATTATATATATACAGGCTTCTACCTTGCGCGGTAAACGAGCGAAAATTAGGTCGGTTTTCTTTATTCTCAATTATTCTCATGCAATTTCCCACTCAGGTAAAATTCGGGCATGTTAACATCTGAGTCTGAGCTTATATTGCTGCTAAAACACACGAGATCCTTGTAAAGTTCAATGAAATAAGTAAAGGCTAGGTAGCCGGTATGAGATGCATTGCCATTCTCCCTTGAAGTTGAGAAGGGGATTTCTCCGGTCAATGAAGTTGCTCGAGATTTAAATGTTATACTCATCATATTCTTATGTCACAAGGTAGTCAAATAGTTTGTAAAATGCGCACACAAGCCCATTTTCCAAAGATTTCTTTACATAACCATTTCAACTGATTCAAGTGGTATCTTTTATCTGGAAATTTTCTGGTCATTTTACAATAATTTCCTTTTATTTTGTTTTATTGAAGTACCAATTTTATTGCAAATAAAAGCTCGAAATAATGATTGCTTGGATTTTACTTACAAGTCGGTGGGAAATGCTATTTCCGGCGACTGTCTGAGTGGTCGTGATTTTTCAAAATTTTCTGTACGCTCCGCGCCAAAATATGGTGGCGCTCCGCTTGATCTTTCGCTCAGAATTAGATATTGGAGGCAGAGAAACACGTACGTCGTAACGGTAGCGTACGGAGGGGGAGGGGCATTGGACCATGTCTTTGCAGTTCACTTTGCCGTTCTATAACTTATTTTGAAGTGAGCATGTTATTTCAAACGACAAACGAAGATGCGACTGCTTAGATTCTTCGTATGAGTCTGGAAAATGCTATCTCCGGCCATCTCCGCCCCAACTAATGGTGGCGTCCAACTAGGGCTAGATAATCTCTTTGACAGAATAACGTTTTGTGGCCAAGAAAAAACCGCAAACTAAGATGCTCCCGTTCGCCTATACGGATCGATGCTCTTTATTTTGACTCCTAAAAGTATGCAACGTTAATGACAAGCTTTACCTTGAGAGATAGCGTAATGGAATCTTGCACCATTTTGCATCTAGGTTCCTTGAAAACGCCAAAAATGTTCTTCCCCTCCCCTTAAACTCCTCCCCAAGGTCGGCGGTCACTGAACACATCGCATTACCCCCCCCCCCCTCAGAGAAACCCTGCGTACGTCACTGGTACGTCCCTATTGGCCGCTTTCTCTAAGTACAGCCCCCCCCCCCTTTTGAAATGTCTGGACAGATATGTCCAGGTAAAGTGTGTATAAAGTAGACTAAAAGGTCAGGCTGAGCCAAAGTTCGTGGGAAATGTAAAATTATGTAGGAGAGGTTATCTTCAGATTTGGCACTGAATTACGGAGTGCCCAATAGCTTTGAATTCCATACATTTTCGCATGATTGTGGATTTGCTAATACATTTTTGTATGCTTTTCGACAGCGAAAAAGAAGTGGATGTATAAATGTTTAAAAATAATCACAGTTGTTAACTTACAGGCATCGTATATTTTCGCCTTTTCCAGTATTTCATTTTCTGCCAAACGACTCCCTCACTGTGCCTTTGTCTTCAAATAACAGTGCGCAGGGCGTACTCTTGTGGCACAATCGTAGTTTACCCTCTAGAATCCCCTTCAAATGGTTAAAAGCCGTTTTACGCTAAAAAGGTTCTTTTCAGATTTGCATTAATTTAACTGAACTGTGATATTGTCAAATATAGACTCAGTTCAGTTACTTGAAGCAGAGAATGGTTAGGTTTGAACCGGCACCCACGGGTTCATCCTGTTTGTGTTGAGTACCGCTTGAGTTGTTTGGGGAAAATATGCAAATATAGACCGAATTCTACTTTGTTCGTACTGACATTACAACAAAGAGTGTCTTAATCAGGGTTTTCTTGATGGGGGCCACCTTAGACACAGTAGGAAATGGCATTTCCTAGATCTATATGTAGAATCTAAGCAGTTATTATTTTGAGCTTTCGATTGCAATTAAATGTTCCCTTCAATTATCCATAGGCACAGTGCAAAATGGAAAATAAAATTTATTTCTGCTTTGAGCAGTACGAAATAGTCTACTTTAACTTCCCGTGGCCAGAGGCCAACTTTGATCTATACCGAAAATATTGGGGTTCATTTATCAAAAAATACATCTTTTCACGAATGATCTGTTTCATTTGGGGAATAAGGAAGCACTTGAACGAGAAAAACGTGTTGGGACAGGGCAAAAGTTTTAACGATTAGAATTCCACCGATCGCAGTGAAGTCCCTAGATGACCAACACTTCGGACAACTTTTTCAGGCGAGACAGTTTGGGGAGTAATTCAACGGAAAACGGTCAACTCCATTACTTCTTAAATAAATATCATGAAGTTTAACTGGACCATGCGTAAGCTTAACATTTAAATTATAAAGACTAAAGGGGATATTTGTGGCATAAGGTATCACAGGAAATGAATTAGATTGATAAATCCGACGCATCTTTTATTTCCCTAAAGAATAGTCTCCCCTATAGCCGTTTTTTGTTGCATCTAGAAACACAGTTGTGTCATCTGCATATTGCATGAGTTTCATCTCAGCATTATTAATGCTGATACCACAAATGTTACTACTCACTTGAATTTTAAGAGCTTGAACTTCAGCCGCAAGGAGAAATAAATAAGGGCTTAAGGGGCAAACCTGCCGTACGCCTCTTTGGAGGGGACAGATTCCATAGGCACACTTATTAAGTTATAGACAGTCTTAATGCAATTTTGAAAATCCCTGCTAAAATTGAAGTAACTCAGAGTTCTATGAATAAAGAGCCATTCGATTTTATCGAAGACCTTTTCAAAGTCAACTAGGAAAAGAAAATCGGTAAATATACTTTGTTTACAATAATCAATTAAATCTAAAACAAACCTTATAACTCAATAAATCTTCCCTTTAAAAAAAACTGGTTTGCTGAGGGCCTATTAAAGTATGGATCACGGTGTTTAATCTTAAAGCGGTTGACTTTGCTCCTATTTTATAATCTGTATATAAAAGTGAAATTGGTCGGTAGTTTATAGCTGAGTTGGATCTTTGTTAGGTTTTAAAATAAGCGTAACAATACCTCTAGACTGTTCGGTGGACTATTCACCTTTCTTATTACCATAGTTTAAGGCATCAACTACTAAATTGCCTATCAAGGACCAGAACATCTTCTAAAAATTAACAGAAAGCCCATCACTACCAGGTGACTTATCACTTTTCATTAAAAAAAAGTGCTTAAGGACTCTCATTTTATGTAAATTCACCTTCACATGATTCTAAATCTAAATTTTGTAGATTTTGAAAAGGAAGATCATCAAAAAGGGTCCTGGGTTGTATCTGATGGAACTATAAAGTGAACTATGGAAAACTCTATAATCTCATTGAGAATATCGTTCTTAGAGGTTATAATGTCACCCGAATTCCTTTTTAGAGTAAAAATCGAGTTAGTTTTATTTCTTTCAAGTTAAAAAGTTAAAAAATACTTTGTTTTTCTCTCCTCCTTTTTCTATCCACCGGGCTGGTGACCTAATAATGGTACCTTGAAGCTTATAAGCAAAGTAATTTTAAAAGCTCCGTTTGTGCAATTCGAAATAAATTTCTAACCTCATCTCACTCATGAAGGTACGTATCCTTTTCAAGTTCTACAATTCGATGCACCAGCTCATGTTCCCTTGCCTGTTCCTGTCTCGCAAACTCTTTTGAATACTTAATGGAGGTCTAACGGATATTAAAACTGAGAAGCTCCCAGCGCGCCAAAGGATTCGTAGAGGTTTCCTTTTCGTTCACCAGAAGGATATAATTTGTCTTTACCGTATGAGCTGTTTGATGAAGATGCTATTGCGAATACTAAGCAGTCACCGCGCAATGCACAATTCCCAATGTAGTCAGTGGCCACGCTCACTGCTATCGGAGCACCGGTGTTTGCAATAATGTATCCGCTAACACGCGTTACCATGCACATGATTCGATGATTGTGAGCTCTCTGGTACAGTGTTGCTAATCGTGCCTCCAATGACATCACCATTTTGAGACGCGTTCACATACGTTTTTCCGCTTTCAAATTTCAAGTGGTCTGAGCCTGGCCTGTAATTGGGAATTCAAAACGTCGTATTTCGGTATTTATGGACAAAATTTATTAGGGAAATCATTCACTTTATGTCAAGGTGTACCTAAAGAATAGTTACCGAGGAACTTACTTTGGCCGTGTCATGCGCACTTTAATGTTTTGTAACTACAGTAGCCTATTTTTCATCATTTTATATAAACAGGCTAGACTTCTACGTTAGTTCTTCTTAGTGGCAGTCTCGTCTTCACAGCTCAAATTCTTTTTTCACTACCCTATATACTGCAGTGACATTTTTAAGTTTCTGGTCGCACTTCACTTTGATAGACCTTATATCTAGAGTGTTCTCGTTTGGTCTATGCAGACAGTTTTTTTCACTCCAAAGTTGCAGTAACTGTTAGGCCTAGTAGTATGAAAGTTAAAGTCAAACCTAGGGCTAGACTTGAAATCTCAAGCTGGTTAACAGTATGTAGGCTATGTCTGGGGCTAAACCTACGCCATTCATAGGCTTGAGTTATAACCCAAGATATGAAACTGTGGGTGAATAACATTAGGTTAGGCATAGGGCCTACCTATTTTACATATTAGTGCCCTTAAAACTTGGCGGTTCTGAAGCATCGCCAAAAAAAAACCTACGTGACAATTTCCTTGCCATGGGCTAGGATTGGCCACAGGCCAGTACGCAGAAAAGGTTTGTGCGTCGCCCGGAAATCTTTTAACTCGACAGCTCGACACACATGAAATTTGCCGTCGCGTCAAAATGGAGAATACGCCCAGCTAGCGCCTGAATAGTTGAATTACGAGCGCCTGAATAATAACAATTACGCACCCGAAAGCGTCTTACTCTTATAATCGTTGCGTCCATATCTAATCGTATCAGTTTAGTGTAACAGCCAAGCTCGTTGTTTTTTCATAGTGCTGCAAGGGGATAACAGCATCTTAAAAAATAAATTTGTTCCAAAATCTTAGATAGGCCTACTGGTTTAAAAGGGCAAGCGTTACAAAGATTGGGTAGACTATCTCTCCAGTTCTTATATAATCCAGTGTCAGAATTTAAATATCCAAATGATGTTTTTTTTGGAATAAGGGGTGCGCCTGTTCCAAGAACTTGATTGGTCTGTGCAATATTCTTTCCCCTCTCTATCTTACCAAAAAAACCCGTCCCTTGGAACGAAAAAATATCGCTTCCCTCGGACTTCAAGATTGTGGCATTAAGTTTTAGTATGGTAATTTTTGTCAATGACATTCTACTGTAGCATAAAATTCAGCACAGATAAAAGTTCTAGCTCATACATAGTTCAAGTTCTGTAACCAACTCGCGCACATGTTAGCGATGAGATATGCAACTCCGTGGATTGCCCTCTTGTTTTTTTTTTTTTATTTGAGTGTTACTAAATGAAGTCTACGACAGTGTTCGTTTGTGCAAAGAACTACTTTCAATGTTAAGTACTATAACATGGTGGTTGTGGAGATCGAAAACTAAACGTGTAATAACTTTTACTCATTATTTTATAATGTTGTAGCCAACGTTTGGTAAATTAAACGTGTCCCTTTCCACTAGGAGGCAAAGTATAATGATAATCGCACAGTAAAATAAATTTATTGTGAAAGGGATCGGTCTTTTCATCGATGCACCATGACAAAGAATGTAAATTTCACACTTCAACAACGTATAAAGGAATCCTTCGCGTAATATTGTTCTATTGAAGAAGCAACCAGCAGCATAATTGTTTACATGTCACTATGGCAACAGACATCAGTTAACACTATATGTAGCAAGTGCTTATCCGGATTGTGAAAAGGAAGCATTCACCGGAAAGGTTTGGGGGTTGCAACCCCACCCCCCCCCCATGATCCAACCTTGCAATGCAAATAACACGTAAAATAGCGGATTTTTCTCTCTTCCCTAAGAATTTACCCTCATATCGTGCACCAACCCCACCGGCAATGACACCAAAACCCTCCCCATGACACAATCCTGGCTACACGCCTGTGATGCGTATGAATAAGTCCCGCTAAAATTTGATTGAAATTTGACTGAAATATAGTTAGCTGGATTTTATTAGAAATTAACATTATTCAATACTAAATAGGATTCGAACCTGCGTTTCCCGTGTAAGTTCCAATGGTTAGTTGATATTTACTGTTTTCATCACCAACGCTGAAACGGTCATACTCGAGATATAAAGCATGCCGTCACTCCGTGTTACATCTATCCTTAGCTGATAACGTTTTTGCTTGGTCAAGAAGTGCAACTTTTCATTTCCAAGCCAAAGTTCGTTAAGAGTAAACCCAAATCCATGTCTGTAAGTAGTCCAGTTTTGATAGAAATCCATAAAACCATTTACACGTCGTTGAAAGACTTGCAATTGTTTAATGCAGTAAATGAAATAAGGTGAAACTGTAGAAGAGAACACAGTAGACAATGCTTCAATGCAAATAAAAAGTTTGAGTTTAACGCACAACTAAAAGCAACTTTTCCTTACAGGAACAGCCATATCGCATTTAAAAACCCAGAATGTATGTAAGAGATAGCATTCTTCGAGTGGCGTACGCAGGATTTTTCTGAAAGGGGTAACTTGAAAAGTTTTGAAAATTTTAATTTCCTAACAATCAATCTGGTGCTATATCTGGTGTATTTTTTGGAAAGGGGCATTAGTACTGGTTGCCTTGGGGAAGGTCTAGGAGAAGGGATTTCCCTCCCCCCCCCCCCTCAAAAATTTGTAAAAAATTGAGTGGCATTCCATGCAACCTAGTGCTATTCATACTACTATTACTAGTTAAAGTTGGAATTTTACAAAATGTGCCGATTTTTCGAAACTCAAAAATTGACATCAGTGAGGGGGCTTTGGAGACACAATATCTCACCTTTGAAAGTTTTTGAGAAGTCAGGTGTCCCTACTGGTGCCACAAATGCTAACTTTTGAAGTAAAATACTAAATTACGTTTTTTAGCATCTAAAACATTGGCATTCGTGAGGCGGGCTTAACCAAATCACCGCCTTCGTAGGTCACTGCATACGTGATGAGGATGGTCCATCTTGCTTCATCCTAGTAGCATTCCGCGGAAAGAATACTTTTTCGTTAGAATACGCCTTTCAAGGATTTTTATCTTACCATCCAACCTCTTCCGTCAGTCATGTTGCAATATACTTCAAAACGTGATCCAGACCAGTCTGTTGGTTTTATAGTGTAAACACCACTGTCAGTGTAACCAGCATTGAATACGTCCTGACAGTTCGTCATTGGACCCATACAACCGATTCCATCGCAAAAATCTTCTTCATCGCAGTAACATTGCCTGGCGCCTTCCCTTTCTTTGCATTCTGCTTTGACGTCACACAAGATGCTGTCTTCACATAATACAACACCTGCCTCACATGAGCATCTTCTCGAGCAGTCTGAATTGTAAGAGTATCCATTACTCTGCAAAACGGATTCAACATTGAGTAGTTTTTTGTAACATTGTCCATTCCCTGCGTTGGTTTTTGTTTCCATACTTCATATTATAGTAAGTACTTTACCTTATAACTTCAGAACGATTTGGCGTGATCCCAATTTTCTTACTAACATAGATAGCTCTCAGAACGAGAAAAGCTCTTAGTGTTTCCTCAGTATCAACTAAAAAGAGATAATATTTTACATAAGAGCAACTCGTTACCGTAGTCATCCATCCATTAGTTGAGCTTTTAACAACAGCTTTACATGACAATATGCTTCAAAGGACTTACAGTAACAGGCAGTGGTCTCCTTATAGGATACCAGACTTGCCTAAATTTTTATTTCCCGTTTTGTAATTATGTGATAGCTCATGCTAGATTTACAATAGCATACCAACACTGTTCAACATCTGCTTCAAGTTAAAACAAGGTAGTCATTCCCCCCCCCCCCCCCAAAAAAAAAAAACACACACACACACACAACCTTTGAGTTCAAAATATTTGACTAATACCTTCAAAGATTATTTGGTATCTAGCTGAATACATGAGCTCTTAAACTCTCTTTGCTAATGGGCGCTGAACAGGCTATGTCTTCAAAAGTTAATAAGATTCGGTTCAAAACGTAATCCATTCTCATCCTTTCTGAAACCTATCTTTTCAAATATTTGATTACATTATCCATTCAACGCCTCTCTGCTAAGATTGTTCTTCATCTTAAGATGTATTTTTGAAAATAAAAAATAAATCTAAAATAAAAGTAAAATAATACCCCTTCGGAATGAAAGTTTCCATTCCGTTTAAAAATTAGAAAATTCAATCCCATTGATATACTAATATACGTTAGTTGGATATCAAAGTCAGACTAATTTTTTTTTTCAAAGCTTGCAATTACATGCAACTGAATGACAGGAAAATTTGTCGCTACATGTTTTACCAAATACTTAAACTAACCGTGATGACACCTTCTCCAGGTTCAAAACAGGCACATTCCTCTGCAGGAACACATTGATGTCCTTTAACAAAGAATCCTTCTGGACAGAAACACATCTCTAACTCATCACAAGTATCATGATATCCATTTCTCCCATCTGGATCTTCACAAGTTTTTTGACAGGTACGATTACCATAGACCATATTAGGAGGACAACCGGTTATGAAAGAACCTGAAAAGTTGTAATTGTACCCTTTATCCAAAACAATTGCAACATTATATAGACTTCGTAGAACCTCAGTGGATTCAGAAACAAGATATGTTGTTGTTGCCGCATGCCCTCTAATACGAAACACTCTTAAAAAGTTGGTTAAAAACATTCACCAACACTGGTCACGTATGTCAAATACCTGAAATTGGTTAAAGTTTACCCAATAATTGTTGATTAATGGGTTATCCAAGAGGTTTTTTACCACTTTATTGGGTAACCAGTCTGTGTGGTAACCAAATAAACAACAAATATTGGGGAAAACTTAACCAATTTCAGGTATTTGACATACGTGACCAGTGTTGGTGAATGTTTTTAACCAACTTTTTAAGAGTGAACGATTGTAAAACGTTGCAAGTTTAACAAGGCTTTTTATAACACAGCTGACACATTTTCAAAATGTTTTGTGTTAGCGGGGGTCGAAACAAATCACTAAATTTTCCTCTGGCATTTCATGTAGCTTGGTTAAGTATGCCAATTTCTCTAGAAAAATATTGTGAACTTAATATTGACCAGAGAAAAATAGAAAAACTCTTTGAATTTTGAATCGTTTAATTTCCTGTTTGTTCCACATCTTGAATGATGTTCTCAATGACTGATTTTTTACTTAGACCCAAAGTTGCTGTAACCATGGAAGTACTACCTCCGAGGTAGTACTTCCATGCTGTAACATCAGTCTGGTCAAATACCACTTTATTAACAATCTAAATCAAGAGCCCATGTTATGGCTTTTATACACTCATTGATATGAGGACGGAGTATTTTGGCTAAGTTTCGTTACAGATTGTTGTTACCGCTACATTATCACACTTTGAAATTTTGCCGAAATGTTTATTTTCGATATAAGATATGCCTATGCCTATACGTTTGGATGGTAATGTACTCTTTACCTACCCTCCGTTCCATTGTATTGCCCTAGGCTCATTAAGGCGTAGTCGCTCCATTCGTCGCTAATACTAAATGTATCGTAGTTTATGTAAAATAGCGTTCCCTCGACGTTTTCCATCTCGATGCGTAGTTGATTTTCTTTTTGGTTAGTCAGAAATGATAGTTTTTCATTTCCAAGCCAAAAGTCGCTGTTTAAAAAGCCAAACCCATCCTTGTATTCTAACCAGTTTCGATGGAAACCAATATTGCCATAATTTCTGCGCTGAATTACCTGGGAATGGTATGGCAACCGAAATGGAACAATAGTCATCTTAAATAACCAGTTTAAATATTCGAACAGCAAATATGATATTACGACATTACAGGAGGAAAAAGAGAGTAGATGCCCACTGTTTAACAAGGTGCTTCTTGATTGGCTGCTGCCATTGTATTGAATCGATTGTATTCTTTGTTACGGTTAGGGATGACGTTAGGAATTAGGGCTATCGTTAGGAAATTAGGAAATTTCTTGTTAAACAGTTCGCATCGCCCCGAAAAAGGAGAAACTTATGTTCAATCAAACTTAAATGCAGATGCTACGCTGATGTTGCCTCATGATTACCACAGTTAGATAATATCCGTGACATAGATCAAACTCCTTCACGCTAAACATAAAATGGATTACTTACTCTTACAAGGGTAAATGTTAATTTCGCACAGCAACACTCCTAATTGTGCATTTCTTCATATGTTCATACGGTATTTAGATGGTTCAACCACATTCGATCTACAAATTGCTCCTGAAAACACCACATGTGGATTGAAGCAACACATGTTCAGAAATATAAATCTCATTTAGGCGTTTCTCTGTGAGGGATTAAATTTAACCCATCTGGGGTAAATAAATCCATCATATAATAGAATGTTAAAACTCGTCTTACCAATTTGGTAACGCTTGAATTTTTCTATCATTGTAAAGACGGCAAAAACCCACCGTCCATCTCCCATTGTCTATATCATTATGACAGTAGATTTCGAATGGTTCATTGTAACCGTCGGTTGGATCAGATAAATCCCACTGGTTGTTTCGTCTTGACAATTGTTAAATACTTCTTCACAATCTCTAGGGTCGTTGGTAGTAAAAGTTGTGAGGAGGTCCTGAGAAAAAAATAATGAAGCCACTAACAGGTTTTGACATTTTTGTAACATTAAGACAGACATTTTGTTTCGAAAAGATGTAACCATACAATGTATCCATTCACTGTTAGGTTGGCATTTCATATAAAAAGTGATAAGACATAAAAGTAATACTTTACTTGCTGCCACAGATTTCACATTACAAAAAGAATTGTCAAGAAACATTTTTCCATCAGAATTACGTATTGCCACCATTAAAGAACGGGTAAAATCCCTATTGCGTCCACAGACTACCTTATAGGCCTACTACAAATGGATTTTTAACAAGGTGTTTTGATTTGGCTATTCATTTTAGCTATTCTCCTACCCTATGTGATTCGAAAACAAGTTTTATTTTCAAAATAGACTGTTTACTTTTTAGTACCATATAACCCAATACTATATCGTCATACTATATTCTGTAGGAAAAAGGCCAACCCCTTGTCACACCTGCGACAGGGAGTCTGGAGTTATTTCAAAAATGACATTCTCCCAGACCAGGGATTTGCAACAGAGGACAGACTCCTTGTCGCAGTTGCGAAAAGTGGTTGTGATGAACGGACCAACTTCTTGTCGAAAATGGGAAACAAATATTTTTGATAGAAATTGTGAAAAGACGTGGATTTTGGAAATCTATTTTAAAAAATGGAACATAAAAATAGGGATGAACTAGGTTCCAAAGCAGATAACAGATCCTTTTCGCATACAAACAAATTATCTCCTAAAAGATTTGAAATTTTTGTTGAAATTTACATTTCCAGTAAATCATATTTCAAAGATGGCAGAGAATACAAAAGTACACCAACAAAGGCATTAGAGTTATTCGTATGCTTTCAACGGGATTATGTTGTTTCTGGTCTGAACACATTTGTCCAGGATATCTTTCGATGTGTTCGCAATGAATGAAGTAACACACGTTTTATAGTTTGATGTCGTAGGTGTATTTTCTTTCTTCACCTAAATAATCTTTACAGTGACAAGAGGTACGCTCACATACAGGACAAGCAGTATCGACAAGAACGTATACAGTCAGGGTAATCTCACATGTCTACAGCATTGACACTTACCTTGCCCATCCCCGTTATTCTGCAAAAAGAAAACTGAAAAACGTCAACTTACGTGAACAAACAGCAAACAAATTTTTTTTGTTGTGACAGTGTCTAAGATTCGTACCAATGTACACTTTTAGAAAAAAAAAATCTGAGGTTGTTTTTGGACTTCATAAGGAAACGATTTTTTTTTTGTTTGAGTAATTCCTGTAGTGCTCGAAGCACCTGTAGAGTTCTTCATGCGGGGTAAACCAAGAAACTTCTTTAATAAGAGTGTATTGCGTGGAACAAGTGAATGTTACAACTCTAAATGCCTGACAATTTAAGCATCTACCCAAATCTTATGGGAACGAAAGGCGTTAAGCTTTTGTAGTTGAGTTAAGTGCAAGTATCGGAGCAATTTAAAAGTGAAATTTTTCTCGCGAAGGTTTCGTGAAAGATGACTGCACCTTCAATGATTTCAATATTGCGAGTAACGCTTTAGACCTATCTGATTATCATCCTCATCCATGGGCGTTCGCAGAAATTTTTACAAGGGGGGGTTGCAAGGTCATTCATGGATGATTGAATTGTGTACACTATCTAAGCGGAGCGCCACCATAGGTTGGCGCGGAGCGTACAAGAAAATTTTGGGCCTTAAAACCCCTCCAGATGGCCGGAAACGACACTTGGCGAGTGTTATAAGCTGTATGTACCCAGCCCTGAAACAGGAATTTCCTGTCTGTAATTTTTAGATTTTTAGAATTTTCAATGTAAAAAATTGTTGAAGGGAAATTTCTTCCTCTCGGTCACAGCCTTACACGCCTATGCACAATAAAACTTACAACTGTCAAGCAGCCTGTATAGGCCTAAATCTGTTACCCAATTATGAATCATACACCCCCCACACCCCCATATTCACCTTGTATATCCCACTTACATCCGCGCGTCGCCACTTTAGATCAGCACGGGACCAAACCAAGATCAACGCATTCAATAGTTGGATGCCATATGCACACTACATACCTGATAACTAGTACAAATTTGGCATAGTTTTTACAATTTCAAACTTCCAATAGATATCACGAATGATTTGGCTATTTAGCATACCATCTTCTCTTTTGCTATTCCTGGTCAAATGTCCGCATATTTCACGAGTAGAAACTGACGCTGTGAAGGTACTGTATTTTGATGATTTATTTTTAATTTTTTTTTATTTCATTGTTTAATTAATTTTTTCACAAGTTTGATTTTCCAGTTGCCCAACCCCCCCCCCCCTTCCGGACGCCCATGTCCTCATCAGTTTCACAACAAATTTTGTTGCTAAAGGGATAGGTAATAAATCAAGCAAATCTCAATTCAAGATATTTATGAAGTCACCGTGAAAGGGAAAATGCAAGTTTGATAAAACAAACTTTTTGCATAGTTTGAATTAAGGTTCAAAAACCTTACTGCGTTTACTTATCAAAGATAGCTTCGATGTAGTTTTGGGAGCTTCCGCTTAGATTTTACAATACCTTAGTTGTTCATAATTGTAGCGCTCAAAACACTGCAACAAGAGAACGGTTTGGGACCTCACGCCAAACAGTACACGCGCAACTCAAGGGTACACTTAGCACTGATTTATTTCTCCCTTCGACTTAAACTTGGACAGCACTTCTGCTACACCATTTGATTATTTCCATGCCCTTATATGATAGGATAGGCCTATAGGTATGATCACTCGGAAAGGGTACGCTTGGGTACGATTCACTGCAATTAAAGGCAGATAAATGAAAATTTAGTAGTCAAATAAGACAAAAAACGTGCCAAATAAATCAACAGAGTTTCAGAGAAAGTTGCACATCAACAAGAAGGAATATTCATGTATAAAACCTCAGCCGATAATTTTGAGCTCCGGACTGCAAACTTCTTCTAGCCGTATAAATTTCAAAACCAATCTCCATTCCAGCTAACCAATCTCATCCAGGCTAACAAAGGAAAAGAACAGGTAAAATTGATGACGTTAAACAAGACTGTCCTAAAATGAAACTTTCTGCAACCACAAAACTGTTTCGTATTTATCTGGCAAACCTGGCAACACAGTCCTGTTGCTGACGAGAAAGCAAATATGTCAGGGTATTGAGGTTTTTATACTTTGTATTGCAGTCGCATAAACTTATTTTATGTAACGTAACCTGGTCACTTATTTATAATTAAAGGACCAAACCTCTCACCCCAAACTACAACTCTGGTACCCGGGTACAGAAATTCTCAATCTGCTCAGCTCTTTGATTGACAGCTAATTCAAACAATGTACAGTGCCAAAGCTTATATTACACAGCATAAAAGGTACTGAGAGTGTTTTGATTATATAAATTGAGTGTTTCTTTACTCACCCTGAAGCAATAAACTGAGATTGTGTCTGGATAAGAATGAATTTCAGACAATTGTGGGAGGGGCTTCAGTAAGAAGATTAGAAGAATTGGTACTGTTTAGGGTGAGAGAGCTGGGCCTTTAACAACACCTTTGGAGGTTTTAAGTCTAAAAATATATTATACTTCTAAACGACAAGACGCTAACATGTCATTTTACTGTTCTCAATATAAATTTACACGTTTCAAATTTTGTGAAATTTCAAAGTAAAATGAAAACTGTAAGGATGATGAAAACGAGTAAATTTTAAGAGTTTAACAAAATATTTCTTACCAGCTGTGAAGAAACGCCAGTACATATTGAAACCACCAACACGACAGCAAAAATCGTGAATTGAGAATGCATACTGTCAACTTTGAGACGTAACGACGAGTATTGTGATGCAAAAAAGAATCTATGACTGGATGACGATTGCTTTCGATGAAGAAGTATATAAGCTGAATCATTTCAGAGAACTTAACATCAAATTTTGAAAGGAAAGTTAAAATTGCCATTATTTAAGTTTTCAATTCTGTCTAGATATTTCTGTCATATTCAATACCCGTGACATTATTTTAGAAAAGACACATCTAAAGGTTATTGTTTTTTCTTTCATTTATATTAAGGTGCATAGACGCATCCTTAAAACGGAACTACTTGGGTACATTTTTATGCAAATAGCTATTTCTAATCGGAGACGTAAATATATGAACAAAACGTATTTGAAATTCACCTACGATGACCTAATTGCGTAATAAATATAAGCAGATAATAGACGTTAATTTTATGCGGTAATCAAATTCAAACTTGCGAGCATTTGTACACATTCTGCGCCATACGACCTAAAACGTTTAACAACATATATGCAAGACAACTGTAACATATTTCAACTATTTGAACTTCGCGGTACAATATCTTTACAGTAGTTTCAAGTAATTTTCCTGCAACAAATTCACTCTTGCTATCATGGCGTGAAACATGGAGCCTATTTCGCACACGAAAATATGTTTCTGGTCATAAAAACAGTTTAGAAATGAGTCGTTGTACACAGGGGAAAGCCTTTTATTGGCGAATAATTTGCAATTCTCTAAAGTAGAGGATCAACTCATCTTATATTTTTAAAATGAAAAGGGAAAATATGCAGAGTGTTATAAAGTATGAAAAACGTAGTATTTCTGTAGCAAATTAGATTTTTTTTTAAAAATATGTATCTCTACTGCTCAAAATAACCTAGAATATACAAACAACATCAAATCGAGAAAGGTTCAAACATTTATTTAAAACTTAACGCAAAGTGCTCATACTCCCTCAAGGGACACACAAGAAACAAAAACTTAACAAGATACTTCATTGCCCCACCCCCCCTTTACACCAACACCCCCTCCCCGAAAACATCACAATCAATTCTGTTTAATACGACGGAAGTCACTGTACGATCCTGCGCTGACACAATAGTACATCAACAATATAACAACAGTAATGGTAACAAGGAAGAGTAAGGCAGGACTCATGAAGGTGGAATATCAATAGGTAGGCCTACTTAAATATACTTTACCTTAGTTGTGCGTGACAGATTTTAGGCTTCGACTGTCAACAGGCGCGTAGCCAGGATTTTGTCATGGGGAGGCTTTTGGTGTCGGGGGGGGGGGGTAGGATTGGGGCACGAAATGAGAGAAAAATTCGCTATTTTAGGTGTTATTTGCATTACAAGGTTGGTCAAGGGGGTTCTAACCCCCCAAACCACCCCGTGGCTACGTCACTCCGGCCACTGACTGTCCATAGTGGACTTGGGTAGGGTATTCCAAAGATTTATGGCACGATTCCTTAGGCTTGATATAGAGTGAGATGTGCTACTCACAGAATGTAGAAGAAGAGGAGGATAACGTGTATTATAACTGTAAGTATGGGCACTAGTTGTAAAAAGTCGGTAAAGAGTGCGGTAACATATTGTGAGTGGAGCGATATGTAAAGGGGGCTATTCCTGTTTGATTTTATCGTCTATTTTGAATAAGATCAACAATTTAAACAAAGGACCGGTGTGATTTGATGAACCAAAGTGAGAAATATGGCGAACAGCCCTTTTTTGTAGAAGAAAAATATTATTTAAGTTTGACCTTTTGGTACTAGACCACACAGTGCTACAGTAAGTAAAATGCGGATAAATCAGAGTAAAATATAAGGTAAAGAGTACACTTCTTGGAAGAATATACTTTAGCTACCAATAATACCGACTCCTTTTGCAATGTGGGAGGATAAATAGTGAACGTGATTTTGCCGTGTTAGTTTGGAGTCAATAATAATCCCCAAGAATTTTATTTTGTTAACTGATTCAAGATTTTTTCCGTTTACATTTATGTTGAAATTAAAATGATTGTGGCACTTACAGTTATTAAAGACTATATACTTTGTTTAACTAATACTTACAGATAACTTGTTAACCCCAGAACCAATTGATAGTTTGCTCCAAGCGATGAGGGTTATTATCAGACAATCAGTTGGAATAATCGAGGGGCATGCACGAACGTAAGGCGATCTAAATATCAGTAAGGGGCATTTTAAGGTAATGTGTACATTTATGGACACTGAACGAAGACACTTTGCGGTTACTTGCCCTTTGTCTGCTGCATAATCATGTATAATTATAGCTTTATTTCTTAACTGCTCAGTACAGTTTTTGTGTCATAAAGGCCAGCCAAAATGTTGTTGCTTTCTATTCTGCATCTTCAATCCAGGTGAGTCCATCCTGGAGGACACTGGGACAATTGCAGCCCTAAAGAGAGAAAATAGGGGGCAAGCATATCGCTTTGCCCCTTTTAAAAAAAATTGCCGAATTAACAAAAATACCCCATTGTGATATACAAATGTCTTTAGGCGTCGAAAGAAAGCTAGTATAATATGTGCGTATCAATGTGTGTGTGCATGTTTGGGTGTGTGTGTGTGCACGCGTGCTCTGGCGTTCGGATGGGTGAGTTGCTTACGGACAATTCTTGGTCATGATTCAGGGTTCGACCCCCTTTTGGGGAATCCCCCCATCATCCAATAACCAAACCTACGCCCAGCTCCAATTAGGGTAAAAGCACTAACCCAATGTAAGTACTAATTCTTCCGCCTCTTAGTATATCAAATACCCACAATGTCTCTGGTAATCATGCAGATCCGTTGATAGCACAAATTGCATGAAGTTTCTTAGAGAAAGCACTAATAAAATTACGTACATGTTTGTTCAAAAGAATTCACGGGGAAAATTTTCCATACATTTTCTAACCAGAAAGTTGTAAGGATGGAAGGCGGAATCTTTCAGACAATAGGTAATCTCCTTCAGGTATATCCACCTTTTAGAGACAGGTTTACAAATTCGTAAATCCAGCGAATGTCATGTTAACACTGTTTATTTCATACCCATATAGGAAGATAGGTCACTGGAGATTATACAAGTTCATGGGCGAGATGCGAACTGTCTAATGAGGCAGGTCAGCGAAATTAAGATCTCCAATAAAACCTCTGGCGAAAATATAAATTGTGCTTTCCTTTTCCGGCTACGATTAATGCACCGTCCGATGGATGAAATGCAGATACCGACAAGACGACAGATACAAAGAATTTGAGAATAAACTTACACACGCACTGTTTAAAACTCTTGTAAAATAACTGTGAAAAAGAATGAAATGCATGTGAATTTCTCTGGTTTTGCTGTAATTTAACAGAAATCTATATAACAGTGCAATGACCCTTAGGGAATTCCCTCAAGAAATTTTATTTTCGTAGACAAGTGCAGTTCCGGCAGATTTTCAATAATATATTATTTGCTCTTAATGTTTTGTATTTACTTATCTCAAATGGAGACAAGACCGACATAGAAGGAACTGTTTATAAAATGATAGGTATTTGAAAATAAAAGAATACAGATATGGGCGTTCGGAAGTGGTGCAAGGATGACACGTGCCCACCCATAAGAAGTAAAAGACTTGAAGCTAAATAAAATCAACATTCTTGTAATTAAGAAACAGCCACGAAGTTTGCAGAGATTTCCAAGAAGAAGTCGACTTCTTCTTGGAAATCTCTGCAAACTTCGTGGCTGTTTCTTAATTACAAGAATGTTGATTTTATTTAGCTTCAAGTCTTGCAGCTCATTATACTTACGAAGTGCAAATTTAAGCAATGTGAAAAGCATTTTAACAAACGCTTTCTTAAGCTTAGCGTTTTGTGCCAAAATATAGGGCCTAATCGTGGTACACCTAAGTAATTCTGTCTACAGGTTTCCTCCTCTTGCATAATCCTGATCACACACAATTCATGTAAAAAGTGCTAACATCAAGTTTTTAAAGTTTTTTTCCAGAGCATTTCCTCTGATGTGAAGTGCAATCAAACGTTTTTGCCCGCCCTGATTTTTTTCCTGTAGACAATTGTTATACAGGTAGGGAATCAGAAATGCCCTATACAGTTTTGAAACTCTTACACCATTTATTTCAAGTGCCCTTAGCTCATTTAAGTACATTCATTTGTATCTTGAAATTGGTTAAAGAGTAAAGAAACTGGTTCATAATTTCCGAAAATAATTCGAATGCGATTTTCCCACCAAAAATGAAAAAATGAAATACAACCTCTGACATTACAGATATTTTCGCCCCCTCGCCAAACGTAGTAGATATCTTCTTTGGTTTGAACGCACTTAGCGTTTTGCTTTCGGTGATGAAACAAATACTGAAATGGAAGTTTTCTTCATACACTGTTAAAAATTTCTGTAAATTTACAGACTTTTTTTAACTTAAACTTCTTGTATTTTACTTTTAATAGAGATTTTCTGTATCTTTACAGACACTTTGTATTGCTACAATAAAAAAAGGTTGTTTAACATGTATTTTCTGTTTATTTGAAAAACCATTTCTGTCTGCTTTTTTAACCAAATTTTACTGCTTTGTAAAACTTTTTCTGTAAATTTACAGAAATTTTAACAGTATTTTGTATTTTTCTGATTTCACATAAATATACTGTCATTTAACAAACATTCATTTTGTTTTTAAGCTGAAAAAGAAACAAAAATAAGCCCAAACAAACAAACAAATAAGAAATAGCCAGAAAATTTTCAATACATAACATGCATCGTTCTGCGAAGTTTCAGTTAAAAAAGAAAACCTTTTTGGCAAATTTATGGCCCTATTTGAAAATTAACTTACATTTATTATACTGACAATTGGTATACTGATGTCAACTCATCGCCACAGGCGCTCATGCACTTGATCGAATTAAAAACGTTTCACAAATTTACTTGAAAGAGTCTGTAAATTTACCACTTTATGACGTATATCCATTTTGCATAAATGGGTGGAGCTTATTTTGTAGGCATTTTCCTAACAAAAGGATTGCTGTTGCTTTGAATAATATCTTTTTTGGTGTTTTTTAATCAGGAAGTGATAAACTTATTGTTTACCTTGTCTGGAAATGTTTGCAACCAATGTATTTGCATTCTTTGTCATATTTATTTTAAAAACAATTATTATATTGTACGAAAAATGTGACTTTCCAATTACAAAGTTCCTAGAGATAGCAGTCTACTGGACAACAATGTGATAACAAAGTATCCTCATTGTGTTTTGATTGAAAATAACTTCGTAACGACACATTACGTTGATAAATAAATACCTGATCTACGTAATGGTGAAGTGTATGTTACGTAATAACATATGAAAGGAAAAAAAGCGATATTATTAAATATTAAAACGCCGAGAATGAAAACAGTAGGCTGTAAATTCACATAAAATTAAGGTAAAAAAAAAAAACAGAACAATTCTGTAATTCGATTTTACAGTAGACATTTGTAAACTAATTTACATGCAAAAACTGTAAAGAAAAAACAAACACTTAATGTTTTTTCATGATTACAGTCTGGCTGTAAAAAAAACATTATTTGGTTGGAAAAAAATTTGCCATAAAAATTATGTAAATTTTACAGAGAAATTTTTAACAGTGCACGTTTACCATATTTCTGAAACCTCTGTCAAGAAAATCTATCACATCCATACCATGAAAACTGCATTACCAATGATATCCCACGCTTTTTCCTCTTCCCTTCTTTTAAGAACGTGCATCAAAGTTTCCTTCAGCAGGATCTATACTTTACGGTTCTTTTTTATGTGAAGGGATCTTCGTTTATTGACATATATAATACACGAAAAAAAAACGAAAAAAAGTCTCTCTTTTTGTTTGCCTACTCTTTGGCCTTGAATACCGACGTACGTATTGAAATAGTAATGGGTGTTTTTTTTTTACTAATGTAAGCTGAATGAGATTAAGGCCATCCGCTATTGGAATTTTTGTATTATACCTTGAGCTTGTTCCTTTCTTCAGCAATAGTTTTTCGACGGAGAAATTGAATAACTTTATATACAATGCAATGACCCTAAACACTCTATGTACTTTACATGTTTTAAATTTTCTATCATAGTTCCAACTTTTACTTGTTAATCTTCATGCAGTGTTATTGTAATTATGAATATTGTTTTAAGCGAAAATATCTCAATTTACAAGGTCTTTGCACAATTTAATAACTGAAATTGCCATCACCAAGTCCAGTTTAACTTCCATTCGAACATTCAAACAATCTTGCAATGAATCTGCTTCAGGTGAATATTGCTTTACAGTTTATCGCACAGGAATGTTTCTGCGAGGAATGTTGTAACTAGCAAGCACTTGCCATTTTCCAAAAAAAAAAATCTCACACCTAATGAACGATTTCAAATTCATTTTAATGAGGCTGTGTATCCTGTAATGAGAAATGGCTACGCTGCATCTTCGTACGGTTTAAAAAGGTTGCGATACACTAAGAAAACTGTAGAGATATTCTTTTAATTAGCATCAGAGTGTGGTTCAGCCTTAAACATTTCAAAATCTACTCTCTTTCAATGACCAATGATATTTTTACAGTTGATTTGTCCGTGTAGTTTTCTTGAGATCTAAAACTCTATAAAAATAACTTTAAGAATATTCCAATGGGGCAGTTTTGGATGCAAGTTACGACTCTGTAAGGCCTACATAGTGAATGCATTTGCAGGCAATCTGAGAGGTCAGTGAAGCTCCGGCCAGCCTTAAAATGTTCTGGCTGCCTTTCAAGGGGAAGTTGCTGTGAACAAAAGCGTTTCTTGTCACTCTCCTTTTAAAATAAGCCAGGCAATGGGTGAAAATGTCAGCTCACTTACAAGGTGGAAACAGGGAGGCAAATAACTACCTTGTAAAAATAAATCCGCACTTGCTTCCTTACTTAAACAGAGGACAAGAACCGTAGACGTCACCCCTTCAGTCTAGCAAAAAAGTAACATCGTCAAGACAATTTTAAGTTTGATGTAGACTGGTAGAGAAACTGAAATATATTAAATAAAGAATATGTTTTGGCTCCAGCTATAGGCCTAACAGTTTCTTGCTTTGAGGCAAAGTTAAAAAAACAGCCGTTGTAATTTTTATTGGTCAATGCAGACTAGTGGTTGATAAATGTGAAGTTAGCTGACACACAGTGAATCCTTATGCAGCTTCCTTTCACACTTAATTGTGTCCATTAAATTACTGAAAGTTTGAACCAAAAGTGCATTTTCTCATAATGCAAGATTTTCTTCTCCTGTATGCTTTAATTTATCATGCATGTATGATGAGCATGGGATTATGGAGTAGACGCCTTGCCAGGAATTTGTAAGTGGGGCGAGGTAGAAACTTTACAGAGGGTGCAACCAATTCCGATCGCGAGTGGGCGGTGAGGGTGTGTCCTCCTAGTAACAATGTAAAGGTTGTTGGTTTTTAATGAGAAAATATGTGACTTAGTGCGTTATTCATTCGGTATTTTTTGTAGTGTTTTCTGTATTTACAGAGGAGATATGGGGGAGTTCTACAGCTGAAGAGGAATCCAGTTTGGGTTGAAAGGAGTTCTTTCCCCGCGTAAGGTCTCTTAAGCGTTAGAAGTGGTCATGAATTCATCGAAAACTGTACGGATAATAGTAGTTAAGGTGTGACAGGTGGACCATGGAAGTATCCCGAGGTAGTACTTCCATGGGTGGACCAACTTGTGGTTGCCGTCAGGGGTGTTGGTGTTTCATTTGGGGTGTGTTTTTGTTGCATTTGGGCATGTGTTGTCGCCTACGGGCGTGTGTTGTTTCCGACTTGTGTTGTTGATCGTTGACATGGGTGTGGTAGTAGTTTCTATTTGTTGGTGGTAAAGAATACTCTTCCGTTCCATTTGCTGTATTGTGCTGTGTTGAGTGGTACCCGGTTGCGTTTTTGTACGGTCCAGTTTGGATTCTTGACTTCCTGTGTTTCTCATTACCGCAGCTGTTTCAATGTACTTAAAAAGTTATGGCTCAATGGGTTTTCATCATTTTGACTAAGATCATGTGTCGTTTCTGTTTTTTCATCCAGACTAGAAGGAGCCAAACATGACATACGAAAAATGTAATAGTAACAGGATAGTGAGGTTTGTCAGGTATAGCTTACTTGTGATATATTTACTCATTTTCCATGTTTGGTTCTCGAGATATTAGAATTGAAGTTGACATATTTTCTACAAAGAGTGAACTTACAATACGTAGGCGCCATGTCATGTATTCACATTGATGGACACGAATATCTGTTTTTCTCTAAAATTTAACACCGTATTTATACAATTTAACTGTGATATGTTGTTATCATAAGTGCATATAGAGCAATGGAAGTTTAAAATTTAATTTGCCTTAGGGACAAGATAGCATTCCTAATCAATTCATAGTCAAATAGCAGGATCAAAAAAAATAAAAACAAAGCAAAACATTGACCATAAACATGGATACATGACATCGCACCTGCTTGGTTCAAATATACTTTTTCTGTAAAAAATGTGTCAACTTCAATTGCTAACATCTCGAAAACCGAACATGTGAATTGAATGAAAACTTCATCAGAGTGCTGAAAATATGTTCGTCTTTAACATATTAAACAAAAACTTGGGTCTGGTCTATTCTTTTTAATGGGAATTCTACTTTGCAACAAAAGAATGATAAAATGTCACATCTTCCTGTAAAGGAGCCAGTGAATTTTACCCGGTAATTTTCTGATCATTTTGCAATTTGGTCAATTTCTTTTTATTAAAATGAAAATTGTATTGCAAAGGATAGCTCTAAATAACGACTGCTTAAAATCTACTTATAAGTCTGGCAAATGCAGTTTAAGGCAATTCGCGCGAAGTAAAATTGACATTGTGAGAATCTGTTATCTTACAGGATAGTGTGAATTGTGAGTGAAAGGGGGGGGGGGACAAAATTGTATGGGTTGGGAAGATATACTTTTAGACAATGCTTTTAAAATGGAAACTCTATGTATAGGGGACTTGAGAATCTTAGGATTCACTTAATCTTCAAAGTTACTTCGATTGGTTAAGGGTGTCTTCACCTCCCTCCCAAGAGAAATGCTAGTATCATACATGAATTCTCCTACCCTAACTAACTACATAAGGTCTCTACCGAAGAGGTGAAAGAGGGGTATTATTATTGTCAAAACTCTTACCTGACTGTAAAGGTCTCCAAGTTTAAATTTAGCTAGTGACGCGTATGAATAACTCAAGTTAACCGAGTACGCTTAGAGGAGGGTTCGAATAGTCATTCTTGCTACCACCATGTAACTTAGGGGTGGCTAACATTTCGATTGAGCGGCAAAGATCTTAGGAATGTGAAAATTGACCGGGTCGTTCTTTACCAACGACTTTTTGTTGACTTGAAACGTTTTATCCTGAGAACATTTAAGAATTATAAACCTTCATCCATAAAATCGTAATCCCGATGGAGTACAGTATTCGTGATAAGAAATGGGAATTACAAAACTAAAGGCGCGGATTCGGATATTTCGAGAGTTGAGTGTCTGAACTATGAGGAAGAGGGCGTGGATGGGTTAGACGCGATTATGTACCCAAAATATGTAACCTTGTCCAAAATCCAGTCACAACCAGTTGGCTTAAAGCGTATAAAACATTTTGAAAACTCGATACAATTCAGATAGACTGAAATGGCATTTCCCATGCAGGTTTATATGGAGAATAAACAGTCGACATTTCGAACTTGTTTATGCAGTAAGGTTGTGCATGGATAAGGCCCTTAATATTCTAGTAGATTGGCATTTTGTTATAGTTTCCGCGTAAAGGCTTTTTTGGACATGGGGTACAGAGGGTCTATTATCAAAATAAGTAAAGCGATGTCAGGAACTGACGGTTCGTAACTAAATTCTCTGTGTTTGCTATCTGATTTGTGATGCTCAATATAATTTTTCCTTATTCTGGTAGCATATCGCTGGTGCCGCGAAAATGTCACTGGGGGTACAGTGGCCCGCTCCTGATCAAACTATTCAACAAAGGTCGAAATTGATGTCGCCTGAATTCCAATAAAATCCATCCAATGGTCCAAACACATAATTTCATTAGTTTGGCCTACGACCATTAAACAGTGAATCTATTGAGTATGGCTTACTCAGTTTTTATGTTTCCAGCCTCTTGTTTTTTTTTTTTTTTTCACTACTGTAAAATAACAGCTGTGATGAATATTGGCCTCTGTATAAAAAACTAGGGAGCAAAACTTATGATTGATGAAGCCAAGACGAAGAAACTCTTTTATCCCTGAGAAGAGCTGATCTTTTTCTGTAGGCAAACTAATGAAGTGTACAACCATCACAGTTTTGAGCGAAGCGCCAGGAAAAGGTTGACCAACGTATTCCCCAAAGCACTGAAAATAAAACTTGCTACACCTAGTGAGTTGCATGCAGGAGCAATAACTTTCAATTTTTTAACTTTATGTCTTTGACAGTTTCTTACCGTATTTTTAAATATTTCTTCACGTTTTAAGTTTTCAGTGGAAACTGGGAAAGGGGGAAACTATCCCTCGGTTTCCCAGGACGCCTATGGTAATTTAATGTGAAGGAAAGCTTTACATCGGGTTATTCCGCACAATCGTGTTTTAGGAAGGGATATTTCCAGGAATCGTTTGGTAAATTTTAAATCTTATTTTTTACTACAGTGTATACATCACTGTGAAGAGGAAGAATTGTTTGTTCAATTGAATATTACATTTGCATTACGTATTTGAGCCCTTTAAGGAATTAAATGCGAAATACGCCTTTTAATTTCATGAAATGACCATATAGATCACTATCAATTTGAATTTTGCTTGACATAGTTTTCTCTTTCATTTAATACCGAGTTTTTCTTAGAAATTTCGTGTAAACCACGGACTTATGTACATGGACACAGCAGGTAACGTATACGTCCTATCCGTAGATGATCGCCACCGGCTGGTACCAAAAAGGCGCACCAAGATGTCCACCGTCAAGCTATAAATCGTCTGATTTGACGATGACTGTGTAATATTTTAAGCAGAGGTTAGACTTGAATGGGGAAAGATATCATATTCCTGCAATGCGTGAAGCGATTTTGACCTTGCCTTGCCATATTTCAAAAATATTTCAACTTTCTTGCAAAAAGTGTTGATATACCTGAGCAAGTCCAAACTTTCACACGAAACCTTAGCAGACGTCCATCTTGGTGGGCTTTTTCCCACGCGTACGGTAGCGACAATGTACCGTGCAGTATGCTCTGTCCATGTATAGGAAGTCCGCGGTGTTAACTGAGAAAGAAACTGTAAAAAGTAATTGAAAATAGTAACAGTAGTTTTCGTAAACCTGTGACAGTTCGATAGAGATGGGAAGATTTAGTCAATTGTAGCAACTTTGTATACCAAACCTATGTACCGGTACCTTTAATTTCACAGGAAAGAGCGTTTAAACAACTAAAGGTAGCCAACGCGACACAGCTTGACAAAAAGAGTCACTGTCCCACTCGTCAGTGAAAGTAAACTATTAAATATAGTACAGGCGCGGATCCAATGGCGGGGGAGCTTTTACGGCCTCAGCCCCTCTCCCCCCCCCCCCTTTCGCCACATCAACAGTAACAAATACACTAAAACAAGCATAACGCTTATCTTCGAGAATATTCAAGGGGTCTATTTCGGGCTCATCCTTTCCCTCGCAGCACAAATCCAAATTCACGAACATCATATGATATTAAGTCCGGGTTAAAGGGCTATCTATTTAGTTTCCTGCCCTCTTGGCTTCGCGCCACAACAGGGAGCTGCAACTCCCTGGCTACAACAAGATTCAAATAATGTGAATAACTGCCGCGCAATATGTCATCAGGTGATGAGCGTTACCGACTGAACTATGTTCACACAGTCACACGTCAGCCCACGTGTGCAATGAATATAGTTCCTTTGAACGGTCAGCACGTTAGTCTTGTCTCAGTTGCCAACGGTGGTGCATTATGGTATAGAGCAGGGGTGTGCAAACTTTTGGACCAAATCATGTTGTTGTGTCCATCTGAGTGGTCCCAGTGGAGCAGATATAATTGTTTATTAGGTGACGTCTTACCGTCCCCCCTTGCACCCACTCCTTCCCCTGTTAGATTGACCAATGTGCCAAGACCAGCATGCATACCCCTGGTATAGAAGGACAGAGCACAAAAACAACCATGTCGGAGAAACACAAAACGTATCTTACAATTTGCAACTTTGTTGAACGTGTTGATTATGATGCGGCACATAAGAATTGGAGCCCTTGTATAGTTGCTTAGTGTGTCTGACAACGGATAATTGGGCTATACGGTGATTTTGATTTCCATTTCGTCTCGCACCGGTATGTTTTTATTTGATGAGTACGGTCTGTAGAAGGGATCGAGTGTGTAGAAACCGTTGATATGGACTCGTTATTTGTTGGCTAGAAAATAACCTGTCCTCTCGTTTGTTTGGAATGCATATAATTAATTATGTATATACAGGCTTCTACCTTGTGCAGTTATTGTAAGCCTCTGAGTCTGAGCTAATCAGGCTGTTCAAACACATGATTTCCATGTAAAGTTCTATGAAACTTGTAAAGGCTAGGTAGTCGGTATGCGATGCATTGTCATCCTCCCTTCGCCGGTCAATGAAGTTGCTCGAATTTTAAATGTCATACTCATCAAAGATTTTTTTACATTACAATTTCACTCAATTGAAGTGGTACCTTTTATCTGGTAATTTTCTGATCATTCCAACAATATACTCATTTTTTATAAGAGTATCAAGTTTATTGCAAACGAAAGCTCAAAATAGTGATTGCTTAATTCTACTCACAAGTCGGTGAGAAAAGCCGGTTCCGACGGCTGTCTGGGTGGTCGTGATTTTTCAAAATTTTTTGTACGCTCCGCGCCAACAGATGGTGACGCTCCGCTTGGTCTTTCGGGCAGAATTAGATATTTCAACCAGGGAATCGCTATACGTCCTAATAGTAGCTTACGGGGGGGGGGGGGGGGGCACTGGACTCTGACTTTGCAGTTCACTTTGCTGTTCGCGAACTTATTTTGAAGTGAGCATTTTATTTCGAACCACAACAATAATGGTGGCGCTCCACTTAGATAATCTTTATAACATAATAACGTTTTGTGACCAAAAAACCCGCAGATTTAAATACTCCCATTCGCCTGTACCGATCGATGCTCTTTTATTTTGACCAGGGAAAGTTTTCAAATTTGATGGCAAGTTTTATTTCGAAAGGTCGCGCAAATGGAATGAGACTGTATGTAAAGACACTAAAGACTCAGTTTTGTCGTCATGAAACAATTCCACTTTTAACACTGTTCCCGTCAAAGTCGAAAATCGTGCACTATTTTGCAAGTAGGCTCTTTGAAAACACCAAAAACCCTCCCCCTAAACCCCCCCCCCCCCCCGCCCGGGGATCACTGAACACACCGTAATAACCCCTCCAGATAACTTCCTGCTAACGCCACTGGTGCGTCCCCATTGTCCGCTTTCTCTAAGTTCGACCCCCCCCCCTTGGAAAATGTCTGGATCCGCGGTGTAGTAGCACAAACAAATACATTTCATAGACAAACAAATCAAAAATTTAAGAGCGGCTGATTACTTTTCCACACGTACGTGAGTAATTTACTTTATTTAGTTTTTATTTATTTGTACATCCACTTCATTCGTCTCTCATTACTTCTTGTCACTCGGGCGTACAGAGTTTTCATCTGATATCACAGAAGAGTGGGTTAAGGTTCTTCGTAGGGTGCATAGATATTCTTGCGAAAGGTACGCTTGTTCCACAAAGTATTGAGATATTTCCACAGGCCTTTTGTAATATATCAAAGAGAATATTGCTCTACACTGGGCGTATTTTCATCTGCACGTATTGAAGTTGGCAATGATGACGATAAGTTTCAGAGTTGTACAGACACATGTTGCTGACGTAATGTCCATTTAAATTGGCATTGTAGCAACTCCTGTACCACCACCCACCATGACTATCAACAGCACAGTTATAATTATGAGCATCGTTGTCACGATCGAATGTAGTGAAAGAGTATCCTCTATGATAATTCATGAAGTCGAAACCTGGACGGAGAAAAAATGCTGAAGTTTAATTGGCAGAAAATTTCAAGTATATACTGTGAAAGAATTTCAAATTTATGATTTGTATTTACTCTTTTCTAATGTTATCATTAACTGCAGAAAGCTTACATTCAATTCAGAAACATATGGGTTATTTTTTAAAAAAAATATCAAGGAGTACCCGGTACTTCAAAGACAATGCGAATTTGGTTCATCTTGTTACGTAAAATTTTAAGTTTGCAGTTTGGTTAGATCCTTTATGTTTTTAATTGAAATATTGGTGTTGTTAAATTTTTATTTGTCAAATAAAGTTTTTCGTGATCGTGTAGGCTATTTTTTCTCCTATTGCATAAAAGACATGACAATGTTACATCGTGAGTTTCTTATTCAATTGGGTTGATAAAAAATCTTTGCTTCTTGAAGTAGAAACTAATCACACGGCATAATTGCAAATATGTAACTGATTGATTGTCCTGCTGTTGTTTCTATGATTTGGAAGACATGTAGCCGTAACTTCAACTAAATCTTTTCATTCATAGCCTGTAACCTGGAGAATTGCATAGTCACAGAATCTCCAAATCGTATGGATGATTAAAAACGCCACCACGCTTGCAACATGTCTTTCAAAACTTGATTTCACTTGAAGAATTCATTGGATATTCCTTTTCAATCTTTTCATATTTTTAGACTGCTTTTAGATACATTTTTTCAACTATTTTTTAAATACAAGAAAACCAATTCTTTACACATCTAATAAATATTTACAAATGCTCCTCAGTAGTTTTGTTTGCATTATCTTTATTGGGTGTTTTTTTTGTAATCCGAATACTTGAAGTTACTCTTATTACAAACAGATCAGTAGGTTTGTTTCCAAGTTTTGACATTATCCGAAGTAGTCAGCTTGTTGAATTTCAGTCAGTTGTGAACAGGTTGAATTTACGGATTGTTAAGTGTGCGCTGACTGATCGTCGACGTATACCAGAATGCGCCCAATGTACAAAGGTGTGCGCATACCACTTGGCTAAATCAGAGTGTTTAGCCCAACCTACCTAAAATAGCGTTTCAAGACTACTTTATAGCAGATCAAAAAAAAAAGTGGCTATAATCCACTTACTCTCCGCTCGGAGTCGCTGGTTTGTTGTAGTGAACCCCGAGCAGAGGAGTATACAACGCAGATTAGAGAGATTATGCCCTAATCTGCAATAATGATTGGAAACGGGAAGGTTGACTTTGTCGATGATTGACTTTTTGTGAGTGTTAAATCTCAACCTAAACTTGGGGCCCGTCTGACCAACGTAGTTACCTTCCTCGCACGCAGTACAACATAAAAGGTATACAACATTTGGAGTATCACAATCAAGGGAAGGTGGTCGGATAGAAATAGTTGATCCAGGTGGAGTAAATGATCGATCTGTTATAATGAACTGACATACTTGACATCTTGGCTTATCACATTTCTTATTACCGGTGCTTAAAGACTGAACTAACTTAGATGATGTAAGAAGAGTCTTTAAGTTAGGAGGCTGTCTCCTGGCCTTTAGAGGAGGGTCCCGAAACAAATGCGATATAGAACTTTGGTTTCGAAGCACATCAAAATCGTGACGAATTATATTGTATAAGTTCTCGGTTTTAATGGAATAATCGAGAACAAGGGGGATACGAGAACTGCTGGCTTTTGATTTATACAAGAGTAGTATGTTGTACTGCGTGCGAGGAAGGTAATTACGTCAGAATCTTAAAGGAAGGTAACTACGTCAGAATCTTAAAGGAGTGAAAACTGCCTTAAAAAGGGGAAGAATATTACAAAGGTCAATTCTAACGTTAAGGCCGTGTGGAGCGAGAGTACCTAGCCTCATGATCAGTCGGTTTTTAGCACTAAGGTGGCCACGATTAGGGCCTCGGCGTATTACAGCTGCCGTAACGGTTAAATGCTGTATTGAACAAGGTGAAGGGGGATTAAAATGTGCAGCCACCGGGTATCCATGGAGATTCTGTTTGATGGGTCTAAGGTGCTCGGTGACTCGATCCGCGAGTCGGCGCTTGGTCTCTCCCACATACAACGAGTTATATCTCCCACAAGCTAAAATATAAACTACATTAGAGGAAATGCAGGAGAATCTTTCATTGACAATGACGCTATTGCCGTTGGGACCTGAAATATTGATGAGGTCGTGTTTGCAACCAACTGGGCATGTATTACACCTCGGACGTTTACATGGAAAGTTACCAGCAGTGTCGTTGAAAGAAGTTTGTGGGTGGGAAGCCCGAACTAAATGGTTGGCTAAATTAATCTCAACTCTAAAAGCAGTGATGGGGGTTTCGGGAAAACATCACGGGTTGAAGGGTCTTGTCCGAGCAACTCTACATTTTTGTAGATAGCGCGCAAAATAGGATTTGGCTACCTGTACCTCCCATTGTAACCAACCACTTTTTGTTTAAGTCTTCTTTAAAAAAGCAAGTTGTCTAAAAATCTTTTGTATTTAATTCCAATCAGGAACCAATGGGCCTATATCAAAATTATTGTTATCCATGCGGTAAATGTCCATACCTGCGTTCCCAGAGTATGTTCCAATGGTAAGTTGATATTTACTGCTTTCATCACCTACGATGAACCTGTCGTACTGAAGATGATAAAGCGTGCCATCATTCAGTGTTATATCTATCCGAAGCTGATAGGTTTTCTGTCTGGTCAAGAAGTACAACTTTTCATTTCCAAGCCAAAGCTCATGTCCTGGAGACCCAAATCCTTGTCTATAAGTAGTCCAGTTTTGGTAAAAATCTTCGGAACCATCAAGTCGGCGTTGAAAAACCTACGAAATTAATGCATGAATGAAACGAAGAAAGTCAGCGTCCCTTCCATTGTTCACTTATTTACTTTATACAGAGAATTGCCTTCCCATAAGATATGAAGAGAAGCCATGTAACTCTATTGCAATACGCTTACTTCCGATGCGATCTTACAAAAGGCGCTATTGTTTTCGAAGACATCTTTACTGTGTGTGGGGAACTGCAATAGTCATCTTTGCTCTTTACCTGCATGAAAATCAAAACAGTGAAATGCATCATCTTGTTCTGTTGCCGTCTGCAAGAGATTTTTAAACTTACCGTCCATCCTCTTCCGTCAGTCATGTTGCAATATACCTCAAAAGGTGATCCAGACCAGTCTGCTGGTTTTATGGTGTAAACACCACTGTCAGTGTAACCAGCATTGAATACGTCCTGACAATCGGTCATAGGACCAGTACAACTAATCCCGTTACCAAGATATTCTTCGTCACAGTAACATTGCCTGACGCCCTCTCTTTCTTCGCACTCTGCGCTGACGTCACACAAGATATTGTCGGCACAGGTCACAACACCTGCCTCACATGAGCATCTTCTCGTGCAGTCTGAATTGAATGAGTATCCATTACTCTGTAAAACAGATTCAACATTGAGTAGTGGTGCAACCATTGCATCAACTTCTCGTTTTTAATGTTACTTTTCCTATTCCCTAATAATTACAGGCACAATAGACTATACCACTTCAACAGTGTGTGTACCTGCCAATTTCCTATCTTTCTTTTCAAAGTAGCTTCCAACGAGAAACATTGATCTGCTCGATGCAGCTAAAATCGAGCAGATATCTCTCAATATTGAACTGGAAGGAATTCGTTAGTGGTATTCTTGGACTTTGCATTACAATATTCATGTGTAATTAACTCATTCCCCTAGGACCTTGACAAAATTGTGGTCTCCTTGGATGATAACAAATGTACCAAAATTTCAACTTCCTAGCAACCAAATAATACATTCATCTTTTTTTAACAGCAGTATATACTTTTACTTTCCAAAACTTTATAGGACACAAAGAGTAACATATACATTTCAATAATAAACTATATTAATTCCCATGAGGAAATCTTCAAATAAAAAACCTTAGATTTTTAGCAACTTCATAAATATCATGTGAGATATGGCAGCGAATTCATATTAGCGTGAGACTTCTTTTGGAGCGAGCACTTTCAAGACCTTTGAATGTAATGAAAAATTTTCTTTCTTTAAGTCTTTTAGAAAAAACGTATGCTTACCGTAATGACACCTTCTCCTGATTGGTAACAGGCACATTCCTCTTTAGGTACACATTGATGTCCTTTAACAAAGAATCCTTCTGGACAGAAACACATCTCGAACTCATTACAAGTATCGTGACATCCACTTCTCCCATCTGGATCTTCACAAGTTTTTTGACAGGTACAATTACCATAGACCATATTAGGAGGACAACCGGTTATGAAAGAACCTGCAAATGTTGTTATTAAATGCCTTTAATCTATGACGCATACCATGCACATGCATTACGTATTAAGAAACAATTAAAGGATCTTGTGGTTTCATTGTTTAATAACGGTTCACTCATTTATAAATGCACTTTTGGAACTTAAAAGTTGATGTTTAACAAAATTTTATAGGGGGGGGGGGGGTTGTTAGAAGTGTCAAAATTACCACATCCGCACCGATGCAAGAAATCTGTAGAATTGTTAATTCGTGACAAAATCACGTAGAAGCACTCAATCACCAAAAAGCTTGCAGTCTGTACCCATTTTAAAAGGGGAAATTAAGAAGTAACTATTTCACCAACATTGGATTTCATGGTAATTACAATTAGCGTTGCTCTTTTGATAAACCTTGACCAATGCTCAATAGACAATATGAATAAAAGTAGAACACTTGTTTAAAAGAAATAAAGTAAAATGAACGTTATTTTTAGTTTGACTATCAACCAAGACAATAATTGGTCCACCCTTATGCTTTGTTAATTTTCCGCCTCTTATCTGCTGGGCTGGATGTTAAATATTTAAATTTACCACGGTTTTTTAAAAACCAAATGGTAGTCTCATAGGGGAAAATTCATGCTAACATTTGCAGTCAATGATATTAGGACAGCAACATTGCACCAATCCTTGGCTGAGTGCGTGACGAAGCGTTTTTCTGCAAAAGCTCCACGTGTCAAATTTCTGTTATTTTCACTGATATATCTTCTTTAAGATAATGTTTGAGTCTATTCATTTTCGGAAAATAAAATTGTTTTGTACATTACCCTCTGTCCCATTGTATTGTCCCAAGTTGACCAACGCGTAGTCGCTCCATTCATCGCTAATACTAAAGCCATTGTAGATGATGTGAAAAAAAGTTCCCTCAACATTTTCCATCTCGATGCGGAGCTGATATTCTTTTTGGTTTGTCAAATATGAAAGTTTCTCATTTCCAAGAAAAAAGTTGTGGTTTAAAAAGCCAAATCCGTTCTTGTATTCTGACCAATTTCGTTGGAAATCAATATTGCTGGAATTTCTGCGCTGAATCACCTGAAACATAAATTACAAGCAAAGTACATCAGTAGGTAATGAAAGTCCCAAGTTTTAATTTTTAAAAAACAAAAATTATAATCTAATGAATAACAACAAAAATTTGGACTGAAAAATAAACTTAGATGAATCACATAAATAACATGAAGTCCTCTCAAGGAGCCAATATTAAAATTTTATGCACCAAATGGTTTAGCATTTAGTATAAACGATTTTAAGTAAAATAAGAGATGAGAATCTCTTATTTTACTAAAAACCGTTCGTCTCAGACTATACGTTTGGTGGGTGAAAGTTAGTAAGCTGACTTGTATGTGATAATAGATTTACTTTAGGCTACGTGGAGGTAAATGTAGTTTTTGCTTGAGATCACAAGATGTAGATAAAACTGTGTTGAAAATATTTACGAAGTTATGACATGCTAGCCAGCCGTTTTGTCATATATATATATCGTTCATCACCCGTTGTCTCCTGGTTATCGAGCCATTTATTGTAAAGTTGTAAACAGATCATTACAGAATGTATTTTAAAACATCACTGAATATTTTGATGTTCTATAGAATTTTGATAAATGTGTTTAAGTGGATTTCCACCTTGTCATCTTTTGTTCAATCTTTTTTTTTAATCCTCTTTTATTCAATATTCTTTCGTATAAACATATTTACAGTGTCCATTTGTGTTAATAATTTCTTAAGAGTAACTTATACAGTAATTTTCATTTGGAACGTCGAATATAATAGATAGTGGCTATGTACATTCGCGAGAGAGTACGGACTATTTACAACATATACGTTTAGGGTAAGTGACTATAAATGAATATATATACAAAATATACAATATACAAAATTATCCCCAAAGATCCAATTTATAGATACATACAGTTCTCAATTCTAAAATTGTCAGTATCATCCTGCAACTAGGGAAAGCCGTCTCCATGTCGCCATGGGGACCATCACATATAATAATTGTAGGTTAATTCCTTCACAGAGCACTGGCTCGAAACAAATAAGTACGCATCCGTACATGTAAATACCCCTTATATACAATTTTACAAATAAGTTTACCATATAACTGCAATAGTTCCAGTGAAAATCACAATTCCCCTAACTTCTAAATTGTAACACTTTTCAATCAAGTAAACACTTAAGTGAGGCATGCGGAGTTTCCTTGACGTATCTTTTACAATAAACCATAGCAAATTGAAGTAAAAGTAAATTAATTGATAAAAGCATGCAATTCCGATGTATGAACAATTAATCGACAAATGAATTTGATAGGTAATTAAGCAAAAACCAGCGCATGTCATAGGAATCTAATAGTGGGATGGATCGTAGTGGAAATCCAAATTATAGGTGAAATCTTATAATACATGGCAGACAGAGAGTTGAAAAAGTTCGGTCCAAAAGTGGGAACACTTCTTCCAGATCTCTAAAGTTAATAGTTTTGTAATTTTTTGTTCAATCACTGATTTGTTTCTTTCAGTCTAACCAATGGTGTTCAATTTGGTTTGTTCCGTGGTAAATTATTATAGTAGTGTCGGTCGTGGTTTTTATGCCATTCTCTATTTATCAACAAAAACGACCTACCGTCCATCTCCCAGTGTTTACGTCATTATCACAGAAGACTTCAAATGGTTCGTTAAAACCGTCTGGCTGGATCAGATAAATTCCACTGGATGTTTGATCTTGACATTGGTTGAATACTTCTTCGCAATCTCTCGGGTAGTCGGGTCGTTGGTAGAAAAAGTTGTAAGGAGATCCTTGAAAATAATGATCAGGTTTTTCTTATAATTTGATATATTCAAATAAAATTTTGACAAAGTCATTTCCAAAAGTAGTTCTGAATACTACTATATTTGAACGTGTTCAATCCCCACAATGGGGTGACCACAATGCAATGCCTTCACTACCAACTGTTTTTCCACTTTTTATGTGCCACACGGCTGATCATAACAAAAGTTTCCCCGTTCGTTTGAAAGGCAAACAGCAATAGAATTCGATGTTGAAACAGACTCATAACCGAAAACAGATCTATTTTTGTCAAACAACAGCAAAACATCAACCGAAATTTTTAGATCATTTTTCGGACGTTTATTCGCTATTTATCACACACATTTCGATAATGGCAGAGCAGAAAAAGAACACAACCAATAATAATGTTGTCACTTTTCCATTCTTAACGATTTTACATGTCTGCTTTCCCCTCCTTTCCTCTCTTTCAGACGATTTGAATAAATCAGCATTCTACAAGTTTGGATGTATTGCATATAGTGCAGCAAAACATCAGTGACGTGAAATTGTATTTGCAACCGCAACAAAGCAAGTATAATCAACAGCAAGTTTTGCCAAAAAGATATTGACGCTTACCTTGTTCATTCCCATTGTTCTGAAAAAGAGGAAAAGTAAAGATAATAGCCCGATCACTTTAAAATTTATCGCAACAAACACTCAAAACTCTAAAAGTGAATTATTTGATTGATTTTCATAATAAAAACTTTTGCACTGTTACATGTAATTTCCCTATTCACTATATACTCTGAGTGTGAAAAGCAGACAAGAAGACGGCAAACAAAAAATGGATAATGTTCCTCATGCAAAGTTTTAAAAGTCTTTAGATCGGAGACTGTACATTTACTTTTATTGTTAAGTAATGCATGGTAATAAATGAGGTTTATTTATGAAATCGTGGGATATTAATTTCATCGTTTGTTTCATGAAGAAAACACCCCTTCAACTCCAAGAAACTTTCTCTTTGAAGTGTTGTTACTTTGTTACGGTTACTCCGCCCGTATTTGCAATCGTTACAGTTTGAGTATCACAAGTTTAGTCCGAATTCAACATTAATTTCATTGGTTTGACTAACAAATTTAGCCTGAGACACAGTTGAGGAATGAAAACAGGTACATAACAATAGGAATTATTTATTAAGGTCATTTGAAAGATACACACTCAGAACGTTATGGTCAAAAGTGAACTAAATCTGATCAGAAGGACTCCGAATAGGTGTTACTTGACTAGGTTTTGTTTAAAATGATTAGGAATCGATTTTCTAAGACGGAATGTTATTCATTTTACTGCCAAATAAATCAGATAAATAAACAATAGCGATAGTTATGAGAGCCACAAGCAAGATACACGATTGCTCACAAATCTGTATCCTCCAACATAAAACGCCTCCGTAGGTTCATGATTTGTGTGTCTGGGGATTTGAGAATTAAACTGCATAAAAATCACTATACCCTATCATTCGCTTTGGCCACTAATTGCAAGTACCTGCATGATCAATTTAGACTTTACCATGTCACTTTTGAGTCGTATGTCGCAATCATCAAGAGGATTTTCTGATTGTCGTCGTTTCTATTTGGTATACGTACGGTAAATTATCTTTTTAAAACAGCCTAACAGAATCGTTTAAACAACCCTTACTTGAACAATTATTTATGGGACGTAGGTCGTAAATATGAACTTAACCCCTTCACAAAAAATAATACCACTTTGAAACTTCAAATAAATGAATTTAAAATTAGTATGTAGAAGATGAAGAAAAGATCCTTAAATTAAATTTCTTTTCAAAAAGGATGATTTACGAGATAAAAACATTTCACTCTAAAAGGAAAAAGTGTCAAATGAAATTTTTCTTACCAGCTGCGAAGAAATTTCGATAAAAATTGTTAGCGCCAACACGACAACAATATTTCGGTGTTGAGAATGCATACTGTCAGCCTGGAAAATTAACAACGATGTTGTGATGCAGACAAGTCTTGATAACTAAATGACACTCCCTTACGATGACGAGGAATAAAAGCGATAATATCTCAAAAGACTGAACAGCAATTTTTTTATGGAAATTTTCAACAGCCATATCCATTCCTTCACTTCAGTTTAAACTTATTTGTCATTAAATATTCCCTTTGGAAATATCGATGAAATGATACGCCTAGCTGTTATTTACTTTTCTTCTCACTTTAAAAAGGTTAGTCAAAGCATCCTTCATAAGGACGCACTTGGAATACAATTTTTATAAGAGATTTGAGAGATTTCTTTAAACGTTGAATTTTTAATTAAAACACAAATTATCTTTCAGTGGACAGTAAACTGAATAAAGTAAACATATTCCAAAATTAACTTTGTTACAAAAACATAAACAAATGCAGCGGTTATTTGTAAACTGTGTGCTCTACACGACTTAAAGTTTTCTTTGCAATTTTAGTAAACCTATGTTGAAAACATAGAAGGTCTCTACGAGACATGTACTGGCAATAATTTAATAAAAAACAGCCTTGCGTGTAATCAAAAAATATAAAACTTTGACACTGCAAAATACAATTAATCTTATGCGAACAAAAGAAAACGGAACCCAACGAGGGGGTACTTTTTTAGTAATAAGAACGATAAATTACATTCATGTGTCAAAACTGGGATAACATTATTTCAAGATTAATCGAAAGCTCAAAATGATGTATAGAAAGTCAGAAGCCACATAAAACAAAACAGCTAACAGTTACTCTGTTGATACATTAATACACGGTAGATCAAACCGGAGAGTACCAGGAAATTTTTGGCTTTACAAACCCCTCAGATGGCCGAAAAAGCACTTCCCGAGGGTTCTAGGCAAGAATATGTTCAGCCCGACTTCGAAATTCTCCCCGCTTCTTAATTGGAGCACTTGACAAATATTAAGGGGCTGAACATATCTTTAGCCCCCACTTTTTAATTTTCATCGCCGTCACAGGGGTGCGGCATTTTCTTGAGGGAGCGAAGCGTCCAAGTGAGGAGCCGAGCGAAGGAACGGGGAGAGGGCGTGGTTCTCCCCCTCCTTCCCCAAGGAGATTTTGCAATTTTACATCAAAATTGAGCGATCTGGTGAACACCTAAGCTGGAATTTTTGGACATTTTCAATCTTGTATCAGTGTTTTCCTTATTCCCTCGAGAGTTAGTGTGTGGCTGTAAGAGGGTTACTTTACGAGTCAATGCGGCCCCGGAGAATTGTGTTTAGGTCTCCGGGCGGGAGTAAGTGCGAACTATAAAAAGAATTTGTACTTATTTAAAGCTTATATAGGTCAATTGTCCCGGTATTTGGGCCCTTTCGGGCACAACTTATATTGTAAATGTAATGTAAATAATACTTAATATAGCGCACTCCAGAACCAAAGGTTTTCTGAGGTGCTTTACAATAAAAAGAGAATTTACTAAGTACCAAATGCTTCCTTAAACAGGTGAGTTTTCAACCTAGCTTTAAATATTGAAATACTTGAACTACGTTTAATGCTGTCTGGAAGGGCATTCCACAGCTTAGGACCATAAACGGAGAAAGATCTGTCAGCAAATGTGGAATTACGTGTGAAGGGCACAGTAAGGGATATTGACTCCTGGTTTCTAGATCGTAATCTGTACTTTGATTCAGGAACTTCACGCAGTAAATCCTTAAAGTACTGTGGAGCGTCACCATTGAAAGATTTGAATACCAAAGATAGTACCTTATGCTTAAGACGTTGATTAATTGGAAGCCAGTGCAAAGATTTTAAACAGTCCTTAGCACTGGTGAATTTACCCTCACGAAGTACTAATTTGGCGGCACGATTTTGAACATGTTGTAATGTGTTTATATCACATGCCGGTAATCCCATTAATATTGCATTAGCGTAATCTATTGTACTTCCTTCTCCCAGTCGGTACCGCACGACTGACACAAGAGATTTTTGACTAAGTTTAGCGAAATGAGATGACATTCCCGACATGTACATTAATCCATTTATTCTACTTATTAATTTACTTGAAATTGATGGGAAGGGTTTGTACTTTATTAGCTCTAGGTAACGGAACTGAGGAAGAGTGTGCAAAGCGTACCGAACATTTTGGAGTTAACGCAGAAATAACTCTTTTGAAAGCCAAAATAACTTAACCGACCATGGGAAGGCGACAGATTATTCCCGACAGAGGGGCGGGCCATGCCAGTGACCACAACAGCCGACATCCCCTATGTCGAGGGGGTGGTGAGGAGGGGATAGGAAGGAGCCTAACTATCCTATGTCATTGCAGCCTGGAGCACATTTTGCGAGTTGCGCACTGATAGTGTTCTTTTGGGTCTGAATCGTGAAATTGCAAAGCGCGCGAATCCCGCAAAACTTTTTGGTAGGCTTACAAAAATAACATAGCCTATGTAATCATTAAGAACAAAAAGAAAAATAGAAACTTTGGGAGTTGTAGACCGTATCGGGGAAAACAAACATTGTGTCGAAACCACCTGGAATACCCGATAAAAAAGCCAAACTATGCTCCGTGAGTCGCTCACCAACTGACCTATCGCAGACACACACAAGAGAACAACAACTAGGCTTTGTGATATGGGATGGAATTTACGACCTCTACAAAACCTGTGTACTCTGCCTACCCGTTACTTGGTATATTGACAGGACTTAAATCCCTAGATATGTGGAATGGAAGTATTGAAAAAACGGGGGTGAATCTACATCGCGCGTAGCGTGCCGAAAATTTGGGGTTCTTATTAGGGAAATTGTCCTTTGAGAGCAAAAAACAGGTAAACCATAGGGAAGACTAGTCGCCGTCGGGGACTGCATACTTTATCGTAACGACTAAGAGCCCCCCCCCCCCCCCCTCGAAAAACTGTAAAAAAAAATGCCCCCGATTCCCTCCCTCCTCTTGCCGTTTATCTTTTTTATGTTTTTTTTTTCTTTTTTTGCTCTCCTTCATTTTTTCAACATCGCCGATCACGTCCCCAAAATTTCTGTGGGGGGCACTCTGCCCCCCTTGCGCTCCCGCTGGCTACGCTAGTGGTACGTACGTATTTGAAACTCAGTAGATAGAATGTTGTTACACAATTATAATTAGAACCAGCCGAACAACTAGTAAGTTAGGTTGCTTCCGATTTGAAGAATTGGCAAAGAAGTACATTGATGAAGGTTCCCCACAATTTTAATTGTTAATTCTCCTGAAAATATTCTACTGTTCAATCATTCTACCAATGTTAAGTTCCACTCAGCGGCTGACTCTCTTCAACTCTTGTGGCTGTTCTAACGTAACAGAGATCTACTAGTAGTTCACTATATAACTTTGAATTTACTTTTTCTGAGTACCATCATTAAACATACCGTATTAGCTCTATGCAATGATGTAGCCAGGGGTTTCGGGGCGCCTTCCTCCCCTCCTCAAAAGAAGTTATAGATGAAAAAGGAACATCATTACTTAAAATAATAGGAATTTCTGGAGACATATTGTATAACAACCTTCAATCCCTCTCTTCCGTCCTTTCACGAGGATGGCCGTCGGTCATTTCATTCATCCCCTTCCTCACATGATGCAATAGTAGCTACACTGTGCTTCATAATAAACCAACATTTCGTTTTACTCAGAAAAGAAAAAATACTTCAATCCGGAGACAAGAAAAACAACTGAAAGCCTGATTGTTGGATATTTGGTGGTAAGGGGAGCAACAAAGAAATAAGCAGAGGGGCTACCTTCACACTTCAGACTTCAAAATTAATCCACCGACCGGCGGTATATAGACGAAGCCGATTAGCGCTTGTTTTTAGTGACTGTAGGCAGCCTTTAATCGTCTTCATTTATTGTCTACGTGAATTTCAAATCCCCATGTTCAGTGAAGTTGAGAAAATTAAGAGACACTTCAGTGTAGAACCATCCATGGAACAGGTAAGGAAGGAAATTTAAAGATTAAAGGTGATGGACCTCAGTAATGACCGACAAAAATCAGACCGTCACAATCTCTCCGGATTCGTCTATACAGACAAGATGGAATGCTTAAGGAGAGAGTGACAGAATTTTTTTCACGCGAGCTGTCAAATGTGGAATTTAACATCTTCATTTTTATCGGAAGTAAATTGTACTGGTGGCACCAATCGGTGGCACCAAAAGGCTAAGTGGCGGCATCAGGATTCCAAAGGCGAATGAGAGACAACTGAGGACAAAGCGTTATCGTCCAAGGGTATAAGGGACCGTCCGAAGTTCTCTGTTGGGGTCCAAAACCCTAGGAGGCAAAGAGGAATGATTATCTCTGGAGTACATAAATAGTCTATATCTTTGACCAATGTTCTACTGCATGACACGGAGCATGACACGGAGAAAGCAACTTGAGATAAGTTCAACTGCATACATTTTTTTCTTCATACCTCAAAACATTGATGGGAAATTTGGTATGATATGATGTCCCACTTAAATGTTGGGGATCTGTCATCATATCCCTTCATCATCATCATCACCGCCGATCTGGTGTTACAATATCTAAGATAAAGTTATTACTTTTTAAGTTAAAAATAAAGTTATTACTTTAAATTTGGAAGCAAAAATGTCTTTAGGGCTTGTTATTGCCAGGTTTAGGGTACGGACTCACGTTATCGGTGACTGGTGACCGGACCCTGGAAAAAGGATTAGGGTTTGCACTACACAATAAACCTACCACCAATCGATAATGTTTTATAAAAACCTTCTTCGGACCATCATTCGGTCCGAATTTCATGGCGCACGCATAGACAGGGGTGAGTGAAAGTGATCAGTGGGCCCGGGAATGAAAACTATGGAAGGAATTGTTGTAGTCATTGTAAAAATACTTAGTTGGTTCAAGTTTCTCACAAGAGCGATAATATAACAGGTATGACAACGAAGCCACTTTAAAGTGGATTTTTTCGGAGAAAAAGATCAGCCACTTCAAAATATGCAGAAAAACTTTCTCTTTGAAAGGGCGAAAACTGTATTACATTGGATTTTTCGGAGACAAAATTCAATGACTTCAAAATGTGCAAAAAAAAATTTTTTTTCAGGAAGTGAAAACAGTATTACATTGGATTTTTCGGAGACAAAATTCAATTACTTCAAAAAACAGAAAAACGTTTCCTTTTAGGAGGTGAGAAAACCTATTTCCCAAATAGCAATTACAATGAATTATGGAATAGGTTTTTGGGTGTTGGTCAATTTTCACCACATTAAAATGCCATTGACAAAATGACAAACACCAAAACTCTATCCTACAATTCTTGGTAATTGCTATTTGGAAATAGGTCATGCAGATAAAGGCGTCCAAGGATACTTATTTTCAAAGTAATGCAATTTTTCTTTGGATTTAGTGCATGATGGGATCTCATCTGCGATATCTAAGGAAGTAAACACATCCGGCGTATATGCAGTGACGGTACTACGAGGGAGGGGAAAAAAGAGAGTTAAGTCAATTTAATTTAATTTAGCGCTCATTACTACTCAATTAAGCATTCACAACCAGAACAAACACAAGAATAAAAACACAAGCTAACGAATGAAAGTTCAGTCAATTGAAAGCTCTAGTAAACAAATGCGTTTTAAGTTTAGATTTGAATGAGTCGATAGATTAACAATCCCTCACATCCTCTGGGAGGCTGTTCCATAATTTTTGACCCGCGACACTGAAAGATCTGTCACGAAAAGTTGAAGCTTTCGTGAAGGGCACATTTAGCATTTACCTCCTCCCCCGATTTTGTCCTTGCCCCTTACTTGCCCCAACCATTATCCTTTCCCCCTTAATCCCCATCCACACACACACACCCATTTTGCCACCACTGTCTGTACGCAATGATGATAAGTGAGGGTCGTGAGCAGTGAAGGTCTCTCAATCTAATCTAATATTGCGAATTTCTTGGCATTCAACTTTGACATTGCAAAAGTTATACAACTTGTACAAACTGCCAAATGTGATCAAAATTATTCCTTCCTTGTCCATTTTTCTTGACCCACTCTGAAGATCCGGTTTCTGACACTAAACTTAACCATCAGACTCTATCAGTCATTGGTTTAACGTGTCTCTTTGAAAGTCATGAAAAATAAAAAGTGAGCTGCCTTTTCTCTCCTTCTCCCACCCTCACAGACTTAATTGTTTTATTCTTGCAGTTTCCGTCCTTATTTTTTCCCCTTTACTCAACAAGGTCTCCAATGTGGTCGGTGCTTTTCTACCAAGCCTTTGCTTCCTTTCCTTTCCTATTTTACCAATATTTCCTTTCCTTATATGCAGTCTACATTTAGCCCTCCGGTGGTTCCCCAGTCAGCGCTTTCCATCCCCTTTAATTTTCCAGTCAATTTCATTTTTCTCTCTGTCCCATGTAGATAAGCCTGTTCCAAGAATCGTCAACATCGGTATTTTAACTTTTTTTTACTCATTGAAGGGGCTTCATTGGGGGAAGAGGGGGATTTCTCCCAGATTTTGGCCCTGTCCCTCTACTTTTCCCCCAGCTTAGGTCAGTTACGAGTAGGGGTAACCGTAAAATGAATAATATACCTTCCCAAGAACTTAATTGTTTCATCCAGAGATATGCTAAAACTTCCGAGCTTCAGGGGGCTTCACTCCCTGAAACACCATTCCCACACTCTAAAAAAGTTGGTTAAAAAATCTTACCAACACTGGTCACGTAAGTCAAATACCTGAAATTGGTTAAAGTTTACCCAATAATTGTTGATTAATGGGTTATCCAAGAGATTTTTTACCACTTTATTGGGTAACCAGCCTGTGTGGCAACCAAATGAAGAACAAATATTGGGGAAAACCAATTTCAGGTATTTGACATACGTGACCAGTGTTGGTGATGTTTTTAACCAACTTTTTAAGAGTGCAGGAACGGACACTTTAGGCTCGGTTTCTCGCTGCACCCGAAAATTTTGCCCCGAACATATCATTTGCCCTTAGTTCCCCCCCCCCCCAACACACACACATACACACACACACACAATTTTGTCATTCTGGCCATTCTGGCCAATTCCGCCAATCCTTTTACTGTATCAAGCATTAAACAACCAGCCAGAGAGGGGGCTCGGTTGGAACAGACCTTCAACTTTATTTTCCCCCCGGCCTAGTTTGGAGTTTGCCATTGACTTCAAGTTTAATTATTTTACAACCTTGTCCTTCTGTACAGTAACTGGCCACTAGCCTGTCAAGCCATTTTCTTTCCCCCATTCTTCCTTCTAGCGATAACAATCCCATTGTTAAAGTCACCAGTGTAGCCGACTAACTGAGATCACCGATCAAACTCTGTGATAAAATTATCGACCCTTCAAAAATCATTTAAGCTGGTAAAATATTTTACAAATATTCAATAAATCTACCCTTGCGCAGAGACTAAAATTAGAATGCGTCGTGGGGTGACGTCCTCTCCCTAACCGCATATTAATTTTCCCAAATCATCGAGTGTGGATTTTTGGAGGTCGCTCAACCAAAACGATCACCGAGTCGAATCTAGACTTCGAATTAGCAAACCAAAAAGGAATTAAATACAACGGAGACAGTCAAACAAACTCACTTTACTCGCAGGAAGTAACCATGGCGGCGATCAGTTCAGAGTTTTTCTTTGTTGACAGGCCCATATACAACAATTGTTTTCATTTCTAGTACGTTGGTGCATGTACATTACCTAAAGGCGCAATTTGCTTTGGAACTATATTTTAAATCAAATTGACCGTACAGTCCGTTGGAGTAACTATCCACTCTTTCAAGAACATGTTTTGAAAACTTTGGAGTTTCCTAGTGACTCAAAATATTGAAACATTTAGCACCATTTTGCATCTGGCCCCCCTTTTCTCAGACACCTAGTGGCGTAGCTACAGTGGGCTCTGAAGAAATGAAGAATTCGGAAATTTGCCATTTGTGAAACCAGTCTGCAATATGATTTTTACAACTCATAAAATTCCGAAATTCCAAATTCTCTTCAGAAAGAAATCCATATACGTAATAAGTTGTTCCAAAAAAGCAAAAATTTCCGCGAGCTTTGCCCACCGCAACATGCAATCTCTAAACGTGTAAGCAAATGTGCTCGCTCATACCTTCAATTTGGTAAACTTTTCCGAGCTCTGGATGTGACAAAATCGAAAATTTGCTATAGGTGACACCAGATCATCAAGTGAAAACGGTAACTACAGTGCTCTTTTCAGAAAATTTCCTTTCATGAATTCCAACTTTTCTTCAGTATAGGCTCTTAACTCAAAAAATTTCGTCGGAGAGCCTTATTTCGTATATAGGCGTTGGATAACATAATGTAGCAATAACGATCTTTGGTCGTCGCTCAATCTCAGATTTGACAACATGATATACAAATTCTTCAGTAGTCCCCCGACTTTTCAAATTTCCTTACAGGAAACTCAGAATCCAAACTTTTCTGCAATACAAGCTTCATATTTCAAATATTCGGAAAAGGACAAAAGATTCTGCAAATTACGTCCGGCCTAGTACAGTGGTGTTCACACTTAAAAAATTTGGATGCTTACCAACCCCCTTCCCAGCAAAAATGCGTAGCTACGCCGCTGTGGAAACCTTGGCAGGACAGGAGGAAAAAAAATTCTGCCAGATTGAAAATGAATTCGACGCCCTTGCCTTTTCAATTGTAACTGTAGTCCGCCTGACGTAAAAATTATAAAAAACAATTTTATTAAGCAGGTCATAGAGGCTTGGGGATATGCCTCCTTTACAACCCTTCGAGGGGGTTTCGGTATGCAGCATATCTGGAATAAGTCAAATATCCGTGTTAATGATAAAATTGTATTTAACCTAGGCCTTTTGGAAAAATGTTCAGTATATTAGTGACTTCTTTGATGATACCGGTACACCATTAAGTTTTGAGGCGTTTACCACTAAGTAGGCCTAGTGTATTCCCTTTTGTCTTGTTCTGGAGTCTAGGGCATGGCATTCCCTTCAAGTGGCTAGAGTGTATTTATATTCGTAAGGAAAGGAATGCTAACGAGGAATTATTTGAGAAACAGCAGTTCGCAGTTCATTTATAGCATTTTATATAAGAAAGTTATGGAAATACCTAATGCGTGTTTTTAATGGCAAGTCACTTTCAGCAACATTGATACTGAAGATTGCTCAAGTTTCTTGTATACTCTTTGGAGTTCCACTTCGGATCCAACTATCCGATATTTACAGTTTAGATTCCTTCATAGAATCCTTCCTACTAACAGATTCCTTTCTGTTATGGGTTAATCAGAATACCCCCTCTGTACATTTTGCGAGACCGAAGTTGAAAGTACATAGACCATTAATTTGGGACAGTAGAATTACGTCTAGTTTCATTTTGGATGTAGAAAATATGTTTTTGAGACAGCAAGTTTTTTTTATCCAAACTGGGATTATTACTTATGTTATGCCCGTCCATTTCATCCTTATTTTTTAACTATGCACATGAAGAATTTATTTTTGATTGTAAACTAAGAAACGAAAAACCGTTGATTAACGATTTCTTCTATTAATTCAAATCTGTTATTAAAGTTGAGAAACGAAAAAGGTTTCAAGTAAAATTGAAAGTAAATTTTAGTGATCTCGAAAGAGCTTTTGCTTTATGTGCAAACCTTTTTAATTGATTGATGGATTCACCGTTTTGATCCTTTTGATTCTGTAGGCTCTTCGATGGTGCCTTTTCCGTATAATTGTTATGTATACCGAAGAGAACTTTTCATTTTCATGAATGTATTTACCTGTTTACGTTTTCGCTGAGTGTTCATTTCTTTGAGGAATGCAAGGTATTAAGTGATTAATGATAAGTAATCATCATCTTTTTTTAAGTTTAAAGTCGCTGTTCATTCGAACACCAAAACTGTTCTCAAGAATAATTATGGCAAGCTCATGATTTAGAGCCAGTCTTTGTATCATAGCCAACATTTTCCTTCTTTGATAAATTGTTCTCGATTGTGTAATTATTTTGCCTCTTGGTCTTAACTTTCAGTTTTACTGTTTTGCAATTTGTGTACCAAACAATATCATTCACTTGCAAAATGTTTAAACCTACCATTTGAGAAATGAGATGAAATAAAGGAGACTTTGGCGTCCATTTTTTTATTTCCGCCATCTTGTTTATGCTGAGGTCCTCCAAAAAAAAATCAGATATAGTGTCTAAAAATACGCTATAATTCCATACCCACATATATTGAGAATTTTTAATTGAAATGCACTTTTACATAGGCGGCGGAAGATGTTTTTATTGGGGGGCACAAGTTTTCGGCAGCCGACATAATGGTGACTCCGTAAGGCGTTCGGTTTTGCCCGAAGCACAAAAGCCCATCGGCGTGGGGTCCAGGGGTCCGCTTAAGGGCCCCTGGTGGGGTTCAGGGCAGTGGCATAGCTAGGATGTGTTTTGGTGGGGTTATGGGGGGGCTGGATACTTTTGTAGGGGATGGCTGGAGTTTTCTATCTAAGCGTAGCCCCACTATCGGTTGGCGCGGATCGTACAAAAAATTTTTGGATTTTAAAACCTCCCAGATGGCTGGAAATGGCATTTGTCAGGTTTAATTGTCTTTAATTCTGGTGAGAAAAATTTGTGATTTTTCTAAAAATAAAACACACTTTTGAGATACTGATTTAGCTCAGTTCATTATTCCACTGGACTATGTATCCTAGGATCGCAAAACCGGAATCCCGCTGAATGTTGCAAGCAGCTGTTTCAGTGCACGCCTGGGTAAGGTATGTCCATAGGCGTAAGGGAGCATTTCAGTTTGGGGGCAGAAGATTTTTGCCCGAAAAATGTGATTCTTCCCGTTAGACAGTCAAAGCGGAGCGCCACCACTGGTTGGCGCGAAGCGTCCAGAAAATTGGAAAATTCGTAACTCTCAGACAGTCGAAAATGACATTTCCCAGGCTTGTAAAGGGGATCCAAGCAGTCGCCTTTTAAAGTTTCAATTGCAGATAAACGTACGTTCTTTCCAAACTAAAATTCAGCCAGAAAGACTAAGCGGAGCGCCACCATTTCGACGATTACCACGAAGCGTACAAAACATTTTTAATATCCGACCCCTCAGACACTTGAAAATGGCATTTCTCGGGCTTATATGGGGATCTAAGCAGTTGCTATTTTCAGTTTTCTTTTGTAAAAAATGTTCACTTGAAACTTAAATTCTGCTATGAAGCGGTCTAAGTGTAGCACCATCAAAAGTTGGGGCGAAACGTACAGGAAATTTTGAAAAATCTTAGCCTTCAGACAGTCAAAAATGTCATTTCCTATGCTTGTAGGGGGTCTTAGAAGTCGCTAATTCGAGGTTCTGTTTGCACAAAAAAATGTTCACTTGAAACTAAAATTCTGCTAGGAAGACTATCTGCGCGGAGCTTCACCACTGGTTGGCGCTTAGCGAACAGAAAATTTTGAAAAATTGGACCCCTGAGACGGTCGAAAATGACATTTCCAAGACTTATAGGGGGATCTAAGCAGCCGCTATTTGATTAGAAAATTACCAGATAAAATGTATCACTACCATTGGATGAAATGAAGTAGATGATTTTTCATCTATTAGTAACACCTATTGACAGAATTGTCACGTTACAAGGTGTGTTGAAATGAATTTTCAGGCAGACTTACGGGAAGACATTCTCACCCTGCATCATTAAAGTATCGAAAACCAAATTACCCGATTTTCATAACCATTGTCCGTATTTGGCTCTAGAGCAAGACAGAAGACAAACTTTTCGGCATCTGAACACTCTCCTGTCTATCCGTTGAACTAATTTGGCAATTGAAAACGTCCCAGCATTATTTTAACCTTTGCCCGAATTTTTGACCATTTCGGGCAAATTTTTGCAAGACTACAGTGTGAAGTTGGGATGGTGAAAACCTTTTTTTCACATTCTACCCAAATTTGTAGCAGATCTTTTTTATTTTCCGTGAAAATTGTACTTTAAATATAGCGTCTTCTGTTTTTCGGCAAAGATTTAAAGCTATTAAAATAATCGGCCATTTCGGGTATTGTGTTACACAAGATTTAAAAACAGTCTCAAGAATAATTGTTTCTTTTAAGCCACAGGCTTTATTTATCCCTTTAATTATTCGTAACTATGTTACCCTTACTATGATACTTTTCCATTTACGGGCAAATGCTTGAAAGCATTTGGATATTCAACAATTTCGGGCATTGTATGTGATTATCTGTGAAGTAACGGTCACGAATAATAGCTTTTTGAGCTGCCCGAAGGTATAGTGACTGTTTGGAATCTTGACTTGGTTTTTAATGAAAATTTTATTGCGACTATATGACGTTTCTTTCCTTTTCCCGGTATATCTTTTTGAGATTTCGGCCAGATTTAGGAATTTTCTGAAATACCATCCCATTTTTTTTTTAAATTAAAGGGCTGTCCGAATTATTTCCAAACCCCTGACCGAAATTTTCCCAAATTCCTGCCCAAATTTAGATTTTGCGGACATTTGGGGCAGTCTTCCCCCTGCCACGTCTCGTACGCCACTGGGTATTCCACTTCAGGCAAGAGCTAAGTGAGGACATGTGAAGGCAGTAAGGTTGCGACCCTTGAGACTGCTTTGACCCAACACGGGTTTGGTGGTTGCACTGGCCAGTGACTGGCAGCAATGGCCGTGAAAATTCCTTCCAACCATAATAGACCCAAATATACTACCCACCACACTAAGTATGATTTTGGAACGATTTTGTGCATCCCCAGGAATTGAAACATTCCCTACAGGAGGTGGAAACATGCCAGATGCTAGAAGCACATTTTAATCCATACCAAGGTAGCCAATTTTAGCCACTCAAAATCTGTTAGAAAATTATCCATCCAGGAACCCGAAGATTAAAAAGTTAAGAGATTACGAAGATATGAAGCTTGTCACAGTCTACCTGAATTTATTCCGAAATTCAGAGTGGGGCACAATTGCAGAATACCCTGCAACTGTTTGAAGGGCGAAGATAAACTTTCCTACAGGTTATCGTTAATGTGGGGGTCCAGGGGGCGAAGCCCCAGGAAGCTTTGCAACTTTTGCATTCTGAAAAATGATATTTGAGCCAAAGAATAGCCGAAATGTAATAAAGCAACTTAAATTTGTGTAATTATTTTAAAAAAAATTATTTTGCGTCATTCAGTTATTGGGGGCCATACCCCCCCCAAAAAAAAATCTCATAAAAAAATTATTGGGGGCCAGGCCCCCTGCTCCTCCCCCCCCCCCCTCCGCTTCCGCCACCCATGTTTTAATGAATATTTCTTGTAACTTTTTAACTTTCTCTCTAAATTTGTCCCACTTTTTGACCGTTGACATACCTCCGTTTGTCACAGAAATAAAAGTTTTATAAAATAATTGAATATTGGAAGTTCAAATGTGCAAGGGGGTGTCTAAACAACACTTTCCATTTAGTAAGCAGTGTTTCCGTACAAACCCAGAGTAGAAATGGCTATATGAAAATTCTGGCCATCGTTTCAAATTGGTGACGTTTTGACCTCTGGTGACCATATTATCCACATAATTTGCATTATCACTTTTGTGCAGGATAGGGCTGTTCAAGACAGACATTTTGATGTGTCATTCATCAAAAGTTAACAATTATTTTCAGAGTTATTGCTATTAAGGTTTCCCTTGCCCCCAAAATATATTCACTCAGCTGTCGTGAATTTTCATCATTTAAACCCATATAAATCATAGTTCATCCCTACGAAATCAATGTTAACAAAATAATCTACACTTTAATTTACACTTTAAACTGCATTCACATCCATGTTTCATCAATTCTAAGGGGGGCTAGGTGAGCCCCTCCAGCCCATGGACTTAGAATCTTGATGTTGATCCAGATATTGGCGAATGAGCGTTAAGGCAGTGTGATTGGGCATTGACGTGTACGTTAGGTACGTTAGGTTAGAAGGAGTTGTACGAGTGTAAAGGCTAGATAGATCCATGGTACATAACAATCGTTCATCATCGGTTTAGGAGATCTACAGGGAGGGTGAGGTTTTTCATATAAATTATTGAACCATTCCAGGACAAATGAAGTGTGCCTCCACTTTTGAATTGGTCCACGTGGCTATTGTACCTTATGGTATTGCTAACAGGCGCGGATCCAAAGTGGGGCTTTTACGGCCTCAAACCCCCCCTCCCCCTTTCGTCAAATCAACAATAACAAATACACTAAATGTTTATCTGCGAGAATATTCAAGGGGCTATTTCAGTTCATCCTTTCCCTCACAACAAAAATCCAAATGCACGAACATCGTATGATATTAAGCCCGGGTGAATAGGCTATCTAATCTGCCGCCTTACCTTCGCCATATATAACAGGGAGCTGCAACTCCCTAGTCACAACAAGATTTGAATAATGTGAATAGCAGTACGCCAATTGGCCTCTGTCATGACGTTATGAGCGCGTACCGACTGAACTATGTTCACACAGTCACACGTCAGTCCATCCGAGCAATGTACCGTGGTGGCTGTCAGGCTGTGAACTGTCAGCACGTTAGTCTTGTTTCAGTTTCCAAAGGTGGTTAGTTATGCTATAGAGCAGGCAGGGGTGTGCAAACTTTTGGACCAATTCATGTTGCTGTGGCCATCTGGGTGGCCCCAGTGGAGCAGGTATAGGTTATACTAAGAATCCAAAGCTTTCTGCATTACAAGTTCCACATCTACATATATTTGTGTAAAAGGGGCACGAATCTTGGCCGCAATACGTCACTGATACAGTGGTATTCTAACAAAAGAATTTGGAAAACTTAGCTACTACTTACAAGCCCGAGGGGTCGCGATTTATGCTCTTCTACATACCTATCATGAGATACCTTTCCACCCTGTCAGTTGAGTAGTCTGTGTAGACGGATTCTTTAGTTTTTGAAGTGTCAAAATGTTATCAACGATCAATGTTGCAGAGCTGTGACGTAGCTACAGGAAGGAGGGCGATAGCCCCTGGCTTGAAAAAGTGAAAAATTCGGAAATTTGCCATTTGAAACACCAGTCTAATACAGAACGGTTTTCCCAACTTTTCTCTCATAAAATTCCGAATTCTTCCTAATAAAAGCTTCATATTTGTAATTATTAGTTTTAAAAAAGGAATTTTTTCCGCGCGCCCTAACTTGCTACCCTTTTAGTCAGTCGGGCGTACCTATTTTTTCTGCTGTTTCGTGCAACACAACCCAGAAAGGAAGATTATAGTTTTCTCATCACGAAATGACTTTTCCCCAAGTTCAAAAAGTGCGCAGCAACGAAAAAAGAGGCAAAGACAATACCAAAGTTTCATCTTAAATCTACTACGATCGTTTGGTCACCAGTCAATCACGTATCAGGAGAGGAGGAGACTGACCAATGACAAGGCAGTAGCGTCCTAGTTACACAGAAGAAGCAGACGACAAAATGGCAGCCCCCATGCCAAAGGGAGCATATCCCCATTAATTCCTCCATTGACTTACACACTAAATTCAAAAAGTAAACGGGCCTCTAAAAGCTTGTCGAAGTTTTCGCCAGGGTCAAGCTACCCCTCACATGAAAGCTGACAAGTTGGCCATTCATGGCACTTTCAATTTACCATATCATGACCGTGAAGATTTTTTGCTATTTCACCTCAAAGTTCAAACCACCTTTTCCAAACCTTGTTTTTCACTAAAATCTCGGTATGCCCCCGCCAGCTTCTAAGGCCCATAATTTCCACAAAATTGCTTCAATTTTTTCACCAATGGTACTTCATTTGATATACTTTCAGAAGAAACTTACAGAAAACCCCAGCTCATTCCATAGCATATCAAAAAAGTGCTCCTTTTAGGGACTCTATCTGAGGGCGAACAAATGGACGCAGTAATATATGGAACGCCAAAACCGCCATCGCATATGACGATGTACTTCCGTTTGGTGGCGTTATTTTACATGACGATGTTAGTTCAAATGGCCATCTATCCAGGAATGATGACGTTCTTCCGTTTTTCGACGTTACCATCGTAAACGGCGTTCGATCAAACGGCGATGTGTATCCAAGACGTGTATCTAAGGCGTGTATCCAAGGCGTGTATCCAAGGGGAGTTACCAATGATGACTATTCCATCTAAAGGATGGTTTTGTTAAAGATGCAGCCAATCAGGTTTGGCTTTGGCTACGTAAAGGCGAGCATTATCATTGCAATGAGTGATCAAACTTACTGTTTCCCTCCGAAAGTTTTCCTTCACCTCGTCTTCATTTACGATGTGAAGGGATTCAATTATTTCATCCATCGTGTGATCGTTGAACTTGAACGTTTTGCTTAGGGCACACAGGTGGTTGTATGAGGTTATTAAGCATGCATATGGGACATGTGGGTAACTAACTTAGCCTAGTATATTGATTAACTAGTATGAAACCGCGCGCACACGTGCGAGACCTAGATCTCTTTATATGACAACCATTGTGATTGGTTTGATTTTACTTTGCTGAATATGTATACCTGAGAACAGGAACTCCCCTTGGATACACGCCTTGGATACACGCCTTAGATACACGTCTTGGATACACATCGCCGTTTGATCGAACGCCGTTCACGATGGTAACATCGCAAAACGGAAGAACGCCATTATTCCCGGGATAGATGGCCATTTGAAATAACATCGTCATGTAAAATAACGCCACCAAATGGAAGTACATCGTAATATGCGATGGCGGTTTTGGCGTTCCATAGTAATACACCTGCTAATTGGGATATGCTCCCCAAACGCTGAACCCGGTGAAAATCCGGAGTTTTGTGCCATGCGCATTGTTTCCAGTGCAACAACCAACTTTAAAACACTCGCAAAAGCATTTTAGGAAACGTTTGTTAGTTATGGGGCACAATGGAAACACTTCAACTGCCCTGAAGCCGAAATTGTCGACAGTACGGCTAGGAGTATTGGTTTAGACTTCCACAACATCGAAGAACGCCTCCAGTTGTTTTCACACGTACCCGTTGCACGAAACATCGGGTACCACCGAGATTGTTATCGGCGGTTTTGTGACAAAGGTAAAATTGAGCGGAAAAACGTTCATCACAGAATCAGACTAGCGAAGATACGTATATCTATTCCTCTATAAAATTTTTAATTTGTAAACTAATCGGCTAGCCGGATGAAAATAAACATGCTAGCCTAGCCATAGAGTTTGCAATCAATGCATTGTGTGGCGACCGTAGTAGTCCCACAATGGTGCAGCAATACTTGAAGTCAGTGCTCTACGCTGCCTCACAGGTGGCCCACCTTGCCCCTATTCTCAGAATTTAAAATTCTTCATGTGGTTCCTGGGGTTGTCTAAATTATCAAAAGTGCACTGTGTGAATAATGGATTGGGTGACTGCTAACTTGAACTGAACCAACACACAGAGTTACATGCGGTCATTAAAGAATTGCAGTCAGGCATGTTTGCTGTGCATGGGCTTCAAAACATAGGAGTGCAGCATTTTATATGTGAACGTGTGTCCTTAAATTCAATCTCCTTCCTCTTTTCAATGAAGCTAGGGGTCTTATCTGTGTAGTATTAGCTCTCAATCAGTGCCTATACTAATATGATACTGCTCCATTATACTGCGTTAGTGTGTAGGGACTGAGTGAGGACTAGTACGTGTAGTATATGCTACATTGTGTATTTTACTAAATTCCAGTCGTGTGGTGGTGATGTAAGTTGATATACTGACCAACCAGAGGGTTGTAAGGGTAAAGTGACAATTCAGTGTTCTCCACAGGTTGAAATTTTGTCCGGGTAAGCAGTGATCACTGTCTTGACAAGAAGTCTAAAGAGAGGGAGCACCTCTCTTTGGAAAATGTTGGTTAAAATCAGTGATGCTTGTAGTTATACCTTTCTCTGATGACTAGGAACATTTGTGGTTATCATTGCTCAATGTCCACATCGAGATTGCTGTCTTGCTGTCTTCTCTGTTTTGAGATTTCAAATAGATAATTTTTGTCTGGGTGGCTGAACTTTTTGTCCGGGTGGCACATTTTTTGTCCGTGGGCTAAAAAACCTCTGCAGATTTTGTCCGGGTAGGTCACCCTAACAAAACAGCTAGTAGAGAACACTGTCATTATGCCTTTTTAATATCCCTTTCCTGTTGTAGCTGCTGAATTGTGACGGGGGTGGAAATATACTAACGCCTATCTTGTGCATTTGGCAGGAGCCTAAACAGCAACTCTCTTGTCAGAGTTTGTGACTGCGGGCAGAAATCTTGAATATAAAAGACTTATGGGATGTATCCACATTCCTTGGTGCCTGTAAGAACATTCTCTACGTTACTTTCCACCATATAGGTGTACTAGGCCACTTTTATTTGGAGGGGGTAGAGCCCTTTTAGGCTTTTACCCAAAATTTTAATCACCCATGCCAGAAAAATACAACTGCTTTGTCTGAAAATAGTAATTTCCCAGCAGGAACAGGGCTGCAGCCCCCAGCCCCCCCCCCCTCCACCCTATACACCTATGTTTTCAACAGTGCTAGTATTCCATTCTACTTTGACACACTAACCTGAAACTAAGACATCTCGTTTGAATATTAATATTAGTAGTTTTGAGCTTCCCTTCAAAACTGCAGGAATTACAGTACATAAGTATTGTGCATTTAATCTGGGGGAGGGGGAAAGATGTTTAAACAAAGGTTGATCAACTGTGGTTTCTATTAAAGTTCTTTTTGTTTTAGTAAGAGACTAACATTACCATTTCCTAGCAACAAGCCATGGTTTTTGGGAAAGGGGGGGGGGGCTCGTGCTCATATATACTTATTGTACAGACGGGTAGACCCCATAATTTCCATTATTGCCTCATGATAAAAAAGCACTGTTTTCTTTGATTGATAGTTGAAAGAAAGCGAGAAGTATTTGTTGAGTTCCTTTCCGTGCTTATAACCTTTAAATCTAAACCTTCCTTCTAGAAGAAAAAAGTGTTTTAACAGAGTGTAGCCCAACCCTTTCATGTAAAAATCTTTGGTGAATTACCAAATGAAAAGTTCCCTGTGTAACTGTAAACCCATCAGAGCATAAAAATATTGCAATTTTCCTCTGCAAAGTTGACATTCTGTAAAATTAGCACTGCCTTGCATGAGAACCCCTGATTCTATGTCAGTGTGCAAATTCGGGGAGGGGTTCTGGGCCCTAACCCGCTTGAACCCTTTACAGTAACACCCCTTACCAGTAGCAAAAGTAATAAGTTTACCCATATTAGTGAACATATTTTAATGAAATTATCATATTTTCACCCCAATTACTTGAGGTGTCTAGTCGTATGTTATACACAAATGTTGGGAGGGGGCTTCTCACATGACCCCTCTCCAAGACACCTTAGGTTTTGCATGTCCCGAGGAAACCAACTTAAAATCTAAAAGGAAAATAAATGTGCAAATGCCGGAACAAAGACTTGACAAAATATTGCACAGTTTTTACATAAGATTCTTTTGTTACACACAAATTTTGCAAAGGAGAGGGGGTCTGACCCCAGGAGACCATTGACTTACATGCATAGTTCTACTGAATTCGTTTAAACCCTTCTGTAGTGGTTCCACGGACCTGCCAGGTAAAGGTCAGAATGAAAACATAGTTTACACTGGAGCTATTGTGTACATTATTCTGTGTATTGCTTTAATTTGGATAAAGCCCTCTATTTATGTTTATGCCTTTTCCCTGACCCTGGGAGTGGTCAGTGTTTGCAGAACTAGGTCATGTGTGAGTGAGAAAAGATTGCGAGGTATTCTGGACCAAAATCTGCTTGTTTGTAGCTTGAATGTGTTCGTAACATATATTTTTCCTTCAGTAAAGTAGTCTATGGGACTATGGCGGCCATTTTGTCCATAAAGTCAACACTGTCCAACTTTTAAACGTGGGAAAATCAAAATATGAAAATTTATGTTGTAAAGTACAACTGGGCGGATTTTGAGGTAATCCCCGTTTGTGTTGCACGGAATCCCGTTTTTAAAGCCTTTTTTGAGGTATGCCCTACTGACTATTTATGCAGTAAGTGGTAAAGCAGTCATTGGTGAACTTTTCCGAGCCACTACAATGTCGTTTCCCTAAAATTTTCTTCAACAAAGGCTTTTTATTTTTAAATATTTTGTCTGAAAAAAGGTAAAAGTTTCGGGAGTTTTTTGAATGTCGCCGAGAAGCCTCATTCCGCACTCCTTAGATAACATTATGTAACAACAAACGATCTTCAATCGACATGCTATCTCAGATATATGCTAACAGGAAACGCTGATTCTAAACTATTTCTTGCAATACAAGATCCATATTTACAAATGTGTAAAAGGACCCAAATTTTCGACGTGCCCAGTACAGTTTAGTGTTCAAACTTAACAAAAAAAATCAGATTTCTTTGTAATTTGAAAAATGTTCTAGCTAGCTAGAAAAAAGGGAAACATTTAGCATAAAAAATGTACCTTTTGGTTAACGGGGTAGGGATAGGTACATGGTCCAAAATTGTTCCGCCCGCCGCCCCCCCCCCCCCCCCACTTTCATATTGCTTCCTACGCCACCGAGATATTCAGACAGAGAATCACCGTATCACCGTACGTCCCTACTACCCGCTTTCTCTAAGTTCAGCCCCCCCCCCCTTTTGAAATGTCTGGATCCGCGCCTGGCTAATGATGTCCAGGGTTCCTTTGCTCTTACATCCCATCTCAGTATCATTATACATAGGACTTACTGACTTTTCTAACACAATCTTGAATACCGCACACATTTTAACCCCCTTGTCAATTGCAACAGAGAATGAAAGTTGACAAAGTTTGAAGATGTAATCTGACTAGTGACCTAAATCGTATACCCGTACACACCAGCTAGAAGCTTTTCCCCAAACGTATCAAAAGGAAATGGGCCATTCTCTGCAGGAACAGTGATTTCCAGGAGAAATTTGTTCACCCCCTGTTACTGTCATACGACCGCCCCAAAATGGACATCATATTCTGGGTAAAAGTAGACTCACGTCGGAATACACCCGATCCACTGAAGCAAAGAGTTTGCAAGTCACGTTGTAAGGTCTACGATCTCATTATCAGCGACCCTGAAATTATGAGCACTTTTGAGGTTTGGGCTGTTTTATAAAATCGATATCATCATGCGTTATTAAAAAGGCTAGTAAGAGTTTCAAAATTTGACTTAAGTATCTTCAAAAGTGTAGGAATAAAAACAAAACCAGAAATATTTGAAGACGTAGTTTTTTTCCATGTAATCTGTACAATGGAGGAACTACACACAAATATACCTTTATCTCTCTTTTAAATATTCACGAAGTTGACTTTGCATTACGGAGTGCAGTTTACAGATAATAATTTCATGTGTGTAATTTTAAGGCAAGACACTTACAGTGCAAAGTTGTATCTGCTTTAGCACTGAAATAATAAGTCAAAATACGTACCATATCCATCAACTCTAAACATTATAAACTTCAAACTTCCATCATGGTTCCTCGTAGGCTATATTGGTTTTTTATTCAGAAAAGTATTTGATTTAAGCCTTCCTTGCATATCAAATTATTGGGAAGCAGTTCTTGTCTAATAAATATCGCCACTTTTGATAGGCTTTTTCTTTTTCTCATTCAGAAATAACAACCTGTTCCACTTTTCGATGTTTTTTCCTTTTCCTACACTGGTCGCATTTTCATCTGCACGTATTGAAGTTGACAATCATACCGATAAGTTCCACCGTGATACAGGCACATGGTGCTGACGTAATGTCCGTTTAGATTGGCGTTGTAGCATTTACTGTACCACCACCCGCCATGATAATTAATAGCACAGTTATAACTATAAGGATCGTTGTCGCGATCGAAAGTGGAGAAAGGGTCATTACTATGATTATTCATGTAGTCGTAACCTGGAGAGAAAAGAAAATCATTTTTAATTAGTGAATGATTTATCAATTATGTTTCATGAATTACCCAACGTTGCGTGGAGCGCAATATTTTCAAATTTATATTAGGTCTACTTTTATAATGTTAACAGTCCTGGTTATAGCAAATGTTTTTTTTTTTTTATTTTTTTATTTCAGTATAGTCATTGATGAGTATGCATCGACACTACAAGTACACGTGCAAATAAAGATTGACACGACTAACCCCATGGCAGTGAAAATGGGACGATTCTGTACTAAGTTTTTCATCTTCCGATTTTGTCCTACTCCTTGTAGGAGATTTTTGCATGAAAAACCGATGCTTTTTGTTCTTGACATTACAAAATCATCCAAAAGTAACACACGCTTTCCCATCGAAATTTGGAAAATTAAAGGACGAAACATTTCCATTTCAAAATTTTTATGATATTCTCCCTTTCTTAAAGTAACACACGCTTTCCCATCGAAATTTGAAAATTAAAGGACGAAACATTTCCATTTCAAAATTTTTATGATATTCTCCCTTTCTTCTGCTTGTAACAAGCTATCACTGTTTACCTGTCTCATTATTTATTTAAGCTTAGTGCTATCTCTTTGGATGTTAAAAACGATTTCAGACACTTTTTACCAGGACAAAAGAGAAGGCAACTTTTGGATTTTCAAAAACCTGTTCTACCTTCGAAGTGAAATTGAATTTCGTTAGGTTAGATTAGGTTAAAGGGAGTTTTGCGGCCCAGTTTTTAACCAATTGGCTCGAGACGAGGCGGCCAAGGTCTTTTTTCCAGTAATGTTGTGAATTTCGTGAAATATTGTGGATAAATATAAAATAAAAAATGTGATTAATTAACATTTTATTGAACCTTAGTGGGTATGCTCATTCGTTCGTATAGTCATCCAATTCATGATTATGCTATATAAATGTTTTGAAGTCAATGACAGAGTGTTCGTTTGTGCAAAGAATTAGTTTCAACGTTTAGTACTTTACCGCGGTGGTTGTGGGAATTGAAAATAAAACGTACAATTGCTATTTTACTAATTCTTTTCATTATGTAATAATCTATCGTACGTTTAGTACATTAAATCTGCTTTTCCAATGGGAAGAAGAGCATTGTCGCATATTAAAACAAATAATTTTTGAAGTATTGCGTATTCACATCAAAGCACTTTGAAAACACATACATTAAAATTTCATCAACGTAAAAGAAAACAGCATTTCATTAATGATACCATAGTTTTATTCATATTACTATTGAAACAGACATCAGGTAATATTTTAGTCGCCAAGGGTTGAACCTAATCGGGGAACAGAAGCATTTGCCCATATATTCTAAACAAAGTGGAAAATGTTGCGTAAGAATTTAAGTCCATCTAAAATAAAAACCCAGTCCTAGCATTAGAAAGACATTTCAGATTGCGTCAATCATAATAAATGTCGGTCTTTGTTAAACTTACACCTCTAAGAGGTTAGTATTAAGGGAAATGTGAAAAAAGAAATATAAAAAGGTTTGCCTTGTTATGTCAAACACAGTTAACGATTGAAACATATTTCGCTGAATTTCATATAAGATAAGCATTGTGTAATGGCAAACAAAATTCAAACCTGCGTTTCCGGTATAAGTTCCGATGGTAAGTTGATATTTACTGTTTTCATCACCAACGCTGAACCGGTCATACTCAAGATGATAAAGCGTACCGTCATTTAGTATAATATCTATCCGAAGCTGACAGTTTTTCTGTCTGGTCATGAAGTACAACTTTTCATTTCCAAGCCAAAGTTCGTTAAGAGGAGACCCAAACCCTTGTCTGTAAGTAGTCCAGTTTTGTTAGAAATCCACGGAACCATTTACACGTCGTTGGAAGACCTACAATTGTTTAATGCAGTAAATGAAATAAAGGGTAAAGCGTAAAAGAGTTTTATTCAGAAAAACAAACAATAACAGATGCAAGTAAAATAAATACAAACAAAGACTTGACTTTTTTAAAAACAACTTGAATTAAATTTCCCACAATCAGTAACCAGTGTTGCATTCAGAAGCTAAATGTCTTATAAAATAGTGTTATTCTTGATACTTAAAGGGTGGCTTATCGGCTTGTCTAATATTGTTGCATTTTGGTTCATAACAGAGAGAGAGAGAGAGAAAATTACTTGTACAGAATTGGAAAATGAAGGAAAAATATTTTCCGTTTTTAACTTACAGTCCAACCCCTTCCCTCAGTCGTGTTGCAATACACTTCAAAAGGTGATCCAGACCAGTCTGTTGGTTTTATTGTGTAAACACCGCTGTCAGTATAACCAGCGTTGAATGCATCCTGACAATCAGTCATTGGACCCGTACAACTAGTCCCGTCACCGAGGTATCCTTCGTTACAGTAACATTGTCTGATGTTAGATTTTTCTTCGCAGACTGCGTTGCGGTGACATGAGACGTCTTCACAACTGACCACACGTGCGTCACAGGAACATCTTCTAGAGCAGTCTTCATTGTAGGAGTATCACTCTGTGTTACAATAAATTTACAACAGTACATTGATGAGTTAATTTTGTATCTGTGATATTATCTTTCCGTCCAACAAATTCCTCGTGCATTAAAACTTATTATTGAGATGGCAAATTCACATGTGGTCTACAATTGGGTGTACCATTTTAACAACTTTTGTCATAAGTGAAGCATACCTACTAAATCAAGTACATCAGGTCTTATTCTTAACAAAACTGTTAACTTCTTTCCTACACGTTTCGATCCGACTTGCAATCGGGAGGTTGGGAATTTGTCCTGACCGGATCATACCAAAGACAAAAAAATGGAACCTAATGCCATTGTGTTTGGTGCTCAGCATAAATAATGGAACAGGGAAACAAGCCAGAGAGGCACAACTGGAAAAAGTAGGTGGCTGGTTCAACTTGAACCAATTGGTTGGACACTGGACCGTAAAACTTCATCTAACTAAATAACTAACTACTACCTATCTAACTAAATAACTATCTAATCAACTAACTTCATTCAATGTCCTTCACTATCATTGTTCCACTGTTTTTGGTGCTCAGTATAAGCAGGGAGCTAACAGATTTCTGGCATAAGTAATGGTGCAGGGAAAACGAGCCAGTAGGACACAACTGAAAATGCCGTGGTCGGTCCGATTTGAACGAGTTGGTTAAGAATTAAGCCTTAAAACCTCATATAACTTCTGCACAGTTCCAAGCTTGTGTCAGAAAAATATATTTTGACTTAATATCACACCTCTTCATATCTTTTACGAACATTTTCAAAGGGCATTGCATTTAAGGGTAATTCGGCCCTGAGAGCATTAAGGCCTTCTTTGAAAACAGTACACGTAAGACTTACTGTGATGACACCTTCCTCAGATTGGTAACAGGTACATTCCTGTGCTGGTACACATTGATGTTCTTTAACAAAGAATCCTTCTGGACAGAAACACATCTCAAACTCATCACAAGTATCATGACATCCATTTCTCCCATCTGGATCTTCACACGTTTTCTGACAAGTACTGCAGTTACCATATAACATATTAGCCGGACACCAAGTAATGAAAGATCCTGCAATGATTGCAGAAAGTTACGATACACTAATAACAAATCTTTCCTCAAGGGATAAATGGACCGATTTTGGAGGAATTTGGAAAATTTTGGACCATGCTTGCTCATCATCAAATTTCGTTCCACGCTTTCGTTCGGTTTTGTAGGAAAAAGGGTGTTCATTTCGGATTTGCAATGTTTAGAAAAAACATTCTTCCAAAATCTCCCCAAAGAAGTAGGACAAAGTTGGGAGTTGACAAAACGTTTTACTAGTTTTAAAAAATGTGCCATTTTTCACTTATTCGTCTGAACAACCTTTTCTTTAAAATGCTTGTAACACTTTACCAGAAATTGTATATATTTATAAGTATATTTACTGAATTGCAGAATTTATTTAACAGCACATCTTAGACTCCGAACGTTTCCTGCACTTTTGTAAAGCGTTCTTAGTTGTTATGAACAGTTCTGGTTTAAATCTGTCTAAGCTAAATTCTAGCATGTTCATTCGTTAAAATTAAAAAAAAAATCGTTCAAATATTTGAAGCAATAAAGGTAGAGAAGACCCTTAGCTGATTTTTGCATCAACATATAATTTTGAATATTCTTATTATTTAATAAATATTGATCTTCAAACAGCAGTACATCTGATGATACGCAAAATTTCATTTATGGGTGCACATACCTGATGTCCCACTGAACTGGCCTAGGCCAACTAGCCTGAAATCGCCCCATTCATCGCTGATACGGAACAAGTCGTAGCTGACGTAGAAAGATCTTCCAGCCTCGTTCTCCATCTCGATACGAAGTTGATAATCTCTTTGGTTAGTCAAAAATGTTATTTTCTCATTTCCAAGCCAAAAATCTGTGTTTAAGAAGCCAAATACATGCATGTATTCTGCCCAGGTTCGTTCAAAATCAACATTGTTGTACCTCTGTCGTTGGACTACCTGTGTTGCCATGAAAACGAAATAAGTTAATGTCATTCAAGTCTGTAAAAATAGGCCAACGTTGTTTTCTTTACAACATATAGGTAATTGTAATTGTGAAAAAGGCAAAATAATATGCATGCTTTCACTAAGGAGGTTTTTTCTGCAGCAAACTAACAGTAAATGCAACTGGTTCTCCTTAAAGGGTAAAAACAGTCACCCCAAATAGTGAAGAAGTGTAGTAGGCTGTCCTGTTACATGATTGGTTGTTGAGAGTCATGTGACAACAATTTTTCTCTTCAAATGTGAAATTTACAAGAACTAACTGTTTTTTTACGTTGAATATGATACTTTGAAGGGAAAGAAGAAGAAAATTGTTATTATTAGCTGTTGCATCAAAATAAGTTGGGGGACTGATCTTGACCTTTAACGTCAGAGAGTGAAAAGGAGTAGTGATTAATGCCGGGAAATGCAATGCCGCTAGAGATAAGATATTAATAAGAAGAAACATACCGTCCATCCCCTTCCATCCGCAGTGTTATCACAATATATTTAAAAAGGTTCATCGAAACCGTCTGGTTTGACCAAGTATATACCACTTGAATTTCTCGCTTCACATTGTTCAAAAACTTCTTCGCAATCCCTGGGATACTCAGGTTGGTGGTAATAAAAGTAACTGGAGGCTGAAAAGATCAGAAAATTTAATCACTTGCTCATTTCGAAATCACGTTAGAGACGCAAGACTCTACAGTGACAGTTATATTGTCACCTCTCTCAACACGACGATTAGCGTCAACTTTCATCACGAGTATACATTCGTGTGCTCTCAGAAACCATAGTTCAGTAAAGAATATTTTGAGACTTTCATTGAATATTTCTCTTCTAAAATAAATTTAACAAACTTAAGCTTTTCCTTGAACCATTTTTACTGGGTAGTTCTCATTTGCAGAGTCAGAATGTCAATATTTGTTAGGGCCAAAGGGCAATTTTGTGGGAAATTTTCGTGCGAATCCTAACCCAAAGTGTCCGTTCCTGGGGATCGTGGTCTCTAGAGGGGTATATTTTTTATTTATTCGGTTAACCTACCTCCTAACTGACCTTACTTGCGGGGTGGTGGGATGGCTAGGACAAAATCTGTCCCCCGCTTCTCACCGTAGCGCCGCCCTGGTAGTTCTTATTTCCTTCGATCAAACGATTCGCTCCAAAAAAATGATTTCTATCAGTAATTATTCGAACTTCCGATTCGTAGTGGAAGCTTCGTAAAATATTTTCCGCAATTAAACATAAATTATAGTTTGAACAAACTATCCCAAGTATCCAAATTATCTCCGAAAAAATTGACGGATCTGGGGACTTTGGTAAACAACGGAGAGAATTATTTGCTGGCGCGTTAAAGCAGGCTGTTACAAACCTGAAAGGGGCGCCGACAGTCAATTTTGGTCAGGTCGCCCATGACGATATGGACACTTCGATACTGTCAACAGCGAACCTACCTATACTCAAGCAAAAAACAGTGGCAAACAAAGAGTGTTTGTTTGAGAGGTTAACTGGCTTCATAACTGCCTAAAGATTACAGCTATTTCCTATATATCTTCTGTAGGTACATTTTAGCGTCATCATTTCCCTTTGAATTTTGAACGGGTCTTATCATTTAAGTGAAGCAAATTAAATTAAAGCAATTTATTTTAATAGTCAAACAAACAAAGGCAACGCAACCATGTCCATGTTACCAAACCATGTTACACCTTACATGTGTATAGATCATGGTCACTGTTTAAGTGCCTTTTCGAACTTTTAGCGGACATCTTTAGGTTCACATCTTTTGATACGAATTGCAGCAATTATACTTACCTATATCATGCCCATTGTTGTGCTGTAAAAATGAAGAACAAAGAAATATAGGAAAATTACGCTCCCATACTTGCTCGCTTCTAGCAGATAAGAATGAATACATCGGTGTTGTTAGTGAACATTCCCTTTTTCACTTGTCAGCACTCGTTTTCAAATAATGATGTTTTGTGGACGATTAAGAATCATGTTACACGTTTATTACTAGCGTGTCAAAACAAAGAGGCCATGCTTACTATTTAACAACAAATTTCCCAACTGGCTAACGATAACCCTAATCCCTAACCCAATTCCTAACCCGAACAAAGAATACAATCGATACATTACAACGGCAACAGCTAATCAAGGAACACCTTGTTAAACAGTGCACATCTACCTGAACATAGTGCTGAACACGTGACAACAATTACATATCGTGCATTCCTTTCCCGGGACATGCATTTGTCCATATTCACATAAGGAAACTCCTTAACTGAAAGTTTTTCAATGGTCCAATTTTTTTAAAGATGGATGGTTCAGTGTTAAGAGCATCCGATTGCAGCCGACCTGGAAGGTCTGGAGTTCGATTAACCCTTTACCGTTGTTTGGGTCCTTTTGGACCCATGCGGAGAGCGCGGTTGTCACCCGTCTTTGCTGTTTCACGCGGAACTCGAAACTGCGAGTAGCTACCCGAAAATTCGGCCACAACAACGAGAGAAACAATAGTTTAAGGTCACGGGTTCAATAGCCTACGGAAGCTGATGCTGGGCTTGCTAAGTCCACTTTTCCGCCCACTCCCGAGGCGCGCAAATATGCCCCGATTGGTGCACAGCGGTAAAGGTTTAAACTTAAAAATACAACACACACTGCCATTGTGCATGGTGTTAACAAGAAATGGAAAAGGGAAAACAAGTCATTGAGTCACGACTGAAAAAAAATCGCCCTGACCGGTCTGACATAAAACAGTTGGCTAGAAAATATAACATTTTCAATTACCATTTCCTAACAATGAAAGAAGAGTAAGCTACCAACTAAGATATTTCAAATAAAAATTTTAAAATGGAGCTATCACGGATGGATTTAGGTCAAGCACCCTACTTTTCTTTGCAACTATAAAGTTTGTCGACTATAAGCTGGTGATTGTTTAGCCTTAGCAAATTGTAGGCCACACAAAGAGGATTCAGGAGCTATTATGGTTGTTTTTGTAGTCTTTTTGATCTCAAACAGTTCTTGATATGATTCCAGCCATTGAATTTACAATTCTTTTATAAGGCGTTAGTACAGCTTCAATCAACTCACCCGACATGGGTATATGATTCACAATTTACATCCGAAACAATGCGAAAAATTTCGAAGTTCACTGGCAAAAGTTAGACTTTCGAAAAATGCTCCTAATTAATCGATCAAATTTAATTAGCAAAGGAATGTGATCACTTAAAAGTTCATTTCCAATCGTTTGGACTAGGTTATTTAGACAGAGTTTTACGGCCCAGTTTCCAACCAAATGGTTCAAGTTGAGCCGGCTAGGGCCTTTTTTCCAGTTGTGGCCCACTGGCTTGCTTTCCCTACTCCATTGCTTAAGAGCACCAAGCACAATGGCAGTGTAAAGTCTTCGGTATATTACCCGGCCAGAACTAGGAGGGTGACAAAACATCTGTATTTGTCCGCAACCTTGGTCACGACTAAAATATTGTGACTATCAAGTTTTTGTTTAAGGATCACGACTCATAAGTAAGGCTAAGTCAAACAAACTTTAAAGATTAATTAAAGGACCTTTTAGGCCAAATGTCTTCCCACAAAAGGATTAAAACACTCACAACAGGCACCATTTGATAAAATCGGACTAGGTGCTTTATATCTATCTACAAAAGCTAAATGACTTAAGGAGAACTAGCTCGGTAAAGGTAGCTACAAAAAAAAAATTGACAAGCCTTTGTCAAATTAGTTAAAGAAAATTAAAACAACGAAATCAGAGACACTGCAATTGTCCGTGGAAGTTATTTTATAGAGTAAATATTTGCCGTGAATTCTTTCTGTATCAGTTCATCAAAAATTTTGAAAATGTATGCAGGTTAGTTATAACAGTTTATATAACAGTAGGAACTGTACGATCCATTTTGATTTGTGATCATACGGAATGGCTACTCAGTAGTTGTAATACCATAGGCACGGATCATTTTTAGGACGAAGAACTGTAAAGAAAAGAACAAATCGATCTCAAACTGGCCCATTTCATCCATTTGACTTCAAAGACCTGAAAATATGGTAGGATGTGTCCATTGAAATGGATGTATGAAAGCATCCTTGTACACTGTTTTCCGTCAATGAAAACATGTATGTTATACGTCGATTATTTTATCATTTTATGAAAGATTTCTGGAGTTTTAAAACACTGCGACATTCTATGCCATTCTTATACCCAAAAGTCTGATTTATGGTAACTTGTTTGCAGTGTTCCACGCTATAAATAAAAAAGACTAACATGATCCCTTATCAAATCACAAGCGGGAAAGGAATTATAGCATTTAATAAAAAATAAGTACACAGGCATTAGTGATGAATTTTACTCACGGGAAGTTAGCATGTTTGGAAAATAATCCCATTAATTGGTAATCAGCGCTTCTTCAAGTGAAACCTTCGTCTCGTTTCAGAACCTATGTATCCATTTTATATTTTTAGGGAAATCTGAATTCGCTCGAAATAAGGAAACCTGCTAATGTGATCCAAGCAATGGCGTGTATGGATGAACCGGGGACCAAATGTCATTTTGGTCCCCTAAATCACGATGGTATGAAACTGAATTCTTTTTACAGGCCTGGGATATAAAATTTCCTTCTGTCTGAGCGATCGAGGTTTTTCAAAATTTTCTGTGCTGTTTGTCAACTTATGGTTTCGCTCAGCCTAGAAAGTGCATCAGAAATCCATCCTCCCGCAGGCTCCCATCAAGAACAAACTGGTAACACTATTGATTGTATACAAACATCTTTTTCACACGGTCACATATGATGTTGCTGCTGTTTTTACTTCATTTCCGTGAATATTTATATTTTTTGTTCAAAATAAATTGAATCAATTAAAACTTATACATATGAGAGAAGAAGCGGATTCAATTTAACACATTTTTAATTGACGTTAAATCTTCCACTTCCTGGTGACAAACCTTACATAAGAGCTTATCTTAAAAGAGTTCTTGTTGCAAAAGTACTTTCTATTGTAAGGAACAGATAATAAAGGAGGTGAAGTCAGCACCAGACAATAGTGACAACATCATTAAAACCTCAATTCTTGCATGTCTGAATATTGAAACGATATTCACTCTTTTTAAGAATTTTTGTCAGATATATTTTAGGTTTTGTACATTTTCCACCTTGCTCACCAGATGAATAATGTAAAAATGAGTTGTTTTGTGTTTGGATTTTTTTTTTCGTTCTTTTTTTTTTCTTTTTTTATTTTGTTTTTTGTGCTTTTCTTTTTGACGTTTTTTTTTTGGTAAAGTTTGTTTTTCAGTCATACCAGGGAGCTGTTATTTGGATGGAGATGCAACGCAAATTTCAATTTATGCCAATATTTGAAGACACACTTGAAAAAATGAAGATAGGGCTACGCTGTTTAAATGCCCCAAAGGTATTTCATTCCTTTACTCACGGAATGACTTTAATACCATCCCTGGACCACCATCTCATTCAAGCTAACTAATTCTTAGACAAGTGGCTCATGCAGAAAATACTTTGATAAGGGGGCTTGTGCCGCCAAAAGTTTTGCAATTAAACTCGAAACGACTGTTTAACTGAAAAAGTTATTTCATTTAGCCCATGCCTTAGCAAGGCATGGCATGCAAATGAGCTGCAGGTGCAAAATTGTTTTTGACATCCAGATTAGAAATTTCATGAAGTTTCCAGCAACAGCGAGATGTAAATTCTTGTTCCGATTTCTACATACAACTTAAATGATATTTTGTCATAAGCGGCACCGAACAACGAATGACCGGAAATTACTCCTATTTTCCTGACGACTGGTATATAATGCTGTGGCAGTGCAGAAAACCTGTCACTCCTACTGTAACCGTAGCAAACGACAAAATCCTTGTATAGACTTCTTTATCGCCTTAAAGCAGGAATCCCAAGAACGCAAAGTCGCTAAGCCAACTCGATTGTGTTACTTCCACTGTCATCATATCGACCAGTTCAATTTACTTCCGAACTATTTCTGCCATTGAATTTATTGTAGCGTATAATTCAAGCAATTGCTTTGTTTTGTTTTTTATCTCCTTGAACGTAAAATAATCTGATAAATGTAAACAAATAGAAAGTCTGAAATAAGCTTCACTGAAAAAATTATCAACAAAGTTGACTAAGAAAGATTGTGTATTAATTATCCAGCACCGAAAGAAACTTAAAACGGTAACAGACGTGTTGACAGTTTGTCTACGTTAACGTTGTTTCATTTATTGTTGTATAAATTAAAGACTCTTCGTGAAACTAATGAAAATTTTATTGTGGCATATTCGTTTTGAAATAAGAGCTGAAATGTTCTCCTGGATTCGCGAAAAATGCTTCTGCGTCTAAGTAATTTGGTGAGATTGGGAAAATATTTCAAGTCATCTTGTCGGGGAAATTTCTTATGTGTGTTTGTTTGTTCTCATGTGCGTTTATTTGTTCGAATTCTTCCTCGAACAAAAAATGGTATAAAATTCATTGTCTTACATTAAAAGCCGCAAGTACAAAGTTATTCCACTAAAGAATCCAGGATCTACCTGTAGTAAGTAAGTATTAGGGTAAGGGGTCTAATTAATCAGTTCTGTTTTGCTGAAATAATATCAGTCGTTGAAGTGAATACTTATTGTCTGTCATTTTCGGATGGCTTTAAAAGCTTGGAAATTGGAAAATTCATAATACTACATAACACAAATTACTTTGAATAGTTTATGAGTAAGATATACTTTAAGAAAAAACCTATATTTGAGAGAAAAACTTACCAACTGCAAAGAGAGTCCAATAAAACAGTTTTCCACTAGCCAGATAATAGCAAAAGCATATGAACAAAAATGCATAGTTATAATGGTGACAGTCTTGAGGTATAACTAAAGGTATTCTCGCTAGGTCTTGCTGCAAAGTAGATTTTATAACTAAATTATTTTTGCCATTCATGCAAACTAACCGTCAGTGGAGAAAGTAAGGAAACTTCAGTTCTGCACTGAAAACCATTGCATTACAAATGAAACGAACGACTATCATACCTACACAAGTACAAACCTTCGTTATTAGTTCCTTGGGCTAGTGTTTCAAATCATCCGTAAACAGGATTCAGACGGAGTCCTTGGAATATTCAGGGAAGAGCACTGTAACTTCGTTCACTGCCGTAGGAATGAAAGGAAACACAAGATGTTTTGGTCGGTGTTGACATAGCATCATTCAGATGAATCTGCATTGTCCTCAAGGTAAACAATATGAATTCTTTGGTTAAAGCATCCCAATACGACAATATGTTTTAATCGTTATATCTTTTGGCTATAGCGCAGTTAAGGATTATAAATGACACTCTCTTGGTTGTCATTGAATACCGTTAATGAAAGTTACATAAACAGCACTTAACCATTGATAACCGTATTTTTTAAGTGGTGAAACATTTAACTTGCACAGATAGGTATCGTAGTTGATTCATTGATCTGAAAAGGTTATCTAAACTGGTGGGTGGCCAGGCTGGAAGAGGGGGAAGTGAAAGTTCCATTTCATGTTATTTGGTCCTTCAGGTCCAATTTGTCGACTCGCGTCGCCAAGCGAAGTCCCCGACACGAAAGTTCTGCTGTAGTCAAACTTTTCTCATGGTGTAGTAAAAACTTTCTCCGAGGTAAATTGTCGACGACGATCACATTCTGGTTATTTAGCTTATTCAGGGAGCACAAAATTATCGAAAAAGTAAATGTTCGATTTCAGCAGGAAATCCCTGATTTCAGTCGTTGGCTCACAAGGTAAGCCTAAATCCCGAAACATGCACCATAGCGAGTCCACCAAAGTTCACTCTTGACAGGTGAGATATAATTAATGCCTCTTGCCTATAGGTGCACTTAATCTTATATTTTCAGAATAATTATGGTGTAGTCTTTATAAAAAAACGAAACTACCAAATAAAATGTTATGGTCCACAAAATTTTGGAGAGTCATTTAAAAGTTGCGATACAGGTACCTCCTGATTACAAATATGAGGTTACATTTTAGATAATTTACTTCATTCTAGAGTTGTAAACGGGAAACGTACCCTATGAAGTTCCCTTCAAGAACCTAAATATCAAAAAGGAAAGTATATACTAAGCAGAGCTCAGATTTATATTTATTGCTATCATATTTGAGCCAATTTCGCGATATTCGCTTTCCTCTGAGGATGTAGGAAAACCTGTTGCATTGATTGCAATTGAGATCATTTTTCTATGAAACTTTAAAGCAATGGTTTCAAAAATTGCTATACTTTTTCCTGTCACGTATACTTTTCTATATATTTGGATATTAATAAAACGCACCCTCTAACTGAACGAATGATAATGAGCGCTGTTTAAAAAAGACCCACCTTTGTTATATCACATGGAAAAACTTTTATGATATTAATAATTTGTGACTATTTTCAGTTGGGTGAGATTACGGAACAACCTCTTCCCTCCTCAATCGTGCAGTAATTCTGGTTGTAACGGATTAAAAATTCTTCCTAACCCGACGGGATTATAGTTGACAGTTCAAGGTTACTTCAATCCGCCCTTTCCTTATCGAGTTAGGGTTAATGACCCCCAAACCCGTACCATCTGGTCATGGCCTAATTACGCAGCGACTCAAATATGTTTCAATCGTACATGGTTACTAAATATAAATTTACCTTATTCCCTCCAAAATCACGAATTTTTGTTGACTAATTAAGGATCCTACATTCTAAAAACAGTTAGGTTAAATAGTCACAAACTCTGGGCACCGATGTGGCAATACAAAGTTGGGTAAACCTTGTCCAAAAGGGCAGGTGCGCACTGTTAAAAAAAAGAAAACACCTTACTGGCTCATGATAGCCCTGATCTCTAACCTAATCCCTAACCTTAAGACAAATACAATCCAATTCAATCCAATGCATAGGCGGCCGAAGATGTTTTTATTGGGGGCCACAAGTTTCTCGGCAGCCGACATAATGGGGACGCCGTAAGGCGCCCGGTCTTGCGCGAAGCAGGGGGGCGTGGGGTCCAGGGCCGCTTTTTAAGGGCCCCTGGTGGGGTTCAGGGGGCAAAGCCCTGGTAGGGGTCCATGGGTGGCTGGATACCTTTGCATGGGGTGGCTGGAGTTTGCTATCTAAGCGTAGCGCCACCATCAGTTGGCGCGGAGCATACAAAGAAAATTTTGAATTTTTAAACCTCACAGATGGCTGGAAATGGCATTTGCCAGGTTAATTGTCTCTAATTCTGGTGAGAAAAATTTGTGATTTTTCTAAGATTAAAACACACTTTTGAGATATTGATTAGCTCAGTTCATTACTCCACTGGACTATGTATCCTAGGATCGCAAATCCGGAATGCTGCTGAATGTTGCAAGCAGCTGTTCCAGTACACGCCTGAGTATGGTATTTCCAGAGACGTAGGGGAGCATTTCAATATGGGGGCAGAAGACTTTTGCCGGAAAAATGTTATTCTGCCCGTAAGACAGTCAAAGCGGAGCGCCACCATCACTGGTTGGCGCGGAGCGTCCAGAAAACTTGAAAATTCGTACCTCTCAGACAGTCAAAAATGACATTTTTCAATTTGCAGATAAACGCACATTCGTTCCAAACTAAAATTCATGCAGAAAGACTAAGCGGAGTGCCATCATTTGTTGGCGCGAAGCGTGCAAAACATTTTTAAATATCCGACCCTCAGACAGTTGAAAATGGCATTTCCCGGGCTTATATGGGGATCTAAGCAGTCGCTATTTGATCAGAAAATTACCAGATAAAATGTATCACTACCAATCGATGAAATGGCCTCGCATAATTTCGGGGAAACTACAAACCGGAATTGAAAACATGCTCATTAATTTTACTCTATTGCGACTCTTGGATAACTTCAATATATATTGAAAAAATTGTATGCCCGAACTTCCGACTATATATGATTTTACTTTTGAAAAAATTAAGCCTATGGGGGTCTTTGCAGTCGCTATTTTGATCAGAAGAATCAGATAAAATGAACCACTACCATTGGACGAAATGGAGTAGATGATTTTTCTTCTATTAGTAACACTTATTGACAGAATTGTCACGTTACAAGGTGTCTTGAAATGAATTTTCAAGTTGACTTAAGGAAACACATTCTCACCCTGCAGCATTTAAGTATCGAAAAACAAATTACCTGATTCTCATAACCATTGCCCGCATGCGGCTCTAGAGCAGGATAGATGGCAAACTTTTGGGCACGTGAACACCCTCCTGTCTATCTGTTGAATTAATTTGGCAATTGAAAATGTCCCAGCATTTTTTTTAACCGTTGCCCGAATATTTGACCATTTCGGGAAAATTTTTGCAACACTACATTGTGAAGTTGGGATGATAAAAGCCTTTTTTCACATTCTACCCAAATGTGTCGCAGATCTTTTTTATTTTCCATGAAAATTGTACTTGGAATATAGCGTCTTCTGTTTTTCGGCAAAGATTTAAAATAATCGGCCATTTCATGTAATGTGTTACACAAAATTTTAAAACAGTCTCAAGAATAATTGTTTCTGTTAAGCCACAGGCTTCCCAAATGTGTCGCGATTATTTTATCTCTTAACCTTTCCTAACTATGTTACCCTTACTTTGATACTTTTCCATTTTCGGGAAAATGCTTGAAAGAATTTGGACATTCGATAATTTCGGGCATTGTGTTGTGATTATCTGTGAAGTAACGGTCACAGCTTTTTGAGCTAATATACCCAAATATTCTACCCATCACACCAAGTATGATCGGAACGATTTTGTGCATCCCCAGGAATTGCAAAATATTCCTACATGAGGTAGAAACATGCCAGATGCTAGGAGCACACTTTAATCCACACCAATGTAGCAAATTTTCCTACTCCAAATCTGTCAGAAAATTATCCATCCCGAAACCCGACGAGTAAAAAGTCAAGAGATTCCGAAGATATGAAGTTGTCACAATCTACCTGAGTTTATTCCGAAATTCAGAGTGGGCACAATTGCAGAATACCCTGCAACTGTTTGAAGGGCGAAAATAAACTCTCCTACAGGTTATCGTTAATGTGGGGGTCCAGGGGGCGGAGCCTCGGAAGCTTTGCAACTTTTGCACTCTGAAAAGTAATATTTGAGCCAAGGAATAACCGAAATGTAATAAAAGCAACTTAACTTTGTTTAATTACTTTTGAAAAATTCATTTTGCGACATTCAGTAATGGGGGGGGGGGGGACCATATCCCCCAAAATCTCATAAAAAAGATTACGGTATTGGACGGGCCACACCCCCCCCCCCCCCCCCCGCTTCCGCCGCCTATACAATGTCAACAGCTAATTAAGAGATTCCTTGTTAAACGGTGAGTATCAGCTGGTCCAAAATTTTTGAATTTACGGGTGAATTATGTGGTTAGATGCCCCTTTTTTGGATAACTTACCCAATTATTGGAAAAACTTTACCCAATTTCAGCATTGTCACATGTGACAAGCGGTTGGTGAACATTTTACCAAACTGTTACTAGGTGTATCCCAATTTTCGTATCTGTTATGTGTTCCCTGTTCCCTTTGTCTTATTTTTGTTTTTGTTTGTGTCTTTTTTTTTATTCCTTTTTTACATTCTCAAATTTTCTCTGCCCCGTTCTTGACGTAGTTTTCGTTCCCTCAAAGAGTAATAAATAGACTACACAAGACTTTTGGGGAAAAATTACCCCACGGAGGGGACTGTTTTCTCAGCTAAACAGCTTCCAAAAACGGGGTATGACTGAACAAGGAATATGTCATAGAGCCTGCTATGCAGGCAAGGGAAAGGGTTACTTCTTAGAAAAATTCTTTCTAATTTTTATTCAGTTCCATTAAAATTTTATTTAAAATTTTATGATGATCAAGTTCCTATCAACTACAACTGTCAAACCGGCGCACTTGAAAATAAGAACAATTTCAACTGAAACAGTCGTGTCAAATATTTGAACTAATCTAAATTTGGTTATACCTTAGCCACATAAAGGCAGAGTAAATATCAGTCTGGTACGTTATTAGACCTGAGTGAAAATCTCACAAGTTCTTTATGAAACATCCATTAGAGTGCTCTGTTCTCGAGCATAGGCCTATTCCTTGGCTGGTCAGTACACATATTAGAATATACCAGGGAGTTAACACCTGGCTGAATGGACAACCGTCCTGGTTGCTATGGTCGTATTTACACCCTTTATTGATTTATCGATTAATGAGCCTCAACAGATAGATGGATGTTATTATGTGACACACACTGAGGACTTCATGCCAAAGCTAGAGTCTGTAGAGTAAGGATTTAAAAAGGTTAGATGTGCCAACTTTGAAACTTTGAATGTGCCAGAATTGTAAAACCCGTTGCGAAGGATTTGCACGCATTTGAAAGGCTTGGTAAGTGAAGAAAAATGCTTCCTTTTCTTGGATTTCATGGTTAGAACTTCAGCAGATAGTCAGTTTATTAGATGGAGTTTAACGGCCCAGTTTCCAACTTATTGCTTCAAGTCAAGCCGGTCACGGCCTTTTTTCCAGTTGTGGCTCACTGCCTTGTTTTCCCTACTCCATTGCTTATGCGGAGCATCACGCACAACGGCAGTAGGTTCCATTTTTAGAGAACGTTTGCAGAAAATCGTTAACTTTGTTAGAAGTTCATATCTTATGAAACCATGAATTGTATAAAGATTTGAAAAATTAATTAATGTTTCTGTGGTGTTGTTTGCTGTATAAGCCTAATTAAGATGCAATAGAGATAGGTTAACTCTTCGCATTCTTGGTAGCCTTTTCTTACTCAACACCGAAAACTCTTTATTTTTTCATAGTTAAAGACAGTCAATTCTGATCCCAACTACAACATTGTTATAGTCTACCGAAATTCGCAATTGGCACAGTTCTTTGCTTGAGAGCAATTTCAAAAATGCAGAGTATTGTTGCTCATTGCACAGCATGTACTGTACTCTGAGTGTTTTGATTATACACATTGGGTTCTTGTATACCGTCCTGAAGCAATAAGCTGATATTGTGTCTGGATGAGAATGATTTAAGACAGTTGGGGGAGGGGCTTAAGTAAGTGGGTTAGGAGAATTGGAACTGCTTGGGTTGAGAAGATAAGGTCTTTCAATTAATAATTCAAACTTCCATTGGAAAGTTTTAATACTTATATAATTGGGCTCTGATGCCTTTTTAAAACTAGTGCCCACAATTCAAGGTAATAGTGATGGTGGTTACAGTAAGGTTTGGAGAAAACCAACCATATTTGGGTTTTGGAAAGCAATTTAAGGCTTAAAACTACAACAGGTAACTCGAAATTGTGTTAAAATTGAGAGTTTAGGTTACTTTTTGTGAATGGTGAGATCAGAAAAAAATACGATCTGATGAAGACCTATGTCACTTCCGGGCACTTATGCTGAATTTAGTAGGCCAACTCAAATTCAATATTAAATCAAGAAGAGTAAGGAAACAAGGTGGGTTTATTGCTTATGACAGTGAGGAGATGCGCATCAAAGTGAAATCAAATTTAACACATCCTCTCGGTTAGTCAATTACTGAGCAGTTCTTATACATTTAAGTCACTTTTTCGAAGTGTTTTTCAAGGTTTTGTGTAGTACCGTGGTAATCAGTTGGTTAGATGTTGGCTAGACGGAGTTCTACGGTAGTTTCCAAAACATTGGTTTGAGTCGGGCTGCCGTGTCACTGTCTTTTTCCACTCGTAGCTCAATGGCTTACTTTCCCTACTCCATTGCTTATACTGAGCAACACGGCACATGGCAGTGGGTCCCACTGTTAAAGTTTTTGTCAAGAGCCGGCCTGGAGCCAAACTCAATACCCGGGTGCAAATCGGGTGATCTTGATCATGCAGTCGATATCATAATCAGAGTGTTTGAAGAGATATGTATGGTCTTTACAGGAATGGATTCCGGCCATCCACTTACTCAGCAGCCGTACCAAGGACTAGCCCCGGGGCAGCAGTATCCTTCTCAAGGGGGATTTTTATCAGGCGCACCTACCCAACAGGCAGGTGGACCACCTCCTTATCAGCGTAAGTACGCACTCTTCAAACGAAAAATGAACTACCGTAATAATTGTAGAGTTAAAAGTGTGATTTCAATCTATTAGAGTGTTAACTCACTTCAAAGATAATGAAAATCACTCCAAAAAGAGTAAACTTCACTCTTCAACGAGTCCCTGCAGAGATCGCTCTTTCTTCACCCCTTCCCTGCAGACACTGCATAAGAGTGGAACATTCCTCTTTTGGCAGTTTGGAGTGAGTTTCACTCTTCATCGAGTGAACATTTCAGCTTTTACCCTTCTGAAGAGTGAAATGTCTTAGCTGGTATTTTAAATTTAAATGTTTTACAATCTTACGCTTCTCTCTCTAGAGGTCGAACTTCAGCTAATCATAACGGCTCATATATTGACAAGTCTTGTTAGTACAGCTGGTCGGTGTTGAAGCTTTATACTGCATCTCTACTACAAATTTTGCTGAGCCCAAGCCTAGAAAGTGCTATTCCCGGGTTTTTGAAGGGTCTCAAATGTTCAATATTTTCACACTGATGCGGGCGTTCGATTTAAGGAGTCTTTACTGCAAAAAATACATATATTCTAGTCGCTGGATACCATTCTAACCCCTGACATACTTTAAGTTAAGCTCCCCCTCTAAGCGCGGCCCTCTTGAAACTCAGTTTGGATCCATGTCTGTGTAGTCCTTTTCTCCATTAAACTATATTCTTACAGAATCACCAATACCATATTGAGATATGCCTTTGTGAATACAGATTTTTGATCCCGTAAAAAGCCCTCAGAATGAAAGGTTTGAAATGAAAAGACGGTTAAGTGAAACCCGGTCAAATTTTCATTCCTTTTACATGGCCCTTTGAATCAAAAACATTGCCGCGGCTACCAAAGATTCAAGCAATCAGAAGCTTTGGCTATTGTATGAATTTTTGACAATGAAAACCATTGTCACCAATTGTGAATAAGACTTAGGAATAATTTCTTAATATGAAGTAAAATGAAATTTAATTTTTGACATATACATCAAGTAACTCTTGTTTCATAATTTAAACTGCGAAATAATAAATACTACCAAAGTATCCAATCGAGCAAATGAAAGGAAAGAGAAGAACCAAAGTGAAGTTGGACCAAAAAGAACGTGAATGGATTAATCCATCACTTGCTATGCATATTGGTCTTATGACGTCTCATAGAAAATCCTGCCCCTTGAAACTGGCCGTCATGACTGAGTCGATTTTTTAGCAAATGAAAACTGCCAATAACAAACTGACCTATGTTTTCACAGGCCAAATAAAGACTAAGGAGTGTACCTTACTCTGAAAAAATCAAGAAATAGTTTTCGTTTGTAATTACGAAAAATCTTTCCGTCAAAAGCGGAACATGATCTTCCTATTTGATATGTTTTTTCACCATATATCAATAATTTGACACATTGGTCTGGAAATTTTTCAATTCTTTTTTCCCCGCATTTTTCAATTCTATTTTCGTGCATACGTTCAGTAAATTTGGACCGATTTCCATGGTTCAAGAGGGAAGAGTCATTTGCGGACAAATTCAGCCACTGAATTCATTTCTAGTCTTTTATACACGGAAATACAAATCAATTCTTAGAACCTTTTTGAAGGTGAATGTCCGGTATCTTAAAGGGAAATACTGTGTTAAAAATGTTCCAAAAAAGAGTACAAAGAAAATGGCTCAGACACTATCCAAAAATTCAGTCTTAATCATAAACCCCAGCCATAGCTACATCTCTTCAAAATAATATGCACAAAAAGAGAATAGACGTTGCATCATTTGAAATGTTTAACGTTTGGCTGAACAAATTATTCTTGAGCAACAAATAACTGAATTTCTATCCGAGGGGAACATTTGTTGAAGAGAAGGTCAGCACACTGCCTTATTTTTGATAATATATCAACCTGTTTCAATAAATATTAGTGTCACTGCTAAACTTGGAAATCAAGGTCAAAGTATAAAGTAGGGTTCTTGTCCAGCGTTCAAGGGGCAGGATTTGCTAATGTCACGCAGAAACGAGCTGCTTTTCTTTGTGATGACGTCATATCCTTTAATTTTGCATTAGCTTGGAAGGCAAATCCTGTTGGAGACAAACCAACATACGACGGCAGTGATATCTCTGACACTGACCCAGAGGACAATGAAAATTCGGTGCCTTCATACGATTTACCTCCGGACGTGTCGGGCTTTGGGGCTCCCCCAGGATATGAACACGTCGGGACAAACGCAGGTAAGGCAGAAGAAGGAATTTAAGTTACTAGTTAAATTAAATATGCTGTTACTCTGAAAAATGAACAATAAATATAGTTGGGTAAACTTTTACCAATGGTTGGGTCTGTATACTGCCACCTAAATTGTTGCGTAAAAACGTACGGTACCCAAGATGGTCGCAAAATCGTCTTTTTCCTCATCAAAATTTCCATCCAAAATTGATACCGTGTGACCAACGTTTGGAAGTGTTTTACCCAACAGTTTAAGTGGTGATATATGACCCCGACTATGGGTAAAAGTGTAACCAACTGTTTTTAAAGAGTTGGCATAAGTCATTTTTCCTTAGTGCACAAAAAATACCTTGGCGTATTTTATAATTTAATATTACCTCGTCAAACTCATGCTCGATAAATATTTCTTTGAATATTTTTTGTTTTCTTTTTTAGTTTTATCCACAACTATTAAGTATTTTATCTTTTTCTTAAGGTGGTGTTAAGCGCAACTGAACATTTTATGTTAGTGCGCTGTATAAGTTTATGTAATAATGACAATAAAAATATGAGAGAACATGTTTTAATTTTTCGTGATAATTCTTTAACAGGACGTGAATTTTGTAAATTTTATCTTCAAACCTTTACCCTTAAATATGAATAATTGTGTTAATATTTTTAACATGTGTTGTCAAGTGGGAAGTACGGGATAGTATCAATTAAGTATTGTATAACCTGTGTTATTACGTTTAATTTGCACTAAATTTGATGCTGTTGAGCAACATTGAAGTAGGTGAACGTTTAAAGGTAAAGAGCAGTCCCCCCCCCCCCCCAAAAAAAAAAAACTTATTTTGAAGAACAAGCTAAATAGCACAATTTTCGTCTTATTCCTCTTCAAAGTATCTTTCATTACATTTTATGATTTAACTATTGCATATTCGTGGTAAACAAGAAAATTTCACATTTGCATTTGAAAAGAAACAACATTGTCACGTGACTCTCAACAGCCAATCATGAAACTGGACAATCTAATATACACTACCCCTATTTGGGATGACTGCTCCTGCCCTTTAAAGCATTAAGTATAATGTTGGTTATTTTAAGAAGGGCAATGATATGGCGCGCTGCACCTTTATGAACTTAATTAATTTTGTACCTGCACCCTAAACAAATCAAAGTCCACGAATAAAAGCGACACGGTTCCTCATGAGCGTGCAAAAGTGCACGAGAGCGTGTATCGTCATATAAAGCCATGGCTGGCAGAGTACGTACACGCGTCCGTCAGTGGCTGTTACAGTGCAGTTTCTTTATATCAGTTTAATTAACGGTATGTTTTGAGACTCTACCACCTCTACTCACTGGTAATTTAGAATTCTGCATTCTGATTGGTTTATTGCAACGGAGAGAGTGTTAAACATAGACATCTGTCAGTGTGTAACCAATCAGAATGCAGGAATTATCTTGTGGATGGGGATTGTTTTACGGATTTTTACGAAGAGAAATATGGCGGCTTGTTTCACATAGGTGATTACAATTTACTGCATACCTTCTCCTACAGGAAACCCATCGAAACCTCCAATGAACCCACTCTATCAACATGAATACGGAGATCAAAAACCAGTCGAAAATTTCAGACGGTATGTAACAGTTTGCTTCTACTGAAGACCTTACAACTCAGTAAAAGGGTAACATTCTTTATCAGACATGTGAACATCCTCAAAGGAGTTCTTTCACCTCTGGTTTACACCAATTTTTTCAGGATAACCTGCTGGTTGGGTAATGAATCTCCATGAACCTAAAAAGGAACTTGCTAGAGTGCTGATGTTGAAAAATTTGAGAAGGTTGATGGTGATCCAGACTACTTTAAAAACTCCTGTAAAATGGCGAATGTTTTTCGTTATGGTGAAGAGTCTAGGGGTGGGTGTACCATACAAAAACTTTATCTCCTTCTAGCTCAAAATCAAAACTGACATGGTCTGCAGTGCCATCATGGGCAAACTTGCAAACTTTCAAGTACTGGGTGTCTTGATACACTTTTGAACTTTGACAAGGCTGCAGGAGTATCCGAAATGAGCCAATTTATAGAGTAAACCAATAGGTAAATTTTTAGGGTGTGGGTCATAAGGCCGGTAGACCTTAGCTGGTCGTTCTACTGAACACATATCCACTTTCATTTTTTTATAAAGCAATTCCGAAGGTTTTATTTAAGTTTTGGGGGACTATAAGTAAACATACAACGTGATCCAGACAAATATGATGGTATTTTTTCTTTGTAGGGGCGTTGCTTAGATGTGCTTTGCTTCGCTTTATGTTTTCATCACTTATGTTGTGTTTGAATTGAGCAGTTTTATAATATTTAGATTATAGACAGGCTCTTGCGTAGTCTTTTATCGAACCATATATTTGTACAAACGAAAAGAACTGCATACTTTGCAGTAAATGTACCTGCAAGAACATAGACAGCCTGAAAATTTTAAAATATAAATTAATAAAAAATAAAGAAATTATAAAATATGAATTGAGTAAGCATAATTACCATATTATATACCTCTTCACACCGAATATATTAGTAAACACAAGTTTACTATTCATACTTGTGACGCAGAGAAGATACTAATAAGATTGCATTATAGTACTTCACTCAATTTGTTGTGCATTGATAAGCATTTAAAGTTTTATGGAAATTTTACTTGCCCTTGATTGCAAATGTCTAGAAAAAATTAAGGCCAGACATTCTATACAGGAATATAAAGTTAATAACACGAATTTAATTTGACCAAAAAAGGAAAATGGTGAAAAGAGAACAGTAAGAGAGACAGAAATATGTAGGAAGAATTTTTGTAGGAGATCCAGACAGTATAAGTTTGTTTAAGTGACAACGTTGTTATGTGGTGTTTTCACTGACGACTCAGTGAAGTGTTGCTACAAACTTGGACAAAACCTTTTGTCAAAACACTTGTAATTCTCATGTAATAGGCTTATAGGGAACTCCCGCTCTCCCTCCTAACGTTGCGTCCTTAAGATGGTTATATGTGCGTGAACAACATAACTGCATGTGTTCAACCTTGCAGTTAAGGAGGGATGGTTTTCCCGACGAGTTGTGTCCAAGATTGTAGCTTAGGAGCAGCTGACATCCCTCGTGTAACAATTACACTTAAGTGCTGCTGAATTTTTCGTGGGTGTGGATTACCAATTGTTAAGTCATGTTTCGTTAAATATTTGAATGCAAACACTTGAGAATAAGACTAAAGGAAAAATACATTTGCACAACCAACAGGGTCACCTCTGTGGAAGACGAGAAAGTTCGAGAAGCCATTCATAGGTTTGCCGATAAGAATTGTTGCTATGGGACTGGAGCGGCTGAAAAGATGACCTTCACAAATATTGACGCTGTTGGCGCTTTACACGTAAGATGTACTCTTGAAAGCTTTTAGTTTTTCTGGGACTCGATTTGAGCTATGTTGATAAATGGTAGGTACCTTAGAGGCAGACAGCTCCGTTGCAACAATTTCTTTACTAGTCCACAGAACCTCTCAGTTGGTACAACTCTTTTGTCACAGCAAATTAAAAAAATACAGTTTTGTCGCTAACATTACACATCACATACTGTACCGAGAGTGTTTTGATATGGGTCTTGAGATTGCGTGTGGACGAGCATGCACATTGTGGGAGCCTTAAAGGCCATGTTCTCTCACCCGGCAAACAGTACCAATTCTCCTAACCTTCTTACTGAAGCCCCTCCCACAATTGTCTGAAATTCATCCTCATCCAGACACAATCTCAGTTTATTGCTTCAGGGTGAGTATAGAAAAACTCAAGTTATATAATCAAAACACTCTCAGTACCGTACATGCTGTGTAATATAAGCTTTGGCACTCTGCATTGTTTGAATTGGCTGTCAATCAAAGAGCTGAGCCAATTGAGAATTTTGGTACCCGGGTACCAAAATTGTAGTTTGGGGTGAGAGTTTTAGTCCTTTAAGTAAATAGTTTGTTAGAATCGGAACTATTCTGGGTGAAAGGATTTGGTCTTTACATCAATTTTGTTATGCAAAATAAAAATATATATTGAGTAAATATCACTGATTGAAAATTCGCCTCTCATTTGATCACAGTTTTGAGGCAACTGTTGGGTTGAGGATGGGTTTGGAATGAAATGGTGTGAGAAGAAGGGGAGAATGTATGGGAAATGGGGGATTTGGATACACTTGACAGTAAATATATAAAATAAAATAATAACCGTTGAATAATTCTGTGCAACTAGCTTTAAAATATTTTTTAAAGCAAAAGAGCATCAAGGCTTTCTTTTGAAGATTTTGTGCTAAAATAAATACAGTTCTCAAGTCTCGACACTATTAACAAGCTTGGAGATGTATGTGACGAATTCCATCAAATAAGGTTGATGATAATTTTTTTTTTTAATTATACATGGAATACAATACTGCAAGGGTAAAATCGAAAATTGTAAGGGGTAAGTAACCCGTTATCATAACCAAACAATATACTTTCTTCGAGAAAAAGAATTGTTTCAGTTTCCTTGCCGAGGCAAGGCATCTATACTGTCGTTATGTTAAGTATGTGTTCAAGATATTTCAAGATCAGTGACATCCGACACCTGTTAATTTTATAAATAGATCTATCGTGTTTAGAGAAAGGACGCTATTGTTTTTGAAAATGTCAAAGCTTATTTAGGTTACACCAAGGTTAATAACCAAAATCTTGTAATCATAAAAGTTTATAAATGATCTGAAATCACAATATCGCAATTAATCTAGCAACCATGGAAACTTTTCATATTTAATTACTAGATTTTTTATGTCGAGAATAAGAGCTCTAGTGTTGCTGGATGAATTCATAAGACAATTGAGATCACAAGAAGTAAAACTGTGAAATTGGCTTGTAAACATAATACCTAAGCAGTAACCGTGGACGCTTTTCATAGTATGTGGTCATCAGAGGTAAGACTGTAAAAATTCTTGAAAACACGATACTTTGTGTATAGATTTTTTTATGTTTGGAGGAGGTGAAAGGTCATTTGAAGTCAACAGCAAAAAAAAATATGCGAAATCTCGAAAATGGCTTGTAGACTTCAATATAGTCAAAATGGCTGATACTTTTCAAATGTGTATCAGTTTTGATTTTTTCATGTTAGGATCAAGAGCGCTATTGTTGTTGGTGAAAGTCAAAGGTAGCTTATGGTTACCAGAATTATGACTGCAAAAACTCCCTCAATAGCTTGTAAGGACGGGAAAACGTATTGCTTTTTATAGAGATAAATAGATCATGCTAGCCACCACTGGTCAATTTCCCAGGTCGCCATCTAGAGTCGCTAGAGGTCACAAAGGAACATATCCTAAGAATTCCAAAGATCGTCATCGTTGGCCAAATTGTCATCTCCGAACGGCCACAGGTCAAAAGCAACATTTTCGAAGAATTCCCAATATTTGCAAGGAATCACTAAGCCACTAAGCTGATTAAGACCTGTACCAAAATGAAATTGTTTTCAAATGGCTGTTTTAATTATCTAATGGCTTTTCACAATTTAATAGTAACGGGAACCCGTTATTTTGACAAACGAGCGGTGTTCTTTAAGATTTGAGACAAATCTTTTTTATCTTAAAGAATCTAACTTTTCATATCCGGTTTGATGCGGGATAATAGGACAACGAAATACTGTAACATGTTGTAGACAAAAACATTTGCAGAACAGAGTGATTTTCATTTCATATCATTAATTTTGAGAAAAGACAAAGTGCCATTGGGTACTCCCGCAAAAGCACATTGTATCTTTTTTCGGTTATGTGGATGAAAAGTTGAAAAAATGCAACGAAATGCAACATGTTCACCTGTCGAGTTGCAAATCTCTTCTCCTTCACATCTCTATCATAGTGTCATCTTGAATTTAAGACAATTTTCCCAAGACAGTTCACCATGGCAACAGACCCTCTTTAAGCAGCAGAATCAACCTTGAGACAAGAATGTATCGTAACACTCACTAGTGGCGTAGCTCATGACCCAACCTTACAATGCAAAAAACATCAAAAACAGCGATTTTTTCTCTCTATCCTTAGACTTTTCCCTCATGTCATGCCCCAACGGGAGTTATTACAGTCATGTTTGAGGGCACCCTCTATACATACGTACAGACTTGCCCCCAGACATTGTGATTGTTAATACCTAGTTGTGACGTCACTGAGAACTCTCTATAGTTTCAGGAGAATAGCATGAAAAGGTATTAAAGGGATATTCCGGTGACAAATTTTAAGTGCCTCAAAATATCATGCAAGGCACTTTTTTCTTTATTGGTGAAAATGCATCTCAATAGTACGATGCGTTCAGAAGTAATGACTTTTTAAAGAAAATATTTAAGCCACAGTAAATTGCATTGTGTGAAATCTGTTATGACATTCAAGCAGATTGATTGAGAATCTTTCTTTTTATTCTACAAGTAAATGAAACATGCAGACTTTTGAAGCTGTGTCCTTTGTGCTCACAAAATTTTCAGCTAAACCTCCAACGGACATTGTTCAATGTTTAACTGGTGTGAAGCTTCGAGGTCAAATTGATTATGATTTCAATTTTAAAGAACAGTTAAAGATTTGGGAAGTAATATACAGATACTACATAACATTTCCTTTTAACCTTGAAGCAAGCGGGAGTCTATTTTCGACAAAGATAACCTATCTTTGAACAGAAATATCTTGACTTGTGAAACAGGTTAAGGTGTGGGGTTTGAAAGGCGTGCGATAAAAAAAAATTATGCCATTTTATTTGAGACCCAAGCGCGGATCCAAGGGGGCTTTTTACGGCCTCAGCCCTCCCCTTTTCGTCGCATCAACAATAAACACACGGAAAATTAGCAGTGCAACTTTCCCACACCCCTGTTTTCTCTTAAGTCACCCCCCCCCCCCACACACACACTTTGGAATGTCTGGATCCGCGCCTACATCCTATATAAAATTGACACCGTAACGTGTCTGCCAAGGAGCGGAATATTATTTTGCTTTCTTTGGGGTACTTCAAAATGATTTCTTTCCATTGACGTAAATTACGGAGTGTAGACGAGAAGGGATTTGAGACAGGTCACAACAGGACATTTTTTGTTCTGTTGGAACTAGGTAACAATTTTTTGTACGTATATGAAATGAATAACGCATTTGTTTTCGGTTTGCATATTTTCATAGTATCAACTGGAGACGTTTACAGAGGAAAGAAGGACATGTTGGAAGCATGAAGCATACTGTGGAGGCTATGTGGATGGTCGAAAGAATGGTCGGCCCCCTGCCGTCTGGGATATCAATTGTAAACCTAATGCAATGTTTGAAACACATACTAAAACATCCGTAATTCCTCACAGCAGCGAAGTCAAGGTTAGTATATGGGGTCTCAGCAACACGTCAAAAATAACTTTTGATGCTTGGATGACTTATGATCATTTTTCTAAGCAGAGTTTCATTGATGGGCTGATTACAATCGTATAAAAATTCAACAAACACAGCACATTATCACTTGTTGAGTAGGAAAATTGCTAAATGGTGAGCAAATTGTCATGACCCCCCAATTATTGTACAAAAATTGTCCAATAAATTTAGCGAAGATAGTGCAAAACTTTGGAAGGTACTATGTTTCTCACTAGGGTTTTCTTACACTGAGTAATTTTTGCTCAGCTGTTTTTAGAATGTAGAGAAATTGCAGCATATTATGTTACCAATATGATGCATAATTTCCTTTTGTCTTTTGAGTAGCAATGTCACGGATGTCATGGTCGCGGCTACCGTAGATGCCATCGTTGTCACGGACGTGGTCGGGTGAGTAGGCTTACCACTTCATAATTATGGTCCAAATATTTGTATTAGTATTTAAAATTTCACTGTTACAGTGCTTTAAGCCCCGTCCACACTATGCGACTTGATGCGACACAATTGCAACGAGATTGTTCAGACGCGTTGCAAAGTGTGACATGCTTTGCAACTAGTTGCAAGCAGACGCGCGACCCAGTTTCATGCGACCGAACAAATCGCATGTGACTGAAACTTGCAACTGACAAAAATTACGGACTTCTGGAATGAAGCCCGCGAAGATCAGTTAATCGAAATGGACAGATCACATTCCAGTCTCTTCAACGTAACAGAAAGTGTATGTTTAACGTTAGAGTTTTGCGTGGATTGCTTCATGGACCTGTGACTTGTTGCGTAATGTGGAAACAATTTTCTTAAAAACTAGTTAGTCGTCAGTTGCTCACCACAAGACAGTCTGGTTGCAATAAGTCGCGTCTCGTAGGTGGACGAGTCATTATGCATTCTTATTTATTAATCTGCTTAATAAGTATTACAAACACACGTACATAATGCCGTGCGCACTGATGCCAGACATTGACTTCATTGGCTAGCAATAGTCAGGGCCGTCACTGCCGGAGGTGTGGGGATGATACACCCCATAAATTTTGAAAGCGACGTTTTTGTGAGACTTTCCTCAGATTATTTTGTGTATTACAACACACTTTACCAAAGGTATTTCACTAATTGCAATTACGTTTTAAAAATTTTCATCACAGCCTGAGATGGGGAGACTCTTCTCCTCAGCTCCCTCCGCCACAGGAAAACAATATCCCACTTTTGCCCCCTCTCAGAATACCTGTGTTCGGCGTTACTTATATCTGGTTTATTCTTGGTGAAATGCCCCCCCCCCCCGTGTGTGTACACTAGCTCTAAAAGCAACGAAGTGAACTCATTCACTTTCTTACAGAGTGAAAAAGTGGAGGTTCACTCCGTAAGAGTGCTAGGTCACTCCACAAATAGTGAAATTTACTCCAAGGAAAGTACAAAAATCACACTCTTACGAGTGCATGCAGTGATCACGCTTTTCTAGAGTGATTACTCCATCAAGAGTGAAACTTCGCTCTTTTGGAGTGAATTTCACTCTTCTTGGAGTATATTCACACTCTAATCTTATGAAGTGAATTCCCATTTTTTTAGTCTCGTAGAGAGTGCATAAGTTCACTGTCTGTACATGGATTGTTGCTTTAAAAATTTACAAGACTTAATATGTCACCAACACCCCAGCACGCTAAACTGATATTCTCGCAATGTGTGACTTTTTCCCATTACTCCCATTAATGTTTCGCACGTTTCTTTTCCACTTTTCGTAGGCTAGTTTGTCGTGACAATAAATTACATGGGTGGGGGTCTGGGAAACGCAAAAATCCGTCTTAGAGTTATTTCAAGAAACTTTTAGCAAAAAAAAGAAAGGTATGATAAATGTCTAGTCCCGACTTGTCTGCAGTGGGGCTAAGATTTGAGTCATAATTACACGCCCAGATTCTAGCCAATTGGCTTAAGTCATAAGTAGGCTAATCTCTTTCCGACCAGTGGCGTAGCTAGGATATTTCCGGGGGGGGGGGGGGGCAAAGCTCGAAAATTTACCCAAAACTTTTCAGTTTCAGTTTCAGTATATTTTCAAGGTCACGGTGCATGTATTACACACAAAATACGTAAATTCATGATAATAACAAGATTATCATGACGTCATGTAATGTTACCTAAGTTAATACATGGCCTGCAAGATCATGAAGCTGCCTACTATATACATAGGATTAAGACAAGACAAGACAAGCACCAACACCGATTATCACCTGACGGAAAGAAATTAAAAACGCTCAAGTATCTGACCTAAAAATAAAAAATTATATTGAGTAAGATTTTTGTTTGTTTTGTACTTTTAGAAATATTTTCTTTTTTGTGTTGGGGTTTCTACAGAAATAAGGTTTTCATATAGTTCTTCAGAAAACTCCTGGCATTCAAAGACATAATAAAATTTATCGCTTACTTCCTCCTGATTACAAAGGGTGTAGGTTCTATCTTGAAAAATGTTTTGATATCTCCCAAAGACAGGTGGAATTCTGCTGTTGCTACAACGTAGCCTATGAAAGTTATGTCTACTCCGTACAACGTAATATAAATCAAATATTTTTCGAAGTCAAGGTACTTTTTAAAGATAGGAAAATTCTTACATTTGGAATTTTTGTTAACTTCGACACGACACTCCTGCATACAAATTGTTCCCACGTCTTTGGTCTGTGATTTTTTAAGGCCATGTTTGCTTTATTATAATTGTTTGTTGCAAATCATTCCAAATTCCCGGTGTATGCTGCCTTTCTACATTGAAAAGGCATGTTACTACTTCGAATTGGAATGTTAAGAGCAATTCGTCCTTCTTTTCCAGAAAGTACAGATAAGCTTAACTGCCATTTAAAACATGTTCACCAGGTGGATATGAATGCGACTGTAAGAGTTCAACAGCGACTGGATCCTATGCGTTTTTCCCATAAAGCCATTTTGTTTTGTGTTGCATCAATTTGCATTTTCCATCAGGAAAATTTCAAGAGAACAAACATAAGCTGTGGTTTTCAACGTGTTTCTTTTTTATATAGAACGGTAGCAAGTGACGGTGATAGCTGTTGTGATAAAAATAAATCCGGAAGTGCCTCTTGGAAGTACCACAGGTATAAAAAAGGTGATTCAAAAAGAAGAGGTTAGGTATTCTCGAAAAACTTCGTACTTCTTTTGAAGAGTGAAAATAAAGTTAAACCTGTATTATCTCACCTTTTTCTTTTCTGTCTCAAGGTCCGATGTTCTTCTTGTCATGGCAGCGGAAGACGTCGAGTATATGAAGATGGACAAAGTCACTATGAAAGTTGTAGCTGGTGTGGAGGAGATGGACGTAAAAGGTTTGCTGCAATTAATAGTAATTTTACAAATGAATAAATATGCTGCTGAACCATAATTTTGGGACGATTGCTTAAAGTTTGTTACCCTTACTCGTTTATCTTTTACTGCTAGCATCTTATACACGTGGAACCTGTAACCCAATCCAGGCGCGGGTCCAATGGGGGGTTCTTTTACGGCCTCAGCCAGTGGCGGAAGAATGGAATTCAGTCAGAGGGGGCAAGAATTGCCTGTAGGAACGCTCCAAAAGTTTATAAGGAAAGAATATTTGGTCAGAGGGGGCGAAAAGTAGGCTGTAGGGGCGCTTTTAATAGGTAGTTACATATGCATCAATACGGTAAAAAGAGTAAAAAGAGCGCTGACAGGCAATTGGAGTCTGTCAAGGGGGGCGACCACCCCCTCTGACTATATGGTAGCTCCGCCACTGGCCTCAGCCCTTCCTTTTTCGCCACATCAAATATAAAACATACGGGTAATTCGAGGAAATAAGCAGTTCAACTCCATCACACACCTGCTTTCTCTTAAGTCACCCGCCCCCTAACTATGATATAGCTAGATCCACTATGTCACAAATGCCCAGTTAATTCTTAAAAGACAAGAGCAACCACTACCAATTTGAAGTAGTGTAGTGAACAGTCCTGTTTTATGACTGGCTGTTGAGAGTCATGTGACAACAATCTATCTCTTCAAATGTAAAATTTACTTGACATAACTACTTTTTTGCCTTGAAAATTCAATACTGAAGTTATAAAATGTGATGGAAGATACTTTGAAGAGAAATAAGAGGAAAAATGTTATATTTAGCTGTTGCTTTAAAATAAGGTTTGGGGACTGCTCTTGACCTTTACCTTCCCCACCCCTGTTACGAAGTTTCCCTCAACCAGACGCCTGAGGGTATCCAGATTTCATTTTAAGTTACATCACTACATGGCGATGAATCGAACAGGTGAGACTGCCCCACCTTATGAACGGAACTAAAAGACATGTTTTGGGTTGGACATTGGTGGAGTTTACAGGTCAACTTTTGTTTTATTTGTTTACAGGTGTATGAATTGTGGAGGTGACGGTAGAGTTACTTGTCACACTTGTAATGGTTATTGCAAGCTTCGATGGTACATACAATTAACCGTCCAGTTGTAAGTAAAGTTATAATTCCACATTCGTCTTTCTTTATAGCGATTTGCGAAACGCACGCTCTTCGTTCGTATCTAATTTTCGGTTTTCAGGCCTCAAATTCAGTGTCTCTTGCACCACTTTTATTTTAGTCAGTTAGTTGTTTGGTATAAAATCTGAAAATTGGTCGTCACGCTTAGTAATCTGTACCTGGTGCGTTTTTAGCCCTTTTTACTATTTTATTATCCTTTGCCCTCCCCACGTGTTCCGCCGACAGCGCCTCGACACACATGTAAACAGACACACACGCACACACATACACTACTCAAATGTCGAATAGTTTACGGTCTTGTACCTATGAACAATTACATATGGCGCGAGCCATTAATTTAAATTATTGTAGGATTGTACGTTGGAGAAGCTTGGATGAAATCTAGGCTTAAGTATTTTATTGCTTAACTTTTCAGTACAATACGTGAAGGCCTATCCTAAATATTATATCTGCACGTTTCATTAAGCGTCTCAAATTCATTAGAAGGAGACAGATTTTTATCTACGAAATTTCAGAGGGTTTGTCCCAAAGAAATCAATGAAAACAACGTTCATAACACCGTAATAGGGCCTACAACTATCGAGTAAATTTTGCTTGCAAATAGCCTTACTCTAGTTACTCTTCATTCATTCTCTACAGCACAAACAACATGGAAGATTTTATTCATGAAACAACGGATATGCCTGATGAGTTGATACGTGATGTATCTGGTGAGGTCGTGTTTGAGCAGACTTTACCATTTGTAAGTTGAATAAAAAAACATTCTTTCATGGCTGATCGGTATTATAGACGAATTCGATTAGCGCTTGTTTTTAGTGACTGTAGGCAGCCATTAGTAGGGTCCATCAGCCTTTTATCGTCTTCATTTATTGTCTACGTGAATTTTAAATCCACATATTCAGTGAAGTGAAGAAAATCAAGATACACTTCAGTTTACAACCATCCATGGAACAGATAAAAAAAAAGAAATTTAGAGATTAAAGGTTATGGACCCCAGTAATGGCCGACTAAAATCTGACCATTTCAATCTGTATGGCACGCCAAAAGGCTCACCAAATATGATGATGTTCTAAAAATACACGTTCATGTACTAAAATTACACGTTCATGTACTAAAATTACACGTTCATGTACCAAAAATATACGATGATGTACTAACTTCATATGATCATGATGTAAATTTACACCATCATGTACTAAAACCATAAGTTCATCATGTTAAATGTTACGTTGTACATGTAAAATCACACGTTGTACATCTTAAAACACACGTTGCACATGTAAAAACGTAAGATCATCATGTTATTATTTTCTCTTCCGCACGCCATACAGAGTGAGCCTTTCGGCGTACCAGAAGTCCGCCAAACGGCTCACCGAATTTGATGTAGTAAAAGTACACGTTCATGTACTAACTGCTTACGATCATGTACAAATTTCATACGTTCATGTACTGATTTCATACGTTCATGTACTGATTTCATACGTTCATGTACTGATTTCATACGATCATGTTCTAAATGTCAGTACATGATCGTAAGAAATCAGTACATGATCGTATGAAATCAGTACATGAACCTAAGCAAACAGTACATGAACGTATGAAATCTGTACATGATCGTAAGCAGTTAGTACATGAACGTGTACTTTTACTACATCAAATTCGGTGAGCCTTTTGGCGGACTTCTGGTACGCCGAAAGGCTCACTCTGTATGGCGTGCGGAAGAGACAATAATAATATGATGATCTTACGTTTTTACATGTACAACGTGTGTTTTAAGATGTACAACGTGTGATTTTACATGTACAGCGTAACATTTAACATGATGAACTTATGGTTTTAGTACATGATGGTGTAAATTTACATCATGATCATATGAAGTTAGTACATCATCGTATATTTTTGGTACATGAACGTGTAATTTTAGTACATGAACGTGTATTTTCAGAACATCATCATATTTGGTGAGCCTTTTGGCGTGCCATAAATCTGTCCGGATTCGTCTGTAAGGTGGGAAGTGATAAATCGCACCCCTCTGGCAACCACTTCATATTAATGACCCAGACGACACACTAACGTCACAAGGAGTTCAATATTCATAAACGAGGTAGCATAAGAGCGTTTGGAAAGTTCCCGAAGATCTTGGGAATATTTGCGTGTGTTGCACAACGTAACATGCTAGTTTGAGCTTGATCTTGCGAATTATTGGAATCTAATCTAAGGAATTTGTGAAAAACAGTATTGGACGAACTGCAAAGTTGATAAACATACCATCACGTTGTTTGCAACGTTATGTGTTCCCCTTGTAAACAACTTTGAACCCACAAAGTACCTCCTTTCGAAGGCTCGAAGCAGAAGGTATTACGTATTGACCGGAAAAGGGTGTTACGTACTGCGTGCACAGCTACAACACCGTGCAAAATTGTAACCTCCTGGAAAACAAAGTTCCCGTAGAAGGGCTTATTAACTAAGTAAATCGAAAAAAAGCAGTACACGTCGGATCGGGCGGGCACGGTCTTTTACTTTCTAACAAAAAAGAGTACGTGAGAAAGGTTGTATTCAAATGAAATGCCAAGAGAAATGCAAAGACCGAGAAATGGACTCCCCTTTGGTCATCACATTATTCAAGCTTTCAAAAATCTTTACCTGCGCATAGGAAAATACCATAGTAACTTACACGGAAAGTACGCAAGAGAAAAATGGCTGCATCATTTTGTCATGGTGGTGTAAGTGCCTATTGTCATGTAGTATGGTGGACCTTGACTGACCTTTATCACAGACGTCATCTTGTTGTTTACGAGTAATTCTCCCTTCCTTTTGTACTAGATTCCCAGGGCCCTTACTGTTTCCCGTCATGTGTTACCGGTGAACGTGGGCGTCTACTTCGTTCTAGTTCAACGTGTACGCCGTATCCCGTACGTATTTTCAAGGTGTGGCCAATTTCGCCCTCTACAGCCTCAGGGGTGGCGCCAGGAATTCCCCGACAGGGGGGGGCAAGCTCCCCGACAGGGGGGCAGCATTTCAAGGCCCCGACAAAGGCTTTGAGTTAGTCCAGGTGGGACGTGACTTAAATTTTGAGGCGCGCGGAGCGCGCGAAATTTTTGGCCCTCTTTTCAACAAATACTTAAAAATATGGAGTTTATTTTGAAGACAAACTTTAAAAATTTTTAAAGAAATTTTGCTTTTGAGAGGACCATTCAAAAGTTGGGGTGTTTATTGAAGGATCTGTCCTCCATATGGGAAAATAAAAAACGTTATACAGGCGACAACTGTAAATATTTTGGGATTACGCATTTAATCGTACTAGGCCTATGTACTTAGGCTTCAACACGAGACTATAGGTTGCCCGAAAAGGTTTTTCCTTTTATGAACCAAGTTTTGAAAATTAAGAGCTATATTGGAAAAATTTTGGAGTTTAATTTAAGAAAATTTTGTTTGGGAGTACAGTTATTATGAAATATTTGGGGTTTTTATTAATTGATATGACTTTCAAGAGCAAAATTAGGTAGAATGTTGGAGTGATTAACAGAATTGACTTTGGTTATTTATTGTACGTATTATCCATCGAAATTGGAAAATTTTGCCACTTGTAACAATCTGAAGCTTATACTGGAGAAAACTTGTAATTTTATGACATATTAACGGGTTTAAAAGAAAATATCTTATCTTCTTTCAAGAAAATCAAGTAGGGCATGATCTGTAGTTTGGTTAGGGTTACTGAATATCATCATGCAGATAAAGGCACTCGGACCATATTGGGAACATTCTCCCGCGGAACAGCTTGGCTTCCCATACATTTGAAGTTTTATATTTTACATATTGACATTAGACGTACGGGAGGGAGCGTTTCAGTTTCGGAGGGGCAGAATTGTCTCCTTTGTCCGAAAAATGTAATTTTGCCCGAGCACAGTAATTTTTTAAAAATTGAGAACCTCCCGACAGCAGGAAATTACATTTCCCGGGCTCGTACCTAAAAACAAATCAGTCATTATTTTGAGCTTTCTTTCGCACTAAAATTTTCACTTCATAATATTGTCCCAAAACGAAGAACAATTTGCAAGCTTGCAATGTTCTGTTAATGTTCGACCAAAACACTCTATCTAAGCGGAGCCCAACCATCGGTTGGCGCGGAGCGTCTAGAAAATTTAAAAATTCGTACCTCTCATATAGTCGGAAATGACATTTCCCAGGCTTATGAAGGAGATCCAAGCTGTCAATACTTTTAAGTTTTCAATCCCAGATAAACGTTCACTTCAAACTAAATTCAGCCAGAAAGACTAAGCTAATCGCTACCATTGGTTGGCGTGAAGCGTACAGAAAATTTTGAAAAATGGGACCCCTTAGACAGTCGAAAATGATATTTCCCAGGCTTATAGAGGGCGTTTGCAAAAAAAATTTTCACTTGAAACTTAAGTTCTGCTGAACTCAAGATGTCATTCTGGGTGTCTGGTTAGGTATATCTGGTATTTCTTGCAGAATGCTTGAGATGTTTCTTTATGGTGTCATCATTTCTCCCTTAAGTTTCAAGGATCTCCATTAAAAGACCCTTGGTCAATGACTCACCTCTTCCATCATGTCCCCTCAAGATATCCTCAGTATATATTGCTCTTGATCATTACTAGTTGGCGGTGTATTTCACTATTTTCAATTCTTCATTAATAATAAAGTGACTGCTAAAAGGCAACAAACTGTGTGTAATCACTGTCTAGAAAAGAAGAAAGTTAAATTTCCCTCAACGGCAATTAAAGCAAATGTTAAATGATTGTGGTTTTTCACAAATTTTACACTCCTCGGACATTGATCAGTGAAACAGCCCCATTTTACTATTTGTAGTGGAATTTTCCCCTATTTTCCCTGAAATTCAGAAATTTAATTCGATTCTTTTAATATCATATTTCTTTACTAGATCATTACTCGAATGCTTAACGGTAATCGTATTTTGAACATTGTATGTAGCTTAACTAATTATCCCAGCTGGCCAGGAATATTTGATCGGTCCTTTGACGGTCCATTGTCGGCTCATCGTCGGAAAAATGTGTGGGTCTACGGTTCGCTGACAGGCGTGAGGTATTGATTGGCAAAAACTCTGTACCCATCATGCACTTTTCACAGTGTCAAGCCAGCGGAACTCCGATGGTTCTCCGTCGGTCAAATGACCGCCGACAGACCGCCTGCTTACATGGTATGATGCATCAATATACTGTGGGCCTATGTGGCATTTGGTTGTTTAGTTTCGGCGATCGACTATCGATTTTGGGTGATTGTAGTGCTATATGCTATTACAGTGTTGACGCCTACGTCACTGATTGGCATTGGTTGGTATTGTGTGTGTTTCTATTGTTTTTTTGTTTTTGTTTTTTTTTTTTTTGTTTCTCTTTGAGCCCTGCATGCGCCATGGGCGCTTTTTGCGGATGTGTGCGCACTATAAATTTCCATTATTATTTTTATTATTATTAATTGGTTGGCATAGAGCATGCGCAAGAACACATGGGTGTATATTTGGTGTTGCGCGTGTTAACGCTTGCGTGGTTGCACGCAGAGAATAGACAAACTGGAACCTACCGTCCATTGTGACGACAGTGTAAGCGCGCCCACTGAGCTAAATAGCAGCTCAGTGAGAGCGCCTTACCAACTCTTTTGACGCCCAGCTGTGATGGCATTTGTTGTAACACTGATTGAGTCTATTGAAAAAGTATTCGCGTTCAGCTTGCGTGCACCGTTGGACATCAACAGAAATGCGGAACGAACCCTGGAATATGTATACTAATTGTACAGTATGACCCTTGAAGTGCATAGGGCCAGCCGAGGCCAATGTGACGAAAGTCCCTTTTACTTTCATAATTTATTTATTTATTTTGCATTCTTTTTTTTATTTTGCGGGCATGAACAGGGGGCCATGGCCCCCTTGTGCCCTCCTGTCTACGCCAGTGGTAAGACTAGGCTAGGAGAATTGATTACTGTTTGGAGTAAGCCTGAGATTTTAGGCGACAGGCTTCCCAAATGTTTCCCGATTTTATATCTCTGTGATTATTGTGAAATTTGTTACCCTGGCCTGATTATGATCATATACTTTTGTGCCAGTGTTTTCCGGTAAATGCTTGAAAGAATTTGGATATTCTACCATTTCGGGTATTGTGTTGTGAAAAAGTCTGAAGTAAAAACTAATACGCTCACGAATAATACTTTTGCGCTGCCCGGAGGTGTAGCAAATTTTTGGAGTCTTTGCTTTTCATGAATTATAGTACCGCGATTTTTGGCGCGTTTTTTCAGATTGCGGGCACGTCAAGGAATTTTCGGAAAAAAAACTATGCCATTTTTTTAAACTCCAGTGGTTATTTGATTTTTTGCAAATCCTTGTACTAATTTTTCCAATTTCCCGCCACATTTTAGAATGTGTGGATTTTTTGGAGGGGGTGGGCGGGGAGGGTCAGACTTTCCCCTTGCCCCCAATCCCTAGCTCGTACGCCAATGGAGATATCCTATCTAGGGTACATGGTCGGTGACATGGAATTTTCAGTTGGGTCAAATTCTTCTCCATTCTTTTTCTAAAGTACTCCCGGCCTTCTGGCAAAGGGCCGTTCGGCGAAACCAAAACTTACACTCCTTCCCGAAGAAGCTATGTTACGATTATTCACGATTATCCACATGGCTGCTGTGCCACTGTATAGATAGTTGTAACGTTAGTTCCAGAGCAGTCACTACATATACACTTGAATGCCTTATCTGAGTTAGTTTTGTTAAAGTTTGATAATTTCTTCCAAAATCAAAGCAATTTGACAATTACCATACATCGTTTGAGTCCTCAAACCCAGATTCAGCCGTCCATCGCGCACAAGAAATGTGAAACATGTTATTATCATCATGAGTTACACTCCGAACTTAGTTTCTATTTACATCGCTGTGATCTGTTCACCGGTAAGACATGACATGAATATTAAAACATTGACGTATCAACTCATTAATATGAAGTGGTTGCCAGAGGGGCGCGATTTATCACTTCCCCTGTAAGGGCTTCATAGCAGCTAGTAGATGGCGCTCTCTCAGAAATCATTAGAATTGTATTTGTATCTGATAAAATTTAATAAGCCCTTTCATGATTACAACTGCGCATGACAGAACAAAGGTCATCCGGTATCACTTGCTCATTCGTATCACTGTGTGTACGTATATTTTGCAATAGTAGGCTACACAAGATTACACTTGACTTGTAGGATTTGGGTTAAAAGATTAAAATTCAGGTTAGAGGGCCTACTATTACTCCGTAAGATTTAGGAATGAATTTTGCTTTGGGTCTATGGTTATAAAAAAAAAACCTAGAGTTACCTTGGCCTATGATTTTCGTCTATTACAATCGATCTTATGCGCGCTATCTCCATTGAACACGCATGTGCTAACACGGTATAACGGTTAGTGCAACATTACTATAGCACTTGAACGTTATATGAAGTTACACTCCAAATCACAGTCTTGGGCTGAGGTAAGTTACAACTGAGCCTGGGCGAAGCAAGTCCTGGATAGATATACTGTGAGATTTTTTTCTGAAAGTAAAAAGCCGAGACTTAACTTTAGGTCTAGGCTATAGCAGTAGCAGTAAGGCGACCTTTACATACAACGTACGATCGTCTACGAACTTATAGAACGAAGCCTACTTAGGCCTTTGTATCCTGTAGCATGGTAATAAAACTTCAAGCGTAGAAATAACCCCCTGATTCTCATCCCAGCTCTTGTAGCTTAGGTATTTTTTTCACGAAATTTGGTAAACCAGCCTACAGTTGGTTCATTCCTTGACTAGGCCTATCCTAGCTTACGGTATTTAGCCTAGCAGAGAGCTTGAGAACTGTCAGTTCGTACTTCCACGGGAACGGACAATTTTTTTGAGATTTTGCACATTCAAAAACTTTAAACTCAGCCAGTATCTAAGGAAAATTTATGAGTGATACTTTAAAACATCTTTCGGGCGATACTAAACGTTTTGTCCATTTAGAGATGTGATTTTTCGAAGCTACTTTTGGTTCATGTGCGTGTTGTTTATTGTAGCCATGCATACGTAACGTAACGTAACGATGGTATGCACAGGCGACGGCCTGCGACTAGCGTTGTTGTGTTGCTATCCCGAATGACCTTTGACCCGGGAGGCCGATTTGTAATCATGAAAGGGCTTATTATAGCTAACACAAGGCTACAGCAAAACTTACTTAAAGCTAACTCAATGCTATATACTGTATTGATGTAGATTTCTACAAGATATAGTAGACCTACTAACATTACAATATAACATTAATACCCACAATGCTATATACTGTATTGAGATAGATTTCTACAAGATATAATAGACCTACTTACATTACATTTATACCAGCTTGTGGTGAGGCATGAAAGTGACGTAAAATCTTGTGCTGGTATGAGGCTGCCATAAAGGTACAAAAGAAAAAAAAAGAACTGGAAAGGATTAATTATAAAAGTCTTAACTGAATTATGAAATGTTTCCTGAATTAAAGAAAACATTAAAGAAGAAGTGTACAAAAATGTATGCAGAAAGCGAAAGCATGTACCTCATCTCAACAGAATGACCGGTCCTTCAGCTTCGTTAAGCAAATCATCGTAAAGATTTGTTAAACAGGTATTTATTTATTTATTTGAGAGACCAGAGAACTGTAATATAAAAATAACAGCTCCCTGGGATAGCAAAGAGTGAGACAAAGGTTCAGTGCATGGGTTGGGCATCTTACTAGGTACATTGCTTCTGATGAGACACGGTTAGCCTACTTGTGGCCGCTTTTAGTGTGATTAGCTAACAATACACAAAATTATGATTCAATCAAACTTTTTATGTCGACCTGTAGCCAGGTACTGAAGGGGACCATTGTTCCCTGACTGTTGAGTTTTTCAGGGGGTGGCTAAATATGTTGAAATGTAGTCACTAATTTGCAAGTTGAGACTTCCTAATATAGGCGAAGAAATTCAGTGGTTCCGCCCTGCCCCCACCCACCCCACCTCCTGGTTACGGCTCTGCCTGTAACGATTTGGTCTTAACTCATGTTTTATGAGGAAAAAATATCGGAAAATGGGTAAGGTTGCAAATTAGCAACAAAACAGAGTAGATATCTCATATTCATATAATACATATATATACATGCATATTGATGCAGCAATCGCATGATATTAATTTCATTTCTTTCCACAAAAGGTGTGGCCTATCACACAATACCATGTGAATGACGTCAACACTAACTCTATGCGAATCGTGGAAAAGCACAGAAAGGCTTGGCCCGATACAAAAATGTTACAGCAGGTGAGATATTTTTAAAGGAACCCAAAGATGGCCAGTTAACATGAGAAATAGAGGTCATGCACGTGACGTCAGCGCTTTTCAGTTTGGCATACTGGATGGATCTGATCATGTGCGGTACGTGTGTTATCGATACGCACGCAGGCACGACAGCACCGTAGTCAAAATTGTTTTACAATGGACTTCTGGATCGCGAAACAGAAAGACGCGAAACGCAGGGACATCGGTGCATGACCGGTCTTTGCTGGATGATTTCATTAAGTGATGATCATATGGTAGTATTTTTAAAGGCTGATCTTAATGCATTCGATATATGGTCATGTCTAACAGAGAAAATGTTGCTCTTGTCACAGGAGATGAAATTTAACTCTTATTGAGATCAAATCAGGAAGTTGATCAAATGTTGGTCCTTCATAAGTCACATGGCTAGTCTCATGCAATATGTGGGGGAAGAGCAATCTGTTTATTCCGGTATGAATGAGCAAAACAATTCGAAAGCAATAAATGAAGATAAGCACGAGGAATGTTTTCATTTAAAAAATAAAAACTAAAGCAAAAATGGCAAATATACGGTTGCGATTGGATGTAAAGACAGTCAGATTTAAATTTACATACAATCACTTAAACAGTTACGAAACAAAAAGTGATCGATTGGATTAGCAGTAGGATTTGTTAATAATCATTATTGCAACAACATTAACCCCAAAAGCAAACAAGAGAACACCCTAACAGAGTGAAACTGTGAATTCACTCCATTAGAGTATTAATTCACTCCAATATGAGTGAAATTCCCTCCAAAAGAGCAAAGGTTAACTCTTGATAAAGTGCCTACAGTGTTCACTCTTTAAAAAAAAAGCGATTATCATAGGCACTCAATAAAGAGTGTATTTTTCTCCTCTTGGAGAGATTTTCGCCCTTATTCGAGTGAATTTTACTCTTCTTAGAATGAATCAACACTATAATCTAACGGAGTGAAATATCACTTTTCACTTTATTGCAGGGAGAGGAGGTGACTCTTTTGCTTTTAGAGTGAAAGAAACATACTCCGCAGTTCGGTGAATTATTTCAGGAATACAAACCAGTTGTAAAAACAAATTGATAAGAATATAGATTGCCACAAATGTGTTCACTTATAGGGTTTATTCACCTACGTCACTGTGTTTTGCATCTATCTGTTTTCCACCCATGGGTCCATTTTACAACAATTGTTACTTAAGGTGCTGTTGGGCGCGCGTTTCTGTAACACGACGGCTGCCTTTGATCTTTTCCATCCAGTGGAACGCACTAAACACAGGCCCGTAGCCAGCCCATGTGGAGGGGTGGGTCTTTTTTCCAAGATGTGGACCTTTTTCAAAATACGGAGGCGGCTGGCGCGTGCCGTAAGCATGCATTTGCTAGGGGTCCGGGGCATGCTTCCCCCGAAAAGTTTGAAACCTGCAGATCTCCTGCAATCTGGAGCATTTTAGAGCACTTTTGAACACAACAGAAGTCCTTTTCCCCAGGAATTCCACACAGTATACCACTTTTTGAGGAAAAAAATCGTACATGTAATCTGGAAAAATGGACCTCCTTCAAGTTGGGGTGGGTCGTTCGAACGCTCCGACCCCCCCCCCCCCGGCTACGGGTCTGGAACGCACTGTTCATAATCTCTATACAGACGGAACTTAAGGCTTTCATTATAGGTAACCATCTTAGCGAGTTCAATCATTACAAGAGGTTTAGAAGAGGAAAATTTAATTCTAACGTAAAATAATCCGTCCCTTAGAAACAGTCTCCCTTTCTTAGAACAAGGCCAAAGCTTTCCAAGCATTTTACCTCCACATTGATTTCTAATCGACTCTAAGCGCGTTGTCTTCTTTCTCATAGCGTCACAATGTTACCGCAACGTCTCATTAAAGCTTTTTTTTAATCTTTGCGAGTCATTCATGACTAATCTCTAACGCGCGCATCATTACGAATAAATTGTTTTACTCTCGAAGGTGATTAAAAACTGCTACATTTTCGTTGGTATATTTCAAATCCACTGACAAAGAGATGGAAGGATTTTCGGACAAAAGTAATCTTGTTTATCACCAGTCTTAATATATGTAAAAGCATCTAAAACTTGGATATTTGTTGAAATATTTGACGAATGATTAAACAATAATGAAATCTGACTCTTAAAATATTTATTTCTTTTTCAGCGACAAGTACTGCGCTCCGTTCCTGTTTCAGAAGTTAAATATCTATTTAAAGAAAACGAAGGTCGATTCTGGGTTTATGGTCATGAGTATGAGGTCTATTGTCCTGACTACCCGCATAGCTGTTGTTGGGGTTGTGTAATTTTGTGACAACTTACACACCAACCATCATTATTACAAATGCAACTACTTTCTGTCCATTTTTCTTTTATAAACAAAAATTTTAATCTTACAACTGGTATTAGTAGTGTCAAAATGAATTAATCGTTATCAATTAGATTCGAAGATTCAACAGCATTTATAAAATTGATTTCGAAGTGGTTTTCCTTTGTATATTTAGTTGTTAATGTCTTTTTACCTATTCAAGATTGTTGCCGTTATGTGTGTATAAAGAAGCGATCCTTGTCTATTCTTTGTGAGTAAACTATTATTGAAAAGTTAGGGAAGCAATTTAAAACTTTAAAAGACTTAGAAAATCTTATAGAAATGTTCATACATGTAGTTATTTTTTACTGCTAACGAAATACTTAAGTGCCAAAACATCTACTTTTCCTCAAAATCACACCTAACAACTACCTTTTACATTCCTTCTAATAGGACTTCTACGTTTTGTGCATTTTTCTTTTATTTGGGGGGATAAGCCCCATGGCCCACACATAATAGCTCTTATATACAATATTTACAATATTAGAGTTTAACTAGGACAATATTTAACTGTCTTTATGAATGAATGGCACAAATATATCACAGTTTTAATAATTATGAAAGTTATTATCACATAACGTACAAACGAGGTAAATTAAGAACAAGTCAAAAAGGAGATTGTATTAGGGAGAAATTGTGAAACCTACAAAAAATGCAAACCTTAATCAGTAGGAAGTCGAACGTATTATCAGTCTCTGTATCAAAGATTAGTTGCAGCTATATGAGCAGTTATAAATCATTTGCATGAAACGCAAAAAGTACCAAAAATGTATAGATATTACTGTTTTTGTTATGTCGTTTTAACCCAATCGCACAATATATATCTAAAGTTCGATTCATTTTTTTTTGTAAACTTTACTTCAGATTCACTGCCAATAGCAGTAGTTCCCAATCAGCGGCTAAAAATATTGGCGGCTCTAGCCTCAGTTTCAAAGGGGGGGGGGGGGGCAACTAAGAGCAAAAGAAAATGTTGGGGGATTTTTTTCGGGAGAAGAACGAAACCGACCCCAAAGCGTCCTCTCCTGCCGGTAGGTCCCCGGGCGACGCCCTGGAAGCTCTGAGGTTTTGGTTTATGTCTGGATGGAACACTTAGTCTCAGGACAGGTATATTTTTCATTTTTACACACTTTGGGGAAAGGACAAAATCTGAAGGAACAAATTCCCTTCTTACCCCCCCCCCCCCCCCACACACACACACCCTCACTTAGTTCACCCCTGGTACGAAAAGTAGTGGTATGTAACAATCAAACGCCGGGGTGCCGGGAAACATTTATGGGCAGTAATGTTAGGATGCCATACACAGAAACCTAAATAGACACACCACAGACACGTAGCCACTCGGGCGTGGAGGGACATGCCCTAGCTTCCAGAGCGGACGAAGTCTTTTCGTTCAGCTCATCGCTACGAAAAAACAAAGGGGCGGCAACCTAAGGGTTCACCCCAATGAACCTCCTAAAATAAACCTTCCAGAATAAGTCTGTTTAAGTTTATAAAACCTGTTACCATTTTGGGCTTAATTGCGTGAAAAGGTAAAAAAAAAATATCAAACGAATAAAAGTCAAGGTGATTACCATGAATTCAGTCGTATAAAATATGAACTAGTACATTGTGAAATTAAAATTATTAAGTGTAGGCCGACCTGGAAGGACAAGTTAAAGTATGAATTAAAAGGAACGGTGAAGGTGTTCTGAGCGCTTTGGTGCTGTGGCACGTATTACTGAAGTAATGTGCTCTAGAGGGTAGCTAAGGAATCTCGGATGCAATTTTTTTTTTTTTTAACAAAGGCACTTCTTTAAGATTAAATATGTAAAACTTTGCTACCCAAATGAACAAACAGAACGAACGAACAAACGAGTGAATGAATGAATGAATAAAAATGATAAAGCTTTCTTGGTTAGCAAACAGTTTGTGTGTTTGATAGTTTGATAGTTTGTTGATAGTTTGTGAGTTCAATGTAGTATGTATATGCCAACTTTGTGCATATGCCCATGTGTCACCTTTGTTCCTCTCACCCAAAACTACAAATATTGTAGTAGTCTACATAAATTCTCTATTAGCTCAGCTCGAACTTTGACTGGAAGCTAGTTCAAACAATGCAGAGTATCAAAGCTTATATTACACAGCATGAGCAATGCTGAGAGTGTTTTGATTCTTGCACATTGCTCTTTTGTGGTCACCCTGAAAGCCATAAACTGAGATTGCGTCTGGAAAAGGATGAGTTTTAAGGCCTGTATACACGAGCAACATTTGTAAAACATTCTCAAAACACCTTACCTGCAACAAACCCAAAACATGCCTGTTTTCGGTTTGTTGCACAGTGTAGACAGAGTAAAAAAAAAATTGAAAACATTTTGAAAATGTTTTGAAAAGAATTGACAGGACATTTCTTTTACAACATTTCCAAAACTTGCTCAAAACATGCTGTATTCCCTGTCTACACTGTGCAACAAACCGAAAACAAGCATGTTTGGATTTGTTGCCAGTGGATGTTTTGGAAATGTTTTGGAAATGTTGCTCGTGTATACAGGCCTTTAGAAAATTGGTGTCGTGCTTAAGTAAGTAGTTTAAGAGAACTGGAACTGGTGAGAGAATTGGGCCTTTTAGTCGGCTGTCTTATATTGCTGATACCTTTGTAGCGCTTCTCAGTGTTTGATAATTTTGTAGTTGTGCTCTGCCACCTTTAAAATGTATCAGTAATATGTGTTTTATGATTTTTATTTGTTTAAGTGTGTTCAACATTTCTTTGCGAGTTTGATTGCTCTTTTAGGTGGTTGATGTTTGTGACTGTAATGTACCTTAGCTGTGTTGAAATATTATGATTTATGAGTGTCGTATCTGTATTTAGTGTGGACGACGCTAGATTAAAAGGGGTTACTGCGAAGTTGACTCCAAAACCGTATCTAACGTAACCAGTATTCAATGCTATATGTTTTGATATACCTTTCTAACTGCTCTGGTTTAACCGTTTTACAGCGGTTTAGCTGTAGACCTACTCAGTTACTCTGACAAGTAAGAACATAAATGCAGCTCACCATGTAATAGTTATAAATGCATGTATACCCATGCAAGCACTCACGCACGCACGCACGCACGCACGCAGACACGTATGCAGGCACGCACACCCACAGACAAATACACACATAGGCCTACATACGTAGAAATATTTATAATGCGCTTTCCCCACGAAGATTCAAAGCGCTTTTCACAAATAAATCATAAATTAGACCTAAATAAGTACGGTTTGTATGGTATATTTAAAGCAATTAAGGGTTGGAGAATCACGGATCCCAAGTGGACGGCTATTGTAAGACATTAAAAAAGGCTTGATAACGGGTAAAGGTCCAGGATTTTAAACATGTAAGGCTCTTCAAAACTCTGTTTCTCTCAGCAATAAATCTAAGCACACTTCACGAAAATACTCGTTTTAAATAGAAACTTAAAGTTGTTATCACAAAACTACTTTAAGTGAATAAAACGGACTACATAACGTTATGAACCTAAGTATATATGAAATGTGTATTTGCTTTTTTCTCACGGGTTGATTTATTTGTAATTTGAACTTGTTTTTTTTTCTTTCTTTCTTTCTTTTTTGAGTGTGTGTCTTCGAGTCCTTTATGCTCTCTTCTAACGTCCCACCAGGGAGGTGTTACTAGGCACCTCCCTGCTCCCACCGCCACCACCATCATCATAAGTATTACTGTGCTCGAAGTTATTACTTCATAAAGTGCCAACACAATCAGTTTGAACTTTTTGCTTACAGGTTATAAAAAGAAAAAAAATATATTATTGCTATCAAAATGTGTTTGTACACTGTAAAAAATTACGATAGATTTACAGAACAAAAAATAGAGAGGTGATAAGGTAATTACAAAAAAGTTTTGGGAACTTATTACAAGAACTTTAGTATACTCTTTGTGTATCGCTGCATTTTTATTCTGTAAATTTACAGCGATATTGAGCAGTTTTGCATTATATGCTGATTTCGTTTAAAGATCAAAGGAGTGTTTTTGCTTTAAATAGGTGGTAGTCATCCCTGTAGTCATAATTTACTTCAATACAGACGTTATTACCTACTTTGTGACATTCAATATAGATCTACAACAAAAATGCATTAAATATCTCTTGTCAAGTTTCGTTTCTGTGAGAGCGCCATCTATTTTGAAATTTTCACCTCTAGAGTGCAGTATACTGGGTGCATGGAGCAGGATACTATCATGTATTCAAATATATTTGTAAAGTTTTGTTACCTTTCTAGCGCCATCGATTAGAAAAGTCAAAACGGTAAGTGTACCGTTTCGTTTGAGCACAAAGTAAACGTAGGCTATTGAACCTGGCATACATCACTTTCACTTGCTAGAAGACCATGTTCTTCAAGAAAACTCTCCAAATTTTCCTAACAAAAATCCAGTTTTTCATTGAATTTCAATAAGCTACAGATTTTCAAACATTCTAAAAAGAAGTAAAAATCCATTTTTCACCTACGGCAAAATATGATATTTCAACCAACTTCAGTCTTGATTTTGTGCAGATTTAGCTTCAGTACTGAAGGCTCCGATTTTTCACTTCTACTTGGCAAATGAAAGCATTTTTTTTCTTCAAATTTTCTGCCATAAAATTCCGTCAATACACTCAAGCGTACGAGACGGGTGACAGACTGTCGCCAAAATTCTAACTTTGCCCCCAAAAAAGACTATAACCAAAAGTTGATTTTTTTTTAAATATAAAATTATTACAGAGATTTTCGACACATTAGGGTAGTTTATGGGGAAAAATTCTCAAATGTTACTGATACTGTAGTTTTGCAAAACGTTTGCCTAAATGATAATGGTAAAACATTGAGTGAAGGTTGAAAAAGGGGCTTTGGGGTTTTACCGACCTACGGGATGTTTCTCAGGTACATCTGTCTGTCTGTCTATCTATCTGTCTGTCTGTCTGTCTGTCCTTCCTCGACAGCCGAATTAGAGCAGCGATTATGAAAATCAGCCAGGCTGTGTTTACTTACACATAATAATAAACAGTAGTGTGAGATATTTCCCAGTAACTGTGAAAATCCATTTTCCTTGTAAAGTACTTCAAAGACGTTGGAGGTTAAGTCATTCAGCGTCGGGCAGTAACGTAAAAAATATCATCAGTTCAGTGGCCCTTGCGATTCAGTACACCTTTATGTGGTAATTTCTGATCACTTAGCAAGTGTTTTTTTTTCTTTCTTCTTTTGAAGTGAAACGAAACAAAACAATTTTCTTGAAAGAATAGTCTGCAAATCATTGAAGCGATGAATAAGGTGGACTAAGTGGTGGCACCAGAATGTCAAATTGAGGGGGGAGGGGGTGATCTGGGGCAATGAAAAACCTTACGGCATAAACTTTCGGGGGCGTAGCGCGAAACCAAGCTGCAAAGCGCCTCCTGCTGAGGTTTTAGCATATCTCTGGATGAAAAGTTAAATCTCAGGAGAGGTGTATAAACCATTTCTTTGGTTGCCTAATATCTAGCCAACCTAATTTGTTCTTGAGCGTTGAGAGACAACTGGCGGACAAGGATAAAATCTGGCAAATTCCCCCTCTCGCCTCCCCGTAGCGTCGCCACTGTAGGCGGACTGCACCCCAATGTGAGAATTAGCGGGCCCACCATCGTGATGGGGAAATCTATAGAAAGAGGGACAGGCGTGTACTTGTGAAGCTATCCTTTTATCAAGATAAGGTCACCATCCAAAGGAAAGCGGGAGAAGCTCTGGCGACGAAGGAAGGAAGTATGAAGCAAGACACTAACTTAAAGTTTGGATAAATGTATTTTCTCTTTAAAACTTAAAGGGAAATATTGCGTTTTAAAATGTTTAAACATAGCATTAAAAGAAAAATAGCTCTAGTAATTATTAGATCATTAAGTCTAAACAATACCCTTAACAACAGCTTTATCTCCTCAAAATATTGTGCACACGAGGCGTTATAAAAGTTGCATCTTTTGAAATGTTGAAAGTTTGGGTGAACAAGTTACTCTTCAGCAACAGGCAACTGAATTTCTATCCGATCGAAACTTATTTCGTGAAGAGAAGGCTACCATACTGCTTTATTTTTAATTATTTATCACTCTTTGCTAATGAATATTGGCTTTGAAAGGATTAAAATTCCTTGCAAAACAAACGCAATATTTTCCTTTAAGAAGGGGAAGAGTCCATTTTGTAATACGCACTGAGACCTTTAAATTCTTCGAAGCAAAAGATAAGAGAGCACATGAGTACGAAAACTATATTCTTGAGAAAATTGCTGCCCTTTCATAATATTTTGTTGTTGATAAAACTTATCACAAGTTTTACCATGGAGTTACTAACACGGGTTAGTAGCTCCATGGTTTGACCAACTCGAAAAATCTCAAAATGTTTTACAAAAATTCAAAAAAAATTTAAGGTATTGCAATTCGTTCGCTAAAAGGCATTTTCCGGAGGCGAAATTCATTGACATCAAAATATGTAGAAAACTTTCCCCTTTAAGAATGTGAAAACTGCATTTCAACAGCACAGCATGCGAATAGCGTCCTGACGGTAGGATTTTCAAGGTAATTAATTTTTTTGTTGAGATTTCCTGCGTTTTAAATATATCTGTGATTACATCCCATCAATCATCACATGAATTTCACATCGCATTTAACGTATTTATAATTTGGCAGACCATGAGGGGAATATTAGGGAACATCCTTTGCTGTACGGAGTACATATCGTGTATAATGGTATAGATCTACAGGGAAAGAATATTCCAACAGTTTCAAATTCCAAGGACAAACGTCACATTTTATAATACAGAAAAACAAAAGCAATCTGACACAATGCGTCCACGTTACATAACTTTCTGTTGTTTTGTTAAAAAGTAGAGTTATTTTTTAACAAAAATAACCCGCATTCTTTAAAAGTGAGATATCTTGAGTAAGAGAAAAAGAGAGAAAAGGTTTTGGAGGAAACGTTATGGGATAAAGTTTTTGTCTTTCTTACGAGCCCAAGTGAAAAGCCACTGAAATATGCCTCTAACAGCCTTTGAAGAGAGGAAAAAGAAACTCAAAGTGTTTTTAAAACTAGAATGTAGAGATAGTATTGACAAGGTATTATGCTGCAACTGAAAACAAAAAAATGGATTGGCCAAAAAAAGGGATCAAATTCGAAATGAAATTCAAAGCTTACAAATCTCACTGACTTTTCACGTTATATTCATTTCCTGGTTTATAGGCACAGTACCATAGGCCACCTTCCCTGGGCCATGGCTATAGACGAATCCGATTAGCGCAGTGTTTTTGGTGACTGTAGGCCGCCATTAGTGGGTTCCATCAGCCTAAAACCGTCTTTATTTATTGTTTACATGAATTTCAAACCCTTATTTTTAGTGAACTTGGATAATTTAAGATACAAATTAGTGTACAACCATCCATGATAGAGGTAAGCAAGGAAATCGAAAGATTAAAAGGTGAGGGACCCCAGTTATGGCCGACTGAAATCAGACCATCACTTGCTGTCCGGATTCGTGTATAAGGGTTTAGCTTCATTACATATTAAGGCGCTAATTCTACAGTAATGAACAGAAACAAGGTTTATAGTAGTCTTTCATTTTAACCTGCCATCCCTGACTTTTACTCAGATAAAACAAGATGGTTATGTAAACCATTACTACAGTCTCAAATCAGAAGAGTGAAACACGTCAAACTTTAACAGAGTGAAAAGTGTTAACTCTCTCCATTAGAGTGTTAATTCACTCCAAGAAGAGTAAAATTCACTCCAAGAGGAGTGAAATTCTTTGTATTTCTTTGTTTTTTCTTGTAGCTAGGTGTGATAAAACTCTTTCTCTTATGGGGTGATGAAACAAATAAAGCCCTCTCTGTGCAACATTCCAAGCAATCAACCAGGAAATTTTCAAGGTCATACAAACATTTTAAGTTTAAAAGGAAAACAAAGCAGGTGATGTGAGTCCTCGCAACTCCCTGATGTGATTTGTACACACAAGAAAGTCACCAATTACACTTTAAGTGTACCTCAAGGCAAAAAATTCAAAAACACACATTAAGAGCATAAAAATTGAACTATAACAGTCCAACTCCCATCTTCATAGGAATTTCCTGAGCTGATATATAAAATGTTGACGTTTATTTACTTAAAACAAATTGGTCCATTGCGCAATAACTTGTGATTTTCTTGTTGTACAACTCACATAACTTGCTTTATTTTCCTTTAAAATTAAAAAAATATTTTTATGACCTTGGACACTTCCTGTTTGCATGCATAGCATGTTGCACAGAAACTGACTTAATCAATCACATCACACCATGAGACAGTGAGAGTAAGAGTGTTATCACACCTTTTTACAAGATGCAGTGACTTTCAGAAAAACAAAGAAATACAAAGATTGTAATTTGAGTAGTACAACAATGTCACCACAAATTATTGCGCAATATAACATATTAACTTGAATGAATAAACTTCAACATTTTATATCTCAGCTCAGGAATGTCCAATAAAGATGCGAGTTGGACTGTTTGAATTCATTTTTCATGCTCTTAAATAAATATTTTTGAATTTTTTGACTTGAAGTACACTTTAATCTAGCATTTTGGTGAACATTGAATTGAAATCCGACATGTGGTTCTCAAGATATGCACAACTAAAGTTGTTAAATTTTCACCACAAAGTGAACTTGAAGCAAGCACATTAATGGAGAGTCTTTTGGGTTTTTTTTATAACTTGACATCCGATTTTCTCCTCACCAATCACATATTATCACAATATGATTGCATAAGTGGCATGAGATCTTCACAAATTTTGCATTTCCCACAGGGGGTCTCATTCCTATTAACTTTATGGTCATCACAATAATCTGAAAAAAAAAAAAAAAAAAAAAGGGAAACAAAGCATTCCTTCTCAATCTGAAGAAGTGATTTAAGCTCTACTGCCGTCAAGCACCTTTGAACACAAATCTAGTAACTTCATTTACTGCTATCTCGAAAAATATGAGTCCGATTTAAATGGACATTTCACCACACTGTGTAGGTTTGATTCCCTTTCACATATGAAGGTTAAATTTTTGCTTAAACATCCCCTTTAAAGTGTACTTCAAGTCTAAAGTTTCAAAAATAAATTACACGGTATGAAAATGAATTTAAACAATCCAATTCTCTCACTCAATTTAAAATAGTTGTGCAATACGTTGTGATGCCATTGTTTTTACAGTCTTTGAACGGTGCCATTATTATATCTTTGTATCTCTTTGTGTTTTCTTAAAGTCACTTCAACCGGTACCAACATGTAATAGCACTCTTAATCATATTGGGAAATGGAACTCATGAAGTCCTCCCTGTAGAACACGCTATGTAAGCAAACAGGAAGTGTTCAAGGTCACATAAACATTTTTCATCTTAGAAGGAAACCAAGTAGGTAATGTGAGTTTTAAAAAAGAAGACAAATTATTGCGCACTTGACTATTTTAGAAGTGAATAAATTTCAACATTTAAAACATTCAAAATTAATAGCATCTATGCCGGATTTTTATATGACGTCGCAGATTACTAAACCTGTCGTCACTTCGATTGATTCGAAAAACAGATTCGAAACACTATCGATAATATCACATCAGTGAAAGGTTATCGAAAAGTTCTCATTATCGACAGTGACTTGAATGAGTTCGCAATCGAAGTTAAGACAAGGATATTCTGTGACGTCATCCAGAATTAGGCATAATTTGATGATGAAACTTTCCTTCTTACTTTTCGTTACATCTCCTTCTCTGCCTGAATACTTTTTATTCGCTTCAAGGGGGAGGGTTGGGCCGAAGCTGAATACACGCACACTTGGTATACTCAGGTTTTACATCTGATTAATTGATTGACAGTAACATATATATTAAAATACACGACAGTTACGTTTCATCTAGCGTTAACTAACAGGTCAGTCAAGCATGTATTAATTGTTTTTTTTATGCAGTGTGAACAAAATGACAGGATTGCTCATTTGAGGACACAGATCACGTAACAAACTCAGATACCTGTTACACCCGACGCCGCCTTTGATCTACAGTGGGCTTGACCGTCCTCTTCGTAATGTGCGGATGCCATATAAGGTCTTTCTGCACTTGGCAACTAGCATTTTAAACAATCCTTTTAATAGTAAATTAACAAAGACCGACGTGATAAACGTCTTGCTTCAAATGACAGATTTTTCGCGAGACTCGGACGCGAGGCTATAGTATGCGATAGTGTTATATTCTCTTTATCCCACATTTCAACTTTCATGGACATTTGTGTGATAGGCCTAAAATGATAAACAGAGAGTCACCATTGATAGATACATGAATAATCGGTCAGTGGAATATTGGAAGCTGTTATGTTTTCTTTTCTTTTGTATTTTTTCTTTGTTTGTACTTCGGGGAGTGTTACTACTTGTTATAAAGGTTTCTTAGAGCACTTCTTTTCACATTGTTATTGAAAGTTTAATTTTGTATAGTTATAACTATGTCATTGATGCACTGTGAAGAAACAAAAATAAATGAAATGAAATCGATGAAATGAAATGAAAGGGATGAAAACACGTTATTGTGAAGCATAGAGTTGCCTCTTGCCTTAGGCCTATCGTATCATTGTGTATAGATCTGTTTGCATATGCTTATGATGTCACAATCTACAGAACACCCCCTCCTTTGGGGGAGTAACAAACCAACATGAACAAATGCGAACAACTGACTGATTGGTCAACTTATCGGATACAACTAAATTTTACACAGGCGTGGGACGAATTTTCTGCGTGCGCAGCTCTCCGCCCCATTAACTACACGAAGTTCATCGGTGTGACCGCGTGTTTCTTTTTCCTACAAAATGACGTCAGCACGTCGTCAGTTCATAATATTTATTGAGAAGCACACACATCTTATTCGCCCATGCGAACTTAAATGCACTAACAATCAGAAGTGTCCCACGACTGCGGTAGTTTGTAAAAGGCAGGTTGTTTTTTGTTCTTGTTCTCTTTTCTCTCGTTTTCTTTATTTCCTCGACTGGATCAGTCTAGATTTTTATATAAATAGCACAAACACAGCAAAGGCAGCTCTGATATGGTCACCCTCCGTCCACCATAGTCCCACAGACGTTTTGTTAAGAGAATACGCATGTGTACATCAGCTAAATGTAAAGAAATATCCTCTCAACTGTCCATGTAAGTTTATTTCGATCAAAATATTACATGAAAAGAAACAGTATAGACCTATCTGGAGTTTTAATATTTAAATTAACAACATTTGATTGAAAGAAGACATTCCTGAATTAGCATTTGGGGTAACTGCATGTACCCGTACATTGTGAACCTGAATTAAGGTGGAAAACCAATAACCCTGTAACGGTTTTTTAGCCCTTCTGGATTCTACAGTCCTCCTGGATTCCACATCATGAAGTCTGGATCTTTTTGTCGGAATCGCACAGCCTGGAGTATGGACTGATCCTGCTTGTTTTAGATTCAAGCTCCTTTGTTGGATCATTACAGAATCTCGTTATCTCGCTATGTCACCAGCATCTGGATTTTGCAGCGCACGTCATGGGTGTCAGGAGCTCCATGATCCAACTCAGCCTCAAGTGCGTGGATCTAACAAGATGCGACTTCCAATTGTGGAACTTAACAGCGAATTACGATTCTTGTTTTAACTTCGTTTGGGTCTGATTCAAGCCCCGGTGACCAAGTAAAGTTAGCGATGGTAGTATATGTAATGTAAGCACACTGCACCGTTGACTTATGATTTACGGTGTAGTTCAATATACTTAACTCTTTTATGCAATGAAAGTTTGATCTATACATAAGTAATTGCCAATCTGTCGCTCTGAAAAGTCCTCTCTTTCCACTTTTCCGACGGCTCTCTTCTCCATCAAGTTACGGCACAGTGGCACCACTGCTAGGAAGCATTTAATAAAGCTTCTGGGAAACAGACAGTGTCACTTCTTATTTGCAACAACGTTTGTCTCATTATCCCCGCAAGCCAACTCGTCGCCAGGTGTAAATGCGATTCACACTATCAAATGCAGATAGCTGAGAGTACCTCTAAAGCGAACAGCGATTCCGTACCCTTAGCCGAGAGGTGTAAGTTGTTTACGACGGTCCACAACTTTACGATATACAGAATGAAAGCTGACTGGCGCCATGACGTCTGACTCTTATTCGAAAATCAGACAGGACAGAGTCGCACAGTCACCAGAATTCTCCACCAGCCCCAAGTGTTTAGAAGAATATTTCTTGTCGAGCGGCGTGGTATAATTCGTGTTTTAATGCCACCGTCATTTTTAGGTTTTAATTGCTTTTTGACAAGTGCACTTGTCGGTATTCAGTAGGCATGTTCGAAGGGAAAGAAACTGGAGTTTTTGTAAATAATGCGTTTGGGTTCTACTGTCAGAGGTGAGGATATTCAGGCTTTAGAAATAGAGGGTCAATTGATATAATAAATAAATAAATAAATATATATATATATATATATGTATATGTATATGTATATATATATATATATATATATATATATATATATATATATATATATATATATATATATATATATATATATATATATATATATATATATATATATCAAATTGGTAAAGCTGGAAAATCTGGCTGAGGTGAAAAAACGATGTTGACTCCACCGGGATTCGAACTCGGGACCTCCCGCTTTCTAGTGCGGACGCTCTAACCACTGAGCCATGAAGCCAAGTTGGTTTGGCCTTTGTTCAAATAACAGATGAAGCAACTCGCAATTCACCTCCTGAGCAGGCGCCTAATTTTTCGGAACAGCACTAGTTCTCGTTTGACGCAAGCCCGACCAGAGGTGAAAAAAAATGATATATATATATATATATATATATATATATATATATATATATATATATGGAGTAGAAAATACCATACTCAACTACGTACCAAAAAAATGCACAAGATTCACGGTGTTGTTGGAAGCTTTCGACTATTTATTCAGTCTTCCTCAGCCAACTGTATGACCAATAAAATGATTTACACTTATATACAAGGCTAAATGCACAAAAAGGGAGTAAAAAGTAAAAACTTAAAGGTCCTAGTAGAAAAAGCAAAAGGATGAAACGGGAGTCAAAATACAAAAAGATAAAATACAAAAGAAAAACAAAATAAAGGCCATGTACAGGGCATCCGTCCAAAAAAAGGGGGAAATAATAAGATAAAAATTTAAACAATAAAAGATTTAAAAAAAATATTGAAAGGGAGTTAAACCAAGAGAGAAAAGCCTAAACAAAAGGAAACACAGGGCTAAAAAGTATATATATATATATATATATATATATATATATATATATATATATATATATATATATATATATATATATATATATATATATATATATATATATATATATATATATATATATATATATATATATATATATATATATATATATATATATATATATATATATATATATATATATATATATATATATATATATATATTCAATAAAATCGATGGAATGATGACAACAAAACAAATTCACGATTAAGTGGGATGCAAGCGGTCATTTCTTTATTTACTTGAGCTTGGAATATTTTTATATCACCTGAAGTCTTCTTCGGCCAAGACACTGTTTTCCAGAATTTCACCCACAAATTACTCAACTTGATACAATGATTGTCGACTTTATGTCATTTAAAAGTTAACAGTAATACTCTTCTGTTAGTGGTCCCGGTCATCCGCTACATGATCTTTAGAGCCTATTCAAAGCAGTAAAACGGGTACTATCTACAGATCTATGTTAAATATTCTCCTGCCTTTGTTATTGATATCTTTTTAAAAGTAATGTTTTAGTGTTCCAAAGATAAAGGTAAAGATACATATATGTATAATATATTTAAATCGAATACAATCCAAATTCAATGGTCCGTTACTGTAGTAAGCATTTATTCACAAATTTTCAGAAGCCAAGCATCAACCCCCGGCTACAATGTGTTAGTCAAAAAGTCAACCTAGCAGTTGAGACGAAATAAAAAACAAACGCAAAGAAAGCTAAAGCTGATAACATCAAAACGCAACTAAAACAAACTAGGGAACTATTAGTAGGGTCGAGTGAGAACTTAAATCCTGGAAGGATCATAACGAAGTACTACAAAACCGCCAGCCACAAGAACTGAAAAATAAGGAAGACCAAAATAAAAGGAGGGGCGAATTAAGACTACACAAAATGAATGACAGGGGCCAATAAAATAAAAATCAAGTAAACCAGAGAGTAACAAAAAGTTAATAGTGAAATAAAAGTTAAAAATAATAAAAGAGGAAAGAGTTATAATCATACAAAAAAGAAAGAAAAACTTTAAAAAAAGAAACGACTGTATAATATAAGTTTTGACACTCTGCATTGTCTGAAATAGCTGTCAATCAAAGAGCTGAGCCAATTGAGAATTTCGGTACCCGGATACCAAAATTGTAGTTCGGGGTGAGAGGTTTGGCCCTTTAAATTACACAGCATGAAAGGTACTGAGAGTGTTTTGATTATATAAATTGAGTTTTTCCATATTGATCTTGAACCAATAAACTGAGATTGTATCTGGATGAGGATGAACTTCAGACAATTGTGGGAGAGGCATCAGTAAGAAGGTTAGGAGAATCGGTACTGTTTGGGGTTAGGGAACTGGGCCTTTTAACTCAACGGAGTTTCCTGAAATGCTTATTTTGACCGCAAAAACCATCATCCATGTTTAGTAGCTTTGGGGTTACCCCGTCCAGGTTCCAAATACATCGTTTCCATTTAGTGATACGTGTACGATCAGGTATAAATATACAATCAACATTTTGAGCTTTAAAAGAATCGCAATAAGATGATCACAAAGTTCTTTGGAATCATATTTGTAAGAAGAATCACTTGTAAAAAGCGTAAAATCACTCTTATGCCCATTAATCATTAAAAATAAATTGTCAGACCTACGAACGCAGTGATACAGGCAAACAGGATATGAAATGAAGTTTATAATTGATTTAAAATCAAAAGAAGTAGACCTCTTTCTTTTCTTATTCCTCCTTCCCCCCCCCCCCCCCATTTTGCCCAAATCGTCCCTGGAAACGCCGTTGGTTGCTTGCCAGAAATTCGACGGGACTCATTAAAAGTGTACAATTGGGACAGCGGTATTACCTCACTTGAAATAAATCCCTCACTATGTGTGCTGTATTCGCATCGTAGTCAATAAAAACAATTTGCAAATTAAAAAGTGAACATTATAACTCTACATCCAAAATCATTTGTACTTTTATCAAACAAGACTATTTATCGGGGTCACTGTTGGTACCAAAAGTAAACCTGGATAGGCACCTTTCACCTTTGGATAAATACTAAATCCTTCAGATGTTTCCTGGCACTTATGACCAGTACATAGCCATATGAACTTCATTAAGTGTTTCAGCAAACGCTTTATGGTGCGTTTTGACATCTTTCTACTTAGCGATTCGACTTTGAACGAGTCGAACCTGAGGTCAAAATCTTACTTTCTTCCTATTTCCTCCCGACTCTCTGGAGGAGAGCCGTTCGGCGAAACCAAACTTTAAAATGCGTACTTACAGAATCAACTTTTAAAACTCTTTTTTTCTAAAAGTCCCCACGACTCTCTGGCGAAGAGCCAAGGGGCGAAAACCAAACGATTACTCCCGGAGGAGTTCTGCTCCCTTAAGGAGCTTAACGTCCCAAATGGACAAGTACCCCTTCCAAAGGGCAAACACTGAGTGGTCCTGCGCTAGACTGGCTGAATAGAACAGAAGCCACAACCTGGATGCAGTTTAACGTCATGCCCAGGACTTTTAAAACTCTGGTACATTTTAACTGAGTCGTCCTTCTTTATCTCTTATTCTGTCGCCCAAACCAGGAAAAGAGTGTAGACGGTGTTGCATTACCTTGTCAAAATATTAGCACATACCAAAACACCTGTTTAATTAAGTTTAAGTCATGCAAAGTTACAAGTTACTAATTCCACACCGCCAGTCACTGTGAGGAGTATGTCACTTCGAAAACCGGGGGTTAAAAAGCAGAAAATAATTTTCCTTTCATTGTCATTACTGAATGTAAGGTTCAGTGAATTGTACGTAATTACATATGAAATCAAAAGAATATCCGTTCCGATATTAGTCTTTTACTCCGCAAGTGTAGCCCATTAGATCAAACCATCTATGCAAAATGTCCCCTTTACAGAATGTACGAGTCCATTGTTTACAAGTGTCTTGGGAGCCACCCATTCGCGAGCCGTAAACAAAGACAGGCACGTGCCAAGTCGGAACCTCGGAATCACCAAACCGTAAAATGTTAAGTACTGGGCTTCGAAACGCTTGCAGGCATTAACAACAAACAACCCAAAATAAAAGTGGGAAGTTAGAAAAGCTTGTCGAAAGCACAGATAATTCTCATGTCTCTTTTCAGAGTGAATTTGTATGGACTTTGTTAGCAGGCAAACGGAAGGAGAGTTCGTTTCTCCGGGGAACGAGGAGTCTGACTCGCCAGTTTGGCGCCAGGGAAAGTGCAAGGCGCGCAGCCACCGCGACATCGTTGAGTAGGCGAGTTTAAGACAAGATACAAATCCGTAGTAGTGCGGAAGAGGAAACACTCTCATTCAGCGCGAATCTTTTGTAGGAAATAAAAATGTCAGCTGCGAACAAATGCACAAGGAGGAAACAGGCTAAACCTCAAAGAAAAAACGGTGAGTACCTTTTAGTTATATTTTCAAAGGTGCCAGGGGTTTTGGGTGCCCCTACAGTCAAGGTGTTCAAAATTTGAGGACTGCTAATCTTTGGACACGTATTTTGCGGTACTAGCGGCTGTAATGAACCTCCATCTGTCGTTCAAAAAGCTATTTAGAATCACTTATTGTGAATTCCAGCTACCAAACCAAGGTTTCTTAAGCAATAGAAGTGGTATTTACTGTTTTAAGAGGCAGGGCGTACAAAATATTTGCCCCATACATATCTTTCTGTCAGCAGCTTGGAGGAAATATGTTGGCTTGAAGTTGAAAGGTATCCCCACCAATAGTTGTGAGTAATATTCTAATAATGTGGTAGCATTCCTCACACAGTATTATTTTTGAACTGGCATATTATTAAATAATCCTGTTGATGGTTTACAATAATGCATCATTAATAACGTCTTTGTCCCTTCCTGCTACAATTCTTTGGATTCCATTGGCCTTCTTCCTTCATGTATGTAATCTGAGTGCAATTTCTGGTAGCAGCGAAATGCCGTAAGAACTTCATAAGATCCTCTTGGATTGAAATGACTCAGAATTTGAAAATATAAAGTATACACCTGTGAAACAATTCAACTGCAGGTTTTAAAAGTTGTTAAAAGCATCTCATAACTGAGCTGCAGTTGACTCATTTTTTATTGTTTTACGCCAAATATAAATATGTTTGTGCATACGGAAAGATTTAGCAAGATTTAAAAAGATTAAAAGAGATTAAAAAGGGGTGTTTCAGAAGGGTCTATCCACTATACAATGTATGGAGCCATCCTTGACCTTACCATTCCATGAGTTTTTGTTTTTCTTCTTTTGTTTTTGTTTCGTTTTGCCTGTTTTGTTGGGTTTTTCTTTTTCTCATTTTTTTTCTTGTTCAGAACGGTAGATTCGTAGTCCAATTCATTCCTCTTACAATTCACCCATTGTGACTCGCATGCTTTTTTCTAGACGCGTGCATGGACATATTGCGTGAGTTGTCCATTAGAATTCAGTTACCAGTACCAGATACAGGGGATTTATCTACAGATTATCTGTAACAAAGTCTTTGAAGCAGGTATTTTTTGATTGAGTTGCAGTAAAGCATTACCTAAATATCTGCGACGAACTTTCTGAGTTCAACTTTTACTTTACAACTCGTGTCTGCTATGTACCCGCCTTTTGTCAATCCAACCGCGAGAACGCTTGTTATCAGTGCTAATAAATAACATTACTTTCCAGGGTAGTTCCGTATGTGATTGATTGAGGAAGTTTAGATAGGCGTTTCACCTTTTCGAATGTTTAGGAGCACATTGATCTCTTCATTTCTGAGTTTTCCTTGAAATATAGTCCGGCGCCGATCCAGACTGTCTAAAGGGGGACATGGGCTGAACTAAGAGAAATCAGGGTAGTGAGGAAGTTGCACTGCTAATCTTCCTTATGTTTTATTGTCGATGTGGCAAAAAAGGGAGGGCTGAGACCGTAAGGCCCCACCCCTTGGTTGCGCGCCTGATAGTGATACTACAGAAACGAGGCATTCTCGGTGAAAGAAAAAGCAGTATTTTCATAGTGAAGTAATTCCTCCCGATATGAGCGTTCTCTCACGTGATCGCATTTACTCAAGTTGAGCTAAGACGTATCAAGAAGAGACGGCCACCCCTTCCACTTATCTTATGTCGACCAAGAAAAAATATAAATGAAAGTTGGAAAAATGTATACATATAGGCCTATATAAGATCTTAACCAGTTATTTTGATAGGCATTTCCGATAAATAGAAATAAATAGGGAGGTGTGGCCTCAGCGTGGTGTGAAAACTGTATCATCTCTGACGTACCTACTGTAACTTGAACCAGAGAGCTGCCATTGACAATAGCAGCTCCCTGATCGAGCGCTCATTCAAATGTTTAAATTCTGTGTTAAAGTTATGTATCACATATTCAATTAAATCCCAGTCATTCAAAGCAAGGCTTTGTTCTATCGAATTAATCCAAAAAAGTGTTTAATAATAAGCTTAATTTGTTTTATTTTTATTTACTTAAATTTTCATCAAATGGAAAACTTTTCCCGCCCTATGCGCACTGTACATTCTTCATTTAAATTTCGTTTACACCCGTTTCAAATATCCTTAGCGATGTTACACAAATTATGTTTTGCAGTCTTGAAATTTAAGTGATTAGATGGGGGGCAGCTCACATTATACAGCATGCACATAGTGTCCTAATTACACATTATGGCCTCAGATTCCCACACAAGGACATACTCTTGAGTCTTGAGCAATAATTCAATGGTTTCGGTCTGCGCAAGGGGAGGGGCTCATCTCAGTTTTAGCAAGGGGTTGTTACCTTGACAAGCTTGGTAACACCATTCTACTTTTTCTAAAGTCCTCTTGACCCCTTTGGCAAAGGACATTTCTAGCTAAGGGTTTGATAGGAGCATAGTTGGAGGATTTGAACTGACTTGGTTGTAGAGAGGATGGACTCTTCCATATAAACCCAAATTTTTTGCCTCTCTTAATAGGCTATAAAATTCATTTAGTTCTGCTCAACCAAAAACACCCTATTAAATGTTTAGATTTAGCATTCTTTGCTCAACTCTTCCAATCTGGTGGGGTTTAGGGATGAAGTACTCATCTCGAAACGTGCTTTCACCCGCCGATGTTTGACAGTTTGAGTCTGCATGTAGGTATTACCGCGATAAATAACAAATAATATCTATGTAAATATTTTGGAGCTTTTCGACTGGTTCAGCTTTCTTAATAGACAGATAAAAGCTTCCCACTTACCAATGGCAATGTACAGTATAAGCCTTAAAGCGTCAGTATACCGAATATCGAGTGGCATTAATGTGGCAATCTATTGCACTGCATAACTTTTGTAACGTGATGAGCATATGATTTAATGCTAAATTGAGTACCACAAGTTGAGTTAAACATCTACTTTTTTCCAAAAATTGGATCAAAGAAAAAATATACATTGATGACCAGCTGAATTTTTACCAGTGAGCAGCTTGGTCTGCTCTGCAATTCGAACTCCAGCTGAAAGTTCTATGGTTGTGTTCCCATTTCGTTAATTCCTGCGTCAAGTCTGCCACGTGACAGTCACTCCCCTTTCTTTTTTTGTGTTCAAAGCACACGACTCTGTAGTTCCATTTGCTTAGCTTATGAATAATCATCGTTACTAGTAGCGGTTTTCCTTGCACTTCACACGACTTCCGGGCCACGCCTGGACGGGAACTCCCCCTGAGATTTTCGCACGCCTTGCGCACGTGTTGACACTTCAAGCATATGAAATAGGCCTGTAGCACGACTGGCATCATATGATGTGCATGGGTGGCTCTTTTCGTGATGTCACCACTGACCAAGGCCGAAGCTACGGGGGGGGGGGTTAGGGGGGAGGGCGGGGGTTACGTGGTCTCCCCACCCCCCGCAAAAAAAAAACAAAATAGGGATCCAGTTTTAACTCTTGAATTGACCTCTCCCCTATTGGCCTACCTTTCAACCCCCAGAATGGCGATCAATTTATCGGGTGTCCGCCATCCCCCCCCAAAATAACCCCTTCTCCTCCCCCCCCAAAAAAATACCCCTCCCCCAAAAAAGAAATACCCCCTCGCTACGGGCTTGGTACTGACTGCAGTTAAACAATCTCCCACGGTGCCTCGTATGTGGTCATTAGATGAAGTTAGATGTTGAGGCTTAATACTCCCCGAAATCCAACGAAACTCAGGCAGATTTGGTTCCCAGATTTGGTTTACATCAGAATTCCTGGCTATATCGGTCATGATTGACTTTTAAGTTTACTTTGCGACATTTTGTACTGCTAATAGTGAGCAAGATGAGAAGCTGAAGGAGGGAGAAAAAACGTAGGGTAACAGACTACTATAGTAACTTAAAACATTGCTCATTCAACTTTAAAGGGGAAGAGTAGTCATCCCAAATGGAAGAAGTGTAATGACTGTGCTGGTTCATGATTGACTGTTGAGAGTCACGTGACAACCTTCTTTTTCAAATGTGAAATTAACTAAGAATAAGTTACTGCTTGAATTACCATGATTATGTGCAATAGTGAAGTTATAAAAAAAGCAACGGACACTTCAAAGAGTTAAGACAATAATTGTGGTATTTAGATTTTTCTTCAAAGTAAGTTAGGGGGACTGCTCTTGACCTTTAACCTTTGTATCAATTTTCATTTTCCTAATGTCCTAGATTCATCACGCATCCAACTTTAAGCATTGTTTCAATTTCTAAGTCCGCCAGATACAATGACCATCAATTGTCTTAATATCATAGTACTCAATCCTCTACTCCCGTAGTTCTTTCCAATGCTAATTTCATGTCTATAATGGCCCACATTTTTCCAACGTTTCAGCGCGCATTGTATCTAGATCCCAGCTCTCGTATTCACACTGTTCATTGTGTTGGTATTATGGTTCCCTACACCTTAATTCCACTGCCCGTTGTATGGCTATCATGGCCCACTACTTTACCCACTAGATCAATCGTGTGCCGTATTTGGGTTGTAACGTATTGGGCCCACTCCTGCCATGTAATTACAATGTTCATTTTATTGGCATCATGCCCTTTCCCCATTAGGCCTAAATACATAGGTCCACCGTCATATCATGAAATGGTGATCGAGTTGAATAAGCGTACCTGGGCCCGGAAAAAGATAAAAACTGGTAAATGAAGCTTTTAATGACATAACAACATATTTTTCTGTAATGAAAAGTGCGGGAGAAAGAAGTTAATAGAAATTATCTTTACAGTTCCTGTTCATGTATCAGGGCCCAAGCGCTGTACATTTCAGAGAGGGACTCGTGACGACCTAGCAAGCTTCATTTAACGTTTCCACATTTCTTCGTTGATGCAAATGTAACTCGGTGCACTCCTTCAAACAAAATGTAACTTCATTTTCAGGTCACTCCCTTTATCTTCCTACGTTACAGTTGAACTTTTTAACAACTACATGATGGTAACTGTGAAACCATGGTGGTACTGCCAGGCTAAAACAATGGAGTGTGCTGTGCGCGCGACCCACTTCTCTCACACGTGTCGTAGTCGGAAACTACACAACCCGCACGTGCGGAATGTTTGATTACAAGCAAAACTCAAGGTAGCCTGCGCAACTGGCTGAGCGTATACATGAAACAAGAAAGCTGTGTGTGTCCGAAAAGTTGATCCGCATTAAAGAACCGTGAATGTTGAGTAACGTGTAATTAACACTGCTCCCAGCCTTCAACTGCAACTTAACCCTCTGCGCTTTCACAGTACACAATGAATGAATAAATGAACTGATGAAGTAGCCCACTTTTTCAGCATATTCACGCTTGTGTCCTAAAGGCATTTTCCGGAGACAAAATTCATTGACTTCAAAACATACAGAAACATTCCCTTTCAGGAGGTGAAAACTGAATCTCCTGTAAACTACATCTCAATATCATCTAGCGTTCGGAAGTAGATACTATTTTCAGTACCGCATATTTCTTTTTATATAAATATATTTCTTTTTTTTTAAATTCGGTTATTAAAAGGAAATCTGTGATGTCATAGCGAGATTTTAATGGGGAGATTTCGAAATTTCATGAGTGGTCAAAACTATAGAGAAAAAATGATGGACAGTTAAATGTGATTCTTTCAAGGAAATATGTAGTCAGCTGAAAACGCCACCCCTCAGACGTTTCTCAGGAATTTCCCAGGTGCTTGGAGCGCTTTCTTTATTTGAAATATATGACACTTGCTGTCTTCTCCGTGTCCGAAGAAGAATTGAATCTTAAAAAACGTGATAGCCACACTCTGACTACAGATGATATATCTTTTTGGGAAAGTCCCAAATCTCAGATGGGGACCCACGGGCGACAAGGTTTCCTAGGGGGAACGTCCCTTGGCTCCCTTGGAAATACAGTCTCTCTACCTGATTTGTCTGTTCGTTAGCTTCACAGCGCGTGTCGAATACCTACGTACACCTCCTTTGACGTATGGTGCACTCAAACGTGTGTTTGAAGTATGCTAATTTTGTTGAAAAGGGCATGAAAATGCAATTTTCACGGATTTATATTGGGCTATACATGGACTTGGATAGCTGTATTTCTCGTAATTGTTAGCAAAACACTTAACATAACCGTTGTGACAATTGGGCCCCACTTAACGTCGTCACGCTCTTGTTAACGTGAGTTATCGGACAATTTCAATCCTGCAGAACATACCAGTATTTAGTGGTAGGAAAAGTTTTCTGACGTACCTTATTCGGTGGGGAGTGTCAAAGTAGGAATTTTACTGAAGTTTGTCTGGCGAAATAATATCGGTTTTAGGGGAGGGGTTGTCCTGGCACAGATATCCTACAGTCTTACTACCTTTGTCCACGGGTGATGAAGACGTTTAACAATACCTCTGTGCCCATGTAGGCGGCACGTCTTAGCCGAAGTACATGACCAGCAGCTGCAAGGTTCATTCCTGCTCCCAAGAAAACAGAAACGGAACTGTTGCTATAAGCCTCTTCGCACAGCCTAGCCTGCGTAGCGCCTCTGTGGCTGCAGTCCCCTTCAGGCTGCCACCTCTCAGATTTTTTCGTAGCGATGAGCTGGACGAAAAAATTCGTCCGCCCCGCGGGGTACGCACAGCCTGGCAAATGTACCGACTTGAAGGGGATATTATGGACATCAGAGTAGGTGACTGTAGCGTGCGTCTGTGGAAATCAAACTTGAATGCCACGACAGGACCGTGGTACTTTCTTGGCAGGGACAGCACGGTTGAAAGAAAAAGTCGTACATCTAAGAAACTTCGAATAAATTTAGTACTCTGTTGCATGTGGTACGATTATAAGCTAAATCCCATATACAATTACCATTCAAGCCGACGGCCAGATCTGAACTTGGTGCAAACATGCAGCCCGGGGCGCTCAAGCAGGTATCCTGAATTTTGAATGTAATGAGGGACTGGTGAATCAGATCACTCCCGCTTCTTGTTGAAGGCCTGCTTAAGTTTAAGTTTAGTATAATGGTACCATTTTGTAACATAAAATGTGGCATGCAAGGTTTCAAGTTGAAAAATCTTGTTTCAAATGTTCTTTGCCTTCAAAATTTACAAAGCTTTATCGCATGTAACTTCCTGACGTAAATGGCAAAAATCACCTATACCTTGTAACTTATTTCATAAGGAACCACTCTTTAGGACTGAGATGTTACTCAGTAGTGAATCCGTCTTAGCAATAGAATAGGCCTACTTTGATTTAGCTTGTTCCTAAACAAGTTCACGAAAATATTGAAAAACATCACTGAAAATTGCTTAAATATTCTTTGTTGGGTAGCATTCTCCCACATCACGCAAGAATTTTAAAGCGAATTCAAGTGTTTTACCGACCACCACCCTGGATAATTGATCCAGAGCATTTGGTCTGTGAACACGTCACTAATTTTTGGAGGGTCGACCACCACCCCTCCCCCTTAAAAATCTATATCGAATCAGTGAACCGGTTTCTAACGATTTTTCAATCAACATCTTTTTTCATTGTTTTTTTTTTTTTTTTTTGGAGGGGGGGGGATCTAAACAATATGCAGCCAGTTTCAATGCAGCTATACAGGTGCAGCTGTCTTCAAATTTACCATTCTTCTGCATTGTAAAATAGAGGCGAATCCGATCATCGCTTGTGTTAAGTGACAGTTGGAAGCCATTAGTGGGGTCCATTAGCCGTAAATCGTCTTCATTTATTGTCTGCATGAATTTCAAACCCTCATATTCATAAAAATTGAAGGAATTAAGGCACAGCTAAGTGTACAAACAGCCTGGATACAGGTAAGCAAGGAAACTGAAAGTTTAAAAGGTGATAGATCCCAGCTTTGGCCGACTGAAATCAGACCATCACTTGCTGTCCGGATTCATCTATATGGTCATCTTGATTTTAACTGCGAAAAATGTTGCATAAACCAGTTCCACTTCTTAATATACGATGGTGTAGCAGTACAACAAAATATTTTTTTTTTCATTTCAGCACCGTGGCATAAGGTTATCTCAAGTCTTTCATACTTACTTGTATGGAACGCCCGTGTTAATGACAGTCTGTTTATATATTTCAGTGCGAGTACAAGTTCTTTGTACTTAGTTAAAGACGACCACTTCAAACTACCTAAAATTGTTCTCCGCTCATTAATAATTCATTTATACATCGGGCGCCCCCTTTATTGAGGGTTTTAATGACTCACAGATAGTTCACAGAATTTGCGACTCCACGGCTCCTGTAGCTTACTGTTTGTTGATGTTTTGTTTGGCGACGTAGTGTCCCTTCACTTTATGATCCTCATACGAAATTGTGAGCGATATAGAAATTTCCTTTCATGGTGCAACGATGTCACAACTTAAGCTTACAAATTCACTGCAAAGGTGGTGTGATGAGTGAAAAAGAGCAACTGTAAACTGGGGTAATTAATTGTTTATAGTGAAGGTGAGGCATTGAAGTCTAGATGATAAACTTTGTGGTTATGCTAAATGAGGGTCTCTGAAGAATAACATACATGTATATGCATGACATGGCTTGTACAATCAAAGAAATAACTGTGTAAATTTATATTGAAGCCTACCTATAAGTGTATGAAGACTCTAATTTATCCTTCCTCTTATTTTACCATTTTCTCCAGTGTTAAAGAAAACTCCTGTCGCCCCAGCTCATAAGGCGTATCAAATTGCTTAATAAGTTCTGCTCTTTCATGCCTGGAATTCAAAAGATGTAGAGTAGCTCACGTGACAAAGCAGGCACTGAGAGTGTTTTGATTACACATGTAAGGAACTTGTTTGCTCATCATGGCAAAGTATATATGGTACAAATGGTATGCAGTTGTAGCAGGGGAATACTGAAAAAAAAAATGAACTAGTGTCTGTTGAGGGTCCTGTCTCAAACGGAAATATTGCGCTAAAACTAATATTTTTAGACAAAGAGTGATATTATCAAGAAACAGACAGTTTCTCTTTTCAAGAGATAGGCTAAGGTGAACACAGGTAGAAATTTAGCTGGTTGTTTCTTTAATTAAGAGGCAATCAGAGTTTGATATAAAATATAACCTTTCGTTCCAGTACCTCTGCTTTTCCCCCTTTGGTCTGATTGTCTACCAGACTATTGAAACATTGGTGAGATCTTTAGTTAATTTTTTATTTACTATTGCTAAATGAAAATTTCTGAATATTTGTTGGGTAAAAAATCCACACAGATGTAAAATTATACAACGTCCACTACCGTCACTGTTTACCAGTCCTCTAAAATGCTCCAGATTGCAGGAGATTTGCAGATTTCAAACTTTTCCGAGGAAGCATGCCCCGGACCCCTAGCAACTGCATGCTTACGGCACGCGCCAGCCGCCTCCAAATATAGAAAAGGTCCACATCTTAGAAAAAGACCCATTCCTCCACATGGGCTGGCTACGGGCCTGGAGTAGGGTCTCAGATAAACTGCATACGCACATGCTGATTGCAGAATAAATTACCGAATTTATGTAAATCAATGTCCCACTGTTCTGATCCATTGCGCTGCAACCAGTGGGAGTGAGACTTGAAACTAAGGGCAAATTTTGTCACTAAGCAAAGTGTGTGTTTATTGAGAGACTGAAGAAAATATTAAAATTTAAAATTGTACTAGTAGTATTACTATTGTGCAGTGGTCTGACCGTATAAGACCACAGAGCAGGGGGCAAGCCGAGGAGCTGGGGACCTGGCACCTAGTCTACCCCGCCCCCTCCTTGGTTACGGGCCTAAAAAAGGTAAAAGCAAACTCTGCAATTGCCGATTGAAGAATAATTTGTTTATGGACTTTCTAAATTTTAAATAATGAAATTTTCCTAAGTCTTTTTGTGCATAATATTTAAACAAAAGGAACTGTTGCTTGGGTTTACTTGAGACCAAATGTTTTTTTTTTTTTTTTTTACTGACTGGAAATATTTTCTTTGCATCATCGGATGGAGCGTTTTAAACGCAGTGTTCCCCTTTAAGTCATTAGTGATTTTCTTCACTGGCAAGACAATATTTGTGGCAAATCAAATGTTAAATTTCAAATGTTAAGTATCAAATGACAGTGGTCATGGAGGCGACCGCACCATCCTGAAGGTCCAAGTTGCCTGCCAGCACCCTTTTTGAGGTTTGAGAATTCGGTCGAAAGAATATTAGTCGAGGGTATGGGAGGAGGCTGCCTTAGTCAAATACATTCTCACCTTAGACAGGGAAATTATCCATGCTGAACAGAGTCATCTCTCTAATTTATACAAAACCCTACACTTATACAGCTCCCGGTGTTATAGTAATACATCCGTGTTGGAAGGTCGTTAAAGTATCCCTCAGAAAGTCTGAAATTTCAAAAATATGTATAACATAGCACGAGAACTGAATTCAAACGGTCCAACTTCATAGGACATCCCTGAGCTGAGATTAAAATGTTGAAGTTTATTAACTCAATTTAAAATGGTACATTGCGCAATAATTTGTGGTGTCATCGTTGTACTACTCAAATTACAATCTTTGTATTTCTTCGTTTTTTTGGAAACCTCTCTCAGCTTCTGCCATAAAACGACCCCAATCTTCAACAGTACTTGACTTGACTAAACGAGCCCTCTTTGTGCAACATGCTATAAGCAAAAAACAGGAAGCGTACAAGATCATTTAAACACGTTTTAATTTCAGAGGGAACTTAAGCTGGTTATGTGAGTTGTAAAACAAGAAAGTCACAAATGGTTGTACAATGGACTGAGTGAAAAAAGAAAATAAAAATTTAATATCTCAGCAAAAGAACGAGCTATGACAATCTCACAATTGCATCAATGAGATCCATTCTGTAAGAATTTAAAAAATTAGTAACCAATATATTGTCACATGCTTCATAAAATCCATTCCTGCTGAACCGTGATGACGGTACTCAGGCGCGAGTACAGGATTTTTAGCAAGAGGCCTGGTATCAGAGTATCTAAGAGCGTCACCTTCGTTAGTTGCGCGCAGCGTACAAGAAAAATTTTCGGTCGAATACCACAGGGAATAGCATCTCTCGTCCCCTAATTGTGGTGTCACATGGTCGGAAAATTTAATGATTATAAGAGAAGTATGAATATCATGGCGGGCGGTCGGCGGCTGGGCAGGGTGTGTCTGGTGCAAATTCAAATAGAGCACTGTAGAAATCGCATTTGAGTGTCAAGTTGGACGAGGCCTACAATCTAATCTTTCTTCAGTCACATCCTTATTTGGCCAAAAGCCAACTGAAAAGAGCGAACAAGGTATAGGTAGGCCGATGTGCTCGGCAGACTAGCTTCCAAGAATAGAAAAATATTATGCTAACATAAAAACCTGACACATTAGTTCATCTAACGCATTTAAAAGCATTAGAACCGTAAAACTGTCCAAGTAGTCACCACACAATGACCTTAAACATGGTAATTTCCTGTTTGGCTAATATGTTATAAGTTTGTGGCATCGAAAAAGAACATCACCATGCCGTGGGATTAATGTTGTCATTTCGGTTTTTCGAAGTTTCCTTTTGAGAAATCCTTCAAAATAGAGGTGACATTTAGCCGTAAACTACATGGCAAGTATGGTGTATGATATGTAAGAGGCATTGTCCAGTGGGATTTTGGAGGGAGGAAATTTATATATAAACATGATTAGTACATGTCATCCAGACTAACTAGCCAAAGTTTAATTAACCCCTTCCTATGTAACCCTCCTAAAGATTGGTTTCTACACCGGTCTTGGCCTAGAATGTCAAGGAGGGGCTTGAATATTGCTTCAATTTCCATTAGTAATTCTTTGCAATTGAACTTTTTTGCCCTTGAAATTTTATACGTCACCAATCGTGTTTCGTCCTAATGAAGGTAGAAAAATAAAAGTATCATAGGCTATTTTTGAAGAAAATTTAGCCCAATGGTAGATTCTCTAAACCGAGAAGTAGTTACACTATGAAACTTTTTACTTCATCACTGTCGCATGGCCAATATTAAATCCGTCAGTTTTCCCGGAATTTTTTCAAGAATGGAAAATATCTCTGCCCCACGACTTCCCCAACCCCTCTCCGTCGTTTCGTTTGCTTATGTTATCTCCTTTTTTGGAGGTGTAGATCTGTTTACTCAAAGTCTTCTTTCCGTGAATCTATACTCACAAGTGGTTGGTTATTTGACACATATTCAAAGATGCGGGTTTCGGCTAATCTTATTCTCATTTGCCGACATTCAAGTCCTCCCAACTAACTCCCTGCTTCCACACTGCCCCTCCAAATCTTAGAGGGGAAATGAAGTCACACCAACTTGAAGTAATGCGGTGACTATTCTGTGACTGTTCTATTACATGATTGGCTCTTGAGAGTCCAAGTCGTTGATTAAATGTATGAAAGTTGACGTTAGTGCAAATGATAGCTTCGGCAAATAAATTCTCAATTGCCGACAATTCCAGTCGTCCGTCCTAAATGACTCGCTACATCCAGACTGTCCCTCTTAAAACTTGAATGGGGATGTAGTCAGTAGTCACCCCAAATAAGAGTAGTGTAGTAGACTGCTCTGTTTCATGATTGGCTCCTGAGAGTCATGTGGCAATATTTGGGGCAACTGTTCTTGCCATTCAAAAGCCGTACTAGTTCTAGAACAGACCACAGAGTTGCACAGACACAACTTGAAGATGAAATCATGCATGGTAAACATATAGATGGCATTAACTCAATGTAATCAGAACACTTCCTTACATGTTGCCTATAAACTATACCCCGTCTTCATGTTTTAAACTTGACGTTAAAGGGCAAGACCAGTCATCCCAACTTGAAGAAGTGTAATAGACTATCCTGTTTGTGACTGGCTGTTGGGAGTCATGTGACATTTTTTCTCTTCAAATGTGAAAATTACTGGAAGCAACTGCTTGTTTTACATTGAATATGCCATATTGAAGTTATAAAATATGATGCAAGTTACTTTGAATAGAAGTAAGAGGAAAATTGAGATACTTAGCTGTTGCTTCAGGCTTTGGGAATTGTTCTTGACCTTTAACTTCAGCGAAGTCACCAATTAAAATGTTTTATATACCTCAACCAAAATGTACTCTGAGGTTATGCGTTTCTGTCGTTGAAGGTCAAATCCTCTCTCGGCAGACAATTCCAATTCTCCAAAGTCATTTGCTTGTAAGCTCCACCCACAGCTTTTAAGAATGCCTCCTTGTCCAAACACAATCCAAGTTAAATTAGTTAACTAAGGGCATGTCCAAGGGAGAAAATAAAAGTGAATCCTTACATGTAATCAAGGACGTTCTGTTCACACATTGTAAAATATGAGCTACACTTCATCATTTGAATGTTATGCCAATCAAAGGACAGTACCAATTGAGAAATCTTCCCCGAGGCTCCCTCAGAAGAATGAATTTTGAGTTGAAAATTGTCCCCCAGTCAAAGTGAGGGATGAATAGTCCCATAGAAAAGCACCCCTTCTCTTTGTTTTCTGGTGTACATTTCGAAAATAATTATCCCCAAATTATTTCCTTGAAATCATTTTGAATGTACTTATTAGTATTTGATGATGCTGTGACATAAATACCCTAAAACATACAGGGTGTTGAGATGGCGACCATGGATCGCGAATGTTGCATTACCCCCCCCCCCTTCCATTTTTGCAATCTTTGGAGAAGCCTGTACTGATAGGTCATCAACATAATGACCTTTTCAAATTAAGAAAAACTTTCACGACCTATAGGTCTCGGCCTTGATGACCCATGGACTCTGGCCTTCAAGAAACGAGGATCTACTTTCAAAGATCCACGACTGAACAGTTAATTCTTCCCAGTGCAATGAACAGGCACAATCCAATACAAAATGCATGGTTTTATGAACCCTTATTTCTCCCGACAACATGAAAATATCAACAACACTGGGCAAAGTTTTCCTGCAACCCTAAGTTACCACCTTAGTGACGTCATGTACGCGCGGTTCCTTGTCTATAACTCTGTTTTATGTGGGACACTAAATTCTGTGAGGACCGATATGACATCCATTTCGCGAGTGTGAACGATATTACCGCAGGTGTTTGTCCATTTTTCATTAGCTTGGCGCCGTACTGTCGCGACACTAAACCTACACTTGAACCAATTCGTGCGTTCTTTATGCATCAGCTATCAAAGTTGCCTTGTTCCTGACAGCTGCCTAGCCATGCTGGCTCCTCGTTCTGTTTGGATAGATAGCGAACAGGATAACGGGGTCTTTGGCAATTGCTTTCACCTGTTCATCGTCGCAGGAACTGGAAATACTTATGTAATGATGTGATAATTTGAAATTGATATGCAGTCAAAAGAATTCTACATAAAAACGAGGGAGAAGACAGAAAAGGAGTCAAGTGATGGTGTTTTTTATTTAGGCTATATTTTCATAATGAATCAAAAAAACTTGAATACGTACAACTCGTCGTGCAAAGTCATTGCAGGTTCCGTCCTAGTATAATTGTATGTCTCTGTTAAAATTAGCATTCAGTCACCTATTTGTGATTTTACTCCTTAGATAATAGGCTATGTGTACGTTTAACGGCGTATATTTTTAGGTCCGTGGTAAAGAGGTCAGTTGAATCAGTGATGGTTGCATACCTAATCAGTTATAGTAGGCGGGGGCTAAGAAAGGGGCCTGTTCCGTATCAAATAGAGTGGCTAACGTTGCGCTTCAGTGTTTCTTGCACGGAGTTTGAAACCCGACGATGTGGACATTTAATCGCCAAATTTTACAATTTGGAAACAATGTGGACCGTGAATAACGAAAGATAAAGAAAAGGCATTGTTTTGTTTAAAGGTAAAAAAGATATTACTTTTGTTTTGCAAGAAAAAAATCACCTTTTTTAAAACCAATATTTATTGAAATAGGTTGATAGATTACCAAAAATTAGGCAGTATGGTAGCCTTCTTTTCAAGAAATAAGTTTCCCACAGATAGAAATTCAGTTGTACGTTGCTCATGTATAAGCTAATTTGTTCACCCAAATTTTCAGAATTTCAAATGATGCAACGCATGTCCATGGCTCTTCTTGCCCATAGTATTTTCTGTTGCAACTCCCTGGTATTTTGAAGAGATGTAGCTATGGGGTTAATGATTAAAACTGAATTGTTGGATAGTGTCTGGGCCGTTTTCGTTGTACTCTTTGTTGGAGCATTTTGAACACAATATTTCTCTTAAACCGATGAAAAGTAATTGGGGAGGAGAGACTCTGCAGTCGGGACTGCCACATAGTCAGGAACATAGGCGTACGAGATGGGGGAGGTAAAGGGGGCACTCGCCCTCCCAATTCGGGCAAAAAAAATGGTACACTCGGGCAAAACATGATAAAGGGTGCCATTATTCGGGCAAAATTTGCTCCCCACAAAAATTATCCCCGTATACCTATGGTCGGGAAGCATACATAAGCCTAAAATGAACTGCTTCCGCCCTATTTGTTTGCCTGACTTGGGCCAATGGCACCTAGGCTTGCTCAACTGTGGTGTCTGATGTGAGTGTTTGGGATGACGACAAGCTTAGGAGAGGGTGTACATTCCTTTATTGTTGTTAATCAGTCCTTTCCCATCTTCTTTTAATTAATGGAAGGGGGGAGGCATCGCTTGTATGCCGCTCAAAGTGTAATATTGTGTAACATGCATGCATGGTCTTGTCACTCACCACTGGTCAGTTCACGTGGGCCCATTCTTCACCGTGGCCATGACAGCAGGAACATGTAAATTGGCAGGAACGGAAAATACATGTAAAACAACAGACGCAACTGTTTCATCCTTGTTCCAACATTCCTACACGGTAAAAAAATTAAGGTAGACTTACAGAACAAAAGTATAAAGAAATCGATAAAGATTACAGAAAGGTCTGGAAACTTATTTTCAAAACTTTGGGGGCGATGCGCACTGTATAACAAGAAATTTCCTATCTGGCTAACGTAACCCTAATCCTGAAACTAATCCCTATAACCCGAACAAAGAATACAATCGATACAATACAATTGCAACAGCCAATCAAGAAACACATTGTTAAACAGTGTGCATCCACCCGAACTTTGCTGTAATCATTATGTTTCTCTCTATTTTTTCCTGTAAATTAACAGCGATTTTGAACAACGTTTAACATTGTACACTCCTACAGAATCCAACATACGTTCCAACCCCTGTACATTTTCGGAAACTGATCCGGCGTTCGTTCGACATTTAAAGGCAGTCATTCGTCACCCTAAACTACAGTTTCAGTATACATATATCAAAACTCTCAATTGGTACAGCTCTTTGATTGGCATCACATTCAAACAATGCATCATTGCTAAATTACACAGCATGGGCACTGAGAGTGTCTTGATTACACATTATGGACTTGTATGGCCACTGGGACAAGCCATGAAGCAATTGTGTCTGGATAAAGATGAGTTTTTGATAAATGTGGGAGGGGCTAGAAGTAAGTAGGTTGGGAGAATTGGAACTGTTTGGGATGATGAAAATATGCCTTTAATAAGTAAGAAAAACCACAATAAAGGATAATCAAGCGATACGACCTTTTGGTGTCGGAATATAAAGGTGTCGGGACTGAACGGTGTAAAATAGCCACCAATGTGACCATACATTACGACTATATAGTTTACTAATTCCCGCAACATGTATTCCGTGTAAAGGTAGGCTACATCCATGGCAAAAGCTGCAAGCAGGGAGTTGCAAGTACCTTCTGCCCGTCATGACATCATCAAGTCAAGTTTTCTTTCCATAATTTTCAAGGAAAATCACAGACTGCTTATAGAATTCCAACTATTCAACAGTTCACAGCGAAGAGTTATTTGAGTTTCTGGACTAATGTTGTGCTACGGTCCTGAAACGATCATAATTAGGCGTAGGTCTATTTCTAAATTGTGGGAGGGTCTGTCCAATTTACCGATATGGACAGTGGTCTCATGAAGAGCGTGTGATACCGCGGTACTATCAGACTAAAAGTGCTACACTATACTGATTGGTTCGTACAGTACCAAGCAGGGCTTCGTACGACTATTGCGTATCTAGGCTGTTTTCTGGAGGAGGGGTATTTATTTTTTATGTAAGTTTGAACTACTGTATCAGGAACTTATTTGCGGGCCGCAAAGTTTGTCGAAATTTTGTCTTTTTTAAACAATTGTTTGAAAAAATAGAGCTGAAACCGGTATTGCAGAAAACTTTGTATTCTGGATTTAATACAGAGAAATTTGAGTTCGGGAAATATTAACGAATCTATACTTCATATTAGCAATGTTGATCGTTGAGACGTGCGACGAAATTTAAAAAGTTCCCGATAGTTGTTGCCTTTCAGAGCCTATACTGGAGAAACTTTGGAATATTATGAGAGAAAAATTAGAAAAATAGCTCTCAATGAAGTTGATGGTGTTCACATGGTGATGTGGTGTCACATACAACATTTTTTGGTCTTTTTTATTTCCATAGCTAAAAAAACAAAACTGATTTGAGCGAGCAGTACTGCATCTGAGGAATTGTACTTTGTGGTGCGCAGGAAATTTGCTTTTCCTTTCGAAGAAACAATTCCCAGGATGGACCTGTTTTGGTGAGAATTCGGAATTGCATGAGGGAAAAGTTGGAAAAACCGCACTATATAGTCGACTGGTGCCACAAAAAGCACGTTTCAGGATTTTTCATTTTGACGCCCCACCCCCGTAGGCCCTATAGCTACGCCACGGTTTGGTTCGCAGAGTAACCTGCAGCGCTGTGACTGGTGGCTGGTAGAGAGTGCGAAGAACTTGTCTGCGGACTCTCATATGACATCTTTTAAATCTTGCAATCTTAACTCATTTCCGTAGTTTGTATGATAGATGTTAAGTACAACTCCAAAAATTTCTTTGGTATGCAAGCTATAAAAATGGAACCTACTGCCACTTGGTTTTGGTGCAAAACGTAAGCAATGAAGGGGAAATAAGGCAGTGAGTCACAACTGGAAAAAATTCAGCGGCTGTCCTACTTAAACCAATGAAACTTGGCCGTAAAGCTCTATCTATTACGAGTATATACAAGCTTAATCCGGGATTTAAGGAAGATCTGTGTTGGGCAGGGTATTACCATATGTATAACCTTTTCAAGCGTTTTGATGCAAAATGCTGCAATATGAGTTTGTTAGTATATTTACCTATTCCAGTTTTTTTCGTGCTCTAAAAATTACCTTATTGTGGAATCCAGAAAAACAAACATCTTTTGTGAGCTAAAGCAACAATACATTTTACATTAAAAAAGTGAAACAAATTTATAAAGAGAAAAGCAAAGAGTTCGGAGCCGGCCCGCCCTTCCAATTTCAGTGTCTCTCGACTAAATGCGTTGTGTCTCTTTGAATAAAAATAGGTTAATCAGGGGTTAACCGTCAAGGACTGGTCACCGTCAGGTGATTCAACACTTTATCGTGTCTGTGCACTCACAACGACTTCCGAAGAAATTTGAAAATTCTGCAACGGGCTTCCCGCATTCAGCAGATGAAAATAACACTAAATCTGAGTTATTCCATGTATCAAAGACAAGGGAAAGCCTTGCGATATCGCACGCAAAACTAGTAAAGCATGCTGTATTAGCGTTATTTTGGAATGTTCATCGAACCACGGACTTCCTATTCATGGACAGAGCATACAACACGGTAATCTACCGTGCGTGTGAGAAAAAGCGCATCAAGATGGCCGTCTGCTATGGTTTTGTGTTAAAGTTTGGACTTGCTCGAGTAAATCAACAGATTTTGCAAGAAAGTTGAAATATTTTCGAAATAATGCAAGGTAAGGTCAATGCCACACGTATTGTAGAAATATGATATTGCTTCTCATTCAAGATTAACTTTTGTTCACAATACTACAGAGTGGTCGTCAAATCATACAAAATATACCTTTAGGGCGGCCATCTTGGCGCTTTTTTTTTTGGGCCCAGATGGTGGCGACAATCCATGGTGGATAGGACGTAGGTGTTTCATGCTCTGTCCATGTATATAGGAAGCCCATGAAATGAACACATTAACGCTTGTCGGCTTGTTAGCAACATGAATTACGGTGCAGAGCTTCATGGTCATATGAGGCCGCAGGGGCATGGATGAAAATGCCCCATCCCTCCCCCAATATTCTCAGACCTGATGTCAAGGAGGTATCTGGAAAAAATCGGGCAACCATCTGAGGCTTACAAAAAAACTCCGAAGCGTGCCCAAATTCTTCCAAAAATTTGACGGAAAATAAATCAGTGTCATATAGCCACAGATTTTTAAGATTCTTTCAAAAGTACTTCTGAAAAAAAGGCAAAAGTCGAACTGAAATTTTCCCCATTAATGTCAGAAAGATTAAAAAAGTTTATGGAAAAATATTTTCCCTCAGATTCACCCCATAGTCTTGCGCTCTGACACTTGGAGACCAAATGGAAGTATATTTGGAGGTAAGTTGCAAAGCAGTTCTGGGACCTTTTCAACTGTCATATATTTCACGAGCCTGGCAAACCGGATTGCGCATGTGTATTAACCGAGAGCAAGCTTTTGCCGATGAAGTAAATTAAAATCCATCTTGTGACGAGCCATATTTCGTCATAACAATACCACCATTTCCAAGTAGCAATTACGGAGGATTGTGAGACGGATGTTCGTTACACGTCGTTTTGGTCATTGCTATTTTACTGTTGCCGAAAAACAACGCACACCAATACGCCATCCTTCAATCCTTTGTGATTGCTATTTGGAAAACGGTCATGTTCAGCATACTATTCAGAGGTTTCAACTTGGCATACGGGAAGCCACTGATAGCATGCGCAGTAGATGCGTTACCAATGCGCGCGCGACATCACTGTAGTATAACAATTGTTGTACAATGGACGCATCGATGGCAAAAGAGTTAAGAGTTAGAGTTAGGTGGAGTTTAATGGCCCAGTTTCCAACCTATTGGATCAAGTCGAGCCTGCCACGGCCCTTTTTCCAGTTGTGGCTCACTGGCTCGTTTTCTCTACTAACGACGCGCAAAGTAGTGATGTCCATGACCTCCATAGGCGAATGTTGTATTTAAAGATTATAAGAAAAATATCGATGCCGCGCAGGTATTGGCTCCATTATTCCCCGAGAAAAGCCAAAGTACCCACAGTGAGGCCAACAACTCGAAGCCCCGGCAAAGGTAATGAGTTGCCGAAAATATGGGCCTTGGAGATTGTGATGTTTTGCTTTACGGCATACCCTTGTTGTTGAAAGCAAAATAAAGAATACCCGGCCGTCTGGGAACTGAAACTTATCGAGATTAAATGTTTTATCGTACCGGGATTAAGGCTCCCTAAGAAAAGAGATAATTTTCCTGAGGAGGGCATTCCCCATCGGTTGTTTTTCGTTATTCCGATGGGTTGTTATTCCGAATAGAGGATAAGGATCGCTATTCCGAAGGTTCGTTATTCTGAATAGAAGGGTCTTTATTCCGATAGAAGATAAAGTTCGTCTTTTGAAAGGTTCTTCATTCCGAATGGAGGATAGGAGCTGCATAGAAATTGAACATAATTTTTCCGAACAAGACAAGTTCCGGTTTTGCTCTAGTCAGGTTCTGACAAGGTCTTCCTTGACTCCGTCACCAATACCTCTCGTACAATTTTGCCAAAGAGAACTCTTAAACCCGATTTTCCGGGTTCAAGGGGGAAAAAATAATAATTTGCAATCGGCATTTTCAGTGTATACCTTTTCAAGGTCCAACTTCTATGAATAGATTGGATTCTCAAGAGACAGTGCTTTCTGCCCCTATGCATAACAGGGCTCTGATGAGTCTCTTACATCTTACTTGTGAGTTGGAGGTCTCTGCCCCCTCCCCCCTTAATCATGATACTGAATGTAGGTTGTTAGATGATAAGGGCGGAATGCCGGTAGTATTACGTGATTCAGAATATTTAAACGTCATCTTGTATTTGGAAAAAACACCCGTTTTCTATTCGAAATAGCAACCCTTCGGAATAACGAACCTTCGGAATAACGGTCCTACAATGATAAATTCGTAATAACGAACCTTTGGAATAGCGATCGATACGCTAAATTCGGCAGAATTATGAACTTTCGGAATAAAGACCCTTCGGAATATAATCAAAACCACTCCCTTCACCCTCACTTGCGTTGAAGGGTTTACACGACAGCATCTTATAACAGAGATGAAAACCCGAAACACAACCTCAGTAGTGTAACAGTTACGACTGCTCTCAACAATGATTGAAGGCGAGACAGAAATACATGAGCATATTGTAGTTGGATGACAGTCACTGTGAACATCATCTAAGGACGACAATTACTAGTAAGGAGTACCCTACTCTGAGCAATTCCCTGCTCGTCTTGCAAATTAATGATAATCACTAGTGGTATAATAGTGTCACATGATTCTCAACAGCTACAGTATGTACGAAACAGAATATCCGGGTCTGTGCACCTTTATTGCAGTGATTGCCCTTTCTTTTCAATATTGGATAAGACCTGTTTTCTTTTCTCCCAATAATATCCCCATGCATCTTCGATCGCGATAGGGAGTAATTCAGCATGTGCTCTAAGTCTTTAGCAACTCGCCATGCGTAGTAACCCCCAAAATTTCGTATTTTAAACAACCTTGTCTAAAGCATTACGGTATGCCATCAAAATGAATTTTGCCTATTGCTAAAATCCCGGCTTCAAAAGCCGCGGTCAAACTACAACGGATTCGCATCGGATTCCGATCCGATTTATGCGGGTTTTGTTGAAATCTACTCCATCTCTGGTCGGGAAGAGCAAAAAATTTGTAAACCAGTGTAAACATATGATATGCATCTGTCGTCTATGAAAATAAAATGCCAAACGACTTTTTCGTAACGTCACATCGACATATATTTTTTTATCGGACAGCGTAGTCCGAAAAACCTGTCAATCAATGTGACGTCACGAAATTATTAGCATAAATTTAATTTCAAGGTCCTGTAGTACAATTCATATATTTATACATGTTGGCATTTTTTATTCTTTCTAACCAGAAATGGAGAATATTTTAACAAAAACTCACAAAAATTCGTGAGAACGCGGCTTAAACATTATCTGTTTCTTGTAAATTACTGAGACGCGCGCTAAAATGTAATTATCTCCGTCATTCTGTAATGATAATGTAGATTGTGGCATTTTAATCCTGTCGAGTGTATTGTTTTATGTACTTAGTTTAAGAAATGTTCACTTTGACCTGCCTTGCCAAGGTCAATACCATATACACCTGTTTCCATTAGTATGGCGCCAAACGTGGTGCCGAAGTCATCATTTTATCCTGGAGAGCCAGACATCAATTTCTCACTTAAGTACCCTGGGGATACAACTGCAGAGATTTGATCTTCTAACTAACAAATAAACTTCGAGATATGGAGAACTCTTTGCAAGAGCACTGCTTGCTGGCATGGGTTGGAGCCACCACGTCATAAATTTTAAAGTTTGAAGTGGTTAATAATTCCTCTACTTCTTTTTATGAAAGGGTGGTAGTTGTGGTAGGTTTTTTTTTTTTTTTCTTTTTTTTTTTTTTTTTAAATTCTGTAAAACGTCGAGCTGATCTTGAACTAGGATAAAGTCAAATTTTCTTTTCTGCTATGTCCCGAGAGGTTGAGTTTACATGGCAAATAAGTTGTTTAATGTAAACTGTTGAGCAAACTTTAACCAATTAAAGTATTTTATTTATTTATAGTATTTTGAAGCTGGCCATAAGCAGTCTCAAATTAAATCATTACCAATCCTTTCAGAACAAACTAACAATTAAAATTTGGAATCCAGAACTTCAGAGAAAATTTTTACATGTAGTCATTAAAGTGTACCTTAGGCCCAAAAATTAAAACATATTTCTAAATAACAACCAAAAAGTGAATTCTAACAGTCCAGCTCCCATCTTCATATAGGACACTTTTGAGCCGAGATATAAAATGTTAGTTTATTCACTCAAATTAGCATACATCGCTACATACATGATGTAATTAATTGAACTCTCTCTGTGAAACATGCTGTTCAAGCAAACAGTAAGTGTTCAAGGTCATAAAAAACATTTTCAATTCTAGAGTGAAATCGAGCTGTAGAGCAGGAATTGTGAGTTATACAACAAGAAAGTCACAAATTATTGCGTAATGGACTATTTTGTTTTAAGTGAATAAATTTCAACAATTTATAACTCGGCTCGGAATATCCTATGAAGATGGAAGTTGGACGGTTAGAAGTCATCTTTCATGCTGTTTAATATATGTCCTTTAATTTCTTGACATGAGGTACACTTTAATGCATTTTTTTTATTTTATTGTCACCGTCTTATTCTTGAATTATTCAAGAAAAAAATTATTTCAACATTGTTCGTGAACGACTTTTAATTCAGTTCAACTGTTTATTCAACCAACGCAAATATAAAATTATCATCGAAAATCGAATCGTTCTAATGTTCATTAACAATTTAGTAAAATAAAATTAAACGACACACCAACACGAAAGTGTTAAATAATGTCATACTATTCAAATCCTCCCATTCAGTCGCCTCTTACGACAGGCAGGGAATACCGTGGGCATATTCCACAACCTCCAGCCCACGGGGGGATTCATGAACAACGAAAGATAGAAAATATAAAATATAAAAATTATAATTTCTTCCACAAATGTGAGATGTTCACCTTTACAAACTGTTGCTTATTTATTATAAGTTTGAGCTTAATTCTTATTTGAAAAGACAAGCATATAGATAATAACGGTGTGTAGGAACAATGGGAAGTGGTATGTAGAAGACAGGTAAGCTACATCAATTTGTGAGAGTTCCTTCCTTGCAGTATCCAGCTAACTAGTCTGAATAAAGGCACCGGAGATAACAGCAAGATAATAACGTTACACTAAATTTAACGCAGTTACAGGAAACTGAAGGAAACATTGAAAGAATTTTATGTCCAAAAATAGAATCACGAATATTAAGAGCAACGACATAGTTTTTCTTAAGGTAGTTGACCTCACATTTCAATAGCCCGCGGAACGGACGAAGTTTTTTCATTCAGCTCATAGTTACGAAAAACCAACCCGAGGGACGGCTGCCTAAGAGGGCGGCAATCACAGAGGCGCTACGCAAGCTTATCTTTCTTAAGCATGGTGCATCATAATTCCTTTCAGCTCAATCATCCCTCCAATTTTTCTCTCCCCCCCCCCCCCCCCCACTTCTGTCACAAATGTAAATTCCGATTCATTGACAAGGCGCTTCATAAAAATAGAAGCAATTTAGAGGCCATCTGTTTATAACTTCTCATCAGTATTCGACAAGAAGATGAATACCTCAAAAGGTTATACCTCTATCTTCCGACCTATTGGTTCCAACTTCCAACGTCTGTATATTCCGAGGGGTGCATTAGGTGTTTTAGGGGTTTTTTCTACTAACATTTTCCCTAACAGTACCCTCAATGAGCACTTTTCCGCACAGAGATGTCGAAACAAAGAGACTTCCGAAGAGAAAGCTGTCCCCACTGTCTGCGCCAGAATGTTAAAAATGGGGGCAATCTAAGGGCAAAAGATAATCTTGAGGGGGGATTTTCGGAAGCAGCGCGAAACTGTGACCGAGCCAAAAAGCTCCATTCTTCGGTGTGGGGTCTAGGAGCGAAGCCCCGGGAGATCTGAAGCTTTAACATATCTCTGGATGAAAAATGAGGTCTTTGGAGATGGTATATTATTCATTCTTTCAAGTTCGGTTAAACCAACTTCTAACTCATCTCACTTGGGGCGGGGGGGGGGGGCAAGGGGGGAGAACAAAATCAAGGGGAAAATTCCCCCGAGTGGCGTCGCCCCCTTACTAAACTATAACTGGTGGGATATGGAAATAATAATATAACAACGATGTATCGCTTCAAGGCGGCGCTGCCACATCGATATAGGGTAGACTAAATTAAACTCGGGTGACTGCGCTCAATCTTCTCAAGTTGTCTCATGACCGAAACCAAATCAAACTGGGAAATCATTCATTTGTTTCGGCCGAAAACTCGTGTTACACATGACCCGGTTGCAAGGGCCTGGATCCATCTCCAAAGGGAGGAAGCATAGACGTACGAGGCGGGAAGGGGTAGCGTGCCCCAAAATATTTGCGAAATCTTAAATTCGGGCAGGGGTCTGGAAAGAAAAATTGGTTCATCCATGTGAGTCTAAAAACAATCATTCTGGCATGCCCTGGGTTTTTGAGTTGTACAGGAAATTCTTTAACGTGCCCGACTGCTTTCAAACATTTGTCCGGAAAATGAATACATGTATCACAGTCAGGGTGTTAATTTTCATGGCAAATCAAATATCATTTTAAAAATTCGCGACATATTCGGGCAGCTAATAGAAAAAATTGTTCCCGGACCGCACTTCATAGTCTTGCGCAACACAGAGCCCGAAGGGCGCCGAATATCAGAATTCTTTTCTTTTCTTTTTCTTACTCGAAAAATAAATAGTATCTTATATCCACGGTAAAACCTTCATGAAAAATTATAGCAAGTGCAAAAATTTGCAACATATCCAGGGAGCTTTGTGAAAAGTAATTTTCTTTAAACCCACTTAATGCTTGCCTTTGAACAAAAGTTTGCCCGAAATATTAGGGTATTCGGAGGCAAGTTTTGGGATGCTTTCAAATGCCGAATTACACGGGAGGGTGCATACACTGCTCAAAATTTTGGCAAAAAATTTGAAAAGCCATCCTGTGACAGGTCATATTTCTTCTTTCTAATGACAACCCTTTCAGCTGTCTTAGGGGTTGGATGTTTTTCAAAAATTTCTAAACCATTCCGGCCAACCAATAGTACGCGCTCCGCTTAGTCTTTCGGGCAGGACAAATGAAAAAAATATACTGCTTAGATTCTGCTCATAACATCAAAGCCTGGAATGCTATCCCTGGTGTCTGAGGGGTTGCGGTTTTTAAATGTTTTCTTTACGCTCCTCGCCAACTGATGGTGACGCTTCGCTTTGAAAGTCTGTCAAGCAGAATTGCAAAACAAAGACTAGTCGCATAGTGCTCACAAGCCTGGGAATGTCATTCCGGCTGTCTGTGGAGGTCGCAGTTTTTCAAATTTTCTTAACGCTCCGCGCCAACCAATTGTGGCTATGCTCTTAGATTGTCTTTCGAGCAGGATTACATTTTTCCAGGCAGAAGATCTTCTCCCACCTCAAAATGAATTGCCCCGTACTTTTAGGGGGCGGGGGTTTTCATCGTTTGCGTATTGCCGTCCGAAGAATGAGTTAAAGGGGGCCCAGGTGTCCCCTCCCCCTCCTGAAAATTTTGTAGTATTAAGCCTAACAGAAAATGATGCAACATTTCGCCGAAGACTGTGTGAAATCAATTTTTTGCAGATTTGTCTGTTTTTTTTTTTTTTTTTCAAAAAAAAAAAGAACAATGTGTACTCTTCAAAAACAAAAATTATGGTTACCTAATTTAGTTATACTCCAACATTTGAATTTAAAAAAAGAAGTTTGAAGGTGTCCAGATAGCAAATGACATCAAAGCTGAAAAAACAGCTTTCAAAGTAGGCCTATTTTACGTTTCACTCCTTTAACAAAAAACTTGTGAACCAAACTTTCATCGCCATGTCTCAATCCAAGATTAGAGATGTGTTAGTTGATGTTCATTAAGTACCGCCGGAACTTAAATGATAATTAAAAATCCATACATAATAAACACGTTATTTTGTGATATGTATACGCCGTTCGTTAATTAAGGGTACGCAGAAATATTACAATGATCGATCAACTCGCTAGTTTGCACCTAAGTTTTATTGTTAGTGTCATGCAAGTACAGAACTTTTCGAATCATTTTATATTTATTTCACAAATAAAATTGGCTATGTTATCACAGTTTTAATTCTCATCAAATAAAAAATGGGGGACCAGCCACTCCTTCCAAAGATGTGAGGGGGAATAGTCCCCCTATGATCAACAAACCCCCACGGCCCGATGATTTCTAAACATTATTTTATATACTGTATGTCTATGGTATACACAATTGGAACTGCAACTTGAAAAGATGTCTTGTTACCACACAGCTCATAGTATGATGGGGTCCGCACCTAATGAATAATGACTTCTACATTAACACTCAGCTAAACAAGGGACTGAGGCATTAAACAGTTAAAGGGATGCTTGTGATACACGACAACAACTACCCGAGCCTCTGTGTTCTACAACTGAACTTGAACTTCAGTTACGTAGGCATGGCAACGTAATAGAAGCAATCTTTACATCAAGCAAGTTGGTGCCAGACTGCCTGCAAACTACATGCAGTTATATTCCCTACATTAATATTCCTGCCTCAGTTTTAAGACACTAATCCTGCGGGGCCGCCACGCTGGCGACAAGGACCAATTTGTAATGCAAAGTGGAAACATAGTTTATCATCCTTATCATCAAATAAAATATTTACATGACTGGGAGACACCTTGCTTGGACAGAACAGTTTATTACTCTTAACAGATGCCGATGATGAGGTTGATATGAGTTCCATGTCTTAGCCAGGGAAACATTTTTCATTAGAGCTGTAGGAAAAATATTAATGCTGCAACTTCTGTGTGTTTTGATGCTTGTTCGCCTTTTTTGATAGTGTGTAGAAAGAAGGGCATGCAAACTCCTAAACCGTTTAGGAAAGGATGATAAAATTGGAGCATAATCAGTGGCGGCGCCAGAATGTCAAAACTGGGGGCAAACTAAGGTTAAAGGATAGTGCTGGGGAAAAAATTTCGGGAGAAGCACCAAACCGAGGCCAAAGCGCCCGTTCCTGGGCTGGGGTCCAGGGGCGAAGCCTCCGGAATGTCGGAGGTTTTAGTATATCTCTGGATGAAAAATTCGGTCTCTAGAGAGTTATATTATTTATTTTTTTCGGTTAACCCAACTCCTGACCTAAAGGGGTGGGGGTAGGGTGGGGTGGGGTGAGGGCTATCATTACTGACGTCACCTCACATGACACCACGTAACACTGCGACGATTCCTGCACCCAAGGCAGAACTCCTATAGCAAAACCTATACCCATTCCATGGTATTCCATCTTATCACTCAAATATTTTTCGGTACATTTTTGGCCCATCTGGAGATTTTATATACCGCAGGAATCGTACTTCATTATTTAATTCAAAATCATTTGGTTAGAGTGCAAAATATGAATGAATAACATGTTTACATAGAGTCCAAATCATAGTCACATACTAGACGAATTTATAAACATACATGTCAGAATTATGAATTTTAAGCTACATCTGTGGCTTTATCAGTCTAAATATTAAAATCATATGATTCTTAATTCTTAATTTCAAAGAAATAAGATTGAAACCCAAAACAAAGCTCTTGCCGTATGAAAATATTAAAATATGCAGATTAAAGAGCCAATGATATGAGTTTAAGATTTAGTTAACGACAGTACACATATGTCAGAATAAATCTGAACTCAATATAACAGGAGAGATGAGGATGGTGAAATCAAATGTCACCTATCATTTTGATCTAAGAGGTCAGTATCTTAAAAATTGAAATGTTGTAGTCGCAATGCGACAATCAGACAATGTGATAAGATTCAAATTTTTGATTTGTAATTTGAAAATAATAGTACTAATTTACAACTATTAAAAGTGTAATCCTGACATAAAATGAAGCAAGTTTAGCTAACTGGTCCAAGTAATGATTGATTAATAATCGCATTGAATTACCATGTTGGTTGTCACGGTAAAACTAAATTAGTATAAAATCAATAAAAGAGATTACAAGCATAACCAAATTACAGCCAAAACATGTTATCAATGGGAGGTGAAAAGTGCAAAGTGTAAATGCTTAAAATCGTAAGAAAGCGATTTTAAGTAAAATTGTGAAACTAAAAATTGTGAAAACTGAAGCCAGGATAATTAAGTTATAAGCCAAAATGAACATATCCAAAAGAAGTTTCACTCCTAATGGAGTGCTTGCAGTGATCTTACAGTCTAAATTTTTACGTGAAGATGACGTCATACTATGAAGACAACTTTCCTGACCCTGAACAAACGTCCTATAAGTCAGTTTAAAGCGTGATCACTGTAGAACTGTACGCAAAGTCACAAACGTTAACAATATGGATGGCTTCCAAGCCTGCATAGCAAGCTGTACGGCATACTCCTTGGTCAGTCATATCCATAAAAGGCTGGGGAGCTGAGAAAACAAGAGTCCGCTCCGCGGGGGGGGGGGGCATTCCATGTCTCCCTTGTAAAGTTGCTCGTGGCTCGAGGTCACGAAACGGAAAATTTTCGAAAAAAAGGGTTTACTAAGAATCAAGGAACACAATTAAGAACGTATATCTTTTTCTTCCATTTGTGCTTGAATTATGTCTGCGTAGTGTTGCAAAATGTAGAATTATCATCAAATAAAGAGGCGTAAATGCTTTCGAACAGTTGCAACACTTTATTTGTCACGTGATCCATTCCCTAGTAGTTGTGCGTAGGTTATGCCGTACTTGCTGAGTATGTATTCGTTTTTAAAAACATGTGGGGGGAGTTGCGGGACTCGGACAAATGTAATTATACCGCAGATTAATCTGTTGCTTCTTTTCATTGGTATAAACCAGCTTGGCTTATTGACCATCATCATCAGGTTTCCAAGCCTTACAGGTGCATGGGTATCCATCACCCCTGACGCTTAAAAAAATACCATACTTCCCTCCAGCCCCTTCCTGTGTCTTACACTCATCCCCTTATTCAGACAAATTCCCAGTGTCTGGTCGTACCCTGAAGAGTATACAATATACTCTCATGTGTAATCAAAACACTCTCAACGCAAGCTGTGTAATATGTGTCTCTCTGTGTTTTCGCCAATTTGATGTCCATCAAAGCGCTGTACCAATTGAAAATTTTTGTAGACTACTGGCAAAATTGAAGCTTGGGGTGACGAATCACTGCCTTTAACCATGTAAAACAGTACTGCGTACATTACTGCGTACTTGGCTGTCAGCAACTACTTACAATGTAAGCATAATCTCTTTTCTCTGGGTTGTTGAAGGTACAGTGATTTACATCGCTAAGATGTTAGTTCTTTATTCTCACAGTAAGAAGTTAAAGGTAAAGTTCCCCGACTTGAAGTGTGGTAGACTGACTGCCCTGTCATGATTGGCTCTTGACCGTCATGTGACAATATTTCTTGTCCTCAAATGTGAAATTTACTAAAGACTTACAGCTTCGATTTTTGTGAGTTTTTATTCAAAATCTCCTTCTTTTCTGATCGGAAAGATCCATTAGACTGCCAACCAGTGTAAATACATTATTTTCACCAGAAATGAAAATGAAATGGCAACTGAATTTTCCGTGACGTAACACCGAAAGACTTATGGGACATGCGTACAGTACGATAAAAACGGTCTGTCGATGGATGTCACGGAATAATTAGTTTAATTTTTAATTTTCGCATAGCCCTGCGCTACAATATAGCCTAATTTACACAGATTGAAAAATTTTGGATTCCTCCCGACTAGAGATGAAAAAGATTTAAAAAGAAAAGACTTACATAAACCGGATTGGAATCGGGAGTGGACCACCGCACAAAAGTCAATTTTTTATGCATCTCTGTGATCTAATAAGAACGCTCTGACCTTAAAGTCAGAAAGTATAGGTCTGTACTTTTTAGACAGTAGCAGGGAAGTCGATCCTGGGAGGACAATTTCACCAAATGAAAGAATTGGGAACAAAAATATCGTTTTGCCCCCCCCCCCCCCGATAATTCAGACAAATTAAAAAAAAACAGGTAGAATAAAGAAAATATAAAAATTTCGGTACCGCTAAACAGATGACTAAGGTTTATTTGAACCAATGTGAAGCAATGGTACTGCATTCATAAATGTGCCATGTATATTTTGTGACTATGCGTGTGTCAATGTGAGTGTGTATGCGTGTTTGTTTTAATGCGTATGCTGTTTGTGCGCTCACGTCCGTGTTTCTGGATTGCTGCAGTGAAGTCCGGTTCGGGACATGATCCAGAGTTCCAGTCGTTGGAAACACCCCCCCCCCCCCTCCCTATCCACAAACCGATCGACTCCGCTATAGAGCGGTTATTGCTAAACAAACGACTGGACTGCTGGATGCTTGAAGAATGTAGCTACACACACTTTACATCGAACGGTTGAACTGTGTACAACGGTTTCATAATGAAGTACTCAACTTTGACTTGTTCATAAGTATTTTTGTTTCGTGGACAGATAAGCAATGGAAAGCTGAAACATTGTCAGCTTTTATACATGAGAGACTTGTCTGGCAATGTGACGCCAACGAACATCTGCAAATGACAAGATGCGCTCCTCTGCTATTTGATTATTACCAGTTGATTGTGTTTATCCTGCTTGTGATCAACTAAAGTTAAGCAAGCAGAATTGTGTGTGCTGAGAAAGCTAATCAACATTTCTTGAACAACACTAATTTCTGACTGAACTGGAAACATCGGCAGAAATGAGTGCAGAGGAAAAAAGAAATTTGTATGGCGTCAGGTTTAGGGTATTAAGACACCTCTGCCTCCCTCAGTGAGACTTTTCAAGGCCCTCGGGGTGACATCGACACTGTCATAATGCTTTATATAGAACCAGACCATGTGTGGAGACCACTTATTAATGCAATCAGTTAGTCTGCAAAGGAGCCTCTGGCAAATTTGAGCCCAAGGCGATACAATTTTTTTTAAATGGTCAGACAGTTGCCTCTATAGCTCTTATGAAATATTAGTGGAATTAAGAAACCTCGAGCTAAAAACCATATTGCACTTTGGGCAATGGCAGACAGTTGGCTCCTTCGAAATTTTACTAAAGAGCTCTTGTATACACCAAGAGCCTATCAACAAGAAATGCTTTCAACTTGAAGTGCTCATGGCTGAAATCCCGGCTTCTAGGTGAATAATTTTAGAGGCCGTACTCAGTTACACAGATACAACAGAACGGGGTCAAACAGACGGTAGTAGATACACTGGGAAGCAGGAATTTATTCTGCCGGTACAACCCCTGCATCTTGTTGGAACGGAATACTGATCCCACCAAGGACCTACCCACAACAGAGGTTGCGTGAACGATGGTCGGATTTAGGTCTTGTCATCTCCAATTGCGTGCTCGACAAGAGACAAGATTGTGAAATTTTCCAAGACTTTTTTTTTTTACTTTCGTGAATGGGTCATTTGCCTTCTCGCTTATACGCAGTGGTGTAGCTGGGGTGGGGGGGGGGGGTTAGTTACCTGGGCGCCACTTCTAGGGGGACGCCAACTCATCGAGACCACTTAAAACAATGTTGGAGCTACCATTTGCCAAGAGTCAAGGGTGGCGCCAGGGGGAAAAGGAATTGGCCCCACGTCCTCCGTCGGGGAGAAGATCCAATTGTGTCGTGGAGCCTTCATCTATCCGACTTCTTCAGCCTAATATATCTAGGCTTCAAAACTTTGTCCAAAAATATAACAAATTTAGGCCTTCAGGCAAAACTCCAGTTTCGTCTGAGAGCGTGGGCCTAAAATAAAATGCATAAACCCAAACGAATTTCAGTAATCAATATAACTTTTTCGATTTTCTCATATGTGGGGTTTATTCTTCAATATTTTTTATGGTCCTTACAAACTTGAAATGCCAAATTTTTTCCAAGCATTACAAGTTTTCTTCAAAACAAGTCACGGATTTTTAATTAGGCCTACTTTAGTGTTAAAAACGCCAGAAGTTTCGGCGTGCGGTGCGCGCCTAAAATGTTACCAGTCCCATCCAAGCTTGATCATCTCCTTTGTCGGGGCTTCGAAATGCTCGCCACCTGTTGGGGATCAGACTGCTTCCGGTCGAATAAATCTTTGCAACACCCCTGTCATGAGCATGATATTGAAATTCTGTTATGCTTTTAATACTCAGAGAAAACTCCGAAGCATGTTCATTTTTATTCGAAAAATTTGTCAGTATAACCTTAGTGAACAATGAACTGCATGAATGGCTACGGGCGGGCGCAGGCGGGTGGGTGCCCCCAATGGCTTGACCCCAAGTATAAATTACTCAAAGGGCCAAACCTCTCACCCCAATTACTATTTTGGTACGGGGTACTGAAATTCTCAATTGGCTCAGCGCTTCGATTGACAGCTAATTCAAACAATGCAGAGTACAAAAGCTTATATTACACAGAATCAACGGTATTGGGAGTGTTTTATTGAGTTTTTCAATACCCACCTTAAAGCAATGAAACGGGAAATGTATCTGGATGAGGATGAATTTCAGACAATTGTGGGAGGGGCTTCAGTAAGAAGGTTAGTAGAATTGCTACTGTTTGGGTGAGAGAACTGGGCCTTTAAACGTATTTAACGATATTTTTTGTAGGGCTGATGCGTGTGAGGAGATTTAATCAACAAAATATTCAATTCAAATGGGCTCGAAAATGTCATTTCCGGTGACCTTGGAGGAACTTTGGGCAAAAATTCCCCCTTAGCGCAACTTGATAATGTCGCTCCGCTTAAAGTAGTCCACGTCCTATCATAGCTCTGGCAATGGGACCCCCCCCCCCCCCCCCATTAGTATGGCTCGAGTTATTGCTATTTCAAAATTAGTTATTAAGAAGCATCATGTTTGCATATACTGGTATAGGGCTTACATCAGTTCTACAAATTTTTCGGTGCGTCTTAAAGGACCAATCCTATATCCTGAGTTGGCTTGGGGTGTGAACCAAAATTCTCAATTGGCTCATCTCTTTGATTGACAACTAATTCAAACAATGCAAAATACCAAAGCTTTTATTACACAGGATGAACTTTACTAAGAGTGTTTTGATAATCACATTGAGCTTTTTTATACTCACCTTGAAGCAATAAACTTAGATTGTGTCTGGATGAGAATGAACTTCGGGCAATTATGGGAGGGGCTTAAGTAAGACGGTTAGGAGAATTGGTATTGTTTGGGTAAAAGAATCGGCCCTTTAAAAAGGAGCCTGCCATTGTGCCTGGTAATCAGCATAAGCAATGGAGTAGAGAAGACAAGCCACTGAGCAACATCTGGAAAATCAGTGGCGAGCCCGACTTCACCAATTACCGTGTTCGGTAATTCGTTGTGGTGGCTTTGCACATGCGAACATCCTCCAAATCGTCGGTATAAACAAACCAATCCCGGACCTACACCTGGTCCAAAATTTGTTGAAAGTTTGGTAACATCATTCCATAACATAATTGTGACCCTGTGCAGTGGACTTTTGTCTAAATTCCCTGTTTGGTGTAAAACATATCGGTATGCATTTAAATCTGCTATAAAGCAGGGCGGTGTCCATACTTTCGTTTAGGTTGACTGAACGAAAGTATTCTCAGATTTAAATTTCGTGCGGTATGCAAGTTCTGCACGAAAACAAGGGATCGCCGCACACTATTAGCTGAGCTCGGTTGGGGGGGGGAGGGTTCCCCCCCCCCCGCATGATCCAACCTTTCAATGCAAAAAACACCTAAATATAGTGGTGTTTTCTCTCTATCCTTAGACTTTTCTCATGTCGTGCCCCAACCCCCTCCCCCCCCCCATGATATAATCCTGACTACGCGCCTGGTCACACACAAAGACCAAACATTTCCATGCGCCAAGTAACGAACTAGCTTACTGGGTAGGGAGCGAGGGTTACGGCGCTATATTCAGACACCCAAATTCCGACATCACTATATTCCGACAAATCCATCACGTTCCAACACTGGCTTTCTTCCGACACCCCTTTGTTGCGACAACTCAATCGTAGCTGAATATAGAGATTGTCTGGACCATAGGGGCTGACGGCATATAAGGCAGTCACAGAAAAGGTAGGGCAGTCACCGAAATGGACCGTTAAAGCCTCATGTAATTATCAACAACTCATGGTAAACGAAGGTTCCTGTATTCATACATATTATACACAAACAAATACAAACGCGCACACTTGTAAATTTGTAATATAATGTATAAGTTAAAAATATTTTGGTATTAAAGGACCAGTTCTCTCACCCCCGAACAGTACCAATTCTCCTAGGCTTCTTACTTAAGCCCCTCCCACAATTGTCTGAAATTCATCCTCATCCAGATACAATCTCACTTTATTGCTTCTAGGTGAGTATAGACAAACTCAATTTACATAATAAAAACACTCTCAGTACCATTTATGCTGTGTAATATCAGCTCTAGTACTCTGCATTGTTTGAATTAGCTGTCAATCAAAGAGCTGAGCCAATTGAGAATTTCGGTACCCGGGTTCCACAATTTGGGGTGAGAGGTTTGGCCCTTTAAGGCTATAGGCCTATGTCCTTATACTAGCCACACGAACAACTGGATTAGTACTTCATGCCAATAACGTTTCCGTTTTCGTAAATAAACCATGCATGGACCGCTACTCGTTTCAAATCAAGCCCTAAACATATATAATACAAACTTTGCAAAAGAAAAAAAAAAAGAAAACCAATCAGAAATTATTCACTAAAAGTTTTGCTATTATAGTGGTGGCAGCTCCACTCCCCTTAACTTTTCCGTAAACCATTTCGTCTAAACAAAAGATGTTTGATTAGCAGCTTACGTTGTCTCCCTGCTGTCAATCAACGCTGGCCATAATCTGCCATTCATCAGGATTACTGTGTACTCTCTACACAGGCGCAGTTCTGCTTGTCAGGTGTGAAAGCTCCACTGGTGTAATCACTCCTGAAAGCAGCCTCACAGACAGACTGGCTGGCGCCTCAGTCTAGACAAGGCTCTAATCTATCAGGCACTCTTCAGAAGGCAAACTTTAGAGAGATATAATTTTTGGGCAGAGTGGAATCTCAGCTGGGTGTGAGTGGAGAGTTGAAAAGTAGGGAACTAGTTGATTATACTTATTAATATTCAGAGGAGCGTCTGGTTCGTACGATTGTGCCAGAACTCAATCCAAATAATTTTTGTTTACTACAAAGAAAAATATATTTTCTTAACAAAATCTGACAAGGTATTCTATTCTGTACAAATCGCTGTTTTTTTTCTTTCTTTTTTTTTTAAAGTTCGATACGATTCAGTTGGGTAGCTGTACGATTATCGCAATAAACATGGGGCAGTTAAATGAATAACTGTTTCAAACTACGGTTGGGAAAATATATTACATGTCCTGGTTGTGTCGATTGCAGGAATGACAGGCATACTTAGTCCGTTAATTTTTGTAGTAGAGTATAACTTGTCTCGTTCCTTTAAGCGCTTTTTGCAGTCAGAATGCCTTGCATTGGAAAACTGAAACATGATACCTTTATGCATTCCGTTGTTTCGAATACTATACCGAGGCACATGTAGGCCTATTCACCTAGATATGCAGCTTTCAGACTGTCAATTCCTACCCCAATCTACAAATTTTGAAGTAGTCTAGAGAAATACTCAATCGGCAAATGCTTTGATTGTTGGATTGAAAGCAAATTAAAAAAAAAAGGAAGACAAATGTAGCTCTAATCACACAACAAATAATGTACTGTACTGAGAGTGGTTTGATTACACATGGGGTCACTCTGACGGAAGCAAGAAACTGAGATAAATTGTGTATGGATGAGGATGAGTTTTAGACAATTGTGGGAGGGGCTTAAACAGTCAAAGGGGCTCATTGAGTTAATATTGATTATTAAGGAGAGTGATTAAGGTTTTCTACCTCATGACAATGCTAAAACTTTGCATAATGAGTCAAGTTTCAATTCAAATAGTTAGAGAAAGGGTAAAATTTTGAATTTTCTGGTTTCCTGACTTGTAATGGTTTTGTGCATTATTTGAAAAAGTGTCTGGTCACGAAATTTTGGAAACCTAATGAACAGTTAAATTCACAACTCGAAAAACAGTTATTTATATGTAAGATAGCCTATGGGGATTCACTAGGTTTGACCATTTGCCATTGGTACGTGAAAACAACTTTGCAGGTATGGGAAAATTTCTTGAATTTCATGAACCAACCCAAATGAGCCACTTTATATAAGAAATGGATCTGTCTGGGCGAGAGTGAGAGGATTTGGCCTTTAAACAATAAATGCTCTTTTTGATAGCTTTCCTCCAGCAGTGATTTTTCTTGAATTATCACAATTCGAATTGGAGAAACACTTGCGAGCAATTTCTTCCTCGTTGTGGCCCTGCTACCTTTCCAAATCTAACAACAAAGTGTATAAATCACACAATATCTTTTCCCCGTCATACCGGAGCCTACTGTGGGGAGGGACGGGGTGACTAACGAGACGAGGACTAGGCCCATAGACATAAACCCGAAGCTACTATTCAAAGCTCGAGTAAGAGCGAAATGGTATCCCCTGCGTTGTTCGAGAAAACCCCAAAGGAAGTTTACATTGTCAACTCATCTTTTAATGTTTTAGTGGACCCATGGAGCTAATACGGCCCATGTTAGATCTATGAGTAGCCCGAAAGTGCAGCTCGCAAAAAGTAAGACCGGTGGTGAAGCGATCCGTCATCGCTTGCACCCTTGATCAGTGATTATGATAAATATGCCACTCTCTTCTTGCTGTTAGAAACACTTCCCCAGACGGTGATACCACTATATGAAAAAAAAGTTGTCAAAGAGAAGTGCCATTTCCCCATGTCTCTTTTACCTGTAAAGTATCCTATTGTGAAAGGCTGACTTACGACTAGCCAACCTGGAGCCACCTTGGTCTGACAAGTACAATGAAGCTTGGGCAGACAACGTTAAATTAGACAATAAATCAACTATCTGATCTTTTCTTCTGTGACGGCCTCCTTATTTTTTCTGTCATTCCATTCTACCTGTGTTACATTATCCTGAATTGTTATTTAGACCTCTGTTTAGACTTGGCTTATTTTGTCACTCAAATAACAAGGTGTTTAAACTAGCTTGTGCTCTAATCAATTCATCCAGCGCTCTCCACTGGATTTGGCTCCAGACTGTCTGGAGCCTGGCTTGGAAGGTGTAACCAATGAGAGTCGAGTATGGCTGGCAGCCTAGTTCACTGAACTGCGGCTTGTTTATCCTAACCCTCAATGAGTTGAGCTCAGTCAAACATCAGCGCAGTCAGTCAGGCGGCTAGTATGTAAGTTAATACTACGGTAGACTAGGAAGTGATTATTTAGTGCTCGGGTCAACATATGTTTGCAGTGTTCTGTGGAGCCGGCAACCAATTCTCAGTTCATATTCATATTCGGATCATTTTAATTGTCGGATACCCTGTAAAAACTTTGGACTTAAGAAAAAAGCTGAAATGAGGCTCAGTCTTGTACCAAACTGGAGTTTATGTCATGGTAAGGTTCAGCGTTTATTAACTTTTCCGTTTCCTGCAATGTTTACTTTTCAAGTTCGTACTGAAAAGTTGTGGGTCACATATCATTAAAAGTTGTACTATTTTCACTAATTTTGTAAGCATTAAATTGTCCGTTACTTTACGGTGTGTGGTCTTTTTAACTGGACAAGTAGTATGGGCAATCACCTCTAATTTTCTCTACACCTTATGTAATAATTTGCTATTTACAAGGTGCATTCAACTGATTGATAGAGATTTAGTATTAACAATGCTGTTTATTGTCGACGAATGTCGTAACACTTTAGTTTACTCCACGAAGTTGCCTTTTTATCCTGCCGATTCAAGCTTAATATTTTTCTATCGCTAAGTACGCTAAACAAACATTAATCATAAGGATTAAAAATTGATGTATTTATACTTTTTTATCAAACATCAAGTAGAGCTGGAATGTAATAGCACACGTGAAAAAACTGGTGGCTTAACTTACCCATATTTCATGTAAGTAATAGTTAAAAATTGGGTTTATGCTTTATGCATTTAAAGTGTGCCATTTGTACCAGGTATGGCTGAAAAATACATCATTTTGAAACCAGCTGTACTTACTGAACATGTTGTGTATAAATATAGTAGGCAAAATCTGTGTGTTAGTCATTGCATGGCTTCTCGCATGGAATCATGTAATGGATGTGAATAAACCCCTTGCTATTTCTGAAACAATGTTTTTGTTTGGTGTTTAAGTCGTTATTCCCCAATATTTCTTCCAACATTTTACAGCTAATTTTTTTACTGAAGAAGATTCTGTTAGCATAACCCTAAGCAATGCAACACTTAAGTTTACAAGAGCTCTATTGATTTTATCATAACATTTTCCAATATTTTCAATATTTTACTCATTTGATTTTCTTTCAGGATGAGATTTTTTTTATTTCCAATGATTTAAAACTGTTTATTCTACTTAAATTCAAACAGGCATTCATGCAGTATTACTATTTTTATTGTTGTGTTTCAAGTGATTAGATAGCATTCAGTGCCATTTTAATACCTCTTCCACTGTTCATAGCATTATTCATGTATTTTTTTCAGTTTTCATCCATTTTTTCCTTTTTCATCTGGGGGTGAAACAGTTTCCCCCTAAGCTTGGGGGTAAACAACTTTCATTTTGGGGCTAACTTGCAAGAAAGAGAAATGGCCATGGCAAATTAGTTGGTGGGGGGGGGGGGTGATTGATGATAATGCTGGCTACCCGTAGAAAAATATGGATGAAGCCAATGTCCCAGCAAAATAAAACCTAGAAATAAGAATAGAGGTGGAAAGCAAAAACATGGTAAAGGATGTAAATACAGGTACTTTTCGTATGTTTCGTTTGGCTTCCAGTGAACATATTAACCTTTTCCAAGTAATCCTATTTAGTTAATTGTAAGAATTTTAGACATTGTTTGTAGCAGTTGTTTCAAATTACAATAAAAGCATTATCCTCCCAACAACACCTTTTGTTTATGGCATGCAATTCAGCATTGAGGACTGCACCATGGCAAGATGGGGGATTCTTAAGACTGGGGTGTTGGAAAACTGAAACCAGGTCTTGCTTTCAAGGCATGCAAATGAGATTGTGCACCACTCCATCATTCCCCTATAATCTCTGTGAGGAACTAAATTTTTGGCACAACTAGATGAAGATGGAAGCTCACACAAATCTATTCTTTATTTAAATTTTAGTATTTATAAAGTGTGCTACTGTATCACACTCCTTGGTTTCCTAAGGAGTGCAATTTGTAGCAAAGCTGGGAATTCTGAAACTCAAGGCCTGGGAAACTCACCTAGGAAAAAATTCCCATCAAGTCCCATAAGATTTTTCAATGGGTCTTAATGGGACATGAACGGGATGATCTAATCTCCATGTTGAACCTATGGGACAAAGGATTTCCTCATTGACTCAAAAGGGATTTTCTGTTGTCAACTTGTCACTGCCCAAATTCCATGTTAAATCCCATGAAATCCAATGGGAATATAAAGGTATTCAATAGGACTTCAATGGGAATTTATGGGATCTCATAAGATCCCATTAAATAGGATTTAATGGAGATTTTCTCCTGGGCAACCTATGTATTGTTCGTACATGTACATGGGTATTTCAATGTTCCCATGGTTCAATATTCCTGAATCTTGGTGCCACTTTGACATTTCGGGGAACATTGAACCTGACAAATAATGAAACTGGTGATGGTCACTTATTAAATAATACAACATCATAACAAGAGTACACTGAACCCCCAAACTTTGTGTTGGCCCCATTGTACAGTATTTGCAGTTTTTCCCAGCCTTTTGGTAAAAAAAAAGAAAAATGTTGTACTGAATAAGTGAACTACAGCAGGGACTTTTTTATAACCGTAAGGACTCACGGATGTGTACCAGCTATGCTCCTGTTGAGTTGAGGCCTGTTGAGTATCTACTACAGGTGCTCATTTGTTTTACTAACAAAAATGTGTAACAATAACATATTCACCCACCAGAACAGGTACTAAATGTGCTTTCAGTGCCAATCCCACAATGTATTAAATATACTCTGTAAACTGCATGCTGTTAGTGTTTGAAAGTTAAGGAAGGGATATGTTCCTGTTAATAATACATAAACAGTGTACAAAACGATAGGTTGAATACACTTTTTGGCTTTGTTTTTTGGAATCATGTAAAATTTACATTTTCTGTTCTAGTGGTAAACTCATTTTCATTCGACCTCGCCTAGTGTTCTCTTAGTGTTTTCCAGTGTAAAAAAAAAAATTGGTGCTGAAGTGAAGTATGCTCAGGGTGCAGCAGAATAACTGTGGCCTCCAATACTGGATCTGCTTCATAGTAACATCTCATAATTGGCTTAACAAGCTGGTAAAACTGCTACAAATGTGTAACATTTTTTTTTCTGCGCCACTTGATTTTTCTGAAGTCAAGACAACCATGAAGCTGGTGTTTCAATGTTGTTTTTTTTTTTTTTTTTTTTTTGCTTTTTGTATTGTATGCTGGTCACATTATTAAAGGGTGGGAAGATGCATGGGCAGTTAGTAGCTTCACAAATACATACTTCATTAACTGAGGGTGTAGATCCAAGGGGGGGGGGAGCTTTTATGGCCTCAGCCCTCCCATTTTCTCTACATTGACAATAAAACATAAGGGAAATTAGCAGTGCAACTAATCCCTGATTTTTCTTAGATCACCCCTCACCCCCTTTTGGAATGTCTGGACCTGCACCTGAACTGTAAAACCAAATCATTTTGTTACGTTAAAGGAAAATGTGCTCCTTCAAAAACCATGAAAGCAGTAATGTACTGCAGATTTAATACAGTACAACCAGTGAATTGGTTCTAATTCTCCCAGCAAGTGGCATTTCTATCAATATTACATCATTCCAGGGCTACTGTACCAGTTGCTATTATTAAATGTAAATGCCATGATTTTGAATTCAGGTGTTCCCTGCCAAATCTTCAATGCTCTGTATGAAAATTTTCTAAAGGATTTATAAAGAAAAAGCAGAAATAAAATTCTAATCTACTCCAAGCTAGGTTACTATTTTTGACCCTCTTGCACACCCCACATACTAATCATTCAGCTAAGACTGTAACCCTGTAAGTCTCTTTCTACTTTCGTCATTATTACCCTGCCAGCACTCTTGCTTGTCACTTATCAAGGGTGATGAATAGGGAGTTATCTATTAGACGGAGTGGCGCCTGCCAAGTGAATAGCAATCCTCAACTGAATACTTCCAACCACCCTGCTGTCTCACTTAACATTCATATTTGAAAATGAGAGGGTATCTATATTGTTGTCAGTCTCCAATTGACTGAGACATGCTGGTACCACAAAAGTGTTGGGCTGCCACAGCCAATCAAGGGAGTTTTCTTGCCTTTAATTTAGATTCACTGATGTATGGAGACAGGCGATTGGGCAGACTCCTGTCTGCTTTTGCTGCAACTTATTTTAGGAGAAGTGGGGAGCAAATTGGCAGAATATTGCCTCCTGCTGCTTGAGAAGGAAACAACTAATCTTGTCAAGACTAGTTAACAAAGAATTTTCTACCTGTTACAAGAAATATTCAAATTCAAGGAGTTAAGATTTAATTTGGGGTCTTGGTTACAGGAGCAAATCACCACTTTGGAATAATGTAGAAGAAGTAACCTACAGTTTCTTGGATTCACTTTTCATACTTTCTAAACTACATCCACTGAAGATTATATTGTTTTATTTATTTGTGAGCAAGTGGTATGTAAATCTCCACAGGTATTTTTTTATTAGTTGCTTCTGGACTTGGTTTCATCTATGTGGACTAAAGATATAATGTGTTAACCTTTGTCTTACTGAATTAAAATTACAGTAGACAATACATTTTAGATGGATAAGGTACAATTAGATTTTAAACATTTTGTTGGTTACCTGAACAGTGACATTATATTCCCCCATCAACTCCCCCTCCCCCCCCCTTTCACGCACACACCCCCTTGCTTTTTTGATATCTTAATGGCATTGAAACTTACACATCTTTCAATTTGTTATGTTTTTTTTTTTCTTTTCTTTTTCTTGCACTTGTATAGTGGATGGTGAAGGAGAGTCTGGCATCAAAGGAGGTCTGGGGTACACTGATGTCGGTGGCATGGAAGGAAAGTACCTGGATACAGTCTCTCAGGACCAAAAAATTTGCTCACCAACTGTTCCAGACAGTGGCTACCACAGTGATTCCAGCACCAGCAGAGCTAGCAGTCAGAGTACAATTGAGGGAGAACATATGCAAGTGAGTTTTTGCATGGTTTAGTTGGTTTAAGACAATACACAGTTTGCAATCTCTGAAAGTATTTTTAGTTAGTTACTTGTGGATTTTTCAACAATTTGATATTAAACACACACAGTTGTAGGTGGACAATAGATACAATTTGTTAACCTTTTTCTTACTGAATCGAAATTACTAAAGACAATACATTTTAGATGGTTTAGGTATAAATGGATTTTAAACAATGTATTGGTTAAATGAACGGTGAAACTGTACCCCCACCCCACCCATGGGGGTCCGCAGAAAAAAGTCAGGGGGGCAGAATTTCTAGGGGGGGCAAAACCTCCGAGTCACCATGAATTGACATGAAGCGTGCGAAAATTTCAGCCCAAAATGCCTCCCAGATCGCCAGAAACGGCATTTCTAAAGCCTATTTTTGGCATAGAAACCTGGAAAACACGTTTTGTTCGGGTTTTTGCTTTGATTTTCATACGGTTTTTCAAATTTTTGATTTTCCAGGGGGGGGGCAAGTGCCCCCCTTGCCCTTACCTGCAGATGCCCATGACCCCATCCCACCCCCACCCTCTCCTCCTTTACACACACACACACACACACCCTACCGTAGCTCTTTTTGATACCTTAATGGCATTGAAACATGCATACATAGTAGCTTGCTTTCCTGTTATTTTTCACACTCAAGAATAGTACTGGTAATTGCTCTACTCAAGCCATACTCATTTCCTAGATGCAGCGGAATGAGAACCTTTCATTTCTTGGAATGCTAAAGTAGTCACAGCTGCCTGTTATGGGGCTAACAGGAAAATGACATTACAATATTTAAAGGGGAAATCCAATCGAATCTAACCATTTCAACTTATACAAATGTCAACCTGAAGCAAGGAGTCATCTCCTTGCATTGATAAGCTGCAAATTAAGTTGTAATTAGCAAACTTGGATCCTTAGCTTTCAGTTCATCGTTTTGTCCTTGTGAAAGGGAGAAGTAATTGACCTTGGCGCAGAGGCGAGCAAATTTTGAAAACTTATATCTCCAGTTCTCTGAAGGAAAGGGCTGGGAAAAATATTTCCCAGTCAGGGTGCAAATTATTTCCTGGTCCTGATAGTTGTGAAAAACACTGTACAGTAGATAAACTGCAAAAATCAGATTTGCCTTTTTTGGATGTTGCATAGGTCTATACCTGAATTCAATTTGCACTCTTTAAGTCAAAATGTGATCATTGTGCCATTTTGAATGACTCAACAATGCACATCCTTTTCCTTAACATAATACAGGGAATGTTATGTAAGTTGTGCTGTAAGAACTCACAAGTTTAAATTCCACAAAACATTGAGTGAATAACCTCCACAATGGATTTCTTCATACCGTACTTGAAGGGTTGTCTAGTAAGTAAGTTGCTCAACCAGCATATGAGAACTTTTTTTTGCAGGAAATACTTGACATCATAGGTTGGGCTTTGGGGGAAATCTCCTAAGTTTACTGTGGGAGAGGTTGAAGAGGATGGCATCCCAAGTGGAGGGCTGAGACTGATAAATGGAGCTGCTACATATTGCACACTGACCAAAGTGTAACTAAAGTCATAGAAACACCATAACGAAAATTATGTTGTATGTTAAAGGTATGCAAACTGTATGTTTAACTCATCCAGAAGAACTTTGATAAATAAATTGCAATAACGTACCAAGTTCAAGCCTGTCCTGAAACATGTTATATTCTATACAGTACTCAGTAGGGTAGCCAGGATTGTGTTGGGGGGGGGGGGGAGCATGTCATGAGGGAAAAGTCTAAGGTGAGAGAGAAAAAAACCCTGGGGATACTATACAGCATGTAAGGAAAATTAATGAGGTTTCATTCATCCAATTTTTCTCTTGCAGCAAATAGAGGGTAAGGAAGAAACTGATGAATCTGTGGAAAGAAGCAGGGTCTTGCCAAGTGGGGGTCCTTTACTTATTTCACCAGGATCAGATGTTGAAGAAGATGCACCAGAAAGAATGGAGAATGATGACAAAGATTGTGACAGCTCTCGCAGCTCCTCACCAGGTTGGTCAATATTGATATCCTTGGTTAAAGTGAAATTAAAGTAACCTGAAAGAAAAGTTACAAGGCAAGTGCAAAAAGCACCATCTTAATATTTTGTTTGGCTGAGGAGTGCCTGCATTTCAAATTTCTCTTAAAAAAGCTGCCAATTAGTGGAGTGGTGACACAGTATCTCAGTACCTGAACAAGATATGAAGGTAATGGGTTTTGCTGTTTTCCGTCAGGTTACTTAAATTACATCATGTCCTCCTCTCTTACAAGTTTTTCAAAGAACTGCAATTTATGGAAGTTCCACAAGGAACAGTTTTGAGTTCCACAAGGTGCAGTATAAATTGTGCAAGGCACAGTGGCATTTCAGGAGGTACAGTGTGAGTTTCAAAAGGCACAGAATGAGTTCCACAAGATACACTATGAGCAAGGAAAGTGCCTCTCCTGATGAAAAAGTAGTTTGGAAGGAAAAGTCCAAGGTAGAGATTTTTGTAGAAGTCCTTAGAAATTCTCAATCAGCACAGCTCTTAAACTGACATCTTGTTAAAAAACTGCAGAGTACCAAGGCTTGTGTTAAACAATTTACATAATGTACAGAGGGCATTTTGATTACACATTGAGAACTTGTATACTCACCCTGAAGCAATTAACTTAGATTGTGTCTGGAACTCTGGCTGAGGATAAATTTTAGACAGGTGAGGAGGGGCTTAAAGGACCAATCAGCGCACCCCAAACTATAATTTTGGTAGGGGTGTACCAGAATTCTCAATTGGCTCAGCTCTTTGATTGACAGCTAATTCAAACAATGCAAAGTTCCAAAGCTTGTATTACACTGCATAAACTGCAGTGTTTTGATTATACACATTGAACTGTTTTATACTCATCCTGAAGCAATAAACTGAGATTGTGTCTGGATGAGGATGAATTTCAGATAATTGTGGGAGGGACTTAAGTAGGAAGTTAAGGAGAATTGGTACTGTTTGGGGTGTGAGACTGGAGCCTTTAAGAATGTAGGTTAGGAGAATTGGAATTGTTTGGGTTGAGAGGATTAGGCCTTTAGTTGACATTGGCAGATTTTATTTTTTTTTTTTGATCACCAGTGTATAGCAACATATCAAGTGGAGTACGAAGGACAATGTTTTTCCCTGTCTGTTAAATTGGGTATTTCTCAACAAGATCAAATTAACCTTTAAAAGGAATCTCATAATCTGCATAATGTTGCTAGAGTCTCCTTTCTGGGTCAAAAGTTCTCATAACCATGCCTAGCCCAGGTAAGTGACTCAGCTCTAATGAACATAACTGGGCCCAATGTCCTAAATTGTTCACTGTAGTCATTGTACAACTTTCAATCACAGTTCATCTAAACTAAAGTGACGAGTGAATGAACCTCTGACTTAAAGTTCATCAACTCTAAAGGTCATGAAAGCAAAAGCAAAATTACGCAGCGTTGAATATGATGTATGAGTAGGATTTCTGAAGTTTTTCAGGGTAGTTAGGTCACAGAAATCATCATTTCTTCACCTATCAAAACTGACAAAGAAAATCCTGTAAAGCGACATAATTCTATCTACAGTTTATTGTAAGCGCTCTTCCTGTTACAGTTTCTATATTAACGCAATTACTATGTTGGATAAGTTGCACACACTAGTGGCAGTTGATCAATGACCTTGTAGAAAGTGACATTGACATTACAAATGGTGCATCCTTTAGGGTAAGGGTATTTCCTAGTGGTCTTAAATTGTGTTGTCAAAAAAGCAAACTTCCATGGTGAAATTGTAAGCAGTGATGCAAATTGCATATTCTTACAGGAAGATATGTGCAATCTTGGCACCCATGATAATTAGTTAGGCACCCATTAAGGGGGAGTTACATAAAAGTAATGTACCTGTCCAGTAATGTGGAGTAAAGTTTGAGTTTGTACTGCTAGTTTTGTTTGCATTATTCAACTAGGTCCTTGTCACAGTACAGTGCCAAATAGCTTCTCTGGCATTTGAACTGATATAGAAAAGAATAAAATATTCTGTTGTATCATGGTGCCCGCTGCCTCTCTACCATACAACATAGTTGCTATATTGCTATCAATGTCCCATATGTAACCTACTAGTCTGCTGATAAATGAAAGGTGTGGGGTATACTCTAGCAACTTTTACAACAGCTAATGCACTGACTGCTAAGGTCACAGAAATGTGTAAAACATTACACAAAAATAAAAGTTGCTATTAAATGAAACAAGGTTAATACCCATGGCAGTACAGTGCACGGAACTACCCACCATTTGCATGGCATATTCTCCTGGCAGGTTAAGGGTTTTTTTTTTTAATAAAAGTTGACCATAACTGTTTTAAGGTATAATGCTAACATAAGACAAATGTGGTGCTATTAATGGCAACATTGGAAACAATCCCAAAACTGCATAAAATGTTCTCAAGTCAATAAGTGTGTTTGGCTTGATGGCTTGGTTGCATTCAGGTAAGGTCAGTCTTTGATTAAAGTAGTTAATCAGAATTAACCTGATAATGTTGGAATGACATAAGATCCTTCCTCTTTCTCTTTAACACAGAACGTAGTTCACCTCATTCAAATATTGCATTTGATTCTTTCCCAGAAATCCCCCTAAATTCTTTTCTCCCTTATTATCTCCACTGCAGAGGAAAATGATGAAAGTGAAAGCAGCCACAGTGAGAGGCTAATGAACTGCCCTTATTGTGAACGGTCATATAAAAGGTTAACATCGCTAAGAGAACATGTCAAAAGGAGGCATGAGGTAAACAACTTCTCCTGCCCTCAGTGCAACTACTGCTTCGCTTTCAAATCGCAATTGGAGAGACACATGTCAACACACATGCCAGGACGTGACCAAGTATGTGGTGTGTGCAACAGAGCCTTTGCAGATATTTACAGACTTCAGCGTCATATGCTTATCCATGCATCTGGCAACAGACGATTTCCGTGTGGTGAGTGTGGTAAAGCGTTTAAATACAAGCATCATCTCAAGGAACACTTGCGCATCCACAGTGGTGAGAAACCATATGAGTGTCCAACATGCAGGAAAAGGTTTTCGCATTCAGGTTCATACAGTTCTCACATAAGCAGTAAAAAATGTTCTCCTATTAAAGACTTGCCTTCAATGGTTCCAAAAGATTCTGCAGCCCCAGTAAAAATAGTCAATGGAGAAATGTCCCCTTCAGTCTTGCCAGAGAAGAATCGATTCCATGTTGGCTTACCAAAAGAACCTCTACCTGAGTCATACATGACTCCCCTCAGTATTACCATTCCTAGGACCGATACTTTTGAAAGTGAGAAAATACACTCTAATGGGACCTTACCTCCAACAACCCCACCGAATGATGCTGTGAAGAAAGTCCTGCAGATGGTAAATGCAACAGTTTCCAAACAGCAGCAAGAAAAGCAACACACTGATATTTCTAAACTGAAGAAGACCAAGCATATTCCTCAAGAGACACCAGTGGTGGCAAGCCCATATGAACTTAAATCTTTCAGCCGGAAAGGTAGCACAATACCTTTAGTTTCGCCGACTAGTAAGAGTGAGGGTAATGCGGAAGGAGATGGCAAAGAGGTTGTTTATGTAAATGGCAATGGAATTCATAATGTAGATAAAAGTTATGATATTGTTGGTTACACTTTACAAAAAGTTCATGAGGCACAAGCTATGGCAAAATGTTTGGAGTCACACCATCCCGGAAGGGACTCAGTTGCAAGTAAAGCAGTGCTACAGGAGTTGGTATATCCACTTCTCAGGAAAGGCTTCCCGGTTACAGGTGTGAGTTCTCCCACTTCTAAACACGATATGATTTCACCTACCTCCAAATCTACAGCTTCTACGGCTATTGCATCTTCCTTTTTGGACTTCACCCTTCAGCAGGTGTCTGAATCTGAGTCATATAGCACAGACGATCTGAACCTTCCGGTGACACACAGTGATGGAAACCCCTGCTGCAAGTATTGTCGAAGAGAATTTGAAAGTCCTATTGATGCCCATCAGCATGAACGTTATTTGTGTGATTTGAATGCTGATGTTCTTAAGATGAAGCTGCTAAAATCAAATGCTAATCAAAATCTGAACAAATATTTTGAGCTCCAGAGAGAACTTGTGGCTAGCATGGAAAAGACTTCTCAACATTCCCCTGAATCAGGTGACGAACAGTTAAGTCCCAATCATAGCATTACTAATACCACTGTTTCTCAGGATGGCAGTGAGTACCCTGAATCACCACTGATAAAGCAAAGAGAAGACAGTAAGTCTCCAAACTTTGAAAATGAAACAAATGAAGGCACAGCTCCTCTTCCTGAGACAAGTGAGCATTCGCTTAATACAGAAATAACTACAGCTCAAGAACAAGCTCTGCGGGCATTTTATGCCATGCAAGCTGCCCCATCTCCTGATGGCCTATCTAAGATTGCTTCTGCCCTGAACTTGTCTTTACGATCTGTTGGTAAATGGTTTGAAAGAACGAGGCAGAGTGAAGAGAATGGTTCTGATCCAAGTCTCAGAGGTCTGGGACTAGTAAGTAGTGGCTCGCCCAAAAATGAAAGGTGTGAGGAGAAGACACCTTCCCCCATAGACTCAAAAGAGTGCGATAGTGTTGCTGAAAACGAAAAATCAGGAAAGAGAAAGGAAGATGAAAATGAGTGTAACTCTGGGAAGGAAAAAAAAGCAGCCAAACCTCCGCCATTTAGTGTTGCACATCTGATTAGTCCTGACACACCTAAGAGAGACAACGGCAGGCAAAAGTCACATCAATCAAATTGTCTCAGCCCTAATAGTAGTAAAATTTGCAGCAATAGCAACTCACTGAGGCATGAAAGCCCACTTGATCTCACAAAATCAACAGACAGAGATGGCTTTGCAAGAGGTATTCCCCCCAAACTCATTTATGGTGTTAATTATCCTGCACTGTACCATCCAGGCTATATGTTACCTATTTATTCACCAGATGCATATGGAATAGCGCAAATGTCAATGGAGAACAGTTTAAAATCACCGAACAAGATAAGCCCGGATGAAAGCAGTAGAGGAGTGAAGCGTCTTTCCTACGTTCCAATGGGTTGCGAAATTGGTGCCAAGCGATCAAAGACTGGGTATGGTATGGATTACTCTCTTGCTGTCCCACCACTAGGACCAAGTCTACCTGGGCCTGAGTTTTACCAAGCATTAGCTACTGCTAGCTACCTCCAAGCAGCATCCTCTGGTGCATCCTCAATCCCTTACTATGGCTTTGCTTTTCCACCTGGAGGACATCTAACTGCAGTCAATGGAAGGAGTGGTCATGCCCGCAGTTCAAACGGTGAGTGAAGTTGCATAATTTTTCATGGAAAATAGATTGATATTCAGTTGCATCCAGAGCCAATTCGACAGAATAATTTATTTGGTGTTGCATGACATTTTGCTGTACAAAATGGGCAAGTTACTGTACATATGCATAATTGTGTAGCAGATGTTGTCCATAAAATAAACTGGGTTTTGCTGATTTTGTGAAAAGAGGGGCCAGGAAACAGCCAAGTTGCTGTGCAAATTCTGAACACTAAATGATTTTTATTTCAGATACATCCATATTTCATATTAATGATGTAACTTTTCAAGAGAACTCAATTTTGTAGGGCAAAGTTCAATGTTGGCACCTTTGTTACAGTATGCTTCATTACTGAAAATTCATTCATGTGCAGGGCTCTTTGCAATAAATGCTTGCATTTACCATTTTGGCCGTGTGAAGTGAGTAAGCTGAGGATGATGTTCACATTCTTCATGTGGATTTATACAGTAAACACTTACTGTAAAGGGAAATGTTGCCCTTGTTGGGAAATTCAAGAATTTTTGAAGCTCCTTGCCTGAAAACTTCAAATACAGAATGAAGCGGTTCTTTTAAACAAAAAACAAATTTGATGGAAATGTGGGAGTCCAAATTATGTTTAAAGGGAATTGAGATGCTGGCTTCTTATACATAAGGTAAGTTTGTTTCTTGACTGACATGAAAACATATTCCCCAGTAAGATGTCTGTCAGCCAGCAGTACTACAGTACTGTGCATTCTGTACAGTACTGTATGTCACAGATCAACATGTCAAAGTTTCTGGCATTTCCAGAGACTAACTTCATTCAAAAAGTACAAAACAAAAGAAGGGTGTAAACAGTATAAAAAAAAACTGAGTGTTTTAAGATCAATTTATTTCAGTTTCCACAGATACTAGGCATTTTGCAAAAGCTGATTTCTTCCTTGGTATTATTAGAAATTTTTTGAAAACTGAAATAACAGCAAAAAAGTATGTAGCAAAATATTTTGTATAGAGTTGAAAATAGTTTTATGTGAGGTTATGAAGTTTAATGGACATTAACAACATCATAATTAGTTTGCTTCTACCATGTTAACTGTCATGATCACTCCTGGCACATTACGCGTGCGGCTCAGTTATTTGCCGTTTGGTCTACCCCCAGAAAATAATAGATATTCCCGGTGTCACTCGATCAACGAAGACACCAAATATGCCTTCGCTATCTCTGAAAACACAAAATCATGTGATTTGGTGTCTTGATTTTGTGTTTTTGGAGATAGCGAAGTCAGATTTGGTGTCTTCGTTGATCATGTGACACCCAGAATATGGTTTTATTTTCCAGGGTGGACCAAACGGCAAGTAACCGAGCCGCACACGTCATGCATTGGAAAAGATGATGATTATTATGTGCAACCTATATTTATGAATAACTACCTTAATTTTGCAGATGCAATGGAGAATCTCATCAGTAGCAGTCATCATGAAATGATAGACCATGCAAGTGTCCAGCCAGGGGACTCAATAGACAAAGTTGGAAAAGCTGGAAATGGCCTCTACACCTGTTCAATGTGTCCGAAGACATTCCAGAAGCACAGCTCTCTGCTTCGACATGTTTATGAACATTCAGGTATGGCATGCATCAACAGGTCACTGATTAAGTTAATTGCAAGTTTGCATGGGTCATTCTATGTCAAATTATCCAAACTGGCAGAAAGCTGTTTTTTGTTGATGAAATTCATTTTTATTGCAGCATTTCTTAAAAGTGCCACAGGGGAAATTAGTACAACATTCTGCATTAATTCTCTGTTAAGATAAGAGTGTGAATAAATTATGGCAATATAGGTCAAGTACAAATTTTATAAATTTAAATACTTAACCTGGCCAAAAGTAAATTTGCCAGTGCCAATTCAAATTTTTAGAATGTGTTAAGTACATGACAAACTATTCCCACAAAATGTTTTGGAAAATTTGGGGCCAGTCCAGTTCCAGCCTCTGGTGATTTGATGTTGAATGACCCATTGATGAACAATATGAAAACTCATTATTGCAGACTTAAACAAATCCCCCACACAGATTTCACCAGAAATTCAAAAAGGGGCCGGGGGGAGATTTACTACTGCCCAAGTCCAAATTGTGGTGCACTTGGCCAAAGTAACAAGTGGGTGCAAGGGGTGTACAATTTCCTCATGATTAAGTAGATCTTATCTTCGACCTCCTTCCAAAAAGTATGTCCCTGATATTAATTTTTTAGAACTATGCTTTCCTAATGTATTTGATGAAATTTGGTCTGTAATGTCCACTCAGGTGAAACAGAAAAAGTCCTGTAAACACCATGTTTCACTGATGGTAAGGATTCAATAAACATCACACATGTGGATACTCCACACATGTGTTCAAAGTACAATTTAGGTTACCAGAGTTGAAATGCTCAAATTCTTCAAAAAAAACTGTTGGTCCTGGGTTGGCGATTTGTAGGAGTTGATGCAAGTACCAGCAATTTTCTGGTACTTAAATATAAATATTAAGTGTCATGGGACTTATGGCAATGGCGACATGGGGGCTATTAGTCTTTTACCAGCATTTGAAAAATGACCAGTGTCATTGAATTTCATTGTTCTCTTTTCATTGCAAACAACAAGAAGGTCATCTTGTTCTCTATTGTGATGTGTTGTGATTCAGATGTTTCTCACCGATTAAATGATCCTGTAATCTATTAAGCAATAACTTGTATTTGTACGCACCACCTTGCATAGAGTACTGAAGGTATCCTCATTGTTTTTGCCAGTTACGTTTAAAAACACAAATCAAATGGCATTTGTGGTCACTTGAGGTCAGTCAAATTTTGTGAATGACAGTACTTGGAAAACAAAAGTAGAAACAGGTTGGAATTACACACTTGACAATCAGCATACATGTGATTGCTCAATCCATATTGGTGTTTAACTTGGTTATTTCAAAGGTCGCTTTAAGTCACCAGAAGTCTGGGTAAGCAAAATGCCTCAAAAGCAGAATCATGCACTAGTTTCAAATTCATAATTAATTTATTTGGTCTTAAAATATTCACATCTATGAATCTCTAAGTGTTTGTTGCTAAGGGTCTTATCATGCTGTATATGCATGTTTTTTTTTTAAAAAAAGTTTTTAGACACACATGACAGAATTAATGTAAGGTTTATACATTGAATCTACTACACAGGGAAACGGCCACATGAATGTGAAGTTTGCGGAAAGGCTTTCAAGCATAAACACCACCTCATGGAGCACCAGAGACTTCACAGTGGAGAGAAACCTTACCAGTGCAACAGGTGCTTTAAGAAGTTCTCACATTCTGGGTCATACAGCCAGCACATGAACCACCGATACAGCTATTGTCGCAGAGGTATTGTAGGTCCTGTCTGCAAAGGAGATAAATTCAAAAGGACCAATGAAAGTAGCTCAGGAGATAAGGGCAATGACATAAATGACTTGAAGTCTCAAGATTCCAATACTCAAGAACAGAATTCATCATTACTGTGTAAGAACATGTCACCCCTCCCTGAGGCTGCAGAAACATCTTGAGAAAGTTGTTAAAAAAATAGAAAGGTCTGACCATTTGTAGCTTAGCGAACACTTCCAGTGCAATTTACAGTAGATTATTTTAGTATTTAATTTATTAAAGTGTTGTATTGTAAGACTTGGGCATAAACTGTCCGCACAAGATTTTCAAGAAGTAGCGGTGAATTGAAACTTGCCAGATAGTACTGCCAACAGTGTCATTGTACACTAATGGTAGTGCCAAAAAATATTCAAGTGCTTGCTAATATAAGGTGTTCAAGAACACTTTAATAAATTTGTGTAGGCCTACTGTTTGAACAAGAATGTCAGCATTTATTTTCTCTGTTTTTTTTTTTTTTTCATTTTGTCTGCACAATGACCAGAGGGTCAGAGGGGGGAAGGGTTAGGAAGCGTTGGTATAAGTCTTTGGTATTTAAAGCTTGGGACATAATGTGGGTGGGATCTGTGCCATAGATAGTTGGGTGAGGTTTAAGGACACATTAATGAGAATAGAGTAACAAAAATGATTACCACAAAGCAGTGGTACTAGGGGCAAGAAAGAATTGGGCCTCACAAACATATGCATAGACAAATCAGAACAGCTAGTGAAGTCGGCCACAAGTGGGGTCCATAAGCTTTAAATCATCTTAATTTTATGGTCTACAGGCACTTTTAAATATTCCTATTCAGTTAAACTGAAGGAATTAAGAAGTATTTTACTGTAAAACTATCCATGATTTAGGTAAGCAAATAATTTGAAACATTAAAGGTAAAGGTACCCAGATATGCCCAACTACCATCACTTGACTGTTCAGATTTGTCTATTAACTCCAAGTCCACATTGATGCTGTCCTAGGCTTTTGGCGACAAAAACAAAAACATTTCTGCAAAAGTGTCTTCTTTTAAGTAAGAAACTAAGATATTGACAATTTTCTTATGTGTATGGAAATGAGAAGGGGGACTTTTACCAGCTTCTTCTGTAAGGAGGGGGAAAATTCCCTTCCTCCTACCCCCCCCCCCCCCCCCCCCCCCCCCACTTCTGGCAGAAACACTGCTGCCTGCCTGCCTGCTGAGTTTGAGATTTATCAGTTTAGCATGAGCTGTCACATCAGCCAGGTGTTCATGAAAACCTTGGTTACCCTATGAACGTCAGCATCAAGTTAGTTACAAAGGATTTAACAACACACCAACACGAACGTGTCATATATAGTGTCCTACTGTTCAAATACTGTTAAAGTCCAGAACACATGGATTCTTCTATTCAATCTTGGACTTTGACATACTTAGTTTGAAAAAGTTGGAATTTTCCTTCTCAATGGTGTGTATGGTGTTTCAAAATTGCAACATACTGTACATTAAAGGTTATACACATGTGCAAATTTTAAAGACATCATGATAGGTTGGTCCTACCGTGCACACCAATGAAAAAGTGATGGAAACAGAGTGATGTGTTGTGCAGTTGAACAATTCATATCTTAGACTCTTGATTACTGCAAAAGCCAGGAAGGCATATTTGATTGGTTTGCAAATTATCAACAAGTCATTGATGTCTCTAGTGATTGCCATTTGTAGCAATATTTATTTAGGTATCATTAGTATCTTCTACTCAATTTCAAGCATTACAAATCTGATAACCATACTCGGTGTCACCACAAGTTCAAAAGCTATGAGGAGAAATGATAGTGACTCTATAGAATTCAGGAGCAATTTTGCCATTGAAATAGTACAGTGACTCGAGTCCATGATTTGACTCAAGTCACTTAAAAGTTTGAGAACTGGTGACTCAAGTCACTAATCTAGTGACTCGATTACAACACTGATAAGAAGTCACTGGAAATAAATTTGCTAAACACCTCGTCTCCTGGAGCACTGAAGTTACTATTTAAGTTCTGATGATAAACATGCCATATTTATGTAGTGTTCCATTCTTTCCAAGAGTTCAAGTCAGTTTTCATATAGAGGAATCGGGAGAGTCAGGTGTTGATCTGATTTTAGTTGTACATTACTGGGGTCCACTAACTTAAGTTTTTCAATTTCCTTGCTTTCCTAAATCATGGATGGTTGTAAACTGAATTGTATCTTGATTCTCTCAAATTCACTGAATACTGCATGAGGGATTTGAAATTCATGTAAACCATAAATGAAGATGATCTAAGGCTGATGGACCCCACTAATGGCTGCCCACAGTAACTAAAGCCCTGATCGGATTCGTCTATAGTGTGTTGGAACATTCCATTTTCTCTCATAATAGTAGTCTTCAATCTCTTCAATGCAAAGAGAAGTTCAATTTAAGTGATGTATTCTTTCACTCAGTTTATTTAAGAGAATTGTAATAGATGGCAGCAGTAAAACATTGATCATTCATTTCCTTGGGGATTCATGGGCAAGGACAGGTTTTTTTTTGGTACCATCTTCATGGGTAGAAAAAGTTGGGTCGCCAGGAAGCTCCTTCCCAAAACGTTTGCATTTAGAGGAAAATCCTGGCAATTAGAGGGAAATTTCCCATTTCTGTACATGAAAAAGAGGAAGAAGTAGAAGAAATATTTATCTCTTCCAGGGAAATACTTTTACTCCCTTCGTATGAAATAAACGTTTTCCTAGCCCTGAATTTTTCATGTTCAGTATAGTCTTTAAGGTCTCTGAAGAAATGAATGCTTATATGCAGACGCTCTTCTACTTAACAGATCTGCAAAAGAACAGTCACTTCTCTGTTTTGCTCTTTGTTGTTCTCACAAGTATGACCTACATTAAGCTAAGTGACATTTAAACAGTACAAATGCTTCCATGAGTTCTGTTTTTTTGGGTTTGCCAAATGAAAATTTTGAGAGGACTAATAATGCCCTAATGTTTTGATAGATACTACAGCTCCACAAGTATTGAAGAGGACCTGGGCTTGGGACTTATCAACAATTATAAAGTAGATACAGTGAATGAGTAATGGACATGTGATACTTTTCAGTCATTAAAATCAAAATTTAAATAAACTTTTGGTTAAATCTGACCACTGCGTTCTTCTGCTAGTAGAAGAATGCAGCATGCAGGTTAATGAGCCTGATGAAGCTTAAGTTCTCTGTAAAGAGAAAGAGACTTTCAAAAGGCTTTTTTGGCAAATCAACTGTAAAGGAAAATACAGATGTGTTCTTGGCCTCTTTTTCTTTTCAATTAAGGTTCTGAAGTAAAGGTAATGGTAGAGTTAAGGTGCTGAACTCACTTTAAAAACCAATGTTTTTTTTCTTGTTCTTTGTAAATTTTGACTACTATAGCTGTGATGTTTGCAACTCATCTTATTCCCATTAGTAAACAGTATGCTCCAAGTACTAGAAAAGGATGTATTTTATGTTAATTGAAAAAAAAATTGTATCAAAGTTGTCAAAATGCTTAAAGTATTATTGTACAATTTAGAATAAATATTTATTGATGTACATGAGTTCAGCAGATATATTGTACATAATTCTTGTCTTTTAAAGTATTACTGTTTTCCTTTGTCACAGTCTGTTAAAGGAAATCTGCCAGTTCTGAATTCAGCAGCTTTGCTTTCTGAAGGCATAGCAGTGGTACATGTTTGCAATACAGTTCAATAGAAACTAATATATAACTGTCTCTTTCTCTTATATATGCTGTTTCTTCTCAAACCAACTGTCAATTTTCTTTTGGTATTTTTTAAGGGGAAAGATGGAGGGAGTTAGGAATACCCATTTAAAAGTATTATAGCAAGTTATCATGAGTCCATCACTGCCTTCTAAACGCCAATGCAGCATGTAGGAGCGATGTGATTGCAATTTTAGGATAACCTGTGATGCATTTTCATTTCATTTATTTATTTTTGGTTTATCACAACACAAGATTGAAAACAAGAATCACAAAGTAATTAAGTAACAAAGAGTGTGAAAGGAAGTGCACTTAGAAACCCTTTGGGGCTTGTCGAGAAGTGACACTCCCTAAAAAAAGAAATAATAAAGAAAATACGAAGATAGAAGATAAGACTAGGAAAAACACAGAAAAACAACGAGTAAACTATTTAATAATCTGTCATTATATTATTGATGTTTATAAAGCAGAAATGTTAGTCATGACCAGATTTTCAAGTTTCGGGGAAAAGTATGAACCATAAATTTGCAAAGATTACTTAAAACGGCAATGAGAATGTCTTTTTATGAGGTTCTAAATAAGAAGCTGATAGGAAAGAGGAAAAATATACCTTAAATGTGGAAACTTACGGGATTTTATTTGTTTGCTTTATGAAGTGATTGACTCAAAATTAATTAATAAGCATTGCAACTTGTAGTGCTACCTACATTTCAAAATGCATTTTCTAGAGATTACTCAGTCCGAACAACACCAAAATATAGCACAAAGAGGAAGACATATTATGAAAAGTTACTGACAAGTTTCATTGATTTTTACAGATGTTTTCATATTTTTATGGTTACTTAGTCTGTTAAGTGATTGACTCATGATTAGCCCAGTATACAGAACAGAGTTCGGACTTCGGAATGCTGCTTACAACAAACGGATTTTTCAATATAAAGCCCTAACAACCCTTACCCATTAAACCCAACACATTGTTATTGTAGTTGTACTGTTAAGTATTTGAAGGGAAAACAGTAAGGGGGATTGAATTCTAAAAAGTAGTTTCGTACCTTAAAAAGAACAGTCCTGGACTACATTTGCAATTTAAATGTGAAAAGAGGAAACATATTCTATGCATTCTGTGAAATTTTTGTTCATTTACCTTGTTCTGAGATACTAGGAACAGAAGGTGACCCGTGCATGCTCTACATTGCAAAAAATGAACTCAGATTGATTAGGGGTGCCATCTTGCCCCAAGGATGTACAAAATTTTCTATTAAAATTCCATTGATGATAAGTTTGCATTCATGATGTCAGTTTTGTTGCATTCAGTTGGTAGTAAGTTCTACAGAATAATAAAACATTCTGAATTCTTGGGAATTTTGTTTTTTTTACCTCTGGTGACCGCAGATGATTTTTGACCATGGAAAATACCTTTCCTCTATCATAAGGCATGAATGTACCAAGTATAACTTCTACTGAAGCTTCCTGCAGGAGATGTTGAGTTCACAATGGTTTCATAGAGTTTGATCCCAATTGGTCAACCGGTTGGAGCATCGGACTTGCAGTCAGGAGATGGAGAATTCAAGTCCTGGCTGGGTCATACAAAGACTTTAAAAACGGAACCTCCTTCTGTTGTGCTTGGTGCTCAGCATAGGAAAATTAAGAAGGGAAAACAAGCCAGTGAGCCACAACTGGAAAAAAGGCTGTGACCATGCTTGCCTTGAACCAACAGGTTGGAAACTGGGCTGTAAAACTCCATCCAACCGAACCTAACCTCTCGCTCTGGCATAGGGTCCTTGATGAACCAAATGGCTTTCTGACCTTCAAAACTTTTAACTAAAATTAAATTTCCAAACAGTAGTTTGTTGGGACTGAGAATGACACACCTAACCATTTCAAATTTGATACACCAAAAGAAACAAATCAGAACATTCTCCTGTTAGCTTTTTAGCTCACACATGTACTGTGTACATGTGTGAGATTATAAAATGGGCCAGATGACATCAACTTTTTAACAAAAGCCTGCTCCCTTTCCATTTGTGGAGATTTGGTTCTGAAATTTTGGTATGTGATTGTTTGTCAGTACAGCATTATAACCCACCTACTTTCATTCCAATGTAGGAGGGTCAAGCATAATTTTTCAGCTATTTATGTAGAGCAGAGTTCATTGTGCCTGCTGAACAGTTAGCTGTTTATTCATTGTGCTGACTGCAGCTACTTGGTTGTGTGTTCAATTGCTGTCTTGCAAATTGCCGTGCAAGCAGACTGTTGTTTGATGTCTGACTCACCTGTGGACACGGATCAGTGGTTTCTGCAATCACAGTGTCTTGGGATAATATAGCACTGTATTGTGAAGAGAGTTTCATGGACTGAGCAGCTAGGGATACTTGACACACAAAATTGGGAACAATTCTGTGGTCAAGTGTAGCCTACATGAAAGGAAATAGGCTTAATGTGGTGGGGACATCTGTTCTGTTTCTAGATCAATCAAGTTGGTCAAGGCAAGTAATTGTGATAACTCTTTGAGTTCAAGTGCAGTAGGAGAGCCATTTGAGGAGCGATACATGTTTTTATTTTACCAGTGCAAATTCATGCAGTGTTTCTTATGGAGTTATAGGAGAAACTAAATGTACTTTGCAGTACTTTAAAATATGCTTGATACAGTCTACATGTTAAGAATTTTTCCAAAATGGTCCTAATTAAGTTTGTATAGCCCAACAGGTTTTCCTAATTTTACAAACTTTCGCAGTATATTTATAGATCTGTCAATTAGGTTGTTTTCTTTCTGATGTAAAAGTTTGCACTTTTTGAAAGAGGGAGGGGGACTTTTAGCATACCTGGTGATTTTGCAGTAGGGTTTTGAGTTCTTTGGTCATTTTGTACCTGTTATTTAACATTGTTAAGGTAAGGAGGTTTTGTAGAAACAGATGAAGAAGTAATAAAAGTTGGTTGTTTGAGTTGCTATTTTTTACAGACAAGAGAGAATGTGTGAGCTACAACAGCATTGCTGTTCTAGTTTCAAATGCTTATTAACTTCCAGATCAATGTATTGCTAGCCACAGTTCTCAATCCCCAATCCAAAATTTAGGTAGAGAGATCAATCAATTCGAAAGTTTCTCCATCATCAGCCTAGAAAATGCACCGTAAGTGAGGCATTTTCTGTATACAATATGAAGTGTGCAACCAGTCGTATTGACTTTGTAACAGTTACACAGAGGTACCGACATAGCAGGCCATATGGTTTAGTCCTTGGCGTGAATCAACGTAGGTAGCACAGAAGTGTTAAGCAACAAAGTCCCCTCAGCAGTAAGGTGTTTTGGAGTCTCACATGCAGTAGCGTGCAAAACTTGTTCCACTTGTTGACCTAACCTGTCTAAAAAAGACAAAAAGTTTGGTCAAGTACCAAACAGCAAAATATGTCCTAGCTCATCACGCTAAACAGGAGTTCTGCAACTATGTTAGATGAAGGCGTACTTTGGGCAGTGCATACCAGAATGAGAAAACTTTTGATATTATGTAGAGTATTATTTCCAATTCCAAACATTTAAAAATACACAAAAATGTAAGGAGTACAGTAGTTGAGAAAAGCTTCAAAAATAATCACTAAAATATTAAAATACCTGAAATGGATTCATCATTGTGTTAACAAGCCACTGGATAGTTTCAACAGGGTCAGGCTTGTGTTACTTACGTTTTTTTTTGTACTTGGTAATTTTTGAGGGTGTGACATTCATGGTCCCACCTCAATTACAGTGACTTTACTATGGAATGGTTGGATACCGTGTTCTCTACCTATATCAGTGTACAGTATTCAGCCACATTCAATTTCCATTAATTTTGTTATTGTAAGTAGAGCAAAAGATGCTGTAATCAATTCAATTTATAGGTGGCAATCCCCTATCCATATATCGCTCAATTTTTTTTGCATAACCAGTTTCACACTGATGAAAGTTAATCAATAGATAGGCCTACTATTGGAAACTCCATAAAGTTTTTAGCTAGTCCACTTTACAGTAGCTTAAGGAAGGTCATTCTTATGAAAATTTTTGCACACCCTAAAACTGTACCCACCAAAATAACATTTTTAAACAAACATTGTACATGATGTTCAATACCAGTATGTGTTCAAAAGATGTTTTTACTTTAATTAGAGATTTATTTAAATCAAATAGTATTGTGTGACTAAAGTGAAGAATCTAAAAACTAAATACTGTGTACTTTGTTCTACTCAGTGTACTGTAACAAGGGCTAACCAATACTACACCAGCAAGCCTATACCACTGAACTAAATCTAGACAAACATTAGAACCCAAGAATCTTCAGTTTTCAGTGAAAAACTCCAAAAGGGCTAAAGAGAGCCATCACAGAGCACACCATCAACAGCCGAGAAGCCAGCAAAGGAGATCTCAACCACCAAAAAAAGTGCAAAATGCTCATTTTATATACAAGACCACAAACTCACAAAGTAAAGAGTGCAGCTAAAAGCAAAAGACACTGGTCATAATGAGCTGTCCTGGTGATCACCCTTGTGTTTGTTGAAGGGTCTCTGATCCAACTATAGGGGAGGATCCATTTGGAGGTAATCTAGCAGCACAGAAGCCACACAAGAAAGTATATCTGCCATATGCCAAAGAATCATGCCAAGGTGGAGGTGTTTGAAATTATATCCCACACCAATTGTGACAATTGCATGCCAACTGTTGTAATTATCCATGTAGCAGCCGGGTATGCGGTATGCCAAATTTGTTGGGCTACATTTCCGTATGCCAAGGATCTTTCTGTGAAAGGTCCTACTTTCCAGTATGGCACAGAAGGATGAAACAGACCGTTTGATTAATATTTGTTGGGGACAGTATTCCACAGCGGTACACTTCTAACAAAGAACTGGTATTTGAACCCCTCAGAGTGCAGGGCCTGTATATGGTTATAACGGTGAGCATGCCTGACAGATGGGGTAAAAATAGGAGGGAACGGAATGTTCCCAAGGTTAGGCCTACACATAACTTTGCAAAACATACAATGATCTGCTAGGCTATGACAATGCTGTAAGGATTGCCATTTAAGAGTCTGAACGCCCTAGACCAATTCCTGACATTAGGCTAGCCTAAAGAAAAAATATGTTACAAGTTGTACACATCACTTAGCCTACAGCTGACGGGCAAGCTCAGTAATGTCTTGGCAGTATACACGCAAGTGTACAGTTAATGAAGTCACGTGACCAGTTCTCTAGCATTCCCGCCTTCTTAAAAGTCTGCGCAAATGAGATTTCGCGGAACTGTGACTGACAAGGGGTCTCCCCCGACATGTTGAATTATGTATAAGTAGGCGTATAAATAGACACAACGACACGGTAAGTGGACATTTTGACCTTTCCTTCTCTTAGAAATCAAAGATTTTTTAGGTTTTTTCAAACATATACTGCAAAAATTCGTCCTCAAAAAGAGGCAGTCGATTCTTATGTCTCAGATTAGGACCTCAAACTTTGCGAGTACCTGACTCATTGAGGGATGTAAAACGATATTTTTGTATCGACGTTTGAAGATTATAGCATAGGCTTTCTGTTGATACCAAAATTACGTAGTTTAATTTACAAATTGTTTTGTAAACAACTGCTAAACCTGAAGGGGTATTTACGGTACAATATGTATGTAGTATGTACTATAGTACATATGGTATTGGTACACAGCTAACGTTAAATATCCTATAACGTTACTGTTAGTACTAACTACTATTCCAATACGGCTCACAAAACGTCGACCATAACAAAATAATTAACGACTATTTTACTGTGGGATTTACAGGACAGGTACCGATTGCATTTACGATCTTAAAAAAACTTCCAGTGTTGTTTGCAGACTTGCAGTCTTTAAAGTATGAAGCTTTAGTTTTCATGGCATATATTCAGTGACATTCAGTGCAATGCTGGCACTGTGGCCATGGGGGGCTTGCATGTAACTTAGCCTAGTTGTAAAGTAAACCTGGGATAGTGGGACTGCAGGGGTGTATGAATCATGACCAAGTCAGCCTGGATTAACCACATTCTAAATTTAGAGGCTTCAACTTCAGTCTGTACATATCCACGGATTATTATTCTTTCTTACCTGATAGTTTCAGTGTGCCGCAAACAGAAAAACTTTCTCCTTTCCAACATTTTCCATAATAGACCTACAGTATAGTATAGTGGTATACTGTACTGTAATTAAGTTCAAGTTATGTCTATTTCTATGAAGTCCCATGGGCTGTAGAGCCAGCTTTGTAATTCTAATCCTTCATAAGCTTACATCATTCAAAAACCTTACCCCATCATCCATGGGCAATTATGTACTGCCACCTTAACTGTGACTTGCATTTTATACTGGTTAACTTTAATGAAGGAGTGGTTTCTGTGGACTCGGAGACAGGAATTAGTGTTCAAGGCTGTATGGCATGCCTAGCATATATCACTTTTTATTCAGTAACAAGTTCCCACTCCCTCAAACTCAATCTTACACTGGCTGACTTGAATTGTCCCAAAAGCTCACCTCAATGTGATCCTAAACTGTATTACAGTAAGCCTACTACTGATTATTATGACATCCATGATATGTTCACTGGCAGCTAGTTTTGTCACACCCTAGTATACTCAACTTTGTTTTAAAATGGGTTCTCATCAATGTGGCACTCAATGAAGTGAAAACTGTTAATTCATTCCTAGATTTGTTACATTAATTTTATTTATTTTTGATCATTAAGGTGGTCACATAAAGGAGAATCATATTGGGCAACATTTAGGTAGTTTCCTGCACAAAAAACAGACTGTAAGTTGTTACATTGACTGTTTGAGCTACTAGGCATATCAAACTGGCTAGTAGAAATGATTGGAACATTCCGTCCAGGCTCTCCCAAGAGGACAGGATAGTGATGAATTACTATCGTAACAGTCCAGCCATCATCATGTAATTTTTAGGACCAGTATTCAATGTGAAAAGAAATTCACAAGGAATTGAAAGTAAAAAATCTCATTTGTCAAACCTGATCAGCTGGACATATTCATTCCCTTGCAACCTGATTGGTATTTGCCTTAAATTGCCTTCAGTATTTTTCAATTTTACCAAGAGTTAATGAGAAAAATCAAAAGCACTTGTTAAACATCGTACTGATGATCTTTCCTGCAAGGCCCTTCCTGTCTAAGCAGGCCCTTTTAGAAAGATCCCTCATTCAGTTTCTTGCTCAAGTATGCTGACTGCATGAGTGTATATGATGCATAAAGTTTATTTTTAATTTTTTTCAAAGCATGAACATTGAATTGAAGTTGATACAGTTTCCTAGAATAAAGATTTTTAAACCAGCTTTTTAGTCAGTCCAACTCTTTTTCAAGTGAGGTGATTTTCAGTGTTTCAGTGCAAACAAGATGCAGTTTTGCTCTGTATGTACAGAGCTTATTTGTGTGTATACTATGATGACTATGACATATTGTATGTGTATACAGGTATATCACATTCAAACAAGTATATACCAGTGCAACACTACTGATTAGTTTAATTTGTAAATGGCATTAAAACAAACAATTTGTTGCAAAATGTCGAAGGAGCAAGTATCACACCATTTTCTCCGAAATGGGAACAATACTGGTGAGGATGAGTTAGGCTGCTGTTGTAACGTTATACATATAGGACAACCATTAACGTTCATTTCGCGAAAGTAGGCCCACTATACTGTTTATATACTCTGGGCGCTACAATCGATTCGTCGTGGTATTTACCGAGTACCTGACTCATTGAGAATATTTTATAGTGCAAAAATGGTACCAATAGATAGAAAACAAAATTTTCTTTCTATTGAAGTAAAAACTGAGTAGTTTAAAACAACATAGAATAAATGCTGAACGATTTTGCAGAGCATTTGAAACCCATTTTACACGTTTCATAAAATGGACAAAAATCCTCACTTTTACCCGTAAGTTCACTCAGAACCAGGCACCGAAAGTATTTTTTACATCTTATTCATTGATTTTCACGGTTTTGACGATTTTTTGGCTCCTAGTTTCTGAGATAATTGACTTTAAAAGTCATGACTTTTAGCTAATTAGTATTCAAATCCTTATGACGTCACCAAACGTCATGCATAAAATGTAAGAGATGGAAGCTCTTTTCGAGCAGTTGCAATTTGACTGTTGGCCTATCCTCGGCCCACATGTATAAATTGTCGCAGAATTGGCCCCTGTATAGTGAGGGTAGGGAACGCAATAACTATCGTACAACGTGCAAAAAACATCCGATTTCCATTGCCCGAAGCAAAGCACTGGCCCAAGGCTAAGCTGTAGAGTGATCTGTCAAAAGAAACACATTTGTAACCAATATTACAGGTCGGTATACCTTTTCTCCCGTATCTAATTGCTTTAGTTTCACATTCTTCACTGAATTTGCGTAGCTGACGTCGGTGCCTAGGAAAATCACACATTTTGTGTATTACGTTGTTAGCGTAACCCATAGAGCAGTTCCTATTATCCTACACTATGGCGTAACCAGATCCTGCTCTATGACAAGAGCTACTCAGCAGACTTCGCGCGTCTCACTATCCTGAAAAGCATATTGTAAATAGCGCCATCTAATAGCTCGCTTTTGAGTCGGAGCCGTACATGTTCATATACTAGTCTTGCGGTTCTCTTTCGAGTGAGCAAACTTCGAAAGTTTCTGGTTGTAAAAGTAACAACATCCCTAATTCCAAGAAGATAGTTATTTGACTTTTTTGTCAATTCGAACACTGGATTATGAAAGAGCAAACCAACTACGATGAAACGTAAACACTAAGTCTAATGTACATTACCCTTCGTTCCGAGACAAGTTTAAAGGCCCAGTTCTCTCACCCAAAACAGTATCAATTCTTCTTACTGAAGTCCCTCCCACAATTGTCTGAAACTCATCCTCATCCAGATACAATCTCAGTTTATTGCTTCAAGGTGAGTATAGAAAATCTCAATGTACCTTATATAATGAAAACACTCTCAGTACCGCTCATGCTGTGTAATACAAGCTTTGGTCAGGGGTGGGATTTGACCTCTGAAAGGGGGATTCAGGCAGATTAGAAAACGGCGCCGAAGGCGCCGCTGGAGCGCGAGGCGCCCCCTAACAGCGTGGGGTCCAGGAGCCCGCCTTATGAAGCTCCTGGGTATTTACGAAATTGTAGGCATTCAAATGATGCATTTTATCTTCAGCTTTAGATTACATAAGATGGGCACTTAACAGAACACAAATATCACAATTTGACTTTCTTCAATTGTATCCTTACTCCATATGATTAAAGTCGGCCGGAATCGATAATGCAGAGGGTGCGGGGAGGGAGAATGGAATGGATTACTCAAAATTGAGGTTCTTCAGGGGCTCCCTCCTTGGTGCCCCAGATCTTCTTTTCAGAAAGCTAGGGGGCTTTTCATATGATGTGAATTCAGCACTCGCCTATAATGGGGCGCGCGAAGCGCGCTGAAAATTTAATGTTTAAGACATCTCAATGATGTAACTGAATGAAAATTAGAGAGAGGATGGGCCACTTTTAACCTTAGCTGAATAACGGTGCCCCCATAAAGACATTCTTACTGACGTACAAACATACTTTGGTTTCCTATATAGTCTTTTTCAGGTGACTTTCACAGAGCCGTTAACTGTAAAGGGGCGCGTCGAGCGCGTCAAAAAATGAACTTCTACTTCATCTCAATAGTAAAATTGGAATAGAATAAGACAAAAAGTGGTGCCTTCTCACTACAGCTGAATAAATGTGATCCCTGAGGATATTTCTACTGAGCAAAAACGCACCGTTGGTTTCCTATAGAGTCCTTTTCGTGAGATTTTTATAGAGTTCTTATATGTGATTGGACGCGCAGAACACGCCATGAGCGTCTTCTTGGCGGATACCGGCGCTTTATTAAATTGTCATTATTATTATTAGTAGTAGTAGTTTTGAGACATCTCAAAAGAAATAATGGAAATTAGAGCAAGGCTGGCCCCTTTTCACTTTAGCTCCAGATAAGAGTAAAGAAAGATTTGGGGCACTTGGTCAGAGAAGGGGACCAGAAGATGACCGCCTCCCTCCTCCCCTTTCACTAGTTACTGTAGAGCTTCAGCTGTGTACGGCCCGGATACTGGTGAAAAGTTTCAGTGACAATGGAAGAGGTGTTCTCCAAGAAGTAACCCCGAATCCTGAAATATTTAAAACGGGTGCACGCGAAGCGTGTCGAAAAGGAGGAGCGTTGAGACATTTATTGAAAGAATATTGTTTTTATTTAGCTTTCAATGCAGTATAGGCTATGACCTGTTTGAACATTATACAACTTAATTAAGTATCACTTGCGTAGCTCTGTCAGTTCCAGTTTGTATTTTTGTAGCAAAGACAGCCAGACTAAGACGTAAAAAAACTAACTTCTGGAAAAAAGTGGGGGGGGGGGGCAAGTGCCCCCCCCCCTTGCCCCCGTAATCCCGCCTATTGCTTTGGTACTCTGCATTGTTTGAATTAGCTGTCAATCAAAGAGCTGAGCCAATTGAGAATTTCAGTACCCCCGTACCAAAAAACCGAAAAGCACGGAACCGTCAGACTTTTTACTGTTTTTTTTTTCTTTTTGGTTTTGCCATTTTTTTTTAACTTTTCTCGTCTCTACGACTTTTTTGTTTTTGCACATTTAACAATTGAATGTGACAAATTTTCTGCAAAGAATGAAATTGACTCAAACAGGCGGGTTGTCATGGATTCACATCGTTGGCTGATGTTTTCTTTTAGAGTTTACCACTTATTTTAAGCATTACGAACAATGGAATTTAATAAAAACTGAATTGTGAAACGTTTCTCGAAAGGATAATGAAAAAGGCATATCCCCGGACACAAAATTGATTAAACTTCAAGATATATGGAAAATTTTCCTTTTCTAGGAGGCGAAAACTTCATCTCAATAGCATATAGTTTTCGGAAGATACAAATTTATAAAGTAATGCAGACTTTCTTTTGATTTTGGTGCATCATGTAAATGTGTGCTGCCATCGCGACTCATTAATTTGACATTATACTCAATTTATTTATAATTTTGATGCCGCTGCAGGAAATATTAACAAACAGTGCTGGTTGTACTCTACGTATGTTGAAAGGTAATGATTGATCTATAACAGGGAAAGATATTTAAACATTCCCGCAGTATAAAATTCCAGGACAAAAGGACTTTAACTTATATGGAAAGACAAAACGGATGAGGGACAATGTGCCCACATTACATAACTTTTTGTGGCTTTGCTGAAGAGCAGTGGTATTTTTTTTTAAATAAAAGTTACTTCTTTTTTACAAAATCTAGGTGAGAAGACACCAGATGGTCTTAAAATAACTGCCAGTCGAGGGAATGATGCCTTCCCCAAAGTGCTAACTCATATGCCTTTCTTTTGTGAGCTATCTCTTGGCTTCTATACGTTCTAAATCTTATTTGAAACTCGGTAGATACCTACTACGTAACTCAATGCCCAGTGAAAGTTTGAAACATTTCAAAGAAAAATTTTTAATAGAAAATGTGTCAAATTCAATTGCCGATCTCTATAAAACCGAACATGGTAAATGATTAAAACTTCCAACAGGGGTGCTCAAAACAATACATTTCTCTTCGTATATTAAACATAAATTTGACTCCAGACTGTTCTTTTTCAATTTTTAGAGAAGTTCGTTCAGGAGTGGATCCTGTTTTTGGCGCATGTACAGTTTAAAAAGGTGCGGAAGATTAATGTGGCCCGAAAAACTTTTTATGCAAAGCGCCACCACCAGTTGATGCGGAGGTGCATGCAATTTTGGAGACAAGTGCAGGCAATTTCGAAAACAATTTGAGCTTTCGTTTGCAAATTAATATTGACTTGAGGCATTACCGAGCTTTCAATTCAGTGAAAACGGGCTTCGTTCTAGTCAACCAGCTTGCCTTCTTGAACGCGTCCACTGCTATGGTACGTCGATTGTTAAAGCCTGTTTCGATTTCCCATTGCAAGGGTCGACGTGCATGGACGAGTCGTATTAAAATGGCGAATTTACAGCCCAGCCTTGTGTAATTTTTCTAAATTTTTTCAACCATGTAAATGCATGTTTACTACATGAACGCCAGTTAAGTTGTTGGTATGTTTTCATGGAGAACACAGCATATTTCAACTTCGAATCTCCGCCTATTGAAGTTGCAAGAAAACGTCCAAAATAAGGCATATTCCCCAATGAATCACCAATCTTATATACATTTTAAGCTAAAAAGTGACTGCGTTTGAACAAAACAGATCACGTGGAGGGAAACTAGCATGTATTCTTGCCATTTTCAGAAATTCTTTGACGTTGTTGCAGTTTGGGACTAACGTCAAAACCGCGGTGGACACGTTCTCGATTTGGCTAGTGGACGAGGGAGACGACGCGACGAATGCGCAGAGGCTAAAATTGACGTAATCTCGTAGCAGTCGACTGGGTGAACGTGCAAATCGAAAGCAACGCATTCACTCCAGGAACACGACCAGTCTTACTGTACTGCACTGGTCTACCGGTGAGGACTGGTTCAACGTCGGAATGCGAAGTGCTGTGGCAAGATACGACCGGATTCGAGTACTTCCAAATTTCGCGCACCATTGAAAACTGTAGGGGTGTACCTGATCTGGAATTTTAAGATCCGGCCGGACCGGATTTTACTGGACAGTGCAACTATACGGCCGGACCGGAATTTTTACACTAGGAATTTTATGAATAAAATCTAGGTCCAAGTACTGTAGGGTAGAAGCACCAATGGCATATGGGTCCAGGCTAAGATATTGACCGTTGTATTTTACTTTATGCACTTGCGTCTCGAAATATATGCTTGAGTAAATTTTAGTGATAATTCCTGTACACATTTACCTCATCTACAAATACCGGGATGGAATTACAGTACATTTGTTATGAAGTGTTAGTGTATTGGTTTTCCCATTCCTTGCTGGTGGCATGGGTGAAAATTTCTGTTCATTTTAAATTGCATGGGCGTGGGTTGTGAGGTGGTGGGGGGGGGGGGGTAAACGAAAATGGTGATAAATGTTTCATTGGAGTTTACTGATAATGTATGCTTTATAATGCTTTAACATTTCATATTGATCTGACCTGTTCTTTAAAAGAAGCAAATCTAATGTGCAGTAGTCATCTGTCTGTTCCAGTCTTTGGTGGGAACTTTGTTACATTCATGTCCATTCCCGAGCAATTCAAAAAAGCTTCATCACATTCAAATATTGTACTTCCCATTCAGAGGCGGAGCTATGGAGTTTGGTTAGAGGGGGCGAAAATGGTCTGCGGGGGCGTTTTGAAGGAGTAAATACCCTGAGCCTCAGCAAGATCGAAGTCACGGCTTTCAGACTTTCCATTTAATTTGCCGCAATTGGTAGAAGACTACTGCCATTTCTCCTCAGCAATTTTTTCTTTTAAAACATGTTTAAATTTTCTATCCATGGGTCTCCGAGGAAGAAAATTCGGAGGGGCGAGGAAAAAATCCTTTTAGGGGGAAAAGCTTCGCGTCATCATGAGTTGGGACGGAGCGCAAGCAAATGTTGGCCCAAAATGCATCTCAAATCGCTGGAAATGACATTTTTAAAAGCCTATTTACCGCATATAAATAGGGAAAACACTAAGTGAACTGTTAAGAAATATTGCTGTTAATTTTTCTTCGTCCTTTTCTTTATTTTCTTAGTTTTTTCAGGTTTTTTATCTTCCAGGAGAGGGCAAGTTCCCTCCTTCCCCCTACCTGCGGACGCCCATGTTTCTATCCCTCTCTTTCACATTCTAGTGTGAAGGCAGTCATTATATTTTGTGTGTTATTGTCAGGTCTCGATTTTAGATTTTAATGGAATAATGGGCTTCTTTGTGAAAATAAAGATTAAACCTGCTGGAGCGAAATAGCAAGCAATCATACAGAGGAAACAGTTATGAAAATTAATCGCCGTAAGGTGTATATTTTTGGCATCTGGAAATCAAGATAGGTACACGAAGAAACATTAATTGACACAATTCACATCATGTGATCACTCTGACATATAAGTACATACACATAAATAAGTACATTGAAAGAAATAGCGCAGACAAGAGGTCTGCTTGGCTCTCTAGGTACCGAATTCATAATAAATAAAAGTAGCCTAAACCTCAGCTTATTTGATGCAAATTTGTGACTTTTGAGACCACGGAAGTACAGAAATAAGCATTTTCAAGGACACATTTATCATGAAAATGGTCACTTGAAGAAACGCAAAATGGAAACTGAATTAAAACTCTAAAACAGGGTTGTCCAACCTACGGCCCGCGGGCCACGGTCCGGCCCGCGAAAAGGTTGCGTCCGGCCCGTCAGAAATAATCTATATTGCAAAATTATTCAATTAGCAGATTAATTGATGACAACTTTAGGCTTCGCCGTCCGCTATGGCATGCTTACTTTTGAATGAAATAATCCATTTCAAATGTCTGCTACATGTAGCTACATTGGAGTGTTGTCCACAGGGACGGGTTGAGAATGATTTAGGAGGAATATGAAAAAAAAACTTTGCCCGAATATTCTGCCCAAAACCATCAATTTTTGCTAAAATTTATTTATTTATTCAATCAAACACGAAAATGAATCAGTGTTTCCTATGCGCAATGATTGCATTTTATTTCCTTGGGCGTCGGGAAACATTAAAAAAAAAGAAGGATTATAGAATGCGCCCCTCGTCCATCATAACCATTACAAGTGGCCCACCGCTGCGAAAGGTTGGACAACCCTGCTCTAAAACTATTACCACCATGATAACAGTTTTATTTTAACCTGAATGTTCTCCTCAAATGATTTTGAAAAATGTTGTGGAAGTTGTTTTGGTACGGTACCGTTATTAAGTCTTTGTATTGCCTATGTTGACAATTATTCCCGACAACAGGAAGCTATTTGCGCTACAGTTAGTGTCGTGGCCTTTGCAACATCTTTTATTGGCCTGGAGGGTGAAATTAATGTCAGTCTGTGTATTTTCCAAGCTTATAATCACGCTCGGTGTGGAAACAATGAACGTAGCACAGCGACAACATTCATTAGTGCGTATAAAGCATGAAGATACGTTTCGGCAAAACCTATCCCTGTATCACAGAAGATGACCCTTTTCATCAGAAAAGAGTGCAGATAGTACAGTTGCTGGGCGCTGTTTGAGCATTTTGGGCCTTAAAACAACGCTATTAAATTATGTCTTTTGCCAATGATGGTGCAAGAGTAGAGTATGTTAAAAACCTGAAAAGGGTACCGACAGACGATTTTGGTCCGTCAGGGGGGCGAAGGCCCCCCTGACCATATAGCAGCTCCGTCACTGTTAACATTTTGAAGGGAAGGGTCAACGAAGTTTAAAGTTTTAAACTTTTTGGTTTTATACATTTGGTGGGATCAAGTCCAAATTATACAGCATCTTTTATAAAAAATTTGCTTCATTTGCAAGCCTACTTCCCAAGGATTACCAGGGCTGGAAAAACTTTATTTTCCACATGTTTTACATAATGTTCTGTATAGAATATGTCAAATTTCTGTCCAAATACCATCACATGAGCATTGCCCCCTATGGGGTGGGGGTGAAGAATATGCTTTCCGTATTTTACGCCTGTCGTAAGAGACGACTAAAGGGAAACCAAACTTGAACTTGAACCGTACTTGGAAATAAATTTTAACTTTGAACTTTTTGTCGAGTTGACTGACACTTTATTACACATTTGTATTGGTGTGACATTAAATCTCTTCTAATTAACCAACCATTTGATCATTCCCCAGCAATGAGCTCCCCAATATGCTGTTTTCCGCCCATGAGACCTACAAGCATGAGAATCACTGAGATGTTTGTATTTTTAGTATTAACCAGAGTTGGCACTAAGTTTTAAGATTGTAGGAAGCCCCTCAATGAAAAGTTGGTGTCTGATGAGATTTAGTAACAGTGAAAGTACAGTTTGGCAGGGGCGTAGCCAGGATTCTCTTGTGGGGGACAAAGTCGACTCATAGTCCCCAATCTTGACCAACAGGACTATCTACGGAGAGCCATAATCAGTTGGCGCGGAGCGTACAAGAAAATTTTTGGTTTTAGAAACCCCTCAGATGGCAGGAAACGGCACATCCCGAGTGTTTTATGCTGCATGTTCCCAGCCTGGAAATATGGATCTCATTTCTTAAATTTCTCAGTTAATGCAAAAAAAATCAGTCTATGAAAAATGTTATTATTTTTTTCTAAGCGGAGCTCTACCATCGATTGGCGCGGAGCGAACCAGGAAATTTTTTGGGCTTTACCAGTTTACAAACCCCTCAGATGGCCGGAAACGGCACTTCCCGGGTGTTTTGAGCAAGGATATGTTCAGCCCGACTTCGAAATTCTCCCCGCTTCTTAATTGGAGCACTTGACAAATATTGAGGGGCTGAACATACCTTTAGCCCCCACTTTTTCATTTTTCATCGCCGCCAATGGGGCGCGGCTTTTTCTTGAGGGAGCGAAGCCGAGAGGAGCCGAGTGACCGAACGGGGAGAGGGCGTGGTTCTCCCCCCCCCTACCCCATTTTGCAATTTTACATCAAAATTGAGCGATCTGGTGAACACCTTAGCTGGAATTTTTGGACATTTTCAATCTTGTATCAATTATGTTTTCCTATTCCCTCGAGAGTTAGTGTGTGGCTGTAAGAGGGTTACTGTACGAGTCAATGGGGCCCTAGGAAATTGTGCTGCACTGAAACAAAACAGCTACTCATAAGGCTTACATTGGCTAAACCAGCGGAATTGACAATTTGCCCTGCAGAAAAACGCCAAAACTCCATTTAAATAAAAATAGATAAAATAAAAAATTAGGTCTGGGCGGGAGTAAGTTCGAACCCCCTGAACCCCATGGCTACGGGCCTGTCTCCCAGGGTGTTCCCCTCCCGTTTGGGAATTTTTTGCTGTCTCCAAGAGCTTAGATGCAATATGGTGCTATATTTTGTTCTTTTTATACTAGATTCCAGTGTTCCCAACAGGGGGTTTTTGAGGGACGACACGCCCTCCTAGTGAAATTGGCCGCCCCTCCAAAATAGTTGCCGCTCTCCAAAAATGCAGCTTCCATTTTTAGTTCATTGTTTCATTACACATATACAAGTCCTAACTGGAAAATGTGTCTTCCCTCCAGGCTTGGCGCCAGGATTTGCCCGACGAAGGGCCACTCTCCGAACGGGGGAGGGGTAGGGTGGGTAGCGACCCCAAGCCCCGACAGCCAGGATGCCGTCGATGAGTTGGTGAGGGAGACTTGAAGAAAACCTGTGCATTATACCTGCCATTGCGAGTCATACACGACATAAAATTTGTATATGCTGGAGGAAGATATTTCCGCACTGATTAAACCGTGGAAGAGCAGGCGAAAATTTTTTGGGTTAGCCTACACTAAAAAGAATCTGTACTAATTTAAAGCTTATATAGGTCAATTGTCGCGGCATTTGGGCTCTATCGGGCACCACTTGTTTTGTGCTTCCCTCTTCGAGTCCGTATACTGACGCAAGAGATTATTAACTTTGTTTAGCGAAATGAGATGAAATTCCCGACATGTACATTAATCCATTTATTCTACTTATTAATTTACTTGAAAAGATGGGAATGGTTTGTACTTAATTAGCTCTAGGTAACGGAACTGAGGAAGAGTATGCAAAGCGTACCGAAAATTTTGGGTTTTATCGCAGAAATAACTCTTTTGAAAGCCAAAATAACTAAACCGACCATGGGAAGGCGACAGATTATTCCCGATAGGGGGCGGGCCATGCCAGCGACCACAAGTTCCGACATACCTATGTCGAGGGGGTGGTGAGAAGGGGATATGAAGGAGCCCAACTATCCCATGTCATTGCAGCCTGGACACATTTTGCACAATATCACTTAATATTTTAAAAGCCGAGTTGCGCACTGACAGTTTTCTTTTGAGTCTGAATCGTGAAATTGCAAAGCGCGCGATGCGCGCGAAAATTTTTGGTAGGCTTACAAAAATAACATAGCCTATGTAATCATTAAGAACAAAAAGAAAAAACAGAAACTGTAGGGGTTGTAGACCGTATCGGGGATAACATAAATTGTGTCGAAACCAACTGGAATGCCCGATAAAATAGCCAAATTGTGCTCCATGAGTCACTCACCAACTGACCTATCGCATGACACACACAAGAGAACAGCAACTAGACTTTGTGATATGGGATGAAATTTACGACTTCTACATAACCTGTGTTTTCTGCCTACCCATTACTTGGTAAGGTTGAAAGGACTTACACTCCCTAGATATGTGGAATGGAAGTATTAAAAAAACGGGAGTGAATCTACAGCGCGCAGCGCGCCGAAAATTTGGGGTTCTTATCAGGGAATATGTCCCTTGAGAGCAAAAAACAGGGAACCCATCGGGGAGGCTAGTCGCCGTCGGGGACTGCATACTTCATCGTAACGACTAAGACCCCCCCCCCCCCCGAAAAAAAACTGCAAAAAATGGCCCCGATTCCCTCCCTCCTCTTGCCGTTTATCTTTTTTTATTTATTTATTTATTTTGGGGGGCTCTCCTCCATTTTTCAACATCGCCCATCGCGTCCCCAAAATTTCTGTGTGGGGGCACTCTTCCCCCTTGCCCCCCCCCCGCTGGCTACGCTAGTGTATGGTTCGCATATGAAGTCTATGACAATAAATTGCCTTTTTCGTGACGTCACACCAAAATATAATATTTTTATCGGATAAAATATTTTAAAGATATAATATTTTTTTATCCGATAATATTTTTTATCGGACAGCCCAGTCCGATTAAATTTGCCTAGCGATATGACGTCATGGATTAATCAACAAAAATTTATTTTCTTTGTCCTGCAGTGCAAGTCATATACTTACACAGGTTGGCAATTTTTTGGCTCTTTCCGACCAGAGATGGAGTAGATTTTAAAGGGGAAGTTAAAGCAAGTTTCATGTGGAAAGAGGAACTAAATCTATACAGTGAGGTGAAATTTCAAGTGCCGTAGACTTTTCTCACTTAAATTAGCACCACAGAGCCCTATTTTCACAAATTCCTTATAAATTGCTAAAAATTTTGTGCATTCCGCGCCCTTCTGTTTCATCAATGTAGTAATTATCAGTAGCATTCAAAACGAGACTAATTAATTATGCATCAGTCCGATAATAGTTGATTGGCCATGTGCACAGGCCCTCCCTCTCGATTCCCAGTACTCTCCAAAGCCATTAAAGCTACATATCAGTAGATATAGGTTGAGACGGGGTAAGAAGGGTTTTCGACCAAATGTCAATCTTGACCATCATTTTCTCTCACAAATGATTTTCAAATTAAAGAAATTTAGTGCGCTCCGGGCGCTTCAGATAATAAGAGGAGGTCTTAAAGCTCAATTTCTAACCAATTGGTTTAAGTTGGGCCATCCACGGCCTATTTTCCACGTGCTTCCGACCTTGCCCAGTGCTGCAATATGTATCAATTCTGATATAACATCTTACACAGACGCACAGCAGGAAAAAGTTTATCACATTTTATGATCCGGAAGGCGGATTACTTCGTCATGTCTTGATTTGCAGAGATAGGGTTTTGTTGTGGGATGCAGCTGTCTCCATGAAGATTCTGAAACTGACGACTTTCTGGTTTTGGTGGGCGAGAGTAGATTGGTGGTCATGCGTGTTGAAATATATTATCGAATGTCGGTGTATGGTATCCAAGGTATCAAGGAGAGTGTCCCCTCCCCTTGACCTCTGCCCATGACAGCGATCTATAAGTCATTGCACCATCTATTGAAACTTCATGTGTACAAACTCGGCAGGGATGGACCAGGTGGGCGGAATATACACATGATCCTTCTATTAGACGTTTAATGGACTTTAAGTCTGTTAAGTAAGTCTCTCGTGGTGTTTCCCAGTCTGTTAAGTAAGTCTCTGTGGGTGTTTAGGTACATGGAGTACACGTTCTCAAGAATTAGCGTAGCCGGGGGAGGTACTACAGCACCATCCCACTCCTCACATATTGTTTAGTTCCTTAAAAATTGTATGACGTAAAAATGACAAAATTGGTTGTTCGAATTAAAAGGCGTTAAAAACCAAAAAGTAGCGCAATTCCCATCAAAATGCGTCAATAATAGACCATTTTACAGGGCAATTTCTGATTCGTAGTTAACCATTAATAAATATGAGCTCGATATGCAAATCCTGTGATGTCATGAAAGGGACATGCCAGATATGGCTTATGTTATCTTTTGTTGTTACAATCTTCATTTCAAGACAAATTGTAACTTTGTCCTGATGGTTTTTGGAAGTTTATATTAAACCCTTGAAAATCATCAGTATTGTAGTAAACTGAACCCTGGGTAGCACAGTCTACGTAACTTAGATATGTAATACGATCTCTCATAAATATATATGCTGCATTGTAGATGGCGAACTTGCGATGTATACTTCTTGCTGTAAAGACGTACAAATTAACTTAGCTTACATAAACAAAGTGTTAGTTTAATTATTGTGGATCCTAATTGTGGAAACACGACAATTATCAATTACCAAACCATTAACTATCCGGTGAGTAATTAAGAGATAATTAATATAGGTAACAAAAAATGTCAACACTGCAACACGACACATCATTATTTTTGCATAAGCAACAATTTGCTTGAAAAACGTTCAAACTTTGAAGAGGTATATCTTGAGAACCATAAAAGATATCGGCATAATTACAATGGATTTTGCCTTAGGAAAGTTCACTAGTAACTGCCAAGTGAAGTCAGGACATTTTGCTGACATGTCACATTACCTTTAAAACTTTAAAATGTGTTAAATATTTAACGCAAACCATAACTTAAAGATATAGCTTATGGTGCAAATTTTGTATAAAGACGAAAAAATCAATAGGGAGTGTAAAACCCCTCCCTCTTAATCCCTAGGTCCATGAGGCAGGGGAAAGACTGGCTCCCAAATTTTTACAAGATCTGAATTCCTGGCAGAGGTTTAAAAATATCTGACGGTCAATTTAAGTCTTAAACAATCTGACATGCTTTTAATCACTTTAAACTGTTAAGCATGCTTGAGATCTTCCCAGATTATGCTCGAAAAATAAAAATCGTCATAGTGTCTACTCAGTGAATTATATGAAATACTCCAAAACAAAATGAAACTTGCCCACACATTCTGGCAGCTTATAAAAATCAGTTATACGTACCTCAGTCTCACTTCATAGTTAGGTCATGATTTTGCCCTATATCGTTGAATATCGTTCGGGCGGAAGTTGCAAAATGTTAGGGGATGGTTATTTTAACCAGGGAGGCAGTGGTGTAGCCACGTCGAGGGGGGGGGGGGTAGAAACCCCCCATGACCCAAACTTGCATGCAAAAAACACCTAAAATAGCGATTTTTCCCTCTATCCTTAGACTTTTCCCTCATGTGGTGCCCCAAAACCCATGACACCAACATCCACCATTACACATTCCTGGCTACGCGCCTGCAGGGAGGTGGTACAACTGCGTGCTTTTAAATTACACAGGCAAACAGGAGAGTACCCATGTATAAAGCGCCCAAAGTTTTGGCCGGAAAAATTATCTGGTAATTTTCTGATCCTAGTGCAATTTGATAATTTCTTCTTGAATGTGAAAATTTTATTTCAAACGAAAGTTCAAAGTAACGACTGCTTGGATTAACCTCTTCCTTGGACGGTAACTTACAAGTCAGGAAAATGCTATCTCGCGAATTCTGTAAGGTCGTGATTTTTTTTTCAATTTTTTCGTTCGTTCCACGCTAACTCAGTACCGTGGCGCTCCTTTTAGATTTTCAAGGTAATAATTGCATATTTTTTGGTCGAAAGAATCCTCTGTCCACGACCTATGTAGTAGCTCATTCTTGATGTTCTTGACTTTGTTGCCGTGAAAATGCAAGATGATTATTAGCAATTACTTTCTCGACCAGTACACCCACACGCAGTGGCGCCCCCTGACCGACCAAAATCGTCTATCGGCGCCCTTTTTAGGTTTTTAACATACTCCACTCTTGCACCATTATTGCCAAAATACAAAATTTAATAGCCTTGTTTTAAGGCCTAGATAACAAAATGCTCAAACGGATGGCATTAACTGTACTATCTGCACTTTATTATGATGAAAAGGGTTATCTTCATAGGTAGAGATTTTGCGGAAACGTATCTTTATGCTTTATAAGCACTAATGTATGCTTCCAAACCAAGCGTGATCATGAGCTTGCAAAATTCACACTTAGACTGACATTAAATTCACCCTCCAGTCCAATAAAAGTTGCAGAGGGCTCAACAAATAGCCATCTTCTTGTCGGGGATAATTGTCAACATAGACAATATAAAGATTTTATAAAGATACCAAAATAGTTTCCACAACAATTTTCAAAATAATTTAAAGAGAGCATTCTGGTTAAAATAAACTGTTGTTATGGTGGTATTGGTTTAAGAGTACTAATCAGCAGTTTCCATTTTCCTTTTCTTCGAGTGATCATTCTCATAATAAATGGCTATTTCATTCCGTAATAGCAGAGTGGTCATCTGACACTGCACCATAATGTCATGAAAATGCTTCTTTCTGTACTTCCGTGGTCTCAAAAATCAGAAAGTAGCATCTAATTAAGTTTGGGCTCCTTTTATTTCTTGTGAATTCGGTATCTAGGGATCCAAGCAGACCTTTTGTCTTGGGTATTTCTTGCAATGTTCTTAATTGATGAGTGGTCACATAATGTAAATTATGTCAATTAATGTTTCTTTGTGTACTTATCTTGATTTCCAGATGCCAAAAGTGTAAACTTTACGGTGATTAATTTCCATAACTTTTTCCCTCTGTAAGACTGCTTGCTATTGGCTCTAGCAGGTTTAATCTTCATCTTCACAAAGTACAGTAGTCCATTATTACATTGACAACACAAAGTATGTAAAAGAGTGATAGAAACATAAGCGTGTGCAGGTAGGGACAAGGGGGGGACTTTCCTTCCCCTGGAAAATAAAAAAATTAAAAAAACGAAAAAAGAAAAAGACGAAGAAAATTAACATCAACATTTCTTAACAGTTCACGCAGGGTTTCCCCTATTTACATGCGGTAAATAGACTCAAGAAGTGCCATTTCTAGCGACCTGGGAGGCATTTGGGGCCAAAATTTTTCTTGCGCTCCGCGCCAACTCATGGTGGCGCGGACTTTTTACCCCTAAAATATTTCGCCCCTCTGAATTTTCTTCTGTGGACGCCCACGGGTAGACATTAAAGCATGTTTTCATAGAAACACTTGGTGAGGAGAAATGACAGAGTAGTCTTATACCAGGTGGGGAAACCAAATGAAAAGTCGGAAAAGCCATGACTTAGATTGTGCTGAGGCTCAGGGTATAAGCCCCTTCGAAGCGCCCCTGTAGACCATTTTCGCTCCCTCCGACCGAAATCCCTAGCTCCGCCACTGACCACACGTATCCTTTTTTCCGTCAGCGGCAATCGCTCATTATCATCCCATTCATGGAAAAAAGTAAAGGTTCATTTGGAGCAACCATAAGATGAAATAATAGCTGAGACTTTTCTCATTATATTTTTTCTTTGTCGTACTATTGTTTATATCTTTCATCTGACATCAATATTTCACCAAATGCGATCTGACCTATGAATTTTTTCCTTCCCTGTTAAGCAAGCGCCTGTACAGGATTTGCCGCATGCAAGCCTGGGAAATGCCATTTCCGGCTTTTCGAGGGTCGCCATTTTCAAAATTTTCTGTGCGCTCCGCGCCAACTAATGTTGGCCCTTCGCCTAAGTAGTCTTCAAGCCTCGTCCTCTACAAATTATCCCAAGAGGCTTCAGATCTGTCACGTTCATTCCATCCTGCTAAAAATGCATGTGTAGGCCATGCTAATACAAGCCTGAGCAATGCCATTTCCGGCTATCTGTTCGTTGCGATTTTCCTAAATTTTCTGTGCGCTCCACGCCAACCGCAATCTAACAACTTCCTGAATCGGAAACATTTCCCGAGTCGGAACGCTTCCTGAGGAAGACTACCTAAGCAAAAAAATTGTGGGAAATAAGAAAAACAACTCAGTGTTCATATACTTTCAACAACGGCAAGGTTTTTTAACCTGCAAATTTGGGAAAATGGAAGTTGGATTCCAGGATATTTAATTTGCACAAATCAGGAAATAATGAGTTGAAATATAGAACTCCAGTCTTCTTCCGCCGCTCTAGTATGCATAATATTGAAAAGTGTATAGTTTACTGCATGCATAATGTTAGCTTCCGTAGCGCCTCTGTAGCGACCTTCCTTTGCGGCAACGCGCTTCGCAGCGAAAAAGTTCGTCCGCTCCGCGAGCTAGCATAGTGATAAGAGTTAGGCTACGTTTACTGGCACTACTCAAAATACATAAAAGCAGGATATCCGGACACCTTGTGCTTTAAAAGTTAGGGCGAGGTCGAACAGCTAGTGTTACAGTTACTTGTTACTTTTTTAAAAAAAGACTGTTGCTTTTTAGCTGCATACAAATACAAGACTGCACGGCACAGGAATTCAGTCAGGATCGGCAAAAAATCCAGTTTTCCAGTTTGATTTATGCACAATCGTGGATGGGGTGCCAGTGTCCAGAGGATTTCTGTACATAGCCTAGCCTAGCCTAACGTTAACGTTACACCTGTTTGGTGAGACAATTCGTGAACTTGAGACAGTGTAGTACTCATTAGTAGTAGAGTGACTGTGATATTGATACTGATAGTGATACCGATATTGCCTAACGTTAGGCCAACATTATATTGATTCCGCCAGAAATGTCACAAATAAAAGGGGGAATTTATTACTCCTAAGGTCCCTCCTAAGCCTAAGGTAATGTTGTGCTAAGCCAAAGTTTCGAGTGGGTTAAGGGGGAACAAATCTTGCTTGGAGCTAGGCCTATGGTAGCCTAAGCCCTGTAAAGTGCAAATTTGAAGGGTTTTATGGGTCATTTATTTGGGGCTAATAATAGCCCAGCCTACAATCTTGGACAAAACTGTTGGGACACTTTGCCATAATATTCTTGAATTTCATTTCAAAGGCTTACATGAATTCCCCTCCCCCGCTCCCCCTTTCAAAGTTTCAATGTTGCGCTGAAAGAGTGACTGTATGCCGTGAATAGGCTAACTGTGGTCAACATTGCGAAGGGGAGCGGGGTGTCCCAAGGAGTTTTGTCCAAGATTGTCTGAGCTCCACGCGTATTATTTACGAGAACAAATTCAATAGATAATGCTTCATTTTTCGAGCCGACTTTTTGGGAAGAGTTTTTTCGAAGGTGTATAGGTCTGAGGATTTTAGCATAAACGTAGTAGCATAAAGTGTTGTTATAACGTGTTGTTTGGTTCATTTGTATACATATATTTAGAGTCGGGACGAAAATAAAGAATAGACTGTTGCAGGTTTTCTTGGGGAATTTGTATCTCGTAAGCCATGGGCAGAGGTACGGGCGGAACGCCTACCAATTCCTCCTCGAAATACAGATGCAAAACCAGTCAAAACATGTTTAAACTTGGAGGAGGCAATTTTAGAGCCAATAATTTAACATTTGAAACATGGAAAGAGACTTTTAAATATTTTTCAGGCCCGGGTAATTGCCAGGATGCGTTCTATTCTGATAGATAGTATATATATACATATAACCAAAACAATTTCTTGGATAGAAAACTCTGACTCCTATTGCAAACTGGTGTTAAGGATAGTGTTTGCACGGGTACTAAAAATTAGGACCCGGGTACCCGATCGCCATACCCGTCGGTTACCCGGTGTTACATACGGTGACTAAAAGATATGAGCATTTTGTAAGGCATACTCCATAAGACATGCATGGTAACATTAACATCTGTATTGGATAGGTATAGCGATCACAGTTCCCAAGTTCAAAAACATTTGATTTGTTAGAAGGTTTAATCGTCTGGTTTTGTTTTAGATCAAAATGACAAGTAAAAAAAAAACGTAACAGAAAACAGTCAAATAAGAAAATTATACTTCCCAAGGCCTATATCAATTTGATAAATTTTGGGACGCTTTCCAACTCGAAAAGCCAGCATAGTAAGAGCTCGAAGCTTCTCCTTTTAAACCACTGATTTAAAAATATCAACTAATCAGAGCCCAGTATTATGTTATTCTCTTGCACGTCAAAAATTACTGATTGTAAAAAAACGACCTCATGTTTGTGAAATTCCCTCATACTACTTTGCAATGTGCGTTGGAATTATCGCTAATGGGGTATGTACGTTCTTACGTAGCTAGCCTCGTGTCGACATCCAGGCACGGTAACATAACTTTCACACATAAACTTTGTAGTCTGCTCGAGCGCCATTTTGGGGCAAAATAACGTAATATATACTGGCCTATTTTAAAAAAAAAAATGTGAATGTTTACGGTGTTATTACATTGATGTCGTTTTACTTTGCAGATAGCAGCAGAGTGTTGATTTGCGTAAAACTGACACCCTTAACCATTAAGAAATATTCGAGGGTTATACTCGAGGTGGCATACCGTATTGGTAATAAGATCGTATATACATGCAAGGCTCAGTTTACCTAGCATGCTGAAAGTTACGGGCACTGTCTTTGCGAGCTGGGCGGGGGTGATACAGTATGTCTTGCTATGTCTGCGTGAAACAGTACGATGTGATTTTGAATCAGCCGTCAGATAGCTTGCTTGCGAGTAAGTTTATAAGCGATATACATGTGATGTGTGAGAAGTAACCCACTACGTGACGATAGCGCGATCGGGCCGCACGCTGATAAAAATTTCAACTTCAGAAACGAAGTACAGACAACTATCGAACTTACACATAATTTCTAGGGGCTCTCTTCATGCTCAGTCTCGGAGAATGTTTACCAAATTGGCAAAATATTTTAGTCCATTACCGTGGGCAATGGCGTAAATGGGATGATCCTTTTGCATGCATTTTTTTTTTAAGATTCGGGTAGTAGATTTGGAACCGGGTAATACGATGGCGGGCGGGTACCCAGGTTACCCGTGCAAACACTAGTTAAGGAGACAAGATTTTAACTGAAAGAGCGCCACGATCTACCAGGAAATGTTAAAGGCACATCTGAGAGCCAAGCTTTTAAAATATAACGATGGTAGATCGTTAGTTAAGGCTGGTTTTTGGCATATTTTGAAGCAAATTGCACCCATGTGACTCTATTTTTCACGTTACATGAAACTAGTTACGCATGCTTTTTTCCCTCTCTAAACTGAAGCAATTTTATTGCATTTTGCTTCCAAATTTGCTTTCAAAATAAATGGTAGACCGTTGGGTTAAACTTATCTTTCACTGCCGGTCTCGTCAAGTTAGCATGTACGGCATATTTTTTTCTTGAGAAAACACGGTAAATTACTTTAAAATGAAGTAATAGGCAGGATGCATCAGTGCCTCTGTTCTCCAAAATGCACTTATCAGGTAACACGTCACTGTTTTGAACAAATTTAAAGTACATAAACACGAACATTTTTTCAATATTCTTTTTATTTTAAGACAGTGTAAACCAAAAACAAGTCACTGTTGAGAACAGCTACATGAAAGATCGGGCGCTTTAACTAATTCCCTTTTGCAAATCAACCCCTCAAGACAAAATGACACTTTCTACTGTGTGACGTGACGCGAGTAGTTCTAACTTCCCGAAATTCTCAGACAATCTTGGACAAAACTGTTGGGACACTTTGCCATAATATTCTTGAATTTCAGTTCAAAGGCTTACATGAATTCCGCTCCCCCTTTCAATGTTGCGCTGAAAGAGTGAGTGTATGCCGTGAATAGGCTAACTGTGGTCAACATTGCGAAGGGGAGCGGGGTGTCCCAAGGAGTTTTGTCCAAGATTGTAGGTCTAGGCCTAGCTAGAAAGGTTCCTCCTTTAAAATGAGAACCCAAGATTCAATTATTAGAACAACCTGCCTTCCAGAAGGTCTGTTTTTTGAGTGGAGTCGGAGTCACCGTCAAGCATGTCCAGTTTAACTATTAATAGTTAGTACACAAGCCAACTTCCTCTGCCATTCCAACTCCACTTCAAATATATGTCTTCAAGTTGACAGTTCCAGATGATCTGTTTATCAGTGGAGTTGGTCTCAGTCCCAAGGGGCATTCCATGTAAAGCCTACACCAGAGCTAGGCCTAGGTGTGCCAAGCTTTTTGTGATCGTAAGTACACCGGAATTTTCTGTACTGTCAGGGTTTCCCAGCTTTACCTGGAAGACTTGGAAGAGTCATGGAATTTAAAAAAGATGCTTTATATCCTGGAAAAGTCATGGAATTTGAGGCAAAATGCTTTAGTCCTGGAAAAATCATGGAATTTGATTAGCCAAAGAAAAATTGCTGAAGAATTGATTGGCTATCATGACAAAATCTAGCCAGGTGCGCACTCCATGTAGGACCTTCACAGTTGACTAGGTGAAGGGTAAATAATGCTGTCATGTCCTATTAACCACTCTTCTCATTGACTCACTACACTGAGATAACAGCACAAAGCTTTCTTATATAGTAACACAATATCTTCATGGAGAAGAAGCTTCAGGCACCCTATCTTCAATTTCAGGGCCCAGTGGCAAATTGATGAAGTAGAAATACCCTGAAAAAGTCCTCAAAATCAGGGTTTTGGGGGTATCATGCTGGGTGGCTTTTTAGTGTGTTTAGGTGGTTGTGGTATATGAACTAAACTAACTCAGCACTAAAATGCCAAAAAGGAGTAGGGCCCCTTGCCTCCAGATCTGTTTCTCCTATTACATCATGATGTTGCCTAAGCTGACATTATTGCGTGAAAGGAAAACTACTAAGCGTACCCCAAATAAAAATTTCAAACATAGCACTAAAGTGATTGACCTGCAAATTGTTTTGTAGCCTACACTTTTGATCAAGTTTTATTTAAGATGAAGATGACATCAGGACACCACAAGATATGGTAAAACAAATTATCTGTCTCCCTGCAGAATATGTAGCATAATATACCATGTTGATAAATGGACTATGAATAAAAGGAGTTCTTGTAATCTCAGAATCATTGTCACACTTATCAGACTTTGACCATGTTGACTGTTGCTTACTGAAATGGCATGACTTTGAATGGTGTGGGACATTCCCAGCAGAATGTTCCCATTTGCAGATGTATCAACTGGTGTTTATATACCTGTATGTGAGCAACATAACACTGCATTTCCGGTTGACTGTAAGGGAAATATTGGGTTTGTTTTACAAGGAAATTTAATCCTTTTAAAGGGGCTCATTGAGTTGGTTCATGAAATTCAACAAATTTTTCTTTTCTTTCACAAACCAATGACAAATGGTCAACCTTAGACAATCCCCATGTACTGTACAAATAATTGTTTGATGAGTAAGCACTCAATGGTTCAATTCGGTTTTCAAAAATTTGTGACCTGACACTTTTTGATTCCTTGCCGAAGACAGGCAAGGAATCTATGCGATGGTGATGTCGTGTGTGTGTGTGTGTATGTGATGCTTTGGCTTGTAAACACAATATCTCAAGAAGGGTAAGTGGGACTAATCTCATATTTGGTGTGTGCATTGGCCATATTGAGTAGATGATCGCTATTGTTTTTGGTAGAGATTAAAGGTCATTTGGGGTCACGAGAGGTCAAAAGGTCAAAACTTTGTAAACACGATATCTGTAGAACGGTACATGTGGCTATGCTCATATTTGGTGTGTGGGTTGGTCATATTGAGTAGATGATCCCTTTCGATTTTGGTGGAGGTCAAAGGTCATTTGGGCTCATGAGAGGTCAATAGGTAAATTCCTTAGAAATTGCTTGTAAACATGGTATCTCAAGCTGAGTAAGTGGGACTAATCTCATATTTAGTGTGTGCATTTAGGTAATTTGGAGTCACGAGAGGTCAAAAGGTAAAAACATTCTAAAAACGATAACTCAAGAACGGTACATGTGACTATGCTCATATTTAGTGTGTGGGTTGGTCATATTGAGTAGATGATCCCTAGATCGATTTTTGTGGAAGTCAAAGGTCATTTGGGGTCACGAGAGGTCAATAGGTAAGTTCCTTAGAAATTGCTTGTAAACACGGTATCTCAAGAAGAGTAAGTGTGACTAATCTCTTATTTGGTTTTGCGCATTGACCATATTGAGTAGATGATCCCTATTGTTTTTGGTGGAGATTAAAGGTCATTTGGGGTCACGAGAGGTCAAAAGGTCAAAACTTTGTAAACACGATATCTGTAGAACGGTACATATGACTGTGCTCATATTTGGTGTGTGGGTTGGTCATATTGAGTAGATGATCCCTATTGTTTTTGGTGGAGGTCAAAGGTCATGTGGGGTAATGAGAGGTCAAAACATCGTAAACATGATATGTCAAGAACGGTACATGTGACTGTGCTCATATTTAGTGTGTGGATTGGTCATATTTAGTAGATGATCCCTATTGATTTTCTTAACGGTCAAAGTTCATTTGGAGTCAGCATGTTCAAAGCCTGACAAGCTTTCCTGCACAGTTTTTCAAGGAAGGTCACTTTTAGGGTCCTGTAACTTGCCATGTAGATGGCACATAGTGAAAACATGGTCCCAGAAGTTTTTGGTGGAGGTCAAATGTCATTTGGGTTCACAACGGGCAAGGGGGATCTCAATGTAGGAAGGTTGGATGCCTTGCATGTGTACTTTGTGGGCACATTATGGAGCCCTGTTAATTGAAAAAACATTGCAAAGCAATGTCAATGTGAAAAAAGGCCTTACGTTTCGGCGGCAAGGAATCACAAAGCCTTCTGGCTTTCTGGTTCAAATTATGCACAAAACCCTTTTAGTCAGGACATCACAAAATTCAAAATTCAAACTTCTTCTGTAACTATTGGATGTGAAATTTGACTAATTATGCTAATTTTAAGCATTGTCATGTGGTAGTATCCTTCAACACTCTCATTAAGTTATTGATATCAACTCAATGAGCCCCAAAATTTATTGTCCAAGAGTTGTAAGTAAGGCAGTATGGTAGCTTCCATTTCACAAAATAAGTTGCCTTCAGATACAAATTCAGTTGCTTGTTGCTGAAGAATACCTTGCATGTTCACCCAAACTTTCAACATTTCAAAAGGTGCAACTTCCATAACATTTTTTTCATGATTGTGCACAATATTTTGAGGAGATGAAGCTATTGTTGGGGTTTATTTTTGAGACCAAATGATTTGATAATGACTAGAGCTATTTTCTTTTAATGCTATGTTGTAGAATTTTAATGCAGTATTTCCCTTTAAGGTTCAGCATGAATAAACAACCAAAATAATGTTAATGTAAAGTTCACACAGGCATACATGAATGTTCACAAAAGCCTGACATACATCCCCAGTGATGTCATGCACTGAAGCATGGGGATTTCTGCCTGGCTGGATTTGTGATACTTCTCTAAGGTGAGAAATGGATGGCTGTAAGGGGTTGAAAAGGAGGCCATTTTATGTCTTTGTGGAACTTTTACTTTTCACAAGCGTAGACACTCCTGTAAACTGTAAAAAGTACAGCTTTCAGTTAATCTAGTTCAGTACTCTATTACTGTTCTTTTGTCTGGACTGGTTAATTAGTAAATGTTTTCATCCTGGAATTTTGAAATTTCATCATGGAAATATCATGGAATTTTATTTTCTTAGAATGCTGGGAACCTTGACTGTGCATATCAAATGCATGTAGCAATCCTTAGGTGTGTATACATACTGTTTGTACAGTATACATCAGGCCTTGAATTTTGAGGTGTGCGAGTGTGATTGCACACCATCACTCACCTCAAATCACTGTTAGGGGTGTGATTTTAGGCACACCTAAAAAAATAGAATGTTAGCCCATATAAATATTCCTAAGTTTATCAAAATAGCACACCTAACGCTCTCCTTAATTTCTTGAAAAGTGTGATTTGAAGCTCACCTGAAAATTTCAAAACCCAAGACCTGTTTACATGACTGATGCGTACGGGGTCCACTAGTTTCCGGACCTGTTAGTTTCCTCCTCTACAAAAAGTTAGTTTCCTCCCATATGTCAATTATTATTCAAGTGAGCAAAATTTTGTTGTAAGTGTTAAAAGTGAAGAAAGGTGCTAAATTTTTAATTGCAAAACAGACATAATACAGGAAGGAATTGTGAAGTTGTGATTTGTGTGCTAGGCCTGTGCCTTGATTGACAAATTTAGGGCCTTTATAACTTGAAAAGGCCTTGGTCAAATGGTAGACAGGATAGGCCCCATGGTTGCAAATGCTAGACCTCTAAATGAAATTGTATATTGACAACTTTCTACAAAACATGAATAAAAAATGTCAAAGAAAGAATGTTGTTCCCAAAGAAATAATTATCAAAGGTGTATCACATCATTCCTCAATTAAAAAAAAAGAGAAGGGGAGGAAATTGAGGTTGCATAGGGGAGGAAACTTATGGGTCTGGAAACTAATGGTAACTGATGCATACATGGACACCATACATCGGCAATGCACATACAGGTATATAGTATACATGTTAGAACTAAGTATCAATTCCTTAGCGGTTGTATGTATGTATGCATATGTACCTAATGCATCCACCATTCATTGGCAGTACAAGGGCAGGTATAAAGCACAGTACTGTAAGTTAATAATTGGCAGGAGTTGACCAATTCAGCCTGCTGGTATGCCGGGAGTACTGTTTGCCTGCTGCGAAGCCGCAGAGTATGACAACTACACTGGCAATGTGTTTTGTTTTTGCCGACAAAGGCTAGCTTCTGAGCTGCCGTGCCAACCAAACTTGTAAGTTCACGCAGGATATCTCCAGCGTATAGTGCACTGTTGCTGACAGTTGCTGCCTTCCACTAGGTTAGATGCTGTCACTGCAACTCAGACTCCACTTTCAAATACATCTTGACTAGATACTGTACTGTCACTGCAACTCCGACTCCACTTTCAAATATAGTTTGACAGTAGTTGTCACTGCCTCTATGACTCTACTTTCAGTCTTGAAAGCTTCTGTCAATGGGACTCTGATTCCACTTGCAAATATATCTTGAAACATCTAGTTCTGAAACCATCAATTTGGACTTGAAGGACCAATCTTCTCACACTAAATACAAGTCTTGCAGGGGGTTACTGAAATTCTCAATTGGTTCAGCTCTTTGATTGACAGCTAATTCAAACAATGCACAGTACCAAAACTAATATTACACAGAGTGAACTGTACTGAGAGTGTTTTGATATACACATTGAGCTTTTTTACACTCACCCTGAAGCAATAAACTGAAATTGTGTCAGGATGAGGATGAATTTCAGACAATCATGAGAGGGGCTTCAGTAGGAAGTCTAGGAGAATTGTTGCTCTTTGCAGTGAGAGAATTGGGCCTTTAACTATCTGTCACTGCAACTCTGACTAAGCTTCAAACCAGTGGACTTAAGAGAATATTTTTGAAAGGAAAGATCACTGGGCCATCAAGCCACACATGTGTGTTGTTTTCAAAAACTGGGTCAAGTGTATACAGCCATGGGAACTGTAATTCCCCTCTCCCCCCCCTTTTATTCCCCCCTACCCTCATACTGTACATCCTTTAAGTTGCATCATTTTCAGAAAAAGATAAAACTAAGTCTTCTATCACTGCAAGTCCCACTCCTCTTCCAAATGCTGTCTACAGTATTTTGAAAGCTTGTGACTGCGACTCTGACTCCACTTCCAAATATATCTTGAAAGCTTTTGTCCTCAAACCAATGGACTTAGAATATTTTAACTATCTGTCACTGTGACTCTGACTAGGCTACAAATCAATGGATTTAGTCAACTTAGAATATTTTTTGAAAAACAGATCACTGGGTCATCCAGCCACACATGTTGTGTACAGTAATTCTCAAAATCAGATGCAAGTGTATACGGACACAGGAACTGTTACTGGGCCTTCACTGCCTTTGGAAGTGAGTCACTGTGACTCCAATGTGTAGATGCACCTTCAAAAGTGGAGGGTATTTTATAGTTAGGTCAAAGGGGTATTTCACCCACCTTTTTCTCAAAGGCTTGGAACAAATGCCTCCTCCTTCTCCTACCCGGCAGTTACACTGTCTAGGGCTAGGCCTATCATAGATTACTGTGGCTACCTGGATGACAATCCTTTTCCTAGTAACAGGACTACTGTACTACAGGACTACTGTTTCTGAGGCAAAGAAATTACTTTTATGTACAGTAGTGCCAAGTTTATAAACAAGATGTCTGTATGAGCCAAACTTTTGTTAAATTGCCATACACATGACTTTAACTGCCATTTGTGTTGGACAGTTACCTCATAATAATAATGCAGAGGTAAAGTGTATTTTTTTTGATAAAGTCAATCGTTTTTGCTTCGGCCCTTTTTTTTTTTTTTTTGCTGTAGCCAATATGTTATTTGCGAGGATTGCGATGTATGAGTGAACCATTTTAAGTGTGCTTGTATTGTAGTGTCTGCATGGGTTACCCAGGTACCTCGGTACCGGCCTGCCATCGGGTTACCCGGTTCCTAATCTATTACCCGAATCTTAAAAAAATTTGCATGCAAAAAGGATCACCCCATTTAAGCCATTGCCCTCTCTAATGGACTAAAATATTCTGCCAATTCGTGTAAACATTCTCTGAGACTGAAAATGAAGAGAGCCCCAAGAAATTTTGCTTTGTTTCCAAAAGTTGAAAATTTTCTTAATATTGTCATCTCGGGGTCACCAGATGTTAAAAAGCACAATTTCCCAACATCTTCATCTGGGGTCACTAGAGGTCAAAATGCAAAAATTCTTCAGAATTCCAAGATTGTTAACGTGGGACTACAAAAGGTCACGAATCGCAAATTTTCCAAGAACTCCCAATATCTTCAAATGAGGTGTCCACAGAGTCCAAGATTAGCATCTTTGGTCACCATAGGTCAAAAACCACTTTTGTAAGAATTCCCAAGATCCTCATCATTACTTACCTTTTAATTTTCTCGTTTTACTCCAGCTCGATATTTTGTGATTACATTAAACTGATTTGAGATGAGTAATCCATCAGCCCCACCAATGGAGATGAATGATGCATCCCCTGGAATAGGGTTCACTTTTGGACAACAGCATCCTACAGGAGCACCTGGATATAATCAAGGTATGAAATGAGGAATATAAAAAAAAAAAATGAAATTATGAAGGTTACTGTGAAAGAGATGTAATTTACACTTAACCAATTCATTAATGGACATGACACAGCATGTCCATTATTGTGGTTGGTCGCATTTTCTGATGATCACGTGACCCCATTTCTTTCGTTCAGTTTATCGGATGACTCCCAATGAGACACAAACCGATCTTTTGGGAAAAGATTTGTACAGCAAAGGAGACCGGTATGTGACAAGATTGTGTGAAAAATGTCGCTAATTACGAAATGCGGTACATTTTTCCTCAAATACTCGACATTTTAATATTAAGTAGGCTAATAGTAATATTAAGTAGGCTAATAGTAATATTAAGTAGGCTAATATTAATATTAAGCAGGCTAATATTAATATTAAGTAGGTAATTAATGCCTGTTACTTTACATATGACGCAGTCATGAAGGCGAGGGATGCTGTCCTACTTTGGTCTGTATTTTCAACATCACTTTATTTAGTAGAACTGTTTGGTCACCAAATTAATTTTACATTTGCCTTATGAAGTGATTATAAAGACAATTGTATAAATTTGAAAACATTCGTATAATTTTCTTGTCGCAATTCCCTGGAAGTTCGACTGAAAGGCATGCTACGATGTCTCCGTTCGAATTGCTTTCAGTGAAGGAATGTGTGTACAGTAGCGTAATTGCCGGGTTTGGCGCAGCGTTCTGCAGTATAAAGACATTATGTACGGTCCATTGCGATCGTGTACAAGCAATGTGACCGATTGAACGTATAAACAAAAAGAATTTTACATAATGTCGTACAGATCGATCGAATGCAAAGTGCAATCAAACCTCAAGTCCGAATTTTCAATGCAAATCTCCTATTTTACCATACGCATAAACCATTATAGGTTTTCGATTGGTATAGGCCAGCTGAGGTCAAACGTGAACGTAGCTAGTGTACATTAACTGCACGTACATTCGCAGGTTCACTTCATTCCGGGCAATTATTCTAAATCAGAGACAAATTTAGTACTACACACTTGCTGTACTTTTTTCTGAAAGGTTTGTCAATCCTCGGTGGCAGGTAGGGAATTGCAACAAGTGCCTTTGCACAGGTATAGGCCCTACTAAAAAATAGGACCTGGGTACCAAATCGCCATACCCGTCGGGTACCTGGTGTTACACTGACTTAAAAGATTAGAACATTTTGTTAGGCATGCTCCATATCAGACATGCAAAATAATATTTACAGCTGTTTTGGAGAGGTGATGATCACATTCCCAAGTTCAAAACATTTGATTTGCCATAAGGTTTTATCATCCTTTTGTTTTAAATCAAAATGACAAGTAAAAGAAACGAGAAAGGGCTATTGTTGGAACATCTATTGTGCCTTAAACACCACCCACAGCCAACAACCTTCACCCCTATTTTAAGTGTATTTAAGTTTTAGTGGAACGACCGGACGCGTAGTGGCCATGATCCCAAAGAAACGTAACAGAAAACAGTCAAATAAGAAAATAAGTACTTTCCAAGGCCTCTATCAATATTTGATATTAAATTTTGGGACGCTTTCCTACTCTAAAAGCAAGCATCCTAAGAGCTCGAAGCTTCTCCTTTTAAAAAACCGGTTTAAAAACATCAACCAATCAGAGCCCTGTATTATGGTATTCTCTTGCACGTCCAAAATTACCGATTGTAAACAAAAGACGTCATGCTCGTGAACTTCTTTCACAGTAATGCACAATGCACGTTGGAATTTTCACTGTAGGGTTATGTACGTTCTGACGTAGCAGGCCTCATGTTGACATCCGGACATGGTGACATAAAGGTGTCATACCGCCGTATAAAGATCGTATACATGCAAGGCTCAGTTTACCTAGAATGCCGAATGTAACGGGCACTGTCTCTGCAAGCTGGGCGGGGGGATGTGTCTGCTAGTTTCTGCATGAAGTACGAAGTGATTTTGAATAGGGCTGTGCATTTTCGGTTAATTCACTATCCGTTTAACCGATTTTATTAACCGGCGGTTAACCGTTTAACCGAAAATGACGTAATGTTCACACAACAACAGAAAGTCAACATTTCCAAAGAGCGCCATCACTTTTGAACAGGAAAGTACAAGACTAACTAGAACTGCATTTGCTTGCAAATACGCAGAATTGTAGTGCGTGTTAGAGAAGTCTTTTCAGTTAGTACAGTAGCCCAGTTTTTATTTGAACTTTAGGATTTGTTCATGGCGGGAAGAGGGGCTGTTGTTTCTTTTTGGCCACTCCTCTCAACCCTATTTCTTATTTTCTTGATAGTACAAAGATGGACCACTTGTCTCGCAGCTCCTTGGCTGGACGCATAAAGAAATCATAGAAGAGTAACCAATGATGGAGTAAATCCGGACCTTCTATGCTAATAGTCAGTCACTAGCTTTATTTTGAAGCATATTTGCCAACAATGAAGCAAGTGCTGAGTAGTCCTTGAACAAGACCGTGTACTGCGCTTAACGGTAGGACCTACTCCGTATACAGTCTAGTGTGGAGTAAAATGAAGTGGGCGAAGCATAGTCCCGTTCAAGGACTCGTGCTGAGTAGCCTACTTTGCCATACGTTATGCTCTGTTGTGTTGCTTACTCCTGCCTGAAATGGTTTTATCGGTTCTCGACTCCTCTTTCACCGTTCTTTATGTTAAATAATGACGCCCTCTCAAGCTCTCTGACTGCACCGCTGCATGCATATGACAACTGTCTCGTGGAAGGCCGAATAACTGTTGACGCTGTGTGTTTTAACATCCGTGTTTCGTTAATTCGCAATGCATGCTACATGCATGCTGTCAAAACGTTTCGGTCAGACTGCTGTCAAAATAGCTTCTGCTTTTACCACTGAAATAAAGCATGATAATAGAACTACAGCACAAATCGCTTAATCCAATGCAGTAAAGCCAATTCGTTCCGTACAGGGAATTGGCAATACCCTGCTCCGTAGTAGCTAGATGAAGATACTGTACAATAACGTCTTCATACTGTTCAACGATAGTGGACGCAATGGCGCCGTGTTACGTATACCAGTTTGGAAGCACCGCCGATTGATTCTCCAGGCTTAACACTTCAGTGTGAAAAGGCCGAACCACATTACATCGCGTTTTCTGGAAATTTATCCGCAATGCTCTTTCATGAAGCTAACTCCTTAAATCAGCCTTGTAAGTGTAGTATTTGCTTTTCTGAAGTTGATTTTTGTTTAAAGACGGCCACAGATTGCACTTACTGCTATTGTTAAAGGGTAGAGCATGGATATTTGTACGATCTAAGTTACGGTACGCGCAGGGAAATGAGTTGTGGGCCATAACAGGCTTCACAAAAGAAATTGTCAGTCGGCCAGTAAATGCCAATATTGTAGTGCGGCGCACTACAATAAAAATGGCGCCATAAGTCATGTTCGCCCATGTAAGTATGTGGCAAAAATGTTGGTATTTTGCGCTGAGTTTATATCATCTTGTCACAGTAAAAACCCATCCCGCATTTACTGAAACTTTCCTCAGACCATGTGCACTTTTTAAAATTCCACCAACGGTTGTATTCCCTATGTTATATTGTTATTTATTTCATAAAACACTCCCACACCGCTGTTTTGATGCAGCTTGCTTGCGATGCAGTGTTCAATACATGTACAGCGCTCACGTGTTTGTCATAGTAGCGATCTGTACAATTGCACTGTAAACGGCCCACCAGCCGCAAACAGCACAACCAAGCCCTTTTATCCTGCATAAATTAACGAATTCCCAGCATTCCTACTGTAAAGTTATTTACAGTAGGACTTATGGAATGTTATCATATGACGTCGTTACGAACAAAAACAATTACGCACGTGGTCCCTTGCATGCAGTAGACTTGCGGGCGTATCCATTTTTACCACTAAACAAGGGACCATGTTTTGCTCGATGACATCATATGCACACGATCTATTGCAAAATTTGAATTGCCTCTGCATTGTGATTGGTTCAAATACGTTGATTCTGAGCCAGCCAATCACAACTCGCGCCATCGCCTATGGGATTTAGTGTGTGAAAATACCAGACTTCCGAACGAATTTCCCCATTGAGTTTGCGTTATGACGATCGCACTTCGGAGGCTTACATAGCTGGCATGTGCAGCCGGCCAAGCCCCGTGCTAAATTCACTAAGAAACGGCAGCACAAATCGCTGCGTACTTGGATTTTTCGGGGGTCTGACTTAAGTGCATTTCATTCCCTGATTATTTTGAAACAAGACGGTAAGGTTTGGACAAGAAGTGGCAAAAATACAGGAATATTTATATCAGAAAGGAACCATAAGATAATGTTAATCGAGTCCATTTTTTGCTGTCCAAGACCGCTAAAAATTAGATCGTTATTTTTTACGTGCATCGTAGGGTTGACTTCTACAGTTCAGTACATTATCGCAACTACAACACAGTCGGTTCGACGAACTGCGTATGCTTATTCATAAAAGTCAACATAGAATGTTCCATTTTATATGATATTGGGCAAAGAACCAAATGGCGGGAATTATCTGGTACTTACGATCGTATTTTACGGGTTAAATTTTTTCCAACTACTGCTACTAACAATGAAAGATGATGAAATTTAAGGAGGTGTAGTATGATAAAATATTTCGATTAGCTACAGTGGGAAGACTTATTCAAATATACTTTTGTGCCCCAATCATGGTCTCGCGTAGGTTTTATTGCCATAGAAATACAGGGCTTGGTTACAGCTCCATGCTTATCTTGTGGCTTTCTTTTCGCTTGGTAATCTCTCAAACATGCAGCTAATTTCTAAAGTTGTGCCTGGGTGTTGCTATTGAAGGGATTAGGAGACGAGCACACAAAGTTCTGCCAACGAAAGTAACACAATGGGTGCGCCACTTGTCACACATCATAATGTACTTAATTCGGGGAGCTGCCGCGGAATTAATCCGTTCAATCGAACGGCCGATTTTAAAACTCTTTTTACAGTTATTGTTTGAGCGATAATTTGTGAGAGACTGACACTGTTTGTTGCGCGATGTTTGTGTAACAGTTTACTAACAAAGCCACGCCGCGGCGACTGAGTTATTGGCAATACAAAAACGGTTATCGACTGAGTTATTGGCAATACAAAAACGGTTAATCTATGAAGAGGAATGACGAACGAGTAACCGACGAGTCGGTCGGTTAACCGGTTAACCGATTAACCGTCACAGCCCTAATTTTGAATCACCGTTGGATAGCTCGCTCGAACAAAGTGACGTACATTGATGTGTGAGAAGTAACTCACTACGTGACGATAAAGCGCGATCGGGCCGCACGCTGATAAAAATTTCAACTTCAGGAAATAAAGTACAAACAACTTTAAAACTTTTTGATTTATTTATTTGGTACATATTAAGCACAAAACACAAACAAACTTACACATAATTTCTAGGGCTCTCTTCATTATCAGGCCCGAGAGTGTTTACCAAATTAATTGTAAAATATTCTATTCCATTACCGTGGGGGATAGCGTAAATTGGGTAATCCTTTTCGCATGCAAAATATTTAAGCTTCGCGTAGTAGATTTGGAACCGGGTTATAGGATAGTGAGTGGTTACCAGTGCAAATTACACTAATTGCATCACCAATGAAAATATTGGGGGAAGCAAACATAGGCCTTGCCCCTCCAATAATTCAGGCAAATTTAAAATAAAAAAAGGAGAGTAACCAAAATGTAATAACATTTGGGGATATGGGGGGCTTCTTGAAAACGTCACTTTGAGTGTATGTGCATGTCATTGTGAGTGTGTATGTGTATCTGGTTGTGTGTATGTAGGCCTACGAGTGCACTCGCTTTCACAGGGTGGATTGCTTATAGATCATTCCGGTCCTGGACACGAAATAGGGTTCAACATAGTCTGCTGGAAAATTTTTGTCCCCCAAACCACATACCAGATCTACGTCCTTGTTGTAGGTCGGATTAACCAGGCAGTCCATCCTTCCCCTACATGGGCAACCAAAGACTAGCACAATGTCATGTCCATTGTGGTTACGGTACGTAACCACATTTTCTAGTCTCAATTGGGAAAGATGGGTCCCTGTTGTTGTAAGGGGTGGAAAAAGGTCATCTGGGGTCACCAGAGGTCAACACACCTTGTTAACATTGTATCTCAAGGTGGGAAACTTAAATGCTGTAGATTTTATGTGTTGTATTTAAATGTGTTATGATGGGAACATGGTCCTATTGTTTTTGGTTTTGATAAAAAGAGAAACCTATGCATTCATGATGGCCTGCGTGTGTATGTATGTGTGTATGTACGAGTGCATGTGTGCTTGTTTGTGACACTTTGCTTGTTTACATGATATCTCAAGAAGGGAAAATCTGACAGTTCCCAAACTTGGTGCACAAATACCCCATACTGAGAGGAAGAACCCTGATAATTTTGGTGGAGGTCAAAGGTCATCTGGGGTCACAGGGAGTCAAAACTGGAAAACCTTGTTTACATGATATCTCAAGATAGGAAATTTGGTTTAAATTGCAAACTTAATATGTTTTACCACCATATGATGTTAGAAAGAAACCTATTGATTTTGGTAAAGGTCAAAGGTCATTTGGGGTCACGGGGGGGTCAAACCCTGAAAATCTTGTTTACACGATATCTCAAGGTAGAAAACGTGGAGTAATTTCAAACTTAAATTCTTGATATGTTATGATGTAAGGAAGAACCCTATCAATTTTGGTACAGGTCAAAGGTCATTTGGGGTCACAGGGGTCAAACCCCCCACCCACCGCAAACTTGTTTACAAGATATCTCAAGGTCAGAAACTTGGATTAAGTAATTTCAAACTTGGTATGCTAATGCTATTTGATGTGAGAAATAACACTTTTAATTTTGGTACAGGTCAAAGGTCATCTGGGGTCACAGGGTCAAACTCCAAATACCTTGTCTGCATGATATCCCAAGTGAGGAAGCTTGGATTATTTTCAAACTGGTATGCAGATGCATTATAATGTTTGGGAGAACGCTATTAATTTTGGTAGAGAACAAAGGTCGTCTGGGGTCACAATGGGGTCAAACTCCAAAAAACATGTTTGCATGATATCTCAAGGTAGAAGCTTGGATTGTTTTCACACTTGGTTTGTTGATAAATTATGATCGCAGTGTTCTCCATTAGCTGTTGTATCTGGGTGCACCGCGCGGACAAAATCTTAAAGAGCTGCATTAGCGCCGCCTTTAAATTTACCCGCCGGCACAAAAGCATCAGCTGCCTGGACAAATATTTTGCTTTTACTGCAGAAGCATGTTAGCACTATTTGCAGCAGTACGTAAATATGAACAATATAAGATTTAATAATAATAATAAATGATATAATATAGCGTTGCCATCATAATATATTTTTGGTGGCGCTTTTAACAGAGAATACATCATTAAATAAGTATGACTTTAGCTTAGTCTTAAAACAAAGCAAACTGGGTGAGCACCTTTATTCAGCTAGGAGACTGTTCCACAGAGATGGAGCAGCACTAAAAAAGGCACCGTCACCAGATTTAGTTTTAGTAATGGGGACACAAAGCATGTTATTACACAATGAACGAAGGGTACGGGTAGGTTTGAAAGGAACAATCAAGTCATTAATGTAATCTGGTGCAAGGCCATTTAGAGCCTTAAAAACAACCAATAGGATCTTATATTTAATTGGATGGGAAAAAGATAGCCAGTGCAGATCATTGAATAGAGGGGTTACATGATTGTTTTTAAGGCCACCAGTAATTAACCTGGCCGCCATATTTTGTACATGTTGGAGGGGGCTAACAAAGACTGAGAAATACCGAGAAATAAAGAATTATGTAATTCTGACCTAGAAGTAAGGAAGGCATGCACAAGTTTTTCAGTTTCAGCTCAGGTAAGTACACTGTGGATAGTCCTACCGTAGTATTCCTTAAATAAAAGTGCGACAATTTACAAACTGTAGTAATATGGCCTTCCAAACAACACCAATATTGCATGCAAAAGAGGAAGTCCGGACAATAGTGTCACCAACATTAACAGAATGAACCAAATTAGTATCTTTGTAATAGGGACATGTAATGTTCAAGACTTCAGTCTTATCTTCATTTAACTTGAGTTTGTTTTCTGCCATCCACCGTTTTTTGTCCAATAGGCACATCTCCATTGGAGAGACAGCGCGCTTGGCATCTTCAGGGTCAGCAATACTGTAGGGCAGATAAAGCTGCGTGTCACCGGCATACAGATGAACATTTATACCATGTTTCCCACAAATATCAGCCAGAGGCTTACAGTAGTATACAGGATAAACAAGATTGGTCCAAGAACAGACCCCTGTGGAACACCGAATGGAAGATGGGAGGTTTGAGACAAGTCATTCCCTATGATGACACATTGGGATCTATCTGCAATATAAGAGCGAAACCAATCAAGGGCAGGACCTTCTATTCCAAAGCTAGTCAGACATGGAATAAGTATTTCATGTTCTATGGTGTCAAAGGCTGCGCTAAGATCTAGTGATACAAGTACAGTATTACACCATTTTTCTGGTCTATAGCTTGGAGGATGTCAGAATGAACCTTAAGTAAAGCAGTTTGAGTGCTATGATATCTTCTGTAGGCAGATTGCATCTTTTCATGGAGATTATTTTCCATAAGGTGATCATTTAATCGAGACGTAGCAATCTTTTCAATAACTTTTGAGAGGAAGGGTAAGTTGGAGACAGGACGGTAGTTGCTCATATTTTCCTTATCTAGGGAGGCTTTCTTCAAAAGTGGTTTAACGTATTTATTCACATGCATGCTGAAATATAGCCCGCTTGGTGGACATATTTTGCACAGAAATTGTAACTGCTTCTATATATTTTGCACTATGTAATAACAAAGGAGACAATACACACTTCACACCTGCTAAGAAGACAAGGTGACCTACAAGAGAAAACCCTTGTAAAAAACTGTGTGGTTGCTTCTACACACCAATGATTACACACTTTCAACCAATCACAACTCGCAATACATTCAACACAACTTCAGTGTGTACAGCTACCTAGAGGATCTCGCAAATTTTTTCAATGGAATCTCATAAAAAAGTTTGCCGTATGAATGGGTAGGAAAAGTAAATAAAGTAATGATATTCTACAGTAACATATCTTGACATTCGGAAAAATAGAAAACATGTGTGTCTAGCTCCCTAAACTGAGAAATTAAAGCTGAAAATGTATGTTTTGATTGAGCCAACAGGGAATAATTTATCCAGTATCGCATCGCAATTTGCTACACAAACAGGCCAAGTTGCTACACAAATGAAAAATTGTGTAGCAACTTTTTGTGTGCATAACCCCTGCATTTTAACAAACAACCTGCGAAAGACCTCAAAAATCTTCAAAATTGCTAAGCAAAATCTGAATGCTAAATTATTCCCTGAGCCAAGTGAGCTAGTACTTCATGCATACGTGTGTGCTAGTCAGCAGTACATTCCTTCCACAAAGCAGGATCGAGTACTGAAAAGGGCTGACAAAAATGCATGTGGACAGGAACATCAAAAATATTCACAAGGCATGTGTAAAAGACCCTCATACAGCAATCTGCAATACATTTGTAAGCTTTTAGGAGTAAAGTTTTTCTTTACAATATATTTTTTGTCAGCATGCCTTGACACATTTGCCATAGCCTAACGTGTAGCACATATGTGCATTGTGAACCTATCCTACAAATGTTTATCTGCAATATCCTCCTTATGCTTGCATGGTTGCACGCAGAATATAGACAAATTGGAATCTACCTTTCATTGTAACGACAGTGTTTGTCAGTGTAAGTGCACCTTGCCAACTCTTTTTATGGCCAGCCGTGGTGACATTTGTTCGTAAAGACTATAGTCTAGTGTGTTGTACTGTTATTTTGTACAAAATCTTCAACTATTAGCCAGCATACATGCTGAGGTCATAATCCTGGCAGCTGTTGAATTGTATCTCAAGGTTTACTTCTTTGGATAAAACATTTTCAGTGTACACCTAAAAACTCTTGTGCTCGGCCCCCAGAGGAACAGTACTATGCTCTGCACACACCTCTTACCATAACTCTTGTATGCCTGGTAACAGATGGAAGGCAAGAAGATTATATTTTTTTCCACATTCTCTTTAATATCAGCATGGCAGCCCAACACATCAGCTGGTGATGTGCCTGGCTATGAAGGAGATGTCCCGGATACTGATCCTGAGGACAATGACAATGAAGAACCATTTGTTGGACCCCCTCCCCCTGACGTAAACTCATTTGAAGCTCCACCAGGCTATCAGCAAGCTGTTCTTTCTTCTGGTAAGATTAACACTATGAGTTTTTCTCATTCTCCATTCTGTTACATAGCTATGACATTAAGATTATCAAAGCATGTTCACCTACAAACATACTAACTGTTATTTGAATCAACTAAACATACTCCACAGTATAACCAGAATGCAAAAATGCATTGAGGTTTCGATGATACATAAATGTTTTAAAGAGTACCATCATGCACCATTACCTTCTCATTCAAACTACTAACTAACAAACTACTACATACTAGCATGTTCAAAAAATAATTTTGTCATTCCAGATAACCTTTTGACCTCAATAAAAGCCATACATAGCTAGACAGGCAAACAACAGACAGACAGATGGACAAACAACTATCTTGAAAGATCGTAGGCTACTTAAAAAGGTTCCTTGACTTTGACCCCTGGAGACCCCAGATGACCTTTCGTTTCTGCCAAAAACAATGGGGATGAATCGAGCGTGGAAAATCACAATTATTCCGCCTAAATTGAGATACTTGGCATCTCTGCCTTTGCCCTCCGCCAAAAACCACATAGACCATTTCCTGAGCATAACCCATCCACATACCATTACCAAATACGAATTCTATTCAAGTTTCCTACCTTGAGATATCGCATTAAAATGTCAAACTTTGACCCCCAGTGACCTCAGATGACCTTTAACCTCTGCCACAAACAAAAGGAACCACTTCCTGACCATAACGCACCCACATACCAAACAATGAAATTTATCCAAGCTTCCTATCTTGAGATAGCTGCCTATTATGTTAACGAGATTTTCAGACTTTGACCCCAGGTGACCCCAGATGAACTTTGACCTCCGCAAAAAACAATAGGGACCATCTACTGACTAAAATGCACCCACATACTAGGCTAAATATGAAATCTATCCAAGCTTTCTACCTTGAGATATCATGTTAAAAAGATTTTCAGACTTTGACCCCTGGTGACTCCGTATGACCTTTGACCTCTGCCACAAACAAAAGGAATTACTTCCTGACCATAACGCATCCACATACCAAATATGAAATTAATCCAAGCTTTCTACCTTGAGATATCATGATAACGAGATTTTCAGACTTTGACCCCATGTGCCCCCAGGAGACCTTCGACCTCCACCAAAAACATTACAGACCATCTCCTGACCCACCAATCAAGCAATTTTTAGAGAATTGCTTCCATTGAAGGTTGATATATATTGTTACACCACACACCAGTAGCTAGATGAAGTTTCAGTATTTCAAAGCAACGATCGTTCACAAAGTATAGGCCTAGGCTAGGCCATAATACAGTATCCACGGCGAAAGGAGCCGACGAGCCCTATGCAGACAGCTGCAGGTCCCACTACGAATGTACGATATATTTAATTTTGACACTTGCCCAATCTACCCCATTTGTTTCATTTCTAATTTCCTCCCAAAAGTAGTGTGGCTTGAAGCCACAACAAAAACTAGGCCTAGGGCCTAGCCACCTACGTTAACAGAACAAAATGTAACGTTAGAGCTAACAATAATAGGCTACGATCAAATCTAGGCTAGACATCGTAGTTTTCACCGGCCATTTTATGTTTAAGTTACCGCCTGAGCTGTACTGTGCAAATAGTCGTACGTACGTTCCCATGCCCAGCACATACTGTAAACAAGACCTGCTAGCTGCTAGCTACATGCAGAGTGTTATATACATGCCTTCAGCTGGCTGATCGGCTACGTACCTAGGCGTATGTGTATCGTTAAAAGCGCTTAGAGAATGGGTGTACTTCAATTGGCAATAACATGACACCCTCCCTCAATAATTACGTTCGAAGCGGGGCATCCCCAAACTTTTAAAGAAGCCGCTTCATTCATTAAACGCAAGCAGCCAATCAGTGAGTACGATTCTTCGCAACAGAAGTTCGTTCGAAGTATAGCACGAAGCAGCAGCATATAAACAATTTTCAACCGGCTGCTAACTTGTGCAACTGCTGTTATCTACGCTGTTGGTCTTGATAAACAGCGATGGAAACATTTTTGAAACTTTTTTCAGTTCATGACTTACAAACACTCCTACGTGATACAAGGGCAGGAATAACATGGTTAGAAAGCTGAACTTGTAATTTTTTGAAATTTGTCGATTTCAAGTTATTTTGGGAGACGTACGCTAGTGGCGAATTGACAAGTGGCTGTTAAAATTGAACTATTACGGTGAAGTGCACAATGGCGCACAGGGCACGTAAAAGACACTGTGGTGTATGCATACGTTTAGTGCTTTCAAATTTCATTGTAAATTATGTTCATTACAAATGTATTGGTGGTGTTGAAGTAAAGCCTGTCACAACAGGTTCCATGTTTGGGGTTCACGGATTAAAACGTCCCCCATGACACTGCACACACTCACATGTAAACTACAGGGGGTTGGGTGGATAAAAGGTGAATGTCATAGCTCTGCGCAATTTTTGAGCTTGTTGTTCATACTGTAGACATCGATTGCTTTGTCAAGGCAGCTAAACTTGTGAAGAAGGACTATACCTTGTTTACTTAACGCAAGTCAGAGTCCAAGGGCATGAGATACGATTAATCGCAAGTACCATTTTTCTAAACAATTACTTGGCTGGCGATTAATGGCTAATTGCTGACAGCCCTAATACCAAATATGAAATCTATCCAAGTTTCCTACCATGAGATATCGTGTGAACAAGATTTTCAGACTTTGACCCCCGGTGACCCCAGATGACCTTTGACCTCGGCCAAAAACAATAGGGACTATCTACTGACTATAACGCATCCACATACCAAATATGAAATCTATCCAAGCTTCCAACCTTGAGATATCATGTTAACAAGATTTTCAGACTTTGACCCCCGGTGACCCCAGATGACCTTTGACCGCCGCCAAAAACAATAGGGACCATCTACTGACTATAACGCATCCACATACTACATATGAAATCTATCCAAGTTTCCAACCTTGAGATATCGCGTTAACAAGGTTTTTAGACTTTGACCCCTGGTGGCCCCAGATGACCTTTGACCTCCACCAAAAACAATAGGGTTCTTCCTCTTAATATGGCGCAGCTATGTACCAAGTTTGAAAACTGTCAGACATTCCTATCTTGAGATATCGTGTTAACAAGCAAAGTGTCACAAACACACACACACACATACACACACACACACACACATACATACACACATACACACACACGCCATCATGATTGCATTGGTTTCTCTTATCATCGAAACCAATAAATCCAAGTTTCCTACCATGAGATATCATGTAAATAAGGATTTCAGGGTTTGACCCCATGTGACCCCAAATGACCTTTGACCTCCACCAAAATCAATAGGGTTCTTCCTAACATCATAACGCATCAACATATCAAGTTTGAAATTAATCCAAGTTTTCTACCATGAGATATCGTGTAAACAAGGATTTTGGGGTTTGACCCCACGTGACCCCAAATGACCTTTGACCTCCACCAAAATCAATAGGGTTCTTCCTTACATCATAATGCATCTACATATCAAGTTTGAAATTAATCCAAGTTTTCTATCTTGAGATATTGTGTAAACAAAGATTTTGGTTTTTGACCCGCTGTGACCCCAAATGACCTTTGACCTCCACCAAAATAAATAGGGTTCTTCCTCTCAGTAAGGGGTATCTGTGTACCAAGTTTGAGAACTGTCGGACTTTCCCTTCTCAAGATATCGTGTAAACAAGCAAAGTGTCACAAACACACACACATACACACACACACACATACACACGCACATACACACATACATACACACACACGCCATCATGAATGCATAGGTTTCTCTTTTCATCGAAACCAAAAAGCTTTCAAATTCCTTAGTTAACATATCCAGCTAGGCCCCTTTTTGGTTTCGATGAAAAGAGAAACCTATGCATTCATGATGGCATGCGTGTGTAGGTGTGTGTGTGTGTGTGTATGTGTGTGTGTGTGTATGTGTGTGTGTTTGTGACACTTTGCTTGTTTACACGATATCTTGAGAAGGGAAAATCTGACAATTCTCAAACTTGGTACACAGATACCCCATACTGAGAGGAAGAACCCTATTGATTTTGGTGGAGGTCAAAGGTCATCTGGGGTCACAGGGGGTCAAACCCCAAAATCCTTGTTTACACGATATCTCAAGATAGGAAACTTGGAAAAATTTCAAACTTGATGTGAGGATGTGTTATGTTGTAAGGAAGAACCCTATTGATTTTGGTGGAGGTCAAAGGTCATTTGGGGTCACATGGGGTCAAACCCCGAAATCCTTGTTTATACAGTATCTCATGGTGGGAAACTTGGATTAATTTCAACCTTGATACGTTGATGTGTTATGATGCAAGGAAGAACCCTATCAATTTTGGTGGAGGTCAAAGGTCATCTGGGGTCACAGGGGTTCAAACCCCAAAATCCTTGTTTACACGATATCTCAAGATACTAAACTCGGAATAATTTCAAACGTGATGTGTGGATGTGTTATGATGTAAGGAAGATCCCTATTGATTTTGGTGGAGGTCAAAGGTCATCTGGGGTCACAGGGGGTCAAACCCCAAAATCCTTGTTTACACGATATCTCAAAATACGAAACTTGGAATAATTTTAAACTTGACATGTTGATGTGTTATGATGCAAGGAAGAACCCTATAAATTTTGTTGGCGGTCAGAGGTCATTTGGGGTCACATGGGGTCAAACCCCGAAATCCTTGTTTATACAATATCTCATGGTGGGAAACTTGGATTCATTTCAAACTTGATACATTGATGTGTTATGATGCAAGGAAGAACCCTATTAATTTTGTTGGCGGTCAGAGGTCATTTGGGGTCACATGGGGTCAAACCCCGAAATCCTTGTTTGCACAATATCTCATGGCAGGAAACCTGGATCCCTTTCAAACTTGATGTGTTGATGCATTATGAGGTAAGGAAGAACCCTATCTATTTTGGTGGAGGTCAGAGGTCATTTGGGGTCACATGGGATGAAACCCCAAAATCCTTGTTTACACGATATCTCAAGATACAAAACTTGGAATAATTTTAAACTTGACATGTTGATGTGTTATGATGCAAGGAAGAACCCTATTAATTTTGTTGGCGGTGAGAGGTCATTTGGGGTCACATGGGGTCAAACCCCGAAATCCTTGTTTCCTTGTCACGACATCTCAAGGTAGGAAACATGGATTGATTTCAAACATGATATGTTGATGTGTTATGAGGTGAGGAAGAACCCCATCTGTTTTGGTGAAGGTCAAAGGTCATTTGGGGTCACATTTTGTCAAACCCCGAAATCCTTGTTTACACGATATCTCAAGGTAGGAAATTTGGATTGATATCAAACTTGATATGTTGATAGATTATGATGTAAGGGAGAACCCTTTTGTTTTTGGTGTAGGTCAAAGGTCATTTGAGGTCACAAGGAGTCAAAGTCTGAAAATCTCCTTAATGTGATATCTCAAGTATGGAAAGTTGGATGAAGTTCATATTTGTTATGTGGATGTGTTATGGTTAGGAGATGGTCCCCATTTCTTTTAGTGGAGGTCAAAAGTCATCTGGAGTCACCGATGGTCAAAGTCTGAAAACCTTGTTAACGTGATATCATGTTTAGGAAGCTTGGATACATTTCCTATTTGGGAAAGTGGATGCATTATGGTCAGGAGATGGTTCCTCTTGTTTTGGGCAGAGATGAAAGGTCATCTGGGGTCTCCAGGGGTAAAAGTTATACCCTTTTAAATGTTATTTTTCAAGATAGCTGCCTGTTTGTCTGCCTGTCTGTATGTTGGTCTGTCTATCTATCTATGTATGTCCTTTATGAAGGTCAAAGGTCATCTGAAATAACAAAATTATTTTTTGAACATACTAGTATAGCATTTGAGCAAGAAGATTAACGGTGCATGATGGCATTATTTGAAATGAAAAATTTATGTATCATCGAAACCTCAATGCATTTTTGCATTCTGGTTCATATTGGATGTAATCCTGTCCTACTGAACTCAAACATAAAGGTATTAGTGACATGCCAGCACAAGGTCATGACTTTGCTTAGCAGCTAAGGTGTAAGCTTTTTCAATGAAAAATCTGTTGGACTCATGTCACTATCTTTTGCCATTCACAATATGCAACTTCCCTATCTTGAAACAGTAATGCCACTTCTAAATGAAAATAAAGTTACCAGTTTTACAGCACAGTGCTGCTTACACTTAACTGTTGTTAATGTACCCTAAGTGTTGATTCCTCATAAAACTAAATACACTAACAATCCCTTAGGGTATGCACTATTAGGGATGCACCGGATATCCGGTCCGGCCGGATTATCCGGCCAGATAGTGAAAAAATATCCGGTTCCGGTTCCGGCTGGATTTTTTTAAATCCGGCCGGAACCGGATTTTTCTGTAAACTTGGGTAGCATTATGTACATGAGTTAAAACAAACATGAAAACTGTGCAGTAACTGTCTCAGAATTAATTTAAAGCTCATAGATTATAGCTTATCAGTTCATGTTACAGTACTGTATACAACATTTGAACACCTTCGTTTAGCCCTTAAAAATGACTGAACCAAACAGGCAACAAAGTTATAAAAGTAACTGATTTCCATGTACATGTAACAAATATGACTTCAAATTCCTCCAACTGCGTGAAATAAACTGAATGGATGAAAAGACCTTTCATGCAATTTAAATAAGTCTACTGCATCGCACAGTAGTACTGTACAAAATGGATAATCCATATTACAGTTGTACCTGAGTCACATCATTCAAGGCAGTGTTTCAGTTTAATTGCATTGGGTTGTCTATAAAATACACACTTGAACACTTCACTTTACTTTTCTTTACTTTTTAACATTACTTGCCCATTAAAGTTGTTTAGTACAAGCAGGAAATGTGTTTCATCTTGAATTTCAGAAGACATTACTCATTACAAATTAAAGTTGCCTATGGGGTCAATATTAATGTTTTCTGTCCCTAATAATTCATCACACACACTTAAGTATACACAATATGATTAGTGTTCAACTGATCATCTGTTAAGTAATCGACATCTAGACGATTATTCCGTCATCAGTAAATAATCGGCATTGGTAAATTTCTGCCATTCAACCGATCATTGCCACCGATTATTAGCAAACTGGAAAAAAGGGGCTAAATATACTTGAAAAAGGGCTCTTAGTTTTGTTAAAATCCCCGTAAATACTCTATCCATTAACTTCCCGCCAAAACGAGATGCATTGATAATCACAAACATATAAATTTAATCCCTGCCATGGGAATGTTTGTTTGATATTTTCCGCTATAACCCGTTTGTTTTACCTGAAATTAGACTAAGAATTGCATTCAAGGTGTATTCCTTGCTGTCTCTCAGAAAGCACTGCAAAAGTTGCTGTACAAACTGTTCTGCACAATACGCATAGAACAGACTGGCTTATATAGCCAGCTAGTGAAGCCGGGCGAGTTCCATGCTAAATTCACATAGAAACGGCACCACAAATATCTGCCAATGTGGATTATGTGGGGATCTGACTTTCTTGCATTTCAGTTGCAGATTCTTTTTAAACAAGACATAAGTTTTGGAAGAGAACTACTAAAAATATACAGGGATATTTATATCTGAAAGGAACCATAAGATACATTAATCAGGTGCAATTTTTTTGCTGCCCAGAACTGCTAAGATTATTATGATTGCTCTACATGGGGTTGTTTAAGACGGGAGCTCGAGAGTAGCTACAGTACATTAAAGCAACTACAATCCAGTACAGTAAAAGAATGGAAATGTCCGGACATGATTGGAGGATGAAAACTAGACAGAGCACAATGTTGGCCTTGGAACTAAATTATCAAAGGGCATATGACATCGACTGCAAACAATTCTATTGTATTAACAGTTGATTTGTATCTTCACTTTTGAATTGAAAATATTACCCCTACAAAAATGATATCCCGTTCGTGAAACGAACGGAACAATTCCCAATATTTTCTATCCTAAACTGGTTGTGGTATACACGATGTGCACAAAGCAAGGGGCGCGTACTATAGAGACAAACATGTGATTTCCCTCTTTCTAATAATCGGTAATCGGCATCGGGCTGATTGTTTAATTAATTGGTAATTGAGTATTACCGATTATAGCATAATCGGTAGACCACTAAATATGTTATCAAACATGTAATACGTAATGTCAGAATGTGTGATACACAGTATCTCTGCCAAAAAAATTATTAATGATAAATGTGCTTCTGTTTTTTGATATCATGGCATGCTTAAATACTAGAAATGGTGTATAAAACTATGGTGCTGTGCATAGTTAAAAACCTTATCCCTAGAGTCTTTTTACAGTACATGAGCTTTCCATTCAGTAATCACTATCCAAGGACTCTCTTTGCCAAGTATTACTGGTCTACATAATTTGTACATTTTTTTTGAACAAGTGGTGATGTACTCTGGTTCAAAAAGAACAAACTGATATGCAAAACAACTTTCAAGATTCCCTCAGGAGTTTTCTCTACAAATACTCTCTTAAGGAGGGAAAATACAAAGAGCTCTTACTTGCCCTGCTTTGCAACAGTTTTGCTGTACTTCTGCAGGAACAGTTGTTCATGCCTTTTTCCTATTAATATTGCATTTTTTGGTTAAAAAATTTAGTTAAATACACTTGTACAACACTTGAAGACAAATTTATAGACAATTCCCATTAGTCCTTCACAAATGTTACATCACAAAGCAGTAAACTCCTATCCCAGAGTTTCTCTGCTTTTCTGGATTTCACATTATTCGTCTGCATTGCAAAAATCCGGTTCCGGCCGGATTTCAAGTTGGTTCCGGCAAAATCCGGTTCCGGCCGGATCCAAAATTTTGGTTCCGGTGCATCCCTATGCACTATGTTGTTAAAATTGATCAAAATTCATCTGCAAATCATAGACTTGTTGTAAGTCTTCCCCCATTTGCATTTGTCATTTACTTTAGGCTGTTCCTTGCACCAGCGTCTATTCTGGCCAATCGTTTTGAATTTTACTCTGAACTTTTTATTTAGCCGTTGGCAAGTTAGCCACCTTCAAAGCTTGTTCTACAGTATGTAATCCATTTGTAAATGTGAGGGATGGGTATCAATAGAACTGAAGGAGGATTCCAGTGAAATACATGTTTACTGTAGATGTATGAATGTGAACAATCTGCAGTATCTTAAAGCTTGAGAACAGCAGTATCAAGGGATTTTATAACTTGAAAGGTGGATGCCTCATATTGAGAAGATGATCCCATTTTTTTTTTTTTTTTGAGGTCAGTGGTCATTTGGGGTCATGAGGGGTCAAAAGCTTAAAACATTGTACACACTAGCAATATCTTAAGAAGAATGAAAATGAGGGATATCAGACTTTTATAAGTTGTGGATTGCTCATATTGAGTAAATGATTTCTGTTACTTTTGGTAGATTTCAAAGGGCCTCATGAGAGGTCAAAAGGTCAAAACATTTTAAATCATTTTAAATACTTAAACTTAAAAAGAGTAATTGTTAGGGGTAACATAGGCCTACATTTTGTGAAGGATATCCCTTATCAATTAGAAGATCCTTTTGGTAAAGGCCAAAAGTCACTTGAGGTCACTACAGGTTAAATGGTGAATACTTTGGAAGTTGCCTGTAAACACTCTATCACAAGATGGGTACTGTTGAGGAAGGTCATACTTAGCAAGTGGATGTCCAGCGTTGGTAAAATGATCGTAATTGTTTTAGGTAGCGGTCAGTCATTTAAGAACATTTAAGGTCAAAAGGTCAAAATCCTCTAGACATGATAAGCAGGGAAGGTTTGGTGAATAAAATACTTGGTATGTGTATGAGCCATATTGATTAAATGATACTTGAGAAGGTTTGGTGGAGGTCATAGGTCACTTGGGGTCATGGGAGATCCAAACTTGGTAAAACTTTGAAAATAAGGTACATCAAGGAAGGAAACTTTGATGGATCTCATGCTTGATTTGTATTCGACCCATATCAAGTGAATGACCACTGCTGCTTTTGTTGTGGTCAAAGGTCATTTGAGTTCATTTGTGGCTAATAGGTTCAAATCTTTTTAAATGTGAAAGCAAAAATTTGATTTTCATATGTGAAAGAGGAACCAAATCTACACATTGTGGTTAAAGTTTCATTCATATCGGACATATATTTCTCGAGATACCAGTAAATGAAGTCAGTAGATTTGTGTTCCACAGTAATTTTGAGGGCAGCAGAGCATATCACTTCCACACATTTATAAAGAATGCTTCGTTTCCCTTTGTTTTATCAGACTGTTGTTTTGACCTTGAAGTTTTATGATTATAACCTCTCTGCAGGGGATGCAAAAGTTCGTAAAGTTCTCATGCCACTTATGCAATCACAATATGGGATTGTTGAAGTTTAAAGAAAAACAAAAGACTGTGCACTAATATGGGGATATGATGTCATATGTGTTTGCTTCAAGTTCACTTTTCGTTGAAAATGTGAAGAGTTTACGAGCTCACATCTTGAGAACCATGCATCAGATTTCAATGCAAATTTCACCAAAATGCTTTAAATAAGTACCCCTCTAACATACAAGATCCTGTTGTGACCTTAAATCCTTCTTTTAAATGTGGTTTCTTGTGTACATTCTGTTACTTTGCTTTAGTACTAAACAAGGACACATCATGAGATCAAAGGCATTGTGGGGTATAACTGGTATCCAACTCTGTTACATGATCTGTTATATGCTTTTATTGTGTTTGCACTGTGTGAAAAGCAATTATTACCTATTAACATCCACCTGATTGGTCTGGTAGCTAACCCCAGATATTACATAACTTTTTATATATTTAAGACAATCTGGTAGTCAGTTATATAGTATGTATCATTTCCTCTCTAAGGCAATAAGAGGTAATCAGGCAGAGAATTGAAAATGCTTCAAAAAGTAAGAAAAGTTTCATCATGCATGGAAACCTAAAGGGATTTCACATAATTGACCTGTTAGTGATCCACATTCAAGGACCAAACAGCTGGGTTCGCATGTCCTCAGTTTGCTTCCCAAGAATTCTTAGTTTGTGTACCAAAGGTTGCGGTACTTGCTAATTTACTAAAGACTCTTAAAAGAATTGTTTAATGACGTTTTGAAACACTACAGTATATTTCAATAAGGGGAAGTTTGATGGATGTCGTACTGAAACAGAAGCTCATGCTTTGCATGTGAATAGCATACTGATTTATCATGTTTGGTGAAGGTCAAGTCATTTTGGACTATTAGAGTTCAGAAGGTCAAAACTTTGTAATATCAAGCATAGAAAGTTTGATGCATATCAAATACGAGAAAGCCTACTTTTAGTAAATGGTCCATGTTTTTTTTTGTGGTAAGTAAATGGTCCATGTTTTTTGTGGTGTAGGTAAAAGGTCATTTTGGGTCACTGGAAGTCTATACTGTAAGATAACAGCATGGTGTAAGTTTGATCTATGTACGCTATGAATCCACAGAAATAGTACACTGTACCTAGAATTGGATTAAACCCTGAACTTTGAAGCAAATCGAAGATTTGTGCTGCACCCAAAAGAGACAGCAGACATTTCACTGTATTTTACATCAAAAGAGTATGTTACTGTAGGTACAAGAGGCTTGACTTCCTGTGAGAAACTGGTGCAATTAAATTTTTTTTTAAATACATGCAAAAATATTGAAAAATATGGGGAGCTTTTCAAAGGAAGAGATTAATTGTTTTAACAAATGTATGAAAGAAAAACTACTGTAGTTTGCTAGACAAATGCATGCATGTAGTCTGCCCATACAGGATTGTGCAGAAGAGGCCTAGGTAATTAAGTGAGTCTGTACATGTAGGATCTACCACTTGTGTACATTGTTAGTGTTAGGATGTATTTTTTCAATTCGTTTCAAAACGTATAAATGTCAGCCTGCACAAAGCCAGTTTTATAGTAGTTATAATTCTGTGTACGAATCCTAGACATTCTGTACCTACGTTCAAAAGACAGTAGTTTATTAATCCCTTCGCTACGCATGGTTTGGCTGCGAAACCATAACTTACCATGACTACATACGCAGGGTTTCTCAGTGAAACCATAGAACTCAGCTGCATTCTGGCATAGCTAACTATTAATCTATGGTATGCAATACTATTTTGGGCATGGAGTAGGCTTGAAGAGGCAACATTTAACACATGTGCATCCTCAAAACAAAACTGGTATATTTCGTGGAACCGGTACATACATACTACGTATTTGTTATGTAATACATAGTTCAGTATGGCGCAATGGAACCCTTTCCGTATCGAAAGGATTAGACTGCTATTTTGAGAAAGAAAAACTAGCATATATTTCAGTGGCAAGGAATCACTGAGCCTTTTGGCTTTCTTGTTCCATTCAACAACTTGATATCTCTGAATTACTGAAAATGCATAGATCCATATCTACCACACCCTTTTATCAAGAAATCACTTTGGGCTTTCTTGTTGTATCTTTGTGTAGGTGCCCCTTTACCACCACCGGCATATGAACCCCAAGATGAAGCCAACAGGCCTGAAGAAACATTTACTGGGTGAGTGAGAGTTACATGTCTTTTTCACATCCAGTGATTCTTATGAGTTACAGTATGTATCACGTGAATTCCTAAGATCTTTAAATGTGACCTCATTCCCTGTTAGCCTATTGAGCAATATTACTTAGTAGAAATGAAACCAACGGGAGGGACAAACAATGTAGGTTAGTTTACTCATAAGTCATTTCACTTCAGGAAATGAATGTCATACAGCAGGATTTTTTTTCCTGGTGTGGGAGAGACCAAATCCTGGCATTGTATGATTACTTTAGCTGCTTGGAAATTAACCTTACCACTTATTCCAAAATGATGGCTTTTTGGTTTCGATGATAAGAGAAACCAATGCAATCATGATGGCGTGCGTGTGTATGTATGTGTGTGTGTGTGCGCGTGTGTATGTGTGTGTGTTTGTGACACTGCTCGTTAACACCATATCTCAAGATAGGAATGTGTGACAGTTTTCAAACTCGGTACATAGATGGGCCATATTGAGAGGAAGAACCCTATTGTTTTTGGTGGGGTTCAAAGGTCATCTGGGGTCACCAGGGGTCAAAGTCTGAAAATCTCGTTAACACAATATCTCAAGGTAGAAAGCTTGAATAGATTTCATATTTAGTATGTGGATGTGTTTTGGTCAGGAGGTGGTCCCTATCGTTTTTGGTGGAGGTCAAAGGTCATCTGGGGTCACCAGGGGTCAAAGTCTGAAAATCTTGTTAACACATTATCTCAAGGTAGAAAGCTTGAATAGATTTCATATTTAGTATGTGGATGTGATATGGTCAGGAGGTGGTCCCTTTTGTTTTTGGTGGAGGTCAAAGGTCATCTGGGGTCATCAGGGGTCAAAGTATGAAAACCTTGTTAATGCGATATCTCAAGATAGGGAACTTGGATAGATTTCATATTTAGTATGTGGATGTGATATAGTCAGTAGATGGTCCCTATTGTTTTTTGGCATAGGTCAAAGGTCATCTGGGGTCATCAGGGGTCAAAGTCTGAAAATCTCGTTAACACAATATCTCAAGGTAGAAAGCTTGGATAGATTTCATATGTAGTATGTGGATGCGTTATAGTCAGTAGATTGTTCCTATCGTTTTTGGCATAGGTCAAAGGTCATCTGGGGTCACCAGGGGTCAACGTCTGAAAATCTCGTTTACACCATATCTCAAGGTAGAAGCTTGAATAGATTTCATATTTAGTATGTGGATGTGCTATGGTCAGGAGGTGGTCCCTATTGTTTTTGGTGGAGGTCAAAGGTCATCTGGGATCATGGGGGGTCAAAGTATGAAAACCTTGTTAATGCGATATCGCAATGTAGGAAACTTGGATAAATTTCATATTTAGTATGTGGATGCGTCATAGTCAGTAAATGATCCCTATTGCTTTTGGCAGAGGTCAAAGGTCATCTGGGGTCACCAGGGGTCAAAGTCTGAAAAACTTGTTTTATGTGATATCTCAGGTTAAGCAGCTTTGATAGATTTCATATTTGTTATGTGGATGGGTTATGGTCAGGAAATGGTAGGTAATGTTTTTGATGGAGGTCAAAGGTCATCTGGGGTCACTGCTGGTCCAAGTCTGAAAATCCTGCTTATGCAATATCACAAGATAGGAAACTTGGATAGATTTCATATTTGGGTATGTGGATGCATTGTGTTCAGACGATGGTCCCCATAGTTTTTGGCAGAGATGAAAGGTCATCTGGGGTCTCCAGGGGTCATAGCCTGGAAACCTTTTAAAATGTGATCTCTCCAGATAGCTGTTTGTCCATTTGTCTGTCTGTTGTTTGTCATTCTAGCTATGTATGGCTTTTATGGAGGTCAAAAGGTCATCTAGAATGACAAAATTATTTTTTTAACTTGCTTGTACAACATGAGAAGATGAGAAGATAATGATGCATGATGGCACTGTTTGAAACGGAACATTAATGTATCATCGAAACTTCAATGCATTTTTGCATTCTGGTTGAAATTTATATGAAATCATATTATGAAGGAACAGGTCAAACATTTTCCACTTACATATCGCTTGCCTGTTATATGAACACTGACCATGGTTATGAAGTACATTAAAAATCTTTTAATTGTGGCCTTTCCATAAAAAAAATGGTTACTAGAGTGCACACTCCCAATACCATGTATAAAGAATCCACCTTGATTGACTATCCACAGCCATGTTTGAAGCCAGAGGGTCCCATAAAGACAAATTTATGAAAAAATTCAGTATTTTGGATACCATGAGTAACACTTGCTACCTTGTGTTAATTTTTGTGCAGTGACTAAATGTTTAGTCACTCTTTAGTGTAGTGTAGATTATCGTGGTATGGAAATTGTACACCTAAGACCAAATGCACAGCTTTATCTTTGTGTGGTTTATACTGGGTAATCAATTTGGTAGGATAGGCATGTTTTGCACCAAAGGTGGTGGTGGGGGGGGGGGGGTGCATTGCAACACAGCACTTGGGACACATTGCAACATTCAAATCAAGTTAAGAGAAAAAAGAAACAAGAGAGAAATTTGATTTCCTTTGAACAGCTTTTCTTTAGGTATGTTTAAACATTTATTACTGTAAATTACTGCTCTAAGTGTTTTTTATTGTTTTTTAAATAATTAAACAGTTCAGTGTGCTTCTGCTTCTATTGCACATTCTTACTGCAAATATCATGTTGAATTATGTGATGCAACTTAACTCAACAGGGAGTAAATTGCAACATGTAAAAAATACTTCACTTTTAGCTCCCTGTAGCCTGCTGTATTAGAGATATACACACACAATCTTTTGTTGTCAGGCATGTAACATTTTAATAGCTAACATATGTCTAAACATCAAGTGTTGACAACTAGCCCCATCCTCCCCAACAACATAAAGGCAAATCTATGGTTGCCTTCCTTTGCATCTCAGGTAGAGTCATACCAAAGGCTTAAAGGGCAGAGGCCCAGTTTTCTCATCCCAAACAGTACCAATTCTCCTAACCTTCTTAATTAAGCCCCTCCCACAATTGTTTGAAATTCAGACTCCTCCAGACACAATCTCATTTTATTGCTTCTGGGTGAATATAGAAAGATCAATGTGTATAATCAAAACACTATCAGAACAGTTTGTGCTGTGTAATATAAGTTTTGGTACTCTGCATTGTTTGAATTAGCAGTCAGTCAAAAAGCTCTGTTACCTTATACTAGAAGTGTAGTTTGGGGTGAGAGGATTGTCCCTTTACGAAACGGAATCTTCTGCACTCTGCCCACAAGCTACATGGATAAGCAGAAACATTCTAGTAATTGCATACAACTAGAAAAGAGTCATGTGTGCTACAACTAGAAAAGAGTCATGGGTGCAGATAGATTAAACCAGAAGATTAGAAATTCAGATGTAAAATTCCCAAAAACAAATCCAATTCATAACATGCAGGTGCATTTCACTTAGGTGGAATGTAAGCTTCATTGGGGTCATCAAACATCAAATTCTTCAACATTAGGATGAGATTGGGCAATAAAGAAAAAATCATCTTACTTACCTGAATAAAGTCAAAGGTCTTTGGAGATTGCCAGAGGTCAAAGCCTTGTAATTTTGATATCTCAGGTGAGAAATAATGGACAACTGTAATATTTTCTGTACAGATTTGTCATGTTTAATGTAAATGTTCTATCATTGTTTTGTTAAAAATATCCTCAGGTGATTAACCTTGTTGTCCTTTTATGTTAAATAACATCCAAAGCAGGCTTTCACTTGTGTCTTAACTTGAGATGAGTAAAGGGTTTTTGCTCTTTGACAGAATTGGAACAATCGATGAGCAGCAGGTTCGAGATGCTATATGTGCTTTTGCTGATAAGAATTGTTGCTACGGAACAGGTGCTGCTGAAAGGATGTCATTGGAAAAAATGGAACCCAGTGGAGGATTGCATGTAAGCATTAAATTGCATTATTTTTCTCAGAAGATTGGATCATTACTCAGATACAGCAGAGTTGGTGAAACTATCATAAGAGAGGCCTTGAATTTTGGAGTATGCCAGTGCAATCGTACACCACTCACGTCAAATCACTGTCAGGAGTGTATTATTTTGCACAGATGTTTAATAAAACAGCACACCTACCACACTCCTTAATTTTCTGAGGAGTGTGATTTGTAGAACACCTGGAGAATCTAAAACTCAAGGCCTGATATGACAAAGCTGACCTGGCTGATGTTAGATCTTACAGAAGAAAACTGACATCGGTAGACTGGTGGAAGAGCAAGGGTGGATCCAGAGGGCTTGGGTGACCACCCATCCCCCTTAGGTCGACCAAGAAAAAATATGATAAATAAGAAATAAATGAAACAGGTCTAAACCACTTATTTTGTGGGATATTTTTGGTATATAGGGTATAATGAGGTGTGTATACTCTGACCTGTTTGATTAAAACTGAATCATGCCTGAGGTAGGTGGGGGGATACCAACTGTAACTTAACTGAATGCTCACTCACGTGTTCTACGTTAAGGTTATGAACGCCCACATCCCCCTTCAGTTAAACTGACAAAAGGTCCTTAGCCATAATGGGGCAGGGGTACATGAAATTGTGCCCCTGTACCCAAGTACCATGCTCTCTTGTATGAAAAACCAATCAAAACAAGGTGTAGTTTTGGTGAAAATGATCCCAAAAAGGCATTAGCAATAAACTTATCATGTTTTGTCTATTTATTGGTTGTTTGAAATGAAAAAAACTTTTCGTGTGCAGTGGGCACTGGACGCTCTTCTTTATTTACATTTCTTTTACACACATTTCAGATGTGATATCCTTATCAAGGTAAGGTTACAAATATTATGTTTTGTAGTCTTGGAATCTTAGTAAAAACATGCTGAGCAACAAACAGTATGCAGTACACACAGATTGTCCTGATTTCACATTATGGTTACCTCCAATTATGGCCTTAAATGCCCACCACCAGGAGATAGTCTTTAGCGCATCACACTAAACTTGTGTCTGCCTAATGGAGGGTTCTTATCACAGTGTTAGCATGGAGGCGTTACCTAGAAAAGGTTACACTTCCTAGTTGAAGATTTGTTAGGAGTACATTAAGCAGGGGGAATTGGAACTGACTTTGATATTTAGGGGAGCAGGACAAACTTCAATTTCTCTTCAGCCAATACCCCAAATTCTTTGGCAGACTCTTGGTGCCAATCAAATGTTTGAATTTGGCATTCTTTTGGCAACCTGTCAGTTACAGTTGAAGGCTTGTAGAGTTGGATGCAGACATCCAGTGGTTTTCAAGTAGCAATCTGTTACATTGCAGGACATGATGAGTATATATGGTTTAGCACTAAATTGGGTACAAAAACTTTACTAAAATATCTACTTTTCCTCCCCATAAAAAAATTTGAAGTAAAATTGGCATTATAATCAGCTGCATTGTTTATTGTGAAGATCTTGGTGTGCTCAGCCATTCAAACGCTTGCTGAACATTGTTGTGTTCCCATTTTGTTTATTGATTCCTGCACCAAGCCTGTCACATCATAGTCTGTTTCCCCTTTTTTTCTGTTTACAAAGGACACAGTTCTTCAGTTCTGCTTGCAGAGCTAAGGAAAAATCATCATCATCATTGGGTAGTCTCTATTTCACTTGCGACCACTTCTCATGCTTAAAGTCGAATTTCTATGAGGAATTTTTATGTGCCTTGCAAGCATTGTCACACTTTAAGCACATTAGGAAATTCTCCCCCTTAAAAGTGGGTGTCATGACTTCACTGATAGCATCATGACTTGGTTGACTTTATTTAGAAAACTAGATATAACAAACTGACCTTGGTGTTTTTACCAGGTGTTTACGGTCCGAAGAAAGACTAGGGGTGCTAAAAATTTAAAGAAATAGTGTGTGTTTGTATGCATTTCATTTATTTCAGAACATGAAGTACCTGCTTGTTACGTTTTTGTCCTTATTATCAGTAATTTGACAGATTGGTCAGAAATTTTTTATTCCATTCTCACATTTTTTTTTTACATTTTATTTTCATGCATAATTTCACTGAATCTGAACAGATTTTCGTGATTCAAAATTCATTTAATAGCTTATTTAGCTACTGAATTTGAGACAAATCAATCCTTAAAAAACTTTTTGAAGGTTGATGGTCAGTATCATACAGATAGCACAGATATATGTAGGAACTCGTTGGATCCTGTAATGTCCAAAGTATGGGTTGCAAAACTATCAGAGATATGCAGGGCTTACTAAGCTTGTCAAAGTCGTGTTCAAAGCAATACTTTTGCACCTTTAGCTAGCTTGGAGAGTATTCACTGCAAAAATTACAGTAACTTGTCCAATGTTCCTTTTTTCTTTCTTTTTTTTCCTTCTGTGTGGCTCGTATTTGTCTGTGAATTCAGATCTAACAAACATACAAAACTATCAAACATTTCTACAGAATCCCGCAAAATATACAAACTACAAAACTACATAATGCTCTCAAAATCACATAAACTTAAGACTTGAATTGAAAGACAAAACTGGAAATAGTGCATGAAAGTAGCTTTAATAAGTCATCTCATGGTTGACCTCCCAGTGTACATCAACTTGAAGCATTTTACTAAAATTGCCTACTACTAAAATGTCTAAAACTAGACCTTTGGGTAGTTCAGTCAGGTTTTTACTTGATGTTGCACCCACAGCTTATAGCCACTCCAACCCTAAAATCAATGAAAAATATGATAAAACCCATTAAGCATTGGAGTGGCTATAAACTGTGGATGTCATTAAGTAAAAACCCAACTTACCACCCAAAGACAGGTTTTCGACAGTTTAGTGGAAGGCAGTTCTAGTAAGGGCTATTTCACATAATGCCTACCATTTACTACTTGTTGAATTCGGATTTTGGCACCATAGGGTTCCCTCATTATGGTGGGGACTCACTAATACCACTATGACTTTTCTTGAGCTGAATGACACATTGGACACTATTAAAATGTCTAGTATTGTTAACTGTATATAGCACATTGTTGCCGGTGTGTCTTTAAATCTTATCTAAGTAATCTTTATCACAATAAGGATCAAGTGCCAGTTAGTGTAGCTCCACCCACGGCTTCATTTGTTGTTTACATTCAAACGTGAGAACATTTTGCCTCCACAAAATGCACAACCATTTGTTCGCTCAAACCTACACTGTACCAATTAGATGATCACCACCCATTAGCAGACATTGATGTTGTGGAAGCACCATAGTTTACACTGTAATTGTAATTTCTGTGAATTTATTGCTCGTCTAATTTGTGTGATTAACTCCAGTACTATGTGAAATTTATTTGATAGATTGTATAAACAGTAATTCCCCATCTTAACTTTGCCTTTTAGTGTTGGAATCCCTTCTATGAAAAGGTTAAGGCAAATATATATATATATATATATATAAGTGGCTTTCTTCCTAAAAAGACAAAAATATTTTAGAGACCATGGAAAGTTACTGAAAGATCATCTCTATTATTTTTTGTACCTAGTACCAGCTTGAAAGTTTTACAGAAACACGTACCACTAGTTGGCAGCACCTTCCATACCAAGGTGGCCCAGTTGATGGCCCCCATTGTGGTCAAGCTCCAGCTGTTTGGGACATTGTATGCTCACCTTTTGAACTCTTTAACACGCACACAAAGAAGCTGGAAGTTCCCCACACCAGTGTTGTGAAGGTAAAGTATTACTCTTTATGCTATCATTGTGATAACTACAGCAGGAAATATTTATGCAGAACATCTCATTTTACTACACAAAATTCAGAATTGCTGTTACAAATGAAAAACTGTGTAGCAAATTTTGTGCATACAGTATTAGGACATTAATTGATTTTGTGATTTGGTGGTAGAGGAGCCTAGAAACTCCAAAATTTCCATGCACATTTTCAGTAATGATAATAATGTGGATTTATAGTGCGCACAAATCCACCTCAAAAGTTGCTCAAGGCGCGTTACAATGAAACCATAACATTACAAAAATATACAAACATAAATAAATAAAATGTTCAATTAGACTCAAGACTATGAACTACAATGCATACAGTATGCACTGCACTATGTACATGTATGGGGGGGTGTACGTAAGGTTGTCTGGCTGTAAAATTTTCATGTCTTTACCGGTAGTGGCACCCGCAAATGGTAGTAATTTAATATTTTTCCCTCCTTGTGTAGCACAGGTGGCTTCTAACATTGCAAATACTTTAACTTACAATGAACTGTTTACAGGGAGTGTAAAAATCTGTTTAGTGGTATACTTCCAAACAGAGAGTAATTGTAGGTTAGTTAGCTAAATGAGATTTAAGGACACACCAACGTAAATGCGTTATACAGTGTCAGTGAACTCAAAAAAATTTCAAAGTTTAAATTTATTTTCAAGTATGTTGAAGTATGTTGAAGTTCAACTTTAGGTTTCCCTTTAATTACTTCTTCCGACAAGCGAGAAATACTGTGGACATATTCTACAACCCCCAGCCCACAGGGGTTGGAAGTAATTGTAGGAAAACATATTACAGTATTAGCTTGTTTTGTCAGGCCTTGAATAAGACTTTTAAAGGAAGTTGTTTTACAGATGCTAAGCAAATGTGGGAGAAGCCATTGGCTTATGAAATACAAAGGTGATATAAACTGTACAGAAACTGCATGACATGAATTGCTCATTACCTGCTTTTACCCATCTGCCAATGGCAATTCTGTTTTAAGGATCCAGTCCACCTTATTGATTTGTTAGGGCGAAGACCTCCTATTGGCCCAGCAGACATTTTCAGTGTGTCCTGCATGCATGGATGACTTTAGGTAATACACATCTTCAGGAGCAAAGATGAGATTTATATCTGCAGGAAAGTTGGGTTGCACAGAGATAAGAGGATCAGTTGTGGTTAGAGATTTCTTCGTCTGACTAATGGGCATTTCCTCTGATGTGTGAAGTTTTCTGCTGTTGTATTTAAACTGTTTGTGTATGACAACAAAAATTTATTTCTATTAAATTTCAGACCTGTCACACGTGCACTGGATGTGGATTTGTTCGATGCCCTAAATGTCAAGGTAGAGGGAAGGTGAGGATAATTTGATTTTATTGGGTATGTTTGATGGCTTGCTTGTATTTTTATATATACTAATAGTAATCATAACAGACAGACCAGCAGTAAGAAGTACATTATTTCCCATTGTTTCGGACAGAATGTAAATGGGATTTGAGGTCGAGACTTAGATACTAATATATCCCTTTATGTATTACAACCTTTTACTGTTCAGGCCTTGTTTTAGATTTTCCAAGTATGCTACAAATCACACTCCTTGGAAAATTAAGGAGTGTAGTAGGTGTGCTGTTTTATTAAACTTAAATACATTTATATGAGCTGCAAGTTTGCAAAAAGTCACACTCCCTCCAGTGGTTTCAGGTGAGTGATGGTGTGCTGTGGCACTCAAATGCCTCAGAATTCAAGGCCTGAGTGTGTATGTTTGAGATCAATCATTTTCTGAAGTTAAAGAATCTTTGTTTTAAGAGAGTGTCTTTTTTACCGACCATTGCAATTGTAAAATGACATGAAGTAGTTGTGTCAAAATGTTTCTACTATACTTTTTGACAAAGATTTTTTCAGCTAGTCTAGATTGGAGCTATATACATGACAAACACATAAGATTGGAGTTGTGCATCACAGACCCTCAGTGGTGTGAATGTCAAAAGGATGACCATGTCCAATGGAGACATCACTCAAGAGATTCAGAGGAGAATGAGCTTCACTCTAGAAAACAATCCGACAGACTGCATGGTTAAAATGCAGCCTGGAGGTTTGGAGTTTGAGTCCTAGCGGGGTCTAGCCTGCAGAGCAGACTCTGTAGTAGCCGAAAGATGGCGCTCTCTCAAAATCATAATACACCTCTCTAAACAGTATAATATACAGAGTCTGCAAACCTTTGTCCAGTTTCCATTTACAGGAATCCTGCATTTTGAGGGACGAATTAGTAAACATGAGATGGTCACCTGGTGCACGAAACAAGTATGAATAGTGTATTTTGGTACATACAACTGATACAACGAACGGCAAACAACCTAATTAGCTTTTGTAGGTGGAAAATGTGTACCAGGCCATAGGTTCGATGCATAAATATTACCTATTGCCCAAGATATAATTTAGTATTTTAATTTTTGTCGTGACGTCATATTTGGTGGTTGTAAATGAGATACGCTAGAAAGTTGGCAGGCTATTGTATACCTTAGGTATGCCATGTAACTTAGTTGGAAACGTGGGCTGTTCAACAGTGAAGCCGTTGAAAGACTCATAGTATTATTTATAGTATTGAAAGTAAGGTTTTTGATATTTGAATGTAGTAGTTGGAATGCAAACACAATAGCCTCCTGTCAGGCTAAGCCGGGTCATACCAAAGACACTAAAAATGAAAGCTAGTGACATTGTGCTTGGTTCTCAGCATAATCAAAGGAATAGGGGAAACAAGCCAGTGAGCCACAACTGGAAAAAAGGCAGTGGCTTGACTTAAACCAACTGATTAGAAACTTTGAATAAACACTATGCTTAAGAAGAATTCTAGAAAAAAAAAAGTCTGAGATTTAACAGCTTAATGGCAAGTTGGTGGGGAAACTGGTGGTATACTTGTAATAAGCATAGGAAATCCCGAAGTCTCTAGGAAGTGAGACATACAAGGTTATTTCCTATGGCAAAGTGAGTTTAAATATGACCTGGTGCAACTGCTCTTCCAAAATGAATATTCCGCAATACGAACATTGGAGGGCGAGGCTTGACATTAGATAATGAGCCTGTTGAATGAGGAAGTTGTTGCATGAAGTTGTCCATATTTCAAGATATTAATGTGTTTTTCTGCAAGTAATGTATGATTCATGTTTAGAAAGGGGCAAAAGGCCACAATGTGCTAGTATTTGTGTCACTTAATGAAAGCTTGTATACGTAAATGAAAACCTGTCAGATTGCAATCTGGCATGACATGCTTTGCAGCCTTGAAGCAAGCTTTTGCCCTAACTGGCCAAAAACACCATCACTTTGGCTGTTTGGCATTAATAAATCCACCTCCCCCCGCCCCATTTTTGAGTTTCTGGAAGACTCCCTGCTTGTATATCATCTGTAATCTGCAACATTTTACGTGAAGAGAGTATAGTGGTAAGTGGTGTAATCAGCTCAATTGCCTTCAAATTTTAGCATTTTGATAAAAACCAAATAAATCCTGTTTCCTAGTCTACTCCAAATCAGTCGCAAAAAAGAAAACTGTTTGCCATCCATTGTTGCTTTTGATCTTTGTCGTACACTATTTTTGTTTTATAGGTCAGATGTTCAAGTTGCCATGGAAGTGGAAGGCGGACAGTTCATCGGAATGGAAAAACTGAGAGACGAAGCTGTACTTGGTGTCATGGGAGTGGCCGTAGAAGGTAAAACCCAGTGCTCTTTCATGTCTGTGTGTGGATGCATCTGCAGTAAGCTGAAGGTCAAAGGTCATCTGGGGTCACCCAAAGTCAAAGACCAAAAACCTTGTCACAAGTTTTATCTTAAGGTAGATAACTTGGATAGCTTTCATGTTTGGTATGTAGATGCATGTGTTTAGAAAAGACAGTCCCTGGTGTTTGTGGTGGTCAAAGGTCATCTGGAATTGGCCCAAGGTTTAAGCATAAAGACTTTATCAAGGTAGGACACTGGGATACATATCATGTTTGGTATGTGGACTTGTTATGGTGGGGAAAAAAAAGGTCATCTGGGGTCGCCAGGGGTCAAATTTCGAAAAATAATTTAAGCACTATATCACATGGTAGAAAACTTGAATAGATTTGCTGTATTTAATATGTGGATGTGTGTTTCTGGTCAATGTTACGGGTCATCTGGGGTCACCAGAAGCAAAAAGCCCAAAAATACATTTTTCCAACAGCTGAGAAGACACTGGACTAGCTTTAAGATGGTAACTGATAAGTAAAAGTAGTATCCACTCATAATGGTGTTTTCAGTAATATATCAGTAGTGGCTCAAGTGATGGCCTTTTTCTGTACCGGAAACAGATAAACAGCATTTCAGCATGTATTAATGCACTTCAATATGCACAGCACTGGGTTGTTCATAAAATATTCAAGAGCTCAGTTGCATCTTTCCATGTCAGTGAACATGCAGAATAGCACAAACCTGCAGCTCATAGAATATACTTGAGCGTACAAGGTATGCAGGATATTGGCATGATCATCAGCACTACTGTAAGAAGTTCTTGGAATTAAAAATAAAAATAGATGCTTGCAATTGAGATGTTTTTCTGTCTAGGTACATAGTAGAGTGCACTGTCTGAATGCTTTTCATATGGTTCCAAAGGCTGTATTAACAGCTGCTGAAGTGTACATATGCATCAAAATGCACAATCTATATGCAATTCATTCACTGTACACATTCCATGTATTACTGCAAATTACAAGTCTGTAATACTGCAGACTTTAAGCAAGTAGAGTCCTTTCTTTCAAATGCCTCAACCAACCCAGATGGAGTTGTACTGTGTGAATTTCTCCACATTCAGTAACAGTAACTCAGTGGGGATTTTCAATACAAACATTGTACAATAGAGACATCATTCATGCAATTTTCATAATTGTGAACATTTTGTTGAGAGAGCTAAGGAAGAGACCAATATGTCTTTGATTAAGTCATACTGTTCAACCTTATGTAGTTTCATACCGGGTGATCAATCAGGACTGTATATGCAGGTAGGACTTATCATTAAGCCAAATGTAATTTTCAGGGTAAGTTTATTCTTGTGTAGCAGTTTATATCACTCAGCAACCATGTGTGTTATGTAGGAAGTTCTCCTTTATATCTCCATGAAGTAAAGGTAACTGATATTTTATCTCATTTCTAGGTGTTCCAGATGCAGTGGTGATGGCCGTGTCAGATGCCCTTCTTGTGAAGGTTATGGACAACTCAGATGGTTTATTGAGCTCGAAGTTCAATTGTGAGTATAATCTTTTTGGTTTTGATGAAAAGAGAAACCTATGCATTCATGATGGCATGCGTGTGCGTGTATGTGTGTGTTTGTGACACTTTGCTTGTTTACACGATATCTTGAGAAGGGAAGATCTGGCAGTCCTCAAACTTGTACACAGATACCCCATACTGAGAGGAAGAACCCTATTTATTTTGGTGGAGGTCAAAGGTCATCTGGGGTCACAGGTCAAACCCCCAAATCCTTGTTTACACGATATATCAAGATAGGAAACTTGAATTAATTTCAAACTTGATGTGTTGATGCATTATGATGTAAGGAAGAACCCTATTGATTTTAGTGGAGGTCAAGGTTCATTTGACGTCACATGGGGTCAAACCCCAAAATCCTTGTTTACAGGATATCTCATGGTAGGAAAGTTGGATTCATTTCAAACTTGATATGTTGATACATTATGATGTAAAGAAGAACCCAATGAATTTTGATGGAGGTCAAAGGTCATTTGGGGTCACAAAGGGTCAAACCCCAAAATCCATGTTTACACAATATCTCAAGGTAGTGCACTTGAATTAATTTCAAACTTGATTTGTTGATGCGTTATGATGTAAGGAAGAACCCTATTAATTTTGGTGGGGCCAAAGGTCATTCAGGGTCACGTGAGGTCAAACTCGAAGTCCTTGTTTACACCATATCTCATGGTAAGAAACTTGGATTCATTTCAAACTTGATATGTTGATGCATTAAGATGTAAGGAAGAACCCAAGTAATTTTGGTGGATGTGTTATGGTGAGTTGAAAGTAGTGTACCTGTTGTTTTTGCTGGAGGTCAGTGGTCATCTGGTATCACCTGGCATCAAACTCTGAAAACCTTGTTTGCAGAATATCTTTAAGCACAGTATGAAATTTGGCTTTTTGAATATAGAAGTGTTTTGGTTAAAAGAAAAACCAGTTACTTACAGGTGGGGTCAAAGATCACTTTGGGTCACCAGTTGTTACAAGAAATGTAGCATTTCATTGAAAAGAGCATGTATGTATCATCGAAACCTCAATGCATTTTTGCATTCTGGTTTTTTTTCTCTTGTGTTATGTTTAAGTTCTTCGATCTTTTGCTTCAAGCAAATAAACCTTGTCACAATGTGGTATGTTTTTGAGTTCCTTGTATATACAAGCATATCCATACTAGTACTTTACTTCCTGGTTCCATCAATGATTCCATGTGTGGTGGGGTATTCTTTTCATGCACATGGACCAGCCGCATGGTCAGGTGGTTAGAACATTCGACTTGCAGTTGGGAGGTCTGGAGTTTGACTCCTGGCGAGATCATACCAAAGACTTAAAAAATGGAACCTTCTACCATTGTGCTTGGTCCTCAGCATAAGCAATAGCCTAGTGAGCCACAACTGGAAAAGCCATGGCCAGCCTGACTTGAAGCTGCAGATTAAGTTGGTTCATGAAAACAACATTTTTTTCCAAAGTTCTTCAAGTTTTCTTCACATACCAGTGACAAATGGTCAAAATTAGACAATCTTTATATCCTATATTCAAATAACTGTTTAATGAGTGAGTACTTAATGTTCAAAATCCAGTTCAAATCTGTTTTCAAAAATTTGTGACCTGACACTTTTTCAAATTATGCACAAAAGTGTTACAAGTCAGGACACAAAAAAATCAAAATTTTTAATTTTTCTATAACTGTTGGATGCAAAATTTGATCAACCATGTATCATTATAAGCATTTTTGTGGCATTACCCATAAAAAACTTTCATTAAGTTATTGATATCAACTCTGTGAGCCCCTGTAAACCAATTGGTTTATAGAACCTGAGCCTAAAAGTCCCTCTTACTTACTAACCTACTATGTACATAAGTGCACCTCATTTATTGGTTCCTTGCATCAGCTGAAGGAATCTATGGTTATGTTGTGTGTTTGTAAAGCTTTGCTTGTAAACATAATATATCAAGAAGGGTACATGTGACTGATGTCGTGCATTGTTATGATGGGATTTGCCTATATTGAATAAATGATCCGCAGAGGTTTTGGTAAATGTCAAAGGTCATTTGGGGTCACCATAAGTCAAATGTAAGTAAAATACCTCAGAAATTGCTAAAACACACACTGTAATCTCAAGAAGGTTAAATATGAGGGATTTGATACATGGTGTGTGTGTTGGCCATATTGAGTAGATGATCCTCAGAGTTTTTGGTGAAGATCAAAGGTCATTTGGGGTCACCAGAAGTCAGATGTAAGATTCTGTACAGTGGTTTATCCTGGGAGGATAATCAAGTTTCACCTGGCCATAATGAGCAGATAATAAATGGTCACTGACCACAGTGGACCAGTACGAGTTGAAGATTATCACTAAGTGTGAATAAATGTTTACTTTGTACATTGAGTGATGTGGTTTAAGGTAGTGTATGACGAACTTTTTACCCTATTATATATTTCACCTGAGTTCCCATCAAAAGCAAGATTTGGTGGGGTAATCAAATTACACGCAGCTTCCTGCTTGACTTGTTCAAGCATGCTCCAAGAAACCACAAGCTCGGTTAGAGACAGCTTACAGAATAATAGGGGTCAGATGTACCACTGTTTGCAAGGTGTGAAATGCAAGCAGTAGGGCAACCTCTTATCTGCTTTTGAATGACCTTTGTTCATTGAAGCAAAAAGGTGTGGACAGACTTTTTATAGGCAGTGAAAATCGCCATGTGTGCCATCACACATGGGGTAGCAGTTTTCAATCAAACAGTTTCATTCTAATTGAAACCATTACACTTAACCAAGTTAAACCATAGTTTGCTCTTATGAAAAATCATAAAGTACTGTTGCAAGCATTACAAATTCACTCATCTATGGTGTCTTTTATCTTTCAGTGATAATCATTTGGAAGATTTTATCCACGAAACAACAGATTTACCAAATGAACTGATCAGAGATGTATCTGGGAAAGTAGTTTTTGAACAGACACTTCCTTATGTAAGTTTTTCCTTAATGTGTCAAGTTTTTGAACAGACACTTCCTTTTGTAAGTTTTCCTTAATGTGCCTAGGTAATGCTTCTTTATGAAATGTTTTCTTTTCTGTGTCAAGGTAATGGCACTCCTTATTTAAGTTTTACCTTGATCTGCCCAGGTAATGCTTACTTATGTAAGTTTTTCTTACTGTGTCAAGGTAATGGTACTCCATATGTAAGTTTTTCCTTGCAGTGTATAGGAAATGGACAGTACTTTAACAGACACTGTGGAGTTGAACTGATCTCAAGGTAGCATAATTCACAAAATGGTCCAACATTTAATACTTGGTTGAAGCAAAATCACTTAAACATGAAATGTAAGTAGAAAAATTAATCATAAAGTGACTATTTTACGAGACAATTTCTGCTTCACACCTGTCATGATAAAATTAAAAGTGGCTGTGTGTGGAAATGCTAATAATGATAGTTAAAATTACAACACTCACTGCATGGGAAAGTGTCTATGGCATCCATCTTAATGCCAGAAGGCCTGGAGTTTGACCCTTGGCCAAGTCACGGAGAGATTCTAAAAACGGAACTTAACTGCCTTTGAAAAGATTGTGGCCAGTCTGACTTAGACCTTTTGATTTGAAACTGAACTGTAAAACACCATTTAACTTGCACAATGATTTGTGATGTCATTAATTTACTCCTCAAAATTTTGCCAGAATTTTGTTATTTTGAATATGTATAAATCCTGAATAGGAGGAGTGGTAACTGTAAACAATATACCTTCCTTTCATTTTGTTTTCAGGTGTGGCCAATTTCTCAATATCATGTTCAAGAAATTAACCAAAGTTCCATTCAAATGGTTGAAAGACATCGATCTGCCTGGCCTAATTCCAAAATGCTTCAACAGGTAAAATACTGTTACAATATATGCACAAGTTTTGGAATTACTGGAAACTCAGATAAGATTAAAATTTGAATATCCAGTACAGGAAAAAATCAGGGAAAATAAGCAATTTTTGAACATGGTTCTGGAAGCTACGTCAGGGAATTGTAAGAAGTGGACTGATCTGACTGTTTGTACGCTACATTTTTTGTTAGTAAAGACATCAACCTCTTTGTAGCCTTTAAGTAGTAGTTGATTTAAAAGTGCACATTGAGTGCTCATGCAGCTGGCATAGTACAGCAACTGGCAGGATTGTGCTGCTGGACAGTCAACATGATGTGATTGAAAGCTGCTGAATATTCATGAGTGCTAATAACTGCCTATGGAGAAAACAAATTGGACATTTTACAGTCATTTGATTTATTGAAACTGTTTTCAATTGTTTTTACCCTTGTTTAAACCCTTACCAACTCTTTATTAAGCACCATGCTCATTGCCATTAAAATTTGTCTGGAAAGTACTTGGTAGAACTTTCACAGCCATCAAGATATCCCATTATTGGTGCCCCTTCCCTGCAAAACTTGTCATTAATTTTGTGAGATACACAAAGAAACCAAGAACTGTACCCAAAGAGTACCCCACATGGGTGAGTGCTACCCCCAACATGTCCCACTGGTGATGACTGTTGTTCTTAACCCCCTTCCAAATTTCCCACTACTGCTATTAAGTGTTGTCCTTCACTACCCCCACCCCCTAACACCAGAAGAAGCAGTCTGTAGGGTCGGTCAGAGTGTTGTATTATTCAAGTTTTTAGTAGCATCACATTGTTTACATACAGCTGTGGTTTGTCAAACTCTGTCAGAATTCCTTCATCTTCACTCATTAATTGATTGAGTTATTGATTGATTAGAGTACTGCATTTAAACAAGGATACCAGCTTTAACAATTTAGGAAGAAAAGTTCTGCTTTTTTACACCAAAGTTGGTATTCTCCAGTTTTCCTATATCATGTTCCAATATTCGGTAAAACTGGAATCATGATCACACATCTACAATGTTTTCGTTTGTTTCTTGAAATAGTGGATTTTTCCAGATTGTTGATAAAATGGTGATTATGTAAATGTGTGTTTCAACCAGGTAAAGGGCAAATCCTCTCACCCCAGACTATAATTCTTATAGGGGTTAACCAAAATTCCCAATTGGCTCAGCTCTTTGATTGACAGATAATTCAAACAACGCAGAGCACCGAAGCTTATATTACACAGCATAAACTATACAGAGAGTGTTTGATTGTACACAATGGGCTTTTTTGTACTCACCCTGAAGCAATAAACTGAGATGGTGTCTGGATGAAGATGAATTTCAGACAATTGTGGAACGGGCTTAAGTAAGAAGGTTAGGAGAATTGGTACTGTTTGGAGTGAGATAGTTGGGCCCTTAAGCTCCTCAATAGGTGAGTTTTGAAATCTGATGTGTTGGTAGGTATTGCAGATTTTGGCATAGAGTTAACCAATGAGTTTGTAGTTGTAAGTTTTTGCTATTGAGGGCTTGAGAAGCTTTCCAGAGACACCTGAACTACTCAGATTTCAGCCATTTTCCCACTAGACCCCACCAACAGCCCTAAGGCAGACCCCTGGAGTAGAGAAAACAATTGGAAAAAAGGCTGTGGTTGGCTTGACTTATACCAGTTGGTTAGAAACTGGACCATAAATCTACATCTAATTAACTGATGTAGATTTTCATGAAATAGCAGTGATGTGATTTACTCATTTTTTTTTTTTTTTTGTTCTTTTTTTTTAGCGTCAGGTCTTGCGGTCAGTTCCAGTCACTGAAGTTCATTACAAGTTCAAGGAGAAAGATGGTCGTTTCTGGGTTTATGGTAATGAACAAGAGGTCCACTGTCCTGATTACCCTCAGAGCTGCTGTTGGGGATGTACCATCATCTAAGCATCGTTGTGATCAATCACTTCACTTCTCTCCATCTTTCGCACAAACAACTCGGAATGAAATTGCACACAAGACTTTCAAAATGGAACCTACTGCCACTGTGTGTTTCACTAGTTCACAAGCTAGTGAGACACACTGGAACAAGGGCCATGGCCGGTCCTACTTAAACTGAGAGGTTACAAACTGAGTTGTAAACTTCATCTTTTTAACAAACTAACTATACCAAAGTTGTAACTAGTCACTAAAGTCTGCAGTGGAGTCATTTGCTACTTTTAGTATGACTCAAGTCAATGCAGTGAAAGTCACTATATTATTCCTACACAGAAAATTATAATACAGTTCCTCGAGTCATTTACCTTTTGAAATTAGTGACTAGAGGGACACCTCTGTCTGTGATAAGAAATTCTATCAACATATAGCCTACTTATTTCTTTAGGTAACAGTACTGTAGGTCTATGAAAACAGTGTACAAGTAATTCTCTTTTTTGGTTTCGATGATAAGAGAAACCAATGCAATCATGATGGCGTGCATGTGTATGCATGTATGCGTGTGTGTAGGTGTGTGTGCGTGTGTGTGTGTGTGTGTGTTTGTGACACTTTGCTTGTTAACACGATATCTCAAGATAGGAATGTCTGACAGTTTTTAAACTTGGTACATAGATGCGCCATATTGAGAGGAAGAACCCTATCATTTTTGGTGCAGGTCAAAGGTCATCTGGGGTCACCAGGGGTCAAAGTCTAAAAACCTTGTTAACACAATATCTGAAGATAGAAAGTTTGGATAGATTTCACATTTGGTATCTGAATGTGTTATAGTCAGTGGATGGTCCCTATTGTTTTGGGGGTAGGTCAAAGGTCATCTGCGGTCACCAGGGGTCAACGTCTGAAAATCTGGTTAACATGATATCTCAAGGTAGAAATCTTGATTAGATTTCATATTTAGTATGTGGATGTGTTATGGTCAGGAGATGGTCCCTATTGTTTTTGGTGGAGGTCAAAGGTCATCTGGGGTCACCAGGGGTCAAAGTATGGAAACCTTGTTAGCACGATATCTCAAGGTAGGAAACTTGGATAGATTTCATATTTGGTATGTGGATGCGTTATAGTTAGTAAATGTTTCCTATTGTTTTTTTGTTTTTAGTGGAGGTCAAAGGTCATCTGGGGTCACCAGGGGTCAAAGTCTGAAAATCTTGTTAACGGGATATCCCAAGGTAGAAAACTTGGATAGATTTCATATTTAGTATGTGGATGCCTTATAGTCAGTAGATGGTCCCTATTGTTTTTGGAGGGGGTCAAAGGTCATCTGGGGTCACTTGGGGTCAAAGCCTGAAAATCTCGTAAACACAATATCTCAAGAAAGGAAGCTTGGATAGATTTCATATTTGGTATGTTGATGAGTTATAGTCAGTTGATGGTCTCCATTGTTTTTGGAATAGGTCAAAGGTCATCTGGGGTCACAGGGGTCAAAGTCTGAACATCTTGTTAACAACATATCTCAAGTTAGAAAGCTTAGATAGATTTCATATTTGGTATGTGGATGCATTATGGTCAGGAGATGATCCCTATCGTTTTTGGTGGAGGTCAAAGGTCATCTGGGGTCACCAGGGATCAAAGTCTGAAAATCTGGTTAACACAATATCTCAAGATAGGAAGCTTGGATAGATTTCATATTTGTTATGTGGATGCATTATAGTCAGCAGATAGTTCCTATTGTTTTGGAGGTAGGCCAAAGGTCATCTGGGGTCACCAGGGGTCAAAGTCTGAAAAGCTTCTTAAGATGATATCTCAAGGCAGGAAACTTGTATAGATTTCAAATTTGGTATGTAAATGTGTTATAGTCAGTAGACAGTCCCTATTGTTTTTGGCGGAGGTCAAAGGTTATCTGGGGTCACCGGGGGTCAAAGTCTGAAAATCTTGTTAACACAATATCTCAAGGTAGGAAGCTTTGATAGATTTGATATTAAATATGGGGATGCATTATGATCAGGAGATGGTCTCTATCGTTTTTGGTGGGGGTCAAATGTCATCTGGGGTCACCAGGGGTCAAAGTCTGAAAAGCTTGTTAAGACAATATCTCAAGTTTGTCCATTGTTTGTCCATTTGTCTGTGTGTTGTTTGTATGTCTATCTATGTATGGCTTTTATGAAGGTCAAAAGGTCATCTGGAATGACAAAATTATATTTTGAACATGCTAATATAACATTTGAATGAGAAGATAATGGTGCATGATGGCACTCTTTGAAACGGAACATTTATGTATCATTGAAACCTCAATGCATTTTTGCATTCTGGTTACTCTTTTTATTTTTTTACAGCCTGCCTCACATTCCTATGTATGTAATAAATTTAAGAAATAGCTACAAAACTTATTAAACAGATATTAACCATTTTGCAAGACAATTGCAGTTTTAGTATTCAAAGTATGAAGAAATATTTTACTTACTTGCAAATGTACATTTTAACAGAGTAACCCTTTGTTCAATCTTCATTCTGAGGACAGTTGGTATGCCCTGATGGACTTTGTCTACAAGTGACTGTTTCACATTAAAACCTCAAACTATACAGTTGTGCAGTTGGTAACAAGAAAAAGCACCAGGGAAAACTTTCTTCCACAATTTTTTGTGAGGCTGATGAAATTTCAGTATTAACTAACTGCCCATGTAAGGGAGGTTTAACACGACTGTTGTGATTACACCACATTTTTTTTTTCAGATTTTGACTCAGGAGTCCTGTATGTTTATATACCTATTTGTACATGATCTTGATCTGTAGTCAGTGGCTGTGCCAGAATGTCAAAATTGGGGGTCAAACAAAGAACTTTGTAAAAAAATGTTGGGGGGGGAACAAATTTTTTGCGCATAGAGTGAAGTTAAACACGAACCACCCCTGCAGGCAAGGTTCAGGGGCTTTGTCCCTGGAAGATCTGAGGTTTAGCATAACCCAGGATGAAATTTTAGTCTCAGGAGGGGTATACTCTTTTTTCAGTTGATCTAGCTCCTAACTGATCTAATCTTGGGAGGATGATCTGGGGGTCACTCGTAGCACCACGGTGCCACCGCTGTCTATAGTTGATCTTGAACATAGACCAGGGATGTGCCAAAATGATACCAGGTGAGTATTAATTAAATCAACTTCTTTGATTGCCAAAAGGAAATTTTTCCAAGTTTTCAATGGAACCAAATTTGACTTGTTTAAACTAATTTTTGGTGGTTCAAATAAAAGTTTACTTTTTGTAAGTAATGGAGTAATTCCAATCAACACAATTTGGTGGGACTCACATTCAGATAAAACATGCATTTCTTTAAATATCAGAATTTGAAGTTGATAAATTTGTGACCCAGAATGACCTTGAAGAAAGCAGTCTTAACATCACCTTCTTCACATTGATAAAGAAGGCTTTGTTTTCTCTTCTTTTTATCGGTCTATTGTGTTAACCTTGAAGTTAATACTGAGACTAGCACCCCATGAGAGATGTAGAGTTTGTAAAATTCTAGTGCCTCACATGCAATCACATTCCCACTAACATGGAATTGGCTCAGGTTTAAACTGGTTGCCAAATTTAAATTAAAACAAAATACCAGCCAATTGATGTGAGGATATGATGTTGTATGTGCTTCCTTCTAGTTCGCTTTTGTTGAAAATTTGACTTCTTTAGCTGTTGATATTTTGACAACCACACAAATGAAAATTTCACCTGGTCACTGAGAAATAATTAACATACCAAAGCTTGATTTATACTTGGACTTTTAAATGTGTGTTCCTGCGGAAAGTAAGATACAAAGCAAAGTGTTATTTGTGCTTTAACCCTTCTTTTAAATCTCAGTGCAATAAGTAAAGTACCAAAGCTTGATTTGTACTTGGACCTTCTTTTAAATGTCTTTCCTTAGCAGTAACAGATCCAAGGGGATTTTTATGACATAATTCCTTGGCTGATCTGTTTAATGGGAAAAGTAAAATGCACTCATCCATTCTTAAAGTGTACCTCAAGTCAAAAAGTTCAAAAATATATATTTAAGAGAATGAAAAAAGAATAAGAGAATGAAAAACAGTCTAACTCCCATCTTCATGTGACATTCCTGAGCTGAGATATAAAATGTTGAAGTTTATTCACTTAAAACAAATTGGTCTATTGTGCAATAATTTGTGACTTTCTTGTTGTACAACTCACATAACATGCTTTGTTTTTCTCTGAAATTAAAAATGTTTTTATGACCTTGAACACTTCCTGTTTGCTTGCATAGCATGTTGCACAAGGAGGGTTTGATTAATTACATCACCTCATAAGAATAAGAGTGTTATCACACCTCGGTACAAGGTGCAGTAACGTTCCGAAAAACAAAGAAATACAAAGACTGTAATTTGAGTAGTACAAGAATGACATCACGAATGTCCTACGAAGATGGGAGTTGGACTGTTAAAATGTATTTTTCGTGGTCTTAAACATATATTTTTGAAATTTTTGCCTTTAGGTACACTTTAAAGAGATGAGTGGTGGTTCAGTGACGAATGATATGACAAGTGTTACATTTCACCATTGTGTATGAGGCTATCACTAACTGCTAGATACCTGCACTATATTAGTTTAGACCTGAAACCATTATGAATTTACTTTAGCACCTTGAAATCAGCAATGCAAGCAGGTCAGAGGTCATTTAAGTTTATTATAGTAGAAAAACTGAAAAGTTGGCAAGTAATAATGTATATTTTGAGATAGCTCTAAATAATATTCATAATTGGCATGTTACGTATTATAGCAGTTAAAAGTTAGAAGGCCTTTTTATGTAACTCTAAAACTGGATGTGTCCATCACAAGGTGTCCATCCTGGTTTCTCTTTTCAACTAAATCCTTTTGATTGGTATTCAAGCATGGCTGATTAGGCAACTATTAACTTGATTGGGTAGCAAGAAGAATTCGTAGGATAAGCAAGATTAATTCAAAGCATAGCAAGGAGAATCATAGCAAGAGGAATTCATGGGATAGCAAGGAGAATTGTATAGGATAGGGTTAGCAAGTGGAATTTCATTTCTATATCTGTATAGAGAAAGACTATGCCCAGATTACACCTTCAGAGGGTATAGGTGACCTGGGGCCCGTTCCACAAAGAGTTACGCACGATCTTAAGTATGATTTACTGTTGACTTAAGTATGGTGAATCAAACTTAAGATTGTGCGTAACTCTTTGTGGAACGGGCCCCTGTTCTTTAAAAATCCGGGACATGGTTCAGATATAGATATTGGAAAAGCACAGCTGAATTGAAAAAATCTTGAAATTTTGTTTTTTGCATATCAAAAGACTATGATGTTTACTTTTTAATAATTTGTAGAGGAAAAATTGAAAACTTGCCAAAGAAAAAAAATACATTTGCTGTGATTATTCTTCTATTTTTCATATGAGGTCAAAATTCTAAAGTGCCATCAACTAGAAAACTTAGTTATTTGTACTCCACACAGATGGCTACAGTATTATTTTAAAGCTCATTTAATGCTCTCTACAAATGTGGAAATAACTCTAGTTGTCATTTTGGCAAAATGTTACTGAGTTTGATGGATTGGTCACTTGTATTGAAAATTGCGTGTTCTGTATAGGCTGACAAAAAGGTAGCACACTAACTACACAATCGAGAGCATGGCTTCAGACTAAGGTATGCATTAAATTCACAACTCTAGCCAGTGTAAATGGTATGTACCAAATGTTTTTCAGTTCATCACCTATATTTAGCTGATTCAATTATTCATTTGTTTATAATATGTATTTGATACACAGACAAGATAACGGAACTCAGTCATTAGTTATTTATTTTCAATTGTATTTTTAACATGATTCATCATTCAAAATTGCATTAAATATGCAACCATTGACCAATTATGTATAGACTTGGAATTTATAGAAGGATGGATGCCATTTCCTGTAATTCTTCATAAGTACACCAAGCAAAGTTGTTTCATCCAATCAGGGAGTTGTTAGAGAATTAGAAACTATGTTCTATAGTCTCTTGGAGACAATGTTTGTTTACAGTAATCTTGCTTTTATCCACCAAATTCTCATCTCAATGCTCGATCCACCAGGATAAGTGACATATCATTACAATTCCTCACACCCTACTGGTTAACATTTGGTTGCCAGCTGTCCAGCAAAATTGTGAAATTTATGTCATTTGACACTGTCCCAGACACAATGTATCATTTTATTTAAAGACAGCAACAACAATACTTTGCAAAGATAATGCTCTGGTTGGAGATCTGGAGTTGGGGAAAAGGTCATCTCCCCTCCCCCCCCCCCCCCCATGAGAAAAAGTCCTGTACCACCATGATTGTCTGCAAACAATTCTTTTGTTGCTTTTCCTTCTCTAACAGCTCCCTGGTTGAAACACCTCCCTGGTCCAGACTGCAAGGCCATCCTCCAGACAGATATCATAAGTTCAGGAAAAAACTCATTTTAGTTTGCAGTTTTAAAAGAATTCAGCCACATGAGTGACTACCATTACCCACAAGTCAAAGATGCCTGTAGCTCAATATGCTCATACAGGATTCATGATTCTTTGTTACATAATGTAAGCTCTTCCTACCAGTTGGGCACTCCATACCCTTTATCCTAGCCTGCCCTGGTCCTAATTTATACTAATAAAAGTTTTGATGGAGGTTAGCCTTTAGCACTTTAATAACGTTTATCCAGGCCTACCGTGATTTCATTTGTACTAATAAAAGCCTGTCTTAAGTATTGTTTGAAAAAACATTCTTAATAAATGCCTTTTAAACCTTTCCACAAATAAAGGATCAAGACTTGTGATACTTGTTTCATTTGTGTATGTTCATGTCACAGACTTCCAGAGTGTACGGACAGAGCATATTGCGCTAAATGTTATATATGGTGAGTGTCATTCCCATGCATGAGCACTTGTATACAGTGAGATGGTGTCTGTTATGGTCTTGTGTGTAAAAGTTTGGATGTGATGACAGATTTTGTGAGAAATTTGTTTTCAAAATAATGCAATTTTAGATCAAATTTACCAAGGAGATGAAAAAATGTGATGTTAGTTGCCATTCCTGTTCGAATTTTGTCTGAAATGTAAAAGGCTCATCAAATTACGCATATAAAAGCTTCACAATGGCTATCTTGCTAACCTTAAATTTGGTGGAACGGAAGCGATGGTTTTGTACCTATGATCCTCTGTCCATATACATGGGAGGTCTGTGATTCAGGGTCATTTGGCCAGGGTACCCAAATCCCCATTTTTGACTCTTCTCATCCTCACATCCTTTCCTTTCATTCCAAACCCACCCCCATTCGAACAGTTGCCTCAAAAAGTGAATGAATGTGAGGTCACTTTTCAGTCGGTGATATTTACTCAATGTGCACGGTACTCTGATTTTGTACATCAAAATTGATGTAAACTTCAATAACTGATGCAAAAACAAAATAGCTTCAGAAAAATGAAAAAGCTCTACTCTTAAAATGTTAAATGTTGTCATTCCCAGTGATTCTAATATTGGGCAAATACGACAATCATACTGACTTGTGGTAAAATAATGACCCCTGGATATTTAAGTGATGACTACATAATCACTCTTGATAAAATAAGCCCCAAATGTAGTTGGTTAATTCTAACACCATCCCATTGGCCTGCCACACTATTATTTGCAAGAGGTTGCTCAATTGCATTGGGGCCATTAATAAAACAGGAAGGTGTTAAAATATCTGCTTCAAATCAAAGTAGCATGATTCAGTGTTTCAGCTGTCAGCAGTGGAAACTTTAACATGTAATTTTGAACAATAGGTGCTTAAAGTGAGCATGGTTCAAACGATTATGTTAGATGTGAGGAGATACCTTCTTGCAGTGCTCCGGGTTCAAATCCCCTGAGAAGAGAGAGTAGGACCGAGATGCTGAAGGCCCGCAGCCCAGGAGAGGTGAGAGGTCAGGCAAGGACAGGAGGGCCAACAAGGAAAGGTGCAGAGGCAGCAAAATGCAGACAAGCCATGGGAATGAAAAGTATTTTGCAGGGAGACGTTTCTTTTCTTTGTGGATTGGTGGAAGAGTTTGAATTTACAAGATTAAATTTTTAGGTTTTCCTATTTTAAAGACTGCCTCTTATACCCGTACATCCTAGTTCCCACATCTCCCAGTTTGACCTTGCAACATTGCTTTATGAAGCTGTTTAGCAAGGAAATTATGATTGTAATATTGTTTCCTAAAATGGATGGCACTTTAGGAAACTATCACAATTTCCTTGATTTCAACATTTTCATAGAGCAATTTTTGCTTGGTCAAACTGGGAGATGCTAGAACACATGTATAAAAGGCAGACAAACCTTTTTTGAAAAGAAGATATACCGATTTGTAATTTGTTTTATATCAATATATTTAACCATATACATAAGGACTGTACAACATACTCCTTCATCTCATGATATATCTGAATTTGTCTGGCTAAAATACATTTCATAAAATACACTCAAGATATATTTAGGCCTATTTTGACAATTTAAAACAAGTCATAGCTTGACAGAAAACCATCCCAGTTTTTCATATGGTCAATATTAAGAACCATAAGTTAGATATAGATTGATAAAAGGACTATGTCAGAAACCAGGTCAGAAACTGGTTCTGGTGAAGGGCAATACTAGGTTCCCATATTAAATTTCTTATTACCATGCCAAGCAACATTTTATTTTGTGAAATTATCATGCCATGTAGGAAAATTCAAACTTATGTGACCACGCGGCTGCCTGACAGGCTCACCAACTTTGGAGGGAAACTATTTTCCCAATTCCAGTTGCCTTCTAGCCTGAAAGTTACTATTGCTCTTTCAGCACTAAAGTATATCTGGCTCTTTTCGTCCGACGAAAAGCCGGACGAAAAGAGCACACTGTCCTCCGTTCGGGCTCACACGGCACCGGACGTTGAAATTCCTACATTTTGAAAATTCTAATGGGAAACTTCTCACATCCCATTCTTACGACTGTTATCATGTAGAATAGAACACCGGGAAGAGCAGTTTCCAGCCATCTAGGGGGGGGGGTTGTAAGGGCAAAAAATTTTATGTACGCTACGCGCCAACTCGTGGTGGCGCTCCGCTTAGATAGGAGCGAAGGTTGTCCTCCTTTTTTGTCATGAAGGAATGGACACCCTACCCTACATCCACCTGGAACCAGAATCTGTCGAGTCTTTCGGGCGAAATGTTGTACCTACCCTCCTCCCTCTGGAAACACATTGGCTGTTGCCACCTCCGTTTTACACCCCTGGAATCTCTACACCGGAAACCCGGGCAGGTCTGATATATGAGGCCTAGGCGGACAGATGTGTGAGGCCACGCACATCCCGTGTGAGGGTTTAAAGTGCGGAGCCTGGTATGGTAATAGGGTGTAACGTTACGGTGTAAATAAAGTAAGAAAGATAATTGCTGGCCGAAAAGCCTTGAATTGTTGGCCGAAAAGCCTTGATTAAGGCTACCTGGAACCTTTCCTCATCAGCCCCTTGCCAGGTCATGCCTGGCAATAACAGAACACGGGTAAAGAGGTAATCAGAGTTTGTTTTCGATTTTTTTTTTCACAATTCTGCACCTCATTCCATTCACTTAAAACTAGCAGAAATGATCCGATATTATCGCCAAACGTTCCGTTACAGCTAAGGCAGGGAGGGCTAGTTTTGCATTTTTTTAACCCACAAATATTCAGAAATTGTCATTCGACAACAATTAACAGAAGGTACCTAACATCTCTTCCAAGTTCTAAAGTGAAAGATATCTTCAGTGTTTCTATATTCTGGAAAATAATCAGTCATGAGACACAAAATGAGGTGCAGGAACGAAAGTGAAGTATTTTCTGTCAAATTTTGATAGCTGCTTGAATGCATCTGTCACTAAAAATGTTACCATTTAAAGATTATTTTACGTCAAACGCACTCCATCATGTACTTAAATCTTTAAAGCTGCTCATTGAGTAAGTTTCTAAAATTCAACATTTTCTTCAAACTGTTAATTTTTCTTCACATACCAATGACAAATGATCAAACTGAGACAATCCACATACCATACGTTTAAATAAATGTTTTATGAGTGAGTACTTAAAGGACCGATCCTCTCACCCAAACTGCAATTTTGGTAGGGGGTGCAAAAATTCCCCATTGGCTCAGCTCTTTGATTGACAGCTAATTTAAATAATGCAAAGTGCCAAAGCTTTGTATTACACAGCATGAACTGTACTGAGAGTGTTTTGTTTATACACATTGAGCCTTTTTTATACTCACCCTGAAGCAATAAACTGAGACCGTGTCTGGATGAGGATGAATTTTAGATAATTGTGGAAGGGGCTTAATTAAGAAGGTTAAGAGAATTGGTACTGTTTGGGGTGAGAGAATTGGGTCTTTAACAGCTCAATTCGATTTTCAAAAATTCGTGATCAGACATTTTTTCAAATTATGCACAAAACCGTTACAAGTCAGGCCACCATAAAATTCAAAATTTTGATCTTTTCCGCAACTACTGGATATGAAACTTGACTTATCATGCTAATTTAAGCATTTTAATGTGGTAGTACCCTTAACTACTTAAATTAAGTCATCGGTATCAAATCAGTGTGGCCCTTTAATTTAAAAATTACTCCGTTCAAAAAGTTCATTTGGAGGCAACCTTATAATGAAAACACCTACAGCTCTGCAGTTGACCAAAGGGACTGAGAGTGATATGAGGATAGCTTTTGGGCTGAAATATCTTTCAGAGGGGCGGATTGAAGTTGAAGATCTACTTGAAAACAGTTTTTCGAAGGTTGTCTCATTCCAAGAGACAATGAGGAAGGACATCGCTACGGGTCTTCTTACACTGAGCACGAGCGCTGCCCAAGCACCCGTAATCAGTGTCTATATAAGATTATAACCAGCCATTGGGATACGAGGCGGGGGTAGCCTTGCCCTCCCCGTCTCCTCAAAATTCGGGTAGAAATTTGGAGAAAAAAAAATCGGACAGGAATTTGTGGAAAAATCGGACAGGAATTTGTGAAAAAAAATCGGACAGGAATTTGTGGAAAAAATTCAGACAGGAATTGGAAGAAAAAAGGGGGCAGCCACTTGAGTTTTTTAAAATGGGCATGGTTTTACCCCTAAGCGTGCCTGAAATCTGAAAAGGCTATGCCCGAAAAAGGAAAAACATACTCGCGATAAAAGGTTTACACAAACGAGCAATGCAAAAAGCTACTTGGAGGCAAAAACTACTTGGAGACATTCACTCTAGGAAAACGACCACAGTCTTACTGTACTGGCATTGGTCTACTGGAAAGGACTGGTTCAACGTCAGTATACGAAGTGCCGTGGCAAAATACGACCGGATTCACGTACTTCCAAATTTCGCACACCATTGAAAACTGTAGGGGTGTACCTGATGTGGAATTTTAAGATCCGGCCGGACCGGATTTTACCGGACAGTGCGATCTATCGGACCGGATTAAATCCGGCCGGACCGGACTTTTTCAATAGGAATTTTAAGAATAAAACCAGGGTCCAAGTACTGTGGGGTAGAAGCACCAATGGCATATGGCAAAGGCAGTGGCGTAGCCACGGGGGGGGGCTGGGGGCCTAGATTTTCTTCAGCCCCCCCCCCCCCCAGATTTTTTGCGTCCTGATAAAATAATTGTAAAAAATAAAATGTTTGAACGGAAATAAACTTTGAAGTATTTCCTTCAAAACAGTAAATAAATAAAATGTGTAAAAGTTAAAAAAAAAAAAAGGGATGAATGTGTGTAAAACACATTTTGTGCGCACGCATGAAATCAAGTAATAACTTCAAAATGCCTACTTTCACTAAATTGGATACCGTTTGTGATCTGCACTGTGGTTTATTACATTTCACTTCGAAGATGAAACGAAAGTCTCGACGACAAACTTTAATGTGACTTTGTTAGGCTAAGACCCTTTCTGCCTTTCGGATGGCTGATTGATTTACTGAAGGCAATCGTACACTGGAGACCACTCTTACCATTCCTATACTTTATCATACACAAAATATGCCGTAAGCAGGTAAGGGTAAGGTACTGACTTCGGATAATTCTTCCCTTCCATCCTTAACAGGTAGGCCTATGTCGTGCCTCACTCCTGTCCATGACAAGTGCCACTGTAGGACGATTTTTTTACTAGTTGGCACTGGCGTCCGGGGGATTGTTAAAATGTCCACAAGGTCCGGATTTCATGTGTTTCTCACAGATCCATACTTCTGCTTTGCGGTTCAATTATTTTGAGAGATTTATTCGTAGTATTTTAATTTTGACTACGTAATGTACCGATGAACAAATACTGCACCATTTTGCACATTGTTTCTTTGGCAGTATGTATGTCTCTTGTAAAACCTCTACAAAAACTAAAAATATTTTGATATTTTTCATGCTTCCCAAAAAGGGCAAATCCTAAAAATTAGGCCTATAATCAGTTCAAAGTTTGCCAAACATAGCACCATTTTGCATCTAGGAAATCTAACGCAAAGAAAGTTTCTCAGAGGGGGACACAACTACTTTTGGTTTTCCTGTTAAAGGGTAAGGTACTGCCTTAGGTAAGCTGAAATCCATTCAAATATTGCCGCATATGCGGCTGGGTACATCCAGTTTAAAACACGTGGGAAGTGCCGTTTCCGGCCATCTGGAGGGGTTTTAAAGCCCAAAATTTTCTTGTACGCTCCGCGCCAACTTATGGTGGCGCTCCGCTTAAATTCAAATATTGCCGCATTTGCGATCTGCGTCCTTCTGAGGTTTACCATTTTTTTCCAAGGGAAAGGGAGATACCAGTTCCCTTTAGTCTCATCCCCCAAGCCACAGATCAGAAGTGCCCAGTTTTGGGGTCCCTAAAAAGTGTATGTATTACCATTTTTCATAGAACTGATTTTTTATTCTCTTTACTTGAGAAGTCGCAGACATGAGATTCGTATTTCAAGGCTGGGTAAATGGAGCTTAAAACACATGGGAAGTGCCGTTTCCGGCCATCTGGAGGTGTTTTAAAGCCCCAAATTTTCTTGTACGCTCCGCGCCAACCGATGGTGGCGCTCCGCTTAGATAGTCTTACCGTGCTTGACCCTCGGAGGTACCAGCCCCCCCCCACTTGTTACCTAGCCCCCCCCCCCCAAAAAAAAATCCCATCCTGGCTACGCCACTGGGCAAAGGGCCAGGCTAAGATATTGACCGTTGGATGTTACTGTATGCACTTGCGTCTCATAATATATGCTTGAGTAAATTTTAGTGATAATTCCTGTACACATATATACCCCGTCTACAAATACTAGGATGGAATTACAGTACCTTTGATATGAAGGATAGTGTATTGGTTTTCCCATTCCTTGAAGGTGGCATGAGTGAAAATTCCTGTTGATTTTTAAATTGCATGGGCAGAAATTGTGAGGTGTGTGTGTGGGGGGGAGGGGTAAATGATGAGTTTCGGTGACCTCTATTGGTAGGGGTCCACAGGCACTGGAAAAGTGGTGCCTCCTATTGGCTGGTACGAAGGTAGGTGGTGCAGTGATGTCAGAAACTTCTGTTTGTTAGATGGTTATCAATTACTCAAAAGGAAAGTATTAAAGAGATATTAATGGAGGTTTCATAACATTTGATTTTCACTGTCCTGGGGGAAGGGCCTCAGGGAATCCCCCTCCCGTTTTAAAATTTTTTGCTGTTTTAGAGCCTGAACTGAGACGCAAAGTGGTATTAATTTTGGAACTTTAAGTTCTATCAATTTTTTTGATCAATAACACACAACGTAGGGTGTGTCACCTGTTGCTTGGTCACACTACTTCAGAGTGACTTAATCCAATCGCCTGATTTTATCCAAACTATTTCCAGAGGTGGGGTGCCACCCCCCCCCCCCATTCCCCCATTACGCATGTCAAATATGTCGTAGGTGCTGTAGTTAGCTAAGTCAGAAACCACTAAAAATTTAAATTTTCAAGTTTGAAGCCTTCCAATTTGCAAAGAGTAGTGCCTTAGTTACTGTTTCGATAAAAGGCTAACATGTGACAGCTTTTGAAAACTATATTAGACATAGATAACTTGAAAATTGTGATAAATGTTTCATTGGAGTTTACTGTGCAGTAGTCATCTGTCTGTTCCAGTCTTTGGTAGGAACTTTGTTACATTCTTGTCCATTCCCAAGCAATTCAGAAAAGCTTCATCACATTCACATACTGTACTTCAAATTTTGGAGTGAAAGGTCAACGAAGTTCAGTTTTTAACTTTTTGGTTTTATACATTTAGTGGGATCAAGTCCAAATTATGCATCATCCTTTATACAAAATTTGCTTCATTTGCAAGCCTACTTCCCAAGGATTACCAGGGCTTGAAAAATGTTTATTTTCCACATGTTTTACATAATGTTCTGTATAGAATATGTCAAATTTCTGTCTTAATACCATCACATGAGCATTGTCCCATATGGGCTGGGGGTGAAGAATATGCTCAACGTATTTCACGCATGTCGTATGAGACGACTAAAGGGAAACCAAACTTGAACTTGAACCATACATGAAAATAAATTTTAACTTTGAACTTTTTGTCGAGTTGACTGACACTTTATTACACATTTGTATTGGTGTGACATTAAATCTCTTCTAATTAACCGACCATTTGATCATTCCCCTGCAATGAGCACCCCAATATGTTGTTTTTCCACCCATGGAGACCTACAAGCATGAAAATCACTGAGATGTTTGTATTTTTAGTATTAACCAGAGTTGGCACTAAGTTTTAAGATTGTAGGAAGCCCCTCAATGAAAAATTGGTCTCTGATAAGATTAAGTCTTAGTGAAAGTACAAATTTTTGTGAATGGAATGTCCTCCCTTCCTTGAGAAGAGTCTCATTTTACAGTTTTATTGATCTCTTGAAATCATCCTCCTCCCACTCCCTTGTTTCAACACTGGTTTTAATTACTTTAGCCATTTTCATCATGCTTATTACTTAAATATTTTTTAGCATTTATGTCTTTTACTATTAATTATGCAATAAAAACATCTCGTTTCCGGTCGGGTTTTTAAAAAGGCCGACCGGAACGGGTACCGGATATTTTTTTCTTTATCCGGCCGGATCCGGCCGGACCGGATATCTGCACCCTTAAAAAACTGTTCCCTTTCACCGACACAAAGTAACAGCCGAATGCTACGCTGTAAAGCAATTAATCAAATAAGGGGGATGTTAGGTCTTGATCAAAATTGATGAAACGCATTTTGTAAACACTGAAGCAGGTTGGTACCTATTCATATGTCCCAGACCAGTTGCATTTAACCTTCACAGGCTTCATATGCGTAGCCGACGTTTATTCTTGGTCAGTGTAAATATATGGTTCGCATATGATGTCTATGATAATAAATTGTCTTTTTTCGTGACGTCACACCAAAATATATTTTTTATCGGACAGTCTAGTCCGATAAAATTTGTCTAGCGATATGACGTCATGGATTAATCAACAAAAAATTGATTTTCTTTGTCCTGCGGTACAAGTCATATATTTACACAAGTTGGCATTTTTTGGCTCTTTCCGACCAGAGATGGAGTAGATTTTAAAGGGAAAGTTGCGGCAAGTTTCATGTGGAAAGAGGAACTTAATCTATACAATACAGTGAGGTGAAATTTCCATTCCTCAAGATGTCAGCAAATGAAGTTACTACTGACTTGTGTTCCAAAGTGAACTCGAGCGTAGCAGAGATTATATCCCTTCCTCACATTGACAAGGAATGCTTTGTTTTCCTTTGTTTTTCACACTATTAGGTTGACCTAGAAATTAATAGGAATAGGATCTCCCTGTGGGGAATGCAAAGTTTGTAGAATTCTCACACTTATTCAATTAAAGTTTGATACTTGGAATTAGGGCCGTCGCGACCGGTGGAGTGTGAGGGGTGCATCATCTACCCCTCCCCCCCTCCCCTCCCCCACAAAAATCGTCACAGTGACGATAGTTGGAAAATCTAAAAGCCCACCTGGCATTTTCTCATACTCGGTCTGGTCATTTTCCGACTGGGCCACATTTCGACTTTTCCAAGTAGATCAATTGCCGTAGACTTTTCTCACTTAAATTAGCACCACAGAGCCCTATTTTCGCAAATTCTTTATAAATTGCTAAAACTTTTGCGCACTCCGCGCGCTTCAGTTTCATCAATGTAGTAATTATCTGTAGCATTCAAAACATGGCTAAATTATGCACCAGTCCGATAATAGTTGATTGGTCGTGTGCATAGGCCCTCCCTCTCGATTCTAGCCTGCGGAGCAGACGCTGTAGTAGCTGAAAGATGGCGCTCTCTCAAAATTATAATACACCTCTCTAAGCAGTATAATTTACAGTCTGCAAACCTTCGTCCAGTTTCCATTTACAGGAATCCCGCATTTTGAGGGACAAATTAGTAAACATAAATGGTCACGTGGTGCACGAGACAAGTATGAATAGTGTATTTTGGTACATACAACTGATACCGAAAACGGCGAACAACCTAATTTGCTTTTGTAGGTGGAAAATGTGTACCAGACCTTGGACATGATTTTGCTCAATATCGTTGAATACCGCTCTCGCGGAAGCTGCAAAACGTTAGGGGATGTTCAGTTTAACCAGGGAGGCAGTGGCGTAGCCACGGGGGGAGGGGGTTAGAAACTCCCCTCCCCTCCCCTCCCCCATGGCCCGAACTTACCTAAAATAGCGTTTTCTCTCTCTCTCTTCCCTCATGTGGTGCCCCAAAACTCATGACACCAACATCCCCCATGACTCATTCCTGGCTACGCCCCTGCAGGGAGGTGTTACATCTGCCTGTTTTTAAATTGCACAGGCAGACAGGAGGGTTTCCAGGTGTATAGAGCGCCCAAAGTTTTGGCCGGAAAAATTGAAGGGATACAAGTCTATCTGGTAATTTTCTTATCGGATTGCAATTTGTTAATTTCTTCTTGAAGTGAATTTTTTATTTCAAACGAAAGTTCAAAGAAACGACTGCTTAGATTAAACTCTTCCCTGGACAGTAACTTACAAGTCAGGAAAATGCTATTTCGCGAATTCTGTAAGGTCGTGATTTTTCCAATTTTTTGTTCGTTCCGCGCTAACTCAGTACCGTGGAGCTCCTCTTAGATTTTCAGTGCAATGATTGTGTAGTTTTTGGCGGGGAGAATCCTCTGTCCACGACCTATGGAGTAGCTCATTCTTGATGTTCTTAACTTTGTTGCTGTGAAGATGCAAGATGATTATTAGCAATTATTTTCTTGACAAGTACATCATTACCAGTATCCCTTTTCCGTCAATGGCAATCGCTCATTATCACCCCATTCATGGGAAAGAGTAAAGGTTCATTTGGAGCAACCATAAAATTAAATAGTAGCTAAGACTTTTCTCATTATATTTTTTCTTTGTCGTACTATTGTTTTTACCTTTCATCTGACATCAATATTTCACCAAATGCGATCTGAACTATGTTTGTTCCTTCCCTGTTAAGCAAGTGCACTGGGAAATGCCATATCTGGCTTTCTAAGGGGTCGCCGTTTTTCAAGATTTTCTGTGCGCTCCGCGCCAACTGATGGTGGCCCTCCGCTTAAGTAGTCTTCAAGCCTCGTCCTCTACGATTTATCCCAAGAGGCTTCAGATCTGTCAGGTTCATTCCATCCTTCTAGAAAGGGCATGTGTAGACCATGCAAATACAAGCCTGGGAAATGCCATTACCGGCTATCTGTTTGTTGCGATTTTCCTAAATTTTCTGTGCGCTCCGCGCCATCAGCAAGCTAACAACTTCATAAATCGGAAACATTTCCCGAGTCGTACTTAAAGGGCCAAACCTCTCACCCCAAACTACAATTTTGGAACCCGGGTACCTAAATTCTCGATTGGCTCAGCTCTTTGATTGACAGCTAATTCAAACAATGCAGAGTGCCAAAGCTTATATTACACAGCAGGAACGGTACTGAGGGTGTTTTGATAATATAAATTGAGTATTTCTATACTCACCCTGAAGCAATAAACGGAGATTGTGTCTTGATGAGGATGAATTTCAGACAATTGTGGGAGGGGCTTCAGTAAGAAGGTTAGGAGAATTGGTACTGTTTGGGGTGAGAGAAATGGGCCTTTAACGCTTCTTGAGGCGGACTAACTAACCAAAAAAATTGAGGGAAATAAGGAAAAACAACTGTTCATTTACTTTCAACATCAGCAAAGTTTTTTAACCGGCAAATTTGGAAAATGAATTTTGGATTCCAGGATATTTATTTTGCACAAATCAGGAAATAATGGGTTGAAATATCGCACTTCAGCCCTCTTCCGCCGCTCTGATATGCAAAATGTTGAATAGTGTATAGTTTACTGCATGTATAATGTTAGCCTGCGTAGCGCCTCTGTGGCGACCTTCCTTTTGGGCGGCGGCGTTCGCATCCGTTAAGCTGGACGAAAAAAGTTTGTCCGCTCCGCGAACTAGGATAGTTATAAGTGTTATGTTTACAAAGTTAGTCACTACTCAAAATACATAAATTTAAACTTGTGCTTTGAAAGTTATGGCGAGGTCGAACATCTTGTGTTCCTGTTCCTTGTTAGTTGTTAGCTGCATACAAATACAAGACTGCATGACACAGGAATTCAGTGCGTATCATCAGGATCCGCAACAAATCTAACGTTAGTTTTCCAGTTTGATTTATGCACAATCGTGGATGGGGTGCCAGTGTTCAGAAGTTTTCTGTAGCCTACATAGCCTAGCCTAAGTAAGTTACACCTGTTTGGTGAGACAATTCGTGAACTTGAGAAGACAGTGTGTGATTGTGATAGTGATACAGATACTGCCTAAGGTTAGGCCTAGCCTACATTATGTAGGTTCCGCCAGAAATGTCACAAATAATAGGGGGAACTTATTACTCTTCAAGTCAAAAGTAATGTTGTGCTAAGCCAAAGTTTCGAGTGGGTTCAGGGGGACCAAATCTTCCTTGGAGCTAGGCTAGGCCTAGCTAGCTAGCCTAGGCCCTGTGTAAAGTGCAATTTGAAGGGGTTTAAAATTTAAGGGTCATTTATTTTGGGCTAATATTAGCCCAGGCTAGGCCTAGCTATAAGGTTCCGGCTCTAATTTAGAATCCGTGCCCGGAACTGCTTCATAGCTGTACGGTTAGGGGTTAGGTATGCATAGTAATAAGGTTAGGGTTACGTACGCATAGTATAAGGGTTTCGTACGCATAGGTATAGCGTTAGGGTGGGCCATATGCAGGTGTACGCATGCATAGGAACTGTATACGTAGGGGTATATAAACATATACGTATACGTACCTCATACTGTACATATATATACACTCTCAAGTACATACAGTTAGCTTTAGGTATACGTAAATACGTATACCTACAGCTATATGTAATAGATAGTATTATTAGACAGTACTTATATTATTTTTAACCCATCCACTGGCAACGGCGCTCGTAGCACAGTAGGCAAGAGCGCTGGTGTTCATGCTAGAATCGCTATACCGCTAGGGTCGAGGGTTCGGGTCCCGGTACTAACAATGCTTTTCTTTCTTCCACAGCACTAACCATTCACTTCTTTCCACAGCACACACTTATAGCGCTGTTCCTCGAGTGAGGAAAAAAAGAAAAGGGTTTTTTACTTAAAAAAAAAAAACTTTAAAGTTTCAGCACCCTCTTTTGGAAGTTGTGAAGTGAGTAAAATTATGTCTACTTCCGGGCACGGATTCTAAATTAGCACCAAGGTTCCTCCTTTAAAATGAGAACCCAAGATACTATTATTAGAACACCCAGCTGCCTTCCAGAAGGTCTGTTTTTCAAGTGGAGCCGGAGTCGCTGTCAAGCATATTCAAAGTTTTACTAGCTAGCCTAAGTAATACTATAAATAGTTAGAAGGCTCAAGCCAACTTCCTCTGCCACTCCGACTCCACTTCAAACATATGTTTTCAAGTTGACAGTTCCAGAAGATCTGTTTTATCAGTGGAGTCGAATTCTCATTTCTCAGTCCCAAGGGGCATTCCATATAAAGCCTACGCCGGAGCTAAGCCTAGGTGTGCCAAGGTTTTTGTGATTGTATGCAGGAATTTTCTGTACTGTCAGGGTTCCCAACTTTACCTGAAAACCTGGAAAAGTCATGGAATTTAAAAAGATGCTCTAAATCCTGGAAAAGTCATGGAATTTGAGGCAAAATGCTTCAAATCCTGGAAAAGTCATGGAATTTGGATAGCCAAAGACAAACACTGAAGAATTGATTGGCTATCATGACAAAATCTAGCCAGATGCGGGCTCCATGTAGGACCTGCACAGTTGACTAGGTGAAGGGTAAATAATGCTGTCATGTCCTAGTAACCACTCTTCTCATTGACTCACTACACTGAGCAGGGTTTTCCCTGGGCCTGGCCCGCGACGTTCAGGCTTCAAAGTCAATATATCATTGATATATAAACTGCAGTAATAGAATTTGTGCTCAGTCCCTGGGTAGCCTAGAGCTGTTTCAATCTAGTATGGATTTCATCTTTCCTCTCTGATAAATCAACTACAGTTTGGCTTTTTTTCTGCTTGTTTCTCATGGTAATACGTACTTTTCAAGGAACCCTCAGGACTTTTACAGGACATCAGAGCTTACAGTATGGGATTTCTCCACAGTATGGTTTTCCTGCATATTTACTGGAGAGAAAGAGCCAAAACTATATGAAGTGCAACTGAACAACAACTCCAAACATATGGAAGGCCTAATTCTCTCACCCCAGACAGTTCTAATTTTCCCAACCTACTTACTGAACCCCCCTACCCCCCACCCCATGTCTGTCTGAAACTGATATCGCAACTGATTTCTACACTCTCATACATACAGTAGGGCTACATGTTGTTGACACATTTAACAGTTTAACAGTTAGTCAAGGCTCAATCCTCTCACCCCAAACTACAACTTTTACATAAGTCCACACTCCACAGACATACCCAATTAATGTAGCACAGCTATTTGATTTAGTGGCATCCCCAGATGTTTTGTTCTAGACATCACAGGGGGCATACAGTACAATGATTTTCCTGGGGAGGGGGTGAGGGGCACTGCTAGACACCACTTATAATGTTGGAGGCACCACCAAGTATGAATTCCAAGGCTGTTTTGGTTGTGGTCCAGGAGGCCAATTTACAATGTAGGGCCCCTGGTGGGTCAGTTAGTTCGACAGGATTTAACAACACGTGTTAAATGGTGTAACTAAGAAAAAAGTTACAACATTGAAATAAAATTACCTAAAAATAGGAAATCTTCGGTCATTTTCCTCAAGAATGGTTTGCAAATAATGGCTTACATAAATAAGACTATTGGTGAAACTACTACATACCAAAAGCCAAACTTGCTGACATTTTGGGGAAGAGGAGCTGAAGTTTAAAGAAAGCAAATGATGGACAGTCATATGTGATTCTCTCTCGATCAAAGACGTAATCCTGTCTGACAGGTTACCTGTGCTGAGCACCACCTTCAGTTGATGTTGACTGGATTACACAGAAAATTTTGAAAAACTCAATTCCTTAGAAAGTCCAAAAATGGCATTTCCCAGAAAGTTAATTGAATTGCCAAAATTTTCCAAATATTATTTGGGGTGGGAGCGCAAGGCTTTAAAGGGGGACACATGCCCCTTGCACCACTTTCCCTTGACAAAGCCACTGCTTTGATTGACAGCAAATTCAAGAATGTAGATTACTTCAGCTTAACTTAATTGAATTACACAGCATCTAAATGTTTCGATAACGTATCATGGTCAGTTATTTGCCCATCCTGAAGCAGTAAACTGAGATTGTGTGTGGATGGGAATAAGTTTTACAGTAGGTACTCCTAGGAGGAGGTTTAGAGTAAGTACAGTGGGCTAGGAGAACTGGAACTGTTTAGTGTAAGAGGATAAGGCATTCATAACAAAAAGAATTGGGGAGGAAACCTCTCAGATCTTTTTTCATTTGCCTCTTAAATAATTTAGCTCAAAGAGTGAAAGTATGTGACTTGAAGCAAGTATAAAGTTCCGGCCAGGCACTATTAAATGGATCCGGCCGGAATCGGAACTTAGCAAAATCTGGGTTCCGGCCGGATAGTTCCGGCTGGATCCGAGTTCGGGTGCAGCCCTAAAACCCAGGGAAAACCCTGAGATGACAGCACAAAGCTTTCTTATATAGTCACACAATATCTTCATGGAGAAGAAGCTTCAGGCACCTTATCTTTAATTTCAGCGCCCAGTGCAAGATTGATGAAGTAGAAATACCCTGAAAAAGTCCTCAAAATCGGGGTTTTGGGGTATCAGGGAAGTAATCGTGCTGGGTGGCTTTTTAGTGTGTTTAGGTGGTTGTGGTACATGAACTAAAGCATCTCAGCACTGAAAAGCAAAAGAGGAGTGGGGCCCTTTGCCTCCAGATCTGTTTCACCTATTACATCATGAGATGTTGCCTAAGCTGACATTACTGATTCCTTGCCGTAGGCAGGCAAGGAATCTATGCAATGGTGATGTCGTGTGTGTGTGTGTGTGTGTGGGTTTGTCTTTGTGTAAAACAGAGGACCTAAACAATAGACTTCCAGGTCCTCGGTAGTAAATTCAATAGATTTCTCAAGTCCTCGGTTGTCTAACAATAGACAGTCTATTGTGAAGGTTAGGGTTAAGTAAGCAGACACAATGGAGATAACAATGAAGTCCTCAGTTGTGTGTAAAAACACGACTGTATGAATGTATGTGTGTGTGTGTGTTTGTGACACTTGCTTGTAAACACGATATCTTAAGATAGGAATGTCCGACACTTTTCATATTTGGGATATAGATTTATCATGTTGAGAGGAAGAACCCTATTGTTTTTGGTAGAGGTCAAAGGTCATTTGAGGTCACCAGCGGTAAAATTGTGACAATTTCAAAAATAGCTTGTAAATACGATATCTTCAGATAGGAGTGATCGACACTTTTCATACTTGGTATATAGATTTGTCATGTTGGGAAGAAGAACCCTATTGTTTTTGGTAGAGGTCAAAGGTCATTTGAGGTCACCAGCGGTAAAATTTCGGAAACGCCAAAAAATGGCTTGTAAACACGATATCTTCAGATAGGATTGCCCGACAATTTTCATACTTGGTATATAGATTTGTCATGTTGAGAGGAAGAACCTTATTGTTTTTGGTAGAGGTCAAAGGTCATTTGAGGTCACCAGCGGTTAAATTGCGAAAACACTGAAAATGGCTTGGAAACATGATATCTTCAGTTAGGAGAGACCAACACTTTTCATATTTGGTATATAGATTTTTCATGTTGAGAGAGAGAAGCCTATTGTTTTTGGTAGAGGTCAAAGGTCATTTGAGGTCAATAGCAGTAAAATTGCGAAAACTTCGAAAATGGCTTGTAAACACGATATCTTCAGATAGGAGTGACCGACACTTTTCATACTTGGTATATAGATTCGTCATGTTGAGAAGAAGAACCCTTTTGTTTTTGGTAGAGGTCAAGGATCATTTGAGGTCACCAGCGGTAAAATTGCGAAAACACAGAAAATGGCTTGTAAACACGATATCTTCAAAAAGGAGTGACAGATACTCTTCATATTTGGTATATATAGATTTGTCATGTCGAGAGAAGTCTAGTGCTTTTGGAAGAATTCAAAGTTCATTTGAGGTCACCAGCGGTAAAATTGGGAAAATCCCGAAAATGGCTTTTAAACATGATTTCTTCAGATAGGAGTGACCGACACTTCTCATGCTTGGTATATAGGTTTGTCATGTTGAGAGGAAGAAGTCTGTTGTTTTTGGCTGAGGTCAGAGGTCATTTGAGGTCATCAGCGGTAAAAATGTGAAAACACCGAAAGTGGCTTGTAAACATGATATCTTCAGATAGGATTGCCCGACAATTTTCATACTTGGTGTATAGATTTTTCATGTTGAGAGAAAGAAGCCTATTGCTTTTGGTAGAGGTCAAAGGTCATTTGAGGTCACCAGTGGTAAAATTGCCAAAACTTCGAAAATGGCTTTTAAACATGATATCATCAGTTAGGAGTGACCCACACTTCTCATACTTAGTATATATGTTTGTCATGGTGAGAGAAAGAAGCCTATTGTTTTTGGTAGAGGTCAAAGGTCATTTGAGGTCACCAGGGGTAAAATTGTGAAAATTCTGTGCCTAAAATGTAAAGAAAAATCTATCAAGCACTGTCAATTTGAAAGCAGGTAAGGTATTTGATGGCAAGGAATCACTAAGCCTTTTGGCTTTCTGGTTGCATGAAAGGAAAATCGTGAAGCGCACCCCAAATAAAGATTTCAAACATAGCACTAAAATGATTGTCCTGCAAATTCTTTTGTAGCCTATATTTTTGATCAAGTTCTATTTAAGATGAAGATGACATCAGGACACCACAAGGTATGGTTTACAAATTATCTGTCTCCCTGCAGAATGTGTAGCATAATGTATCAGTACCATGTTGATGAATGGACTATGAATAAAAGGAGTTCTTGTAAAATCAGAATCATTGTCACACTTATTAGACTTTGACCATGTTGACCGTTACTTACTAAAATGGCATGACTTTGAATGGTGTTGGACATTCCCAGCAGAATGTTCCCATTTGCAGATGTATCAACTGGTATTTATGTACCTTTATGTGAGCAATATAGCACTGCATTTCTTTTCGACTGTAAGGGAAATATTGGGTTTGTCTCACAAGGAAATTTAATCCTTTTAAAGTGGCTCATGAGTTGGTTCATGGGATTCAACAAATTTTTCCAAACCTGTTAAGTTTCTTTTACAAACCAATGAGAAGTGGTCAACCTTAGAGAATCCCCATATACAAATAAATGTTTTATGAGTAAGAACTTAAAACAGTTCAATTTGGTTTTCAACAATTTGTGACCAGACACTTTTTCAAATTTTGCACAAAACCGTTACAAGTCAGGACATCACAAAATTCAAAATTTAAACTTTTTCTGTAACTATTGGATGTGAAATTTGACTAATTATGCTAATTATAAGCATTGTCATGTGGTAGTATCCTTCAACACTCTCATTAAGTTATCGATATCAACTCAATGAGCCCCAAAATTTATTGGCCAAGAGCTGTAAATAATTAAAAATAAGGCAGTATGGTAGCTTCCATTTCACAAAATAAGTTGCCTTCAGGTACAAATTCAGTTGCTTGTTGCTGAAGAATACCTTGTTCAGCCAAACTTTCAACATTTCAAAAGGTGCAACTTCCATAACATGTCTTGTGCACAATAGTTTGAGGAGATGAAGCTATTGTTGGGGTTTATTCTTGAGACCAAATGATTTGATAATGACTATAGCTGTTTTCTTTTAATGCTATGTGGGAGCATTTTAATGCAGTATTTCCCTTTGAGGTTCAGCATGAATAAACAGCCAAAGGAGTGTTAATGTTAAGTTCACACAGGCATACATGAATGTTCACAAAAGCCTGACATACATCCCCAGTGATGTCATGCACTGAAGCATGGGGATTTCTGCCTGGTTGGATTTGTGATACTTCTGTAAGTGGAGAAGTGGATGGCTCGAAGGGGGTTGAAAAGGAGGCCATTTTATGTCTTTGTGGTACTTTTACTTTTCACAAGTGTAGACACTCCTGTAAACTGTAAAAAGTACAGCTTTCAGTTAATCTAGTTCAGTACTGTATTACGGTTCTTTTGTCTGGACTGGTTAATAAGTAAATGTTTTCATCCTGGAATTGTGAAATTTTATCATGGAAAAATCATGGAAATGTCAGGGAATTTTATTTTCTTGGAATGCTGGGAACCCTGACTGTGCATATCCAATGCATGTAGCAATCCTTAGGTGTGTATACATACTGTTTGTACAGTATACATCAGGCCTTGAAATTTTGAGGCGTGCGAGTGTGATTGCACAACATCACTCACCTCAAATCATTGTTAGGGGTGTGATTTTAGGCACACCTAAAAATATAGAATGTTAGCGCATATAAATATTTGTAAGTTTATCAAAACAGCACACCTAATGTTCTCCTTAATTTCTTGAGAAGTGTGATTTGAAGCTCACCTGAAAATTTTAAAACTCAAGACCTGTATACAAGACTGATGCATACGGAGTCCGTTAGTTTCCGGACCTGTTAGTTTCCTCCCCTACAAAAAGTTAGTTTCCTCCCTTATGTAAATTATTATTCAAGTGAGCAAAATTTTGTTGTAAGTGTTAAAAGTGAAGAAAGGTACTAAATTTTTAATTGCAAAACAGACATAATATAGGAAGGAATTGTGAAGTTGTGATTTGTGTGCTAGGCCTGTGCCTTGATTGACAAATTTAGGGCCTTTATAACTTGAAAAGGCCTTGGTCTAATGGTAGACAGGATAGGCCTCATGGTTGCAAATGCTAGACCTCTAAATGAAATTGTTTATTGACAAACTTTCTACAAAACATGAATGAAAAATGTCGAAGGAAGAATCTTGTTTCCGAAGAAATAATTATCAAAGGTGTATCACATCATTCCTCAATTGAAAAAAGAGTAGGGGAGGAAATCAAGGTTTTATAGGGGAAGAAATTTATGGGTCCAGAAACTAATGGTGACCAATGCATACCTGGACACCATACATTGGCAATGCATATACAGGTATATAGTATACATGTTTGAACTAAGTCAGTAGCAATTCCTTAGCATGCCCGACTAATAAAATGTTCTCATCTTTAAGTCATCCTAACACTGCGTACCTGGGTACCCGACAGGTATGGCGATCAGGTACTCAGGTCCTACTTTTTAGTACCCGTGCAAACACTATTGTATACTTTACATTTACCTGTAACCTTCAGTTATCAACTCTAGTTACCCAAATGTACTTACCTAGGCTATGCCAAAGTCAACTTTTTGGATTTTTGTTGGAAGTTTTTGGTACATGTCAAGTTCACCAGACGTAAAACTATGAAAATCTGGAAAATGGCTTGTAAACATGATCTCAAGTTTACAATAACTGACACTTTTCATGTAGGTTATACTTTTGCCATAATGAGAGGAAAAGCTATTTTGTTTATGGTGGAGGTCAAAGACTCTTTTTGGTCACCAGCAGTAAACCACAAAAAATGAAAAATTGACTTTAAACATTATATTTCCAGATAGCAATGACCAACACTTCATTAGTGTTTGCAAAGGTACCAAAAAATAGGAACTGGGTACCCGATTGCCATACCTGTCAGGTACCCAGGTATCCAGTGTTATGGTGACTGAAAGATATTAACATTTTGTTAGGCATACTCCAAAAGACATTCATGATAATACTATATTTACTTACTGTACAGCTGCATTGAAGAGATAATGATCACATTCACAAGTTCAAAAACACTTGATTTGTCACAGGGTTTCACCATCTTATTTTGTTTCAAATAAAAAATGACCAGTAAAAGAAAGGTAACAGAAAACAGTTAAAAATTAGAACATCCTAAGGCCTATATCAATTTGATATCAGATTTTGAGATGTTTTCCTACTTGAAAAGCAAGCATACTAAGAGCTCAAAGCTTCTCCTTTTAAAACAGCGATTCAAAAATATCACAGTCCTGTATTCTCTTACATGTCCCAAATTACCGAATATAAACAAATGACGTAATGCTTGTGAAATTTGCTCATGCTAATGTACAATATGCTATGTCATTATCACTAAAGGGCTCTGTACGTTCTGACGTAGCAAGCCTCATGTTGACATCGAAGCATGCTAACATGGCTTTCATGTCAGATTACCAAAGGTCAAAAAACATTTACTCAGAATTCTTAATATTGTCACCTCAGGGTCACCAGAGGTTGAAAAGCACATTTTACCAACATCTTCATCTGGGGTCACAAGAGGTCAAAATGCAAAAATTCTTCAGAATTCCAAGATTGTCAACGTGGGCTTACAAGAGGTCATAAATGGCAAATTTTCCAAGAAATCCCAAGATTTTCATCTGAGGTGTCCACAGAGTCCAAGATTAGCATCTTTGGTCACCATAGATCAAATAACAAATTTTCTAAGAATTCCCATTCGTCCTCATTACTTGCCTTCTAATTTTCTCGTTTTATTCCAGCTCGATATTTTGTGATTACATTAAACTGATTTGAGATGAGTAATCCATCAGCCCCACCAATGGAGATGAATGATGCCTCCCCTGGAATAGGCTTCACATCTGGACAACAGCATCCTACAGGAGCACATGGACATAATCAAGGTATGAAATGGGGAATATCAAACAAAGGAAATTATGAAGGTTTACTGTGAAAGAGATGGCAATTGACACTTAACCACTTCCTCTCAACTTGTGAAGATGGGTACCTATTGTTGTTTGGGGGTGGTAAAAGGTCATCTGAGGTCACCAGAGGTCAACACACTTGTTAACATGATATCTCAAGGTGTGAAACTTAAATGCTGTATATTTTATGTGTTGTATTTAAATGCATTATGATGGGAACATGGTCCTATTGTTTTTGGTTTTGATGAAGAGAGAAACCTATGCATTAATGATGGCGTGCATGCATGTGTATGTATGTGTGTATGTGCGAGTGCAGGTGTGTGTGTTTGTAACACTTTGCTTGTTTACATATCTCAAGAAGGGAAAATCTGACAGTTCCCAAACTTGGTGGACAGATACCCCATACTGAGAGGAAGAATCCTATTGATTTGGTGGAGGTCAAAGGTCATCTGGGGTTACAGGGGGTCAAAACCAGAAAACCTTGTTTACATGATATCTCAAGATAAGAAATTTGGATTAAATTGCAAACTTAATATGTTGATGCTGTATGATGTTAAAAAGAAACGTATTGATTTTGGTAAAGGTCAAAGGTCGTTTTGGGTCACAGGGGTTCAAACCCTGAAAATCTTGTTTTCACAATATCTCAAGCTAGTAAAGGTGGAGTAATTCAAACTTGATATGTTGATGCATGTTGCAAGGAAGAACCCTATTGATTTTGGTAGAGGTCAAAGGTCATATGGGGTCACAGGTGGTCAACCCCTAAAACCTTGTTAACATGATATCTCAAGGTAGGAAACTCGGATTAATTTCAAACTTGTTGATATGTTATGATGTAAGGAAGAACCCTATCAATTTTGGTACAGGTCAAAGGTCTTTTGGGGTCACAGGGGTCAACCCACTCCCCCCCCCAAAAAAAAACCTTGTTTACAAGATATCTCAAGGCTGGAAACTCGAATTAATTTCAAACTTGTTGATATGTTATGATGTAAGGAAGAACCCTATCAATTTTGGTACAGGTTAAAGGTCTTTTGGGGTCACAGGGGTCAACCCCTTCCCCCTCCAAAAAAAAAACCTTTTTTACAAGATATCTCAAGGTCGGAAACTTGGATTACTCAGTTTCAAACTTGGTATGCTAATGCTGTTTGATGTGAGAAATAACACTTTTAATTTTGGTAGAGGTCAAAGGTCATCTGGGGTGACAGGGGTCATGATATCCCAGGGTAGGAAGCTTGGATTATATTCAAACTTGGTATGCAGCTGCATAATAATGTTTGGGAGAAAGCTATTAATTTTGGAAGAGAACAAAGGTCATCTGGGGTCACAAGGGGGTCAAACTCCAAAAAACCATGTTTGCATGATATCTCAAGGTAGAAGCTTGGATTGTTTTCAAACTTGGTTTGTTGATGAATCATGATTGCAGTGTTCTCCACTAGTTGTTTTATCTGGGTGCACCGCCCGGACAAAATCTTAAGAGCTGCATTAGCGCTGCCTTTAAATTTACCTGCCTGCACAAAAGCATCAGCTGCCTGGACAAATATTTTGCTTTAACTGCAGAAGCATGTTAGCACTATTTGCAGCAGTATGTAAATATGAATGATGTAAGATTTAATAATAATTACTGACTTAATAAAGCGCCGCAATCATAAGATATGTTCGGCGTGGCTTTACACAGAGAACACCTCATTTAATAAGTATGACTTTACAGTAGCTTAGTCGTAAAATAAAGTAAACTGGGTGAGCACCTTAATTCAGCTGGGAGACTGTTCCACAGAGATGGAGTGGTCACCAGCTTTAGTTTTAGTAATGGGGACACGAAGCAGGTTATCACACGATGAACGAAGGGTACAGGTGGGTTTGTAAGGAACAATCAAGTCATTAATGTAATTTGGTGCAAGGCCATTTAGAGCCTTAAAAACAACCAAAAGGATCTTATATTTAATTCCATGGAAAATAGGTAGCCAGTGCAGAAAATTTTTTAATAGATGGGTTACATGATTGTATTTAAGAGCACCAGTAATTAACCTGGCTACCATATTTTGTACACATTGGAGGGGGGCTAACAAAGACTGAGAAATACTGAAAAATAAAGAATTATGTAAGTCTAACCTAGAAGTTATGAAGGCATGCCTAAGTTTTTCAGTTTCAGCTCGGGTAAGTACACTGCGGATAGTTTTCTGCCATCCACCGCTTTACGTGCCAATAGACATATCTCCATTCGAGAGACAGGGCGCTTGGCATCTTCGGGGTCAAAAATACTGTAGGGCAGATAAAGCTGCATATCATCAGCATACAGATGAATATTTAAACTGTGCCATGTCCTACAAATATCAGCCAGAGGCTTAGTATACAGGATAAACAAGATTGGTCCAAGAACAGAACACCGAACGGAAGACGGGAGGTTTGAGACAAATCATTCCTTATGATGACACATTGGGATCTATCTGCAATTAAGAGAGCGAAACCACTCCAGGGCCAGGACCTTCTATTCCAAAGCTAGTCAGACATGGAATAAATATTTTGTGTTCTAGGGTGTCAAAGGCTGTGCTCAGATAGTGAAACAAGTATTACACCATTTTTGGTTTCGATTAAAAGAGAAACCTATGCAATCATGATGACGTGTGTGTGTATGTATGTGTGTATGTGGGTGTGTATGTGTGTGTAAGCATAGGCCTTACAAGGTGGACATCCACATGTCACCAGAGCTTCCTGTGTGGACACAATATTTTGTGTGGACATACACCTGTCCACATAAGTAAAATGCTCTAAAAATGCCTATTTTATAAAAAAAAGCAATTTAGTACTATTTCAACAGAAGTCCACCTAGTAAGGTATGGAAGCGAAATATGTATAGTTAATGTGCTCTGCTGCCCCCACTTGAGTGTAAGGGGTGTATGTGTATTGGACTCAATCCCAGACATATGTGTCATCTTACGTGGACATACATGTGTGGTTAGGCCTGTACAAGCTTCAGTGGACATATCAGCCATTCACCAGCTACAGTGGTCACATGTACATCAACCTTGCTGGCATGCTGGTAATTTAAATTACTGCAGTAACTTCAGGTAAGAGAACATGCAACTAAGATTCTCTTTAATTGTACAGAAAACTTTTTAAGATGGCCTCATCTTTCAGACTTTATACCTTATACATATTATGAGGAAGCTATCTGGGGATACTTCCTATGTACAACTGTTTAGCCTAAGTGTATGCACCTATACCAAATTGTGTGCAATACAGTATAGGCCTAACATGTGCTGAATTGTAGCCCTTAGCCTAACATGTATATTGTAAAGAAGCATGTGCTTTTGCACATGTTTACACAGTAGGAATTCAGTGAAGGATCCAAAACATTTGTAACCTAGGGGTTGACCTTAAAAGGACAGATTTTTTAGCAGTGTTTTGCTTCAAAGGTGCATTTTGGTACATATATTGAAGAGTACACCAGCTGAGAGGAATAACATGAGTACAAGTAACAGACAAATTTTTGGTACTGTTTCAAGTTCAAACCTGTGGACAATTCGTTGGATCCTGTATATATGCCTGAATGATGACATAGAGAGTACTCTGGCTTGGGGAATGACGTGGATGGTTCACACAGTTCAGGCATAGTATTTATCTACAATAAATTTGACTTTTACCGCATAAGGCAAAGAAGTTTGGAAGAAGGTGTTCCTGCTTTGTTTGCTACAGTTGATGAAATTAATTTGACATAAATGTATTATTGTTGTGATCTCAGCATTGTGTGTTTGTGGGCACAAGGTAAGAGCTGTGTTCAAATGAAATGTTACATGTGCAAGTGCATCTAACTTAAAAAATATAATATAAGTGCTTACTTGCACCATTCTAGGCTTTGAAATTTTGTTTGCATGGTCATAGAGCCACAACCGGGTGAGATTCAGCTCAAAAGATATGTACTAAAAGCCATGTTAGGTGTGAGAATTGTAGTATGGTACATGCATAATAGGCCATGAAGTTACCAAAATGGAAAATCCTGAAATTTGACTATGCTTAAATTTTGTTTTTTTTTTATATATTTTTTGAGAGTTAAAAACAAATTTTTGACCCTAATTTTGATCCTTATTGCCTTTTGATCTTTATTAAATGTCAGTAAACCTAGGCCTTCAAGCACATGTGGAGGAAAGCAACTCAAGTTGCATGCACAAATAAAAAATTGACTTGCATACGTTTCCCCTGTGCAGGCTTTATTTTGAACCTGGATAAGGGATGCATCATTCTTTAAAACAATTTTGTACAGAAGAAGAAAGATTGCTTTGAAAATAGGCCTAGTACACTCCCTTTGGGATCAACATGTTAATTGCTTTGAATTCAAACAGTGCTAGAGCAAAGACTTTGGTAGTTTGTATGAATGCTTGTAAAATATTTTAGTCTAACACTTACCTGAGAGGATGAACAAACATGAGGTAGACCTTGTTCCAAAAGGGAGGTTGGGAAAAGACAATTTCAGGATTGTATAACAACCTTTTAGTGATACTGAATTTAGTGGGGTGTGCCTTTTAAGTTGGTGGAGGACAACCCCAGTGATTGTCTACAATTAAGGCCAATCTTCAGAAGCTAATAGCTATTGCAATATAAGTCTTTATAAGAGGCATAACATTTGGACACTGTTATTTCATCTCAGCTGATGTACTGCAGTATTCTAGCTAGTGTTACAGCTATAGGCTCAAGTGTAAGCCTATATTGTGCTTAATCATTATTTATGTTACATGTGTTATTGTTATACTTTTTACAAGTTTGATAGTTTTTCTTGGTTCAATATACTTAATTCAAATAGCTTAGCTTAAACAATGGTGTGTTTAACAATTACTTCAGAACCTCCATCATGTACACCTCAGGTTCACTTCACTTTGATTTATAAGTGAATTCTTTTGGTATCATTCCCTTAGTATACCTTTAGTGTACTGTATCTTTCTATAGCATCTACTCCTGTCTTGTAGTAAACACGGATTTCAAATATATCCATATCTTGTTATTCATGGTTCAGAGGTAAACATCCATCTATGGTAAATAGCTGCACAGTCACTGCATGATGTTTTAGACCCCAGGTTACGAAAGAAGAGGCAAAGATATAGGACTACTCTATGCTAGTATCATTATTGGAACATTGCATGGGTGGGTATAACCATTTTAAAAAATAAGAATGGCAGTATATGTCTACCAAAGATAGGTAATTGTGAAATTTATGCTTCAAGTTAAAGTTCAAGATAGATTACTCATGGAGGCGGTATATCTGCTTTAAATGTACTAAAACTGCCACTATATACATTGCTAAGTGATTAATGCATGTTCCTTTTGCAGGCTGGAAGTTGACAATGGGCCGTTCTTTGGTAAGTCCAATGCTCTTTGCATACATCTGCCTTTTTCTCACCAGAATTTTGCTAGTTTAAAAGAACATGAAACCTGAAAGTATGAAGTTCTTTATGTAACTATCAAATGAATTTTACATCAGTGAACTATACTCTCAGTAAGATGTCCATACTGGAGACAAAACCTTCCCATTTTCACTCATTATACATACTGTAAAAGAACTTGTCAAATTGTTTTGAGTGTCATCCTGTTATCTGAAACAAGTAATAAAACAGAATAATAATAATTAAGTATCCAAAACATACAAGTCTTTTATGTTTTTGCTGAAATGACCCAGCTCTTTCTGAAAATGCCATAATTCTTAGGCTGATATTTTTTTAATAGACACATGATGTTCTCTGAAAGGCCCAAAGAATTAAAAGAAAAAAATATTTACACTTCAGCAATTCCTCTGTTGCTGTCACCTATTTTTAGCATTTCTGTTTTGCTGTTACACCCTATTTTGTAATGAAATACCAAAGTGGTGTGTTTGATTAAAATGTTATCATTGTTAAGTTTCAATGTGGACACATGCTGAGAATCATTGAGATATAGGAAAACTGGGAACATCGAACCTTGGGAACATTAAATACTAGGAACATCGGGTAGACCCTCTGTAGAATCTAAAACTCAAGGCCTGCTTACTGTCCAAAAAAATCCCATCCCCATTCAACACATGGTCTCATAAATTGTCCTTGAATAGGACTGTGTATACTAAGTCCACTTTGTTTCCCTTTGCCCTAGCCAGTTAGCCACAACTGGAAAAAGACTGTGGCTGGCCCAACTTAAACCAATTGTAGTGTTTTCTGAAGGTGTAGTTTAAACACTCAAAAATAGGTATACTCAGCATTTTATAGAGAGCAAACCTCCAAAAGTCACATTGACATTGCCTGGGCTGATAGAGTCTGGTCTTTTTCGTTCTGTGATACCACATGGATGAGGTATATTGCATGTTTTAACTGAGCCAGTAGTGTAACTGTTCTTTGGATATGATATCTAGTTGTGTGCGTACATTACCTGTACACCTTTCACAAATACTCCTCCTAATTAGGGAATAGAGCTCTTCATCAAGCCTTTAAGGTTCATTTGTTTTAATTCTTACACATCATTACCAATTTATTCATATTGATATAAATATAATGTGATGTGGAAAAATTACATGCAATGAAACTGTTGTCTTGAATTCCTAATTAAACAGAGACAGAGAACAGATCCAAAGTCAAGGGAGAAATTTGTGCAGTGGTTAAAGTCTGAAGATGATCCACCGGGACTAGAAGTTAAAACTGTTAATGACTATGTTGGTAAGTATTGCACTACTTCAGCACCATTGAGGCATTTTTTGTATTATTGTGAACACTGGTCTATATATAACTGAATTCCTCTTTTGAGAAAAGCAGTTTTCAAAACATTTACTTACCTTTTGTTGCGTATGAAAACAATGAGTGAACTTGAATGAATGAATGAATGAATGAATGAATAAACGGACAGATGGAGGGACTGCGAAGCATTCTCTCTGAAGGGCACTGAGTTTGAACTTTCTGCTTGTCTAATCAGCATGCTATCAGTTAAATGATCCCATTTTACTAGCTCACAGTTCACTTGGCAATGAGTAAACATCTATGCTATATCATTTTGACCCAACGGTTCTCACTAGAGAATTCCATATCAGGCATAACACAGCATGGGACAGAGGGACAGACAGAGAGGTGCATGAGTGAGATAGAAAGTGGTGTGTAAAAAGTAAATGCAAAAAAAAAAAATAAAATAAAAAATAAAAACCTGGAGTTAATTTTTACCATATTTTAAAGACATATATTCATCACCACAGATAGTTGCAGTTCCCAACTTAAACACTTCTACCACTCCCATAGGCTCTCTTCTAAAACATCCTTATCCAGATACAATCCAAGTTTATTGCTTTTGTGCATATCCTGGTAAACATACAAAGCCCTGTTGTCTAATCAGAATATTTCAGTGCATACTTCATGTATGAAATCCAAGCTTTTCCCCTTTTTTTTTGGAATTTGATGTCAATCAAAGAGAGCTCTGTTCCAATTGAGAATTTTGGTAGACTCTAGGCAAAATTGTCCTTTGGGGTGACAAATGACTGACTTTAATATTGTTCTCTAATGTCAGTGCAGTGGATGAAATTGGGTTTATTGTTTATGACAAATGTATTATGAGCAGTCAGGATTTAGTCATAGACATTTTCTCTGTTTCATAACATTGCAGAAAAGTAAACTTAAGTCATTACTTTTGTTTTTGTTGGCAATTTCACGATTGAGTATATCAGAAATCTACAGCAAGGTATAGAAATTTTGTGTCACTAAACTGATGTTGTTTTAAAGAAAACATAGGCCTATTTGTTGTGTAAAAGATAACATATTTGTCTTTGTATACCTGTTACTTATCCTCTGTTCAAAGTTCTTTGTGCTCCACATGCATACAGCATGAACCGTGTATTAATGCCTTATGCTAAATACCCCTATCAGAGCCATAAGCTGTCCTTTTATTTCAGGCCAGGGACTTTTTGCTGCTAAATCTTTTGCTCCTGGGGAGTTTGTCTGTGAATACAGAGGGGACTTAGTAACATCTGAGGAGGCAAAAACTCGAGAAAAGAAGAACCCAAGAGTGAAGGACTTCATGTTTGGGTTTCGTCACAATGAAAAGCGATGGTGGTGAGAATGATACATTTCATTGCATTGTTTTAATTAATAACTATTTGATTTGTATGTTAAAAAGCAAAATACATTGTTTCATTACATGGTGTCTTTCAGTTATACTTTGAACATACTTCAGGTTACAAAAAATAAATCACTTTTCTTTGTTTGTGTCTTTTCTACAGTATAGACGCATTTAACTCTTCAGCAAAAGCAAGGTTTGCAAATGATGGCATTAACGAAGAAGAAAATTTAACTGTAAAAAAGATTGTGTTGGAAAAACCACATCTTTGTTTATTTGCAAAGACACATATTTACATCGGTGATGAAATGAGATACGATTATGGTTACACTGATGCAGAATGGAGAAAGGTTGGTGCAGTTGCCTACAATTCATGATGCAAAAAGTTGAAGCTAGCTGTGTTTGATGTACAGAAGTGTTAAATCTTGGACAGTTTTTGTTTTAGAAGCAAAGTTTCAAGATTGAAAATGTTCAAAGTCTGACAATTTAAAAACCCCCCCAGCAAACCTTCACCAAACCCAAATCCATATTTTTCAACTTGCTAATCTCTACAACATTTATTGCTGAATCTGTAAATCTAGCTGTGTCTAACCTGGATCTTTACCCTTGGTCTAATACTCTCTTTGAAGTTTGTGTGTCAAGTGTATTGTGGGTAATGTGCAAGTTTGCAAGAATTCTTTAATATACTCTTACTCCAAAATATCAGGACCAAATTAAACCCCCCTTTTCTTGATATTTTCTTTATGTAAACAGCCTAACTATCATACAGGGATACTTAAACGGATGATAAATGAATATTCTAAAAATTAATGAGTGCTGTACAGTATCTCAAATATTGAGATTACATACGAACACTATAAAGTGTTTTTATGACCTGCATAATTGCTGTATTTGATGTTGGATTGGGTGATGTGATACATCACTTTATGTGGACTTGACGAAAGGTTAATATTCTTACAAAATTTAGTCACTAGATATGGTGTGCCAGGCGTGTGCTTTTGAATTTACGTTAGTTGCTCATATTGGTTAGATAAAAAGGCTTGTTTAAGATCTTGCTCAACTGGACATGTTCTGATGGTAAAAATACTGCACATGAAATTTACATCTAGGCAAGATGCTCCAAATAGTGGATGTTGTTTTGAGCACCTGAACTGCTAGCCTAATAGTCTGTTCATAGAATTGCATACTTAGCACTGCTTTCACTGAATATTACAATGTTTTTAGTATACACCTGGTGCCATCATTCAAACAGATTATGTATTAACAGAGAAAAGTTTTTGATTTTGACTTAACTTCCAGTGAAGTTATTGTCGGACATTTAAAGTGAATGGTTACTTTATTTAAACAGGAGGTATTCTGAGCACTGTACGTAACAATTTTCTTTTTAAGTGACAGTGACATTCATCTTCCCATGATAGATGTTATGTGCAGAGCACAATGCTAATATACTGTCATATCGAGTGTGTGGGAAAGTGGGTGATCCTAGCCTAAGCTTTTAGTGGCATTAAACTTAGTTGTTTCAATTGAGAGCTGGTTTTCTTTGTCTTCAAAAAGTGGAAAATGTTTCATTTTTCTCCCACAGGATTCCACTGGTAGCGAGCTTCTAAAAATTCTCGAAACATGTATGTACAATCAAATTTTGTTTGTTAAAAAGGATGATAGAATATTGATTATGATGATGATGACAATGACAATCATGGTGAAAATCATATGGTTGTGTTTATTATCCATTTGATCACTGTGGTGATGATGGTTATGAAAAACTTGAAAGGAATTACAGTAGTGGTGAAACTAATTACTTCTGCTCATTGTGATGGTGACACATTAATGATTATAATGAATGGTAATTCTATAACTGGGAGTATTGTGGTAAGTGCTTGTGATAATTATTGCTGTGTGACTACTGTGATTACACAAAACAGTTCTGATTGATTTGAATTATAATGGAGGTGATGATGAGAGGCCTTTTTTAATAAAGTGGTGAATACTGTAACAAGACTTGACTAGTGTAATACTTTTAATATTAAAATTGAGTATGAAGGAGCTGGCTACATGGGTACTTCCTAATACTTCATCAAAGAAAATACTTCTCTGTTGCTTTAAATGAATCAATTACTTATGACCAACACATGTTCAACAGTCTGAATGTCAGGATTTCTGGAAATTAATTTTCATTTTTTTTGAAGAGTATTTGAATATATTTTACATCATGAAAGTGTGAAATTTGGAAGAAAAAGAAACAATGTATGATGCAAATCTGTTGCATGATGAAAGGTTTGTTTGGAATATGTTGCAAACTAATGAGGAAAGTGCAATTTTTTTATTTCTACACCCAGACAATGAAATGAGTGAAAGCAATGATGACAGAAATTTAATCCAGGGACAAGACATTGAAAGCAATGACTTAGATTGTATAAAAAGTACAAATGGAGAGAGAGCAGGCACACCTAGCATCGATCTAGTAACCCATGCAGATAATGACTCAGATGAGGGTAAAGGTATGAATATTGCTGATCTTCAATATTTTTACTGAAGGTAGTGATGAACCTTCTAACAATTCTGTTACAGAAATGCATCATCTTGCTACAAAACACTGTATATCAGTCTGTCTCAATGACTATCACAAGAATCTAACATCTGTCTTCTCATCAGACTTGATGTTTATAGGTCATGGTCACTGCTTATTTATGAATTACTCATTTTAAAAACATTGGTATACCATAGAACTAGTAGAATCTTACCTATATGGTTGTTTGTTTACATTGCTTTGAGGTCCCACTGCCACCCTGTTAATAAACATAAGGTGGTCCAGGCTTGAGAGAATGTACAATTAAAAGTAAATGTAACCCATATGTTCAGTGGTGGGTAGAATTAAGTTTTCCTGTTTTGTCTACAGACAAGGAAGAAGAAGACCCCTTACATTACTATAGAAGTCCATGGAAGAGACAGTTTAGTGAGAGTGAGGATAGCATTGTGATGGGTAGCATGGATAGTGATGAGGGGGGCAGACTTGTTCATTTGGAGTTTTCCAAGCCCAACAACGTGGTGGAAAGCACTGATTCAACAAAAAATGCAGATGAGGGAATGGATGATGAAGGTATGTTTTGTTCAAATACTTATCTTTAAAACAGACAATGTTTCTAATTTAGCCATAGATATCAAACCACTTACAGCAGGGACAACTTCCAGTTTGTCTTGAACCAGTTGGTTGGAAACTGGGCTGTAAAACACTATCTAACTAACTACAGTTTGTCTGAGGGACTATCACAAGAATCTTAGCTCCATCAATCATCTTTTCATCAAATTTGATGTTTCGGTCTTGGCAACTGCTTACTTGTACAAACCTACTTGTAAAAACATTGGTATGATACAGACCTAGTAGCTAGAATCTTAATTATTTGGCTTTTGTTTACATTGTTTTGGGGTCCCACTGCCACCCCGGTAATAAACATAAGGTGGTCCAGGTGTGAGAGAACGTACAAAAGTAAATGTAACCCGTGTTCAGTAAGTAGTGTGTAGAGTTCATTTTTTTTGTCTTGTCCACAGACAAGGAAGTAGAAGATGCCCCACATGATTGTAGAAATCCTCGGAAGAGACAGTTAAGTGAGAGTGAGGATAGCATTGTGTCGGGTAGTGTTGATAGTGATGAGGGGACAGACTTGTTCGTTTGGAGATTTCCAAGCCCTGTAAGATGGTTGCCAGCACTGATCCAACAAAAAATGCAGATGACACAGTGGATGATGAAGGTATGGTTTATCCCTTTATGCTAAATCTTCAAAGCAGTTCATTGAGTTGGTGCATGAAATTCAACAAATTGTTCCAAACCTGTTAAGTTTTATTCATATATCAATGACAAATGGTCAAACTTTAATAATCTCCATATCCTACTTACCAACAATTGTTTTTAAGTGAGTTCTTTATGATTCAATTCCATTTTCTAATATTTCTGACCAGGCACTTTTTCAAATTATGCACAAAACTGTTTCAAGTCAGGACACGTTAAAATTCAAAATGTAAACCTTCCTTAGCTATTGTGCATGAAACTTGACTCATTATGCGAACTATAAGCATTGTCATGTCATATTGACCCTTTAACACTGTCATGCATTAAGTTTTTGTTATCTCCTCAGTGGGCCCCTTTAATAACAGTCAGTGCTTTTCATTTAGTCATATAGGTACCAAACTACTTAGAGCAGGGAAAACTCAACTGTTTGAAGGTCTTTGTAGTCATCAGGGTCACTGTCTGTGTTTGATCATTTGTAATTATTATGTGAAGAAAAGTTAACAAGTTTGGAAATTGTTTTAGATTTCATGAACCAACTCAATGAGCCCTTTTAATAACCTTTCTTGCCATTACTAATAATGAACCTTTCTTTTTTAACTTTGTAACGTTATATTTTGTTAAAGAGTATGTTATGAATAATGACCACATGCCCAGTGACCCCTACAGGCCTATGACTAAATAAACTTATGAAAAGTGGAGTATACAAGTCTCTGTATATCAATCATGGGACATTTTATTCCAAAGTTAGTATGCTCTAAATGTAATTGTGATGTTTACTTAATGGGACAGTCACAGGGCATTTAGTTCTGCTTCTTCTGTACAAACATACATTATTTGGTGGATGATAGTGTAGTAACTGTACATTTTGTTGAAGACAACCTTGTCAACTGGAAATCATACTCTATTCCACCAAGTAAAAGCAAAAAAGATTCACTGTTTGATATTGGTCCTTTTTTGTATTATTGAGATTTTGATCTACCATTGGTATTACAATTGAACATGGGGGACATGTTATTATGTGCAAATATTCAGAAAAGATATGCAAAAATGTGACCAATGTAGCAAATGGTAAAAGAATGTTAGGTGAGCTGTAGGAAATGTGAATCTGTTACAATGTTAAAATTGTCTTTTAACTAATTACCTTCTAGAAGTGGATAACAGTGATATGGAAGATATCAGTGATGAAGAGTATCATCCAAATAAAAGACAGAATAGAGGGAGCAAGAAGACGTCGAGTCATGAAGATAGCGATTATGGATCCGGATTGGATTGTATGGATGAGCCAACAAACCATGCCAGTGGCAGAATGGATAATGAAGGTACATATTTTCATTCAAATACTCGTCAGAGTAACTGTCAGTGGTAATTGAAGACATCAAACCCAACATGATGCAATCCCCTAACTTACATTCTTAAACTTTTGTTGGGGATGATTACATAATAAAACATTGACAGCAGTATTGTAAAGTTTATTTCTGCTGTACAAGACTGTAGGTAATCTGATGGTTGGAGGTCTTTGATGATAATAGCATTTGATGGGGTTGTTTTCTTTGTACCGCAATACAGTTGTATACTATCCTGTTTGTGACTTTGTTTCAAGTGCATTTTTTCCACACATTGCGTACATTTGCGCATGCTATAGGTGTACATTATATCTGCTCTCTTGTATTTTCAGCATCCAAAGTTGGTGTTTCAGTCTGTTCCAACCAAGCTACCAGAATTTATGACAACGTCCATGCTTGTCTCTTCTGTGACAAAATGATTTCCTGCAAAATGAAAAGACATATGATCTTGATGCACAATGAAGAAAGAGAAGTTAAAGTTGCCATGACATTACCTACCAAACAACATCAGCAAGCAGCTTTTGATAGGTTGAGATTAAGAGGCAACCATTTGTACAATGTAAAAGCTTTGCAGACAGGCCAAGGAAAACTTCTTGTAATGAGAAGACCAAAAAGGGACTGAGCATCAAACAGATCAGTACTTGCCCTGTCCGGGTTGTTTGGGCTATGTGTACAAAAAAGATTTATGGAAACACCGCCAAGTCTGCTTGGCCCCCAGTGAAGAAAAAGCTGGTAGCCATGGGAAGAAACATGTGGCAGAAAGCAGGCAAGTTCTATCTGCATCTTTAAACCCTAAAACAGCAAACACTCTCTTGCATAAGAAAGTTTTCTCAGTGATGGTTAATGATTCCATAAAGCTGGTTGCAAAAAATGATCCATTGATCTGTGCCTTCGGAGATAGCATTTTGAGTAGAGTTGGATGTACAAAGTCCACTTACGTGAGCTGTAAAATGAGGGAGGTTGCACGGTTACTGTTGTCGCTGCGTGAAGCAGATTCTGAAATAAACAGTTTGCAAGATGCAATCGACCCAAGCAAGTTTGGTACAGTTATTAACTGTGTTAAGGCAGTTTGTAAGTACTCTATGACAGAGGAAAGTGCAAATGGAATGTTCCAGACTCCATCTTTGGCCTTAAAGTTAGGATACAGCTTGAAATCCTGTGCTTCATTGTTGAAAGCCAAAGCAGTTGCCAGCATGGACAGTGTTACCATAGATAAGGTTGACAAATACTTGTTTTTGCATGAGTGCAAGCAGACAGGGTTTTCTGTTCAAATTTCAAGCCCAGCTTTGAAAACCATGTATGTGAACAAAGAATCACATGTAGAACTTTTACCAGTGGCGAACGATCTCTTACGGCTTCGAAAATACCTTGAAGATGAAATCCAGAAGAACTACATCAGACTTGTGACTGAAGTTGAAGATGAGGCATATCTTGCTTTGCTCCATAGTACTGCAGCAAGGTTGATTTTGTTTAACAAACGCAGGGGTGGAGAAGCCATGAGACTCAAGATCACAAGTTACAAGAATCGACCAGATTGGGACTGTGAGGACATAACCCATTCCCTTTCGACTATGGAGAAAGAGCTCCATAAAAGGTATGTTTGAACATGAGTAATTTCTGTGACTGTCAAACTTTACAAAAGAATCAGCTGGATAGTAAGAGAATATACTGAAGGAGGCTGCTTTGGGGGACAGGGCACACTGCACGAATTAAAGCATTTGTTGTTTTTATCTTCTAAAAAGTTTTTCCAAGCAATCTATCTCTACTCCTTGATATTTGGCCTCTGACTGCAAACTTGAAAAGGATTGTCCTATAATTTCTATCATCAGACAATCTTTCTTGTGACCTCCCTGTTCTATCATGTTTTGGCAGTATACACATGTAATGTGTGATGTTCTGAAGTTTCTATGCTATACTAAGGGGTAGGACCAGGATTTACTTGACTACTCTGTAATGCTTCCCAAAAGTTACAGGAAGCACTGACACAGATGATAATTGTTCAAGAAAATGTGAAATGCAAAATGTTCAGTGCTTTAAAATTTTTGGCACTCTTTAAAAAATTAAAGTTTGAAAATGCAGAAGCTCTACTGAAGGAAATATCGATATTTGGGTTTTTTCCAAGAAAGTTGAAAAATTTGGGGTCTTCTTTCTAAAAAGAATATATGCTCATCTTATAAGCAACAAGGTCACGATCATTAGGGCAACAGAAAGTTGTTTGGAGTACATATTTTATCATTATTAGTGACAATAAACAAGTCGTCATGTTGTTACCCTTATGCTGTTCTGTTCACATCAATGACCTTCACATAGTTTACTTTACATGCCCACCACAATGCCTGCTTTAGTATTTGCTATTTTAACAAACCATGATGTCCACACAGGCTTGTCTTATTCTGTAAATACATTTGTCTAGTTATGTTGTTAGAATCTGATAGTTGCTTTGATACTTAGGGTTTCGTGATTTTATACACATTTCAAAAAATGTTGATTCTTATTGTAAAAACAACCAACCTAAAATTCAAGAGGTCAGCAGCTAGAAAGGTTAAGTCAGAATTGAATTGCCCACATACTTGTGCGGTAATGTGACACACTTTTGTATGTACTCACATCCACCCACGAAACATTTTTCATCACCTCCAGTTTATATAGTATGTGTACAGAATATCCACATGGAATAATGAACAATATTTCACAGATGATATTTGGGTTTCAATGGAAACATCCATACAAGCTTTACCAGGGGGTTAACTAAACCCTTTCTCCTACAAAGTAACTTGTACCATTTGTTGCAAATGTGTCTGTGCCTTTCTATCTATATAATGTATTTGGAAAGAATTAAGCTCTGCACTTATTATGTATTGACCTGTTAGATTCATATTTAGCTTATACAGATTTATGCAATTTTTTTCTCTTTGGGGGGGGGGCGGGGTCATTATTATTGGGGTGAGTTGGAGTATAATGACATGGCGTAATTGATTGTGTAGACTGCTTTCACCTGACATTACAAGTGGTAAGTGACTGCCACTGTCTGGCAAAATTCAACAGCCTGTTTTAGTTCACATGTGGTTAGTCAACTGCTTCTCATATCAGTTAAAGGTACACTAGTTAGTATAGACTAGTTTTTGACTGTCAAAAGGGGTGGGACTTGTTACATCATTGAAAGCACTCTATATGACAAGTCCATATTGTAGAAGTGATCAAAGTTGTAGAGTGCAAACACCTTGCTTTGAACATGCATTTTAGATGTTAATTCATTTGGGGTGGAGTGAAATTACAGATACCTTGGATGAAACAGGAAACCCTTTCAGAAACGTGAAAAGCATGTCTATAGTAGATTTATTATAGTCACATGATGCAAGACACTTTAACATGCCAGGTTGTGATTTCTTTTCAGCTAATTACATTATCAGCAAATCTTCAGTGATGGTAAAGAATAAACCATTGGAACTTTGTCATTGCATGTCCACACTATCATTGAATAACCCCATAATGTTGTGCTTGCACTGTATCAAGTATCAGTTGTTGTGTATTAAAATGTCTTTCAATGTGATGTCCACACAAGCTGCAAGTATAACATATTCCATTTGTAAACATCTTCCTTTACAATGTCCACACTTGTTGCTGTAGTAGTGAAGAATCCTCAATCATACCATTCACAATTTACACAACTTATTCGTGTACAATGTGGAAGGTTCTTGCCCCTGTTATGTATGGTGTCCACACTAACCCCTTACACATTAAACATTTTATGTTATTGCCAATGATGTCCACAGATTCATGTGTGCAACCCACATTTTAAGAAATTGTCTGATTTGTTTCAAGGTTAATTTCAGATGTGCTGTTGGGTTGTTGGATTGTACCTAGTACATCTAGGGACAATGAAGACGGTTCCTTACTTATATTTATAAGTTAGATTACCATAAAGAAGTGAAAGTATGATCATAGTTTATAATAACCCATACATGGTTGCTATATATTTTGTGTAGTTGCTTGTATAAACACTTACCCTGTTTCCTGTTTTCCCATGTTGTCACTTTTATGTTAATGTGATTTGATTTACGGTTTCTAAGGAGAATCAAAACTTGATCCCTAAAATTTGGCCAAAAAGTAACTTTTTTTGCATTTTTTACCCATATTTCTCCAAATATTTAAAAATGGGGATGAAGCAAGGTGCCCTGTCTTGAATGTGATTTAAGACATTATATGACATTTTTACAGTGGCATGCTATAGCCTTGGTCTGCTCAGCCTCTACAATGACATCATTGTCAGTCTTATATCACATTAAAGACCAGGACACCCTCACATGTATCCCCTTAATGAAAAAGCTCTGTTACAAAAAATTGTGGATGTAATTTAAATTTCTACTTGCTTTGATTTGTTGCAGGTTAGATATGGTGAAAACACCAGGAAAGAGGGGACGTATGGTCCCAATCCTTCTCACTTCAGAAGTAAAGAGAGCTATTGATTTGCTTCTCGAAACACGTGAAGAAGTGAACATCAACCCCCTAAATCAGTATGTCTTTGCCATGGGTGGACAATCATTGCAGTGTCTGAGAGGGTGGGATGTTATGCATGCAGCAGCAGTGAATGCTGGTCTTGAACATCCAGATCTTATAACCAGCACAAAACTGAGAAAGTATACGTGGCAACAGTTTCACAGATACTGGACCTGAATGAAAACGAGCTTGAATGGCTGGCATCACACATGGGGCACTCTATCAAAGTCCATCGGCAGTTTTATAGACTTCAATCTTCAGTTCTAGAAATGGCTAAAGTAGGAAAACTCCTATGTGCTGTTGACAATGGAGAAGTCCACAAATTTTCCAACAAGACTCTGGCAGATATTACTTTGTCAGGTTTGTTGTCTATGAAATCTTTTGTTTTCCACTATGATGTGTGGATCAGCATCTTTACTAAATTAGGCTTTGAGACAGGAAAGTTTTTTTGAGAGAGTATCAGTAATCATCAGGATTTCTTGAAGAGGGCAGTTCACCAATACACCTTTTAAAGATTTGAAAAGTCTGCCAAGGCCACTTCTTAAAGTCTTTCACTGGAACTGAATCCATATTGCACATGGTGCATAACCAGTTCAGTGAGATATTGCAATCATGACTTTGTATATGCAATCTGTATGCATCGTACTAGAATAAATAAGCTAATTCCCTGTTATAAAACTATTTCCAAGTAGTAAGGGAAAAATTTTGTATCTTCTGCCATTAAGACTGATGCTGATGTGTTTTGGTATTAAACTTACCCTTTAACATGCAGGGGTTGCATCAAGACATAGATTTGACCAAGTATATTTGAATAGAGCTGTGTAAGTGACAGCTAAAATCGATTTGTCACAGTCCGGCAATCCATGCACAAGGATATGTATAGTGCAAGCTTAAAACCAGGCCATCCGGGTCCATTAAGAGGGTGTTACATGACTGCAGTACAGTAGGGTAACTTGCACACTTTTGAGTTTTGATAGGCAGAGTGTGTCATGTACATTTCACACAAGGTACATCATTTTCCAGAGAAATCTCGGCACATGTCTGTTGAGGGATTGGGCCTGGTGCTGGGAAGAGGTAATTTTGCCTCTTATTTTGCCACCTTCAGCATTGATGTAGTTCTTCATACTCATTTTACCTTACCTCAACCTGAACCAAACTCCTGTCCAAGCCCTGTGCCCCTTTCCAATCTCACAAAAACCATTTTCCCTAGATATTGGGAAAATTCCCAAGGACTTACAGTAGTGTAGATGATACTGCTTGTGCATATTGCAGAATTGACAATGCACCATGCACAGCATTGTGGCTGTTACTCTGAAATACACTACTGAGAGAGGGTATAGAAGTATGGTTTAAATTGCAAAGGAATAAAATAAATCACTCCTTAGAAGTTTGCTTGCTCAACTCACAATGGTGTGATATTTTGGTAACAAAAGGGTACTAATGTTGGGTATCCAAACAGGAAAATTTGGTGTGATAGAGTCAACAAGAAATTAGCGATTAAAGAGCTCTACATGAATAGAACATTTTCTCACTTATCTAATATTGCTTCATCTATAGAAGGCCTATTATTATTATACTGTATTATTGCTTCAAAAGTGCTGAAGAAGAAGAAGAATAAACAGACTGTGTATCTTTCTGAAAAATCACTTAATTCTTGCAATACCCAATAGAAATACCCAGTGTTGAAGAAGAAGAAGATGATGATGATGAAACAGTTGAAGAAGCCATTGTGGAAAAAGACAAAGAGGAAGATGGCAGGGAAGTAAAGGAGAGGGAAGATTCAGATGTTGAAAGCACAGGTACTTTCATGTCAATTCACAAATATGGAACCCAAAGAGTCTGTTTTTCAGATTTAAAATCTGATGTGGTGGGTGGTCTCTAGTTTTATGACAGTAAGTGACTGTAAACCTGTGACTTATGAATGACAGCCCCACATCAGGTGACAACCAACTCAACAAATTATATCAAATGTAGTATGTTTTGAAAGGCTGTCCAGATTTTAAGTGAAAAGAATTCTGTCTAGAAGAAGTTCATATTTTACAAATATGAAAGTCTGGAATATTGATTGAAATGTTTATAAAGATTTGATTATGAATGTAGGGTGATTATTTGATATCCCCATGTACAGATCTTTTCAAAGGATTTCTGATACTCAGCTTACACCTTAGTAAGAGAACATTCAGTCAGAATACCAATGTTTTGCCCTATAGATGACTTAGAAGTCACTTCAGTCTTTATTAATTTAAGTTTTAATATCAACTCAGTATTTACTGCTTTGTCTTAAAACTGTTGCATAACTGCAATTAGACATAATGCTTCATAGAGTATGTAGACTAAAATTAGTTTGAAAAACACCACTGAGCCTGAAATACAATATCAAATGCTTTGCTCTTGACAAATTGATACTGCTTTAAAGCTGTGTTCATTGCTATTAATGATCAATTCTTGCTTGATACATTTTCATTGGATATGTGATTAATGCAGCCTTGTAACACTTAAGGTGCGTGCAAGAAGAAACATTGCAAACTTGATTTTTGTTGATAAAATATATACCGTGAAGGTAGGATTAAGATTCAAAAGTCTGCAATGACACATATAATCGTTCATATTTCAACAGTTTCCTCTTTTTTCATTAACAGTTAAAGTTTCAGCCCCAGTGAATGTAATGAAGAAAACGGTATGACATTCATTTTATTGTAAATCATGCAACTCAATCAAAAAGTGTTTTTTTGCAACAAGATGCTAGGCCATTTCTTCTTACAGCAAGAGTTTGATTGATTTTGTTGGTTTTGTTAATTTTTAACTGGAACAAGAGCTTATGTTCACTTGAAAATCTTGTGACTGCAGTAGACCTAGATTGTGCATAATTCCTTTCCCAGGGATGTAATCCTAGGGGGAAAATTATCAGTCTACTCCCTCTTCATGCAAAGCGATAAAAGGCATGGGCATTTTACAAAAATAATTTTTTACAGGGGGATGGGGAGGGGAGGTTGACGTGTGTGAATAGTGGTAGTTTTCCCATAGACCATCTGTAAAGTAGCATCCCACTATTCTTGAAACAAAGCAGTCATTATTTGGCACTTAAGTTTGCAATATCAGAAAATGGACAACCTATGATAATAAAATGATCACAAAATTAGGTCTACCAGATCAAGAGTACAGCTAACGTTGACCATGGATTAATTATAATTTTAGGTATTAAGCTCAATGTTGGAAAAAGGTTGAATGCATTGTCATTTCATAAATTATCACTAAGATTATTCTGTCATGAGTGAGATTGGTTGTTATACTGACTTCTGTGGTGGGGTGCGTGCAACCATCAGTTTATGGGGAGTGTCCCACCAGAGGGATTTGTTTGCCAAAAATGCCTCCAGATTGCAGGAAATGGCAATTGCAGTGCCTAATTACTGCATGCCTTAAAGTGCTATTTTCAATTTCATGCTCTGGGAATTTTCAAGGAAACACTTAGAGGCCAGTCCACACGTATGTGTTGCTGACCAATTAAAATGGTATACATCCTAATAATAGATATGAAATCAAATAGAAATGTAAATGAGGGAATTATTTATCCTTGGGACTATGATTTTATTGCTGTTTATGAGCAGTGTACCATCCAGAAGTGCATCAATGAACATAGCCTCAAGAACATGATATTTAAAGGAACTTTAAAAAGTTATTTGATACTCCATTTGAAATCTCCAACAAAGACCTAGGAGACTAATGAAACCTTTGACAGCACTTACACAAATTGTATTGCATGAATTACTTCATGCGTATATGTGAGTTTTATCAGATTGGTGTTGAAATTCTTTCCTAGAAATGATTGGGTGTAATATAAGCAAGAAATCCTCATCTGCATGGCAAATTGTTTGCTTTTTGAGTAGAACATTATGGGGGTTGGGGATATTGCATGAGAAACTGAAGTTTTATAGTGAGAGCTAGATGTTACACCACGATGCATGACTACCACACTGAATGCATGAGAACTGATGCCCTTAACAATAGTAAATTAAAGTAACCATGTAATTTGTGTTAATATTTTTCAAAAAGGGCTAAATTTATATAGTACCTTAACATGTGCAGGGTTTTCAAATGCATTTTCGGACAAAGTTACTGGACCCCACCCCCCATGGGTGTAATGCCTCTGATTAAAAGAAAATCTGGCAACAGTTAGTCACCCCAATGTTATGCTTGATCTTGATTTTTGGATTGACAGGTTCTGTTTTAAAATCTCTAAAAATTTGAAATCTGCTCAATAAAACTCAGTTTTTTTAACAGATTTTCGACAAAATTTTTTCATATGTTCTGTAATGCAATCTCCACATTTTCAGAATTTTATAAAAAAAAGAGCCTGCCTTTGTTGAGAGATATAGGGATGTTGAATGAATTCCATTCCATTTCATGTAGCAGAATGTCATTAATCTTTGTCAGTTTAGTATTTTAATACTTGAAGAATAATTTTTATTTCTTCAATTACAGTGTCAAAGAGTGCCATGGACATCTGAAGAAAAGAAAAGATTATGGGAAGCATTTGGTAAATTTATTAAAGCCAACACAGTGCCTGGAAAAGCTGACATTGAGAGTGTGATGAACGTCACAAATGAATTCGATAAGAGATCATGGAAAAATGTCAAAGATGCTGTAAGAAACATCATTACAAAATTAAATAAGCATATGAATCCCTAGATTTCAAAATTTGTGTCATGTTCCTTTACTCTTCAAGGTTCTAGGCTTGTGCAAAACTTTGATAAAGGCAGAAAGATGCTGTAAGAAACATCATTACAAAATTAAATAAGCAGAAGAATCCTTAGATTTCAAAATTTGTGTCATGTTCCTTTACTCTTCAAGGTTCTAGGCTTGTGCAAAACTTTGATAAAGGGGGAAAGGAAGGAAAAATTAGCCGAAGGAATTTATGGAGAGTGATTAAGAGTGCAACTAGCTTCATTTTTATTTTCAAATGTAAAAAAAGAATCAGTAGTGATGTAAAAAGGAATCTTAGACTTCATATCTTAATGAAAAGAACAAGAAAGTAGCTTAAAGTCTAATCCATGTAAGTCTGTTAAAGAGACACATCATTATTTTTCAGTTTTATTCCTTTTTTAAACCCTAACTCCTTCACAACTCTCTGAATCAAAAGTAGTAATAGAATAGAAATGCAGGAATTAAAGTAGAGATGAAAATATGTGCCATAAGTCTGATTAGAGTACTTCAACAATGTCAAAGATGCCAGGTTAAAGACTTTTTCCAAGGTTAGAAGGTTCACGGTTCTTTCACTTTTTATATATTGTTGTTGTGTTAAGGGGTTGAAAGAGATTGTCAGGAGATTTCAACTTATCTATGTTTCCATTGCCAAATACCAGAAAGAAAGAGTGATATTTACAAAGAACATTGCTGGCACCATAACTTGAGAAACAAAACATACAGTAGTGAATGCTTGAGTTCTGTTTAAAATATTATTTCTAAAGAAAAGAAAAAAAGCTTTGCCGTTTTTCTAACAAGCACACTTTTAACTCATTATCATTCTAAAGGTTAAACCATTTTAGTAGTTGTTGTGTTGAAAGTTGTTGCTGCAAACTGATCACAAAGCTGTGTTAATAGCTATTTTTAAACCAAAATGACAATTCATTGTGTTGAGTTAAACATTGATACATGTATTTCAGGAAAAAATTGATAAAAGTTGAAAATTGGTTATGGTTTAGATAAAAGAACTTTGAGAATAGTGTCAGAGATTCCAGATAAAACACTGCTAAAAAGAAAAGCTAAGGTTTAATATTCTTTTTTATTGACAAGGCAATTTTTATTTTCATTAATCCTTTTTCCTTCAAGGTTCTTCTATTTGGAGGAATTTAATCAAAAAGTAAAAAGTTCAAGGTTTAAAAAGATGGACTTGCTTACATGAGATGTCCAAGGCATCATGTAATGAGAAATAGAAAATGGAAATGACCAAGTTCTGATGTAATTATGGCTACTAAAGAAGATAAATGAACCACAAGTATGTAAAGAAGGGGATGGTAATATTTGTCAGCTTTATCCTGAGAGAAGAAAAAAGACATGCAGGGATTAAAATGAAGATAAATCTGTGTGCCATTAGTCTGATCTGATGACAATATTTCATCAGTGTCAAAGATGCTAGGTTAAGGAAAAGAATAGGAGCTTAATGGTTCTTTTACTTGAAGTACAGGATTTGTTTTTTGTGTTTTGTTCTTCATGTTTCTTCATTTCAGAGAAATTTGTTACATAGAAAGGTAATGTGGGATTAAGAGAGCGAGTGTTGGGAAATTTCTGCTATGTTCATTGCAATTGCCAAATGCCAGAAGGAAAGTTATTGTTACAAAAGAAAAACATTGCTTACACCATACTTTGGGAAGCTGAATAGCAATTTCTAAAATGCTGCTAAAAATAACATTCAAAGTAAGGGAATTGCTCCCAAGCTTTGCAGTTTTTCCACCAAACATTTATTTACGGCATTTCCATTCTAAAGGTTAAACCATTTTAGCAGTTGTTGTGTTGAAAGTTGTTTCAGAAAACTGATCATATAGCTGTGTTCATAGCTACTCTCAAACCAGAGAGGTAAATAGAAGAAGCATTGTTCTGAACAATCTAATTTAGGAAAGATGATGTAAAAGTTGAAAATGTGTCATGCCTTAGATAAGAGAACTTTGAGAACAGTGTCAGAGATTCCAGATGGCACATTCGTTGCTGAGAAGAGCCCTTGATATATTTAACAGTTCTACAACCATGTTAGGAGCTCTTCTTGATTCTGCTGTACATTTCAACAGTAAGGGACTATGAATTCAAGAGGTGGTTAGAATGTTGGAAACACTGTAGTGTCATTTTCAGAAACAAAATTCAGTTTTGCTGACAAAGTTTGCAAAAATATTGCAAACTCAGTTACCTTAAGCACACTGGAAGGCAGAACAAAGAGAAATTTTGAAGATGGTATCCAACATTTTTCAAGAAGATTGAGCCTGATTTTTTTTTCTCCAAATTATAACTTTTAAAGTTTTTTGTCTTACTTTCATTATAAATAGAAACAGGGCAAAACTAGACATATTAAAAGCCAGAATATTCATTTCTATAGTTCTGCAGGTTCAAAAGAGTCCCCCAATACAATAAAAACTTCATAGCCACTACTATAGCACCTAATCATGTCAGGCATAAGATAGAAATTGCCAAACATGCTGTCATGAAATGAATGAAATTCTGAAGGGAACTATCAGATATATTTTCCAAAGTCACCTCAATTGAGTGTGCATTGAAAGGTTAGTTTCATGAATACCTTGTATAGATAACAATTTTGGGTCTGGAAAAACAATTTCATCACCCTTTTGGTCAATAGACCTAGTCTTTGGTGTCAGATGTATTCCTTTTAACTTGTTATATGATTGGAGCAAGTGTTTACATGATACATAGAGAAAATTGTTGGTGTCACAAACATTTTGCCAAAGATATATCTTACCAGCAAGAGTTGTTTTAGAGTAACTAAATGCTATGCTCATTATAATAAAGAAGAAAATTTATCTGCTGTTGACCCTTTGTTTATATCATTAACTACAGTGCAGAATATTCGAGTAGTACCTTACAAGCAGGTGTATGTACAATTGCACCATCTTTATCATCTTATTTGTACTTACCTGAGGTAATTTACGTACATATTCCCAAATATCCAGTTGATCAGATGTTACACTGCAGTATTTTCTTGTTTATGGTTGTTGTTGTTGTTGTTCTTGTTGGACTGTTTTGTTCAATATGAAGTTCAAAAGTGTTAAATAAAATTTTTCTGATGACCAAGAGAATTGTATCACTTTCCTTTGTGTTTTTGTCAAAAAGCAATGTCATTGAATAGGATATCGCCATTGCTAACTAATATTCTTCCATGCTTCTCAATGTGCAGGAACCACAGAGATGGCACTTTTTCTGGTGTAGGCATTTTGGGCCACCTAATATTGAGATAATATTGCTGAACCTACTGAGCCACTTTGGTTTGGATTAGCTCCCAGACTTCTAAATTGCTCCTTGGGCCCAGAAGTAGTGGTTCAAATGCAGGGGCTATTAACAAAGATAACTTTCGTTTGAGCTTCAGAGTTGTTGAAATCTCCTAAAGCCATGGTGACACATACAAAGTCAAGCTGTATGGAGGAGCTCTGCACCATGTTGGTCCACACCTGATACTAAAGAAAACAGTGCATGTTGTTTTGAGGTTTTGAGACAGTTGCACAAGCTGCAACTGCTCACACTGTTGGATAGTGCACATACATTTTATTTATGTTGTATGTCTTTATGAACTGTAAGTTGTTTCCCTGACTATCACATTAGAAAGTTGCTTGCAGTTCTTAAGCTGGCCTAAATAAACTATGGGTGCTGAAATTATTTGTCAGTCATTAAGAAGGATCAAAGGAATTTTGAATATAAAACGGAAGAGTAGCATTTTGAAGGAATCAACTGCAAGTTAACTGGGAGTGTCCCACTCCATTTCACTCCACTCTATTACAATAACACATGTCCACACATTTGCCACTAAGATGTCCACTTGTGGTTTCTACACTGTGATGTCCACATCAATATGTAACACTGGGGAAGTCCACTAAGGGTTGTTACACTCGGCTGTCCACTTATTGTTGCTACACTATGATGTCCACATCAATATGTAACACTGGGGAAGTCCACTTTTGTTTGTTACACTCAGATGTCCACATATTGTTTCTACACTAAGATGTCCACATCAATATGTAACACTGGGGAAGTCCACTAAGGGTTGTTACACTGTGATGTCCACTTGTGGTGTTTACACTTGAATGTCCACATAGGATTGTTACCATGTAAAGTCCACTTACATGTGTGCTAACTTAACCAACTTTTCATGTGTAAGTCCACACAAACCAGTTTGTAAAGTTACTAATAATTAAAACAGTAAGGTATTTTCAGCATAAAAAGTGAGATGTATAGCATACTAATACCTCATATAATAATTGTGAAGAATTTTAGGACTTGGGCTTCATGGGAAGGCAATGTCCACCTAGTAAGCTTCTGTGACTGAGTCCACCTAAACTAGCGCATGCTTGTATGTGTGTGTGTATGTGTGTGTGTGTGTGTGTGTTTGTGACACTTTGCTTGTTTACATGATATCTTGAGAAAGGAAGATCTGACAGTTCTCAAATGTGGTACACAGATACCCCATACTGAGAGGAAGAACCCTTTTTATTTTGGTTGAGGTCAAAGGTCATCTGGGGTCACAGGGGGTCAAAAACCTAAATCCTTGTTTACACAATATCTCAAGATAGGAAACTTGGATTAATTTCAAACTTGATATGTAGATGGGTTATGATGTAAGAAAGAACCCTATTGATTTTGGTGGAGGTCGCAGGTCATTTTGGGTCACGTGGGGTCAAACCCCGAAATCCTTGTTTTCACAATATCTCATGGTAGGAAAGTTGGATTAATTTTAAACTTGATATGTTGATGCGTTATGATGTGAGAAAGAACCCGATGTATTTTCGTGGAGGTCAAAGGTCATTTGGGGTCATGTGGGGTCAAACCCTGAATTACTTGTTTTCACAATATCCCATGGTAGGAAAGTTAGATTAATTTTAAACTTGATATGTTGATGCATTATGATGTAAGGAAGAATCCTATCAATTTTTGGTGGAGGTCGAAGGTCATTTGGGGTCACTTGGGGTCAAACCCCGAAATCCTTTTTTTCACAATATCTCATGGTAGGAAAGTTGGATTAATTTCAAACTTGATATGTTGATGCGTAATGATGTTAGAAAGAACCCGATATATTTTGGTGGAGGTCAAAGGTCATTTGGGGTCACATGGGGTCAAACCCTGAATTCCTTGTTTACACTCTATCTCAAGGTAGGAAACCTGGATTCATTTCAAACTTTATATGTGGGTGTGTTATGATGTGTGGAAGAACCCAATCTATTTTGATGGAGTTCAAAGGTCATTTGGGGTCACATGGGGTCAAACTCTGAAATCCTTGTTTACATTATACATCATGGTAGGAAACTTGGATTCATTTCAAACTTGATATGTTATTGTGTTATGATGTGAGGAAGAACCCAATCTATTTTGGTGGAGTTCGAATGTCATTTGGGGTCATGTGGGGTCAAACCCCCAAATCCTTGTTTACACTATATCTCAAGGTATCAAATTTGGATTAGTTTCAAACTTGATATGTTGATGCATTATGATGTAAGAAAAAAAAAACAGATTTACTTTCGTGGCGGTCAAAGGTAATTTTGGGTCACATGGGGTCAAAACCCCAAATCCTTGGTTACACTACTATATCTCAAGGTAGGAAACTTGGTTTCATTTCAAACTTGATATGCTGATGCGTTATGATGTAAGCAGCTTGTTTGCAGAATATCTTAAGGCACAGTGTGAAATTTGGCTTTTTTAAAGTAGAAATGTTTTGGTTAAAAGAAAAACCAGTTACTGACAGGTGGAGGCAAAGGTCACTTTGGGTCACCAGTTGTTACAAGAAATGTGGCATGTCATTGAAAAGAGCATGTATGTATCATCGAAACCTCAATGCATTTTTGCATTCTGGTTCTGGTATATAACTTGTAGGATGTCAGAATGGACCTTTATAAGTAAAGCAGTTTCAGTGCTATGATATCTTCTGAACCAAATTAGTATCTTTGTAATAGAGAGATGTAATGTTCAAGACTTCAGTCTTATCTTCATTTAACTTGAGTTTGTTTTCTGCCATCCACCGTTTTTCGTCCAATAGGCACATCTCCATTCGAGAGACAGCGCGCTTGGCATCTTCAGGGTCAGCAATACTGTAGGGCAGATAAAGCTGCGTGTCACCAGCATACAGATGAACATTTATACCATGTTTCCCACAAATATCAGCCAGAGGCTTACAGTAGTATACAGGATAAACAAGATTGGTCCAAGAACAGACCCCTGTGGAACACCAAACGGAAGACGGGAGGTTTGAGACAAGTCATTCCCTATGATGACACATTGGGATCTATCTGCAATATAAGAGCGAAACCAATCAAGGGCAGGACCTTCTATTCCAAAGCTAGTCAGACATGGAATAAGTATTTCATGTTCTATGGTGTCAAAGGCTGCGCTAAGATCTAGTGATACAAGTATTACATCATTTTTCTGGTCTATAGCTTGGAGGATGTCAGAATGAACCTTAAGTAAAGCAGTTTCAGTGCTATGATATCTTCTATAGGCAGATTGCATCTTTTCATGGAGATTAGTTCCATAAGGTGATCATCTAATGGAAACGTAGAAATCTTTTCAATAACTTTTGAGAGGAAGGGTAAGTTGGAGACAGGACAGTAGTTGCTCATATACCTAGGGAGGCTTTCTTCAAAAGGGGTTAAACATAATTTTTCAGATGCATGCTGAAATATAGCCTGCTTGGCAGACATACTTTGCACAGAAATTGCAACTGCGTCTATATATTTTGCACTACAGTATGTAATAACCAAGGAGACAATACACATTCCACACCTGCTAAGAAGACAAGATGAACTACAAGAGAAAACCCCTGTAAAAAACTGTGTAATTGGTTCCATACACCAATGATTACACACCTTCACCAATCACAACTCGCAATACATTTAACGCAGCTTCAGTGTGTACAGCTACCTAGAGGATCTCTCAAATTTTTTCAATGGAATCTCGTAAAGAAGTTTGCCGTATGAATTATTAATGGGTAGGAAAAGTAAATAAATTGATGATATTCTACAGTGACATATCTTGACATTCAGAAAAATTGAAACACATGTGTGTCTAGCTCCCTAAACTGAGCAATTAAAGCTTGGAAATGTATGTTTTGATTGAGCAAGTGAGCTAGTACTTTATGCATATGTCTGTGCTAGTCAGCAGTACATTCCTTCTACAAAGCAGGATCGAGTACTGAAATGGGTTGACAAAAATCCACGTGGACAAGAACATCAAAAATATTCACAAGGCATGTGTAAAAGACCCTCATACAGCAATCTGCAATACATTTGTAAGCTTTTAGGAGTAAAGTTTTTCTTTACAATATATTTTTCGTCAGCATGCCTTGACACATTTGCCATAGCCTAACGTGTAGCACATATGCGCATTGTGAACCTATCCTACACATGTTTATCTGCAATATCCTCCTTATGCTTGCATGGTTGCACGTAGAATATAGACAAATTGGGATCTACCTTTCATTGTAACGACAGTGTTTGTCAGTGTAAGTGCACCTTGCCAACTCTTTTTATGGCCAGCCGTGATGACATTTGTTCGTAAAGACTATAGTCTTGTGTTGTGCTGTTATTTTGTGCAAAATATTCAACTATTAGCCAGCATACATGCTGAGGTCATAATCCCGGCAGCTGTTGAATTGTATCTCAAGGTTTACTTCTTTGGATAAAACATTTTCAGTTTTCACCTAAAAACTCTTGTGCCCGGCCCCCAGAGGAACAATACTATGCTCTGCACACACTTTATTACAACATTCTCTTTAATTTCAGCATGGCAACCCAACACATCAGCTGGTGATGTGCCTGGCTATGAAGGAGATGTCCCAGATACCGATCCTGAGGACAATGACAATGAAGAACCATTTGTTGGACCCCCTCCCCCTGACTTAAACTCATTTGAAGCTCCACCAGGCTATCAGCAAGCTGTTCTTTCTTCTGGTAAGATTAACATATGGAGTTTTCCTCAGTCTTTACTGTCTATTCAATTACATAGCCATGACATCAAGGTTATCACAGGCAGGCAAGGAATCTATACGATGGTGATGTTGTGTGTGGGTGTGGGTGTGTGTGTGTGTGTGCGTGTTTGTGACACTTGCTTGTAAACACGATATCTTAAGGTAGGAATGTCCGACACTTTTCATATTTGGTATATAGATTTGTCATGTTGAGAGGAAGAACCCTATTGTTTTTGGTAGAGGTCAAAGATCATTTGAGGTTACCAGCAGTAAAAGTGCCAAAATGCCAAAAATGGTTTGTAAACATATCTTCAGATAGGAGTGACCAACACTCTTTATATGTGGTATACAGATTCTTCATGTTGAGAGAAAAAAGGCTATTGTTTTTGGTAGAGGTCAAAGGTCATTTGAGGTCACCAGCAGTAAAATTGCAAAAACTTTGTAAATGGCTTGTAAACACGATATCTTCAAATAGGAGTGACCGACACTTCTCATACTTGGTATATCGGTCTGTCGTGTTGAGAGGAAGAACCCTACTGTTTTTGGTAGAGGTTTAAGGTCATTTGAGGTCACCACCGGTAAAATTGCAAAAATGCCGAAAATGGCTTGTAAACACAATATCTTCAGATAGGCGGGACTGAATTCTCTTCATATTTGGTATAGATTTGTCATGTTGAGAGAAAGAAGCCTATTGCTTTTGTTAGAAGTCGAAGGTCATTTGAGGTCGCCAGCGGTAAAATTGAGAAAACTTCGAAAATGGCTTTTAAACATGATATCTTCAGTTAGGAGTGACCCACACTTCTCATACTTAGTATATATGTTTGTCATGGTGAGAGAAAGAAGCCTATTGTTTTTGGTAGAGGTCAAAGGTCATTTGAGGTCACCAGGGGTAAAATTGCAAAAATCCTGTTCCTAAAATGTAAAGAGAAATCTATCAAACACTGTCAGTTTGAAAGCAGGTAAGGTTTTTGATGGCAAGGAATCACTAAGCCTTTTGGCTTTCTGGTTTTTGGTGGAGGTCAAAGGTTATACCGGGTCACCAGGGATCAAAATCTGAAAACCTTGTTAAAGCAATATCTTGAGGTAGAAAGCTTGGATTAATGTCATGCTTGGTATGTGGATATGTTGTGAGTAGGGACTAGGGACAGAACAGTATTGTTTTTGGTGGGCGTCAAAGGTCATCTGCAGTCAGGAAGGGTCAAACCCCCAAAACCTTGTTAACACAATATTTTGAGGTAAAAACTTAGATGAATCTCATACTTTGTATGTACATCCATGTTAATCAGAGAAAAAACCCTGTCACTTTTGGTGGAGGTCAAAGATCATCTGAGATCACCAGGGTTCAAAGACCAAAAACATGGTTAACATGATATATCTTGAGGTAGGGAACTTGTATGGATGTCATTCTTGGTATGCAGATGCATTAGCCAGATGAGGAACCCTGGCTCTAAGTTTTGGTGGGGTCAAAGGTCATCTGGGGTAGCCAGGGTTCAAACCCTCAAAACCTTGTTAACATTGGAAAAATGGATGAATGTTATACTGTGTATGTAAATGCAGTTATTGTTACAGGAGGAACCCAATTGCTTGAGGTCTGGGTCAAAAGGTTACCTGGAATCACTAGGTGTCAAGCGCAGAAAAACTAAATGCACTATTTTGAAATTGGGTGAGTATTATATTTAGGAAGTCATTTCATGATGGTGTCTCATGATCAAATATGAACATAAAACTGTATTTTGCCAATACAAGGCATAAAGATAGCATTAGACCAGTCACAAAATGACTGAGATAGCAATGGCGCTGATTGAAACCTCAATGCATTTTTGCAGTCTGGTTAAGTATTGCACAAGGACACCCCATGAGATCAAGGGCAGTGTGGGATATAACTGGTATCTAACTCTGTTACATGATCTGTTATATGCTTGTATTGTGTTTGCATTGTGTGAAAAACAATTATTGCCAATTAACATCCAACTGATTGGTCTGGTAGCTAACCCCAGATATTACATAGCTTTTTATGTATTTTACAGAAGTATATCTGGTAGTCAGTTATGTAGCATGCATCATTCCTCTCTGAGGTAATCAGGCAGAGAATTGAGAATGCTTCAGAAAGTAAGAAGAAAAATTTCATAGTGCAGGGAAACCTAAAGGGACTTTAGATAATTGAGCTGTTAAGTGATCCACACTCAAGGGACCAAACAGCTGGGTTCGCATGTCGGCAGTTTGCTTCCCAAGAATTCTAAAGTTTGTGTACCAGAAGTTGCAGTACTTTATAATTTACTAAAGACTCACTAATGGATTTTTTAATGACATTTTGCCAACACTATTTTCTTCCTTGACAGTTAGTAAATAATATCTATGGTTTCTGTGAGGTCAAAGTCATTGAGTCGCCAGATGGTCAAGAGGATGAAAATTGTCAAAAATGTTAAAAGTACAGTATATTTCAACAAGGGGATGTTTGATGGATGTCATACTGAAATAGAAGCTCATGCTTTGCATGTGGATAGCATACTGATTTATCATATTTGGTGAAGGTCAAGACATTTGGGCTATTAGAGTTCAGAAGGTCAAAACTTTGTAATATCAAGCATAGAAAGCTTTTTTTTTTGTGGTTAGTAAATGGTCCATGTTTTTTGTGGTGTAGGTAAAAGGTCATCTTGGGTCACTGGAAGTCTATAGGATAACAGCATGGTGTAAGTTTGTTTGATCTGTGTATGCTGTGAATCCACAGAATTAGTACCTAGTATCATAACGAAAGGATTAAACTGCCATTTTGAAAAAGAAAAACTAGGATATATTTCAGTGGCAAGGAATCACTGAGCCTTTTGGCTTTCTTGTTCCATTCAACAACTTGACATCTCTGAATTACTGAAAATACATAGATCCATATCTACCACTTTCTTATATCAAGAAATCACTTTGGGCTTTCTTGTTGTATCTTTGTGTAGGTGCCCCATTACCTCCACCGGCATATGAACCCCTAGATGAAGCCAACAGGCCTGAAGAAACATTTACTGGGTGAGTGAGAGTTTCATGTCTTTTTCACGTCCAGTGATTCTTATGAGTTACAGTATGTATTACGTGAATTCCTAAGTTCTTTAAATGTGACCTCATTCCCTGCTAGCCTATTGAGCAATATTACTTAGTAGAAATGAAACCAACGGGAGGGTCAAACAATGTAGGTTAGTTTACTCAAAGTCATTTCACTTCAGGAAATGAATGTCATACAGCAGGATTTTTTTCCTGGTGTGGGAGAGACCAAATCCTGGCATTGTATGATTACTTAAGCTGCTTGGAAATTAACCTCACCACTTATTCCAAAATGATGGCTTTTTGTAATATGAAGGAACAGGTCAAACATTTTCCACTTACATATCCCTTGCCTGTTATATGAACACTGACCATGGTTTTGAAGTACATTGAAAACCTTTTAATTGTGGCCTTTCCATAAAAAAAATGGTAACTAGAGTGCACACTCCCAATACCATGTATAAAGAATCCACCTTGATTGACTATCCACAACCATGTTTGAAGCCAGAGGGTCCCATAAAGACAAATTTATGAAAAAATTCAGTATTTTGGATACCATGAGTAACACTTGCTACCTTGTGTTAATTTTTGTGCAGTGACTAAATGTTTAGTCACTCTTTAGTGTAGTGTAGTGTAGATTATCATGGTATGGAAATTGTACACCCAAGACCAAATACATAGCTTTATCTTTGTGTGGTTTATACTGGGTAATAAATTTGGTAGGATAGGCATGTTTTGTGCACCAAAGGTGATGGGGTGGGGGGGGGGTACATTGTAACAGCACTTGGGACACATTGCAACATTCAAAGTAAGTTAAGAGAAAAGGGAAACAAGGGAGAAATTTGATTTCCTTTAAACAGCTTTTCTTTAGGTATGTTTAAACATTTATTGCTGTAAAAGACTGCTCTAGGTGTTTTTAATTGTTTTTTGGTTTGGATGAACGATGGCGTGTGTGTGTATGTATGTGTGTATGTGCGTGTGTGTGTGGGTGTGCATGGGCCTGTAAACTATACCTTGCCGGGTACAAGCCGCTCACGAGATCTAAGGCCTCACACGTCTTTCCTCGCTCACACGGAGCTCGTAACTGGTGTAGCTACTCAAAAAATCGGACACTGCAATGAGCTCTGTCACATGATATGCAAGAGCCCGCCCTCGCTCGCAGCATGCATTCATGTGCCGTGTGACATAAACAGCTAAAAGGGAATTCCCACCATTTCCTTACGGGGAACAGTTCTGTGTACCCCTAAGGCACTGAATACAGGTATGCCGTGTGTGTGTGTGTGTGGATGTATGTGTGTGTGTTTGTGACACTTTGCTCGTTAACACGATATCTCAAGATAGGAATGTCTGACAGTTTTCAAACTTGGTACATAGATGCGCCATATTGAGAGGAAGAACCCTATTGCTTTTGGCAGAGGTCAAAGGTCATTTTGGGTCACAGGGGGTGAAAGTCTGAAAATCTTGTTAACACGATATCTCAAGATAGGAAGCTTGGGTAGATTTCATATTTAGTATGTTGATGTGTTATAGTCAGGAGATGGTCCCTATTGTTTTTCGTGGAGGTCAAAGGTCATCTGGGGTCACCAGGGGTCAAAGTCTGAAAATCTCTTTAACACGATATCTCTAGATAGGAAGCTTGGGTAGATATCATACTTGGTATGTTGATGTGTTATAGTCAGGAGATGTTCCCTATTGTTTTTTGTGGAGGTCAAAGGTCATCTAGGGTCACCAGGGGTCAAAATCTGAAAATCTCGTTAACACAATATCTCAAGATCAGAAACCTGGATAGATCCCATACTTAGTGTGTTGATGCATTATGGTCAGGAGATGGTCCTTATTGTTTTTTGCCGAGGTCAAAGGTCATCTCAGGTCACCAGGGGTCAAAGTCTGAAAATGTTGTTAACTTGATATCTCAAGATAGGAAGCATGGGTAGATTTCATATTTGGTATGTTGCTGTGTAATGATCAGGAGATGGTGCCTATTGGTTTTGATGGAGGTCAAAGGTCATCTGGGGTCCCCGGGGTCAAAGTCTGAAAATCTTGTTAATGGGATATCTCAAGATGTCTATCTGTCTATGTGTTGCTTTTGTTGAGGTCTAAAGGGCATTTGGAATAACAAAATTACCTTTTGAACATGCTAGTATAACATTTGAGTGAGAAGGTAATTTGGTGCTTGATGGCAAATTTGAAATAGTACATTTATGTATTATCGAAACCTCAATGCATTTTTGCATTCTGGTTAAATAACTAAACAGTTCAGTGTGCTTCTAGTGCACACTCTTATTGCAAATATCATATTTCATTATGTGATGCAACTTAACTCAACAGGGAGTAAATTGCAACATGTAAAAAATACTTCACTTTTATCTCCCTGTAGCCTGCTGTATTAGAGATATACACACAATCTTTTGTTGTTAGGCAGGTAACATGTTTAGCTAACATATGTCTAGACATCAAGTGTTGCCAACTAGCCCCATCCTCCACAACAACATAAAGGCAAATCTGTGTTTGCCTTGCTTTGTATCTCAGGTAGAGTCATACCAAAGGCTTAAAAAATGGAATCTTCTGTACTCTGCCCACAAGCTATATGGATTAGCAGAAACATTCCAGTAATTGCATACAACTAGAAAAGAGTCATTGGTGCAGGTAGATTAAACCAGAAGATTAGAAATTCAAATGTAAAATTCCTAAAAACAAATCCAGTTCATAACATGCAGGTGAATTTCATGTTCAGAGAAAGCAACATACACCTTCGGTGGAATGTAAGCTTCATTGGGATCATCAAACATCAAATTCTTCAACATTAGGATGAGATTGGGCTATAAAGAAAAAATTATCCCACTAACCTGAATTGGATCAAAGGTCTTTGGAAATCGCCAGAGGCCAAAGCCTTGTTATTTTGATATCTCAGGTGAGAAATAATGGACAACTCTCATATTTTCTTTACAGATTTGTCATGTTCAATAAAAATTTTCTGTAATTGTTTTGTTAAAAATACCCTCAGGTGATTAACCTTGTTGTCCTTTTATGTTAAATAACATCCAAAGCAGGCTTTCACTTGTGTCTAAACTTGAGATGAGTAAAGGGTTTTTTCTTTTTTGATAGAATTGGAATAATCGACGAGCAGCAGGTTCGAGATGCTATATGTGCTTTTGCTGATAAGAAATGTTGCTACGGAACAGGTGCTGCTGAAAGGATGTCATTGGAAAAAATGGAACCCAGTGGAGGATTGCATGTAAGTATTAAGTTGTGATATTTTCATCAGTGGAGGTATGCATGTAAATATTGAATTGCAATATGTTCATCAGAATGATTGGATCAATACTCAGACATAGCTGTAGAAACTATCATAAGACAGGCCTTGAATTTTGAAGTATGTGAGTGCAGCTGCACATCACTCCGCTCAAATCACTCTCAGGAGTGTAATATTTTGCACACCTAGATGAAGATGGAAGCTCTTATAAATCTATTAGAGTTTAAAGAAACAGCACACCTACTGCACACCATATTTTTCTGAGGAGTGTGATTTGTAGAACACCTGGAGATTTTAAAACTCAAGGCTTGATAAGACAAAGCTGACCTCACGGATGTGAGATATTACAGAAGAAAGCTGACATTAGTAGACTGGTGGAATAGTCAGGTGGATCCAGAGGGCTTGGGGGTGACCACCTCAAATCCCTTAGGTGTACCAAGAAAAAAATACAATAAATATGGATAAATGAAAAAAATAAAACAGTTACCTCTAAATCACTTAATTGTTGGATATTTTTGGTAGGGTCTAATGAGGTGTGAGTATGGTGACCTGTTTGATTAAAACTGAATCATGCCTGAGGTAGGTGGGGGAATACCAACTGTAACTTAACTGAATGCTCACTCACCTGTCAACTGTAACTTAACTGAATGCTCACTCACCTGTCAACTGTAACTTAACTGAATGCTCACTCACCTGTCAACTGTAACTTAACTGAATGCTCACTCACCTGTCAACTGTAACTTAACTGAATGCTCACTCACCTGTCAACTGTAACTTAACTGAATGCTCACTCACCTGTCAACTGTAACTTAACTGAATGCTCACTCACCTGTCAACTGTAACTTAACTGAATGCTCACTCACCTGTCAACTGTAACTTAACTGAATGCTCACTCACCTGTCAACTGTAACTTAACTGAATGCTCACTCACCTGTCAACTGTTACTTAACTGAATGCTCACTCACCTGTCAACTGTAACTTAACTGAATGTTCACTCACCTGTCAACTGTAACTTAACTGAATGCTCACTCACCTGTCAACTGTAACTTAACTGAATGCTCACTCACCTGTCAACTGTAACTTAACTGAATGCTCACTCACCTGTCAACTGTAACTTAACTGAATGCTCACTCACCTGTCAACTGTAACTTAACTGAATGCTCACTCACCTGTCAACTGTAACTTAACTGAATGCTCACTCACCTGTCGACTGTAACTTAACTGAATGCTCACTCACCTGTCGACTGTAACTTAACTGAATGCTCACTCACCTGTCGACTGTAACTTAACTGAATGCTCACTCACCTGTCGACTGTAACTTAACTGAATGCTCACTCACCTGTCGACTGTAACTTAACTGAATGCTCACTCACCTGTCGACTGTAACTTAACTGAATGCTCACTCACCTGTCGACTGTAACTTAACTGAATGCTCACTCACCTGTCGACTGTAACTTAACTGGATGCTCACCCACCTGTCGACTGTAACTTAACTGAATGCTCACTCACCTGTCGACTGTAACTTAACTGAATGAACATCTACATCCCCCTTCAGTTAAACAGACAAAAGGTCTACTCAACTACCGTGCACTCTTACATAAAAAAAACAATCAAAACAAGATGTAGTTTTGGTGAAAATTATCCCAAAAGGCAGTAGTAATAAGGTTATCATGTTTTGTCTTTTTATGGGTTTTTTGAAATAAAAAAAAATTTTCATGTGCAATGGGCACTGGACACTCGTCTTTATTTACATTTCTTTCACACCCCTTTCAGATATGATATCCTTATCAAGGTAAGGTTACAAATATTATGTTTTATTGTCTTGGAATCTTAGTAAAAAGATGCTGAGCAGCAAACATTATGTAGTACGCACAGAGTGTTCTGATTACATGTTATGACAACTTGCATTATAGCCTTATATGCTCACCACCAGGAGATAGTCTTCAGCACAGTTCACTTACTAACTAGACTTGTGGTCTGCCTAATATTGGGTTCTCATCACAGTGTTAGCATGGAAGTGTTACCTAGAAAAGGTAACACTTCCTGGTTGAAGATTTGTTAGGAGTAAGTTAGAGGGGGGAATTGGAATTGACTTGGGTATTTCAGGGAGGGGATTCTTCCAGACAAACCTGCATCCAGCTACTTTCAATTTCTCTTCAGCGAATACCCCAAATTCTTTGGCACTCTCTTGGTGCCAATCAAATGTTTGAATTTGGCTTTTTTTGGCAAACCATTGCATCTGGTCTGAATTTGTGGTTGAATATGAAGTTTATACCAATGGACCAATGACCTCTTGTAAGCCTTAAAACTTCAGAAAACTATCCCAACCACAGGTGAAGGCTTGTAGATTTAGATGTAGGCATCTGGTGGCTTTAATGTAACAATTTGTTACATTGCATAATTTTCATAACACGATGAGTATATATTGTTTAATGCTGAATTGCGTGCAACAAATTTTCTAAAATATCTATTTTTCCTCCTCATACAAAAATTTGTTTGAAGTAAAATTGGGATTATAAGCAGCTGTATTGTTTACTGTGAAGATCTAAGTGTTCTCTGCCATTCAAACTCTTGGGGAAAGCGCCATGGTTTTGTTCATATTTTTGTTGATTCCTGCACCAAGCCCTGCTACACCATAGTTTGTTCCCCCATTTTTGTCTGTTTACAAAGCACACAGTTCTTCAGTTCTGCTTGCAGAGCCAAGGAATAATCATCGTCATCATTGGGTAGTGTCTACTTTACTTACAACAACTTCTCATGCTTAAAGTCGAATTCCCATGAGGAATTTTTATGTGCCTCGCATGCATTGTCACACTTTGGGCACATTAGAAAATTCTGCCCCTTAAAAGTGGGTGTCATGACTTCACTGATAGCATCATGACTTGGTTGACTTTATTTAGAAAACTAGATATAACAAACTGACCTTGGTGTTTTTATCAGGTGTTTACGGTCCGAAGAAAGACAAGGGGTGCTAAAAATTTAAAGAAATAGTGTGTGTTTGAATGCATTCCGTTTATTTTAGAACATGAAGTACTGTACCTACGTTTTGTCCTTAATGTCAGTAATTTGAAAGATTGGTCAGAAATTTTTTAATTCCATTCCCATATTTTGTTTACATTTTATTTTCATGCATAATTTCACTGAATCTGAACAGATTTTCGTGATTCAAAATATCCCTTATACAAAATTTCAGCCCCCTTTACATGCTTGTAAATTTTTCGAGCATGTTTTGAGCGCGTTTTTTGAAACAATACATGCATGAAAATGGGCCACCGTACATGCAATATTGCATGCTTAAAGCAAGCATGAAAAAAGTCATGCACATGCATGGACCAGTTTACATGCTCTAGCAAGTGGGCCCTACTGTACATGCTTAAAGCATGTAAATATTCCATCCCTTAACATGCATACATGTATTGTTGATCATGTTTTGTGCGTAGATTTTGAAACAATACATACATGTAAATGCGTCGACCTACTTGCTCCAGTTTTTACATGCTCAAAGCATGTGTTACATATTCATGTGCATGCTTAAGGTATGCATGTGAGTGAACCAGTCTACATGCTCTATCAATAGGCCCCACATGCTTATAAAGCATGTAAATGTTTCATCCCTTAAAATGCTTGTTTGTGTACTGTTAATCATGTTTTGTCCATGTGCTGATTTTGAAACAATACATACATGTAAATGGGTCAGCCTACATGTTCCAGCAACATGCTCAAAGCATGTGTTACATATTCATGTGTATGCTTAAGGTACATTAGGTAGGTCTGTTGCCCTGAATTTGAAACCTCTCGTCCATTCAAGCAGGTCTTTGAATTAATTGGGTTGGGGTGGGGAACGATCGGTGGGCTTATCTGAGGTAAAGCAAAACTTTTTTCTGTACCTGTACTGTATACTCTACATGGGACAAGATGAACTGTGCTAGAAAATTATTTATATTATCAGAATGAATGAGATAGAATCAGAATGCATCAGGTCATATTTGCTCTTGTAAATGTCAAGGTATTACCACGCATTTAGTAAACTTAGCTATGTTGCATGAGTGCACCCATACTAACGTAATAATCATCCCTGCGAGAGTCAATTAATTCACCATATGTTAATGACAGCATATACAGTATAATTTATTTAGCCAATCATATAGAAACTAAGAGATTATTAACGATCAGCTAGAGAATACCTTCACAATATTTGGCATTTAATTTGACAGGCTATATACCAGTGTAGCTATAACTCCTTTAATTACCTATACTATTTTTTCTTCCTGTAAATTGTTACTTTTTGCCAAATTTGACTATAAGTTCTACTTTGTATCTTGTACTTCCTCATTTCTGGGATTTCCATGCCAGCATGTGAGTCAACATGCTGTTGTTGGCATCCTGTTGTTGGCATATACTGTCATTTGAGTTCCTTCTTATGGTCACCTGCAGGTGTCATTTGGGACATCAATGTGATTTAACTCAAACAACCCTGATACATGTACAGCATATAGTGAACATAGACATGCAAGCTTTATACAAATTTTGTGGACAAGTCCCTGCAACATTTGCTATATTGCATGATGAATCTCTCATTTAAGTTGGGATGAAAGTCACTCAATAAAACCCTTCCTTTGCTTGATCAAAAATTTCCTGTAAACCCCTAATTTGTGGTGGTGGAAAATGTAATTCCTCTCAGGCCCAATGGTACAGTATGTATGCTTGCAGAGCAGTATGTAGAAAGCTGTTTTCAGTTCCCCTGGCCAGCTATCCTACACCATAAATCCTTCACAAATTAGTTGAGGTCTGACTATTGAAGCCAAAAATAAAATTTCTCACATAATTGTCTTAGTCTTATCATGCGGAGCTAATTCTTGTTTTGCATATACAGTACCACAGTAATTGGGATTTGACAGATTTGTGTTTTTGTGATGAAATCCTCATTAAATAGGTATAAAATCATGACAACACCTTCAAATTATGACATTTCTTTACTTGAAAAACCGTACATGAATCACATGCATTTTTTGGGGACAAACAATTAAGAAAGAAAAACTGAGGTGCTTGAGTGATGCTTAATTGAGCCATGATTGACAATTAAACTCTATAAATCCCTTAATATACAGTAAACGTCCTATAGAGCTACAGTACTACCTTCTGTATACAGTTTACATAGCCAACATGCTGATACACACTCTACCAGTACTAGAAGTCTACAATATACTGTACCTGACATAAAATTTTAAAAGAGAAATTACTGCACAGCAGCATTTGGTATGCATTGCCAACTTCCAGTAACACCATACTGAACAGGCCAAGAGGCACTCTGAAGTGGTACTCTTTACTACAGTAAACTTATGATATACAGTATTTTCGCTGGAAGTTGCAGTATTTTAATAGTGTCCTTCATTCCTCAAAAATTGTGTCAGTAATATATAATAAGGAAAGGATTGCCTGTTGTCAAATATACTCATGTGCATGTTTTGCCTGCAGTCACAAACTTTGTGCAACTTAAGTCTATATACTAGCTGTAGCTCTGCTGTTCTTCCAACAGCTACTGTATGGGCAGTACTCTAGCAAAATGGCTGCACAGCTGAATTCAAACTGAACCTGCAACTGAAAATTTATACACAGCCAACAGAAGAGCTTGTTCTTTTGACCCATTGTGGTAAATAAAGGAATTTAATTGGCTGGCTGAATCCTTGACAAACAACTGTCCGAAAACATTCTTTAATGTCCAAAATACATGCTTACACTGGCTATATTAAAGGCAGTCATTCGTCACCCTAAACTATAGTGTCAGTATAAATACATCAAAACTCTCAATTGGTACAGCTCTTTGATTGGCATCACATTCAAACAATGCAGCATAGCTAAATTACACAGCATGGGCACTGAGAATGTCTTGATTACACATTATGGACTTGTATGGCCACTGGGACAAGCCATGAAGCAATCAACTAGGATTGTGTCTGGATAAAGATGAGTTTTAGATGAATGTGGGAGGGTGTAGAATTAAGTAGGTTGGGAGAATTGAAACCGTTTGGGATGATGAAAATATGTCTTTAAATGATTAGAGCGTGTTTGTAGGCATGTATTTGAATACATGCTTACAAATAAATACATGCTCCCTGGATGCATGCATGTAAATTGTGTGGGAATAGCATGTGTAGGGCATGTACATGTATGCAGATTGTATGTTTCTGCCTTTCCGTACATGAAACAGGCAATTTCCGCACTCTGTACATGCATTTTGCATTGTTAAATTTGTATAAGCCTTAAGGGTAGCTTATTTAGCTACTGAATCCGAGACAAATCAATCCTTAAAAAACTTTTTGAAGGTGGATGGTCAGTATCATACAGATAGCACAGATACATGTAGGAACTCTTTGGATCCTATAATGTCCAAAGTATGGGTTGTAAAACTATCAGAGATATGCAGGCTGGGCTTACTAAGCTTGTCAAAGTCGTGTTCAAAACAATACTTTTGCACCTTTAGCTAACTTGGAGAATATTCACTGCAAAAATTACAGTAACTTGTCCAATGTTACTTTTTGGTTCCTTGCGGCAGCAAAGGAACCTATGTAGTCAGGTTGGCGTGTGTGTGTGCGTGTGTGATCACTTGCTTTGGTACACTCTAACTCAACAAGGGAAGGCTGGATGGAACTTGGATTTGGTACAGAGATTCATCATAAGGAGAAGGTGTGCCCTATTGTTTTTGGTGGAGGTCAAAGGTCATTTGGGGTCACTAGAGGTCAAAAACGAAAAATCTTCTCAATACTATATTTCAAGATAGGAAACTTGGACAGATGTCATACTTGGTGTGAAGATGTGTTATGGTGTGAGCATGAAATCTGGTATGTTTGGTGAAGGTCAAGGGTCATCTGTGGTCACCAGGGGTCAAACACTGAAAAACAGTTGAACACAGTATTTTAAGGTAGAAAGGATGAATTTCAAATCAATCTGTGTTTGGTTAAAGCCAAAGGTCATCAAGGTCACGAGAGGTCAACCACTGGAAATTTTATTTAGGAAATCTTGTAAGCTAGATGAAGATAGGTTCAATAGATTTTTTATCTCACCTGGTTTTGCATACTTACACACCCAAACGCCTTGGGAATTTGGCCTTTACGTTTGTTCACTAACCATTCCTTCGGGTTGTGCACGGATTTTGGATCATTCCAAGTTGTAAGAGGGCATCAACTGAAATCTGTAGATTTCACTGAGGGTAAAACTGGTCTCTCTGCCAGTGGAAACAATGCATGGATTATGCAGTATGTCTCTTTAATACTGCTGTGCCCTGTGGGGTAACCTAATCCTCATTCTATTATCACACCCCATTAATCACTTGCTTTCTGCTTAACTGCTGAAAATACCCTGTTTTCTGCGTAGAGATAGCAAACAGGGCAAATGGTAGATTGTTTTAAAGTAATAGCAAGTTTTATTTGAGAGCAGGTAAAAATAATGTATGAGAGAAGTACAAGGGGTGTTTTTCTCTCTCTGACCACATTGTGTATTGTTTATTGGTGATGATAATATCAAGTTTGATTACAAGCATAAATACATGTGGAAGTGAGGAAATGTTTTTGAAGGATCACTAAGCATTATAAAAGTTGAATGTAAGTAAAGCCACAAAAATTAATTAGTACTAAAATATCCCTTGTGAAGATGTTACAAACATTGAGTATGAACTTTTGCTTAGCTCTATTTCAGAGACTGGATGTACAGTTCTTATTATGTCCAGCAAGGAACCACAGTGCCCATTGGCCTCTTGTTTCTTTTCTATTTTTCCTTCTGTTTGGCTGATATTTGTCTGTGAATTCAGATCTAACAAACATACAAAACTATTAAACATTTCTACAGAATCCCGCAAAATATACAAACTACAAAACTACATAATGCTCTCAAAATCACATAAACTTAAGACTTGAATTGAAACACAAAACTGGAAATAGTGCATGAGAGTAGCTTTAATAAGTCATCTCATGGTTGACCTCCCAGTGTACATCAACTTGAAGCATTTTACTAAAATTGCCTACTACTAAAATGTCTAAAACTAGACCTTTGGGTAGTTCAGTCAGGTTTTTACTTGATGTTGCACCCACAGCTTATAGCCACTCCAACCCTAAAATCAATGAAAAATATGATAAAACCCATTAAGCATTGGAGTGGCTATAAACTATGGATGTCATCAAGTAAAAACCCGACTTACCACCCCAAAGTCAGGTTTTCGACTGGTTAGTGGAAGGCAGTTCTAGTAAGGGCTAGTTCACATAATGCTTAACATTTACTACTTGTGGAATTTCATGGCAGATTTTGGCACCATAGTGTTCCCTCATTATGTTGGGTACTCACTAATACCAAGTGACTTTTCTTGAACTGAGTGACACATTGGACACTATTAAAATGACGTACTGTTAACTATATATAGCACATTGTTGTCAGGGTGTCTTTAAATCTCATCTAAGTAATCTTTATCACAGTAAGGATCAAGTGCCAGTTAGCCTAGCTCCACCCACAGCTTCCTTTTGTCGTTTACATTCAAACATGAGAACATTTTGCCTACACAAAATGCACAACCATTTGTTTGCTCAAACCTACATTGTACCAATTAGATGATCACCACCCATTAGCAGACATTGATGTTGTGGAAGCACCATAGTTTACACTCTAATTGTAATTTCTGTGAATTGATTGCTTGTCTAATTTATGTGATTAACTGCAGTACTATGTGAAATTTATTTGAATGGATTGTGTAAACAGTTGGTAATCCCCCATCTTGACTTTGCCTTTTAGAGATGGATTCCCTTGTAAGAAAAGGTTAAAGCATATACATAAGTGGCTTTCTTCCTAAAAAGACAAAAATATTTTAGAGACCATGGAAAGTTACTGAAAGATCATCTCTATTACTTTTTGTACCTAGTACCAGCTTGAAAGTTTTACAGAAACACGTACCACTAGTTGGCAGCACCTTCCATACCAAAGTGGCCCAGTCGATGGCCCCGATTGTGGTCAAGCTCCAGCTGTTTGGGACATTGCATGCTCACCTTTGGAACTCTTTAACACGCACACAAAGAAGCTGGAAGTTCCCCACACCAGTGTTGTGAAGGTAAAGTATTACTCTTATTGCTATCATTGTGATAACTGCAGCAGGAAATAATTTATGCAGAACATCCCATTTTACTACACAAAATTTACAAATTGTCGTTACCAATGAAAAATTGTGTAGAAAATTTTGTAGATACAGTATTAAGACATTAAGTGGTTTTGTGATAGAGGAGCTCAGAAACTGCAAAATTGTTTTGCACATTTGTAGTGCTAAATTAGACTCTCGACTATGAACTACAATGCATACAGTATGCACTACACTATGTACATGTATGGGCAGTATACGTAAGGTTGTCTGGCTGTAAACTTTCCATGTCTTAACCCCTATTGGCACCCACAAATGGTAGTATTTAATATTTTTACCTCATTGTCTGGTACAGGTGGCTTTTAACATTGCAAATACTTTCACTTACTATGGAACTGTTCACAGGAAGTGTAAAAATCTCTTTAGTAGTATACTCCCAAACAGAGAGTAATTGTAGGTTAGTTAGTTAATGATATTTAAGGACATCCCAATGCGAATGCATTACATAGTGTCATTCAACTCGAAAAAAGTTCTAAGTTTAAATTTTCAAGTATGTTCAAGTTCAACTTTGGTTTCCCTTTAATCACCTCTTACGACCAGCGGGAAATACCGGGCATATTCTACAACCCGCAACCCACAGCCCATCAGTTATGGTTAAAGTTTTTCTAAATCTTACTATTAATGTCTGTTTTCTCTAATGTGTAAAGTTTTCTGTTGCTTTATTACAGCTATTTGTGAATGACAACAAAAAGATATTTCATTTAATTTCAGACCTGTCACACGTGCACTGGAAGTGGATTTGTTCGATGCCCTACTTGTCAAGGTAGAGGTGAGGTGAGGGTTATTTTGATTTGACTTGGTGTTTAATGGCTTTCTTGTATATTTACATACATACTAGACAGACCAGTCTTAAGAAGTACATTATTTCCCATTGTTTCGGACACAGTATATGTGGGATTTGAGGTGGAGACCTAGATACTTGTATATCTCTTTATGTATTATAACCCTTTAGTCTTCAGGCCTTGTTTAAGATTTTCCAGGTGGGCTAAAAATCACACTCCTTGGAAAATTAAGAGTGTGGAAGGGGTGCTGATTGATCAAACTTTAATAGATTTATATGAGCTGAAATGTTCACCTTAGTGTACAAAAATCACACTCCTTTTGGCAATTTCAGATGAGTGATGGCATGCAATGGCACTCGCATGCCTCAGAATTCAAGGCTTTGGTGTGAATGTTTGAGAATAATCATTTTCTGAAGTTTAAGAATCTTTTTTTAAGGGGGTGTCTTTTTTTACTAACCATTGCAATTGTAGAGGGACATGGCAAAGACTTTTTCAGCTAGTCTAGATTGGAGCTACGCATGACAAACATGTCGAATTGGAGTAGTGCATGACAGAGCCACAGTGGTGTGAATGTCACGAGCGCCACCATGTCCATAGCAGACATCACTCAAGAGATTCAGACGAGAATGAGCTTCACTCTAGAAAACAATCTGACTGACTGCATGGTCAAGTGGCAGCTGGGAGGTCTGTAGTTAGAGTCCTAGCTGGGTCATACCAAAGACTTTAAAAATGGAACCTACTGACATTGTGCTTAGTGCTCAGCTTTATCAATGGAAAAGAGAAAACAAGCCAGTGAGCCACAGCTGGAAAAAAGGCAGTGGCTTGACTTAAACCAACTGGTTAGAAACTGTGGTTAAACAGTATGCAGAAGAGTTCTGGGAGAAAAAAGTTTGGTGTTTAACAGCTTATCAGCAGGTTGGTAGGGAAACTGTTTGTATAGATTGTAGTTAGCATAGGAAGTCCCTGGAAAGTGAGACATCCAAGGGTATTGCCTATTGCAGAATGAGTGTAAATATGACCTGACGTAACTGCTCTTCCAAAATAAATATTCAGCAATATGAACATTGGAGGGCGAGGCTTGACATTCGATAATGAGCATGTTGAATGATGAAGCTGTTGCTTCATTCTGTCCATATTTCGAGAAATTAATGTGTTTTGCTGCAAGTAATTTGTGATTCATGTTTAGAAAGGGGAAAAAGACCACAATGTGTTAGTATATGTGTCACTTAATGATAGCTTGTAAACATAAATAAATAGCCTTTAAAACCTGTCACATTGCACCTCTTAGGGGCCTTAAAGCAAGGTTTTGCCCAAACTAGCCGAGAGCACCATCACTTCGGACTTGGTGTTTGGCAGTAATAAATCCACCCCCCCCCCCCTATTTTTGAGTTTCTGGCAGAATTCCTGGTTGTATGATTATCTCATCTGTAATCTGCAACATTTCACACAAAGACAGTATAGTGGTGAGTGATGTAATCAGCTTAATTTTCTTCAAATTTTAGCATTTTGATAAACCAGGTAAATCCCATCTCCTGTTCTACTCCAAATCTGTCTCGAAAAACTATTTGCAACGCATTGATCCTTTTGATATTTGTTGTACACTATTTTTGTTTTTCAGGTCAGTTGTTCAAGTTGCTTAGGAAGCGGAAGTCAGACAGTTCATCGGAATGGAAAACTTGAGAGAGAAATCTGTACTTGGTGTCTTGGGAGTGGCCGTAAAAGGTAAAAACCAGTGTTCTTTCATGTCTGTGTGTGGATGCATGGGCAGTAAGCTGAAGGTCAAAGGTCATCTGGGGTCACCCAAAGTCAAAGACTGAAAACCTTGTCACAAGTTTTTTCCTTAAGGTAGATAACGTGGATAGATTTCATATTGGTATGTAGATGCATTTGTGTAGAAAAGACAGTTCCTGTTGTTCTTCATGGTCAAAGGTCATCTGGAATTGGCTCAAGGTTTAAGCACAAAGACCTTGTCAAGTTAGGACACTTGGATACATATCATGACTGGTATGTGGATTTGCTATGGGTGGGAAGATGGTCCCTCTTGTTGTTTGTGGGGGCTAAATGTCATCTGGGTTACCAGGGGTCAAATACAGAAAACAATTTAAGTACCTTATCACAAGATAGAAAACTTGTATTTTTTCCTCCTTTTATTTCGTGAATCCATGTTCAAATATTATGTACAATCATCTGTCTTCAAATGTTATTTCTTAGACAATATCTACATAGTTAACAAAAACTATACGTATTTACATGAACACAATTTGAAGTCCCATAATTTTTTCTTCGACGCAATTGTTTTCTTCCATATCTCATTTAAAAATACATCACTGTATTTCATGGCAATAAAGTAGAATATATTAAGGAATACCAACAAAAAAATAAGAATGTGATAAAACAGAGGGTATGCAACTGAAGCATTGCCTTACGTAAAGACATTCTTTATGTAGCATAAATCATATATGAGAGAACACCAGTAATTGATCAAAATAATTGCACTCTAAAAATGTAGGATAACACAATTAAAACATATAGGATGTTGTAGGGAGCATTAAATTGGAATTAAAGAGCATTAGCAAGTTCTTGATATCTCTTGACCCTTTTTGAGGAATAGCTGGGTTTGGAACATGGTTTTCAACTTTAAGGATAAATAAGAGTTTGTGGTAGAAAATCTTTATGGAATAATGCAGTTAAGTTTACAGCATTAAATAAAATTTTCACAGTACAAAAACACAAAATTGTATGGATGCTGCAGGTGGAGTTTATTACCAAAGAAAAAGATGGATTTACTTAAAATATATTGCCTGCCAAAGAGATGTTGTTCAGTGTCTAACAAGGAGGAAGTGAATGGACAAGTCCAAAATAAGTGATCAAAAGTTTCGGTTTCAGTCTTGCAAAATGGAAAGGAAACTCGTATGGATTTATTTAGTGTGTGAATGTGTGTTTTTGGTGGATGTTACAGGTCATTTTGGGTCACAAAAGGTAAATAACACAAAATTGTTTTTCCAAGAAGAGAAGATATTGGACTAGTTTTACGATGGGAACTGATAAGTAATAGCGGTATCAGCTGATAATGGTGTTATCAGTAAGATGTCCGTAGCAGCTCATGTGAGGGCCTTATTCCATACTGGAAACAGATAACCAATATTTTATCATGTACTTACACTCTTCAAGAGCACTATTCAAGAGCAATTTTGCATGCTAGCATGTCAGTGAACATGCAGAATAGACCTGCAGCTCATAGTTTCTACAGCTTGAGTGTAGAAGGTGCACAGGATATTGGCATATCCAACAGCACCACTACAAGAAGTTCTTGGAATATAAAAAATAAATGCCTGCAATTGCAATGTTTTTCTATTTAGATTGATAGAGGACTGTGTGCAGAGTACGTGGAGTGAGTACTGTCTGAACGCCTGTCATATGTTCCCAAAAGCTACATTAACCTATAGCTGCTGAAATGTATGTACTGTAATGCAGTATCTGTAGGCAAATAAATTCACAGTAGACATTCCATATAAATTGCAATTCTGTTACTTCAGACTTAAAGCAAGTAGAAATTTTTTTCAAATGCTGCGGCCAGCCCCGATGGAGTTGTACTGTGTGAATTTTTCCACATGCAGTAACAGTAACTCAGTGGGGATTTTCAATACAGACATTGTACAATAGAGACAGCATTCATGCAATTTTCATATTTGTGAACACTTTTTTGAGAGAGCTAAGCAAGAGACCAATAAGTCTTTGATTAAGTCATATTGTTCAACCTCATGTTTCAAATCAGGTGACCAGTCAGCACTGTATATAAGTTTAGGACTTATTATTAAGCTGATTGTAATTTTCAGGGCAATTTTATTTTCATGTAGCAGTTTATATCACTCAGCAACCATGTGTGTTATGTTTGTCCCCAAGGACATATTGGGGATATGGGACAGGGATCTTAACTGGCACATGGATTACATATTTTATGCATCATGGTTGATTACTTTAACTTTTTGTCAAAAACAAGCGAAGATTTCCCTCAGACAAAGTTTAAGACATCATGCAAGCTCAGTCCCAAATGATTTCATTGTAAAGTAGTACTTATATTACATAATGTTATTGTGGCAAACACTTTGAAATAGTAGAGGTCTTCAAAAATAACAATTTAATTCCCACCACTAGATACAGCATGCAAAGGAGGGGGAGGAGGTTACCTGGTCCATGAACTGTTGTATGATGTACTTGATCAGTACAGTGCGACTGTACAAATGGAACCTACTGCCAATGTGCTTTGTGCTTGGTGCTCAGCATATTAGCAATGGAATAGGGAAAACAAGCCAGGCTTGGGGTAATCGTAATCAGTAATCGTAATCGATTGCAATGGATTACACATTTTGAAGAAGTTGTAATTGCAATCGATTACTTTTGTGAAAATCGCAAAGTAATTGCAATCGTAAGCGATTACAATGGTATAGTAATCGCAATCGTGATTTCTGATTACATTGAAATTGAATTGAACAAAGAAGTAAAGCTACTTAACAATTTTATCAGTGCTTGGTTCTTCTGTTGGAATGACAAAATTTAATTGTCCCTCTTTCTTGGATGTTCCAGCTTAAAATGAGTGAGAAGTGCATGGGTTCAATAATCTCTATTTTGGGAGGACTTGGCTCTGGCAGGCTTATCTAGAGCAATGTCCATGGCCTTTTTTCCAGTTGTCGGCACTAGATTGTTTTGCCCACAACATTGTTTATGTGGAAAGAAAATGTAATCATGATTGTAATCACGATTACATTGCAATGTTATCACAATTGTAATCAATTACTTTCAATTTTAGCTGTAATCGTAATCATAATGGCAATTGTAAAATATGAAGTAATCGCAATTGTAATTGATTACATTGAAATGTAATCGCCCCAAGTCCGAAACAAGCCAGTGAGCCACAACTGGAAAAAATTCAGTGGCCTGCTGGACCAGTTGGTCATAATCTGAGTCGTTAAACCTCATTTAACTGACTAACTTCAAAGGGATTGCCTTAGAAATGTTTGTGCCTTCCAATTGTTCAAATTATAAGTTCTCCTTTATATCTCCATTGGGTAAAGTAACTGATATTTTATCTTAACTCTAGGTGTTACGGATGCAGTGGTGATGGCCGTGTCAAATGCCCTTCTTGTGAAGGATATGGACAACTCAGATGGTTTGTTGAGCTCACAGTCCAGTTGTAAGTGTAAACCACTTTTTGGTTTGGATGAAAAGAGAAACCTATGCATTAATGATGGCGTGCGTGTGTATGTGAGTGTGTGTGAGCCTGTAAAGGATACCTTGCCGGGTACAAGCCGCTCACGACAGGGGCGTAGCCAGAATTTTCTTGTGGGGGGCAAAGTTGACTCATCGTCCCCAAACTTGACCGACAGGACTATCTATCCTTCGGTTGGCGCGGAGCGTGCAAGAAAATTTTTGGTTTTAGAAGCCCCTCAAATGGCAGGAAACGGCACTTCCCGAGTGTTTTATGCTTCATGTTCCCAACCTGGAAATGGATATCATTTCTGAAATTTCTCAATTAATGCAAAAAAAAAAAAAAAAATCTATAAAAAATGTCAATACATGTTTCTAAGCGGAGCTCTACCATCGATTGATGCAGAGCGAACCAGGAAATTTTTGGTTTTACAAACCCCTCAGATGGCCGGAAACGGCACTTCCCGAGTGTTCAGAGCAAGAATATGTTCAGCCCAACTTTGAAATCCTCCCCGCTTCTTAATTGGAGCACTTGACAAATATTGAGGGGCTGCACATACCTTTAGCCCCCACTTTTTCATTTTTCATCGCCGCCACTGGGATGTGGCATTTTCTTGAGGGAGCGAAGCGCCCAAGTGAGGAGCCCAGTATTCGAACGGGGAGAGGGTGTGGTTCTCCCACTCCTACCTCAAGGAGATGTTGCAATTTTACATCAAAATTGAGTGATCTGGTGAACACCTTAGCTGGAATTTTTGGACATTTTCAATCTTGTATCAATGTTTTCCTTATTCCCTGGAGAGTTAGTGTGTGCCTGTAAGAGGGTTACTGTACGAGTCAATTGGGCCCTAGGAAATTATGTTGCACTGAAACAAAACAGCTACTCATAAGACTTACATTGGCTAAACCAGCGGAATTGACATTTCACCTTGAAAAACGCCAAAACTCAATTTAAATAAAAAAAATAATAAAAAATAGGTCTGTGCGGGAGTAAATGCAAACCCCCTGGCTACGGGCCTGTCTCCCTGGGTGTCCCCCTCCCCTTTTGGAATTTTTGCGGTCTCGAAGGGCTTAGATGCAATATGGTGCTATATTTTGTTCTTTTTATACTGATTCCAGAGTTCTCCACAGGGGGTTTTAGAGGGGGACACACCCTCCTTGTGAAATTGGCAGCCCCTCCAAAATAGTTGCCGCTCTCCAAAAAAATACAACTTCCATCTTTAGTTCATTGTTTCATTACACATATACAAGTCATAACTGGAAAATGTGTCTTCCCTCCAGGCTTGGCGCCAGGATTTGCCCGACGAAGGGCCACTCTCCGAACGGGGGAGGGGTAGGGTGGGTAGCGACCCCAAGCCCCAACAACCAGGATGCCGTCGATGAGTTGGTGAGGGAGATTTGAAGAAAACCTGTGCACTATACCTGCCATTGCGAGTCATATACGACATAAAATTTGTATATGCTAGAGGAAGATATTTCCGCACTGATTTAACCGTGGAAAAGCGGGCGAAATTTTTTGGGGTTAGCCTACACTAAAAAGAATCTGTACTTATTAAAAGCTTACATAGATCAATTGTCTCGGCCTTTTGGCCCTAACGGGCACAACTTATATTGTACTTCCCTCTTGTCCGTACCGCACGACTGACACAAGAGATCACACCTTCCTGGTTTAGCGAAATGAGATGAAATTCCCGACATGTTCATTAATCCATTTATTCTACATATTAATTTACTTGAAAAGATGGGAAGGGTTTGTAATTTATTAGCTCTAGGTAACGGAACTGAGGAAGAGTGTGAAAAGCATTCTGAACATTTTGGGTTTTATCGCAGAAATAACTCTTTTGAAAGCCAAAATAATTAAACCGACCATGGGAAGGCAACAGATTATTCCCGACAGGGGGCGGGCCATGTCAGCGACCACAAGTTCCGACGGCCCCTATGTCGAGGGGGTGGTGAGAATGGGATATGAAGGAGTCTAACTATCCCATGTTATTGAACCCCTTGGCACATTTTGCACAATATCACTTAATATTTTAAAAGCCGAGTTGCGCACTGATAGTGTTCTGTTGAGTCTGAATCGTGAAATTGCAAAGCGCGCGAAGCACGCGAAAAGTTTTGGTAGACTTACAAAAATAACATAGCCTATGTAATCATTAAAAACAAAAAGAAAAAAATTGAAACTGTGGGGGTTGTAGACTGTATCCGGGATAACATACATTGCGACGAAAACACCTGGAATACCCGATAAAATAACCAAACTATGCTTCGTCTGTCCGTGAGTCGCTCACCAACTGACCTATCGCATGACACACACAAGAGAATAGCAACTAGGCTTTGTGATATGGGATGAAATTTAAGACCTCTAAATAACATGTGTACTCTGTCTCCCTGTTTCTTGGTAAGGTTGACAGGACTTACACTCTCTAGATATGTGGAATGGAAGTATTAAAAAAAACTGGAGTGAATCTACAGCGCGTGTAGCACGCCGAAAATTTGGGGTTCTTATTAGGGAAATTGTCCCTTAAGAGCAAAAAACAGGTAAAGCATCGGGGACACTAGCCGCCGTTGGGGACTGCATACTTTTTCGTAACAACTAAGAGCTCCCCCCCCCCTCGAAAAACTGTAAAAAATGCCCCCGGTTCCCTCCCTCCTCTTGCCGTTTTTCTTTTTTTTATTTTTTTTTTTTGCTCTCCTTCATTTTTTCAACATTGCCCATCGCGTCCCCAAAATTTCTGTGGGGGGGCACTCTGCCCCCCCGCTGGCTAGGCTAGTGGCTCACGAGAGCTAAGGCCTCACAGGTCTTTCCTCGCTCACGCGGAGCTCGTAACTGGCATAGCTACCTGAAAATTCGGACACTGCAATGAGCTCTGTCACGTGATATGCAAGAGCCCGCCCTCGCTCACTGCATTCACGTGCCGCGTGACATAAACAGCTAAAGGGGAATTCCGACCATTTCCTTATGGTGAACAGTTCTGTGAACCCTGTAAGGCATTGAATACAGGTATGCCCTGTACTTGTAGTGTGTACACGCCAATTTATATGCCTGTGTGAGCCTGTAGACGATACCTTGCCGGGTACAAGCTGCTCACGAGAGCTCAAGCTTCGCACGTCTTTCCTCACTCACGCGGAGCTCGTAACTGGCGTAGCTACCCGAAAATTCGGACACTGCAATGAACTGTGTCATGTGATATGCAAGATCCAGACATTGCTCGCGGCATTCATGTGCTGCGTGACATAAACAGCTAAAGGGGAATTCCGACCATTTCCTTAGGGGGAACAGTTCCGTGTACCCTGTAAGGCATTGAATACAGGTATGCCCTGTGTGTGTATGTGTGTGTTTGTGACACTTTGCTTGTTTACACAATATCTTGAGAAGGGAAGATCTGACAGTTCTCTGCCCAGATACCCTATACTGAGAGGAAGAACCCTATGTATTTTGGTGGAGGTCAAAGGTCATTTGGGGTCACATGGGGTCAAACCCATAAATTCTTGTTAACACAATATCTCATGGTAGGAAACTTGGATTGATTTCAAACTTGATATGTTGATGCATTATGATGTAAGGAAGAACCCTGATTTTGGTGGAGGTCAAAGGTCATTTGGGGTCACCTGGGGTCAAACCCATAAATCCTTGTTTACACAATATCTCATGGTAGGAAACTTGGATTAATTTCAAACTTGATATGTTGATACTTTAGGATCTAGGAAAGAACCTGATTGATGTTCATGGAGGTCATTTGGGGTCATAGGGGGTCACATGGGGTCAGGTCCTGAAATCTTTGTTTACACTGTATCTCAAGGTAAGAAACTTGGATTCATTTCAGGCTTGATATGTTGATGTGATGTGATGTATGGAAGAACCCAATTAATTTTGGTGGAGGTCAAAGGTCATTTGGGTTCACATTGGGTCAAACCCCGAAAACCTTTTTTACACAATATCTCAAGGAAGGAAACTTGGATTCAGTTCAAACTTGATATGTTGATGCATTATGATGTATGGAAGAACCTTATTGATTTTGGTAGAGGTCAAATGTCATTTGGGGTCATAGGGGTAAAACTGGGAAACCTTGTTTACATGATATCTCAAGGTAGGAAGTTTGGATTGTTTTCAAACTTGATTGGTTGGAGAATTATGATGGGAGGGCCAACCCTATTGATTTTGGTAGAGGTCAAAGTTTACATTCAAGGTCAAACCTTTGAAAACCTTTTTTACTTTGTTTTTCAAGATGGAAAACTGGGATAGAGTTCAAAGTTAGTATGTGGATGTGTTATGGTAGGAAGATGGCATCTGCAGTCTTTGAAGAAGGTTGAAGGTCATTTTGGGTCACCAGATGTCAAGCTATGAAAACCTTGTTTAGGATAGCTCAATGTACAAAACATGGATGGATTTCATAATTAGTATGTGGATGAGTTATGGTGAGAAGATGGTCGGTATATATTTTTTTTTCTTGAGGTGAAAGGACATCAGGGTCACGAAAGCTCAAACTTTTAAAATATTGTCAGTGGGATATCTCAAGGTAGGAAACTTTGATGCATTTCATAATTAGTATGTGGATGTTTTATGGTGAGTTGAAAGTACTGCACCTGTCGTTTTTGGTGAAGGTCAATGGTCATCTGGTATCACCTGGCATCAAACTCTGAAAACCTTGTTTGCAGAATATCTTAAGGCACAGTATGAAATTTGGCTTTTGGAATATAGGTGTGTTTTGGTTAAAAGAAAAACCAGTTACTTACTGGTGGAGTCAAAGGCCACTTTGGGTCTCACTGGGTGTTACAAATAATGCAGCATTTTATTGAAAAGAGCATGTATGTATCATCGAAACCTCAATGCATTTTTGCATTCTGGTTTTAGAGGAAGTTTTCCATTTATTGTATTCATTCCTCCTTTTTTGCCAAATACACCAAAAGTTTCTGCCATAAATGTCTGATAAATCTCAGCTATAAAACTTGTACAAACAACCCTCAGCGATCTATCCAATGAGAAGTCTAATTAAAATGACATCAATGCCGCTATGGGCCCTTAAGCTTGCCCTTGCTCTCCCAGCACCCGTTCCTGTCTCACAGTTTCCTCTTTTTTTAGAAGTCCCGTGGCTCATTTCCTCTTTTTTTTTTTTGAAGTCTTGGGCAGATCATACCAATGACTTTAAAAATGGAACCTACTGCCATTGTGTCGGGTGCTCAGAATGAGCAAAAGGGTAGTGAGCCACAACTGGTAAAAAGGCCATGGCCACCTTGACTTAGAGCATGTTAAAGTTTATTGTATTCATTTGCCAGTCAGTGATTTGTACAGTGGTTTATCCTGAAGGATAATCAGATTTCACCTGGGGTGAGGAGGTAATCAATGGTCATCCAACCAGAATGGACCAGAAGGAGTTGAGGATTATCACTAAGTGTGAATGAATGTTTCTTTGGTACTGTTACGAGACGACATCAACCAGATTGAATCCACGGACGAGCAAGTGGAGAGTTCTAAAAAGTGCTAGCATCGGTGTTGTTGAGTCTCGAGCATATTCAACGGGTAACCCCAGAGAACATTCGCACAGTTACTGGAAACGATGTAATGGCCTAATAATAGCCAACTTGTGATTATGGGTTACTGAGCCCAGAACATTCGCTGTTTGTTTTGTACGAGATCAAACGAGACGTTTCCATAAGAGTGAGTTCCAGACTTTTCTGGAAGAACTACAGGCGTATAAAAGGTCATGCAAGAACTGTGACAGAAGGAGAAGAGAACAGAAGATACACAGATAATACAGAGACCAGACGCCTGCTTCGCCGCTTAATGCTGTAATTGTGTCGCCATTTACCGATCACTATAGTCTTCATCCTGCCTTCGCAGAACCGAGTCCTACGCTGAGCTGCTGTACAATCGACGCTAACAACACTACCCTTGGACAAAGAGTGACACCTTAAGCTGTAAAAGATTGTAAGTAGATTTAAGATTAATTGTTGTAAATTTAAGGAAGTAAGAGGTGAATAATAATTAAGTTGTTGATTTTAATCTCGCTCTTCTGTGGTCTTTCGCTGTTATTGGTTTGAATTGCGACCAAGCCGTAACAGAATTGGTGGCCTAACATCCGGGAAAGAATTTAACTACCAGGTAGAAAATTCTGGAAATTTCGTTGTAATTTTCAACTGTATTGTCCAGACTTCTTAGTTGTTTGTGAGTGCTTGACACAACCTCAAAATGCCATTCGATTTAGATAAATTCGTGGCTAGCCCCTCAATTGAGGAGCTTAACTCACTAAAAAAGTCTGAGATTGTAAAAGTCGCAAAACACTATGGCGTTGAGTTTCAGCCATTAATGCGGAAGGACGAGATTAAGAGATACATTGTAGAGTATCTGGTAGATGAAAGTATTCTGCCAATTACAGTGCTTGAGACAATCATGACTGTGCCAACTGACAATGCATTTGAATTGAGAAAGCTTGAATTGGAAAAACAAGTTAGATTGAAAGAATTGGAAAAAGAAAGGGAAGAAAAGGAAAGAGAAGTTAGATTGAAAGAATTGGAAATGCAAAGGGAAAGAGAAGAAAGAGAAGAAAGGGAAAAGGCTAGAGAGCATGAATTTAGGTTGAAACAACTGGAGTTAGGGGTCATAAAAGGCCCAGAACCTCAAATAGGCACGGATACTGGGCGATTTGATGTCTCTAAGCACGTGAAATTTGTGCCCAAATTTCAGGAGGATAATGTGGAGAAATTTTTCAACCACTTTGAAAAACTGGGTGAACAATTGAAGTGGCCCAGAGATAAATGGTCAATACTCATTCAGAGTAATTTTACTGGCAAGGCCCAGGAAGTGTATTCCGCTCTGTCAATAGAGGACAGCATGGATTACGATAAAGTCAAAAAGGCCATATTACAAGCCTATGAGTTAGTACCCGAGGCTTATCGCCAAAAATTTAGAAAATATCGTAAGGCGGATACACAAACATATGTAGAGTTTGCCTATCAAAAGGAAAGGCATTTCGATAGATGGTGTGATTCTAAAAAGGTCTCCACATTTGAAGCCTTACGACAATTGATGCTGGTCGAGGAATTTAAACGGTGTGTGAGTGATGACATAAAGACTCACCTTGAAGAACAAAAGGCAGACAAATTGAAAGAAGTGGCAAATTTGGCTGATCAGTATGCACTTACCCATAAGTTTGGTAAAGTAGGTCAGACTCAAAACAAGAGTCAGTTTAATAGGCCAAATAAAAAATATGGCAATGGCACTAGTGGTGACACAGCAGGCAAAATTAGTGGATCTCAGTCTGGTTCCCTCTCTCCAACAAATTCTGGTAAAAAACAACCAGATTCTAGTCGTCAAAAGAACGACCAGGTCAGCTCAAGTAAAGCTGCCTTTAAAGACATAGTTTGTGGTTTCTGTCACAAAAAGGGCCACATAATGGCAAATTGCTTTCAATTGGCAAAATTAAAGGAGACTGAAACAGCTCCAAATGCCTTAGCCAATGCAGAAAATTCTCCAGAGGTAGTCGTGACCTTACAGCCTAATTCTAATGACCAAATTAAGGAAGAATACCTTCCATTCGTGTCTGAGGGTTTTATTTCCCTAGATGGGGATTCAGCTCATCCACCCGTCAAAATTAAGATTTTGCGTGACACAGGCGCAACTCAGTCGTTGCTTCTTGATGGAGTTTTGCCATTAACGGACTCTACTTCCACAGGGGCAAATGTACTTATTCAGGGGGTTGAGTGTGGATTTATTTCTGTCCCTCTTCACAAAATTAATTTGAAGTCAGATTTAGTTTCTGGGTCGGTCATAGTAGGGGTCAGACCTACTCTACCTGTAAAGGGGGTATCTCTGTTGCTAGGCAATGACCTAGCTGGTGGAAAGGTAGTCGCCAATGCAATTTTGACAGATAAACCATGTGACTATAACAACACAGAGCAATTAGAAAAGGAATTTCCAGATTTATTCCCAGCCTGTGCTGTCACGAGAGCTATGTCACAAAAGCTTGCTATGGATGATAATCTTAAACATCCAGCCTCCAAAAGTGAGGATCCAGTTTCCAAAAAGTGAAACAAGTAGGGGAATCATGTAAGGATGATAATCTTGAACATCCACTCTCTAAAAGTGAGGGTATGATTTCTGAAAAGAAGGATGGTAAATTTAAGCCTCCGCCCTCTAAAATTGAGGAATTAGTTCCTAAAATTGGAACAACACTCCCAAAAGTGGAGTCAGAGTCCAAAGAGGACTCTAAAAAGAATGTTGATGAAAGTGAAGATTCTTGGTTTGATCTCAGCCAAACTTTTATGGCCAATCTTCAGGATTGTGAGTCTCCTGTCCCCACACATGGTGAGGGGATAGAACAGGAAAGAAACATGTCTGACACACTCCATAAAGACCAGTTGTCAGTCCAACAACAACATGATGAAGAGCTTCAGCCACAAATAGCTGGTGCCCTCACTGAGGATGAGTCGAAAGACGTCCCAGTGTGTTTTTACCTTAAGAACGGTGTTTTGATGCGTAAATGGCGACCACCTGATGCACCATTAGATGAAGAGTGGCGCATTTACCATCAAATTGTGGTACCTAGGGTGTATCAGAGGAAATACTGAGTATTGCTCATGAAATGCCATTTGCAGGGCACCTAGGGGTCAATAAGACTTACCACAAAATTCTAAATCACTTTTATTGGCCTAGGCTTAAGAGTGATGTGGCCAAATTTTGTAAGACTTGTCATTCATGTCAAATGGTTGGGAAGCCGAATCAGAATATTCCGGCTGCACCCTTAAAGCCAATTCCTGCTTTTGAAGAGCCATTTAGTAGAGTCATTATTGATTGTGTAGGTCCTCTACCTAAGAGTAGGGCAGGACACCAGTATATATTAACCATAATGTGTGCTTCGACAAGGTTTCCAGAGGCAATACCTCTGAGAAATATTAAGGCTCGGACAGTCTTACAAGCTTTACTTAAATTTTTCACATTGTTTGGGTTACCTAAGGAGATCCAATCAGATCAAGGGTCTAATTTCATGTCAACTGTATTCCAACAGATGTTGTATGAATTATTCATAGACCAAATTAAGTCTTCGGCTTATCATCCCGAAAGCCAAGGGGCTTTAGAAAGGTTTCACCAGACATTGAAAAATATGTTAAAGACATATTGTCATGACAATGAGAAAGACTGGGATGAAGGCATTCCATTTGTAATGTTTGCTGTCAGGGAGTCTGTACAGGAGTCACTTGGGTTCAGTCCATTTGAACTCGTCTTCGGACACACAGTTCGTGGACCATTGAAATTATTAAAGGAGAAGTGGTTATCAGATCCAGGTGAAAACATACATCTGCTTGATTATGTATCCCGCTTTAAAGAGCGTTTTCACAGAGCATGTGAACTGGCTCAAGAAAATCTGAGGAGTTCTCAGAAGAAAATGAAGGCGTGGTATGATAAGACCACAGTAGAAAGAGAGTTTAAGCCTGGTGAGAAGGTGTTGGTGTTTTTGCCTGTGTCTGGTCAGCCACTTCAAGCTCGCTTTCAAGGACCTTTTGTCATTGAAAGAAAGGTCAATGACACAGACTATGTCATCTTGACGCCTGACAAGCGTAAATCAAAGAGAGTTTGTCACATTAATATGATGAAAGAATATTATGAAAGAGAGGATTGTGACATTTCTAAAGATGAAAGTGTACATGATGTGAATGTCAATGTTCATAATGCATGTGATCAAGTGTGTATCATCAGTGTTGATCAAGAATTCAATGATAATGATGAGATCAATGCTGATGATGCTCCTGACATGTGTATTAAGTTAAAGAACTCTGATGTATTGAGTAATCTTGATCAGAAGTTAAGTCATCTAGGTGACAAAGAAAGATCAGAAATGAAATCATTAATCAATGAATATGTATGCTTGCTCTCAGATGAAAAGTTTGTTTGGACAGAAAATTGTCAGGCAGCATTTGAATCATTGAAAAGAGCACTAATGAGTTCGCCAGTGTTGATTGCTCCAGATTTTGAAAAACAGTTTAAGCTAGCAGTTGATGCCAGTGACAATGGTATAGGAGCAGTTTTGCTTCAAGCTGATGAGCATGGTGTTGATCACCCTGTGTGTCATTATTCAAAGAAATTTGACAGACATCAGAAAAATTATTCTACAATTGAGAAAGAAACATTAGCTTTGATACTTGGTCTTCAGCACTTTGATGTTTATTTGGGGACTACTAGTTTCCCTGTTATTGTATATGCTGATCATAATCCTCTGACATTTCTGTCTAAGATGAAAAACAAGAATCAGAGATTGATGAGATGGAGTTTATTTCTACAATCATATAATGTAGATATTAGGCACATTAAAGGGAAAGACAATGTTGTGCCTGATGCTTTGTCAAGAACTTAATCTGATGGAGTAAATTAAAAGTCGTATTGTAATTTTGGAAATTTTGATGTTGCCTGCAGCACAGTATGTGTTAGTGATGTTACTACTCATGTATTATCATATTGTAAGACAAGTTGTATGTTATGATAGCACCTTCCACTTGATATTGGAATGCATACTGTAATACTATAGTTATTACTATAAGGTAATATTGTAGATATTGTAACCTAAGTTTTGTCCTAGACGTCCAAAACTCTTTCAAGGGGGAGTGTTACGAGACGACATCAACCAGATTGAATCCACGGACGAGCAAGTGGAGAGTTCTAGAAAGTGCTAGCATCGGTGTTGTCTGAGTCTCGAGCATATTCAACGGGTAACCCCAGAGAACATTCGCACAGCTACTGGAAACGATGTAATGGCCTAATAATAGCCAACTTGTGATTATGGGTTACTGAGCCCAGAACATTCGCTGTTTGTTTTGTACGAGATCAAACGAGACGTTTCCATAAGAGTGAGTTCCAGACTTTTCTGGAAGAACTACCAGGCGTATATAAGGTCATGCAAGAACTGTGACAGAAGGAGAAGAGAACAGAAGATACACAGATAATACAGAGACCAGACGCCTGCTTCGCCGCTTAATGCTGTAATTGTGTCGCCATTTACCGATCACTATAGTCTTCATCCTGCCTTCGCAGAACCGAGTCCTACGCTGAGCTGCTGTACAATCGACGCTAACAACACTACCCTTGGACAAAGAGTGACACCTTAAGCTGTAAAAGATTGTAAGTAGATTTAAGATTAATTGTTGTAAATTTAAGGAAGTAAGAGGTGAATAATAATTAAGTTGTTGATTTTAATCTCGCTCTTCTGTGGTCTTTCGCTGTTATTGGTTTGAATTGCGACCAAGCCGTAACAGTACATTGAGTGAATGGTGAAAGTTGTGTTCTTGTATTCATACTAGTAAGTACTTTGAGAACAGTAATGTGATGTGGTTTTAGGTGGTGCATGACAAAGTCTTTACCCTATTATATATTTCACCTGAGTTCCCATCAAAAGCAAGATTTGGTGGGTTAATCAATTTCCACCCAACTTCCTTCTTGACTGCTTCAAGCATGCTCCAAGAAACCACAAGCTCGATAAGAGACAGCTAACAGAATAATACGGGTCAGATGTACCAATTTTTTCAAGGTGCAAAAGGCAAGCAGTAGGGCAACTTCTTTTCTGGTTTTTGTTGACTTTCGTTCATTGAAGCAAAAAGGTGTGTACAGAGTTTATATAGGCTGCGAAAATCGACATGTGTACCATCACACATGGGGTAGCAGTTTTCAATCAAAAAGTTTCTTTCCAATTGAAACCATTACACTTAACCAAGTTAAACCATAGCTTGCTCTTGTGAATGAAAAATCAACCTTACCCTACATGAGGCACTGTTGCAAGCATTACAAATTCACTCATCTATGGTGTCTTTTATCTTTCAGTGATAATCATTTGGAAGATTTTATCCATGAAACAACAGATTTACCAAATGAACTGATCAGAGATGTATCTGGGAAAGTAATTTTTGAACAAACACTTCCTTATGTAAGTTTTTCCTTACAGTGTCAAGGTAATGCTTCCATATGTAAGTTTTTCCCCACAGTGTCAAGGTAATGTTTCCATATGTAAGTTTTTCCTTACAGTGTCAAGATAATGCTTCCATATGTAAGTTTTTCCTTACAGTGTCAAGGTAATGTTTCCATATGTAAGTTTTCCCTTACAGTGTCAAGGTAATGCTTCTTTATGAAATCTTTTCTTTTCTGTGTCAATGTAATGGCACTCCTTACTTAAGTTTTACCTTGATCTGTCCAGGTAATGCTTCCTTATGTTAGTTTTTGGTTTCGATGATAAGAGAAACCAATGCATTCATGATGGCGTGCGTGTGTATGTATGTGTGTGTGTGTGGGTGTGTGTGCGTGTGTATGTGTGTGTGTTTGTGACGCTTTGCTTGTTAACACGATATCTCAAGATAGGAATTTCTGACAGTTTGCAAACTTCGTACATAGATGCGCCATATTGAGAGGAAGAACCCTATTGTTTTTGGTGGAGGTCAAAGGTCATCTGGGGTCACCAGGGGTCAAAGTCTGAAAACCTTGTTAACGCGACATCTCAAGGTAGGAAATTTGGATAGATTTCATATTTGTTATGTGGATGCATTATAGTCAGAAGATGGTCCCTATTGTTTTTGGCGGATGTCAAAGGTCATCTGGGGTCACCGGGGGTCAAAGTCTGAAAATCTCGTTAACACGATATCTCAAGTTAAGAAGCTTTGACAGATTTCATATTTGGTATGTGGATGTGTTATGGTCAGGAGATGGTCCCTATCGTTTTTTGTGGAGGTCAAAGGTCATCTGGGGTCACCAGGGGTTAAAGTCTGAAAATCTCGTTAACACAATATCTCAAGGAAGGAAGCTTGGATAGATTTCATATTTGGTATGTGGACATGTTATGGTCAGGAGATGGTCCCTATTGTTTTTTGTGGAGGTCAAAGGTCATCTGGGGTCACCAGTGGTCAAAGTCTGAAAATCTTGTTAACACAATATCTCAAGGAAGGGAGCTTGGATAGATTTCATATGTAGTATGTGGATGCATTATAGTCAGGAGATTGTCCCTATTGTTTTTGGTGGAGGTCAAATGTCATCTGGGGTCACCACCTGTCAAAGTCTGAAAACCTTGTTAATGCAATATCTCAAGGTAGGAAACTTGGATAGATTTCATATTTGGTATGTGGATGCGATATAGTCAGTAGATGGTCCCTATCATTTTTGTCGGAGGTCAAAGGTGATCTGGGGTTACTGGGAGTCACAGTCTCAAAACCTCGTTAACACAATATATGTAGGAAGCTTGGATAGATTTCATATTTAGTATGTGGATGCATTATGGTCAAGAGATGGTACCCTTTTGATAGAGATCAAAGGTCACCTGGGGTCACTGCTGGTCAAAGTCTGAAAATCCTGCTCATACGATATCTCAAGATAGGAAACTTGGATAGATTTCATATTTGGGTATGTGGATGCATTATGGTCAGAGGATGGTCCCCATTGTTTTTGGCAGATATGAAAGGTCCTCTGGGGACGTACAAAGCCTGGAAACCTTTTTAAATATGATCTTTCAAGATAGCTGCTCTTTGTCCATTTGTCTTTCTGTTGTTTGTATGTCTAGCTATGTATGGCTTTTATGGAGGTCAAAAGGTCATCTGGAATGACAAAATTATTTTTTGAACATGCTAGTATAACATCTGAATGATGGCAGTCTTTGAAACGGAACATTTATGTATCATCGAAACCTCAATGCATTTTTGCATTCTGGTTCTTACTGTGTCAAGGTAATGGTACTCCATATGTAAGTTTTTCCTCGCAGTGTATAGGAAATGGACAGTACTTTAAAAGACACTGTGGTGGTGAACTGATCTCAAGGTAGCATAATTTTACGAAATGGTCTATCATTTCATACTTGGTTGAAGCAAAATCATTTAAACATGAAATGTAAGTAGAAAAATTAATCATAAAGTGACTATTTTACAAGATGATTTCTGCTTCACACCTGTCACGATAAAATTAAATCAGCTGTGTATGGAAATGGTAATAATGATAGTGAGAATTACAACACTCACTGCATGGGAAAGTGTCTATGGCACCCATCTCAAGACCAGAAAGTCTGGAGTTTTACCCTTGGCCAAGTCAAAGAGGAGATTCTGTAAACGGAACTCAACTGCCTTTGAAAAGATCGTGGCTGGTCTGACTTGAACCGTTTGATTTGAAACTGAACTGTGAAACACCATCTACCTAGCACAATAGTTTGTGATGCCATTGTTGATTCCTTGCCAAAGACAGGCAATGAATCTATGCGATGGTGATGTCGTGTGTATGTGTATGTGTGTGTGTGTATGCGTGAATGTGTGTTTGTGATGCTCCTTGTAATCGCAATATCTTCAGATAGGAATGACTGACACTTTTCATATTTGGTATATAGATTTGCCATGTTGAGAGGAAGAACCCTATTGTTTTTGGTGGAGGTCAAAGGTCATTCAAGGTCACCAGAGATCAAAGACCGAAAGCACTTGGGTATATGTGCCGTGCGCCCTACTAAGAGGGGCTGTCGTGCCGGCAAATATAAAGAACAGCGGAGCATTACTTTTAATAATGAACAACAGAGAGGTGAGTTTGGTACCAATGTACCAATTAATGATTTTGCCAAACTCTGTGTTGTCAATATGCGATTCGTAAGGAACAAGTGTTCAACTTTTGTTGACTTTGTTCTGGATAATGACTTTGATATCATTGCAATAACTGAAACATGGCTGAAACATGGAGATGATGTGATAGTAGGCGATATTACCCCTCCCGGTTACACATTCAAACATGTTGCACGTCCAACTAAATCTGGGGGTGGTGTAGGAATCTTGTTCAGAACAAGTCTCTCCATTAAGATAAAGGACGTTGAGCCTTACGTTTCATTTGAATCTATGCATGTCAGGTTAAGTAGTAACTCGCGATCACTGGATATTGTTCTAATTTATAGACCTGAAATTAAAGATGAATGTGGACGAAAGATCCCTTTTAGTGTTTTCTTACAGGAATTTACTACTTTGACTGAAAACTACCAGCTTAATTTGACGGAGGTAGTTTTCACGGGTGACTTTAATATTTGGGTGGACGATGTTAGTAATAGGGAAGGTAAACAATTTATGGAACAAATTTCTTCCTGTGGGTTAAAACAACACATAACTGAGGCCACTCATGACCATGGCCATGTATTGGATCTTCTTATTACTCGTGAAACAAACAATATGGTGTCTGAAACTTGTGTTCAGGCTGGCCTATCCGACCATCTAGCAGTTACTTGTAAGGTAATGCTTCAGAAGCCTCCCCGACAAAGGAAAACATCGGTGAAACGCAACCTAAATTCAATTGACTTTAACATCTTGGGTCATGATATCGTCCAGGAACTTTCTTCAATTGACTTTGATAAAGACAATCTCGATGAATGTGTCGGAAAATACAACAGATCACTAAAGGAGCTGCTGAACAAACATGCTCCTCCTCGGACTCGAAGTATTGTCATTAGACCTAACATGTCCTGGTAAAATGAGGAAATACAGTCATCTAAATCTAAAAGAAGGGAACTTGAGCGTAAATGGCGCAAATCGAAACTTGAAGTAGACCGCCAGGTTTATTGTGAACAATGGCAAATTGTTAATCGGTTGATTGAGGCAGCAAAATCTAGCTTTTAATCTAACGCTGTAGCCGACTCCCATGGCGATCAGAAACATCTTTTCGGGATCGTTAGCAATTTGCTGCATAAAACCCAATGACTCTTTACTTCCAAGTTGTCATTCTGAGCAGGATTTAGCTAACCAATTCTCTGATTACTTCGTGGAAAAGATTGACCGAATTCATCGTAGTTTCCATAAGGATTGTGCTGGTTCTGTTGTTCTTGAAGGCGGTGGTTGTTGTCCCCAAATTCTCAACTTCGAACCAACAACAAATGAAGAAGTTGAAAGAGTGCTCATGAAAGCTCCAACAAAATCATGCGAGCTTGATCCAATACCTACCTCGTTAATAAAACACTGCATTAAAGACATTGTTTCTTTCTTAACATGAGTTATAAACAAATCTCTTGTTTCCAGGGTTTTTCCCACTGATTTGAAACTTGCATATATTAGACCCCTTCTAAAGAAGTCTAGTCTTGAAAAAGAGGACTTCAAAAATTTTAGACCAGTTGCAAACTTACCGTTTCTTGGAAAGCTGATAGAGCGTATTGTTTCGCCTTGTCTATGGTGTGTAATCACACAGAATGACATACAGGACCCTTTCCAATCTGCCTACTGTCCCCATCACAGCACTGAGACCGCTTTATTACGGGTTCAAAATGACATACTGCATGAAATGGACAGTGGCAAAATTACTGCAATGATCTTACTTGATCTCAGCTCTGCATTTGACACGGTTGATCATAAAATCCTTCTTCACAGGCTGCAATACCACATAGGGATTGGTGGTACTGCTCTGGATTCGTGGAAATCTTACCTTCATAACCGATCGCAATGTGTACGCATTTGTGATTACTCCTCACAACCAGTTGTTCTTAATTATTCTGTGCCGCAAGGCTCAGTGTTGGGCCCCCAATGGTTTGTTGTGTATACATCCCCTGTTGGGAATCTCATTAAAAGACATGGGCTTAACTATCATGTTTATGCTGATGACACTCAAATCTGTTCATCATTCGAAGCTACACAGCAGGAGGCAGAAAATTGCCTTCATCGGATGGAGAAATGTGCTGATGAGATTCATGACTGGATGAAATCTAACTATCTAAAACTTAATGACAATAAAACTGAGTTCATTCTTTTTGGTTCCCTGGTGAAGCTAGGGAAGATCAACATCCCTCATTTTAGAGTTGGAGACTCAGATATCCCTCCGGTTGACCAAGTGTGTAAACCTTGGTGTCCTAATGGATAACAAAATGTCTATGGAATCGCACATCAATGCGACTATCAAATCGTGCAGCTACCATATTAGGAACCTGGGCAAAATCAGAAAATACCTTAACCAAGAAGCTACAGAGTAATCAGTTTCACGCTTTCATTTCCTCCCGTCTCGACATGGGAAATGCCCTTCTATTTGGACTCCCCAATGATTTAATTCATCATTTCAAATGAAACAAAATACCCCCGCTCGTCTTGTGACTCGTACTAAGGTGTCCATGCACATATCCCCCGTCCTGTCTGATCTGCACTGGCTTCCTGTTCGTTTCAGGATTCAGTTTAAAATACTTCTCCTCACTTATTGTGCCATAAACAACCTAGCTCCACCATACATAACTGAACTGTTTGTTTTCTCCCAAACACGCCCCGGTTTGAGATCAGCATCCCAACATCTCTTGGCTGAACCGAAAACTTCGAGGTCCTGGGGTGACAGATCTTTCTCTGCTGCTGCTCCTCACCTTTGGAACAAGCTTCCCGAACATATTCGTTTTAGTTCAACTTTACAGACATTTAAATCTAGACTTAAAACTCATTTGATGGACATTGCTTTTTCTTAAGAATTTATTTTTTTGTGTTTTGTTTTGTATCTCTAAGAGCCCTGCATGCACCATGAGCACTTTTTGCGGATATGTGCGCATTATAAATTTCCATTATTATTAACCTTGTAATCGCGATATCTTGAGTTAGGAATGACCGACACTTTTCACATTTGGTATATGGTAGCATATCCCCATTAATTTCCCCATTGACTTACACACTAAATCCAAAAAGTAAACTAAAAGCTTGTGGAAGTTTTCACCAGGGTCAAGCTACCCCTCATGTGAAAGCTGACAACAAGTTGGCCATTCATGGCACTTTCAATTTACCATATCATGACCGTGAAGATTTTTTGCTATTTCACCTCAAATTTCAAACCACCTTTTCGCAGCCTTGTTTTTCACTAAAATCTTGGTACGACTCTGCCAGCTTCTAAGGCCCATAATTTCCACAAAATTGCTTCAATTGAGCCAATTTTTTCACAAATGGTACTTAATTTAATATACTTTCCAAAACAATTACAGAAAACCCCAGCTCATTCCATAACATATCAAAAAAGTGCTCCTTTTAGGGACTCTATCTGAGGGCGAACAAATGGACGCATTAATACACCTTGTAATTGAGATATGCTCTCATATAGATTTGCCATGTTGAGAGGAAGGACCCTATTGTTTTTGGTGGAGGTCAAAGGTCATTTGAGGTCACCAGAGATCAAAGAGGGTCCGAAACCTTGTAACAGGAATGGTAGCAGTCCTTGAAAACCTTGCAAAGTCCTTGAAATTTTGTGAGTCTTGAAAAGTCCTTAAAATGTCCTGAAATTTAAAAATGAGGTCATGAAGTTCTGAAAATCACCTTTAAATGAAGTTTTGGAGTGTATAATTTGTCTGTGTATGTTTTATTTCTTAGAAGATTTCATAATAATAACCGTAATTTTGATCAATCAGGTTTGCTGAAATCTTTGCTGTGTTTGCTTGGGGCACGGGTATCATTGTGGCAGGCATAACCAGCTTCTTCCATCGGAAGTACAGCCTATCATATTGTTAGTCCCTGCTTTGTGCGCATAACCATTTGGCAAATGTTAACCTTAGGTCCTTAATGTTACAAGATTACAGACAGAACGTAATCCATGTACTGCAATATTGTATTGCGCAGTGCTCGTACATAACATGTCAACTGATATGATAACTTTCAAATTTGCATGATCTGATTGCAGGAAATCCATACAACTCTGAATTAATTGGGGGGAATTAAATGCCTGCATGAGCTGTAACTCATCCCAACATAAACGAAATTCATGTCAACTTAGTTGAAAAGAAAACACATTAAAATCCCAGCGACTGGAATATTGGGCCTCCAGTGTCTTTGTTAAGCTTGGCCAATAGTGCTAGCTGCCGCATTTGGTATGGGTTCGGTAAGACTAGTATGTTGTGCAATAAAAACTGAGGCCGAACGTACATATACGGTACTAGGTTCAAACAGCATGGGATTGATCGTTTGATGTTTAAGTTTTCCTCTATAACCTGGTAGTATTACTTGGAATTGATTTAGAAGTGTATTCAAGGTGTTTTCCTTGCTGTCTCGCAGAAAGCGCCATGTAATTTCCTGTACAAACTATTCTGCACAAAACATATAGTATGAGTATCAAGCTGCAGTGTTTCGCTGTTTTTTCAAATCCACAAGCTTTGCATACATATCTGTGCATGTTTTGTACACTTACTGTAACTTGTGAATTTCTGTGGTTATTTTCTTGCATAAATTAAGTCATTCCCAGCATTCCTTCTGTAAAGTTATTTACAGTATGACCCCATTGCAAACGAAAACAGTAATGCACGTGGTCTCTTGCAGCAAACTTCTTGGCCCACGCATGCACAAGACTTACGTGCATGTCCGTTTTTACCGCCAAATAAGGCATCATATGCATAAGATCCATTGCAAAATTTCAATTGGCCCCTGCTTCGTGATTGGTTCAATCACGTTGATTCTAGGCAGCCAATCACAACTCGCGCCTTTGCCTATGTGATTTAGCGAGTGAAAATACTTGGAGACAAATTTTCCGGTTTAAAACCGGTAAAAAGATGTGGAAAGGAAAAGGACACTTTTTCGCAAACGAGGAACTGTTTATGTCCCTGCTGCGTCAGTTTCGCGCATAGCGTTAACTGCAAATGAGTAACTTGAGCTGGATACCGATCCAAATTGTATAATCTGCATCACTCCGATCTCTGAAAAAAGAATAATACCCTCAACCCATCTAGTATCATTTTTGTATCTATGAATGACGAAATCTGGAAGGTTAACAATACGAATACGGGCGAGAATGTCACCAAGCTTTATTTTGTGTAATAGGTTCTAATAGGCACTGGCATCTGGGGGTGTGTTGGTTCTCAAGTTATAAGGGAATAGTTGTAGCTTTTAATTTGGCTTAGCAGTAACTAACATGCTATCTAAAAATCCTAAACCCCTACAAACTTACTTAAAATTTTGTGTTCAAACTGTTATTAGCGGCTGGAAATGGTTTCCCTTCCGAAAAAATATCGGAATTTGTGTACTAAATTTTCTGGTCCCAATATGAGCCTCTGAGCTCAGTACTAATGCCAAACTGAATACAGTACACTGACCACATTTTGTAAAAGCCATCAGCCCGTTCCCGATGACATGCTTGTTGCAACACTGGACAAAGTAGCCATGCATTAAAATTTTTATCTTTCTGGCACAGAATCTCATCAGAAATTCCTGCCCCTGGGGACTGGGTGTCATGACATGGCCAATAGCTTTAGACAGGGGCAGGTTTTTCAATAGAAAATTGCAATTCAGACCTTGGCATCTTTCATGCTACTAGGCATAGACCTTTCAGGTGGGGATAGGGGGACTGCACTCCTCTCAGAGCAGGGGAAGTGCTTATTTCAGGGCACTGACATTTACATGTATTTAAGGGCAAGGGGTAGCCTGTAGTAGTCAGTTCGGCCTGCAGCGGACCGTGTTGACATAGGCCGGGCAAAATAGGACTTGAAAAATATTCAGTTCACGGCAAACAGGATCGGCCTCTTCCCATGGCCTATGCCTTTGTGAATTTTTTAAATGACGACACCCAATATGTTTTTTTTTTTTAAATATATCAACTTTTTTTACCTTCTATTTCCGCATTTTTAACCTTAGTTTCAGTTGAGCATAACTTTACTAAAGCTGGACCGACTTCCTTGGTTCAAGATCATTTGGTGTCTAATTATGACTGAATTCCATTCCATCAAAAGTCAGATACAAATCAACCCTTGAAACTCGTTTGAACTTGGTGCGGGTGTGGCAAAGATATACGGAAGGTCACTGCAAGCGCAACTCTGGATTCGATTTCCCGCATGGGGTGTGTATGAGAACATTTGACTACGGTAAGCCAAAGCTTCCCTGCCTGGAATACGAAGTCTTTCTCGAAAGACTATCTTCAATTGGCGCGGAGCGTATACGAAATTTTGAAAAATCGCAACCCCTCAGACCCGCAGAACCCGATGACATTTCAAAAGTTTCCCAAATTTTGTTTTCCTTTTAGACAAAATATTTCAAAAAGAACTTTGAAAGTAGAAAAATTGGAATTTTATGAAAGACAGGTCACAAAAATAGCAACATAGCTGCCGGTGTCTCTTATTGATGTGGTGTCACACAAATGGTAAATATCTGATTTTGTTATGTCCAGGGCTCAGAAAAGTGTAGTGAGAACTAGTGCACTTTATGTTGCATAATGTGGTGAGCAAAGCGCGCCGGAAATTTCGCTGTTTTTTGAGATTTGGAAAATTAAAAAAGGGGTTTCTGACAAGGGAAGTGGGAGAGTGGAAGCATGCTTCCGCCTGTCATTTTTCACTGGGAGGGAGCTTTCTCCCCCAGCCCCCTGCTTCCTACTCCTATGCTTCAAAAAGTTTTTTTTTTCTTTTAACTTTTCAAAAGGTAGGCCTACCATTTCAAACCAATTGTGCTCAAAGGGTTCCAAATGGAATGTTTACCTATAAAATAAATGCAAAATCAAGCGATATGAATAAGTGCATGGCAGCTTCGAACCACTGGTTGTTGTGATTATATCTCTAGGAATCTTGGGCCCCTCTCCACCTGACAGAAGATAATGTATTGATACAGTACAGCTCTCACCCCGGTCAGTATTTTCACATTTTGTAAACTTTACCCCACAATCGGTTCCCTAGCTATTTTCCTGGCAGAGATGCTGGCGATCAGTTCTACTACATAATGCTAAATTCCTCGCAGGAAATTTGAGATTGGTTCTTTGATGATATTCCATATAGTTTGAACTTAGACTTGGAGTGAACGGCCAAGGCTTCATGGAGTTTCAACGCTGGTTCAAAATTATGCAGGCATGCTCACTAGAAGAGATTATACTTAACAGCTTAAGGTACAGTCAAAGTTTTTGGCAGCCCAGCTGAAAATTCCATTTGGAACCCTTTTGGGTTAAACCCTTTGAACCCAAAGGGTTTCAAGTGATACCTTTTGTAAATATCCTTTTCATTTAAAGGGCATTCCCTTTGGTAGATGATGGAAATTGGTCAAAACTCTTTTTTTATAAAATTAATAATAATTATAAAGTTACCCTTTTTATAAACCAAACCCTTTTGAAAACCCTTTACCATTTGGAAACTGTTGAAACCTTTTGGTTAATTTGGACAAAAGATCTCAATGGGAATTAAGTTCTGCTTGGCCGTAAGGCCTATCCATTTAGGCCTATATCCTCTCAAGTCGGTAAGATATGGACTGAGTTTTACATGACGGCCCATATGGTCAGTTTCTAATTGGTTTATATCGAGCCGCCACGGACTAGCTTTTCCAGTTGTGACTAACTGGCGTGTTTTTCCTACTCAGTTGCTTTATGCTGTGTTTTTTACAGTCTTCAGTATGACCAGGACAATACTCGAACTCCTGACCTCCCAACTGCAAGTCCAGACGAGGATCCGCACATTCAAAAAAAGGGGGGGACTGACCTAAGAGACAAGGGGTGAGAGGGAGCTGCACTGGTAAGTTTCCATATGTTTTATTGTTGATGTGGCGAAAAAGGGAGGGCTGGGGCGTAAGCCCCTCACCCCATGTACCGGCGCCTGAAGTCGGATGCTTTAACCACATGACCATATGCCGTCCGTTATTTACTCTCTCATAACTCTGCTGCAGACCAGACTTGATTGAACAAAATCATGTGAATCATCTATTTGTATCCTTACTGACCGCATCTCTTCTCTCTGTTTCTTGTTTTTTCATGTCATGTGTGTTTATTTTCTTCCTCTTTTCTATTCCAAATTATTCTTGTTTTGTCCTATTTCATTTTCCTTCTTCGCTATCCTTTCTCGTTCCAGTTCCTGATTTATTCAACCTTTCCCTAGATGAAGGGAAAGTCTTCCTACTCCCCTCACCTCCCCCCCCCCCCCCCCCCGGTCAATTTATTGACATAAAAGTTTATCCCTATCAATTTCACTGACCAGGTTGCACTGTGCACTATGCTCTGCGCATATTGTACTGATTTTGTTCGTGTAAGAAAATTCGTGGAACTAGTATATACAATGAATGTTGGCCACAAAAAGCCAACAATTCACCCTCAAATTTCTCTTCATAGGCCAACTCGTTCGCTTGTGGTAATTGATATGATGTTCAAAAGGTTAAAATTGACCTTCGTGGATAATTTTTATGCCGACCCTCAGATGTGTGTCACGAAAGTTAAAAACGAAAGCACTTTTTCGTGTACGGTCCGCTGCATGCCTATACGGCCGGCCAGAAAAGCTAAGATTATCATGATTGCTTTACATGGGGTTCGTTAAAGCGGGAGAGTGGCTACAGTACATTAACACAAGTACAACCCAGTACAGTAAAAGAATGCAATGTTGCAACATGATTGGGGGATGAAAACTAGACAGAGCATGATGTTGGCCTTAGAACTGAATTATCAAAGGGCATGTGACATCGACTCTAAACAATTGTACAGTATTAGGGTTTCTCCACTTTTAGAGTGAAAATATTTCTCCTACAAAAATGATATCTAGAACTATTCCCAATATTTTCCATCCTGAACTGGTTATGGTAATACGATATGCACATGGGCGTCCGCAGAAAAAAGTCAGGGGGGGGCAAAATTTCTAGGAGGGGGCAAAATCTCCAAGTCGCCATGAATTGACACAAAGCATGTGAAAATTTCAGCCCAAAATGCCTCCCAGATAGCCGGAAATGGCATTTCTAAGCCCTATTTTTTGCATAGAAACTTGGAAAACACGTTTTGTTCGGGTTCTTGCTTTGGTTTTTATACATTTTTTCAAATTTTTGATTTTGTCCAGGGGGGGGCAAGTGCCCCCCTTTGCCCATAACTGCAGACGCCCATGGATATGCACGAAGCAAGGGACACGTCCTAAAGTGACAAATACGTGACTTCCCTCTTTCCAATAATTGGTAATCAGTAATCGGCATCGGGCCGATTGTTAAATTAAGTAATTGGGTATTACCGATTATAGCATAATCAGTCGAACACTAGACTGAGATGCCCTGCATGGCAGGCATTTGTTACTCCTACACCACGCTAGTACTTCGTATGTAGGCTTGTGTTTGCATCAGCTTGCCATGCAGATTACATGCGATAAGGTACGTCTGGTACAAAACCAGCTATACAGTCTGAGGCTATTTTCATTTTATAAAATCAGAATTTTCCATTATTCATACTACTGTAGCAGGAGAGAAAAAAAATCAAAGGGACTCTTAATTGAAAGAATGCAAACAAAATATTTCAAAGGGAATTATAACAAAACGGAACATTATGTCATTTAGGCTCTGTCACAAATTGGTCTTCCCGTGCAACCGGTGATCTGCTGGCCAAGCTGTATGCATTGTTATCTTTTTCAAAGTTGATGGATTTTGTATATGTTTACCTTTCAAGTAAATGTTGATTCTTTCATGCATACAGTATTTGAAGATATCCCAGCATTTTACATTACATTAACCCTGCTTCCATTCTCAGTTTGATTGGTTGAACATTAAAGCAAATTACAGCTGATGCTTGAAAGTATGAGTTTAGATGCACATGCACTTGATTGATCTCAGTGAAATTTCTGAGTGAAAGTCCCTTTATATTGTACTTGAAAAGTTCTTGAAAAGTCCTTGAATTTTGAATCCACGAAGGGCTACGAACCCTGTGTAATGGCGATATCTTGAGTTAGGAATGACCGACACTTTTCATATTTGGTATATATATTTGCCATGTTGAGAGGAAGAACCCTATTGTTTTTGGTGGAGGTCAAAGGTCATTTGAGGTCACCAGTGGCAAAATTGCCAAAACACCGAAAATGACTTGTAAACATGATATCTCCAGGTAAGAGTGACCGATACTCTTCATATGTGGTGTAAAGATTTGTCATGTTGAGAGAAAGAAGCCTTGTGTTTTTCATAGAGGTCAAAGGTCATTTGAGGTCACCAGTGGTAAAATTTCCAAAATTCTGTGCCAAAAATGTAAAGAAATATCTATCAAACACTGTCAATTTGAAAGCAGGTAAGGTATTTGATGGCAAGGAATCACTTAGCATTTTGGCTCTCTGGTTTTACTACTCAAACTTTTGCCAGAATTTTGCCATTTTGAATGTGTAAAAATCCTGAATAAGAGGAGGACAACTGCTAACAATATGTCTTCCCTTTTTTTTTTGTTTCAGGTGTGGCCAATTTCTCAATATCATGTTCAAGAAATTAACCAAAGTTCCATTCAGATGGTTGAAAGACACAGATCTGCCTGGCCTAATTCCAGAATGCTTCAACAGGTGAATATACTGTTACAATATTCAGGGTTTACACAAGATTTGGAAATACTGGAAACTCAGAGAAGATTAAAATTTTAATTTCCATGACAGAAAAAAATCAGGGAACTGGAAAATGAGCAATTTTTCAGCAGGCCCTGGAAAAGTGAGGGAATTGTAAGAAGTGGACTGAGCTGACTGTTTGTGAGCTACATTTTGTGGTGTTCAAGACATCAAACACTTTGTAGCCTTTAAAGGGGAAGTTAAAGCAAAAATCTAAATTTCATGTGTGAGAGAGGAACCAAATCTACACAGCGTGGTGAAAGTTCCATTCAAATCGGGCATGTATTTCTCGAGGTATCAGTAAAAGCAGTCAGCAGATTTGTGTTTCAAAGTGAGTTTGAGGGCAGCAGAGGTTATATCACTTCCTCACATTGACACATTGACAAGGAATGCTTTGTTTCCCTTTGTTTTATCGGACTGTTGTGTTGACCTTGAAGTCAATAGGAATAGTACCTCCCTGTGGGGATGCAAAGTTTGTGAAGTTTTCATGTCAATCATGCAACCACATTTTAATAATATGGGATTGTTGAGGAGAAAATTGACTCAAAAGTTTAAAGAAAAACAAAAGACTGCACACTAATGTGGGGAAATGATGTCATATGTGCTAGCTTCAAGTTCACTTTTTGTTGAAAATGAGAAACCTGTACATCGGATTTCAATGCAAATTTTGCTGAAATGCTTAGAATCAGCACCCCTCTAACATTCCAAATCCTGTTGTGACCTTAAACCCTTCTTTTAATTTGATCCAAAAGTGCACATGCAATGCCCATGTAACTGACATAGTACAACACCTGCTGGACAGTCAACATGATGTGATTGAAAACGATGTGACTGAAAGCAGCTGAATATTCATGAGTGCTAATAACTGCCTACGGAGAAAACAAATTGCATATTTTACAGTCGCTTGATTAACTGAAACTGTTTTCAACTGTTTTTGTTTTAATACCCGTACTAACTCTTTTTTAAGACCGGCAGGGTGGCATATTAGTGCTTAAAAATTAAGGGATGAGATGCAACTGCTTTCCCTTAATAAGTGAAGCTGTTTAAAACTGTAAACCAGTCTTGCTATGAAGTTTCATTCAAAGAAATGAATAGTTTGCAACTTTGCAGAAAGAGTGATGGTGAATGCTGTTTCAGAGTCCAGGGTACTTTAGACAGATATATATGCAATTGTCATACTTCTTTGTGTGAACCAAGGTCTTTAAATTTAGTATTGCATCCTGAGCAACACAACTTTATTCTTCTATGTTAAAAGTGTCCACGTGATATTTATATTATGTCAAACATGTGAAGAATAATGGCAATACACTACATCCTCATTTTTAATTTAAAGGAAAAAGTTTTAGCTTAAAGTTAGCTTGACATGTCAACAACAAGACGAACGTCTAGATGAGTTGCAGTGCTGACAAACCAAGTCGTCTTATACTTTTAAGGTGATTTGACGACTGTTAGCTACTAAAAGCTTTTGGACTTTGGGCATGGATTCTACTACTGTAACAAAGAAGTATATTTGCCTTTTTAAACAGGATATTCAAGGAGGTTTCCCTTCATGGAAAACTTCATTTTCTGTACAATTCGTGCCAACTTGTGGTGGCGCTCTTCTTAGAATAATCATAATTCTCTCAGAGAGGTTGAATCCCACTCAATACCACAGAATGCACTCTAAAAACACTATGGTCAACTATGCACCCACTCAAATGTATGGTCAAAAAGTGACCAATTAATGGTTAGATTTGACCATCAATTAGTAAATTTTGACCAAAGTTGGAGGTGAATAGTTTGACCATTGTTTAGGTCATTGCATAGTTAATTAAATCAATGGTCAATTTGAGGCAAAGAGATTAAATGAACGAACGATTTGGCTAAAAATTTACAGTTACGAAATATCTGGTACCTGTTCAAAATATCATCCTGTAAGCCAACAACCTAAACCCTGTACAAACATGGGCCGTTTTTCCTTTAACTTGGTAGTATGATACCTAATGTGGAACAATTGTGTTTTGATTTAGATCCGGAAGTGAAGGTCAAATGTCCCAGGTCAAAGGTTAAATTTAGTGAAATCACCTTTTCTACTATATTTCCAAAACGAAACATCTTCCTGACATGAAAATTTACGCATAAAACGATTGCATCTAGACCTATCAAAGTATGTGGTTGTCATAGCAACAAAGGTCAAAGGTCTTGTGGTAAATGAAACAAACTTTGTTGGTAAAACAACATTTTTGTCTTTTAAACTCCTCCTAGTGGGCTGGACCTATTCTTTTCAAAAATTAATAGATGGGTAAACCCCAGAATGACTCCTCTTCAGGCCGGCAATCCCTCGACATACTGCATGCCCTTCCCCCTTCAGACAAATCCTGCGTACACCACTGATGATGCATTTGTGGAGGTGTTAGAAATGACAAATTAAGTTGGGTAGTCTCACCTCAGGTTGCTGTGTTCTGTCTGTCAATACTGTTGAAACAATATGGCATCACAACGGAACCTCGTGTCCTCGCGAACGAATCTTGGCTGTTGCAAAAGCGGCACTATGGCTCCACTCGAAACTACAGTCCCAAGTAAAGTAATAAATTTCGAGCTGCCAGCTGCTGCCCAACGCACAAGACTGTCCGTGTTGGTGGAACAAATAGGGTTCTTTTTATGTGTTTTGAAACGGACACAAGTTGTTGATGAAATTAGCTCCAAGATTTCAAGTAGTTGACTTCTAATAAAATGGCCTAGTAAGCTAAGTAAAAATATCCACTATAGCTGTTTACAGCGAAGCCGTTGGCTTACTTCAGCGTCACTATGTTGTGGTGGTCATTAGAAGTTGAGCGTGCAAGAGCTGGAGTGCTTCTGGGGAGAGCATGCTGTCCAGCACGTGTTGGACTCTCCATTAACTCGGTGCAGCTGATGGTGAGTGGTCAGTAGTCCTGACCTTGTAAGGCTGCTCTTGGTTGCTAATGTATATGTATGAATAAGTGTGTATGGTGCACTTAGAATGTTTGTCCGAAGTGCTACAATGCTTTGCTTCGTAATTTTTATCATAAATTCACTGGGTGGGTTTTAAGAAGTACTAAACTGCAACCCTTTTGCAAAATTTGTGCCATTGCATGAATTGAAAATGCTAGGAACATGCTGTAATTTATACCAATGTAGTCAATTTCAGCCATTTCAAATTTGTTAGAAAATTATCTCTCAAAAAGCGACAAGTAAAAATTCAAAAGATTCTGAAGATACGAAGCTTGTCACAGCCTACCTGAATTTAGTCCGAAATTCAAAGTGCAGTACAATTGCAGAATATACTCTGCACCTGCATGGATCTATCAGTCTATCTTGGGCGATTCATTGAAGGGGGGGCTCCAGCCCACCTAAGCCTTCACCCCCTCCTCCAGTGTAGCAGCGCCACTGGGGCCATGTCTTGAAATCGTAAAAAAATGGTTCCGTAATATACTGCTTCAAATTGGTTATTATTGCCAGCCAGCATGAATATAATTTTTTTGCCAAAGTTGCCAGGCGGTGAGGAGCTGGGGGATTCATTTAGGGGGAAGGCTCCATCCTACCTAAGCCTACACCCCCTTCTCCCCCGTAACAACGTTATAGCTGCTATGTCTTAAAATCATGTGAAATAGCTCTGAACTATACTGATTCCAAAGCATCATCAAGTGAAAACATTGGCGACTGTTAGCTACTAATGGGGCAATTAATTGGGGGGGGGGGGCTCAGCTAACCTTAGCCTACACCCCCTTCTTCAACGTAGCAATGCCACTTGGGCCATGTCTTGAAATCGTAAAAAAATGGTTCCGTAATATACTGCTTCAAATTGGTTATTATTGCCAGCCAGCATGAATATAATTTTTTTGCCAAAGTTGCCAGGCGGTGAGAGGAACTGGGCGATTCATTTAGGGGGAAGGCTCCATCCTACCTAAGCCTACACCCCCTTCTCCCCTGTAACAACGTTATAGCTGCTATGTCTTAAAATCATGTGAAATAGCTCTGTACTATACTGATTCCAAAGCATCATCAAGTGAAAACATTGGCGACTGTATACTAATGGGGCAATTAATTGGGGGGGGGCTCAGCTAACCTAAGCCTACACCCCCTTCTTCAACGTAGCAATGCCACTGGGGCCATGTCTTGAAATCATGTAAAATAGCTCTGTAATATACCTGTTCAAATTGGTATTATTATCGGCTACCATGAATATAATTTTTTTCCAAAGTTACCAGGCGGTGGGGACCTCAGGGGGATTCATTGAGGGGGATGGGGACACCAGCCCACCTAAGCCTACACCCCTCTTCCTCCGTAGCAACGCCACTGAGGCCGTGTCTTGTAAATGTGTAAAATAGCTCCGTAATATACTGATTCCAGAGCATCATTAAATAAAAAATTTTTCCAACATAACCTATTAAAAGTTTATGTATTTCATCTTGCCATGCCAGCTCCTAGGCTACGGTATAATACCTGCATGAATTGCTATGGTTGGCGTAATCCTAACAGTCCCCTGTCCCCTTTCAGTTTTCTTATTGGATGATTGGTAATGATTAAATAGTTATAAATTTCACCTACCAATGCATTGCATTGAAAATACCCATAACCTAAAAAGTACTCACCATCTCTTCTAAGACTACTTAAAGGCCCAATTCTCTCACCCCAAACAGTACTTATTCTGCTAACCTTCTTACTTAAGCCCCTCCTACAATTATCTAAAATTCATCCTCATCCAGATACAATCTCAGTTTATTGCTTCAACTAGGGTATAGAAAAACTAATCAAAACACTCTCAGTACTGTTCATGCTGTGTAATGTAAGCCTCAGTACTCTGCATTGTTTGAATTCGGTACCCCCGTATCAAAATTGTAGTTTGGGGTGAAAGGTTTGGCCCTTTAATATGGGAAGTTGCAACTTTCTGCTTTCTGTAAGTTGACCCTTATCAGCTTATGTTATGTGACGTAGACACTAAATTTAGACCGTGCACAGAGGGTCAAATTGTTTGTTTACGAACAAAGATTTGAACATTACAAGACATTTTGTAACTGTAAATTTCCAGCTAAGTGGCTCGTTCATTTCATCTCTTTGCCCTTTTCGGAAATGGCAAGGTAGCAAGACATTTATGAGCTATTTATTCTCTAGTTTGTTATAATTATGTCAGGGGGTTGTGGTGTTATCAGGAAAACGTTTAACTTATTCATCATAAAGTCCATTTTTCTCTTTAAAGTGATTTGTTCAACTATTGCAGATGGGTTGTTGAAATGATGAAATTTGTCTTCTACGGAATCTTTTTCTCGACAGTATATTGGTATTCATAGAACTGTCTTACTTATTGCTTTTATATATTTTAGGTAATGGTTTCATCAATTGCGAGTCATGGCCATACATAAACTTAATACAATGACACTATTTTCTTCCGTAGTAAAAGGACATCGTCAAAGAAGCGACAAAAAGTCCTTGCTATAGAACGTAATAAACGTGTCTCATTAATAATGTGATGACAGACGAATCACAGCTATTAGCTATAAATTATAAACATCGACATTTTGGTATTCACAGTGCATTATTAGACGTAAAAATGATGCCATATATCGTTATGTTTGATTACTGGATGGTTCGACCCTCTGATTTGTGTAAGACAATATCGTTCAAGTTTTATTAAATACTGAACTGAGAAATAATTGGGGAAGGGATACTAGTGACGTATATGAACGGGACTTACACCAGGGAGCTGCGCCTAAAGGCAGCTCCCTACTGTGACCTTTTTTTAATACAGTTCTTCTGTCAATGCAGCCATAGAACGACCCCCATGGTTTTTTCACGGAAATGAATGAGTGATATGTATGACTTTGCAGGGAAGACAAAAGGTAGCACACCACTAATTCAAGGGGAATCCCAGTGAAGGGGGTTACCCTACGAATTTAACACCCTAGAAAAACTTGTTGGGGGGCAGATTAGACCATGTAAGTAAAGAGATGTGTTCAATTTGTGATCTCTATGTGGTAGGAAAGTAGTTGAAGTAATCATTCTGCAAAAATAAGGAAAATTGAAGGTATTTCAGGCATTTTTTGAAATATATCCTTCCACAATGCAAAATGGCATTTTGAATGAGTCAAAAAACAGGAACCCCTACTCTATTAAACAGGCCCTTCTAGCGTGAACTCAACATCATGAAAAGCAAGTAATGGTGGTGTTAGTAAAAGAGGGGTGCAGACCCACTTACCAGAAGTTGTCTTTATTTCCTTTCCTAAGTCATTGTTGTGTATCTCGATATCCTCATTTTCTATCAGCCAGCGAGCAGCTAGAACAACATTTCTAGGCCTAACATTTTCAGAAAAAACAGCCATTTCATAACTTTATTTCCTCTTAAATTTGACAGGAGTGAATTGGCTCTCTTCAAGTCTTAAAGGTAAAGTTTTAATTGTTGTCACCACATCAGATGGGACATTAACAACATTTCCCTTAACACTTAATTGCCCTCCTCGAGGAAGCTCACGTAACTGCATAAAAGGTGTTCGTAAAGCGACCAACCTTTCTTCGAGACGTGTAATTTCAATTCTTCTGGTATCTCATACATTTTCATATTATTATCTTGACTAAATAATGGAACTCTACCTTCTTTTAGATATTTTAAACAGGTTTTACAGACCCATCCTTTATCTATACCTTCTTCCTGCTTACAAATACTAGTATTTCCACTAAATCCAACTAAATTCACCCACAGTGCACATTCTTTATACCATAACTGCTCACAATAAAAGCAAACATATGTAGGCCCCTCCATAATTTTATTCCAAAAGTGATGTTGCAATTCTCTTATTGGACTCTCCTCTTCTTTTCTAAATTGTATCATTTTAGTACTATCATTTGCAATACCCACACTATGTTTTATCACAAAACCTTTATTTTCCCAACATTTATACCTATCTTCAGTCACTCCTCTAGACCATTGCACTAATATATGATTACTCCCCTCATTTGCTCTCATGTACAGACTCATTATCTTCTATTTCCAACACTACTTCATAATGTACTCCACCTGTGCTAACTGAATAAATGGCACATTTTCCTGATTAACTGTGCTACTTAAAATACCACTTTGAGGATAACGTATCCATTTCCATGTGCCATTATATTCTATAAAAGTATATATCAGTTTCCAAAAGTCTTGCAGCTGCAAAAATTTCACCCTCTGTAGACCATACACCATCCCTATCCATTCCACTAGAAGTAACATATTCTTCCTTAGTCATTAATGGTACTGGCAACCAAATCCTACATAATGAACTTGCAATGACTTGTCTAAAATTAAAATGATTATCTTCTACTCCTGTAACCAATAATGCCAAATACAGAAAAAAAACAATAACCATCTACTCGTACTTTTCTCACCCAAATCGGCCTACTCTCAACTGAAACACATTTTCCAATTTCATTGGATGACAAATCAAACTCCCAAGTTTTCACAAAAACCATGTTTGAATCTATCAACACAAGCTTCCTAAACGTTTTTCTCTCCAACAGCTATCAACAACGAAAAAATAAAATGTACATGTAGACCTTTCGGAATGTATAAATAATACATCACGATTGTCATGTTCTCTACTTCCCCCGTCATAGCACCTCTGACTTTTTTCATGTTCACTAGAACTTTTTTTTTTGTTCCCAACTCTGATATTATCATTTTTCTCCCCTTCATATCTTCTATCCTAAACTTCACCCCCATACTTTCTTTTTCTTTGTTGCCAACCTTTCCTTTCTAAATTAAAAATCTTTGAATGGGGCCTTCTTAGGCATTGTAATATTCTCCAGATAATTTTAAAATTTAAAATAACAAATGTACCATAACCAGACACCTCGATATAACACAAATATTAACATTCGCCAACTCATACAAATAGTATTTACCTACTAATAACAATGTTTCCCTCCAACAGAAGCTTACTTTATCAATTGTCATTAATGTGGAAAATTCACTCACACAGCTCTTTAAAATCACAAAAACAGTGAACAAAACTCCTCTAAACTATCAAACTATTTACTCCACTGCAGCCCCGACCATGCCACTTGAAAAGAATAAATCCTTACAAAGAAATCCTCATATAAATACTCAAAATTCACTAAACACCAATCTGTAATAAATATAATACGATGAATTAAAAAAAGGAAAGTGATGGCGCTGTGTTAAATTAAACAACAAACTTTTCACCAGAGTACATACCGACCTGGTTTTTCCTCAAGATTGTTACTAAAACTGGACCCTGTTCGCAAATTTTTCATGAAAAAAAAAAAACAAATTTTACACTCTCACGAAAGTCATATTTCCACCAAAACTTAAAAACACGAAAGAGAAGTACCATCTCTACAAATTGCACAAAGCCATATTTCGATACCACAAAGCATCTACAAGAAGATAGAAATAAAGTGCCGGAAAAGTCAGAAATTGACATCACGAGAGTAACTGCATTAGTTGTGGTTGCCTGCAAGGCAGGCACCGCAACTAAAAACCCCTGACTTTACTTGGCAGTTAGGGAATTAGCTGCAAAAATCAATTGGAATTATGTCTGTATCTTTTACAGGTTTTGGTTTTGATGATAAGAGAAACCAATGCATTCATGATGGCGTGCGTGTGTATGTATGTATGTGTGTGTGTTCTGGGGTCATCAGGGGTCAAAGTCTGAAAACCTTGTTAACGCTATATCTCAAGGTAAGAAACTTGGATAGATTTCATATTTGGCATGTGGATGGGTTATAGTCAGAAGATGGTCCCTATTGTTTTTGGCAGAGATCAAAGGTCATCTGGGGTCGCCGAAGGTCAAAGTCTGAAAATCTCGTTAACACGATATCTCAAGATAGGAATGTCTGACAGTTTTCAAACTTGATACATAGATGCGCCATATTGAGAGGAAGAATCCTATTGTTTTTGTTGGAGGTCAAAGGTCACTTGGGGTCACCATGGGTCAAAGCCTGAAACCTTGTTAATGCGATATCTCAAGGTAGGAAACTTGGATAGATTTCATATTTGGTATGTGGATGCGTTATACACAGAAGATGCTTCCTGTAGTTTTTGGCGGAGGTCAAAGGTCATCTGGGGTCACTGAGGGTCAAAGTCTTAAAATCTTGTTAATGCTAAATTTCAAGGTAGGAAACTTGAGTAGATTTCATATTTTGGTTTTTGGATGTGTTATGGTCAGGAAATGGTACCTATTGTTTTTTGTGGAGGGCAAAGGTCATCTTGGCTCACCTGGGTCCAATGTCTAAAAATCTCATTACATGATATCTCAAGATAGGAAGCTTGGATGGATTTCATATTTGATATGTGGATGCATTATGGTCAGGAGTTGCTCCGATTATTTGTGGCAAAGGTCATCTTGGGCAACGGAGGGTTAAAGTCTGAAAATCTTTTTAAAGCAAAATCTAAACGTAGTTGTTTTTGGTGGAGGTCAAAGGCAGAGATGTCAAGCTTCTCCATTTTGGCAGAATAATTACAATTTTCCACCCTTGATTCTGCCATTATGAAAATCCTCCAAAAATTCCGCTTTTCAGACGTTAAGGACCTTTGTTGCACACTACACATTGTGAAAAGTCAAAACCGACGTCTGTTTGATGGACACAACATCAAGTACGTAAAATCTAAGGAGTATTAATTTGTGGTACCGACCAGAGCCGTATATTGTTCTGGTACTGACAACACGATCATGTCATCCCATGCCATTTAATATTGTTAGCATTGGATGGCTTAAGATTTCAGCAGATGCATGCTGAAAGAAACATAGCCCGCTTGGCGGACATATTTTGCACAAGTGCTTGCACTTTCTTTTATATTTTGCACTACCTAATAATAAAGGATAGTAACACACATAATGCCTGCTAAGAAGACTTGGTGGACTTGAACAGAATATCTCTGTTAAAAACCTTGATTGGTTCCATGCCCCAATGATTGCATACCTTCAACCAATCACAACTCGCAACACATTCAAACACAAAATAACATATATGTACCCATCCTTCCATGTATGTTTCCCTGTAATATCCTTACTGGGAAATTTAGCTGTGCATTTGTGAATGTTTTCTCTCTTATTTTTATTCATGAGCTTCTACCAATATTTTATTTGTTCTAGAACATTATATAAAGCATGCAGGAGCATATTTTGCTAACAGAGTGGTATCTGCAGCAGCTGAAAACTTACAAAATTCTCCCATATATATTCGTGTTATGAGAAGCTATTCAAAAGTTCTCCCATGTATATTAGTGTTACGTAATAGTGCCATTGCAAAATATTGTCTGGTCTCTACAGTCTTTATAGGGTTGGTTCAAACTTCTGCACTATAATCTAACTCTCTTTAACTCGTGTTATGGTTAGAAGATGGCCCCCCTTTTTTTGGCAGAGATGAAAGGTCATCTGGGGTGTCTAGGAGTCAAAGTCTGGAAACCTTTTTAAATATGATCTTTCAAGATAAGTGTCTGTCCATCTGTCTGTCTGTACGTTTGTCTGTCTATCTATGTATGGCTTTTATGGAGGTAAAAAGGCCATCTGGAATGAAAAAATTATTTTTTGAACATGCTGGTATGACATTTGAATGAGAAGATAATAGGGCATGGTGGCACTGTTTAAAATGGAACATTTTTATGTATCATCGAAACCTCAATGCATTTTTGCATTCTGGTCTTCAAAGTTTAAATGTTTCAAAATCAACTTGTAAATGCTAAAATAATGATGTGGATTGTTTCACAAGGTTTACATCTCTTTCATTAACCCTATATTAATTGCAATATCTCTAAATTACTCATGAAATACTTCACTATTTGGTAAGTGATTCATTGAAGATTTTAAAGGACCTAATTTAACTTTCAAAATAAAACCTGCAGGACAAACTAATGTTGCATTGTCCTTGAAAAAAGGTTGCAAAAACAAATGATAATATGGCATGTCCCTCCCTAGATATCAAAAGAAATTGAGCTAATGTGTATGCATGATTGTGTGCAAATCGGAAATTAGACTGTAAAATGGTCAATTTTTGATCGATTTTGATGTTATTTGAGACAATCATGTTAGTTCCTAATGCTTTTCACATCAAATACAAAGGTGCAATCCAAAAAAACCCTGCAGTTTCTTAATTTCTTCAGTGCTGTATGTGACCTTCTCAATTTCAACACAATAGGCATAAATGCTATGAAGTTCAAGCATGTTTTTTAACTTCTTTTAATCATGAACTTTGTTTAACATTCTGACTCCTTTGCTTCAGACATTGACTTCACCTATAGCAGGCAGTGGCATAGCTAGGTTGTTACATCCTGACATTGATTTGTTTTGCAATGAATGGTACAATTAATTATTTAATTAATTTCTTGCAAGTAAAAATGCAGAAAAATTCACACTTTCAACTTGTCAAGACCCCCATAAATATCATACATTCTTGGGTCTTCTTCCCTTTTCTTAGAGTTAAAGTATTAAAATGAGAAACAAGCAACAAAATGTCAAATTTTAGTTGATTCATCAAAGAGATAATATGACATCAATGCTTGATTAGAAGTAGTACCATGAGACTGAGCATAAATTCTACTATTCATGGCCATATGGAACCCTTTCTCTCTGAGGGGCGGTGGTTTTTGCCCCCAACCAGGACATAATCTCTGCCAGACTGATGCACCAAAGTCTGCCTGATTCAGCAAGGTTTTGGCAAATGGGGGGAGGGTTTGGAAAATGGGGGGGGAGGCTGCAGTGCCCCCATCCCATACAGCCATCATTGCACTCCCCTTCCTTCATTATATTTCAAATGAACATTTTTGTTAACTTAAAGGGTCCTCATACTTGACATGCAGATGGCTCATATTGAGTAGGCCTAGGTCTACTGTAGATGATTCCTTTTGTTTGTGGTGGAGGTCAAATACAAGGTCTCTATCACAGTACCATGTTTACACAATATTTCAAGTTACGAGTCTTGAATAGTGTTCATTTCACTCAGAGTGTGTGGATGTAATACACAAGTGAAAAGGATCCTGGTTTTGGGGGGTCAAAGGTCATCTGAGATGTCTCAGGGGCCACATCTGTGATTCTGATTTACATGATATATCTCAATATAGGAAGGTTGGATACATTCTGATACAGACTATGGGAATGCTTTATGAAATACTGTCTATTTGAAAAACAAACAATTTCAATGGCAAGGAATCACTAAGCCTTTTGGCTTTCTGATTTTAAATTCTTCAACCTGCTACAAGTCAGCTTCATACAGTGTAGACATTAGTAATGAAGGTTATCCTTTCCTAGTTAGTAACTAACCTTATTACAGGCATTACACAAAGCTTCCAAAATACCGGTTCCGGCCGGAACTATCTGGCCCGAACTAAAAAAAGTTCCGGCAGATTCCGGTTCTGGCCGGATCCAAATTTTTGGTTCCGGTGCAGCCCCAGTCTGAAGCAAATGAACATTAAGCACCCTGTTCTTTGCCATTAAAATTTGTGTGGAAAGTACTTTGTAGAACTTTCTTAGCCATCAAGATATCCCTTTTTTGGTGCCCCTTCCTTGCAAGACTTGTCTTTAATTTTGTGAGAAACACAAACCAACCAATGGTGAACGAGTACTGTACACAAAGAGTACCCCACATTGGTAAGTGCTACATCCCAAATTTCCCACTTGTGGTGACTGTTGTTCTTACCCCCCGCCCCGCCCAGATTTCCCACTACGGGTGAGTGTTATCCTTTCCCACCCCACCCCCTATCACCAAAAGAAGCCAAAGTCTGTAGGATAGATCAGAGTGTAGTATTATTCAAGTTTTTAGTAGCATTACATTATTTACATACAGCTGGAGTTCCTCAAACTGTCAAACTGTGCCAGAATTCCTTCTCTTCACTCATTAATTGATTGAGTGGGAGCGATTGATTGGTAAGAGTATTGCATTTAAAAGGCTGCCAACTGTTTCAGTTTAGGAGGAACAGTTCTGCTTTTTTACACCAAATTTGCTATGCTTCAATTTTCCTATATCATGTTCCAATTTTCAGTAAAACTGCAATCATGATCACACATCTATAATGTTTTCATTCTTTTTTTGAAATAGTGGATTTTTCTAGATTGTTGGAAAAATGATGGTTAATAAGGAAATGTGTGTTTCATAAAGTGTACAACCAGTAGTTAAAACTACAATTCTTATAGGGGTTAACCAAAAATCCTCAATTGGCTCAGCTCTTTGATTGACAGCTAATTCTAACAACGCAGAGTACCAAAGCTTATATTACACAGCATGAACTGTACTGGGAGTGTTTTGATTATACACAATGGGCTTTTCTGTACTCACCCTGAAGCAATAAACTGAGATTGTGTCTGGATGAAGATGAATTTCAGACAATTGTGGGAGGGGCTTAAGTAAGAAGGTTAGGAGAATTGGTACTGTTTGGAGTGAGAGAGTTGGTCCTTTAAGCTCCTCAATGTTTAGGTGGGTTTTGTAATCTGATGTGTTGGTAGGCATTGCAGATTTTGGCTTTAAATTAACCAATGAGTTTGTAACAATGTTGTAATTGAGTCACCAGTTTTCAAACTTTTAAGTGACTCGAGTCGAGTCATTGACTCGAGTCACTGTACTCTTTCAATGGGGAAATTACTCCTGAATTCTATCGAGTCACTATCATTTTGAGAGTAAGTGACTTGAGTCGTGACTTGTTACAACACTGGTTTGTAACTGTAAATTTTTGCTATTGAGGGCTTGAGAAGTTTTCCAGAGATACTGGAACCATTCAGCTTCCAGCCCTTTGCCCACTGGACCCCACCAATTGCCCTAAGGCAGACCCCTGGAGCCTTGGATTGTCATGAAGGCATGCATGTAGGTGGGGTCCTCTTTCTCATTCTGGCAAATTTGCAGGTCTGATATAAATTGACTGCATGGTTAAGTGGTTTGAGCATCCCACTTGCAGTCGGGAGGTCTGGTGTTCAATCTCCTGGCCTGGTCATACCAAAGACTTTTAGAAATGGAACCTTCTCCTGTCATTGTGCTTGGTGCTCAGTGTAAGCAACGGAGTACAGTAAACAACTGTGGCAAACAAAGGCTATAGTGGGCTTGACTTAAACCAGTTGGTTAGACAACTGGGCCATGAATCTTCATGATCTAATTAACTATTACTGATATAACTCTTTGCACAAATCAGTAGTGATGTGATTTTTCTCATTTTTTTTTTGTCTTCTGTTAATTTTAGCGTCAGGTCTTGCGGTCAGTTCCAGTCACTGAAGTCCACTACAAGTTCAAGGAGAAAGATGGTCGTTTCTGGGTTTATGGTAATGAACAAGAGGTCCACTGTCCTGATTACCCTCAGAGCTGCTGCTGGGGTTGTACCATTATTTAAGCATGGTTGTGATCAATCACTTCACTTGTCTTCTTCTTTCACACAAACAACTCGCAATACTCCTGCAATCAAACACAAGAATTTCAAAATGGAACCTCCTGCAGTTATGATGGGTGCTTAGCATAAGCAATGAAGTGGGGAAACAAGCTAGTGAGACACACTGGAACAAGGGCCATGGCCGGTCCGACTTCAACTGATTGATTGCAAACCGAGTTGTAAACCTCGTCTTTCTAACAAACTAGCTATACCAAAGGTAACAGTACTGTATGTCTATGTAAGTAATGTACAAGTAATGTGCTTTTTAACTATTTTTATTTTTTTAAAGCCTGTCTCACATTCCTATGTATGTAATAAAGTTAAGAAATAGCCACAATTCTTATCAATCAGATATTAACCATTTTACAATATGATTGCAGTTTTAGTATTCAAACTATGAAGAAATATTTTACTCTCTTGCAAATGTACATTTTAACAGAATAATCCTCTGTTCAATCTTCATTCTGAGGACAGTTGGTATGCCCTGATGGACTTTGTTTACAAGTAACTGTTGACAACTTTCTTATTAAACACTCAAATTATACAGTTGTGCAGTTGCTAACAAAGAACAGTTGCTAACAAAGAATAAGCACCAGAGAAAACTTTCTGCCGTAATTTTTTACGAGGCCGATGAATATTTCAGTATTAACTAACTGCCCTTATAGGGAAGGTTTAACACAACTGTTGTGATTACACAATGTTTTTTCAAGAATTTTGTCCTAGAAGTCCTGCATGTATATAAACCTATTTGTACATGTTTTTGATCTGTAGTCAGTGGCTGTCCAAGAATGTAAAAATTAAGGCACAAACAAGGAACAGTGTAAAAAATGTTGGGGGGCAAACAAATTTTTGTGCATAGAGTGAAGTTAAACAGGAACTGCATGGCCCATGCAGATGGGGTTCAGGGGCTTTGTCCCTGGAATATCTAAGTTTACCATATCCCAGGGTGAAAATTAAGTCTCAGAAGGGGTATATAATTTTTTCAGTTGATCTAGCACCTAACTGATCTAACCTTGGGGGAGGGGGATCTGGGGGTCACAGGTAGCACCACCGCTGTCTATATTTGATCTTGAACATAGACCAGGAATGTGCCGAAACGGTACCAGGTGGGTACTTATTAAATCAACTTCTTTGGCTGCCAAAAGGAAATCTTCCCAAGTATTCAGTGGAACCAAAATTTACTTGTTTAAAGTAATTTTTGATTCCTTGCCGAAGGCAGGCAAGGAATCTATGTGACGGTGATGTCCTGTGTATGTATGTGTGTGTGTGTGTATGTGACGCTTTGGCTTGTAAACATGATACCTCAAAAAGGGTAAGTTTGGCTAATCTCATATTTGGTGTGTGGGTTGGTCATATTGAGTAGATGATCCCTTTTGTTTTTGTTGTAGGTCAAAGGTCATCTGGGGTCATGAGAGGTCAAATGGTAAATTTCTTAGAAATTGCTCATAAACATGGTATCTCAAGAAGGGTAGGTGTGACTATTCTCATATTTGGTGCGTGGGTTGGCCATATTGAGCAGATGATCACTATTGTTTTTTGGTGGAGGTCAAAGGTCACTTGGGATCATGAGAGGTTAAAAGGTCCAAACATTTTAAACATTATATCTTTGTCTTACAGAGGTGCAAGTGACTATGTCATCTTTGGGCGTGTGGGTTAGTTGTATTCAGTAGATGATCCCTATCAATTCTTGTGGAGTTCAAAGGTATTTGGTCATTAGAGGTCAAAACATTAAAACCTAGTGAACACAGTATCTCAAGAAAAATGCATGTCACTAAGGTCATGTTTAGTGTGTGGGTTGGCCGCATTAAGTTGGTGATCCCAGTTGATTTTTGTGAAGGTCAGAGGTCATTTGGGGTTAGCAGTGTCAAAGTCTGACAAACTTGCTTGCATAGTATTACTGTACAAGAAAGATAACTTGTAGGGTCCTCATACTTGACATGTAGATGATGCATGGTGAATAAATGATCCCTATAGTTTTTGGTGGAGGTCAAATCTCAGTTTGGTGCACAAGGGGCCAAAGTCTCAATATCATATTTACACAAATTTCCCATGGTTGGAGTCTTGGATACTGCAAAATTTCACACATAGTAAGTGGATGTGATATCAAGAGCAGAACCCTAGTTCTTGTAGAAAGCTTCAATACCTTGCATGTATACTTTGTGGGTACATTATGGAGCACTGTCCATTTGAAAAATATTACAAAGCACTGTCAATTCGAAAAAAATAAAGATAGGCTTAAATTTCAGTGGAATCACTAAGGAATCACTAAGTCTTTTGGCTTTCTGGTTGGTGGTTAAAATAAAAGTTTATTTTTTGTAAGTAACGGAGGAATTCCAATCCACACAATTTGTTGGGACTTACATTGAGATAGAACGTACATTTCTTTCAATATCAGAATTTGAAGTTGATAAATTTGTGACCCAAAATGAGCTTGAAGAAAGCAGTCTTAACATCACCTTCTTCACATTGATAAAGAGGGCTTTGGTTTTTTTTCAGTCTATTGTGTTTACCTTGAAGTTAATAGGGAGACTAACACCCCATGAGAGATGTGCGGTTTGTAAAATTCCAGTGCTTCACATGCAATCACATTCCCACTAACATGGAATTGTTCAGATTTAAACTGGTTGCCAAATTTAAAGTAAAACAAAATACTAGCCAATTGATGTGAGGATATAATAATAATAATCAGGCCTTGAAGGGCAGTTGTTTTACGACGCTTAGCGACCACGAATGTGGGAGAAGCCGTTGGCTTATGAATTACAACTTCACATCTGGTGGCAACCAATTCAACGATTTGGATCAAATTTGGTATTTTTTGAAAGGCCATTTCAAATGGGAAAACTGTAGATTGCTCTTAGATGAAAAACTCACCTTACTTTGACCTGGCCAGGAATCGAATTCCAGACCTCCCGGTTGCTTAGCTTCATCGCTTCAAATGCCACGCCTTTATCCACTTGGCCAAAGCACTGGTTGCTAACCTGTTGCTAACCGATATGATGTCATATGTGCTTTCTTCAAGTTTACTTTTGTTGAAAATGTGACATCTTTAGCTGTTGATATTTTGACAACCACACAAATGATAATTTCACTAGGTCACTTAGAAATAATTAACATACCAAAGCTTGATTTGTAATTGGACCTTTAAAATGTGTGTTCCTGGGATAAGTCACATACCAAAGCTTGATTTGTAATTGGACCTTTAAAATGTGTGTTCCTGGGATAAGTCACATACCAAAGCTTGATTTGTAGTTGGACCTTCTTTTAAATGTCTTTCCTTAGCAGTAACAGATCCAAGGTGATTTTTATGACATAATTTCTTGGCTGATCTATAGAATGAGAACAGTAAAATGCACTCATCCATTCTACAAGAGAAAAGTGGTTGTTCAGTGATGAATGATATGACAAGTGTTACATTTCAACATTGTGTATGAGACTATCACCAGCACTATATAAGTTAGACCTGAAATCATTATAAAACTACTTTAGCACCTTGAAATCAGCAGTGCAAGCAGGTCAGAGGTCATTTAAGTTTATTGAAGTAGAAAAACTGAAAAGCTAGAAAGTAATTATGTATATTTTGAGATAGCTCTAAATGATATTCATAAGCTGCATGTTGCATATCATTACAGCAGTTAGAAGACCTTTTTTTATTCAAGTCTAATACTGGATGTGTCAATCACAAGGTGTCCATCCTGGTTTCTCTTTTCAGCTTAATCATTTGATTGATATACAAGCATGGCTGATTAGGCAATTATTAACTTGATTTACTCAGAATTTAATTGGGTAGCAAGAAGAATTCATAAGGTAGCAGGGGGAATGCATAAAATAGCAAGGGCAATTCATAGGATAGCAAGGGGAGTTCATATCAAAGCAAGGGGACATAGCAAGGGGAATTTATAGGGTAGCAAGAGGAATTGTATTGGATATAGCAAGGAGAATTCATAGGATAGCAATGGCAAGTGGAATTTCCTTCCTAAATCTGTATAGAGAAAGACTATGCCCAGATTACACCTTCAGAGGGTATAGATGACCTGTTCTATAAAAATCATGGAAATGGTGTCAGATATAGTTATTGGGAGAGCACAGCTGAATTGAGAAAATTTTGTTTTTGCATATCAAAAGACTGTGATGTTTACTTTTTAAACATTTGTATAGGAAAAATTGAAAACTTGTCCAAAATATTTGGAAAAATACATTTGCTGTGATTATTATTCTGTGTTTCATGTGCAAAATGCTGATCTCCTCAGAAATGTACATGATAGGAGGTCAAAATTCTAGAGTGCCATCAACTAGGAAACTTAGTTATTTGTACTACACACAGATGACTCCAGTATTATTTTAAAGCTCATTAAATGCTCTCTACAAATGTGGAAATAACTCCAGTTATCATTGTGGCAAAATGTTACTGATTTTGATAAATTGGTCACTGATATTGAAAATTGCATGTTCTGTATAGGCATTCCATCGAGCTGACAAAAAGCTAGCACACTAACTACGTACCTGAGAGCATTGCATTAGAGTAAGCTATGCATAAAATTCACAACTCTAGCCAGTGTAAATGCTATGTACCAAATGTTTTTCAGTTCATCTCCTAATTTTAGCTGATTCAATTATTCATTTGTATAAAACATGTATTCTATACTCAGACAAGATACAAGAACTCAGTCATTACTTATTTTCAATTGTATTTTTAACAAGATTCATCATTCAAAATTGAATTTAATATGCTACTATCCATCAATTATTTATAGACTTGGTATTTATAGAATGATGGATGCCATTTCCTGTAATGCCTCATAAGTGCACAAAGCCAAGTTAGTTTCATTGAATCAGGAAGTTTTTAGAGATTTAGAAACAATGTTCTGTAGTCTCTTTGAGACAATGTTTGTTTCCAACAGTAATCCTGCTTTTAGCTGCCGAATTCTCATCTCAATGCTACCATGAACCTGGATAAGTGATGCATTATCAAAATCCTAATGAAGAGACACATTCCTTACACCAGTGGTTCTCAAACTTTTTCAAAATACCGCCCCCATAAGGCATCCATGACTGATCCAACACCCCTTGCCACCCAACATGCCATCATATTTATATAAGTCTTTGACTTTGAGCTTTGGACTTACAATTTCCAGCACCAAAATGACCCAGATAAGTTTTATATTGGGTAAATTTTTGTCAGTAGTTGCTAACCCTTTTGGAGAAGACAGTCTGTGTCAACCACTCTGCAACCTCCAAGGTTCCTTTATTGCACAAATGTATGAGAACCTCCAGGGACCCCCTAGTCAATGCCTATGCCCCCCTATTGCTTGCAAACTCCTCAGCGCCCCCTTAAAACTTTTCAATGCCCCCCCAGGGGGCGGTAGGGACCACTTTGAGAATCACTGTCTTACACCCCCCTCATTAACATTTGGTTGCCAGCTGTCTGGCAATTGTGAAATTTATGTCATTGGACACTGTCCCAGACACAATGTATCATTTCATTTGAAGACAGCAGCAATTTCTCTACAAATTACTTTAACAATTTTGTTTTTTTATGATGACAAAATTGTTTAAATCTTTTAAAATCTGTGGGAAATGTATGGACTTGAACAACGCTTCCACCCTGTGATGAACAGGGCACAGTTCTTGCATATAATTTAAACATTTGTTTTCGGTCTACTAGAAATCCATATTTAAAAGCTTTGGCATTGGTGGAAACAGAAGTTAAATTCACAGCATGTGCAGACAGTAGCCTTTGGATCTTTTATAAAACAGTGTAAGAGATTATCATTAAAAGGACTTAGTCACTAGAAATTTAACAATGGAAAAAAAGAAACCTGTCAGTCAAATAGTGGCACCTCAAAAGATATATTTTTCAAGTACATATTGTTTGCACAGTGGTATGGGCAAAGAAAATTCTCTGATTCAGGATGTGGAGTTGGGCAAAAGGTCATCGCCTCCCCCCCCCCCGCACCCTCATTCCAACAGTTGCCCCAAAAGGTGAATGAATGTGAGGTTACTTTTCAGTCAGTGATGTTTACTCAGTGTGCACGGTACTCTGATTTTGTACATCAAAATTGATGGAAACTGATGCAAAAACAAAATAGCTTCAGAAAAATGGAAAAGCTCTACTCTTATAATGTTAAATGTTGTCATTCCCAGTGATTCTAATACGACAATGATACTGACTTGTGGAAAAATAATGACCCCTGGATATTTTAATGATGACTACATAATCACTCTTGATAAAATAAACCCCAAATGTAGTTGGTTAATTCTAACACCATCCCATTGGCCTGCCACACTATTATTTGTAAGAGGTTACTCAGTTGCATTGGTGCCATTAATACAACAGGAAGGTGTTAAAATATCTGCTGCAAATCAAAGTAGCATGATTCAGTGTTTCAGCTGTCAGCAGTTGAAACTTTGACATGTAATTTTGAACAATAGGTGCTTAAAGTGAGCATGGTTCAAACGATTATGTTAGATGTGAGGAGATACCTTCTTGCAGTGTTCCTGGTTCAAATCCCCTGAGAAGACCTTTTTGACTTTCTTCTCAAGTTTTGAGATCTTATCTGAGGTATGAAATAAAAATAGCATCTTAGTAATCTGGGGATCCAGTCACAGCATAGTGGATAGAGAGTAGGACCGAGATGCTGAAGGCCCATGGCCCAGGAGAGGTGAGAGTCCAGGCAAGGACGGGAGGGCCAACGAGGAAAGGGGCAGAGGCAGCAAAATGCAGACAAGCCATGGGAATGAAGTGCATTTTTCTGGGAAACGTTTCTTTTCGTTGTGGATTGGTGGAAGAGTTTGAATTTACAAGATTAAATTTTTAGGTTTTCCTATTTCAAAGACTGCCTCTTACAACCGTACATCCTAGTTCCCGCATCTCCCAGTTTGACCTTGCAACATTGCTTTATGAAGCTGTTAAGCAAGGAAATTATGATTGTAATATTGTTTCCTAAAATGGATGGCACTATCACAATTTCCTTGTTTTCAACATTTTCATAGAGCAATTTTTTGCTTGATCAAAGTGGGAGATGCTAGAACACATGTACAAAAGGCAGACAAACCTTTTTTGAAAAGAAGACATACCGATTTGTAATATGTTTTATATCAATATATTTAACCATTCAGGTAAGGACTGTACAACATACTCCTTCAAATATATGATCTCATGATATATCTGGATTTGTCTGGCTAAAATACATTTCATAAAATACACTCAAGATATACTAGGCTTATTTTGACAATTTTAAACAAGTCATAGCTTGACAGAAAACCATCCCAGTTTTTCATATGGTTAATATTAAGAACCATAAGTTAGATACAGATTGATAAAAGGACCATGTCAGAAACCAGGTCAGAAACTGGTTCTAGTGAAGGGCAATACTAGGTTCCCATATTAAATTTCTTATTACCATGCCAAGCAACATTATATTTTGTGAAATGATCATGCCATGTAGGAAAATTCAATCTTATGTGACCACACGGCTGCCTGACAGGCTCACCAACTTTTGAGGGAAACTATTTCCCCTCCGTGTTATGCGTGCACCACCACATGGTTCAAGAGAATACCAATCCCAGTTGCCTTCTAGCCGAAAGTTACTATTGCGCTTTCAGCACTTAAGTATATCTGGCACCCCAAAATTAGCCCCCCCCCCTACATCCACCTGGAACCTAGACTCGGTCGAGTCTTTCGGGCGAAATGTTGTACCCTCCCTCCTCCCACTAGAAATACACTGGCTGTTACCTCCTCCGTTTTACACCTCTGGAATCGCTACACCGGAAACCCGGGCATGTCTGATGTATGAGGCCTGGGTGGACAGATATGTGAGGCCACGCACATCCCATGTGAGGGTTAAAAGTGCGGAGCCTGGTATGGTAATAGGGTGTAACGTTACGGTGTAAATAAAATAAGAAAGATAATTGCTGGCCGAAAAGCCTTGAATTGTTGGCCAAAAAGCCTTGATAAAGGCCACCGGGAACCTTGTCTTACCCGTGTTCTGACCTTGCCAGGTCATGCCTGGCAATGACAGGACACGGGTAAAGAGGTAATCAGGGTTTGTTTTTCGATTTTTTTTTCACAATTCTGCTCCTCAATCCATTGACTTAAAACTAACAGAAATGACCCGAGATTACCGCCTAACGTTGTTCCGTTACAGCTAAGGCAGGGAGGTCTAGTTTTGCATTTGTGTGGAAATTTTTTTTAACCCCACAAATATTCAGAAAATGTCATACGACAACAATTAACAGATGGTACCTAACATCTCTTCCAAGTTCTAAAGTGAAAGATATCTTCAGTGTTTCTATATTCTGGAAAATAATCAGTCATGAGAGGCAAAATGAGGTGCAGGAACGAAATTTAAGTATTTTCTGTCAAATTCTGATAGCTGCTTGAATGCATCTGTCCCTAAAATGTTACCATTTAAAGATTATTTTACGTCAAAACCACTCCATCATGTACTTAAATCTTTAAAGCTACTCACTGAGTAAGTTTCTAAAATTCAACATTTTCTTCAAACCTTTTAATTTTTCTTCACATACCAATGACAAATGATCAAACTGAGACATTCCACATACCATACGTTCAAATAATTGTTTTATGAGTGAGTATTTAGCGGCTCAATTCGGTTTTCAAAAATTCGTGACCAGACACTTTTTCAAATTATGCACAAAACCGTTACAAGACGGGTGACCACAATATTCATAATTTTGACCTTTTCCGTAACTACTGGATATGAAACTTGACTAATCATGCTAATTTAAGCATTTTAATGTGGTAGTACCCTTAACTACTTAAATTAAGTCATCGGTATCAACTCTGTGTGCCCCTTTAATTTAAAAGTTACTCCGTTCAAAAAGTTCATTTGGAGGCAACCATATAATGAAAACACCTACAGCTCTGTATTGACCAAAGCACTGAGAGGGATTATAAGAATAGCTTTTGGGCTGAAATATCTTTCAGAGGGGCGGATTGAAGTTGAATATCTACTTTAAGTTTTTCGAAGGGTGCCTCATTCCAAGATACAAGGAGGAAGGGCATCGCTACGGGTCTTCTCACACTGAGCACGAGCGCTGCCCAAGCACCCGTAATCAGTCTCGATATAAGATTAAAACCAGCCATTGGGATACGAGGCGGGTGTAGCCTTGTCCTACCCCTCCCCGTCTCCTCAAAATTCGGGTAGAAATTTGGAAAAAATCAGACTAGAATTTGTGGAAAAATCGGACAGGAATTTGTGAAAAAAATCGGACAGGAATTCGTGGAAACAATTCAGACAGGAATTGGAAGAAAAAGGGGCAGCAGTTTTTTTTTTTTAAATTGGCATGGTTTTACTCCTAAGCGTGCCTGAAATCTGAAAAGGCTATGCCCGAAAAAGGAAAAACATACTCGCGATAAAAGTTTTACACAAACGCAATGCAAAAACTACTATTTGGTGTCTTTCACAACACAGTGCCCGAAATGGTCCATTTCCTGAATTCTTTCAAACTTTTGCCCAACAAATAGAAAAGTATCTTAGCCAGGGTAACATATTTCTAGGAAAAAATCAAAGAGATGTACAAACCGCGACACATTTTGGAAACCTGTCGCTTAAAAGAAGCAATTATTCTTCAGCCTGTTCTTAAATCTGGCACAACACAAAGCCCAATTATTTAAGCACTTTCAAAACTTTACCCGAAAAACAGATAACACTGTATTCCAAAGTTAACTTTTCAGGGAAAATAATGATAACAACAAAGATTTGCTTCGCATTCTGGCAGTTTGAGAAAAAAGCTTTTCCTGGCCATTCCATACTACAGTTTTGCAAAAACTTTGCACTAAATGGTAAAATATTCGGGCAAAGGTTGAAAAAAGTGCTGGGCCATTTTCAATTGCCAAAATTAAGTAAATGGACAGATGGAAGGGTTTTCAGGTGCAGTAGTATCTTTTCTTCTTCTGCAGTCGAATTCAGACAACCCCGTAATGAAATTAGGGTAATTTTTTTCAATACCATTATGATGCAATACAAAAGCGTTAGCATGTTTTCCATTCAGTTGTAAAGTTTTCCCTCCAAAAGATACAAAAATATTTCATTCAATGGTGTAGACATATTTTATCTGGTAAATTTCCGATCACTTAGCTAATTGCTTATATTATTTTCTGTTGTTACAAACGAATGCCCGAAATAGCGATTCTAATTATGAGCCTGGGAAATGCCATTTCCGGCTGGTTCCATTCATCAACATTTTCTGTATTACGCTCCCTGCCAATTGATGGTGGCGTTCCGCTTAGTGTTTCGGGCAGAATTACATTTTTCGGGCAAAAGCAGTTAAAAACTTTCTGATCACTTAAAATAAGTTTAAAGTGAACATTTTATTGGAAACGAAATTTCAAAAATGCAACTGCTTAGATTCTACTTATAAGGGTGGAAATTTTTGGATGTCTGAGGCCTGAGGGTTCACATTTTCAACAAATTTCTGTGCGCTACCATCCACTAGTGGCTTTCCGTAGTAGTCTCTCGGGCATAATTATGTTTTTCGGGCAAAACAATTTTCTGCCCCAAACTGAATGGTTCTCGCACGCCTATGTGGGTAACCAACAGCAGTTAAAACACTTGAAAGATATATTACATTGATTTCGCAATATGCCGTTACACTGCCATTCCCAATCGGTTACAAATTGGAATAGGCGTCTTCAACAGCCCCCTTCAAAGCTTTGTAATCGTGGTTGCTGGCCTACACAGAAAGCCAGGGTGAAGTCTGAAAGTTCTTATCTGGAGAATGGTGAGTGCAAGAGCGCTCTCTGCATACGGCTCCTGAATTTAAACGGCCAGAAAAAGTTCTAGAAAGAAAAGAAGAATATTTTTTGTACTGACTGCAATCACTTTGCATAGCCTGTGTGACACAGCCTTTAAGTTTGCCACCGTAAACGTAGGGGTGTTTTGACACGCCAGCAAAACGCCATGACTTAGCTTGACAGTGCAAGAATAAGATTTCTTCTGTTTATATAAAATTAGAAATAAGAAATTATGTCAATATCTTTTACTGTTTTAATTTTCATAGAGGAAATCGTTGCCAATGCAAACATGATGAAGAGCGAGTGTTGCAAACAGTTTCATTTGTTAACTTTTTCAATTATTTCTTAATTCCTTATTAGATAGTTTATGGATTTGCAAGTGATACGCAAGGCTTTCAACTATCAAGACAATTTCACTTCCAAAATCAACTCTTGGGACTTACTAGTGCTTTTAATGTCCTTCAAATGAAAGTTGTAATTTAACAAAGGATAACAGTATTTACCATGTATGTATGGACTGTCCCCGCTCTCTTGAAATCAAGAGATTTGCATTCCGTATTTAGTTTATGTTTATCAAAACGGCTATGACTACTTTCTAGATCTTCAACGCTTTTATTGCTTTAAACACCAAATACCCAACTTGGTTATTTCATGTCGTTGGATCGGCCTTTGCGACCTTCCCCAAACAATAACAAAATACATAAAGGGTGTTTCCACTCAAGTCAGGAGCCCTTCCCCCCTTCTGACGAGCAAAATGTAGTGTAGTACTCATTTAGTGTAGCTGAGAATCGGCTGACGACCCACGTGTGACTGTTCACGGAAACTACGTTGACTTTTGCCTGGCAGTGAGCGTGGCTTACCAATTGTGATGTATCCTGAAAGCACTGTATTTTCACAGTTTAAAACGCCTACCATCGAATATGTTACGAATTATTCAAAATTGTCTTCAGTATGAAACCACAGATGTTGGGTTTACTTGAGAAATTTGGGGTTAACTTTGGAGGTTCTGAAGACAGTTGAAGAAAATTTTCCATATTTGTTTAGTCTCTATAAAGCATTTTATTTGCATAATAGAGCAGATATTGACAGCATACGTGTTATAAAATATGCCGGGTTTACAATAGGTTGATGAAAATGATTTAACTTACTGTACTGGAAAAATGCCCCTCTGTAATTTGGGGCGCGATCACAGAAATGTCCGTTCACGTTTTGTTCCTTATATACTCGGTTATCTAATACGTGGGTTTGGTTAACACGGATGAAGCGCTGTGAGAAGTGATAAAATTAAAAGATTTTTTTGGAAAGAACAATGATAACACCGACTACCCGACTACGGTCTTGGTCATGTGACCGGGACCGTGGTTAGACAAGGGGATAAAGAGAGGAGGGGGGGGGGGATTCCGAGAAGATATTTTGCTGAGAGAGGGGCAAGATGAATAAAAATACCTGAAGGTACATTGTAATGAATCATTGCCGTACGCAGGTTTTCTCTCAAAGGGACCATGCAGTATGCTGAGTGATCTCCGGTCTGGGGAGTGGTCTAAGGGGAAGGTCTCCCCCTCAATAATGATCTATCTAAGGTAGCTGAATGGTTTTCTCGTGAGACTGATATTCCTTGGGAGATGACTTTGCACCAGTCCTTGTACAGGATTGTTAATGACTCACTGCTACCAACCCATAGTTTACTCCTGGTGCCATGAAAATATTCCTCCCATATAGACATCAGGTAAACGGTAGGAAATTTAATGACCGGTAATGTTTCTAAAAATTCCATCAAATTAAACGCTCGCTCATTCCTGAACCCAAAGTGAATCCCTGCCACCACTCCCACTGAAAGTCTTCGTATGAACACACGAATTATGATCACTGAATACCCATGTGGGATGTGGGTCCGATGAAAATCCAACTACACTGTCTTAAGCATGCGAGTTCAGCTTTGGAGTATCTACCCATCAAAGATGTTCTATTAATCCACACCGATCGTCTTAATGCTCTGCTATGTTCATTTAAAAACGAAAAAACCCCAATCTCTTATTTAGACGCACATACACTCAAATTGACGTTCTCCCGACCTCCTAAATTCATCTGTATACCACGCAGCGGTTTTTCTTATTCTGCCTGCTGGTTTTTTAATCTGCCTGAATTATTGTGAGGCAAAACGATATGTTTGCCCCCCCCCCCCTCCCCCCAAAAAAGTTTTTTTGGATGACAAGTTCCCCTTCCTCCTGATCTGGATCTGTGCCCCTGATAGACCCCTGAATGCTCAGTTATGTTCATTTAAAAGGCCAACAGGCCCACAGATATCCCATTAATTTGAAGAGCACGTTAAAGGGAAATGAAGTGTTCTTTCAACTATATGTTTAACTTACTTACCTCAGAAAATGTACTTGTACTTCCACAGCTCGGAGGGAGCATATTGGCAGCTTAAATCAATTATTTCCTCCCCTTCGATGCGTTTGCCTCGGTGTGTCCCACCTGAAAAATAGAAACAAAGTAAGATATAAAGTGACATTAAATGTAAAATGTACTTCAGAATTTTCTCACTCAGCTTTTTGCCACTCGCCAGGTTGGTTGATTCTGTATGTTGCTTGTTATTTACGAATCCGGACAGCAAGTGATGGTCTGATTTCAGTCGGCCATTACTGGGGTCTATTACCTTTCAATCATTAAATTTCTGTGCTTACCTGTTATCACAGATGGTTGTACACTGAACACTGAATTGTATCTCATTTCACTGAATATAATGGATTAAAATCCGTGTAGACAATATTAAGACGATAAGGCTAATGAATCAGGGAACTGTTATTTACGAATAACAGGTCCCTGGACGAACCCCACTAATGGCTGCCTACAGTCACTAAATATAAACGCTGCTTGGATTCGTCTTCTTCTATATAGAGTGCTTGCTCCAGATTAAATTAAATTCAACTACCTTTTCTTTACAATTAAAAATAAAATATTGAATATCTATAAACAGGGCGTGGACAAAAGAATTATGGGAGGATAGTGAAATAGGGGGAGGGAAAGCACAGCAGGGGAGAACTGCAGGCACCAGATTTTGTCCAACAACAAACAGGGGGCCAAGTCCTGACAAAGACGAGGAGTCCTTTGTGGGACGCAGTGGTGTACCCGTAATTTCTCTGAAGGGGGGCATACAGTATGTTATGTGATCGCGGGCCTGGGGGAGGGGGCTAAAGGGAAGAGGTGGAACCCTCCCCCTTTGGAAAATTTTGAAAAAATAGGTGTCCTTACATGCAATCTGGTGCCACCTAGACCTCTGAGACCTTTTGAAGTAAAATTTGTTATCGTAGACCTACTAAATTACGTATTTTCAGGATCTAAAAAATGGCGTCGGAGAGGGGTGCCAGCCCTGCGTAATAATCAGTATAATTTCAATTTTCGTAGTCATGCGATACAAATGTTATATTTCCACACGTTCACAATATTTTGTTTTAGATGAAAGAGGGAGAAGATTTGAATTAAAACTTACAAAATTGCACCGTGATCCGATCCGATATCCCTGTAGTGTGACCGGCGTTTTACAATCGATATGTACATTCCTATGATAAAATGGCACATTCGGGCTCAATCGGGTCTTCTCTTGATAAGTCGATGTCGTCTTGATACCAAAATGTGATGTTTTTGTTTATTCTGCCTGTCTTTTTTTAAATCTGCCTGATATATTGGGGGAAAACAATATGGTTTCCCTCAATATTTTCATCGTGATATCAATTGCGCCCCACCCGTCCCAGGATCGATGCCCCTGATTTCAAATTCTTTCTTCTATTACTCTCAAGAAGGTTGTGAAGAGGAAAAAATATTTCAGCAGCCACACTTACGAGGTTGAGCACTGCATATATTAATCTATGTTATAAGCTGGAAACAAATCATAGAACATTGCATCAATTCCAATTCCATCAGTTGTTCCAGTACGCTGGCTGTAAAGGTCTTGCAGTCGGGAGGTGTTGAGTTCGACTCCTGGCTGGGTCATACCGAAGACTCTAAAAATGAAACCTACTGTCTTTGTGCTTGGTGCTCAGCATAATGTTGGATAATAGGCCAATCGTATAACGAAGGCTTAGGTAGGGGATCTAGCTGATAGGCGTTGAAGTTGTGTTGCTCCGCACAAGAAAAAAGTTCACAGAACTCATAAAGTTGATTAATTCTTCTTGATTATTATTGATTCCATTTCTTCTTCCTTCAAAAATTATCTTTAATCAGAAGCCGGCAAAAAGGTGACAATTACTTTTTACAGGAGAGTTAGTGCATCGTCTTAGAGGTCTGCAGCACAACTGACTATCTGCGGGGTTTCCTAGTGCGTTCGAGCCACGAGGGCCATGCGAGATGACAGAACTAAAAGCTGTAACCCGATTGGATAAAAGTTGTGACGCACACCTAAAATGAATATTAATAAATATGATGAAATCATATCAACCAATGAGGAGGCTGCAAGTGAGTGAAATTGGCCACACCTTGGAAATATGGGTTACAGCGTGCACGTGGAACTACGGTAATGTGATATGTCACGTCCACTGGTAACACGTGACGGGAAACAGGAAGGGCCCTGGGAATCTAGAACAAAAGGAAGGGAGCGTTGCTCGTAAACAACAAGATGGCGTCTGCTAAAGGTCATGAAGAGTGCACCATACTACATGACAATAAGGAAAAGGCCATGAGAAATTGGTTGGAAGCTAGGTTTTAAAACTCTGGTCGTGTATGTAATGCTGTTAGGCCTCCTTGTCCTTCTCTGTCTCTGGAATTCTCAGTTCACAGCTTCTACACGCTAACTCAGTCATTGAAAAGCATTCCGTCCCAGAGAATTCATATGTCTTATTGATTAATTGCAGTCATGCCTGACTTCTTAATCCTAATGCCTACACAACCCATTGTACACAACTCTCTGAACAACAGGAAAAAAGAGAACTGCACTCCAACTTTTACAATTGTCATGTAAATAAAGCATTGTAACCGTTGATACTTGAATTGCCGGTCAAGAATGGTCCCAAATAGCTGTCGAATTATTGCTAGTGGGATCAGGGAGGTGCACACCTCCCTGGTGGGATCGACCCTTCTTGCCCTGTCAGCCTACTTTCAGAGGGAAATAAAATATTTAGGTAGTTATCATTGAACTTCATCACGTCTGTTAAAGCTACGGTCACAAAGGTTCGTACGAACGATGCGTTCGCACGAACCTTCCTGTTCGTACGAATTCCGCAATTCGTAGATGGGACATAGTTTCTTACGGCCTTCTGACGAAGTTCGTACAAACGCCTTTTGATTCTCAAGAACAACTTACGGCCTTCTTGAGAAACGATGTGACTGTCGGATTAACAATGGCCTAAGAGTTCGTACGTTCTTCGTACGATTGCCTTAAGTTCTTCTTACGTCAGACTTACGGCAATCTTACGATTTTTCTTGTCGCAAGATGATCGTACGTGCAACTCACGGCATTCTGAAGTCATTCGTAAGAAGGTCTTACGAATTACTTGAGTAGATCTCAGTTTTTCTTTGAATATTTTGTTGGGACACAAAAAGGTGCTGCCGTGTACTGTCGAAGGTTTGATATTGTTAATATTGCAGTCGTGCCAAGGAAACTACATCTGCAGCTGCTTCTGCATCTGCAAGTAGAGGAGGAGGAAGAAGAAGATCGAGCTGTTGTTGCAGCAGCAATATTTCAAAGGAGACAAAAGGAGCCAGAGAGAAGAAAGCGGCGCTGGTGGGTGCGACCATGGCTACAGAGGAGGCAACCGTACGGGCAGTACGAGACCCTGTTCGCTGAACTTGACCGTACGTGAGTCGGAAGGTGACTACAAGGCGTATCTACGGCTGGACCGCAATACCTTTGCCGATGTGTTGCACCGGTCCCATAATTCTTCGAGAAATGTTTCTTCATCAAATACCTTGAACAAAGTGGGGATTTGAACTTCGCGCGTTTGGCTTTATATCCAACAACTCACTAATTATGCCAAAGTATGGCTTTTTGATAGCAAAGCGCTCTTACGAACGCCGTAAGAGTCGTCTATGAATAACTTAGGGCGTTCGTACGACCATCGTACTAATTCGAGGCTCCTAAAATTGTCTCTCGACCCTACAAACTCTACAAAAATCTTGCGTGGTTCTAACGAAGTTCTTACGACGTCCGTAAGACCGCCTAACGAAGAGGATGTTTCGTACGACGTGTAAAAAAATCTTGGACAAGACCATCGACCAGACTGCGAACTTACGGACGTTTTACGAATGGTCTACGAACGCTGGTTTCGTACGGCGTTCTTACGAAGATCTTACGAAATGGTCTAAAAATCGTTCGTACGGCGTTCGTAGCCGTTCGTAGAGGCATTTGTGACCGAGGCTTAAGATGAGTCGTTTTGAGACAATCGAAAATTACTGCTATCTTTGTACGTTGTTTCACAGGTCAGTATAAAATTTTTCGTTAAAAACGATGACCATTTCATTACTTATGCGAAAATGTTAAACTTACACATAACGTCAGTGGCTCCAAATCTCATAATTCATTGACGGATTCAGGATGCCCACTGTTTAACAAGGTGTTTCTTGATTGGCTGTTGCCATTTAATTGAATCGATTTTATTCTTTGGATTAGGGCTATCGTTAGCAAGTTTGGAAATATCTTTTTGAACAGTGCGCATCGCCCAGTCCAGGATTTGCCAGAAAGGGGAAAGGTAGGTCAGTTGCAACGGATTTGAAAAGAATATCGGGGGATTGAGCGCAACGCAAGCAGGATATTCTAAGCGGAGCCCCACCATCAGCTGGCACACCCCAATTTTCCGCATTTTTATTAAGTGTGACAACACTGTATCTTGGACTTTACTTGCGGCGCCCGAAATGCTCCGAAATTTTGCCCTTTTGAGACGAATATTTGAAAATATAGAGTTTGTATTACAGATTTTTTTTTAAAGTCTGTGATTCCTGTAATGAAATTTGAAATTAAGGGATAACTTAAGAATCTTCACATCTTTTTGGCAAATCTGAGATTGCACGGCGATTGAATGATCATTGTTGCTACATATTGTTATCTATGGCCTACGAATTGGGACTCCCCGGCAATATTTCCGAAACTTTGTTCCCTTTTTCAAAATCAAAAGCTTATAGGAGAAAATTTGACATTTTATGCCAAAAACATTTATGAAAACAGCACTGTAGCTGCCGGTGTCATTTGATGATCTGGTGTCACTTGGCATAGTTTCGATTTTGTCATTTCCAGAGCTCGGAAAAGTTTACCAAACTGATTTATGAGTTCTTACTTCCTACCAGTGCTGTAACAACTCACGACTCGAGTCACTTCCTCTCAAAATGATAGTGACTCGATAGAATTCAGGAATAATTTCCCCATTGAAATTGTACAGTGACTCGAGTCATTGACTCAACTCGAATCACTTCAAAGTTTGATAACTGGTGACTCGAGTCACTAATCTAGTGACTCGATTACAACACTGCTTCCTACACCTGTACACGAACTGCAACTTGCTGCGCGAGGAGCGCGCCGAAAATTTTGCTTTCTTGAAACAAATAATTACAATATGGAGCTTGTATTTGAGGGAATTGGGAATTTCGTTGGAGAACTTAGGTGGGAAACCACACTGTTGTAGTTGACAGGTGTTAAAGACAGCAAATTTCCTTTTTTTTTCATTTTTCAGAGCTAGGGGTCCATCACCCCTGTAGCTACGCCACTAAAGTGTCTGTCGCCGTTAGAGGGCGTAGACAGGCTTTCTCAGGAGCTAACACTTTTCAGGAAGTCAACTTCACTATTGATGCTCCGCTTTTGAAAATCCATGTTTTATTACACAGCAAGAACATAAGGATGTTGATGAGTCTTTCCAGGGGTGGCTCTAGCGGGGGGGGGCGGCATTCCCCTCCCCCCTTCTTCGGGGAACACTGCCCCCCCCCCCGCCCCCGTCGGGGAAGGTCGGCGGTTTCTTCGGGGAGGCCAAAAAAATAAAAAATAATAAAAATCCCACAAGGACTGAAGGTACTGGATGGGCGATGAAGAACATTTTTTTGTTTTGAAATGTTCTTTTAATACATATCGGAACCGATTTTAAATTACTTCTTAACTCTGTTAAACCCCATTCTAGGTACCTTGTCCTATCTCTTCCCCCGTCGGGGAAGGACGGCAATTTTTCGGGGAGCCCTAAACATGAAAAACATAAAGGACTGAAGTCACTGGATAGATGACAATGATTTTTTTTCTTTTTAAACCATTTTCTCTTTTGTAACGCTATTTTAATGCATATCTGAATCGGTTTTAATCACTTCTTGCTAGCTCTTCTATCCCTCATCCAATTCCATCCGTGCGCGCAAGGTCATGCCTCCGTCGGGGACGGGCTGCCTACCCCCTGATGTTGAGAAAATCCAATTTTGTCGGACAGCCTTCATCTATAGACCCACGATAAAAGATGTGGGTCTGTAGTCACTCGGACGACTCTCTTGATCTTGCTTACTAGAAGACCACATTCTTCAAGGAAACTCACAATTCCGAATTCTCCTTACAAAAACGGACTGGGTGTTGTTCATGTGCGTGCAGTACCCAATGGTCTGCCATTTGGCCTGCCCGGGCAGCCGAATTCTCACAAAGGTAATGAATATCGGCCATGTCGTTTTCAGCTACACATAATGATAAAGTGGTGTGAGAAAATCTCCCCATAATTCTGACTGAAAAATTTATTTGAAGGCACCTTGTAACGTGCCATATTTTCAAAACCATTTATAGTCTTGAGTTCGGGCAGTCACCTTAAAAATTTCATCTATTTAGTGGAACTTGCAACTGAATTCAACGAAGATTCTTAAAACAGTCAAAAACATTTTATTATGTTTTTAATTCAGTTGTATTGCCCCCCACCACCACCACCACCGAAAAGAGTCTGACAAGATCATTACATCTAATTGTAGCAGTACCTTTTATCTGGTACTTTTCTGATCATTAGCAAGTTGGGTTTTTTCACTGTTGATATTTTAAAGGAAAGCTCAAAATAACAACTGCTTCATTTCTAGTTACGAGTCTGGGAAATGCCATCCCCGCTATCTTAGGGGTTAGATTTCTTAATTTTCTGTACGCTCCGTGGTAACTGATGGTGGCGCTCCGCATAGATAGTGTTCTATTCGAACAGATAACTGAACAGAACAATGCGTGTTTGTAAATTATTCTTCGTTTTGGACAGCACTATGAAGTGAAAATAATTTTATTGCAAAAGAAATTTGAATGTAAGGACTTCTGTAATCCTCGTTACGAGCCCAGGAATTAATGCCATTTCCTGCTGACAGAGGGTTCTCCATTTTTCAAAAAAATTCTGTGCGCTCGAATTAGATAATCTTTCGGGCAGGATTACATTTTTTCGGACAAAAGTACAATTTTGCCCCTCCCAAACTAAGCTTACACGCTCCCGTACTCCTATGACAATAAATAAAATATAAACCTTCAAATATGTGCGAAGCCAAATTTTTTTCCTCGGGAGAATGCTCCAATATGGTCAGAGGGCTTAAATCTGCATGATGATATTCAGTAACCTCGACAAATCTACAGATCACCCCCTACTTAATTTTCATCATGAGAACGTCAGGTTCCTCCATTAAACCTCAAAACTGTCATAAAATTACAATTTTGCTCCAACATTAGCTTAAGATTGTTAAAAATGGCAAAATTTTCCAATTTCGATGGATACTTCCTACTATAAATAACCGAAGCCAACTCTGTCAATCACCCAGCATTCTACCTAATTTTTGCTCCTGAAAGGCATATCACTTAAAAAAAGAAACCAAATTTTTCATTATAACCTTACCGAAAAACAAAATTTTCTTTCATTAAAATCTAAAAATTTTCCATCATGATAAGCTCTTAATTTTGAAAGATTCGTTCAAAAAAGGGAAAAACTTTCCGGGCAAACTTCTAGTCTCGTCTCAAAGCCTTAGTCAGTTAGTCATTCTTCTACGATTCAATGTGTAACCCTCAAAGAATTTCAGCTGTCACCAATACAGCGTTTTTTATTTTTTTCCTTATGAAGGACAGATTCTTCAATAAACACCCAAAATTTTTATAGTACAATAAAAGCCAAATTTCTTTCATAAGTATTAATTTTTACTTCAAATAAACTTTAAAGTATGTGTTAAAAAGAAAGCAAATATTTCGGCACGCTTCGTGCGCCTTAATTTCTTCAAAGTCACGTTCAACCAGAACATAACATCGCCTTTGTCGGGGCCTTGAAATTCTGGTCCCACCCTTCCGTCGGGGAGCTTGGCCCCCCTGTCGAGCAAATCCTGGCGCGAACCCTGAGTCCCTCCCTATATATACTATAAGATTATGCTCCAACATTTCAGTATTAGTTACTGTTACAGTCAGGCGCGACGAAAGTGGAAAAGATTGGGGTGTGGGGCGCTGAGCTGAGTGCCAGCAGGACTGTATAAGTGGAGCGTCACCATAAGTTGGCGTACAGCTTAAAAGAAACTCGTTGACTTTTAAACCCCAACCCCAATGTGGCCCGAAACGACACTTTCCGAGTGTTCTAAGGTGATATTTCCACTTCCTGAAGACGCACTTTGCAAATTGAGCTGATGAACATACCTTGAACCCTCACTTTTTTACTGGGGACTGAGCCCCCAACCCCCCCCCCCCCCCCCTCCATCCTTGGTTCCACGGCTGCTGATTTCAGATACGTTAGGAGATAATCAACTTTGCGGAGGTCAAATTTCCATTCAAACAACTTCAAGGGAATCATTCATCTAAACCAAAATGAAAAATGACAGACACGCGTGGTCTCCACTTTTGTGGAAGACTATCTAGTGTCCAATTGTTTTCGATACTCTTAAGAATGAAGGATTTAATTAACGAATGCAATCATTGACTGGCCCTTTGCTAATTCCCTAATAAAACGAGTTCCGACAAATGTGCATTTATTCCGGCTAGAACAGGTTTTTAGTCAGTTGCGGAGCATTCAAATGGTCAGGGGACGACCGCCCCCTTACTGACAATTGCTTTCAAGACGCCCCTGCAGACCATTCTCGACTCTACCTGACCAAAACTCTAACTGGAAGAAAGGACGTGACCGGCTTGACTTAAACCAATAGGTTGGAAACTGGGACGTAAAACTACATCTAACCTAACCTGACCAAAACCCCTAGCGTCGCCACTGCTAGTTGAAAATTCACTTGAACATACAACTATTAGTTGTACAAATCAGAGCTTGCAAAACATTAACCCAATGCAATGCATGGAGTTATAACCGATGAAAAGTAGTATCAGATACCATGATTGCTTAAAGATCTTTTAGCATATTGATTACAAACTTTGATATTTGATGTTTAAAGCATTGAAAAATCACGAAAACAACTGAAAGTTTCATCGTAAAGCCATCCATCAGATGCTAAGCATTTTCTATTCACTTGTTCATGAATAAACATTAGGCTAATATGAAACTTGCAAATGTCAAAATAGGCAAATACCACATATGGTTAGTGTAAACCTTCCAAATAACAACATACACTCTAAAAACTGTTGGGTAAAAAACTTTGGGCCAAATCCAAAGTGTCCAAAATTGCCCAACAAATGGGTAAACAATTCTACCTATATTTGTTGGGTAAATTAAGGTTGGGTAAAATTCAAGTGTTGGTAAAAGGTTTTGGGCAAGTTTTAAAGCACCCAACATTTGTGCAAAACTTAACTGACCAATCAGATGATTATTGAAAGATCAATTAAGTTTTACAGATAATTATTTTAATAAAAGTGGTTAGTTAAGATCTAATGGTTGAATAAAATTGGATTTGGTAAATAAAAAGCAGTACAGCAGTAAAAATGTGGACGAAATTACTCAAAGAGCAATGGTCGTGTAGAAAAAAAGTTTGCATTACTACGTCATCAATGGGAGAAGAAATACAAAGTTCACGATTGAGTTTGTTATTTCAAACTACACGCACCACTGTTTATAAACCAAGTACATCGTCGCTAGTGCCCCCAACCACTCTTAGGGGAAAACGGCGTAAGTTTTAGGGTACTTTGTTAAATCTCCATCTTGCCCAAATCATATAATTATATATCAGGTTATACTGAAATCCAAACAAGCACCCAACAGTGCAGCTGTTGGGCAAACGTGTTGGTACAAATTTTAACCATTTAAGTTGGGCAAAATTAGTTGGGTGAAATGTTTGGGTAATTTCTTTTGCCCAGCTAATGAGTTAAACACTTAACCAACCGAGTTGGGCAGTTTTTTACCCAATTCCGGTCAGGAGGCATACAGAACCAACGGTTGGGTAATGGGTAATTTTTTGCCCGGGTTAGGTAAACCTCTTTTTAGAGTGCAGGTGGTGAAGGCTGTAATACGGACAGTTTTAAGGGAGGGGAGCTCAAAAGGATAAAGAGTATTAATTTCATGAGCATTCGTATGCCTTCATCAGTATATAAAAGTTCAGGAAATTTGGGACTAGGACAATTTTTGAAGGTGTACATTATAACAAGTGGTTTCTTTGGGACTGAAAGAAACAGTAGGCTTTTACCACTGAAAATTCCTTTTTTTCAATCAAGTTGTCTCAAATATCTTACTTCATATAGCCTTACTGAAGAGTAATCACGAAAGCCGCTTGATTTTGTCTCCCGATGAAGTTAAATGTGGCTGCACAATTTTTATTAGGCACTGGTGGTCTGTGATTGCTCATTCATATTCATGATCAATGTCACTCTTCCTGACAGTAATGAAACTGTCTGTTGTAATGAATGTAAGATGAAAATATTAAGCCTTCTGATGAAGTTTCATTCATTTCCCATGTTCCGTTCTTGAGATATTGGTAATTGAAGTTCAAGTGACACGTTTTTCGACGGTAAAAAAGAAGTCTTTATTTTTCATCTTTTTATAGACCTTGGATTAATTAGAGATGACCTAGTCCCAAAGCAATATAAACTTCTTAAGATGCCATTGCTCGAATACACTTTTGGCATCCACGGTCAGAACTGAGTGGCATACAAGTGGTGTGAATTATAAAGAAGGACAAAATATTAGCTAACAATGTGAATCAATGACATCACGACTGCTTAAAGGGCTTATCCTCTCACCCCATACAGTTCCAACTCTACAAGTACTTAAGCCCCTCCCACAATTCTCTGAAATTCATCTTCGTCTAGACACAATCCCGATTTATTTCTTCTAGAACCCAACGTGTAATCAGAACACTCTCAGCACAGAACATGCTGTGTAATATAAATTAGTACTTTACACTTTTTTCTTAACTTGCTGACAATCAAAGAGCTGTGCCAATTGAGAGTTTTTGGAGACTGCTACAAAAATTATAGTTTGGGGTGAGAGACGATTGCCTTTGAGACCTTAAAGGACTGCTTTGTCAACAGATTATGCAGCCTGTATGACGGCCTAAGTATTTAGCTATATATGTTATATCTCTCCGGCATAAATTCAAAAATTGCATTTAGAAACCTATATTCTTGACCCTTTAACATATAGATGAATCCGGTCAATAAGTGATGGTATGACTGTAGTCGGCCGTAACTGGGGTCCATCATCTTTTAATCTTTCAATTTCCTTACTTACTGTAACATGGATGTTTGTTAACTGAAGTGCCTCTTGATTCCCTCAATTTCACTGTATATGAGGGTTTGAAATAACATTTTGACATTAAATGAAGACGATCTCAGGCTAATGGACCCCTCTAATGGCTGCCTGTAGTCACTATACACAAGCGCTGATCGGATTCGTCTACACAGGAATTGAAGAGACGGATTTTTCAGTATCTTTGGTTCCGGCTGCCCACATGATCAAATTCAACAGCTGTTATGGATTATAACTACCCAGATGGTACAGCCTGCAATCAGACCCCTATGATGCAACATCCCTACAGACCTTATGCATATGATGTCACAGAGCAAAAAGTACGCCCTCCTTTGGAGGCAAAACAAACCAACATCGACAATGCAGACAACCGATTTGCTAACCTGTCGAATACGCGCAGCGTCTGCTACACGTGCATGGCGAATCTTTTTGCGTGAGGCCACGTGTTCCACTGTTTTGCCTTCAAGGATGACTTCAGTGTGTTGTCAATGCATAAGGTCTATATTCCGACTGTTTTATATGTTCCGACATTTATTTTCAGAAACCCATATTTTCATCCACAACCGACTGAGTTTTCGGAACATAGGGGCGCCAGAGGGCTGTCGTAATGTACAGGTGTAGTTATAAAATGGTGTCAGAATGTAGGAACCCTGTTCCAACACTAGTTTTCCCACTTTATGAGTACTATGGGTCCGGGTGTTAGATTTTACGGCTCTTAAGCAAGAGAAAATTTATATTTAAATCGTGATATGTACCGTTCAAGCTTAGTACTTTCGTGAACGCATCATATAAGCCTGAAAGAATACATTTCCTATCGAATGTATTGGGTGTTTGTTCCAACAGTCCTATGTTCCGACATCCTATGTTCTAACAAGTCGATCACGGATAAAACATATGTGTTTTTAAACTGCAGGGATGTGATCTGCAGTCAAAGGGGAATCCTCTTCCAACCCTTCCCTCACTTTTAGAACAAAATAGCCTTAATACCCTCAGATGCAGTTTGGTGCAACATTTCAGCATAATTTAGAATCATTTTTGGGGGGTGTATATCCCCCTCCCAGTTATGCCATTTTTTGGTCAGCCAGTGACCATATCGAATAAATGAAACTGACCAACATTTTACAGCCCTATCAAGCAATGATTGAAGTTTCATTAATAAAAACCAAGGTATAGGCTAGTTCGTACTTTTTTCACAGGATGACTGTCCAAATTCGAGCGAAAATTTGTTCCTTGCTTTCAAAGTTTCAATTCAATTGTGTATCTGATACTCTCCGATGGCGATTCATGCCTCACTGAACCGAGAAAACGTTACTTAGACTGGGCCTTTCGAGCCTGGTGACCACTGAAAAACACACACACACATTATTTCATGCCAACCGTATCAAGAGTTTACATTCAGACATTGACAATTAGTCCTATGGAAATTTGCTCGAAAAATTATCAGCATCAACTGAGATCTCATCTTTGTACCTCAAATATGTCTTCATCTTAAATTGTGCGACTGTTGCGTCAGAAAGGGATGATCTGGATAATCTAGATAATCTGGATAGATATAGTTAACTCAACCACCGATTTTGATAACATAAAAGTACATAATTACATGATCTATACACTGTCAATGATAATGCCTTCGATAATACACAGAAATGAAAGTTTAAAAGCTAAATGAAAACTATGAACTACAAAGAAGTTTGTGTGCAGAAACAAGAAAAATGGTCATAATTAAAATTTGTTGAATGTACAACTTATTGCATATTGTTCATTCAAAGTCAAGCTTTGTGAAGTTTATTTCTACTTATCAAAATGAACCGATAACGACGGAGAATGGAAGTACACATAAACAACATTTTCAGCTAAAACTTTTATCTACACATCTAAACATTTCCTTTTTTTACAGTTCGGATGGCTCAATTTAGTACTCAGGATTTATTCAGCGTCATAGTATCAAGCAGACGTCAAAACGCCATTTCCAAGTCACTCGCGTATCCACTTTCTTGGCTAGCTGAACGGTAGAATGAACCTTTGGAGCCGCATCCTGCATCACAATAAAATCCTCCCAATTTCTCTTCTGCCAAAGAATACAAATTTGTCTCCATTGAGGAGAAGTCCAGGCTGTCGTCATTGTCAGGGACGACGGCGGTGTCATCGTCTGATGTTATAGGTACCACATGATTGTTGACTTCTCTAACTGGCACGGTCGCCTCCGGCAAGTCCACCGTTCCCACCTCCTCTATATATGGCTGCATCAACCCCTCTTCGTGCGAAATAACAAATTTTTGACCCTCCAACTGCGAGGGATCGAAAACAATCAAATGGTCACTGCCATCGATGTCGAGGTTAGTTGTCTCTGCAAGCTGTCGCTGCCATTTTTCAGCCATGGCATAACCTGCTGCTTCCCTTGGTTGCAAGAACCACACAAAGCTGTTGAGTTGATCTCCAAGGAAAGGCAATGGATCATTAAGAGCGTCCTCATTCTGCCATAAAAAAAATATTGTCAAAATTTGTGTTGTAAGATGTAAGAGACTAAGTTACGACATGGCGTATTAAAAATAAATGTAATAACTATTTACTTTTTTCACCCGGAATCTGAGGATATATTTTTCCTCTTTCTTCTTTTTAACCTGGCTGCGTGCCATGCTGTTACCATATGATGGCTACTATAGCCACCCATAGCATACTGTTTGGCCTGTGTTTACATCCAGTCTTCAGCCTAAACACACAAATAACCCATTGACCCTTGTCCATTGTGTAATACTACTCCTTGAAGAAATGGGAACTAGTCTTCTGCATTGACGGATCTAATATTTCTTGTAGGGGGCGCCAATGCCTGATGACCAGCATGTGTGTTTGAAGATCAATCTTTCCCAGTGTTTGCAAGGGACGGTTCCACCTATGGCGCATGTTTTTAAGTGGCGGCATTTTTAGTTTTGGGTACAACATATTTTATGTTGCCTGAAAGACTATCCAAGCGGTTTACCACCATTACTTGGCGCGAAGCGTACAGAAGATTTTGAAACCACTCTGTGGCATGTAAGAAGACAATATATTTTTTCAAGACAATCATATTGTGCCGAAGTGCCATGGAAAATCTGCACTGTGTCATCGCTGCCAATTGATGAGATTAGAAGACATAATTTTGTTTTGTTGTTGGTTTTTTTTTGGGGGGGGGGGGTTTCGTTTTTCGTTTTTTCGTTCTTTCTTTAGTTTTTAGTTTTTTATTTCATTTTTCTTTTCTTTTCTTTTCTTTTTCAAATAAACCCCTTTTAAAAGCCCGTTAATACGCAAAACAAAATTGCTGTGCCACCTTCCTTCCGTCGTACAGCTTTTATGTTGTCAACTTGTCACCCAAACGACGAGAAATATATATAATGAACGTGTTGCTGGCCAGTCGAAAGATGGCGTGCTATATGCACAGTAAAGAAACTGGGGTAGCACATCATAATTTTTTGTCTGTTGATCAACTCATTTGGTCCATTTCGTGTCATCTTGACCCTTGTAGAAGTTTCAACGGTCTCAAGCCACCCTTAGTTCACAAAAAAAAACTTCTAAAAATTATTTTAAATTCGCAAACTATAGAAACGCTGAGACTTTAACCGTTTAGGTTTTTAAACTCAAAATCAAAAGAGAGGACTAGGTCACCCTGCAATAGAGTAAAAAGAGTGAATCAACTCCATTAGAGTGGTAATTCGCTCCAAAGATAGCGGAATTCACTCCAAATAGAGTGAAAATTCACTCTTTAACGAGTGTCGCTTAGCTCTTTTGGAGTGAATTTTCGCTCTTTTTCAGTGGACTTTTTAACTTTCACTCTTTTATCATCTGAAATTTTACTGCTTTTATTTTTAGAGAGAGTAATATGGTGGTGTTTTCCAACTTTTAATCTCATTTTGCATGTGGAAGGATATAGTACAACAAAGAGTCGCAATTACTTCATTATTTTTGCGTTATTTATATGACATACACATCACAAATTGAACACATGTCGCAGAAGCATGGTCTAACCGTGTTCTAAACATTTTTGAGTGCATTTTAAAGTTGTGCCCGCCGTCGGAATTTCCCTTGACGTTTCGGGGCTTTCAATAAAAAGGTCCTTCCATTCTCAGTGTCTAGGCCTTCCGAAATTGGTCTGAATTTCTGATGTAAAACTTTGAAGCGTAGCTCTGTAAACACTTACCACATAAACTGAAGCCTGGTTTAGTTGGTAAAGTGCATCTTCCATAAGGTTCTGCAATTCAAAAAATCGTGTTTAGTTTATATTCGAAGAAATGCTATTAAAGAAAGAGCTTGGAAACATTCGTGAGAGTTTATTTCCTTTAAAAATGATGATTATTCAAAGAAGGTGTTGAACAAAAACTGGTAGAAAATAGTGTCACATGACTTATTACTTAACCATTCATCAACAATGATATAGGGTTAGATCAAAATGCAAGATGCAGCGCACTGCCAATTCTCTGCGAGGAAAATGAACGCAAATAGCTAGTAGACGGTTCTCTGTGTAAAAGGTTTGGTATCGTTCTCCAGAGCGTTTTCACACCGACCTTGAAGGTCCAGAGCAGTCACCCAAACTTATTTGGAAGCAAAAGCTAAACATCATAACTTTCTCTCCAAAGTATTTTCCATCATATTTTATTACTTCAGTATTACATTTGCAAGGTAAACCAAGCAGTTAGTTCTAGTGAATTGCGCATCGAAGGGAAAAAAATGTCACATGACACTCAACAGCCAACCATGAAAGTGGACAGTCTATTAACTTCTTTAAGTTGGAGTGATTGTTCTTGCCCTTTAACGAAAGGTTGCCTTCAAAGCATGTTGGCACGGTATCATTTTCTCAGTCATATCCTTATTAGGGAAGGTCTCTCTCATAGAAGTGCTGGGCAAACAAGGAGTCAACTCCGATAAGATAAACCACCTTAAAAATCTACCATTTTTATAATAAAAACAGTTATCACCAAGTTTAAAATGATCGCGATTTGTTTCTACATTTTGCCGGTAGAGTGACACTAGTTGACACTACATAGCATATTCATGTTTATGTGTCGTTAAGTATCATAACTTTGGTAGATGCCACTATATAACACGCTCTTGTTGATGTGTCGTAAAATCCCACCTAACTGTTAAGTCGCGAGTTCGAGTTTGGGTCCTAGTCGGGTCATACCAAAGACGTTAAAAACGCCGGTACCCACTGCCATTGTGCCTGGTGCTCAGCATTAGCAATGGAGTAGGGAAAACAAGCGCCAGTAAACCACATCTGGAAAAAAGACCGTGGCCGACCCGACGTAAGCCAGGTGGTTAGAAACTGAGCCGTAAAACTCCATCGAACCTAACCTAACCCATCTAACTGCAATTGAACATCGAAAGTATCTGACAGGTAAACTTACATCTGTAGTGAGTTCTCCTTTGTTAAGGTCCGAATCATGGCTATTAAATTCAAAGAATCCGCCATCATACTTAATCTCAAGCAAACTCTGATATCCGGGTCCCTGGTAATGTGCGTGTGATCGATGAGTCCAAGATCCAGTCTTAAAACTAAAACGATACTGAAAGAGAAATCATTTGTTCTATAACTTTGGATGTAAAATTACATTTGTATTAAGTGCGGCGCATTCCCTGATTTGATTTGGCAATGTACGCCCGTCGGCCCCAAACCCCGTAAGGTATCCATGCCCCCATACAAGAATAGTGCCTCAGAGGCAGGGGAGAAAGAAAAACCAATTCACTACAAAATCTTGAATACGGTTATAGGCGTAATCGGTTCAGCACGTTACACATCTTCGCCTAATATACACAATTATCGAACAAAAACCAGAGAAAAATTTACCCTCCCCCCTCCCCTAGAGAAATTTTATAGCTACGACTCTGACGGAGTGCAATCTCTCCCCCAACAATAGTCAGGAATTCGTCCCATGACCGTCCACTTGTGACCGCCATCGGAAGCAAGAGAAAGATAAAGAAGAACAGCGCCCCCACATCGTTCTGGTGTCCTAGTTTTTTATAACAAAATACAATCTAAGTAAATATTTGGCGTCAACCCCACACAGCTAATTTATAGCCAAAGTGTTGAAGGCCTAATCCTATCACCCATTAACTTTTGTAGTAGGCCTATACACCACTAAAATTCTCAGTTGACACAGCTCTTTGATTGACAGCAAGTTCAAAAATGCAAGAACTGAAGCTCGTAATACATACACATCATCTACTGTAATGAGAGTGTTTTGATCACACATTGGGGTTTTGTATACTCACTGAAGCAATGAATTGAAATTGCGTTTGGATGAGGATGATTTATTAAGTAGGTTAGGAGAATTTGAACTGTTTGTGATGACGCCTTTGAATCTTTAAGTCAGTAACACATACAACAGTACTACGTATGTACCTGTGGTAGCATCTTCCATCCGTGCACGGATAGTAGCTGAACAGCATCCAGGATATACTCGATTGTTTCATCGCTGGCAAAATACGGAAGGTTGATACGAACGAAACCGGGTCTGCAAAGTAAATGAACGATATAAGTATAAAACGGTTACATATCTATACGGTGACTGAGTAATGGGTGCAACATTTTGCGGTGCCCGGGGGTATTCACCGAAGCAACGAAGGGGTCATTAGGGAGGCCGGGGAAGGGCTTTGGGGATTCAACCCCCCTAACTCAAAAAAATGTGCTGCTGTCGTGATACCATCCCAGATAAACCCAAAAGACTTTTAAGAGCGCTAATCTTATTGAACTTGTACCTACAATACTTTTGTCAGGGAATGAACCCTATTTTGTCAGTCCGCAGTCTAGGAGCAAAGCCCCTGAATCTCTTAATACCACAAAAGTTTTAAGTCGTCTGTAAATGAAAAATTTTCACACACTTTGCCCCTTGAAAAAAAATCGTCCCAGGAATATTTTTGCCCATTTCAAAACCATCTGTCTATACTCTCACAACGTCTGGTGAAATTTCTCCAGGTCTGCGTTGATGTAGCACCACACAATCCTGATTATTTTTTCCAGTAAATCATGGTCACGTTAACAGTAAAGTTGTAAATTTAACCAAATAAATGGCTATTCTTCTAGTTTTTAACCAGTTTCTTCGTTAATTTGAATAAAAAAATCCTCGTTTAGTTAAACAGGATTGTGTTGATGCTATACTGACACGGAATCTGGTTAAATTTCACCACATTTTTTAGAGTGTATACGGGCAATTTTTGGGGTCGAACGTAAACGATCCGTTGAGAATATTGCCCGCCAATTCTTTATGTGAGGACTCTGGATTAGATATTCAATTGTTCTATCTTGACAAAGGTATTAACTGAAAACATGGTAAAGAATTACAATGTCTATAAGTGAATAGATATTTTTTGTAATATGATACGTAGCTTGTGTGGACTGATGACATATAGTGCCTCAAAAAGGTGTAGGTTCAAGTTCAACTAGATAATGTGTTACCTGGTAATTTTCCTTTGAGGTTAATATTTCATTTTACCGTTGTGGCCTGCAGAAATGAATTGAGTTCTCTATTACCTTACTCCTTCTACTGGGTCTTCGTTGCGATGCTGTTTGCGGTCTTCCCTTATCAATTCAAAAAATGTTTCTGCATTTTCCTCTGTAATTCCGAGTAAATCCTGCAAGAAAAATAATTCATTTTTTATTTGAAATATTGTTGTGAGGGGACAATACCACCGTCTGCAACATTGATATGACAATATGGGGGGGGGGGGGCTACTAATAATTCGACGGTACAGCTAAATGAGGCAAGACCTGTACTATCTGCTAAATGGGTTTTAAGTTCACTCACTTCCAAATTATTTTCTTTGTTCCTCCCGTCTGTATTAAATTGACAATTTAGAGGAAGTCGGAACGGCGGAATAGAAAAAAAAGTGAGAACTGAGTGATAGCAGGACTATCTAAGCGGAGCGCCTTCATCAGTTGGCTCGAAATGTACAAAAAAAATTGACTTAACAAACCCCTCAGGTAGCCGTAAATGGTACTTTCCGCGTGTTCAATATTGCATATACCCTGAAGTCTTAAAATTTGGATCTCATTCATGTTTGCAATTTCTCATCAGCACACAACTCACAATTCTGCCCAAGAGCACCACTTCTTGAAGTCGCACTTTCCAACTATTTGGGGCTTCACATGCATTTAGCTGCCATTTTTTGATTTTGGGGTTGAAGTCTCGGCAAAGCCTTGTCGAGACTGACAGGGTGGAAAAATAAACGAACCAATGAATGAATCTGTTCAGGTTTTAGAATAAACCTTGTACATAATCTCGTATACCTCTAAATACTTGTTGCAATCTTCGGGGTCTTTATTGCACCCTCCGACCCACCCCATCTTTCACAAGCATCTGCTTTGCCGTTAACGTTCAAGTCTCTCCTGCCAGCACGTGACTGTATTCTTTGGTTGTCCAGGAGAGTACAAATACTCATACTCAGTTCACGATTAAATTGATTTGATCGATTTTTTTACTTTCCCTTTAGTTTAAATGTTCTATAATTTAAAACAACATGCAGCGGTGTAGCCACTGCAGTGACCTTGCAATGTTCTTACGTGGGCGTACGGTCCTGCGCATGCGCATCCACCACGTGACTGAATTCCAAAGAGGTCGTTGAGAAGTACTGTTATGAAGTTGTGGTGGAGATATTTTCCACTTTCGGGGTGACGAATGAGAAATGAAAAGATCGGTAGACGAGGGACTGTCCTACTTCCGAGTATTTCGAGGTTTTCACAATCCTTCCATCTTGCAAACGCTCGTCTATAAAATGAAAAAGGTTGCAAACTTAAGATTCTAATCCTCCCACTGTAAAATACTGACTCACAGACGAATGTACTTCAGGATTAATCAGTCAAGAATGTATAAGCTGCTGTATTTAACATCTTGACGAGTCACAATTAAACTTGATGTTGGAAAAGGTACCACTGACCACACGGCTTTGTGGACCTTTAGGTTCCTAGTTTGTTAGCCATAGTAAGCAACGTCGAAAAGAAACTTGAAAACATAATATCGCGTTTCCCTCTGATCTAGATTACCTACCAATATTTGTTGATATTCTCTCTACTAAATTATCATGGCCTCCCTCATACCCTCCCCAAGTCGAGTGCCCCCTATTATTTATCTTGAAAAGGTAAAACACTTCTCACTCTCTACATAGAACAAAATTCACTTTTTCACACGTCATTGACCAGAAGAAAACTACTTGACCCCCTTTTCAATTAAAAAGTAAATGATGTCCCAACTAGAATTATGAACCCAGGGCACACCAATTCACAGATGGCACTTTTCAATCACACGACAATATTTTAACACTAAACTGACAATATTCATGAAGAATAAATCCTGTCTTCGCCGTTTGTTTGAAATACTTATATAATTCCCAGCGGTAGGGCAAATTAGATTTGCAAACGGTTTGATGATTTTTTTACAGCAAGTTTGGGGCGATTTACTTCTAATTCCGCTGTTCCGTATTTGTCCATTGTGGTTTTTGTTGGTTACTTCACGGCTTTTGACCTCAGTTCATAATTTTGAACTCTGCTCTAAACTACAGGGGTGAATGGCGCTAAAGCATTCCTATATCAAGTAGTGTCTTTTCTAGTTACGTTCTCCCTCTGAAAAATGCTAGTCGACCATTCTAGTCGAGTGCCACTAGATACACAATATTCACTGTGAGCTAAAAGACATGCCCAGTTCATGAACATTTCTGTAGGCATACACAGGTTTTTCCCATATAGTCTGAGGACCTCATTGTGTCTTCCCTTGTCCCTGCTACCTTAACCCTAACCTTAACAATAAACTCTTTATTGTTTAAACAGACGGGGACTCAAGAAATCTATTGAATTTCCACCAGATTACCTGAAAATCTATTGTTTCGGCCCTCTGTTTGAATTCAAAGTAAGTACACACACACACACAAACACACACACACATGTTGTAGTGAAATGATATCGTCTTCATCAAACCAAAAAAAAAAAACTTACCTAGCAAACTCTTCTTCTTTCCTTGCAATGAAAGAGGGTGTCACTGCCTATAAAACGAAAAATATTTTTTCATACACTTAAAATAATTATAAATCTTTATTGAGCGTCATCCGTAAAGGCTCGTGATCTGGCAGTTAACACGTAATTTGCAAATATAGGTTGGAACCGTCGTCCCATTTTGCAAACAAATTATACATTAAATCAGATATGTAATAATGAGCCAAGGTGGTCATGACTTGACTAAAACATGGGCTGACTGGCTGCTGTGGTGATCATTCACAATAATCTTCTGTGGATGATTTTCACGCAATTAGCCATCAACCATAATCTATATTATATTGTCTGTATACAACTGTAGGATCCTCATAATTAAGTGGACTAAAGGGCAAGAGCAATCACCCAAACTTATTTTGAAGCAACAGCTAAATCCCACAATTTTCTTCTTATTTCTCTTTAAAGTAGCTTTTATAATATTTCAGGATTTCAATATTGCATATTTAAAATAAACCAAGCAATAACTCTTAGTAAATTTCACATTTGAGGAGAAAAGGTTCTGTCACACGACTCTAAAGAGCCAATCACGAAACAGCACAGTCTACTTCATTTGGGGCAATAGTTCATGCATTTCCCTTTGAATGGCACAAAACCATGTAAGATACAGGTAAACGAAAGAAATTTACGCAGATAGCAGGAGTAAATGCATTCACTAAATGCATCCCCTCCCGCTAACTTCATCTTGCGAATCTCCTGACTCGTTTAGAATAATTCACTTTTAACATTGATTAAAGTAACTCACGTCTTTTAGCTGAAAAACAAGTCCTGCACGAATGGATTCAATTATTGCTGGTGTGCCACCCTCTTCGCGTGCTTCGATGTCTTTTGTATAGTGATGCTTATCTCGAGAAACCTGCAAGGAGATGCAATGTATGAACAATAGGAAGATCATCGAGAGGCTTATAGTTGATGAACGAATTACATAATTACAGTTACATTACTCTGGCACTTCCGAAGTCCCTCATATTGATATTTCTATGGTGGATCAGGGAGATCATGTGGGAGGTGATATTTGTAGGAGGGATACGTCCGGCAGTCCGGAGATCTCTTTGCTCCCAACTAGTAACCTAAAATAGACGGAGGTAGTTTTACGGCCCAGTTTCCAACCAATTGGTTCAAGTCAAGCCAGCCATGACCTTTTTTCCAGTTGTGGCTCACTGGCTTAAATTAGGGAGTCATCACAGTTCCCTACTTAGATAAATCTTCAGTAGCCGCATTGCCAGCCCAGCATTCATTTCCAGGGGACGAGGCAACTCGTCATATAAATTTGACACAAAACACTGTAGTTCCCTAAAGATTGGAAAATTTGGAAGGGAAAGTTAACCATGGAAATTGGCAACGTTGTTCGAGGTATGGTTTTTTGTGGGAATTGTTAGCCCGCGGAGTGAACGAAATCTTTTTGTTCAGCTCATCGCTATGAAACTGCTCTGAAGGGCGGCAGTCTAAGGGGGCTGCAGCCCAGAGGCGCTACGCAGGAGGTTTGTCCGGAGTGTAAATTGTCCCCAGGGGAAATAATTGTTTGACTGGTTTTTCGGTCGAAATTTCCTGCCTACGTTGTCCGGGGTAAATTGTCCGGGAATTTGTCTTGCAGGTCACGGGCTTTCTCTTTTTACCGGTAACAAATAAGAAGTTGATCTGTGAGGTAACGTTTATATTGAAGCTTGACAAATTACGAAAGCACGCTTTGATTAAACAAATTTTATACGTCTTCATACCCTCAATTGATGTAACTTACGTATTGGACTGTCCCGCCTCCTTGACCGTGAGGAACTCGATTTATGAACAATTTCTTTTTCGCTATCAAGACACCTGTAAAAAGAAATATATATCGTCACATATGGGCACTATGTTTGGGTAGTACAAGGTAATGCTGACATTCAACAAACTGAAGCAATCTGAGATTATTTGATTTATTACGATTGTGAACATTTACCAACGCTCAACCTCCAAAGGCGGGCGCTTTGCATCGTGACCTCATGTCCATGTGGACTATTCTTCTGTGTACGGTCCACCGATCTACATATGTTCTACACAAAGTTTAGTGGTGGTTCCACGTGGTCATTAACTGCTTTCCTAAATATGACATCAGTGCGACATCGTATGCATTCCTTCCCTCCAAAGGAGGGCGTACTTTGTGCATTGTTACATTATATGTATAATGTCTTTAGACTCATTCACGGTTACGTGACTGGTTAACGCTTGTTGGCATAGGGTATGCGCAGGAACATACATTTCCTAACGTCCTGTCGATTCTCTGCTTCCCGAAGAAGTTATTACGTCCACTGAAAGACAAAACGTGACCAACCTCACGGCCCTCAGACCATTTACATCATTGGTCTTTAATGCATGGTTCCATTCTAGACTGGCTGAAAAAAGAGATACCACACATGATCTTAGCCAAAAGGCCGGGAAGCGATCACAGGAACACAGGAACATAAGTGTGCTGTTAGTTTTTTCGCGTCCAATGATCTCGCGATTACTACTACACTCCGAATGGATAGACGAATTAGAACCTACATTTCATTGTAATGAAAAACAAAGCGCACCTCATCAACTCTGTTGTAAAGCAGGCCTGTAAACATGAATGAGTCTTTAACGCAAAACCTAACATGCACACAAAACATGCTCTATGGTCCTTCATACCAATCAGTGGCTTGACAGTAGCTGAGTCTCTTGCTAGTTACGGCAATAAATACAGTCCATCGATTTGTCAACCAATCGGAAACGCGCGAATGCCTACTTTACACTAGCGGGATGAATTCCAATACATGCGCGAAGCTATGTGGTATGTGCTCGCAAGTTGATTTCCTTCAGACATGACGCTTGTGAGACGTCAATTCATTAGGTCTATATACGAATCCAAGCAACCATATGATGGTCTGGTTTAGTCCTCCATCATAACTGGGGTCCATTAGCTTTCAAATTCTTGGCTTACCTGTATCATAGACGGTTGTACACTAAAATACCTCTTAATACCCTCAATTTCACTAAATATGAGGGTTTTGAATTGCATGTACACAATAATATTAAGACGATTTAAGACTGATGCTTCCTATTAATAGCCGAATTCGTCTATAGAAAACTGCTAGTTCTTTGAAATTTCGTTTGGTTACCCTGACCACTAAATAAGTGTAGCTTCCATATTCATTATCATGTTACTTGGTATCATCATGTTACTGACCTGGTGACCCCGGCCCACCGACGAATTTATGTGTGGATACAAACACCGCATCTTTGGAACAATCTGATTCGTGCCTTGAAATAAAAGAAGATATTTTAAAAAAATCTGATTGGAACAGACAATAACATTCAAATTAATGGGTAAGATATGAATACTTAAACTGAAAAAAGAAGCGCCATAAATTACATATGCAAATATAAAAAGGTTCTACTTACTCATGCTTGGGGTTCATGTCGATTTCTAAGTAAGGGGCTGAAAAGTGAAAACAAAAATGAAAATTAAGTGTCAGTTTTTATTTATTCATTAATTAAGGTTTAAAAATGTTTTACGCATCAACGTATTTACCTTCTCGTGAAATCTATACTATAGCAACACACCTGAAGAGTAAGATTTAACGACATACCAACACGACTATGTTATACAAAGTCAACTAAAAGAAAGGGTTAAGTTTAAATAACTTTTTTATATACCTTAAAAGTATACGTTCGGCTTCAATGAAAACCTAGATCGAAGTCCTTCCCTTTATCGTCTCTCACGTAAGAACCACAAAGGGTTTTGGCCGGCTCGACTTGAACCAATTGCTTGGAAACTGGGCCGTAAAACTCAATCTAACCTTATTACCTCACGCAAGACGGTGGGTGTATCCTACAGGCCCCAGTGCAAGGTGTGAAGTGTAGTGTTGCAGTATAGTACCTATACTAGTATACTTGTTACATTATAGTAAATACTTCCGAAGCGTTACAGTGTAGTGAATAGATGACGTTTTACATTATAGACCACTTCAAAGTTATACAATGTACTTAACGGTGTTAGTAACTTATTAAATTGTTAAATCATTTAAGAATAAAAATTTTAAATACAAACCACAACAATACTTCTATAGATGTTGATATTTATTTAATCTGGGATATTCGGGACACGAATTATGTTGCCAACATGAAGCCAACTTTACCTGCAGTTGCGTAATCCCAAAACGCAAGGGCATTATATTTATGTAAGAGTCCGGAAACAAGGCACGTATCCGTCAAAATACCGGTCACATTAGAAGCAGCAGAGAAACAACCAAGTAAATTGCCATGACTTTTTGAGTATATCTACCAAAAGTGAAAAAGAAAAATATTTAAGCCACCTCAGTGGCTTTCAATAAAAGCTCCATATTAATTAGGCCTATTTGTTTCAAAAGTGCAAAATCCCCCGCTCGCTTCGCGCTCCGCAATTTGAAGTTCCAAATGCACTAGTGTTTGTTCATAAATCAGTTTGGATAACTTTTCAGAGCTCTGGAAATGACCGAAGTACCCAATCATTATGTGACATCGGCAACTACAGAGCTATTTTTGATAAATTTTCTATCATAAAATTCCAAATTTTCTCCAATATATGCCCTTGACTGTAAAAAATTCGGAGAGCCTCAGTTTGTAGGACTAAGATAACATTGTGAAGGTAACAACTACGACCTAATTAATTGGTCGTCGTGTAATCTCAGACTTGCCAATAAGAAATACAGATTTTTCAGTAATTCCCGACCTTTTCACATTTCTTAATATACAAAACCTATAATCTGAATTTTCTCCAATACAAGCTCCAGATTTTCAAATATTTGCTTACAAAGGAATAAATCTCGGCTCGCTTGGCGCGCCTCTAAGTACGAATCAATTGGATGGTGTTCACATCTTTAAAAAAAAATCGGAAAACTTCGGTCACTGTCGCGCTCTACGGAAAAATATCTAGCCATCTCTTCACAGTTTGTTTTTGATATAAACATGTGCGCAAGGCACACCTGTCCCATTTTCCTCGAGTTACACCTTTCAAGTATTTATCACAGATCTAACAAAAACTTAATCCTGTGGTTTGACCGATGGCTTGTTTATTACAGCTACGATAAGCCCTCTGTTGTGAGGAAAGCTGTAATTGAAAGAAAATTGTTTCGTAACTGTTGGAAGGTCCCATTCCAAACGGAGCTCAAGGTTTTCGTCTTTGTTTATTATTTCTTTCTTTATTGTTTTATTGTTACAAGGACTTGGAAAGTAAACCCGTTGGGGTCAGGGTGCATATAGTGTTAAAACTGTAACTTGATGGTTTATTGGAAATGAAACCATAAATATCTTTTTGCTTAAACAATGCTAATTAATGTTGAAAGAAAGAGATATTATTGCCTATACATTTTTCTTCTTTTGTGAAGATAATGATTGTCAGGGGATTGAGATATCAATTTGTTCCACAAAGTAATATAGCAATGCAAATATCAAGCCGTACTGTTCGTAGGATATTGACCGGAATATATTCATATCACTTATAGACACGACTCTTCGTACTGAATTCAAACCACTACTGTTCGTATGATATTCACTGGACTATATTCATGTCACTTTACAGTCACGTCTCTTCATATTGAATTCTCTGTAAACTCTACAAAATATCTGGTGATATTTCACCATCTTTCGTGTCAGTATAACACCCACACAATCCTGGTTAATTTAACCAGGAATTTTTTTCCAAATTAAAGAAAGAAGCTGAGAAACTTGTTATAAACTTGCAGAGTAGCAGGTTATTTGGTTAATTTCACCACTGTAGTGTTAAATGTGACCATGATTTCCTGGTAAAAAATAACCAGGATTGAATGGGTGCCATACCAACACGGATCTAGTGAAATTTCACCAGACGTTTTTTACTGTATATTTCATGTCACTCAACAGTCTAGTCTGTTATAACATGTTATAAACACAAGACAGATAGAAAATCGTTGCAGATTAAAATTATGAAAAACCAGAATAGACATTGCATAATGAAGGAAGCTTTTAAACTGCCGGCAGATACAAAATGTGACATGTTTCGATGGATGTGTCATTGGACGTTGATCGATATATCGCTCTAAACTGAGAACAGCAAGGTCAAGCAATGATACGTCATGATAAATCTTACTTGATATTTTTTAAGAGACACCTATGTTTATACATAAGAAATGTAAATCACAACCTTTTCGCTCGTTACCTCAAAAATTAATACAATCCTTTTGTTTCAAGCAATTTTACAATACGTGCAGAATAAACTAAAACTTCCCCGTAATTTGTAACCTTCCTTTAACTGATTGCAACTGTACAAGACAGCTACACTCTAAAATCAAAAGAGTGAACTTAGTCACTCTTTTATAGAGTGAAAAAGTGAATTCGCTCCATTAGAGTAATAACTAACCCCAAGAAGATTGAAATTCACTCCAAAAAGAGTGAAATTCCCTTAAAACGAGCGAAGTTTCACTCTTGATGGAGTGCCCACAGTGATCGCTCTTAAAAAAGAGCCATCACTGCAGGCACTCGTGGAAGAGTGAATTTCACTCTTTTTGGAGTAAACTTCACTCCTCTTGGATTAAATTATCACTCTTATGTAGTGAATCTACACTTTTCACTCGATCAAAGAGTGACTAAGTTCACTCTTTTGATTTTAGAGTGTAAATATTTTTGGACAAGTTAACAATTTATGCTTGGAAGATTTTAGTAAAATGTTTTAAGTCCCAATCTTTTCGGACCCATACGACTCAAAAACAAAAGATTTTTACGTTATATCCACCGGTCAACATTTTGCAGAATGTTCAGCGAACAACATTTTCGTTTTTTGTTAGTTGATAGAGTATTCATGTAAGTTTACTGACTTGCAGATTTGCAAAATATGTACATGAGGTTCCCAAATGTCTAGATTAGTTCTCTCTTTCATTCCAATGCATTTTATAGTTAAACCGGAGAGTTGTTATGATTAGAGTTGGGGTACAGCTTTCGGGTGAAACCAATCTAATGTTTTGCACTCGTTTCTATGGTAACAATAAATACCATAGCCGCTAATTTCTACCTTTAATTTTTGTTCTAAATCTTGTAGATCCACCAAACCTTCTGCCGTCTGCTTCACTCTAACAACCTGTTAACAAGAAACCCAAAAGAGATTAGTGGTTTGTTCGGTCCCTGAAATTTCAAGTCTGTGTTCAAATTCTCTATTCATAAATCATCTTGAGAAGTGTCTGAGACACTTACAAAATTTTGATAACCTAAAGACTTGCAATGAAACCATATTTTTGACCCGCACCTAAAACAAGAGGGATCATTAACTTAATATAAGTCATCCACATGTTACATATAACTCGAAATAACGTTTCCAAGCGTGACATATCGTATGAACAAAACTTTCAACCTGATAAACTCTAATGACCCAAATGACAGCCGTCTACAGAAATTCTCAATTGGCACAGATTTTTGATTGACAGCAAATTCAAAAAATGCAGATTACTGCAGCTCATATAACACAGCGTGTACATTACTGAGTGTTGTGATTACACATTGAGTCTTGCATACTCATCCTAAAGCAAATATACTGAGATTGCGTTTGGATGTATGATGACTTTGAGACATTTGTGGGAGGGGCTTAAGGTTCGGAGAGTTGGAATGGTTTGGGGTGAAAAGATAATTGGTCTTCAAACAGGATACTGTGTCAGCTTTGTGTAATGGTGCTGTGTGGCACAGATAAAACTACAGGTCCATTTATTTTCTTTTGTGTGAAATCGTCGAGAGAATGGAATAAACTACAGCATGATTTTGTTGAAAGGGTTAGTAAGATAAAATTCTACATAGTTCCTAACCAATTGGTTTAGATCAGGCCGGTCACGGCCCTTTTCCCAGTTTTCACTTAATCAGTTAATGGCCTTTCCCCACTCCCGAATCCATTGCTTATGTGGGGCACCAAACACAAAGGCTCTATTTTTAAGTCTGGTATGACCCGATTAGTATGGAAATTGTAGTAAAATAGCCAAGGACCTATAAGTATAAATAAAAATTAACAAAAATACTCACCGTTGCCCCACTTTCTTTCCAAGGCAAAATATTCGAATGATGCTCAAACGGGCCAACTAATACAGCCTGGAAGCAAAACGTTTGAAATTTACGCTTATTGTGTTTCATATATACGGACGGAAATTAAAAAAAAAAAACATGTAACTTCGAAGTAACTTAACAGTTGAGATAGGCATTTTGAAATAGATCAGTTCATAGCTCTCGTACAATTCGTTAAACTTTTAGCAATTCAAGCAAAACAGGCTCCGTTATCACTCATATATTAATGAAGTTACAATGCAGAGTACGGTAAGTATTTCGCTATATCTACAAAAGTATAAACAAACATGCATATTTCTAGATGTATATCTAAATTGCCGTATCATTACATTTTTACCTACCGTATGCGGAGCTCTCTCGGCCGTTATTTCCAGAGCATTTAATAATTTATGAATAGCTCCAGTTGAACCGCTCCCGGTAAAAATGACGACATCCTCGTCTGAAGCATTCACACACTTTTTTATGATGTTCCTGAAGCCAATGAAACGGTGACGCAGTTACTTGTAATACCATAACGTGTAGTACGGGCATCGATTCTGGGGTCAGGGGCAATTGCTCCCTTCAATGCAATACTGGGGGCAAATATATCGTTTTGCCCCCAACGATTAATGCAAATTAAAAAACAGCAAAATAAACAACTGAAATACAATACTGTGGTCTACAGGTGACTGTAGGGTTTCGAGAAACGTATGTTTTAGGCATATTAACCCTTTACCGTTGTGCTCCGATCGGGACATATTTGCGCGCCTCGGGAGTGGGCGGAAAAGCGGACGTAGCCCGCCCCGCATCGGCTTCCGTAGGCCATTGACCCCGTGACCTTAAACTATTGTCTCTCTCGTTGTTGTGGCCGAATTTTCGGGTAGCGCGTTCGTATGGGTGAATTGCTTACATCGAGTCCGGTCCGGAACACGATCCAGAATTTCGGCTTTTGGAATCCCCCCCCCCCCCCATCCCCGATCAGATCGACGCCGCTGGTGAAAATTGAAGCAAACAATGGAAGATAAACACGAATTCGTGATAGGCGTGTCGAAATCTTGCGTTAAAAATAATTATTTTCCTACGATAGTTGCATGCAGACCGTCTGTGTCAACATATTTTCAGTCCGCATACAAAATGCGTTTGTTAATTACAAGTTGAGCATGCTCCCTTGTCATTCACTATAGATTCCGGTTTCCAATAAACATAGTTTCCAAAATGTGTAGCAAAGTGAAAAAAAAACCTTTTCTTTTAATTCTTGCATGTTGTGTTTCCGAGTCGAGCCCATGACCACACCTACTGGCCTATGCAAACGGACAATCGACTTATTCATGCAGGCAGATGAATTTTGTGAATATTTTTGAGACTCGGATATAGTAAGTCCACAAAAATGACTGCCAGCGCGGGGAATGCGCGATTTTTTTTAGGGGGGGGGGAGGGGGACTTGCAAAGTAAATATGCGGGCTTGCTAAGCACGAGCATCGGCCGAAACCAATATTGAATGCTAATGATCGATTTTAAACGATTGTAACAGAAGTCATCTTAGTTTACCTACTTGTAGTGTTCTGGTAGTACCACACTTTTAGTTTCAAATCATACGAAATAAAGGGGACTTTTCTGTTAGTGTCCCCTCCACCCAAAAGAATGGGGAAGATTTCCCAAAGCTCCCTCACACACACACACTATCGATGCCCATGACACAAAATTACCCATCCTGTATTGGTATAGGTAAATCCCCCCTTTAGAACGTGAATCTTACGCCACTTGAATTTTTCCTTTAACTCCGTGAAAATGGAGCCGTAAAACTCCATCTAACCTAACCTAACATTACGATATGATGGGCGTATTAATTACTTACCTGGCATCAGCCCTAAATCTAGTAGTTTGTTTGGATGTTATTGTAGTAGTGGTGTGAGTATTTGCGTAGTACTGGCCGACATGTTGAGATATGAAATCTTCAATAAACTTCAGAGGTCTGTTTGGATTAAAAAATACAAGAGGGTAGTTTCGTGGTTGACCCTGTCTTCTAGTAGTCACGGAAGATGACAATTTACACACAAATGCTGTGTCATATGATAGAGCATTTTAGTTTAATTTGAACCCATTCTGAAGTGAAACAGCAACACCTGAATGTACCGCCTTTGGTTAAAGGACCAAACCTCTCACCACAAACTACAATTTTGGTATGGGGGTACCAAAATTCTCAATTGGCTCAGCTCTTTGATTGACAGCTAATTCAAACAATGCAGAGTACCAAAGCTTATTTTACACGGCATGAACGGTACTGAGAGTGTTTTGTTTATATACATTGAATTTTTCTATACTCACCTTGAAGCAATATACTGAGATTGTATCTGGATGAGGATGAATTTCAGACAATTGTGGGAGTGGCTTAAGTAAGAAGGTTAGAAGAATTGGTACTGTTTGGGGTGAGAGAACTGGGCCTTTAAAGGGCCAAGCGCATGACAAAGGAACGAAGGGGACAGAGCTCCCTAAAGCGTATTCTCAATATTTGTGATGATTACGTTTAAAACATTGCTTGTGTTTCCGACTTATTCATATGAAATAAATAGGCATAGCATGGTAAGCCCCATTTCTAGCGATCTAGAAGGCATCCCCCCCCCCCATTTGCTTAGCAACCCGCGGGCGCGCGGATCGCTGAGAGCGAGTCTGTCAACGGGTCCCCCCCCCCCTTTCTTCCACAAGTTAATGGCTACGCAACTGTGAGGGACCTCTCAGTGCGCCAGTGGAATTACTTTTCAAATAAAAATGTAACAATAGGTTACAATAAAACTTAAAGCCAATAATCTCGCTTAATAATGTAAAATATATCTCATCTAAAGCTACAAATTAACTCTCCTCCTACGCTAGTCCTTGGCCTTCCTGTTTGTTAAATAACTAAAGCGGCTGAAAGTACGACGCCCTCAAGCAAAACCAAATCCGTGAAAAAACATGAGACTGATAGTTACTCTATTAAAGACACCCAGGAGCAACTACACGCTAACAATCCAACCTTGGAAAGCATTGTCAGAAACTAATGAAATACTTCCGTAATCATTCGAGCAAACAACTCAAAGTAAAAAACTGCTTAATCTCAAGGGGACAATCCAAAGTATTACCCACTATTCTCTCTGCGTATGTGTACAACTCGTTTTCCTACGCACCATCGAACCGTGACAAGTAACGTCCGGCATATCACATAATCGTCTGCATTTTTTATTCTCTCTATCTATCGTTTTTTAGGTTGTTTGTTGAAGATTCCGTCAAAGTGTTCATCTTCATGAAATCCCTCAAAGATTCCGGTCGGTTTGATATGGCTTGATCTCTAAATTAACAAAAGATTTTTTCCAGCCTTGGAACAATGGCAGTTTAGCTGTATTATGAAAGAGCTATCCCGGACAATATGAAGCCAAACAAATAATTACAACTTTTTGCACGCAACTTCTTCATCACACCAAACAAGACTCACGCAAACTTATTTTACGTCACTGAAGTTGACAAACAAGTTGCAAACCTCAAAAAATTACTTACCTACCGGACGCGGTGAAATCACAGTAGTATACTGTCGAAAAAAAAAGAAAAATAAGAAAATGACGAATAAAGCAATGACGTACTAATCGTTTTGAACTACGACACTTGACTTCAAAGCAGCTCAATACAGTTGGCTATGAAATTCAACAAAGTTTTCCAAATCTGTTAAGTTTTCTTCACTTATCAGACAAGTCCCGTATCCTACACACAAATAACTGCTTAATGAGTGATTAGTTAACGATTCAATTCGATTTTCAAAATTCGAAATAAGACACTTCTTCAAATTATGCAAAAAAGTTACAAGTCAGGACACCAAAAAATTAAAAAATGTAACTTTTTCCGTAACTATTTTATATGAAATGCGACCACGGACTCCTTATATACATGGACAGAGCATGAAACGCATACGTCCTATCCGAAGATTGTCGCCACGGACAAAAAAGCGCACCAAGATGGCCGCCGTGATGCTATAATTTGTATGATTTGAAGACGACTCTGTAATATTTTAAAAAAAAGTTAAACTTGAGTGGGGAACAATGTCATATTCCTGCAATACGTGTCGTGATTGAAATTACCTTGCATTATTTCGAAAATATTTCAACTTTCTTGCATAATCTGTGGACTGACTTGAGCAAGTCCAAACTTTTACACAAAATCATAGCAGACAGCCATCTTGGTGCGCTTTTTCTCACATGTACGGTAGCGACAATCTACCGTGCAGTATGCTCTGTCCATGTATAGGAAGTCCGTGAATTTGACTTGTTATGCTAACTATAAGCATTGTCATGTGACAATGACCCTTTAACTCTCGCAACTCAATCGATATCAACTCAGTGAGCCCCATTAAGGTAAAATACAGTCACCACAACATGAAGTAGTGTAATAGACAGTCCTGTTTTATGATTGGCTCTTGGGAGTCATGTGACAATATTTTTTCAAAATAAGTTTGGCATTATGGCTTCCTGTGGTTTGGTGGAGTGTAGAATATGTACACTGTCTTCCCTGCCTGTCCTGAAAGGCGAAAAGGAAAGACTTGAACCACTTCATTTAGATGATACTATATAACACATTAGATTAGTGTACTGTTGGTGTGTAGATTAATCTCACCTAACTATCTCACATTATGGCTTCTCAAAGAAGAAAATGGAAAAGATCTTTAAGGGCCGATGCAAACGAACAAGTCATAAAAATGGGCCTGGGCGATTATGACAAAATGAAAACCGGGCTTGGCTAGAAAAATTTAGCACGATCTAAGAAAATTAGGGTGTAACGGTCAATCCGTTAGGAGTGAGAGTCCGCAGTTTTAAAATTACCCGATTTTCTCCAATTAGGCTACAAAAGTAAAATTTATAGTAATAATTTAACCATTTCGTGAAGTCACATCAAAAGCCAGCTTTTATGGAAGTGGACGTGTCCGATAAAAGTCGTCTGTTGATGTGGCATCACGGAAAGAATAAGTTAACATGCCATTTTCGTAGACCTCCGTATTTACACAGGTTGGCATTTTTTTTTTCTTTTTTTTTCCAACCAGAGAAAACCAAATCAGAGGATACTTCATAAGAACTCACAAACGTCGGATCGTATCCGAAATCGTTGTAATGTGACCGCGGCTTAAGAGTTATTCGGTTGTGTGGGTTAAAAATTGCCCCAAAGCTAACGCATCTGATATATCGCATGCCGTATATGAAGGTAAAAATGTTTAAAGGTCAAGAGCAGTCCCCGAACTTATTTTGAAGCAACAGCTAAATGTCACGATTTTCTCCTGATTTCTCTTAAAAGTATTTTTCATTACATTTTACGACTTCAGCATTGGATATTCAGGATAAACTAAGCAGTTACTTCTAGCAAATTTTACATTTGAAGAAAAAAAATTGTGATCTGATTCTCATGAACCAATCATGAAACAAGAAAGTCTACCGAACTATTTCAAGTTTGGATGACTGTTCTTGCCCTTTAAAAGAAGGGTTTACACCTGTACCTGACCCTTACCAGTGGCGTAGCCACGGGTGGGGGTTGGGGTTAGACCCTCCCATGACCCAATCTTTTGGAAAAAAACACCCAAAATAGCGGTTATTTCACTCTGTCCGTAGAATTTTCCCTCATACCTTGTCCCCAACCCCCCCTCCTCATGACACCAACCCCCACGACACAATCCTGGTAATGCGCCTGACCCTTACCTTTAATCGTTTTATAACAAAGTTCATGAAAAATTATCATTTGGAAATCAAACTCACATGTGACTTTTAATTAATTGGGATGTGAATTGATTACAATCTGCTTAAAAGAGATAAATGCATCTGATGACAAAGACCCCAGCAGTGGCGTAGCCACGGGGGGGGGGGGAGGTTCAAACCCCCTCCCTCCCATGACCCAACTTTGCAATGCAAAAAACACCTTAAAATAGCGGGTTTTTTCTCTCTATCCTTAGACTTTTCCCTCATGTCGTGCCCTCCATGACACCAGCCCCCCTCCCATGGCAATCCTGGCTACGCGCCTGCCAGATATCATCAATATAACTGCAGCATTCAGTTGGTTTTACCTAACAAACCTGCCACAATTTTTCCTTCATTAATTAATCTTACATACACAAGCATGGGTAATTAAGCTGGTTTACCCGTAATCAGTTTAAAGGCTCGAACATGCGTACTGATGTGTGTATTCTCCCTTCTACCAAACAGTTTCGATTTGTTTATTCATAAAAACAATACTGACGTCATCTTTAACCTCAGTCTGTAACGGCTCTATTGCCAAACTTGTTGGCTTACTCGAGAACAGTCAGGATTATTGAAAAAATATTGAAGAATTTGTTAAAAACAAGCATAAATTTGTTCTTGTCAAAATAAACACCAATAGATGTTATCCTTGAATTCGTGTTGTGTCAAGATATAAGCCCGGGCTGAAGGACGTTAGTTTTAACGGTTGAAGAATCGGCGAAATTGTATCACCGAGTCGGCATAGAAGTATTCGCGAAGTAAATCGTTAATAATTGTTTTGTTCAACTCCAATCCTGTGGATTATTTAGTTCAAGGTAAAGTTTGCAACCCCTAGCTCAATTTTTAAGAGCGCCAAATATTTATTTGTTCAGGAGGAAAAAGGGACAAATAGTGGAAAGATATAATAATAAAGGGCCAAATTATTTTGAGCATACGAAAATACAGCAACGCAAACTCCGAACTGCTTATATGAATTGTTACTCTCTGTATATTACATAGGTCGATGCGTTGTGTGTCTGGTTCAAGGCGAGTGTCTCGACTCAAGTTTTTTTTTTTTCGTATATCTGTCTTGATCCAGAGCCCGATAGATAATAAGAGACAATCTCAAACATAGTCACAATGCAGCCTATATCTTACCTCATATGATGTTTTCAGTAAAAAAGGTCACAGAATAAGCACAAGTTCTCGAAGAGGCCCGGGCAATCATCTGTCGTTAATTAGAATTAGCAGATTAAAGGGACGTGTGCGTTTAAAAAAAAACCAGCATGACCCAAAAATAAAACTCCAGTCATTATTTAACCGCTGTTCAGTGGCGTAGCTACAGGGGGGAAATGGCGTAGCCACGGAGGATTGTTTGGGCTTAGAACCCCCCATGACCCAACCTTGCAATGCCAAAAAAAACCCTAAAGTTGCAGTTTTTTCTCTCTATCCTTAGACTTTTCCCTCATGTCGTGCCCCAAATTCCCCCTCCATGACACCACCCCCATGACACAATCCTGGCTATGCGCATTCAGGGGGCAAGGGAGTTATTGCCCCCCCCCCTTCTGAAAAGTGAAAAAAATTCGGAAATTTGCCATTTGTGAACGGACATAAGTCAGCTACATGTCTTTTTACCACCTCTTCTTTCATGAAGTTAGAATTCTTTCTAATAAAAGCTCCATTTTTACACTAACTTGTTTCAAAAGTTGCAAAACATTTTCGCGCGCTACGCGCCCCGCAATTTGCAGTTAATAATGCATTGGTGTTCGCTCATGAATCTGTTTGGTAAACTTTTTCGAACTCTGGAAATGACAAAATCACCAGCAAGTGACATCGGCAACTACAGAGTTATTTTCATGAATTTTCATGAATTTCCAAATACCGTCGGAGAGCCTCAGTCTGTAGGTCTTGGAAAACATTTTGTAGCAGCAACGATCTTTGGTCGCCGTGCAATCTCAGACTAGCCAATAAGAAATACAGACTCAGTAATTCCCGAACTTTCCACACTTCCTTTTAACGAAAAACACCCAATCCAAAATTTTCGCCAATATAAGCTCCATATTTTCATTTTGTTTTTTGTAAAGGGCATAAACTTCGTCGCGCTTCGCGCGCTGAAAATTACGTCATCAGAGGAATGGTGTTCACACTTAAAAAAAATCGGAAAATTTGGGTGCTAGCCCCTCCCCCCCCCCCCCCTCGAAAAAAATGTCTAGCTACGCCACAGTCATTGTATTTCATTAACAAACACCAATGATAGCTTCATCTCTAAAAGCAATGTGCTTTATAAGGATTTGGAACTTTGTTTTTTGAGTTTGGGTGAACAAATTCTTCTCGCGCAACAAATAACCGAACTTTTATTTGTATGAAACTTATTTCTTCAAGAGTAGGCTACTGTTCACTGCATTATTTTAATGGGATACATCATTTCTGTGTCTATAAATATTGGTTTTTAAAGGGACAATCCTCTCACCCCAAACTACACTTCTAGTATAGGGCAACAGAAACTCTCAATTGGCTCAGCTTTTTCATTGACTGCTAATTCAAACAATGCAGAGTACCAAAACTTATATTACACAGCACGAACTGTTCTGATAGTGTTTTGATTATACACATGGAGCTTTCTATATTCACCCTGAAGCAGTAAAATTAGATTGTGTCTGGATGAGGGTGAATTTTAGACAATTGTGGGAGGGGCTTAATTGAGAAGGTTAGGAGAACTGGTACTGTTTGGGATGAGAAAATTGGGCCTTTAAAATATGATATTTTTCCTGAAAACAAACGCAATATTTTACTTTAAATGTTCTCTCTTGAGTCATTGGCATCGACTTAAAGTTTCACACACACATAAAAGAGTGCGGTCACATTATGTCACAATCCGGAAACCACGGACACTGACGGGCAAAAGTCGCTCAACACTTTTTGGTGCAACAGTCACTCGTGGGTCGTCAGTTGCTTCTCAGCTAGGTAAAATAAAATGCGCATGTCCCTCAAAAGGGGATGGGGTTTGTGACGTAGGTAAAAAGCACTCTATATAAGCTAGCATCAGCGCATGTCACTTTCTGTTTTATGCATAATACCGCGGCGGTGGGAGATGCAGCCTATAAGTGGTACCGTAGGCATTAGAATGACGGCTGATTAATGGAAATACCATTGAGTCTTTCTCTTTTCACAGACACCTTGGTTCTTAAAGGAAAAATCAGAACTTGTCCTTTTGCTTCATTGAAGATTGAACGTTAAATATGTCTTTTAGGTTAAAAGAAACGTAATTTTTTTTTACTTACGGTTGGCTGAACTGATTCTAAATATTTGTCAGGTAAAAAAATCTACCCAGCTACAAGACTATAACCACCACTTCACACGTTAGACCTTGATGACAAGTTGTTTCTTTTTATTTGAAATCAATGTACAAATGTGGTACAAAATTAAATTTGTGTGAAAATTGTTAATATAAACTCTGGTTAGCATCTTAATTAAAAAATTTCCAATAGTTTCCAAAGGGCGGTTCACAGCCATGCTAAGCGGTTTGAAATCGTGAATTTCAATTGGGTTTTTGATGGCATGCCTCATGACCGTCGTCCGATTTTGAAAGTCGTTCGCTTTGCTTAGTTCAGCTGTCAAACAGAGATGCAAGTAACCACCCCCCCCCCCCCCACACACACACACACACAGACACACACACCTTTCACAGTCTTTGTTAAAGTACTTAAAGCCATGATCTCTCACCAGAAACAGTTTCAACTCTTCTTACCTTCTCACTTGTGCTCCTCCCACATAATGTATAAAGTTAATCCTCACCTGGACACAACACCAGTTTATAGCTTCAGGGTGAGTATACAATACCCCAGTACAGAACAGTAAACGAGTACAGTACGATACAGGAGAACGTGTATCGCAACGTTGCAATATTTGAATGAATGTCAGCTTTAATAGAAAACCAAAAGTAGTTGTGTCCCCCTCTGAGAAACTTTCTTTGCGTTAGATTTCCTAGATGCAAAATGGTGCTATGTTTGGAAAAACTTTGAACTGATTATGAACCTACGTTTCCTTTTTGGGGGAGCATAAAAAATTTCAAAATACTCAAATTTAGTATTTGTGGAGATTGTACAAGTGACAGTGGCGTAGCTAGGATTTTTTCCAGGGGGGGGGGGGCAAAGGTATGAAATTTCCCCAAAACTTTTCCCGGTCAATGTGTATGCATTTCATATAAAACATGCAAACTTACAAGTATAACAACATTACCATGTCATTTTGTAATATTACCTGCATTTTAATCTTAAAGTAAAACATAGAGCAATCGGAAATAACAAAGTATATTATTTTGGTAAACAATATCTGGTTTATTTGTATGTACTAACGCAGTGGCGTACGCAGGATTTCTCTGAAGGGGGAGGGGCATGCAGTATGGTCTAAGGGGAGGGGTGTCCGGAAATTTTTTGACGTTTTCAAGGAGCCTAGATGCAAAATGGTGCAAGATTTTCGACTTTGACAGGAACAGTGTTAAAAGTTGAATCGTGGTGGTTCATGAGGATAAAACTGAAACTTGTGTCTTGACATTCATTTCCTTATGCCATTTATGCTACCTTACGAAGAAAAACTTTTCATTAAATTTGCACACTTTTAGGAGTCAAAATAAAAGAGCATTGATCGGTATTTGTGGTTTTTCTTGGCCACAAAATGTTATTTTGTCATAAAGATTATCTAAGCGGAGCGCCACCATTGGTTGGCGCGAAGCGTAGAGAAAATTTGGAAAAATCAGACCCCTTAGATGGCCGGAAATAGCATTTTCCAGGCTAATACGAAGAATCTAGCCAGTCGCTTTCTTCTTTTGTCGTTTGCAATAAAATGCTCTCTTTAAAATATGTTCGCAAACTGCAAAGTGATCAGAGAGTTAAGAGCTAATTTTACTCCAAACATGTAATTTTGCCCAAAAGACCGAGAGAAGCGCCACCATTGGCTGGCGCGGAGCTTAAAGAAAATTTCGAAAAATCAGACGCCTCAGATGGTTAAAATAGCGTATTTCTGCTTGTAAAGAGAATCTAAACATGTAGTCTTTTTTATCGATGCCACCAGTGGGAAACAGAGTCTACCTTTTTAAGTAAAAATTGGAATTTGACAGAATTTGCCTAGGTCTATTTGTAGGAATTAAAAAAAAGTTGGCATCACTGAAAGACCTTGCAGGGACAATCCTTCCCCTTTGAAAATTTCTGAAATTTGGGTGTCCTTATAAGCAATCTGGTGCCACATATGCTATCTTTTGAAGTAAAATCTGTGTTAATAAAGTTAGACTACGTATTTTTAAGAACAAAGAAAAAATGGCAGTGTGAGGGGTGGGGGTGGCCCAATGGTCTCCCCTTCGCACGCCACTAAGAGGCCTAATAGTGGCTCGATCACACAGGATATCCTGTTAGAAAAGCAGTCTGTTAAGTGTAGTAGGCTACAAGGTACTCATTGTCCATTTATTGTTACACTCAAAGTGAGCAGAAAGCTATTTTCCCGAACTAGCTTGTAAGCCTTCAAGGATTAGGCTAAGTAACAAAATCTAAGTGTGCCAACGGATCCCGCTAATTCTGATTTCTAGATTAACTTTAAGTTTATCGTTGGCCATGGATTGTTTCAGCCCCATCCATCGTTATGTACACAGAGTAAAATCGTACAGCTACTGCTACCTTGTAGAAGAACATAATAACAACCTCGGGGTCTACGGTAGTGACTTGTCAGTTTTCACATCCTTTTACTGAATTCCCAAAGTATCACCTGAATAACAGCTTCCTGTGCACTGAAATGCACTGATCATAACCCCCGTGCGTATACAAGCACAAGAGAACATTCAATCTGCTACGCGGCGAGGACATTTCTGTGAAGGCGAAGTGGGCCGGTTCATGCGACACTGACGAAATCTGAGTTAATTTGTTGCATGAAAATACGAATTATGTATGAGAAATGTCTCACAAATTCGTATTCTAACAAAAATTTTGAGAATTTTTTGTAATAATAAGAAGCTTCATCAAATTTCCCCATTTTCATCAAATTTCCCCAAAAATTTTTCCAGGGGGGGGGGGCAACTTGCCCCCCTGCCCCCCAGTAGCTACGCCACTGACAAGTGACACTAACATACTACCAAAGAAACAATTTTCAGTGGTGTCTGGATGCAAAATGGTGCAGTATTTGTTCAGTCATTGGTACATTACGTACTCAAAATTAAAATAATAAGAGTGAATCTCTCAAAATATACAAACCGCAAAGCAGAAGTAGGGATCATGTGGGAAATACATGAAATCCGGACCTTATGTACATTTTACAAATCCGCCTGACGCCAGTGCCAGCTAGTAAAAAGAGGAATTGTCGAGAAAATCGTTCTACACTGGCACTTGTTATGGGCAGGAGTGAGCGGATGAGTGAACGGCCCTCCAGTGTACAGTGTATGATTGCCTTGTTTTCAGTAAAATCAACCAGCCATCCGAAAGGCAGAAAGGGTCTTAACCTAACAAAGTCACATTTGAGTTTGTCGTCGAGACTTTCGTTTCATCTTCGAAGTGAAATGCAATAAACGACAGTGTAGATCATATACGGTATCTAATTTAGTGAAAGTATGCATTTTGAAGTTATTACTTGATTTCATACGTGCGCACAAAATGTGTTTTACACACGTTCATGCATGGTTTCTTAATTGTTACACATTTTACTTGTTTACTCTTTTTGAAGGAAATACCTCAAAGTTTATTTTCGTTCAAACATTTTATTTCTTCTCAATTACTCTATCAGGACGAAAAAAATCTGGGGGCCTATGCCCCCACGTTCCCCCGTGGCTACGCCACTGGATTGTCGCCAGCAAGACTCACCTGGCAGTCCGTAGATGACATTCTGTAACAAACACGATCTTCATTGGACAAGCTATTTCAGATATACCGTATGTTAATGCGAAACGCATGTTCTTCAATAGTCCCAAAAATTTTCGAATTTTCTGATAGGAAACCCAGAATCTAATCTATTTTCTGCAGTACAAACTCTTTATCTACAAATATTTGTTTAAAAGAACCCAAATTTTCGGCGCGCTTCGCGCGTCTCATATTAAGTTCCCCATACAGTAGTGTTCTCACTTTAGAAAAAGTCGGAAAATCTGGGTGCTTCCCCCCCTTCTCCATTTGGAAAAAGTCTAGCTACGCCAATGTTTAAATAGTTACAATGGCATATAGTTTCGGACTCTTGGAATGTGGACTAACCCTCAAACTATACAAGCACTGATATCAATTTTCATAACCAAAAGATAAAACTCCAACGGTAACCAACACTTTTAATGTCACGAAGTTGCATGGTAGGCACGTTAATGTGTTACTTTTGACCCTGCTCTTTATCAAAGTCTCAGGGTCAACGTCGAAAACTGCAGGAAAAGTTTGTGCAAAGGTACCCTTTTTATGTATATGGACCAGGGACCGCGGAGACTGAGGGCTGAGGCTTTATCCCCCCATTGCTATAGTGTTGAACATATTGGGTCGCTTTGGTGATTTTCCCCCAAACACTACCTCTTCACCTACTTCGGCGGAAAGGGGAAGCATGAACCTGCCCGAAAAGTGACAATCGCCAATAATAGCCTAATACGATAACAAACAACAAATTACATTTATTGTCATATTATTATGAATTGTGACTTAACGGATTGCTTTATTAAACAACTTCCCTCATTTTTCTGATCTTAAAATGCCATTTAAACAGACCGTGATTTAAGTTCAGCTCTGTTTGGTACTCATGCTAGCTTTGTAAGAATAAATTCAACACACCCAGTGGCGCCACCAAGCCTACCAAATGTGCCCCTTCCGATAAAAAAACTCACCCACTTACTCCTACTTGGGGTCTTTTATACTCCTCCTGGGGCAACTTAAAATCCCGGGTTATGTCCGGATGGGGATGAAGATCAGTTTTAAACATTTGGTTGTGGTGGGAGGTTGGGTATTTACGTTTGGTGTTAGAAGAATTGGAACTGTTTGGGGTGTAGAGATTAGACTTTAAAGAACTCAATAGCCACATAAAGTAGGCTTAGTATACAGTTACGCTCCGGGGGAGTTTTTCAGATCTGGTTTACGATTCAGAAATCGCATAGTCTTGAAAAGCGTGAAAGTATTTTCGGGTTTTAAAAGTGAAGAATCTATTATATTATTTCTTTTTACCTTTTTTGAACTCTTTTTATGGCGTTTTATTAGACTGAAGGAAAACAACACACCCAAATTGGGACCTTTAATTTTTTCTGATATGCCATCACATTTCACTCATTTCAGTGAAAATCCCTGTACTTATGTTCTATCAAGAAAGTGTCCATTCTTCTTAACAACCCGTGAAATGAAACTGATGTCGTGAATGTCACCACGGTAACAGTTTCACAGCTAATAGGCCTATGTAAGTTTCTGTGATATTTTTATGCTGGAAAATGAGTAACGTAGAATTTTCAAGATATTTAAGAAGTTGACAGAATATGAATCTACAATAAATATACAACGTTGGTATGACTTACTTTTTTTCTTCCCAAACGGCCCTTTAAACTGTGCGTTTCTTCCAACAATGTTTTCTTCTATAAAGTTGAGTAACTTGTGTCTGCGATTCATCTCCTCCACATTTTCAGTCTCCGAGTTGGTAGTAGCGGAGATATGAGAAAACATTACGTCTGATAGATGACGATGCTGAGATAACAATGAGGCGGAACGACCATAACGCGAAGACCAAGCAAACTAACTGTCTAGTCTGTCGCTGTGCGTCATTTATACCAAACATCTCATCTACAACCTGTCAAACGAATGGTGTAGCCCAAAATTAACCAAGCGTTGTAAGGCATTGTGCAAAACCCATAAAACTGACCAAATGGCAATTGATATACCTTCTAAAGTTTTCATCACAAAGCTGACAATTTAATTTTGAAAATAAAATAAAAAATCTTTAAGGGGCTAATATTTTTCATTTCATTAAGATTCAAAACATGGGTAGGATGGGTCGATTCTTAGTTGAAGCACACTTATGCAATGTTCATCGATAATGACGTAATGGATGGGAAAAGGGAATTCCCCTAGATATCGAGCAACATAACACTGGTTAAAGGCATATTCTGGAGACAAAATTCCGTTAACATCAAAATAAGCAGAAAAATTTTCTCTTTCAGAGGGTGAAAACTGGATTTCAATAGCCAATAGCGTTCGGAAGATACAAATTTTTAAAGTATTGCAAATTTTTCTTGGGATTTGATGCATCATGGGAAATCTCTGATGTCATCGTGGCACATTAATTTGACATTGCATTCAATTTATTTATAATTATGATGCCGCTGCAGGCAATGTTAAGCAACACTGTTGGTTGTGCTCTACTTATGGTGAAGGGTAATGCTAGATCTACAGGGAAAAATATTCAAACATTCCAACAGTATCAAATTGCAAGGACAAACGGGGTGGTCAATTATAAAGAAAAACAAAAGGAATTTGAAGCAATGTGCCCACATGACATAACTTTCTCTGGCTTTTTTGAAAAGCAGAGGTATTTTTTATCAGAAATAGCCAATCTTTAAAGTGAGATATCTTGAGTTAGAAAAATGGCATTGAGTGTTTGAAGGACATGGTGTAGAATATTTTTTTCCTTACAAGACAGAGGCGAAAGGCCACCAGAACATGCCGCCTTTTTAAGACCAAATCCTCTCACCCAAGACAGTTCCAATTCTCCTGTCTAAAATCCATGATCATCCATACTCAGTCTCTTTTTATTGGTTCAAGCCCAGGTCACACCACAGCGACATCGGGTTGGATTATCCATTTGTGAGTTTTACTTAAAATCTACTCCATCCATTGTCGGAAATTACCAAAAAATTTCCCATCCTGAGTAAATATATGACCCGCATGAGCGGACCACGAAAGTAAAATGTGAACCAATTTTTTCATGTCGTCACATTGACAAATAGCTTTTATCGGTTTACCCACACTCTTAAAAAAAATGGGCAAAATTTGCCCAACTTTTTGACCAACACTGGGCATCTATTCAACAACCTAAACAGTTGGGCAAAACTTTAACCAACCAAATTTGGTAAAGTTTGAACCTAACTGTTGGGCAGGAAACTACCCAACTGTTTGGTAAATGAGCATTTAAAACATACCCACTTGTTGGGCACGTCTTTTATTAAGATGTTGGGCAAATGCATTCACCAACCGTTGGTTAAACGTTAATCATGTTTTCCATAACCGTGGGTGCTTTTTCAACATCAGTTGGGCATATTCTTTAACCAACTGTTGGGCTAATCCCTAGTGCATTGCCCTAGTAAATGTGGCCATTTATAAATCAGGCTCAGATTATCCGACAATAAGGCATCATGAAGACTTGAAGATTGTGTTGAAATAAATATGAGCACATGGCAAGGAGAGAAGTATCCAATGATAGAATCAAACGATTAGGAAACCGTGATGCTGCCATAGTAAGCCAAAGGATGTAGGCTAGCCTAGTCTGTAGGCTAATCAAACTCACATTGACACATTACAGTACCAAACATAGTGTTAGGCTATGTTAGCCTAGCCTGGATGAGCAGGCGAACGTTTCGGCCATGGCTCAGTAGCAGCACCAGTTTCTTCCTAAATCGTGTTGATTATATCTTCGATATAAACATTAAATACTCCACACAACTCCTTGTACTCGTATTTAGCCTCAAACACACTCAAGAACCCCCCAAGCTCCATTCCTCAAGGTAATCTGAGACATTAATCAGCGAGATAGTTGTCGTTTGATGAGCTGCTAATGACTTTGAACCACTGAGAAATACGTACGTACGTACGCCTGTTCTTAACTTTCACATGTTCATTGTGTGCAATGCTTTTATCACATTTACGTATGCGGAACGCGCAAAGTTTATTGCCCAACCAATGAGCAAACATTATGCTAATTAGCAATTAATTACCCAACAAGTAGATAGACCAAATATATGCCCAACCGTTGAGTGTAAGCTTGTTAACAGTTTGCCCAATGATTGGATAGTGGAATAAACGTGAATCGGAGAAACGTTTTTACCATTAAATGAGCAAAGTTTGACCAACATTTAACCAAAGCGTTTTACCCAACGAAAATATTGCCCAGTGTTTTAAGAGTGCATGTCTGATATAAGTTGTCCGCGGATATGACGTCACGGAATAATTAGTATAATTTAGATTTTCGTAGTCCTGCGGTACAAATCATATATTTACACAGGTTGGCAAAATTTTGTTTCTTCCCGACCAAAGATGAAGGAGTTTTTTATAAAACTTACAAAAATCGGAGCGAAATCCGATCCGATACCGCTGTAGTGTGACCTGTGCTTTAGGGTGAGTATACAAGATGCAATGTGTAATCAGAACACTTTTTAAGCCTGCCGTGCATGATGTTTAATGTGAGCCAAAGTAGCTCACTGAGCATTTTCGAATTAGCTTGCTATCAATCAAAAACCTGCGTCAATTGAAATTTTCAGTAGACTCAGCAGGCGCGGATCCAGACATTTAAAAAAAAAGGGGAGCTGAACTTAGAGAAAGCGGGTAAAGGGGACGTATGGTGATTCTCTGTCTGAATATCTCAGTGGCGTAGGAAGCAATATAAAAGTGGGGGGAAATTTTGGACCATGTACCTCTCCCTACCCCCACTGGACTTTTTTCTTCGAGCAAGAACAATTTTTAAAATTAAAAAATCTGATTTTTTTCTTAAGTTTGAACACTACTGTACTGCGCACGTCGACTATTTGGGTCCTTTTACACATTTGTAAATATTATAGTTTAGATTCAGGGTTTCCTGTAAGGATATTTGAATATTTGGGGGACCATCGAAGAATCTGCGTTTCCTGTTAGCATATATCTAAGTTGGTATGTCCACTGAAGATCGTTGTTGTTACATAATGTTACAATATGTTATCTAAGGAGTGCGGATTGAGGCTTTTCGGCGACATTCAGAAAGCTCCCGAAACTTTGTTATCTATTTTAGACAAAATATTTAAAAATTAAAAGCCTTTATTGAAGACAATTTTATGGAAACGGCACTGTAGCGGCAGGGAAAAGTTTACCACTGACGGCTTTATGAGCGACCACTTAATGTATAAAGGGTTGTAGGTTAGGGCACGCGGAGCTGGCGGAAAATTTGCCTTTTTAAAAACTAATAATTTCAAAAATGAAGCTTTTATTAGGAAGAATTATGAATTTTATGAAAGAAAAGTTGGGAAAACCGCACTGTATTTGACTGCAATATAGCAGCCGGTGTCTCTTGAAGATGTGGCGTCACATCTGGTAATACCCGATTTTGTCATTAACAGAGCTCGGAAAAGTTTACCAAACTGAATTATGAGCGAGGAACGATGCATTCTATATTACATATTGCGACGCGCCAAGTGCACCGGATTTTTTTTTTTTTTTTTTTTTTGAGATTTAGGAAATGGAAAGGGGGTTTCCTGACCCGGGAAGTGGGAAGTGCTTCCGTCCCTAATTTTTTTACTGGGGACGGTCGCTCCCACCCTCATGCTCCTTACGCCTATGGAATATCTAACTCTGCCCAAAAGATCAAGGGGGAACCACCATTTGTTGGAGTGGAGCGTACAGAAAATTTTGAAAAATAACGAACACTAAGACAGCCGCCGGAAACGGCATGTCCCATGCACCGACTTGTAAGTTAAATCTAAGCAATTATTATTTTGAGCTTTCTTTTGCAATAAAATTTATACTTCAATAAAAAAAAAATGAGTAAACCTAAGTAAAAAATGGTCAGAAAATTACCAGATAAAATTAACCACTACCATTGGGTCAAATGGAAATGTAAAGAAATTAATCGTCGGAAAATGAGCTGTTAAGGGCATTCTACAAACTGTTTTCGAGCAACTTCATTGACCGGTTAAATCCCTTCTGAACTTCAAGGGAGGATGGTAAAGCATTACATACCGGCTACCTATAGCTGTTACAAGTGACATAGACCTTTACAATTAAGGATCCCATGTGTTTGAGCAGGCCGATAAGCTGAAACAGAAACCAAAATCAACGTATAGCCCAGTTCTCCGTGGTCAGCATCAACAACTATACCAGGGCTTCTATTCTTTCATGTTGTATTATAATTATCACTGAAAGCATACTTGAAAGTTTTTGTTCTGTGTTTCTCCGATGTAATTGTTTTTGATCGCTGTCCCTCTATACCAGGGTTGTGCATGTGGGTCTTGGAACATTGGTCAATCTAACAGGGGAAGGATGAGGGCAAGGGGTGACGGTAAGACGCTACCTAACATAACCTATACCTGCTCCACTGGGGTGACCCAGATGGCCACGGCAACATGATTTGGTCCAAAAGTTTACACACCCCTGCTCTATACCATAACGAACCACCGTTGGAAACTGAGACAAGACTAACGTGCGACAGTTCACAGCCACCACGGTACATTACAAGCGTGGGCTGACATGCGACTGTGTGGCCAGGGAGTTGCAGCTCCCTGTTACAGGTTATGGCGAAGGCAAGGCGGCAGGAAAGGATTAGAAAGCCTTTTCACCAGGGCTTAATATCATACGATGTTCGTGTATTTGAATTTGTGTTGTGGGGGAAAGGATGAGCCTGAAACAGCCCCTTGAATATTCTCGTAGATAAATATTCAGTGTATTTGTTATTGTTGATGTGGCAAAAAAAGGGGCGGGTGAGGCTGTAAAAGACCCCCGCCCACCCCCCTTGGACCTGCGCCTGCTCAGTAATATAAAAATTGTAGTTATTCATAATAGTATATTTCTTAAGAGTTTCAACAAAATCATACCATTAGATCATGTGACAAAATCACACGAAACCTAAAAGCTACGGGTCAGCAGGGAGCTGTCACTAGTGGCAGCTCCCTGGTTTAACAGCAGGAAAAATATGAAGTCACTTCAAATATTGAGGTTATTGACTTCTTTTAACAACGGTTGGAGCTTAACTACCACGGTAAGTCTGTCAGACAAAAAAAATATCCCCTAGTACGTCAACGTGTGCCAGGCAGACATCATACCGTGATCAGCACCGTGACAGGTATGGCACAAGTGCGCCTTATTTTATCACGGTGTTCATTCGAATGAATACCACGGGAAATGGCGTATTTGTTCAACACGGCTTGGCATAGACGGGCTGCCCGTTCCTTTTTTATACTTGCTCTTGCTTGTCCTTAGTCTTAGGTGCGTCTCTTGGCAGTTGAGTTGAAATATTTCAACCTCAAATAAATAAGTTCTTGCATCGTAGGCTACTTCGTATTGTGTTTCATTGTCATCATTTAATAGATTATCATTTTATATAAGTTAGATTTAGTTTAATCACATGTCCACTATCACATAACAAAATCACGGTATTTCGATTACAGCTGCGATCTTCATCAGCCTGCGCAGCGAATCTGAAGCTTAATTGCAAATAACAGATAAAATGCAAAATGCCATGTTAACATTCAGCGACACAACTTGAACCATCAGCTTATTGTACTTACTAAAATACTCATTATAGCAATATTTTTATTCAAATTAAGTTTGAAAAAAAAACAATGATAAAAAACTGACATCTGAGCAATCCTGATCTTGGGCCTATATGTTCTAAGTCCGTGTTGCACATGGAGTTAAACACATGAATACAATGATATATGTAGCAACTGAGATTCGTGATTTCTGTATCTCATCTCAACAAAATGAACACGTATTTTCCGGTAAAATATTACGTGTCATATTTGAAACAGACGGGTTTTACCTGCAGCAATGTCGTTGAACGGATGACGTCATGTGTGACGTGTTATCATAAAATTACCCTCTAAGTCGATAATTCCTGATTTTATTTGTTCGCCTATTAGGTTCAGGCGATTGGTTAAACGACCTTGAATTAAACCCAAATTGAATATTACTAAACCGCAAAGAGCTGTAACAACGAGTCGAACCTATTATAATTGATACTAAAATGTAAACCGCGAACTTCATGTTGTGGCCTTCTAAAAAAATGACAGCATGCAGGTTTGGTGGAAGACACATGTGCAAAAGACATTTTAGATGTTATACAAAAAATGACAAGTGTAAAACAGCAGTAAAACATGAGGGGTTCAGAATATTGTTTATTGTATAAGTTCCTAAAAGGGCCAAACCTCTCACCCCAAACTACAGTTTTGGTACGAGGGTACCGAAATTCTCAATTGGCTCAGCTCTTTGATTGCCAGCTAATTCAAACAATGCAGAGTACTAAAGCTTATGTTACACAACATGAAAGGTACTGGGGGTGTTTTGATTATATAAATTGAGTTTTTCTTACTCACCCTGAAGCAATAAACTGAAATTGTATCTGAATGAGCATGAATTTCAGACAATTGTGGGAGGGGCTTAAGTCAGAAGGTTAGGAGAATTGGTACTTTTGGGGTGAAAGAGCTGGGCCTTTAAGCCATAATGTATTGGACCATTCAAAAGCGAAACTGGGGTTTCAAAGGTGAGGGTGAGCGGGATGAAAGTAAGGAACATGTTCTGACAGCATGCAGACAAAGTACCGACGCTTGTCAAAGATGTATTACTCGACAAGTCACACCCATGTGGCCGTTAATGCCGGTCAGTCCACGCCAAGTGGCGCGTGGCTGGGATTCTAATATAGGGGACTCCGATACCGCACATGATGTTGATAGCCAGCCTGTCAGTAGTAACACCATTCGATAACCAGTATGCAGGGAACACTCTCTCAACTCTGCCACAAATACCTTAACCGGCGTTGGCTGTGGGCCCTTTTTATACACATGCGCTCGAGGCGCGCCAAATTTTGCCAGCCCATTCTGGTGGAAGTTTCCCCTTCCCTCGCAATAAAAAGTCGTGGAAAAGTTTTCGGAAGAAAACAAAATTAGGTTGAAATTAGGATGCTGCTTCTTCACCTCACAAAGGGGAACTTCAGGAATGTCCGAAAAATTGGAACACCAGCATGGAAATTTTTATTAGGAAATAATATATATCAAAAGCATGCTATTATAACACTGTGAGAAATTTCTCATCGCAAAAAAAGCTTATTTTTTATAAATTCGTGAAGGTAGCTTCAAAATTCAAAATCTTCATGACTGCAATGCCAAAGTACATGGACCTATTTCGGTAGGAACAATCCAGGTACCTCCCCCTTTAAATCCTATCTAGTCCTAACACGACGTTATGAAGTATGGTATCACATATACCATAATGTCGGTTTTTGAATGACAAGTGATTGACAATCTTTTCCTTTGAAGTACGCGTAAACAGGCACTAAGAAACAAAGGAAAACCCAAACCGGCCCGGACAAAAACATGACAAGAACCACTCACAACAGCAAACAGATTTGCGTGTAAAACCTTACCAAGTTAAGAGTATCATTGTCCTTTCATCTCCTTTGGAAAGGAGAGCGTCTTAAGCAGCAATCGTTTGGCTTCACCTTCAGGCAAAGGCTTCGCGGATAGTCTAATCACTATTATGCGACTTAGAAAAAATAACATGCCATGGAAAGTGAATTCATTTCTTGCGTGTCACCGCCGTCCCCCGCAACGTAATATAACATATAATGCGCTTATAATACCCCTTCCTTCCCCACACCTGTAAAGTTCACTTACAAATATACGTGTTTATTGTCTGCGAAGAACGCGGGTTACGCAATCAAAACTTGTTCTGCCCTGTGTACTCCTTGAAGCATGCAGCTGAACCAGGCTGAAGAAAATGAAACACATGTACAAATTCTAGTAATATACAATTACCAGGGCATGGGTGGATCCAGGGGAGGGGCTCAAGGATGCGGACTCCACCCATCTTCTTCCAGAAGTATGACATGTAAAATGGCCTGTACCTCCTCTTCCCTTTCCAGTTGAGTCTACGGACACAATGTGCCGGAGCAGTAAGCTCTGCTTATGAGGCACTTGACAATGTTCAATAGCAGAACCCAGTAGTGTAGCTAGATATTATTCCGGGGGAGTACCCAAATTTTCCGATTTTTTTTAAGTATGAACACTATTTCTATGGGACAGTCATTTGCGACGCGCGAAGAGAGCCGAAATTTGTGCCATTTTTTAAAATTTTTGAAAATATGGAGCTTGTATTGGAGAAAATGTTAGATCCCGAGATCCTTATAAAACGAAATGTGAAAAATTCGGGAATTACTGAACAATCTTTATTTCTTATTGACAAGTCTGAGATTGCACGGGGAACAAAGGTCGTTGTTGCTAATGTTACCTAAGGCCTACAAACTGGGGCTCTCCGACCACATTTCAAAGTTCAGGAACTTTCGAAGAAAATTTGGAATTAAATGATAGAATATTCATGAAATGAGTAAATGTAGTTGCCGATATCACTTGATGGTCTGGTGGTTTTATCATTTCCAGAGTTTGGAAAAATTTACCAAACTGGTTTATGAGGTAACACGACTGCAAAAGTAACTGCAAATTGATGCGCACAAAGCGCGGGAAATTTTGCATTCTTGAAACAAATAATTACAAAAATGGATCTTCGGAATTTCATGAAAGAAGAGCTGGGAAAACCACACTGTAGTTGACTGATGTCACAAATGGCAAATTTCCGAATTTTTCAATTTTCAGAGCTCCCTGCCCTCCCCCCCCCCCCACGTATCTACGCCACTGATAGAACCTCACTGTAAAAGTAGTAATTTCACTAGTCAGGCACATCTTTATCGTTGACAGGATTGGCGTCAGTGGCGTAGCCACGGGGGGGGGGCCTGGGGGGCCTAGGCCCCCCAGATTTTCTTCAGGCCCCCCAGATTTTTTTGCCTTCTGATAAACTAATTGAGAAAAAAATAAAATGTTTGAGAGGAAATACACTTTGAAGTATTTCCTTCAAAAAGAGTAAATAAATAAAATGTGTAACAATTAAGAAAACATGCATGAATGTGTGTTAAACACATTTTGTGTGCATGTATGAAATCAAGTAATAACTTCAAAATGATTACTTTCACTAAATTAGATACCGTATATAATCTGCACTGTCGTTTATTGCATTACACTTCGAAGATGAAACGACTGAACGTTTCGAAGGCAAACTCGAATTTGACTTTGTTAGGCTAAGACCCTTTCTGCCTTTCGGATGGCTGGTTGATTAACTGAAAACAAGGCCATCATACACTGGAGACCATTCTTACACGACCATTCCTATACTTTATCATACACAAAATATGCCTTAAAGGCCCTGTTCTCTCACCCCAAACAGTACCAATTCTCCAAACCTTCTACTTAAGCTCCTCCCACAATTGTGTGAAATTCATCCTCACCCAGAGACAATCTCAGTTGATTGCTTCGAGTCGAGTATAGAAAAGCTCAATGTATATAAACAAAACACTCTCAGCACAGTTCATGCTGTGCAATAAAAGCTTTGGTACTCTGCATTGTTTGAATTAGCTGTCAATCAAGGAGCTGAGCCAATGGAGAATTTCAGTACACCCCTACCAAAATTGTGGTTTGAGGTGAGAGGATTGGCCCTTTAAGGGTAAGGTACTGCCTTCGAATAATTCTTCCCATCCATCCCTAACAAGTAGGCCTATGTCGTGCCTCACTCCTTCCCATGACAAGTGCCACTGCAGAACGATTTTTTCGACAAGTCCTCTTTTTACTAGTTGACACTGGCGTCCGGGCGGATTTGTAAAATGTCCACAAGGTCCGCATTTCATGTGTTTCCCGCATGATCCATACTTCTGCTTTGCGGTTTAAATATTTTGAGAGATTAACTCATATTATTTTAATTTTGACTACGTAATGTACCGATGACTGAACAAATACTGCACCATTTTGCATCCAGACACCACTGAAAACCAGAAAACATTGTTTCTTTGGTAGTATGTATGTCACTTGTAATATCTCTACAAAGACTAAAAATGAGTATTTTGAAAATTTTAATGCTCCCCAAATAGGAAAATCCTAAAACGTAGGCCTGTAATCAGTTCAAAGTTTTGCCAAACAAAGCACCATTTTGCATCTAGCAAATCTAACGCAAAGAAAGTTTCTCAGAGGGGGACACAACTAAGTTTGGTTTTCCAATGGGAGCTGAAATCTATTCAAATATTGCCGCATTTGCGATCTACGTTCTCCTGAAGTTCACAATTTTTCCCAAGAGAAAGGAAGATACCGGTTCGTTTTAGTCTCATCCCCCAGGCAATGGCACAGGTCAGAAATGTCCAGATTTTGGGTCCCTAAAAAGTGTATGTATTATCATTTTTCATAGATTGATTTTTTATTTACACTATTTGAGAAGTGGCAGACATGAGATTCATATTTCAAGGCTGGGTACATCCAGCTTAAAACACGTGGGAAGTGCCGTTTCCAGCCATCTGGGGGGTTTGTAAAACCCAAAATTTTCTTGTACGCTCCGCGCCAACCAATGGTGGCGCTCCGCTTAGATAGTCTTGCCGCGCCTGACCCTCGGAGGTACCAGGCCCCCACTTGTTTCCTAGCCCCCCCCCCCCCCAAAAAAATACCATCCTGGCTACGCCACTGATTGGCGTCCTTATTAAAAAGACAGACATTGAAAACATTGAGAAAGTATACAACCAGATAACGGCGTGCTGCAAATTCTGAAGTTTCTATAGACGAATCCGGACGGCAAGTGATGGTCTGATTTCAGTCGGCCATAACTGGGGTCTGTCACTTTTAATCTTCCATTTCCTTGCAAGCTTACCTTAACTTATCATGGATGGTTGTGCACCTAATTGTATCTTAATTTCTTCAATTTTACCAAATATGAGAGTTTAAAATTCATGGAGACAATAAATGAAGACGATTTTAGGCCGATGGACCCTACTAATGGCTGCTGCCCGCAGTCATTAAACCCAAGCGCTGATCGGATTCGTCTATATACTCAGATTTGGACGAACAGACGAACTAAGTCTTAAATAAAATGCGGGAACTTAAAGCAGATTTGACGGAAGTGTCAAAAATTGTCAAAGAACTAGAAAATGTAGATCATGCAGTTTCTTTTAATCTGTCAGAGAATAGTAGAACAGCCTGAGGAGTTGACTAGCTATAATTCAAGACCCATTATTGGGACGTATATTTGGCTGGATATTAGAAAGAGTTTTTTAAGTCAGCGCATAAACTGAAAGGAATAGCCTGTCACAGGACAATAGTAAAACGGTCAACGGTAAAGGTATGATTTATCCTGTTTTTATTTCCTGAGAAAGAGGTCGCTCTACAAAAGACAGAAACGGCTCCCCCCCCCCCCCCCCCCTTGGCGATGCCGGTAGGCTCCGTTGAGTTACTGTCAGACATCATACCAGGAAACTGCCATTGACAGTTCCTGGTCACTGGTTAGACTAGGCGGTATGAAAATGAACGCTTACACTTTTTCCCACCCAAAGGCTTGCGGAGCTCTCACTGTCAAAAATGCTGTGGGTGGATGTATTCCCCAAGTCTAAACTTTATCAAACCTAACCCAAGTCACAAGAACGAAAATTGGTATTTTCTCCTTAATTTTAAAGTATGCTTAAACTTGTCACCAATTTTGCTTTAAGCTTGCTCAAATATCGCACCAAATTGCATTTAAGGTCCATCAATATTCAAAAATGCCACAGTTCATTCAGTTAATAAATTACCGTTGTGTACTGAAAGATTTGCAGTATTTTTTATGGGCTAGATTATAAATATTACGTCACATTTTCAAAAGTTTCCCAAGGGTTTTCCGTGGGGCCACAATTGGTAAGCCACGCCCACTGCTGGGCAAAAATCAACAGCGTTTTAGTGCGGCAGTTAGACGTTGGTCGCCAGCTGCTCAGCTAGCTATACTCTTGCGTACAACACTAGGTTTTGCCCATCAAAGGCGGCATTGTTTGTGAAGTCAGAGTAAGCACTCTATGGGACCCTCGTCTGGACGGCGGTTCGAAACATCAGTCAGTCCCGCCCGGGCCAGCGGTCGACCATGACTACCGTCCTTGTTTCCATTGAAAGATGTATTGGAACCTTAGAACTAGAAGAATGCGTGAGCCATAAGTCATTTGACGATATCAAAACGCACAATTCTCCATACAAAAGCAAGTAGCCATTGAAGCTTTAAAATGTGAAATTTTCTCGAAATATTTCTCTCGAAGTGAGAAAATTGGTTTGTGGAAGAAACTTCTAAATAAGTGGGCATGTAGAATTAAGGTACTAACTTTTCAATGGCAAGTCACCCTCAAGCAAGTATCGGTAGGTAGATAGGTAAAAAAATGTGAAAATAAAAAAGTAAAGCTTCCATTTCCGTACGAATTGTTGACTTGGTAGTTTAAAAAGTGGATCCTTTACAGATCATTTTTAGCGGTTACAGGAAGTTCAAAATACCTAAAACATTCTTCATGCAAGAGAAGTATTTTTATCTCAACCGTGACAACGCCCACACTCATTTCTCATCGATTCTCTCTTTGAGCACAATTTTGAAAATACAAACAACACCATGAGCAAGGCCAACGACGCGGCATCTGTCTCCCGCTATCAGGGCGGAATATCGATCAATTACGTCACACAAACATTACCTGAGAGTAAAAATCAAAATTCAACAAACTGGCGGATCTCCATGGTTACTTCATAGAAGTTTTGCGATTTCAATCACTATAGTGATATGGGGTGATGTCTGTAACTAGGGGTAATCTCTGGTACTAGGGTGAAAAGTTTCCAATGTTGACCATGATTTGGAGTGAGTGGTTGTAATACTGGATTTTTGAAGTATCTTATGGGGGAGCAAACTTACATCAGTAGCTAACCGGAGTTTTCCCAAAAGTGGGTAGGAGGGGAGTGGTGACCGTTTGAAACAGGGAGTGGTACCAGGGTTTTCTCCAAGTTAGACGACAGTGGTGACAATTTGAAACAGCGGGCATCGCCTCAACCAGGGACCTTTACGTTTCAACAAGGTGTGCTTTTATTCTTAATTAGTATATTTAACCAAGAAATGCCAACCATGATGTGTCTGTAAAAGTATACAGGGCCCCCATTCCCCAGTGACCGTCACCGCTTTTTGAAGGGGATCATTGAGCTGATATCGATAAATTAATGACAGTGGTTAAGGGTTCTATGACGTGAAAATGCTTATAATTGGAATGATAAGTCAAGTTTCATATCTAATAGTGACGGAAGAATTTAAACTTTTCAATTTTGGAGGTGTCCTAACTCCTAATGGTTTTGTGCACAATTTGAAGTGTCTGGTCACGAATTTTTGAAAACTGAATTGAACCGTTAAGTACTCACTCATAAACAGTTACTTCTGTGGGGTATACTGTTTCCAAAGTCCTCCCGACCCTCTAGCAAAGGGCCGTTCGGTGAAACCAAACTTTAAACTGCTTCCCAAAGGAGCTATACGTCCACTTAAGGACAACACTTGGGGTGTATATGGATTGCCTAAGTTTGACCATTTGTCATTGGTATGTGAAGACCCCCCATCATCCTGCTCTTTTCTGAGTTTCATGTGACTCATATTGTTTTCTTTCTTTCGTTACTTTTGTGGAAGTAAATTGTCCTTTTTCATTAAAGGGCAAGAGTAGTCGACCCAAAATTATTTTGGATGCAACAGCTACATCTCAAAATTTCCTTTTCATTGCTCTTCAAACTATATTTCATGACATTTTAGGACTCCAATATTGCATAATCAAGGTGAGCAAGGCGGCAGAAAACACTAGTGGATTTCACATTTAAGGAGAAAAAGTATCGTCACATGGCTCCCAAGAGCCAATCATGAATCATACAAGTCTTGTACACTTCGTCAAGTTGGGGTGACTGCTCTTGTCCTTTAAGTACTTCGTAAACGAGTTCAAATTATATGAATAGCTAAAAAATAGACATGGAAGCAAGAGGAAACCACTTTCCAAACTCCGGAGAGAGAACTAAACAGGGTGGTTGCCAGAAAATGTCTACACTGAATGAGTCAAAATGATATGATCTTACTTGAGCAATCCTTAGACCTTTCATAAAGTGCGTGGGGTGTAATTTCTGCAACAACCGGTAATTACATTCGAGATTTACATTTTCATACATGACTGCTATCGCCGCTGTGCGTGCGTACTGCAGGATCTTCAAGTTCGAGGCCATTAATTACATCAAATAAAAATATGTCGATGAATGACGCTTTCGAACATAATTAAAAACATCACATTCCTAGCTAATAACACAATTAAAAAGCACTTGCTCGTGGAAGTCTACAAAATTTTTGTAATTTTTATTAAAAGTTACATACGAATAACAGGATTCCCGCCTTTGCAATAAATCAATGACAAAATGGAGCTATGTGACTCGTGTGGGAGGGGTTGGCTTCGTTTATGTTTTTACGGCATCACATTGGCGTATCCAGGATACCAAGGGGGAATTTCTAGCCTTGAGCTGGCGGATTCTTGGATCAGACATTGCCGAGTCACGAGCGGGCAGTTGCTTTAATATCGTTGAAATATTTTAAAATACATTTTTTCAGGTAATAAATAGACTAGACCAACGAAAAACTGGATACTCTGAGCCCCCTGAAAGCCTAAAATCGAATACGAATCGTGCTGATGGATGTGAAATATGCGCTTTGTGTGGATTTTCTACACCATATTGAGAGGTTGCAACGTTGCGTAAGAAATAGTCTTGGTCAAGAACTTAATACCAGTTCGTGTTGCATTGTACTTTCTTTTGAGTACGCCCTCTACACCTCAGTTCTGTGCTATTACTGAAACAGATCTTCCTGCAAAATAGTTAAATTTGGAGCCCGCCCTCTATTTTGAATTGTAGAGGGAAAAGGTGTAATATCGTCTTCGCCAAGACTACGTGAGAAAGTGATACCCTATCGTAAGATAGCGTGAAATGCCTCCCAGACTGAATCAGTGAGAGTCGAGAGTCATGTCATAAACCTACGCAGGATTGTGTCAAAGGAGATATGTATGTGTACCAGTGCAATTTACGGTTGGTGCCAGCGGAGGGGGGGGGGGGTGCTCCTCGAACGGGAAGGCTGCCACCTAATCGGGGAGAAGATCCAGTTTCGTCGGAGAGCCTTCATCCATACTGTAAAAGATGTAAGCCCAATAACTTTTGCGTACGAGAAGGAAACTCAAAATTCCCAATTTTCCTCACAAAAAGAAAAAAATCTTTAATAAACTCTCCAGGTTTTTAAAAATTCTGAAAAGAAAGCCAAAACATTCTCCGATTACGCCATACGACGAACATGAAACCTCAACCAGGATCAGTCTTGATATTTTCCAGAGGCTATGAACTTGGGGCAAATTGAACTTAAATATAGACCCCAATTTTGGGAAGAAAACAAGCTAATACTCTATTAGCTGTGGCCATTGTATTGTATCGATTGCATTCTTTGTGAAGGTTTTGGAATCGGTTAGAAATTATGGATATCGTTAGCCAGTTAGGAAATTTATTGTTAAACAGTGCACATCGCCAAAAATTTTCTGCCAAAAAATTCTTGCAATATGTAGGTCCCAGAATAAGCAAGTCAAACTTCTTCGGGAAATTTACCAATGTCGTAGGAGAACCTTCATCTACATGATGATATCCCACCAGGGATTCGCCGCCTCTTTCGGGGCTTCAAAATGGTAGCCCCCTTCCCCTGTTGGGAAGCTTGGCACCCCGTCGGGCAAATCCTGGCGCTATTCCTACTGTCAACACAACAACGCAGATCCCTTGAGTTTCCCATGGCATGTAGCTGATCATCTCTAAGATGACTGCATACAACTGAGAGATTGCTTACATTCACGGCTTGTGACTAGTATTTAGTGCAACAATTAGATTTGGGATAAAACAAAAAGGAATTATTATTAAACATAAATAAACCAGAATAACGTTGCTTAATATGCTATCTAAATCGTTTTTCTCTCTCTCTGGGAAGAAAGGTAGTCTCGAACTCAGGAACCGCCCTCTAAATTAAATTGCCATTGGTGTTTCAATTTACAGGAGCTCAATTTTGGGGTTAGCCATATCAACTGCTTATTTGCTTTACTCATTTTGCTAGGGAAGTGGGCACCTATATACAGGGCTGCAAGGCGAATTTCGAAGTGGGGGCCTGATGCCCCAAAGTGGCTCATTATGTTCAACAATATAATAACAATGTAAGGTGGCTCAAAATGCCTTTGGCAAAAAGGTGGGGATGAAGCATCAGCTCCCCCCCCCCCCCGACAAGGCAGTCCCTGATATACCCACTTATAATTCCATACAAGGGGCTACTTAGTTGTGCAAACTGCAAAGGCACACAGGGTGGCCTCACTTTGATGAAGTTTTCTTGTTTCAAGGTCCCTAAAGGTTTCGACAGATACTTTCATAAAGACTGTTCCATCACTTCATACTTGAAAGATGCTCTGAACAGTCTTCACCATGGTTTCCTTACAAGATGCTAGGTTGTATAGTTCTTTTTTTTTTGGGGGGGGGGGGGTAGAGAAAGAGTGTTAGGAACTCCAAATGATGACAAACCGTTGAGATCTATTTCTGATGCAAGTACCTTTATTATTACTGTGGTTACAAATGAAACACTGTGGTTATATTAAGGTAAACTGTACATCAGGGAGTTGTTATCCCAATGGAAATAGCAGTTCAATCCATGTCAATAGATCTTAAATATTACAAAAGTTCTACAACCTTGTGATAAGACTAAACAGAGGTAAGGTTCTTCATTAAAAGGGGAAGAGCAGAAGCTGAAACTTCTTTTGAAGCAACAGTCAAATCTAACAATTTTCTTTTCTGTTCAAAGTATCTTTCATAATGTTTTAGGGCTTCAGTATTGCATATAAGGCAAAGTATGCAGGCACTGGTAGTAAATTTCACATTTGAAGAGAAAAAATATTGTCACATGACTCTAGAGAGCCAATCATGAAACAGGACAGTCTACCACACCACTTCAAGCTGGGGTGAGTGCATTGCCTGTTTAATGCTTTGGTTTCCATCGTCTCTTAAAATCATTCACCTACTGTATAACAAGGAGTTTGAATAGACCACTGCTTTAATAAACATAGTAGGTTGGTATCACCATCATTTAAAAACAGGACTTTGTATAACAAAATGGCTGTCTAATAGAAATAGACCAGTGAAAATGCCCCTCCCCATATAGAGAGATGATATCAAATCAGCTACTGCTACAGGATATTAACCCATTCTATTACACCCTGAAAAGTAAGTTATCAAAAATTCATGTTTTCACAACTTCACGTAAAATCATGCAAGACATTTGAGGCACTGAGAGCCACCCAAGTGAGAATCCTTTTTTTTAGATGACTGACAATGCCATGGCCAAAATCGTCATAATTCTACAAATTTACAGAAGATGTTAGCTTAGTTCTGAAAGACATCTCAGAAGGAAGACAATTGAAAGATTACAAGGTGACCTTGAAAGAACAAACCTCACTTCAAAGAAAGTTTTAGTGAGATATCTCCACACAGATAACAACTCCCTACTCCAATTATCAGAAAGGATGATACAATACTATAGGTATATTCATATCTTTTTCTATTATATTTACAACTTCATTGCTTTAATGTACAGAATACTGAAAGATGGTCTGAATTACAGACAGAAGTACCATAAAACACTTTAAAAAAATGCAAGTTTACTTTTACTTCAACTTTATCATCATATTTACAAGTTACAGCCTCGTGTAATCACACTTCATCTCCAGCTGAAGTATGTAGGTCAGTTGTATGTACAACACATTTTAAATCCTCCAAGCTATCACTCCTTTGTAACACTCACTTTGGTAGGAAAGACTTTGTACAATTTAGCTAAACAGGCCCATACCACCATTAGATGAAGGAGTTCTGATATCCCACTCATATAATCCCAAGCCTTAATGTATAGGGTCCTATTTGACTTGCGATTGTCAATTTCCAATTTAAACTATGACGACACAAAACTTTGATCATACATAGAGTTTCAATCTCAAAACTTTGACCACACATAGAGTTTCAACCCTAAAACTATGATCATACAAAGAGTTTCAATCGCATATACACTGTCATACCTCTTCCCCATGCACCAATATATAAAAACATCGTCAATATGTTTTATCTATACAAATTTACATTTTTTTCTCTTCAATATTCCATCATTTCTTAAAAAACTAAACACATTATTATGAAGTGCACCATACGATCATCCAACCATATTCTTTGGTTTAAGTGTTGCTATTACCCTAACCCACCTTTCAGGAACCCCAACACAAACCCATTTTTCTTAACTTTGGTCAAAACCACACTTTGGGAAGACCAACCTAAAGCAATCAGTTGCTTCCTAGTGCCTCCATCTCAGCCTCCTGTTGAGCCATACGATTTCTCCTGCTTCGACGTCTAGCTAACTTAGCTTGAAGATCTTCATCAGCCCTTGCTTTTGAAATCTCTTGCTGGTGGGTAAACTGTTTCATTTGCTCCTCGTGTTGCTTTTTCAGCTCCTCAATATTTCCTACAAATAAAAAGATACACACTGGTTTAAACACTGCATAACTGTAACTATACTACATAAAGAATAAATATTACCTAACTAGATAGGTGATGTATAAGAGGAAAAGATATTGTAACAGTTAGTTTAAGGCCACACACATAGATACTTTGGTTAAAAGGGTGGGAAAAAAATGTTTCGTTTTTCACAAGAACAGAGTAAAATTATTTCCTAAAAAGAAAGAAAAATTTCCCACAATACTCCCTATATTTTCATGTTCAGGAAAGGAAAATTTCCCTTCAATTGCCATTATTTCCCTCCGGAAGCCCAAATTTCCCAGTTTCCCAACTTTTCCACCCATGTTTGTCACTATCAACATCACAGACCATGGATAAATAAATGTAAATATAAAACAATGGATACTGTTTTTCTGGCTTCTTCGTACTTTGTTATACATTAACTCTGGAAACATTTTTAGCCAAAATTTTCAATACACTGAACGTTAAGCCATCAACAAATCATACAGGCAACGTATCAGATAGACTTCAGTCATGCTTAATGGAAGTATTGTTTCACTTGCATTTCACAAGAAAATCACACAATTTGCTAAATAAGATAAACTTGTAGTGATTCCTTCATGATACAAGTTGGATTTACAGTTAATTAGCCCCTTAATTATTCCTTGCAATCAATTTTTACTGTTTCCAGCGTATGAAGATGCTGAGTGTCATAATTCTAGAATTTGATACAAGTGCAATTTATCACAAGCTAACCTTATGTGAATTTTAAAGAGGAAAACATAATGATAACACCATGTGAAGTTTTAGAAGAAAACATAATGAATGCAAAAATGGTATAATTTGGTACTTGAAGTGTACAAAAGTATCCTAGAAATAGACTTGTCAAAATCACTGGTCTGTCAGCTAACTTACAGTACAAATGGCAGGGAGCAGCAATATGAGCACCTGGCATAGTTGCATACCAATTTTGACCCTGTTTCATATCGTCCTCTTTTTGGTGTACTGATGAATAGCAACATCTGCATTCCATGAATCTCTGGATTTTCCATGTCACATAGTTACAAATGTTGTCTCAGTTGGAGAATTTTTGCCTCATACATCCTTTTTATGTTTTTTATTGTAGAAAATACTATTAATTACAAATCCATTCATTCCAGCTTTTAATGAAAAGATAAACAGATTTGGGCAACAACTGCATTAGTCACAAAGCCAAAATTGCCAAATTTTCACCTTGCAGCTGGTCACCATACCAATTTGCGATTTGGAGTACGCCAGAAAGGGTACGATATGTTCTCTTCCTCTCTTTTTGTAACTCACCAAAAATATCATTCATTGATGGAGTGGCTGCCAATTCCTCCATTGGTAAAGGTGTTGGTCCATCATCACCTTCTGTGCCAGCACCCTCCTGAGAAACAGAAATTGAATAGTTTTCTTAATTACATTACACCAAAATACCTAAGTGATTTGATAGCACAAAGGGCAAGTTGACCCACGTTGCCCTCTTGGCTGAAGCTTCAGGTCTTTACCATGGGAGAAGGTTGTAGCATCACTGCCTCCTGATTCATGTTCATGTTGGTTCAATTGATCTAATAAAATTAGCTGAAAACATCTGACAGCTTTCTAGGGAATCAATTTCATGACTTTTCGCAGCTTTTCCAAATAAAGAATTTCTTACATAAATTACATAAAATTTATTAAAACTTAATTTGGGGAATTCTTGATGTATTTCAGTGGTACTAATATGATAACAAGAGGGTACATTTAATTAGTTGCTTGAATTTTTTGATAAGCGCTTGGAACAGCTACTCTTTTGCTCCTGGTTTGGCACTTTATAAGTTAACTGCATTTACCATTGTTCTGTATTGTTGTTGTGGTTGTAGTTGCTGTCACTGTTGTTCTGGTCATTATTGTTGTTGTCATTTCTATAATTATTACTATACATTTGAGTCACTAACTTTGGAATAAGACACTAACATGACCATGATATTTTTGTGAAAAAAGTAAAATCGTTAAACATATCAAGCACAGTGTCAGCATCACCTTAAATCTTTAACATGTCAATAATAACATGAACATAAACTTTTGAAGAAGCATCATTGCACAACAAAACTATTTTTGTTACTTATAGATTGAGGACTAACCAATGTGAAAAAAACAGTTTCTTAATTACCTTGAGAATGGCAAACAATGAGAAGAGACATTTCCATAGTTGCTCTTCCTATGTTTGTCCCCTTCCATGTTTCAGGGATGTAAGCCATATAGAGGTTCACTTCCTAAAACTTTGTTGTTCAAGATTGCAAATAGTGTAAGGGGAGGGTTCCTTTAAGAAATCTTTTCACAGAGGAGGCCTTAGTGCAAAATGGTCAATTTTTCTTGTTTTTCAAGTTCATTCATACAGAAGAAATTACACCCCACTCTTGGCCAGGCCTTATCTAGCAAAATGGATCTCATGAGAATCTTGCTCAAGATTCTAATTTCCAAAAATCAAGAAATTTTTGAAACTCTTAAATCTTTGATGTTTAAATATTAAGAAAATATCAAACTTTTCATTTTGTTGACAAATGTGAACAAGATAAGTTTCAGGACAAGTTAGTTATTTTAAGCTTGCAGGTATTTTTATATTTAATAAAAGTGGAATCTTACAGGAATGTCATCACCAGCTTGTGAAACATTGTCAGCTTCTACCAAAGCAACTAACTCCGGATCTTCAGCGTCTCCTTCTTCGGGTCCTAGAGGAGAGATAGATTTCAAATATTATAACTCTGTATTTAAACACACTTCAGTAAAAAGTATGAAAGATACAAGTTTTGCAATGAGAGAGTTTCACAATGGGAATGCTGAGTGTATGTAATTGTGAGATGCACAGAAGATGGCCAAAACCACAATCTCAGAATATGTGACCGGAGTTACCCATACTTTGTGGCAGATTATAATAAAAAAATTTGTACCAATAGGAAGGCATATATGCAGCCACAAAGACAAAACCATATAAGAAGTCTTCTATTATCCTATTATTGCTTTGATCTAGAAAAGGATGGTTGTCAAAAGAAGGTCAAATTTTAGAACACTTATTGTGTATAGAATGGAATGTGTTTCCTGACATCTTTAAAGATGTGTGCAATTTCACAACAGGGTCTTTTATCAAACCAATTATATTTAGGACCCCCAGGGTACCTGAAACTGATGGCAGCACACAAGTTCAAACTAGGGATGCTTCTGACAGTCGGTGATGATATGCGTGGTTCAGTAACCTGCTTCAATGTGCAAAAACAGATCAGCAGATCTGGCATGGTCTTGGACAATATACCAAAGACCTTTGTTTATAGCCATAGAAAATCACTGAATGATGATTTGGAATTAGAAGCAGGAGGTTAAACTATTTGTGAATTGAACATAATCAATGCCATGTGACAAAAGTATAGACGAATCCAGACAGCAAATGATGGTCTGATTTCAGCCGGCCATAATATGAGGGTTTGAAATTCATGCAGGCAATAAATGAAGATGATTTAAGGCTGATGGACCCCACTAATGGTTGCCTACAGTCACTAAAAAACAAGCACTGATCAGATTCGTCTATAAATCTATGTTTTGTCAACATATAGAGGTGTCTCAATAGGATATACCTTTCTAAACAGTAATGGATTCCTAATTGCCTGCCTTCAGCACGGAATCAATTATTGGCCCAAATGACAAAAGTACAAGCTTTTTAAGAAAGGAAAGCACAGGTTAGAACTCTCATTATACTTCTGTCAAAAGGAATGATTTGAATATCTTTTCATAAAGTCTGTGCATGGCCAGCTCCACTTGAACTGATAGTTTGGAAACTGGACTCTTAAAGTTCTAAATAACAAACCAACTAACATTAAAATCAAAGAACTTTTCACAAGCAGTGACTCTCACCATCACACAATTACATACCTTCAGAAATTTCTAATTTATCGGCAACTTCATCTCCAGATTTTTCTCTTATCTTTTCTTTGATTAGTTTTAATCTCTCTAGTTTTAGTTCACGTTGCTTGGCTGCGCATTCTCTCACTGCAGTCTCCAAATCTACTAGAATGGTTTTCTTAATGACCTGTAAATAAATAATGCGAACATTCTTAAAGTTCTGGTAACAAGAAAATGACAAAGTTAGGTATTTGATGTAAAATGCATTCAAAGTCTGGAAAATGGACACAATTCAGATCAAAATCTATCAAAAATTAATGACTTATTCTACAGGGTAATTGAAGATTTGCACTCACTCATTAGTACACATGAGCTCCAATATGTAAATCAAGTGAAAGACATGCCTAATGTGGTTGATGTTATTCTTTGTTTTGCGATCCCCATTTCACAGACAGTTGCGACATTAGTATGTCCTCAGATTTATTATTTTTTTTGGTAATTTGAATTGTGTCCTCGAAAGTCATTAGTATCAATTGACAAATGGTTAACTTATCTGATGAGTAATTAGGAAATTATCGATATGGGGTGAACAACATCATTACTTTTGCAGAAACAACAAGTTGCCTCAGAAACATTCAAACTTTAAAGAGGTATATCTCGAGAATCTAAAAGATATACTGACAAAAGTCTAACAGATTATTACTTAGGAAAGCTTTCCTCCTTAACTGCACAGTTAAGACATGGATTTTTGCTGACATGCCACTCTACCTTTAAAATACAGTACAACCTTATTTCATTATACAATATTTAAACTCATCTTATCGCTCATATTACACCTTCAATATTTGACATCTTACATGGTTCTGTTTACTCTCTGCTTAAAAGAAAAAGTAATTTTCCAGAAATTGGAACAGTTGTTTAACAGATTTACATCAACAAGCATAAAGTTGGTACATACACGATCAAACCACTGAATGAGGGCAGCACACCTCCGGTACATTGTAACATAGCAATCATAGGCATATTTGTGTCTGTCAGGAGTATTAAGATCTGTGAAAATATACTGAAGTGCTGTATTAACAGTTTTGATTTCATCTGGGGTGCAGTATGGGAATTTGATAGTATTCAAGTAACGCTGAGCTCCATCAATATTCTGCAATCCAGCAACGATGTTGTTTCTAGCTTCTGCAGCAAACTGATACCTCAGCGCTGCATTTCTACAAGAAAAAAAATTGATAAGAAGGTGAATAAAAAACTACAAAAGTTTTGCTGCTTGAGAGTACTAAATTGGCAACTACAGGGTATTTTACTTTCAACTGTAAATGGCCATAAACTTTGTACCACAGACAAGTGTTTTAATAGAAGAAGAGCGTTTTATATTCATAATTTTACCATTTGCAAAGCCTATATAATATTTCACTATTTTCACAATTCTTGTAATCATATTTCCATGTTTTTCTGCAATTTGGGATATTTTCAGTGAATTGGAAATCAATTTGGACAGTTCAGATGACAAAAATGCTCAATTCTAAGAGAATACAAGAATTTCATTTATTCTAGACGTATTTGTTGTAACATATTTTACATATAAAGCTTCAAAGAGTTATAAATGCTGCAGCATTCTACTAAATTGGCTTTTGAACAAAGCAGCAAAAACAAAACCAACAAAACAAAAAATTTGTTAACTTCCAATTAAAGAAGAAAATGTTTTTGGTATTTAAGGTTAGAGAATGTGACTGCAAACATAGTAGGTCAAGTAAAAGAAGGGTAATGTGGGATAGCTGTAAAAAAGCACTCCCCTGCATGGACACTTACGATGCAGGTACTTGGGCAGCATCATTCCATCTCCTAACAGCAAATCCAAACTGACCACAAGCATGCTGAATAAGAATTTTGCTGTTCTTCCATTTATACTTGGCAACTGCAACCCTCTGTTTACGTTCCATCATCATGTCCAATTCCGTCTCCAATTTGTACTCAAGTTCACTGCCATATTTACCATCAAAAACAGAACCTGCAGCCAAAAAACATTGACATGTCAGTTTATCTATTTCTAAAATGACTCTAGACATATTGAATCTTTTAAAAAGTTCCACTGATGATGTTTTTGTTAAGTTAAAATTAATATCTAGGCTGATCAAACAAATATGATTTGAGAACATACCATGTACAGCATACTACGTAGAGCATGATGGCAAATTTTGATGTCACTTGGCAAGTTGTATTTGTATACTTTTATACTTCTGCATAGCAAATGTTGCTTAATCTAACAACATGTTAACACTAGATATTTGACAAGCTACATTCTAAGATCATTCTAGGACAAAGTGTTTAAAAAAAAAATGTGGCAACTGAGACAATTTGTGCACTTAAGACAACATTCTATGACATGTCAGATAACCAAAGGCATCCAATTCAGCAAGAAGGTATCTCAAGTACTAGGAATGAAGTAGAAGGTGTAGAGCAAATGGGCAGACATGTTGGGTTTTCTAAATAAGACCTATTTTAACTCTAAAGGAAAAGTCTGAGCAAGAACCATCCCCTTATTCATCATAAGTTTCAGATCCAACCAGTGGCAGAACTACCATATGGCTAGAGGGGGCAACTGCTGCCACCCCCCCCCCCCGGACCAAAATTGCCTGCTGGTGCCCATTTAAGGTTTCTAACATCCTGCATTACTGTGCCCCTAGACTTGAGGTACACTTTACCAATGAAACTTACTGAGAATTTCATCTTGTTTATCATAGAGTGATTTGAGTTCTTCTGATGACTGATGTAGTTGTAATACTTCTGTTTTCAATGCTTCTTCTTGCTGAACTGCTGAATCCAGCTGCTTCTTATGCATCTCCTGTTTGTTAAGGGCATCCATATATTCCTAAAAGTGAGGAAAATGTTTAAAAATAAATGACCAATACTGGCAAAAAGTAATTACCATTTAAATTTCTTAAAATAATATTTAAAAAGATTAGGCCTAAAAAAATAATGTTTGAATAAGACTTTACTACTGGATATTTCCATGTTATTCAATCAAACTATCTGAACTGATTCTTGACATTGCCATGGCAAAAGGCACTTAAAGGCCCAATTCTCTCATCCCAAACAGTCTCAATTCTACTTATCTCCTTAATTAAGCCCCTCCAAAAATTGTCTGAAATTCACCCTCATCCAGACACAATCTCAATTTATTGCTTCAGGGTGAATATAGAAAGCTCAATGTGTATAATCAAAACACTCTCAGAACAGTTCGTGCTGTGTAATATAAGTTTTGGTACTCTGCACTGTCTGAATTAGCAGCCAATCAAAAAGCTGAGCCAATTGAGAGTTTCTGTTACCCTATACTAGAAGTGTAGTTTGGAGTGAGAGGATTGTCCTTTTAAGGGTGAAAAATGGACTGTTCAGCAGAGCCAGTAATGTCTTTATTTTTTATTCCTACCATTTTTCACTGGCCCACTATAAAATGAGTAAATAAATATCATATGTTTCTATGCTGGAGTTCTTGTAACATGTATGTACTGTTGTTACGTAAGTTTAGTCAGGATCTTGCAATACCTGGTTCATGCAGTAAGAACATACAGTAAATACTGTATAGATTACAGAACTGTACTAGAGACTGGAACAAGGCACTGCATTCACCTGCTATACATGGGTATTGTGGATTAGTGCACAATTTCTGAATATTCTTAGCTGGAACTGGCTTTTGTTGTTTTTCAATAAAAACCATGTCTCCCATGACCCAACCTTGCAATGCAAAAAACACCTAAAATACCATTTTTTTTCTCTCTATCCTTAGACTTTTCCCTCATGTCCAGCCCCAACCCTACCCCCCAAGACACCAAAGCCCCCCAGGACACAATCCTGGCTACACCCCTGATGACATGGCCCAAGCATAACATCACATCACTGTAATTCACACACACACAGTATGCCATTTTTAAAAGGTAAAAGATAGTTGTTACATAACTGAATCAATTATCATTTTAAAGAGGCAATCATAGTTTGACAGACAATATTAACCTTGTGTTCCAGCACCTTTCACTTTCTTTACCAGAATGTAGAAACATTGAAGGGGTCTTTAAGGTTAGAAGAAACATCAATTTTGTGTTACTAACTCTTTAATGAAATTTTCTGAATATCAGTCTGGTAAGAAAATTTCACACTGATGCAAGACTAGACAACCTCCACTACACTGGGACCAGTTATGATGTGAGACTGATCAGACAGATTATTTCTGTTAGTTCTAAGTCAATGTTCAAATGTGGTGTAAAATTAAAGTTGTGGAAAAACTGCAAAAACAAACTCTGATTGCTGCTTTAACATTCTTGTGTTTACTTGCAAATAAATTTGCTACCTGTTGTTCTTTGGTCATTTGCTGGTCAAATTGCATCTGTGACATCATTGCTTTAATTGAAGGATTGCTCTGAAGATCAACGACATCTTGATATTCTTTTCGTCTAAATAAAATTCAAGGAAACATTTCGTTTAGAAAAAAGAGAATGATATAATGCAACTTGTATTCACATCTTGTTTCATCAAATTCATCATTCCTGTCAAGTGCGGATCCAAGGGAGGGCGGATTTAAAGCCTCATCTATCCCTTTTTTGCCACATCAACAACATAACATACAGGGAATTAGTGGTGTAACTCTATCACACCCTTGCTTTCCCTTAAGTCACCTTCCCCCCCCCCTTTTTGGAATATCTGGATCCAAGCCTGCTATGACTTATGGGACAAATGAAATGGTGAAAAGTCCTCTACGATATCACAGCTTTGATTGCATGGTTTTTAAACTTTTTGAATTAACATTGGCAGCATAACTGACAAATTATTAATTTATATTATGCATATGACATCATAGGAAAGAAAGCACTCCTCTTAACCCGACCAACAAATGCAAATAAACTGATGTTTGTAATTGACAGACATGGTGTGGGTATGTATACATAATACATGGCTTTGCATGGCCCAACACAAATCAACTGTCACCTTGTTGGCACAGGGCTGGAAAAAATGTTCATTTTCCAGGAAGGGAGTGAAATTATTTCCCAAAAATGGAATAAAATTTCTAACAGTTCCCCCCCCATTTACCAAATCTTCCCTTCTGATGCCAAAATTATCTGATAAGGAGTCTCCCAACTCTCCAATTTTCTCCACCCATACAACATACAACTGAAAACCACACGAATGGAGTGCCTCACGCAAATTACCCATGTAAAGATAAAATCCATTTTTCAAGAGCTTATGCTTTGACCTCAACACAAACAGAATATTACACAATGCATATAGTTATCAATATCCAGCTGTAAATATGGTTGGAAAAAGTTGCAAAGCTGGTAGACTCCTTCCCAAGAAATTCTGGCAATTGGAAGAAAATTTCCCTTTTCTGTACATAAAAATGTTGGGAGAATTGTGGAAATTTTTACTCCCTTCCCGGGGAAATAAACATTTTTTCCAGTCCTGGCTGTTAAGTTTGAATAGACTCCTCTGGATCGTCAATCAAATAATAAAATAATGGCCCCCAAAGTTCAGGAGCTTTGAATAAATCACTCACGTTTGAGCCTCCAGTTGCTGCTGTTCTTCAGTAAGTTGCTTGACTTGAGCTGTCAAGGCAACTAGCTGATCATATTTCATTTTGTGTTGCTTGAAGACATTCTTTCTTTCAAGCTGAGTAATGTTTTTATCAAGATCAATCAGAGTTGTTACAAGTGCCTCATTAAACTCCACCTGTTCTGCCTGTAAGAGAGAATAAGAAAACAATAAGACATTTCACATACTATGTGTATTATAAAACAAAGGACAAGGCAGATTAGCAGCAAAGAGGGTATGCATGTGAAGTCAGAGCATTTCAGTTTGGCATACTGAATGGAACTATTCAAGTGCTGGTACAGTCGATGTATTACTGATACATGCGCACAACATCACCTAACTGTACTGTAGTAACAGTTGTTGTAAAATGGGCATCTGGATGGCAAATGATGAGCTGGGCAATGCAAATAAAGTTGCAGCATAGCCTCTATAATTACCAATCAAAATATAACCAACTACATTGATTTGTTTTACACATTTCAAAATCAGCTTTCATTTTGGATTGTCAGACATAAAATCTATCTGACTCACTTAGTTCCACTGGAAAACTAAAAAATAATTGAGGAAATTCACAGTCACAAATAAAAGAGGACAGAACAAGGAAAGGAAAATATCTGTTTCAGCGATAGCACATCAACTGTTATTCATGCAGTATCTTGTTGCATGTATTTTTCACAACTTCCAAGAGAACAAACTGAAAATTATGATTCCAACTAGGCTTTGCTTGATTTCTGTGGTTGTCTGGTTGTCTAGGATGACTAAAATTTCAAAGTTGGTTGTTGGACAACTTAAGCTATCCCACTTTTTCTGCTGTAGGCATCTCGGGCCACCTTACATTGCTGTTCTACTGTTATTTATTGGGCCACTTTGGTGCATCGCCCCTCCCCCACATTAAAACTCATTCCATGGCCCCTGAGTGCATACAGTTACAACAAGTGCACATTAAAAGTCTAAGTACTAAAATGACTTACTTTCTCTTCTGTTTGTGTGGTGGGAGATGCTTGCGGCTGAACCACAGGCTGTGGTGGAGGCTGTTGCTGTGGTTGAGGCTGTTGCTGTGGTTGGGGCTGGGGTTGAGGATGATGTTGTGGTTGGGGCTGGGGTTGTGGTTGTTGCTGTGGGTAAGGCTGTTGCTGCTGGGATGCATGCTCTGAATATGCTGGAGGTGGTTGTTGAGGATACTGGAAAATAATAAAATGATGTGATAATTAGTTTACAACTATGCAATTTTGCATCTTTGAAAGGGATGTCAATTTAGCTCATAAACTATACTAATAATATTACTACCTTAAATAAATACAGTGTTTACAAAGTTTTCAATGTTTATTTCCATTAATGATTCCAATTGACACTGCTCGTGAAAAAGACTGGAAACAATGAGAAGCAAGTTTAGGAATAAGTAAATGGCCAATAATATATATTTTTCCTTTTTATTCCTGTTAAACCTTTACCGTTGTTTGGGTCCTTTTGGACCCATGCGGAGAGCGCGACTGTCACCCATCTTCACTGTTTCACGCGGAGCTCGATACTGCGAGTAGCTACCCGAAAATTTGTCCACAACATCGAGAAAGACAATAGTTCAAAGTCATGGGGTCAATAGCCTATGGAAGCTGATGCAGGATGTGCTACGTCCGCTTTTCCGCCCACTCCCGAGGCGCGCAAATATGCCCTGATTGGAGCACAACAGTAAAGGGTTAATAGGAAAGCAGAGACTTTGGCTATTGTAGCCAGACATGCATACAGTGTGCATTCCCATACTGTATGCTACACAGCCTATATGTATACTGTGTGGGGTGACAGACCTGGGGGAATCCTTGTCAGTCAAATATATACACTTCATTTGTTTCTACTTTAAGAGTCATTTGGGTTGAAGGGTAATTATATGTGATAAAATGTTTAAAAATCCTTTATTTTAGCATTTTTTTCAACTGAGTCTGGGTTTTCTAGGTTTAGGGTCTTCATGCAGGCCTTGAAGTTTGAGGCATGTGAGTGCAATCACACACCACCAATCACCTTTTTCTGAGGAGTGCAATTTGTAGCACACCTGGAATCTCTAAAATTCAAGACTTGGGTCTTGATTTTCCAGGTCTGGCGTTTCCAAACACCAGTAACCAAAGAAATTCAATTCCCAGTGAATTTTTATACAATTCCGTAACACAAAGTCATCACATGATTAACATGTACTGAAATCATAAGAGATTTCATGGTTAATTGATACAAATGTATGAAAGAAATATAATAGCAGAAAATTACTTGTGTACAGTACCTGCTGATGTTGTGTTTGAGTCTGTTGGGGATAGCCCTGCTGGTGTTGAGGGTAACCCTGTTGGGAGTAGGCCTGGTGATGCTGATGCTGACCTTGCTGTTGCTGGGGGTAGGAATGCTGCTGAGGGTATGACTGTTTTGGGGGTGGATGAACAGTGCCATGTGAAGTCTCTCCAGAAGATGCAGCGCAACCCATACCTTCACCAACTGCAGAAAGAGGAAACAGAGCCTGTAAGTTTACAGAATGGAACACTACAGCAAATGACATATAGAGACTACTGTACTTAACCTACATCAGTAGCTAGGTAGATGGAGTTTCATGGGCAAGAGCAGTCACTCCAACTTGAAGAAGTGTAGTAGACTGTCCTGCTTTATAATAGGCTGTTTAGAGTCATGTGACAATGTTGATTGTTTCCCTTCAATTGTGAAATTTACTGCTTGGTTCACCCTGAATATGCCATCCTGAAGTTTAAAAATATCATTGATGAAAGATACTTTGAAGAGAAATAAGAAGATCTGTTGTGTTTGTATGTTGCTTCAAATTAAGTTTGGGGGAACAACTCTTCACCAAATGACCTTTTTTTCAGTTGTGGCTCACTAGCAGATTTTAACTACTCCATTGCTTATGCTGAGCACCAAGCACAATGAGAATTAAGGTTCCATTTTCAAAGTCCTTAGTATGAAACAACAACCAGGAATCAAACTCCAGACCTCCTGGATGCAAGTTGGATGCTCTAACACCTTGACCACATGCAGTTGGGTTCACTGCCTTGACTACATAATTAGAATTCTAATAGCCTTTGACTTTTACCAGTTTAGTAGAGGCTCAATATATTATAGCCTCTGCTATTTCAGTATGCACTAAGTAGAAGTATTCTACTATGCACTAAGTAGAAGTAGAAGTATTCATGACTCAAAACCTGAAAACTCAACAAGGATCTTAAGTGTCTGTTCCTTTTTCCCAATCTAGATAAAATTTTCATTTTGTCAGGAAACCATGAAGGGAGAGTCAAATCACAAATCAAGAATTGAAGCATGACTTTCTGTAGATAAAAAGTTCCTCTTTGATTTGAATGAATATCAAACATGCTAAGAGCCTTTTGTCAATGAATGCAACAAAATACTGTATACATGCAGTCTGTCAATTGATCTGCATAATTATCTCCTTTTGGATGGGTAAATTCTTTGTAGAAATTTCAAACATTGCAACTATCCTCATGGTGTGCATTTTCTTTGGTAAAATTCAAACTTTTAAAATATATAAGTGGTCAAAATGTCTTGAAAAACAAACTAATTACTGTAATTTGTTGTTTTTTTTTCAAAAAGGGCCTCAACATTTCTGTGCACCATGAATCATGTTTACACCATTCTTTCAGCACTCTGAAATGATAATTGATAAAATTATCAACTTGATAGGAATATTGCACTGTGAGCACAATGAATTTCAAAAGAATGAACAGTAACCCTTCACTACCAAAAGTACATATTGTATTAACACTACTACTCTTTCTCTGTCTTCAAGATAGGCCCAAATAAAAACAGTCTCTTAATTGTCAATTATTTTCAGAAAATTTATGTATTGTTATTTTGTTTTTGTTATGATACATAAAGATGAGAAGCTTTGAGTGCTACATCTTGCAAAAACATTGCAAAATACTCAACTAGAAAAATGATTTTTGCAGTCACTGTACGAAACTTTAGACAATTTTCATAAGATAGGGCTGCCTAACATTGGATTAAAAAACCATGCTGTGTGAACAAAGACATTTCAGTGGGCCTTAATTTTTTTAACTGGCCCAGGCTAGGCTCCCTAACTGTATGAAGAATGTGTTTCCTATCTTCCCACAGGCTGATGGTACCCCCCAAAGAAAAAAAATAGTTCTGTACTCAGTGTACCATCGAGTGCACACCTAGCCTAAGACTAAGAGCTCTGTCATTTCAGGATTTTTACATGTATTATGTCAATGCAGGTGCACACTCAACTGTCAGTCTGCAGGCGAACACTCACTAAACTATTAACAGTTAGACAAACGGTTAGAACTGCTAATGTTGAGATTAGGCTTACTTTAAGTTAATGCTTTTGAGTAGCTAAACGTGGAAATTTTACTCTTAAAATGTCTAAGAACAGTAAACAATATGCATCAACTTACTTCAGATGTAAATATCCGTTCAAATGAGACTCTGCTGGTGAACCTTTTCTCTGATATATAATTTTCCCTGCGGACGTTTCAAGTAACTGCGACAACCTTCTAAATCACCGTAAAAATCATGAACTCTTCCAATCTAAATTATTGATCAACATCCTTTCTAATTCTAACAGTAACACTTGAGTAACTTGAGTTGATTTACACACACACAGGAATTTGCGTTTACGTAGGTACGTACGTGTTGGTATACTCGCTATGCAATCTTTTATCTTGCTCGTGTTTACTTGCTTGCATTCATGTGAGATGGACATAATCCGGATGCTATGGTTACTTCATACACAAGTGTACATAGCGTTCCGCTTATTGCTACGGAGACCATTTAACAAGGGTGCACGTCGTTAAATGAATTGCACAATCGATTTTGAGACAAAGAGAGGACCACTGGGGATTTTGAACAGTTCTCATGTTGTAATGGCAATATCTTGAAAGGTTTCAAGGCCATGGTACTGTCAGGGTGCTAACCCGTTCCCTTGTACAATTACACGAGACAACAAAGAAATAGAAACGAGTGTGCGAAAGGGAAAAAAGTGTTCCTGAATACCTAATGAATACAATGCATACGTACCAACCTATGCGTTTCATGACGCAAGTTAGTAAGTTTGAGTTTTAGGCTCTAGTCCGTGGCCTGAAGGGGCCCACCTTGCACCCCGGCCTAGAATTGATGAAACAGTGATAGGAATATAGTTAAAGTTTAAATTTTCAGATTTTTTATGTTAATATTGATTTTTTAGGAACGAACTGTGATTTCTATAGGTTTAAATGATGACAAGTACTGAGTAACTACATTTTGATGGTAGGGGAAATTTAAATAGCAATCATAGCCTAACTCTGGAAATAATCGTTCCTTTTTGATGAATGACCCATCACATGCTTGTCTTGATCAACTCTATCACACAAAAGTAGTGAAAATGCAACTTATGTGCTATAGTGAAGTCAGAAGAGGTCAAAAGGTCACTAGTTTTGAACGATGCCCAAAATGTAGCACACTCATTTTGAAACAGCCATTTCTACCCTGAATTTTAACAAAAACACTTTTACTAAATGGAAAGTGCTTTTTAGACAGCTAAGTGCTGTTAAAGTGCTGCATATTCAAACTCCCAATAGGCCTATTCAACTATTCTTTACACATTTATTTCTGTGACAAACGGAAGTAGGTCAATGGTCCAAATGTGGGATAAACTGAGAAACAAAGTTTAAAAAAATGTTCATTAAAAATACATTTCAGCCAAAAACTCTGAATATTTTGGAATGTAATTATAGCGCATTTTTTAAGAATTGCTTCTGATATTTTCTGCATAACCTCAATCTAACCAAGATGGCAGAAATCACAAATTGGCCGCCAGAATAACAATCATAATTTATGAAAAATAAGTTATAATTTAAAAATAGCTGCCCTAAAATTCAACTATGATAATTGATATTTTCTGTGAATTACGACAAAAATTGTAGTTTGGGGTGAAAGGATTAGCCCTTTAGGGCGTGTTCGCAATTTGTCATATGTCATATTCTTATATTTTGCATGACTTACAGACGCTGGTGTAAAAAATGCTATTATTTTAAAGGCTCCCCATCATGGACCAGTAGCGCGCCGATGTCAAAACTGGGGGAGGCAGGCAAAAGAAAATGTTGGGGGAAATTTTCGCAGGCAGAGAGAAACAAACTGAAAACCCGAAATTCGCGCTCTTCAGGATGGGAACCAGCTGGGGAAAGTCCGGAGAGTCCAGAGGACTAAGCTCGCGGAAGTTCTGTGGTACATAGTGTAGCCTCTGTCTGGGTGAAAAATAAAGTCTCAGGAGAAGTAAATTATTTTCCCCCCTTTTACCTAACTTGAAGAGCAAGGCAAAATTCCAGAGGGTAAGTTCAAGTCCAGCGCCGCCGTGACGCGGCTGTGGTAGGATACCAATATGCATTCCAAGGATGGAAGATTTAAAATTCAGAAAGGACGCACACCAAGCGCGTTAAAAGAATGCATTGAGGTCTACTATCTGTGTGAATAGTTTTTAGAAAAGCTGAGAAAAATATCGCCAACGAGACTTCCAGTTCATACTACCCATGCATGGACATTAACCTAATTGTCAAAATAATAACTAGTGGACGATTTAAACGAAGTAAAGTCAAGCGAGATGGTAATCTAGAATATTTCAAACCAGTGCGGGCAAAGCCTACCCACTATGAAAACATTATTGTTTAAACATGTATTTGATATTGTTTTTCTTTACTTTAATGATGCATTATTTTGATAAGGTATACTTTCGGTTTCCTTATTTCAGCTCGTCATATCATGGAAGTACTACCTCCGAGGATGAACTTCCATGGTCATATCACAATAACGTGCCGCGAAGAAGACGCGAGTAAGCGCGCCCAGAAATTCTTTAATTACTCTTTACATATTTTCCGCTCCAGAAAAAGTGCGGCCCTCCACATCGAGCACGGCCAAACGTTTCGGCCGAGGAACAAAATTTAAATCACCGACTCGTTCTTAAATATTTTTAAGTTATTGTGGAAACCTAGAGTAGTATTAAAAAATTTTGGGCATTGATATAAAATATAATATCCCGATGGCTTTGTCAGTAGTGTCTGCTCATGCACATTATCAAGTCACAATGATCACAACTTAAAGGACAAAAGCAGCAAACCCTAATCTTATTTTGAAACAACAGCCATATCACACAGATTTTGTTTTTTTTTTTCGCTTCCGAGTAGCTTAAAATTGCATAGTATAGGTTAAACCTTCATTATTTACATTTCATAAATTCGTGAGGAAAATTTTGCCACATGACTCACAAGAGTTGGAATGACTGAATTTCCCCCTTTAAATGGATAGTACATGACCAAATTTATTTTTATATGTTGGGGAGGGACATATTTCAAGCATTCTGGTGAAATTTTTATTCATTTCTGTGGTCTGTTCTCGAAATATTAGCAATTGAAGTTAACACATTTCCTACAACTTACGAAGACGGGGCACGTAGATTGCATGGATTCACATTGATAGCCAATGTTTTTTTCTTTGTGTTTCATTTTTCATCCTACTACTTTGACCTGACCTTGGATTGGTTACGGATGCCATATCTTGCCCCTATTTTTATTTGCCCGTGTTCCATTCATGGTATCAATGTATTACAGTTTTATTGTATAAAATCGGTGCTAAATGTTAAAGAAAACAATACAAAGTGTATTAAGGGGATTTCTTGTCATGGGTTGGGGAAGGGTTGCACACTCGGCAATATTTCACATTAGCAAAGAGGTATATATTGCGAGATATTGCGAGGTAGCGAGTCCGAGCGCACGGGGAAGGGTGAAGGAGGGGATGTCCCCCTCCCAAGATGTGAATCTTTTTTCGTTTTTAAAAGTGAAAACAATTTGGTCCGGTACTTTGTATGGTATTAAAAGCATAAGCAAACATATAATTATGTTTGTTATGTATTTTCTCAAACTTAAGTGCATTTGAGCATCATTGAGTTAATTGTGTCTACACAGGATGCGTATTTCTTGCGTACAAGTCACGTCAATTGATCACTTCACACATTAAGCAATGGGGCTGTTCCAACAGGACGCTTTTCTTCAGGTCACGTTCGATGCGGAAAAAGTTGACGAAAGTCTTCGGCAAAGTTCATGTTCGTCCAAAAACAGAGTATACGTAGGTCAACTGTACGTCAAATACGTTAGATTTCATTCATGTTTTCCTTCATTCTGAGGATATATACCGTACGAGACACAAATGAAGTGAAGTTGGCTACACAAACTTCCAACCCTAAGACTTTTTAAACTGGGGAAATCCAAATCAAGAGTCCTTTATCCTGGGATATTTAGTAAACATTAGGGTTGGTTCCGACCCACTCCTCCGACAGTAGGGGACAGCAACTCGAAACCCCTACAAATTCAAAGGAAGAAAAGACGAAGAGGCAAAGAGGCACAGGAGTTGGAGTAAATAATTAAAAGAAATAGTAAATAAATAAAAGAATAGTAAAGAAATATTTGGACTTTCCAAACAAATATTTGAAAATATACAGCTCTTTGGAGAAAATTTAATTCATCACAGAAAAGGCAGTGTTTTGTGAAGGAGATTTTACAAATTTGGGTGCTTACTGAAGAAACTGCCTTCTCCCTATTTGTAGTAGATACAGGAAGATTGTCGGAGCGAATGTTTCGGTTAACACATATTTTCTATGGAGGAAAGCTATCCAACGTAAATAAAAGTAATAATTCCGACAATTTGTTGTATGTGTTAAGGATGACAAATGTTAGAAAACCAGGAGCTCGAAAACTTGGGGAATCTGAAGAAATAAACGTGTACTAACGTCTTAACTAAGACTCGAGAAATAATAATGTGGAATTTACGAGAAAAAAATTGTATTTTCAAGTAGGGAAAAAAATCAATGAAGTTATTATTGAAAAATATGCTTTGAAAAGTAATATTATTTGGAATATCGTAGCCAATGAAATTTATTTTGGTCATAAATGTTATCTGTATATCGTAAGGATCAGTGGCGTAGCTAGGATTTTTTCCAGGGGGGGGGGGCAAAGGTATAAAATTTCCCCAAAACTTTTCCCGGTCAATTTGTATGTATTTCATATAAAATATGCAAACTTACAAGTATAACAACATTACCATGTCATTTTGTAATATAACCTGCATTTTAATCTTAAAGTATAACATAGAGCAATCGGAAATAACAAAGTATATTATTTTGGTAAACAATACCTGGTTTATTTGTATGTACTAACGCAGTGGCGTACGCAGGATTTCTCTGAAGGGGGAGGGGCATGCAGTATGGTCTAAGGGGAGGGGTGTTTCCGGAATTTTTTTGACGTTTTCAAGGAGCCTACGTGCAAAATGGTGCAAAATATTCGACTTTGACAGGAACAGTGTTAAAAGTTGAATCGTGGTGGTTCATTAGGATAAAACTGAAACTTTTCTGTCTTGGCATGCATTTCTTTAGGCCATTTATGCTACCTTACGAAGAAAAACTTGTCATAAAATTTGCACACTATTATGAGTCAAAATAAAAAAGCATTGATCGGTATTTGTGGTTTTTCTTGGCCACAAAATGTTATTTTGTCATAAAGATTATCTAAGCGGAGCGCCACCATTGGTTGGCGCAGAGCGTAAAGAAAATTTCGAAAAATCAAGACCCCTCAGATGGTCAAAATAGCGCATTTATGCTTGTAAAGAGAATCTAAACATGTGGTCTTTTTTATCGATGCCACCAGTGGGAAACAGAGTCTACCTTTTAGAGTAAAAATTGGAACTTGACAGAATTTGCCTGGGTCTATTTGTAGGAATTAAAAAAAAAATTGGCATCACTGAAAGACCTTGCAGGGACAATCCTTCCCCTTTAAAAATTTTTGAAAAATTGGGTGTCCTTATAAGCAATCTGGTGCAACATATGCTATCTTTTTAAGTAAAATCTGTGTTAATAAAGTTAGACTACGTACTAGAACAAAGAAAAAGTGACATCTGTGAGGGGGGCATGGCCCAATGGTCTCACCTTCGCACGCCACTAAGGAGGCCTAATAGTGGCTCGATTACACAGGATATCCTGTGAGAAAAGCAGTCTGTTAAGTGTAGAAGGCTACAAGGTACTCATTATCCATTTATTGTTACACTCAAAGTGAGCAGAAAGCTATTTTCCCGAACTAGCTTGTAAGCCTCTAAGGATTAGGCTAAGTAGCAAAATCTAAGTATGCCAACGGATCCCGTTAATTCTAATTTCTAGATTAAATTTAAGTTTATCGTTGGCCATGGATTGTTTCAGCCCCATCCATCGTTATGTACACAGAGTAAAATCGTACAGCTACTGCTAGCTTTTAGAAGAACATAACAACCTCGGGGGTCTACGGTAGTGACTTGTTAGTTTTCACATCCTTTTACTGAATTCCCAAAGTATCACCTGAATAACAGCTTCCTGTGCACTGAAATGCACTGATCATAACCCCCGTGCGTATACAAACACAAGAGATCATTCAATCTGCTACGCGGCGAGGACATTTCTGTGGAACACGGATTGGGCCGGTTCATGCGACACTGACGAAATCTGAGTTAATTTGCTGCATGAAAATACGAATTATGCATGAGACATGTCTCACAATTTCTTATTCTAACAAAAATTTTGAGAAATTTTTGTGAAATTTTTGTAATAATAAGAAGATTCATCAAATTTCCCCATTTTCACCAAATTTCCCCAAAAATTCTTCCGGGGGGGCAACTTGCCCCCCCCCTGCCCCCCCAGTAGCTACGCCACTGGTAAGGATGAAACTGGATTATTTGACAAAATCGGAAAAATTTCCGAAACCTTTCTTCTCTCTTGTTTTAAGTATTTTAAAATCTGGAGCAGTTTTACATTACAGAAAAATTAATTGTTCGACGGAAACTTTGAAATTTTGGTCACCTTGCAATAAAAAATGGAGAATTTGAGTTTAGAGTATAAGGTAATGAATGATATTTGATACCTTTTAAAAGTATGGAAATTAGCAATTAATGATATCAAGTGTTTTACTAAATCGTGGAAAGGCCTTTGAAAGAAACCTTCTGATCGAGATTATGCCAGTTTATAGGTTTTAGTTTTAAAATACGATGTAGGCCCACAGTCCAAAAATATAGACCTTTTTTTAGGTGAAATATAGGTAGAACGTTATACATCGACAGGGTGCCAGAATGTCAGAATTGAGGGGTAAGGCAAAGGGTAATGTTGGGGGCAAAAATTTTCGGCCACAGCACGAAACTGAGTCCAAATCGGCCGTTCCTGGGGATGGGAGTTCAGGAGGCCAAGCCCAGAAGCTCTGAGGCATATGTCTGGATAAAAATTTAGTCTCTGGAGAGGTATATTGTTTACTTTTTTTAGTTAACTCAACTCCTAACTAACCTAAGGGGAAGTGGGGGTTAGACAAAATCGGGGGAAATACCCCTTCCCCTCCCCCTGTAGCACCGTCACTGTAAATCTGAGGGAAAGTAGGAACCAAAGTACACTCTGAAAATTTTTTAACACATTTAAGATTTGCAAAAAATCTACGAAGTTAGAGAGCACATTATTTTTCTGGCTTTTTGCCGTATTTCATACTCACACTTATCAAACAATACGAAATCTAGGTATTTACAGCTTTTCTAAGCATTTTGCCAACAAGTACGGGTCCCATTTTTTATAAACATTTTTAGATAGGTTTTACACAAATTACAGGTTCAATTGAATGACTGCATTTTTAACTTTCCTTGCTTTTGGATATGGGGGTATTTTTTAGTAAATACCTCAGTTTTCAATGTTAAAGGAGGGAGGATGGATTAAAACTTATGCTAGCTTATCTTTCTTTTTGGTTAGTAAGGTCACTAGCTGAGACAGACCATATCATTCATGTTATCATGCCTGTAGTTCATACATAGATATGCACGTCTATGAGCATGTAGGAGAAACCCCATTCACCAACAACTGAGGCATCATTCTCAAATATGATATGCAATCCCACAGCCTTACAGGGGGTATGGGTAGGGGTACCATAGCCTTTTGGAAAATTGTTTGTTCCTGGCAAAGTGAATAAAGAAATTACCATTGTCTCAATGCATTGATTTTTCATAAACCTTGTCGCCTTCACAGATGTTCCCCATTAAGGCCATTACTCCCCTTGCATGACTACCGACCTGTGACAAAATTAATTTCTACCCAAAATAGTTTTGAGCATCAATGCATGCTGGATTACATTTCTTTCAACTAAAAAGTGGAGTAGAATGGGGATCAATCTGGTGAGGGGATGAACTGGTGGAGGTCAGGAGAGCAGGGTTAACACTAAGAACCCCAATTTCCCTCTGATGAGACTAAACCTGTGACAAATAACTTCTCAGAAACTATAAAGGTTCAGAATATTTACCACTTAATCAAAAATTTCAAATTTCAAACAAAAAAGTATGTTTTGACAAACTCGAAACAATAACAAAAGGATATTGTAGCCCAAAAAACACACTTCAGAAAGGTATGTATCAACTGAATGTAAAGACATTTATTTGACAATGTTGTTTCTTGAATACATTTATCATACAAAGCAGTACCACTAGCTTAAAAATTGGTTTCATTGCCTTACATTCCTACGTAAAATAGGTTCGCTTCAACTATACAATGTAAGGCACTTTTTATTTTGTCACTTGCTAAGATTGGAATGATGTCAGAGTTGAAGAATGGTTTGTGCAATAAGCTCTCACAAGTTTTGCTAGCTTCAGCATAGAAAACAAATACATATAAAGCTTTCAGCTTGACAGTTTGATAAAACAAGACAAGAAATGTTAAAACCCTTATTAATGATAAACAGATTGCAATTGTTTTTTGTTTCTATACATTACATTTTACATTACATACACATGAAATACTAGAACTAGATCAATATCTACAAAAGACTCTAAAAATGGAACCTACTGCTGTTGTGCGTGATGCCCCACATAAGCAATGGAGTAGGGAAAACAAGCAAGTGAGCCACAACTGGAAAAAGGGCTGTGGCCAGCTCGACTTGAACCAATAGGTTGGAAACTGGGCCATGAAACTCTAACTTACAAAACTATCTCATTAATAGGGCAAACAGAGTTTGACAGAGAATGTTAACATTTAGTTAGCTACTGCTTAAATGAAAATTTCTGAACATTTTTGGGGTAACAGAATTTCACAAAGATGTAAAGACAAGACAGCCTCCCGTACACTATACCCAACCATGGTGTTACACCATAATTACAGATTATTTTTTGTTAGTTTTAGTCAATGTACAAAGATACAGAAATAAAATTGTGAAAAAAAATTGAAAAAAAAGAAACTCTGATTACCACTTACAGTTGACAATGGCACTAGTCAGTAGTACTGTAACTGAATTCTATGGAGTTCTTAAAAGTTTTTAACAATTCACAAGAGATCACTATTTTAAAATATGTTTTCATCAGTTGTATGCCAATTTTTCCAGTTTTCATTTTTACTTCTAATTTTGTTTTTCTTTTCTTTCTTGAGCATGTGAGTGGTCACAATTTTCAAAAAGTTTTACCTTTACAAATATTACCCTTTTTTGATTTATGGTTGGAGGTATCACTGTTTTGGGTTTTATATTTTCATTTCATTTCATTTATTTTTGTTTCTTCACAGTGTAATTTACCATGATGGGTTCAGCATGTGTCTACGTGAGAGTTGCTATGATTTATTTAATGCACTACTTGCAACAGGGTCTGCCAACCCTTTTGGAGTGGTAAGCCACATGTAATGGTTATGATGGACAAGGGACAGCACGCTTAACGGTTTTCAGTTTTTGTCTAAAGTTCAAGGCAAAATGAAATAATTATGAGTGAGGAACGCATTCATTTTTTATTTTTGATAGAACAGATAGATAAATTTTAGCAAAAAAAGATCAATGATATTATTTTAATGTAGGCTATGCAGTTTCAGAGAAGGCTGGAATGGTTCATGCCGTAGAGGACGGCATAGACTTAAGTTGAATCTGCTTAAAGGACAAGAGCAGTCACCCCAGACTTACTTTGAAGCATCAGCTAAATATCACAATTTCCTTCTTATTTGTCTTCAAAGTCTCCTTTATAATATTTCAGGACTTCAACATTGCACACTCAAGGTAAACCAAGTGGTAACTCTTAGCAAATTTCACATTGGAGGAAAAAAAATATTGTCACGTGACTTGCAAGAGCCAATCATGAAACAGGACAGTCTACTACACTTCTTCAAATTGGAGTAACTGCTCGTTACATTTAATGAAGAATTTTGCTCTACATATAGACCATTTTTGACAGGCAAGGCGCAACTTTATGGTGGGCAGGACCATGGCTCTTAGTTTGACTACCCTGATTTAAAAGTAAAACGCATAACAATGAATGTTAAAGGGCAAGAGCAGTCATCCCAAATTGAAGGAGTGTACAATAGTAGACTGTCCAGTTTCATGATTGGCTGTTGGGAGTCATGTGACAGCATTTTTTCTCTTCAAATGTGAAGTTAACTACAAATAACTGCTTGATTTACCATGAAATACGCAATAGTAAAGTCATAAAATGTAATGAAAGATACTTAGAAGAGAAATAAGACAAAAATTGCATTATTTAGCTTTTTCTTCAAAATAGCATTGGGGGACTGCTCTTTACCTTTAAAGCACAAGCAACATTTGTATTTTTTGAACTTTGGCACAATGTTAAGGGTTACATCAAATTGTAGAAAGCATTGATTGTTCATGCCTCACATTACATGAGTTGTTTCATACTTGCTTAAATACTTGTTTTGTGACGTACATAAAACAGTAAAAACAAATTTTAAAAATAACAATTGCATTCATCTAATTACACACATGTGGCAATCCTACAGAAAATCTCATGCTGCATATTACTTCACAAGGCACAGGAATATTGGCTTACACATAGCACCCCTTTAGAATAAACGATGGGAAATTTTGTGGATAGGTTACTGCAGTACTGATTTTGTAATTGAAAGGTAAAACTTAACAAATTTAATGACACTTCTACCAGTCCACCTCCACCTATGTACAATTTCAACAGGTATACTGTTTACTGTTTAGCTTAATACCACAATCTCCCTAACATATTTTTGATAATTTCCTTCTACTGGTAAACTGATGGGGGGCAATATTTAAACATCCACTTCTGATATGCAGAGTATTTGCCCCCTTCAGTTCTGCTCTCTTAAAGCAGTTCATTGAGGTGGTGCTTGAAATTCAACAAATTTTTCCAAACCTGTTAAGTTTTCTTCACATACCAATAACAAATGGTCAAACTTAAACAATCCCCATTTACTACATACAAATAACTGTTTTATGAGTGAGTACTTAATGTTTCAACACGAAACCACCATGACCAGACACCTCTTCAAATTATGCACAAAACCATTACAAGTTAGGATACCACAAAATTCATAAGTTTAACTTTTTCCATAACTATTGTTTATGAAACTTGACTTATCATGCTAACTGTAAGCATTGCCACGTGGTAACCACCCTTTAACACTCTTATTAAGCTATCATATCAACTCAATAAGCCCCTTTAAGGCTTGGTTTGTACACTTCACAACACACTGTGTAACCCTGTCTCTACAATATGGCAAAACTGCAGGTTAACACCATGCTTTCCAGCCAGTGTTCTGCATCCAGGGCTAGGTTGACCACCCTAAACCTAGCTACATTATGTATCCCTACCTACATGGGGTAATCCTTTGGCAAGTTATCAGTGTGATGGGATGGACATAGGAAGATCCCAAAAGGTGCCCCTCATTCTTTACCTTTGCATGCAAGGTAAATGAATGAGGGGGCATCCTTTGCAATATCCATTATGTTCATCCCATCACAATGATAACTTGCCAAAAGATTACAGCAAGGAAGTAGGGTTACATAATGTACACAAAAGGTATGGAGGGTGATGCCACATTTAAACACCTACCCCAAGTTAACCTGTGTCCTAACAGTACTCAAGATTAATTTTACCTCCAAAATGGGGTATGAGAGACCACAGTATTAGTTAATTTACACCCCTGGGTTTAGAGTTTACCCCCTGGGATTCAACACCTATTCACTAGTTCACATCTGAGTCCTACACTCTCACAGTTTGAGCCCCTGGGTGGTATCTGCACTACAAGGAGTGCAAGAAGAGGCATTTGCCCCCCAGAATTTGTTGTTGCACCCCTCCCCCCACTTAGGCCAGTTAGGAGTTGTGTTAACCCAAAAAAACATATTATATACCTCTCCAGAGACTTAATTTTTCATCCAGAGATATATGCTAAAACCCCAGAGATTCAGGGGGCTTTGTCCCCTGGACACTAACTCCCGAGAATAGGCACTTTAGGCTCTATTTTGCAGTTTGTTCAAAATCCCTCTCCCCCCCCCCCCAACATTATCCTTTGCCCTTAGTTTCCCCCCATTTTGACATTCTAGCGCCTCCACTGCCCCACGGGCATATTCGTAGTTGTTTTACTTTCCCCTTATGGTGTTGTTCCCCTAATTCCTAAGGAGTTGCATTCCTGATGGGTCATGTATGAACCTGTTCTAGACATGCAAAAAGGAGTGTCTTGTGGAACTGATAGCAACACCTAACATTATTTACTTCAATCAAACAACTGAAAAACATTTACCTACTATAATGGATCTACAGCATCCATGGCTGCCATCATGAGATTTTACTAATAAAATGTTCAGAAATTGACTTCTTATGACATCAGATGACCTCTGAACTGGTTTAAATAAACAGTTCAGGTATCTTTTCTAAACATGAAGAATACTTACACCAGTTATGAATACATCATTTGATATTCCTATCTTAAGGTAATATCATACATGTATTCACCATTGATAACATCTGATAACCATTCACCTATTCAAAAAGATAATCTTCTGACTATGAAGATTCCATTACCCAGAATTAAAGTACCTATGCTTCCCAAATGGAGATACTGCAGTGCAGCCACACATTTTTCAGATTTTGACCCCTAATGAGAAATGACTTCTGACTTAAAATATGGATGTCATGTTTGCAATTTCTCATCAGCACTCACTTCAAAATTCTCCCCCCTCCTGTGGCACTTCTTCTTTAAGTCACACTTTGCAAATATTGGGGGCTGTTGTATGGCAGTTGGTCCCAGAGTAAGTTCATTAACTCCTCAGAAAAGTTACAGTACTGTTGTACGTACTTAATACATTCAAATAAGCCCCTTTAGTCCCCACTTTTTAAGGGCCTAGCCCCCAAGCTCTTCCCCTCACCTAGTTCTACCCCCACTGGACTTTACTATTATCCCAAGACTCCCCAGAACTTGACAGTCATTAGTCATAATTGATAATACTACTGTATCCTATCAAAATTTTGCATATCCTCTGAACTTACCCTTATATACAAACTATTATCTGATATTATCAGATGTAGTTCAAGGAGGTTACTATATTGGAGGAGTACTTGGAAAAAGAAAGCTATTGCAAAAAACTCTATTGCAAAAAAGGTATTTAAATTTATGCAAACCAAAATTTGCCTAAGAAAGATGATTAATGTTTGGTCCCAGAGTAAGGTCATAAACTCCTAAGAAAAGTTACAGTACTGTTGTACTTAACACATTTAAATAAATAAGCTTACATTTTACATTCATTGACCATAAAAACTGACTTCAGAGAGCTACCTTTAACACCAATCAGCATATCATAAACAATGAGTGATTTACATCCTTTATATGTCATTAAATTTCAATTGCACTGTTGGAATCCACTGACTTTTTCCTCAGAAGAATTGAAAACACATGTAATTCATACCATGTGTATTAAGCAGTCACTTGTTAAACACACTACCTCAATGATATACACAATAGCTCCTCCATATCACTTACCAGTCTTCATTGTTGCAGACAAAAACAACAAGTCAGTTACACCAACCTCATTGACAAGATGGGCTCTAATTTAGAATACGCGCCCGGAACTTGCGTCATAGTTGTAGGGTTAAAGGGTTACATATGCATAGTAATAGGGTTAGGGTTACGTAGGCATAGTAATAAGGTTAGGGTTACGTACGCATAGTAATAAGGTTAGGGTTACGTACGCATAGTAATAAGGTTAGGGTTACGTACCCATATGTTTAGGGTTATGGTGGGCCATATGCAGGTGTACGCATGCATAGGAACTGTATACGTAGAGGTATATATAAACCTATACATATATGTATCCCATACTGTACATGTATATACACTCTCAAGTACATACATACTTAGCTTTAGGTATACATATATATGTATAACTATAGCTATATGTAATAAATAGCGCCCTCTTTTGGAAGTTGTGAAGTGAGTAAAAATTATGTCTACTTCCGGGCACGGATTCTAAATTAGTACCACAAAATGTAAATCTTTTGGGGATCATTCTTTTGCAGTTGCCAGCCCATTTTTTTGGAATAACCTTCCAAGTGCCATACAACACACTCCACCTTTTCAAGTTTTCAAGACTAAGCTAAAAACGTGGCTGTTCTCTATGTACTAATTGTTTGGATGTTGGCTTCGCTTTTGTTTTATGCCACACCTCAACTTTTGGGATTGTTTTGTCTATTTCTACTAAATTGTTTTGATGTTGGGTATTTTACTGTTTTTACTTTATATGTAAACCACATCAGATAACTCCAGGGTTGATAGTGCACTTTATTAAATCAATAATAACAATAATATTATTATCTTCCAAATAAAAAGTTTTGTAATAATTATACTCTACCTGGAGATCACACCAGGGATTCTGCCAAAACTCAAGAATGGAGACTTATTGCCAAACCCCAAAACCAAACTGATGGTGCCCTGGGCAGAAGTTACAGGTGGGTTCATTGGAGGTTTGGGCAAAAGCTTGTTACAAGGTGCCTATAAGGTGCAATCTGCAGGGTTTTAAAGGCTTTTAATCTATGTAAGTTCAAATATTGCTGCAAGTGTGTCCTTTTCTTACATAGATAACCAAGATACTGACTTTTTTTTATTTTTATGGAAATAAAATTGACCCCTCATTTTCAGGACAGAGGGACAAATTTCCCCTTGCACCCCCTTCTCAACCCCTTGACAGAAACACTGCATCCTATCACTCCTTGGCGAGCAAATCTAGCATGTTCAAAGAACATTAAACCCATTCAACACATATTTCGAATATTGTTTAGGTCCAATGGTAAACAAACTAATACCCTCATATGATGAAATCTATGGACTAAACTAGTCATTGTATGGTAACATTTCCTATAATTACCATTTAGTCCAAAACCTGTGCCATTCAAAATATCCAGTTTGAAAACAGCTTGCACCAGCCAAGCATGTACCTATATGTCTACATTAAATGTTGTCTTTAATCAAAATAATATTTAAGAGAAATATTGCATTTGTTGATATGAATATTTTCAATAGCTTTAAAATCAATATACAAAGATAAAGATTGATACATACTTCAAAACAGTGCTAAAGGGTTTTTCATTTTCAAGAGAGAAAGTTGTTTAGGAAAGGAGTAGAGTATTTTTTTTGCTCAAAAATAATTTACGGGTCCAAAACACCCAAAGTTTCATTACATCCAAGACTTGTGTAACACATATTTTATGCAGTGCTATTGATAAAAGTTGATGGTGAACCTGATTTATTTAATGGTGATTGCAGCCATTTTCTCTTTATGCCTTGCAGCATAACTGTTGTATTTTTTCTCTTTTAATTTGCAAGTAACTCACCAAGCGAGCAGCCACACCTGCAGCATTTGTTGTCTCAAAATTCAAAATATTCATATTCATAATATAAAAATATATTGTGTTACTTATTATTTTGTGGTGCTGCACAAAATGCTAAGGATTGCATTGAATGTTTTTTAAATCAGCACTCCATGACCGCAGGCTCATAGTCAAGATGGAAAAGGGTGAGCAAAACCCCTCTCCTTTATTTTACAATATAACTGGCACCTAGCACCCATTATTTATATGCAGTAACTGAGCCTAGAAAGTGACATTTGCACCTGGGTGGCATTTTTAGACAAACTTTGAACCAATGATGGTGGCACTATGCTTAAAATGTCTGTCCATGAGTTTCATCCCCATGTTGAATTTCAGGGTACATGCCTGCATGGCCAATAGCGATAAAATAACACTTAATATTTCAGCTTCTTTTAATATAATACAGTGACAGCTTACATCAGTTCCATCCTACTGCGGACTGCCCAGTACTCATCCCTGTCAGTAAATAAGATTGAGCGACAGATGAATAGTTTCCTGGTTGATGCGTCAAACTTCCACAGCATTATAGTGTATCCTGTCAAATGGAACCAAACAACAAATAATTGTACCTGATGGCATAATGAAGACATCACTGAACTGAACTTTCCTCATGCGAATGGAATCAGATTGCCATGCAGGGGTAGAAAAAAACCATTTCTCTGCCCCCCTCCCTCACCCAAATTTGTAGACAAAATCAAAATCTTACATGCCTTTTTCAAATTCAGATTTTTCACATTTAGCTAAGGTAAGGTAACATATTTCACTCTGCTTGGAATCAAGATAAGTACTCACAGAAACATTTCTACATCATTGAAACTGTTATATAGTTCTATTTGACCACTCTCTGGTCTTGAAATATGTTTATTAATAAGTGAGTTTAGTTATTCATTTTGATGGCTATGCATGTGCACACATCCTCCAAATAGTCTAATAACCAAACCAATGCCACACATACAATATATGTTCCAAAATTTGAGTTTGCATGAAAATATAGTGACATCACTCTTTTTTAATCCCACCATAACCTAAGGCCAAATCATAAGTGTGTTCCTGTGCAGTGGACTTAGTCTAAATTACCTTTCTGGTGTAAAAATATGCCGTTTAATCTGCAATGAAGTTGGATTGAACCCTTCTTTTCATTTCAGTTGACTATTCAGATCTATGCAAAGTGTTGTATACATGCACTGCACGAAAATAAGGGAACCTGTATCCACACTGTGTCCCACAATTCAAGGTGCCAACAAATTACCAAACAAGCATACAGTACGGGAGAGTCATTTATCTAACCGGCCAATATGGGCAGTTGGGCACAGGAAATAATTGACTTGGCAATACCACCAGTTAGATAAATGACTCTGCCCTTATTGTGATCAACGAGCAATCAAAATATTTGGCACAAATGCATTCACATTCAACATTACATTTCACACAGTCGGTTTTACCCAAGAGCTTCCATTTCCCACGGCATATCTTCCTGGATCTCAAGTAAAACACACTGATCCAAAAGGCTTTTCCACTAAAAGTGTTCCCCTTCAAATTGTAATTTACACTTGAAAATTGAAGTAATGTCTGACACTGAAGTGGGATATAATGTAACCAACAGTTTACATTACAATGTTACAATTCCTATGTCAGTTTCCCTACATGGGGAGAACTTCCTGTAAAAATATATTGTCTCAGAATGTTATATAGTTCATATAGCCTATCTTATAGGGTTTATACTTACTTGTCCTAAATTAGACAGGAATTATGATGGAGTTCGATTAGGTACACCAGGGGGAAAATGGCATTGTTAATGAAAAGCAATTACAATTAAACTGGCTAGCTAAATCATAAATAAATGTATTTTCAATTAGCTGGGCCCACTAAAGAAATCATTTTAGATATCAAAGACTGAGACAATTCAGTGCTAAAGTTTGTGTGAAAGTGTCAAAATCAGGGTCTTGGTGGATGCCAGCCCAGTTTGAGTGCCGACTTATTGTCTGGACTTATTGTCTGGATGAGCAAGTACGCCTTAACCTACTTCCATGGAAGCTAACCCATTTCAGTCATTCTATTTTTCATTTCCCCCTGTCTATTCAATTTTTTTCCTCAATGTAAGGAGTTTTTGTACTTTTGTAAATGATGCACTATATTCCCCAGGAACATTATTCACTGATTTCAAAATATGCAGAAATGCGTTTTTAAAGTAAATCATCTCAAGTAAGGAAAAGAGTGTTAGGACAGGGTTTGGAGGACATGGTGTGGAATTTTTTTGGTCTTTCTTAAAGAGACCCAGGTGAAAAGCCACTAGGGTATATTCTTAACCCTAAGTAAATCAAAGCAGAAATGCAAAAATTAAATCCTGCATCAACACTATGCAAATGCTCAGAATGCATCAGGGCCAAGATGCGTGGCAAAACATCACTGTACTATAGGCCATTAATGAAGAGGGACATGTGGAAATCCCCAAATTTCTTCATACATCACTCACAGAAGAATCACAAGCAAGCACTAATGGTTGCGTAGTGGTAGCTATGAAAATATGCAGGTAGGCTTGGCCATTACAGTACTGTATGTGCTAGTTCTATGAATACAGTAGGACTGTATTTGAACTACAAAACTTGTGTGTGTTACAATGTCAATGCATTTTGAAATTCAAGTATCTCCCTACTGTATGTTCAAAATCATATGATAATTTATAGTTCTTGGCCAAAGGGTATACCTTCAAAGTTTGCACAATTCTAATTGATCAAATTTTGATTGTCATAAACAGTTTTTTAAAGCTGATCATTTGCTGGCTGGTGGAAAGCCAACAATTTAACCCTCCTGCCAGACGGCAAAGGCAAGTGCAGGCTAGGCCTTACCATGAGGCAATCAGATGTGTTACCTCTGGCAATATATTCTATAAAAGCAAAGTGAATTAATAGTTCTAAACTAGCTGGAGCAGGGAGCCAAGTAGCAACTTTCTGGAGGGAGTCAGCTCCTTTGGTTCAGATTTATAGCTAACATTGTGAATTTGTTAAAAATAAAACTTCAACCATTCAAAACAATCCTAAAATGTGTTAATTGATGTTGGCAAATTAATTAATTGACAACCTGTGACACTTCATACTGCAGCTGCAGTACAATACAAGTCTTACTTCATACTGCACAGATAAAGGTTTTCAAACACTCCAAGAAGAAGGTTCCACTGCTTGAAACTAGATATTCTACAAAATTTCAGCCTTGTTGCAATTTTTATCTATTTTTAAAACTATACAAAGACCTAGCAGACTGTCACCGAGCACACAGTCTCATATATACACTCAGTCACCCAGTATGCTATGTAGCACTGTACAATGGTTGGTATACTGACTGTGTTGGGACACCTTTTGCAGTTGTTATTGTAAGAGTTAAAGGTTAATTTATGTTTGAAATTTGTGGTACGTGTGCAGTCAAGTAGTTTCCTTATTGTTAGTTCTTTATTTTTGTGTTGTTCCTTAGTTTTGGTTTGGTCCTCGTCTCAACTGGACCTGTATGCAATGAATATGTCTACCTGTTAAAATTTGAGCAAGTGACTGGACTTTGAGGCATGCCTTGTTCTGCTGTCTAGGCTTCTTCTTATACAATCTACGGCCAATTCCTGCCAACTCCTATTCGTACTGTAATAAATCCACCAGCCATGCTGACGCCCAACCCATTCCCCCAAGCCCACATTATAAAGCTATTTGGTAATTCCCCTTTCTTTAGTCCAGCATGTTATTCAGATGAAAAGTAAGTCAAAACATGCAAATGTCTTAATAGAGCTTGTATTCAAATACCCTATAAAACTGATACAGTATTTTCATAAGTTATGTAGAGGCATTTGTGCAGCCACTTTCCACCCTCCCTACCAGCACTGTGGAAGTGCTACCAATAATTCTTAAGCATTTATAAGCATAATTGTGAGCATAATTGGCTGCTACCAGAACTCCTGTAATAAGTTTCGTATGTATCTACTCTGGACTTGATTTCATTACAACAGTACGACTTTGGGAAGCTTTAAAGGTAGTGTGACACCAAAATGGCAAAGTTGGATATTCGATGTAAAAAGCATTAAAAACTACGAAAATTGCCACAATTGCCATCAAAATCCTCTAAAATTTGAACAATTTACAGGTTGATTTCTGATATGCACTTAATTATGCATAAACATGAGCTCAGTATGCAAATCTTGTGATGTCTGCGGAGGGACATGCCATCCATATGTGGCTAATGTTATCCTTTGTTTTTGCAATATTCATTCCAAGGAGAGTGGTAACATAAGTATGTCCGAAGGGTTTTATTTAGAAAGTTGAAATTGTGTCCTTGAAAAATCATTTGTATCAATCACCAAACCATAAATTATCTGATGAGTAATAAAGAGAAAATTAATAACAAAAGAAATGACACTGTGCAACATTCAGCACCATTACTTTTGCATAAGCAACAAGTTGCCACAGAAACATTCAGACTTTGAAGAGGTATATCTTGAGAACAGTAAAAGACACTGACATAGTTCCAATGGATTTTTCCTAAGAAGACCTTGCTCCTTAGCCTCCAAGTACATCCAGGGCTTTTGGCTGACAGCTCACTCTATCTTTAAAGCTAGTGTGACATGACTGCAAAATGCTCATACTGTACCTGGCAGTTAAGGAGTGAGCTTTCCTATGGAGAAATTCATTGGAATTACATATCAGTACCTTTTTTGGTTCTCAAGATATATGGTACCTCTTCAAAAGTTATGTTTCTGAAGCAACTTGTTGTTTATGCAAAGATAATGAGGGTGTTTTGTGTCATTTGAATGTCCTGATCAGGGCTGTCACTACACTGGGTGGTGGTGGGCGGTGCTACTGTACCCAGTTCTGAAAATCTCTGCCCAGTACTCACCATCAATTTCAGCATCACCGCCGGGCACAAATTTCTTACCCTACTGTAACTGAATAAAATTCTTAGATATCTTTAGAATTGAGTGATAATTCCATGTTTTTTTGTAAGCACTCTCCAATCTGCAATAATTTGTCAAAAGGGAGGGGGACACTCCCTACCCTTTAGACCGCTCCCCCAGGACGGTGATCACAATTTACCCGGCTCTCAAACTGGTCTGGTGACAACCTTGGTCCTGATGGTGTTTTTTCAAAGATAAAGTTGTGTTGTGTTTTGTAATTTACCTACAAAACTATAAGCTACCTGATGAGTACTCAAGAAATCATTAAAGGCTTAATCCTTTCACTCCAGACAGTTTAAGTTCTCCTTACCTACTTTCTAAAGCCTGTCCCACAAATGTCTAAAATTCATCCTCATCCAGACATAATGTCAAGAGTGTAATGAAAATACTCTCAAGTACATGTATGCTGTTTAATATCAACTTTGGTCTTACAAATTTTTTTACTTACTGTCAACCAAAGAGCTGTGCCAATTAAGAATTAATGTGAACTACTACAAAAATTGTAGTTTGGGTTGAATAAGGCCTTTAATAGGAATAATACCGCATACCATATGGGTTGGTTATTAGCATACCATATGGGTTGGTTATTAGCATACCATATGGCTGGGTTTAAGTGCACACTCTGGGATGGTAATTGACAAACCATATGGGCTTGTTTTCAGCATATCCTTTGGGCTGTTAACACAGAGTCTGGGTTGGCTGTTAGCATACCCTCTGTGCTGGCTATAAACATACCATCTGGGCTAGTCAAATGGCTTGCAATCTAGGCTGGTTACAAGCTATCCTCTGGGCTAGTTAGTTTTAAGCACATCTTCTGGGCTTATTATTATGAAGAATACCCTTTGGGATCATTATGAGTACATCCTTTGGTTAGTTAGTTAGATGGAGTTTTATGGCCCAGTTTCCAACCTTATTGGTTCAAGTCAGGAAGGCCACTGCCTTTTTTTCCAGTTGTGGCTCACTGGCTTGTTTTCCCTACTCCATTGCTTATTACATCATTTGGACTAGCATACTGAACTCTCTGGGCTGGTTATAAGCATACAATCTGGGCTGGTTAATATAAACTCTGAGCTGGTTAACAGAATAGCCGCTGGGCTGGTTGTATAAACATATTCTCTGCATACATTCTAGAGCAAACAGTACTGCATCTATAAACATACCTTCACTGTTTCTCACAAAGGCGCCATTCCTATTACCAATGTGGAAGGTTCCTGATCCAAAAGTTATCTGCTCTAAATTACGAACATTCAATAGAGTGTCATCACTCAGGGGGCCATATAAGGTGTGTCCCTCAGCCTTTACTTCCTCTGAATGAAATGTATTGGAAGATGCTTTTACAGGAATGAAAGAGCGTCCTGAAAACAAATAGATTACTTGGTAGAAATATGATATGTTAGGAATATGATAAAAAAGATGTTGACATGCAACATCATACCTAATGCAGCTACTGTATTCACATAGTTTACAAAGAAATGTCTGAAATATTCCTTTCAGATCTTCCTAATATTCTGAACAACTTAAAGACAAAATTCATAAAAGCATGTTTGCATCTACCTCATAACTGCACAGTACTGTGCAATCTTCATTGTACAGTGAGGCTGTAGGACTGTACCTGGGTACATGGGTGCTAGATGAACATTAAATTACTCAAATCTAAAATGAGAAAAACATAAACCCAATAGCAAAGTTTGGGAAACTACTCTAGGGTAATTATTCTTCACCTCTAAAATTTTAGATTTCATTCATTTTCCTCAAAACTGAGATGGGTGGAAATTCCTTGCTGTAAACAAATGCGTGAATACTGTGACCAAACAAAACACAAAAACTCATGAATAAGACACAGACAATCATATACCCAATATACTCTGAGTACCCCTTAGCATTGATGAGAACTTAAAGCAAATAGGTCAGAGACAGTGCTTGAAAAAATGTTAATTTCCCAGAAAGGGGGGAAAATGTTTTCCCAGGGAGAGAAAACTTTCCTACAAATTCTCCTTATATTTTCATGTACAGGAGAGGAAAATTTCCTTCCAACTGCCAAAATTTCCCTCTAGATACCCACTCTTTTACCAGGAAGGACCTCCCACCCTCCCAACATTTTTGGTTTCCCGAAAGGGAAATCCTTTGGACTCATGCAGACAACACTTTTGCAAAACATGTGTAGGATCATGCATTTTAGTGTTGGCTCAGGCTATGATTTGTAAGCTCAACGATTGAAAATTATTTCTTTGTTTTGCCCTGTTTTCAGCAGAATAGTACCAAGCCAAAGACTGTCTTCATTTTGGATCATCGAGGTTGTTGTTGCTAGAGTAGATCATTGTTAAGAGGTACAACTGTGTGAATGGGATTGCTGGACACCAAAAATATATTGCAATGTGTGGCTGTTTGTTCCTTTTTGAAAAAATACTGTGACTTTCATCGGGTATATTTATAATTTTTGATTGCATAATTGCATAAACATCAAATTTCGTCTCGAAATTATGTCCACATGGGGCCCTCAGAAATATGTGTACCTTCTGTAAAATGTAGCAATCTTTATAAAGCTTTGTTTCGCTATGCGGTTATACATACTTGATAGCAGAGCATAGTCAAATATTGTCATGTTTTTACAAAGTGACTGACATTTATACATCAGGACTTTGTTACCATTTTGCTTAGAATTATAATTTTACTATTCGTTATCCATGGTAAATGGTACTTTGATGATCTCGCTAAGAATTGTCAGGTATTTTTTGGTTCAAGATACAGCTTAACTCCCTTTTATTTAAGTGAAGGCCATTGTACCATCTGAAAGGTCACACGTCTGGCCGGCTTTTCGACCACAGTTACGTAATAGCATGCACAATGCATGCATTCGGATCAGTAAGTGGTTGTGACCTTACATCAACAGAGAGCAAAGTAAAATATTGCCTTGTTTCTTGCAAAGAGGCTAACATTTATTTGGATTTGTACATAATGTTTTAAATTATTTTTAAAGCTTTGTCTTCAACGATACCTTTGGTACAAATTGTTAGAAACTTTTTGGCCAAGATACACTCTTTACTCCCTATGATTAAGTTGAAGAAACTGGACAATCTAATAGGTCACTTATCCGGTCGACCTTTCTATTCTTTATCGCAGTGACAACACAAGCGTGACTTTCATTGAATCACTTCGTCGCGTAACTTAAACCGGATCGTAGTGTACAGGCTACTGAGTCTCACTCGCTATTTTCGTAGCCTAAAGTTAGACCCGAAGAAAAACTTTGCAATTAGGCTGCTTTGTTTAACAAGCTGTTTGTTGTTTGAATCTCCGCGTCAATGTCAAGGGAAACACGGGTTTTCATGCAAAAACATGTGATAACCCCTGGAAAAAACAGGTGAAAACCTGCAAATTTGTAACTAATTGCCTCACTTTTTTTTAAGGGTTCCACTGATATTAGTTACTATGAAAATTATACCATTGTATTTTCTTATGATTTTCTTGCTAACCACATTTTGCAAGTATTTAAAGCCTTCCATTTCCATCACCTTGCAAACCAGAACCTTTCTTTGTATTACTGTTTGTTTTTCCATGTCTCACAAGTTAATATGACAATATAATTAGAAATTGTAATTCATGTGTCTTTCATTTTCTGCCCCTGGTTTGTACTTTAATTTCATGTATTTCCAAGCTTCGACAAATTTCTTTTTTGGTACTTGTCCGGCAGGCTAGATGTTTTCTCAATCTACTTGCCCGCATATATATCTCCTTGTCCAATTCAAATCTGTTGCATACATAATTTTTAAAATTAAGGGCAGGAGCTGTCATCCCAAATTGAAGAAGTGTAGTAGACTGTCCAGTTTCATGATTGGCTGTTGGGAGTCATGTGACAATGTTTTTTCTCTTCAAATGTGAAATTTACCAGAAATAACTGCTTGGTTTACCTTGAATATGCAATAGTAAAGTCATAAAATGGAATGGGAAGATACTTTGAAGAGAAATAAGATGAAAATTGTGTTATTTAGCCTTTTCTTCAAAACAAGTTTGAGGGACTGCTTTTTACCTTTAAGGATGGGGGTACTTGCCCGCCGGGCTGCAACATCGAGCACGGTAGCTGCCCAAGTGATTTTTTGCTTGCCCCAGGCTGTCAGGCGGGGGATTTGTCGAAGCCTGTGTATTTCCGAACTATTGCCAAAAATCACATTTCAGGTTCAATAACTCTGAAGATAACAACTTCAACCAGCCCAAATATTACAGATTAATTAACTGTTCATTTGTTTCCTTTAAACAACATCTCTAAGTCAAGTTCAGCCCAACTCACAAAAACTGACTACAAACAGTGGGCCATCAAAGCTTATCTAGCCTACACCTTAAATTCATTCAGTAGTTATGACCGCAAACCTCGCTCTTGGCCTGTAATTTATCAAGTATATCTTTTCTCCCCTCCCCTGAACCCATCCCTTGGAGGTTATTTTGGACTGCCCACATCTGAAGAAATATTTCTCCCTTCTTTCGGGAAACTTTTCATACTTAGATTTTGATCTACTGGTCAGTGACTTTGCTGTGTGAAACTAGGGTACTGGAGGGTTGCATTTTCATTTTGGCTTCTGAAATTGGGTAACCACCAAAAAAAGGTTGAAAACCCCCTTCTGGTGATAGACAATTAATTATCAATGGCAATCACAACAAGCATGGTACTATGTCCATTCAGTAGTGAGGTGTCATTCATTGTCATTGCTAAAATTATACCCTTTGTGCTTCTGAAAAGAAGATGATATTCAATGACACCAATTGTCAATCTGGAAATGGCAAATGAGAAGATGACTACAGTTCTAAACAGTGTTACTGTATCTCTACAACAGACAGAACTAGAATTGTTAAAAGATGTGCTACTGTGTGACTGCAATGGGACTCTACTGTTGATAGATCCTACTCTACAGTTGACAAATACCATAGTAGGACTCTTCTTGTAATCAGATACTGCAGAAGGACTCTACTGTTGACAGATGCTGTACTAGGACTCTACCTGTTGAAGGATAGGACTCTACTGTCAATAGATACCACAGTAGGAAACTTTTTGTTAACAGATACTGCAGTAGGACTCTACTGTTGACAGATACCACAGTACATGTAGGACTCTTCTTGTTATCAGATACTGCAGAAGGACTCTACTGTCTGCAGTAGGACTCTATTGTTGACAGATGGTGCACTGGGACTATACCTGTTGAAGGATAAGACTCTACCGTTGACAGATACCACAGTATACGTAGGACTCAGATACTGCAGAAGGACTCTGCTGTTGGCAGAAGCCTAAGTAGGCCACTTCTTATTGACACATACAGCAGTACTAGGTCTTTACTTGGTGTCATACTGCAGTACAACTACACCTGTTGCCAGATACTACAGTAGAGCTCTACTGTTGACAAGTACTGCAGAAGGATTCTTCTGTTGATAGGAGGAATCCACAAAAAAGTATGAAATCATTTAATGAAGATTACAGGTAACAGAGTTAACAGGTCAATCTGGATTATTGAGTTTTAGTTATATGTAATTAAGATCCTGTTATTTAAGGGAATAAGCTACTATTATTTAATTCATTATATATTTTATTTACATTGAATAAAAACAAAATATCAAGAAAGAAACAAAAAACAAAATGATAAGAGTTATGGAAATACAGAATACAATATCAGTGTTCCTCCAATGAGTTATTATTCAACTAGTTCAGCATACCAACCCCTGATTTCAATGATTCAAACAGCAAACATAAACTATACTTACATAATAATGAAATGCAATTTACCTGAATACTGTGATGTTGCACAAAAGTTAGGGCCGTTGATTGGTGATAAATCACCTTCACCATCAATTCTTTGTCTCTTAGAACTTTCAGAGTAAGTATTACCGGAAACACTTCCATTGACTGTGTCACACTCCATCTGCAAAGGTAACACAAAACAAAGGTTACAGAATATTTAGCAGAAAGTGTGTTAACATTGAGATGTCTTTTCAGTCATATAGCTAGACTCCAGCTTCTAAGCAAACTGCTTCTAGTACTGAATATGTATTAATAGAACACATCCATGACCAAACCAGTATTTAGATCACTGAAGCGTACCGTTTTTGTAGTCTACACCTTTAAGACAAGTAAAGTAATAAATAATTTAATAAAAAATTTTCTGAATAGAAAATGCCATCTGTTCAAGCAGAGTGTGCAATAACCTTTTAGAGTCATCTTCAAGAATACAGTAGAATCATTTCTGAAGTGAATATTTTTGGCAGGTCAACATATCAGTTGCTTTCTATACTGCTGTTGCAAAAAAGAGGCTTAGGGTTAAACTTAATTTGCATCTATTTTCATGACAGGCCAATTTTGGAGGCTAGAAGGATTTTTTAAGTCATTTTCTTTTCTTCTTTTTTGGTTGATATTGTGTTATCCTCCACATAATTGTTTCAATCTGCTTTTTAATTACAATATACAATCACAGAGACATAATGTGTGGACACCTGTAGTTAAAGGGATTTAGGGCAGAGTCGTTTATCTAACTCACGTATGTACAGTATTTCCTGTACCCAACTGCCCATACTGGCCAGTTAGATGATTCTCCTCCTAGGGTATGTGATTTACACAGACTTCTCATCAAGAGCTAATTAACTTCAGGATTCTCCTCCTTACATTCCAAGCTACCCACATCATACCATCTCTTTATTTACCAGAACTCTTTCATCAATACACTCCAAGTATTACACTTACATTATCCAACCTCTCTTCTTGCTAGATCCAAATTATATTAGTCCCACTCATTTTGGTCAAAGATCCTTTTATCATGTCTCTGCCACATTATGGAACAGTTTCCCTCTTCATATCCACCAATCTGAAAGTATCAGCAGTTTTTAAATCTTCTTTTAAAACTCGTTTGTTTAGTATTGCTGATATGAAGTCTTGTTCTTTCCTCTTATTACACATCTTTTTCCTCTTTTGGTTTTAAGTTATTTAAAGGATCAGAGTAATTTTCAGTTTCATGGCCGTTGCAAAAAGCTTGAGAAGGGTTTTGGCAAGATTTAATAAGAGAACTTTCAGTTTCTCTCACAATACAGAGTCAATGGATGGAATAGTCTATGGATTCAGGGTAGTGCAAAGTCCCTATCTATGCGATAATGGCAATATTAACAAGTTCATCCATGGATGGCTGTGGTAGAAACTAATTGTGCTAGGCTGATTTCAGTAGATATATTGGTTTAGTTGTTTCTTTTCAGGGTTTAAACACCAGGGTATCTTATATGGGACCTTGGCCCTGCTTTGCCCTTTATGTTGTGTTGTTTAATGTTATGTTATGTTGTGTTGATATGCTATGTTATGACTGTCTCCTCTATACCACAGGCCCAAAAGAAATCAAAGAGACTACATTGCCCACTAACAAGACCCACAAAATCCCACAAAGTTACTGAACCTGGTTTGGGAATCTATGAGCCCTACTTAAGTTACAGTACCTCATCTATAACTACAATTGAACAGTCTACCTATGATAAAGAAACCCTTGGCAATGAATGAATGAACCCTTATTCCAGATGGGGCTCTGTCACTTCCTAAACTACCTTCTCTGACGGGCCCTGGCTTTGTTGCCAAGGGAAATGACTCCAGACTTGCTTTTCTTGGATCTAGTAATTGCCATGTGTTATTCTGCAGTAGATGGGCTATCCAATTGCAGTTACAGGGGAGGTTAATATTGTAGGAGCAAAACTGATCATAACCTCTTGGGACAAAATATGGAGAGTCAGTTTCAACCAAAAGTAATGCTACCTATTGAGATGAGTAGCCAACCAAATTCATCTTTCTATACTGTACCTTACAAGATTGTTAACTTCAACAATTCAAGAACATCTCAACGTGGGTGACACCATCTCAGACAAGTTAAAATGGTCAACACAGGTCAATTAAATTGCTTCCAAAGCAGGGTCTATATGTCTTCTACAAACAAGTCCTAGAGTGTAAGTGCCTGATAAACTGTTAAATACTAGGGTATATACACTTGTGTCTCTGGGAAAAAGTAACACGGAGTATGCTGTTGCCATATGGGGCCCTTATCAGCATCAGGTAACAGACTAGTGTTCGACCGATCATCTGTTAAGTAATCGGCATTGGGCCAATTATTCCGTTATCGGTAAATAATCGGCATCGGTAAAATTCTGCCGCTCAACCGATCACTACCACCGATTATTTGCAAACTGGAAAAAGGGGGTAAATATACTTGAAACTTGCTCTTAATTTCGTTTAAATTCCTGTAAATACTCAATCCTTTAACTTCCCGCCAAAACGGGATGCATTGATAATCACAAATATATAAATTTTACCCCTGCCATGGGAATGATCTTTTGATGTTTTCCGCTATAACCCAGTAGTATTACTTGGAATTCGATTTAGAGGTGCATTCAAGATGTATTCCTTGATTTCTCGCAGAAAGCCCCACGTAAGTTGCTGTTCAAACTGTTCTGCACAAAACACATAGTACAGATTACCTAGCTGCAGTGTTTCACCGTTTTTTCAAACCCCCAAGCTTTGCATACATATCTGTGCACGTTTTGTACACTTAGCACCTAGAATCTTGTGAAGTTCTGTGGTTATTACCTTGCATAAATTAAGGCATTCCCAGCATTCCTTCCATAATGTTATTTACGGTAGGACTTAAGCAATGTTGTCATACGACGTCATTGCAAACAAAAACAGTAAGGCACGTGGTCTCTTGCAGCAAACTTCTTGGCCCACGCATGCACCAGACTTACGTGCGTGTCCGTTTTTACCGCCAAACAAGGCATAATATTTTGCTCGGTAACATCATATGCAAAAGATCCATTGCAAAATTTAAATTGGCCACTGCTTCGTGGTTGGTTCAATTGCGTTGATTCCAGGCAGCCAATCACAACTCGCGCCTTCACCTATGTGATTTAGTGTGTGAAAATACGTGGTCTCAAAACAAATTTTCACGTTGAGTTTGTGTTAGAACGATTGCGCTTGCAATGCCGGCTAGCGAAGCCGGGCGAGCCCCATGCTAAATTCACCTAGAAACGGCATCGCAAATCTCAGCGTACGTGGATTTTTCGGGTATCGGACTTATGTGCATTTCAGTTGCAGATTCTTTTTAAACAAGACAGAAGTTTTGGACGAGAACTGCCAAAAATATACTGGGATATTTATATCGGAAAGGAACCATAGAATACACTATAGATACTAAGATAGTGTAAGAATACACTATAGACACTAAGATTATCATGATTGCTTTACACATGGGGTTCATTATTAAAAGCGGGAGAGTAGCTACAGTACATTAACGCAACCACAACCGAGTACAGTAAAAGAATGCAATGTTCCGACTTGACTGGGGGATGAAAACTAGACAGAGCATGATGTTGGCCTTAGAACTAAATTATCAAAGGGCATGTGACATTGACTACAAACAATTGTACAGTATTAAGGGTTGATTTGTATCTCCACTTTTGAAGTGAAAATATTTCGCCTACAAAAATGATATCTCGTTCATGAAACGAACAGAACTATTCCCAATATTTCCATCCTGAACTGGTTATGATAATACGATGCGCACAAAACAAGGGGCACGTACTAAAGTGACAAACATGTGACTTCCCTCTTTCTAATTATCGGTGATCGGTAATCGGCATTGGGCTGATTGTTAAATTAAATAATCGGTAATCGGGTATTACCGATTATAGCATAATCAGTATAACACTAAAACAGACCTCTTGGAAAAGGAAAAAAAGTCCATTTAGAGATTTATCAATTACAGTATACATCCAGAGAGGAAGGTTTCATGACTGATACCTTACAGAATCACAGGAAAGTAGACAGAGTTATATGCATAAAATCCTAAACAACCCCGAGCTGCCTGACTTCCTACTGGACCATTACATTACGGTCCATGCTCCATGGTTTTGTGGATTTCACACACACTGTTAAAACTTTCCCGAAATGTCAAATGAAGATGAAAATGTCCTTTAAAACAATAAAACTACATCTATGCTGATTCAATCAATTCTTAACTTCAATCTGTAGAAAACTTAATCAAATCTCTTCAAGATTTTGCCTTTAATTTGTGATATCATGTTAAATCCAAAAACATTTGTTGTTAGTTATTAATCTGTCAAATTTTGCACACTTCATGGAGATTGTCACCAATCAAAGCAAGATTACTTTTCACAAAATTCCACTCACAGATGCTATAGCTAGCTAGCTAGGCTATATGTTAGACCACAAACTTACTATACATGGACAGAGCACACTGCACTGTACATTGTCGCTACCATACATGTATGTGAGAAAAAGTACACCAAGCTTGATGGCCATTTGCTACGGTTTTGTGTGAAAGTTTGAACTTGCTCAAGTAGATCAACTGATTTTGAGAGAAAGTTGAAATATTTTTGAAATAATATCAAGGTAAGGTCAAAGTTACTACACATATTGCAGCATACTATTAGCTCAAATATGATGGATCACTATCAGGCGAATAACAGCCTTTCCTCTAAACAGCATGCATTTAGAAAAAATCATAGTTGTGATACACAGTTACTGTCCGTTGTGGACGATTGGACCTCCGCCTTAAATAACCAGAATGCAAAAATGCATTGAGGTTTCGATGATAGATTAATGTCCTGTTTCAAAGAGTGCCATCATACACCATTATCTTCTCATTCAAATGTTATACAAGCAAGTTCAAAAAATAATTTTGTCATTCCACATTCCACATGACCTTTTGACCTCCATAAACGCCATACATAGCTAGAATGACAAACAACAGACAGACAAATGGACAAACAACTATATTGAGAGATCACATTTTAAAAGGTTTCCAGACTTTGACCCCTGGAGACCACAGATGACCTTTCATCACTGCCAAAAACTATGGGGACCATCGTCTGACCACAGTGCATCCACATACCCAAAAATGAAATCTATCCAAGTTTCCTTGGACCAGCAGTGACCCCAGATGACCTTTGACCTCCATCAATAACATTACATACCATTTCCTGACCATAACCCATCCACATAACAAATATGAAATCTATCAAAGCTACTTAACCTGAGATATCACATAAACAAGGTTTTAAGACTTTGACCCCTGGTGACCCCAGAAGACCTTTGACCTATGCCAAAAACAATAGGGAACATCTACTGACTATATCACATCCACATACAAAATATGAAATTTATCCAAGTTTCCTACATTGAGATATCATGTTAATAAGGTTTTCATACTTTGACCCTGATGACGCCAGGTGACCTTTGACCTCCACCAAAAACAATAGGGACCACCTCCTGACCATAACACATCTGCTTACTAAATATGAAATCTATTCAAGCTTTCTACCTTGAGATATGGTGTCAACGAGATTTTCAGCAGTTGACCCATGGTGACCCGAGATGACCTTTGACCTATCCCAAAAATGATAGGTACCATCTACTGACTATAACACATCCACATAACAAATATGAAATCTATCAAAGCTACTTAACCTGAGATATAACATAAACAAGGTTTTCAGACTTTGACCCCAGATGACCTTTGACCTATGCCAAAAACAATAGGGAACATCTACTGACTATATCACATCCACATACAAAATATGAAATCTATCCAAGTTTCCTACATTGAGATATCATGTTAATAAGGTTTTCATACTTTGACCCCCATGATCCCAGATGACCTTTGACCTCCACCAAAAACATTAGGGACCACCTCCTGACCATAACACATCCGCATACTAAATATGAAATCTATTCAAGCTTTCTACCTTGAGATATGGTGTCAACGAGATTTTCAGACGTTGACCCCTGGTGACCCCAAATGACCTTTGACCTATCCCAAAAATGATAGGTACCATCTACTGACTATAACGCATCCACATAACAAATATGAAATCTATCAAAGCTACTTAACCTGAGATATAACATAAACAAGGTTTTCAGACTTTGACCCCAGATGACCTTTGACCTATGCCAAAAACAATAGGGAACATCTACTGACTATATCACATCCACATACAAAATATGAAATCTATCCAAGTTTCCTACATTGAGATATCATGTTAATAAGGTTTTCATACTTGGACCCCCATGATCCCAGATGACCTTTGACCTCCACCAAAAACAATAGGGACCACCTCCTGACCATAACACATCCGCAAACTAAATATGAAATCTATTCAAGCTTTCTACCTTGAGATATGGTGTCAACGAGATTTTCAGACATTGACCCCTGGTGACCCCAAATGACCTTTGACCTATCCCAAAAATGATAGGTACCATTTGCTGACTATAACGCATCCACATAGTACATATGAAATCTATCCAAGCTTTCTACCTTGAGATATTGTGTTAAAAAGATTTTCAGACTTTGATCCCTGATGATCCCAGATGACCTTTGACCTATGCCAAAAACAATAGGGAACATCTACTGACTATATCACATCCACATACAAAATATGAAATCTATCCAAGTTTCCTACCTTGAGATATCGCATTAACAAGGTTTTCATACTTTGACCCCTGATGACCCCAGATGACCTTTGACCTCCACCAAAAACAATAGGGACCACCTCCTGACCATATCACATCCACATACTAAACATGAAATCTATTCAAGCTTTCTACCTAGAGATATTGTGTTTACAAGATTTTCAGACATTGACCCCTGGTGACCCCAGATGACCTTTGACCTACGCCAAAACAATAGGGACTATCCACTGACTATAACACATCCACATACCAAATATGAAATCTATCCAAGCTTCCTATCTTGAGATATCGTGTTACTAGATTTTCAGACTTTGAACCCTGGTGACCCCAGATGACCTTTGACCCCCACCAAAAACAATAGAGACCATCTACTGACTATAACGCATCCACATACTAAATATGAAATCTATCCAAGTTTCCTATCTTGAGATATTGTGTTAACGAGAATTTCAGACTTTGACCCCTGGTTACCCCAGATGACCTTTGACCCCCACCAAAAACAATAGGGACCACCTCCTGACCATAACACATCTGCTTACTAAATATGAAATCTATTCAAGCTTTCTACCTTGAGATATGGTGTCAACGAGATTTTCAGCAGTTGACCCATGGTGACCCGAGATGACCTTTGACCTATCCCAAAAATGATAGGTACCATCTACTGACTATAACGCATCCACATAACAAATATGAAATCTATCAAAGCTACTTAACCTGAGCTATAACATAAACAAGGTTTTCAGACTTTGACCCCAGATGACCTTTGACCTATGCCAAAAACAATAGGGAACATCTACTGACTATATCACATCCACATACAAAATATGAAATCTATCCAAGTTTCCTACATTGAGATATCATGTTAATAAGGTTTTCATACTTTGACCCCCATGATCCCAGATGACCTTTGACCTCCACCAAAAACATTAGGGACCACCTCCTGACCATAACACATCCGCATACTAAATATGAAATCTATTCAAGCTTTCTACCTTGAGATATGGTGTCAACGAGATTTTCAGACGTTGACCCCTGGTGACCCCAAATGACCTTTGACCTATCCCAAAAATGATAGGTACCATCTACTGACTATAACGCATCCACATAACAAATATGAAATCTATCAAAGCTACTTAACCTGAGATATAACATAAACAAGGTTTTCAGACTTTGACCCCAGATGACCTTTGACCTATGCCAAAAACAATAGGGAACATCTACTGACTATATCACATCCACATACAAAATATGAAATCTATCCAAGTTTCCTACATTGAGATATCATGTTAATAAGGTTTTCATACTTTGACCCCCATGATCCCAGATGACCTTTGACCTCCACCAAAAACAATAGGGACCACCTCCTGACCATAACACATCCGCAAACTAAATATGAAATCTATTCAAGCTTTCTACCTTGAGATATGGTGTCAACGAGATTTTCAGACGTTGACCCCTGGTGACCCCAAATGACCTTTGACCTATCCCAAAAATGATAGGTACCATTTGCTGACTATAACGCATCCACATAGTACATATGAAATCTATCCAAGCTTTCTACCTTGAGATATTGTGTTAAAAAGATTTTCAGACTTTGATCCCTGATGATCCCAGATGACCTTTGACCTATGCCAAAAACAATAGGGAACATCTACTGACTATATCACATCCACATACAAAATATGAAATCTATCCAAGTTTCCTACCTTGAGATATCGCATTAACAAGGTTTTCATACTTTGACCCCTGATGACCCCAGATGACCTTTGACCTCCACCAAAAACAATAGGGACCACCTCCTGACCATATCACATCCACATACTAAACATGAAATCTATTCAAGCTTTCTACCTAGAGATATTGTGTTTACAAGATTTTCAGACATTGACCCCTGGTGACCCCAGATGACCTTTGACCTACGCCAAAACAATAGGGACTATCCACTGACTATAACACATCCACATACCAAATATGAAATCTATCCAAGCTTCCTATCTTGAGATATCGTGTTACTAGATTTTCAGACTTTGAACCCTGGTGACCCCAGATGACCTTTGACCCCCACCAAAAACAATAGAGACCATCTACTGACTATAACGCATCCACATACTAAATATGAAATCTATCCAAGTTTCCTATCTTGAGATATTGTGTTAACGAGAATTTCAGACTTTGACCCCTGGTTACCCCAGATGACCTTTGACCCCCACCAAAAACAATAGGGACCATCTATTGACCATAACGCATCCACATACTAAATCTGAAATCTATCCAAATTTTCTATCTTGAGATATTGTGTTAACGAGATTTTAAGATGTTGACACCTGGTGACCCCAGATGACCTTTGAACTACCCAAAAAACGATAGGGACCATCTACTGACTATAACGCATCCACATACCAAATATGAAATCTATTCAAGCTTCCTATCCTGAGATATTGTGTTAACAAGGTTTTCAGACTTTGACCCCTGGTGACCCCAGGTGACCTTTGACCCCCACCAAAAACAATAGGGTTCTTCCTCTCAATATGGCGCATCTATGTACCAAGTTTGAAAACTGTCACACATTCCTATCTTGAGATATCGTGTTAACAAGCAAAGTGTCACAAACACACACACATACACACACATGCACACACACACACATACATACATACATACATACACACACGCCATCATGATTGCATTGGTTTCTCCTATCAATGAAACCAAAAATAAACAAGTTGATGTCTTCATCCTGGACTTTGAGAAGGCTTTTGATACAGTTCCTCATGAACTACTTAAGACGAAGTTTTTCTCCTTGGGGGTGTCTAGGCAAGTCATAAATTGGATTGATAACTTTCTTACTGACCGTTCACAATCAGTTGTTGTTAATGGTACTAGGTCTGCTTCTGCTCCAGTCCTTTCCGGTGTTCCTCAAGGGTCTGTCCTTGGTCCAGTACTTTTCTTGTCTTATATTAATGATATTGCCAGTGCTGCTTCTTCTGAAGTTAGGTTGTTTGCTGATGACTGTGTTTGCTATGGGGTCATCAATAATCCCAATGACTGCAGTGAGTTACAGAAGGACATTATAAACTTGGGCCAGTGGGCCAAAACTTGGGGTATGAGATTCCAACCGGCTAAGTGTAGTGTTATGTCTGTTACTAGGAAGCATAACCCAATAATCTATAATTATACTCTTAATGGGGCTAATCTGACATCGGTTGATTCAATTAAGTATCTGGGGGTGACTATCACTAAGAATCTCAGCTGGGGCAAACATATCCAACTTGTTTGTAATAAGGGAAATAAGATCTTAGGCCTATTACACAGGAACCTCTCATTTTGTTCCAAAGATGTCAAATTGGCGGCCCATAAAGGTTTACTAAGGCCCTTGTTGGAGTATGCTTGTTCCGTCTGGGATCCACATCAGATTTCACTCCAAGATAGATTGGAGGGAGTACAAAAAAGATCTGCTAGGTTTATATCCAGCGAGTACTCCCGAGAAGTTGGCTTTATGACCGCACTCCTCAAAGATCTAGGTCTAGATACTTTGTCTGACCGCCGGAGACGTTGCAGACTTATAATGTTTGCCAAAGGTACTTACGACCAAGCTAACATCCCTCTGTCTAATCTGTGTAAACCTACGCGTTGTTCTCGTAACATGCATGCTTTGCACTTTCGCCCCCCCTCTGCTAGGACTAATTGTTTTAAGTACAGTTTTGTTCCTAATACTATTCGGGATTGGAATAACCTCCCAGAGAGTCTTATTGCGGGGGCCATAAGTCACCCAAAGCCAGTGGATTTCATTACGAACTCTTTGAGGGCCTGACTGATCACACGGCACATACACGGTGTATAAATGTCCTTTTGGATGTCTCACCGTCTTGAAGAAGAAGAAGAGAGGAATATGATATTGTTAGCCATTCAAGTTGAACTTTTGTTTAAAATATTACAGAGTGGTCATCAAATCGTAAAAATTATAGCTTCACAGCGGTCATCTTGGTGCGCCTTTATTGCCACAGTGAGTGGCGACAATCTACAGATAGTTTGTACACCTTACATGCTCTGCCCACGTATACAGGAAGTCTGTGGTTTAGACTCATTCAGGGCTACCTCCCTGGTTGACATAGAGCATGCACAGAAACAAATATGCCTGCATGTTAGGTTTTGCACATGCTGACATCTCGCAACTGCACACAAAACGTAGCTGAATTAGCATCTACACTTGATTGTGATGAAAATGCCTAAAGCACATCTCATCAACTCTGTTGTCAAGCATGACACACTGTTTTTCAACTAAGAGCCTATAAGGTCTTTAAATATGCTTGTTACCCTCCTTCAAGGAGCAAGTGGTACAGTGGTAATAATAATCTGCATCTTCCAGCCATGAGGTCGTGAGTTCAAGTCACAGCGCCGACATTAAAATTGTCGTCTAGTTTTCTGGGTTGTAGTTTATCTGCTATCCTTTAATCATAGATGTTAAACTGTGAGCTTGTCTCATGAGACTGGCATTGCCAGCTTGGCATTAATACCCCTTCATTGGGGTGTTGCTGAGTTCCCACATGGGAGGATCAAATAAAACAAACAAACAAACAATGGGCCCCTTGGCCTGCCAATTGCCAATCTCCTACAACTGGTCTGGCCCTTTCTAGGCATCATGACTCAAATAGTTACACAACCATCCAAACAAACATGGCACAGGTGTATACAAAGCAAAGACCTAAGACTGAAGACCGAAGACCTGAAAACAAAGTTATGACAACAACAGATATATGTCGACATGAGACTCTGGAGTATCGAATGAAAACATTTAAATGAGAGGGGAATATTGAGAAGGTCTTGATTCTCAAAACACAGACTACCACAACAACTAGCACTTGCAGCCCAAGGGTACCTTATTTTGTTAGGTGATGGGGGTGGTGGATGCAAAGCAATGAGGGCTCATTTTGGCCTTTTTATCCAGCTTCTTCTTTTTCAGTTATCACATTTGCTTGCGAATATGAGGGACATTCCCCCTGTCACCCGTTGCTGGCACCCTGCTCAACAATAACAGCATGCAGCACCTATTAAGCTATCAAAGATTCCTTTTAGAGACGTTTCAATCAATTCAAAACAAGTTGACAGATATTGCATGTGTTAGAACTAAAACAATTACATACATGGTACGAAATCTTTAAAAAATGAAAAGGCATTTCCTGCAAAAGGAAGATTTGGATTTTCACCTTTTCTCATTACAAAACACAAATAAAATGTTTTGTGTGATCAATATTCCAAATGCTACGGAGGATCAGGGCCCGATTTTCATGGTTGTCCGATTGTCCCGGACAACCAAAATTTGATACGGACAACCAAATGTTGGTTGTCCGATGGACAACCTTTTTTCTCTTACGGCAATGAATTATATTCAAGCAGCTTGTATTATCTGATTGAAGAAGTATACTGCTGACTGATCAACTCTTTCAACTTTTTCCATCATACAGTTTCAGACTTCAAGTGTTATTGACTCGCAAAAATCATATATCTTTTTATTCTTTGAGACCAATTGTACATAAATACAATTACTGTTTATACTGTAATTGTACACAAAGTATTCCTGGCAACCAACTTTTCGTTAGGACGACTAAAAACACTGAAATGGTTGCCCGAAGGACAACCATAAATTTTTCTGAAAATCAAGGCCTGAGCAGGGTTCGATTTACCCGGGTGCACGCGTGCACGGGTGCATGTAGAATTTCCTTCGTGCATGTAACTGTGCAGGCTTACATGCACTCTGTGCATGTAGACTTCAGACCTAGCCTACAAACTTAATGGTCAAATACATGTTACAAGTCAAGTTGTAGCACAAAGTAATCCTAATATAGCTGTCCCAACTGTCCCTTGCATCGTTTTTTCTTGCATACTGTCAGTTAGACAAGCAGCCTCATTTTGCCAAAAAAATTTTTTAGCGTACACGTCTCCTTTTGCACCGCAACATCTGTGTCAACGATCATCACTCCGCACATGTACTTCTCCAAGTAATGTTGCATGTGGCTGCTTTAACTTGAAGGTGACTTTAACGTTACAGGCTAGGCTTTCCAAGTATTCATATAGACAATGTGTTAGGATGGCGAGTGAGCTGGTGGCAGCAGCTCTAAAGAAAAAAGTATGGTACATCAAAAGTAGCATAGTAAAAGTTTTGAAAATGTTGGTAAGGGCAAATTTTAAGTATTTTACACATGTCTCACTCAAGTTTTGAGAGGTACAGTAAATGCCAACAACATAATTTTGGCATCCTGTAATTTTCACGATGTGGTTTGCCTCCAAGACTGCAGCCTTTCACATTCAGTGTGTACAACAGTGGCATTGAAATTTGAAAGGACTTGGATGATCGGAGACTTGAACTTTTTAAACCACAATGTCAGAATTTTAGTAGCATGTTAAACTGGCGAAACCTTATAATCAAAGAGTTGAATAACTTAAAGATTGTGTAAAATTTTAGCTGTAGCTTATAATGGATTATTTTGCGATAGCTGATGCAAACTCTAGGCTTGAGACCTCAAGTACAGTATATAGCCTGGGCTTATTTGGGTAAGGTCACTTGCTGCCTTCTGTCGGCCCAATGTATTTTCAAGCTTAGCTCTGCTAAATATACGTAGTCTATGCAGAAAACATGAGCTTTCCTTCAGAATCAGTTCTGATAGACAAGGTCTGGTTGTGAATTAACTTGTGACGATTACTAGTAAATGGTCAAAAGGTCAAACTGGTTAAATTGGAATTATAGCTACATGTAGAAGGAAGAAATGGGGGTGGGCCAGTATGCATGTGTTACAACACTCTTGGTCTATGCCCAGGAAGGCATGTGTCATTTTTTCCAAGATTTGACTCTGCTCAAGTTTCCCTGCCCCCCCCAAGATTCAAAATTTTAAACCAAGGGGGGAATACTCCCCTGAAATTTTTGAGCTTCCTCTAACCCTGGCTCCTACGATCCTTTAATTCACACAGTGAGGTAATGGGGAAATTTTGCCCTTGAAGCAGACAAGAACACATGCTTAAGGCCCATTGACATTGCTCGCAGCGTGCAAGCGTCAGTTTTGCTGATGGAACAGGCTGGTGGAACATGCCACGTAAGAAAAGGGTTCAATAAAAATCTGCACATTTGTTTTTACTCAAAACAGAAAAAATGCAAATTGTGCTATTAGACCCTTCCTAGGCCTACAGTATAGCTAGGTGTATAAGGTGTTTTTCTCGTAGGCTTTTCTTTAAATTTTCAGATTATTTGGTGCATGTAGAAATTTTGCTGTGCATGTAGATTTTCTGACCTACATGCACCAGTGCATGTAGAAAAAAAATTATAAATCGAACCCTGGGCCTGAGGGTATTCAAATTTATGATGACATGAGACTGAGCAAATACTGAAGGAAAACATGAATGAAAGGTTCATATTTTGTTAGTCTTAATTCACAAAATGAAGACTGTTGCAAGCTTCCTGCTGGAAGGAACATTTTTTTTTCTTTTTATGCAAAATCCCACTCATTAATAACCAATCACTTATTCCAAAGGCTTTGTTGGTTTTCCTAAAAGATACATGTTTTTTAATAAGTTATACCAGACTTTCATATAAGTTTGACTTCAACCAAAAAGCTAAGGCTTCTAAATTATTGTTGTCATGACTTTTTTCAGGTCTTCAGTCTTTGCTTTGTATCATCCAACATGGCACTGCTGCTGTTTAAACACAGCTTCTTTCCTTGCACCCATGGAGATTGGTGACGGATGACAAGCTTCAAAAAGTTGTTTTAAAAGGGAGTAAAAGATATCATGACATAATAATAGAGAATTTGTTGACACTTACGGTAGGAGAATTTAACTTTGAAGACAATTATGGGTATGAAGTGGACGTCAACATTTTGTGCCCAGTTTTTTTTCCAAGACATTAGTTAGGCCTATTCCTGACCTCCAGTACCTTAGGTTGTTAAAGATCTCCACCCTGCATTCCTCATAAGAAAGAATTTGCTACTCTCAAGTTCACCAATGTGATGCTACCAGAAGTTTTGCACAGTAAACATCCAAATCTAGCCTACTACTACTAGAGATTTAGTATACCAGGCACTATAGAATGCCTTAGCACTCAATCAGTGCCTAGGATACTATGCTCCACAATTGTACTCCAAATAAACACTGCAAAGTGCAATGGAGCATAGTGTTTAGGGCTTAATTGAGTGTGACTTGGACTTGGCTATTACTATTACTAGCCTGGTATTAAGTTGTTACTGTTTGTTTTCCTTGAACTTACTCTGTGCTACATCCACTTAACTTCCCACTAGGCCTGGGCCTAACGTTAGGTCTTCTACACCGTCATAACACAGCCCTTTTCAATGTATTAGACCAATGTAGGCCGGGCCCTCCTAACCTTACTGGCTCACCAGCTAACGCTGGTGAGGGAATCAACTTCCCAGACAAAATCGTGCCTTATCTACGGTAAGTCTAGGAGTCGATCTTGACTTAGTCTAGGCCTAGGCTAGGCCGAAGTTCGGCTAGCCTAGGCTAGTTCCCTTCCAATCAATGAAATGATGACATACGCACCACGGTGAAAACACCATCACTTTAGTTCATATTTTCTCAGCAGATCATTCACCTTCGTTGGATTGCATGGGCACAACAAGCCAGCGAAATGCCGCCTCAGAATATGTTTTCACAATTTCCACTAACAAGATAACCGTTAACTCAGTTTACTGTTAAGGAAAGGCTTCAACGTTGGCCGATTTTGTGTGCGTAAGATTCAGCCAACTGCAAAGACAACGAACAGCTGATCAGATCCAACTGACTTCTACGTACGTACGGACAACATGCACAAAGGTCGGACTCAGCGACCACTGAAGGGCCTCCACCGTAATAGGTTATTCAGTGATAGGTACTATTGTATTATCCTGCTGTATGCCCCCCCCCCCCCCATGTGACTATTTGCACTTTTTTGCAATACCAAGATGGCCGTCGGGCTACTGTCACATATATTATATGTCATTTCGTTAAAAGTCTGCAAATTTAATGATTAAAGTATGAAGTCATGAATGGAATCGGAACACCACACTCCATCATTTTCGTTCAATAAGGAATAACTTGAATTCCTTGAAAGAATCCGCTTTGGCAAGTCCAAACTTTTTTCACAAGGCAAATAACACAGTACATAACAACATAACGCAATGCAAAGGGTAAAACCAAATCAGATGCCCTGGATAGTCCAAACCCTAAAGAACAAACAATTCAAAACAAACGACCATACCAATTCCCAGTGGCGTAGGAGATGGATGGCGGAGGCAGTCGGGGCAGACTCCCCCTCCCCCTCCGCCCCCCAAAAATCACAAAATCTTGAATTCGGGCAGGAATTTGGGGAAACTTCGAGCAGGCATTTGGGAAAATCGGACAGCCACATAAGTTTTAAAAAATGGCATGGTTTTCGTGCCCAACATCTGAAAAAGATAGGCCAGAAAAATGGAAAGAAACGTCGTACTCCCGGTTAAAATTTTCATGGAGAATCATGCAGCAACGGTTGAAGAATGAGCAGCTTGAATCCCAAAATTCGCTTTATATTCGGGCAGAGAAAAAAAGCTATTATTCGTTTTCCTTCACATTCTTTCACAACACAATACCAGTAATGGTCGAATACTCAAAACCTTTCAAGCATTTCCCCGAAAATAGCAGAGTATCGTAGTCAGGGAAACGTATTTTCGAAAAAATCGCGGCACATTTGGGAAGCTGTGACATTAAAGAAACAATAGTTGTGTGACACAATGCCCGAAATGGCCTATTACTTAAATACTACTTTCAAATCTTTTCCCGAAAACAGAGTACGTACTGTTCAAAGAAAAATTTTCCTGGAAAATAAAAAGATAACAAACATTTACAACACGACGTATTCAAGCAGCTTGTGAAAAAAAGGTTTTCCACATCCCCACTTCATCCTGTAGTCTTGCAAAATATTGCCTGAAATGGAAAAAATTTCGCCCGAAGATTGAAAAATTCTGGGACTTTTCCAATTGCCAAATTAATTCAATGGACAGACGGGAGGGTGTTCAAGTGCAGTGCCCCATAGTTTGCCATCTATCCTGCCCGTAGAGTCAAATTCGGGCAATGGTTATGATAGTGGATACGGTAATTTGTCTTTCAATATTACTGTATATCGTATCGTTTATTTTTTTTCAATTGCACTACATACAAATGTTAGTACAGAAATATGAAATCAGACAATGGACTAAATTCCAGTACGTAAAAAAAAAATGGAAGTAGATGAAGATATAAGCTTTTCTAGTCTGGTCCTAACCAGAGGTTTTCGATTTTTAACATAAAACAAAACATAATGCAGCTATAGGCTATACAGAAAAGTGCACACAAATTTCATGCTCATTAACCATAAAAACCAAATTTTGTTAGGAAACATAAAGAGAAAGAAGAAATTCCTTAAAATACTTCTTAAATAAGTTTATAGTAGGGACGCTTCGTAATTTAGTATCCAGGGAATTCCAGAGGTGTACCCCATAACTTCGTACGTGGGAATGAGCAAATAGTGCCCGTTCGAAGGGTTGTATGAGATTATCTCTTCCCCTAGTAGGATAATTGTGATGGGTGCTATTTGGGTGAAAAAAACGATTTCAAATCATAGGGGGAGTTGATCGTTATGGTGTCTATATAGGAAAATGCCTAACTGGTATTTGTAGTGATCTTTTAAAGTTAGCATGTTAAGGTTATAAAAATACGGAAGTGCATGGGTGTAAGGTGGGACATTTGAGATTATACGAACTTTTGAAGAACAAGAAGTTTGTCGATGAAAGTTTGAGGGGGAATTACCCCATAGCAAAATACTACAAGTAAGCTGAGGGACAATAAGAGAATTATAAATGGTTAATAGGAGTTTACTAGGAAGATAATATTTTAACCTGTTTATAACACCAACCATTCTAGAAACGGACTTGGCGACATTATCTATGTGATTCTTCCAAGAAAGTTTGCTGTCAATTGTAATCCCTAAAAATTTAGTAAAATTACTATTTACATTTGACCTCTGACAATAGACGGTTGTGTCATCAGCAAATAGTACAAACTTAAGTAATCTTGAACATTTATACATATCATTAATATATAAAGAGTAAAGGTCCCAGTATAGAACCTTGTGGGACACCGACAGTAATTTCCTTAATATCTGAATCTTTACCTCTGTGACGGACATATTGTTGTCTATTTGTGAGGTAACTTTTAAACCAATTTAGTGCCACACCCCGTATTCCATACCTATATAATTTTGGAGTAAAATACTGTGACTAATAGTATCAAAAGCCTTGGATAAGTCAACAAACAGGGCTACGGTGCAGGCTCTCCTGTCCAAATTACAAACAATGTCATCGACAAATTTTAAAGCAGCCAAATATGTGGAATGATTTTCCCTAAAACCATGCTGTCCAGTATATAAGAGATTATTCTCACTAATAAAGTTAAATAATCTATTATAAACAAGCCTTTCGAAAATCTTAGAAATTGCTGGTAACACCGAAACAGGACGATGGTTTGACAATATTCGAGTCACCAGACTTATATACAGGTATAACCTTTGCAGTTTTTAACTCATTTGGGAATATCCCTTCAGAAAAAGATAAATTCAAAATATGAGTAAGGGGATCAACAATATAATAGTGTTGATGTATAGATTCAGTGTAAGAGTGTCTTCCCATACGTCTGCCTGAAAATTAATTTAAAACCCCCTTGTTACTTGATTTTTTTTAAAGGTGTAGCTAATAGAAGTAAAACCTCTTATAGTCGGGAATCGGGCAGACAACACAATTTCATCAACGCAGTTCATAACAGTAATGAATTTACGCAAGAGTCGAAATAGGGTAAAATATATTAGCCTATTTCAATTCCGTTTTATAGTTTGTCCGACAATATACGAGGCCATTTCATCCAATGGTAGAGGTAGATTTTATCTGGTAATTTTCCAATAAAATAGCGACTGCTGAGAGCCTCCTTCCATAAGCTTCCGGGTGTCTGAGGAGGGGTCGGATTTTTTCAAATTTTCTGTTCGCCCCGCGCCAACTAATGGCGGCGATCCGCTTAGATAGTCTCCCTAACTCCCTAACAGAATTATAGTTTCAAGTGACGGTCCCATTTTTTGCAAACGGTTAATCAAAATAGCGACTGCTTAGATTCCCCTATGAGTCTGGGAAACTGCCATTTTCGACTGTCTGAGTGTCCGATTTTGCAAAATCTTCTGTTCGCTCCCCGCCAACCAATGGTGGCAATCCCGGCTTAGTCTTTCGGATGGAATTTTAAATTGAAGTGAATTTATATCTGCTATTGAAAATTCAAAATAGCGACTGGTTAGATACCCATTACAAGCCTGGAAAATTCCTTTTTCGACTCCCTAGGTGGCCTAATGGTGGCCCTTCGCTTATATAGTCTTCCGGGCAGAATTACAGAAATTTTTTTAAGGGAGAAATTTTTTCCCATCTTGAAAATATATACATATGTACATATATATATAAAACATAGGTTGGAAAATAAATATAATACTTACAAATATTTACGACCTAATTAATTTAACTTACAATATCATTACATGAACATCATGATTCAATTAACTTACATCACATTTTCTTTTAATTGGAAGGAAGAAATCTTCTTTTTTTGACTTATATATATATATGTACGTACGAAAATTGGAAAATAAATAAAATGCAAGTGTTTACAGTAATTACAGTATGAAACCTTTGTTACAAATTATAAATAAGGTCACCATTCCTCAGGGTAACACATGACCTATCCTTGATCCACATTTTGAAAAATTTTTCCTCCGAAAATCTTCTGTAATCGGCTTCGATTCTGTCTTTAATAGTTTTAATGATAATTGACAGTATTTCTTGATAGCTTTGTACTTCCAACTCGAAAACATGTAAACATCTTGATTTCCAGAGGATAAATTTAGTCACACAGAAGATAAACCAAATTCTGTTAAAAACCTGCTTCCTGCAGTTTATATCGGGAAAGCCAAACACAAACAAGTGAGTGTCAAAATCAACAATACTGCCTCCTAGCTTTGTGAAAATATCTTTGACCCATGTTAGAATGGGCTGGACTTTTGGACAATCCCAAAAAATGTGGACTAAAGTCTCTACGTCAGTACAACCGTCAAAGGTTAGTTAGTTAGAGTTTTACGGCCCAGTTTCCAACCTATTGGTTCAAGTCGAGCCGACCACGGCCTTTTTTCCAGTTGTGGCTCACTGGCCAACCGTCAAAGGGACAAATACCATCACCCATACCCCAGTTTTTTTATTCTTTTCCCCGTATAAAGAACTTGGTGAGCTAGTCTCCACTGGAAATCCATTAGCTTATTATCAAGAAACAAACCGAAGGCTAAATCCCAAATATAGCTTACATAGTCTTTCGGGCAGAATTACAGAAATCTTTTGCCCTAAACTGAAATGCTCCCGTACGTCCATGCCAATTCCTACTGAAACCAGCCTGTACATTTAGGCTTAGAAGTTAATTCCATACCACAGTCATGGAAGAACTTGTCAATACTGTTGCACAGGTTGGGAATTTTATGCCTTTTGAGGACTATTCCACTCATTGACAACTCTTTGCGAGAAATTGATCAAAACTTGTAAAACAGTTAAACGCTTATCAAGCTTTTAACAATGGCCACGGAGAGAATTAGGCTTCTCTGAAGTTAAAAACAAAAGAGGATTTATAGGAAAATTGGAATTTTATTATTTTTTCATGTACAGATATCAATTGCGAAGTATAACTGATTTCACTTATCTCAAAGGACAAGAGCATCCCTTAAACCTTTTTTGAAGTAACCCACAGTTCGTTTTATTTCTCTTCAAAGTTTTTTTCATAATGTTTTAGGATTTCGGTATTGCATATTCATGGTAGACCAAACGGTTACTCCTTGTAAATTTCACAATTCTGAGGAGAAAAAGTATTGTCACATGACTCTCAAGAGCCAATCATGAAACAGAAAGACTACTACACTACTTGGGGCGACTGAAGTTTTGAAATTTTCGTATCAGATGAGGAAATGATCGTTTTGTGTACAAGTTTTTCGATATGCACTAGTCTTACAATTGTCATTTAAAAGAAAATAATACCACTGATATCTTATTTATATTTATATCTCAGGCGTTCAAAGTTATAATCAGAATTTCGTCACTAGTTTTGTTTCGGTGTATGTCCTCATCATAGGTTCTACAAGTACCCATGGGTATGTTACATTTTTCTTGAAGTTTACTGCACTACTGATGTTTCGCTTGGAGAACCCATGTTTTAATACACCATAAGAAAAAGGATGTATATGAGCTTCTCTCTATTAGTTTACATGCATATCATTGTCAAATATTTCAGTCTAAACAATGTTACTTTTGCAGCTAGTCAAGTTTGTGGAGGTCAAATCTCCATTGAAACAACTTTACGGAGATGCCACTTTTCCAAAACAAATCGAAAAATGACAGATAAATCTGATCTCCACTTGATGGAAGACTGTATTTATTAAACATCAGTTTTCTTTGGAATTCAGTTAGGTTTACCGTATACTTCAGAATGAATGCAATCATTGAGTGGCCTTTTCCTAATGTCCTGGTTAGCGAAAGTCTTTGTTTTTTCAACCTTGGAAGAATTAAAATCATGGAAGTAAAAATTATTTTATTGAAATACAACAGCTTTGTTGCAGTGACCAAATGCGTACGGGAGCATTCAGTTTGGGGCAGAAGATTTTTGGCCCGAAAATTTTATCCTTCCCGAAAGAAGGTAAGGGGAGCGCCTCCATCGGCTTAGATGGAATGGTGTACAGAAAATTTAGAAAAACTGCTCAGATAACCAGGAATGGAATAAAATAGGCTTGCCAGACTTGTAAGTAAAATCCAAGGAGTCACCATTTTGAGTTTTCGCTTGATAAAACAATTAAAAATGTTAGCACCTTGCTAAGTGATCAGAAAATTCGGTATAAAATGTCCACTAACACTATTTTATTTATTATTTTGTTATTGTTATTGTAGTATTATTTTATTTTTTCTTGCTATCTATAAGTAGTAATTCCCAATATTAAGAAAAAACGAAAAATGATGGGCAAGCCTGCATTGTTTTGTTACGTATGGTAATCTGTTCGACAGGAGCACAATCTAAGCGAAGCGCCATCATCAGTTGGCGCAAAGTGTTCAGAAAATCATTTTTTGAAAAATCGAACTCCTCTGACATTTCCGGAAATGGCATTTCCCAGCTTGTAACAGAAACAAACAGTAGCGGCGCTGCAAGAGGAAGGGCAAGAGGGTACTTTGTCCCCTCAAACAAGTCCTTAACGACCCCTATTTGTCCCGCTGTTAGACTCCCCAGTTAGGAGTTAAATAAATGCTATACCTATCCTGAAAATTAATTTTTCATCCAGGGCTCCCTACCCACGGGAAAGTGGGTTCCAGGCTCGATATCGCGCTGCGCCCTAAAGTTTTCTCCCAGCATTTTCCTTTGTCCTAAGTTTACCCCTCACCCACCCACCCCTCCCCTCCCAAATGACTCTCTGTTGCCACCACTGGAAACGAATCAATCGTGATTTTGAGCTTGCAATACAAAGAAAAATCAGCAATTCTTGGTAATTGACCAGAAAATTATTTGATAAAATGTACCACTACCAATAGATGAAATGGTCATGTAACTTTTCGAGTGGGGGGGGGGGGAGGGGGACTATATCATCGAAATTGAAAATATGTTAATTTTTCTGACTCTACTGCGACTCTTGATTGAATTTAGTTGCAAGGTCCCCTGACCTAATGAAATTTTGTGTGTTGCCAGCCTGACTTCCGACTGGAAATGATTTTTCTTAACTCTAAAGCCTTTCGAAATATGTCTAATTGCAACTTGAAGGTGAGTTGAACTGAATATTCTAGCAGACAAATGGGAAGATATTCCCCCACTAATGTATATTATTATGTGTAAATGTAAAACAGCGTATCCAATTTTTATAATAGGCGGAATAGATGGCAAACTATATGGCATTGCATGCGCCATAACACCTCACCCCCCCCCCCCCCCGTCCGTTTAATATGGCAATAGCTCTAAACGCCCTAAAACTTTTATCAATCTTTGACCGAATATTTTACCATTTCAGGCAAATATTTTCTAGGACTACAGTATGAGATGGGGCTGATGAGGAAAATGTTGCTCATATGCCACCCGAATGGGTCGTAAATCTTCGTAATCATTTCTATATTCCACGAATATTTCTTGGAACATAACGCCGTTTGTCGTTTTTAGGGCAAAGTTTTGAAAGAAATCAGACATCGATCATTTGATACATCATGGTGCGCAAGAGTTAACACATGATGACCGCTGATAAATGATTGTTTCTTTTAAACTACATGCTTCCCGAACTTGTAGCGATCTTTTATATTTTTGACGAAAATATCAAAGAATATGATACTTTTTATATTCGAGCAAGTGATTGAAAGAATTCGGATATTTGGTCATATTGGGCATTGTGTTCTCGCAAGACTATGAGTAAAGTCTCGAGTAATAGCTTTTTGCAGGTTTTAATAAATGGTCTCCAAAAGGCGGGTATCCAAAGGGAAGGGGGTTTTCCCGACAACGTCGAAAAGTCACTATCATATACTTCGCACATGCGTTACATTGCGTGAGCGCACGACGCCCTTTTATGGTTTTTGTTGTATCTAAAAGTTCTAACTAAAAAAGATGTGTGATGTTTGTATTGTTAGACACCCTTCGAATACTTATTGAATGCACATACTAGATTTTTTGAGTGGAAAATTATTTATTTATGGGTATTGGTTTCTGTATGGGGCAAAAAGTTTTTCATCCCAAATTTACATAATTAAGAGAATTAATACTGCAGCCACAAATATTTTCACACGACTAAAGATGTTTTTAAGAGCTTTGTGTCACAGGTATCAGGGAAAAAAAGATTGGTTTTATTCGAATTCATACTTTTGGTGTAAATCGCGTGGTTGGGGCTTGATAGGATGGATTATTTTAGGGAAATTTTCCCAATTTGTGACGTCTCAAATTTGAAATCGTCATAAATCAAATTCGGCATATTTGGATAAAAATCAAGGTGTTATGATTTGATTTCACCTGAAAATATCATTTCTAAGTGTAACTGATTTTACATTAACTGGAAAAATGTAGAATCTTTTGGTTTAAAATGAGTAAAGAATCGCTTTTGCACGAACCTTTCCATATATGTCCTGCCCCCCCCCCGGACTTTTTCGCCACATCAACAATAAAACAGACGCAACAATTAGTAAATGCAAGTAGGAGAATATTATAAAGGGCTATATCCGGCCCACCTTTCAGTATTTTCACAACACAACCACCAAGTACACAAAGCTTATGTGACATTCATTTATTCCTGTTGAATGTCTACGGGACTTCCCCACCACATTGCCTTTTAATTGCCTTGTGCTTTCCCACCTGTGTAATGCTATTTCCGGCTGTCTGATTTGTCGTGAGTTTTTAAAAGTTTCTGTTCGTTCCGCGCCAATCAATGGTGGAGTGGGCTTCGATAGTGCTTGAGTGTTCGGAACTTCAGCCCCCTACATTTTGGAAAAAGTCTTGATGCGCGCCTGACAATGGCCTATGACAAACGGTACATGGTTTTTATTCTACGCCATGTGCGTCGTATAACATGACTTTCACATAACATCACATTAATTCAGCCTAGTTTACAAATATTAATTCTGTTGGTTTTTTAACTAAGTAAACAAATTCGCATCCCTACACTCAGATACTTTAAAAATATCAGGTTAAAAAGAGTTACAGCGAAATTTACGTAATTATTGTAATAATAGCCAATTGAATATGAGATTTCAAAATTTAAATTGTCTATACGCAAACTAGCTCTCGTAAAACATGTGAAGTGTCATTTCCAAGATAAGGTTGTTACCAACTACCATGTTTCCAACGGTTTGCAGGGAAGCTTTTTCTGCCTCAGGTTTTTACGCACATTAGGCGTACCTCTATAGTGGTGCTCCGCTTATTGAGTGCTTTCAAGTTTCTTCACGATTTGGAAATCATGTCCACTGCCGGGCAAAAATTAACACTGTTGTTGTCAAGTTGTGAAGCACTCACACGTGGGTCGTCAGCTTCTTCTCAGCTAGCTACACTAGATGCGTATGCCCGTCAAAAGGGACGGGGCTTATGACGTAGAGGTGAAAGCACTCTTTAGATAAAAGGTCTAACAGGGAAATTATGGACCCAAACTATTTTCGTCAAGTTGGTCAGTGAACTTAGACTTTACGCTTTGACGTTAAAGACAAGGAGCTGGCTGGACAAATGAGAAACTTATTTTGTTTGAACAACAAATACCTTTTCCTTTTTCTTAAGTCCTCCCGAACCTCTAGCAAAGGGCCGTTCGGCGAAACGAAACGTTAACTGCTTCCCGAAGAAGCTATTACGTCCACAGAAGTTGCCTGCGTGGCAGACTGTGGGGCATATTCCTTGGTCAGTCATATACCCACCGGGACTGAACAAACCGAGCCCCCTCCGTGGGAACCACTGAAGGACAACACTTGACCAATCTCACGGCCCTCAGACCATTTACATCCTTGGTCACGTATGGCTTCGTTCTTGACTGGATGGTTTTGTTAGAACAACAAATTAGTTTTGACAATGACATTTCACTGTGGCTTAACGACGTGTACCAAATATGCACCTCATATTCCTTTAGACTTTTTGTATATAAGAGATGAACCGCAGATAGTCCCACAATTCGTTTTTCTTGATATTAATTTCGAATGAGCCATATTCTTTTGAAGGCAACGTGGAAATATATGTCTCCTTTTGTGAGAATTTTCGGGGCGAGAGTCTTTGTTAGGGGATCATTTTTGAATAATTGTCTTAGTAGGTCACGAGGGGTGGTCAGGAAGACTTGGGTATGTTTGGGCGGTAGCTCCCTGGTATAAAATGTGGAGTAAAGGATACCGCACATCACATGGTTAAAAACTTATGAGAAAAATTCGATGTAAGGAAACATGAAAAAATACAATGGGGTAACAGGGTGAATGCCCTAAAGTTAACATTGAAGTGGCTCAAAAACTTTACTTTTAAAGTAGCGGAATGATTTTGATGTTAAAATAATAGTTTAAAATGATAAAAGGGCACTTTAACTTTATAAAGGACCGGACTGGAGTGGGGGAAAAGGCCATAAAAAATTCATAATTTTAATTACAAATTAATAATTTGTTGCTAACAAATTCTTTGTAATTTTTATTACAGTGGCACTTTCGTCCTTACCTCGAAGAAATTCGAATGTTGTAAACAATCTAAAAGAGTTGTACTGAGAAAGAACGGCTTTATGAAAGAGGGCGCTGTTTTACATAGTAAAAGTTTACACGTTGAAACTGCACAACTTAGAGACCTATCAAGTTCTGCTCTAAATAATGGCAGATTTCTCAATAAACACCCGAAATTTTCCCATAAACTAACATTCCCAATTTCCAAACGTTTTTTTGAATTCACAGTCTACTTTGCTTTATGACAACACACCTCCGTAATTGCCAAGCTGGGAGTTGCCCAGTCCCTATCAAAGGAATCAGGGCCACGGTCCATCCCTGGATTTTATGAACTTACATTTCACTGACATTGGGAAACTGCATATTCTTATTCCGGTGTTTAAGAATTAAAACTATTTGTAAGTTAGTTGAATGGAATTTTACGGCCCATTTTCCAAGCAATTGTTCAAGTTGAGCCGGCCACATATCACCCCCTCCCTTTGCCAGGCTAGCCTACGGTACCTGAACTTTAAACAAAATGATGTTAGGATAAGAAATTCAAAACTGTGTATACCAACTGAAACCGCTCATTAGAAGATAAATTGAAAGTTGGAAAGTATATTTGAATAGGCCTATAATTTCAAAAAAAAAAAAACTTAACAAGTAAAAATTTAATCAAAATAACTTTTAATTCTAATGACCGCATTTGCATCGGAGCCTCAACAGATAACACCTAGCTTTCAGGCATGTCTCTATGTGCGATGTTGTTACTATTTCATTTTTTTTTGTTACCCCAGACACCCCAGAAACTTCCACTGAATTTCCCTAACCTACTCACTTCAATCCTACCCTCCCACAATTGTCTAAAAACTATCGTCACCCTTATTCAGACACAATCTCTGTTTATTGCTAAAAGGTGAGTATCACAATACAAGATCAAATATGTAATAAGAACATTCTCAGTACGCTACATGCTGTGCAATTTGACCGGTACTCTAGAGTATGGAAAACAAGCCAGTGAGCCACAACTGGAAAAAGGCCGTGGCCGGCTCGACTTGAACTAATAGGTTGGAAACTGGGCCATAAAACTCCATCTTACAAACCAACAAACTTCATAATTTAATTTGCTATCAGTCAAAGAGCTGTGCCAATTACCGAGGATTTCTGTAGACTACTACGATAATTGTAGTCAGTTGGGGGCGGGGGCTAATAGCTAACATGATCCCTGGTTGGGGTGAGAATAACCGCCTTTAAAAGAATAGTCCGGAACCAAATTTAAGTTTGATATGTTTAAAAAGAACATATTTTAAGCATTCTGGTGCCAGTTTCATTCATTTCCCATGTTCGGTTTTCGAGCCTATGAGCAATTGAAGTTGACACATTTAAGTGAACTCGAAGCAAACAAGTGTGCGGCCAGGATGTCATATGGATTCACATTGTTGGCCAATGTTTGGTTTTTCTTTATTTTTCATCCTATTAGTTTGACCTTGAATAAATTAGGATGCTATTTTGCCCCTAAGGAATATAAAGTTTATAAAATTCAATTAGGCCTATCTCAGTATGCAACACGGTAGGAATAAATCAAAGTTTAGTTGCATAAAATTGGTGGTAAGTTATAAACAAAAACAATTGCTTCAAGTTCATTCTGTGTAGGATATTTGCCATATTCAAGTGCTAACTTTCTCGTGAGAGAATGTTCCTCTTAAACATATCTAAAATAAATTTGGCTTTGGATTATTCTTTTAAAGAGGCCACAATTTTCAAGTATTGAACTTCTGCTTTCTCCTTTTCAGGCATTTATCCCTTACTGGTGTTTCTGACATAGGTGTGTTCCACGGAAATGAACTGTTACAGTTATTCATTCCTTCAACCAACTTCTCTGCTTCATGATCTCTTTCCTATTACAACCCCTCATTAAAGGCAGTCATTAGTCACCCTAAACTGCAGTTTCAGTATACATATATCAAAACTCTCAATTGGTACAGCTCTTTGGTTGGCATCACATTCAAACAATTCATCATAGCTAAATTACACAGCATGGGCACTGAGAGTGTCTTGATTACGCATTATGGACTTGTATGGCCACTGGGACAAGCCATGAAGCAATAAACAAGGACTGTGTCTGGATAAAGATGAGTTTTAAATAAATGTGGGAGGGGATAGAGGTAAGTAGGTTGAGAGAATTGGAACTGTTTGGGATGATGAAAATATGCCTTTAAATTGTGGAAACGAACCCGGTGACCCGTAAGGAAGGTTCCGTGGTGACGGAGGGATTGAGACCTCCGCCCTCCTTCATTTTCCTAACCCTATACCCCAGCCAAAAGAAATGCTTGGTGTGATACCCCTTGGTTACACTTTAAATACCAATTAAAGCACGTTGGAGCATAAAATCGCTGTACATTTGCAGAAAAAATATAGCGATACATAGAGATTACAGAAAATTCCTTGCAAATATTTTCCAGTATTTTTCTGCAATCTTTACCTAACTCTTTACTTTTGTTTTGTAAATTTACAACGATTTTGCCAGTGTAGGAGAAAGGGGCACGCATATTTCACCTCTGTTAGCTTTTTGTATTTTTCTCTTTATTATTTATTTGTTAGAGTTTACGTTCCGCGTTCCGAGGCAGCTCTCTGTTCTAGTATACATATTTTGTCACTACACTGTTACGGTGAAAACTATTCCACACTTTCCACGACGGTAAAATCAGGACTTCACAAAAACTGAAAAGCAACAAATATTGCGCGAGTCTTCACTGCGCACATCTCTGTTTCCTTCTACAAATTGTCCCAATGAAATTTGAGAGGCAAAAATTCCACACAAAGGCCAACCCACCAGTTTAATAGTTACACTGAAATCATTATAGTCTTTTCAGGAAGAAAACCAAACTAACGCCTGTTGATTACATTTCCGCACTCTGTGTATGGCATCCAGTTGTGTCTGTATTATTGACGTGAGCGTCCTTGTAGAAGCCAAACATGATTACGTAATACAAGGCCATTGAATTCGTCTTCGGTTGAGCACACAAAGCCATGGTGCTGGCAATGATAACAGCGAGAACGTATGCTAATGAGGTATTTTTGAGACTGACCACTGCCAATATGTAGCATGTCACAGGGTCGTTGTTCGCATATTGAAGGGATGTAACAAAAATCATGAGTGAACAAGAGGATATCTTTGACGAGTCAATTGAGTCTTTGGAATATTCAGAACTGAAAGATGACCATCCTGTTATTCCACCGATCAGCTCTTTTTCCAGAGGCAATGATGTTATTGGTAAGTTGAAAAACTAACATCTAACATCTAAAACTAACATCATTTTTCTATGACCTGAAATAACTTTCTAGGAGTACGTCAAACGTCTAGCCACCTATTTTTCACGCTTTGAAAATGCGGTCTAATATTCGGTTCTTATTTAAGCGTCATAGGTAAAACATTAAACTACTAAAACTTCAGGACATTTAAGGTTTTCTGAAGCCGTTCAAAAGGAAAACACGAAAGAAGATTCAACGAGATTCACACCAGTGTAAGTCACTGACTGTCCACATATTTTCTTGCTATCCGCTCCTAAGACACAATAAACTATTCCCCTGTGCTGGGCTAAATGGTCCTTCTTCCCTCCAATACTCTCCGGTAAATGAAGAGATTGGGTTAGGGTTTTTACTACACTTTGATTTGTCTCTCAGAATTACGTAATTGTTCGTAATTTTTTGGCCTTCCCCATCTCAGCCACAAGGCAACAAGCTCGCTGAAGTCAATAATGATTACGTGATACCCGCCATCTTGCGTAATATTGCCTAACAGTACTGTACTACAGCCGTTGTTAGGCTTTGTAAGCTGTTGAAGGTCCATGCAGTCCGGATTACAATCATTCACGTTTAGTTGTTCGTGACAATAGTGATTGAGCGGGGATTAAATTTGAACACACCTTGCACATCTTCATTTGTAAACTGGTGTCAACAAGCCAAGATGGTCCGGGTTTGTTTTGTTTTTATTTTTGTTTTTCTTCTTTTTCTTTTTTGTGTTTTTGTTTCTTTGTTTTGGGGTTTTTTTTTCACTTTTAGTTGATTCTGCAAAAGACAATATGTTTCTTTATTATGAAGAAAGAGCGGCTTTTTGTGTCCCCGCGGTTTTTTCGCTCTTTGTTTTTATTTTTTTCGTTTTTTCTGTCATGTCTCACTAGAACCGAAACAATTGCAAAGGGGGAGTGTAAATTTTAAAGGCTTTTATTGTTTAAATCGTTTTCATTTTGCTTCATTCGTACATTAGATCATTTGTATATGAGATGTGTGAAAGTATACTCGGAATGCGACTTACCAGGTGAAGTGGAGAACATTAGAGAAATCAGGAGATACTACGCATTTTTTTTCTAAATGATGAGGGTGTATTTACTGTCCTGCCAACTTTACATAAAGTTCAAGAGCAATCGCCCCAAACTTATTTTGACCCAACCAGCTAAATCTTCAAATTTCGTTTTTCTTTCCCTTCAAAAGTATATTTCATAATATTTCAAGACTTCGGTATTTTATATTCAAGGTAAACCAAGCAGTTACCATGGAAGGACTAGTTAACCTAACATTTGGGAAGAAAAATTATCGTCACATACTCACATGACTCTCCAGAGCCAATCATGAAACAGAAGTCAACTAAAGTACTCCAAGTTGGGTGACTGCATTTCCCCATTTGAAAATTCAGACAATTTTTTATTTATAATATCAGGTTATAGACAGAAAATTGCTCGCAAAATTTGTTGTTTTACCTACCGATTTGCAAGCCTTCGGATATGTTTTTGATTCCTTGCCGAAGGCAGGCAAGGAATCTATGCGATGGTGATGTTGTGTGTATGTGTGTGTGTGTGTGTGTGTGTGTGTGTGTATGTGACGCTTTGGCTTGTAAACACGATATCTCAAGAAGGGTAAGTGTGACTAACCTCGTATTTGGTGTGTAGGTTGGTCATATTGAGTAGATGATCCCGATTGTTTTTGGTGGAGATCAAAGGTCATTTGGGGTCACTAGAGGTCAAAAGGTCAAAACCTTGTAAACGCGATATCTCGAGAACGGTACATGTGACTATGCTCATATTTGGTGTGTGGATTGGTCATATTGAGTAGATGATCCCTATCGATTTTCGTGGAGGTCAAAGGTCATTTGGGGTCACGAGAGGTCAATAGGTAAATTCCTTAGAAATTGCTTGTAAACACGGTATCTCAAGAAGGGAAAGTGTGACTAATCTCATATTTGGTGTGTGCATTGGCCATATTGAGTAGATGGTCCCTATTGTTTTTGGTGGAGGTCAAAGGTCATTTGGGGTCATGAGAGGTCAAAAGGTAAATTCCCAAGAAATTGCTTGTAAACACGGTATCTCAAGAACAGTAAATGTGACTTATCTCCTATTTGGTGTGTGCATTGGCCATATTGAGTAGATGATCCCTATTGATTTTCGTGGAGATCAAAGGTCATTTAGGGTCGTCAGAAGTCAAAAGGTCAAAACTTCGTAAACACGATATCTCGAGAAAGGTACATGTGACTATGCTCATATTTGGTGTGTGGGTTGGTCATATTGAGTAGATGATCCCTATTGTTTTTTTGGTGGAGATCAAAGGTCATTTGGGGTCACAAGAGGTCAAAAGGTCAAAACTTCGTAAACACGATAACTCAAGAACGGTATGTGTGACTATGCTCATTTTTGGTGTGTGGGTTGGTCATATTGAGTAGATGATCCCTATTGTTTTTGGTGGAGATCAAATGATCATTTGGGGTCACGAGAGGTCAAAAGGTCAAAACTTCGTAAACACGATAACTCGAGAACGGTACATGTGACTATGCTCATATTTGGTGTGTGGATTGGTCATATTGAGTAGATGATCCGTATCGATTTTCGTGGAGGTCAAAGGTCATTTGGGGTCACGAGAGGTCAATAGGTAAATTCCCTAGAAATTGCTTGTAAACACGGTATCTCAAGAACGGTAAGTGTGACTAATCTCCTATTTGGTGTGTTCATTGGCCATATTGAGTAGATGATCCCTATTGATTTTCGTGGAGATCAAGGGTCATTTAGGGTCACCAGAAGTCAAAAGGTCAAAACTTCGTAAACACGATAACTCAAGAAGGGTACATGTGACCATGCTCATATTTAGTGTGTAGGTTGTTCATATTGAGTAGATGATCCCTATCGATTTTCATGGAGGTCAAAGGTCATTTGGGGTCACGAGAGGTCAATAGGTAAATTCCCAAGAAATTGCTTGTAAACACGGTATCTCAAGAACAGTAAATGTGACTTATCTCCTATTTGGTGTGTGCATTGGCCATATTGAGTAGATGATCCCTATTGATTTTCGTGGAGATCAAAGGTCATTTAGGGTCGCCAGAAGTCAAAAGGTCAAAACTTCGTAAACACGATATCTCGAGAACGGTACATGTGACTATGCTCATATTTGGTGTGTGGGTTGGTCATATTAAGTAGATGATCCCTATCGATTTTCGTGGAGGTCAAAGGTCATTTGGGATCACGAGAGGTCAATAGGTAAATTCCTTAGAAATTGCTTGTAAACACGGATTCTCAAGCAGAGTAAGTGTGACTAATCTCATATTTGGTGTGTGCATTGGCCATATTGAGTAGATGATCCCTTTTGTTTTTGGTGGAGGTCAAAGGTCATTTTGGGTCATGAGAGGTCAAAAGGTCAAAACTTCGTAAACACGATATCTCAAGAACGGTACATGTGACTGTGCTCATATTTAGTGTGTGGATTGGTCATATTTAGTAGATGATCCCTATTGGTTTTCCCAAAGATCAAAGTTCATTTGGAGTCAGCATGTTCAAAGCCTGACAAGCTTTCCTGCACAGTCTTTCAAGAAAGGTCACTTGTAGGGTCCTGTAACTTGTCATGTAGATGGCACATAGTGAATACATGGTCCCAGAAGTTTTTGGTGGAGGTCAAATGTCATTTGGGTCCATGACAGGCAAGGGGGATCTCAAGATTGGATGCCTTGCATGTGTACTTTGTGGGCACATTATGGAGCCCTGCTAATTGAAAAACATTGCAAAGCAATGTCAATGTGAAAAAAGGCCTTACATTTCAGCAGCAAGGAATCACTAAGCCTTTTGGCTTTCTGGTTATCTCTTGTTCTCTTCAATTCGGAGATCCAGTCATTCCATTCTGTAGCAGAGGTGCCACTACGCGCCAGTGATTGGAGAACATATTATTGCCCTCTGATGAGCTAACTGCAGGGCCTGATCGCCGGCATGGGGAAGCGGGTATAAGGAGGGTAGGGTTGTCTCCGCCCACTACTAGGGAAACTTATGTACATTGACTTGTGCAGTCTGGTATAGTATCTAAAGGGCCAATCCTCTCTACTCCAAATGACAATTTTTGTAGTGGTTTACAGAAACTCTCAATTGGCTAAGCTTTTTGATTGACAGCAAATTGAAACAGTGCAAAGTACCATAGCTCATATTACACAGCCTGAGTACTGAGTACTGTACTGTTTTGATTACACATTGGGGTCTTGTATACTGACCCTGAAGATATTAACTGAGGTTGAGTCTGGGTGAGGATGAATTTAAAACAGTCGTGGGAGGGGCTTAAAATGTAGTTAGGAGAATTATAACTGTTTAAGGTGATAGGATTAGCCCATTAACATCAATTTTGTACATTGTTTTCATATGTACATGTGCAATGCGTTTAGATGTATGTTTGCGGAATTCGCTGAGCACGGGAGGAGAGGGAAGGAAGAATTTCTAGAGTTGCCATATTTTTCCTGCAAAGGACACCTCTTTTAAATCAAAATATTGATGTATGTGAATGCAGCCCTAGTTTATTGCTTGCCATAGCCGTACGAGGCAAAGGGACCAACAAATATTAGCGAAATCTGACATTCGGGCAACTGGATTTTGAGTCTTAAAAATATGGCATACCACGTTTTCGATAAAATATAAATGTTTAGGCCTTGCCAGTTTCTTAAAAAATGCCTCCAAAATAAAAAGTGTGTTTTTTTGTGGATAATCAAAGCTGATTTTCAAAATTCGGGACACATTAGGGAAGCTTATAAAAACTATTCGTGAGCCTCACTTCATATTCTTGCAAAGTTCTCAATCCTCAAAATGGGCCGAATGTCCAGATTTTTTAGCTCGCACATGTACACATTTGTGAGGTTAACAAATGGGGCAGATGGCGTCAACTTTTTAACTAAAGTCTTCTTTTTCCTCATTTTTGAAGATTTGGGGCTTAAATTTTGGTGTATGATTGCTAAAGAAGCAAGCATTTACACCCACCTAATTGCATTCAAATATAGGAAATTAAAGTTGTGTTTGAAAGCTGTTTTTTTTTAGGGCTGAGTTCATTTTGCCTGCTGAACAGTTAGTTGTTTATATATTGCGCTAATAGCATTGTGTTCTTATCTTGCACATAATCAGTTGTGGTCAGATAGTGTGGAGTGAATCAAGCTTTGAACAAGGAAGTTACAACAGGGAGTTGCCAGGGTCTCTAGCAACTCCCTGGTTACAACAGACCATGTTGTCACATATCTATTGTGGAGATACCTTTCATTCTGTACTGTACAATTTATCATGAGTTGACCAAGCCAAGCAATATCAACATAACTGTTTGAGTTCAATAAGCAGAGTGCAGTAGGAACTTCTTGAGTCTCTGTGTTATATTTAGATTAGTGCAGAGTCGAGCAGTGTTTACTTGTGGATTTGAAGGTGGAACTTAATGTACTTTGCAATACCTGAGCAGTTTACATGTACGATAAGTTATTAATTTTATCTTACTGCCTAATGCCTTTAAGAATACACAGTCCAGGATTTCTTGATTTGAGAAAACACACAGTAATATTTAGATCTACCTTAAGACTTTATCAGATGTGTATCTACCTGCAAAATTACAAATGCTTCGTGTTTACTATTACTTCCTTGCATTTAATTTCGTAATTGCAAGGAAGTTTAGGAAACAGATAACGGATAAAATTTGGTTTAAAGGCAGTCATTCGTCACCCCAAACTACAGTTTCAGTATACATATATCAAAACTCTCAATTGGTACAGCTCTTTGATTTGCATCACATTCAAACAATGCATCATAGCTAAATTACACAGCATGGGCACTGAGAGCGTCTTGATTACACATTATGGACTTGTATGGCCACTGGGACAAGCCATGAAGCAATAAACTAGGATTGTGTCTGGATAAAGATGAGTTTTAGATAAATGCGGGAGGGGCTAGAAGTAAGTAGGTTGGGAGAATTGGAACTGTTTGGGATGATGAAAATATGCCTTTAACTTTGAGTTCCTGTTTTTAGCAGACAAAACAGGTTGTGTGAGCTTCACAACAGCATTACTGTTCTAGTTAAAATATTTGCCCGAAAAATAAATACTATCTGATTAAGGGCGACAAGTTCATGAAAAATCAGAGAGATTTAAAAAATTCCAGAAACATTCGGGCTGCTAATACCGTACGTAATTCACAGCCTCTTTTCATACTCTTGCACAAAACAATGCCAGAATTGATCGAATATACAAATCCTTCCAAAAATTTGCCCGGACAATAAAAGGTTATACCATATATTCAAAGTAAACTTCCCATGAAATATTTAAAGAATCAAAAAGTTCCCAAGACATCCGGGCAACTTTTGGAAAACCAATTTTTCCTCTGTCCCACCTCATGCCCTTGATTAAAACTTCGCCACCCGAAATTATAAGAAAATTCGAGCAAAGTTTTTTGATATTTTTAATTGCCAGATTAAAGACGGTGTAGAAGTCTATCCAGAGCCCAACATTTTGGCCAAAATTTTTTTAGCAAAAGTCTTCTTGAGACGTGTCATATTTCCTTAAGCGGCTCATGGTACTGGTTCATGAAATACTGTACAACAATTTTTTCCAAACATGTTAAGTTTTTTTTAAATATCAATGGCAAACAATCAAACTTAGGCAACCCGTATATCTTAGATACACTGTGCTATGAGTAGTGCGTTCGAGTTCAAATCGGTTTTCAAAAAAAAGACACTTTTTTTTTCAAATTTTGCACAAACCGTTAAAATTCAGGACATAACAAACTTCAAAATTTCAATTTTTTCCATAAGTATTGGATATGAAACTTGACTTATTATGCTAACTATAAGCATTTTCATACGGTAGTAACTTTTTAACACTCTTATTAATTTATCAATACCAACTCAATGAAGCCACTGACACCTCTCCCAGGACGGCTGACATGGCTGGGAACGATGACTCGACTTTTCCCTTCTTCACACCAACTATAACTACATCTCGCATGTCTGCACGATATTAGGCAAATTCATGGATTTTTTTTTTGCACTTTTTCATTTTTTTATTTAAGCATTTCATTACAAATATGAAAACGACTGCTAAGATTCTGCTTTCAAGCCGGGGAACACCATTTCCGACTGTCTGAGGTGTCGCGATTTCTTTGAAAAATTCTGTACCTTCCTCGCCAACCAATGGTGTCCGCTTAAATAGTGGGGTTGCAAAAAAACAGGTTTCAAAATAAGCTTGAGCGTGGCTATCGAAGAGGGCATCCCCCCCCCCCACACACACACACATACTTTTTTAAGAGGAGGAGACGCTAAAAAATTTTGTCTGCAGTACTTTTTGTTACTTATGAGCTAGGTTACCAAAAACCAAAATCTAACGAAGACGTAGATACGCTCAAAAAATATTTCACATGGCCTTTGAAGGGGAGAATTAAGCAGAAATTTGATTTTGTCAAAGAGGAATCAAATTTACATAGTATGGTGAAACTTGCATCCGTATCAGACATGTATATCTTGAGATAACGGAAAATGAAGTTACTAGATTTGTGATCCAAAGTCAACTTAAGGGCAGCAGAGGTTAAATCACTCCCTCATATTGACAATGAATGCTTTGTTTCCCTTTGTTATTCAGACTATTGTGTTGACCTTGAAGTTAATAGGGATATAACCTCCCTGTGGGGAATGAAAAGTTTGTAAAGTTCTCATGCTATTTACACAATCATATTCTGATAATAGGCCTATGGGATTTTTGACGAGAAAATTAAATACAAAGTTTAGAGAGAAACAAAAGATTATCCATCAATGTGAAGATATGACGTCATGTGTCCTTTCTTCAAGTTCACTTTTTGTTGAAAAATGAAAATATGTCAACTTTATCTGCTCATAAGTTGAGAACCACACGTAATATTTCAATGCAGATTTCAACAAAATGCTAAAGATAGGTACTCCTCTAACGCATCAAAAATTGATGTGACCTTAAAAGGCAGGAGCAGTCATCCCAAAATGAAGAAGTGTAGTAGACTGTCCAGTTTCATGATTGGCTGTTGAGAGTCATGTGACAATGTTTTTCTCTTCAAATGTGAAATTTACTGGAAATAATTGCTTGGTTTACCTTGAATATGCAATAGTTAAATCATAAAATGTAATGAAAGATACTTTGAAGAGCAATAAGACGAAAATTGTGCTTTTAGCTTTTTCTTCAAAATAAGTTTTGGGGGACTGCTCTTTACCTTTAATGCATTTTAAGCAGGTCCGAGGCAGTATAAGGTATTTCTGTACCAATCTTTTCTATGACTTCAAAAAATCCGGGCTGCGCCCGCATTCATCTTCAGTTCTAACTATAGCTGTGAGTGTGCTTATCGCCATTTCAAATATAATGGTTTAGTTCAACGTTAAAGGTTTCAAAAATAATTATTGTAGCCGTGATTCTAGAGAAACACGAAAATGCAACGTTACGAAGTTCCAACCTCTTCCTGAATTTATCACATGGCAAAGCATAAAGGCTATTTTGTAAGTCTGAAGAATTTTTCAGTTTCCCCCGGAGCCTTTGTGGTTAAAATAAAAGAGAGTACGCCTTGACGAATTCCATGCAGTCGTCCCATCAAATTTCTTGGTTTGCTCTTTAAAGTACGGTAGGGCAGATTTCGCCGGGTTTTTTCTTTTACAAATTTTCTCCATGAAAACAAAAATACAGTCTTTTTCACTTCAATCCGCGCCCATATTTTGGGGCCCTTCGCGCGCTTTTTATTTTCAATTCGGCATAATTCCAGCAACCCTTTGCATCTGTCGGGGATAAAAGTATAGCTGTCCCTCAGTCATTCTGCTTTGCCCCCATGTCGGCAAATCCAATTACCACGCCTGGCTGAGTCGGTGCGCAGATTTGACTTTGGGTATGAAGTAAATCCCCAATTTTCATAACACATTACCCGAAATGTTGAAATATTTGACATCGCTTTGCATTTGAACCCCCTCTTCTTAGACCACTTTTCATGATAGGAGAAACGTTTTAGGATAGATGTCCCTCTAACTTTCAAAATGAAATCACGTTATGAGTTTGGGGTGACCATTCTCTGAATTTCCAATCCATTGCTACCCGAGCTCTTCCCATTTTACACAAAAGAAAGCAAATATATCATTTTTTGTAGTTGACCACTGATTTAAAATGATTCAACCCGGAAGTGATTCACCACGTTATGAAGTAATGTCAACATTCCTTTTCAAGGACATACCTAACCATGCAGTGGCGGATCTAGGGTCTTAAAAAGGGGGGTGGCTAGGATTTGGCTTTTGAATATTTCAGAAAAATAAGTTTTTCGCATGTAATATGGTTGCACCTCAAGCTATTCTATGTTCACTAGTCTTTGGTGTTGCTGCATTTAACATTTTAATCAATCCACTTTTAAATATGTACTTTTAACATTGTTGTTCGCGTTCTATAGGAAATAATAATAGGAAGATGATAGCAAACAATGCCTACCTTTTATTATTATTTTTTTTGGTCAAAAAAGGAGGGTGGCTAGCCACCCTAGTCTTCCCCCTAAATCCGCCACTGCCATGATATATGTTTTCTTGGAACAGATGGCAGGACGGTTTGGACGAAAAGTTTTATTTTCAAAGCATTAGTAAACCCAGAGCGGCTACCGCTATCACTTGCATTGTACACATACGTAGTAGGTCACAGACATGCCTGTTTTAATGAAAGGATCTGTTCACTTGTGTCTTGTATGAACAGATGAACTGAGTCCATATCCCATTATTTACTACGTTATATGGTACTTTTTTGTAGGAATAAAATGTTTGTTGTTCCGTTAAGAATAAAATACTGTACATATTAAATACATAAAATACACGTTTTGTTATTTTCTTTTGGGATTTCATTAGAAGTGACAAACATAGTAGATATCTCTATCACAATGCCGTGGCGTTGCACCTCCCAGTCGCCTCTTCAAGACGGCGTGAATGCCATGGAATGGACTTGAAGTTATAGAAAAAGAACAGTCACTCTAACTTCAAGTTGTGTAGAAGACTTTCCTGTTTCATAACTGGCTGTTGAGTGTCATGTGACAACATCTTCTCTTCAAATGTAAAATCTACTAGAAGTAACTACTCGGTTTACCTTGAATATGCAATATAGAAGAAAAATATGTCGAAAGATACTTTCAAGAGATATAAGGAGAAAATTACTGCTCTTGAACTTAAACAAAAAATTACCGAGCTTCTAAATTGCATTAACCGACTATGTTTTATTGGAGGTACACAGCGTCTTTAACTTTTTGTTTGTGTTCGTGGGTTTCATAATGATAAGTGTGAAAGTACCTATTGAGTGTTGACTCCTGGCCTCCATTTTTTCAGTGCAAGCTCTTTATTTAGATTTCTTTGTAGCTGCTGTATTCAATTTGATCTTGTTGGTGAATATGATTATTACAATTGGGTTAATGTTTGTCGAGGATTCGATTAAGTGTACCTTATGTCTAAAATTTCAAAAATATATATTATGAGGCATGAAAAATAAATTCAAACAGTTCAACTCGCATATTCATTGGACATTCCTGAGCTGAGGTATAAAATGTTAGAGTTTATTTATCCAATTTACTGGCACATTGTGAAATAATTTGTGATGTGATTGTTTTACCTCTTAAATAACTGTACAGTCTTTGTATTTCTCTGTTTTTCTTAAATGTATACTGCACCTTGTACCAATAAATCTTAGCACTCTTACTCTTATGGTGTGATGTGATTAGTTAGGCCTGGTCTGTGAAAAATGCAAGCTAACACAGAACATTGAAGGTACCAAAAACTCATAAATTTGAAAGGGACACTAAGCAGGTAATGTGAATTGTATAACAAGAAAGTCATACATGATGCGCAATTTTCTGTTTTGTTCGACTGAATTAATTTCAGCATTTAATATCTCAACAATGTAACCAGCTAGAGCAGTGGGAGTTGTATGAATATGATTCATTTTGCAAAGTCTAAAATTTATCATTTTAAAATTCTAGATTTGAGGTACACTTTAAGACGGCTCGACGCTAGTAAGATTCCAGTAAGTTATTTTCAACATCTCAATGGTTTTAGCAACTGATTAAAAATACTTCCTGCCTTGTATGGCTTGAACTTCGAGGGTAGCGTATGTTGTTAAATAATTATCTGCTTCTTCCGGCGTAGTTTATACAGTATAGTCGCAAAACGTGACATAAAAAGCAGTGATCATCATGGAGACATAGTTTGAATGGAGTGAAAAATCATGATACAGACTTGTTGCAAGTCGTAATTCAGCAATGTGTAAACCTACCTACCTAAATGCAGATGAGTAAATATTGCGTAATGAAATGTGTCGGATGTTATTGTTACAACTTTGTTCGTTCAATTGGGAATTGGACAACCGTTTATTTAACCATGACATCCATGTGTCGCCTCATTTAAAAGTCAAGACAAGAGCAGTCACCTCAACTTTAAGGAGTGTAGTAGACTGCCCTGTTTCATGATTAGCTGTTGAGGGTCATGTGACAAGAATTTTTCCCTTCAAATGTGAAATTTTCTAGAAGTAACTGCTTGTTTTACATTAAATATGCAAGACTGAAGTTACGAAATATGATGAAAGATACCGAAGAAGAGTACGAAAAAGTTTTGATACTTAGCTGTTACTTCAAAGTAACTTTGGGCGACTGCTCTTGACATTTACACACTGGTCACACTGAGGCTAAACAATACATGGTTTAACGCTGGAATAATAATTTATGATAAATAATAATACATAATAATGTACCCCGAGTCTAAGATTTTAAAAATATAAACTGAATTTTATTCATCTAACTCCAATTACCATGGTTATCCATTGCTGAGCTATTAATTGTTGAAATTTATTCACTTTAATTGAAATAGTCCATTGCGTAATAATTGTCCCTTTACTGTCGTATAACTCACATTAACTGTTTTGCGGTTTCCTTTGAAAAGGGCCGTGGCCGGCTCGACTTGAACCAAAGAAATAAAAAGACTATATTTGATTAGAGCAACAATAACATCAAAAATTATTCAGTAATCTAACCATTTTAAATTTAGTGAATAAATTTAATGTGAATAAATTTACATCTTGGCATTAGAAATGTCATATAGACGAATCCGATCAGCGCCTGCGTTTAGTGACTGTAGGCAGCTATCGGTGGGGCCCATCTGCCTTAAATCGTATTCATTTATTGTCTACATGAATTTTAAACCCTCATATTCAGTGAAAGTGAAGGAATCAAGGTACAATTTAGTGTACAACCAACCATCCATGGTACAGGTAAGCAAGGAAATTGAAAGATTAAATGGTGAAAGACCCCAGTTATGACCGACTAAAATCAGATGATCACTCCCCGTCCGGATTCGTCTGTAAAGATGGAAGTTGAATATTTTGAAATTTTCTTTCATGATGTGCTACTTTCATACTCTGTAACACATTTTATACGAAACAGTTCATTTTGGATTGATCTCTGTTTTTGGCGTTTTTCCCACAGAGGAAGAATTCCAATCAGCGCCTTCAAATTATTATGGATCAAATACTGTTAGTAGGAATGACACCTCTCCTTCCGTAGAATCCCAAGGACATTCAACCTTTAGTCCTTCACAAGGTCAAACTAGGGTCACATCGGTGTCTTCAAATGATGTCATATCAGCAGCTCATCACATTCTTGGAAATTTCGTGACGTCATCATCATCACCATCACCACCGGTCACTTCTTCTATCCATGCCTCAGCTACTCACGGTTCTTCATCAGCTTCATCGCAAAATGACTGGGCGTTATCAAGTGTCCCAGTATCGCTGCCATCAACAACACAAAACACCACCATGGCAGTCGAGTCCCCTCACCTTCATGCAGCTTTGACCATGGCCTGTTTACCTACTCAAAACGCAGGTCTGGCGGACGCTTACTCAAATATTCTTCAGCCAGGATTGCATAATACAACACAACAGGGAAACTTGTTAGGATTTTCTCCCTCCGTCATTCCCATTGGGATTAATTCCAGTAACACACCTGTACACGGTACTCAAAATATTGAAAGCGCCAACCAAAGAAGCCATACTAATAAAGTCCAACAAACTATTGGTAAGATGTAAAATATTTTATCGACAAATCATCACTAACTTATGTAAGGCTGAAAACTAGAATTGAATGAATATATGACGAAAGCGATGTTTAACGGTTCGTTTATTTTAAATCTAAAACTGACTGTTCTGGAACATCATTACAACTGTTCCCAATGGGAAGGTAAGATACAAGAATGAATGATCTCAGTTGATAAATCTTGGTCAGGTCTTTCATCACATGACCTTTTGTTTGTACCTATATGTATGGCATATCTGCACGTGTGATAATTAAAGTTTTCTGTTTTGATATATTTTGGGATATTTTGCCCCCAAAATGTTTAAGTTTGTCCCATTTTTACTTTCTTTCCAATTGTCAGGCTCTCACTCTCACGAGAAGGCGTTGTCAGAGCTAGACAAACAGAGAAACCTTCTTAACAACATTCAACAACATCAACAGCCCCAACAGTCACAACACATCTTGCCAATAGCCCTTAGCGTGGACCCAAATGCATTCATGAACTCAAATTTGCCTACTGCTGGTACCGTAGCACCACCCAACACCCAACTTCCCCCTTCTTTGTCCTTGCATTCCCGTCCGGCAGAGGCAGGGTTACCAACTCGATCCGCCGCTAACTATGTAGACACTTCAAACCATCCTACTCCGGTAGATTTAAATACTGATCCAGACGTACAACAGGACGAAATAGAAGGTAGGTTACTCCCTATAAAGAGTGCTTTCACCTACGCCACAAGCCCCGCCCCTTTTGACTGGTAAAATCTAGTGTACGCATCTAGTGAAGCTAGCTGAGAAGCAGCTGACGACATACGTTTAACTCAGTTTTGCATTGAAACGATGTCGATTTTTAATGTGAAAGCACGCTCTACTCGTTATACTTTTGTAATATTTACGTAAAGACTTACACTAAACTTCTTTATTACTCAGACACATTCAGGAGGACATTAGGTCACCGCGCATGCGTCGCGATGCAAACTAAAGATTATTCATAATAAGAAGCACAGGGTCCTTGTGAACAGAACCTGCACTGATAAGGGGAGGGGGGGCTATTCCAGTCTCTCACACTTTGGAGAAAGACTACATTTGTACAAATAGAAACTATAATTCCGGATGCGGAAATGCAAACCATTCATGAACCGGTTTCTGCGGATATGATTTTAGAGGCTGTCAGTAGGTATATAAGCGTGTCACATAGCTGCTTTGCAAAATAAAATCAGTCCACCGCGTTTTCGCCGGTCAGCCAGTTGTCTTGGTCAAGACGTTATTACACCTTTTCTAACTAGAATGACAAAATAGAGGGTGGGAATTCAAGATCGAGGGCGGGCTTTAAACTTGAACGCAAATAACATGGCTGAGAATTTCTGCAGCTAATAGAGGGCGTACGCAAAAGAGAGTAGCAAATGCTGTACAAACTGGTATAAGGGTCTTGAAAAAAAACTAGTCAGCCAGCGTCTCCAAATTAAGTTGATTGGAGATGCCGGTCATAGATCCAGGCTCTCCAGAGAAGTCAGAAGTAATGAATCTAGCTGGCCTTCCATTTGTGCATTATAAACTTCGGTTAGGTTACAAGCCATTAAGTGATCTTAACTTTTATTAATAAAATGTGTACACTGTCTGTGTTGAAAAGTTTTGTATGTTGAAAAATTTCAATGTTCTTTTATTTTCAAGTGACAGTGGATGGCACAGTCAGTAGACGACAAGGGAAAAAGGCTCGGGCGAAGAGAAACGTACCTACGGAAGAGAAAGACGACCGTTACTTTGAGAGACGAAAACGGAACAACCAGGCCGCAAAACGATCACGTGACGCAAGAAAAGTGAGAGAGGAACACATATCACGTAGGGCTGAATTCCTGGAACGTGAAAATGAAATATTAAAGGCACAATTAAGTACTCTAAGAGAAGAAGCTAATTCTCTCCGGTTATTGCTATCTCAGAGGCCAGTCTTTCCCACCATGATAAGCAATCAAGGACATCAAATACAGTGAGGTGGTTGTCAAAATGCACCGTATGGGAAGAGAAAGCAAGACGCTTCGAACATTTTATATTGAAGTCTCCGGTTTTCCAGTTAATTTGGAGCTCAATATTTCACAACGCGGACCTCATATTTAACGAAATGACGTCATTTTTACCTAGGCCATTTCTAGCACAACGCGTAATGTTACACCAAGTTGTGCCGGAAATGACAGGGGTAAAACAAGAGGTGACATCACTAATTTGCAGCTGACGTCCGCGTCGTGAAATCTTAAGTTCCCTAAATTTGGAATATTTCCGACTGGATGTTGAATATTCGGGAATTATTTCATATTTATATGATAACATGTGTGTGTATATCAGACCTGTAATAATTGATCATACAGTAACTTTATTTTGGGGGCCATGCACATGCGCATATCCTCCAAATTGTCAGAATAAGCCAACCATTCTTGCACCTAGAACACGTGTTCGAAATGGAGATTACATTGAAATTTGGTGACATCACTGTGTTTTAATCCAACCATAACATAGGGAAGAATCGGTTTTGTGAAATGGACTGTTTCTGAATTGTCTTTTGGTTTAAGAATTTCCACTTTAATCTACTTTAAAGTAGGACTGAGACCCCTGTTTTTATTTGGGTTGGCTATAGACACATAGAATTATGCTTAGTGTTAGCACCTTGTTGGAGGAAAACAAGGAAAAAGGAAACGCCGTACCCAATGTGCTGAGCTCGGATTGTGCATCCCACGACGTACCCCACACTCCATGCGCCATCGAATTACCGAACTTGCTTATGATAGCACTAAGTTGGCGCGTCAGTGTCACTCATAATACCAATATATGAGTCGAGTCAAAATTTTGGTCGAATTTCAGTAATTGAAATCCTATCGGATACTAAATCTTTTGACTCTACATGCATTTCAAAGGTAGAAAGCTATGTGGAAGGTTTATTCAACTTCAGTTAACTTGTCTTGGAGGAGGAGGAAAGATGTATTCGTTTAATGACATTAGACTCACTTTGAAACTGCTTTAAGTAACTGTCTTTAAAGGTAAAAAGCAGTCCCCCAAACTTATTTTGAAGAAAAAGCTAAAAAACTCAGTTTTCATCTTATTTCTCTTCAAAGTATCTTTGATTACATTTTATGACTTTTCTATTGCATATTCAAAGTAAACCAAGCAGTTATTTCTGGTTAATTTCACATTTGAAGAGAAAAAACATTGTCACATGACTCCCAACAGCCATTCATGAAACTGGACAGTCTACTTCTCTTCTTCAATTTGGGATGACTGCTCCTTACCTTTAAAGGGATTTTTTTGCAAGAAAATGCTTTCCTACCACCTTTTTTCACTACCTATGGAGGAATGGAGGAGATTTAGGCCTATAGCTGAGGATCGATGGAAGTTGATTTCTAAGAATTATAAACTAAATTCTGATGTACATTTTTCCAGAATCTTTGAAGATTCGATCTTCTTCTATGTGCTGATGTTATTCATATCATGAGTGCAATACCATGCCAGATTAGCATTTATTAACACAACAGGGATATCGATAAGATTTTCGTACACCCTATGTTGTAACGACCATCAAATATTTCTTTGTCTTCATAGTTTGTTGAATAAAGTTAGGCCTAAGTTGTTGAACCCTATGTGATCATGCAAATCACATAAAGGCGGAGGCAAGCGCAAATCATCGTAACTTCCAATGCAAACAGCTGATTGGTATAGAGTTCTTTCACGTTTTGTCACACTTGGTAAGCCACGCCCACTGCCGGGCAAAAATCAACAGTGTTTCAATTATTACACCAACACGTGGGTCGTCAGTAGTCAGTTGCTTGTCAGTTAGCAACATCAAATACTAAGCCCGTCCAAAGAGGCGGGGGTTGTGCGAGCAAGCATTCTATAGAGTGCTTGGAAGCATTGTATGATAATGAATGGGTAGGACTTTCAAAGAATACGTATGTGTACTAGGCGTTAAAGGCAGTCAACTCTCTACCTCGTGCTAATAGTTTTACAGAAATTCTGAATTTTCACCCCTCTTTGATTGACAGCAAATTTAGAAGAACTCTAGCTCATATAGCACAGCATGAACTGTTCTGATTTCATATTGGGTGTTGTATCGATACTCCGTCTGTAACAACAAACTGAGACTGTGTCTGGGTTATGATGAGTTTAAAACAGTTGTATAGGAGGGCCTTATGTAAGTAGGTAAGGAGAAATATAAATGTATGGGGTGAGAAGAATTGACCTTCATTTGTTTGTCGAATTGGCTCCTTTGCCGCATTACATAGTAGCTGAAGACAAGGGAGATAACATTGTCATTGTAATTTTGAAAGGAAATTCACTGATATCCAATATACTAGCAAAACATGTCATCTTACATTCAACAGAGGCGATTAATAAGGGAAAACGGCTGACGCTGCTCCGATAATTCGTAGGTTTGACGTTTTGTATGTAAACATTTGATAATCTGGCTTAGGATGGGGAAATCAGGTTTTTCTTGAATAAAAGCTCCATACAGAGCGAAAACGCCAAGGCGTAACGCATATACACAACATTTAATTACTTTGCTTTAGCATTTGAGAAAAAGAAAGAAAATACTCGATACATGTGTTTACAAATCATTACTGGTCAAATTCTGTAAACAAATACGGAAGGGTAAATGAATCCTGACTACAACGATATGGTTATGTTTTTAGCTAACTGACAACAAAACATTGGCCAATAATGTGAATCCTTGACATCACACCTGTTTGCTTCATGTTCATTGTTTTCAGATATTGTGCCAATTTCAGTCTGTCAGTTGCTAATATCTTGAAAACCGAATACAAAACTTTCACCAAAATGCTTAAAACGTGTTCCTGTTTAAAATATGAAACTTAAATTTGTTTCTGGACCATCCTTTAAAACTCCCTACTCTCCCAGTATATATAAGAGTAGCTAGCAGAAGAGTATATTTTCCTTGGTAGTTGAAAGGTAATTCCATAACATGTAGAATTTGAATTAAGTCTGCAAGTCAGCAAATAAGATTATCGTATATAACTTTTTGATTCTTCTTATTACTTGTTCGTTTTCCGATGAGGACATTCACATAAAATTTGTTTTGAAGGTAGCTAGACAATGTTAATATTTTGAAGGAGCTAATGACAAAGCAATTTCAAGAACAGTTCAACTTTTGGATTAAAGCTTGCAACTTTGAGAGACTGAACTCCATATTATTTAAATTCTTTGCAAATGAAAATTTACGTCCAACAATTTTTCCTACTCCAAAACCAGAAGAATGAAGACACCTGGCTTGCTATTTTCTTTGTTCATAACATTTTTATTACTATGTATAGAATTAAAAGGTAAGGCATGTTTATTGCAGTATAGAGTTACAAACTCTATCGATGTATTTCCGTCGAGGTGATCTCGATTTATTTTCAACTTATATTTTCCACGATTATCACATGTCTGCATTCAGCAGTACATGTGCATCACACTGATGTACGTATATCACACTGATATGTGTACATCAGACTAATATATGTGCATCATTATGTGTATCACATACATCATACATCGTACTGATGTATGTGCAAGACATTGATGTTTATACAACAAATTGATGTATGTACATGACACTGATGTATGTATCTGACACTGTAATCAGACAACTTCCTGTTATGTGTGTGACAATTTTTATTACTTCAAAGAAACCAAAGGAATATGTTTATTGAGATTCAATCGCAGCAGCTATTAAAACAATTTTCATATCATTACATCTCGAAATATTTTTTGCTTTTCTTACGTTCTCCGTCCGTGGGCTTGAGTGTACAATATGCATAGGGTATGGCGTGTCGTAAAAAACGATTAAAGGGATGCATGGACTTGACCCGTTTTATCTAAATGACTCTACGTAACACATTCGTTGTGGTGTGTCGTTAAAACTCATCCAACAAACTAACTTAGTGAAGACAGCAACTCATGGAAAATTGTACTAAGAGGTCTGGAGTTCGACTCCAAACCGGGTCATACCAAAGACTCCTAAAATAGAACCTACTGCCATTGTGCTTGGTGGACAGCATAAACAATGGAGTAGGTAAAACAAGCCAGTGAACCATAACTGGGAAAAAGGCCTTGGCCGGCTCAGTTGGTTCGAAACTTGAGCATGGGTGGCGCCAGGATTTCCCCGACAAGGGGCCCAGCATTTCAAGGCCCCGACAAAGGCTTTGAATTAGTCCTGGTGGGTCGCGACTTAGCAGATTTTGAGGCGCACGTGGCGCACGAAAGTTTTGGCTTTCTCTTCAAAAATAATTAAAAAACTTGGAGTTTGTTTTGAAGAAAAAAATTAAAATTGTTCAAAAAAAATTTCGCTTTTTTCAGGACTATTAAAAAGTTTGGGTGTTTATTGATTGAAGAATCTGTCCTTCATATGGGCGAAATCAAAAGCGTGATATAGACGACAACGGAAAGTCTTTTGGGGTTAAGCATTTCATCGTACTAGGCCTACGTACTAAGGCTTCAGCACCAGACTAGAAGTTTGCCCGGAAAGTTTTTTTTCCTTTTTTGAACGAAAATTTGAAAATTAAGAGCTCATCTTTTTTCGGAGGAGTTTTGGAATTTAATGGAAGAAAATTGGGTGTTTTGATACGGTACGGATATTATGAAAAAAAAAGGTTTGCAATAAGTGATATGCCTTTTAAGAGCAAAATTATAGGCAGAATGTCGGGGTGATTAACAGAGTTGGCTTTGGTTATCTATTTTATGGAGTATCCATCGAAATTGGAAAATTTTGCCAATTTTAACAATCTGAAGCTTATATTGGAGAAAAGTTGTAATTTTATGACAGATTTGGGGGTTTTATGGAGGATCTAATCTTCTCATAAGAAAAAAATCAACTAGGGGGTGATCTGTAGTTTTGTTTGGATTTCCTTATATCATATGCATATTAAGGCTGTAGGACCATATTGGAAATTTTCCCACGGAAAAAGTTTGGCTTCCCATATATTTGAAGTTTTATATTTTATATATTGACATAGACAAATGGGAGCGTTTCAGTTTGGAAAGGGGCAGAATCGTTCTTTTATCCGAAAAATGCAATTCCGCCTGAAAGACTATCAAAGTAGAACACAGAAATCTTTGAAAAATTGAGAACCCCCAGACAGCAGGAAATGGCATTTCCCTGGCTCGTTACTAAAATCAAAGCAGTCATTATCATTTGAGCTTTCTTTCGCAATAAAATCTTCACTTCATAATATTGCCCCAAAACAAAGAATAATTAGCAAGCATACATTGTTCTGTTGAGTAATCTGTCTGTTGCAACTCCCTGGTTCAACCGAAACATTATCTTAGCGGAGCGCTACCATCAGTTGGCGTGGAGCGTACAGAAAATTGTTGAAAAATCTAACCCCTCAGACAACCGGAAATTTGGCTGTCGAGCAGGCCAGATGGCAGACCATTGGGCACTGCATGCACATGAACAATCTCTCATCCGTTTTGTACGGAAAATTCGGAATTGTGAGTTTCCTTGAAGAATGTGGTCTTCTAATAAGCAAAATCAAGAAGATCGTCCGGGTGACTGAAGTTTATCAGACCCGCATCTTCTATTGTTTATCGGGGCATGTAGATGAAGGATCCCCTACGAAATTGGATTTTCTCAACAACACGGGGAGGGCAGCCTTCCCCGACCGGGGCATGACCTTGCGGATTGAAGATAGGATGAGGGAAAGCTAAGCTAGACAGCTAGATAGAAGTGATAAAAACAGATTCAGATACCCATTAAAAATAGCGTTACAAAAGGAAAAATAGCTTATAAAGAGAAAAAAACATTTCATGATCATCAATCCAGTTACTTCAGTCCTTTACGTTTATTTTTCAGCCTCCCCGAAGGAAATTGCCGTCCTTCCCAGACGAGGGTGGAGATACGACAAGGTACATGGAATACATAGCATTTCAAAGAAAAGAAAACATGTTCAAGATCACCCATCCGGTAACTTAAGTTCCTTGAAGGTTTTTTATGTTTTTTTTTTAAATTACTTTTAGACCTCCCGACGAAACCGCCAACCTTTCCCGACGGGGGGGGGGGGATGCTTCCCGACGGGGGCATGCCCCCCCCCCCCCCGCTGGCGCCACCCCTGAAACAGAGTAGTAAGGCCCGTCTACACTATGCGACTCGATGCGACGCAACTCATTGCAACGAGATCGTTCAGACGCGTTGCAAAGTGCGGAATGCTTTTCAACTAGTTGCAAAGCAGACGCGCAACCCAGTTTCATGCGACCGAACATGTTCTGTCGCATGAAACTGAAACGTGCAACTAACAACAATAACGGACCATGGCCCCCCGTCGGGGAACCCTGTCCCCCCCCCCCCCCCCCCCCCCCGTCGGGGAAGGTCGACGGTTTTATCGGGGAGGCCTAAAAATAACAAAAAAAAATTAAAATACCCAAAAGGTCTGAGTCACATTCTTGGTGATCTTGAACATATTTTTCGTTTTGTAATGATATTTTAAAGCATATTGAAATCAGTTTTCAATCACTTCTTCTTAGTTCTGTTATATCTCATTCCGTGTACTTTGTCCTATCTCATCCTTCGGTGGGGAAGGACGGCAATTTTTGTGGGAGTCCTAAAAATGAAAAACGTAAAGGACCGTGAAGTTACTGGATGGATGATCATGAACTGTTTTTTTTTCTATGAATGAATTTTTTTCTCTTTGTAACCCTATGTTAATGCATATCTGAATCGGTTTAAATCACTTCTTACTAGCTCTGCTATCCCTCATCCCATCTTCAATCAGTCCGCGCAATACCATACCCTCGTCGGGAAGACTGACCCTCCCCTGTTGTTGAGAAAATCCAATTTTGTCGGGGAACCTTCATCTACATGCCTTCGATTAAATATATGGGCCTTATAACTTCAGTCACTCGGACGATCTTCTTGATTTTGCTTACTAGAAGACTATATTCTTCAAGGAAACTCACAATTCCGAATTTTCCTTACAAAAACGTTGGGCGAGTGGCTTTTCATGTACATTCAGTGCCCAATGGTCTGTCATCTGGCCCGCCCTGACAACCGACTTCTAGCAATGGTAATGAAAATCGCTCAGGCAGTTTTCAGCTCCACATGGCCTAATGATAAAGAATAGCGTGAATATGTCTCCCCATAAGTCTGACTGAAAATTCATTTGAAGCCACCTTGTTACGTGATATATTTTCAAATACGTTGAAAGTAAAAATTCCTTTTCCTGCTGTCTGGGGATTCTCAATTTTTTCAAAAACTTCTGTGCGCTCAACTTAAATAGTCTTTTGAGCAGTAGTGCATTTTTCCGACAAGAGAAAAAAGATAATTTTGTTCACTCCCAAACTGAAACGCCCCGTACGCCTATTCCAGTATAAATAAAACTTCAAATAAATGGGAAGCCAAAATTTTCCAGTATGGTCCGAGGGCATTAAATCTGCCAAATGATATTCAGTAACCCCAACAAAACTACAGATCACCCCCTATATGGTTTTTCTTAAAAGGAGGTAAAATTCTCCCATTAAAAAAAACCCAAAATCAGTTACAAAATTACAATATATCTCCAACTATCCAGTACAAGGTTCAGATTGTTAAAAGTGGCAAAAGTGTTTGGATGGATACTCAGTAAAACAAATAATCGGACAACTCTGTTAATCCCCCGACGTTCTACCTAATTTTGCTCTTGAAAGGTATATCACTTAATAAAGAACCCAATTTAATTATAACCTTACCAAAAACCAAGTATTCTTATCTTAAATTCCAAAATTTCTGCAATGAAATAAGCTGTTAATTTTCAAATCTTTGTTCAGAAAAGAGGGAAAAACTTTTCGGGACGTAGGACTTGAACAATTTATCCCAACAGAATTTCAGCTGTCGCGTATGAAACGTTTTTGAATTTGCCCATATGAAGGAGGGATTCTTTAATAAAGACCCCAACATTTTAATATGGTCTCACAAAAGCCAAATTTCTTTCAACCCTTTAAATTTTTTCTTCAAAATTAACTCAAGATTTAGGTATTTGTTATAAAAGAAAGCCAAAAATTTCGGCGCGCTACGCGCGTTTCAAATTCGGTCGAGTAACGTTCCACAGGGACTTACTCATCGACTTTGTCGGGGCCTTGAAATGCTGACCCCCTGTCGGGGAGCTTGGTCCCTTGTCTCTTCAACGTAACAAGTAAAGAGCATGTTAAACGCTATGATTTTGCGTGAATCGCTTCATGGACCTGCGGCTTGTTGCACTATATGGACACTATGCTCTTTAAGTAGTTAGTCAGTCGCTCACCACGACAAGACAAGTCTTGTTGCAACTTAAGTCGCTTCGCATTACGGTGTGGATGGGGCTTAACCCCTGGCTTAACAAAGGCGGCAATGTGCATCGTGTGTGACGTGTCTCCAGCCTGGTGCATCCAGGAATTGTGGGAATGTCGAACATGCACATGGAGCTCGGATCTTACATGGTAGTTTACCCAGGCCCACACTTATGACGCTTCAGTCAAAGTGGGTACCCAGGTAACATTCCTATATGGGACCCTTACGGGCCCCATATCTTGGCCCTTAAGGGGCCCATATGGGTTTGCACCCGGGATTAATAAGGGGCCTATATGGGTCTCTTATTGACCCATATGACCCATATGGGATAGTTCTCGTGCCCATGTTAACAACTGAAATGTGGGGAAAATATGGTTCAACCCTGTAATATCCCTCAGGCATGTGGGCTACCCATATGGGCCCCTTATTAATAGCGGGTGAAAAATTTAATGGGCCCCATATGGGTGTACCCATATGGGGCCCATATAGGTTTGTTACCTGGGTAACTGTTAGTTTTTGACAGAAACCTGGAAACGATCAGGGGAGAGAGAAGGGATGAAAATAACTTATAAATAATGAAATATCAACATCTTCTTTGGAAGCGTCCTTCGCGATAAGTTTGCCAATCAGTACGGCCGAAGCATGCTTCACAGTCATTTTAGGGGGGCAAAGCCGAAATGTTGAAGCTACTTAAAATTGAACATATGATTGCAAATTTTAGACAGGGCATTTTTAAGAGATCCAGAGTGTTCGGGGCATTTTATCAATGGGGAGTTGTATTTGAAATCCCGTGGCAATATGTGAAGGGGTCCAGGGGCCTGCAACATGCCCCCCCCCCGGAAGCTCTGACGTTTTAGGCTTTTATAGTGGACTTAATGGAAGCAAAAAGTACATTTGTATAGGTATTATAAATAATCCTGAAAGGGACATTATTATTGGGGAAAATGTGTGTCATTGGGGCTAATACGGGGACTGGGGCATGCCCCTCGCTCAGTTTGTTTTAAAGGCCCTGATTTGAGAAGAAGCTTTGAAGTTTTGCACTCTGAAAGGTAATAATTGAGCCAAAGAATTGCCGAAATGTAATAAAAGCAACTTAAAATTTATTTTGCGACATTCAGTTATTGGGGGGCCACGCCCCCCTAAAAAAAATCTCATGAAAAAAGGGGCCAGCCCCCCCCCCCCCCTCCGATTCCGCCGGACATGTCTAATTGTAGCAGTACCTTTTACCTGGTATTTTTCTGATCACTTTGCAAGCTGGATTTTTATTTTGAAGTGAAACTTTCATCACAAAGGAAAGCTCAAAATAGCGACTGCTTCATTTCTAGTTACCAGTATGGGGAATGTCATTTCCGGCTGTCTGAGGGGTTAGATTTTTCAACAATTTTCTGTACGCTCCACGCCAACTGATGGTGGTTCTCCGCTTGGATAGTGTTTTGGTCGAACAGATAACTTGACAGAACGATGCATGCTTGCAAATTATTCCTCGTTTTGGGGCAATATTATCAGATTATGAAGTGAAAATTTTATTGCGAAAGAAAGCCTGGACCAAAATAATGACTGCTTTGTTTTTAGGTACGAGCCCTGGAAATGCCATTTCCTGCTGTCTGGGGGTTCTCAAATTTTCAAAAGTCTTCTGTGCTCTGAACTTTGATAGTCTTTCGGGCAGGATAACATTTTTCGGACAAACAAAAAAAAAACAACTCTGCCCCTCCCAAACTGAAGCGCTCCGGTACGTTTATGTAAATATATAAAATATAAAACTTCAAATATATGGGAAGCCAAACTGTTCCGCGGGAAAATTTTCCAATATGGTCCGAGGGCCTTAATCTGCATGATATTCAGTGACCCCAAACAAAACAACAGATCATATCTACTTGATATTTCTTTTAAGAGGATTATATCCTTCCATACCCCCCCCCCCCCCCACATTTGTCATAAAATTACAATTTATCTCTAATAAGCTTCAGATTGCTAAAGTTGGCAAAATTTTCCAATTTCGATTGATACTCCGTACAATAAATTCCAATGCCAACTCTGTTAATCACCCCAAAATTCTGTATTTCACTCTTGAAGGGCATAACACTTATAAAAAAAAAAACAAAATTTTCATTACAACCGTACAAATAAAAAAAAACAACTTTACTTCCACTAAATTCCAAAGTTTCTCCAGTAAAAAGGGCTCTTAATTTTTAAGCCTTCGTTCATAAAAGGAAGAACCTTTTTTCGGGCAACCTTCTAGTCTCGTGTTGAAGGCTAAGTAAGTAGGCTTAGTACGATATAATGCGTAACTCCCAACTATTTTCAGTTGTCGCCTTAATAACGTTTTTGATTTTGCCCATATGAAGGACAGATTCTTCAAAAAACACCCCAACTTTTTAATGGTCCTTACAAAAGCCAAATTCTTTCAAAAATTTTAAATTTTGTCTTTTAAAATAAGCTCCAGACTTTTAAGTATTTGACGAAAAGAAAGCCTAACATTTCGCGAACAACGATCGCCTCAAAATCTGCTTAGTCACGTCCCACCGGGACTAAGTCAAAACCTTTGTCGGGGCCTTGAAATGCTGCCCCCCCCCCGTCGGGAAAATCCTGGCGCCACCCCTGTTGATAAACCAGGTTTGTCGAATTCATAAACCAGGTTAATAAAAAAACTTGGCTTATCGGTTGGATAAACTTGATTTATCGACGCTAAATGTCCAATAATTCAATAAATTCGGTTTATCGGTTGATAAACCAAGTTTTGCAGTATGATAAACCAGGTTTAACGGTCGAAAAAAAAACTGATTTATCGGTCAGTAACCCAAGTTTTTCGATCGATAAATTTGGTTTATCAGTCGATTGTCCGATTCTCATAACTTGTTTTTTATCGTAGTGTAGTAAGAGCAGTATTAGACCCTACGAGTCGGATCAACCTGTCAACATTATTACTACTGCAATTTTCTTGCAGCTGACTAGGCAAATATATTTCACCACGAGCCTTGCCATTTTGGTAATGCAGATTGCTGTATGATTTATAATTTTATATTTTTCCTGCAATTTAAATTTCTAGAGCTCTTTAGCTTTTGCGGACCCCTAATTTTCTAAGGACCCCATTTTCGAGCGGACCCCTGCCGACCCCTTTGCCCTTCGCGGCCCCCAAACAAGCTTCACGGACCCTAGATTGAAAATCACTGCTGTAGATCATCATTATTTCAGTAGATCTTGAATTTAGCCAAGAGTCTCAATGAAGTAATAAATGTTAGCATGTTATCAATTTCATTGAATACTTTTTCCTAGAAAAGGTACAAAATCATTTCATGCAATATAAGTGGTACATTTTATAGGACAATTTTCCGATCACTTAGCAATCGATGATTTTTTCTATTTCAGTGAGAATTTTATTGCAAGCAAAAGCTCAAAATAATGACTGATTTAATCCTGGTTATAAGTCAGAGAAATGCCATTTCTGCCTGACTGAGCTCTGAACTCCATTTGGATCAAGTTTCAAAATTTGTTCTACTCTTCGTACCAACTAGTGGTGGCGCTCCGCTTAGATAGTGCAATAGAGCAGTTAACTGAACAGAACATTGCAGGCTTGCACATCGTGTTCCGTTTTATTGATATAAGGAATTATTTCTGATCACTTTACAAATTTATTTCAAGTGAAAATACTTTATTGCAAACGAAAGCTCAAAACAACGACTGCTTAGATCCTACAGTAATTACAAGCATGGGAGTGAATTTCCGGCTGTATGAGGTAACGATTTTTCAAGGTTTCTTTGCCCTCCATTTCAATAAAGTTGGCGCTCAGCTTAAACAGTTTTCCGGACAGACGTACTACAACTTTCATGCAAGCAAATCCTTAACACCCCCCCCCCCCCCTCCACAGACTGAAATACTTCCGCACGCCTATTTTTTCTGCCATAAAATTCCTTTATATGTACGTTCCACGGTTTTTCAAATATATGTTAACAGGAAGCCAAACTTTTTCGGGCATTTCATCGTCCGAAGGTCTTAACCTGCATGATGGTATATTTAGTAACCCTAGTAAAATAAAAGTTTCCTGGCGACCTTCTTGATCTTTCTGATGAGAAGGTCAGATTCTTCAATAAAAAAAAATCTAAAATAGAATTGCAATTATTTCCCCCTATAAGCTGCAGGTATTTGTTAGAAATGGTAAATATATTTCCGGAACATGGTCCAACTTCGGTGGATATACGTAGGCCTACACTTTTTAGGCCTACAATGAAAAACCCCAGCAAACTTCAATCACCCCGACATTTTATTTACTTTTGCAAATCACTTAAAAAATTCCAAACCTTTTTCATTTCACCTTACCAAAAAGCCACATTTTTCTTTCAATGTAAGAAGTTGTCAGGCAAGTTGAAGTTCCAGTTTCGACTACGTAGCCTAAGTATGCTATCTGCAGGCAAAATAAAAAAAAAATAAATGGGTGACCGGCCCAAACGAATTTCAGTCTCCCATTCAACTTTTTGGGAGGTTGATCAGAGTTAAGGGCAGATTCTTGAACAAAACAACTCGATTATTTTAATGGTCTTTACAAAAAGCCAAATTTGTTCCAAAATTTCAAATTTTCTTCAAAACAAGTTCCGTACTTTATTTGTTGAAAGGAAACCATAAAGTTTTGGTGCGCTACGCACGACTCAAATTCTGTCCGGCACGGCCCATCGGGGACTCATTACCTTTGCCGGGGCTTTGAAAGGCTTGCTAATCCCCGCAGAGTCGGGGAGCTCCACCACCCCCCCCCCCGACGGGCAAATCCTGGCACCACCCCTCTACCTAGGTTGTTGTAAAAACGGTTTGCTGCCCTGTCTTGTATTTCATAAAAACAAAACAAAACAAAACAAAAACAAACAAACAAAAACGGAACGAAATAACGAATTCATGATAGTGCCCATGATGCCTAATCGGACCGTCTTGATGACCGTGATCAAACTTCCTTATCGGGTTGCTCGTGGCCGTAAACATATAAGTTACGGCGAAGAGAAAGATGAAGATAAAAGCCGTCACAACATCTCCTCTTTTGTAACAAACGTACATTTCATGGAATCATACATATCGCTACTACAGTCAAAAATGTCAGGTTTTCTCTCTTTTCCTATCGCCCACACACTTTTCGGTTAACTGTGTTTAGCTCGTGGGCAAAACGATGGAAATGACTTCCATTGCACTAATCGTCATCAGCTGTGTACATACATTATTTTGCCGTGTATGTGTACTGTAACTAACCTAAATGGTCGCATGTCATATGTATATAATGTAGTATGCATAAAGCACTCACACAATACGACCTATACATGACTGCCTACGCAGTGTCAACACCTATCGTTTCTACAGATTCAGCCTGCAAGTTAATAAAATGTAATCTCGACCGCTGTTACCGGCGATCATCACTTAAGAAATGTAAGGCACTTTCCGAAACATCGTCTAAGTGTAGGTTAATTCGATGGAAATATATCACGAAAAACGAGCTGTTAAACGAAGGCCTACGTTAATATCCTATCGACTAGTGAATAACGTTAGACCTAACGTTAACATGTTGTATTATTTTTAACGTTAGTATTAACAGTTAGTAACACAGACTAGCCTAAGTGTACAGACTACATTTAACGTAAGGCCATGGCCTTATGTTAGGCTAAGCTATTAAAAATAGGCCTAGGCCTACATTAGTACTAATACTAGGTCTTAACAGAAGTATGCTAGCTAGATTAATGCCAGGCGAGGATAAGTCTTGGCCTCCATAAAGGAGTAGGCCTAGGATAGGCTATGTACACAAGGTAACAATTGCTACCTAACTTAGGCCTAGGCCCCTAGGCTAACTAACATAACATAACATAACAGGTTGAAGGGCAAAGGAGGGCCAAAGCCCCATAAGATGCCCTGAAGTCCGGGCCCTAATCATTTAACTCTTCGAAGATCCAATGCCAGAGTGAGTGTGGATGAAAACTGGTGAACTTAGCCTTCTCTTTTCGACTAGTGCTCAGAGGTAACAAGGCAGGCGTTTTCTAATAGCTCCCAATCCTGCTCCCGGGACCGCCATTTAACGTCCCTATCCGACGGATGTGAGCGTATCCCCAGTCTTTAGCCACTTTCCCAAAGGCTGGAGGGGGTGGAGGTTATACTTGCTCTGCACCACTGCTCAACAGCTGAACTGAGCAAGCGGACAACTTCCTGAGTCGGACAACTTCCTGAAATGGACAAGCTAATGTTTAGACCCCGGAAAATTTCCAAGTGGTTCCACCGGGATTTGATCCGGGGACCTTCAGTGTGCAAGGCAGTACACTCAAACCACCGAGCCATCTCCATCCATATAACTGCTAAGCTTTACCGTTACACTAAGTTACCCTAGGCCCAAGTAAAGGTCCGTCGGTATATCGATATACCTGGTATATCAGGTATGTCACTTCTACCAATACCGACGGTATAGAAATTTGTCTTAAACGAATATACCTGAAATACCTGGTATACCCAATAAGAAACCTAAAATACCTCGTAAAATTATACACAATTGAAATACCGAACCAGATACGCACACCGTGCTTAGTCCTTTCACTGCTTCACACTCTTCATGTTTATTGTGTTCACGCAGCTCAGAAGTCTGATACAAAGCATTGAAACCCATGCAGTAATTCCCACACAATCATAGCAGGTCGGTACTTGCACACACAATACACTACTCGCAGATCAGCCATGCATCCTACACTGTAGCGCTTACGAGAGCTACAGCACAAAAAGTCAACGGAGGGACAGACAAAATTTCACCTGTCAAAAATGGTTTACGCCTAATCGGCCAATCACAATTAAAAAAACGTGATTCATTCACTTGCACTAATTTGGAACAGTCGATGTATTGATAGGGGGATTCAAATACTGAACAGCGTTTGTTTTCCAACACGTGCTTCACTCTGCATGAGTTCGCTGTTTCACAGGCATCTGTCGTTTGCAGTGTAGAAATGTTTACAAGCTCTTAACAAAGTAGAGCGCCGTGTGTTCAACGTACAGTGGCTAGAACGATGCAAAAAGTTGAGCGTTTTCTTAAGGGGATTGAAGTGTACGGGAATACAGTTATACAAATAAGCAACACAGTAAAAAGAGTACTGTAAATGGAAACAAGTGAAGTATTCATATGAACCGCGTGATTGATTGTGGACATGCTAGATTTCTGCCAAGTTTGTCTGTCCTTTACAAAAATGATTTGAGTCTATTTTTCTGGTTATTGTAAAACAAAAAAGCAGCATGGGTCTAATTAATGTTACGAGTTTTATACAGTAATTATGAACAAGGTGTCATGTAAATCCACAGTATTCTGGGCTTACAACCCGTTGGGCAGACTACTGGAAAATAATTACAACAAGTTCTGGGCCAAAAAACAAGCATGCTGGCCTTTTTGGGATTTAGCTGAGCTCTCAGGGGGGGTTTATAATTTGTCCAGCTTTACTGAAAAGTCGCTCAGAAGGGGAAGATGTCGCCTGGACTGACAAGTACCATCTTGCAAAAGGTGCAAGGTTGGGGAAGTTTGTCTTTCCACCATTCCAGTGGGTCATCCTCACAGTCTGCATAGGTTTAGCTCATTGTCTGTATTCCCAAGTCATTCCTTTCTTTCACCAATGCTTGATAAATACTCATTAACATCTTGTCAACACTGATGGATTCGTCACAGTGTATGCACTTCAACTTTCGAAATAAATACCGCACCGATTGCTCACACATGGCCGTTACAAAAATTTCACCTGTTGCTAACGATTCTGCGCATTGATTAAATTCTTTACCTGGTATATTCACAAACCGATTATAACGCTGCTTACCAGGTAAATCATGTACCTACTTCTACAATAAGAGAACAGTGATCATCAACTGTTATACAAGTGTGTACAAGTACCTACGGTATACGATGCAGCGCGGCAGTATGAGTAGTGGTGATACACAAGGCTCAGTGATTACAGGTGGTATGTACATGAACTTGTTTCTGTAGGTTGACTGAAGAAGAGAATCGAGGAATCATTATTTTGGTTCTACGAGTTGTCATGCCAGTCTATTTTATTTCGATTTTGTAGAATCACGTAGTGTATTGGGAAGGGGAGCTGGCTGGTATTTCAATCTCTATCGTAGTCGAAGTGTTGCATCGCAAGACTCAGGCATAACATGATGTGTTCTATAACTGTAATAGATTATAGATGAGGCTTACTTATGAAGGGTTTAGCTTGAAATGAAAGACACATAAAACACATTCTTTTTTTAAAGAAACTTTATTCAAATCATAGAACTGTCTTGCTGCAAGAGAGGAGAAAAAATGTCGGTAGACATTAGGAGGTGGGAAACTGATGGGAGCGTTGTGTAGTACAAGTACCGTGCCAAGTACCTGTTCCGCGAAATTTTCCGGTATACCTGGTAATACCAGGTATGCGGCAGTCGGTATACAGGTACCTGGTTTGGCTTATACCGACAGACCTTAGCCTAAGTTAGTCCTTACTTTTGTGGTTGTTGACCAGTCTTCTAAGTCGTAGCCTTAGGCCTAAGTTAAACTGCCTCAGTGCCGAACAAAACCAACTTCTTATATTAAAGGCCTAGGCCTAGGCCTATTTTTGAAAATGTCCAAAAATTTGGAATAATCCATCAACTTTGCAACTTCTGCAAATTTACAGTAGCTGGCATTCAAAATATTTGTTTACACTAGAACACCTCATGTATGGGTTGATGCGCACTGTTTAACAACGTGTTTCTTGATTGGCTGTTGCCATTGTATTGTATCGATTGTATTCTTTCTTCGGGTTAGGGATTAGGTTAGGACTAGGGCTATCCTTAGCCAGTAAGGAAATTTTCTGTTAAACAGTGCGCATCACCCCTCACATATGTCATGGTGACATTTTTTAACCCATTTGATCTTTGCCATCGGCAAGTCCCAATGAGAAGCTCACTGTGCTGTGTGCAAGTTGTTCACACTGATGTAACAACTACAATTTACACTCATTATCATACTGTGTTCAAACAACGTTCCATGGGCCAGTCACATAGTAAATTCTAAAGCTTTAAAAAGTTGCTGATTTCCTCCCAAAGTTTTGATTTCCCAGAAGATTTCAGGGATCACATCATATTTGGGTGCTCCTGTAAGATTTAGAGAAGAAAAAAGTTATGACATTAAATTAGCATTTTTGGTGCAAACTTTGCTGTTGGAAGGAAGTTTATTTCAACACTTTCAAAGACCACCAATCATCAGGCTATTATGAAGAGTTGGAGTAAGGAGAGAGTATAGTGAGTCAAGTGAATGACACAGTCCTTTACTGATGACTAGCCTAGGCTAAGCCAGTAAGAGGCATCATATTTTTTTTTCCCCTTGGAGATGGGAAGAGCAGAGGGCCTAAGTACCTAATGGCATTATGCCTACATTCAAATGCTGTGCAGAGAATTGATTGTCAATGTTGTGGAAGAAGAAAAAGCAGGAAGAAAGAAAAGCAATGTTGGACATGGAGGATAGTTATTTGACCCCTAGACTCCAGAGGTGTAGCATCAAAAGGAGAGAGCCTAGCCAACTGCCCCATAAGCTAAAGCTGTATTTGGAGAAAATTCAAATAACATCTGTTAAGCCTATAGACAATTTTTTGGTATATCAAACCAACCCTGAAACACTTTTCACACAGATCTAGGCACAATATTACAGTAGTTTATTCTTTGCACACTTATAGTGCTGTGCATCAAATTTTAGTCATTTACAGCACTCAATGATACATTAAGGACAGAGTCATTTATCTAATTAGGAAGTAGGAGGAAGGGTTTGCCAGTTCACATGGTATTGATTAATCTCAAGGAGCATTTTACTTAACATTTAATCAGACATGTAATATTTTAGCAATAAATTGCCACATTATCTCGGTCCTAGTTATGACAAAGTTTCACAAAATCCTCATGTATTTTCATGTCATTGAGTTTGGATGGAAATCAAATTACTCATAATGAAGCAGTTTGTACCCAAGTTTGTTTAAATTGGTAGTTATTGTAAATGAACCTATCTCATAATGAAAAAGGAGTTCAATTAGAAGAAAATGTGATGAGATGTGATTTGTTTTTTTGGCAGATGGATTAAATTGTGAACCTTTGCCACCATAGTATTTTTCACTATGGAAGACGTGGATCCTCTTACTGAGAAGAAACGCAAGTCAAACAATGCCAGTGAAGGTTCTGCTGAAGACTGCAAGAAGGATGCATCACAGCCCAACCTCTCATCAGTTTCCAAACAGAGACAGAAAGTTTACGATTCCAGGAAGAACGATTCCAGAAAATCTGCTTTGATGTCTACCAAAAATAGAAAAAAGGAAAATCAACATATTTCGTCGACTCCAGCAACCAGTGATAATGTAATTGACAAGAGCATTAGCTCTGAAGGCTTACATTCAAAGCCAAGTAGGAAACCACCTTTAAGTCGGAGTAAAGGATCAGGTGAGAATCTTGAAATAGAAGCTGTACCACGACTGATTAGACAAGCTAGCCAGGAAGAACTATCAGAGGCTAGTGTTGGAAGGAGGAAATCATCGATTGGTAGGAACAAGGTGTTACTGAGAGGTCAGCCAGTGTTAGATGATTCATCACCACCACCTACTCCTGATATTGCCATCCACATTCAGCAGGTAACTTCTTAACCAACCTTTTGATAGTGTCCTTCTGTATATGTAGTGTTGTATATAGATTAGTAAATTAGGGGTCTAGTTCTGTGTTCCAAGGTAAGGTATTTTGGACAATGGTGATAGCAGGTCTAAAATACCTATCAGGCTAGATATGGCTACCATAAAGATATGTGGCTAATGAGGAATAGCGAGACATCCCTATGTTCTGACATCTCTATGTTCCAACATCTCTATGTTCTGACAATAATGTACTTTGGTACCAACAAAATGTACTTTGGCACGGACAACAATGAACTTTGGTGCCAACAAAGTGTACTTTGGTGCCGACAATAATGTACTTTGGTGCTGATGAAAATGTACTTTGGCGCTGATGAAAATATAGTTTGGCACCAACAAAGTTTACGTTGGTGCCATTTTGTCGGAGCATAGAGACGTCAGAACATAGAGACGTAACTGAGGAATAGACTTCAGCAAAAGAGAATAGCATCAGTGTTGTTTTTCAATGATTAATAAACTCACTTCTAGAGCTATAACTTTGACAGGAGGGGGCAGGAGGAGAAAATTTTTTCATTCTTTCAGACAATAAGAGGGCAGACAACATGTGAAACATTGCTGACATATCATGTAGTGAATGCTTGTAACCAGTTGCTAAATATTCCATGTGCATGTAAATGGTATTCATATCTTTTTTATGAATATTTGAAAAATGAAGTGTTAGATGTACTGTCAATTTGTTTTTACATGAGTAGTAACTAAAAAGTAGTCAAATTTCCAACTTTCAATTTTAGAGGCAGAAAACCTTTTTGAAGGTTCAGTTATACTGTACTTTGCTTTAACAGCTCATACTAAACTTAAAGCAAGTTAAGGCTCCATTATCTAGATTTTTGCTGTTTGGAGGATACTGCAAGCGTGCTAAGTAATCATTTTATATCTAAAAGAAGCAGACATTTGGGTCATGGTGATGAATTGGTAGGGTCCATCAGCCTTAATTTTGGCAATAATTGTGACTGCCAATACCACATATTTTTGTGAACAATCCCAAACCCCATAATGAGCAGAGTGTGGTAAGTTTTGAATTGGGCATGACTATTCGTGATACAGGCAGAAATGAAATAATGGACACCCACAAATGGCTCCATTATATTACTTTGTAATCAGATTCATTTATATCTAGGAAAATATAGCAAGAACAGGCTATTAGCATAATAATTTTGTTCTTTTTTTCATTTGTACAGCCTGAGCAGTCAAGTGTCTGCAGGTTTCCACATCAGCATAGTGGTGATGCCCCTAGTTTAACTCCATTTATAAAACAGTCCAGCTTGGAGGCAAGAAGTGAACCAGCTTTATCAAGAGGTAACAAAATTTTCCTGCCATATTTAGAGAGTAAGCACTATCAGCAGTAAAGAAAAAAAAACTCAAATATCAGCAGGTGGGCCTTGGTAAGTTCTGGAAGGCCTGTGAAAGATTTTAGTAGCCTTTAATTTATATGAGAAAGCAAAGCCATGTATTTCAGTTTAGGCTGCTATAATTGTCTTTTCCAAAGGGTAGGGACACACCCTTTCGCCTTTAAATTCAAGCCCAGGATGGTTGTCCATGTGTATCCTTTTCAAAAATATATCCTAACCATGGTCCCCCACGCCCAAAATAATTCTGTAAAGATACACCTACATGTTATTCCCATACACACCTGAGAACAGGTTCAATAAAATTGACTTCAAATGATGTCAGATGTTGCATCTGAGGGTAATGCAATGTTCAAAAGTTTCTCAAGGGGACATGATCATCTTTTCCTCCCCAGCAGTCTGGCCCTGTAGTTTGCCCCCAAAACGACAATCCTGCCTATGCCAGTGTTAGACTATGTCCCCCTTATTATAGACCTTTAGTAATATGTGCACCACCCTTCCAATTATTAGACCCTCACGGCACCCCTGCAGATTAGTAATGTATCTTTTGAAGTGATTTGAACATTTTGATACTGTTAACAGTGTTCTTTTATTATCTCTTAAAACATAAACTTTGCTGAACCAGGTCTTTCATTTGTGATTGACCCTTCAGGTAAATGGGAAATAATGAACAATAGATTCATAGTTTTAAGATATGAATATGCTTTCAATATCTGCTACCATAGACTTTCTGGGGTAAAATTTTGTGGGGGCAAGAGCAATTTTTGCCTAAACTTGGAGGGCGAGTGCCCCCCCATGCACCACCGCCTTGGACACCTATGGCTACTACTAGGAAATTTCTGCATCAGTTCTCATGGAAATCTTTATCAGTGGAGTTATCCCACAGATTTATTAACAAAAGTCAAATGTTGCATTTGTCTAATCCATCATTACTGTTTTGTCAATGTACCTGTTTAAATTTTAAGTCAATGAGTTATGTATAAACAAGGATGTGTTCAGGATAACTAGGCTGAGTGAACAAAATGTGCAGGTAATTAAGTAATAAAAACAAATCCCTGATTGTACCACCAATAATACCAAGTTTTCTCAAAGTGGGTATCATTGAACCTCTGCCACCTAATATACACAATTAAGCTTCCAAGACAACAGGAAACTTACATGAGTAACAATGATTGTTCAAGTTCAGTGAGTAACAATGATTGTTCAACAAACTACAATGATTGTTCAAGTGGCAATCAGAGTTTGTTTTTTAAACATTTTTAATTTTGCACCACATTTGTACACTCACTTAAAGGGATAGTTTAAGCAAAAATCCATCTTCACATGTGAAAGAAGAACTAAATCTACTTAAGTGTGGTGAAATTTCCGTTCAGATCGGACATGTATTTCTCGAGATATCAGCAAAGGAAGTTACTTCATTTGTGTTCCAAAGTGAGGTTGAGGGCAGCAGAGGTTATATCACTTCCTCACATTGACAAGGAATGCTTTGTTTCCCTTTGTTTTTTCAGACTGTTGTGTCGACCGGGACGTTAATAGGAATAGGACCTTATCATACGGGTTGGAAAGTTTGAAAAGTTATCATGCCACCTATGCAATTACATTTTGATTATTTGGGACTGATGAGGATTAAATAGGCTGTAAAGAATAAAGAAAAAAAAAAGACTTTTCATTAATGTGGGGATATGATGTCATATGTGCTTGGTTAAAGTTCACTATTTGTTGAAAATGTGACAACTTTACTTGCTCATATCTTGAGAACCACGCATCAGATTTCAATGCAAATTTCACCAAAATGTTTTAAATGTGTACCCCTGTAACACATCAAAACTTTTAATTACCTTAAACCCATCTTTTAAAGCTAACAAAAAATGGTATGATTATGACAGTCTACCATCCTGATTAGTTACAGTGTAGTGGAGGTTGTCTAGTCTTGCATCTCTGTGGAATTATGTTGCCTGACAAAAGCATTTAGACACAAACATTTTGAAATATTTATTCATCAGTAATGAAGAAAAAATAAGCCTCTCCCCCAAAACTGAAAAGCCCCTTCAATGTGTCTTTATTTGGTAATTAAAGAAAGGAAAAAAAAGGTGATGGAACAAAAGCTTTCTCAGATGCTGATTGTCTCTTTAAAGGCCCAATCTCTCACCCCAAACAGTACCAATTCTCCTAACTTTCTTACTGAAGCCCCTCCCACAATTGTCTGAAATTCATCCTCATCCAGATACAATCTCAGTTTATTGCTTCAAGGGGAGTAAAGAAAAACACAATTTATACAATCAAAACACTCTCAGTACCATTCATGCTGTGTAACATAAGCATTGGTACTCTGCATTGTACCTGTCAATCAAAGAGCTGAGCCAATTGAGAGTTTTGGTACTCCCGTATCAAAATTGTAGTTTGGGATGAGAGGTTTGGCCCTTTAAGTAACTTCCTCTTCTTTTGTACATCTACTATAAAGTTCACTTCAGGAAAATCATAAATTAAACCAGGATTATGATTACACTGCAACTTTAACAAAAACTGTCAATTAAGAGTCCATTACCTCAAACAAAAACGTTATTGAATGTTTTGGATTATGATAACCCAAGCCTGCCTAAAATGATTAATATTGCTGACTGATGTGTAAAGTGACTTTCAGAAGTGGCATAAAAGTAGTTGTTTACAATATTGTGTCTTGTGTAGGGGAAAAAACCTGCAGTGTTTTTTTTTTTTTATTCAACTTTTGGCAAAAAAATATCATTACATGGAGAGTTTTTGCTATCAAAAGGATTTGTCAGAATAATGGTGGCAAAGGCTATTTAACCCTGTCACAAGTATTCTGTACAGAAAAAAAAATTTGTTATAGCCTTGATTGTAATGTGTAGTCCATAGTCAAATTCCAGACACATAACAAAGAGGTTACAGGGGTCAAAGTGTTGACAAAAATATTGGTCTTATTTTGCAATGTGTCAATTATGTCACAAATATTGTTAATGTGCACACCAATTATTGTATGTAGGTCAACTGAGACTTGAGTAAAGCTGCACCCCTTGAAGGAACCAGTGATTTAAGTTCCGCTAATGAAATGTGCTTTAATATGGCTGTCATTGTCTTGTTTCTCCGTCGTACCATCAATAGATGCAACACGTCACTCAATTTTGCAATCGAGTCGAGTCATTTAAATTTTGTAATGTGACTTGAATCGAGTCAAGGACCTGACCCATTGTATTATTTTTTATGAGGAAAACCACGGTTCAAATCCTCAAATCATTTCCTTTTTAAAAATAAGTGACTCAAGTCATGACACCTTTCAACTCTGGTACCATTACATGGCAGTCAGGCTGTTGTGAGTTTAAACTTCAAACTTTGTTAGGTTTGTATGGGTGTATACAATGATATAAAATATAGCAAATGAATAATTTTCAAGAGTTTGGAGCTGTTCCTTCTAAATGGATACCCATATTGTGTATACTTTACAGACACATTTGTCTTCTTCTTCTTATTTCTACAGAACCTAGTCAAGAAAAGGAATTTACAGATTCTAAAGGAGTTAATTTACAACAATTTATAGTAGATACATTACGTAAACCTCAAGACAGGACGATGCTATTACAGTTGGAGAAGGAATTCACTGACCTTGTTCACTCTAGGTTTGTTCTACATTCTTGTTTTTTTTTTTAAGTCATTAACTTTTGAACTTAAAACAATAAAGACATTGTTGTTTCAGCATTCATCCCTGCAGGGGATTTATATTCATAGATGTTAATTCTTGAATTTTCACTTGTACATTAAAAACTAGATTGTGTCACTTCATTCTTATACTACTTATTAATTTTTTTTCTCAAATTCTTTTTTGTTTGATTTTCACCAGAAAAAATATTTTTTTGGTAGAATAATTATAATATTACAAATAATTGTTTGAATAGTGGTGAAAAAACAGTATGATAATCACTGCAAACTTACAAGTTCCCTGTTATAGTCATTATTTTAACATTTTAGGTACTCCATTGACAGTCCTGGTCCTAGCAGCTTTCATTAAAAGAGGCCATTTATGTTAGAAGTAGACATTGAGTTAACCCTTTGAACCTTGGATTACTGTTGGATTCGTGACCCCTGTCCCTGAATTATTTCCTGTAATTGCTCAAATACTATTACCATTTCCACCTCCAATAACCCCTTCCCCCCCCCCCACCACATGCATTATTTCTTTTACTGGGCTCAAAGCCCAGGCCTTGAATGTTAGATTTTAAACTTTTTGAAGTTGAGTTCATGTAATTGAACATCTTAAGTACCATTTACAGAGTCAGTAACCCTCTGGTCAATAACTTTGTCCCTTTAATGGGTGGAATGTGGTGCCCATGTGGGACTCAAAGGGTCAGTTTTGATTCCCCAGCTATTTTCACCAATCTGTCTTCACATGTGCCATGTCCAATTTCATGTTTTTTTCCATGCATAGCCTACCTGAAAAGAAGTTTGCTCCAATGTCATCATACCATCGCATGATAGTACACAGAGTTGCTGCATATTTTGGACTTGATCATAACGTTGATCAAACTGGAAAGGCTGTAATTGTCAACAAAACTGCCAATACAAGGATGTAAGTCATTGTACAAAGTTTACAAAACAAGAATGCATTTAAGGCTTGCTCTCTCCCTGGGACACTTGAAATTACCCTGTTTACAGTAAGACAAAACCGCAGATTAACACCATGTTCTCCCACCTGTGTTCTCATGTACCCAAGTTGGGGGCTGTGAACGTTTAGCAAAATAACTAAACGTTTAACCTCAAAAGTTTGTGATCGTTTAGCGATTAATCCCAATTACCTTATCACAAGAAAAATAATTTCAGTATGAAGTGATTGATATTTCATGTAATGCACAAATAATAATAGTTGTTATCTTGCATGGTAAAATCAAATTATTCTGAAACTTTGAAGCCTACAAGGTTCAGATATGCCCGGAATGTTCCATTTAACAAAAACCAGGGATCATCAGAGTATGCAAATGGATAAAAAACTGTCAAAAAGAGGTTTTGCAATTAATCACTTGTGGCTTTGTACTAAACGTTTATTCCATATGCGATCGTTTAGCGATTAATCGCTACATGTTCACAGCCCTACCCAAGTCAGGTTGAGAGGGCTATGCTACCGTAGTAAAGAGGTCAAATATTTCACATATGAATTACTGTAAACTGTTAGAGAGTACAGATCGTCAGCATCTCAATCACCTGTTGCCGTGATTGATTACCATAAACAGGGTGTTTAAAACAACAATACCCTGCAATCCGAGGTGGATCGAAATTTAAACACCAACCTTAGTAAACCCACATTCTAACCTTACTCGAGCTGGAAGGAACACTGTGTTACCTCCAGGGCTGGGTACGTTAGACCACAGTAGAAGAGTGTATTATTTATATTTATGAACATGAGGACTCAAAGGTAGCACAAAACGTTTGTACAGTGTCTCCAAATTTTAAGTTAGGTAGATTATACCATCATGAAGATATGAGCTATGCTAGACTTAAAGGCCAAATTTCTTCACAAGCATTTTCAATTCTCCTAACCTACTTACTGAAACCCCTTCCACAAGTGTATAAAACTCTGCATCTACAATCCTTGACAAAAATACATGGGACAAACCCCGCTCCCCATATCAATGTTGAAGTTTCAGGATTCCTTGGGCTGAAGCAACATTGAACCGGGGAGTGGGGGGATGGTGATCCATTCATTGCTTCTTTTGCTAGTTTTGTCCCATCATTTTTGTCGAGGATTTTCGGAAGCCTGTTCAAATGTATATGGAGAAGTTTTCAGTCTTGGGCAACGCATGACAACTGGTGAATAACAGTTGTGCATTTTTTGAAGGGGGTGATTCGATAACATATGTCACAGCATAAGCATTACGAAGAGCAATTGTTGCATGACAACAATAAAAGCAGCTTTTAAATATTTCAAGGGGAAGAAGTGTAACTAAGTGCGCATTACGGACATCTGTCTATATTCGGTCTTTCTCATTAGGATAGGGAAGTGATCAAAATAAGGTACCCATGGGTGGTGTACGTGGTTAATTTTGTAATCATTTATGTATTCAAAAAGCCTTGTTCCCTGCAGGGTACCGAAGGGGGGGCAGGGGGTAGCTTTCAGCAAGAAATACTTCTTGGGGAGGGGGGAGCACACCAAAATGACTTGCAGGGGAGGGGGAGAACAGGTACTCTAGATAAATTACAGGCCAAAAGCAGCTTTTTAAAATTCTGAAACCAAACTGCTAGAGAAAGCCCCAAAAGTGGGCTTTATAACGTTTAATTTATTCATTATCCCAATGTATAACTCGTCACTGCTCCCTATTTCTCAGAATATTTAATTAGTGCCATGGTTTACTGTTGACCTTACCAAGATTAACCATTGACCTCCACACTATCTCAATGTGTTGAGGGTTAATCATGCAAATAGAAGATATCTCTATTTATAGGAAACTTTCATTGTGCAAGAATGGTTAACCGTTTAAATTTCGTGAAATCTTTACGTAAATTGTCATGTTCACTACCCCAAATGCTTACATATAATTTCGTCTTTAACCAGATTGTAGTTTGAATCATCATTTAATAGTATTCATGCGAAAAACGAGAGAATTTTTTGGTTAACCGTTGGGTACATTGTGAAATATGTTATCCCCACCCCCTAACACGAAAAATAAGATGGAAAAATTTCTTTGTCTTTTTCCCATAACAGTACATTGATTTTTTAAAGTAAATTAAATCTGTTACCAGCCAGAGTACTATTCCCCCTCCCCCTTTCTTGTATGAGCTACTTGAGGAAGTCAAATTTTTATTTTAGCACCCAGTGCTAATCTGACACACCAGTATACTGGTCGGACAAATTCAACTGTTACTACTTTCCCGTAGCTTGAAAAATAAAATGGCAACCTGCTCGCTTCAAAGCACTTAAATCAAAATTTGTGAGATTCTAATACCTTTGCACAGGATGCCGACAATCCTTGACAAAAGAAAATGGGACAAACCCCGCTCCTCGTATCAATGTTGAAGTTTCAGGACGCCTTGGGCTGCCACAACATTGAACGCGGGAGTGGAGGTATGGTGATCCGTTCACTGCTTGTTTTTGCCCATCATTTTTTCGAGGATTATAGGCACAGTTTCAGTTTATTGCTTCAGGATGAGTGTATAACACCCAATGTGTAATCAGAACACCCTCAGTGAATTGCATGCTGTGTAATGTAAGCTACAGTACTCTTCATTTTTGAATTTGCTGTCAGTCAAAGAGCTGTGGCAATTGAGAGTTTCTGTAGACTTCTACAAAAATTGTAGTTTGCTGTGAGAATTGACTTCCTCTAAGTTAGCACAGGGCAAACTCCTGAGAATTGACTTCACATTTCTCTTCAATTCTATTGGTTTATTTTTATTTTTGCAGTCCAGAGAAGAAATTTAAAGATCACATTCACGAAGATCAAATTGATGGTCCAGCCCGCCGTATTCTTAAAAGAGACACAGCCAGCTATGATGACAAGTATGATTATGTAAGTCAGTGTATGCCTTTAAGGAAAATGAAATGCATGTCCAAAGCACAACCATTTAGCACAAAACTAGTTGTCTTGTCAGGAATCAGGTAGTCCTACTGATTTTCAGACATGGTAGAAAATTCAGAATTGCTCAAGTCACTTAATCATGAAAAAATTGTCAAGTGATTACAACTCGACCTGGTATTAAAAATGAGGAAATAAAAAGTTGATCTGCTTCATCTTAATATATGGAAATCACATTCATGGTACTCAAAATTATTGGTTGTCCACAGGACAACCTCTGCGGACAACCTTTATCACAATTTTTTGAAATATTTTGTAGTTCTGGTTATTTGGGTGCTGGAATGTCTGTCAAATTCCTACATTAAGTGTCTTTCTTTTACCTGTGTGCCATAGCACTACTCTTCTCTTAATCCTCGAAAAACCAGTTTTCAAACTGGCTTATTTGAGTTAGTGAGTTCAAGACCAAATATTCATTTCGTTGGATTCAGGGCAATTCTCATTAGGAAATAAGTATTGGTTGTCCTTGGAAATAAAAATTGGTTGTCCAAGCAAAAATCACTTGTCTGGGGTAAGCAGACAACTGCTAATTTTGAGCCCTTATTAAGCTGGTATGGTAAAGTCATTGAATGTTTTCTGTTTATTTTCAGGAGCAGTCAGAGAAGTCTGATATGTATAGTAGAGATGATAAGAAAAGTAAATCATTTGAGGAAAGACAAGAGCAGTATGATCGAGCCAGGGCAAGGATATTTAATGTAAGTGTTTTGAAGTTTGTGTAAAATAAGTAATAACTTTCTTACTTGAAGTTGCTGCATGACAGGTATTCCCTGTTACCTACTTGTACCCAGTCTGCCAAAGGCAACTCGGGTAAAAGGATCAAGCCACCTTATTAATTTTCTTGGGAGAGGGCCCCATTTTAGACTAGCACAGCCTTTTCGTGCGTTGTGCATGGGTGACTTTTAACAATGCAAGTTTTCAGGAGTTGCAATACAAGTTTCCAGAAGTTGAGATAAGTTTTATGTCAAGAGGAGCCAGGAAGTTGAGCTTCACACAGCTTGAGGATTTGGAGTTTTTCGAAATTCTGGCTAATTGCAATTTTCTTGAATGTGTGCTTTATGACAAAAGACACTCCAAGTGTAAAGTTAAGCTGTTACTTATTTTTGAGCTTTGCTTGTACTTTAAATACAAACACATACATTGAAGTGTATGATTTTTATATCTTACAGCAATCACCATCCACGCAAGAGGCTCTTACTGTTGATTCTCCTACCAGGTACAAAGTAATGCTGTTGAAGTTTAAATCTGGTAGGGAGGGAGCTAGGGCAATTTTCACCAATCATTACTTCTATGTCAGTGCCAGAAGAACTGCACCCTAATACTCAATTTGTTATCATTGTAATGCAAACATGTTTAGATCAAACCATCAATTTGAATTTTTGAAAAGTTGAAATAAATATGGACAAAATCAGCATTATTTTCAAATAGTTTCCCAAAAGTTCAAACACAAAAAGCTTCCAAATTAATTCAGTAACTTAAGATGTGTAGTTCTTTGTTAACTGTAACTGCTGTTCTACTCAAGAAATTAAGTCTCCCCAAAGAAAATTTTAAATTTGTTTCTGGAAAGTTTATGATAACCCTTGGTGGTCATCCAAAGCATTGTCACATCCAAGTACAGAAAGACCATATACCATGAACCATAGATAACCATATTTCATGTTTCAAGATTAGAGCATCCAACTTGCAGTTGGGGTGTCTGGAGTTCAATTACTGGCTGGGTCATACTGAAGACTTTAAAATTGGTGCCTACTGCCATTGTGCTTGGTGCTCAGCATAAGCAGTGGAGTAGGGAAAACAAACCAGTGGGCCACAACAAGAAGAAGATCATGGCTGGCTCGACTTAAAAACCCAATTGTTTAGATACTGAGTCATAAAACCTTGTCTAACTTTCTCATATAAACTGATGCTGAATCATCTAATTGGAGCAATTCTGTGTGTGTCCTCCCAACTATAGCTGGTCTGCAAATTTTTTGAGAAAGTATTTTAGAAAGTGGGAATATGTTTTTATGGAAAATATGGATTATGTTGTTTGGGTAAGATATTGGCTCCCTTGCGTAAGGATTTTTTATTTCTAATGTAAGTGATTCATTTTATCCTTTTCTCCTCTTTTAATGATTATTGAGTAAAAATGTGTGAATAACTTATATTATTTGTGTGTTGTGACAATAATTGTAGAGAGGAAAAAAAAGTGCTGTGTGTGCATACCATCTGAAACCTACTGGAGTTGTGCTTGGTGCTAAGCAATGGAGTAGTGAAAACAGACAGTAAGTCAGAACTTGAAGATGGTCATGGCTGGCCCGACTTAAAAACCAGTTTTTCATTGCTGAGCAGGAAAACCTCTTCTCCCTTCCTCATATTAACTGATGCTGAATCATCTAATTGGAGCAATGCTGTGTAAGCATACCAAATGAATCCACTGCTATTTTACTTAGCATGATGCTGAGCAATGGAGTAGGGAAAACAAACCAGTGAGCCACAACTGAAAAATGTAATGGGCAGCCAGACCATTACCAAATGGTCAGATACTGAGCTGTAAAACCTTATGTAGTGTGAAGCAATGGTAGGCTTACAGCAAAGCTGGAAGGCTCCTTGAGGTGATATAACACAAGAAACAACTGTGCCTGTTTAGTATATTGACACTCTTTACACCACCAAATAAAAAACTGTGGTCGGCTCGACTTGAAATTGGGCCGTAAAACTTTATCTAACTCACAAATTAACTAACTACACCACCAAATAATAAGTTTCTGTCAATAAAATGTCACTGAATGACAAATGAATCCATCCCTACTTCCATGTAGCTATAAGGCATATACTTTGCTGTTTTATTTAATTTTCTACATTATACTTGAATATAACATGAAGAATTTATTGCTTACTACAGGCCAAAGGCTATACTACAGCTAAATAGTCGCCAGAGCAGTGGTGCATCTGACGACTCCAGCTACCAGTGGAAGCAAGATCGCCCATGGAGCAGTGTTGATAGTAGTGGATCTGAGAAACCACATGTACCAGCCATTACCAAAGCCAGCAGCTTTGCCGGTTCTTCTATATCTAACAATATACTAATGAGAGACGATAGTGCAGGCGTCACCTCGTCTTCTAGCAGTAGTAAGATTCAAATGCAAGGTAAGGTAAACTGACCCATGTTGGTGTCTCCCGCCAAGTGTTGCATTGAATTATTTAGCATAGATACATGTCATGTCTTCGACTGTGACTTAGTGTCGTGTGTGATGGATGTTACTGTATCAACTGTACCAAACACCAAGCCAATTGAGGAAGTGCTTAACATCATCATGACTCTTTCCTGATTTTGTTGGTTCACTGTTGTCCATGTTTGTTTTGTGTTCAGAGTGTTAGGGAAACATTTATACACTGAATAATCTTTGACATATTCATTTTAAAGTATAGCCAATTATCTATGAATTAATGTGTGGCTGTATGTGTGTGTGTGTGTCTGTGTATGTTTGTTAAATATATCTGAATATAGTTTTCAGAAATATTCACTTTTTGCACTCATGGTAATCAAGTAAAAAAAATATCGTGATAATTTCAGGATGTTAATTTTCCTGAAACATGTTTCATATAAATTTTCCCTTCTCTGAGTATACTTAGAGAGAAGCACCTAAGTCAATGATAACCAATGAATCTTTAATTGGTCTCATTGTGTTGTTCATTGACTTTTTAACTGCTTGAGAAATGAATAAAAAGATCTCATGGTGATAGAATGCAGTTGCTTTCATTACTGCATGATTAGTGCAAGGTAAAAGTAGAAATATGTAAATGAGAAAATAAAAAGAAAAAGAAAAAAAGACCCCAAAAATACATAGCAGTGTTTTTTCACAGTTTCCTTTCTCTCAAGTAATTATCACCTTGTTTCAGTTCTTAACATTGTATTGTTTACAGCAAAGCTAATTATTTTTCAGGAAGTAAATATTAGTTGTCCCAGGCTTAAGCCACTTGTCTGAGACAAGTGGATAATTGCTAATTTAGAGCCCTGTTTTTTTCAAGTATGCAATTAAGTAATAATGATCATATTCAAATACTTAATCAGTTGGTAGAGCTTCAATTTATAGGAATTCATGCAACCCTCAACAAAATGCAAAATTTTAGGAACAGTTTAGATTTCTATGAATTTATGATGTCTGTACTCCCTTACTTGCAGACGTCTCTATTCAAACAGTATTTTTGTGTTTTCTCTCTCTTCAGACACAGTAGATGGATCCAGTGCTAATACTCTCAGTACTCAGTCTCACCATTACTACCCCAAAGTGTCTGCCAGCTATAACCAGACAGGCCAATCTCAAGCAGCAGAAAGCTCAGTTAGCCAGCAAGGATCCACTGTAACTTGGTCTAATAGCATTCCATCAACAGCTCCTCATAGCCAGTTTAGCATGGCACCAATTTTACCTGGTAACCAAGGGACTCTTCCTTCTCAGCAACCAGTCCTCTTTATCGCTCCTAATATAGAGAGCGTACCACCGGGATGTATCATTGTAAATCCCCAGAGTGGTGAGTAGCATTATCTGGCAGCATTCTATACTTACAGTTTACCCCAAGTCTAAAATTTCAAAAATATAAATTACAGAACTTGAAAAAAGGGAATTCAAACAGTCCAATCCCCATCTTCATATAACATTCCTGAGCTGAGATATAAAATGTTGAAGTTTATTCACTCAATTTAAAATGACATGTTGTGCAATAATTTGTGATGTCATTGTTGCACTACTCAAATTAAAGTCTTTGTTTTTCTTTGTTTTTGTAAAGATTTGTGGCAGTGTTCCTAGGGTGAAGTCATTAATCTAACTGGCAGTTATTGCTTTGTCTTTTGATGTTTTCATTGCCCAACTTCCCATACTGTGCAATCAGATAAATTACTCTCTTACTCTTATGGGATGATGTTATTAATTAACCCCTCTCTGTACAAGATGCTATGCAAGCAAACAGGAAGTGTTCAAGGTTATAAAAACATTTTTAATTCAAAGGGAAACAAAGCAGATAATGTGAGTTTTACAAAACATAAAAGTCCCAAATTATTGTGCAATATACTATTTTGTTTCTAGAGAGCCCAGTTCTCTCAGTTCTCTTCAGTTCTCTTTGTTAGAGAGCCCAGTTCTCTCACCCCAAACAGTACTAATTCTCCTAACCTTCTAACTTAAGCCCCTCCCACAATCGTCTGAAATTCATCCTCATCCAAATACAATCTCAGTTTATTGCTTCAAGGTGAGTGTAGAAAAACTCAATTTATATTTCAAAACACTCTCAGTACCATTCATGCTGTGTATTATAAGCTTTGGCACTCTGCATTGTTTGAATTAGCTGTCAATCAAAGAAATGAGCCAACTGAGATTCTCAGTACCCCTGTACCAAAATTGTAGTTTGGGGTGAGAGGTCTGGCCCTAAAATACATAATACATACACCAACATTGCATACTGTTATTTTGCTAATAAAGTTGTTCTGGGACTTAACCCAAGTCTCAGATTCTCTTCATCCAGCTCTTTGTCCAGGTCAGCCATTTATCAACAAAGATGGTACACCAATGGTATACCAGCAACTAGCAACTCTGCAACAGCGCCCCCAGTCACTGGCGCAACAAACCCACCTTTCTTCAAAAGCTGTCAACCAGCCACAAATGGTACCCCAGCCATCCCAGCATTCCAATCTACAGCCATTAAGTCAATACTCTCAACCAATCACAGATAGCCAGTTGTGTGCCCCTCACATGGTACCATTTGTTCCTCAGCAAGGTCAACAACCCCTACAAATGGTTGTACAGAATGCTGGAGTAAGTAACAATAAATAAATCATCTTTCTCCCAATTAATTCAGATGTTCCAGACAAAATTAAGGCACCTAACTTCACTGTATGTAATCTGCCAATGGGACACTCGAAATGATTTGTTTGTCAAACCTTCAACTTGTAAAGTAGTCTTTACAAGTAGACAGGTAGACTGGACACTTGTAAAGTAGTCAATATGACTTCACTGAAGCTTTTAAACTAGCAGCCATTATACTGGGAGCTGCTACTCCCTGATTATGCAACTAGATGTGATACCTCAGTATTACTTCACATAAACTAGTAGTCATTACAGCCAGATGTGATACTGGGGCCCGTTCCACAAAGAGTTACGCACGATCTTAAGTTTGATTTACTGTTGACTTAAGTATGGGGAATCAAACTTAAGATTGTGCGTAACTCTTCGTGGAATGGGTCCCTGGTGAAGTAGTCAGGATGTCTTCACTCAAGTTTTTAATCTAGTAAAGAAGCCATTACAACTAGACTTGATACTGTTAAAGTAGTCAGCATGACTTCTCACTGGAGCTTTTGAAAACAAAAGTAGTCATAACAACTAGACATGATACTTTTTAAGCAGTCAATATGACTTAATTGGAGCTTTCAATTTAAAGTAGTAATTACAACTAAATGTGATACTTGTAAAGTAGTCAGTGTGACTTAATTGGAGCTTTCAAACTGTTAAAGTATTCATTTTAACTAGACCTGATACTAGGAGAGTTCTCAGTACAACTTCACTTGAGCTTTACTCCTTCCTATAGGAATATCAAGACCTCCATAGTCAGTTTGTTAACCTAACATTGGTAAATCAAGATGCTGAGGGTGCTATGCAGATACCTCAGGTAGGTACACAAGCCCAGCAGCAACCATCCACACAACAAATATCTCAAGGCATGATGACGGTTAAAGGCCCTCTACAGGCGTCATCACATGATCAGCTGTCACAGCAGTATCCAGCAATGCAACAAAGTCAACAGGTGAGATTATTTTAACCTTTCTTGCCAACTATTCCGTTTTAAGCAGAACTGTTCCATTTTCTGATCTTCAGATCCCATAAAAAATCAGAATGTTACATTTTTCTGGCCTTCAGTATTAAAAATATACTAATAATCAAAATGATCAGAAAATTTTGAAGCAACCGGCTGACAAAAATAGAGCCAACTCTTGCAAACACCTTTGGTGATTCCTACAGGTATGGTGAACAGTTGGAGTAAAAGAGGTGCTTTGTTCCCTGGTTAAGTCTTTTTTTTGTCAAGTGTGATCAACATTTTCATGATGGCATTATCAGGTGTAAGATAATAGCTAAGCAATGCAATGCAATGCTTTGTTTCTGTAGTGTACTTTTTTGGTTACAATAAGCCATTGTGATTTGTAGTAATTGTAGAAATAATAACTTTTTTCAACAGATTTCCTATGGAACTCACCTACCACTGCCAGATTCTGTGCAGCAGTCTCATTATCACCAAGGGTCAGGATCTCAGTCCTCTTCCTTGCGACAGCTCTGCCAACCAAGTGTGCAATCACATAGCAACCCCAATCAACAAATCTTCCTCCCCCCAGGGGAGAGTCAATTGAACAATAACCAAAGCAAGTCCCAGACAATGTACAGCCAGGGATATGGTACAACTGGGGTTCCCACCTCCCATTCACCTCAAATTATTTATATTTCTGAACCCCAGCAACCCGTAGACCAGTCTGTCTTCATATCATCAACCTCCCAAAGTCAACTTACCAGTGGCCAAATAGTTTCTTCCACGAGAGATGCCATCCGTCCTGCTTCTCCAAACGCACAAACAATTCCTGGAACTTATAGTTTACCTCCTCAACAACATGTCTTAAATCCAAACTTTCCCATGGTGCAAGTACAGAGATCGCTGTCTGGATCTCATATACCTTCTGGAACTCATATACCTTCTGGAACTCATATATCAGCTGTACCATCAGGAGCCATGCCCTCGGGTACACATGTACCATCTGGAGCTACTCATATAGGCCCTTCTCGTACAGGAACTAATTTCCAGGTTGTACCAACAGCCTTGCCAGGAACAATTGCTTCAGGTAGTTCAGGAAGAGGATCTCAAAATTCTTTTTTACACGGGACAAATTTACCTAATCAACTACCCCCGCCAAACCCACCTGGTGGAAAGGAATTGTGGAGGATTTCACCAGCCCCTGTTGTGCCACACTCATACAGGCAGCAATTTGCCACAGAGAAAGGTTAGTAGTGAAAAGTGTGACCTGTGAAGTCATGTATAACTGTCTAATTGGTAACAATGAAAATAATTTTACGTGTAGCAGTTGCTGATAAAATTTTCCTGTCTTTCAAAAGTAGTTTCAACAGTTGGCAAGCAGTATATAGACCAACTCACAAAGCAAGTAACGGTCTGATTTAAGTTGGCCATAACTTGGGTCTATAATCTTTAAATCTTTCAGTTACCTGACTTTCCCATATCATGGATATTTGTACAATTTATTGTACCTGAATTGCCTCAATTTCACTGAATCTGAGGGTTTGAAATTCATGTAGACAATAAGTGAAGATGATTTAAGGCTGATGGACCTCACTAATGGCTGCCTACAGTCACTAAACACTACTGTAGCACTAATTGGATATATCTATAGGTTAACTAGTGGGGTATTTGTCTCTTGTAATATTTATTTCAAGATGTGCTTTAGTAGTGTTTGAGTTTGTAGAAATGGTTAGGGTTACCCTAACCCTACCTCATGCTTTAGGTGATGTATATTCTTCAGACTGACAAAATGAAAAGGTTGGATGTATATTCTTATATTCCTTTATAACCAGTGTACATTTTGCACTTGTACAAATTAATAGGCTCAATCATTCAGTGTTTACAAACAAATGATGTCATAGTAGGACGTCCAAAGAGTTGGTAAGGCATACTTACAATGTTGTCACAATGAAAGTAGATTCCAATTGGTCTACATTCTGCCTGCAGTTGTGCAAGCATTAATGTGCAGCCAATAACATACACCCATCTGTGATTGCCGATGCTCTATGCCAACTAATGCCAAGCATGAACACTCTGGTTGGATTATAACAGCATTTCTGTTGTGTAATTCTGTGAAGCTACTCCAAGTCTGTTTACAAGGCTTGTACAGAGTATATTACTCTATGTGGACTCGTAGCATATGTTCATTGTGACACTTTGACACCACATGTTGAATTTCCCTGCCTATAAAAACTCTGTCCACACCTTTTTGCTTCAGTGAACGAAAGCCAACAAAAACCAGATAAGAATTTACGCTACTGCTTGACTTTCACACCTCGCAAACAGTGGCACATCTGGAAGGTATCACTCCACCTTTGTTTAAATCTTCCGCTAGCTTTCTCTTATCAAGCTTGTGGTTTCTTTAAGTGTGCCTGGATGAGTTAAGGAGGAAGTCGGGTGAAATTTGATTACCCCACCAAACCTCCTTTTTGGTGGGGACTAGGGTGAAATACCTAATAGGGTACTAAATTCCTCATGAGTCCGATTATATGCTACAAGATTCAAATACATGTTTGTCTACATGTGAATATGGCTACAAACCAGCTCTAAGTCAGGTTAACCCCTAAAGGGGGCTTATTGAGTTGGAATCAATAACTTTTTGAAAGGGTTCAAGGGAACCACGTGACATTGCTTATACTTAGCATGATTAGTTAAGTTTAATATCCAGTAGGTATGAAAAAAGTTAGTTTTCAATATTGTTGTGTCCTCAGTTGTAACAGTACTGCGCATATTTTGAAAAAGTGTCATGAATTTTGGAAAATCGAATTGAGCAACTATACATTGAGCTCACTTGTGAAACAGTCATAAGTATGTAGGATATGGAGATTGTCTAAGTTTGACTATTTGTCATTGATTAGTGTGTGAAGAAAACATAAAAGCTTTGGAAATACTTTTTGAATTCCATGAACCAACTGAATGAGCCACTTTAAGGTGAAATTTAATGGAGCTGGCAAAACCTGTGACCTGCCACTGACAAAAATTTATTGTACCATTAGCATCTCAGAATACACAAGTCCCAAACTTAACCTAACAAGTTGATTTCTGAAAGATGTCATTACAGTTCTGTAAATATTTGATAATCAACCTTTGCATTTGTTTATGTTACAGCTAATGAGGAGGCCCAAGTTTTAGAAGTATGTCAGTTGCCCAGAGACTTAACTTGCCAAGCAGTTTTATCCCTGTTAGAAGAAATCATTCAGTTTGGAGCCAAGATATACTGGATACCCAAGACTGAGTATCAGTCAACTCATTTTTCTGGTAATCTGCAGGTTCCTAGTACAAACCTTGTGTCAGAATTTACAGTTTTAGCTCGATTTCCCAACCCAGAACAAGCACAGAAAGCTGTGTTTAATTCTGCCAGTGCTGCTTATTCTCTTCAACAGCCATCCCAAAATTATTTACCATTTTTACCAGGAGATGCACATTAGCTTTAAATAAAGTTGTGTTTGGTAGTGACTCTGCTTACTGCTGCTGGACTGGGGTGATCCTTAAAGGTGTTCATTGGAGGATAAAGTTACTGTGATGTGCAATGAAAAAGAGACATCTCATTTTAACAGTGCCACAATACAGCTACTTCATGTACAGCTGTTACTACCTTACTATGAGTTATCAGTATGTAGAACAGCCCCATGGCTTTATATCCCACATGGCTAGATTCAATGGGGTTTAAGTCGGACCAACCACAGCCTTTTGCCCATATGTGGCTCCTTGGTTTGTTTTCCCTAGTCCATGGCATTTGCTGAGCACCGGGCTCAATGGCGGTAGATTCCATTTTTAAAGTCTTCGGGTGGCCAGGCAAGGAATCGAATTCCAGACGTCCTGGACTGCAAGTCAGATGCTCTTTAACCACTTGGCCATGCAGTCAGTCTAACGTGGCAGGTATGTGCAACTTGGGACATACAGCTTATGTGACATAGCGGGAATGTTGCATGGCTAAAATAAAGCCATGACCTTGGCAAAATGAAAAAAATCTCTCCTTTATAAAGTACTCCATCCTTTTTTTTATGAGATTACCAGTTTTTAATGATACTGGAAAGAATTCATAGTATACTGTTGAAACTGAAACAATTACTTGAACAATTAAATTTTTAATTGTTTTAAACTACTCGTACTTGCAACATTAATGGTATGCAGAGATCCATCAAATATGAGTTAATCCTTTGCAACAGGGTTTTGTACTTGCATTGCATCTACTAGAATATCCTTTACATTGTGTACTGGTATTTCCTTTGCAACAGGTTCTGGTCTACATTTTGCATCATTTTATATCCTTTGCATTAGGTGATGGTAATTCCTCTCCATCAGGTACTAGCATGGCCTTTGTATGAGGAAGTAGTAATCCATTTCATCAGCATTAGAAACATGCATTATGTTGAGTCCTTTGATGTCCTATGCATCAAGTCCTCTAAGTTCCTTTGCATTAGGCCCTACTAGGTCCTTTGCATCAGGTTCTAGAAGACCCTTTGCACCAGGTTCTCATGCATCCTAAACTGAGATTCAATTAGGACAATTAAAAGAGTATATTTATGGTGATGTAGATAAAGTATGATAGAATATTAAACAGACTGTGATACAAAGTTCATCTGGCAAGTACTTAAGTAGCAGAATGAAATCAAATTTCTCTGTGCCATTCATAAGCATCTTTAAATGTGGTTTAGATCGGGAAAAATATGTTTGTTTGCCCTTGACTGTCTGCCTCTGATTTGCTGCCCACTCTAACCAAATTTTTTATTTTAAATTTTTTTTTTCTTTAGAAAACCTTAGATTTCCTCAAATTGCATAAAATTTACAACAATCTGAATGCGCACATATAAAGCTTCATGGGTCTATCAATACACCAAATGGCTTACAAGAGTGTCGTAGCTCTTGTATCTAGGCTAAGCCAAACATTAGCCTTCATTCTGCTGACCTTGTTTGCTTCCATACTAGGTAAGGTTAGACGTAGTTTAATGGCCCAGTTTCCAACCAATTGGTTCAAGTCAAGCCAGCCAACATCTTTTTTTCCAGTTGTGGCTCACTGGCTTGTTTTCCCTACTCCATTGCCCTTTGTTGGGCACCAAGCAAAATGGCAGTAGATTCCGTTTTTAAAGTTTTAGGCCAGGACTTGGATTCCCAACTTCCAGACTGCAAGTCTAATGCTCTAACCTCTTGAGCATGTAGTCGGTCGCTTCTCATATAAGGTCAGCAGTCTTGCCTTTGCGGAATACAGAACTATGCACATGCTGTAGACATTCACTAACCAGGTGTAACCAGTCTAATCACATGTGAGGGACCTACCAAGTGCAAACCTCTGTTGTGACAAGCCTACAGTACCACGTACTACAGTGCACAAAGCAGGTCCGAGTGAGGTCACCATAGTAATTGATTCAGGTTGCCTGCAGATGAATTTAGGCCCGGACCTAAATACCTGGGACAAGTTGTTTGATGAGATTCTAGGCTTAGTTCAGGGAACAAAGTGTATGTGAGAACGTGATAGACTAGGCCACGAGTCTAGGTAATTGAATCAACACTCCCACTTTAGGCAATTTAATTTTAATTTCATCCTGTAGTCAGTACCTGAATCTGAGTCACAATGCTCTATATTGAATGTGTTCATAGGGTTTTGTGGATAATATAGAGGAAGAAAATTCCCAGTTAAAAAAAAAAAAAACATGGTTGGTACGCTTTCAGAAGATGCGTTGAGGGCAAACATGCAAATTTCTTCTTTGGGGGAGGGGGGCTCTAACGTACTCGTGTTGGTCACATGGGGTTAAAGGTATCCTAATTATAGAATACTCCCATTAAGTCTAAGTAATTATTCTGTTTCCTTGTTACCTCTTTTGATACTATTTCATCCCTTAGAAAGAGAGCATCCATGAAACACTATGCATTTTGGTTGGTGTATTCAATATGAGGCAGGTAGCTTAAGTATTATATATGTTTGTCCTACAGATGAATACGAACAGTCAAGTAATGGTCTGATTTTATCAGCCATAACTGAGGTCCATCAGGATTAATCTGTCGAATTCTTTGCTTATTCTTGCATCATGGATGCTTGTATACTAAAATAATTCTTGATGATTCTTGCAATTTCATGGAATATGAGAGATTAGAATTGCATATAGACTACAAAATTAAGGGAATTTAAAGCATGGTGAACCCCACTAATGGTGGACTTCCCAAGCTGCTCAGATGCATCTTTAAGGAGGTCATACACAAATGCAAGGTTCTTTTATCTGTGGCATAATGTGTTGTAAAAAGTGGTCCATCTTACACACAAAACAAGTTTCAGACCATAAGCTAGTTCTGTAATTCGTTTTGGTGGCTATGTACATATGCCCATCCTCCAAATCGTTTGGATAGACAAACCAGTCCCACACTTACAATACATATTCCAAAAATTGAGTTTACATTAAAATTTGGTGACATCATTCTTTCTCAATCCAATCATTACATACAGAGGAATCATAAGTGTGGTTCTGTGCTGTGGACTCTGTCTTAATTGCATTTTTGGTGTAAAAATAATCATTTTAATCAGCTGTAAAGGAGAGCCGAGTCCCTATTTTCATTGGGGTTGCCTTTTCAGATTTATACTAAGTGTTGTATGTACGCACTGAATGAAAACGAGGGAACTTCGTACACTGTGCTGGGCTCAGTTTGTGCATCCTGCGCTGTGGCCCACAATTCCATGCGCCAACGAATTACTGAACTTGCTTATTATTTCTGCATGTTAACAGCCATGTTCGAGTTACTTTCATAGTTGCTTACAACTTTGTACACACTTCTCCTATTGGCTGGAATATGTGGCAAAGTTGCTAACAGAAAATGACAAGGTACTATTTAGATGTCCAGACTACCTGCATAATATTAATATTTTACTACTTATACATATTATATGATAATTTGAATGATTTTGTTCCTTGCTCTAATGAATATTTCAAATGCAAGAAAAACTGTGTCACCTAAATGTTACAAGTCACTGCTGGGTTACCCTTTGTACACAATTTTTACATGTTTTTATAAGTCACCATTTGTTGTTATACCTATTGTAGTAGGGTCAGTGAGTACTACCACCCTTGAGGGTTGCAACTTAATTTGGAGTTAATTCTGTGGGTTTGGGGCAGTAGCTAATTCCTCTGTCTGGTAAAACATGTTAACATCTAGCATCGTTGATGTATTCTAGGGTGGGGTGCAACAGTGCAATAACGAAATTGTTGAGCACTAATTCAAATTACTCGTTTTATTCTGTTTAAAATTTATCAGAGAGCAGCTGTGTAATTGGTTCAATATATTTCCTCCTAATAACAAAAATTTTGTTGGTAAAATAAATGGAATGTAAACTTCAGGATTTATCATTACTTATATATGCCATAGAAGTAAAGGGACCACAAACCCACTAAGTGCCTTAAATCCAAATGTTTTTGTCATCAAACCTTTTAATAGATGGATTTGCCAAGTTACTTTTGTGCAAGTTTTTCTAAGCAGTTTCAATCAGAACTGATAAGCTTCAGTTGATGAAATTTTATCAAAATTCATGAAACCAGGCCTTCACAATTAATGGCTGTTCGGTAAATTATAATTGTTATTCATCATTTTGGATAAATTTTCAATGTCATTGAGCATTTGCCATCAAGATTAAAAAGGTTACATATTTTGCTGGTACTTGTTACATGTAGTGGAATTGATGTGGTTTCAAAAGTACATTAAAGTTTGTTTACACATTGTATGAATGGGTATTCCCAAGGGACGGCTTTACTGGTGCATTGACATGTAGATCCCTTACACTGCTGCTAAATTAATGAACTTTATTCAACCTGTTGGCTTTCTGTATTAAGTTAAAATGGATGAAGACAACTCATTTTCCAAGGCAGAATTTTAGGCACTCTGTTAAAGGCCTGATTCTGTCACCCAAAACAGTTCTAATTCTCCCAATTTACTGAATTAAGCCTCTCCCTCATGACAGACTAAAATTCATCCTCATCCAGATACAATCTCAGTTTGTTGCTTCAGGGTGAGTATACAAGACCCCAGTGTGTAATCAAAACACCCTCAGTACAGTACAGGCTATGTATTGTATGATCTATGGCACTTTGTATTGTTTGCACTAGCTGTCAATCAAAGAGCTCTGCCAATGGAGAATTTCTGTGGACTAGTTTGTAGTTTGGGGTGAAAGGATTAGCTTTTTAATTCAAGTATCTTTATTCATATGCCAGTGGTGTAGCCATGGGGGTGGTTTGGGGGTTAACCCCCCCCCCATGACCCAACCTTGAAAGGAAAATAATGGCAAAAAACACCTAAATTTGCAGTTTTTTTCCTCCCTCATTTTAGACTTTTCTCTCATGACGGGCTCCAAACCCCCCTCCCCCATGACACAATCCTGGCTATGCTAATGTCATATGCTTTATTAAAAAATGAGAGCAGTATTTTACAATTAATTAATCTACAATGTGTAACTTATCTGCATGGGGTTATGTTTGACTATACTACATACCTGTGATTTGGCAAGTTATTACATGTCTGAATTATTGATCAGAATTGAAGCAAGAAGGCTTAAGTGCCAATATTTTTAGCAACAGTACTTGTTATTATTCTCAAATTTAATTTCAAGTATGAGATATCCTGCTAACGATTTACAAGAGTGATTTTAAAGTGTGTAGTACATCTACATTGTTTATTATGCTTGGCATAAGCAATGGGAAAACAAACCGTTAGCCACAACTGGAAAAATAGGCCGTGGCTGCCTCGACTTGAACCAATAAGTTGGAAACTGGGCCGTAAAACTCCATCTAACTAACTAACTATATCTACATTGAGTTTTAGTGAAGTTAGTTAAACAGAGATCTAAGGCTCAGTTTCTAACCATCAGATCGAGTCAGGCTGGCCACAGCTTTTTTTTTTTTCAGTTGTGGCTCACTGGCTTGTTTTCCTAACTCCAGTGGAAAGTACTTTAAGGCATTTTTTTATGTTAACATAGCATTGGGGACTTGCTATAAAGAAAAGAGGTTAGGAACTCCATTCCAAGCAAACTATTAGCATTTTTGCCTGAAAGGAAGTTTTCCCATTAGTCCTTTGCAGTTTTCTCTGCAGCACACATTGGGCCATGACAATTGGTAAAGTATCTGTACAGGTGATAAATATAGATTGTGTTCATCCTTTTGTCCTGTAATACAGCTGGTACATCATGTACCTTATCACACTAGTATGGTATCAACAAACAGAATGTGGCATTGCTGTCTTACAACATCTCAACTAAGTATTTATTAGGGCTGGAATTAATCGAAGGTCAAGAAGGCCATGGCCTTCATATTTTTGGCAATTGCCTTGTCGCCCTATAAAATGAAATGACCATCAAGGCCATTGCCTCTCTGCCCTACCTGTGAGATTACATTGTGGTCAGTACAAAATTACTTGCTTGGCCTTGGTGCCCTCTCAGTTCAGATGACATGCCCTCAAAACCAATGGAAAAATGGCCTTGCCCCGCTGGAACCTTAATTCCAGCCCTGATTTATCCAACTTTTTTTGGACAGTGCTATGAAAATTTGTTTACTATGGTACATGTTGTTCTTTTCCAGGTCAGTTTTTTATCTCAGGGTGGTTGGTCTCTTTAAGCTGGTTTGGGTTTGAGAGCCTTCAAAAACTGTAGGTTTCTTTAAAGGGCAGGAGCAGTCACCCCAACTTGAAGTAGTGTAGCAGACTGTGTTGTTTCATGATTGGCTGTTTATAGTCATGTGATAACAATTATTCTCTTCAAATGTCATACATACTATACATATTTGCAAGGTACTCTTGGTGTTTATTATAAAACATATCTGGTCACAACTTTTTAAATGCCAGCTCTTATGATGTTATCCCTTCACAAAGCCTGTTATCACCCTGTATTACTAATGGCAGAATTGGACGGAATAGCCTAGCCCTGTGGCTTTCTCATCTGAATGGGGAGCTCACACTTTCATGCAGATGTATTAATATTTTTTACCTTTGTATCAGAAAAAAAAGTCCATGTGATAGTTGTCATTTTTGTTTAGAGTATGTATAACATTTCCTTTTTACATTGACCCTTGCAATGTAGTGCGTCCTCTGTAATTTGTGCACACATTTAGCTACATGGATTTTTAAATATTGCCACTTTTTGGAATAGATGTGTAGTAGGTGTGCAATGTGTATATTATTAAAGAAGTATTATTATATGTACATGTATATGAAGTGTACTTTGCCAAGTGAAACATTGAAATTTGTGAAAGTGTATATTGCAATATTGTGCCATCTTTTGTACTTAAGTCAGAACTCTGTGTAAAATATGCTGAATAGTACCCAGTGATGGAAGTAGGTTGCTTCAAGCAAACAGTGGCATCAGTGTTTTGGGGATTGAGGGGGGAGGGACAAAATTTCCCAACAGCAAGTTAAATTGTGGATAGTATCCCGGACCTGAATCGTCTGTAAATAATTCACCCATATGAAAGCAAGTGTACACTTATACGCACAAAAACAAACATGCATAGGCACTCACATTGCCATGCACCTTGCCACATACACCGATGTTTTCTATCTCCAACATCTGTCTACCACAATGGGATATTTTGTGTATGCTGCATGTTGTTTATTTATATAACTATTTTAATCTGCCTGAATTATGAGTGGTGGGGGGGTGGTAAAATGATATGTTTGTTCCCAATATTTTCATTCAGGTGGCAATCGTCCCCTTTCCCCTACAACCAGGATCTAAGCCCCTGCCTGGTAAAGTCAATTGGGTAATCTATGTACCTGGGCAGTCTCCATGGTGGGGGCCAAAGATAAAAACGTAGATACCAAACTCCTATCCCTACACTGTTAGATGTGCTGACTCCTCAAGGAGGCTCAATTGGAGGGGCGGAAATGTTCATTTGACATGCGCACAGTTTTATTCGGTTATCTGCATGCACAATCGTATATGCGTAACGGAAAATTCCACTGTGATTAAACATCAGCATGCATGCATTTTCAAAGCAAGTTCTGTACGCGCACAATACATTTCTCCATGTGCAGTCCTGAGTAACTGACACATACTCCTGCATGTTAGAAAAAGAACGCAGTAGTTGATTTTGTGTTGTAAGCGCATAAGAATGTAAACGTGTGCATAGATGTGGGCTTGTGAAGATACCCTAGAAACTGACCAACCAGTAAGTCAATGAACTTCAAACCAGTCGTTGTGCGTTAATGTTCAAATGTTCTTAAGTAGGAAGCTGGCGAAGAAGCCTAAAACTGTTTCATGTAAGTGAATTTATTGAAGAATGGTGTTTGTAAGAATTGCAATGTTTTAAAATCACACTTATTTATACTACTGGAAGATATCAATTAACTGTTAGCTTTCAAAACGACTGATCAGTGATCAGCACTTCAGCCCCTCCGTTTCGGCCTCAGTGAGGAGTCACAGCGCCATTTTAAGTTTGGTATCTATGTTTATAATATCTTTGATGGGGGCCAAGTCACATGCTATAATAATATCGATGTACATTTCCTGTAACATCACATGACCAACCAAGTCATGGTTAACACTGGACAAATGAAAACTTCAAAAAAGAGATACCTTTTCTCAGTAGCATTTTAATGATCAGCATGTTCTCAATCTGTTATCTTTAAAACTTGAATAAGTAGAGGCAACGTAACTGCTTACCACTGTTTTGTTACACAGTCTTTAGAGACACTGTCTAACAAACTACTGGCATTATGAAGAGAATGAATACAAATGAGTCGCCATGGTAACCAGTCACCTACATTAAAGTTCACATTACCCTTCTTTTGTTATTAGACTACGTTTCCCTAACTAACGTAAAAATTTGTAACAAAATGTCAAGTTTTAAACTCTTTTTTTAAGAAGAGCATGCATCATTTCTTATGGCCAGATGAATCATTCAGCGGAAATTAAACAGACTAAAAGCTTCAACAAAACTCTTTACAATTTTACAAAGCACTTTTGCTAAGTACATTCCTTCACTCGAATATCCTCTTTTCCATGAGTTTTATGAGTTTATAGAAAACAGGATCATTTCAAAGTTAGATCATCATCAATAGCATTGGACTGTTTCTGAACGTAAAGTATATTATTTCATTTAAAGTTTAATACTATTTATGTACACATATAGATATAATGTAATATTACCACATGTACAATCAATGACTAGGCATGCCATCAGCATGAAACGTTAAATATTGCCAATCTCTTTCAGACATTCTACACAACTTTTTTCAAAATAATAAATACGTCCCTCCAAAAGGGATTTTCTTTCTTCCTTTCATTTCCCCAAGCATTGCACACCATTTATTACAAACCATTAGAGACTACATTTGATGATGCTTGTTTAGAAAATGTCCAAATCATTCCCTTAATTCTTTGAATATAAACAAAAGATTGCTATAACAAAACTTCTCTACAAAACAAAAAGAACTATGAAATAAGCGCTTCATTTATCCCCACATAAACAAATATATGTTTGGGAAAAGAGCATCTTAATAAGGCAGGGCAATGAATGTATGATGCGGAAAAAAAAAAAAAAGCGGAAAAAAAAAAGAGGAATTATCATTATTGTTTGTACTGCTATGTATCCAGTCTTCATCTGACATTTTATAAATATGTAAGACATCTTACAGATGACATTTCTAGAGCTTTCCAAAAGATCCCCTCTTGCAAATACGACTGCTGCAGCCATGACGGAGCCAGGAAAGGCTACTGATGTTGCTGATCTCTGTATAACTTGCTGCAAGCTACATGGGCCAAAACTTCAATATGTGCTAGTATCACAGGTACGACACAGTAACCTTGTGTGCAGCAAAAACTACTGCCTCTGTGCATAGTGGTTCAAAAAACTGAATTCAAACTTCATGAAGTTAGATATTCAGATTACTCAGAGATATTTTCATTTGAATTCATCCATTGGTTGAGCGAGCAAATTTTGACGTGATGTCTGCAGACTATCCCCTAAACACTCAAATTGATGCTCTTCAGTGTCAGTTTCATTTCACACACCTAAATGTCAACTGCTTAGGTTCTATCTCCATGATTTTCCAACAATAGTAAAGTCGTAGAAACAGTCTCACACTCCTAGTAATCTTTCAATCTTAAAAGGCAGTTAAATCAAAAGGCCTCATTCCATCTTCAAAATAGATACCCTAAATTTTCTTCAAAAAGTTCAAGCCGAAAGACTCAGGTATGTCAATCTCGTTCAAGTTAACAGACGTCGGATTGTATGGAAAAGTAACAGGGAATGTGTGTTTGGCATCAATCAACAACTGGGCTTCCTTTTTGACCTCTCCTCGACCTGCAAGCTTAGAACTGACCTTTCGTATAAATGAAACCTCTGTGCGTTTTTCGTACTCATCTGGAGTGTAAAGATGCAGTATTTTTACAATCTGAAAAAAAAAATCGAAAAGGTCAGTCCATAACTTGAGTGGTGTTGCACTATGAGGCAACTACAGTAATCAGTACAAGTTTCTTTTCACAAACAGTGACTATCAAGTTCCTGAAATTTATATGGCCCATTGTTTAATACAATCATTCTTATGTGCCTCAGTCATGAAAGAAAGTAGAAAAACAAAAGACTATGTTGATTTGACAGATACCATCAGTCACAGCAAAATCAGTGACTTTTTAATAAAGACTGAAAATGTTTACTGAAGGGGGCAGACCGTTCCATAACTTAGGGCCTTGGACAGTTAGTGCATGCTCACCAAACATGGATCTATATCCAGAAGCAACCTGATTGATTGTTTTATCAGATCTGAGTTCATATTTATCATGTACTGGAAAAATAGCACTTTGATCATTGATTTGGATAGTACAGAGGAATCCGATCAGCTCGTGTGTTTAGTGACTGTAGGCAGCCATTAGTAAGGTCCATCAGCCTTAAATCATATCCATTTATTGTCTACATGAATTTCAAACCCTCATATTCAGTGAAATTGAAGGAACCAATACACAATTGATCCATGATACAGGCAAGCAAGGAATTTGAAAGATTAAAAGGTAAAAGACCCCCATTAAGACCAACTGAAATCAGACCTTCACTTGCTGTCTGGATTGGCCTATACAAGCAGCAGTCTGAATGTCTTGTTCTACCCGAGTATCTCCTCTACTTAAAGACTCAGTGAGGCAATAGCCCTCATCTTATCACCACCTCCCCCTCGATGTGACTAACAAAGAAACATTGATTTACCTGTGTTGTCATTAGCTCTGTGCAAATGTCACAAATCACTTTAATATCATCACCTTAGTGGCTCAATAAGTTAATACCCTTCATTCCATCCCCCCCAAGTGTCACAAATCAATTTGACACCATCAACTTTGAGACTCAGTAAGTTAACTCCCTCCCCCTCCCTCATCACAACGTGACTAACAAAGAAACATTTCTCTACCTGTGTTGTTGTCAGCTCTGAACAAGTGTCACAAATCAATTTGACATCATCATCTGTCCTCTTCTTGACCTGAAGCAACTGTGCCACTTGTACTAATGGTTCCAGTGTATGTTCCATGTTACGATCATACAGCCGATGACTCCGAAGCCATTCCTCCATCTCACTCAGGTTATACCTGGAATCATAACCAGAAAGCCAAAAGGCTTAGTGATTCCTTGCCGCTGAAATGTAAGGCCTTTTTTCACATTGACATTGCTTTGCAATGTTTTTCAATTAACAGGACTCCATAATGTGCCCACAAAGTACACATGCAAGGCATCCAATCTTCCTACATTGAGATCCCCCTTGCCCGTTGTGAACCCAAATGACATTTGACCTCCACCAAAAACTTCTGGGGCCATGTATTCACTATGTGCCATCTACAGGACAAGTTACAGGACCCTACAAGTGACCTTTCTTGAAAGACTGTGCAGGAAAGCTTGTCAGGCTTTGAACATGCTGACTCCAAATGAACTTTGACCTTTCAGAAAATCAATAGGGATCATCTACTCAATATGACCAATCCACACACTAAATATGAGCACAGTCACATGTACCGTTCTTGAGATATCGTGTTTACGAAGTTTTGACCTTTTGACCTCTCATGACCCCAAATGACCTTTGACCTCCACCAAAAACAATAGGGATCATCTACTCAATATGGCCAACACACTCGCCAAATATGAGCACAGTCACATGTACTGTTCCTGAGATACCGTGTTTACGAAGTTTTGTCCTTTTGACCTATTGTGACCCCAAACGACCTTTGATCTCCACCAAAAACAATAGGGATCATCTACTCAATATGGCCAATGCACACACCGAATATGAGATTAGTCACACTTGCTCTTCTTGAGATACCATGTTTACCAGCAATTTCTAAGGAATTTACCTATTGACCTCTCGTGACCCCAAATGACCTTTGACCTCCACCAAAAACAATAGGGATTGTCTACTCAATATGACCAACCCACACACCAAATATGAGTAAAGTCACATGTACCATTCTCGAGATATCATGTTTACGAAGTTTTGACCTTTTGACCTCTCCTGACCCAAAATGACCTTTGACGTCCACGAAAATCAATAGAGATCATCTACCCAATATGAACAACCAACACACCAGATATGAGCATAGTCACATGTACTGTTCTCGAGATATAGTGTTTACGAAGTTTTGACCTTTTGACCTCTCGTGACCCCAAATGACCTTTGACCTCCACGAAAATCAATAGGGATCATCTACTTAATATGGCCAATCCACACAGCAAATATGAGCATAGTCACATGTACCGTTCCTGAGATACCGTGTTTACGAAGTTTTGTCCTTTTGACCTCTCGTGACCCCAAACGACCTTTGATCTCCACCAAAAACATTAGGGATCATCTACTCAATATGGCCAATGCACACACCAAATATGAGATTAGTCACATTTACCCTTCTTGAGATACCTTGTTTACAAGCAATTTCTAAGGAATTTACCTATTGACCTCTCGTGACCCCAAATGACCTTTGACCACCAAGAAAATCGATAGGGATCATTTACTCAATACGACCAACCCACACACCAAATATGAGCATAGTCACATGTTCTGTTCTCGAGATATCGTGTTTACGAAGTTTTGACCTTTTGACCTCTCGTGACCCCAAATGACCTTTGATCTCCACCAAAAACAATAGGGATCATCTACTCAATATGGCCAATGCACACACCAAATATGAGATTAGTCACACCTACCCTTCTTGAGATACCATGTTTACAAGCAATTTCTAAGGAATTTACGTATTGACCTCTCGTAACCCCAAATGACCCTTGACCTCCACAAAAATCAATAGGGATCATCTACTCAATATGACCAACCCACACACCAAATATGAGCATAGTCACATGTTCTGTTCTCGAGATATCGTGTTTACGAAGTTTTGTCCTTTTGACCTCTCATGACCCCAAATAACCTTTGATCTCCACCAAAAACAATAGCCATCATCTACTCAATATGGCCAATGCACACACTGAATATGAGATTAGTCACACTTACCCTTCTTGAGTTACCGTGTTCACAAGCAATTTCTAAGGAATATACCTATTGACCTCTCGTGACCCCAAATGACCTTTGACCTCCAAGAAAATCAATAGGGATCATCTACTCAATATGACCAACCCACACACCAAATATGAGCATCGTCACATATTTTGTTCTCGAGGTATCGTGTTTACAAGGTTTTGACCTTTTGACCTCTCGTGACCCCAAATGACCTTTGACGTCTACCAAAAACAATAGGGATCATCTACCCAATATGGCCAATCCACATGCCAAGTATGAGAACTCTCGGAGTTACCCTTCTTGAGATATCGTGTTTACAAGCCAAAGCGTCACATATGCACACACACACACATAGTTGTGTTTTTACACACAACTGAGGACTTCATTGTTATCTCCATTGTGTCTGCTTACTTAACCCTAACCTTCACAATAGACTGTCTATTGTTAGACAACCGAGGACTTGAGAAATCTTTTGAATTTACTACCGAAGACCTGGAAGTCTATTGTTTAGGTCCTCTGTTTTACACAAAGACAAACCCACACACACACACACATACACACGACATCACCATCGCATAGATTCCTTGCCTGCCTACGGCAAGGAATCAAAAATCAAATCATCTGACTAGATTTTGTTTTGTTTTCTTAAAGTTTTCAAGCCTCGTCCACACTATGTGATTTAATGCAACACAACCCATTGCAACAAGATTGTTCAGACACGTTGCAAAGTGGGGAATGCTTTGCAACTAGTTGCAGGCAGGCGCGCAACCCAGTTTCATGCGACCGAACATGTTCTGTCGCATGAAACTGAAACGTGCAACTAACAACAATGACAGACTTCTGGAATGCAGTCCACGAAGATCAGTTAATCCAAATGGACAGAACATATTCATGTCTCTTCAACGTAACAAATAAAGAGTATGTTAAACATTAGAATTTTGTGTAAATGACTTCATGGACCTGAGACTTGTTGCATAATGTGGACACTATGCTCTTATAACTAGTAAGTTGTGAGTCGCCCACCACAACAAGACAGTCTTGTTGCAATAAGTCAAGTCACATAGTGTGGACGGGACTTTACCTTCTGGTTACTAACTGGAATCCAACCATACAGACTTCATACTACGTACTTTTTAGAGGTCAAGCTGCTCTTGGTGTACTTCAACCATGCACACACATATACTATTTTTTATCTCAAACCAAGAACCTGTATTCATATTCACCTGCAGACAGGCACTTACAACTAAACAAAGGAGAAATGAATACATCCACTAGAGGGAGCTATACACATCAATTACGAAACCACATATTTATTCGAGCACACTTTATTTGCCCCTTACATCCACAAGTTTGATCCAACCCACCTGAGGACCACCAAAATTTTCACACATCAATTTATAATCTCCTAGACCATACTGTACCTACATGATAGAAAACCTGTCTTAAATGCAATGCAGCTAAGTTTTACCCAAGAACATGGAATTTTGCCCTTGGTTTGAAAAATGTCCTAAGGTTATAGATGTTTATTCAGGCCTAGGCCCTCAGTTTCTGTTCAATATATGTGCACGCATGCACACACACACACAAGCTTGCAGACAGACATATGCAAACAAACCTTGAGAAGCTTAAATATTACAGCCAATAGTACTCTACACTCCTTTCAGAACTCCTACATTTTGTAAATAACAAGCCAAACAACTCATGCCCTCCCACATGTGTTTGGTCTAACGGTAAGAGCATCTGTCTCTCATGCGGAAGGCCCGGGTTCGCTTCCCAGGTCGAGCCATTGTGTGTGATGCTCCACATAAGCAATGGAGTAGGGGAAACAAGCCAGTGAGCCACAACTGGAAAAAAGGCCGTGGTTGGCTCGACTTGAACCAACAGGTTGGAAACTGGGCCGTTAAACTCTAACTAACTAACCCACAGTCAATGTATGCATTGCAGTCTAACAAAGAGAGTATCAAAGTGTCTTAAATGAACTCTACCTGATCTGAACTCCTTTGGACCAATGGCACATGTCCTTCCTAAGTAAGATGTTGTTGATAGTACTAGCTGTGATCAGGTAAAAGCTCTGAGGAAATAAGAAAACACTGCTAATTACTTCAAATTCAATTTATACTCTATAAAATATAATCAAACAAAGACTGTAGTACTACTTTTGTGACTGAACAAAATAAGTAGCTTTGTAAATGTGCAAAACCAGAATATTAAGACCTACCAACTAGAACAATTTTGTCGTATTTAGTACCATAAATTATTGAAAATACAACTGTACGGTTTTCATCCCACAAAATACAAGTTTAATTGAAATGAGATTACATGTACGTAAAACCCTTAGCTATTTCCCACACAAAGCGATTTCCAGAGCAAGTAATGTACAATGGAGGAGCTTTTGAACAAGTTCAAAACTGAACGTATGTCAGGGCACATTGTGTGTGTACTTTGAGATTGGAACCTTGAATCTGTCACCGTAAACAAGACGTATTATCACATAAACTATGAGCAACACATTTCAGTTGATTGAATCATGGTCACCATGTTGTGATCCCACCTCTCACTGTGTGTAAAGACCAAAACATACCTTGCCAATGAAGGTTTTCAAAGATAAATAGGGATATGTCCACAACAACAATGAATTAAAAACAGTATCACAGAAGACTGCACCCATTACAGTAACATCACAGCACCCTGCCACCCCTCACAGCAACATCAAGTGGGGACTGCACCCATCACAGCAACAGGAGTCTTTAATACAGAAATGTTAGCCTGGACTTGCACCAATATATGTTGGCACTATACCTGTTTGATCACTTGTCTGATAACTTCAGGATCCATCCCGTGTCTGTTCATGGTAGTCAAGTAAGTTGACAACTTGGGAAAGAAAAAAAACATACACTCAAGATAAAGCAACCAAAAAGAACAACTTTCTTTTAATATTTTTCTTGAGGTGGGGCGAGGGGGAGGGGGGGTAATCTTTGCAGTAGATTTATGGAATGGATTATTTTACATTCCATACAATGCATCATGAAAACATCAGTAACAGGTGGGAATCATTGACAATATTTGATACTGATACAATTCAGGTGGGGATCCAAGGGGGGGGGCCACATCCAATGTACATCCCCTTTTAATTGATGACAAACTTTTTCTTGGCCTCCCATCCGAATCTTATGTTAGTGCATCTTATTCCATTTAAGCACATTTAGAATTCGAATTTTCTTTGAGGAGGACCCCAGCTGTGGCTGTGTTCTTGACACTCACTTCTCCGCCTTCACGCACCACCCCTTTCTCAAAACCCTGGTTCCGTGTGACACGGTATGATACAATGGTAACAAGCAAGACACACCAAAACACAAGTAGAGGACATAACTAAAGTTAATGTCCATCCATTTAATACAATCACTTGATACTGCTGTAGACTGAGATGCAAAATTTTGTAATGTATAAGCCAACGTTTGCACTCTGGATACAGGTAAACTGATTCTAAATTATGTAAAGTGTATAATTTTACTGTACAAAAATGAAGCATATACCTGTTTGATTAAAGATTCAATGGAAATACTTCTGCCATCTCCATCAACACCAGATCTGGATTTAGTTGGTGCTAATCCAGCCATATCACTCTCTAGCATGGCAGGTACTGAAAGAAATGTAATTATAACACAATTACCAGATTTAACCTAACCAGTAATCTATAGTTACACAAGACTGAACATTCCACACAATAATGATTTCATTTATTAGTAGTTGGCTCCATGTATTTATTTCAAAGCATGATATAAAGTAAGCACCTCAAGTGTAGTATCTGTTCTATTCAGCCAGTCTAGAATGGAGCCATACAGGAAAGACCAATGATGTAAATGGTCTGAAGGATATGAGTTTGGTCACGTGTTGTCCTTCAGTGGACATAATAGTTTTTTCCGGAAGCAGTTTAAAGTTTGGTTTCGCCAAATGGCCCTTTGCCAGAGGGTCGGGAGGACTTAAGAAAAAATATATTGCACCTCAAGGGATAACCTATATTTAGTCTGCTGTTTGAAAGAGGAATTTCTTCAACTTGAATCAGTGTAGTAAACTACACTGTTTCTTAATTGGTTTTTGAGGGTCATGTGACAAAACTTTTTCTCCTTAAATTTGAAATTTACCATGAGTAACTGCTTGATTTACCTTGAATATGCAATACTGAAGTACTACATCTGCATGAAAGATACTTTAAAGAGAAACAAGGAAAAAATTATGCGATTTAGCAGTTGCTTTAAAAGAAGTTTGGGAAGACTGCTTCTGCCTTTTAAAGACCCAGTTCTCTCACCCCCAAACAGTACCAATTCTCCTAACCTTCTTACTTAAGCCCCTCCCACAATTGTCTGAAATTCATCCTCATCCAGATACCATCTCAGTTTATTGCTTCAAGGTGAGTATAGAAAAACTCAGATTTATTTTATCAAAACACTCTCAGTACCGTTCATGCTGTGTAATAAAAACTTTGGTGCTCTGCATTGTTTGAATTAGCTGTCAATCAAAGAGCTGAGCCAATTGAGAATTTTGGTACCCCAGTACCAAAATTGTAGTTTGGGGTGAGAGGTTTGGCCCTTTAAAGCAAAGCACATTACATGCCAAGTTGGAAGTGTTACATTAATATGTCCACTCTCGTTAAACTGCAGCCCATGTGTGACTCATTGAGTTGGTTCATGAAATTCAACAGTTTTTTTCACATACCAATGACAAATGGTCAACCTTAGACAATCCCAACATCTTACATAAACATAACTGTTTTATGAGTGAGTACACAGCAGTTTAATTGGGTTTTTAAAAAGTTCGTGACCAGACACTTTTTCAGATCATGCACAAAACTGTTACAAGTAGTACACCACAAAATTCAAAATTTAACTTTTTCTGTAACAAACAGAGAAGGAACTTGACAAATTGTGCTAATTACAAGCATTTTTATGTGGTAGAGACCCTTTAACACTCTCTTTAAGTTATCAATTATGACTCAACGAGCCCCTTTAAACAATGCAATTAAAGCCATTCATCACACATACCAGATGTAATCGATATTGTAATCCAAGTCACTAGATTAGTGACTCCAGTCACCAGTTTTCAAACTTTTACTCCAGACAAGTCATTGAGTCGAGTCACTGTACTATCTCAATGGGGAAATTACTCCTAAATTCTATAGAGTCAATGTTATTTTGAGAGGAAGTGACTTGAGTCGTGACTTGTTAAAACAGTGGATGTAATTGAGCAATCAATTTGCAAGAGCACAGCTATCCTACAACCTGCTCTCATGAAAGTCTTAACAAAACTGCCCAAAGCAAATATTCAAAATATTGCCAGAATGGGTGGATAAAACACCTTAGTAAATACTTCCACTGAGTATAATACTTACATATCATTGGTTGTAGCTTGTTTTCAATAATTCTAACTAACATCTGGTAGATATGAACCCCGAGATCATTCATCACCAGCCTGTACTCTGAGAGGTCAAAGTTACGTAAACAGTGACTGTTTTGAAGAGCTGTGTTTTGAGATGAGAAGTTCTGCAGGCAAAATAACAAATATTGACTGATAAAAGATTCTATTCATCGGTTGTAAATTTCAACAAAGTCTGAAGTCAAACTGAATACTAATTTTTGACTTTATGTGATTACGATAACTTCTAGTCACTATGCTTAAAGGTGTACATGAAAACTTTCACAGTCCAACCTGCCACATTTCAAACAACCACATACCGTATTTACTCTATTAAACGCCCCCTCTCTAATAAAAGCCCCCCAACTTTTTCGTCACATTGCATAAAGTGAAATTGTTAATTCCAAAGACAATATGGTAAAAGGAAAATGAAATAGTACTGCCTTGAAGCCATGAAATCTCCTTAAGTCCCATACTGTATCCTGAAGTAAAAGGCATGTTTCTGCAACTAATTTCTGTTGATATCCATCACGTCATCACATACCGCGAACCTGTACTGCTTCGTTTGCGGTTCGAAAGTGGTACTGTACATACCGTAGGTATACAAATATTCGCTAGCCTATCTGAACAGCCTAACATGAAAATCCAAATTCAACACAGGAAAACTGTTTAACAGTGAAATGTTGTGAACGCGTATGTACTGCTAATGGTACTACTCACGGTAACTCTTATGCAATTACCATATGTATGTGCGTATAGCCGGCCGGTCTGTATAGTACCGCGAGGCCTGGCTGTATACTGTTCACAGCATGCATGAATACATATGCCGCGGGCACTTAACCCTTTACCGTTGTGGTCCGATCGGGGCATATTTGCGCGCCTCGGGAGTGGGCAGAAAAGCGGACGTAGCCCGCCCCGCATCGGCTTCCGTAGGCCATTGACCCCATGACCTTAAACTATTGTCTCTCTCGCTGTTGTGGCCGAATTTTCGGGAAGCTACTCGCAGTTTCGAGCTCCGCGTGAAACAGTAAAGATGTGTGACAGCCGAGCTCTCCGCATGGGTCCAAAAGGACCCAAACAACGGTAAAGGGTTAAAAAAGTCCCTTCTGTGTGTAACGTTACATATCAAGATGTCGGCGAAAGCTGATCACACTTGCAAAGTTCAGAGTGCTGTTCGTGGCTACCATATTTATAGGGAATTAAGTTTGGTTACCGATCATTGAGGAGGAGATCACAGCTGATTGTGAAGCTGACAACCAAATGGACAAATATGCCATATGTAGCAGTTTATCAGAAGTCACACAAATTTGACTCTAATAAAAGCCCCCCTTAACGAAAATTTCACGCCCCCGGGCGTTTAATAGAGTAAATACGGTAATTTAATAAGGTGGTCAAGCCTCCCCATTGGTCAGCTGAGATTGTGGCATTGATTAGCATTCATTTGATTGAGTGCATACCAACTATTCACAAATCAGGAGACTGCATTAAACTAAGTTTTTGTATATCCCACAAGGTTTGCCAGCCCAGGTCAAAAACTTTGACACTTTGTGCTGAAGCACTCAAAAAAGGAAACATTTTAGGAGTAGCCTACAGTTTATTATGGTAAGGAATATGTAGCTCTCCCAGATCATTTTTTAGTAGCTGGTTAGTAAAATCAGACAATTTCATCACCAATCATTTGTACATAATATTAAATTTGAGAGCTAAATAATAACATAATAAATCAGGGACAATATACCAAAAATGCCTTAACCTTTATTGTGCAGTCTTAATAAGTCACAGGAGATTTTACGGCTCAGTCTCTAACCAAGTGAGAGAGCAATTAGCTTTTAAATATCACACTTGATTTAAAGAGAGAAAAATTAAGTCTCACCTCTTCCCCGCTGTACTGCTTCAGATTATGTAATAATCTTATCGTGTTTGTTAACCAGAAGGACACATATTCAAAGTCTTCAAAATGTTTCTGTGGAGTAATCAAATTTTTAAAATATCATCTGAGTACATTTAATAATTGAACATAACCCTTTCACTATGGATGGAGTCCATTCCGCCATATACTGAGCTATGTATTAGATTGCGTATACACAATATGTATGTACGTAGTACATATTCTGCGAAATTATCAGATTTTATTTTGGATGCTGCCCAATTTGCGCTCCCTATACCCCTAGAGGATGCATTTGTGTAAACTATCTCCTCTTCAAGTCTATTCCATGTCCAAAATACAATTACACACCAAAGGTTTATACTGAGCTTCCCAAGGATGCAGCTGAGTGCTACCGTTTTGCAGTGAAACCACACGTATAGAGTAATGGTAAATTATGGTTTTGCTGCAAAACCATGCGTACTGAAGGGGTAAACCATGAAATCAGTCATTCAGGAACTGGTTAACCATGACTTTGCTCTCTAAGCTAAAATACAAAATATTTGGCACAATATTTCCTCACAAAGGTAAGGGTAAGATTGCAAAATTTTGCATAGCTCCCATTAGTGTGAACCAAACTCAATGGTGCTTTACACAGAACAACAAATCACAAAATAGATTTCCCACAAAGATCACTTTTCAAAGCATTCTTTAAGTATACCTCAGGTCTACAACTTTAAAAAAAAACATTCTAGAGGTTGCAAAATGAATCTTATTCATCCAACTTCCATTGTCATATCTCATTTTGTTGCTGAGATATTACACATTGAAATTTATTCACTTAAAACAAAATTGTTCATTGAGCACTAACGTGTGACTTTCTTGTTGTACTACTTACATTACCTGTTTTGCTTCCACTTCAAATTAAAATCCTCAAAACCTTTCCTTCTTTACCCAATTTGTCTACTTATTTCACCCACATCAATCTTTATGCAACTCAGCATATCACATTCATTCAGAACATCAGTGATATTTTGCATAAATATCACTTTACAAATGTTACCACTTCTACAACCAGAATGCAAAAATGCATTGAGGTTTCGATGATACATACATGCTCTTTTCAATGAAATGCTACATTTCTTGTAAGAACTGGTGACCCGAAGTGACCTTTGACTCCACATGTTAGTAACTGGTTTTTTTCTTTTAACCCAAACAATTCTACAAATTTCATACTGTGCCTTAAGATATTTCGCAAACAATCAGCTTACATCATACACATCAACATATCAAGTTTGAAATGAATCCCAAGTTTCCTACCTTAAGATATTGTGTTAAAGAGTTTTTCAGGATTTGTCCCCTTCTGACCCCAAATGACCTTTGACCTCTACCAAAATAAAAAGGATCCTTCTTTACATCATAATACATCTACATATCAAGTCTGAAATGAATCCAACTTTCCTATCATGATGTATCATGTAAACAAGGATTTCAGTGTTTGAACCCCATGTGACCCCAAATGACCTATGACCTCCACCAAAATTCTTGGGTTTTTCCTTACATCATTACGCATCAACATATCAAGTTTGAAATGGATCAAAGTTTCCTACCTTGAGGTATAGTGTAAACCAGGATTTCCCGGGTTTGACCCCATGTGACCCAAAATGACCTTTGACCTCCACCAAAATATATCCAGTTCTTTCTCACATTATAACGCATCAACATATCAAGTTTGAAATGAATCCAAGTTTTCTATCTTGAGATATTGTGTAAACAAAGATTTTGGTCTTTGACCCCCTGTGACCCCAAATGACCTATGACCTCCACCAAAATATATCCTGTTCTTTCCTACACCATTACGCATCAACATATCAAGTTTGAAATGGATCAAAGTTTCCTACCTTGAGGTATAGTGTAAACCAGGATTTCCGGGGTTTGACACCACGTGACCCGAAATGACCTTTGACCTCCACCAAAATATATCCAGTTCTTCCTCACATTATAACGCATCTACATATCAAGTTTGAAATGAATCCAAGTTTTCTATCTTGAGATATTGTGTAAACAAAGATTTTGGTCTTTGACCCCCTGTGACCCCAAATGACCTTTGACCTCCACCCAAAATATATCCCGTTCTTTCCTACATCTTAACGCATCAACATATCAAGTTTGAAATTAATCCAAGTTTCCTACCATGAGATATCGTGTAAATAAGGATTTCGGGGTTTGACCCCACATGACCCCAAATGACCTTTGACCTCCACCAAAATCAATAGGGTTCTTCCTTACATCATAACGCATCTACATATCAAGTTTGAAATTAATCCAAGTTTTCTATCTTGAGATATTGTGTAAACAAAGATTTTGGTTTTTGACCCCCTGTGACCCCAAATGACCTTTGACCTCCACCCAAAATATATCCCGTTCTTTCCTACATCTTAACGCATCAACATATGAAGTTTGAGAATAATCTAAGTTTCCTACCATGAGATATCGTGTAAATAAGGATTTCGGGGTTTGACCCCACATGACCCCAAATGAACTTTGACCTCCACCAAAATCAATAGGGTTCTTCCTTACATCATAACGCATCTACATATCAAGTTTGAAATTAATCCAAGTTTTCTATCTTGAGATATTGTGTAAACAAAGATTTTGGTTTTTGACCCCCTGTGACCCCAAATGACCTTTGACCTCCACCAAAATATATCCCGTTCTTTCCTACATCTTAACGCATCAACATATCAAGTTTGAAATAAATCCAAGTTTCCTACCATGAGATATCATGTAAATAAGGATTTCGGGGTTTGACCCCATGTGACCCCAAATGACCTTTGACCTCCACCAAAATCAATAGGGTTCTTCCTAACATCATAACACATCAACACATCAAGTTTGAAATTGATCCAAGTTTTCTACCATGAGATATTGTGTAAACAAAGATTTTGGGGTTTGACCCCACGTGACCCCAAATGACCTTTGACCTCCACCAAAATCAATAGGGTTCTTCCTTACATCATAACGCATCTACATATCAAGTTTGAAATTAATCCAAGTTTTCTACCATGAGATATCGTGTAAACAAGGATTTTGGGGTTTGACCCCACGTGACCCCAAATGACCTTTGACCTCCACCAAAATCAATAGGGTTCTTCCTAACATCATAACGCATCTACATATCAAGTTTGAAATTAATCCAAGTTTTCTACCATGAGATATCGTGTAAACAAGGATTTTGGGGTTTGACTCCACGTGACCCCAAATGACCTTTGATCTCCACCAAAATCAATAGGGTTCTTCCTAACATCATAACGCATCTACATATCAAGTTTGAAATTAATCCAAGTTTTCTATCTTGAGATATTGTGTAAACAAAGATTTTGGTTTTTGACCCCCTGTGACCCCAAATGACCTTTGACCTCCACCAAAATAAATAGGGTTCTTCCTCTCAGTAAGGGATATCTGTGTACCAAGTTTGAGAACTGTCGGACTTTCCCTTCTCAAGATATCGTGTAAACAAGCAAAGTGTCACAAACACACACACACATACACACACACATACACACACACGCATACACACGCACATACACACATACATACACACACACGCCATCATGAATGCATAGGTTTCTCTTTTCATCGAAACCAAAAATGATCTTATATGCTCCCTATTCCTCCTTAAAGAAAACAATATTCAATCTAAATACGACAATTTCCCTTGCAGAAATCACAAAATGACTCCACACCCATTAGGATTAATCATTGGAGTTGAACCTATCAAAAATTGGCATACCTTGACTGTTTTCTTTACACTGTTGACGACAGCTGACAACAAAGATTTGACTTTAACATCATCGTTGATGTAGTCAGCAAATCTTATCGCCATAAAGAGGAGGTATGCAGGTAAACCGGGAAGAACACGATCATCAATACTCTTTGGCTGTAAATCTGAAATAATAATAAATAATAATAATACAATGGATTTATATAACACCTTACATAAAAACAATCACAAAGTGCAAGACAAAAGATAATGAAAAATAAGTCCTGGAACAAGAAAGTTTTAAAACCAGTTTTGAAAGAGTTCACTCTTGCAGATGAGGCAAGTTAATCCATAAAAGAAAAAATTGATGGACTTTTGTTATCTCACATTCTGTAAACAAAGTTAACATTTCAAATTTGCCAAGACACAATTATTCAAATAAAATGTGGTGGGTCAGTTAGTCAGGTGGAGTTTTACAGCTCAGTTTTTAACCAACTGGTTACATCAGGCCTTTTTTTCCAATTGCGGTTCACTGACTTGGGTTAAGGGTACTGTGTGCAAATCTGCCTTCATCCAGGCTGTTACTTATGGGTGTAGGGTACTCTGGCAAATCTGCGTTTATCCAGGCTGTTATTTATGGGTGTGGGGTACTGTGTGCAAATCTGCCTTCATCCAGGCTGTTACTTATGGGTGTAGGGTACTCTGGCAAATCTGCGTTTATCCAGGCTGTTATTTATGGGTGTGGGGTACTCTAAGCAAATCTGCCTTTATCCAGGCTGTTATTTATGGGTGTAGAGTACTCTAAGCAAATCTGCCTTTATCCAGGCAGTTATCTATGAGTGTAGGGTACTCTAAGCAAATCTGCCTTTATCCAGGCTGTTATTTATGGGTGCTGGGTACTCTAAGAAAATCTGCCTCTATCCAGGCTGTTATCTATGGGTGTAGGGTACTGTTAGCAAATACAGGCTACTATCTATGGGTGTTATGTGCCTAATTCATACAGCTAAGATATACTCTGCCTGGTATTTGAGAAGTAATGCATTAAGTACTCTTTATCTATGCACTGTGACCTATATTAATGACTGCAATTAAGAGTAAGTGACCCCATTAAAGTGCCTGCCACTCCATGAATTGTACATTACTATAAATGGAGAATGCAGTGTGCACTATCAGAGATATCTGACAGCACTTGTGAAGCTTTCATTCTTTGAGCATTTGATCACACACATTGGTTGAATTCCCTCCAGGAAAGGAAAAAGCCAAGGCCATTGGTATAAAATTTACTTCCCTTTTTTACAAATGGTTTTCTTATGTAAACACTGGACAGTACAGCCAATGTAACAGAAACACTGACCATCAACCGTCTAGTTACAGCAAGAATAATCAGAGATCATGGTATCATGCACACTGGCTCACACAAATCACAAAGAGTCATACATACAACTAAACAATATGTTTCTGATGATCTCAGTAAACTCACCTATAATAATGGTTCTGACCAATCTTGGTTCATCATCCGGTTTATATTCTAGCATACCCATGACTTCGCTCCGAGATTTGGTCTTGACCTGTGCATCCATAGATGTTGGGGCTTCAGACTGAGTAAGCTGATCTTTATTCTCTGGTGTAATTCCAGATAAAACACCTGATTGTACACAATGAAACACACACATTCAATTCTGAAACCCTTTACATCTAGGAGATACTAATACTGTTATTTCTAACCTGCAGTAAAATCTGAAAGGGTGAGAAGGTTATATACACTACACTCCCACATTACTCAATCCTTGCAGTTTTATAGCTACCAAAACCAAAATTGATTTGTAGTAGAGCACTTTGTGACGAAAAAATTTTAGAGGTTAAACAACACATAGAAACACAAGTTCAAAAAATATTACTTATTTCCCCATTAAGAAAATTAACGAATAAGCAAAATTTTAAAATTGGTAACATATTGTGCATTTTAGACATGCCCCTTTTGGCTGCTTGTTCCAAATGCGTTAGGCAAAACATGAGAAGGAGTGGACAACAAGATTAGAGAATGTTTGGTGTTGTTTTTTGATGACAATACATCAATCTTATCAACACACACCTAGCTAGCATACCAATAAGTGAGTCAGGCAATTTGATGACAAATAAAATTGTGGGACAGAGTGTGGGATATACAAAACAAGCTCAGCACATGGTGTACGGAATTCCCTTGTTTTTGTGGAGTACAGATGTGCATACAACACTGAGCATAAATCTAAGTGGCTAGCCAACTTGAATGAAAATAGGGTCTCAGCCCCACTTAACAGCAGATCAAAATTTAAGTTTTTAAACCAAAAATGCAATTTAAACCTAAACCACTCCACAAAACCAGACTTAAAATTCCTCCTTATGTTATGGATGGATTAAGAAAGAATGATTTCACCAAATTTTCATGTAAACTAGAATTTGGAACACGTGTTGTAGGTACAGGATTGATTTGTTTATCCCGGTGATTTGGAGGATGTACGCATGTGCATGTCCCCTAAAATGAATTACCAAACCCTCTTACCATGATGGTTACATTCAAATATTTTCTCATTTGACTGACACCAAAGTCTTCAGGTATTTCATATTAACCTTATGCAGATATTTTACCAATTTGCTACACATGGTTGCACTGAAAACCATAATTCACCATTGCTCTATACATAAGGTTTCAGGGCGAAACCATTGCCCCATTGCATCTTGGATTAGCTCCACGTAAGCTTATAAAGTTAAATACTGTTTTGGACAAGAAATAGACTTGGATAGGATATATTATATTCACATACGTACAGTGAAGGCAAATATGGCGGCCTCCTCACAAAAACTTGGTATTCAGGGAACCTGTACATATGTATTGTGTATACTGAATATGTAGCTCAGTATGGCTGGATGGACCATCTTCAACAACAAAGAGCTTAACCACTTTTAATTGCTACAGTGGCATCTAAATTACCAACAGATCATAAACTACTCCTAAAAATGATTCTGTTACTTCATTCCTAAATTCTCACCCTTTTTCACTTATTAAGAAAATGACAATGCATCCATTTAACACTTATTTTTTTCTTTAAAATTTAAAATATTACATTAAATCTACATTAATAAATATTCTCGACTTACTTGTATCGCCAGCAGCCAAGACTGTCAATCTCTTATGAGCAGCCTTCAATTGTTTCTTCAGCTTCCGCACCTGTTTCTCAAGATATTCATTCTGTTCAGCATAGTCCTAATAAAATAAAATCATCAGATTATTTTATAAAGTCAAGGAACAATAATGACTAACAAAATTTGTCAACATTCAAATAAACCTCTCAAAGTAATAGAAGTCTACACTAGAATTACATTAAAGCCAGTAGAAAATTCCCTTGGAAACCTGTTGTCCAAATTCCATTAACCAAAGGGTGTCAATGGGTTCCAAATGGTTGTTGAGTTTTCAAAAATCCCCTGGTTTTTGTTGCTAAGTGGTTGAGGAGGAGCATGGCTGCCTGAGGAGTAAGGGCAGCACCTCTCCCCTAGGAAACTAGGCATTAGCAACCACTATGTCTAAGGGGAAGCCTTAATGTACAAACACTGGGTGTCCTCAAACATGGATGAAATACACCATGTGAAGCCCTCCAAGAAGTCATGTGGGAACTAACTATTACTACCTCAAATCAAAATATTCACATTATTTAAGAACATCGCTATTATAAGCTAGATAAGGTTTGGCAGCTCAGTTTGTAAACAATTGGTTTTAAGTTGGGCTGACAACGGCATTTTTTCCAGTTGTGGCTCACTTGCAGATTTTAACTACTCCATTGCTTATGCTTATGAGCACCAAGCACATGAGAGTCAATGAGAGTCGATTCCATTTTTGAAGTCTTCAGTAAGAACCTGGCCAGGAGTCTAACTCCAGATCTACAGACTTATTTGGAGATGGAAGTTCATTGCTACCATCTATATCTCACTTTAACACAACAAGAAACCCTTGGTGATCTTAAGATAGCTGAACAGCAAGTTCACTAATTGATTCTATATTAATAGTGGTCAAATAGGGATGGCTGAAACTTGGTATACTTTACTAGCATTATGTTCATTGTTCATTTTATAGTTTTACGGATACCTACAACCACTGTTTAACCCTTTACCATTGTTTGGGTCCTTTTGGACCCATAAAGAGAGCACAGCTGTTACCCATCTTCACTGTTTCACACGGAGCTCGAAACTGCGAGTAGCTACCCAAAAATTCGGCCACAACAATGAGAGAGACAATAGTTTAAGGTCATGGGGTCAATAGCCTTTGGAAGCTGATGCCGGGCGTGCCACATATGCTTTTCCGCCCACTCCCCAGGCGCCCAAATATGCCCCAATTGGAGCACAATGGTTAAGGGTTAAATCAAGACCAGAGAGATAATCCTCAACCCAGGGTCATATCTAGAAAAATTTTGAGCACTTAACGGGAAGATGATAAACTGCTGTATAAATCCAAAAGATTGTTAAAGAGTACCGAAAGTCAGAAAATCAAAAATATATATAAAGGAGCATGAAACGTCAATTATAACAGTCCAACTCCCATCTTCTAAGGACATTCCTGAGCTGAGATATAAAATGTTGAAGTTTATTCATTTAAAACAAATTGGTCCATTACGCACCACTTTGTGACTTTCTTGTTGTACAACTCATATAATCTGCTTTGTTTCCCTTTAAAATTAAAAATCTTTTTGTGACTGTGAACCCTTCTTGTTTGCTTAAATAGCATGCTGCATAGAGAGGGCTTAATAAATTACATCATCCCATAAGAGTAGGATTCCTATCACACCTTCATACAAAGTGGAGCAACTTTCTGAAAAACAAAGAAATTATTGTAATTTGAGTAGTACAACAATGACATCACAAATTTTTCCACAATATACCATTTGAAGTTGAGTGACTTAACTTCAACATTTCAAATCTCAGCTAAGGAATGTCCTATGAAGATGGGATTGGACTGTTAGAATTCATTTTTCATGCACTTCAATACATGTTTTTGAATTTTGTGACTTGAGGTACCCTTTAATATTAAAATTGTTAGTTCTTACCATGTTTTCATTTGTCATTCGTGTAATCTCATCTTGTAACGCCTGGTTCATCTTTGCTTCTGGTGTGATCTGTAAATTCTAGAAAGGGAGGACCAAAATAGATTCAATTGTTAAGATCAAATTATTAGGCTTTGCTGTTCCTCATGTGTAATTCATTACTTCATGTCCACAATATATTACAGACAGTATTTACCAGTCATTACATGTTGTACACCTAACATTCTTACATTCCATCTAGCTTTCTGTCTGATTTCCCCCTGTCCCCCCTTCCCCACTCTATCGTGCACACGTTCTAACCTTGCCAATACTGTCTTGCTGTCTCCCATTATCTTTGTTCAATTCTTCCATTTTATCCCCCCTGTCCACCCTTACACCCTCTTCCTTGGCCACATCCTTGCCTTGCCAATAACCTATCGCTGTCTTACATTATCTTTCCTCATTTTTTTCATCCAACTCCCCATCAAAACTTACACCCCATTCCTTCGCAACCGGTCCTCACCTTGCCAACACTTTCTTGCTGCCTTCATCATCAATTCATCAATTTCTTCAATCTGATACCCCCTCATCCTCTATCCCCTTGCTACATGTCCTTACCTTGCCAATAATATGTTGCCATTATCTTTCTTCAATTCTCATTTCTTCCACTTGATCCCTCCACCCCCCCCTTTTACCCCTAGAAATTCCCTGGCCCCAAGTCCTTACCTTGCCAATAATCTGTTGCTGTCTGCCATTATCTTTCTTCAATTCTCATTTCTTCCACTTGATTCCTCCACCCCCCCCCCTTTTACCCCTAGAAATTTGCTGGCCACAAGTCCTCACCTTGCCAATAATCTGTTGCTGTCTGCCATTATCTTTCTTCAATTCTCATTTCTTCCACTTGATTCCTCCACACCCCCCTTTTACCCCTAGAAATTTGCTGGCCACAAGTCCTCACCTTGCCAATAATATGTTGCCATTATCTTTCTTCAATTCTCATTTCTTCCACTTGATCCCTCCACCCCCCCCCCCTTTTACCCCTAGAAATTCCCTGGCCCCAAGTCCTTACCTTGCCAATAATCTGTTGCTGTCTGCCATTATCTTTCTTCAATTCTCATTTCTTCCTCTTGATTCCTCCACCCCCCTTTTACCCCTAGAAATTTGCTGGCCACAAGTCCTCACCTTGCCAATAATCTGTTGCTGTCTGCCATTATCTTTCTTCAATTCTCATTTCTTCCACTTGATTCCTCCCCCCCCCCCCCCTTTTACCCCTAGAAATTTGCTGGCCACAAGTCCTCACCTTGCCAATAATATGCTGCCATTATCTTTCTTCAATTCTCATTTCTTCCACTTGATTCCTCCACCCCCCCTTTTACCCCTAGAAATTTGCTGGCCCCAAGTCCTTACCTTGCCAATAATCTGTTGCTGTCTGCCATTATCTTTCTTCAATTCTCATTTCTTCCACTTGATTCCTCCACCCCCCCCTTTTACCCCTAGAAATTTGCTGGCCACAAGTCCTCACCTTGCCAATAATCTGTTGCTGTCTGCCATTATCTTTCTTCAATTCTCATTTCTTCCACTTGATTCCTCCACCCCCCCCTTTTACCCCTAGAAATTTGCTGGCCACAAGTCCTCACCTTGCCAATAATATGCTGCCATTATCTTTCTTCAATTCTCATTTCTTCCACTTGATTCCTCCACCCCCCCTTTTACCCCTAGAAATTTGCTGGCCACAAGTCCTTACCTTGCCAATAATCTGTTGCTGTCTGCCATTATCTTTCTTCAATTCTTGTATCTGACCTTTCAGTTCCTGTTTCTCATGTTCATGGTTCTTTTTAACAGCCTGAATTTCTTTTTCTAAAATTCTGTGATTACAAAACATGATAAAAATTAGAAACCTCTCAAAAAGATTCTCCTGATTTTATATCTGTCAAAGCAACTTGAAAAACAAAAGACTGGACTAAGGGTAACATACTCGATCTATTATTTCTACAAATTTATCTTCAAGTCAATTTGAATCAGACAATGAGAATTCTAAAATGATAAGTTTTTTTTTTCTTTCTCTTTCTATTTTTCTCTTTTTTTTTTAATTTTCTGCTATAATTTGTTTGCATTTCCCTAATGTACAATTACCATTTCACTGTTGTCATACACAACATGTGCCCTCTTGCTATTGAAGTCACCCTTCTGTAAACTGCCTATTGTCATAATTGAAAACACCTCTGAATATGCATCACCAATGAATAAGACCTACCTCAGAAATAAAACACAGCAATAAAATTATTTGAGACCAAAATTTTCCTCCTTGTAAAAATTGAGAGTTGATAGAGTAATGACAGTATGCTTAAAGGCAGTCATTCGTCACCCTAAACTACAGTTTCAGTACACATATATCAAAACTCTCAATTGGTACAGCTCTTTGATTGGCATCACAGTCAAACAATGTGTCATAGCTAAATTACACAGTATGGGCACTGAGAGTGTCTTGATTACACATTATGGACTTGTATGTCCACTGGGACAAGCCATGAAGCAATAAACAAGGATTATGTCTGGAAAAAGATGAGTTTTAGATAAATGTGGGAGGGGCTAGAAGTAAGTAGGTTGGGAGAATTGTAACTGTTTGGGATGATGAAAATATGCCTTTAAATTCATGCGAACTGTAACATTTAAACAACTTCAAAGTTCAGCTTCTTAAACTTTCATAACAAAGGTAACTCAAAGATATTACTTTCCTTCAAGATAAATGCTGATAGCTTTCAAATATTACACAATACTTTCATAAAATCAAAGAAATATAATCATTTTAATGAGGAGATGACTTGTTCAATCATTATAAATAAATATACAAGTATTCAAACAATTTACATTGTATTCCTCTGATAAAATGCTGCCATGTTGGGGGTAGACATTGAATATTTTTTTCAGTAGAGCAGGATGCACACCAGTGTTTACACTAGGGCTAAAAATATGAGTGGCAATTTGGCCCCTTCCACAATTCTTTCAAGCAAATCTCAGCTGGTACGTAGGGAACAGTAGTAATTTCCCGCCAGCAAATATTTTCTTTGGGGGACTTGCGAATTGAGAGCCAGAATCAGGCAATGGTGCACCTCTGGGTAAACACTGATAAACACTTTGATATGTTCCAAAAACATGGCATGTACCAGTCCATTGATTCATGGTTTGTTTTTCAGGACCACCTACCTTTGGGGTAAATTTTTTCCAACATGACTAATTGGTTGCATTAGTAATTGCTTTGTAACATAGGTGAAATGTTTAGTATAACATAGTATGTTAGTATAACACAAAGCCAAGATGCATATTAGTGAATGGTGAACATATGCATATGCATGAGCAAAGACTGATAACCACATGAAGTTGTTAATAATGCTTCATCTCCTGGAAAACCTGTCAGGCAATGCTTGTTAATCACAAACGTTGTTACAAATGTTAGGAGAATAAGTGCAGGCCTTGAATTTGAGGTTTGCGAGTGCGATCGCACACCATGACTGTGAAGTGTGTGATTTTTTGCACCTAGATGAAGAATGGGCGCTCAAATGAATTCTATCAAAGTTTAGTAAGAGGGCACAACAGTCCTTAATTTCTTGAGGAGTGTGATTTGTAGCACACCTGGAAATTTTAAAACTCAAGGCCTGTAAGTGTATGCACAGAGTACACCAATTAGATTACACAATGGAATGACTAACCATCAAGGGTTGTTTTACGATATATAGATATTAATGAGGGTAAGCACTGAGTACACACACTTCTTTATAAAGCAAACTTGGATGATTAGCCACGAAGGGTAGTAATATTTCAAGGATTACTTCAATGTAATTAATATATACAGGAAGTTCTAAGGGTAAAGTACATCAATTACAAAACCATTGGGCCAACCTACCCTTTAAGGTATTTAATGTTCACGGTATAAATTCACACATTTCACAATTGGGACAGAGGAAAGTCTTTCTCAATAAAATCTTCAATCACAATGGATTCTACTAAGGAATTGATTATGCAGAGGGATGACAATATTTATAGAATAACGTATCTGTAATTGTTTTCAATAGGGAGACACTAATGAGTCACTCCTACAGCTATCACAAGAATACCAAACATTCCAATCACATGCTTGCCATGCATATTCATGATGTGTATACATATTCACATTCATGAGGGACTTTCTCCATTGATTCCACACTTATGGGAAAAGAAAAATCAAATACCAATACCCAGAACTACAGTGAGATGCAAGAGCTACTTTAAATATTACCTAAACATATATATATATATATATATATACATTTAGCCACACAGATGTTCATTTCATGTATTCAGAAGTTCCTGCAGACACAAGTCTGGTTTTTCTGACCAAATGAAAAATTAGAAAAAACTTCCCCCTCCCCTCAAAAAAAAAATAAAGCACTTTCATTTCCACAAAATTATTGCAAAGTTTTACAAGGGTTTTTCAAATCAAAACAACAGCTGGGGAGTAAACGTAAATCATGTTTTTAGAAGTGACAGGGTATCACATAGGTGAAACAAGGGTAATCAATGGGATACACATCAAACATTTGTTTTAAGCGGCTGGTGACAGGTTAGTGATCACATGTTCTGCTTTGTGCCAGGCTGCTGCAATATTAATGTGTTTTAACGTTACCCATTGATCTCTCTAAGTGTCTGTAGATCTTCAAGGTGAGCACTATACTCTGATCTCCTGGAAGTAAAATTTCATGACACCCTATAGAATTGCAGGAAATTAAATTTACAACCAACCAATGTCATGAATATTAAAAAGGTTGGAATGTTTAATGTCCAATAGGATTCCAGTTCAATGGCTAGTGCTTTGCAGTAAGGAATACCAGCCAATAACAAAAGAAACAAAATGGTAACATCACCAGCCAGAATGCATTATTTGTCCCTCCTGGTTCAATAGAGCTGGCTTCACAATGCAACAAGGATGGTGGATAGTATGTTGTTGATTTAAACATGCAGTTACAAAGAAAATGTATGCATGACTGGTTGAGTCAATCCTCATGCAACACTTGTGATGTAAAAAGTGCATTTGGTGAATTCACTTTTATTGTGTATCAATGACGCTAAACTGTGGCATGTTTATAGTATTTCCTTGGTGAACTCAAATTGTTGAAGCTAGTCGATGAAAACACACGAAAATAAAAAGGTCCTGCACGTATAATATATTCACACCCATTTTATCAACCTAAAAAAAACTTCCAAACAGAACTTAGTGCATAAAAACCCAATTCCACCAAAATAAAAACAAACTTCCTATCAAGACAACTAATGAATTTGCAAAAATAAAACTGCTGCTATAAACACTGCACCTCCTTTCATGAGCGAATTCACCAATACTTTGGAAGGCTGTAGTTACCTTTAAAAACTAAAGGAGAAGACTTGTCTCAAAGCAAAAAATAAAGGTCACTGGTAACCCATCTACAGAAAGAAAATGGGCAAAATTTCTCAAATTTAAGGTGCTTCATAAAAAAGCAGACTTCTAACACCCTGAATCTGCAGTTTAAGAACACAAGACATCTACATTAAAATGAGAGAGGTGGAGAGAAGGGGTTCTCATTGAAAATACCAACCCCTGAACCAAAAATAAGAACCATGCAATAAATTAAAAAAATTTGAAACAGTTTCCAACTAAATATGCTTTTACTGCCTGAGAACAGATAACCGAACCTTCATATGACTTGACATGCAATAAAGTAGAACTGTCCTACCCTAAACTGCAACCTTAAGGGTATAAAATTTTTATTATTTTGATTTGCCTGGGACACTTAGTATTGAATAGGATCCAGCTAGGCTGTACACTAAATGATATCAATGATGATGTCAAGCATACCTGTATACACTGCTACCATGCTATGAGATGTAATAATGCACAAAATGCAAGTTTGAATGCTGCATCTCGTACACGATCTACATATACATAATGAGAGAGCAGCCGTTTCCGCATAATGCCATGGTGACGTCGGTGTACTTACATCTTATTAAGAATCATATCATTATGCGATTCCGTGAGATCACCGTATTTTTCCACGGTGTCCCGTAAGCTACTTTGACTGGCTGACAGAGCTGAGAATAGACTGGTTTAAGAAGGAACATGTCAGATGTATTGCGAAATATTTTACTGGTGAAAAATTGACTCTCTTCACTTTTCTGAGAGAGATCGTTCATTTGTCTAAAATATTCTTCAAATATAAATAATATCTATTTGTGTCATTCAAAGTTTTCATACATACTGGAAACCCAGACAAAGGGTTACCATTGGATCTATACATTTGACTTAGAGCTCGATTGGTGTTAATAACTTATCTGTGTGATGGTACCCTATGAAAGTAAGACAAGTCTTTGCAATAATAGAGTTAACTGCAGGAAGTAAAATGTGAGTTATTGAGACTGATAGTCTAACAATTTGAGACTGAAGGTCAAACTACAATGGGATTCTGGCAAAAAAAGGCCAAGTCGGCTGGTTAACTGGTCCACCCAAAGGTGCTTCAGTTTTGCACACAAATGAATTTGTCTGCTTGAAGGGATTCTGGATATGGAGTCTACTATATGTATAGTGCGTTCTGCTGTAAGGGTTGAACATATTTAATCGTACAGGGTGGTCAATTTTCAGCATTAAGTCCAACCAAGGTAAATCACTACACAATTTTGATTTACCATCCGATGTCAGCAGCTGACAGTTTGAAATTTCAACTCTTTCTTCAATCCCTAAGTTATTTCCCATAGAAAAATCATCAATTACTTTTTGATGAATAAAAGAGTATTTACTAAGACGCAGATGAGAATAAGACTAGAGTTTTCCACAACAGATAAACATAAATACTGCCACCACCACTATCTGACTTAACAGGATCAGGGAGCTGTTTGGAAGAAGACACTACAATCATACATGTCAAACAATAGGAACTTGAAAACATTATTTTCTCATTCAATTATCAAACTTTGATTGACAGGGCCCTTTGTTCTTTATTATCAGGAATTGTTTATCTTCCTTTTTACTTTAGAGGACCTAATTCTTCCACCCTGAGTACTCCCGACAACAATTACCTGTGTCAAAACATATTGTGATTTGTTATAGGTAGTTTTGAATACAATGAAAAATTTTAAGCTTAACAACCACTTACATAAATTAGTGTCTTTGTATCTACACACACATACAAATTTGTGGCATCATCTGCTATAAGCATTGTTAAAACTGGATTTAAACTGTCACACCTCACAAAAAACCCAAAACAACATGACACTCCCGTAATAGTCAACTGTTTCCCAAAACCCCCTGGTTTGGGGATCTAACAGTCCCGATACTTACCTCCTATTTACATATGAAATCCCTACTTACCTGCAGTAAGTCCCTGGCAAGCTTTTACTAGCACAGTAGCACCAAGTGACCTCCTAACAAGGTCACCTGATGACATCATCTTTCCTGCTTGCTGGTCAAAGCTTGCTAGGGACTCACTGCAGGTAAGTAGGAGTTACATATGTAAATAGGAGGTAATGAGGGGCTATGCAGTCTAAAATACCTTTAAATTCCAGACAATTTTGTTTTCCCAGAGTAATGAGGAAGAAGGGTCTCACACTGGGATGAGATGACATACACTGAATATTCAAATCTCAACTTACTGGTTAGTCATCTTGAGGGACTTATAGGCCACAGTCAGTTCACTGTTTTCTTGGTTGGCAGCAAGCTCATCATCTGAGAGTAACAAATCTTTATCTGTGTTGGTAGATGCATCACTGGTATCATTATCCTGTACCAAAAGAAGATATTTAAGGAATAAACTGAATTTGTCGGAATATTGTTGGTGATAGAACTGTCAAGACTCCGAATTAGGGAAAGAACTGGATGCGCTGAAGAGTTTCATTGTCTTTTCCAAATTTGGAGAACACATCAATGCAAACATTTTTCAACATGAAATAACTGAGAACTCTCTTTGGGTAACTTGACTATTTTTGTAGGGAGTGGGGACCTTGTCCCTTTCATCAGATTTCTGAACACTTACAAGGACATGAAACTCAATTAGAACTGTCAAACTTGTTACACTATTGACTTCTTAATGGCCAAGGTACCTATATATGACAATGCAGGGGACATCTGAAGAGAAAAATTGCTAATAATTACAAAACAAGTTAAAAAAAAAACTATCATGTTAACACAGTTCATTGAAAGTGATTAAAAATTAATTTAAAAAATGCAAGCTCCAAACTATGTTTTTTTGTACATGATTTTGACTGTATTTGAAACTCCAGCATGAACATTCCACCATTCCAACAAAAGACTCACAGCTAACCATTAAGGTTACAGTTAGGGAAACCTTTAATGAGCCTAAAAAATAATATTTTATCCACTATATTTTGTTCCATCCTTTTGAACAATATCCATACCAACTTTAAAATTTGACAGAAATTGGAAAACATAGATGTGAAATTCTTCTGGTTAATTACTCCACAGTATCACTCAAGTACATCAATATCAGGAAATATTTGCAGCTAATGGAAATAAACAGAAATGTAAACTGTACAATATGATCTTTTAAAATTTTCAGATCTAAAATAATGTTTTTTTTCTTTCTTTTTCTTTGGGGGGGGGAGGAGTAAGAGCTCTGTGTTATAGAAATGGTTTTGAACAAAATTAATCTCCCGCAATACATAGTAGCCCATATAATTTCCTAAGCATTAAAGTGTACCTCTAGTCAAAAATTTAAAAAAAATATATATTTAACAGCATGAAAAATTAATCCTGACTGTCAAACTGCCATCTTCATAGAACATTCTTGAGCCAAGTTATAAATTGTTAAAATTTTTCCGCTCAAAACAAGTTAGTCCATTCTGCAATAATTTATGGCTTTCTTTTTGTACAACTCACATTGGCTTTTTGTTTCCTTTCAAAATTAAAAATGTTTTTTTATGACCTTGAACAGTCCCTGTTTGGTTGCATAGCATGTTGCACAGAGAGGGCTTAATTAATTACATCACCCCATAAGAGTACAAGTGCTATCACACATTTGTACAAAGTGCACTAACATTCAGAAAAACAAAGAAATTCAAATTGTAATTTTTGAGTAGTACAACAATGACATCACAAACTATTGCACAATGTACCAGTTTAATTTGAGTGAATAAACCTCAACATTTTACATCTCAGCTCAATAATGTCCTACGAAAACAGGAGTTGGACTGTTAGAATTCATTTTTCAAACTGTCTAATACATATTTTTAAATTTTTTGACTTGATGTACACTTTAAGGTTAAATCAAAGTTCCTAAAAAGCGTGGAAACACAGCAACATGGGATTTTTTTTTCTCTAAACCCATCCACCCATCCAATAGAATAGGGATAACAAGCCAGTGAGCCACAACTGGAAAAGAGTCTGACTTTAACCAATTGGTTGGAAACTGGGCCGTAAACCTCCAAATCTAACTCATCCAGAGAAAATGGCAGAGAATTAACCCTCACTAAGAACATGATGTAAGATAATATCATGGAAAAGATACAAATGTGTATTGTAGTAGAAATATATTCTACAGAGAAGCAAGGTGAAAGGTGAAAGTTTTATGCCAAACTGTCAAAAAATTTTTGATTTTTTCTCAATAAATGAGAGACTTTAGGAATGTGGTGGAATTACAATGAAACCAATGAAAGCACGTTAAATGTCTTCTTGGGTGGAAATTATGAAAATAGCAAATCATTTCTTCACAATAAGTTTTTATTGTTATGACACCAGCTGCTAGCTTATATGTTCAACAAAAAACAAAAGTTGTTGTATCATATTACACGGCTTTCTTTGCATAGGATCTTGGAAACTTGTTCACTCTTAAACAGAATACTATCACTGTCAACTTAACGGCATATGCTGGTGGCTTTTCACCTGGTTTTCATAAGAAAGATAAAATGTTCCACATCATGTCTTCCAAACCCCATTGCAATACCCTTTTCCTTAATCCAGATATCTCACTTTAAAAAGACTGGTTATTTTTGTTGAAAAATACCCCAACACTTTTCAACAAAGCCACAGAAAGTTATGTAATGTGGGCATATTGTGTCAGATTCCTTGTTTTTCTTTATAACTGAAAGTCCTGTTGTCCTTTAAATTTGATACTATTGGAATGTTTGAATATCGTTTTCTCTAGATCTAACATTACGCTACACCATATGTGTAGGGTATAGCAAACAATGCCCCTTTATATTTCCTGCAGCGACATGAAAATTATAAATAAACTGAATGCAAGGTCAAATTAACGTGCCGTGATGACATCACAGATTTCCAATGCTGCACTAAAACTCAAGGAAAAATTGCATTACTTTGAAAATTAACACCTTTGGAATGCTAAATTCTATTGACAGGCAGTTTTCACCTTCTGAAAGAGAGAATTTTTCTGCATATTTTGAAGTTGGTGAAATTTTTCTCTGGAAATTGCCTTTAAACACAACTTCATAACAGGTTTCCCACTTAAAATTTAATTAAACCAATGCAAAGCATTTGTACTGAATAATGCCACCTTTGCCCAATTCCAGTTACATGTACAATGAAACACTGTATCCATCACGTCATAACAAATGAACCCATAAAAACTGACAACATTACAGAAATGAAAAACGTGATGAAAGTGCTACAATAGCACCAAAAATAAACCTCATGTAAAGTCTTAAATGCTTGGGGAAGATGAGACTTGTTGAAACATAGGGAAGCATCTTTTTTTTACTAATTCTACTGCAAAAAGAAAAATTTAAGATGAAAATAGAAGTTTGAAACTATGTTTTGCTACTTTCACGGAACTGTGAAAGAATGTTCCGAGGCCCTTTAATAGACACATTGAACATTACTTCAACTTGTTTGAGAAAGTTGAAGTCAAAAGGGATGAGGGTTGCGGAAAAGTTGAAGGTTGGGCAAGGAGGAGGGGGTATAGAGGTTTGGTAGATTGCAAATGGGAAATTGGGACTTCAAATTTTAAGACACACCCCATAGTAAAAATTAAATGCCACCCAAAGAAATAGGATACTTAAAACTGAGGTTTTTGTAAAATTGAAAAGATCGTAACCAATTTGCTAGAGAGAGCATTTCACAAACCTGGGATATGCTGGGTCTTGCTTAGAGCAAACGCACAATGACTTGACTTTAAATGCTATCATGTAAATATGATACTGAAGATTAACATTTAAACCAAGCCAACCGTGTTTTAAAAGAGTTTTACCAGTTATAAAAAAACAGCATTAAAACATACCTCCAATATGGTCCTTAACTGTAGCATATAGAAGATTATACACAGAAATACCATTGTTTTTTACAAAGTAAGTTTCAAGAAAAATATTAGTTTTCTGCAAGTTCCTTTAGACCTGTGTCCTCTAAATAAACTTCACAACACAACCTATTATGTTAACATTCATCTGCCACAAAACATGTTTCATTTTACCAAGTTGCAAGGATATCTTCAATACCATGGTAGTTAATGCAAAATTAGTTGTCCTTTGTGGCTTAAAAATTTGCACAAGCCGTACAAGTGATCCACCTTTATCATATAACCCAGGGGAGAATTCCACTTGAATCCTGTTGAACAGGTTGTAACAGGTTTTTGGACAGGTATAAAAAGTAATTGGTAACAAAATGAACAAGTTTCAACAGGATTTTAGCAGATACCAACAGGATTCAACAGGATTTTAACAAGGTACCAACAGAAACCTGTTAGCTTCTTTAGTGTAACCTGTTGATGCCTGTTGGATTTCATCACTCCAACACTAACCGTAGTTGGAAATTTTCCTGTTGATACCTGTCAATACCTTTTCAAACCTGTTGGAATTCCAACAGGTCTCAACAGGCATTTTCTGCTGGAAGCTTAGTCTTTATTAGAATTGTACAGGGAAACCAGCAGCAGATGAAAACTACTAGCACTTGAATGCCAATAAGATGGTCATACTCAATGTTTCCAACAACCATTCATTTCAATACATAGGTTGCAGAGATGAAATAATAAAAAAATGAAATGCAAGCAAACCAGAACAATTATATCATAATTCATTGCATTATTACACAAGGGATGATTTAAGTGACCACTCTCAGAAATAATGATTACAGGACAAGAGTAAAACTTACTTTGAAGCAAAATATGCACATACAATCTCACAATTTTCTTCTCATTCATCTTCACAGTTTCATTCATAATATTTTAGGCCTCCAACATAGCATGTTCAAGGTTAAACAAGCAGTTACTCCTGGTAACATTCACACTTCAACAGAAACAATATTGTCACATGACTCTCAAGGGCCAATGATGAAACAGGACAGTCTACTACACTACTTCAAGTTGGGGTGACTGCATTACCTGTTAGACTTAAAATGGACTCTTCTCCTAAAATCGTATGAACCAGTAATGAGTTCGATAAACTAAATAGTAATACCAGGTGTTTCCCCTCCCTTCCCCCTCCCCCCTGCATCCCCCCTCCCCTTGCATCTCCACCTCACCCTACATCTCCCCCTCCCTTGAATCTCCACCCAGGTTAAGTATTCCTACCTGAATATTCCATCTCCTCTGGCTATTTGTGAGGTTTGTCTTCAGCCTTACAATCTCCTGTCTGTGTTTGTCGTTTTCCTCTCCAAGCACACCGACTTGCTGTGTTAGTATCTTCATGGGATGGTCATCTGACTTACCCGCAGCTAGAGAGTTATGCAAGTCTTGTAGGTCACGCTTGTACCTTTGGTTAATGTCTTTCAGGTTTTGCAACTGAGGTTAACAAAATAAAAATAACATTACAAAAATTATTCACTTACTTAATCCCCTCTAACAGCATTGAATATCTGACAGATTTTAGCTAGGACTTAAAAGGGCAGGAGCTGTCCTCTCAACTTGAAGAAGTAAAGTAGACTGTCTTGTTTCATGATTGGCTGTTGAGAGTCATTTGACAACAGTTTTCCTCCTCAAATGTGAAATTTACTGGAAGTCACTGCTTAGTTTGGCTTGAATATGCAATATTAAAGTCCTAAAATATGATGACAGATACTTTGAAGAGAAATGAAGAAAATTGTGAGATTTAGCCTGTTGCTTCAAGGTAAGTTTGGGGGACTGCTGTTGAGTTTATGAGAGATTTGTTTGATGTTATCTCTCCCCCTCTTCCCCTCCCCCCCTCCAGCTCTAAAAGAAAAAATAAATTACCTCTAGCAATTCCATTCATTTAGTAGTTTACCTATTTCCCACAGAATGACCATTAAAATTTGATTATGTAAAATTTCATTGGCTCTTTGCAGATTTTTAGAAAGATTTTGGGAGCTTGATGACATGATATTCCTAATTATTCAAAAATAAAGACAAAATATCACAAGCAGAGAATACTTCAAATCTTTTCCCCTTTCTCCATTTATTGCTGCATAAGAAAGACTTATAAATATACATGGGGTTGCAAAAATACTTAAAGGCCCAATCTTCCCACCCCAGACAGTTGCGGTTCTCTTAACTGCTTCCTTAAGCCCTTACCGCAGTTATATCTACAACTCATCCTCATCCAGACAATCTCAGTTAATTGCTTCAGGATGAGAAAACAAGACTCCAATGTGTAATCAAAACACATGCACAGTACATGCTGTGAAATATGAGCTGCAGTACTCTGTATTTTTTAATTTGTCCTCAATCAAAGAGCTGTGCTAACTGAAAATTTCTGTAGACTGCTACAAAATTACAACTTTGGGGTGAGAATAAATTGCCTTTAAGACAATCCAATGAAGATTTATAAATTCAGAAGAGAAACAGCATTTAGAATCTATTTACATTCTTAATAAAGATTTAATCTGTCACCTGTATTTGTTTCAAATTTTTTTTTTCCACTGACCTCTAAGTTTGTATTTCCCAGCTCATTCTCCAAGATGTCTGCCTTTGTCCTGCCGTCCACCTCTCTCTTGTCAAGATTCACCTGCAAGTGTTTCTTCTCTTTCTCAAGATCACGTACCTTCTGTTGCAACTTTATTAACAAACCCATGTCAAGGCCACTTTGCACTGACCCTTGTTCCTGAAAACACAAAGTTACATACTTATGTACCTGCAGCCTACATAGTTGGATAAATGATCTACCACTATTACCTCCAAACCTGATCTCCTTACAAACACAGTCATGTCCCTGCAGACAGACTTTCCCATGTAGTCATTAAGTTGATACCATCAAGTTGAATATCCATTTTTTAAAATCAACTCAATTTTACATGTGCAGTTATGTTATTCTAACAGAAGTGAACATATACACAGTGTATTCATAGTGTAAGATACTGCTTTATCAGAGCTGCCAACATCGAGGTCTTGAAATCAGGAAGATTTACCTCATAAATCACAAAGATTTTAGGGATTTGTGTGTATTTCAGTGGGGAAAATTCTGTTCTTAATCAGGAAGATTTTATATTTTGCATGTTTGGAAGTGAAATTTTCAGGAAGTCTTCTGCAGAATCAGGAAGACTTGGCAGCTCTGCTTTATAGGGTTTGTACAAATTCAAAAAGACAAGATTCCATAATTTTCTCATTACTTTCAAGGACCTTGACTGATATTTCCAGGACCTTAAAAACAGTCAGTTTCCACAATTTCATCTTTTTTTCTCAAAAACAATGTATGAGAAGATATAGAAAATCAGTATAATCAGTCCATTTCCTATGATTCCCTGACTTTTCCAGGACATTTTGAAAAATTGCTCATTTTCCCTGGCTCTTCAGGCATAGAATTTGAAAGTTCAGTTTTCCCTTCCTCTCCAGGGCCTGTATGAGCCATGTTTCAGCTTTGTCTAAGAGCAAATACAGTGGAATATTGTACACTTATTTCCATCTTAACATTTTACATGAATTTTACTTTCTACACCACAACAATCTGATAAAGAATTTCTCTTTTTTTAGACTCTCTGAAAATGATATTGTCTTACAGCTGACAAAGTATAATTTGTGAGAAACAGCTATCTAATATCTTAGCTTAACATTGTATGTCTGAGAATAATTAATGTCACTCATACCTCAGATTCTGAATCAATGTTCTCTACATCAGAGGCAGACTTCGGCAAAGTTCCATAGCCAGATTCAGATCCTTCATTACTATCATTGCGGGAGTGACGAGGAGCAGCCACCGGCATGTGGCCATTGTACTATTAAAAACAATAACATTAATATCATAATGCTTCAATTCACTCTACTGCACTCATGCATAATCATGAATATTCAACTATTTATGAGTACTGAAACATGTTTCTTTGAGCATTTTAAGCATACCATTGCCAGATTTTGCAGCTCTTGAGCTAGAGAGAATATATTTCTAAATTACATGCAATACCATTTAAGCTAGGTACCTTTTAAAGGAATGTATCATATTTGATGATACTAGCTAGAAAGGATGCATTTGCAACTGTACAAATTGGGTTATTTGAAAGCACATTCGTGTCATATCATTGTTCACTAATCCATCCGGGTGTCTTGGATTTGACAATTACCGGGTTAAAAAACAATGTGAGGATTTCTCTGGTCTGATCCAGCAGGACATCCCCAGCAAAAGAGATATTACAAATGAAATATTACGTGGTGCACTGCATCTCTTTGCTACAAGCAAACTTTGTAAAACAAAATGGTAGGGAAAACTAGAAATTGTTTGCAAGTAGAAAAAAAATTACAAAAGCTTTTTATCAAATAGAAGTGCATTAAGATTTCGGTAAAAATATATGAAGTATGGAGCAACATGTACAGTCATGCATATCTAAAAAACCAGGATGTATAAAAATAACAGAAAATAGTTGCTTTGATGTAAACAAAACAGAATTGTACTCATGAGGATGCAACATAATAGATACAAACTCTGCTGAAGGGAAATGACATTACGTTACGGAAAAGTATAACACTCATCACATGCGACAAAAACTAGAATGTTACAACCAATTGTTAATGAATGGAACTGACACTCAAGAAAGGTACACCAAGCTTCTGGTTGGGTAATTAATTTGTTGTTGCTGTTGCTATGAAGAGGTGTTGCATTGCTAAGAAGACCAATAACCGCTGGCATGAAGCAACACATTTGAATGTTGGTATTTCCCTGCAGGGCTTCAAAGGGAAGCCTGTTTCTTCCTGTAAGGATATGAGAATGCCTTCAAAGACCTCTAACAAGTTTGAATGCGACTGCACTCAAGTGTATACACGTAATTCGGACATTTTCACCAAAATGAACAGTGAGATAGGATTTAAGACAGCAGAATACTGACAGTGTCACCAAATCAAACTGATGCGACAAATATACTTAATATGAGTTGCTACAAATGAGAAAAAAGTCAAAGACATGAAATTAAATTATCCACAAATTGGATTTATAATTTATTTACAAACGGTAAAAGTTATTGCCCCGTATGTTTTGTCAAGAAACTGTCAAGAAACTGTCAAGAAACGTTTGAGTTTGCAAGCAAGTCATACCTGTGGAGTGGAGTTTTGCAATGCTAACATGTCTTCCTTGAGGTTTTCATGTCTTTGTTCCAATCTATTATAGTCCTGCAACAACTTCTGATGTTGAGCTCTTTCCTGCTCTATGTCTGCCAGCAATCTTTTCTCTGTGTTTTCCCTCTCAGAAGCTATCCTCACTGGAAACAGCAAGAACAAAATTCAGGGTTCATACACAATTGAAATGACAAAATTCCATGACTTTTCCACAGCTTTCAAAGACCCGGATTGATATTTCCAGGACCTTCAAGAATAGCCTGATCTCATATTTCCATCTTTTTCCACAAAAAAAAAAAAAGAATTGCAATATTCAGAAATTTGGAACAGTAAAGTCACTTCCTAAGTTCTCTGACTTTTACAGGACCTTTTGAATAATTGCACATTTTCCATTTTCCATGGCATGGAAATTCAAATTCCATTATTCCCTGGCTTTCCAGAATTTCCAGGACATGTGCAAATCCTGAAATTGTATAAAGAAAGACTACAAAACCAATAATTTTTTAAATGCGAAGGGACAAATGCGAATAAAACAATGCAATATCTCCAATTCATTTATACTTAGTCATCACCCTCAACTTCTATTGGTCCATTACAGTCAGGTGACACTGCATTATCCTATGATAAACACATGGTATTGGACAAAACAATCAATATCTCCAATTCATTTATTTGTAGTCACCATCCTCAACCTCTATTGGTCCATTACAGTCAGGTGACACTGTATTAACCCATGATGAACTCATGGTAATGGATAAAACAATTGAATATCTCCAATTCATTTATTCTTAGTCATTATCCTCAACTTCTATACACGAATCCGGACAGCAAGTGATGGTCTGATTTCATTCGGCCATTGCTGGGGTCCATCACCTTTAAATCTTTCAGTTTCCTTGCTAACCTCTATCATGGATGGTTCTACACTAATCTGTATCTTGAATTCTCCAATTTCACTAAATAAGAGGGTTTGAAATTCATGTAAACAATAAATAAAGACGATTAAAGGCTGATGGACCCCACTAATGGTGGCCTACAGTCACTAAAAACAAGCATTAATCGGATTCGTCTATATGTCCATTACAGTCCAGTGACACTGCATTATCCCATGATAAACCTATGGTAATGAATAAATATGCTCACATTAGGTTACCTTATTTTACTTGGGGTTGTGAAGTTTCAATGTGTTTCTTTTTGAATCAATATCTTGTTGGTTATGACTTAACACTTCCTAATGAATTGGATTTAAACAATCTGGAGAGCAAAATTTTTTGGAAACAAATTTGGAATAAAAGGTCAAGTTTTGTTATACGTCGTTTTCAAATGTATTCTGTCACTCCGTAAGTCTTTTTCAAAATGGGGAACAAGTTTGTACTTTCCACAATGTCAAACAAAGACCACAGACTACAACATAATTTACACAACTGACTATAGTAATTCCTCAAATCCCAAAATGAACAAATCCAGTTTTAAACAGTTCCATCCACAATGCTTGAAGATACAGTCTACTCCCCCATACTGTTTGTCTATTTTGTTATCCAATTTTGTGTTTTCAGGCCACAACCCTGGGAACACAGACCTAGGATAAAAAGATAGATAAGGATATCTGATACCTTCAATATCCTCCTCTAGTTCTTTGAGCTGGTTCTCTCTTTCCAGTAAATCATTGGCTAGTTTTTTACTCTCCTCTTCCAGAAGCTCTACAGCCTAAATGAGAAATAAACAAATCACAATCATCTTCTTGAAACTGTCTCCACTAATACATGTATACTAACCCAATATAAACACACTAAGTACTTAAAATTTGGAAGGGGGTTCCCCTTCCAAATTTTTTTTGTGTAAGAGGTCTTGGGAGATGTGGTTATTTCAATAAGTTGCAAAAAAATGCAACAAAACCACTATGGTTCTCTCACCATTTGCAAGAAAATCCTTTACCCTATTTTCAAATTTGTTGCATGCAGAAAACTGGGAATCATGTATTCCGGCTGAATGTTGCAAACTTGTTGTAATCTTTACAAAGGAAGAAAATAACATTTTACCCCTTAAAGATATCACGAACACTGCAAGCATCTCCACTTTCAGGAATTCCTCCAGAAACTCAAAAAAGGGGGGGGGGGATGCACTGATTACTACCACACCCCAAGTCCAAATAAACGATGCCCTTGGCCAAAGTTACAGGTTGGTTCAACGGAGGGTGGGCCTGCTTTAAGACCCCTACAACGTGCAATATGAAGGATTTTAACTTGTAACAGAGCACTTGAAACACAGTACTTGAAATGACTGTAGTGACAGAATCAAATACAAGTACTCTCAAGATTTTAAGGATTGTGAACAAACCCTGGTGGAAAAATAATGCACCACAGTGGACATATTCACATTAAACAAAGTAAAGTTTTATATGTAAATGAGGAGATTGCAAATCTACTCCAAATATGGAAGCTATGAAATCTATTTTATACATACTGAGATATCACAGCACTATAGAGTACCCGAGTATCCATCATACACTTAACAAGTTAATAGTGACAAAGAATGTACCTATCATTCTCTAAATAGTGGCAAGAATTTACCCAACATACACTTCATTGCAGAAAGAATGAAACCATCATATACCTAAAAGGGGCAAAAATGTTGTTTTAAAATAACATGTATAACCTCAAATACATGGAAGACAAAATCACCATCCTTAAAATAAATGTGACCATTCACACCACAAACAATAAAAATTAAAACTAAATTGCATCTGCCGTTAAACAAAAAAAAATAATAAATAAATAAATGTTATTATCTTACTTCTTCCCTGGCTTGCCTCTCCTTCGACAATTCTTCTTCAATAGCTGCCTTCTCCTCTAAAGCCTCTGCTAATTCTTTCCTCAATTTAATGACCTCATCCTCTAGAGTTAATACTTTACTGGCCTTTTCTTCAGCTTCCTCTTTGATCTTTTCTGTCTCCGCCAAATTTTGTCTCAAAGTGTTTATCACTTCTTCACTCTGTTCTTGCTGAATTTTTTGTTTTTGCTGAAATCAGGGAGAAACGAAAAACACATAAGAAAATGGATTACAATGTGTAATATGTAGTTAGTTTAGTTAGATGGAGTTTTACGGCCCAGTTTCCAACCTATTGATTCAAGTCGAGCCGGCCACAGTCTTTTTTTCCAGTTGTGGCTCACTTGCTTGTTTTCCCTACTCAATTGCTTATGGGAAGCATCACGCACAACAGCAGTAGGTTCCATTTTTAGAGTCTTTGGTATGACGCGACCTGGGAATTGAACCCAGGCCTTCCATGTAAGAGGCTGCTGCTCTAAAACACAATACATCACACAACATGAATCACTCCACATGTACTATCAGCTCTGGATATGTAGTATAAGCACCCCTTATCTACACTGCATAGTCAAGAAAATAGAGAATCTGACTTGCAATAGGCAGATCTGGAGCTAGACACCTGGCCAGGTCATCCCAAAGACTGTAAAAATGGAACCTGGTGCCTTGTGCTTGGTGGTCAGCATAAGAAGAGAGTAGGGAAAACAAAAAATAAGCCTTAACTGGGAAAAAGACCATGGCCAACCCGACTTAAGCAAATTGGTTAGAAACTGAGTTGTAAAACTCCATCTGACTAACTTATCCATACTGCTTTGCAGGTGTTTAAGAGTTCCATTTTTTCCAGCCCTACCCCAACCTACTCCTTCACTCTGTTTCCTTCTGATTTCCCCTGATAATTTCTTAAGTTTTGAAAAATATGTCTTGTACAATATGAAATCTATACATCCTTCCAGAGCTGTCTTGGTACTTGTTTGAATAGAATTAGTTCATGCTTTTGATACCCCCACATTCTTTTAAGACATGAACTCATTTTTTTCCTTCTAAGGTGAATGATGCACTAGGAGGGAGATGTAAAAAATTTTTTTATTTGTTACAGAGGTAATATGATATTTTTCAAGATTCCATGAATCGAGTGTAACAACTCTCAAGTAACTGGTATTGCTCACATCATAACTTCTGCAGTATGGATTTCTGTTACTCTTACTGCATCCTGTTGGCTGCATGTTAAAGTACTTAGAACTACAACTAACAGTAAGGGGTCTTCATAAGGTAATAATCACACAGTAGATTGCTCCTTAATTAATGACTTCCCCTTTAATTTCCTTGTAACTAATACAACCTCTAAAACTAACATGTCACCATAAACAGCAAGCATTGAGATTCAATTTAGTTTGAAAACTTGCAAACTTTGGCAACGTTCCCAGTCAGGATACTAAACAGATATTTAACAAATTGAAAGTACACACAATATATCAAATCAACCAAATGATTTACTTCTTTCATAATTAAATTCAAATAGTGGGAGTGGGGAGGGGGAGGAGGTCCCTTTTGTTCTTTATTTTGTGAAGCTTTTAGTTGCATTTTTTTTCCCTTTGGACCCTAAGAACATAACAACAGTTGAGATTTTAAAACATTGTTACTGCTGGTTATTTCTCTATGTTCTGTCCAGACATTTAGCTTTGAATTTTCAGGTTTAATTGTTTCAATTGCCAACTTATTTATCCTTCTACAATATGCTAATAAATATCAAGAACAAGAAACAATTCTCATATAACAAAGGAGCCACCCAAACTTAATTAAAGGGCAAGAGAAGTCACCCCTCACTTATTTTGAAGCAACAGCTCAACCTCAAAATTTCCTTACATCTCTTCAAAGTATCTTTCATAATATTTATGACTTCAGCATTGCATATTCAAGGTAAACCAAGCAGATACTTACAGCAAAGTTCACACTTCAGGAGAAAAAATGTTGTTACATGACTCTCAAGAGCCAGTGCAGTCTACTACATTAATCCAAGTTGGGATGACTGCATTTCTTCTTTTAAGGATACTGATTCTGCTCAAAAATCCACATTTTTAAAGATCTGATTCCATCTTACCAATGTTTCTCAAGAAATGTTTGAAGTTCTACATAAAATGTATGACTTAACTATTTGTTTTATCCAAATGATGGGCTAATTCCACTGAATATTGTTTGAGGATCAAAATATGCTAGATTAGTGTCAATCATTAAAGCACACTTCTCCATCTTATGATGTGAACAATAATAAAAATATCCTAATGAAATCTTCCGAGAGATTGATAGTTTATTCTAACAAGACCAAAGAATAAAATGCATTTGGTTTAAGCAGCTCAAGACTAAAGCATTTCTTTTATGCATTTTCTAGTACAAGATGACCCTGTTGCTACTGATGGAGGACCATCCCTCCATACTGAGCTATATGTTATGTTTGGTACACACACAACATATATATTGGTTCCGTGAATACTAGTTTTTGCATGGAGGATGTACATATGTAAAGAGATCTCCTCTTCAAGTCTATTTTGTGTCAAAAACATGGCGACACTCTGTAGGATTACAGGGAGTTATTGCATGATGATTGCATAGACAGCAATCGTAAATTAGGTTTTTGCAGCGAAACCATGGGTTAATGCAACTACTGTGAAGCCACTCTTGATGTTGTAAAACAATGTCACCCTTCTCCATTTAAACAGCCACCACTCAACTCTCTATAATCGATGAATACTTGATAACTTCATATTTTTCAAATTATTCCTTAAATTGCTGCGTTTATTTATTTTATGACCACTGCCTGTTACCCCAATGAATCATGGTTTAAAGACTGGTCAACTGTTAGTGATACTTCAGTCACTTCCCTCACCTTTGTTAATTGACCAAAAATCACACTCATTTCTTGTGTTTCCTGAAGCCCTGCCAGCTGAAGGTTATTTAAACTTTAAATGACGAATGACTCAGCTCATGAACAGTAAGGTCCTTGAAAAAGGCCTGTGCTTAAAATTACATGTCCTAGAATCGTAAATCAATTGTATTAACTTTATTACACAGTTTACAATAAGACTCATTGTAAAATATGCGCTGCTTAACAAACAGTACTAGATATATTGATAGTAGAGTGAGCTGGAATGCTAATCCCTTAACATAGCTGTAACAAAAACTCACAATGAATCTGTTTTGATTAGAGCTCTGTTAAACAATATAAAATTGGTTTAATAAAAGATAGCTTATCCCTTCAATACACATGGTTTCAACACAAAACCATAATTGACCACTGCTATATTCAAATGGTTTTGCTGCAAAACCATTGCATTGCTGCATCTTGGAATATACATTACATTAAAATTATACAGTGTGTTATCATATTTTGGACATGAAAAGGCTTGAAGAGAAGATATTTTTACATGTGCACCCTCTTAGGCTAACGCAAAAATGGGGGTCTAGACAAAACCTTAGTATATTGGCTGAACCTGTGCATATGCACTGTGTATAGTAATGTAATATATAGCTCAGTATGGTAGAATGAACACCCTTCAGTAGCAAAAAGGTTAACCCTTTACCGTTGTTTGGGTCCTTTTGGACCCATGCGGAGAGCTCGGCTGTCACCCATCTTTGCTGTTTCACGCGGAGCTCGAAACTGCGAGTAGCTACCCGAAAATTCGGCCACAACAGCGAGAGAGACAATAGTTTAAGGTCACATGGTCAATGGCCTACGGAAGCTGATGCGGGGCGGGCTACGTCAGCTTTTCCGCCCACTCCCGAGGCGTGCAAATATGCCCCGATCGGAGCACAACGGTAAAGGGTTAATGTCCCACTATGCCCACCGGGCCAGCAACCCCTTTTCATGGCCGCCGGAGATGAACTGCTGTGATGGACAAATTGCAAGCAATATATTTACATGGCAACTACAAATTTAAAGAGTGGGTCTACAAGAATGATCCCTGTATCCTCAAAATTATTAATATTTCTTGCTGCTTCATTAAGATAACCTTTTATATCAAATACCCAAACAAAGTATCGTCAGACAATTCCGTAATAAAATGTTGCATTTTACATTGATAAAGGTACAACAAGTAACAAGAGTAATTTTTGTGTTTATGTTGCATTGTTGTTCCATTTTAGACAAGTATCTCAAGTCTGACTCTGTAGCTGTATATGATGTATCTCAAACTTGACTCTGTAGCTATGTATGATGTATGTCAAGCCTGACTCTGTAGCTTTGTATGATGTATCTTAAGCCTGACTCTGCAGCTATGTATGATGCATCTCAACCCTGACCCTGCAACTATTTATGATGTATGTCAAGCCTGACTCTGCAGCTATGTATGATGTATCTTAAGCCTGACTCTGCAGCTATGTATGATGCATCTCAACCCTGACCCTGTAGCTATTTATGATGTATGTCAAGCCTAACTCTGTAGCTTTGTATGATGTATCTTAAGCCTGACTCTGCAGCTATGTATGATGCATCTCAACCCTGACCCTGCAACTATTTATGATGTATGTCAAGCCTGACTCTGCAGCTATGTATGATGTATCTTAAGCCTGACTCTGCAGCTATCTATGATGCATCTCAACCCTGACCCTGTAGCTATTTATGATGTATGTCAAGCCTAACTCTGTAGCTTTGTATGATGTATCTTAAGCCTGACTCTGCAGCTATGTATGATGCATCTCAACCCTGACCCTGTAGCTATTTATGATGTATCTCAAGCCTGACTCTGTAGCTATGTATTTCATTTACCATCATGATTACTAAAATTTTGCTAAACAAGATAAAAAACATAAGAGCAAGTTACATAAAATTTTTAAATCTTACCAATTCATTCAATTTCTGTTGCAATGACACAATCTTATTTTCCATTCCAACATTCAGCTTCTTGAAATGTTCCACTGATCGAGCCTCAATCTGTGACAAAGAACATCGATCACATAAAACTGGTTGAAGGACACTCTCCATGTTCATATCACTACCATAGTACAACTTTCATCTACATTATCTGACAAACTCTACAAGATACTAAACTCCTTTAAGAAATATCATCACAAACCCATGAGTATCCACTCATAGGGCAAAAACCTGAAGCTATCAGTTCATTTGTTAAAGATCATAACTTTAATACACATAATTAAACCATTATCCATTCATATCATAATTTCTCAACACATCAACAAATGAAGTCAATGCATGTTTTCCCAATATGATTTTTCGACAAACAGGTGCCACAGTTTCACAATGATGACAAACCTTGAGTTGCTTTAGTTCCTTCTTGGCTCTCATTCTTCGCACACAAGACTGAAGAAGAATAATTGATCTTCGTTTTCGAAGATACTTAGATCTCTCGTACCATCCTCGGAAGTACTTCTGAATGATCAAAGCCTTGTTCAGTTCCAATTCTGCTTTGAACTTTCTGTAGAAATTATAAAAATCCAGGGTTCAATAAGTCCAGCATAAAATAATCAAAAATACATATTTATGAAAGAACAAAGTTCAGTACGCAAACAAGATTTCAACGATCAGTGAGTTCATTACTTCTTGCATCCTTGAGCTAACACTACCTCATCATCTGTTGACTGTTTGAAATTTCATCTCTCTCTGGCTGTCAAGTATTAAATGCTGTCTACCCCACTCACACAGGAAACAAACCAATTTGAGGAAGGAAGCCTCTATTGGGGTTTTCAAATTACTGTGACATGTAATAAACCTGCCGTGATTTACACACAGGGCATTGGTTTACATCCTAAATATAATAGTAATGTCTTCAAAGTCAAATGCAGACAGAACAAACGTTTATATTGAAGCAAGCAGTATCAAGGATTTCACAGATGTAAACCATTTGTTCAGAGTTAACACATTTCTGTCAACTGAGAGTACTGGGACATCTGTATTAAAGATAAATATTGGGAGAGGGGTCTATAAGGGAGGTGGCCTCCCTATCCACCTCGTTTTCCAAAAATTTGAATTTGGTCATGCCTAGAGACAGATTTTACTGATTTCAAGTTATTTTGCCAATTGGCCAATGGAGACACTTTCAGGGATGTTACAATGCTGAATGGGTTTGCAAAGCATTCACTGCACAGACAGAACCACAGAATTAATACTCAATTGATCAGCCTATATCACCTTGCATTCATGTTGGCTAGGCACATTCTGTTGAATGGGGCTTCCAAAGTGACAGACATTAGTCCTAAGACTTGAACCACTAGTGACAATTACTCAAAGTTTACAGCATACAGTGACGTGAGACCCATCAATATGAGTAGTATTACAGGAGCAAGTGGTACAGTGGTAATGAACTGCGTCTTCCAGTCATGAGGTCGTGAGTTCAAGTCCCAGCTCCAACATCAAAATTGTTGTCTAGTTTTCTAGGTTGTAGTTAATCTGCTATCCCTTAATCATGGACATTAAACTGTGAGTTTGTCTCACGAGACTGGCGTTGCCAGCTGGGCGTTAATACCCCTTCATTGGGGCGTTGCCGAGTTCCCGCAAGGGAGGATCAAATGAAAACAAGGTAAATGAAATTACAATGTTGTCCTGCTTCTTCCTCAGGCTATATTTGTTTTTGAGAAAACAGGTATAATTTGCCTTACCAGCCTCTAAAAAATGGGATAATCCTGATTAACCAGGACAGATGATGACTTTATTCTCAGGTTACAAAAGCACACAGCTTAGGTTTGTATCCTACCATCTAAACACCTGTGAAGGATCCCAACATGCAATACCAAGTCCCATGCCGCTAGAATTCAATAGGGTCGTTTAGCCAAGCTTCCCCGGGAAAAGGCCATTTTCTCGGGTGAAATATATAGATGTCTTATGTCGCCTGATGGCTAAAACCTCCTATTGAATTCTAGCCTCATGCTTCAGAGACATGAAGCATTTATTCAGGTTACCTATACATAAAGCTTAGGTCTGTATCCTATCACACCAAAATCTATAGAGAGCTCTTGTGACATCTTACCTTCTTCCAAGTAATCCTCTGTATGACTTCTGAATAATTATTATCTTTTGTCTTATTCTCTGGTAATTCTTTCGTTCTACATATCCACGCCATGCCTTTTGGATGCGTATTGCAGCTGCAGTTTCCCGCAAAAACTTTGTCAACCTACAAATACAAAGAAAAAATATGAAAATAACAATGCTCATTAAGCATTAAAACATATTCTATGACAACTTTTAACCAAAAAAGATTTTCTAACCTTCTTGCAAGAAAACCTCTGATGTACTTTTGGAAAATAATGGCAGCTTTTCTGAGACGCTGGTACTTTTTCCGCTGAACCCATCCACGAACAATTTTTTGCATCAGAACACATGCTGCGTGAAGTTTGTCTGCTCTCAGTTTTTCTAAATATGCCACCTGGCCTGCTCGGAAGAATATTTTAGTCTTTCCAAACTGATATTTGTCTGGATCCTGTATATTAATAAAAAAGTAAAATTATTATCACAACACAAATCTGTTTATATAATTCCAATAAAAAAGCTTCCCAGCAGTATAGCTGCAAGTCAATCAAGCAAAAAACAAGTAAAAACTTGCTTTCCGATTCGAAACCCACTGCTATCAAACATTCCAGCAAATATCTAATTCATTACAGTGCCTATTAATGCACAGAGAGTTCACAAGTAAAATGTCATTGTCATTTCAACTGCCCAGCAAGTTATAATACTTATTTAGCTTTGAAAGCAGGAACTTGCAAAGTAAGAAAATTAACCATGTTAAATAGTGGGAGTGACGTGAAAATTTTCCAGTCAATTATTCCCATTTGAAATACCAACTTACCAGTACCAGCACAACAGCCAAACATTTTGAGGGTTTTTTTTATATTTCCTCAGTGAGTATTAAATACAAAAGAGCAGTACATTGCAAGGGTTTGTTGAGACAGAAGTGATATTGGGATCATAAAGATCTCTACAATAGAATTAAGCTTTCTGCCAAAACATAGCACACCTGTGGAATGGGTTAACTACAAATCTCTGTGAACTGCAGTCACTAGACACTGCAGTCATTTTTATGAGGTGACAACATTTTTGTTACTTTCCTTCAGAATATATCTTTGCTTTAATTTCTACATTCATTGCTATTAAATACAAACATAATGAAAAAAGTACTTGTGAGACAAATATTAGGAGATTTTAAAGATTTAGCAGAGGTTTTAAATAAACTTTGGACCATGTTTTCCAATTAACCCTTTACCGTTGTTTGGGTTCTTTTGGACCCATATGGAGAGCTCGGCTGTCACCCATCTTTACTGTTTCACGCAGAGCTCAAAACTGCGAGTAGCTACCCGAAAAATTCGGCCACAACAACGAGAGGGACAATAGTTTAAGGTCACGGGGTCAATGACCTACGGAAGCTGATGCGGGGCATGCTACGTCCGCTTTTCCGCCCACTCCCGAGGCGTGCAAATATGCCCCGATTGGAGCACAACTGTAAAGGGTTAAGCAGAACAAAGTAACAACACATACCGGAATAAGAACTTGAAGTGTTTTTTCACAGGATGACCTGATGTCTTTCTTGTTAATGTGCTTCCTCTGCATCAAGACACGGTACCGACTAAAGAATTCCGGGTAGGTCCATCTGAGGCAAACGAAACATACAACAATGGCTTACAGGGGGACATTGAGTTGATATTGATAACTTAATGAAAGTTTTAATGGCACTACCTCACAAAAATGCCTATAATTTGCATGATCAGTCAAGTTTCACATCCAATAGTTAAATTTAGAATTTTATTGTGTCTTGACTTGTAACAGTTTTGTGTAAAATTTGAAGAAGTTCTGGGGCCCATTCCACAAAGAGTTACCCACAATCTTAAGTTTGATTCCCCATACTTAAGTCAACAGTAAATCAAACTTAAGATCGTGCGTAACTCTTTGTGGAAAGGGCCCCTGGTCACAAATTTTGGAAAACTGAATTGAGTGGTTAAGTACTAACTCATAAAACTCTTTATCTTATTGTAAAAAGCTCTTTATCTTGTTGTACTATGTACTCTTTAATTTGTTATGTGCTTTGAGCTTTTTAAGATAAAGTGCACTTACAAGTGTCATTTAATAATAACAGTAATAATAATTAAACAGTTAGGATATAGGGATTGTCTACCATAGATATGTGAAGAAAACTCAACAGGTTTGCAAAAAATGGTTGAATTCATGAACCAACTCAATGAGCCGCTTTATTCAGTTATCTCCATACTCTACCGCCCTGATGTAATGTAATACTAATTCAAATTATCACTAGGGAATTAATTCAAGCTAATGTAGTATCACCTAGGTAACAGGAATATCACCTTGGTAAAAATTAAAACAACATCTACAAAATTTAAGTCCATATCTTTGCCAACTGCAGATATACCTTAAAAATACATATGAATGAAAAACAGGGTAAATATTCCCCTAGGTACAATTTTATACTTAAGAGATATATGTACATTTGACACAACAGCTATTTTAACTATGAATTGAGGAAGTAAGTGTTTGAAAATGCTGTCTTTTAAAGAATTTTCTAGATCAAAATTTCCCCATGGAAAGCACTTCTTGCTAATTTTAGTCTATGAAGTACTGATTAAGCTTGCATGGACTAATTACAAAATACAGGTTACACTGCATCTTGTATAACAGGACATAACAAATTAATGACACATTACATCTACCTCATAATATATGACTGATGCATCCTCTCGAAGGAATTACAAGAATGTTGAAAACTAAGGTCAGCTGGCAGATTTACATAGAACCAGGTATGTAGAGGAAATAAACTATATTATTAAAAGGATCGGATACTTAACTTTCAGTCTTTCACTGTATTGTTTCAATAAAATGTCTAACAGCCCTGTTTAAGCTTCTAATAAGAAACAGCCTGTCTTAAATTAACCTGACCTGATGGTCTTTATAAGCCACCATAGCTTTTGATTTTTACTCAGTTCCTTGGATAAAATTAGCATTGTATTAGCATAGAGCTAAAGGGTGTTACTACAACCCACACAAACTCATGGGTTATAAATCTATGCAGTTAGCTACAATCCTCGACAAAAATGATGGGACAAAACAAGCAAAACAAGCAATGAACAGAACACCATCCCCCCACTCCCCCATTCAATGTTGCGGCAGCCAAAGGCGTCCTGAAACTTCAACATTGATACGGGGAGCGGGGTTTGTCCCATGTATTTTTGTCGAGGATTGTCGAAAGCCTGTACAAAGGTATAGGAGTTTCCAAATTTTCGTTTTAAATGCTCTGAAACGAGTAGGTTGTCTTTTTATTTTTCAAGCTACAGGAAAGAAGTAAAAGTTGAATTTGTCCTACCAGTATACTGGCGTGTCAGATTAGCGATGGGCGCTCGAATAAAGATTTGTCTTCCTCAAGTAGCTCATATGAGGAAGGGGAGGGGGCAAAAGTACTCTGGGTGGTGAGAGATTTAATTTACTTTAAAAATTCCATGTACTGTAATGGGGAAAAAACAAAGAAATTTTTCCATCTTATTTTTTGTGTTAGGGGTTGGGGGTAACATATTTCACGATATACCCAACGGTTAACCACAAAATTCTCTCTTTTTTCGCATAAATAAACATTAAATGATGATTCAAACTACAATCTAGTTAAAGACGAAATTATATGTAAGAATTAGGGGTAGTGAACGTGACAATTTACGTAAAGATTTCTCGAAATTGAAACGGTTAACCATTTTTGCACAATGAAAGTTTCCTATAAATAGAGAGATCTTCTGTTTGCACGATTAACCCTCGACAGTCATTGAAATAGTGTGGAGGTCAATGGTTAATCGTGGTGAGGTCAATGGTAAACCGTGGCGCTAATTAAATATTCTTAGTAATAGGGAGCAGTGACGAGTTCTACATCGGGATAATGAATAAATTAAGCGTTATAAAGCCCACTTTCGGAGCTTTCTGTAGCAGTTCGGGTTCAAAAATTTAAAACGCCTCATTTGTCCTGTAAGTCATCTGGGATATCTGTTCTCCCCCTCCCCTGAAGGTTGTTTTGATCTTCCCCCCTCCCCAGGAAATATTTCTCGCTTGAAAGTGACCCCTCCCCCCTTCGGAGCACCGCGGGAACGGGTCTTCTGAATAGGTTAATGACAAAGTTAACGACGTTAAACCACCCATGGGTACCTTATTTTGATCACTTCCCTGTCCTAATTAGAAAGACCGAATATGGACAGAAGTCCATAATATGTAATAAGTTACATTTCTTCCCCGTGAAATATTTAAAAGCCGCTTTTATAATCTTGTCATGCCGCAATTGCTTTTTCATAATGCTTACGCCGTGACATTTGTCATGGAATCAATCCTTTCAGACTGCACAAATTTTATTCACCAACTGCCATTTTGTTGCCCAAGACCGAAAACTTGTTCATATACATTTGTACAGGCTTCCGACAATCCTCGACAAAAATGATGGGACAAAACAAGCAAAACAAGCAATGAACGGAACACCATCCCCCCACTCTCCCATTAAATGTTGCGGCAGCCCAAGGCGTCCTGAAACTTCAACATTGATACGGGGAGCGGGGTTTGTCCCATGTATTTTTGTCGAGGATTGTAGGTTAGATTTTAGGACTCAGTGTCTAACCAATTGGATTCAATTGAGCTGACTACTGCATTTTTCCAAGGTGTGACTCACTGGTTTTTTTTCTTACCCCATTGCATATACTCAGTACCAAGCACAATAGCACTAGGTTTCATTCTGACAGTCTTAGGTACGACCCAGTCAGGAGTTGATTCATAAAAAATCACTAAAGAAACAGTAAAAGGGGAGGTGTATTTGTGATTCTTTTGTGATTTCTTTTTATTAATTGGCACTGCAGTCTGATGCTGTTGCCTGAAATGGAGCTGCCTCAAGGCAACGGTTGGGAATCCCTGAAGGACACTCCTTTAGAATAGTCATTTCACTATAGCTTTTTATTTTCTTGTGTAACTTTATACTGCCTTATTGCACCTAGTTTTAGTTCTAGAATCCTCTTGAAATTTGAATGAGTCTCCTCAGCGCCTTTTTTGACTTCCGACAAAAGACATAAATATTATTAGCGTATTTGTCCTGACACCAATGAGAAATAAAACATGAAACATACCTTGATGGGTATCCAGCTGCACTAATTCGAATTGTTTCAAGCACACCACAGGCCCTTAACTGCTCTACTGCCCTCTTTGGTTCAAACCTGTTGATCAAGCATAGAATTTCTTAGTTAGATGGAATTTTACAACTTGGCTTCAAACGGATTGGTTCAAGTCGGACCAGCCAGCCTTTTTTCGAATTGTGACTTACTGGCCTGTTTTCCCTCCTCCATTGCTTATGCTGAGCATCAAGAATGATGCCAGTAGGTTCCGTTTTTAAATCTTTGGTATAACTCAGCCAGAAGTTGAACTCCACATCTCTTGAATGCAAGTGCGATGCTCTGCCAAGCAGATGGGTACACATCATCAACATAAAATGAAATTAAAACAAACTATAGATAAAATAATACGAAATGATGAGTCTCTCAAGAATATGAAAGTCAAAAAGTCACCTAAAGCTAACCAGAATGCAAAACTGCATTGAGGTTTCGATGATACACAAATGTTCCATTTCAAATAATCCCATCATGTACCATTATCTTCCCATTCAAATGTTATTCTAACATGATCAAGAAATAATTAAGATGTGTTAACACAACACAACACAAACCTCTCTGTTTAGGGAGCTAGACACTTTGAGTTTTCAATTCTTCCCAAAGTCAAGAATTGTCACTGTAGAATACCATCAATTTATTTACTTTTCCACCCATATACAAATCATATGGTGAACTTTTTTACGATGTTCCATTGTGGAAATTCTGGGGATCCTCTAGCAAGCAATACACACTAAAACTGAATGTGTCCCGAGGTGTGATTGGCTGAAAATATGTAATCATTGGTACATGGAACCAATCACAAGGTTTTAAAGGAGATTTTCTGTCAAAGTTCACCTAGTCTTCTTAGCTGGTATCAAGTGTGTACTATCCTTTGTTATTAGGTAATGCGAAATATACGAGCACAGTGCAAGTACTTGCGCAAAATACATCCCCCAAGCAGGCTATGTTTCAGCATGCATTTGTTAAAATCTTTTAAACTTTTCACAATGTTGAGTGTATGACAGAGGTACTTATCATGTGAAAAGGGGAATTTTTGGAGGATTTTTGAAATTGCCGATTAGAGGGTGGAATGGTAATTTACCTTAATCTGAATACTTGGCATCTTTGTAAACTTTAACCCAACCACATACCAAATATGACATCTATTCGTGTTCCCTACCTTGAGATATTGTGTTAACCAGATTTTCAGACTATGAACCCTGTGACCCCAGATGACCTTTGACCTCTGCCAAAAACAATAGGGACCATCTCCTGACTATAACACATCCACATTCCAAATATGAAATCTATCCAAGTTTCCTATCTTGAGATATCATGTTAATCAGATTTCCAGACTGTGACCCCTGGTGACCCCAGATGACCTTTGACCTCCTCCAAAAAATAGGGACCATCTTCTGACAATCATGCGCCCACATACCAAATATGAAATCTATCCAAGTTTCCTATCTTGAGATATTGTGCTAACAAGATTTTCAGCCTTTGACCCCCGGTGACCCCAGATGACCTTCGACCTCCGTCAAAAACAATAGGGACCATCTTCTGACCATAACACATCGACATGCCAAATATGAAATCTATCCAAGTTTCCTATCTTGAGATATCATGCTAACAAGATTTTCAGTCTTTGACCCCCGGTGACCCCAGATGACCTTTGACCTCCATAAAAAACAATAGGGACCATTTTCTGACCATAACGCATCCACATACCAAATATGAAATCTATCCAAGTTTCCTATCTTGAGATATCGTGCTAACAAGATTGTCAGCCTTTGACTCCCAGTGACCCCAGATGACCTTTGACCTCCGTCAAAAACAATAGGGACCATCTTCTGACCATAACGCATCCACATACCAAATATGAAATCTATCCAAGTTTCCTACCTTGAGATATCGTGCTAACAAGATTTTCAGACTTTGACCCCCGGTGACCCAGATGACCTTTGACCTCCATCAAAAACAATAGGGACCATCTTCTGACCATAACACATCCACATACCAAATATGAAATCTATCCAAGTTTCCTAACTTGAGATATCGTGCTAACAAAGTTTTCAGAAATTGACCCCTGGTGACCCCAGATGACCTTTGACCCCCGCCAAAAACAATAGGGTTCTTCCTCTCAATATGGCGCATCCATGTACCAAGTTTGAAAACTGTCAGATATTCCTATCTTGAGATATCGTGCTAACAAGCAAAGCGTCACAAACACACACACACATACACACATACATACACACGCCATCATGATTGCATAGGTTTCTCTTGTCATCGAAACCAATAAAATGTACATACTCTGTGATAGAAAAAACAATATCACACATTATTAGCATACCGGTAGTTCTCATACATATATGACACTTAAAGGTGAAATGTAGTCCCCACAATTTGAATTAGTCTAGTAGATAATCCTATTTTATGAACGGCTCTTGAGAATCGGTTAAAAATATTTTCACACTTAACTGTGAAATTAAGAGGATAAGCCCCTTGGTTTGAACTTATATATGCAATAGTAATGTTATGTAAAATATCATGAAAGACACTTGAAGAAATTCGAGGAAATTTATGAGATTTAGCTTTTGTTTCAAACTAAGTTTGGGGCAACTGCTCTGGCCCTTTAAAAGTCAAGAGCAGTTGCCCCAAATTATTTTGAAACAACTACTACATTTTGCTATTTTTCTGTCATTTTTCTTCCAAGAGGCTTTCTAGATATTTTAAGGCTTAAATATTAAACATTCAAGGTAAGCCAAGATATTACTACTTGTAAATTTCGCAATTCAGTGAAAAACACATTGTCACAAGATTGTTAAGAGCCATTCACAACCTAGTTTAGACTACTATCCTTGTTCAAATTGGGGTGGCTGCATTTGCCCTCTAAGCATAACTGCATACTTTCCCTAGTTCGTAAAACAAAACACTATATCTGGAAACAATGACTAATAATGCAACCTAATTAAATTACAACACCCACAGTTAACTATTAATGTCACTTAATATACTATCTCTCAGTAACTGTTAAATACTTTGAAACTAATTATAAACATAATTTTGCATTTATGTAGGAAAAGAACCACAATTTGTTAGCCTACTCAATATTCTTCCCAACCCTCTTCAAGTTTTTTTTTTTGCTTTTAATTCTCTGTTCCTTTTCTTTTAGCTCACATGTTAACCTTGTTATGTGGCGGGATTGCTCCTTACATTTCAAATTATTCTGTTGAGGATAAAAATTGAGCAACATTTTCTAAGGAATGGCAATTTTCCATCAATGCTAAATGTCAAATAAACCCATGATTTTGCGTAAACTAATCTGTCCTTATATTTCCTTTAACCAGTTTTCTGTAGACTCGTTCTACATACAATTATACATACCCGTCAATACTACACTGAAAGACAATTTCTTTTTACATAGGACAAAAATGTTTCCATAAAATATATATTTTTTATCTACCTGTTATACCCAAATTAAGTTTCAAGAATTTTTTGGTTACGAAATTTCTCACATTTTTTTCACCTTGCATCTCCATGAAAGCAACAAGTATAGACAAATCCGAATAGTCCAGTGATAGTCTGATTTAGTAAGGCAACACTGGGGTCCATCAGTTTTACTCTTTCTAATTTTTTCCTTCACTGTATCATGTACACTAAAATACTCCTGGATTCCCTCAATTGCACAGAGTATGAGGGTTTAGAAGTGTACATAAACAATAAAATTAATTAGGACAATTAAAGGGTAAAGGATCCCACTAACTGCTGGCCTCACTAGTTGCTGGGATTCGTCTATAGAATCCTAACTGCTGGATAACTTACATGAAGGCTTGTTTGTAATCGTTTGGTTTGATGCATCGGACATAGTGAGGAGTGGTTGAGTTGAGTTTCTCCATGAGGAAGGTTAAAGAATCTCGAAACTGATTGAAAAATGAAAGAAAGAAAGAAATTAGAAGAGAAGTGAAGTAATTTTTGAACTCAATACATGTTCCTTTATATTTCAATCTATGAATTCAGGGCTGACAAGGACTGAATTACAAATGGAACATATACATTTTACAACAGAACATGTAACTAGTTAAAGAAGTACAGAGCTGTCAAGATTGGTAAGTTGGTGTTACTTCATACTCCAGGTTACTGCCCTCCCTCATTCTAGCATATTTGACAAAATTAATTCCCTTTGTATATTTAACTACTTGATCCTTGTAAATATAATATGAATCAGTCACTTTTTCATCACTGCAGTAAACTGAGACAAACATCAAATTTTTGGGAAACATCTATGGCTACAGGGTGTCAAAGGGTGTCAATGGGTTTAAAACAGTTGTTGAGTTTTCCAAGAATTCCCTGGCTTTGTTGCTAGGTGGTTGAGGAGGAGCAAGGCTGCCTGAGGAGTAAGGGCAGCCCCCTCTCCCCTAGGAAACTAGGCATTAGCAACCACCATGTCTGAGGAGAAGTCTATATGTACATACAGGGGGTGTCCTCAAACATGGATGAAATACACCATGTGAAGACCTCCTAAGATGTCATGTGGGAACTATCTACTACTGCCTCAAAGCAAAATATTCACGTCATTTAAGAACATCGCTATTAAAAGTTAGTTAGATGAGGTTTTACAGCTAAGGTTCTAACCGACTGGTTTGAGTCAAGCTGACCAGTGCTTTTTCTCTAGCTGTGGTTCACTGGCTTGTTATCCCTACTCCATTTCTTATGCTGGAAATGGCAGTAGGTTCCACTATTAAAGTCTATGGCTACAGGAATCGAATTTCATAGTAACAGCACTAACACTGATGATATTTAATATTATAACAACATAAGGCAAAACACTGCAAAGACACATTTCTATTGACGAAATACTTTCAAACAAAACAGATTACAAGTGTGAATTAATAAACTCCTACCAACATATATCTGTGTAAGAAAAGAAGTGAAGACCCTTGAGAGTCATTAGCCATACTTTGTGAAATATGTTTCAGATGTTATAGATTTGTAATCCATCCAAAATACATAAATTAGTAATAAGTGAGTTAAATATGACATCTGATACTTAGGATGTATTTTGACAGTTTCAGGAATAACAAAGAAAGAAATGCTTTTAGCTAGAAGATTGTCCCTCATTCCACTAAATCACAAAATTTCAAATTAAGTTCAATGTGTGAATGATAATTTATTTATTTATTTTGAAGAGTATAATATATTTTTTTACAAGACATATATTTGCTAGGGTTGTACCACCTTGAATCAATGTCTTTCTACCTACTCTCTATGTTTTCTTTATTGGGGGAAAATACTGTCACTGATCAGAGTACTGCTTGCTTTGAGAAATACTGTCCTTTGCCTTTAAGAGCCACCCTTGGAACAAGATCATGTTTTTGCTTTAAAAATTAAAATAACTTTTCCGGCTACATCGTTTTCAAGAATTTCTTACAGCTTACCATTTCCTGAAACAATATAATTCAAAATTAGTCCTTATCTTCTTCAAAGATCAATCAGATTTTGAAAGCAAACATTAACCTATTGTTTCAGCACCATGTTCTTCTCTTCTGAACTGATTGTTTACCAGAATATCGAAACAATGAAGAGGTCTTTCAGTTAGAAGAAATGATAATTTTGAGTTGATTACTATTAAATGAAAATTTCTGATCATTTGTCAGTTAAAAAGTCCACACATATGCCATACTAGAGAGCCTCCACTACACTGTTACCAAATGACAATGCTATACTGTGATCCTCTTTGTAAGGTGTTAGACAATTTAAAAATGTGGTGCAGAATTAAAAATGTCCAAAAATTTCAGAAACAAACTCTGGTTGCTGCTGTAATACATTATCCATTACACTTCAAATTCGGAAGTATTTAACCCTTTGCCGTTGTTCGGGTCCTTTTGGACCCAGACGGAGAGCACGGCTGTCACCCATCTTTACTGTTTCACGCGGAGCTCAAAACTGCCAAGTAGCTACCCCAACATTCCGCCACAACAACAAGAGAGACAATAGTTTAAGGTCACAGGGTCAGCAGCCTACAGAAGCTGATGCAGGACGCGCTACGTCCGCTTTTCTGCCCACTCCCGAGGGGCACAAATATGCCCTGATTGGAGCATAACCGTAAATGGTTAAGTGAAGTATGTTTTCAGTTTATAGTCACAACCACATGAAGTTTTGAAAGTGTTTAAAAACAATAGACCATTTTCCAAATATTAATTACAACAGATTGTGGGACTGACTCTTCTTACATGCTGTTTTTGTAAATGTTATTTTACCATCCCCACAAATGATGCATACCAAAACCCCATCCCACAATCCTTTGTAATTACTATTGCAAAAGGGTCTCCAAGAGCAGAGACTACTTGCTGGGTGGAATAACTAAATGGATCTGACTCCTCACCAAGAGTTGAGTATCAGATCTACTTTCGTTTGAGAGTTACAAATTTTGAATTCTGACACAAACAAACACAGAAGTGAAATTCTGAATGAAGTTCAATTTTAAAACCAGCACTTACGTTAGTTTGAAGTTTTTAGTTAAGATCAGAGCTGTCAACATTGAAATCTTGAAATCAGGAAGATTTACCTCACAAATCAGGAAGATTTCAGGGATTTGTGTGTATTTCAATGAGGGAAATTCTGTTCTCAATCAGAAAGATTTTATATTTTGAATGTTTGGAGGTGAAATTTTCAGGAAGTCTTCTGCAGAATCAGGAAGACTTGGCAGCTCTGTAAGATGATAAGGTAACGAGACCTCATCTTTTGGTGGTTTCTTTTTTCTATCACTACTTTTCCCTCTGGTTCATTGTTACATTTTGTAATATTTTTTACCTTAATTTTAGCAATTTGACACAGTGACAATTAAAATGTCTGTAGTGCAAGCTAGAATTTGGCATTTGTGTAGTAGTAACAACTCTATTCAGGGTTCAAATCACGTTTTCCACATATAACTCATTTCCAAAAGCTTGGAGTCATTCATGCCTCAGAGATCCTCATGAGCATCTTAAAACAAGCAATCAGTATAAGGATTACAATTAAACATTCCTACGTAACATTCCTGTGATGAAAACATACCATTCAAAATACACTCACTCACCTGACTACCCACAGACTTCTTGAAGCTTTTGTTTCCCTTGACTGGTGGTGGAAGGGTTCTGACTGGCGCCCTCTTCTTGTCTTGCTTTGGTGCTTCCGCATCTCGGAACAAGTTAGCTACAAACTCAAACTACAACAAAGAAAAATATTGTTTATGTTTGATTATCTAAGTGGTTGGTGCAGGAGTAAAAAAAGGTGGTTGTTTCCCAAAATAGATAACAGACTACTGTTGCAACAATATGAATAATGTCACACCCTTGTGATAATTGTGGAAAATAAGAGGAAATAGGTCAAAAACAGTTCCAAGTAGTATAGTATATATGATGACAGAGAGAAGAGAAGATACCTTACTATAAATACGGTTAGAATTTATGGAGGCATTCCCATATTATAGAGTGTGGTGACATGCATTGTAGAAATATATGCATGTGTGGAGGACTAATTATTACAGTGTTGGACTAGCACTCCAAGGGTTCCTTCTTTGAATCCTACTGGGTTCATTACCTCGTGTCCTTGGGGAAAAATGCATTATCTGAATTGCTTCTCTCCACCCAATTTTAAATGAGCACCTGTGAGGTCACTTGTTTAGGGATGCACTTTAGGTAATTCTAGCCCCAACAGCATGTTCACCAGGGGACACAAAGAAGTGGCATGACTGTTCATTGTAGGAAAAGCATGTGATGTACACAATAAAGTGTGGGTTTAAAGAGTTACCACTGACCAGGGGAAATGATAGTGAAGCACATTGAGATGTTCCACAGGCAAAGTGCTAAATAAATCCAAATCATTATTACGGTTATGTTTCAAACTTATCTGAGATTATATTTTCATAACATTTTACTTAAATTAAAGGCCTAATCCTCTCACCCCAAACTTTTGCAATTCTCCAAACCTATTTATTTTAAGCCTCTCCCACAACTGTCTAAAAGTCATCCACATCCAGACACAAATCCCAGTCTATTGCTTCATGGTGAGTATACAAGACCCTCATCTGTAATCAAAACACTCCCAGCAGTATATGCTATGTAATGAGCTACAGCACTCTGAATGTTTTGAACTTCCAGTCAATCAAAGAGCTGTGCCAAGTGAGAATTTCTGTTGACTCTACAAAAATTGCAGTTTGAGGAGAGAATTGACTGCCTTTAATATCAAATAAATAATAAATTTTACCTGACTTGCTCTGAGTATTTTGATGTGTTCATCATTAACGTTGTCCCTGTTCTTCTCGACAAAGCCCTCGGACTGATACTCCACCAAGTCGGCAAAATGATGAATGATGAATGAGGTGTTGGATGTTCTTGGCTTTGAAAAATGTTTAGCACTAGTATGCTTGGCATAAAGCTTGGCACACCAATTATCATCTGTACCTTTTGGAAGCTACAATTGAAAAAAAAATAAAACAAAATATGTATAATAATTAATAAAAAAAATAGCAATAACAAACCCAATTACAATTACAATATTTATAATATATAGTTCACAATATGACATGGGTTAGTCACATGTGCTTTATTAAATTATATGTTACATGCATTCCTCTTAAGGACAAAATTTGTTGGTTTGTTAGTTAGTTAGAGTCAGTTAGATGGAGTTTTACAGCCCAGTTTCTTACCAACTGGTTGTTTAAAAGAATAGTCCAAAGACAAATTTAATTTTAATAGGTTAAAGAGGGACATATTCTAAGCATGCTGATGAAAGTTTGAATCATACCCCACGATTGGTTCTCCAGATATTAGCAATTGAAGTGGACACATTTTCTATAGCAAGTAAACTTGAAGCAAAAAGTTGTGATGTCATGGATTCGCATTGTTGGCCAATTTTTGTTTTTCTTTATTTTTCATCCTTTAGCTTAACCTTGAATTGATAAGGAATATTATTTTGCCTCAAAGGTATATAAGTTTTCAAAAATTTCATTGCTCACAATGTACCTATGGTATCAAATTCAGTATATCGAATTTTATTTGCATTAAATTGGTGGTAAATTATAAGAAAAAAAGGAATCATTGGCCAGCAATGTGAATCCATGACATCACCTTTGTTTGCTTCAGGTCCATTCTGTGTAGAAAATTTGCTATATTCAATTGCTATTATCTCGAGATCCAAACATCAGAAATGAATAAAAATTTCACCAGAATGCTTAGAATATGTCCCTATTTAACATATCAAAAGTTAATTTGGCTTTGGACTATTCTTTCAAGTCCAACCTGCCACAACCTTTTCCCAGTTGTGGTTCACTGGCTTGTTTTCCCTACTCCATTGCTTATGCTGAAGACCAAGCACAATGGCATCGGGTTTTTAACTTTTACCGGACAAAAGAAAATCAAGATTACACTACAGGTAGAAAAAGTATGCCATAAGTCAAGCATTAAACTTCAAAATATCTGGCACACTTTTGAGATATATATTAAATGTTTTTCTATGATTAATGATAGAGGTATGATTATAGAAGTCATGGCTTACTTGTGACTCAATGCACAAACACAGACTCTGAAAGATGAAATCACTTTTAAACAAGATCAACAGTAGATAAAATATTTGTCTAAGAATGCAAACATTTCCTTCTCTTAGTCAGCAGATGTGACACAAATGTCACGTGCAAAGATATACCAGTGATAATATGTGAATTGTATTCCCTTGTGCAAGCGTCAGTTAGTTGGTTTGTTAGATGGAACTTTACTGCCCAGTTTCCAGCAAAATGGTTCAAGTCTAGCCAGCCTTTTTTCCAGTTGTGGCTTACTGGCAAGCTTGAGAAAAAGTCAACCCTGTTTCAGTTTGGCTTCAGAACCTATGTATAGCTTCAGAACTTTAAACAAAGAATTTTGCAAAATCTATTATGACTGGTCTGAATGGATTAATGGATTACTTGATGTAACATGGCCATACTCTATGTCATAAGTTACTAAGCTTGATTTAATAGTTCATAACAAATCGGTATTCTCTAATGACAATAAACAATCACACAAATATGAAAGAAACTTCGGTAAGCTGTTAATTAAAACCTTAATATCTAGAGGCACTTGCCTAGAGTGGGCTTTTCAAATTTGAAATTTTCCATTCAAGAAATTTTACATCAGAAAATTGTTCATGATTCATGACTCTACCATGGAAACTCACTTTAATAAGAGCCAACAAGGAGTAAACATATACCTATCAGTTTCTTAGCTGTACAACTGTGCCACTACTAATACTTACTTAAAAATATAGCACTGATTTGATTGATAGCAGAGATTCATACATAAGTATGTACAAACAGGAATGTGAAACTCACTTCATCAGAAGCAGTAGGGGTGGAAGAATTTACTAAAAAAAATTTTAAGCTGCATGATTAACTTCCTCTTAAAAATAGTGAAATATTACTAAATATTGACCACTCTACAACATTAAGTAAGCCCTGACATTTAAGAATCTTTGTGCACTATCTCAGACAGTATTATTCTACTGTAAGATAAATACAGGTATGTTACAATGCATTCATCACAGGATTCTAATGTCAGATAATACACACACATTGCTTTGCATTCCTCACAGTATTCTCATCTAAGATAACATACATAGATGTTGCTTTGCATTCCTCACAGTATTCCAATGTATGATAATATTCACATATCTTACGATGCATTCCTCATAGTATTTTAATGTAAAATAATATACACTCAGCATACATTCCTCACAGTAATCTTATGTAAATAATACACACAAATCTTACCATGCATTCCTAATGGTATTATTATGTAAGATCATATAAGATCATAATGTACACATATCTTACCATGCATTCCTCATCTAAGAGATCCAGAACCCCTAGTTTGTTTTCTATCAGGTCAATACATGGTTGGTTGTCATAGAAATCAATAAATGACCACTCAATTTTCTCCTTCACGTATTCCTCTTGCTCAAGTTTAAAGACATGCTGTGATAATGAACAGAAAAAAAGATTGAAGTTCAAGAGTGAAGAGGCTAAACTTAAACACTACACTGAAGGCACATTGATACATTTCTAACATTACCGCTGAGACATCTGATGTTGTGTAGAGCCCTCGTAGAACAGTTATTATTAAAACAGTAAACAAAAGCCATTTTTTCAGACTCTAAAATGTATTAAAACCAACGAATTTTCAGCAACACCGTTGCTCTTCTCAAGTTCAAAAACACACTCTTTTCCTTCTCTTGATTGTAGTGTACAGTGCGTGTTTCATGTCTCTAGCAGCCTGGCCAGGGCTAAATGATGGTACATTTCTAACATTACCGCTGAGGCACATTGTATTGGCCTTTCACAAGGTCTCATTTGAAAAAGAAAAGTATTTGAATTGATGTTCCTCAAACATCAATTTAAATATTCTTAACATACAATCCGGTGCATGTTAGGCAGATATCAATAAATAAAACATTCAACTTGCTGAAAGATTCCATCGATATAGACTAGTTATGCTTCAGGTATGTGTAATAGTCATGGCTCTAGCCTGAGACAAACCCTTAAGGTGGCAGTTTTAACAATGCGTATGTAGGGCAATACCATCATTTACTGTGTGGACCACCCCCTCCCCCCCTCCCCCCACAGGGTATGGTAATGATAGCCATGCTATACTGAGCAATAGGTTAATAAAGTTGAAAAGTTTATACAAACTATCAATTTTTCCTGATATCAGATATCACTACCCCATAGGCACAAAGACTGAAAGTATGACCGAGGTAAGGCATACAAACAACAGAAAAGAAAATGCTACCAACAGAAATAATGTACGGCTTTATGAACCTGAAAAAATATTTTATTGGATCACTAAATACAGGACTCATTAGCAGGATTGTAGCCACAAGATTAGGCAAGGGGAAGTCGCAAACTGCACTGGTATATGCCCACCCCTATTCATGTTAAAATGAAGCCTCTCTGACACTCACAGATTCCCACTATTGCCATAAATGAGAAATGAATTTATCACACAATCTCTTCCAGCAGTTACTAATTTGTGAAAGAATTTACCCCCCCCCCCCCCTCAAAATGTACTACTACTCTGACAATAAACTTAGAAAAAGGGTACAGAAGATACTATTTATCGCATTCTGGGAAGCAATCTTTTGGCAAAATATGTTTGTATGCTCTGTGTCGATGAATAGTGACGCTTTGCTGTGAGAGTCATTGATGTGATTTGGGGCCCACATTCATTTCTTTCTTGCTACAACCCTGCTCACTAGTAAATGCACTGATGCCAATTATTCCATATTACAGCAAAGCTTCAGGCTACACATTTTACAAAGTTCAATGAGTGGTCTGCTAAATTTACAGTTCAGAATTTTCAAAGATGCTTACCCGACATTGCTGTGGCTTAAAGTAATGTTTACATGCCTACAGAACCATACAACTACATCAGTCCAAGCATCCCACAAAATTATGGGATCCTTCAACTTTTCTTCAGACTCTAGCAAACAAAATGTCACCATCTCTTCAGTTCAGAGCCCTTTCCATAATATGGGATGTGTTAACTAGTTAAATGAAGCTTTGAGGTCAAGTTTCTAATCACTCAGTTTAGGCCAGGCCAGCCACAGCCTTTTTCCCAGTTAATCCTCAATGGCTTATTTTCCCTACTCCATTGCTTATGCTGAGAATCAAGCACAATGGCAGTAGATTCGATTATTTATGTCTCTGGTTTGATCTGGCCATATGTCGAACTCCAAGCCTACTGGATGCAAGTCGAATGCTCTAACCTAGATGTGATTGTCTTGTACACTCATCCATAAATAATACCAGGTAAAGCTTTTGCCAGACCAAATGTAAGTGACACTTCTTGAAGTCTTGTGAAGTATCACTTACATGAATGATTTATCCAGGCACCTACTTACCTGAGTAAACTGCTGCTGTAGTTTCTCATTGGCATAGTTGATACAAAACTGCTCAAAGCTATTAAAGTCAAACATTTCAAATCTGTTCAAAAATAAAACAATAGCAAAAATTAATGATGTTTGAAAGCATATACACATAAATATACAGCTAACCTTATAATACCCGACAGCCAGCATGTCTAAACATTAGAATACTTCAGATCTTAATTATTTTTGACTGACTACACAGCAGCTTACTGCAAATCCTTTTTTTTTTGAAGTCCTACGTTTAGTTCTGGAAATGTTTGTGATCAAACATTACCAAGTTTTGTATGAAACCTTCACAATTTCCCAGCTGCACACCAGTTGCCAATGCTTCATTTTACTCTACTTCTTACCAATTTCTTCAACCTTAAGTCTCCTAGATTTTATCTAAAATACGGTGATTGTTGTCTGACTCTTGTTTCGGTGGTAACTTCTGAAATAGCCTTGTGTAAGTATTCAGTTGAAAAGATAGAAATGTGGGCCGAGGAGAGAAAAGACAAACTCGTATAAATGTGGTAGCAGCAACCTGTACTGGCAAACTAAATAGAGCAGTGGTTACCCTACTAGCAGGGTTTGGTTGTCCAACACCCTCCACCTTCCTTCTTCATTTGGTCTAGCTTGCACTTAATCAATGTTTTATGTCTGGCTTGTTATTGGATTATTTCCTTTGACCCCTTCCCTAGGCATGATTTCACTGCGAAACAATAATTTACCATTACTACATTATGTGTGCTTTTGCAGCAAAACCATGGCACTCAGCTGCATCCTGGGGTACATTTTATAAATCTATGGTGTGTAATCATGTGTTGGACATGGAATAGGCTTGAAGAAGAAGAGATTTTTTTACAAATGTGCATCCTCTTGGGGTATAGTGAGTGCAAATATGGTGGCATCCATACAAAAACTTATTGTTTCCCAGAACTGGTACATACGTGTTGTATATACCAAATACAACACATAGCCTAGTATGGCAGGATGTTCCCCCTATTGTAGCAAAAGGTTGGGTGTATTCCTATTGTCCAGTGGAACTATATTTAGAAGACCTTTATTTACATTGTGGAAGATCTTCTGCTACCTTGGACAATGGGTAACTGTCCTCTAAAAACTAGCTTACCTAAATTTTATTCTTTGTATTTGTTTCAAAGAGGAAACTTTAACCAGAATAAATTTTGAAATGGAACTCAAAAAAAGGACTGTACTTGGATTGAAATAAAAAAAGACAATTTAAAAACCTTGCTTTCTAATTATAGGCTACTACTATGGAGAAAAATATGAGCAGATTAATGAAATATGACTGTGTAGCCAATCACAGCAGCAGACAATTAAGTCACCATCACAGAACTAAATGAGTGACAGAGTGTGTAGAATACAGCACAATATAGACACAATGTGTTTAACAGATATGGTTGTATACAGTTGACCTGATGACAATTTGTATAAGGCTTTAACAGAAGTACCAGTATAAACTGGGAAAAAATGGGGGCTAAGATTGCAGTTCAGAATACTGACAAATAACTGGTATCTCTAAAGCATGTGTCCACTTATTTCATTACACAATTGCAGGTCTTGAATTTAAAGGAGTGGGAGTGTCATCGCACACCATCACTAACTTCAAATCACTGTTAGGGGTAAGAATTTTGGCATACCTAAATGTAAAATGGGAGCTCATATAAAATATATTGAAGTTAATAAACAGCACACCTACTGCCCTCCCTAATTTCCTGAGGAGTGTGATTTGTAGTACACCTTGAAAATCTAAAACGCAAGGCCTACAATTGCTTTAACTTCATTTAGGTGCTGTAGTAAGAAGAATTTAATTTACATGATTGCGACCAGCCCACTTACCCATAGATATCAAGTACTCCGATAAATCCTTTCTGTTTAGATGCAGGCACCATGGCTTTGTTTATCTTGTGTACAATCCAGGCAAACAGTTGAGCATAAATGTGTTTAGCAAGAGCATCTCTGGAAAATACCGCCTGCCAGGAGATATGAAGATAACAAGTGATCAATTGAATTGATGTTATTACAACATGCAATTACCAAAGATGCCAAAAATTCAAATATTTTTGGTGAATGTTGGTGGTATCTTTCATAACTATATTCCATTAACATTAAAATACCAGTTAAAGTCTTTAAGATTTCCCAAAAATACAAATCTGGTACGGTGGCATGAAAGTGTCTACATGCCTACAAATTGACTAAACATGGAAATGAGCAGTGAGAAAAGGATCTCAGAAAATACTTCTTGCTTTATTTGTTGCATAATCAATATTTGATTCATGGAAAGTTCTTAAATTTGGGTGCCAGTTCTAGAGGGTATTTTCTGAAAACTACTTCATATCAACTGTAATAGATCAAACTACACCTAGTTTTCAAGTAATGAATGAATAATTAGTAAAGGATTCAGAAGTGATAACATTGTGTAACAACTCCAATTTGAATATTCATAAGAATAGCAAAACCCAGTTTGAAAAATGTTAATACTAAGGTACACTTTGTCTCTTATTAACACAATTAGTACACATTTATCCTCTTTCTACAGCAAAAACTTCAACCAGTACAGCTTAACATTTACAAGGTTTCTCAATGTTATGTGAAAGTGTTAATGCTATCAGACCAGCAGGTCCTAGTGTGTCCCACTATTTCACACTGGTAAAGTAATGAGCAATGGCCAGGTGAGGAATCAGAAGTCAAGGCCACTGGGTCCTGTTGGTAACACTAGCATGCTGCTCTGACCTCCAAATGACCCTGAGTTAGGTTAGATGGAGTTGCATGCCCCAGTTTCCAACCAATTGGTTCAAGTCTAACCAGCTGATGCCCCTTCTCCAGTTGTGGCTCACTTGCTTGTTTTCCCTACTCCATTGCTTATTATGAGCACCAAGCAAAAAGGCGGTAGGTTCTGTTTTAAAGTCTTCGGTATGACCCAGCCAGGACTCACACTCCCAACCTCTAGACTGCAAGTCAGATGCTCAAACCCCTTGACCATGCAGTCTGTCAAAAATGATCCTGAGTGCACACCAAGTCTTGTACCATATCATGATCGTATAGCTTGTGGAGAGCTGAAGATCTGAGAGCAAAGGAGCTTAAAAAACTAGGAAATGAGGGTTTGTGAGTGCACCCAGTAGCACTATTATAGTCTAAACATATTTGATTAGAAAGTCCCTCTGGTATGTAAAGAAGCAACAATGACAATTGATATGGAGCTAGCACATCCTGTATTAACAAGAAAATTGACAGATGTATGTCAACACTTCATTATTCTATCAGCTTCTGCCTAGTAAACATTAAACCTACCTTAAATCCTATAAATAAGAGAGTATTTTGGATATAAAAAATTGTATGTAGCTGTTTGGCTTTGCTTACATCAGAAATACTATTTAACAAACTTCTAGTAGGCAAAACATAAAAGCATTTGACATTTTATTGGAAAACTTTCTTTTCTTTACGTTTTTCTTGACAGAATGTGGGAACCCTCAAAATGTTAGAGTAATTCCAGAAAACCTGTTTGGAGAGACATTCACATGTAACTGCTCAGCATTACTGCACACCTGCATACCTAGCAAGATATTACAATTTTATATATGTATCCCCCAACCTTCTTATTAATTATGGTAGCATATAAATGCCAAAAAATGCTGGTATTACGCAAAACAATAGTTAACTCTGATAATATCCCTTACAACACATGTACAACATGTACAATCTCCCCTATGTTCTCTACTTTGTTCTGTTAGGCCTGTACCGGCACCACTGTAGCTGATCAACATACTTGTTATACTGAGTGGACGGTTAATTTGACCACGATGGTGGTCACCCTTCAAACAAATTTAGGCTTACCAAGATGGCTGCTACTCTAGTACAATGACTTGCATAATTTAATGATGAATCTAAGACATGTCAGACAAAATTCAAATATCAATGGAAAACAACAGCCCAGTCCTTCATTTTGTTTGTTAAATTTGACCAGACTTGCAGTTATGCAAAAAGTTTTTTTAAGTTTCTTGCATCATCTGTTCATATTTTAACCACTGGAGCAAGTCCAAACTTACAACACAAGATATTAAAAGTAGCCATATTGGTAAGCCTTAACTCATACATATGGCACATAGGATACTCTGTCCATGTATTTGTAAGAAGTCTATGAACTGATCACTACTAACCATGTCATGACGTAAAGGCTTGGTCAGGACTTCCTTGACGGTCACAATCTTTCTACAACACAACCATTGTTTCATCTGGACCATATCAATTCCAAGGAGCTCACAAAGAATTGGCAAGTTTTCATTGTCCTTCTGTATTTGTGAAATAAAGAAGCATATTATATAAATGAACGTAAAACACAACTAATGATCAAATCACATAGACCTTAAAAGCATTTAAGTCACAAAGATGTCAATTTGGGAGCAAAATGATGAAGCATAAAACATGCACAGCATAGAAAGTTAGTTTAGTCAGATGAGATTTGACGACACATCAACACAAATGTGTTAAAAATATTGTGTCATTCAGAAAAAGAGAGAAAGGCTAAGTATGGTTTTAAATATGGTGTAAGTTAAAGATCGGTTTAAAATACAATTAAACAGGAAATACCATGCGCAAGTTCTGCACTTCCCAGCCAACAAAGGACAACCATAGGGCAGTTTGCTTCATTCTGAGGTGCTGATAATCCCCAGCCGTGGGAATAGTAAGAAGGGCCTCCTGTGCACATTTAATAGGAAATAGTTGGTGACAAACTACTTGCCATACATCACCTCCTCACCCTACCTGCACAGTGTAGACTTCACATTTGTCATACACGGCTAAACCTATCTCCACCTTGTATACAGATACTGCATTTGCCGCTGACATAGACTCATTCTTATTTACAAACAAATGATGTCATTGTTGCTGGACAGCAGAGCAGCAGAGTTGGTGAGGTGGATGTTCTTTTTGTCAAACAAAATGCAGAACTTAATTCACATAAATTATGTGTGCAATCACGTTATCTCTGCACGTACATAACCAAACATGCATGCAAATGTCCCTGTGCATGCTCTAAGCCAACCAGTGCCATAACAATAAATGGTATAACTGCAATAAAATGCATATGCCTATATTAACACTTATGATTTAGCAATAGCATAGCATTTCTACATTTGTGCCTTTTTACACTGTACAGTGTGCTATATCATTCATCTCACATGTACACCTAGGCCATATTTTACAACAGGTTTGATAAAGCTCACACTGTGGCAGTGCAAGCAATTACAGTAGCGTAGAGCAATTACTACCCTCCACATAATGCTAACTTTGTATACTAGTCAAATACATATATTTTTGAGTACCACTAGGAAATGGAGATTGGAGATTGAAAATAAAATGCACATTTTACCTCTTACTGCTAAACAAACATGTCAATAGAATTACACAGTTCATGTAATGACATTTACTTCTCACAGGTGTTTCCATCAATGCCTACAAGAACCTTGAAACCACAGTTTATTGCATTCAGAAATTTAAATTTGAAAAAAAAAATGTTCAAAAACATTAGCATGCCTAAAAAATCTGGGCCAGTTCAAAGAAAATTGTTTAGCATAACACTGGCAGTCAACTTGCTTCAAGCCTCCTCCAACTGTGCTATTTGTAGCTATGTACAAAAACATATATTCCTTAACACTTTACATGATACTTTCCCATCTTAAAGGGGCAATCACAGTTTGTTTTTATAATTTTTTTTGACAACTTCAACACTGCACCACATTTGTACAATGACTTAAAACTAAATAACATAACCCATGATCATGATCTAATGTGATTGGTTGCAGAGTAGTGGGGGATGTCTAATCTTGCATCTGTGAAACTTTTTCACCAGACAAATATTCAAAACTCGCCACTCAACAGTACGGTTTGCGGGCAATAACGATATACATAGGTCAATAGGAGGTAGGGAGGAGCGAAATAGACTAACATTTTTTTCTAATCTGAAAGACATCTTCAGCTTTTCTGTAAATGTGTTAAATCTTCTGGTCAGAAAAAAAAACAAGGTGCTTTGGGACCAAAAGATAAATACTTTCTGTCAAACTCTGATTGTCCCTTTGACAAGTTTTAAAATAACCTTAACAACCCTCTAAAAGAAGAGTAACATTACCTCTATTCTACTACTCTCTCTTTCCCCTGGCCTGATGTCCACATTCCCAAAGTGCAAGACAGCAGACATGATCTGGAATATTAACATCTGTGTCTTCTCATCAATACCTGGGATAAACGTAAAACACTTGTATTACAATGTAAATGAATATTTTATGTTATGGATTGAGGAGTATGTTGGATTCTTTATAACACAATGGCAACATAAAATGAGCAATGTGTGGTAAGGTACTACACAAAGTTGAAAATCCTTCCAGGCACTTAGCCTATCTGTTAAACTAATCCTGCAACTACATAAAAATGTAAAGACAAGAGTTGGAAAATTTTTTGACAATGTTACATTCCTGCTCTAAAATGTCACATACCTACTTTTGACTCAACAACATAAGTTAGTCCTTTGTGGCATTAAAGTATGTCACTAATGGCTCACACCAATTGTCACTAATCTTTATTTACTGGTACAGATCCACAAAAGTGATTCTAAAATGAAACCCCTAAGATCCCTACAGCCACATGTTTCTTTTATCTCATAATATAAATTTTGTTGTGCTTGATCCTTTTCTTCTTTCTACTATATATTTTACTCCTCTCACCACAGAAATTTATTCATCTTAGTTAATATTTTTCTGTACTTGACTCCATAATGAATGACAGACAAACAATTTCCTAAAACTACACTTCTTTCAAGTTGTTTGAAACAAAAACAAAACTCTCATAAGACACATGACAAAGAGATTCAACCACATGAGGGGCTTTCAACCATTAGATTTAGGTAGCACATTTAACTCTCTTAGACCCCACATCACTGTTACTTTGCCTCTCTTGCCTCATTTGAAAACACCAAGATCCTAGCCCAGAAATTTATCATTTCTGCAAATATACTATACTTATTGAGCTGTAAGCATTTACTTACTAACTAGTGTATGGATTCATACCCAGAGTCTGCTATGTACAGGCTATATGCAACCTGAGACAATTACCTGTGGTTGGTTCTGTAATAGGCAAACATGAAGGCAGTTGAAGTGCATAGTTGCAATGTGAGCGGAAACAAACTATTCCGTGAAGTGACCAAGTAGAAAACCCTCCCTGGCAGGCAAACAACAGGATTGTGGAGTCTACCTAACTCTACTGGGGAATAATTAAGCATGATCAAATTCCTCCTCATATGATATATACACGTAACTTTCAAATATACATCAACAGACAAATTTTTATCAAATTCCCTTGCTGAGTAATATAGTAACAGTAGTAGTAGAAGATACGAGTTTTACGGCTCATTTTCCAACCTACTGGTTCAAGTTGAGCCGACCACAGCCTTTTTTGCAGTTGTGGCTCACTGGCTTGTTTTCCCTACTCCACTGCTTATGTGCAGCATCAGGCACAACTCCATTAGGTTCCATTTTAGGGTCTTTGGTATGATTCGACCCTGGAATTGAACCTGGGCCTTCCTCGTGAGAGGCGGAAGCTCTACTGTTAGACCAAACATGTGGTTTTATTATAATATAGTAACAGAGAAAAAAGAGACATGTTTATACCTAATACAGTGAAGGCATCTTTTGTTTCCTCTAATTGTTTGGCATCATCAATGGTGTCCACTGTGGGGCTATCTCCTTGGTTGGTGTAGAAAAATTCATCGGGGTGACCTTTCAAGAAAAGAATAAAAAGTGATGTCAACACTGGTCATTTAATTGCCAGTATCAAGCTATTTTCATAAACACAGCTGGTTGTTCATTTACAGGCTCTACTGACTCATTCATGTTTACAACAAATAAAGACACTGCTGCTTGACAACAAACCTGAAGGGTGCCCTTACATTTTCATCACAATAAAATATAGAGTCTTATTTGTCCACATTCTGTGAACAATCACAAGGTTGCTCCCTGTGAAAAACCTGGCATGTACACAATGTTTCTGCACACCCTCTATGCCAACCACTGATATAAACCACGAATGGATTTATTACACTTAGTCTTGCTTATTCACCTCAGTGTTTTATTAACTTGAAACACATAGCTCAGAGTCTCCTAAAACAGAGGACTTCCTTGAACGAACATTTGGACAATTACCAAGCAAACCTGGTTTGAACACCCCTAGAGTTTAAATGGTTCAAAGCTCCAAATGGTGTACTATCTGTCTATCAACAAATAGTCATTGACCTGTTCCTCAACAAGAGGCACTGAGATGCCAATCGACTATCAGGCATTGAACTGTCCATCAATAAACAGGCATTACTAACCTATCCCTCAACAGCAGGCACCCAACCTGTCCATCAACAGGGACCAAACCTGTTCCTCAACAAAACACCCAATCCATCCCTCAACAACTTACCCAGTCTGTCCCTCAAAAACAGGTACCCAACCTATCCCTAAACAGCAGGCACTAAAGCTGTCCACCAACAACAGCATCAAATGTGTCCCTCAACAACACACCTAACCTGCCCCTCCAAAGCAGACACCCAACAAGTCCCTCAAAAAAAGCATCAAGCATGTCCCTCAACAACACACCCAATCTATCCTTAAACAAAAAGCAGCCAGCCAGTCTATCGGCATCAGAACATGACATGTCCATTGTCCAATGAGCTCTAAATGCTCATAATAATACTCATTTCTATCAGAACACTTCAACAAACTTGTATAAATTTTGCACTCAAAATAAAAGTGTTTGCTCAGGACTAGTTCATTCAAAGCTCAAAGGAAATTGCAAAATGCAATGTTTCTGAAGTTTCAATGAAGCTTTGGACAATACCAAATGTCAACCAAATTTCACATATTCTTTGGGAATGCCATATATTGATGCATTCTTTGGGAATGCCATACATTGATGCATTCTCTGGGAATGACATACATTGTTGCATTCTTTGGGAATGCTGTATATTGATGCATTCTGTGGGGATGCCATATATTGATGCATTCTTTGGAAATGCCACACATTGATGCATTCTTTGGAAATGCCACACATTGATGCATTCTTTGGGAACGCCATATATTGATGCATTCTGCGGGGATGCCATATATTGATGCATTCTTTTGGAATGCCATACACTGATGTATTCTTTGGGAATGCCATATATTGATGCATTCTTTGGGAATGTCATACATTGATGCATTCTTTAGGAATGCCTTATATTGATGCATTCTTTGGTAATGCATTATATTGATGCATTCTTTGGGAATGCCATACATTGATGCATTCTTTAGGAATGCCTTATATTGATGCATTCTTTGGGAATACCATACATTGATGCATTCTTTGAAAATACCATACATTGATGCATTCTTTGGGAATGCCATATACTGATGCATTCTGTGGGGATGCCACATATTGATGCATCTTGTGGGAATGCCATACATTGATGTATTCTTTGGGAATGCCATACACTGAGGCAAGGACATCCATCTGGTTTTTGGACAGGGAGGAAAAAATTTTCTAACAACATTTGAACCCTGGACTGGTGTCCTGGACTAGATTCTTCTATGTGAAATGGACCCTTCCAAAGCGAGCGCACAGTGCACATATACATTCACGAACAAACGCTCATGTTCACTGACACTGACATGCTCATAACAAAACATAGACAGATTTTGCATAATAAATGCAGTATTATTATTTTAAAATGCTCAAATAGACATTTCTTAAAGTCATCTGTTTATCACAATGTATCATTCTATTTATTCTTCCTTTTTGTTTTTCATCTGCCTGATTAATGGGGGGCAGGGGTAAAATGAAAAGTTTGTCCTACCAATATTTTCACTGAAAGGGGATGCCCCAACCCCCACCCCTACAGGATCGAAACCCCTACAAAATCAATGCCCCTACATTGTTGCTAACATAGGATACTTTCAACCTGACTCAAGTGATTTCTACTATGTATGCTTGTACCAACTTGAAAAGATGAGGTCAAATACAAACCAAGTTTTAGATGAGCCATTTCTGGTTGATCAGCAGCGGCACACAATTGATAGAATACATGGTAGTTCCGTTCATCTTGAGCCTGGTAAACAACTCTTGACTTTTCTAATAAGTATGTTCTCATATTAGCTCCAATGATGTGGTGTTGTCTGTTGAAACTGATCTCAATATATTTTCCAAACCGACTGCTGTTGTCATTCCTTGTTGTTTTGGCATTTCCAATTGACTGTTTAATACAAGATGAATAAAGCTTTTCAATGGTCCATAATTTTAAGATATGATTTACACCAGGGTCTATAAACAATTAAAAATGACAAAATTGCATGACTTTTCTATGACTTTCAAGGACCCTGCTGAGATTTCCAGGACCACTAAAAACAGTCAGATCCCATATTTCTGTCTTTTTCCCACAAAATATTGTATCTGAACATTCGGAAAATCAGAACAATAATTCCACATCCTAGAATTCCAGGACCTTTAAAAATATTGCTTGTTTCTCTTACCAAGACCTTTAACAACATCGTGATTTCATATTTCCATCTTTCTTACAAAATAAAGCATGGCAATATTTAGAAAATTGGAACAATAAATCTACTTCCTACATTTTCTGACTTTCCAGGAAAAATGACTCATTTTCCCTGACTTCCCAGACGTGGAAATTTAAAGTACTGTTTTCCTTGATTTTCCAGGATTTTCAGCATCTGTACAAGCCCAGTTTAACCCATCTGACAAGGTAAGGACCTGACAGTCTTTCAGATCTGATGCCATTTAGTTAATCTGGGTGATCAACCAGAAGTGTGGTAGTTAGACCAATGGTTACTTGAGGTTTTATGGCTCAGTTTCTAACCAACTGGTTTGAAGTTGGGCCTTCTACTCCTTTTTTTCAAAGTTGGGCCTTCTACTCCTTTTTTTCAAAATTGGGCCTTCTACTCCTTTTTTTCAAAGTTGGGCCTTCTACTCCTTTTTTTCAAAATTGGGCCTTCTACTCCTTTTTTTCAAAGTTGGGCCTTCTACTCCTTTTTTTCAAAATTGGGCCTTCTACTCCTTTTTTTCAAAGTTGGGCCTTCTACTCCTTTTTTTCAAAGTTGGGCCTTCTACTCCTTTTTTTCAAAATTGGGCCTTCTACTCCTTTTTTTCAAAGTTGGGCCTTCTACTCCTTTTTTCAAAGTTGGGCCTTCTACTCCTTTTTTTCAAAGTTGGGCCTTCTACTCCTTTTTTCAAGTGTTGGCTCATTGGATTGTTTCCCCTACTCAACTGCTCATAGTGAGCACCTAGCATAATAGCAGGCAGTAGGTTCCATTTTTTAATCTTTGGTATGACATGGCCAGGAGTCAAACTCCAGATCTCTTGAGAAAAGCCAGATGTTTTAACCACTTGAGCATCAACTGCAAGTGTGAAACAAGGATTATAACTGTACTGATCACAACAGATTACAGTTTTAGGCTTCCAATGAAACATTTTCAACAATGAATATTTGTCAGTAGCTTTCAGTATTTTCTGTATTTGGAGTAGGGAGATCCAAAGCTTACTACTGTATGAAGAATCAGTTCTTCCATCAACTCAACAAACCGCCGAATCTTCCAAATATCAGGTTTTATTGTTCCAAGTGTTTCATGAAGAACTTGCTTAATATCTACTGTTTTGATATATCTGATTTCAAAAAGGTTCAAACATTTCAGAAATACAGAAATCAAAGCAGTCACCAGGAAGTAAAAAACAAAAAAAATATGAATAAACATAAACTGAGAGATGAAATATGTGAAGAAGGTTGCTGTATTTCTTTAGACTTGATGACAATTTTTTGTGAAATGAAATGTATCTCCTATCAAAAAAACCATCCAAATCTGGATTGTTTTTTTTCCGGAGAACAATTTCAAGTAAACTACATTAAACTGAATCCCTGTGAACTGAATATCAAATATCTTAGGAAAAGAATAGAGGGAAGTTTCTTGTTTCCTAAAGTATATTTTGGGAACCTAAAAGATGTTAAATATTCATAAATCCAGGCACCTACCATTGTTTTCTAAATGGCTGATGGGTCACTTAATTATTAATTCTTCTCATAGATACACATTGACAGAGATTTTGCTCTTTTTCTCTGTCATATTATAAAACCATTAAACTTTGTCTAATTTTAGCCACTGCAAATTTCTTCCTCTACAAAAAAAAACAAACACTGAAAAAATAATGAGTGACCAAACTAACCTGTATGAAGTTTTACATTAACATATGGATATTGTACATAGACATCTGAAAACGGTGCACATCAGATAAAACCTACAGCATCTGGAACTCACGCAGATCACATACACACGTTGTCTTCTTGTAAATGAGGCAGATACTACAGCTATGAAACACATCCCAAAACACACACACTTGTTATATTTCAAAACAAAGAGAAAGTACAGCTGGCTACCTCTAGCAGATATCACAGCTAATCTCACTGTCAAGTAAAAAGATTCCAGAACTGGGAAGTAGATATCACGCAGACACACAAACACACACCTAAAAACACACACACCTGATTGCACTGAACAACAAAGAAAAACTACAACTACGTTTCCTCCAGGGAAACATTTCTTCTCCTTTACTGTCTAACACTTTTTTTACTTTTTTACTAAGTTTTGCTTTGTTTTCTTTTTTCTAGATCAGACAAAAAAATCTTTTATTCTATTGGAGTAATGCTTTGCAAATTTTCTGTTCCCTACCAAAGTAATTGTTAAAACAAAATCCATTTGGTATCCATATTACAATATAATGCCCAGTGAACCATTCCCTCAATCAAAACACTGTCCTTATGCATTTAAGATGTGATTTTAACAAACTTATCATGACTTATAACAAAATTGCACCAAAATTGATATCAAAAAACAAAATTTACATAAATTATCAAAGATTGACTACAACAGCTACAAGAAATTGACAAAGAAATACCCCATGCTCCTGTAAATGGAACTAATAAAATCAACAGCTTTCATGGTAAATATCAACTACTTACCAGACCACCCAACTGAAATGGGTTCCTGTTTATCATCAAAAGAATAGACTTCTCATAAAAAATCTTATCCAACAAGATTTTTAAATGATTTTGCATATTAAAAAGATCTCTGTTTCATTTTACTACATGAATTCTTATCCTCATCCTAGTAAACCAAAACATCATTTGGTTTCCAACATAGACAAGAGGAATGGGGAGGGGGATTAAGCAAGGGTCACACTACAACAAATTCAGATCAGATTCTGATCCATTTTTTAAGAGTTTTTGATAAAATGATCTCCATCACTGGTCAGAAAGAGCCAAAAATTTGCCAACCTGTGTAGATATGAAAGAGTTTTGCTGCAGGACTATAATACCTAAATTTATGCTTATTACTCCACCATGTCACATTGATAGACAGATTTTATCTGACCATGCGGTGTGATAAAAAATGTATGTTGGTGTAATGTCACGAAAAATCAGTTGGCATCTCATTTTCATAGACATCAGATGTAAATGTTATATGTACACTCGTTGACAAATTTCTGGCTCTTCCAGACCAGAGATGGAGAACTTTTTCACAAAACCTGGAAACACCAGATTAGAATACAATCTAAATTCATTTTAGTGTGACCGCTTTACATTGAGCATAGACAATGCATATTCCCATTTCCCAAATAATTCTGGGTTGGTATTTGGAAACCCATCCCTACCATCATCACTAATATACTGGCTAGCCCGAGATCCCACAGCAGCATGCATATATCTGGAATGACAACACGTAGATATTGCTACTGTTTAAGCTACAACACTAATCGATTGATAGCTAGATGTCCACCTACCCTGTGGGGAAAATTTTCCAATTTCATCGCATAAGGTTATTAAATATGTAACCCAATGGTAGTTTGTCACCTCAAGGAGCTGCTTAAAGGTCAAGAGCAGTCCCCCCAAACTTACTTTGAAGCAAAGGCTAAATATCACAATTTTCCTCTTATTTCCTTTTCAAGTATCTTACATCATATTATATAACTTCAAATTGCATATTCAATGTAAACCAAGGTTTCCCTTCTAGCAAATTTCACAATTGAAGAGAAAAATTGTCACATGACTCTTTACAGCCAATCATGAAAGAGGACAGTCTACTAAACTACTTCAAGTAGGGGTGACTGCTCTTGCCCTTTAATATTGCTATAGAGTGCTTTTACTCACATTATGAGTCTAATCCCTTCTGACGGACAAAACAAATGTTGTACACTAACTTGTTTAGTTAGCTGAGAAGCAGGTGATGAACCACATGTGACTGTTGCACTTAAACTATGTTAATTTTTGCCCAGGAGTAGGCGTGGCTTACCAATTATGATGTCACATGTGTGACTGTTGCACTTAAACTATGTTGATTTTTGCCCAAGAGTACGTGTGGCTTACCAATTATGATGTCACATGTGTGACTGTTGCACTTAAACTATGTTGGTTTTTGCCCAAGAGTGCGTGTGGCTTACCAATTATAATGTCACATGTGTGACTGTTGCACTTAAACTATGTTGATTTTTGCCCAGGAATAGGTGTGGCTTACCAATTATAATGTCACATGTGTGACTGTTGCACTTAAACTATGTTGATTTTTCCCTGGCAGTAAATGCAGCTTACCCATTGTGAAGCAGGTAACCAAATGGGCATTTGGAAAGGGGAAGATCCTATGGTTAAGGTGACCAGCTCAATAATAGCACAAGGATATTGTGTGGTTACAATACCAAGGGAACTAAATTCTGTTTACATATTGAACATTCAAAAATGATGGCCAACATGACAGTCTTACATTTTCATTTTTTTGTTTGTTTTTGGTGGTGGGGTAACATTTTTTGGGGGGGTGGAAGAGGGGTTAGTTATAGTTAATCCCTCCTACTCTAAGTTATACACGATTCATACCTCCATGATGGGATTAGATGCCAAGACTTTCTTCTCCACCTGCGTCTCAGCACTTGAACCACCCACTGTGGCAAAGTAACGCATGGCATACTTGGCAGACACCGTTTTACCAGCACCACTTTCACCGCTGACTATGATCGACTGATTTTCATCAAATCTGTAAATGAGAATTTGAAATTTATTGATTCAAATGAAAACTATGATTTTCAAAAGGGGTGCTTCCATCAAAAAGTAATTTTTAAGAAAACTATAGAAGTTGGTTATTTCCCAAACAAAGGGCTTTACATTTTGCACAATATCCACGAAAGTGTTTCCTTTAAAACTGATAACTGTGCACAATTGATACATAAATAAAGCAGCTGTATGTAGAACACCATTTCCAATTTGATTCTGCCAGATATAAATGATCAGTTTTATGGATACACTAATGAATTTAACATGTGTGCCAGTATTCAAAGCACAACTCTTCTTCTCTCTGTAGGTATAGACAGGCTTTCTATAAAAAAGAAGAAGTTATTTCATGTGAGACAAACCTCAAATCAGAGAATACAAACAAACCAAGCATCAGTCACGGACTCCACCAGAATCTCAAACACTGGGAGGGGGATTTATTACAGCTAAATCTCAAGTCCAGATTGATGTGCCTTAGTCAAAGTTACAGGTGGGTTCAGGGGGAGGGAGAGGTAAAAGCTTGATTCAAAGCCCTATAAGATGCAGTCTGAAGCATTTTTAAGGCTGATTATTTACAAAGCTCAAACATTGCCTCAAAGGGGTCCTTTTTTTTAAATAAAAAACCAAGATACTGACATTTTGTTTAATTTTATGAAAATGAAAAAAGGAAATTTTAACCTCTTTCCTCTGGAAAGGGGGCAGGATATCCCCCTTAATGGCTCCCCACCCTCTTGACAGAGAATTGTCAGTATTTTTGGAAAATTATTGACATAAAGATCACTAAATCAAAACCATGCCCCCTTCCCCTTGCACTGTTGTTCCAAGTACTATAGATCAAACCATCAAACAAGGGCTCAGAAAAAGCATAATTACTGCAGAACAATTAACATTTGAAGTCAAGTATACCGAAAGCACAAGACTATGCTGCAGTTCTCGAAATTGCTGATGGGCTAATTAAAGCCAGTGGTTGGCAGGAGTACTAGCTGTGATGATATTAACAACATATTTTGTTTCATACTGGCTACTGATATGTTTTATAGGAGAGTTAGATTAAATGGCTTCATGCATGGTCTGCGATGCTGATAGTATCACCAACCTACTGTTCAGTGCTACAGTGAGAATTTTCAGTATCATATACAGTCTCAGCTGGGTTGCAATGATTAATAACGTCCCATTCTAACATATTTAAGCATCTTTCAACTAGGATAAAGACTGGGCTGCACTGTCACGGGTGTATTAGAAATACAGAACACTTTCATATCAACACTGCGCACAAATCACTCCAGCTTACAAAACGTTACACAGAAAATTTGTATCAAGACACAAGCAACATAAAACTGATCAGTTTGACTTTAATTTTGCCTTACAATGCTGTCTAAAAGGCTATGTTTTCAAAATATTTATCTACATAACATTTTTTATAAGTCCTCAAGCTATCATTTTAGTATGATTACAGAAAAGATGGCACAAATGGTAATAACTGCACATTTTCTAATGAACACACTGGGATGTTACATTTCTGAAAAGAGGGTGATCACATCTTTGATACAGTATCAAATTTAAGCAAAGCATGCTAGCAAAAGCCATTGCACCTCAAAGATACTTGAGGATCCTTAATTGGTAAAGATATTGGTATAGAGGCTTTGCAATTGCGTCACGGAACCGCCATTCTGGAGGACATTCACGCTAAATACACCTGGCTTTGTGCCGAACGCACTGCACAGTGTGCACTGTGATATGCACGGTGTGTACAAATTCAACGAGCAAGCGCGTCCCGTATGGTTTACTACGTAGTTACACGTACTCCAACATGGCCGCCGGAGAGTATTATGACGTCATGTGAAAAGCCTCTATAGAAAACATGACACCACTAGCCTACCTGATAATATAAGGCTTCAAGTAATTGATACATAAATAAGATGCAAAACTTGTTCTTAAGGGCCTTCCAGAATAGGTCAGTGGAGTTCTCTACAATAGGAAGTCTTTGCCAAGACGGAATTGTAGGCGATTAGGAAAAAATATACATAGACTACTGAGTATGGAGAAGGAAGAAGTACACTTCAAAATTTACTCCTACAAAATATAAACAAACCAATTATTCATGCAGGATGAGCTTACAAGTCCACAAAGAAGTCAGTGTACCCAATTTAAATATATTTTTAAATCTCTTGTTTCTAGCTAAATCCACCTTAGATACTAACCGAGCCATCTTTTTGAAGGCTTCTTCTGCAACAGCAAATATATGTGGATCCATGGATCCCATATCTTGACCACTGTATGCACGGATGACATCCTCGCTATATAGAGGGAGCTGTTCATATGGGTTAACAGCTACTAGCACAATACCTGTATAGAGATCAACCATTGATAAAAATGATAAATATAGATTCTCAGAGGTTATAGTTTGGCAATTAATTGACATAATACAATTTGAGAATACCAGAGTTTGAATTCAACATGTTATAGATGATTGCTACCACGTTTTGGTAAAATTTGTAGTTTTCAAGGGCTTTGGATCACTGTTTGTAAAAATGCTAATATTTTAAAGGGACTCATTGAGTTGATATCGCTAATTTAATGAAAGCATTTATGGGAACTACCACATGAAAATGCTTACAATTAGCATTATTAGTCAAGTTTCATATCCAATATTTACAGATAAAGTTAAAATTTTGAACTTTTTGGTGTCTTGACTTGTGATGGTTTTGTGTATAATTTCAAAAAGTGTCTGATCACATCTTTTTAAAAACCAAATTGACCTGTGAAGTACTCACTCGTAAAACAGTCATTTGTATGTAGGATGTGGGGATTGCCTAAGTTTGACCATTTGTCACTGGTATGTGAAAAAAGCCTAACAGCTTTGGAAAAATTTGTTGAATTTCATGAGCCAACACAAGGAACCACTTCAACTCCCTTCATTTAATAAGGCCAAGTCTAGAAAGAGTACCTTTTGTAGCGTAGGTTTAATTGCCAGACAGATCATGTGACAACAAGTAATGAAAGAGACAATGGAATAATTGAAGATGTATTCAACAGCATTAGTACAATTAGCTACTACATCTAACATGTTTTTTGCACAAAGTACCTACCCTCACTTTAAACAAAACTCAATATACCAGTCAGAACGTCTACCGTGGATTTCTAGAGAGCAATGAAACCTTTAACAGGGAACTCATTCGACTCAACGCAATGAACCTTTCACAAAAGTTAAAGGGCGAGAGCAGTCGTCCAAAACTTATTTTGAAGTAACAGCTAGATCTCACAATTTTCCTCTTACTTCCCTTCAAAGCATTTTTCATAAAATTCAAGGTAAACCAAGCAGTTACTTCTTGTCAATTTCACACTGGAGGAGTGTTAGAGTTAGATAGAGTTTTACAGCTCAGTTTCCAACCTACTGGTTCAAGTCCAGCTGCCCACAGCCTTTTTTCCACCTGTGGCTCACTGGCTTGTCTTCCCTACTCCATTGCTTACCCGCAGCATCACGCACAACCGCAGTAGGTTCCATTTTTAGAGTCTTTGGTATAAGGAAAAAAATATTGTCACATGACTCTCAAGAGCCAATCATGAAACAAGACAGTCTTCTACACTCACCGCAATATGTGTATATAGCATTGCTGCGAATGAATCTTTCATGAAGGTTAAATAATACTGCTGGTTCATGAAGATAACTTAAGGATGTCAGGTCATTTTCGCCAATGAGAATTTCAGGGTTTCGTAGTGGTGGAAGGTCTTCTTCAGATTTAAGTTTGATGGTTATCTCCTTTAAAACAAAGAGAAAAATAAATTTTACTACTAAAATAACTAAAGCAAAGTTCTGTAACACATACAGTAAGATTATTTATAATATCTATCATGAGCAATGATTGTATTCCCAGTTGGATGCCATCAGTAATTACAGACAATCCCAGACCAGTGTGCATCACATACAGTAATACCCAGAGCTGGTAAACTATCTAGGCAGTAGCTATATTAGGACAGCTACTTAATCCCTAACTTTTCATGCACCAAAAACTGGTACACAATGTTAACATTTCACTAGCAATGAAACAATGGTTCTTCTGGTGGCAAATCCCCAGGAAATGTATCAGTCCAATTGTGAAATGGGTTAGGTAACTATTGGTGAAGTGATGGATTGTACACAGGGCTAAAATTAATCTAAGGTCACAAAGGACATGACCTTCGTATTTTTGACAATGGCCTTGTTGTCCTATAAAATGATATGACCATCAAGGCCATTTGGCCTCTGGGCCCTTCCAGTGCGATTACATTGTGGTCAGTACAAAATCACTTGTTTGGCCTTGGTGCCTTATCAGTTCAATGCATACCTGAAGTCTATTATTTCAAGAAAAGAATTGATAGAAACTCACTCTAACTATGGAAACAGGCATCATTGAGCTGATGTGCCATTTTTACAGCTTATCCCACTGTATAATACATAAAATTATTTACCTATTGCAAAATGATTATGTAATATTCACATGTGAAATCATTCTTGGGCTACCCACATTACAAGCATATGCTTTACATCTGAACGACTGCACTTTTTAAATGACTTTGGAAAATGCCCAATATCTTAAACAGTGTGAAGCCTGGTTTATTTTAAGAAGGTCCTGGATGAAGATGCTTAGAGGATTGCTTAAAAAAAATCCCAGATTTCGTTACCCAAAATGGAGCAAAATCCTCTCCTGCTTAAACCCAGGCAAGATGGAGATAGGAAGAGGACACCCTCCAGGGAGAGAGCGGGTGCTACCCCGGTGCTAAAAGCAGGGTTCCTGCACCCTAAGAAAAGTATAATTTCATAACTTTGCCATGACTATTTCATGACTATTTCAAGACCAACATATATCCATGCAAAGTATGAAATCATTCATCATTTGAACTCTGGTAACCCGAATGACCTTTGACCTCCACAAAAAACAACAGGGATCATCTACTCAATATGGCCAACCCACACGCCAAATATGAGTTACATTGGGTAAGTAGTGATTACATATGTAAACAGGAGGTAATAAGGGGCGATGCAGATTTACCCTTTTTGAAATATCATGTTTAGAAGCAAAAGGGTCATGCACACACACAGAGACATGTGTACACACACACACAACATCACCATTGCATAGATTCCATGCCTGCCTTTGGCAAGGAATAAAAAAATTCTAGCTTAAGGTGGGGTTAGAGTTGGGTACCTTTAATGTCCATTGTACAAAAGGTGAAAAAGTGAAAATATTGAATCACTGGTATGGATAAACATTTAAATCTCATCATCTGTTAGACCATACACCAATTTTCCAAATAGCAATCACAAAGGATTGTGGGATAGACTTTTGGTATGCATCGTTTTTTACCACAGCAAAATTGCACTGACAAGTAGGCAACTAAGAAACATGTTCCACAATCCTTCACAATGACTATTTGGAAAAGGATCTATTGTTTACCTCCCCTATTTCATCTTCACTTCCTAGGATGACATCAATTGATTTATCTCCTTTGTTGAAATTTTTGGCTAGTTCTCCGGGCTTCCAAACAAGTTCAGGATCACGAATCCATACTCGTGCACCCTGCAAATAAAATTGCAAATGTAGCTTTGTGAATACTTCATTGGTGAATTAGAACTACTTCACAAATCAATCTTATCTGATGTACACCTACAATTTATAATCCCAGTAACTTTTGAACATTCAACACCAAGTACGGTAACATGAAAAACCTGGTGAATTTACAGTTTCAAACAAACTGCAAAATACTGTCAGGGGTATAATGTGGCAACAGTTTCACAAAAGAATGCATACCACGATGCAGAACATAAAGGTACAACATAACTGTGTTCATTAGGCTTAGGACACTGGCATCACCAGTGGGGAGAAGGCAGGGAGCACTGTCATAAATTACTTTCTTTCAATCAGCATTTGAGCTTTCAAATTCTTCCTAAATCGCCGTGGGTCTGAGAAGTGTTAAGGATGTGTAATATAACATATAACTTGATCATTCATAATTCTATGGTGGGCAGAGGGCTTTACACCACAAAATTTGTCCCCAGCCTCCAGAATCATGAAACATTTTATACTAGTTGGCTAAAAATAGTAGAGGCACAGAAAAAAATCTTCACACTTTATGACTTTCTAGTGGCATGTCCATCTCTCCTGGGCCCTAACAAAAAGAAATGCCTCAATGACCATGCATGATAATACTTGCTTCAGGACCTTTCTTGCCTCAATCATTATAGTGGTAGCTACAGGAAATGTTGTTCGGGATGAGGTAAAGAAGGGACCAAATATATTCTGTTCAGACATTTATTATACAAGCAGGTATAGAGTAAAGACCTTTATTTTCAAAGAAATTCTGGAAGGCATGCTTCTACTGTACTTAACCAGAGCCAACTTTTACTTCATAAATCCATGGTGAAGAATGAAATTATTGACAAGTGTTTATACCTAAGCAATCAACTGTATAGTGTATAACTGTATGTATTGGAAGGGCTTCATTCAGTTTGACAGTTACATAAGAACACTAACGTAAGGTCAGTCCTGTCAAATCATCAAAATATCTAGTGATTTGGGATTTACTACTGTACCTACAATAAATTAAATACAGTAGCACAGTACAGTAGTTCAGATGGAGATAATTTGTCAGAAGCATTGTACATGAAATAGTATTGAAAGATATACTGTAGTGAAGGATTTCTACTATATAATGAATAATACTGCATGTATACAGCATATACCAGCAGCTTGTTTGCATCAGTGTGATAGCATCTTATATTAGTGTAGCATCTGGCTACATGTAGCATTTGAAAGCAATATCAAGTACAACACAGTTAGCAGTTACTATAGGCCTCAAGCACAGGTCACACTACAGTGATATCGGATCAGATTTCGCTCCAATTTTTTTGAGTTTGACTTAAAAGTCTCCTTCATCTTTGGTTGGAAAGAAAGAAAAATTTGCCAACGTGGGTAAATATATGATTTGTATCGCAGGACTACAAAAAACTAAATTATAACAATTATTCCATGACGTCACATCCACAGACAGCTTTTGGTTAGATGGAGTTTTACGGCCTAGTTTCGAACATAATGGTTCAAGTTGAGCCGACCACAGCCTTTTTTCAAGTTGAGGCTCACTGACTTGTTTAACCTACTCCATATCTTATGCAGAGGATCACGTACAATGGCAGTAGGTCCCATTTTTAAAATCTTTGGTATGACCCGACCTGGGAATCGAACCCAGGCCTTCCGTGTGAGAGGCAGATGCTCTTACCGTTAGACCAAACAGCTTTCATAGGATACGCATAGTTCGATGAAAGATATTAGTCCATGTCACATCACTAAATAATTGGTTAACATTTTACTTTCATGATCCTCACCAATCATATATTTACACAGGATGGCAAATTTTTTATTCTTTTCAACATAGGATGGAAGAGATCTTTATCAAAACTCACAAAAAAGGAATCATAATCCGATATGATAACGCTGTAGTGTGACCTGCGCATAATGATGAGTTAAAACAGTCATCACTATTATGTTTTCTAAGCAACATACCAGACCAGATCCGATCTACTAATGTTAGCATATTGCAAAATCACTTTACCAGTGAACCCTTATGCATTTACCACAACAATTAAAAAGTTGTTCTGTATCCTTTCCCCACCCATAGTACATATGCCCTCTGCTTGCAGTTGTCATTTACCACCTTTCCATTGGTAGTAAAGGCATCCATTGTGTCACTACATCAATGATTTAGTCTAAAACCATTCGTAAGTTTGATCTCATTCTAAGAACAGGATGTGATAATTTGGATAATTTACCCTCCAATTTTGATCCAGAACCCATGATGAAATGTTAAAAGGCCAATTACTCCCACCCCAAACAGTTCCAATTTTCCAAGCCTGATTACCTAAGCCCCACCCACAATTGTCTATAAAAATTATAGTATCCTCATCCAGACACAAATCTCAGTTCATTTCTCCATGTATAAAAGACTAACTGTGTACACTTTCAGTACATGCTACGTAATAGGAACTACAGTGTACTGCATTTTTTGAACTTACTGTCAATCAAAGAGTTGTGCCAATTGGAAATTTCTGTAGAATACTGTACTACAAAAGCTGTAGTCTGGGGTGAGAGGTAACTGGCTTTAAGCACTGGACCCATTCATGACCAGTATAAAAACACCCAAAACCAAAATCACATGAACATAGTATTATGAGTCACAATGTCAGAGTATATGTATGTAAAGGTGTATGTCAACATTAAGGTCATATAACATGAAATGATTCAATATCGACAGGTGGTGTCTCCACCATCAGGCTAGACTGCATGTCAACAGAATGTTACAAGTAGTAGCCTACAGCACATAGCAAGCAGTAACATTTGGGGCAGCAGGTTTATGATACTTAATAATTTTATAATAATAATAATAATATAACAGTTCTTATATAGCGCCTTACACAAGAAGTCTCAAAGCGCTAATTATGAGAAAATATGCCTATTGCTGAGCTCCTTTAAAGATGACTTAAATAGAAGTGTATTCTTGTGGTACACTAGCCTTTGCCTGTTGGGCTACATATACAACTATGTACACCTATTTCAGCATTGCAAGAGGGACTGTTCAAGCAATTCCCCTTCTTTCTCCTCTCCTCTTTCACCTTTGAAATGAGTGAACAAGGCATATTATCACAAATCCTGTAGAGAATGTAACCCTGGGAGCATAGCTTTTTCTAGCCCCCAGCAGTCAGCACACAGGGAAAAAATAGCCACTTTTAACTGTGGGTACACCATATCAAATGAGCTCTACAGCTTCACTGGAATGAAAGGCTACTGATAAATAAGAGAACCATATTCTGAAACCAAAGGAACTTACAGCAACCATTTATGTTAGTTTATCTTACTGTAGGAATGTCCCTGTTAATGCTATGTACATCACTAGAAACGAAAAGTTCATGTTAATCTGTTGCATGTAATTATAGTAAGGTTTCACGGTATACCGGTATTTCCGTAAGTACCGGTACGTACCGGTACCGGTACGGTACGGTACCACCAACCTAAAGGTACCGAAGTATCGTGGAGACTCGGTACTCAACTGTAAGGTGAAAATCTTTTCTCAAAATTATAGCATTTAAATTAGAATGATACTAAAATGTAACAAACATCCATTTGATAAATGCCCCGTGTCTCTAAACATTATAATATAAACAGGGAATAGTCACTTGATAATCATTTCGCACCATTTCAGTCACAAATCCCCCTACGAATTTCGGAAAGTGCTGTTTAACGTTACTTTCACAGAACTAGTACCTTCCACACTAACAGGGCCCTTGCTTTCTTTTGACATTCTGCGCAACCCCCGAACGATCGCTGCTCATCAGCAAATGCTTTCACATGGTGTATTGCGAATAGATACCATGCGTTGATTGATAAAATTCACTTTGATTACGATAGCACACAACATTATACGAGTGCGAAATTCGTTGTAAGCAGACAAAGAATCATAGCATTGCAAGCTCTGACATGAACGTTGCATCGACGATTTCTGATTTTAACACAGTGATTCAGTGGGACCGTTCCATAACGTCCACTGTCTATGTCTGTGGGAGAAAAACTTTCGTACGGACGCAACGAACGTTCTTTCAGAAATTACTGTAACACGGTGAAGCAATGGGACTGAACACACAGTAAATCCCGCTTAAATCATTGGCTCGCGTGTTCAGTTCAACTGATCAACTCACTTGCTTTGTTGTATTGCTCTACGTACTGAAGAACAGTATAGTGTTATTGTACAACGGATTGCTGCGCGATGCATTCGTAAATTCAATCTTGAAGCACTTTGATTTAGTTTTGATAGCGATAACTCGGCGGGAAGAAAGCTTGATGAATCAGTCTTTTATGGAAATATTTTTGTAAAGTTCTACTTAATAACTTTTGGTTATACTTTAGGAGGGGGGTTGTTATTATTTGCAGAAATTATTTTTGCAATCTTCATTACAATCCTGAGTGCTCTTGTCATCTTGTGGGGTCTAGCTCCGGTGCGGACGTGCGGCGCTGATTTATTGTGTGTCCCGAAATTATCGGAAGCTAAATTTGCAGAGAGGTTATTTCTTTTTTTGTTTACCGATTTGTTTAGTGTGGGGTGACTAAATGTTATAAAAAATACTGAAACGGGAGGCAGGGATTATCAGAAGACTTCACTTATGTCAATGCATGGTATTTTTACGGATATTTTGCATGTGATAAAAATCCTACTTTTTTACTCTTCTGGTACCGGTACTACGGTAATACCGGTACCATTTGTGGCGGTACCGACGGTACCAATTATCAGTGGTACCGTGAAACCCTAAATTATAGCTGAAAATGAACTTTGGTGGGAATACAGTAGTAATTTGCTACTCATGGCTGAACTATTTGGTTATTTTAACATGCTACTATCATTCTTTTATAAATTTTGCTACATGAACACTCTCTTCAAACTTATTAAAGAACAAATGAACCAATCAACAAGCCAACGAATGAAAAACGTACAGTAGGTTCTGTTCAACTGTCAAAAGATGAAAACTATACCTCTGGTTCAAATTTTCCAATTTGGATTATTTAAATAATCATACTTTCTTGAATGATCACCATTTTGAAATTCTTTTTCATAATGCATTACCCAATCATACTGGATGTATTATGTAATATGAAAATTACAGGTGCCTAGTTCTGTGTACAAACATTTCCCTGTCCTTGGATCTGCCATAAATCATTAGGTATCTGACTTTTTTAAAACATCTACATATACAATTAACCAACCCATACGTGGTACAAAATGCGTGAGTACAGTAAATGCACATGGCACAAGTAACAGCTTAAGTAGATTACTGTAACTGTTGGCTACAGGAGTGCACATGTAACTGAAGCAAATAGCTTGCTACTTTTGAGGCACAAAAGTGTACAAAATGGTTGCCTCTATTATTGAAAACCTTAAACATACAGGTGGCTTACTAATCTAGACAGGTGGACGCTATTTTGTACATATAATGAAATTGCTACCAAAAAGATGTTTTGGCAGCTAAAAAGCTTAAATGTTTTGATTAAGGGACGTTTTGACAGGATACTGTACAGAGTACAACAACATTTTGTACCACTAATAGGGGAAAAAGTTAGATGACCCAGTTTCCAACCAACTGATTCAAGTCAAGCAGGTCAAAGCCTTTTTTCCCAGTTGTGGCTCACAGTTTTCCCTACTTCATTGCTAATGCTGAGCACCAAGCACAATGGCAGTAAGTTCTGTTTTTAAAGGCATATTTTCATCATCCCAAACAGTTCCAATTCTCCCAACCTACTTACTTCTAGCCCCTCCCACATTTATCTAAAACTCATCTTTATCCAGACACAATCCTAGTTTATTGCTTCATGGCTTGTCCCAGTGGCCATACAAGTCCATAATGTGTAATCTAGACACTCTCAGTGCCCATGCTGTGTAATTTAGCTATGATGCATTGTTTGAATGTGATGCCAATCAAAGAGCTGTACCAATTGAGAGTTTTGATATATGTATACTGAAACTGTAGTTTGGGGGGACAAATGACTGCCTTTAAAGTCTTCTGCATGACCCTGCTGGGACTGGGACTCCCCACTGCAAGTTGGATGCTCTAACCACTTGACCATGCAGTCGGTCTAAAAGGGGAACTAAAGGAGTCATTGCATGCAGGCTATGACAAACTTTGATTTTGTGTGTGATTTTTATGAGGGGTAATAACTGCTTTACCTACAATTAAAGGCAAACAACTATCTCACCCCAAATTACAATTTTTGTAGTAGTCTACAGAAATTCTCAATTGGCACAGGTCTTTTATGCAGAGTACTGTAGCTCATATTACACAGAATATACTGTACTAAGAGAATTTTAATAACACTTGGGGTCTTGTATCCTGGAGCAATAAACTGACATTGTGTCTGGATGAGGACAAGCTCTAGATGATTGTGGTAGGGGCTTAAAGGGCCAATCCTCTCACCCCAAACTACACCTCTTGTAGGGGGTACAGAAACTCTCCATTGGCCTAGCTTTTTGATTGACTGTTAATTCAAACAATGCAGATTAACAAAGCTTATATTACACAGCATGAACTGTACTGAGAGTGTTTTGATTATACACAAAGAGCTTTTCTATACTCACCCCGAAGCAATAAACTGAGATTGTGACAGGATAAGGATGAATTTCACACAATTGTGGGAGGGGCTTAAGTAAGAAGGTTAGGAGAATTTGTACTGTTTGGGGTGTGAGAACTGGGCCTTTAAGTAAAGAGACTTGGAACTGTTAGGGGTGACAGGATTGGGTCTTTTATGCCTCTAAATATAATAAATGCTTGTAGACAGTAAGTCAGATGGAGTTTTACAGCACAGTTTCTAACCAATTGGTTTAAACTGAGCCCCTCATAGCCTTTTTTCCAGTTGTGGCTCAGTGGCTTATTTTCCTTATTCAAGGGCTCAAAATAACCAATGGTGCCAATGGCCATTACTGTTGATCCCTTTCCCATAGCCGTGAAGACTCTATGTAAATGTCCATTGAAATAACATAAACGACTGCCATTTTGCTCATTTTGGCATTATCCTTTTTCAAGCTTATATTGGGCCCTGTAACTCCAAGTGCTTGTATTAAAGAAATAGGAATATACATGGAAATTAGCTGTGGTTACAAAATAAGTATAACACAACTGCTCTTGCATTCTAATCAAATGTCAGGGACATAACTCCATCTGCTATTGCTGACATGCCCTACTTGACCCATTTGTCCATAGTAAAACACAGTATGCAAATTTGATATGTATAAACTTCAAAAAGATATACTGTACCAAACAGCATTTTTTTGTCACATTTTAGTGTGTTAGTTGCTTATTGAATTGGACCTGCACATACCTCTACTTGTACAGCAGGCCCGGACAGTGGAATTAGTATGGTAGCCTATAATGTAGCTTTAAGTAAAGCATGTAGGACTGTATACATTAAAACATACAGTACTTAAAACTGAGCTTTTCAGTGTACTGTGTTACAAGAGTGTGTCAGAACTTACAGGGCTACAAATCAGATCAGAAACTACTGTATTGTGCTATACAGCACATACTGTATATAACCAGTGTCAAACAGTGTGTGCATAACATTTCCAAACCAGTATACATCTGCCATAAAACTACGCACAAGGGTACCATCAGTAAAAACAATTACACAAGTTAAAGAGTACTGCACTATGTGTATTGATGCATTAATGAAGATTCACAAGTCCAAAAAAGAAAATGATGTGACTGTTTTTACTGTACCATAATATGCTATGTAATGCATGAGGCAATAGTTCTAATAAGTCTCTTTACACGGTCTATGGGCCTCGAAGATAGTTACATGAGGTTTTACAGCTCAGTTTCTAACCAACTGGTTTAAATCGGGCTGGTTACATCCTTTCTCCCAGTTGTGGCTCACTAGCTTTTTTTCCCTACTCCATTTCTTCTGCTGAGCACCCAGCACAATGACAGGAGCTTCCATTTTTAAAGTCTTTTGGTATGACACAGCCAGATATTGAACTTCAGACTTTCAGGCTATCTGCCTTGTAATTATGGGCTGCCAAGCAAATTTTGAAGTGTTAGTTCTAGTTAGTTAGAGGAGTTTTACAGTCTAGTTTCCAACCAATTGGTTCAAGTCAAGCTAGCCACATTGCAGCCTTTTTCCAATTGTGGATCACTTGCAGTCCATGGTAATACACCACTGAAGTTTTCTTATTCTGAAATACTGAAGTACCCATGTACAATTCCCCTATCACAATACATCAATTGTGCTGTAGCAACTGTTCCAGCATGTATGAATTATTCTTCACCAATCAAAACAAAATTGCTGTTCAACTTGTATCAGCCTCTACCAAGGGTGGGTATTCACAAGGTGAATGAACTGACCCCTTGCTATAACTTCAATACAATATATGTGCCCTTTAACCTATTCCTGTTAGTAATGCACCTCCTGTGAATTACAGTACCAGCTGGTTTTTGCTTTGATTGTCACATGAATTTTTTCAAAGAAGTTACTTCCAAAATAAAATCTTTAGAGTGTATGCCAACATTTAAACTGTCATTAGCCCAAAGTGTACAGTACTCATACAGTACGAAGAATTGCACAGCTTGTTCATCCCTACTTTTGGTTTGATGCAGAATATGTTGTCATGTCGATTGCAATAGACAGAACCAGGAAAGCAGGTAATTAAAGGGCATGTTTAGTAGCAGGGCAATCTCTATCAGGTAGAGTGCCACCTACAGTATTGAGTACTGGACATTGGACTAGTTAATGTTTCACTGACAGTAAATGGAACAGTCTATTTATGAAACATGCAATGTACCCTGTGGTCTAAGCAGTGGCAAAGAAGATTGGATAACTATTAGATTCTCATGTACTGTACATCAGGACTTTTATAATGCTTCCTACTGGTGTTAGTTTCCCCCTGTGGGCTGGCGGTTGTATTATATGCCCACAGTATTTCCCTCCTGTCATAACAGGTGACTCAAGGGAAGGATTTGCACCGTGTTTGAAAGTATTCGAGGCAGAGCTTGGGTTTGAGCCGTATTTGAAACCATATTTAAACCTTTGCCTTTTATCTAGTGGACACTGTAGATTACATAACACTTTTGTGCAGTGGGGTCACAAGAGAGGGTCAGGGAGGGCAGCTGCACCCCCTACATTTCCAGGGGGCCCAAAATATGGGTTTGCATGGGATGAAATTTTAGAAAAGTTAGAAAGATAGAAGCAGTGGGGTGAATACCTACAAATACCTGCCACGGACCCCCCTAGAAATTTTACCAATAACCCCCTTACCCGTCCAATCTCCAATAACTCAGTTTAATAAGTCAACCTCTTTACGCCCCTTCCGCAAATTGGGCATAGAATGACATCAAACACGGGCAATTGTTCAGCATGGGGGTGCAAGTTGAGTATTCTGCACCCCCTAAACCCACCTGTTGTGACGCCACTGCTTTTGTGTTTATGCATGTGTCATCAAACCTCATCTTACTCGCTAACAACTGAGCAAGTCTTAGCTCTACAATGTGTCTCAGAATTTGACCCAAAATTCCCCGTTCCCCCTCCCCCATATTTTAAGGAGAGTAAGGAGAGGGAATCTCAATACATTGGACACATAAAAAGTTACTTTAGGTGTGAGGTGTGGTTCCCACTTACAATTTTAAAACCAACAGGATTGCCATGAAAAATGTAGGAATCCTGTCATCCTGCTTATTTCTCCTTTTATCAAGCAATACAGGGTTACAATAACATAAACACATCCACTGAAAAGAGCTTCCATGCAATTCTTTCAGTACAACAGTCTTTCCATGCTGTATTTGTCTTGTGGTTCTAATTAACTCACATATATGGAAATACTACCAACACCAAGTGTAGCAGCTCACTAGTGCTTAAGGTCCAGCAAATCCATGGGAGTACTATCTTGGAGGTAGCACTTCCATGGAAAATCCTGGTCCACCACAAATGGGCATTGTACAGTAGATAACTGTTTACTCTCTTTACTCTCTTTAATTCATTCAACCAGCAATTGACCTTTTAAAGTTTTGCAAATCTTAAGTCAACTTCTTCAAATGTTGACCGCCTTTAGACAAATTCAAATCTGAACAAAAGACAACATGACCAATAATATCAATCAACTACCTCTTCAATGAACTGCATATGTCAGCTAATTCCCCAGTTTGGTTTTGTAACTAACTTTATACAGGTGGAGAATTCATGTTTTTCAAGGATACAAGAAGTACGTTAATTGCTCATCTTTTATAATAACCTTCAACAGTAAAAACAGACAATTTCCTTCATAAAGCCGGGTCTTCTCATAGATATTGTTCTTGACGTATGCATGAATGTGGCACATATCAAACTTCCCCCAAGGAAATTCAGCCAATCGGGTTCAATTGTCTTTAGTATACCTATCAGTGACTTAAACGGGATCATACAGTACTATTAGACATCATGTGGAGTTCAGTTCAGGAATTAACCTACTGTAAGGTAAACTGTAGATTCACCACCCAACACAACTTTTCACCATTATGTAACGTTTGCCCCCCAAGTATGATATTTATTGTTTGGTTGTTCAATTACTGCAACAGTTGGTCTAAACTCTAAACTCATGGTTCACAATTATACTTCTATCAAAAATATACTTACATACTTAAAGTGTTAACAAGAAGTACTATAAGATAAAAGGGTAAGAGCAAACCTATTTTGAAGAAATGGCTAAATCTTACAATTTTCTCCTTATTTCTCTTCAAAATACTTTTCATAATATTTAATATTAAATATTGCATACTTCAATACTTCAATATTGCATTCAAAGTTAACCAAGCAGTAACTGTTTGTGAATTTCACATTTGAAAAGAAAAATACTTGCACATGACTCTCAATAGCCAACTATAACGAGGACAGATGAGTGTACCACACTACTTCAAGTTGGGGTGACTGCGCTACTTCCCCCTTAATAAGTTACTGTACAAGTTTACATGAGGTTTTATGGTTCAGTTTCTAACCAACTGGTTCAAATTGGGCCATGTAGTCACAACCTTTTTCCAGTTGCAGCTCACAGGCTTGTTTTCCCTACTCCATTGCTTTGTATGCTGGGTATCAAGGACAAGCTGTACTCACATGAAATAAGGACACTGATGTTTCCGTATATGCTACATTTTTCAGAAAAGCTTAAATCACGCTAATATTTGAAAAAAATATATGAGGATCACACTTGGGCTTTAACTGAAAACCAGGGGAAAGTAAAGTGGTAGACGTCATCTTCATTCTTGAATGCAAATAAATAATATTTGTGGCATTCAAAATTTTGGGTTGTGCACAGGACAGCTTTAAGGCAATGTTTAGTAGTTTGACAGAAATTCTCATCATCTTGTATGCCCAGATGCCTGCCAAAATCCTATACTGTTGTAAAATACAAGATTTAAATGATGACCTTTGTAGCCAGCAAGGCCATCAAAGTGGCAATTTGAGATTTGTGGCAAAACTTAATCTATATTCTAATTCAAATTAATCATAATACTTCAAGTTCATTTAAATGATGACATGGTGCATGAATCCATACAGTCATTCCTGTAACAAAACACCAATGATTTCTATCTTTTAAAATTTTCAAGTTCTTTAAAGTCTGATCATTCCTGAGATGGTTCATAAAATTTGCTGACGGTATATCAAAAAGAATTGCAAAAGTACTGCATTGCTAAGTATTAGCTAATATCCCCCTCCCCTTCATTTATTACAACAGCATGCCAAATCAAATGCATTTTAATAGTAATTACAGTACTGTACACAGTCTTCTAATGTATGACTACTCCACCTTCTCTAGTGCCCAATTTATATGCATCATATCTTACTTTGAAGCCAATCAATAAGTTCTGACCTAAATTTAGAAGGATTAAATTACTGTAATCTCCTGCATCCTACCTAGTACAGAATATACACAGTTCCAAAATTTCTGATATATGCAACAAATGACAAAAAGATTAACAGCAGTCATTTGTCACCCCAAACTACAATTTTACCAATGTTAATAGTCTACAGGAACTTTCAACTGGCAAATATCTTTGATTGAAATTAAATTAAAAAAAGGGGGGGGGATAGAAGCTCCTATTAAGCAACGTGGACTAAGAATGTTCTGATTACATATAAATAGGTCTTGTAAGCCAGCATATGTATGTTCCTAGGCAATAACCTTGTGTCTAGATGAGGGTGAGTTTGTTGCAGCTCCCTGGTTAGTGATAAAACCACCTAGGAGGTACAGTAGCTCTTTCATGGAGTAAGTAAATTGGGGTAATTAGAATTGCTTAGGGTGATGAATAACTGCTTTATTTAAAAGTTTGATGCCTCAGAGTGAATATTGAGACCAAATTCCTCTATTGTGATGTCCTTACATATAAAAGGCAAGTACATCTAGTGACTGGTATTACAGATTTAATTCTCTAATCCCATACTACAATTACTGTAGTACAGTAGTCCAAAGAAATTTTCACTTAGCTCAATTTGATTGACAGTAAGTTCAAAAAATGCAGAATACAGCTCATACTATGAAGCATGGACTGCACTGAGAGTGTTTTGATTACACATTGGGATCTTGTGTACTCACCCTGAAGCAGTAAACTGAGATTGTGTCTGAATGAGGTATGAATTTTAGACAGTTGTGGGAGGGCTTAAGTAAGAAGGTCAGGAGAATTGGAACTGTTTGGGGTGAACCAGGCCTTTATATCAAATTTACCAATCTACTATAGAATGATCAAAAACATGCAATCAGGTGGATTGAATACTGTAGTAGTGTGACAACTCAGGCCCTGAATTCTGAGGAATGTGAGTGTGATCACACGCCATCACTCACCTCAAATCACTAGGAGGAGTGTGATTTTTTGCATCCCTAGATGAAGAATGGGTGCTCACATAAATGCATATATGGCTCAATCCATAAACTAGGGGTCCAATAGTGTGACATGAGGTCAAAAATTAAAAATCATTTTATCTGATTGAAATTTACACTCATGATAGATTATCAACAGCAGTTACAAAAAAAATACAAATATTTTTGCATTGAGCATTATGTATGGATCGGGAGACTCATTCAAACATAAACTTGGCCAGTAAATTGACCAACATAACAGGGACACCAAAGCAGTCTTTAACCTTCACTCCCAAGAATGATGAAAATCTGAAATGGTTGAAAATTGCTATTTGAATGTGTTTTAGTGCCCATTGCGACAAGAACATGGTAAAAGTTTGAAAAAATACTCCCAAAATTAGAAAAGTCAGTTTCATTTTTCTCAAAAATTTTCAGCTGCCAAAATGTCTACACATTTACATATTTTTGTACAATATTGACTCATTTTTACCAATTAATGATGTTTAAATTTTCAAATTTTCCCCTTTGACACCCTAAGATTGTTAGACTTAACATTTGAAATGTTATTTATTGTCCCTTCATGGACATACGTAATATTAGAAAGATATTACACTCCATTATATCTGTCGCATGTAACAAGGACACCAAGATTTGGTGTCCCCATAATACCTAACATTCAAAGTGCCAGTTTGACTTTTAAATGTTAAGTTGAGCTGGTAACTTTCAAGTACAACAAAAACCACTTTTTGCAGTTACAGTGTACTGTAAGATAGAAAAATAAGATCCATTTTCATCAATTTTTTGTTTGCTTATGGCGGACATAACTCTGACAGGAAGGGGGACACCAAAAAAGTCAAATGTTCATTAGGAATGAGTACAAGATTCTCAAACCATGGGATTAACTTTTCTGGTAATATTCTGGGACCTTCTATTCATGTACCTTTGTTCACCCAAAAATTAATTAGTTTGTGCGATTGGTGAAACATCAAAGTTTACCAACATAACTCACTAAGGGGGGCACCAAAATTCTGCCCATATCAAATTTTACCTACAAAATCTTTTGTTTTGATTTTTTCTTTCCAAATGAGCTACTATCTAAAAGAGTTTGACCTATTTTTTGTATCAAGAAAACTATGGCCACCTAAGAATGATCATATTTGTAGAAATGATGGAATATACATTAAAAAACCAACATAACTCGGGGGACACCAAAAAGTTATGTCCGCCAGGTTGTTTTCAATAGTATCATTTGGAAAATTGGGTGGCACGCTAATGCTCATATTTTTAGAAATGTTGACTTTTGGTGATACCCTTACCATGACACATGAGCAAAGTAATTCAGTCTGTGATAAGTATGTTTTTCTGATTATTTCAAATTTGTATATTTGTATGTCACAGCCATTACGCAAAAATGAGGGGGGGTACCAAAGCAAAGAAGTCTATTTTCTAAAAAATACTTAACTTTGGATATTCAGTTTATATATCATAAGACAGCCTAGTTGGTAAAGGATAATAAAATACCTGAGGCACTGGTTTGATGTATTCCCTGTTTTTGAAATATAGCATTATATTGGCAAAGTCAGTAAAAACCCCACTGGACCCCTAGTTTATGGATTGAGCCATATTTAAGTTTAGCAAAGCAGCCCACCTACAGTACCACACACCTTAATTTCATGAGGAGTGTGATTTATAGCACACCTATCTAAAACTCAAGGTCTGCAACTAGGAACATTTTAATTGGGACTATTGATAAGGCCCCATTCCCATGGCAACACACTCTGAACTGATTGCCAAGAAATTCCAAATAATGATGCATTATGGAGAAAATCAAAATTTTCAGCTTCATATCACACCAGGGAACTATGGAGTTTGACTAAAAGAATAGGATATATACTTCTTTCAGAGCATAGTAGGGCTAAGTATAGTTAAAGAAATTTTGCAGGCTTAATTTACCTTTTGTAACAAAGAAAAAGATGTAAAGCTGAAAGTTTCCATGTAAAGGTGTTCAAAGTGAACCGAGAGAGTAAAGAGTCAAAATAACATTCAAAGTTTTCAAAACATGTATTAAACAATTCTCACTTCTGGCTGATGCACGTCTTTTTCACATACACTGTAGGGCTACCTTCAATCCCCCATGAGACACAGGTTTTCAGCATTCACCAAGCATGGTATGTATGTATCCAGTGTTTACAACATTTTCTGAAAGACTCTTTGACCCAAAAGTTTAAAGAGTCTCTGTTGTTCTATGTACATGCTCTTTACCTGTAATTCCATCCTATCTACTCCATGTATTGTACATGTACTTGGAGTATGCAGGCTGCATCTGTCAATGACCACATTAAATTAACGAATTCATAACATTTTCCCTCTTTGTCATCGATCCCCCCTCCCCCACCTTCCCAGTGTGCATTTGCATTACCTTGTATGAAATAATTCTGAATGTGAGTATAAGGTTTGTGAACGCAGGATCATTTTGGTTTAACTGCTTCACATAAAGTCCACTTGGAACACCCCAGAATTTGGTAAGGGAGGGCGAGAAGAGGGGGAAAGAGGGGGAAAGGGGTCCTGAATTTAAAATGCTGTAACAAGTGAGTGCCAGCTAAGCAGTACAACCTTACAACCACCCACCTGCCATCTATCAGAATGTAAACATATAATATGAACTTTGTTGCACCCCAGGCCACACTGTGGCACACCAAAATTTGGATGACTTAAGTAGATAAGTGCAGTAAGTTTATTTCTTACCTTAATGTAGAGTCTCACATCTATAGATGTATAATTATAAGGTCGTCCGGTCCAGTCAATACTCATGGCTTAATTATCCTGGTAAAATTATAATCTCTGATTAACTACATTGCACCTCCAGCATTGATAGCCTACCACTAACGTAGTCACACCTCATATCCAGCTTACAATATAAACTGCTGAACTACCTGTATGGCTGCTGTATGAAACGCATTAAATATTGAAATGTGGTAAGCGTATCCAACAACTGCTGCCCAAGCACAGTAGTGATACTTCCATAAAGTATAACCCTCAACTGTTGTCACTGAGATGCATGTACGGAACAAATTGTATGTACTGCACAGTAGCTAAAAGTGTCACATATGCTAAACCTCACTGTAATATGACACAGTACTTGCCGTCATCATCACTGGCATGCAACTGTACAAGTTACTGGTATGAACCTACAGTACTTACTCAGTCATAAGCTCAAGACCTGTCTAATCTGATAAGATCATTAAATCAACTGGTCACCAAAGACTGACCAACAAGTATAAACTTTGTGGGATGTCAGCCAATGGGGTGTTGACTCAACTAGTTTACACCTTGCTAATAAAATCTTTGAAAATTCCTACAGTAAACACTAAATACAAACTGCCATGTACACAAAACACGTATTTTGGAGAATATTCCACCCAGCACATTCTAAACATTACATATACTGTAATTTGTCTTTGGCTCTTTAATACAACTGTATATACAACTTCTGCATACTGGCTAGCCTGTTACCGGATAAAAGTATATGACATATTATGCTAGACTGCTGTGCTGGAGTACGAGACACATTCTGTGAGTTAGTTCATTATTCTAATGTCAATTTTCCTACTTACTCTCAGCCTTCCTGAAACTAGCGGACCTCCTTATCAGTAGGTTAAAAAGGAAAATATTCAGTAGACCTTCATATAAGTAAGCAACGAAGGAAAATATTCAGTATTACCCTTTCAATGCTAATATTATTACAATTCCTCATGATTATTTCCAAAACATTCCCACAACAATAGATTCAGGAAAATTCATAAACTGTATCGGAGTGATTCAGAATTGTCCCGTAGAAAGAAATGATCAAAATTCTGCTTTCTCAAGAAGAATCCCACCATAGCTACTTATCAATACATTTAGGTACCTTGGGATTATAGATGCCAGAGCATAAGAGGAAATCCTGAGTTTCGTTTTCTTCCTGTACAGATTGAGCCAAAGAACTTGATATGAAGAAAATTTGATAAATCTTAATAAGATGAGACAAGATGGACAAGTTGATGGATATTATGGTGTCTGTGTTGGCAAGGTCAATTTTCACATATTTATGTAAACATTTCTACCGTAATTCATATGTCTGGCATTGGCAGTTTTAGAATGACCCTTATAAGACTGCTACCATAGAATTAACAGTTTACTTAAGTATGGGAACTTGAATATGAAAGGAAACAAGGCTGATCTGGTTGTTCCAAACTGCAATTTAGTCCACAGAAATTCCCTGTTGGCGCAGAGCTTTGACTGGCAGCTGGTGTAGGTCAAACAATGCAGAGTACCAAAGCCTATATTACACAGCATGAACTGCACTGAGAGTGTAATACACATTGAGCTTTTCTGTCCTCACCCTGAAGCAATAAATTGAGATTATGTCTGGAGGAGGATGACTTTTAGACAATTTTGGTAGGGGATTAAGAAAGAAGGTTATGAGAATTGGAACTGTTTAAGGTGAGAGAATTGGGCCTTAAAATTTGTCTCCCACATAACTTTAAAATATAGGAATTAGAGTAAAAAGATATTTGAATCCTGAATACAGTCTCACACCAAGGTGAACAATTAACAGCAGGAACCATCAGCCCAAAATATCCTTGTTTTTACACCATTTTTATATGTACCATGTTCCTATCAAAATCTCACAATATATGTTAGCTCTTTGAAGTTGCAACATTTTCAAATTTTCATTCCACAACATTCTGTTGTATACAGCAGGGATGTAGCTAGCCAAATTTTAGTGCTGGGTAATTGTCTGATCTTGGAAATGTACCTCACCCCACCCCATGGCATCTACCCCATTATTCAACCTTTCATTTTTTCATTTTTACCTCATTTTACTTTAGAGTGTGAATTTGGGACTAGTTTTAGGTCTCAGTAGGAAGATTTGTGATGGGTGGGGAGAGGTGTATTTTCCTGAGGCACTGGGTGGGAATATGGAGTGCTGGTTGTCCCCCCCTGCACCATGCACTGTAGCTACATCCCTGGTATACAGTGAATATTACACTCCACTACCTACTGTAATAAACCATTCCAAAGCTGGATCATTTTTGAACCAGGGGTTGCATGTTTGTACATTAGTTCTCTAATAACTTATCACATTGTCATGTATGAAGTAATGTTTAAAGCCACCTGCTGGCATTTAAGCTTTTATTTCTCTCATTAAAAGTAACTAAACAAACCATACAATGAACCTGCAAAGCCAGCACTACCTAAATAAATAGAGGGAGCTATTAAGAAACTGCCCAACAGTTGTGTCAACCAAAGATGCACAGCAAAGACAATTAATCATGAAGCATAGATACTGGTACCTTTAGTCGTTGAAGTTTAGGTTAATCACAGAGCTTCAAAATTTTAGAAATGTCATTGAGCAAACATACAGCATGAGTTTTCAAAGATAATTTTTTTTAACACTAACTGTGGGTAAAAAAGAAAAGAAAAGAAAAAAGTCAAAAATTTATAGACTCAGGAGGTGAACAAAATACATTTTACAATGTTGTAAAACTGTTCAAGACTATTTGCACTGTTACTGTAGTACTACAAAAACGGTGATCATCATTCCGCATCGTAGGGTTGAACACCACAGGAAAAACATCCAAAAGCTTCCCACCATGTAAAACCATCCAAAACGGTATCTTGTTTGCCATTTGGCATTCCGCAGAAAATGTGGTAGTCCAGTTGTGAAACAGGTGAGGTAAGTACATTTGAAGTAGATTTATTGTCCCCTTAAGGGTGTCCACTATGCAATTTACAGGGTTGTACCTGTTGAACATTATTGCATTACTAATACTATCCTAAGATAGGAGCATGCGCTACTGTGACCCAGCGTTTCCTTAATCTGCAATTTCCCTTTCTTGATATTAGTTGCATTCCACTAGTTACAGGGCATAAGCAGCAACTCCAAACTGATTTTAGAACAACAGATTACAGTAATTTCAAAATTTTCTTCTTACTTCACTTCCATTATCTTTCATCATACAGTAGTCTATTTTAGTTCTCACCCACCTCCTATCACAGTGTGTATACCATTTATACCTACACTTACAGTCTGGCAAACTAACAACCGTGTATATTCAAGGTGAACCAAGCAGACTTGTAAACTTCACCCCTCAGAAAAAATACTGTCACACCTTTATTAAGAGCTCTGCAAAAATTATGATAATCTACTACACTAATTTAAGTTTGGATGGTTGCATTTCCCCTTTAAGTTTAGACATCACAGCTCAATTTGCAATTTACATTGGCACATATTTAAGTTGATGACTGTGGGTAATTCTGTTCATTTCATCACACAGTATGGTTCACATACAAACTAGAAATGAATTATTTTTATCTTTCTGTGCATATTGCTCTTTAAAACTTTCTAGAATAAATGTTCAATTTTTTTTTTTTTTTTTGGGGGGGGGGAGAAGGCAGAGTCAAGTTAAATCAGTTACCATATTATATCTACTTGTAGTTGTAAGAGAGGTTAGGTCCTTTACCATTAAGAAAATAATTGTTAAATAAACAAGGTTTAATGCACACCTGTTTTGATGGCTCTGTGTTCTGACATGTGACTGCAATTCCTCAGCTAACCTTAAAGGCCCAGTTCTCTCATCCCAAACAGTACCAATTCTCCCAACCTTCTTACTGAAGCCCACAATTGTCTGAAATTCATCATCATCTACATACAACCTCAGTTTATTGCTTCAAGGTGAGTATGGAAAAACTCCATTTAAACAATCAAAACACTCTCAGTACCATTCATGCTGTGTTATATAAGCTTTGGTACTTTGAATTGTTTGAATTTGCTGTCAATCAAAGAGCTGAGCCAATTGCAAATTTCGGTACCCCCGTTCAGAAATTGTAGGATGGGGTGAGAGGTCTGGCCCTTTAACCTTACCAGTTACCCCAGCTAATACTGACATTCAAGTAGCCTACAGTAGATGTTGAAACAGAAAGAAATTGTCCATTTAATTGTTTATTAGCTTCAATTACAAACACTGACAAGGCTCTCAACAGTTGAGCCTAACATGCAGTTTTATTTATCTGACATTAAACTGTAATCACCGTGCCCAAAATAGCAACATTATGTATACTGTACATTCAATGGCGATCAAATGGAAAAACATAAAATCTTCCACGGCTTGACTCTAAAATTCTCCAGGTGTGCTTCAAATCACACTCCTTACAAAATCAATGAGTGTGCTATTTGTCAGGCCTTGAATTTTGAGGCATGCTAGTGCACACCTCCCCTAAAGAATGGAAACTTAGATGAACACATGAAAGTTTACTAAAACAAAGCACCTTACATGCTCTTTAATTTCCCAAGGAATATGATTTGAAGCGCACGTGAAAAATCTAAAACCTCATGGCCTGAGGTGTGCTGTTTTATTAAACTTAAATAGATTTATATGAGCCCCAATTCTTCATTTACATAAATTCACACTCCTCAGAGTGCTTTGAGGTGAGTGATGGTGTGGGATGGCACTCACATGCTTCAATATTCAAGGCCTGATCGTCCCATCCATCACATTATTATCATATACTTCCCCGTGTTTCACCATTATTTAAACTACACCAGAATACCATTATGACAGTATTGTATAGAGCTGTCTGTTACTACCCAATTAAATAGCAACTCCCTAGATCTAACTGCTATGTAGGTCCACCATAGATAAAGGTGTCAGTGAAGTGTTATTTAAAATGAACAAGGACAAGGCGTGTTCAAACTTTCTATACAGTACATGTATCAATGTAACAACAGATGTTTGCTGCAGTTTTAAGCTATTGCATGAGTAATCCAACAAAATCAATCATTCGAGTTATTCACCTAATTTTATGCAAATTATTTGTAACTATCCTTTTATGGGAAACAGAAACCTATGGAAAATAAACTGCTGCCATAAATATTCAATGAAAACAGGAAATAGTGTGGTATACTGTACCACCATGACAGCAACCTGAGAAAGTCACTCAAGTGTGACATTACTACTAAGTACACATACTGAATTGCTGACCTATCATAAACTTTTTGAATAAATACAATTTTACAGGGAGAAATTCTGTTACAAACTTTATAATCATTGCAAATTTTTGTGAAACGTAAATTTTCCATCTTTTGTGTTTAATATGATTTTTGTTTAATATTTTGCAATTTGCTGCTAGTAATGTAGATTTAAGCCAGTAAGTACAACTTGCTTTTAAAGGCAAATCAGTTCCTTCAAATACCAGGTACAGCACCAACTAGGACACAAATAAATGAACTCAAACAATGAAACAAAACAATAAGAACTGCATTAAGCAGTCCTTTGTTCTACAAAACCTGACTCTTTTAGGTGTTTTTAAGTTGTGCACAAGTCCACAGGAAGTGTCCAGCAAATGACCTGTGCAGGAATAATAGGCCTACACAAAGAAGACTATCAGTCAGTCATCAAAATACAAAAAGGCAGACGAAATACCCCTACCCAAACATCCATCCATTTCATGAGTCTTTAATCTTTGAGATACTTTGAGTGAGGAAACTTGATCTGTATGGGCTGTTAGGTTACAGCAGGGTAAGGTGAGACCTTGATTTTTAGATTTTCCAGACCTACAGTTCAAACCACAATCCACAGGAACTTTGAGAATATGTTTTAGGTGTGCTACTATATAAAATGTTCATAGATTTATATCAGCTCCTGTTTCCTTCAATTATACAAGCAAGAAATCACATTCCTGAGAGCAACTTGAGGTGACTGATGGTGTGCGCTTGCACACCTCAGAATTCAAAGCCTGTATGGAGTACATTGTGTTTCAGAATTCCTGTTAAGTCTGTATTCAGTTCACATTCACACCCAGCAGAGGTTGCATGGTTGAAATTTAGCACTCATTTCATCCTTCTGGATGGGCAAAAATTGTTTTGGACAATCAAATTTTCCCTTTTCAGAATTTTCCATTGGACAAGTTAATTTTTTTTAGCAATTGACTAACTTTTGTACTTTAGGCCTACAACTGCATGTCTGGAAAATGTTACAAAATGTTCTTAAGAAGCAGTACTGATACAATGGTTTAGTCTACCATTCATCATTGAAACAGATAGAAATGGAAAACTACAAAAAGAATTTTATGTTTGTTTTCTATGGCAGAGACATCAAATACAACTGTTTGTAAACCTTTTTTCACTTTCATTCAAACAACCAAACATTTTTTGCACAACCTCAATTTGACTCTTGCTTGTCCGTTGGACAACCTGAAAATTTCCTTAAAGGCATGTTCTGGTGGGTTTTCGCCTCTGTCTTGTAGGAAAAGCAAAAATATTTGTCATCATGTCCTTCAAATCCTATCACAACACCATTTCCCTAATTCAAGATAACTCACTTCAAAGACTGGCAATTTTATTTAATAAATATCTCTGCTTTTTAACAAAGCCACAAAGGGTTATGTAATGTGGGCAAATTGCTTCAAATTCCTTTTGTTTTTCTTTATAATTGAAGGTCCTGTTTGTCCTTGAAATCTGATGCTGTTGAAATGTTTAAATATCTTTTCCTGTAGATCTAACATTACACTTCACCATACATAAGGTACAACCAACAACATTGCTTAATATTGCTTGCAGCGGAATCATAATAATAAATAAATTGAATGCAATGTTAAATTAATGTGCCACGATGACATCACAGATTTCCCATGCTGCATCAAAGCCCAAAAAATTTGCATTACTTTAAAAACTTGTATCTTCTGAATGTGATAAGCTATCGAGATGTCGTTTTCACCTTCTGAAAGAGAAAATTTTTCTGCTTATTTTGTAGTTAACAAACTTTGTCTCCTGAATATGCCTTTAAAATCAGGCCTGGGTTGTAAAGTTTTTCTCTCCAGTAAGAAATTATGTACATGCTTTCAATCAATGACAATCATCATACAGTATACATCAACACAAGGAAAACTACCATGTTCTCTTATTTCAGTGAATACTCTCTAAATACCACCATGCATAAAACCACTTGCAGTAACTGAAGTAGCCTTACAAATCCACTCCAAACTCTGAAATTTAAGACCATGAAATCTATGCGATTAATTTGAGGGTTAAATGAAGCACCTTGGAATAGCCTTATAGATCATTATTAATATCAGGCTGACAATACCAACAGCCTCCATTGAATAGGTGTAGCTGACCTTGCATACATGTAACACTTAAAAATCAGATGCATTAACATTGTATATATTACACTTTATTTGCTATAGCTTGTATAGGGCAAGACTATGTACAGTAAATATGGAGGGAGGTTTGTTAGTTACAGCTAACTGTGGCTACAGTCTGTATGGCAATTATTTAACAGTATTATTCATAGTATACATTTAATAAGTACTGTAGCAGCTAAGTGCAATATAAAATTATTGATCATAAAAATGCCATGCACATTGCACAAGTTACCTTAATTTCTATGTATAACACTACCAGTACACTAAAAACTACAAGCAGTATTAAACTGCACACACATGCACAGTGATTTGTATTCAATGCAAATTATCATACGCATCGCAAATATCGTACATAGTGATTTGGACATTCCTAATAAATGGTGAATATTGTTAACATGAAATGTAACAAGGCAAATGAAACTAGAACTACATGAATGGAATTTGTAAATGAGAATGAATATTCATGCTTTCTTGCATGGGCCAAATGTAGGTACAAGTTGAAAACCCCAGGTTAACCATTTTTTCTGTAATATTTAGAATCAAACATTTGCTCTGATACTTTTACAATATTGGGGTTAATGAGACACTCATTAAACCATTCATTCATTGTACTGGACATTTACTTAAATACTCCCAATCATCATTCCTATAAAATGAGCCCCCCTGTGGGATGGAGGTTGTAGAATATGCCCACGGTATTTCCCGCCTGTCGTAGGAGCCGACTGAAGGGCAACCAAATTTGAACTGAACCATACTGAAGGATACTGTAGATTTAACTTCAACCCTTTTATCAAGTTGACTGACACTATATAACACATTGTTGATGTGTCATTAAATTTCATTTTCCTAACCTATACAATGAATATGAAAAATGGGTAATTCAGAGTCAACCTCCATGAAGTTTTCATACTTAATACAGGAAGGGTAATTGTACAAACGATACTATACATTGCTTTCCGCCAAGTTTGTTTAATATGCGGTAGTGAATTCTGCAGATATAATCTTGTCAACACTTCCTCCTCCATTGAAAGGGATGTGTACAAATGCTTATCTTAGTAATTCTTTTCAGCCTTCCATACTAATAGAACTCCTTGGATTTCCCCCAATGTAAACCATTACATTGCTCAGTGTTTTTTTAGATTAATTTTGACATAGTGTAGGATTCAGTTAGTGGGATTTAACAACACACCAACACAAATGTGTTAAATGTGTAGGATTCAGCATAAATGGGCTTAAAGTGGTTTAAAAAATCAAATTATATTTAGGGCACAGATAACCAATTAAACACAATTTATTACAGCAATAAGAACAACAATACATTTATCTTTATGGTCATCATTATCCTTTGAAATATTTTGGGGACAGTACAACATGTATGTCCCAAGACCCCAACTGGATACCAGTGCGGAGTTACGGACTTTTGACATTGTTTGTTAGTTGGGTGGAGTTTACGGCTCAATTTCTAACCAACTGGTTTTACTCAAGCTGGCCACAGCTTTTTTTTTTGGCCAGAACTTTGTGACTCAATGCCTTTTTTCACTATTCCATTGCTTAATGCTGAGCACCAAACACAATGGAAGTACATTCCATTTTTAAATTTTAAGGTCTTGGAACTCTGTTTACACAGAGTTCTGGTAACTGGTTTCTGATAAAGGTGATGTATACACTGAAAAGCTTAACTGCTATCATTTTTAAAGCTCCAATGAAGGGAAGTAGTCTTTGTCATATGCAGGACTTGAAAAATCCAATGTGACAGGTGCCCAGGGCTCCCTGTTTCAATGTTCTGGCTTTCAAAATTCATGACAGACAAGCCCATTGGGCCACTGACATGTACACCAAGGAGTTAAATACATGTACATTTCAATTAACAAATTTTTTATGCTATGTGGGGCCTAAACAAAATCCTCTCAAGCTGCCACAGTCTGTTACTAAAAAGCCCCATGCTCTTCTTCTTTTACAAATATTTTTCATGCAATGTGTTGAGGCTACTCGCTTCACAGGACAAGCCCATGGGGCCAGAGTGGAAGAGGGGAAGGCATGTTGCTTAAAATATGTATCTGCATCAATAGATGATCATGCACACTCTTTGGCAATCGGCTGAAAGCCATGAATGAGTAAAACATCAGCATGATCTGCAGGGCACTTGCATACCAGTGGACGTACTTCTTCCCATATATTTTTGCAATGAGGGATTAAATGGAAATACCTGTAGTCTAGTCATGGAAGGGTACAGATCTGGGGCTCGTTCCACAAAGAGTTACGCACAATCTTTAGTATGATTTACTGTTGACTTCAGTATGGGGAATCAAACTTAAGATTGTGCGTAAGTCTTTGTGGAATGGGCCCCTGTTACTGCTGGCTTCTAAGCACACATGTTGAATGGTTGACCCTCATGTACTGTACTGTACTCTAATACCATTAAACACTTTGACATGCATTACTCACAGAAGAATACCAAAAGATAATCTGAGGCAGGCACATTTCCAGAGAAGATCTCCTGTTGTGGTCACCAGTGTTGTAGTCGAGGCATGGCAGCTCCAAGCAGGACAGAGGCCAGCCTCCGATGAAGGCTTGTAACACTTAATGTATGGTATCAAGGTCTCAAGCCACCCTGAGGCCAAAGAGCAGACTTGTAGCACTTGAGTATGAACCCAAACTCATAGAATACTCGTATTCAAGTACATTTTCTGCACTTGTACTAATATTCATGGCTTTGGACTTGTACTCACACTCTGAAGATTTGAAAATCGGTATTCATACTCATGCTTTTGTACTTATACTCAAGGCCTTGTAAAAAGTACTTGGGAATTAGTACTCACACTACAAGTCTGCCAGAGAGTCTAAGGCCAAGCGCTCAAGGTAGGCCTTGGCTACAACACTTGTCATTGGTATTTACAATTATGGTTGATAGGTTTGTAAAATGAATGAGGCCCAATGCTGATACAGTTCTTTAATTGCCATGCATTTGATACAGGGTAGTATGATACCATGTAGTAACTCTATATACATTGTACTTACAATGAACTCATTGGCATTGAGTTATAATTGTAAATGATTCCTTCATCTTCAGCAAAGTTCTGAAATTAACCAAGCAGTAAGCAGAGGATTTCAAGAAATATTACTCCTGAGTTGATCTAATCATGGTTTGTGTAAATTTCTATAATGGTTTCAATCCTTGAGTACATGCAAATATCACTGACATTGTACATTTTTGGAGAAATTTGAGTTAGTTAGATGGGACGCTGGAGAAATTTGAGCAACTTTGACACAAAAAGTATGTATGTGTACAATACAAGTATTACACCAACTTGAAATACTCTTCCATTAAAATGCAGCTACAGTTCTATTGTTAGACAAGTAAACTGGTGTCAGAATTTTTGTACAATTTCTCTGAAATGGAACATTAAAACCAATGTAATCTATGCAATCCCATTGTTCATCTTAAAATATTATGCGACATTGCATTCAACTCACCAGAATAGAGCAAGGAAAAACACCATTCTATGCATATAGGCCTATGTTTTGAGAAAAATATGCAGACTTAAATACTAGAAGGGTTGAAGATCCAAATAGCCCACCATACTTATTTCCTTATAGATATATGTACATTTGGTAAGTGGTAAATAAAAACCTTGTTGATGAGCACTTCACTGCTTGATGTGTAATAGAGGTCATATGCTACTGTGGATAGGTCATTGGTGACAGTTACTTCTAGTTACAAGTTATAGGTGGGTGTCTATGATTTATGTCGTAAATTGCACATGTACTGTATAGACATGATCAGTCAGTTACAAACTTCAAGCACTTAAATTCACCGTTTCAATAATAGCAGCTAATATGGGAGTCACTTTTCCTGAATTATCTTATGAATGGAACAACTTCAATGTTATTTCCTTAAAAGTATAACATTTCAGATCCTAAAATAACTTAAAGCAAGAAGATAACTCACGTAAATGTTTTTTAGGGCTTGAAGTATGAGGGTCTGGGGACATTTCACTTCAAAAGTCAGAGGAAAAGTTGAAGGGTCTCAGTACAATTCCTTCAAGAGTCCCATAAAATTATTAGGCCAACATTATTTCATTATGGCCAGCAGTGCACTAGTGAACTCTTATGTTTGAAGGCTTGGAGAGGTTTTATCAGATTTTCTGTATCTAGAGTAACATCATTAGGTGTAAAAATCCAGAGCTGGTGCTTGCCCCTGACACACTGGATTTTTCCAAAGCGTCCAAGGGGTCTTAATATGTGTCTGAGACCTGGGACCTCAGGTTAGCGAAAATCCTGCATATGCATACAACAAGTCATCAATGTTCTGGCTGAGGTGTGGGATTGAGGGAATCACGCTGATGCATTAAGAATTCCTCTTGACACAACACAATGTGGGAAATTCCCATACACTTTGCTGTGAGTCCAAGATCGTAGAAAAATTAAGACACAGCACTTGGCAATAGAATCTTCCCATGTGTGCCTGTAAACTTGACGGCCAAATAAAAACAGCTTGTGCTGCATCTGGTACACCAACACTACTGTATGTACAACATTTCTCAATCTTTCAAAAATCCCTCTCAACAAAAATTCTTGTGAGGGAATGAAGCCCACCCTGGTTTTGAGAATCCCTCCTATTTTGGTAGTTAACATGGGAATTCCCATCCAAATTTGATAGTGCAAGCACTGCAAGTCAGTACTAAAAATTTTGCCAGATGATTTTAACAAGCTGTAAAAATGTGAAATAATGGTTTGTTTTTTAATGCAAATTGGCATTAAGTGTGAAAACACTTGCCCTTTAAGCAATGTTAAACAGCTGCATGTTTTATTCTCCCAGCGAGGGTTCAAAGATTTGTGTGATGGTGTTTCATTAACTTCATGAATAGATGTACAATAGGAACATGTGGAGTTTACTGTAACATCAATTCAAGGGTTTTAATTTTCATGTTATTCAAATGCTACGGTAATTAGGATATGCCAGCCATTTTTCAAATCAATACAATTCCTTTTCATTTCATTCCATCTATTTTTTTTTTCACAATATTTGATGGTAATTGATACATTGTACAGACATAGTAGAATATTACATGATATCAAGATATTGTGATTGAAGATACTCTAGAAAACCCAGAGGGTTTGTCCAGTAGGGTCACTTTGCAAAAAGAGAGAGATAAGAAGAAAGAACAAATTTACAATTCATGGTTAAGAACATGTTTATACTGTAGTATAACTTAGACATTTTGTGTCAGACTCAAAGAATTATTTCAAGAATGAACATTTTGTGTCACCAGTAAAAAGAACTAACATAAATTTTCAAAATAAACACATTTCTCAATCTCTTATGGGGTTTCCCAGGGTTACACATTTGCAGCATGAGTTTATATGTATGCACATTATGCAGCAAGTGTTCCCTGGAGGGGCACCAGGGGGTGACGCCTACCTTTAAAGCACGAAAAGGTGAAAAGACAAGTAAAAAATAAGGGGAAAAGAAGAAAAGGGGCACTCAGCTCATGCTTTACCCCCATCAAATGCCCTGGCTCCACTTGTGTTGTGTGTGTTCCCAAAGATCATTACAACAATGCATGACTTAAACTTGTGAGATTCTTGACAGCTGGATATCTGCCTTTCACACGAAAAGAAAAAAAACTGCAAACCAAATATCTTGTTACAGTTTCTGGTGACACTTAATAGTATGTCCAAGTTCAGATTTCAGAGGAACTATTGAGTTTGACTCATGAAGTGGTTTTGTACTTTTTTGAGTAAATTTAAGTTACAGTACAGAAACAGACATTCATCCCTGGTTTTTTGTAATAATAGGCCTACAGAAGACCTATAAATGCTAGTTTATACTGTGGTGAGATTTTATACAGAAAAAGTTTCCAAGCTGTTTAAAGAGATTTTGTGAGACTTTAAGTTCTTAGCATTAGAGTGGGATGAAAGAGATGAATGCATGAGTGAGTAACACTTGGTACATGTGGATTTAATGCACGAACTAATGCAATAAGCCCACATATAGTAGCAGATCAAGTACTGCAGCTGCAATAGTATAATGAGGCCGGAGGGGTACCATGTTCACATCTACCTAATTTATTTTCACAGTGTTTAAGTATCCAAATATTCACTTGTTTTGATTGCATCCATATTAATTTATTTGTTGCACAGTTTAATTTGACAGGCATACAACAAGCTATAGATTACGAAAATGCATTGCATGAACCATTTTCCAAGATGTGATAACAAAGGATTGTGGTAACGTGAGTTTTGGTATGCGTCATATACTTCAATGTCATTTCACACCTACCACGCCCCTTAATTTCCTGAGGAGTGTGATTTGTAGCATACCTGGAAAATCTAAAACTCAAGACCTCAATTTATTGTGTGGCACATGAACATTAGGCATACAGTACACATTGTTGCATTATCCATGCAGAAATCTGTGGAGAATGTCATGTATATAACATAGTTTATGGACAAATGTGTAGACAGGCCTTAACCCTAAACTCAAACAAGCACTATGTGTCAATATTTTATCAAGATTAGTAGTTGGATAAGGTTTTACCACTCAGTTTAACATCAGCAAAATATCTCCATTATTAAAGAAATGTAAAAATACTACAAATGTTGCTACAAGCTCTACCCTTAATGGATGTCTGTAAATAATTTCAATTTCATTCTTGTCCATTACAACAAAGCTCCTTAATATAATAAAATTTTACTCTTGAGGTAAAACAGTAATCCTCAAGCACTTTTAGTTTCTAAGTGAAACAAGGGTATTACTTCTGGTTTATTGTTACTCTAAAATTATCCTTTTTCATGTTTCCAACAATGTTCAAAGGGATTAAATTTAAAACACTCTAAGAAAAGCAGCATAAGTGTATGAAAATATCAGTTTAGATTCATCAGGAAATCAATTCAAACCTTATCCTACTACGCCATCAACCATTGAAAGGAAAAGAATAAACTTAAAAGGTTGACCATAGTATCCTGTCTGACATGGAGTTGCCCAATCAATTGTACCGCACAATGTTGTACAGTAATAGTACCTGCACTTCAAATCATCAAAATAAACAAATTAATACATGTATATTTACACATTAGTGGTATTTAATTGACTACTTCCAAGTTTTGGCTAGTATGGTAATGAAAAAGAAAAAATCAGTCTCACAGAATCTCTAGTACTTGTTACTTTCAACTGCTTCCAATCGACAGTCTCAAAAGGTGAAAAGGTTTGAACCTTCTAGTTACTAAAGTACAATATTCAACATGTTAAACAGCCTTAAACAACAGCTGGTACATGAATTATTCTCCTAGCCCCAATCTATCCAACCCTACTGTACTTTAATCTATGACCTCAATTCCTTTGAGTTAGCTGACTGAATTATTGCAGTGCAGTAATATGAAGCAAACCCCTTCCAGTTATTTTTACTGTACTGTATCTCCATGCATGAAAAGTGTACTGTATTTTTCCTTTGCTGCAATTGAAGAAAAGAATCCATTTCTCAAATTAAGTACTGTAACATTTGATTTAACTGCTTTAAAGGTAAGGAGCAGTCCCCAAAACATATTTTTAAAGAAACAGCTAAATATCACAATTTTCTTCTTATTTCTCTTCAAACTATCTTTCATAATATTTTATGACTTCAGTATTGCATACTCGAGGTAAACCAAACAATTACTCTTACTAAATTCCACATTTGAGGAGAAAAAATGTTGTTACATGACTCTCAACAGCCAATCATGAAAAAGGTTGGTCTACTACACTACTTCACGTTGGGGGGACTGCTCTTGCCCTTTAAATCAAACTTCTCTGCTCAGGTGCTTCACTAAAATATTTGACAGGTATATACAGTCACTCGTCTAACATTTTAAACCATTCAAAATCTTTGACTTACAATATTTGTTTTAGTGAGTATGCTACAGGTTTACCATTCAAAACATGTCTACAATTTGAAACTTACATTCCTTACAAATCTTTATGTTGCGGTTGCCCAATACTGACTGTAGCTTGATTGTTGCCTCAAATTGGAATAAGAAGATCAAGGAAAACATATTTGAACACTATGTTTCAGTTGCTCTCTACAATGGTAGTCACTGAGTCCCACGTGAGGAGAGGGATATATAGCTCACTTACACATACAGTACTGTACAGTTGTTTGTGTTCTTGGAGACAACCACAACTGTCAATAGTAATTTGTTTGGACTAATGGACTGCAAGTATTAAATTATTTTGATGTCCCAAAATAAAAAAAAAACCTATTTTGAGATCAGACAGGTTGGTTGACAGGTAGCAGCCCACAAGACCAAAGGTCCACAAGACAAAAAGGTTTTTAAGACTGAAAATGTAATGGGCTTCACAAGACCAAAGGTTCGACAGACCAAAAATCAAAAGGGCTTCACAAGACAAAAGGTAGGCAAGACCAACTTTAACTCGCTGACCTGTGTTCATTTTCAGGCTCTCAGACTTATTCTCATTTCAGTCTCATGAACCTTTCCTCATTTTTGGTCATTTTCTGTCACTCGAACCTCCTCACCCTTTTAGTCTCGCAAATCTTTTCTTACATCCCATCTCGAGGACCCTTTCTCATTTAAATTTTCTGTTTGGTAAACCTTTAGTCATGTGGGATGCCCCCAGTTGACAAGTCTGCACCCAGGTCCAAGTCATACATGTAAAAGCACTCATGAACCTTACTGTAGGACCATAACTGGTAGCATAGTTTGTGCACTGCATACTGTGTACAGTACATGTATGTATCTTGACAAAAGAGACATAACAAAAGTTATGTTGATTTTCCTATTTCATGACAAATGACATAATCAGAACTTGAGTTTTGCAATGGTACCAGAGCATGATGATCTTGATTGGGGAGGGTGCCACCCATTAAAGACTTTGCCAGTTAATGTTCCGTTGTAAATGGGACAGTCCATTTTTTGGCTCTAATTGGGTTTCCGCACCCACAGTAACAGAGTTAAGGTTACATATGCATAGTAATGAGGTTAAGATTACGTACGTATAGTAAACAGAGCTAGGTTTACCTACGTATAGTAATACTCATTTAGGGTTAGGGATACATGTATGCATGTGTATACATATGCATAGTTATGCCACTTCCGCTAAGTGAAACCCAATTACTAATCATTTTTTAAATACGTGAGGTAAATACCTAAGTAACACAGCTTTATTTTCACAACATGCAGGAATATTCAAACATTTAATCAAATCAAGTGTATTCAGTAGCTATGACTAACAGATCACCAGCCATGGACCCTGGGAACATAGGGAAGAAAGGCAGCTATGATACCCTTTCATTTTCAACAGAAATAATGATCAACAAAACACCCTAGGAACTTTGGAAAAGGGTTTGTGTTATCCTGCACTTATGCAGGAATGCCATTTTCAGTAGTAAGCCTGCTGTTTAATAGAGATAGCTAAGTCTGAGTTAATGTATGATGGTATGACTTTATAGTTATACTCATCACCAGGTTCATTTTTTAACGTCTCTCTAATATGAGGTCTGAGGTCTGTTTTTGAAAAAAAGGCTTCAAAAATTCATTGATTTTAGCTGTTTAGGTTGGTTTCAGAGAATATCATTTTAGGTCCAGTGAATATCACTATCAGTTTGCCGTTTGGATTTGCATTCTTTAGTACATGATTGCACTCATTGCAATTTCATGGATAAAGAGAAAAAAAGGAAGAAGTAGGCTATAACCTTATGGTTTTCTTTTTTGTGAACTCACACCATTGCCATGAATGATACAGTTTGTACAAAGCTATGCAGAGAGAAAACAAAATACTCACCTTACAGTAAAGTTCGTATGTTGACATCTTGGCTCACTGGAGTAATAACGTGCCTCTCTGCCAAGATTCAGGCATTCAAAGTCTTCTTATATTCATCAGTCACCTTACTGCTGAAACCACATGCTACTTGGATATCTGAAGAATACTAACACTAGCCGACTAGCTAGGCTAGACAGAAGTCAACTGCTAGGCTAGTAGTAAGTTAGGCTAGCTAACAGTAACACTAAGTTATAAGTAACAGTAACAGTGAGTAACACTAACAAGTAACATAACAGTATCCGATGCAATATCCTGCAGCCGCCACTCTGATTCTGAAGAACCCAATTAAAACATCAAAAAGAGACTGGTTACTGCTACTTGAAAGGACTTAAATATTATAAGCAACTTGCTTATTAATGATTATAGACGGTACTGATGCTTTTTAGTACTGAGCAGAATGACTGTGACGGTAGTAGTGTTTGTGGCTAAGTTCGTAAGCTACAGTAGTAACTTACAATGGTCGGTAGTAGTCGGTAGCTTGCATAATGTACCGGTTTCAGGCCTATACTACAACGTACAAAGTAATTTCTAAATTCTAGTCCAGCCAGAGCCTAGGCTATGCCATTACTGAGGAAACAAACACTGCCTTCGCTGTTTTAGCCGTGGTAGATGGATGAAAAAATCACTGTCACTTCAAAACAATGGTTAAATGTCTGTATTTTTCACTAAAGTCGGTTTTGATTGAAGTTACAGTTAGACTGGTACCTATTCCTAGATCACACACTCGGTATTCAGTAAGACTATAAAACCCACTATGAACAGTAAAATCCTGTGCGTTCAGGCGTACACATACCAAACTGTAATGCAAGACGTGACTCACAAACGTCGGACTTCGGTCTGGGACTGCAGTTCAATCAATTTATAACGGCAGAAAAAAAGTCATCACTTTGACGGCTTAAGACCGCTATGTAGGCCTATGGGAAGTGATTATCTCGAAATTTTATAGGCTATTTCAATTTTTCTTCAAAGTAAAACGTACTCGTAACAACATTTCAGTTGTTACACTGATTCAACCTCCAGTTCATTCCTTGGCTCACTTATTCCATATAAGTACAGTGCCCCCAATTACTTCTCAATTTCCACGTAGTCTTGAGGAAGTGGTGTTCGGCTGCTATGTGCAGCCCTTAAGTTCCTGTGCCACTTGAACGAAGTCGAATCATGATCTTCATGAATCACATAGACACCGCCCACCGTCAACACTGTTGGATGGTGCATGGTGACGCAGGTTTAAAATGCCGAACATGATGAGACAATGAGTGAAATCCATGCTTTACCTTCATGGCGAAGAATCCAAAAAAGTTTTTAGAACATGTCTGAGTGATTTATTTTGGTGGGTTAGGGGTAGAGGCCGAGTTATATAATATGACAAACCACGTACCGACGGCGGCCCCCCGTGACCACATCGTGACCAAATGCACCGAAACAGCTAGTGAGCTGAAGGGTGACATATTGCCGCGGATCCCCCTTCAAGGGGACGCTGGATTCGGTGGCAAGGAAATGGAAGAATGTGCGGAAAGATGCACTGTTTAATAAAATTAGAAAAAGGGTGTGTTGTCAGGCAGGGCCATTTCCCCGCCTTTCTCTTAAGAACTCTGCCGCCCACTCACACATGTCACTTGTTTAAAGAAAATCAAAGAAAATGCAATTTTAGTAATGCATGGTAATGCTTCTACAGGTTAGCCTAGATACAAGTCACGATGGGGATAAGATTTTTCACACAGCCGAGGACATTCAAAATCTCAGTTAGGGAGCGCAAGTGGATGAAGCGACGAGTTTTCACGGGGACTGTCTTCCCAAAGCGTAGCCACATGGCTTGCTAGTTTTGCTGTGATTCCTTGAAGGTGAGAATCCGAGTCCAGTTTTGTGTCTTTTTCAATCGTTTAAAAGCCTATTATTCTGTTTCTTTTTTTACAATGCCAGAATTAATTTTTTGAAGTTCTATGCTGAATTGATTTGCAACTAAATTTACGTAGAAATTCATACTAGAACTTCCCCTGTAAAGCAAATCTCCCGAGTTTAAGGAAATCGTGGTCACTTGGGGAAAATTCCCCAAAGCATAAACCTGAAATTAGGATTGGCAAGGTCACTAGCCGAGATCAATGAGAAAGCTTTCTACAAGTTACTACTTTACTTAGTTAAAAGTGGAAACAAGGGTAAGAGGAATGCTTCGGAGTTTAAAACTGTCTTGTGCAGTCAATAGTATGAATTAATCAATCCGTTGTCGTTTAAAAATCCCCTGGTACTCTCCCAGCTTTTTCCCATTTTTAACCTGGAAGGAACTACGGTATCATTTTCGAGCAGAATATCGTCCGTCTACACATTACGAATCTGGATTAGTAAATATTGACTGAAGGCGTAACGCGCAAGAAATAAAATCTTGAAATCTGTCGCTTATGAAATTTCATGTTTTATATTGTGTCCCAGACAATTATTTCCTTTTAGGTACCAAAGGTGATAAAATTTGGAGAAAATTTATCTCCTACAATCGCGTTCTCGTTTTCAATATTTTCCTATTGAAGTTGACCACCATGCAGTGGATAACAAAATCCCCATGTTGTATCCTCTATCATCTTTGTAGAGATAGTTCCATAGTTCGTTCTTGCCCTTCTTGGGCAGTCGAATGCCCTCCTCATTTTAATTTCTGCGAGATGCATCCTGATATCGATGTATGATTTCTTTACTAATTATAGAGAGAATATAGATTTCCAGGCCAACCTTGATTGATTCAATGATCCTTGAAACTTATATTAGGAAGCGATTGAAGATTTTAGCGGACCGTTTATCTCATTATTGAAATAAAGATAAATATTACCGGAAGTTAAAGTGAGACGCTATGTCAACAAGCTTGACTTGGTAACGGTTTATGTCATGACGTCACATTCCATGATTCAGGTCATCACAAATGGTATCCATGCAGTGTAATCACATCAGATTGATCCCGAGTGTTATTTTAATGTCTTCTGATATAGGCTAATCTTTCATCGTGTATGATTTAAGGTTTGGGAAACTTGTCACATCAAGGTCAGTCGCTAGTCAGCACCATTTTTAGACCATGGAAGTACTTTAGACAGATTAGCTCCTAATTCGTATTAAACACCCAAATAAACATCGTGAGACTAACATTAGACTCACTGTACCATCAGGAAGGAGTCAGATGGTTGTCATTTTTGAATGAGCAACGTTGGAGGACGCACAATTACGCCCAATATCATATGGGGAGGGGGTTTGGGCCATAGGATAAGCCTTTCGTAGTTCTATCAAGAATGTTACAACCACATCCAACTTGAAACCAATACAATTTCAATGCTCTTTGTCAGTAACTAAACACCGCAAAATTATGACTTCGGACCACAATGCTTGATTGTGTATTTCAGTGTAGATAAAATATTTATCAAGTAAAAGGCCGGAAGGGTCCTCGGCGGTTGTGACTCAATCTATACCCTTTTGTTGGTGTTACGACTGCCACTTGATAGTACCATGAAACTATACAATGTTCGTCCAGCGTCGTAGCAAGTGGACTGACTTGGTGAGCAATGTCAAAGGACCACATGCAGAGGACTCAGAAGGGCCCAACCAGTCCGAAAATGGTGCGTGAAAGGTCTTCTCTAACTACGTACCTCCCATTGAGGATAGAGAGGAAATGGGCTTTGGGACCTCACTGTTTCTCTTAAATATAGACTCCGACGGCAGTGGCGCAGCCACAGGGGGGGGGGGGCTGGGGGCTAGGCCCTCAAAGTTTTCTCCACCTCATCCCCCATTTTTTTCGCCCTGATAAAGAAATTGAGAAAAATCAAATATTTGAACGGAAATAAACCGTTTGAAGTATATTTCCTTCAAAAACAGTAAATGAATAAAATGTGTAACATGTATGAATGTGTGTAAAACACATTTTGTGCGCAGGTATGAATTCAAGTACTAACTTCAAAATGCCTACTTTCACTAAATTAGATACCGTATATAATCTACATTGTCGTTTATTGCATTTCACTTCGAAGATGAAACGAACGTCTCGTCTTTGGTAGTATGTATCTCACTTGTAAAATCTCCACAAATACTAAAAATGAGTATTTTAAAATTTTTCATGCTCCTCAAAGAGGAAAATCCTAAAAAGTAGGCCTATAATCAGTTCAAAGTTTTACCAAACATACTATAGTAGCACCATTTTGCATCTAGGAAATCTAACGCAAAGAAAGTTTCTCAGAGGGGGAAACAACTACTTTTGGTTTTCCTATTAAAGCTGAAATCCATTCAAATATTTCCGCATTTGCGATCTACGTCCTCCTGAAGTTTACAATTTCTCCGAGGAAAAGGAGATACTGGTTCCCTTAAATCTCATCCCCCAGGCCACAGATCAGAAATGCCCAGTTTTGGGCTCCCTGAAAAGTGTATGTATTACCATTTTTCATAGATTGATTTTTTATTCGAATTATTTAAAAAGTGACAGACATGAGTTTCGTATTTCAAGGCTGGGTACATACAGCTTAAAACACATGGGAAGTGCCGTTTCCGGGCATCTGGAGGGTTTGTAAAGCCCAAATTTTTCTTCCTCGCTCCGCGCCAACTGGTGGCGCTCCGGTTAGATAGTCTTGACGCGCCTGACCCTCGGAGGTACCAGACCCCCACTTGATACTTAGCCCCCCCCCCCCTAAAAATGCCATCCTGGCTACGCCACTGACCGACGGTCTTGTAAGTCATATGTGATTTTGAGGGAAAATACAGCATCAATTTCAGTTTTGAAGTATGCAATGGACGTTCCTTAGATTGTCATTGCCCCCCAGAGATATGTCCTTACATTTCATTGTTTTTAAGCTCGCTGTGTCCCTGTATCAACGACTGTTAATATCAGCGATGTTATGCGAAGTATATTGGTCTCATTTGAGGTCCATTTGGGCCCTTCTTAAGCTGGACCGTTCTTTCTTAAGTTTTGTTGTAGAGACGGTATGGGGCTATACTACGACATTCATTTCAAGTTCACTCTAAAATCAAAACAGTGAACTTAGTCAAAAGTGTGATTTCACTCCACTGGAATGTAACTTCACTCCAATGATAGCGAAATTCACTCCAAAAATAGTGAAATTGACTCTAAAAGAGCAACGTTTCACTTTTGGTGGAGCGCCTACAGTGATCACTCTTAAAACGAGAGTGACAATTGCAGGCACACAAGGAAGAGTGAATTTTTACTCTTCTTAGAGTGAGATTCACTTTCCTGAGAGTGAATGAACACTCTAATCTAGTGAATTCTAAGAGAGAGTGACAACGTTCACTCTTTTGATTTTAAGAGTGTTTGCTCTCAAGGGTGTAAATGAGATCATACGCTGGGTCCACTTTAGACCATTCAATGGGTGAATGTCCCAAAACATTGTTGTTCTTAAAAGTTTAATTGAAGGTCAGTTTTAAGGCCTAATCTGTCCTTATGACTCTCATCATATTCATTGAATGTGACCATATTTTTCGTTCCCAACAGTACGTATTAATAATTAGGGGTCAGCTCTCTCCCCATCTATCCGCCAAAAAAGTAACTTTGTCGCATCGAATGTGGCGCTATTTCCACTTGTTTCAATTACCATAGATTTTAACCAGATAACGTTAATTATATGTGTGGCAATTGCTCGAGGTTGAGACTATATAACTTTTCTTTGCCTCGAAATTTGAATTCAAAACTTTCACAAGCTAAACTGAAAGATAATGACGTATTTTGTGTAAAATCCAAGGGGTGTAAGAAGTGAGGGGGATGGGGGGTTTGACTGCGGGCGAGTGTGGCCGCCGCCCGTGAAAATGGGGACAAAGTATGCTTCTCCCCCACTTTCAGGGTCCGAAAACTCCTTTTTTATTTCTCCAAATCTAAATTAATAACTTTTTTACCGTTTTGTCCCATTCGCTCATCCCATGATCTTCCCCCTTGAATTTTATCTCAAGAGCGCCGAGACATACTATTATTGTTCAAGAACATTACCCTAAGTTGTTCCCCGCACGCTTACACATAGGAGGCGTGAGAGGCGGACTACCTTAAGGTATGTATCGTAAACCGTGCAATTAGCTTATCAGAGTATGCTTCCCGCCGTTTTCCCACCCACAAGAAATTCCATCAAGATTGTAGCTATCAGACGGTTTTGAAAGCTAGAAACATGAAATGTAACGTAATTAAATGGCCCGAAGTATAAAAAAGCATCCTTATAATAGTAACTGTTAATATTTTATGAAAAAGTGTGGAATGCGTATGATAAGCTTTAACTTTGTATCCAGTGGCAATGTATCTCATTTGGCAATTTTCTGAACATTTCGCAATTTGCTCATTTGAACTTAAGTGAAAATTTTATTTTAAACGGAAGCTGAAAATAATGGTTACTCAGAAGTCGCGCAGCTACAAGACTGCAAGAGGACTGCAGGTTGTGATCGACCCTGGCTCTGAAAAATTAGGGAATTTGCTAATTGTTACACCAGTCATTTACAGTGTGATTACTGAATGTACCAGCTCTTCTTTCATGAAATTTCAAATTCTCTCCAATACAAGCTCCATATTTGTAATTCTTCGTTCAAAAAAGGAAAATTTTCTGCCCCCCCCCCCCTCCAATTTAATTTATGATGCAACAGCGCTCTCTCATAAATTAGTTTAATTGAAACTTTTTCGAGCTCTGGCCGGAAATGTCAAAATCGGATATTTTCAATATGTGGCCCAGGTCATCAAGAAACAGTGGCGTAACCAGACGTGACTGTCCGGGAAGGGGGGGGGGCGGGGAGAGCAATAGCATAGAGGTTTCCCGATTTTGTACTAGTTGAGTTGTGTAAGTTTGTGGGTGTCTTAGGGCCGCATGGGAAGTGTTGAGGGTGCAATTATGGATTCTGCAATTCACCCTACCCCATTGACCAAAAGGTACATATTTGCGGGAATATAGAAGAATCTGCGTTTCCTATTAGCATATAGGTCTATCTGAGATAGCATGTCGACTGACGATCGTGTTATCTAAGGAGTGCGGATTAAGGCTTCTCGGCGACATTAAAACTCTCGAAACTTTGTTGCCTTTTTTAGACAAAAATGAAAACCTATATTGGAGAAAAGTTTAGGGAAACGGCACTGTAGCGGCTAGGACAAATTATTCACTGAATGCTATATGAGTGATCACTTACAGCGTGAAGGCATGCAATTTAAAGCGCTCGAAGCGCGCGGAAAATTTTGCCTTTTTTAAAACTAATAATTTTAAATAATGAAACTCTTATTAGGAAAATATCGGAATTTTAATGAAGGAAAACTTGGGAAAACCGCATTGCATTTGACTGGTGCCTCAAATGGCAAATTTTCGAATTTTTCATTTTTTCGAAGAAGGGCGCAATCGCCCTGCCTTCTGCAGTTACGCCACTGCTCTGCAACATTAAACATTGATAAAATTTTGACATTTCAATAACTAAAGAATCCATCTACAAAGACTCCACTACTGACAGGGTTGAAAGGTACCTGATGACAGGTGTGTATGCGAGCATTTTAGTACGGTAGGCCAATGGTTTCCCTGCCAATAGAATACGAAGTCTTACTAGAAAGACTATCTTCAGTTGGCGCGGAGCGTACAGAAAATTTTGAAAAATCGCGACACATCAGACAGCCGGAAATGTCTCGGGCTTGTAAGTAGAAGCTAAGTTTTTCGACTTTTCTTGCAAATGTTAACATTACTGCTTCAGGGTGAAGTGCGCCGAAATTTCTGCCCTTTGAAAACGATAATATGTTGATATGGAGCTTATATTTCGGAAAGCTTTAAAGAGACATGTTGAGTTGATATCGATAACTTGATGAGAGTCTCAAAGGGTGGCTATCACATAGCAATGTTTATAGTAAGCATAACAAATCAAGTTTCAAGTCCAAAAGTCACAGAAAATGCTAACATTTTGAATTTTCTTGTGTCCTGACTTGTACGGTTTGTTACATAATTTGAAAAAGTGTCTGGTCCCGAATTTTTGAAAACTGACTTGAACTGTTAAGCACTCACTCATAAAAGAGTTATTTGTGTGTAGGGTGTTGGGATTGTCTAAGATTGCCCATTTGTCATTGATACGTGAAGAAAACTCAGTAGGTTGGAAAAATTTGTTAAATTTCATGAACCAACTCAATGAGCAGCCATAAGTTGAAAGAGTTGGGGGATTCCTGAAGAATCAAATATTGGTGGCAAATCTGAAAATGATTGCTTTCCTAAAGTACTCCCGACTGTCTGGCAGAGAGCAAGAGAGTGGATTCTTACCTCTTATAAATTGGACCTCAGATATTATTTTGTTAACTTTAGGCGACTAAATGAGTATTCATATATTTTTCTTACTGAATGTTCATATATTGACCTCCTCCTTTTCTCTTTTTCCTTTTCTCTTATTCCCTCTCTTTTTTCTCTTTCCCCTTTCTTTCCTTCCCTTCCCGTTTTTTCTTTCTTTCCCATTTTTTGTGTCCGTGGGCAGTTTGCCCCCTGCCCCCCGCTGGTTACGCCACTATCAAGAAACATCGTCAGTTACAGTACTATTTTTTATAATTTGTCTGTTATAGAATTCCAAATTTTCTCCAGTGTAAACTCTTGAATTCAAACTATCTTCTCTAAAAGGGATAATAAAGTTCGGAAACTTTTGAAAGGTCATCGGAAAGCCTTAGTATACGTTAGCCTTATTCAACCGTTTACACAATACATAATGGCATTATGTATCAACATAACGATGTCCACTCGTCGTGTAATTCTCAGAAGTGTCAATATAGAGAGCGCAGGTTCTTTAGTAATCCCTCAACTTTTCAAATTTTCTTACAGGAAACCAATAATTCTAAACTTTCTGCAATCAGGCAGTACAAGCTCCAATGATCTAAAAATACTTGCTTTAAAAGGGCGGCAATTTTGGCTCGCTAATTGGCTCACCGCAAATGATACCCCCAATGCAGTGGTGCTCACAATTCAAAGAAAAAATGGAAAATTTGGGTACTTGTCCCTGTCTCCTGACAATTCTGCCCATTCCCTGCTACTTAAATGCTATTTAGAAAATAAGAATGCTGAGAAATGCCATTTTCGAATGTCTGAGGGGTCGCCTTTTTCAAGACTGTGTCCGCTCCGCGCCGCAACTGAAGTTGGTGCTCCGCTTAAATACAGTAGTTTCCAGAAAGACTTAAAATCCCTCCCCTACCGTCGGCAAATGGTCTCATATACACATATCATTACATACCCTGCAACCTTGTCGGTTGAGTCTGCGTAGATGGATATTGTAGTTGTTGAAGTGTCAAAATTTGTCAATGTTACTTTGCAGAGAGCATAGACTGATAGATATAATGGAAATGTTGTCTAGTGTAGCGTGGGCTGGCAAGAAACGCAGATTTCCACCTTTTTTCAGAGGGCAGATTCATTCGAAAGAATGAGTTATGACATACATTTGTTTTCAGTTTTGCAATTCTTCATGGGGGGAAAACAAAAGATAAAGCATACAAATGTACCCTTTGGTTAAACAGGAGAGAGAGGTGCATAGTCCAAAATGGTTCAGCCCCCACTCTCATATGGCTTTCAACAACTCTGGTAATATCTGAAAATACCCTGCCCCATGACGAGTTGTGGATGAATGCAGCTCAGGCCTAGTCATATATGAAGATGGAGTTAGTAGGCTGCAAACCTTAATTTGTGACATTGACATATCTAGAAAGTTTCTCATCGAATGTTAAAACATGAATAATTGCATGCTATGGGTAAAATGAGCCCATCAACACAGTTTAATCCTGGGCCTATTTTGTAATTGTTTCTTAAAGGCAGTCAATTCTTGCCCAATCAACAATTACAATTTTTGCAGTTATCTACAGAGATTTTCAATTGGCACAGCGATTGGATTGACAGCAAATTCAATAAAACGTACTGTAGCCCATATAACACAGCACGCAGTCTGGCTGAGAGTGTCTGATTACACATTGGATCTTGTTTACCCACACTTGATTATAATCTGAGATTGGGTCTGCATGGTTGAGGATGAGTTTAGACAGTTGTGGGAAGGGGGTATTAATGTAAGTAAGCAAGCAAGCAAGCAAGCAAGCAAGCAAGCAAGCAAGCAAGCAAGCAAGCAAGCAAGTAAGCAAGTAAGTAAGTAAGTAGGGTAAGGGAATTGGAACTGTGTAGGGCGAGAGGATTTTGAGAGAATTTAAAATGAAGAAGGAGAAATTCGGTTTGCATCGAATACTGCTACATGCCGATATAAACCTATAGTCTAAGTGAGAAGCGGTATCAGCATATGCGATTTTTCAAAGAAAATAGTGGATGTGATAATTTTCTACCTGGATCTGCATCATGCATTGTTAAAGGTAATGTAAAGTTGATGAACATCTTATGGGGTCTTCTCTCATTGAACCGTGCCGTGGCCCTTGCAGTGCATGCAAGCCTCAATGATCGTGTGCGTAGGCCTTCTTATGAGTCACGCTTGTGACACAAGTTGGTGACATGTAACTGTAACGGTTCTCCGCGACACTTGGTGTCGTATTATTTGCCATGCATTCAAATATTATTACTCTTGAGGCTGAGAAATCATAGGTTGCCCCCTCCTGGTAGTCAGCGCACAGACATAGGCTATGGGCCTGGGCATGGGCATGGCTCAAGGCCTCCCCATATGATCCTGCTTTTTTGAGGCAGCGGTTTAATTTTCGGGCAAGATGATAAAACTCACTAAACTGTTTTAACATGGGGAAATTGATAAATCCAAGAGAAAAATTAGAGCATGAGCCTAGCCGATGGGAGATTGACAGAAATATTACACTAAAAACTGATCTGAAAGATAGAGATGTCAGATTTACCTAGTTTTCCCATATCCAATTGTATTGGAAATGTCATTTCTGGCTGTCTGAGGGTGTTGACATTTTCTAAAAGGCTGCTTATACGCCCTGGAACCATGGATGCTGGTGCTCCATCTAGATTGTTGGGGCAGGATTATGTTTACATTGGACAGAGAATTACGTCTACCGGGCCTCTCCCCACGCACCAACCCTAATTTTTTCTCGCCACTAGAAAACAGTAATCTATAGTGTAACATATGTTATCACAACAACCCTCAGCACCTCCCTCGACCGACAATATGCTGGATTTTGATTAAAATATTCAAAGGCTGCACAAACTTATCCCCAAGTTTCTAAATTGTTGAACATTATATGTTCTGTCGGGTCTGTTTTAAATTTGGTCCCTACTTTCATCAGCTTTTCCTTTTTTTACAACCGTAAACTACTAGTGTTCATTTCGTGTTTAAAATATATCAAATATTTTCAGTCAACGTCAAAACAAACGTTTAAGCAAATATTGTACAACATTGTCCCTAAGGTAGTTCAATTTTTTCACGTGGGACTCAGTCTGTAACATATCCCAAACATTTCCCTCATTACCTGAGATGATAGTGCTCAAATATTGCAGCACATTGCATCTGAGCCCCTCGTTGAATATAAAAGTTTGAATTTCAAAGGATCTGTTGTCCTGTTGCCTGATTGGCTTGTTGTTCATTCATCTGTTTCTTTCTGATCCCCATTCCCTTTTGGCAATATACCTAAACATTTCACTGTGTACTAAATTGACGAGCTTTTTATTGTTGTTGTCAGATCATTGCTGTTGTCAGTTGGATTCGATGATGTCGAGGTCAGACCCAAAATTTAAGAAGGCTGGAAACTGAAGTAATATGGAAAATGAACGTTTTCATTCTTTCTGTCTTCCTCTCGGTAACCTTCAAGTTAGAGTCGGCATGGCTACAACTTATAATAAAATATCAAAACCGATCCCTCGAATGTGTTATGTACAGTATCTTTTTGTTTTCTTTTTCAAAAGGGCCCAACGTGCTCCCTTTGTCCAAAAATGCAAAAAAAAAAAAAAAAAAATGCGGAGTTAGTTACCGTCGTCGACCATTTGCTCATTGAAGACCAACAACTTACTAATTAAAGGTCCCGCAAGTATAGCCTACTCGCACCTAGTTTCCAAACTGATCTTGCATGTTCCCTCTCTCTGGAATATGTCAAACAATTTGCATCCGAACATTTGTCTAATATTGCATCAAATCACCTGCAGGCCCGGTCGCTGTTTCTCATCACCTCTAGGTCACTATTCACGGTTTCACCTCCCCTTATAGATTCCTCCAGATGGGAAATTCCCCATCGAGAAAAGGTGGAGATGGCTTGGAGGTTGAGTGTAGTCTACAAGTACAACACAGCGAATCAGATCCCGGAAATTTTCTGGAGGAAGGGGTAAATTTCACTTGCTGAACACGGCTACACAGCAGTGATGCTAATAGGGTTCAATTTGATGAATAATAATGTGGAAATCTAATCGTCTGTTTCACTGAGGAAGTTAGTGTCTACTTGTCCGCTTCCCTCGGAGTCAGCTGTTGAGCAGCAGAAAGTGTTGTTGTACGTGGGGATTTCCCTCAAGTTGAACGTGAATGTGATAACTGATACACAAGGCCACACGTGTGCGCTACTTTAAGCAAGTACAACAACAAACGAGTACGACATACAGATATACAATGCTGTGCCGAGGTAGAAGCTCATAGATCGTGCATACACCACATGCAAAGAGTTGGCTACAGTGCTGTCAGGAAAGAGCGCGGGACGATACTGTGCAGTCCTTCTGTTGTCATTGTCAGTAACTAACATAGGTAGGTTACCAAAGTTACGGATTTTTGTTTTACATGGTGCTTATTTATTTCAGGATAGACTCACGCAGTCAATATCAGAATCGAGTTGAGTAACGTCAGGCCTAAAGTTAGCAGTCCGATATCGAACACTCACGTTAGGCTGTGCTCTAGTGCACTGTAACGTAGGCTATGTGAAGCCTAAAGACTAGCCTAGGCACATGCTATCCTGTTCACACGACTTACCTACAATCCCCGACAAAACAAATGAAACAAAATCGTTGGTACGGTAACAAAATGCACTCACACTCTCAAACTTCCCTTGAAATCCCCCTTCCCCTTTTCAGTGTTGTGTCCTAGCTGATAGTTGAAAGGTTGTAGCCAACATTGAAAGGGGGATCGGGGAGGTGATTTATTTCATTTACTTTTGTCGGGGATTGTCTCTGGTACATATGGCTATCATAGAGAGTATATGGGAAGACAGTAAAGTGTAATTGCACTTGCTGCAAAAAACGGAGAAAGGGGAAGGGCACCATTAATAATTGTGGTGTGTCAATCTTGCACTGTAGTTTCCAAAGAAAGGCTCCAAACATATTTTTGTGGGTGGTGGGGAAGGGTTTCAGCTCTCTCTATCACGTGTGATTTAAATATTAAAGGCCATACCCACAACGATAAAATTATTGAGACTATGACAAGAAGAATAATACAGAAAATTTGTTCATGCTGAAGGTACTGTACATGTTTGAAACATTAAATTTGTATTCGGTCTCAAGGTACCACAAGGGATGGTGAATGAGGCTGCAGTAAGGAGAGGGGTGTTCATTTTGTATGATTGACCTGCTACAAAATGAGGACAGGACAGGTTAACTGAATACGAGAGTTGTGAATACAGAGTTGCCAGTCAATGCGTTGTAAACAAACTTTTAAGGTTCTTGGAGTGAAGTACAAGATGTTATGATGTTCATTTGCCGGGTGGAGTAGCGGTTGGGGTATTTTTTTTGTCTCGACATTTTTGGCCGAATCATAATGCATGACACATTTTAAGAATGGAAGTTACTCATTCAAGAAAAGCCAGATATTTTACCTTACGCACATTTATTTGAAACGGATTTAAGTGCGCTTAGATTGGCATCTCTGTACATGTCCTGCTGGTTACTGAACTTTTATGTTTACCATTTTCCTTCGTTTTTTCTCAGGAGTCTTACAAAATTAAGACTACTGAATTTACACAATAACTCTTCTTTACAAGAAGTACATGCTTGCGTGGTCATTTCATGAAATATGAAAGAGATATTTGAATAAGGCCAAGTGGTAAAGGTAAACTTAAATGATTGGAAAAGATCTGAAGTCATCTGAGCTATTTTCTGTACCGAACGGTAAAGCAAAACCCTCCATTGAAAGCAATGCTGTTTGTACAGTGAACAAAAAGGCAAAGGAAAAGCAACGTATGGATGGAATTCCGCAAGAACGAGGACGTCTCAAATGAAGAGCATGCAAAAACAAAAGCAAAATAAAAACCAAAAACAGAAACCTGCCGACTTATGAAGTGTCCCAAGTCAGTTTAATCAGGGCTAAAGACAATTCGAGATGCAAGCATTTGCCAAAACATTAATATCCTCCACGTTACTAAATTTACCTTTATAACTTGCAAATATTTTGTACCTATACCATTACACGTCTTTTAGGTAAAATTTTATGTGGTTGTTCTGTAAACGAACTTGTTTTGAATACGGCCAATTAACGCAAAACATTACAGATTGGCCGACAAGAACAAGTAAACCATATACGGAATAACTGTATATTAGCTCCCTCTTAGGCCTACGCTTGGATGAGGAGATTAAATACGGCTTACTCCATGAAGTTGGGACACATTTTGTGACATATAGGTTTTAACTTCCAAACAACCTTTTCATCAATTTAATGTTATATCTAGTTCACTTCAAACAAGTTCTGGCATTGTCGATGGATTTCCAGCAAATGTCACCTAACATCATTCACAACAGCAGGTTGGCATTATTACAGCTACCGATGCTACATGGACACCATCCGCCAAATGTTTTGTTAGTTAGGAGGATACAGTCATCCAGTAACTCATCCACATACATAATCCTGTCTTCTCTAATGTCGTTATTGAAATAAGAACACAAATTGAAATCTTGTGTTGTCCAAAATAGTATTATCTGTAATGGATCTTTTCACTCAATGCTACTCGAACACCGTGTCCTGTAGCATCGGGATCAATTCTAGTAGGAAAATAACCAATGAACATATTAATTTTGTTTGGCCTTAACTGAATTATAATGTTCTAGAGGGTTATCAACTAGCACTGACACTTGCAAGAGATAAAAACACCAGTAACACTGAATATGTACTAATATGTACTGTGGATGCCCCGATGCTACATGGACACCAGTGAAAATGGTGTCTGTGATCATTTACTGATGATAAAAATTTCCATAATGGCTCAATTGCTGCCCACATTTAGTTTTACCTCTTGGTTACTACACAGCTCCTATGAAACTAGTAATTGACTTGATCAGATCAGGTTTGGTCCGTTATAAATGAAATATGCCTTCCCGATGCTACACAATTATCCCGATGCTACCCTGCGGACACCACAGCATCTTTGCTGAAATTACAAAATTGTGTGTTGTAGCTATCCAACAAATCATGTTCCGTTGGAATCCTCTTGCTAGACACTTCCTAGGACATGCCCATTTCTCTCAGTATCAGTTCTTTTCTTGCAAAGAGACGTGTGATGTTTTCAAAACTCCCGATGCTACAGTGGACACCACAATAAAAGTTAATGATATTTTCCTGTGAAAATTTTGAATGCAGTAGGCCTATTATTTGGGCAGAAATGCCTGTTAAGTTAATTCTTGACCACTGTCATAATATTTTGAACACAGATTAACAAGGATAGAACACCATGTGTGTTCAAGGTAGACTGTACAAGCTGATACTACTTGAAAAATTACTGCGGACACCACATGTAGCATCGGGATAAAAGTTTTCATTCTTCCATAATTTTGAAAAATACATTGTTTCTGTTTTGTTTACTGTTTCCAGGGCATGGGTAGGTTGATACTAATGGAAAAGTTAATAATTTTTGGTGTTCCATTCCCTAATTGCTGAATAATCCCCTCATTAAAAACATCAACATTTTATGTCACAAAATATGCCCCTAAATAAGGGTTAAAAACCTTAAACAATGGTTCATAAAAAAATAATCGTAGGAAATATAAACTTCATTTAACTCGCAGATGATAGTTCCACCAAAGAGCTACTCAAAAAAAAACTTTTGGAAAAAAACTGGTGACATATATCAATAAATATGTCATAGTGTTCCAAGAATCACTATAATTTCAAAAGTGCCCCAACTTCATGGAGTTAGCCATACGCATTTTAGAATTTATGATACTCAGTTGTACCTTTCCAGTAATTGCACATTTCGGTTGACACCTTTTGAAGATCAATTCTATAACACTTTCCTTGCCCCCCCCCAACTACACACCCTTCAAACGAAGTTTCCATTTGCCTGCTTTTTGCTTTCACACCGATATTCACAGTCACGCGTGTGTCTTTCCCGAAATTTGTACAGGCATTCAGACAATCCCCGACAAAACAAATGAAACAAAATCGTTGGTACGGTAACAAAATGCACTCACACTCTCAAAACTTCCCTTGAAATCCCCCTTCCCCTTTTCAGTGTTGTGTCCTAGCTGATAGTTGAAAGGTTGCAGCCAACATTGAAAGGTGGATCGGGGAAGATGATTTGTTTCATTTACTTTTGTTGGGGATTGTAGCCTAACGTTAGTACTACATGCTTGACTTAGGTCATTCTGTCAGTATCACTGACTAGTATTACAGGCCTAGTACTTTATGTAGCCGTAGTCTGTCTGGGCTAAGGTCTCGTGCCTCATGGTATAGAGATCCTGATTGCCCATGCTGAGCATAGGCTATGTTTCTGCTACGGGACCAACTTACCAAAGCATACCTCCCAGGTGACCCTCATTTTGCGGGTTTGACCTGCATTTGAACATCAAAACCCAGCCCTCTGAAAAACCCGCATTTCAAATGGCCAAAGTATTCTTAGTTAGAGAATCACACAAATTAACAAATAATTCAGCTTACCGATAACTAAAAGTTCAGTAAATGGTATCTCACAGCACATTCAACTGCTCGGGCTGTTACACAGTGCATAGGCCCCTATAGGTATGTACAGACCTATGATTTTCGCCGTCGCAACATCGCTACTGGCTGACCTTCGCAGCAGGTATGGAATATACCCCTGTCACTGCATGAATACTGTAATAACATCGTGCAATGCTGCGTTCAACAGCAAGAATGAAAGCCCACTTTGCGGGTTAGCGGCCGCAAGGCTTGTATCAGTTTCGCATCAAACGAACCTTGACCCTGTGTTTTCATGGCTAGAAAGCCATGCGAGATTTACGAAGACATGTATTGGAAATCACCTGCAGCATGTTATGACCGTTACATATCGAGTTGACGTTTGCAAAGTGTACCGGTACCACACCAAAATTTACGGCAACAATAGCAATTGAATATTGTGATAAGGAGAGGTTTTAGTAATTTAGCGTTTGTGAGTGGGCCTATCTGTACAATATTATTTTGGCAAATCTCTCAATATAACATTTTTCTAGCTGGTTACCACAAAAAATTCAGTACCATAGTGAACTTTTTTGGCGGATACGTAGAGAAATTGTGTTGACTGATTTGCCAAAAAAGTGCCACCATTTTGCGTGTAGACACTTCTAAAATTCAAAAATTTCCCAGATCTGCGGTCCACCAATGGACAGATCAGTTGGACCTGCATCTAGCCTCTTAGAACTTGGGTGCTATGCCAAAATTATGACCTCGCATATGAAATCAAAGGTGCCTTGTTTTCATGTCCTGGGTGATTTTAATTTCAAGAAAATTGACTGGACCGGTGGTTACACAAGGAAAGTGGTGGCTGTTTATCCAATTGCTAAGGTAAATTACTTCTGTAAATTATTAATGACTTTGCTGCTGACCAACTTGTAAATTTTCCCACTAGAGGGGACAGCACACTTGACTTGGTTATCTCGAATATGTCTCGTCAATACACTGATGTTAGCACCATAGATTCTCCAAGTGATCATGAGGGCATCTCTTGTAATGAAGTGTTTGTTTCCTGATTTTAAGCAACCCCGTAGGTTCATTCTACAGTATTCTAAGGGGGATTTTGTTGCTATGAGGGAAGACACCCGGGGTTTCTCTTCTACTTATGTCAATGTGGGGCAAGATAAACATACTGTGGAAGAAAATTGGCAGCTTATTAAGTTCTTCCTTGGAAGAACTGTGAAGGCTAATATTCCCACTAGATTGGCTAAATCCAGAAAATCTCTTCCTTGGAAAACCGACAATATTCGCAGATTAGTTAGGCATAGGGACAGGTTGCATGCACTTTTAAAGAAAACCCAGAAGGCTGGTATTTATGAGAGAGATGGGCTCAACTATGCACAAAAATCAAAAGAGAGGTTCACACCTCCCATAAAAAGTACATTAGTGGAATGATTGGCAATATCAAATTCGATGCCAAACCCTTCTGGAGATATATTAATGGTCAAAAGAAAGATAGGCATAATCTCCCCTCTCTTAAGACTGATGATAAGTTAGCTGTTGTTCTGTAATGTCTTCACTAAAACAGTGTTTCATACTGTTCCCCTCAAAAGGCCCGCTTGTAAGAGAATGAATGATATATATCTGCCTTTGGTGTTGAAAAGCTTTTGCATGGTCTTAAAATCAACAAGGCCATGGGACCAGTTGGCATCCATCCTTGGGTCCTGAGAGAGATTGCCAATGATTTTGCACCTGTTTTAATCCATCTCTTTTAGCAGTCCCTCACAAAAGGATGCATTCCAGAGGATCAGGAAGATTGCAAATGTTTGCCCTATTTTTAAAAAAGGTGACAGTCCCCTACCTTGTAATTATAGACCTGTTTCTCTGACATGTGTCTGCTGTAAATTGTTTAGAGCATATTATTGCTTCTAATCTTATGAACCAATTTGAAACATATAACTTGCTCTCTCCCACCCAGCACGCATTTGGTAAGTCTCATAGTTGCGAAACACAACTCGTGTCGATAATTGAGGACTGGGCTTCCTCCCTGGATGCCCATAAACAAATAAAGGTGTTTATCATAGACTTTGAAAAGGCCTTTGATACTGTTCCTCACGAACTGCCTACGACCAAGCTGCATACACTTGGTGTTTCAAAACAGATTCTTCGTTGGGTTGGGACTTTCTTGGTGATCATAAACAATCTGTTGTTGTCAATGGAATGGGGTCTTCCCGGATGGAAGTTCTGTCTGGAGTCCCTCAGACTTCAGTCAGGAATTAGAGGTACACCTCCATCCTCTGTCTGCAGATAGTGTATGATGAGGTGTCGTTTGAGAAAACATATTTTAATGCTTTTTGTGTCAACAGTTTTACACCAGGTAGGCCTATGCAATGGTGTCTCAGTAGCACCACACCAGTGGGTACCACTACCCCCACCCCTCGATCTGTGATTTTCCCGCAGTAGATTGAAGTGTGCTTTTGATCAAGTGATGGATTTATTCAGATTTTTCCCATTACAAAGGGTTCCTTACTATAAGAACTTTTGCACAAATCTTTCGCAAACTATGACAATTTTTGCTGTGATTCTACAGTAATTACTTATAGAGTGCACCCAGTATTTATATTCATGTTGACCATATAGTCCATTGTAGTAATTACCTTCACTTTCAAGGTAATGTTTTGAAAACTTTGGCGTTTCCTAGTAACTAATAGTATTGAAACATTTAGTGCCATTTTGCATCTGGGCCTCTTCTCTCAGACACCTAGTGGCTTACTGTAGCTCAATAGGAAGGCAGATATGAAAAATGAAGAAATTGGAAATTTGCCACTTGTGAAACCAGTCTACTGTGTGGTTTTGACCACTCGTGAAATTCCGAAATCTCCCCATTAAAAGTTCCACATTCGTCATTTTTTGTCGCAACGAAACAAAATTTTCTGCTCACGATTGTAATTCCTATGCAGGAGTGCTCGCTCATACCTTGAGTAAAATTTTCCGAGCTCTGGACTTTGTTAATGAAAAAAATGGAAATTTTCTGTATGTGACACCAGATCATCAAGAGACACCAGTGCTATTTAAATCATGAATTTTTTTCATAAAATTCAAAATTTTCTCCAATATAAGCTCTTGACTCAAAAAATTTCAACAGAGAGACTCATTTTGTAAGGGTTTGTTAAGACTGTAGCAACAACGATCTTTGGTCGCCGTTCAATCTCAGATTTGCCAATAGGAAATGCAAATTCTCAGAAATCCCCCAGCTTTTCAAATTTTCTTACAGGGAACCCAGAATCCAAACTTTTTTGCAGTACAAGCTCCATATTTTCAAATATTTGAAAAATGGCAAAAATTTCAGTGCGCTCAGCGTGCCGCAAATTATGGCCCTAGTACAGTGGTGTTCACACTCAAAAATAATCGTAGAATCTGGGTGCTTGCCCACTCCCCATCTTCCCAAAAAAGTGTCAAGCTATTTCTCTGTTCACACCTTACTGTACCAGGGTAGGAGAAAAAAATTTTGGCCACATGCCCTCCCTAGTCCCTCCCACTTCGAAAACCGCCCCTGCTATCCACTTGTGACATGGAGTAACAGCCTTGGAGTGGTAAACTCCAAGCTTATGATCAGCTCCTCACAAACTGATTTTGCACATTGGTGTGATCTTCATTGATTCAACGTAACTGCATATCACTTTGATTTTGATGTGACATCAATATTTAGGTCTAAACGTGGTTAGTGTAGCTAGTACAGTTCGTCTACAGTCCGTCTTTCAGTGCAACCAAAGAACGAGTGGTCTAATTGCCTTCTTTTGTGATATGCATAGTGACAAGCTTTACTTCTGACAATGTAATCATGGGGTGATAATGTCGTCCTTATTTTACAAAACTCCTGGTGGTGATAGAAATTATTACCATGGTACCAGGGTTGCCGTGAAATTAATCAACATGATTTGAGTTTTTGATGGGTCTCTACTATTAACTAAAACACAAATTTGACCCTGACTATGAAATTCCGAATTTTCCAGTGAATTTACTTAAACTTAGCAGAAGGGCCTAGTCGCAAACTGGAATCAAAGGCGGGGCAGGGAAGACCCCCCAAAAAACACTTCTGAGGTTGAAAATTTGGGTAGGAAACGACAAAAAAATTGGGCTCAGAATAGTTGTTTTCCCGGCAGAGATGAAATATAAGTGAAAACTTTGCCCGAATTTTCTACAGAACTCCAGATTTTTTTTATTCAAATTCTCAAAAAATGTGCAAAATTTTTCGTGCGCAATCAGTAGTTATTTGGTCTATTTTATGTACCTAAACTGCAACAAAGTTTGGGCAAAAATGTTCTGTCTCCAAACTGGAAAAGTTCTTTTAATACGTCTATGATTGACATCAGGCGCATAGCCAGGATAGTGTCATGAGGGGGGGGGTTGGTGTTATGGGTGGGGGGTTTGGGGCACGATGTGAGGGAAAAGTCTATGGATAGAGAGAAAAAAATGCTATTTTAGGTGATTTTGCATTGCAAGGTTGGGTCATGGGGGCTCCTTACCCCCCAAAACCCCATGGCCCATGGCTACCAGTGGCATAGCCACGGGGGGCCTGGGGGGCCCCCCAGATTTTCTTCAGGCCCCCCCAGATTTTCTTCAGGCCCCCCAGATTTTTTGCATCCTGATAAAGTAATTGAAAGAAATAAAAATAAAAAAATGTGTAAAATTTAAAAAAAAAAAAAAAATGGATGCATGTGTGTAAAACACATTTTGTCAGCACGTATGAAATCAAGCAATAACTTCAAAATTCAAGTACTAACTTCAAAATGCCTACTTTCACTAAATTAGATACCGTTTGTGATCTGCACTGTAGTTTATTGCATTTCACTTCGAAGATGAAACGAAAGTCTCGATAACAAACTTTAATGCGACTTTATTAGGTTAAGACCCTTTCTCCCTTTCGGATGGCTGATTGATTTACTGAAAATAAGGCAATCGTACACTGGAGACCACTCTTACACGACCCTTCCTATACTTAATTATACACAAAATATGCCGTAAGCAGATAAGGGTAAGGTACTGCCTTGGGATAATTCTTCCCTTCCATCCTTAACAAGTAGGCCTATGTCGTGCCTCACTCCTGCCCATGACAAGTGCCACTGTAAAACGATTTTTTTTGACAAGTCCTCTTTTTAGTAGTTGGCACTGGCGTCCGGGGGATTTGTAAAATGTCCACAAGGTCCGGATTTCATGTATTTCCCACATGATCCATACTTCTGCTTTGAGGTTCAATTATTTTGAGGGATTTATTCGTAGTATTTTTATTTTGACCACGTAATGTACCGATAAACAAATATACTGCACCATTTTGCACATTGTTTCTTTGGTAGTATGTATGTCTCTTGTAAAATCTCTACAAAAACTAAAAATATTTTTATATTTTTCATGCTCCCCAAAAAGGGAAAATCCGAAAACTCAGGCCTATAATCAGTTCAAAGTTTTGCCAAACATAGCACCATTTTGCATCTAGGAAATCTAACGCAAAGAAAGTTTCTCAGAGGGGGACACAACTACTTTTGGTTTTCCTGTTAAAGGGTGAGGTACTGCCTTAGGTAAGCTGAAATCCATTCAAGTATTGCCGAATTTGCGGCTGGGTACATCCAGTTTAAAACACGTGGGAAGTGCCGTTTCCGGCCATCTGGAGGGGTTTTAAAGCCAAAATTTTTCTTGTACGCTCCGCGCCAACTGATGGTGGCGCTCCGCTTAGATTCAAATATTGCCGCATTTGCGATCTACGTGCTTCTGAAGTTTACAATTTTTCCCAAGGGAAAGGGAGATACCGGCTCCCTTTAGTCTCATCCCCCAGGCCACAGATCAGAAGTGCCCAGTTTTGAGGTCCCTAAAAAGTGTATGTATTACCATTTTTCATAGATTGATTTTTTATTCTCATTATTTGAGACATCGCAGACATGAGATTCGTATTTCAAGGCTGGGTACATCCAGCTTAAAACACATGGGAAGTGCCGTTTCCGGCCATCTGGAGGGGTTTTAAAGCCCCAAATTTTCTTGTACGCTCCGCGCCAACCAATGGTGGCGCTCCGCTTAGATAGTCTTGCAGTGCCTGACCCTCAGAGGTACCAGCCCCCCCACTTGTTACCTAGGCCCCCCCAAGAATCCCATCCTGGCTACACCACTGATGGCTACGCCACTGATTGACATTCCTAAATAGTAGGCCTACTTCAGCAGCTACTATTTAATGTGACTTTGTTACTGAGGTGCTTCCATTGAACACTTCAATTTATGTAAGCACTCTGTGTAGATCTTGAAATTACAACATCTTAATCCAAGATCAACATTACTTAACAACATTACTATATTGAAATTTTATTTTTTGAGATTAAAGATTAATGTTGCTTCAAACTCCTCAGAATTAAAGGTTTGAAATCAACAGCATGTCGTTGGTAAAGGGCAGCCTAATCATTTTTTCATTCCTCAAATCTGACTCGTTCAATCAAAAAGGTTGCCTACCCCTGGTTTAAGTTAATAAATTTCAACATTAAATATCTTAGCTTAAGGACTCGATTTCCAATGGCAATGGGAGTTGGACTGTAAAATTCATTTTTGATGCTGTTTAATATTTTTTTTTCACTTGAGGTACACTTTAAGTTTTGGGTGACTGTTTTACCTTTAAATGATCCTGAATCATTGGTGCTAAAATGTGGTGCTAAAAAGTATTGCTCTGTTCCACCAGTTGTAACAGCCCTGACATCTTCTTTATACTAATGGAAGTGTTTGCAGGTAGCAGGCCACTAATTATAAGTCCCATTGACTTACACACTAAATTAGGCTACTTCCATGCCCCCTAGCTCCCAGTAGAAGTTTTCAACCAGGACATGCCACCCCTCTGATCGAAACCCACAATCTCTGCTTTCATGGCACTTTCAAATTTTCATACCATGACCATTGAAATTTTCAGCTAGAGAGCCTTGAATGAAAGGGATGTGTTTCCCCCCATAATAGCTACTCAAAAACGGCATTTCACAGAGCGGAGTAATACAGTAAAAAAAGGCACTAAAATTGGTCAGATTGCCTTGAACTTTGCACAGTATGTATTTCAACTCATTGTCTAAAAAATCCAAATTCAAAAATGATCATATTTTGTAAGTAACACAGTCAGAAACAACATCCCATAAATATTTTATGGATGCTTTGTCTGTCAGTAAACATTTTCCCAGACATGAGTATTGGAGTACACTCATTAACAACCCTGCAGTATGAGAGAAACTGAACTTCCTAATATCAAGTCTAGCAAAAGACTTATCAAGCTTTTTACAATGACCTCTAAGCTGAGGATTACTTTGGACCTTTAAATAACTACAAGCTAACAAAGGATTTCCTTCAGAAAGAAATTTGTATACCTTATGCATGTCTCCCCTAATCCTCCTCAGCTCCAAAGTGGTTAGCCCAAGCATCCTAAGCCTTTACCCTTAACCACTAAGCCAGGTATGAGTCAATTAGCTCTCTTGTAAATTTGCTCTAAAAGCAATTTGTCCTTTTCAAAGAAGGGATTCCAGGCCTGTGCAGCATAGTCCAGATGGGGTCTAATCAGCTGCCTATATACAAATTTCTTTACTAAAACAACGCAAGCACCCTATTTGCCCTTGCAGCGGTAGCTGCACACAGCCTAGATGGCTCTAAATCTCCCGTATTAACTACACCTAGGTCTTTCTCAGAAGTCACTTTGTTCAAATTTGTACCATTCATAGTGTAATCATAGCAGGAATTCTGAGAACCAAAGTGGAGGACTTTGCACTTATCAGCATTAAAAGACATTTGCCAAGTCTGAGACCATGAAAATAACCTATCCAGATCATTCTGAAGCAGTAAGGAATCATCCTTTCCTCCAACCTTCCTATAGAGCTTAGTATCATCAGCAAACTCACTTATACTGGATTGGAAGGGATAGAGCTATCATTATCATTTATGAAAATTAAGAAAAGAAGTGGGCCAGGAACAGAACCTTGTGGTACACCACTTGAGACTTCTTTCCAAGAAGAAAAATTGCTGTTGACAACAACTCTCCGAGACCTACCATTGAGCCACAAATTGATCCACTGAGCCCACTTGCCTTTGATGCCTAACCTATGCAATTTTACCGTGAGTCAAAAAGAAAGCTATCATTTTGAGATATCTTGCTTGGTGTGTGGAGTACCGTAACAGCAATAGAACTTTCTTTGTAAAATGGAGATTTACTGTTAAACTTGCCTTCATCATGCAGTGAGAAGTTCTCTTACTTGAACAATATGAAAATAAAGCACTGCTTTGAATTTGACTACCTATATATTACTCTTTTGTTTTTTATTATTGCAGTATCACCATGTCACATGCCCACTATGAATGCAAGATTGGTCCCTCCATACTCAACTCTGACCTGTCGGCTCTGGCAGAAGAAAGTCAGCGGATGTTAGACAGTGGGGCTGATTATCTTCATTTAGACGTGATGGATGGGTAGGATTGCTACCTAAAGACATATCTGAACAGTCAAGTAGTGGTCTGATTTTATCAGCCATAACTGGGGCCTGTCACCATTTTTCTTTAATTCTTTGTTTCTTTAAGGAGAGTTCAGGAGCGGGATCGCGCCAGCGCTCCTTACATGTATAAAATCAATCCCTGCTACTGAATCAGCTGAATTGTGGCAACTTGTTAATGCCAACCCAATGGACAAGCCCAACCATTGATGAAACTGCATGTGGGAGATTTCGGACACTAAATGTCCACTGACGATGTCGCGAGTTTTGATAAGCTGCTTTTAAAATTGAACCAATCACAATGCTTGTTACATTAACTTTGCTTACAACTTAACAGTGACACAGCGTAGCGGGTCCATGTGGCTGTGTGTAGAGTGAATTGGTGAGCTGAACGAAAATATTGGTTTGCTTCCCGGACTACTAATTCTGACTACGCAACTGTATATGTATGCTCTATACACTGCTTTCATGCAGCTAGCTACTGTAAGCTAGTACTGCTTGGGGGTAGTGTAGGGCATGAAAACAAACTTTACTTTCAATTTTTTGCAGTATCCTGTGCCAATTTTCGCCCAAAAAGTGAAGTGCAATTCTGACATGTTATGAGTGGGAAATGCTCTGTGACTTTCAGATTGTTTGCTTCACGTACCCAGCATTATTTTTAACACCAGACAAACACCAATTTGTTTTTATTTCTGGTGCTTTTGCACCAGAGCACCAGTTTATTTTCAAGCCCTATAATATGCATATTCACAATTATTTAAGTTGGTCTTTAGTGGGATGCAAATTGCATATATAGACTATATAAGAGCAGTTTCTCTGTTAATCACATATCCATCAAATCAGTCATTTGGACGGGGATCCTGGATTTATATCAATTACTAATTGCACTGGTCTTGAAGTCACTTGAGCATAAGAAAAAAGGGAAATAAACTGTTTTGCTAGCTGAAGCAAACAATCTGTCTGCTCACTAATGAGAGAAAGCAGAGTATTACAGGGGACTATTTTAGATTTATCACAGTTTGTAAACTTTAAAGGACTTGTCCATCTCATGAACTTTTTATATTCAACAGCTGTACAGTAGATTATGTTCACGGTATGAATGTGTGTGTGTGTATGTGTTGAAGTTAACATGTGATTTTCCTCTGGCAACTCATTGCAGTATCTATAGTTTCAAAGTTTGGCACTTAATTATTCCTGAGAAAAGCCAAAACTTTAGGGATCATCACAAATGTAATGTTGAGTGATGTGCAGTGAGGTGCATCGTGTATGGTTTGTGAAATTGGAAGCTTTACTCACTGCCAAACTATAAACTTAAGTATAGACGAATCTGATTAGCGCTTGTTTTTAGGGACTGTAGGCCTCCATTAGTGGGGTCCATCAGCCTAAGGTCATCTTTTTTTATTGTTTACATGAATTTCAAACCCTCATATTAAGTGAAATTGGATAATTTAAGATACAAATTCGTGTGCAACCATCCATGATAGAGGTAAGCAAGGAAATCATAAGATTTAAAGGTAATGGACCCCATTTATGGCCGACTGAAATCAGACCATCACTTGCTGTCTGGATTCGTGTATATAGTAAATGACATACCAATTTTTGACTTCCTTGTGAAATGGTTCTGTGCACGGCATACAGTACTTATGAATTTGCAAGATGTAAGGATTTGAGATTTCAGCAAATTTCCTGATTTCAGGAAATTAGACATCTTAAGCAAGTCAGGAAATCCATTTCGCTAGACAAAAAATTTTGGCCAACGGTGTGGTAAAATTTCGGCTGCATGAAGATATTTGAAAAACAGGAAACTGTAACAATTTTATACCTAGACCAGTGTAAGGTTCTTTCATAAAAAACTTCAAAGAGGATAAAGTATAACATAAAAGTAAACTACAGTTGCTAACAACATAGGTAAAGCACTTTCCAAAACCATCAACTGTAAGATTTGCTAGTTAGTCACAGCAGAAGAAGTTTTACAACTAAATTTATAACCAATTGGTATACACATAAGTAAGACCAGTCACAGCCATTTTTAAGTTGTTACTGGCTTGTGTCACTACACCATTGCATACGTCAGGCACCAAGTACAATGGCAGTAGGTTCCATTTTTGGTTCGTTGTGTTAACAAAGGAACCTATGCAGTCAAGTCGGCGTATGTATGTGTGTGTGTGTCTGTGTGACACATTGGAATGCGAGGTATGTGACAAGATAACTCAATAACCGTGTACGCAATTTTTCTCAAACTTGGTGTGTATGTGTATCATATTCAAGAGATGTGCCCTATCGTTTTTGGTGCCGATATCTTGCATATTAATGAGTGTACAAGGCTTAATGTATGCATTGGAATGTGAGGTATGTGACACGATAACTCAATAACCGAGTGCTCAATTGTCATCAAACTTGGTGGGGACATGAACTCTATTGAGTAGATGTGCCCTATTGTTTTTGGTGGTCATATCTTGCATATTAATGAGTTGGCGGGGCTTACTGTAAAAATTTTTAAAATGACAATATCTTGCCACTGAAACATTTTAGAGGGGTGGTGTAATGGAGATTTGTGTTTGTCTATTTGTGAAGTAAATGTGATGACCTAGCTTGACCTCACTTGACCTCATTTGACCTTTTGACCTTTGTAAATTTTTGGAGACATCTGATCAGACAAACCCAAAAGGCAATTACACTACCCACCTAGGATGTTCCTAACTCGAGTTATTTACAACTAAGTGACAAGAAAGTTAGTGTGTCATATGCATTGGAATGGGAGGTATGTGGTGCAATAACTCAATGACCAAGTAACATAGGGGGATGACTTAATGGAAAGTTGTGCTCATCTGAGTAAAGTGCACGTGTTGACCTACTTTGTGACCTCATTTGACCTGAAATTGGTGGTAAAATATCAGGCTCTGCAGTAGAAGCAGACTTGTGCCTTTGCTTATTTTTGCTTTTGAGGCAAACATGTAGGTAGTCCAAAGGACAACTATGGCATAATTTCTAGTCCTCCATCATCAATTTTGAATGTCAGGGATGACCAGATGGCTATTAAATTTCTTCCCTGCACAAGGGACAGTTAATTGTGTTAATGTAAAATGCAGTGCACTGTTGACCTACTTTGACTATATTTGACCTTTGTGACTTCTTTGTAAGGTCTGAATTGAAATTGTTGAGATGGACCAAAAGGCAATGAACTACCCTCCTATGCTGCCCCAAATTCAAGTACATGATATTTTGATGAGTGTATGTATTTGTCACATGGAAATGGGAGGTATGCAGCGTGATAACTTGAAAAATCCAAGTGTTCAATTTCTCTCGAACTGCAAGTGTTTCTAGGATTTTGAAATTAAATGTGCCTCTACGTTTGTGGGTGAAGGCCAAAAGTTATTGGGGTTGAAGGTGCAAATTATGCTGTACCTTGTGACTCCCTTAATACAAAATCATCTTAAATGCAAGGAACCATAGTGCCCTCTGGCTCTTGTTAAAGTCTTCTGTTTGACCTGGCCAGGAGTCAAACATCAGACCTCTCAACTACAATTCAATGCTCTAATCACTAAACCATGCAGGTGCTATTACAAATTTGCATTGAAGGAAGCACAATTACTGTAACATGTCACCACTAATTTGTGACACAAAAATATAGTATTCATGTATTATATTTTTAGTTTTTTTTTTCACTGAAGCTGCAAGCTTTCAGATATCTTTGTCCATATTATCTTTTGGTTACATGCAGCAACAATATATAAGCAGACAAACTAGCTTACACCCCACACCAATGAATAAATAACAGCATACACTGTCAAATTGTATATAGTTCTCCATACATCTTTAGAGATCCATTTTCAAGGTAGAGGTCCATTTTCAGAAACTTTGTTTTTTAGGATTGACAGCTGTCTAAGGGGAAGGTTCCCCTTTGCACCTTCTACAAACACAAATGAATTTCACCTCAATGACTCATTTACTTTATAGACACTTTGTACCAAACATGACATTTGGTCATCCAGTTGTGAAGTGTTTACGTCAAAAGATTAAATCTGCTTTCTTTGGTGAGTCTTTTGAATTTTAACTGATGTAAGGTAAACATCAGTTTTGTTTGGTCTTAGTTCTTACTGTAATGTAAATACAAAAACTATGACTTATGAAGCAGGCTTGTACTGTTTCTGGATAATGTTATGAGTTAAATGTTGTATCTCTGATTTTAGCAAAAGTTTGAGTGCATATATAATAAGCTGGTTGGTAGCAGCCTTGTCCATGGAATTATGGGGCACAATGTGGGATACATAAAGCGAGGTCAGTACAGTGTACCCACGGACTTATATACATGGACAGAGCACGTAACGTGTACGTCCTATCCGTAGATGGTCGCCACTGACTGGGACAAAAAAGGCGCTCCAAGATGGCAGCTGTGAAGCTATAAATGGTCTGATGTGACTACGACTCTGTAGTATTTTAAACAAAAGTTAAACTTGAATGGGAAACACTATCATATTCCTGCAATAGGTAAAGTGATTTTGACCTTGCCTTGCCATATTTCAAAAATATTTCAACTTTCTTGCAAAATATGTGATATACTTGAGCAAGTCCAAACTCTCACACCCTCAACCCTCAAACCATAGCAGACGGCCATCTCGGTGCGCTTTTTCTCACACATACAGTAGCGACAATCTACCATCAGTATGCTCTTTCCATGTATAGGAAGTCCATGAGTGTACCCCAGTCTCTTGGTTGCCCAGTGTGTACATATTACAATATGCATGCATATCTAGTGTCTAGCCCAGCTGAATAAAGGGGTCTTGGAGAGGTAAAAATGCAGATTTAAGTACAAATTCTTTCACCAAAAAGGCAATTTTAATACAGTTCACTGCACAAAGCCACACGTAAGATCGCTCCTTTTGTTATGGATCAATTACTATTAGAAAAGAATGATTCCACAAAATTTCAAGTGAATGCAAATTTTAGAACATTGTTGTAGCCTGCTGGAACTTGGTTTTGTTCATCTCTATGGTTTGCAGATGCTGTGAATGTGCAAAGCCTCCACATCAAATTACCAAACTCATTTATGTTGTTAGAAAAACTCAATTATATCACAGTGCATTATCTTTAAACCTTCTGGTGGGTCGGTGCATAGGAAGTAGCCTCATTTCTCCATCTCATATCTCCTTTTTGCATTTGAAAGTGTACCTCAAGTCAAAAAGTAGAATTAGATAGCATGAAAAATGAATTCCAACAGTCCAACTCCCAACTTTGCAGGACATTCTTGGGCAAAAGACTAACCTGTTTCCAAACATTTAAAATCTTGTAACAAGAATGACCTACAAAGATGGGAGTTGGGCTGTTAGAATTCATTTTGGATGCTGTTTAATATATATTTTTGAATTTTTTTTCTTGACTTGTATTATTTGTTGCTTTGTCCCACCATACATCAAGGTAAGTCATCTTACAGATTTTACTAAAGAGTGAGAGAAATTATGGAATCAGACAAAGTATTACATGTATCATGAAGTTGCTTCAAGTCCTTAAGCTCTAGTGGTGCCTCAATATAGTTCAGAAAAAGTTTGTATAGCAAAATGGTACTCATAACGAATGCTTATAGGGTAATATTACATTTTCAGTACTTTTGTGCCTTGTACTCAGAAGAACGCTTAGTTTTCTCCTCTTATAAAAATAACTTTCTTATTGACTTCTACAGACATGCACATGATGGTCTTAAATCCTGAAAGGGTAAGTCAGGAATCTCTCATTTTGTGTTAGGTGATATATTGAAAGTTATAATATTATGGTGATAATTTTTTTTATCAAGAATGCATAATATTTAGAATTGAAAGGTGGAGATATTTTTTGGTGAAAAAAATGGCATAAACATGCTTTGTATTTTTTCCTTCTTCTTTTTGTGGTAATCTTTCTGTTTTCTTATTTACAAATTTCTACTTATACTGTTTACTTATCTTACAGTAAAGGAAACAACTGCATCTCGTCACCATGTGATTTTGCTAATCATTTCTTAAGCAGTTAAAATAAAAATGTCGATAAACAGCAACATAAGACAAACAAAAGATCCGTTGATTATCACTGACTTTCATACTTCTCTCTTAGTCCACTTAGAGCAGAGAAAATTTACATGAAACTTGTTTTAGGAAAATTATTATGATTGTCGATTTGTTGCAGTGTTTATTTTATTTGATTAATGTAAGGGTAATAAGTGAGCCCTTCACCAAACCTTCCTTCCACCCTCCCCCCATCCCCCATTTTGTTGAATTCCTCCCCAAGATTCTCTTTTAAGGGCATTTTTTTTTGTAAGTTTGTCAACTCCCTACTCAATGCCCCCTCCTTTGCTCTTGTTCAAAATTTGTCATAACACTTTGAAAACAAACAACAACTTGTGGTTTGATTGCAATCATGGCTGGGAACATCACTTTTAAATAAGAATATTATCAGCTTCATAATTATTTAAATTTTGTAGTTGTTTGTTGCATCTGTGGCTTGGCTGATTCAGTATATGAAAATGACAACTAATGTAATTTCTTTTAACATTTGATAAGGGTACCATGTAAAGAACAATAAAATTTTCATGATGGTATCACTAATTTACCTAAACTCTTATTAGCTACAGTTTCATATGAAGTCAATTTAAACATTGTTGAAAGTACAGTGTAGGCTTTCTCATTATGAAACATCTTCAGTGTGTTACTGTATTAATCATACTTACAATGTGGGTATATTGCCTCAAATCCTTTTGCTGTTTACATTGCCTCAAATTCTTTTGCTGTTAATTAAAATATTTAGCAACGTGACATGATTATCTTTCAAATTTGATACTAGGAATATATGGGTAGCAGGAATTCTGCTAGAAACTGCTAGGGGGGAGAGGGGGATTTATTACTGACAAATGCCAAGTCCTAATTGATGGTGCCCTTGGTCAAAGTTACATGTTGGTTCAGGGGGGGTTGGAGCAAAAGCTTGCTTCACGGTTTCTTTAAGATGCAATCTGAAGGGTTTTTGGCTATTTATTTAAGTTGGAACATTGCTGCAAGGGTGTCCTCTTCTTTAGGAAGAACCCAAGATACTGAATTTTTTGGTTCCTTGCAGTAGCAAAGGAACCTATGTAGTCAGGTTGGCGTGTGTGTGTGTGTGTGTGTGTATGTGTGACACTTGCTTCGGTACGCTCTAACTCAACAAGGGAAGGTTGGATGGAACTTGGATTTGGTACATAGATTTGTCATAAGGAGAAGATGTGCCCTATCGTTTTTGGTGGAGGTCAAAGGTCATTTGGGGTCACCAGAGGTCAAAAACGAAAAACCTTCTCAACACGATATTTCTAGTTAGGAAACTTGGATAGATGTCATACTTGGTGTGTGGATGTGTTATGGTGTAAGGATGAAATTGGATATGTTCCGGGAAGGTCAAGGGGTCATCTGAGGTCACCAGGGGTCAAACACTGAAAAACGTTTTAACACAGTATTTAAAGGTAGAAAGGACAGATTTCAAATATCAATCTGTGTTTGGTTAAGGTCAAAGGTCATCAAGGTCACTGGAGGTCAACCGCTGGAAATGTTATTTAGAAAATCTTGTAAGCTAGATAAAGATAGTTTCAACAGATTTTTTATCTCACCTGGTTTTGCATGCTTACACACCCAAACACCTTAGAAATTTGTCCTTTATGTTCCTTCAGTAATGATTCCTTTGGGTTGTACACATATTTTGGATCATTCAAAGTTTTAAGAGGGCAATAACTGAAATCTGTAGATTTCACTGAGCACAGGTCACTCTGCATGTAACTGGTCTCTCTGCCAGTGGAAGCAATGCATGGATTATACAGTATGTCTCTTAAATACTGCTGTGCTCTGTGGGGTAACCTAATCCTCATCTATTATCACACTTCATTAATCACTTGCTTTCTGCTTAACTGCTGAATAAACCCTGTTTTCTGTGTAGAGGTAGCAAACAGGACAAATGGTAGATTGTTTTAAAGTAATAGCAAGTTTTATTTGAGAGCAGGTAAAAATAACTTGTGAGAAAACTACAAGGGGTGTTTTTCTCTCTCTGACCACATTGTGTACTGTTTATTGGTGATAATATCAAGTTTGATTCCAAGCATAAATACATATGGAAATGAGGTAGTGTTTTTGAAGGATCACCAAGCATTACAAAAGTTGAATGTCAGTAAGGCCACAGAAATTTAATCTTTGATTTCATGTAATATTAGTACTAAAATACCTGGTGAAGATGTTACAAACACTGAGTATGAACTTTTGCTTAGCTCTATTTCACAGACTAGCTGTACAGTTCTTATAATATCCAGCAAGGAACCATAGTGCCCATTGGGCTCTTGTTTTACTTTTATTGAAATGAAAAAGAGATGATTTTTACCCTCCTTGTTCTGGAAAGGGCAGACATATTGCCCCTTACTGCCTACCCCCCCCCCCTTTGCAGAAAAGCTGTGTAACTATCTAGGAATTATGTAACACCTGCATTAAAATTTGCAGTGTGTAATTTGTACCACAAACCTCACATGCAGTGTTACAAAGTGAAAAGTTGTGTCTCTATTTGCCTACATGAGGTCACTGATTTCTTCTCATGATTAAAATTACTGATTAAAAATTATTTTGAAAAAAAAAAAAGCATTTTCCAAAACTGACTGGATGAAAGTTATTACCATACTTTACAGACAAGTTATCATGTAAGTCACTTTTAGAAGAAACCACTGTTATCACATGACTGTAACATTAGGTGTGTTTCCTCCTTTAAACAGTGGATAGAACCTATGGCTGCCGCTGGTGGAGATCAATATACCTTCCACATTGAAGCAACTGACAACCCCGCAGATGTTATAAAAAAGATTAAAGAGGCTGGCATGAAGGTAATACCAGTGTTTGGTGTCATTTATGTATATACTGTAAAGAGTGCCTCGGGGTGTGGGTGACCCTGAGGCACACATATGGATGTATTGATATTTCCACTGTTCAAAATATCATGGTGTGGGAATGTACAGGCATTTAGACTGGTAACAGAAGTGTTAAAAGTTTAATTGATGCTTTGCTGCTGTGTAAGTGGGTATTAATTATGGTAAGCCATTTTAACATTTACCTCACAGTTTCACTCCGGCGTAATTGAATTCCACTTAAGTGAAGTGAATTTCACCTAATGCTTTTGAATAAGTGAAATGTATTCTACTTAAGTGAAATACATTTAATTTAAGTGGAATTCAATTCAACTTAAGTGAAATTGCGAGGTAAATGTTTAAAACAACTTGCCACAAGTAAGAGTTCCCCTCAACATTTCTCCTTGTTTGAAATCATTGGAAAGACTAGTACACATGCAAAAAATGGGAAAAATAGGAAACAGGTGGTATGCTCCTGCAGTGCAGACCTATACATAGTACCCTAAAATAGCAATTTACATTATAGCCAATGCATGGCATGAACAGTGTGGAATGGCAGAGAATGTTACTTTGCTTTAATTTGCAAAGATTCCAATTGTCCCTGTTTGACTGGAACTGTTCCTATTTGGTCTTTGCTGTCTTGAACTCCCGGTGTCTTGGTTTGCCATCTGGTTGTCCCAGTTTCCTAAAAAATGTACCGACTGCATGATCTGTGGAATGGCAGAGAATGATACTTTGCTTTAATTTGCAAAGATTCCAATTGTCCCTGTTTGACTGGAACTGTTCCTATTTGGTCTTTGCTGTCTTGAACTCCCGGTGTCTTGGTTTGCCATCTGGTTGTCCCAGTTTCCTAAAAAATGTACCGACTGCATGATCTGTGGAATGGCAGAGAATGATACTTTGCTTTAATTTGCAAAGATTCCAATTGTCCCTGTTTGACTGGAACTGTTCCTATTTGGTCTTTGCTGTCTTGAACTCCCGGTGTCTTGATTCGCCTTCTGGTTGTCCCAGTTTCCTAAAAAATGTACCGACTGCATGATCTGTGGAATGGCAGAGAATGTTACTTTGCTTTAATTTGCAAAGATTCCAATTGTCCCTGTTTGACTGGAACTGTTCCTGTTTGGTCTTTGCTGTCCTGAACTCCTTGTCTTGGTTTGTCATCTGGTTGTCCCAGTTTCCTAAAAAATGTACCGACTGCATGATCAAGTGGGTAGAGCATCATACTTGCAGATGGGAGGTCGGGAGTTGAAGTCCTGACCGGGTCATTTGGAAGACTTTTAAAGCAGAACCTACTGCTGTTGTTCTTAGTACTCAGTTTAAGAAATGGAGTAGGGAAAACAAACCAGTGAGCCACAACTGGAAAAAAGGCTATGACAGGCTTGACTTGAACCAGTTGGTCAGAAACTGGGCGGTAAAACTCAGTCTAACCTAACCTAAAAAAGATACACATAAACAATGTATAGCTATAAATGAAGAACAGTTGCATAACAGAATGTACAGTGTATATATATAGCTTGGGTCACCAAATATCATTTCCTTGTATGCTTCATCCAAACTGATCTTTCTAGCTATAATGCAATGGTCAAATTTGGTATCAGCTAGAAAAGAAGAGAATTTTGTCATATCTTTTATTTCTTCCTTATTATCTGAAATTGAAGTCAGGAACACAAACCTGTTTTCATGTTTTCCTTAGGTTGTTTCTCTCATTAGGGAAAAGTGCATTTGGTCATATTCTAGTATATATATGAACTGTTACTTGCAATTAATTGTGTTTGGCAAGTGTCAGGAAATTGCGTTATAAAAACATCCGAAGTGACAAAATAAGTCATCCTATCTAGTAATTTGTACAGTGTGATATAAAGTTGTATAGTAAACCTGTTATTACATTTCTGTTTGTAAATTCATACATCAGTATGGCATTAGCACTAACCACTAACCAGTGTTTCCATCAGATGGGGGAAGGGGGGATTTGTCCCCCCCCCCATTTCCAGAAGAAGGTGGGTAAACTCCCCTCCCCCTTTTCATTTTCAGAAAATTGTCAATGTTTGAGTTTCTTTCTTAAAAAAAGGACTCTTTTGCAACAATGTTATTACTTACAACAATGTAAAAACTTACAAAAATAAATGGCCTATAATACCCTTCAAATTTCACCTTACAGGGGTCGTTAAGTCAGTTTTTGTCCCTCCTCAACCCACTCATAACTTTAGCCTAAGACAGCATCAATTTGGACTTGGGGTTTGTCAGGAAGAAATACCCCCCCCCCCCCCCCAACTTTTTTGTGTTTCTGACGATATCCCTGGCACTGACATAAAATATTTAATAGTTTGTGTATGTATGTTCAAGTCCATTCTCAGCGGTGCAAGCATCCAGCAGCCAAACATGATTACAACATCCTTCTCACTGCAGTATGCTTAGACTGTGCCGATTGTGTTTATCCTAGCTCTGCCCATGGCTGGAAAAATGTTTATTTCTCAGGAAGCCAGTTAAATTAGGAAGGAAGTAGAATTTCCCACAAGTCTGTGTATATTTTTGTGTCCAGACAAGGGAATTTTCCCTCCAAATGCCCAAATTTTCCTAGAAGGAGCCTCCCGGCTTCCCAACTTTTTCCACTCATGGCTCCAGCCGCTCCACCTACATCAACCCCCCCTTCCTCTCCCTCACATTCCTAATTATGTCATGTTCGTTGGAATGACGCATTGAGAAAATATCAAATTTCTTTTATTTGGTGACTCACTACCATAACAACATAAAAGCACACACACTCCAGATTTCAATTGGCTTTTGAAAGTTTATGTAGTATAGATCGTTTATAAATAGCATTATTTCAAGACCTATTGAAGAGGCTATAAAGTTTACCCTAAAATATCTTAAAGGCAGTTACATTTAAGTTGACTCTCCAAAATTTATCATTAAATTTAGAAGGTAGGGCTGGTAAATGCTGTTTGTATAGGTGTGGTTGTGAGTATTGGCAGTTTTACTTGCACTGTTGCATGCAGTATGGCAATACTGTAGTTTTAAATAATTCTTTTACGGTATGTGTCTTGCTACGTTTTTTGAGAAGAGTTTTTGACAGACATTTTATCATAAAAAGAACCACGTGAAATGTTATTGGTAAAAAGTGCAGTGATGAAACCAATGATGGGGTAGGAGTAAGCTAGATGGAGTTTTATGGCCTAGTTTCCTACCTATTGGTACAAGTCAAGCCAGCCACAGCCTTTTTTCCAGTTGTGGCTCACTGGTTTGTTTTCCCCACCCCACAACAGGAGTAGGTGCTACAACAGCAGTAGGTTCCATTTTTATAGTCTTTGATATGACTCCACCTGGGAATAAAACCCAGGCCTTCAGCATGAGAGGTGGATGCTCTCTGTTAGACCAAACACGCTGTCTTTGATAGGGTATAATGGAGTTTTGATTTGGGTGTATGGTATATGGTATGTGCTACACAGCACAGGTAAAGGTATGGACCATAGAAAACATGGTTTCTGCCAGAAACTTAAAAGGGGGAGGATTTATTACTGCCAAACCCCAAGTCCAAAGTGATGGGGTCCTTGGCCAAAGTTACAGGTCAGTTCAAGAGGACAAACGCTTCATTCAAGGTCCCTGTAAGGTTCAATGTAAAGGGTACGACAGGCTATTTTTTTAAGTTCAAACATTGCTGCATAGGCAAAGCGTCTTCTTCTTAAACAAGCAACCATTGGCAAAATGTCCTCTTCTTCAACAAGCAACCAAGATACTGAGATTTTTATATTTTTTATGGAAATGAAAAGGGGACTTTAGCCCTCCTTCTTCTGAAAATGGGAGGGGAGGCAAATCCCCCTTTAACACACTTGACTGAAACACTGCAGTTGGAAGGTTGATAGAGTTCGACTCTTGGACAGATCATACAGAAAACTTTAGAAATGGAATCTTTGGCCATTGTGCTTGGTGCTCAGCAATGGAGTAAGGAATACAAGCCAGTGAGCCACAATTGTGAAGAAAGCTGTGGATGGCCTGCTACTCAAACCAATTGGTCAGAAACTAGGTCGTAAAACTAGGTATAACCTTGATAGAATCACTGGAAGTCATCACCTTCTGTGTTTTGCTAAATATTGCTTTGTTGAAGTAATACTTTACTTATAGATCCAAGTTTCCTGTGAGGTTGTCTCATGGTTAACTGAATATATGATATTGTTCAAATATTGTGTGTTACTTTAATCTTTATAATTTCCATTTCATTTCTTTTCTCATCCCATTCTTTTCTAAGGTTGGCATTGCTGTGAAGCCTAATACACCTGTGGAGGATGTATTCCCATTTGTAGAAGATGTCGATATGGTATTGGTCATGACAGTAGAACCAGGATTTGGTGGGCAGTCTTTCATGGAGGGGATGATGCCAAAGGTTAGGGTTACCATATTTCTGTTAGCTTAAAGTAGGACGTCTGCAGGGATTCTGAAAGAAACACAAAAAGGGAAAGAGGGGGGGATTTATTACTGCTAAACCTCAAGTCCAAATTGATTCTGTCTTAGGCTGAAGCTATGAGTAGGTTCAGAGGGACAAAAACTTGCTTCAAGGCCCCTGTAAGGTGCAATTTGAAGGGTTTTAAAGGCCATGTATTTATCAATATTAAAAAATTGCTGCAAAAGTGTCCTCTTTTATGTAAGAAACCAAGATGTTGAAAATTTTGTAATTTTTATGGAAATTTGAAGGGGGAATTTTACCCATGTTTTTTCTGGAGGGGGGACAAATTCCCCTTTCCCCCTCTGGCAGAAAGACTGATCTGTAGTTGAACACAAATATGGGAGAGGGGGACACCCTTCTTATTAGAGCGTAAAAGTAGTCATGGGAGTTGATCAGTAAAGAATGCATAGATGAAACCATTGATAATAGTGAAGTTTTGATTTGGGTGTCCCCCTCCCCTTGCTGAAAATTTGGACTTTGGTTCATGCCTGAAAGTGGTGTTACCATACTGAATTGTCTGTTAGCCTGGTTAGGGGCTTTTTGCTGACATGTCACACTACCTTTAATTGTCATTGTTTGGGGGCCTAGTTAGAAGTCAATTAATTTTCAAGTTCGAGCACTGAGGTTGCATAACTAGAGGTCAATTTCTTTACAGGTTCAAGCATTAAGAGAAAAGTACAAGTCCCTGGATATTGAAGTCGATGGTGGTCTGAGTCCACAAACCATAAATATGGCAGCAGAGGTGAGATTTAAGAAATAATTTCCATTACTCTAAATATGTGCTATTGTTTTTCAGTTTGCTTTTTTGACACTCTAGTTATGTAATGTAACTGTGATGAGCATAAAAATTTAGTTTAATTACATAAAAACGTTTATGCTGTTGTTTTATATTGTATGAAGCTGGTAATTTCTCAAGTCCACCTTTGCAGTGTATCATATATTGTGTTTAAAAGTTTAAGGTCACATCAAGTTTTGGTGGTGCTTATTCTAAGCATTTCTGTGAAATTTGCATTGAAGTCAGATGGGTTGTTCTCAACATATGAGCAAGTAAACTTATCACATTTTCAACAAAAAGTGAACTTGAAGCAAGAGCGTCTGACATCATATCCTCACACTGTTTCTCTTTAAACTTTACGATCCTGCATTATCAGAATGTGATTGTATAAGTGGCATGAGAACTTTACAAATTTTGCATTCCCCACCGTGAGGTCCTATTCTATTAACTTCAAGGTCTACATAACAATCTGACAAAAAAGCAAATGGAAACAAAGCATTTCTTGACAAAGTGAGGAAGAGATATCTGTGGTGCCCTCAAGCTTATTTTGGAACACAAAATTTAGTGACTCAATGCTGATATCTCAAGAAATCCATGTCCAATTGAATGAAAGTTTCACCAAAATAAGCAGATTTGGTTTCTCTTTTACATATGAAAAATAAAGTTTTGCTTAAAGTGTACTTCAAATAAAAAAATTAAAAAATACCAATTAAACAACATAAAAAAAATTTAGTTTTTGGTTCCTTGCGGCAGCAAAGGAACCTATGTAGTCAGGTTGGCGTGTGTGTGTGTGTGTGTGTGTGTGACACTTGCTTCGGTACGCTCTAACTCAACAAAGGAAGGTTGGATGGAACTTGGATTTGGTACATAGATTCGTCACAGGGAGAAGGTGTGCCCTAGTGTTTTTGGTGGAGGTCAAAGGTCATTTGGGGTCACCAGAGGTCAAAAACTAAAAACCTTCTCAACACGATATTTCTAGTTAGGAAACTTGGATAGATGTCATACTTGGTGTGTGGATGTGTTATGGTGTAAGGATGAAATTGGGTATGTTTGGTGAAGGTCAAGGGGTCATCTGAGGTCACTAGGGGTCAAACACTGAAAAACGTTTTAACACAGTATTTTAAGGTAGAAAGGACAGATTTCAAATCAATCTGTGTTTGGTTATGGTCAAAGGTCATCAAGGTCACTGGAGGTCAACCGCTGGAAATGTTATTTAGAAAATCTTGTAAGTTAGATAAAGATAGTTTCAATAGATTTTTTATCTCACCTGGTTTTGCATGCTTACGCACCCAAACACCTTAGAAATTTGGCCTTTATGTTCGTTCAGTAATGATTCCTTCGGGTTGTACACATATTTTGGATCATTCAAAGTTTTAAGAGGGCAATAACTGAAATCTGTAGATTTTACAGAGCACAGGTCACTCCGCATTAAACTGGTCTCTCTGCCAGTGGAAGCAATGCATGGATTATACAGTATGTCTCTTTAATACTGCTGTGCTCTGTGGGGTAACCTAATCCTCATTCTATTATCACACTTCATTAATCACTTGCTTTCTGCTCAACTGCTGAATAAACCCTGTTTTCTGTGTAGAGGTAGCAAACAGGACAAATGGTAGATTGTTTTAAAGTAATAGCAAGTTTTATTTGAGAGCAGGTAAAAATAACTTGTGAGAGAAATACAATGGGTGTTTTTCTCTCTCTGACCACATTGTGTATCATTTATTGGTGATAATATCAAGTTTGATTACAAGCATAACTACATATGGAAATGAGGTAGTGTTTTTGAAGGATCACCAAGCATTATAAAAGTTGAATGTAAGTAAGGCCACAGAAATTTAATCTTTGATTTCATGTAATATTAGTACTAAAATACCCCTTGTGAAGATGTTACAAACATTGAGTATGAGCTTTTGCTTAGCTCTATTTCACAGACTGGCTGTACAGTTCTTATAATATCCAGCAAGGAACCATAGTGCCCATTGGGCTCTTGTTAATAGTTCAACTCCCAATATTCATAGGACTTTCTTGGGCCAAGGTATAATATGTTCAAGTTTATTCACTCAAAATAATTTTTTTTTTATTTTTTGGACTTGAGGTACTATCTATGTAAACTCCCTCTTTAATGTCCACATGACAGACTAAATTAGTAGCAAATGGTCATGTCATGGCAAAAAATGAGTGAAGACAAGGCATATTCTAATAAGCCAGTTTGGTAATTCATTTCTGTTGCTATTCACATATGCACATCATCCAACTCATTGGGATAAACAAACCAACCCAGCACCTACAACACGTATTCCAAAATTTGAGTAAACATGAAAATTTGGGGAACTCATGCTGTCTTAATCCATCCATTACATAAGGAGGGATCTCGAATGTGGTTGTCTAAATTGTCTTTTTGGTGGAAAAATTTGCATTTTACTCTGCTGTAAAGTAGCACTGAGACCCTTACTTTTGTTCAACTTTGTTAGACACTTACTTTTGTATGCAGGTACTGATGAAAACTTAGGGAATGTTGTACACTTCGTGCTAGGCTTGCTTTGTATATCCCATGCTGTGCCCCACAATTCCATGCGGCAACAGATTACCGAACTTGTTTGTTGGTGCCTTCATAGATTTGGCAATTTTTTTTAAAAAAGAAAAGAATTTGCATGCTGTTTTGGGCCCCTCCTGAAAAAAGGTGATGACTGTTAGGTCACTGCAGAAAATATTATCCATCCAAATTTTATATAAGTCAAGATTGTTTTTGTAAAAGTAACAAGAGTGAAGACATTGCTACCAACTGCTTGTATTTATCAGAATTAAATGAATCATCATAATTATTTGCAGTTGTGCAAAATTGTATTTCCATGTTTAAATCTGTGTCTTCAATTTTCATTGTTCCAACAGGCAGGTGCTAACATGATTGTATCTGGCAGCGCAGTTGTTAAGAGTGATAACCCAAAGCAAGTCATTGATACAATGAGGAGGTGTGTCCAAGAATGGATTCCTAAAAGCAATTTGGAGAGGTAGTCAAGGCAACCAGATGAATATGTTTTATTGCATTACGGGCCAATGTCATACTTAACTCTATACAGTTTTGTAGGTTGGTATATGGGCTTCCACTAAAAAATTGTACACATTTGGTCATGTAAATCAGTATATTTGTTGTGGAAGGTCAGAGTGAAGTCAAATATCATGTCTTCTCTGTGAAACAAGCCTGTGAGCCACAACTGGAACTTAAAGGCCTTGACCAGTCAGACTCAAACCAAATGGCTAGAAACTGAGCCATAAAACTCCATCTGACTAACCTCTCTTGTGAAATGCACTATTCATCAAGGAATAGGGCTCATACAGGCATTGGTAGAGTGGATGAAATACTAGCGAAGAACTTAGAGCATCCGAGTGCTATTCTTTCTATCAATGATATCAGTATCATTATGTTTTTATGTTCGACCTCATCAGTCTCTGTTCTTCCATTATTTTTTTCATCATATTTGCAAATGAGTTGGTCTATTAATATTAGAATGTTCTTGCTTTTTAAAGGGGTAATCATAGTTTGATTTTCAAATTTTTTCACAAATTGAATTTTGCACATTTGTACATTGATCTAAAACTAACAACAAAATGATCTGTGATCATGATTTAACATTGTGGTTAGTTTAATACGATGTTGTGGAGGCTGCCTAGACTTGCATTTGTGTGGTATTTTGTTACCTGACTAATATTTAGAAATTTCCATTCAACAGCAATTAACGCACTTTAATGTTTCTTCTAAAGACCTCTTCAGGGTTTCTCTATTCGGGTAAGAAAGTCAGTTCAGAAGGGAAAATGTGGAACTGCAAAATTAGTTTAATATTCTCTCAAACTCCAGTTGTCCATTTAAGTACTGCACAACAGAAGAAAACTGCTCTCTCTTCTAGTCAAAGCCATGGATGTTGATGAGTGTGACAATTTTACCTAGACAATAGGCAGATGGCAGTTGAACTTGAATTACAAACTTAAACGAGTACAGAAAAAGAAAAAATACATGCATGGTCAGTGACGTGTACAGGATTTTGAAGGGGGGGGGGGGCCCAACCTGTACTTCAGTCCTTGGCAACCAACTCACTTTGGCATACATGTGCTGGTGTGTCGTTAAGGTCTGAATGCTCAGTGTGTACCCCTGACTGACTTGGGAGGTGGAGGGGGCCCCCCGTTAAACACACTACTGTGTATGGTATACAGGAATAGTAATGATCCAACCATACTATGTACACAGTGATTTCACATGACGTCACAATTGTTAAGCATGCCCACTGCCAGCAAAAATCAACACGGAGTGTTTTAGTGGGTCTTCAGCTACCTGTCAGGTAGCTACACTAAGCTCGCTTTCTACACTTCTGTTTGCCCGTCTAAAAGGGCGGAGCTTGTTACATCAGTGAAAGTTTTATATAGACAATCTGGACAGCAAGTGATGGTCTGATTTCAGTTGGCCATAGTTGGGGTCTACCGCCTTTTAATCTTTCAGTTCCTTTGCTTACCTTTATCAGGAATGGTTGTACACTAAATTGCATCTTGATTCCTTCTATTTCACTGAATATGAGGGTTTGAAATTCATGTAGTCAATAAATGAAGATGTTTTAAGGCTGGTGGACCACTAGTGGCTGCCTACAGGAACCAAACACACAGGTTTATAAACTACCAGCAGTGACTGCCCTCCTTTTATTGAGAGTACTCTTGTCAAATCTGTATTTTATCTTGTTTAAGCATAATGCAAGTTTTACATGCCTTAAGTGTATAAAAGTAACAAACTGTCAAATTCATCATTCCTGTGATAAGAATCAGCTCACAGTACTATCAAATAAATTTTGAATTTTGTTGGAAAATATCAGCATCACAGTATTATCATCATTGACTTGTTTGAAAGGGGAATGTCAGTTTAGAGGTTCAATCCTCTGGTTTACGGTCAACTCGGCCCCTGGGACAACTCGGCCTGGTCATCTCGGCCCCTGGACAACTCGGCCACTGAGACATCTTGGCCCCTGGACAACTCGGCCACCGAGACATCTCGGCCCGGACAACTCGGCCCCTGATGGCCCCGCAGACAACTAGGCTACCATTGAATAAGCACCACCCTTATTGATCTTAGTATTAACCTTAAGAAATAAAAGTACTGTCTTACTTAGTAGTACTTAACTATTGTATATTCAAGGTACTGTAACTTGAAACCAAAGTTAAAGGAAGCCGAGGTTTGAATCTAACTAGTTTGGCCATTATGACCAAGCTTCTGGCCCTATCACGTCCGTCGATCCATTGAAGGACATTTCAAAAGTTTTCACTTATATTTTTGAAATTAGGTTTACTCTGAGCAATGTCTTAAAGTTGAAGGTTAGGCTGTGCAAATTTCCTCAAGAATACAATCTCACAATTCACTTGATGCAGCATGTCAATAGTGGCCGAGATGTCTCAGTGGCCGAGATGTCCAGGCCAAGTTGTCTCAGGGGCCGAGTTGACCGGACACCAATCCTCTTACCCTAAACTACAATTTTCGTAGGGGTTAACAGAAATTCTCAATTGGCTCAGGTCTTTGTTTGACAGCTAGTTCAAACAGTGCAAAGTATCATAGCTCCTTATATAACACGGCCTGTACTGTACTGAGAGTGTTTTTGATTACACATTGGGGTCTTGTTTTCTCACCCTGAAGCAACAAAAGTGAGGTTGTGTTTGGATGAGAATGTTTTTTTGACAGTTGTGGGAGGGGCATAAGTAAGTGGGTAAGGATGATTGTAACTGTTTGGGGGGAGAGGATCAGGTCTTTAGTTTAAGCATCTCACTGGTATATAAAGTTGACATAATCCATTCCTTTTTACCGTCCATTACATAATTTACCCTTTGTTTAAATGGTAAGCGGAGCTGTGTCTTTACCTGCATTTTCCTAAAAGGATATAGCTTTTCATGCTTAAAGTACATTTTGAAATATTTTCACTGAAACATTCCATTGATCACAAGTACTTCATGTGTATGGAGGCACTCTTTTGCCACTCTTAAGCTAGAAAGAATGCATTTCTTAATCGTGAAATGTACTGTTAAAGCTTAACACCATTAGGAATTTATCATATTTGACAGAACTAAGCAAGAAAGACTGCCTCCCTATCATATGGATTGGGTGTCACAAGACTGATTGTCATGAATATTCAAAGTAATTGAAAGTTTACATTCAAAATATTATATATGTCGTGAGGTGTAGAACAGTGATGCGTTTTGTACTTGAGAGTTATTACATTAAGAGTCCACACACTCACACTTCAACATTTAGGCTTGGGTAACAACACAGCTTTGTGAGATATGGGATGTTAGCTAATAAACAATTTTATTTCCCTTTGTCTATTTTAGGTCATCAAAGTATTGTTGTGAATGAATGAACAAGTTCAAACAACACTGGGGATGTACCTAACAAAAGGGATTATGCACAATTGGTGATTAATGCTATTACTGTATGCACTCAGGTACACCCTCACACATCACTTGCAATAACTCTCCAGTGGGGGAGGGGGGGGGTGGTTGTGTTTGAGTTCAATTCCTGAATGGGTCCAGGAAGGGGGGTGCAGGTAGTGCTTGAGTACAATTTCCGCATGGGTCATACCAAAGACTTTCCAGACTTTTAAAAATGGAACCTGTTACCATTGTGCTTGGTGCTCAGCAGAAGCAATGGAGAATGGAAGACAAACCAGTGAGCCCCAACTGAAAAAATAGCAGTGGTGCTTGACTGGAAACTGAGTGGCAAAACCTCCTCAAACTGCTTTAACTCCTGATCATACATTAATTTGCCACTTATACAAGGATACAAGGGTGCAACTTTGTTTAATTGGTGCCAAGGGGTAGGCCAATGATGTGAGTAAAAGGATCTTAATATAAAAACACAGGACTCTGTCACATAAAATTGAGAAAATGCATTTTATTTTCACTGATTTCATGGAATTTTAGCAACAAAATTTCAATCTTAAATCAAGATATAACCCATTTTCACTCTTTTAATATATTAGAAACATTTTCTTGCACCAACTTTGTGACACAATCAAAAAATTTGATTTGAAAAATTCCAGGAATTGCAGCCAAACCAGGGAATTACAATGTCATGAATGTGCATTTAAAAATGAGCACAATCCTGACCAATATCACAAATATCTTTCTTTCTTCAATAACTGACATAAAAATGGACAAGAAAAGTTGTTATAACATTACAGAATTACAGAATGAATTGTAACAATATCCAGTATTAGTTACACTGCCTGCCATTTTATGTCAGTATGACATCACAATACTGGAACAGCAATCTTGCTGACAGTGAGACATTCTGTACATCATTATTTCTCAACTCAATATTATCTACATCTAACATAATGTGCTTAAAATTCAAAATGGCAGCAAGTAGCTTCAACCACCTTTTGCCCCCATTTGCGTTCCCAGAATAAAGAAATGAATAAATGATGTATTACATGATCAAATTGTACTTTTGTTATGAAAAATAAAAAAAAAAAAGGGAAAGATGAGAATAACACATCCTACGTGTACGATAATCAGCACATATCATTTTTGTTAAGTTTCAAAAGATGTCACTAAAAATAGATCAAAAATTGAGAAATTACACCAAAAGCATAAACACCAATAAAATCCACTCTTAAAAATCCCTTCTCTTCTGTATCACTAGCTCCCCTTCATGCAAACACTTTAGGCTTAATAGCAACTCTTCAATGAAAAGTTGATACAGACAGGTGCCTTGGCATACCATTACTTAGAACATATCCATCTTAGAAAAAGACCGACACAGGAACCCGACTTAATGTTAATTTTTCATAGCATTCAGCTATCACCACCCTGCACCAAAATAGCCAAAAAAGTATGTCTAATCTTGATGGTTTTCAATTTCCTATGTTTTTAATCCCTAAGAGAGGAAATATTTTTTTTCTATTCCTTATGAAGAAATATTCCTTGGTTATTGGAGAATCAACCTACCCCACACTGAGGTTATCAACAAGAGTGATTTAAACTGCTCTAATATTTTGAGATAATTAAAACACCAAAACAGCATATAGGCTTAAAATTGTTTCAAGCACAAAATGATATGCTTTCTTTTAAGGCACTGTTATGATTGAGGGTGATTAAATCACATCTGTTGCAACTGTGCTTAACCCATCTGCTACTAAAGGGGAACCATTCCCCCATACTGAGCAGTACACTACATTCCATATGCGCACTATGTATGTAGGTTAAGTGAATACCCACTTTTTCTATGGAGGCTGCCATTTCTGGGTCTGTCAAAAACCAGGAGGGTGTACATATGTAAAAATATCTCCTCTTGAAGCCTATTCCACATCCAAAACAAGACTACACAAAATCTGTTTATATGGAGCTATTCCAGAATGCAATAGTTTCACAGCTATGTGTAGCAAAGGGGTGACACATTATTTCTTGGTCATCAGTCATAATCCACCAGCCACTTGCATTAAAGATACACCAGAGACACATCCATATGATCCCAAGCAGTTTACATGACGTGAAGGCCCATACACCATAGATAGTTTTTGGATCAGTCCGCAGACAGAGGGCTGACTATGTATACTATTGTCAGTAAACAATTTGGAAGTACATGTATACACCCTCAGCCTATGCATGTGATTAATAAAGCGATTTTATAAGATAATTGTAATATATCACATTGCATGTGGTGTGATGTGTAGCAGTCTAACCTGATTAAACTTCCATACTGCACAGCACGCTCTCACGTAATCCCGTCATGCAGTCATATGACTCAAATGGAATCCCAATCAAACTTCACTTCTTTTGTTTAATTTTAGGATTTCAGTAAAAAGTATGCAAAAGTATAGGTCAATATCAACCTACATGCAGGTTCCTTGGAAAATCCTAACAAACCTAAAATATTTCTACCTATTTTGTACAATGAGCCTGAGTGTGTTCACTTGAATTTAATTGCTGGAATGCCATGGACTTGTCTTACAACATTTGGACATGTGATGATGTGACAATCTGTTCCCCATTGTTTCAGAGACTGTTCAAGGCATTACTATGTGTCCCTTTATGTTGAGCATTTTGACATTCAAGGGTTGATGATTCTGCTATAATACAAAGCATCTTACAGTGTAAATTATCCACAGGAGTGTTACACCCAAACCCTCAATATGTTCACCCTTAATATATTACACCACAAGGTAGATTGATTGTGATGGGACCAAATGTAAGTCATTCTGTAATAAATGGGCCAGTGACTACATTAAAATACTGAATTCCCAAAGTTATTTTAAAAATAGAAAACAGAAAATACAAGAAGGAATCCCCCTTTCATTTCCCTTAAAAGGAAAACTTTAAGATAGACCATTTACTTTTTCTCAGCTCCAAACAAAACTTGGGAGCCACTAATAATCTCCAACTAGCTGAATAGAAGAAATTGTCCAAAGTAACCCTCTGTGTGATTGGTCCTGCAATGGACTGAGTAAAAAAGTCAACCAATCATATCTAAGCAATTGTGCACCTGCTGGTATCAATTTAGATGACACAACATTACACAGATAAGATGATGCAAGAACAATAGAACCATGATACATGCTTGTCATGCAATGGCTTGAAATTAATATTCCCTCAGCATAGTGCAAATATGTCCACCAACGGATGTGACTAGGGGCAGGGTTGTATCTTCAAGGGATGGCGAGGGATGGAAATATCCCACACTGGTTTTGCCAATCCCTATTCATGCTAAAATAAAGCCCTTCTGAATCTCTAAAATTCCCTCTGTTACCATAAATTGGCCAGGACTTTACCCACTACCTGTTAATCTCTTTCAGTAATTCTCAACCAACTTGCCTAACAAGAATTAGCCCAAACAAAGTATTAATACTTTCATGCACTCCTGCTTCAATAATAAACCTGCAAAAAGACACAAGATATGCCATCTGTAAAGCATGTTTTGCCAAATTTTGAATGTATGCTCAGAACCAATTGATTGTAGTGCTATGCTTAGTCTCCCCCACTCTCATCTCTCAGGCTACAACCTTGACAACAATCCAGTGAGCCACAGCTGGAAATGGCTGTGGCTGGCTCAACTTGAACAAATTGGTTGGAAACTGGGCTGCAAAACTCCATTCCACTAACAACAACCCTGACTGGGGGTATTTTCCACCCCCTCCCAATTCAATTCCTTACTGAAAACATTGGCATGGGACCTCGTTCGTGCTTCTTTCACTCATAATACACTTTAATGTTATGTAAAGTACCATACCATGATTCTAAAATAGCCAAAAGAATTGAGGTAATGATATTACGCATACTGGGACATTATGATGTCTTTCAAAATGCTTTATATTTTCTGAGATAAAAATAAAACATAATCAGAAGTACAAAATGATAAAGGTGCAGACAATTTAAGTAAGGCTTACAGCACACCCTTCTGTAAATTTAATGCCCACCAAACAAGAGGAGTACAAATTAGATTTGTCAACATGTTATTTTGTACTGCACAGTTCCTTCCCTTCTTTTTACATCTTTGCTCTAATATTTTTTCCCCAAAATGATCTTCCAATAAGCATACAAAGAAGACAACAGATGTAGCAAGTAGCCAATGAAAAAGCTGATGGCAATCTGAACTGACGAAGGCTGCCCTCTGTATCTGCAATGTGTCTTGGTGTAATCATAACACAAAAATAAGAAATTTGGAGGACTAGTATTGTTATATTTCTTCTTCCTCCAGACCAGAAAACATATTGCGCTGAGTCCAGTCCTGGAAGTAAAGAACAAAACGTTGATACAATAATACTAAAACATAGTTGAACTGCAAGGCACTAGGACTGACTATCAATACCGGTACTAGAGGTGCAGGTAATGAAAATACCGAAAATATTTGGTGTGTTACTAATACCGGTTCTTGAGAAAATACCGGTACTTTAAAAAAATGACCAGTACTGATTATATCTGCTGACAAAAATAACTGTTAGATTGTGTAGATGATTAAAATATTTAGCACAAGGTTACACAAACATATAGAGCAGAGGTTCCTGCATGGTAGTTAACCCAATCAAAAACACAGATGAATCAATGTGCAGGATAACATGGGGGCCATGCGGGGCTTAGGTTCCTTCCCACTCGACAGTTGAGAACTGGTACTGCCTCAATACCGGTTCTGTGTGTTTTACAGTACCAGTACCAATGTAATCACGGCACTGCCCAACACTACGAGGCACCAAGTGATGTCAATGGATTAATAAGCATTAATTTGACATCAGAAATATTTCAAAACAGAAAATTCAGTAACATAATGTTTCAATGTCAACGTCTATCAATGATATCCTTTGTTTTTGACAGGACGAAATGTTTTTCTTTGTTTGTTACTTACTACAATGACCTTAACAAATCCATTGAAGCCTTATAACTGCCTTAGCCCTCTACCTAACATTGTGCTTGATTCTGAACACAGAGGACGTTGTTTGACAAACATTTCAACATTGTCATGAAGCGCACAAAACTAAAAGTGGCTCACCCACAATTCAACTACAATAAGAACAGGCCATTGTTTAGTGTCATGTTGTCACAGATGCCAATTAGAGGGAAGTTATTTCTGTTTTTCTGCTAAACCTTAAAATTTGCAGAGGTCTCTTAATTCAGGGTGTATGGTAGAGCTTAAGGCACTCCTACTAAACCACACTATACCCAAAGAGCCTCTGATTCAGGGTGTACGGTAGAGTTTAAGGCGCTCCTAATAAAACATGCTATGCCCAAAGATGCTCCGATTCAGGGTGTAGAGTACAGTCTAAGGCACTCCAACTAAACCACGCTATACCCAAAGACCTTCCCATTCAGAGTGTGCGGTACAGTTTAAGGCACTCCTACTAAACCACACCATACCCAAAGATCCTCTGATTCAGGGTGTACAGTAGAGGTTTAAGGCACTCCTACTAAACCATGCCATGCCCAAAGATCCTTTGATACAGAGTGTACAGTAGAGTTCAAAGCACTCCAACTTAACCACGCTATGCCCAAATATACTCCGATTAGGTGTGTGCGGTGGAGTTTAAGCACTCCTACTTACCCACGTTATGTCCATAGATCCTCCGATTCAGGGTTGTACAGTAGAGTTTAAGGCACTCCTACTAAACCATGCTATGCCCAAAGATCCTCTGATTCAGATTAAGGCACTGCTACTAAAACTACTACACTATGTCCACATTACAGTTCACCAATTAGAGGTCATTTATCTTTTCTTTTTCCTGTTTTTTTCTTTTCTGTCATCAATTTCTTTTAGCAAATTTCCCCAACTTTGTAACAAAAAGGCAAGACACATAACTTCTTAGTGAAAGAATGAAAATATGGCACTTCATAGCTTTACTACAAACCTATCAAATCATGATTTTAGAAGTGCTACCGTAAATCCAATGAAAACTTAATCAAGATGTTCAAGGTACTACAGATGTAAGCGAAGCAGAGGTCTACTTCCTGAAACTTTACAAAAACTTTTCACTGAGGAGGCCCAAGTGAAAAGATGGTGCTACCTATTTCTGTTTTTGGAGTATTTTCATGCAGTAAATAATGAATGTATGTGAAAAGATTGCAAAATGGAATCCAAAATGGATTTCCTGAGAATTTTGCTCAAGACTCACTACTTTGTGAAATCACGAGTTTCTTCAAACTCTTATGTATGATGGGTTACAAGCAGAGAGCATGAACATTACCTTTGGTTGTGGTTCTTCATATTTTGGCATATCTGGTGGCTTACGATTTGACTTCTCAGGTTTCTTTTCTGGTTGCTTTTTGACTTTACTACCTCGTCCATCTAAAATGACAAGAAGACAGTAAATGCATAGATGAATAATTTTCATTTCCGTCATTTTCTCTATATACATTGGGGTCAGGATCCTCTCACCCCAGACAAGTCCAATTCTCCTTACCGAGGTCCCTCCCACAACTGTCTAAAACTCCTCCCACATCCAGACACAATCTCACATTATTGCTTCAGGGTGAGTAAGCAATAGCCCAATGTGTAATACACTTTCAGTATTCTGCGTTTTTAGCTCAACTAGATGAGCAAGTATCATGGCGATGTGTCTGTCTGTCTGTTATTCTGTCCATTGACAATGATAAAATGGCTGTTGTCTGCTGGTTCTTTGACCGATCCTTGTCAAAGTTAGTAAGATTATACAACACATCAAGGGCTTTAAAATTATGGTAACAGCATGTACATCAAAGGTCATATGGGGTTGTGACGGGTCAAAAAATGCAAATGCCTTCGACTCCTTGTTGTAATGTCCAAATCATTTCAAATTTCACAGAAGTGTTAAGCTGATAGCCGGTCATAAGTGGCTGTACTTTTGAAGTAGGTTAAAGGTCATTAAGGGGTCAGAAAAGGGTAAAAATAAGTAGGTCAAACAGTAAAATCACACAAAATCCTGCAACACCTTGAGGTTGACATTGAAGTTTCTTAAATGTGGAAAGTTTGTTCAGTAGATGATAGGTCATCAGTGCTGCACCTTTGGAAGTAGGTCAAAGGTCATTTGGTGGTCATGTAGAGGTAAAACACTGACATTATAGATAGGCCTTCAATTCTTATAGGTTAAGTGATAATTTCATGAACTGGGGTCAGTGTTCAGTAGTTGGTGAGACATCAAAGTCCAACTATTGAAGTAAGTCAACAGTCATTTGGGGTCATAAGAGGTCATGGGTGTTAAAACCATATGTTATTAAGGTTGGTACGAGTGTTCAGTAGAAAATGGGTCATGAAAGTTGTTGACTTTCTGAAGTAGGTCAAAGGTCATTTGGGGTAATGCAGAGGTCTAACAATGAAATTATGCAAACCCAATATCCCTTTTCTAAGGGTAATGTACTGTTACATCAAATATATATATATATATACATCAAAGTTGTTTTTTGTAAATAGGCCATAGGTATTTTGGGGCCAGAGAGGTCAAACAGTGACATCACTCTCAAGTCTTCAACTTAAATGGGACATATCCAGATATTATCAAAGATGGAAGGACCATCCAGAAGATGGGTCATTGTATTATTTGCATTTTTAAAGGTCAAAGACCATTTGTACTGCAGACTTATTCAACAGCAGCCAGCTTCTACGAAATGTGTCCGAGTCTTATTAAGGTATGTAAAGGTACCAAGTCAGATGTTGGGTCGTGAAAGTGTATGTTTCAAAAGGTCAAAGGTTGTTTGAGGAATCAAACACTTTAATTAAACAAAAGCATTTACCTTTAAGAAGTTTTGCTAGAATCTTATCAGTGCTAACCAGAGTGCTCAGTGGATGATGGATCATCATAGCTGTACACTGAACTCATGTGAACTCTCATCTGAAGTCACAAAAGGTTAGATGGGGACACACATGGTATTCTTTTTCCATAATAAGACTTTTGTTTTGTATAATATTGCCATAATCGTCACTTTTTGATAAGAATAACAAAATGTGGTGCAAGTAGCCCTTCAATTTTGTCAGTCATTAAAACAAGGTGTCCCAAGCTGGGCAACTCTGATTTACACTACTGTAATAATTATGCATAGTAGATTCTGCAGTACAGTAAATCTGGACTTCCTACAGTTCTTTGGTTCTTCTGATCCCTCAAAAGAGGAACTGTGTGTAAGGAAAATGATAGTTGAGCTGTAGCATCATTGATGCTCTTGTTTAAACTTGCTGTCAATCAAAGAACTGTGCTGGTTTAGAATTTCTGAAGACTCACTACAAAAATTGTAGTTTGGGGTGATAATTGACTGCCTTTAAAGAAACTTCCCAACATAGAGATAAGTTAGTTATTAGTTAGATGGAGTTTTACACAGCCCAGTTTTCAACCTATTGGTTCAAGTCGAGCCGGCCACAGCCTTTTTTCCAGTTGTGGCTCACTGGCTTGTTTTCCCTACTCCATTGCTTATGCAGAGCATCATGCACAACGGCAGTAGGTCCCATTTTTTAGAGTCTTTGGTATGACTTGACCTTGTAATCGAACCTGGCCTTCTGAGTGGGAGGCAGGTGATCTACCGCTAGACTAAACACACCATGGGAAACACCAATGAAAAAATTTTATCCCAAACTTTGTTACAATTTAATTACAAAATAATTACAATGTACAGAAAAATCTTTTGCAACTCTTATCATGTATCTCCCTAGAACATCACCAGGAATCGAAATCAAAATTTCCCCCTTTCTGAAGCCCCTCTGCTTCAAATGCTACCACACTTGGTAATAGCAACAAGGTGTTTCTCCTTAATACAGGTACACAAAGGAGGCAAACCAATAATTCTCCATTAACATAGTGAACCTACCTGAGGGGCGTCTACGTTCTCTATCTTCATGTTGTCTACCAGAATCTTTGCGATCTCCACTAACAGAATGTTCCTTGTGGGGAACACTATCTTTTGGACTTTCTGGGGATGAGGGGATTCGTGAGTTGACGGGAGGATGGCTTGATACTGGAGATACCACGCTGTCATTCCTTTTAGCCCATGCATTCTCTTTAGGTGGAGGGGCAGGCATGACTATTTTAGGTTCATCTTTGAAAAATTTTGGTGACTTTGGTGACGTTGGCTCTGACGGTGAGGTAGTGGCTGCGGCAGAAGTAGGTGACGCTGCATCTTCTTTGTGGAAAACTGTATCTTCGTCATTTGAACGTTCACTTTCTCTCCTTATCATGACTAGGAAGCAAACGAAAGTCCAACTACTCATGAATATGCATGATGATAGTAACAAAAAAGTCCAGAAGTCATAAAGTTAGATGGAGTATTATGAAACAGGTTTCCAACCAATTGGTTCAAATTGAGCCAACCAGGGCCCTTTTTCCAGTTGTGGCTCACTGGCTTGTCTTCCCTGCTCCACTGCTTATGCTGAACTCCAAGCACAACGGCAGTTTTAAAGCATTCGGTATGACCTGGCCAGGAGTCAAAATTAAAAGACCTCCTGACTGCAAATTAGATGCTCGAAACCCCTATAATCCCTATCTGACTTACCAAACCCAGACAGACTTCTCTTTAGGTTTGCCAACAAAGGCATGGTGGGAAAATTCTCTGCACTTGAAAGGTCTTCAGTTTTAGATTTTCCAGGTGTGCTACAAATTACACTCCTCAGGAAATTAAGGTGTGTGGTAGGTGTGCTGTTTTGTTTAACTTCAATAGAGAAATATGAGTGAATATTCTTTGTTTGGGTGTGCAAAATGTCACACTGCTCACAGTAACTGGAGGAGAGTGATGGTGTGTGATCACATTCACATGCCTCATAATTCAAAGCCTGGATTGTACATGATTTATGACAGTAAATGATAGACAGTATAATGAGTACAGCAATAAATTGAATGTTTTGTAAAATTATACCTGTGAAAAATAAAAAGCCTGTCCCATTGGCTGTTTTTCCAAACTTATCTGTGAGTGCTGGCACCTGTACAATTCTCATTTTCAAAATTATTAAAAGCATCCCTATACAGTCCCACCCACTCATGAATATTAATTACCTGAAAGTTTTGTCCTGCTATATAGCTTCCTATGTGTCATTTAATGCTGTCACACATGTCACTTATGTTAATACAAGGACACATAATGTATGGGCAAATGTATTGGCAAGTCTATGTTTTACAACCAGTTGTCAGGTAAACCAGTTCAACTTGAGTTAGCATTCCAAAGAATTTTATTGACCTGAGTCATTGCCATAATAGTTGGTGGATGAGTATTAGTAGCCATACCCACTCAAACATAACACAGCATCCCGCTAATAAAAACGAAAAACCTTCTCAATTTCGTCATACTCTCCTTTTTATTTAATTTTTCGATCTAACCTCGACCATCTTCAGGTAAAGACTACAATACAAAACTATATAGTTCTGTATTGAAGTCTTTACCTGAAGATGATCCAAGTTAGATCCAAAATTTAATTGCTGTTTTATGTTAGAGTCAGAAAGGCTACTGCTACCCATCCACCAACTAGCAACCATTTTAATTCTTACATAAGGCAAAGTCTCTTATGAACATTTTCCTGACATACCTGGTCTGGGGCCACTCCTTCCAGACCCTGAACTGCTGTGCCTTGTCCTGCCCTCGTGACCTCCTGTACTAGTTTCACTCTCTGTTCTTGTTCTCTCTGGCCTAAGGAAAGAAAGGCAGCATGTATATTTAATACTTCTGGCACTAGCTCAGCCACAAACACCATTTGCAAATTAAAGTCACCTCCTCTTCAAAAGAAGTGACTAGTCTCCATCTTTGTCATGCAGTTACTAATCCACAGAGATCATGTTGAACATATCTGCTAAGATGTAAGAGTTCAGGAATTTTCCTAATTTCAGGAAATTGTGAGTCTTGAGCAAAATTTTCAGGAAATAAAATTTGCTAAAAAAAAAACTGTGGCCGTGGTCACTGGGGTTAAAATGACCAAGAACAGGGAAAGTTTAAGGGAATCGTCTTATATCAATGCAAGTTTTACTGAATGACAATGCTTCAAAAACAGGTAAAAATAGCAACTAGGCCTCCTGGAGTGAAAACTTTTCTGACAGGAGGATCCTCCCCAGGTAAACAACCCTTGACTACAAAGTTGCTGGAAGTGGGCCTTACTTCACTTATGTCTCTAAATCTGTATTCTAGGGAAACTATCATTTACTTTCCTGCAGGGATTCATAACGGAGCAATTTCACATGGTGGAAATTTTAATAACTTGTAAAAGATTTCACACAATTTCTCTGAATTTCAAAACTTTTCCAGTCCCTGAAAATTTATTTACAAATTTTCATAACTTTTCCAGTTTTCTGTGACTGCAGGATCTACCATCCTAACATTTCCAAAATATAATTAATACCAACAACCCAGTTTGATTTCTACACATTCTACCAAGTTGCAAGATCCTGTTAGGAAAACATTCTCACTTTTGAATGCTGAAGAGAAGGGTTGTAGCTATGGTGGGTGGTGCTGGGCAGCTGTAACCAGCATTCGATATTTCCACCCAGCACTCCAGACCAAAGCACCCCTCCCTGCCAACCAAAAATCTGCCTAATGAGACCTTAAACAAGTGCAATCACACTAGCATGCCTAAAAATTCAAGGTCTGAAAGTTAACACTCCTCACAGTGATTTGAGGTGAGTGATGGTGTGCAATCGCACTAGCATGCCTAAAAATTCAAGGTCTGAAAGTTAACACTCCTCACAGTGATTTGAGGTGAGTGATGGTGTGCAATCGCACTAGCATGCCTAAAAATTCAGGGTCTGAAAGTTAACACTCCTCACAGTGATTTGAGGTGAGTGATGGTGTGCAATAGCGCTAGCATGCCTCAAAAGTCAAAGCTGAGTATTTACTTTTCCCTTCTGATGACGTCTTTTTCACTTTCCTCCCTCTTTCTCTCCAGTGCTTCTGCTTCCTGCTGCCTTCTTAACCTTTCTTCTATTTCTCTTTCTTTTGCTGCAGTATCTACTGGTTTGGCGCCACCAAATATAGATGATTTAGATGCTGTATCTGAACTTTCTTTCTCCACAGGCTGAGTACGTTTTGTGAGAACAAGTCGCCTCCTTTCCTTTGGACCTTCAACTGTTTGCACAAAAGAAGAACACTGAATACCACTTCCAATGATTTAATTTTTAGATTAAAAAAACTTATTTTTTACAATGTGTCAGCATGATTATGACCATGTAATTCAAATTCTGACCAAATACACCACTGTTGGGTCTTACAATAACAACAAATAAATGTTCAGTTAACAAATTACACATTCAAACTAAACGTAAAATAAAATCAACCATACTTCCAGCTATGTCACTGATCAGGGGCATAGCGTGGGGGGGGGGGGGGTGGACCAGGTGTCTAACCAAATGACTGAAGACGAGACAGCCACAGCCTTTTTTCTAGTTGTGAGTCACTGGTTTGTTTTCCCTACTCCATTGCCCATGGTAACATGCACAATGTGGTCAATGGGGGGGGGGGGGGGGTGGACCAGGTGTCTTACCAAATGACTGAAGACGAGACAGCCACAGCCTTTTTTCTAGCTGTGAGACACTAGCTTGTTTTCCCTACTCCATTGCTTTTGCAGAGCATCACACACAATGGCAGTAGGTTCCATTTTTGGAGTCTTTGGTATGACTCAACCTGGGAATAGAACCAGGGCCTTCAGCATGAGAGGCGGATGCTCTTACCCTTAGACCAAACACACAGTCCCTCTCAGTATAGTGGAATGGACCTCCTTCAGCAGAAGAGGGATTAATAGCCAATATCTAACCAATCCCCCTCTTTCACATGACGGGTCTAAACTGATTGAACAACTCATTGGTCTGATGACCATCAGGATGCAATGCTGAAAAGTTGCTTTGTAGTACTATTTGGGATGTCATTGATTAAGCTGCTCTAATTTTCTGAACCTTCTTCCTTTGTAAATTCAATACAAATGTAGTTTTTTGATGATAATTTATCTATCAAACTGGTATGTGAGAAGAAGGCATGCAGAGACCCTGGACACTTTTGGTATAGAAAATATTATAGCTTTAAAGACAAATCTCACGCAGGTACTATGAGAAGTTCAACAATGCTGGGCTCGAGGTAAATGATGAGACCAATAGCCATGGCTATGGTGCCCATACTGATGGTCATGGTGCCCCTGAAAAATGTCCCAATGGAATGGCAAAGACCTACAGCCATTTTGCTCACTTTGGTTAAATGCCCATTTTGAATCTTATCTCAAGCCCTGACAATGGTATCATACACATTTGCACAATTTTAAATATTAAATGAAGAAAAAGTCCAAAAATTTATAACTCAAACTTGAAGCAACCAATGAGCTACCACTTTGCTCTGGTTAGTTAGTTAGTTAGTTAGAAAGAGTTTTATGGCCCAGTTTCCAACCTATTGGTTCAAGTCAAGCCTGCAACAGCTTTTTTTCCAGTTGTGGCTCACTGGCTTGTTTTCCCTACTCCATTGTTAATGCAGCTCATCACGCACAGCTGCAGTAGGTTCCATTTTTAGAGTCTTTGGTATGACTCGACCTGGGAATAGAACTCAGGCCTTCCATGTGAGAGGCGGATGCTCTTACCTTTAGACCAAACATGTGGTCACCACTTTGCTCTGGATCACGAACATACACATTTTCATTTATTCCTTACATTTGACACAATATGAGATACAGTAGACAACAAATCATACCTTCATTATCTTCTGTTCTTCTTTCATGTTCTCCTTGACCTCTACTTCTGTCAAAACCTTCACCTTTGCACATGATTGAAAAAAATAAACACTCATAAAATACATTTCACTCTTTCTAAACTTGCCTAATTCTTAGGGTGGAAAAGGAGCGAGTCAGTCAGGTGGTTTGTCAGTCGGTCTGACACTCGCTCAGTCGGTGGGTTAGATGGGGTTAACAACACACCAACACGAAACTGTTATACAGTGTAATGTTACATGGTGTAATCCAGGGAAAAGCAATGCAATGATGGGTTAAAAATTCACTAAAACAGCTAAAGGTTTGAGAAAAACCCCACTAAAATTTTGTCAAAAGCAAAAGAGAGAGTCATGTCAAAAACAGCTGTAAAGGATACTTTCCTTAAGAAAGCCAGGAATGAGAGAAGGGTCTGTGTGCTCAAATAGCGTTTTCAGGTTTGGCATAGTACTGTACTACTGACCAATGTGGGAGCACTCACCACACTCAATGAGAATGCGATTTACAGTGACAGCACAATCACAGGGAATACAATATGGTCTGTCACATGGAAAGAGGACTATCACCCATACATATGTGGAGCTCATTGTCCTTTCCCCTGGGCGAGGGACTCTGCAGAGGGCCCAGCCTTTAGTCCAGGAATCAGGCCCTTGCAAACTCCAGAGAGGAATCACTCCCTTGCAAACTCCAGACGTCTTAGTCCCTGGCAGTTTGAGCATACTTAGAAGTACAATGCTGTAGCACTTAACATCATACAGCTGGCCAGGATAGCTCTCATTTCTGAGGTCCCTGTTTCTTCACACATGAAGGTAAGGTAAGAACACAAATCCTGACCACACCATGTGGACCAGGGTTTAAATGCATATTTTCATCATCCCAAACAGTTCAAATTCTCCCAACCTACTTACTTCTAGCCCCTCCCACATTTATCTAAAACTCATCTTTATCCAGACGCAATCCTAGTTTATTGCTTCATGGCTTGTCCCAGAGGCCATACAAGTCCAAAATGTGCAATCAAGACACTCTCGGTGCCCATGCTGTGTAATTTAGCTATGATGCATTGTTTGAATGTGATGCCAATCAAAGAGCTGTACCAATTGAGAGTTTTGATATATGTATACTGAAACTGTAGTTTAGGGTGACGAATGACTGCCTTTAAGAATATGCTCACATTACTAATCAGATTTGTGTATAGCCATAGCTCAAATAAAGCTTTGCACCTAATTTAGTGATCAAAACCAAATTGCAGAAAGGGCCACATTTGAATGGGAAAAAGCTGGATTTCCACACATTTGCTCTGTTTACCACAAGAAATCTGTTCAAGGGAATGAGAAAAGTCCCCCAAAACAGTTATACTTACATCTAGACAAAAAAAAGTGTCATTGCTTGCACTTACAACTTTCCTCACACAAATTTTTGGGTTATACCTTTAATATGTTTATGGATAAAGTAAAAGAATTAAATTGCAATAACATCAAACAAAGTGATGATAATAAAAAATTGTTGCACCATCCTGCTAGTTGTACCCACCTCTGTCATCATATCCACCTCTCCTGTCATCATATCCACCTCTCCTGTCATCGAACCCTCCTCTACGATCCTCATATCCTCCTCGTCTGTCATCGAAACCTCCTCTACGATCTTCATACCCTCCTCGTCTGTCATCATAACCTCCTCTCCTATCCTCAAATCCTCCTCTTCTGTCATCATACCCCCCTCTCCTGTCTTCAAATCCCCCTCTTCTGTCGTCATATCCTCCTCTCCTATCATCAAATCCACCCCCTCTTCTGTCATCATAACCTCTATTCCGCCTGTCATCGTACCCACCCCTCCTATTATCATATCCCCTGTTCCTTCTATCATCATAACCATAACCCCCGTCCCTTCGATCCTCATATCCTCCCCCTCTGGAATCATCTCTTCCGTCATCGTTTCCCCCTCCTCGCCAATCATCATTACCATCACTCCTGTTTTCAAATCCACCTCTACGATCGTCCCTTCCCCCACCCCTTCGATCATCAAAGCGACCTCCTCTCCTATCGTCATATCCACCTCCCCTTCTATCATCTGGGCCACCTCTCCTCTCGTCAAAACCCCATCTATCTGATCCTTGTCCCCGTCTGTCCCAATTGTCATACCCACCCCTTCTGCCATCTTCATACCTATCTCTACCACGTCCCCAGTCTTGTTCATCATTTGCATTGTTTCCTGGGAAAACAAAGAATGAGAGGCATAAATGAGTCCTAGGTGAACATTACTGACAAGTCAGTACATCTCTCAAACATATTCAAAGGTCATGCCCAACACCCATGCTTATTCAAAGCTGCTAAGCTAGTCAAACCCCAAAACAGAACACAAATGCCAACCATGCTTCCCCCCCACCCACCCACCCCCCAAAAAAAAAAAAAAACAGAGAAATACCAGTGATGTAAGTAAGATGTAGGACTGTTTCCCTAAACTTTGTTAATCAGAATTGTCGGCTGTCTAAGTGGGAGGGGTTCCCTTCTGAGAAAACTTTTCACTGGGGTGTAGGTGTAAAATTTGCTACATTTTACTGTTTTACAAGTATGTTCATGCAGAAGAAGTTACACCTGACCCTTGGCTAAAGCTTTTTATTCAACAAAAAAGAGTTCTTGAGAATTTTGCTCAAGACCTCCAATTGCTTGAAATAAGTAACTTTCCTTTCAGTCTTACAACTTTGAAATATATTAATTGAAATATATTCTACTTTAAAGGTACTAGGTCTACATCTTGTAGTTAAATGGAATTTTACAGCTCAGTTTCTAACCAACTGATTTAAGTTGGGCCAGCCAGGGCCAAGGCATTTTTCCAGTTGTGGCTCACTGGCTGATTTTCCCTGCTCCACTGCGTATATTGAGCACCAAGCACAATGGTAGTGTCTTAATGGACAGGACTAATCACTGAACTGTACTGGCTTACCACAATGATATCCTGGTACCTGCCTACAATCAAAGCACTCAGGCGTCTTAGGGTGGAATCATTTATATAACTGGCAGTTATTGTTTAGTCACTTAGGTATTTCCTGTGCCCAGCTGCCCATACTGGCAGGTTGGATAAATGACCCTCCCATTTCACCTGCAAATTTGTTGCGCATGCAAAGGCATAAAACATGCAAATCTCATCTTTCCTCCAGTAAGTCATTATGACAAGTATGTTTCCTTGCATAAGACATCTTTTAATATAACATATCCCACAGCTTGACAAAACAAACAGCTCTCTCTGTACAAAGAACTTACAGCAATTGCTTAGAAACTGAACCATAAACCCTCGTCAAACTTCCTAACTGAACAACACACTAAATCCTACAAGATGACCAAACCTTTACTAAACAACAAACCTCTTCCCCCTCGATCTCCTCCTCTACCCCAATCCTGATTATCATCACCACCTTTTCTCCAGTCGTCTTGTGTACGATCGTATTTATCTCCATTTCTATCTCTTGAATGGTTATCTGCCAAAAAAAAAAAAAAGATACAAATCATTGCAAGTATGCCAGGTCATTTATGTAAGATTGAAAATATTTTACTATCACAATAGCTTTAAAGCGGCTCATTGAGTTGGTTCATGAAATTCAACCAATTTTTCCAAACCTGTTCAGTTTTCTTCACATATCAATGACAAATGGTCAAACTAAGACAATCCCCATATCCTACATACAAATAGCTGATTTGTGAGTGAGTACTTCGAGGTTCAATTCAGTTTTTAAAAATTTCGGACCAGACACTTTTTCAAAAAAGGCACAAAACCGTTGCAAGTCAGGACACCACAAAATTCAAAATTTTAGCTTTTCCGATAACTATTGGATACGAAACAGCTTATTATGCTGATTATAAGCATTGTCATGAGAAAGTGTCTTTTTAACACTCTCATTCAGTTAACGATATCAACTCAATGAGCCCCTTTAAGTGATTCTTTGTGTTTCATGAAAGGGAAATGCAAAAGGTTGTTTGTTTTTCATTGATAAAATCTTCCCTAAATCAATAACCCATGACAACAAGAGTACTTAAATTAGTGAAAAATTTGCACACTCTTTTGAAAAACGCTCTCCGATTTTAAAGGCATGTTCTGGAGACAAAATTCGTTAACTTCAAAATAAACAGAAAATTTTCTCTTTCAAAAGGTGAAAACTGCATTTCAATAGCTTACAGCATTTGGAAGATACGAATTTTTAAAATATTGCAAATTTTTCTTGGGATTTGATGCATCATGGGAAATATGTGATGTCATTGTGGCACATTAAGTTGACGCTGCATTCAATTTATTTATAATTATGATGCCGCTGCAGACAATATCAAGGAACATTGTTGGTTGCGCTCTACATACGTTGAAGAGTAATGCTAGATCTACAGGAAAAGATATTCAAACATTCCAACAGTATCAAATTTCAAGGACAAACAGGATGTTCAATTATAAAGAAAAACAAAAGGGATTTGAAGCAATGTGCCCACATTACATAACTTTCTGTGGCTTTGTTGAAGAGCAGAGGTATTTTTTAACAGAAATAACCAATCTTTAAAGTGAGATATCTTGAGTTAGGAAAATGGTATTGTGATAGGGTTTGAAGAACATGGTGTGGAATATTTTTGTTTTTCTCACAAGACAAAGGCAAAAAGCCACCAGAACATGCCTTTAAGCTGCTTAAACCTCGCCTATCTTAGTGCTAATGAATATTTAATGTGTTAAACAAGCTGTTCAGAGATTCTGAAGTGCAGTATACTAACATTTTGTAAAAGCACATGGATGACGGAATTCGAAGTACCTACCTAACCCCATAGGTAATATTTTCATTGTAAGCCGACCTTCCCGCTTTCGGATGGGAAACGTGATGTAGGTTGTAGACTACGGTTTGTGGGTTTGGCATTAAATAGGCCACGGAAGTACTTCCATGGCCTATGTATAAAGAAAATTTACTCACTTGTTCAGAAGATTACAGAACAGTCATTCGTGGGGCATTCTCCCTGATCCTGTCACAATTCTAATTTGCAGCACAAACACTAAGAGCTGCAGTAATGGCAATTTTGATTCAAACAACAGTCCAAGTCTCAAATCTCACAAATCAAACAGTTTTCAGAGGGGTATGGCCAGGAGACATTTGAATCACTCACACTGACACCGTGAAGGTTTGTGCTACTATAACCTTGGGAGAATCTACTTGGATGTTACAACGGAGGACAGTATGCTGATTTAGAGCTATCTTTATGGCAGCCCCATCGATTTTTAGGATAAGCAATAAAATATTGCTTTTGACTTAAATTTCTTTCATCATGTTGTGGCATAGGAGCCAATGAAGGCAGTAGAATCAAACATTTACATAAAAGAGCGATTGGTATGGTGGCATTAGCAATACCACTGTTGATAGAGTGCTTTATTCTCAGAATGTGTTGTCTGGTGTATTGAATATTCATGTATAAATGTACTCTCATTGTTTGGGACACTGAAGAGTGGAAGAAATGGAATAAAGTTTGCAAGGTACAATTGTGGATTTCTATATATACATATATATTTTTTTCTTGTCATTATTGCCGTGGATACTAAGCAACATTTGGCAGAATTTTCTCATTGAGGATTATTTATCCATCCTCATTGTTACAATGGACTGTTTAAACTTTCAGTGAAAAGTTTGGTCAGAATAACTTAATGTATTTCCCTTTTGTCAAACACAAAGTATCACTTTAACAATTGCTTGATTTTCACAAACAACCATCCATTTTGCTATCAAAGTCTTCCTGGGCATGCACATGTCTATACCTTTCAGCAGCTCTTGTAAGAAAATATTGTGGTACACTATCTTGTTTCATGATTGGCTCTTGTGAGTCAAGTGACAGTATTTTTTCTCCTCAAATTTGAAATTTGCTAGGAGTAACTCTTTGGTTTACCTTGAGTAGGCAACAATGAAGTCTCTAAAGTATTATGAAAGATACTTTGAAGAGATATCAGAAGAAGATTGAAAGATTTAGCTGTTGTTCAAAATAAGTTTGGGATGACTGCTCTTGACCTATGAACAATGAGCAACTACTAGTAGCTGTACATTGATTCACTGCTACACATATTCATGACATTCTTTGTTTCTAACATGACTAACTACCATTTCATTCAAAATAAAATGATGTGATGGTTCTTTAATTTATGTAAAGTAAGACATGATGTGATAGATCTTTAATTTATCCGATAAAAAGAATGAATTACCTTGTGTGGCTAAATCAACTTTTATTCTTCGATTCCGCAATGACTGAATAAAAAAAAATTGAAAAGTTCATTGACCAGTTTTTTTATTGGTTCTATAAAGCACATTCAGACTTCAGTATAGTATTATGAAACAATGAAAGTAAACACTGTCCAGATTTAAGCTGTGTCAATGACTGGAACAGCAAAGGATGGCTACAAATGATTCTTATAGCTTTAAAGGTGCTAGAAAAACCGGACCATAAACCGGCCTTCAGACCTTGACCTCCAACCCAAGGGAAATTAAGTTTTAGGGAATCAGGCTTGCTGCATTTTTGGGGAAACCAACTTCCTTGACTTTCCCATGATCTTTCTTGGACCAAAGAAATAATTTCCATCAACTTTCTCTTGACATTTTACATATGGGCAGTAATTTTCAACATCAGATAGCTGTTAATATTAGGCAAGGAGGATGATGAAGTTTGATATGATTGTCAACTAATAATACCTTTTGATATTAGCAGTTAAAATGAAATGATGTCACTTTGTGAAAATCACAATGACCTTTTCAGAACTTCACACAATTTCCCTCAAATCAAGACTTTTGAAGGCCTGAAATTAACTCCCCAATTTTAATGGCTTTTCCAGGTTTACACCATGACTGCAAGATTTCTAAGAAATGCCTCTATGAGTGAAAGTTTCTTTTTCCATAATTTTACACATAAAAAGCAACTATAAATTTGTCTTGGGCACCTGCTTGTCTTTATTTCTAATTTTGATAAAACAATTTCGAAGCACTGAAACAACTGAGGAGCATTTTAATCAATATTTGAAAACCTGAAAGTGAAAGCAGGAAAACAGACTCCTCCAGAAGATATGGAAATCACCGAAAAAAGAAACTTTTATTTTCTTACCTCATCATTCAGAGATAATGCTGTTATCAAGGACTCCATATCATCAACTTCTGCATAACAAAATCCTTTAAACCTGCCATCGTTGTCTTTTGGGAACCTTACATTACTTACCTGTTGGCAAAAAACATAAAGAAGAGACCAATGATACTCAGGCCTTGAGTTTAAGATTTTCCAGGTGTGCCACAAATCAAACTGCTCAGAAAATTAAGGAGTGTGGTGGGTGTGCTGTTTTACAAAACTGTAATGAATTTACAAGAGCTTCAAATCTTCATTTGGGGGGGGGGGGGGGGGGGCAAAAAGTCACACTCCTAACAGTGATATGAGTTGAATGATGGTGTGTGATTGCATTCATATGCCTGAAAATTTAAGGCCAGGGTACTACATTCAGAAAAACACAAATGGTGTTCTTTACATAAAATGTGTAACATGATGATATACACAGCAAACTAAAAGCGTATAAGCTCAGAGTGGTAACTTTCCTTACTGCTGGCTTCAACATATGAGAATTTTGAACTTCTGTTTACTATGAATATTTAATTGCAAGAGGTGGAGCCTGTAGGAATGTTCAGTATACCAGGAATGAGTATGCATAGTTGCATACAATGTTCTCTAAATAACTGAGATGGGCTTGAAAGATGTTCATTTTGGTGCCATCACTTAAATGACCCAAAATAATCAATAGAGACTTCTAATAGGCACACACACAACTTCCACTTAACAGAATCAAAGACTGAAAAACATGAGGGTACCTCTAAAAATACATCCGGGCTCGATTTTCATGATTGTCTGGGACAACTAAAATTCAATATGGGTAACCAAAATTCAAAAGCTGGTAGTCCAATAGACAACCATTTCTTTCATTGTGAGGTTAAAAGTTTATAAGCAGCTTACTTTTATCTAATTCAAGTCTACTGCTCATTGATTGACTGAAGGATTTAGTAAAGTTTTGTCTCTTAAATATCACATGTATTTAATCTTTAATTTAGTAGATACTACATGAACACACACACCTATAGACCTAATGCATATGATGTCACAGGGCAAAAGGTACACCATCCTTTGGGGGCAAAACAAACCAACAACAGCACATGCAGATAGCTAATTTGTAAACCAGCAGAAAAGCACTCAGTATGCTACACGTGCAGGGCAAATTCTACCATATGCAGCCACATGTTCCATTGTTTTGCCCCCAGGATGATATCACCGTATTGTCAATGCATAAGATCTACTGAATTCCAGCAACAAAACATCACAACAGGTAGTCGCAAAACACATTTTGTAGTTGTGCACAAAATGTCTCGGAGAACAATATGTCCATCTAGACAACTAAAACTAGTGAAATGGTTGCCCAAAGGACAACCATGAACTCTTTTGAAAATCAAGGCCAAAACTACAGTTATTGAAACTTTGAAAAAAATAGGCATTCTTACTCACATTACACTTCAACAGAAACTTTGTGATATCTTCCTCACTGCAGTCAAATGGGATATTTCCAAGGTAGACTGTGTATGGAGGTTTTTCAGGCAGTTTATCATAATCCACTGAAATAGGTTGAGCACTCTTGGGGGCTTTAGGCAGTTGCATCCTTGTAACCATTGGACCATCAGTATCCAGATAAGCTGTGCTTACTATGAGAAAATGAAAAAAAAAAAAAATGAAAATAAGGGTTTAAGGTCACATCAATTTTTTGATATGTTTGGAGGGTACTTTTTCTAGGCTTTTTGATGAAAGTTGCATTGAAATCCAGTAGGTGGTTCTCAAGATAGGAGCAGGTTAAGTTGCCAAATCTTCAGAAAAGGAAACTTGAAGTAAGCACATATGACATCATATCAGTGTTCGCGCTAAGCTGCGCGATTGCGGGATTCCCCCAACAGAATCAATAATCCCGCAAGAAAAATATTTGTCTGCGGGAAATTCCCGCATCGTTTTTCTTGCATAGGCGATAGGGTTATAATCACAGCACAACTCGTTTAGTTGTCCGTTATACAAATAAAAACTCTGAAAATTGATGAGTCTCCGTCTGTATAAACGTTTGTGTAAAACGAAGCTCTACATAGTATGTACACCCTTACACCCATACAGCATGGACTGGGTATGCATGTACTAGTGCTACCTACAGTGTAGGGCTGAAGGCCTAACGTACGATCCCGCAGCAGTGGCAGCTAGCTCTGTGCAGTGTGTGTACTGAAACTAATCGCTCTGTGTGCAAACATCAGTCGTGTTTTAGACTGTTGTGAAGTGTGAAATGGCCTCCAAGTCAAAGTTGGATTATTTTTCAAACCGCTACAGAGTAGCGATGATAACGTAAATAGTAATATATACTACTTTAGGCCTAATACTAGTACTACAGTAGTACTGGGCCTAATGTTAAGCCTAGGTCTGCTTACAAAAGTAGTAAAACTAAGAAGAAAAAAGCTGACAAGTTTCAGTTAAATTGGCTGAAAATTTGGCCGTGGTTATGGTACGAGAAAGGAGAAATGTTCTGTGCCACATGCAAAGAAGCCAGGCCAACTGATACTTCTATCTTTGTTGAAATCTTGTTTACTCATATCAGTTATTGGCAATGTTAAAAAATGTACTTCATTAATCTCTTTATTGGTAAATGCAGATTGCAGACTCGATTTAGCCTCTCAGAACTTAAGACTCCTCCCCCGCCCTAAAAATGAAAATCCCCCCTAAATTTTTCAGAAGGGGGGAATTTTCCCCCCCAATTTTCAAGTCCCGGCGCTAACACTGCATCATGTCTTCACATTAATGGACAATCTTTTGTTTTTCTTTAAACTTTACGGCCAATTTTTCTCCTTAACAAATCCCATATTATCAGAATGTGATTGCATGGCACTCCCCACAGAGAGATCCTATTCTTATTAACTTCAAGGCCAATAAATCAATCTGAAAAAACAAATCGCAACAAAGCATTCCTTATTAATGTGAGGAAATGATATAACTTCTGCCACCCTCAAACTTTCTTTGGAACATACATCTACACATCTAATGACTTTATTTACTGATCCTGAGAGAGAGAGAGAGACATGTTGGATTTAAAAGGAAGTTTCACCACATTGTGTAGATTTGGTTCCTCTTTCACATATGAAAGTTAAATTTTTGCTTTATCTTCGCTATAAAGAATATTTATCAAAGAAGACCATTTACATATGGCTGATTTTTATTATTCATGTACTGTACTACAAACCCTGTATACTTACTTCACACTCATTTCCCCTCATGGGATAGGGGTTGTGGGTTATGCCCCAGGGTATTCCCAGGCTTTAAGCTTTAGATACCACACTCCTCAGAAAAATGAGGAGTAGTAGTTGTACTGTTTTATTAAACTTTAGCCTAGTAGATTTATCTGTGTTCACATTCTTTATCTAGATGTGCAAACGATCAGTTCCCTAAAAGTGATTTTAGGTGAGCGATGACAAGTGATCAAACTCACACACCTCAGAACTCAATGCCTATATTCACAGCCTGTCATAAGAATGGAGAAATTGCGTCACATGTGATCTTGAAAGACGTACATAACACTTTTCCAACATACCTAGCAGACACTGTATATACTACATTCATATTGGTGTGTCATTAAATCCGCTTTAACCTAACAAAATTTTAACTCATTTGCTTTACCACAAAATACAATGATACTTCTACCAATTGACTGCTACATGTTCGCACCTTAGATTCATCTATGTACCCACCACAATATCTGAACTTGAACTTGTATTTATCCAACTTAATAATGTCCAACAATGCATAAAGCTGAAGGATAACAGATTTCTGTTTCACTTGTGAAAGTTTAAATTTAACAACATCAAATTTTTTCCAATATGGAAGAAGAGCATATTCTTGTGAAGTTGAGATACCAAATGGTCAGAACAAGCAGGAGGTACTAACCTTTCAAATATGTTACTCAGCCCAACCATGCATTTGCCCTGCTCCCCCCCCCCCCCATTGCCCTGGGACCACTTTTGATTTTCACTGCCATTTGTACTATGATTCACTTAAAGTCATGTTCTTAAAGTTTAGTAGTACTACCCCTCTTGACTATCTGGACAAATTATTCCTTAGAATCAATCTCATGGTTTCCCTAATCTCTGGAGTACAAACACTCCCTTTGTCTTTGACTTCATGTTGTAGAGTTATTTATTATCAAACCAAATAATGTATTCAGGATTTCCCTTGGGTTTTGGTTTCAGTCTCAAGCAAACTCAATCTCTGAAAAGTAGTGAATTTTGGTAGCTGGTCCAATACAGCTTTATTGTTGCCAGAATAAAGGAAATAAAAGTTGAAAAATTGGAAGTTCCATGAGGAATGCTTTAACATCAACATAATATTATGGGCAACTTTCAGCATGATGATGTCTCCACTGTTATTACAGTGACTGAGGGTGCCAGGTTGGGCATGCTCTGCTGTTCAATTTATGAACTTTTGCTGCACATGCCACTAGACAAGATGCCCTCAGACAAGCAAGCACCCTATTTTTTGAGCCCTGGTAGCAGTCCACAGGGTAAATGGATGTACTATCTTTGACACTAACAGGGAGGTAGAACTATTACTACTCCAACAGCTACTACAGCACAGGCCGGAGTTAGCACAACTTTCAGTGAAGTAGTGACCAAAATCTGTGAGGTGGTTATGTTACATAAAGAATACCAGGGCCCAGGAAAACCCTGAATATTCATAAACCTTGTTAGCATTATTACCATCAGCATCATCCCCCATTGCTTCATCGGCCCAGGATGAGGAATGGGACTTCTTTGACATTCCATAGCTAGAGGCTCCACCTCCACCGCCACCCCCTGGGGAATCAGCCAGGAATTCGTTCAGATTGAGAGTCACTCCTTTCTTCTTGCCTTTCTTTTTAGAGCCACCTGTAAACAAGTAGAATACACAGTAACAGCACATTGAGCTAAACTCTTTCTGATGAAAATCCAAAGTCAAAAGATGGTCTAGTTTAGTCAGCTATAACTGGGGTCCATCAACTGAAATCTTTCAAATTTTTTGCTAACCTGTATCATGCATGGTTGTACACTTAATATCTCTTGAGTCCCTCAATTTCACTGAATATGTGTGTATAAAATTGCATGCAGGTAGTTAAATTAAGACAATTTAAGGCTGAAGGACCCCAGTTATGGCCGCATTCTCTATCTGCTTGGATTTGTCTATAAATGTCAATAAGGGCCTAATCCTCTGGCCTCAACATTTCTAATTCTCCTAATCTACTTACTCAAACCCCTCCCACAACTGTCTGAAACTAATTCTCATCCAAACACAGTCTCAGTTTATTGCTTCAGGGCAAGTAAACAAGACCCCATGTGTAATAAAACACTCTCTGTACAGTATATACTGTGTAATATGAGCTACAGAACTCTGTATTTTTTGACTTTGCTGTCAGTCAAAGAGCTGTGAGAACTGCAATTTTCTATACACTACTACAAAAATTGTAGTTTGGGATCAGAGTTGACTGCCTTTAAGCTATAGTATAGTAGATTTCAGAATAATCGTTGGATGGTTGATGTCAGGCTGCAATAAAAAATTTATGCAAAACTTGTAGGCCCTATTTCTTGCAGTGACAACCATAAATTTGCCACCCCCTATTACAAATCAGTAGCAACACAAGAAAACACTTGCTAAAAGCAAATTATGACATTTGTCAGGGACTAAATTTAATGACTTGGAAAACAGAATTTTGTAGTTATAGTTGTTGAAAGTCTTGTCTAATTTGCTTGCATCATTTGGTAGGTACAAATTTTCAAAGAGAAGCAATTTTTCTGACTCAATATTAAGTGCATTCTGGGAAATCTGTGAAGTCATTGCAACTCATCCATTAGATAAACACTGAATTTCTTTATGAAACTGATGCAGTTGTAGAGACTTTGCTTTTCGTTCATGTCCTGCATATGGTGTGAGCTTATGCTATACATGGAGAAACATTCAAACATCAAATTCAAAGAAAAACAAGTTATTAAAGTGTAAAGAAAAACAAACACAATCTGAGACAATATGCCCACTTTACATAGCATTTACAGTAGTGAGCCAGGATAAAACTGGACCTGTACTTTTTGAAAACTCAGGCCTAGCCTACCTTCAGTTTGGCATAGGCCTGTGGTATAACTACAAGATATGGAGGACTGCAGCTAATTTCATTCCCCTCATCCCCTTAGCTACGAGAACTTTCTGAAATGCCACTGTAATATGACCCTTTCATACATAGGCCTATATCAACTTGCAAACCTGATAACCTTCCACCAAACATGTAGCTTAGATCTACTTTAGAGGCTAGCTAGCCCTGTAAAGTAAGTTATGAAAGTGGGGCTATATAAAGCGGGGTTGCTGAGATAGCCTTGGCCTTATTACGTTAGTTTCAGCCCTCATTACTTTCCCCCAATCAAAAACAGTGTTTTCCGCCCCTTTTATTTTTAGCAAAAAACATCTTTTTGAGGGGAGGAAAGTAATGGAATGGAATATGATATCAGTGGTACTTGTGTCAAATGAAGATTCAATCAACTTTCCCCTTAAAGGTAAAGAGCAGTCCCCCAAAACTTATTTTGAAGAAAAAGCTTAATAACTCAATTTTCATCTTATTTCTCTTCAAAGTATCTTTAATTACATTTTATGACTTTACTATTGCATATTCAAGGTAAACCAAGCACTTCTTTCTGGTAAATATCACATTTGAAGAGAAAAAACATTGTCACATGACTCCCAACAGCCAATCATGAAACTGGACAGTCTACTGCACTTCTTCAGTTTGGGATGACTGCTGCTGCCCTTTAAAGGCATATTTTCATCATCCCAAACAGTTCCAATTCTCCCAACCTTCTTACTTCTAGCCCCTCCCACATTTATCTAAAACTCATCTTTATCCAGACACAATCCTCGTTTGTTGCTTCATGGCTTGTCCCAGTGGCCATACAAGTCCATAATGTGTAATCAAGACACTCTCAGTGCCCATGCTGTGTAATTTAGCTATGATGCATTGTTTGAATGTGATGCCAATCAAAGAGCTGTACCAATTGAGAGTTTTGATATATATGTATACTGAAACTGTAGTTTGGGGTGACGAATGACAAACATCTCTGATGTGTTTTGCTATTCAGTGCAACACTCATTGCTGCCATGCTGACATCTTTCCAAGCAACATTCGCACTGTAGATTTTAGTATACTAATACTTACTTACGTACAGATATACCATATTCAGTGCTGTGAACAATTGTTCACACATTCAGCATAGGCCTACCTATAGACACACGGACTACTGATACTAGGGTTGTCGCACTAAAAATACGACTACGCGGAAATATCAAACTTCAAGGATTTGACTGATTCACATTGTTAAGTACCCTTTTCTAAGCAACCGTGTCAAATTTTATCAAAATCCAACCGGTACTTTTCAAAATACAGCCGATTTTATGTCTCCATAATCCTTACAATTTTTACAAATCACCATATGCTTAAGTGTTACGATCTGCCTTCAAAAGTTGGTCAAAAACAACATCGTAACTGCTCACTCAGACGCTTTGATTATTCATCACTGTGTTACGTACACCAGATGTGCCGACTTGAATATGCAACGTTACTGGGCAAGACACTTAGTGATCACGCGTCCGTGTCATGATAGCTTGCGATCTGTGTACGTAACATGCATTAACAAGTCACAGATAGCCTGCTAACACACAGTCTATGCTATAGCAATCCGTACACGTGCTTACGCACACGTACACAAGTACGTAATTTACTAACCGTACTTCGGTATTGCATGTACAGGTATATACCATGCAGTAGTGTATGTAAGCATATTGGTGGGAAATCCCTTGTTGCTAAGCTGGACAATGGGCTCATACATAAACATATCGATGTCGCCTCAGTACAAAAGATGTAGGCGGGGATCAATGGGCTGTTTCATTAAAATTGAGCATGCATTGGGGCTGAGCAAAAAATCATTTTTTTTTCTTCGGAAATGGAAAGATCATAAAAAACGCTACAAAATGATACCTAGAAGCAATTGCGGATTTTTTTGGAACCCATTGTAATCATGTCACCAATGTTTTAAGCCCAAAAATGGTAAAGAAATATTATTTTGGGGGATCGCTTCCCTCCATTATAATTTAGAGTTCCTTTTCTTCTTTCTAACGTTATATGGGTTATAGGGGTTAAAGGTTCAGCCCCAATGCATGATCAAGTCAAAGATGGCTGTGTGTGGCATTTTACGTGTGACGAAAACACACTTTTGACTGTCACCATTGCAACGATGCTTCAAAGGGATCGTTAGAAACTGTAACATATTTTTTCTTCTTTTTGTTTTAAAGCTTATTTGGTGAAATATTATAGTAGAAATATGTCTTTGGTGTACTAATTTTACAGTGTAGGCAAAATTTCGACAATTTTGAGTGTCGTAAATTCAGTTTTTAAACACACTGTTTTAGCGACTTCCTGTTTGGGTGTGAGTAGTTCTGCGAGAATTTTGGAGAAAAATTCTGCGTGCGTGTGACAACCCTACTGATACGTAAAAATCAGAAGTCTGTGACGATACTTGATGTTTATAAAATGATCATACAACTCATTCTCTTCGATGACAATGCTGAAAAAGTTTTAGGCCTATCAACACATTTTTATTGTTGTTTTTGCACTTGTATTTTAAATTTTTAAAATTAAAGTTATTTTAACACAATTTTAGCCTAGGCCTAGCCTAACTTCAAACAGGCCTTTTACTTTCTGCCCCAGGGTTTTAAGGGGGGAAACTAGCGGGCAGAAACTATGGAGGGTAGAAACTAACAGACTCTGAATGGCCTAGGCTACTGTCATGAAATGCCAGTGATATTGAAAAGAACTCATTTAGCCTTGGCCTAGGCTAGCAGCATAGGCTAGTTGCTAACAATTTTAACATAAGAGTACTGTCTTTAGAATTGTTATTCAAACAGCATTTAAGTAGCCTACCAACACTGATAGGCTTGGCCTACTTGGTACTCTTTAGCTGCATATTTGAGGAGCATGTCACTACTTTACAGTGAGGCTCACATCAACCTGTGGGGTTATTTGTTCTGGCCTAGCATAGCCTAGGCAATACACACATGGCATTTATCAGTTGATGTAATCGATAGGCAAGTGAAGCCTAGCCTATCCTTCGGAACTTCAAATCGGGGAGATCATATGGTAACATATAACATGCAATGGAGACTTCTGCAAGGTAACCTAGCTATGAAGCATTACAGAATGATTCAATTATGTCATAAAACAGGCAACAATTGTGATTTATATCCGTTTTACCCGTTGAAGCCATCGTGAGTTGTCCAGTCGCCTTAGTAATATTACCGACTTAGCTAGTGCAAAGTTGTCTCATGTGTTCAACAACTTCGTTGGTCCATGCGCATTATTTATATTGCTACAACTCGGTAGCCTAGCCTATCGTACGTATTGGCACGACGTACGTGCTGTATATGTGCGTGTTACGTTTCACGCTGAACCATTTCCATCGTACATATCTTCGCGGGAGCTTTTTAATCTGTACACGTACACATACATATCCACACACAAACTATATGACATGTGATTGTACGCAAATACCCCGTACTGTCGCAAAGTACTACGGAGGCTTTAAAAATACATGTATTATACAAATTGAAAACAAAATACTATTAAGAACATGCACTTATAAAGCGATGGAAAGAAATCCAATAGCATTCAGTTGAAGATGTGTACACGATTACTATATATTAGTTCGTTAGAGCTTTACGGTCCAGTTTCCAACCAATTGGTCACGGTCGAGCTGGTCACAACTGTTTTCCAGTTGTGACTCACTGGTTTGTTTCCCTAATCCGTTGCTTATGTTGAGCACAAGCACAAAGGCAGTAGGCGTAAGCGTTCGGGGAACATTTTTTGTTGAAGAGCAAGAGCACTGGAAGTTTTGCTCGAATACAGACACCCTCTATCATGTTTTGCCTGAATAGACCAACTGTTTTTGCCCGAATTGGGAGGGAGAGTTCCCCCTGCACCCCGCCTCGTACGCCTATGTCAGTAGGTTCGGCTTCTCTAGACGTGAAACATTTTGCATGAAGTGACGATGTCATAGAGGTCAAAGTATTGACTCGCAACATATTTTTTCTCTTGGGGTAGTATTTTACTGTTGTGCGGTGCCACCGAGTGGATCGGTGGCGTAACCAAACTTTTTAATCTCGGTTTTGGGGTGCTGAGGTGGTGGGGGCTATCAAAAGGTGTCAGTAAAGAAACTCCGCTAAACGGAGTTCCATCATCGGTCCAGAGATAAAGTCAGTGTACTGCTTAAAGTACCAAACAGGTTGCAGGATATCCCGGTAGTGACTTCACAGTCTCCCAGTCTCTCTGACCTTAGCTAAGAATTTTTTTTTCGTAAACATGTTCGGAAATTTAAGTCCTGATCCTCTCACTCAAACTACAATTTTTGCAGAAGTCCACAGAAATCCTCACTTGGCTCAGCTCTTCCATTGATAGCCGGTAAGTTAAAAAATGCAGAAAGTCATCATATTACACAGAATGTACTGTGCTGAGGGTTTTTTTTTTTTTTTTAGAAATTGGGGTCTTGTATACTTACCCTCTGAGGCAATAAAATGATATTGTGTCTGAATAAGGATGAGTTTTAGACAGTCGTGGGAGGGGCTTCAGAAAGTAGGTTAGCAGAATTGAAACTTGAGGTTAGAGGATCAGGCCTTTCAGATAAAGAGATTTGGTGAAACAAAATTGGAGCAGCAATCTCTCACTTGCTCAACCCTTTTAAATGTAATGACTTCCCCTGCTCAGTTTCATGGTCCCAGTACACTTTATACATGTCTTTGTGGTAATAATGGGGATGAAGGTTAGCTGGCCTTAAATGCACTTTTACTACGACTGATGTAAAGGGGTGGGTAAGGGATTTTCATAGGGTATAGATACATGAATGAATGAAATTAAAAACACCATAAAAGGACGTTATGTGCAACGACGCGTACCGCCGAGATACTCTAAGGCGCAATTGGTGGTACGAGTGCCCTGTGGTGACACCAGCGGGGAAAGGGGACAATTTCCCCTAGCTAAAATGCTACCCATTCCGGCGCCCCCAAAACCCCCCACTCAGACTTGGACCAAATGTACTGTCATTATTAGGCCTATGTCACAAAATTTTTCACCCAACGATATATTTAAACTTAAGAGGTTCAGGGGACTTCTCCGTCGCCCGGGACCTGTACAGAGGCATTGATCCATGTGCACCAGCGTCAGGTCTTTATTCCCAGCCAACATGCCCAGCTGGGCCCCAACTGGGTTTCAGCTGGGCTACTTGCTGGGCCCCATCTGGGACACATCCGTGTTTGTCAGGTGTTCCCACGTGGGGCCCAACTGGGCTAGCCTTTCCCAGCTGAAGCCTAGCTAAAGCCCAGCTTCAGCTTCAGCTGGGAAAGGCTAGCCCAGTTGGGCCCCACATGGGAACACCTGACAAACACGGATGGGCCCCAGCTGGGGCCCAGCAAGTAGCCCAGCTGGACATCTTCTGCTAAAGCAACGTGTACATTTCATGCACATTTTCACCAAGAAATACAACGTCAGAACCTTCTGGGGAGAGAGGTATGGGCGCTCCCTTGGACTCACCAAGGCTTGCTAACATGGGTTCTTTAAGCACGTCTTGACCCATCTGCTAAAGCAATCTAAACCTCTCTATTTCTGATACTTGATTTTTGCCCATTAGTGCGCTATAACCTTAGCGTTTTCCCTGGACAGCATCAGGACTGGGCACAAGGTTCCTACCACAAGTACCAGGACCATCAAATGGGTCCCTTAACCACACCGGTGAGACTTTTGCTCCAAACATTTTTTTGCACTCAGTTTTCCCGCTCCTCTTATGAAATCCTTGTGCCAGCAATGCGCATGTCACAAACTTTTTTGGGGGAGGGGGGTATGAGCTGAAAGCCGCTCCCTCGGAAGACTGACTGAACCCCGCTCAAAGTAAATCCGACAGTTCCACAATTTGCCCCCCCCCCCCCGTGAGTCACATATGGTCGATATGGTTTGTGGATTTGGGGGGGGGGACTTCCACCAGCCGCAACCCTTGATGATGTAAATATAAATGGAGCATTGTAAACGCAGTATTTTTTATTTTTATAACTTAAAGACGCTCAGTTTTCCGTTCTATCGTAACGAAAAGTCATGAACGTATTATGTTTTGTTTATTCTGCCTGGATTTTTTATCTGTCTGAAGTATTGGGTGAACAATATGTTTTCCGCCAATATTTTCATTGGTGGGGCAATTTCCCATGCCCCCAGGATCGATGCTCCTAACAGAGAGATATATGTGGTGGAATAACGTCGGCTTTGTCTCGACATGTGTCATTCTTTGGGATCCGTCCAGTCATATCCGAGGCCACTATTAAAAGCGTCACTGAACCATTCGTTACAATTAGAAACGAGTTAAACATCCCGCCCTGTATTAGGCTCCTGGACAACACACTTGGTGAAATATGTCAGGCCTTTTCATGCTCACTGAATGGTGGACGCAGGAGTGGCGCCGGGGGCGACGGATTTCGTCAGGGAGGCCTAAAATAATAATAATAAAAAACCTACCAGAACTGAAATAACTGGATGGGTGAACATATTTTTTGTTTTGAAAGGATACATATCGGAATCGATTTTCAATCACTTCTTCTTTGCTCGGTTATACCACATTCCATATACCCGTGTCCTATCTCCTCCCCCGTCGGGGAAGGACGAAAAATTTCCTTTGGGGAGGCCTAAAAATGAACGTAAAGGACTTAGAGTTACTAGATGGATGATTATGAACTGTTTTTTTCTTTTTGCACTATTCTATTCTTTTGTAACGGTATTTTAATGCCTATCTGAATCTGTTTTAATCAATTCTTACTAGCTCTGCCATGCCATCCCTCATCCCATCTTCAATCCGCAAGGTCATGCCCTCGTCGGGGAAGACTGCCGACCTTTCCCTGTTGTTGAGAAAACCCGATTTCGTCGGGGAACCTTCATCTTCATGCTCACGGTAAACTTATTAAAGATGCCGGTCTGATAAACTTCAGTCACCCGAAATTTCTTCTGAATTTTACTCGCTAGAAGACCATATTCTTAAAGGAAACTCACAATTCCGAATTTTCTTGACAAAAACAGACGAGAGGTTGATCATGTGCATGCAGTGCCCGGTGGTCTGCCATCTGGCCTGCCCCGACATCCTAATTCTAGCAACGGTAATGAAAATCGACCAGCCCGCTTTCAGTTACACTTACTGATAAACAGTAGTGTGAGAATGTCTCCCCATATGTCTGACTGAAAAAAATAATTTGAAGGTACCCTGTAACGTGACATATTTTCAAATACGTTGGAACTTAAAACCATTTATAGTCTGAAATTCGGGCAGTCACGTAAAAAAATTTCATTTATTCAGTGAACCTTGCAATTATAGTAGGCTAATTCCGTTGCATAGTCCCCCTCCCCTCAAAAAGATACAAGACCATTGCATTTACTTGTGGCAGTACCTTTTGTCTGATAATTTTCTGATCATTTAGCAATTTGGGTTTTTTCTATTGAAGTGAATTTTTCATTTCAAAGGAGAGCTCAAAATAACGACTGCTTCATTTCTAGTTACAAGTCTGGGAAATGCCATTCCGGCTATCTGAGGGGTTAAATATTTTAACAATTTTCTGTACGCTCCGCGCCAACTGATGGTGGCACTCCGCATAGATAGTATTTTGGTCGAACAGATTACTTAACAGAACAAAGCACGCTTGTAAATTATTCTTCGTTTGGGGCAGTATTAAGAAGTGAAAATTTTATTGCGAAAGAAAGCTCGAAAGCTGACTTCTTAAATTCTAGTTTCGAACACGGAAATGCTATTTCCTGCTCTCTGGGGGTTCTCAGTTTTTCAAAAAATTTTGTGCGTTCGACTTAGATGGTCTTTCGGGGATTACACTTTTCGGACGAAAAGCAATTCTGCTCCCTCCCAAACTGAAACGGTCCCGTACGCCTGTGGCAATAACATAAAATATGAAACTTCGAATATATGCGAAGCCAAACATTTTCCTCTGGAGAATGTTCCAATATGGTCTGAGGGCCTGAATCTGCATGATGATATTCAGTAACCCCAACAAAAATACAGATCACCCCCTACTTAATTTTTTCTCATGAGAAGGTAAGATTCTTCCATAAAACGCCCAAACTGTCATAAGCTTTACAGTTTTTCCCCCAATATAAGCTTCATATTGTTAAAAGTGGCAAAATTTGCCATTTCCGATGGATACTTCATACAATAAATAACCAAAGCCAAGTCTGTAAATCACCCAGCATACTGCCTAATTTTGCTCTTAAAAGGCATATAACTTTAAAAAAGCCAAATATTCATTATAACCTTACCAAAAATCCAAATTTTCTTTCATTAAATTCCAAAATTTCTCCAATTTAATAAGCCCTTACTTTTCAAATCTCCGTTCAAAAAGGGAAAAACTTTCCGGGCAAACGTGTAGTCTCGTCTCGATTTAACACGTAACCTCAAAAGAATTTCAGCTGTCGCCTATACAGCGTTTTTTTATTTCTGCCATATATGAAGGACAGATTCTCCAATAGAGACCCAAAATTTTTCATGGTACTAACAAAAGCAAAATTTCTTTAAAAAAAAAAAACTCCAGATATTTAACTATCTGTTAAAACAAAGCCCAAAATTTCGGCGCGCTACGCGCGCCTCAAATTCTACCAAGTCACGTCCCACCGGGACTAAACATCACCTTTGTCGGGGCCTTGAAATTCTGGCCCCCCTGTCGGGCAAATCCCGGCGCCACCCCTGGGTGGAGGCAATTTCCAGTGCCCGCCTTTTAGTGTTTTAACTTTTATTTCCAAGTTCTGTCAACCCTAATGCCCACATCACAGTAATACATTTGTTCTATGCAGGGGGTAACTGATATTTGCGATGTTCATTATCGAAACCCAAGCTGCACTCGGACACTGACATTGCAATGTCTTACACTCTAAAATCAAAAGAGTGAACTTATTCACTCTTTGATCGAGTGAAAAGTGTAAATTCACTCCATTAGAGTGATAATTCACTCCAAGAGGAGCAAGAGGAGTAAAGTTCCCTCCAAAAAGAGTGAAATTCACTAGAGGAAGAGAGAAAATTCACTCTTCCACGAGTGCCTGCAATGATCGCTCTTTTTTAGGAGCGATCACTGTGGACACTCCGTCAAGAGTGAAACTTCGCTCGTTTTAAGGGAATGTCACTCTTTTTGGAGTGAACTTCACTCTTTTTGGAGGTAACTTCACTCCTCTTGGAGTGAATTATCACTCTAATGGAGGGAATTTACACTCGATCAAAGAGTGACTAAGTTCATTCTTTTGATTTTAGAGTGTAGACTGTGAATCAAAAACATCTAGGAGAGAATAGAATAGGATTCGCCAGGTAGGACAGTGAATGTTATTTCCATTGGGAAGCCTTACCCCGTGGGAATTTGGGAGACCTATTTTGCAAAATTCGATAGAAGCAGTTGCTAGGACTGTTAATTGAATTTACTCTCAAACAGGCCGATTCTTTAAAAATCGTCTGTACTGGTCCATCTATGAAGGTTATCGCAAAATTCTCAAATTTTCTACAATAAAATTTTAAGTCTTCTGTAATGAAAGACCCAATACTCCATTTTGAAAAAAAAAACTTATGAATTTTATCCAGTCTTTTCACGGATTAAAAATATTGCGTTTGCCATCTCTGGGGGAAACCCGTCGTTTATGGGGGAAGAGGGGAGGGAGCAGGGGCGTTATTATGTTTTTTTTTTGGGGGGGGGGGGCAAAATCGACTCATCGTCCCCACTCATAACCGCGTCCTAGGGGAGAAGTATAGGGGAGGAGATATTCCCCTCTCCTTTTGGAACGTTTTTGCTGCCTCCAAGGACTTAGATGCAAAATGGTGCTATATTCTGCTTCTTTTAAATCAATGTGTTGAAAACGTCCTGATTCTGTGCAATCATATTTTAAGGATAGTACAAATATTTCAAGGAAAGTGCCTTAAGCTCTTAAGACCTAGGCCATACAGCCACGTCCTGAAACTCGCTTTTCAGTTGCCTGTATACAGTCCACTTTACACCACACGTAACATTGAAATAATAACAAGCACTAGAATGTGAATCCATGTGCCTACAAGAGCATTTCAGTTGGGAGGGCAGAAAATTTTTTGACGGAAAAATGTAATTCTGCCAGAAAGACTATTTAAGCCCAGCGCTATCCGATTGGTTGGTGCGGAGCGTAGAGAAAAATTCTAAAGTTGGGAACCCTAAGACAGCCGGAAATGACATTTTCCAGGTTTGGAAGAAGGATCTAAGCAGTCTCTGTTTTGATCAGAAAAAAAAAAAAAACAGATAAAATGTACCACTACCAACGGATGAAAAGACCTTGTGTACTTACTGTATATAAAGAGGGGTCGGGGGCACATGCCCCCACCCCCAAAGTCAGTCGCGGGAAAATCACCATGTCGGGGGATCTACGGGTTCGAGGAAGAGGAAAAGTCTGAAGAGACACACTGAGTATTCAAACCTTAACCAGAAAAATGGTTGTCAGAGCAAAAAAAAGGTCCTCGGAAATTCGGATAGCACAAGTATATGCCGACGTGAGTCGGTAGCTAACAACTTAAGTGCAAAAAAAAAAAAAGGAAAAAGAAAAAAAAAAGAAAGGAATCCAAAATCCGTTCCAGTCTGGGGAATCACAAGTTGTGCCCCCACCTTCGAAATCCTGCACACGCCACTGGTCTCAGCCGTTATCACTTCTGCGTATATAATTTTATTTTCTCAATAATGGTAAGAAGTGCGAATCACTGTGAATGCCGCCACCTTCATAGGCTGAAAATGACATCCTCAGTCTCAGCCTATGCACTCGAAAAATCCAATCACAAACGTGCCGATGCACAATTTAGATATATTTGAGATGCTATATCGATAATTTATACACAGATGAGACTGAAGCGCGCAAAGCGCAAGAAAATTTTGGCAATTTGCCAAGGATTCGAGGAAAAGGGGGCATATGGTGAGATAGTTAGATGGCGTTTTACGGCCCATTTTCCAACCAATTGGTGCAATTCTAGCCAGCCACTGTTTTTTCAGTTGTGGCTCACTGGTTTATTTTCCGTATCGCATTACTTTTGCTAAGCACCAAGCACTAGGGCAGTAGGTTAATTCCGCTCAGTTTAAAGTCTTCAGTACGACCCAGCCAGTACTCGAACTCCCAGCCTCCCGACTGCAAGTCTGATGCCCTAATCACTTGCAGGAGCGGATCCAGACATTCCAAAAATTGGGGACTGATCGACTTAAGAGAAAGCAGGGTATGAGGGAGTTGCGCCGCTAATTTCCCCTATAATTTATTGTTGATGTGGCGGAAAAGGGAGGGCTGAGGCCGTAAATGCCTTCCCCTCCGTTGGATCGACGCCTGACTTTACCATGCAGCGCTCTATGGTACTTACTTGAATAATGAAACAAGTCAGAAATGTCTACAGCACTTGAATTGGCTGAAAAAGTCGACAGAGGTGATAGATCGAAAATGAAAAAATTCCAACTGGAATTTCAGATCTTCTACCATCTTTGCGACGAATTTAGCCCCCTCCAGGATTGCGACGACCCTGGATAGTCGTCAACCTCCAGTTATTCGGAGCACCGCGCAGTACAAGGAATGAGTTTATTCTTTCTAATTACTGAATTTTTGTAGTAAATACCAGGGCTTCGCTATCCCTGGGCCAACTCGGCTCCGATTGTAGCGATTGCGGCGGCGATTATGGAACTTTCTTTTTATGGCAATATAAGACCTCCGTAGATCAATCGTAAATAATCTGCATCCTGAGAAATATATCACTGGAAAAATGAGAATTAAATCTTCCTGTATTCTCATTTACCATGTTTGAGGGGTTCAAGGCCTAGCATTTTCTATATTTTGTGTGTTTGGTTGTATTTCATCGGAAGACCGAGATAGTATTGGGAAATATATAGCCAATTTCCGGTTTAATTTTTTCACGCGAGACCATTTCTGTGGTAAGCGACTTGATGGTATATAAACCCATGTACACACAATTCTCCGCTATTATTGTGGTACAAACACGATGAGTGAAGTCACGAAAGTTTGTCACACTATTTTGTTCTGGGTCGCTGTTGTACAAAAAAGACGACATTTTGCCGAAATATTACAAAAGTATTGCAGTTTTGATACTGTTTCGGGTTGACGAAAGAGAATCTTTTGAAATTCTGGATATTAATTTGTGCGGAAGCTAGAAACATGGACGGAGACGATGAACGTACTGACAAGGACTCCGAGCGAAGCTTACCACCAAGTCCTCAGAGCAACTCCAAACTCAACCCAGCTGTCACAGACTCCAGTAGTGGTGAAAATGGTATGAACAATCGGTCCGATGGTAGACGGCGCCGGTCCCGCCGTAACCAGCGCAACACTAGTCGTTCTTCGTATAAAGAGGGTCGCTTAAACATCCAAGCTAGTGAAAAGAAAGCTAATGTTGAAGATGATTTTAACGATAAAGATACTGACATGCCAGCACACCAACGCCGTAAGCGCCGACGGAGAAACCATCAACGTAGGCCCAAATACAAACCCTACATAAAACTCTCCTGGGAGGAGCGAATGGAACGCGACGAGGCTGAATCCGAAAGGGCAACCAGACGAAGGGCGAACCGCCCTACACCTTACAATACCACGCAATTTCTGATGGAAGACCACAAGGCAGATACGCCTGACCTAAGTGCCCTTGCGGAAACTAATGATAACGACACTTCCGAAGAAATATTCGATGAAGATTTTCGAAACGGAGAATACTTGGAGAAAAATTTCACTGCTGCGTATGATGAGGTGCAAAGTGAACGCTTGCAGTCGATGTCCAAGGAACAACTTGTCAACGAAGTTTTGGCTCTGTCAAAGAAAGTAGCCGAATTAGAAGAAAGTCACAGGAAACTGAAAATTGAATATGGCATTGAAACAGCTTCCAAAAACGACGAGAAAAACTCTTCAATAGTAAGCTCGAGGAAGGAAGGTGTACAGGTGCAGAAAGTGAAAAGCCCACCAAGAGACTCACCACCTGGACAGAAAACCTAGCAATCATGCTGATGTATTTTTCATATAAATTTCTCACTCGGGGACTGTTATTGTAAGTTATCATCACTCAGTAAGCTAGTTACAAGTTTATTACAAGTAGGCCAAGGCCTAGCCAACTCTCAAAACTATTGCGAGGATTTGTAGAATTATGCATCATAGGAAGGGTATGCCTCGCCCACTTGGAAGAGGTAAATTACTTCTCATCCATTGTTTGAAACACATTTTTATACTTCATTGTATTTATACCAACCTAATTGAAATAAGATGTTTCTCTTTATACAAATTTTTGAAGATACAAAATTTTTACATGTGCCTCATAGTAAGTTTTCAGTTTTCTTGGGTTTCCCCCAAGATACAATCAGTTACCGTGTAGCCAATGAATTACAATTAGTTTCCACTCTCAGTAGTTTCCACCCCCACACAAAGTTGTTTTGTGCAGTTGGATTTTTTTGATGGCAGAAAACACTGTTTTTAGGGCGAAAAGTAACAACATGAAACAAGAATACCTATGAATTGGATGACCAAATGAACACAAGTTAGGTTGAATACATCCAGATGAAGTAAGTTCAGTATGTAATGGTAGTGATATTAAAAACCAATTTGCAATTGATGGGGATACAGCTGGTTGATGGGGACACATATATCTTGGGGCTGTGGTGTTAGGTTAAATAAAATTCACAGTGTGGATTCATTGCTTCCAAATTTTCAGTTTTTAAGTGTCCCTCTTCGGAGCATAAATTGAAGAATTATTCTCTTTAATCAGAATATTTGCAACAGTTGATTGTCCAATATGTTGTTTTAATAAATTTCAGAGCATCCTGATTAAAGTGAGCATTACAGTTTAAGGGCTGTTAGAAGTTGTCAAGGTGATTCCCCTTTGACAGAAAAAATATTAAGCAATCAAAAGGGGAATATTATTAAGCAATCACCTGACATAGCATCTGCTTTCTTCAAAATGTAATATCAAATTTAAGGCTTGGAGGGACTAACTTAGGTATGCCAGAAAATTTTGTCCCTCAATAAAGCTGTTTTCTATAGCTGTTATTGCAGGTAGTGCCTATCAAATGGTAATGTAATGAATCTAGCAAGAAAACTTCTTTGCAGTCAAATTTCAGTGAATCATAGGCTTGAACCTCATTCTGCTTTCTTGTTCAAGAAAATGAGGAAATTTCAGCTTTCTTGCACAGTGATCATTGTTTTTTTCTGTAATAATTTGAGACTTGTCCCATGGTGCTGTGTATTGACCTCCTATACCTAGGGCAGATGTGTTTTTTGTGATTCTTTATGTGTATGGACTATATGGACAACATTCATTGGTGTGGTATGGTCACATTAATGTGGTACTGTACTCACTGAGTACAGCGAGTACTACTCAGTTTTAACTGGAACCATTGGAGAAAATCAAATGTCAGCATTTTTATGCCTTTCATTTTACAAATTGTGTATTGTCAAATCAGTTGCATTCAGATTTGGTGGCAACTACACTGTTGATTGAAAACAAGTGTTGTTACCTAAACATTTTGTAGGGGACCCTGATTGTCATACCTTCTTCTATTCACTGAAGGGTCTGCAATGTTGGTAAAAGTTCACTTTTCATTTTACCATGGTGCCTTTGTGAATTAAAGTTAGTAAAAGAATGTAACATGATTCATGTGTGACTCAGTGAAAATGACTATTTCAGTCAATGGATTTACTTCCTTGATTGCCACAGTCAGGGATGTAGGCTTTAGCCATCCAAATTTAAGTGCCAGATTATTGTCTGATCTGGAAAAAAGCACCTCACCCCACCCCATGGCATCTGTCCCATTTTTCAGCCATTGATTTTTTTTTTATTTTTTTACCTCATTTCACTTTACAGAGTGAATTTGAGGCTGGTTTTTGATCTCATTTGGCATATTTGTGTGGGGTGGGGAGAGGTGTATTTTCGTGGAGTAGCTGCCAGGGAATGTACCATGCTCAGTGTCACTGCCCAGCACCACCCACTGTATAGTAGCTGCATCCCTGGCCGCAGGCCTTGCAGTTTTAGATTCTCCAGGTGTGCTACAAATAACACTCCTCAGAAATTTAAGGAGTGTGGTAGGTGTGTTGTTTTATTGGACTTAAATACATTTATATGGGCTCTAAATCTTCAGCTAGGTGTTCAAAAAATCACACTCCTCACAGTGATTTGAGGTGAGTGATGGTGTGCAATCGCACTCCTGTACCAAAATACCGCCACCGCCTTCATACTTTTAGCTATTTAATACACACTCTGCATGGATATGTGACAGTTTGAGGTTTTAGGGTGCCCCATATTAATTGACAGTTTGAGGTTTTAGGGTGCTTCATATTAACCCCCTGGTAGTCTCCCCTACCCAAGCAATTTTGCCATGAGACCCCTACCACCAGAACAGATCACACCTTGGTCTTATTATTTGGAATTTTGGATATAATTACCCCATGGAGGGCAATTTTAATATTTCTGTTTCTAGGACATCTGGGGAACAACACTCCCATGCACCTCCACCCTGGGGCTATTAGGTTCCTTTCAGTACATTTGAACACTGGCTAAGGGCCTGGCAGCCACTGGGGTGGGGTTTGTGTGGTATTGGATTATCCTTGGGTCATTTTCAGGGAGAACTCATTCAGTTCGGAATTTTGTGTCTTGACATGCAGTGTTTTGTGTTCCATCCAATAACAGCCATGATGAATTTTCGCATGACATCCTAGGATCTTTGAAAAACAATATTTGACTGTCAAGTTATATTTTCTTTACAATTTTGAAATTGTCATGTACTGTAATTCAATTTGGAATGATATTTTCATTCATCAGTGTACTGTATTATCACCAACAATAGTTGTCATAAGTAGCCAAAACCTGTGCATACATGTGTAAATTTTATGTAACAAAGTTGAAGTCCTTGAAAGTAAAGCACACTGGACCATATCCAGTTGTACAGCATTGCTTGAAAACTTGATTAAAATGTGCATTTTCCCCAAAACAATGTCCACTTGTCCTGTAGTAGCAATTTATTTTGGACTAGTTGAGGGAAAAAAGCTGTACCCCTCTTCCAGTACTCCCTTCCCCAGTCTTGTTTGATAATATTGAATAGTGAAAGGTGTACTGCACATGATTGTGCATCAACCCTATTATGCATTACCAACTACAATTCAACCTCCAGCTTCCCTTCTCCGGTGGGAATAACTTCAATGATTTACAGTAAGATATAAATGTTTCAGAATATTTAGGAAGCAGATGTTTTGGCTATTTAACTTTTGTTGGGTATGTGTCTATTCGCACACACTGGTGTGTGGCCCATCCCACAAGGTTGTACCCTTTGAACTAATTTCCTAACTATTCTTAACCATGAACATACAACAACCAGTGTCAAATGTCCCTGTATTGAAAGTTTGTACACTAAAGCCCTTTTTATGTGCTCCCAAAGCCAGGTAAACAGTTGTGCATTATACTCCAGAAGGAAAGCTATTGTGAGATTGCAAGAGGTTAAAATGTTTCAAAGTACTGTAGTTTGGAAGTAGGAATGGTGTAGATTGATTTTTTTTAGTTCCCTTGGGGGTTCACTTGCAGAGGATGACCTTTTGTAAAATGTTAAGCTATTTTGTGAGGTCATAAACTATTCTACAGTGTGGCAGACTTACCATTGTAAATAATTCTACACTGAGGCCAAGAGAAAACTTGACAGCATTGATTATAATTTATAAAGCACAACATATCTGCCATACATGTGTACCTCATATTTAAAGAGTGCCAGGGAAGATTGAATGCTCTAGAATACTACCTTAGTTGTGCTTGCCTTATCTGATCCTTGTGCTGCACCTTCCTACTTAGTACTTGGTCAACATGCACCTTTTGGTTGGATAACCTCAAATTTAGGAACTTATATCAGCAAGGAAAAATGTTTTATTCTTAAATGAGCCATTTAAATTGTGTATAGACCTGTATTGATGTGATTTAGTGAGATACCACCCATATGATCCACCTCACCTTATTTGTGCTGATGTTTACTGACTGCAGTTAGCACGGTATACTGCAGTGGTTCTCAGAGTGGTCCCTACCGCCCCCAAGGGGGCATTGAAAAGTTTCAAGGGGCGCTGAGGAGTTTGGAAGCAGTAGGGGGGCATTGGCATTGACTAGGGGGTCCCTGGAGGTTATCATACATTCATGCAATAAAGGAACCTAGGGGGTTGCAGAGTGGTTGGCAGTGTCTGTACAATCAAAGCATTTTGAAAGACAAGCTATTCAACTATTATGCAGGTATTGTTTCAAAGATTTGACTGCAAGAAAAAAATCAATTTCAGAGACTCCATCCTTTTGTGTTTCCCTGTTTACATGAACTGGTCTTTAGAGTTTAGACCTATATAAATATGATGGCATGTTGGGTGGGAGGGGGACGTTGGATCAGTCATGGATGCCTTATGGGGGCGGTGTTTTGAAAAAGTTTGAGAACCACTGGTATAGTGTTAGTATTCAAAATTTGATTGCTACTGTTATTTTTCATCACCTGTGCAACAAAATATTAGCTTTAGGTTAAATATGGACTGATGATGATGACATATAAAAACAGTCCTTTACATGTGATTAATCTTTGTATTGATGATGAGAATAAAACCTGGTTTTGTTAAGTGGATGCTGCTGGTAAAGATTGTTCATAAAAGCTGCATCAAAGATTATTATAGTGTGATTTCATGTTATGTCATAATATGGTTAGTCACGCCCAATGCCAGGCAAAACATGAAGTCTTCACGTTGTTCATCAACTGCTTCTCAGCTAGATATGCATACTACACAAGGACTTCCTATACATCAAGGAGGTCCATCAGTTTTGGCCCAGTAGTCAACAGAGGAAGCGGGGACCTGTGGCATCAGTGAAAACACTATAGGTTATACCAACTTTCTATACTATACTGTTGTGGTAAATAACACCCCTCGAAGATGCTAATACAGGTATCAGGGAGGAAGTGTGAATTTGGCATGGGCTCAGTCCAGTTCAGCTGTCTGCTTTATCATGGGTTGATATGGGTACACAAGCAGAACTTTATATCTTTGTAAATTGTAACTGTTCCCTCTCAAAATACAAATATGTGATTTAGTTCCAGGCTGTGATTGCAAATGTGTATTTAAGAAACAGAAACATTACTTAATTGATTTGCAAATGTCATACTAGCTGACTTTAGGTCAACCGTCAATGGAATAAAAACCTTTCACTATGGATGGGGGTCCATCCGGCCATACTGAGCTATATGTACAACATTACGTATAAACAGTGCGCATGTACTGGTTCCGCAAAATACTTCGTTTTTGTGTGGATGCCACTATATTTGTGCTTGCTATGCCCCATGAGGATGCATATGTGTTAAATATCTCCTCTTCAATCCTATTCCATACATGTACAAAGTGCAATTACACACCATAGGTTTATAATGAGATATGTCAAGACACAGCTGAGTGCTATGGTTTGGGGGTGAAACCATGCATATTTAGTCATGGTAAATTATGGTTTCGCATCAAAACCGTGCATAGCAAAGGGGTTAAAGTTGAGAATTGTGCTTTCAGGTCTAAGTGTGTATGAGAGGGTGTGTAAGAAATAGATTTGTTGCAATTGAATTGTACTGAAGAGTTATGACTGTTTACTGTACCACTTCAATTCTCTTAATGATGAATTAGTATTATGTGCAGGAACAAATCTGTTCTCTTTGCTGTCAAAATTGGTGAAAACTAAGTGATCAGTTCGATCCTCCACTCAGATGTTTTTGCTTCTTGGAGATTCAACTTAAGTTTTGAGTAAAATTGGCAACATTTGAGCTGTTTTGTTAAATGCCCTCTATTTTGGCCAGATATGTACAGTAGTTATAGTTATGCTAAAATGGAATATTTCATGGTAAACATGAAATTTATACTCAGTGTACCATCAAATTTCAACCCAACAGCTCTATCATTTCAAGATTTTTGTACGTATGTTAACGCAGATGTGCAGTCAATGGGCCTGCACAGTCGACAGTATCACCCCATCATACAGAAATGTGTCCTGATATGTAGAGAAAATGTACATTATAACCAGAGGCTGTCCAGTTTATGCAGGAGGGTAGCAATCTTGAAAGTGAGAATTAATAGGCCATTGTAAGGATACGCAGCATAAGATGGCCAGTCTTATCTATAGCACAGTATGTGATGTTCTTTACATTTTTAAGATATTTCAGTATTGCAGCCTGTATGTCAGTCCACAGAATCATCATACTACTGTGTTGGTATCAGCTGTTTTCCATTCATCAACTTTTTCATGCCACACACCTTGAGTGTAGATTTTCCAAGTGTGTTACAAATCACACTTAACACTCCTCATAAATATTAGAGAGAGTATGTTATTTCATTCAGTTTTAATGGATGTATCTGAGTTCCCATTCTTCATCTAAGTGTGCAAAACAATGCACTCTGTACAGTGATTTGGGGCAGTGGTGGTGTGTACTTGCACTTGCATACCTCAAAATTTAAGTCTTGATGAATCAAGTGAGTTCCCCTTTCTTTCAATATCATATTTTTTTGAAATTTGAATTGAATTCTTCAATTGATAGGCTATTTCAAATTTAATCACACAATGTATCAATGGAAATGTGCAAAATTTAAGTGTGAAGAATCAGATGTGGTCTGCAAAAACAAGTCAGAATCAGACTCACAGGATTTGACTCTAGACAGGATTAAAGTACTCTATGTTTTCATAGAACACAAACAAAATGTTGGCTTCTTTGAATTTGCAGTCAGCATCTGCAGTAACAATTTTGATACCTTGAGTTAGAGATGAGATTTGATAGTGTGCTTACTATATGATCTGTTCCAGTTCATGTTCATACTGTTATATTACAAGTACTTCATAGTAGGGAGTCTCTCTCTGTTTGGTCAGAAGTTTGCTTTTGGGGGCATGGCATGTTCTAGTCCCCAGCTGTCAGCAGACAAGGGAACAATAGCTACATACACAACTATATATATGTGCATGAATTATCTCTACAGTTGTGCTGAAATGAAAGACTATTGTTTCCTCATGCTTTCCATCTCTCCCAATGGCTGCCTCATTAGTTTGCCCAGTAGACTGCTTGTGCTCACTGAGCTGTTTAGAATATTCATTAGGAGCACAATGGGTAGAGTAGTAATCTGATGACTGTTTGGGACTAGAAACAGCTGTGCTCCCTCATTGGACATTAACCCTTCCTTGGTGCATTCAGTATAGTATTATATTCAATCATCATGCATTCCATGGCGGCCTTCTGTGGGCATAGGTTATAACGGATAGCACGGTACATTGGAACATGTTGATATAATGTGAAAAACCCATTTGTACAATTCAGTTGGAAGATTCATAGTAGGAGAATAGCAAACTTCATCTCAAAATTCATGCGGGACTACATTCTGTCTGTTTAAGGGTGGGCTGCAAGTATTTCTGATTGAGGGCGCTGTTGCAGCACATTTGCCAGATTTAGCAAAGTATAAACGAAGTTGTTTTATTTGGATTACTTTTTACAGTGCAGGAAATGTAATTTGTAATTTGTTTAGGAGAATCTTTTACCAATGAGTTTTGTGAGAAACCTACTGTATATAAGGACAATACTGAAGTGGACATGAATGTATGTCAACCCTGGTCCTTGCCTTTTTAAGAATGTTGGTACATTTTTAGGTTATAGAATATACTGAAATGTTGGAAGTCTATATTTTTGATTGACCAACAAAAATATTAAACTTTCATACTGAATAAACTGATTTCTGTTGAGTTTTCCTTTATGAGTGAATTTGGTATTCACTATGGTTACTGTATGTAGGCTCTTAGCTTGTATATAAGCAGCCATGCTTCAGGTTTAAATGTGCTCTCTGTAGACTCATTCACAGGATTGTCACTGGTTGGCATACTTGAGCGTAGAGCATGTGCAAGAATATATGCTTGCATGTGAGGTTTTGCACATGCAGCAATCTTGTGATTGCATGCAAAATGCAGACCAGTAAGAATCTAGGTTTCATTGTGATGAAAATGTAAGCTCACCTCCACGACTCTGTTGTCAAGCAGCGGTGACGCCATTTGTTTGCAAACACAAGTCGTTCATTGTCAAGATAAAGCTTAAGCCTTGAATAAGCATTTTACATGAAGGAAGGGCAGGTTGATAGTATACTTGAAAACGACTGCAACTCACTGATACATGTAATTCAGTGATGGTTTTAGTGTCTTACCTGGAGTTCAATAAAAGCAATGTTCCAATATACAGGTAGAGAGAGGACTTTCATATGACATCTTAGTACTCCCTAGCAGCCATGTTGAAGTACATGTGACTAGGAGTGACGCTCATACACACCATGTACACCACAGTACACACAGTGTTGAAGTACATGTGACTAGGAGTGACGCTCATTGACTGTACACCACAGTACACACTGCTGAAGTACATGTGTTCAACACAAAGCCATGTGTACTTGGCATGAGGGTGACTGTCCTATGTTCCGACAATTTCTGTATTCGTCAATGATTGAGTTGTCAGAACGTACAGGTGTGGCGCTCATTGACTGTACACACCATGTATACCTCAGGTGTCAAAATGTAGGGCTGTAACTGGCATGAGTGTCCTACAGGAATGGTGCATCCAAGACTTAATTGCAAAGCCTATATACCCCAAGGTGAGGAGGGAGAAGGAAGGAGGGGTATTGATTCCTGGTGTTTTGCTGGCAGTTGAAAGTAATACCAGAAGTACACTAAATATTATACTTCATTAGAAAGCATTGACAGAAACCTAAAACAAATTTATCCTGACAGCATATAAGCTAATCCATATAACTCATTCAGTGGACAGAACTTGCTAGTCCAAGTGCCAAGTGTGCTCATACAGGTCTTTCATGTTTTTCCTCCATATGGTCAAGTGGTTAGGGCATCCAACCTGCAGCCAAAGTGGTTTGGAGTTCAAGTCCTAGTCAGGTCAAACCGAAGACTTTAAAAATGGAATCTACTGCCACTGAGGGCTGTGTAAATGTTCCCAGGGTTCATTGTTCCCCAATCTTGGGAGCAATCACACTTCTGGGAACATTGAACCTCATGAATAACATACCTTGCAGTCATCACCAAGTCTGGAGATATACAAAAACAGGGAACCTTGAAAGCATTGACCCCTGCAAACATGGAACAGACCCCCTGCCACTCTGCTTGTAGTGCACAACATGGAGTAGGGAAAACAAGCCTCAGAAGCCACAATGAAACTGAGGAATAAAACCTCATTTAAAGGCCCAGTTTTCCCACCCAAACAGTACCAATTCTCCTAACCTTCTTACTAAAGCCCTTCCTACTATTGTCTGAAATTCATCCTCATCCAGATACAATCTCAGTTTATTGCTTCAAGGTAAGTAAAACTCAATTTATATAATCAAAACACTCTCAGTACGGTTCATGCTCTGTAATATAAGTTTTGGTACTCTGCATTGTTTGAATTAGCTGTCAATCAAAGAGCTGAGCCAATTGAGAATTTTGGTACCCCTGTACCAAAATTGTAGTTTGGGGTGAGAGGTTTTGGCCCTTTAACTCACTCGCTCTATAGGAGATACATAACTTGATTAGCTTGATTAGCAGAATTTAAGAGCAGTTTCTCCAGAGCCTTAAATACCTGGGCTACATAAAGTTTAGCACTGAATAACAGCTTTGGCTATATTCTTGGTATGTACACAGATTACGTGCAACAAGTGAATTATTCTAGAGTCCATAGACGTCACAGTTCTAAAGAAGGCCATCTATTGTTCTGTAGCACCCTGGATAAGTTGTAGTTAAAGGGAGTAGGTCAAGGGTTCATTCACTCACCAAACAGAGAGCTGTTTACCACAGGTAATGTATGTAGTCCTAAATTAAATAATGGGCAACCACTAGATATGACACAATTTACACAGCTCACACATGTAGAGGACTCTCTTCTCTAGCTCAAGGTTTAACCAGCATTCCTGTCAAAACTGGTGGTATACACAAAGGCTATGTGTTGACTGTTGAACTAACAGTGTTGCATGCCAAGTATTTTTATGTAGTCTCAAAAATTTGTCCCCTGAGCCCACAATCAAAATGGTGAATTTCACTTCTGGTGTTCATGAAAGCTGCCATCTATGTTATTGTCACTTGACAACATTCCAGTGATTAATAACCATGGATCCCCCAACCCCCTGATATATTTGCTTTGTGAAGCGTGTGTATCTTGCATATGTGTGTCAACTGAGTCCCCGTTACTTCATGTAAACCTACAGTACACATTCCTGGTATTAAGAGAGAGTATTTCCAAGAACAAACTGTTTTACTTAAAGGGCAGGAGCAGTCATCCCAAATTAAAGAAGTGTAGTAGACTGTCCTGTTTCATGATTGGCTGCTGGGAGTTATGTGACAATGTTTTTTCTCTTCAGATGTGAAATTTATGAGAAATAACTACTTGGTTTACCTTGAATATGCAATTGCAAAGTCATAAAATGTTATTAAAGATACTTTGAAGAGAAGCAAGATGAAAATTGAGTTATCTAGCTTTTTCTTCAAAATAAGTTTGGGGGGGACTGCTCTTTACCTTTAAAGTGTACCTCAAGTGTCGACCTGGTTTGTGGATGGGGGGGAGGCAAAATATTCCAAAAGAGAGAACCCTAGATTGTAGTCCGGACCAGATCTGACTATGTAAGCAAACGAAAATAAAAAGAAAAATAAAACAACACACATTTAGTCTGACAATTCGGCTTATACTGGCACTCATAGGCATGTGCACAAACCCAATGAGTGGGGCATCATAAATCAGTATTTTTATTATTTTAACTAAATAGGCCCAAATTTATGTTTCATGTGACCCCTAAATTCTTCATGTATACCACTATTGCACAAATGTTGTATTTTACTTATTCTGCATGCAATTTTTTCTTTAATCTGCCCACATTATTGAAGGGGCAAAATGATGTTAGCCCTCCATACTTCATTGGTGGCAACTGCCCAACCCTGCAGGATTGATGCCCCTGGTGTGGAGTTAAGAAATATATATTTTTTGGAGGTTGCAAAATTAATCTCATTGATCTAGCTCCTAATTTCATAGCTTGTTTAATTGCGGAGTTATTAAATTTTGCAGTTTATTCATTTATATCCATGAAATAGTCTATTGCACAATAAGCCTGATACCCATGTTCATTACCAAACTGTACAATTTGCTTCGTACTGGGGAAACAACAGCATATAAGTGGGTGGCCCTGAGAGGTTTAAAGCTGGTATGTTTCATATCATTAGCAATTAGCAGTGTTAAATCAACAGAGATCATTTGGAATTTCTCACAAAGACCAAATGGATGAAAGTCCATGTTTTCTCCAGTGGCATATTTACAGGGGGGCAAGGGGAGCCGAGTGGCATAACTAGAGGGGGGGGGGGAGCAGGGAGGCCATTGCCCCCTGGCTCTGAAAAGTGAAAAATATGGAAATTTGCCATTTGTGACACAAGTCAACTACAGTATGCTTTTCCCAACTCTTTCACATGAAATTCTGAATTCTCTCCAATAAAAGCTCTATTTGATAATTATTTGTTCCAAAAATGCAGAACTTTCCCACAGGCTTTGCACGAAGCAATTCTTAGTCACTACTGCAGTCATGTTTCCTCATAAATCAGTGTGGCAAACTTTTACAAACTCTCAAAATGACAAAATCACCAGCCTATTCAAGTGGTATCGGCAACCATATAGCCATTTTCATGGAATTTCTATCACTACATTCCAAATTTTCTCAGATATACACTCTTGACCCTTTGAATGTTGTCAGAAAGCCTTAATTTGTAGACCTTTGATAACATTACATAGCTTCAAAGATCTTTGTTAGCCGTGCAATCTCAGATTTGCCAAAAAGAAATACAGATTCTTCGGTTATTCCTAAACTTTTCACATTTTCTTTTCTGCATGCTTTGTGCACCACAAATTAGGCCCCGAAAGGAAAGGTGTTCACACTCTGTGTAAAAAATCAGAAAACTTGGGGTCTTGCTCCTCCCCCCTCCCTGGAGATATATCTAGCTCTGCCACTGTTTTTCTCAATTAAACCCTGTAGAGAACCCTGTACAGGTGTCAAAATTTACACACAAGAAGGTGAGCCTACTGACACAAAGCAGTCGAATGAAGAGATATGGCTAAGTGATGTTACCTTCATAGCTTTGTTGACAACATATCTAAAATAGTCAATGCTTTATGAAATTGAAAATTTACATCAATTCTCACACATCTTCTTTAATTCACTGAGTAACATGATACAGTCAAACATGAGATTTGGTAGTGATAACTACATACACAAATACTCAATGAGCAACACTGATAATCATACAAAGATAATCATTTCCAAACTATTCCTTTCTGTACATTTTACTAATAAAATTTCCCAATGCTTTGATATTGGAGAAAGTTTAGCATTAAAGAAGTCAATATCCGAATAATGAGAAATAATAATTAAAACATAAATTTAGTCTGAAAAAGTGTGATGTCTAGTAGATCTAATTAAATGCAGTGCTTCATTAATAGACACTTAACATTGTTGCATTCATCCCACCCACTCATAAATATGCATGATATCATTCATTCAATCATACAGATGTTGAAATCACTACGCTAATGGAGTATAGTCTAACCCAAGACCAAGATGGACAATATGCATTTAATATGTTTTACAAATGACATTCCCTACAACAAGTTTGCCTGTTCAAATGTTAGGATGCAACAAACACACAGACAAAAACACACACAACAGACAGACTTGTCTCTTTGTTACATATCAACACCAACATGAATGTACCTGAAATACAACATTGTCTATAAGCATTTGTAACCACAAAAATAAGTATGTTATAAAATTCGATTTTATCAATTAGTTCACAGTGAAGCATATAGAGCATTTTCAAAGGGTTACTCAATATCGACTCTACGTATCCTTTGAACCCATTCTAAAAAAATAATGAATTATTCATTTTAAACTTTCCTTTAACAATACATCTTCATTAAGAACAAATTTGGCATTGTCAGATGTACAACAACAGGTCATTGTAATAACATTACACAACAATTATTATTTTACCTAATTCCCCACATTTGTTGTGAGAACATGCTAGCAGTTTGGTTCCATTTGTACTCATCATACTACCAGACTTAAAGGGAAAGTTAGAGCAAAAATTTAATTTGCACATGTGAGAGAAGAACCAAATCTACACAGCTGGGTCAAATTTCCATTTAAATAGGACATGCATTTCTCGAGATATCAGCAAATGAAGTTACTCGATTTTTGTTCCAAAATGCAGCTTAAGGGCAGCAGAGATTGTATCACTTCCTCACATTGACAAGGAATGCTTTGTTTCCCTTTGTTTTTCAGACTGTTGTGTTGACCTTGATGTTAACTGGAATAAGACCTCCACATGGGGATGGCAAAGTTTGAAAAGTTCTCACTCCACTTATGCAATCACATTTTGATCATATGGGACTGTTGAGGAGAAAATTAGCCGTAAAGTACAAAAGACTTTTCATTAATGTGGGGATATGATGTCATGTATGCTTGCTTCAAGTTCACTGTTTGTTGAAAATGTGACAACATTACTTGCTCATATCTTGAGAACCACACATCTGATTTCAATGCAAATTTCACCAAAATGCTTGGAATAAGTACCCCTCTACCATATGAATACTTTAAATGACGTTAAACCCTTCTTTTAAGCACACAAAAAAGGCAATGAAAAACACTATGATCCCCTCTTCCAATCTTCCTGGAGGAATCCACATATTGGTATGCTCCCCTCCCTACAACCATTCTGGAAAGAACTTAAAGCACACTTCTACAGAACTGCCCACTTCTTTTTGTTTTCTTCAACAGTTGGGTGAGCTTTTGATTGAGCTAAGCACTCCAAAATATTTTACCTACACAATTCCTATTGTGTTAATTCATGTACTACAATTCTTCTACCTGAAGTTGAAATATTATGCATCAATTACCTTAAAGTGCACACACTACTATTGCTTTAATTATTGATCATTTTGCAAATTATTACAAAAAAATTCTGAACCTTGTCTATTCATATGACATGGATAAAATAGGTCAGGAGAAAAATCAAGGTAGCATTACTGTAATAAAAACTATGATTAACATAAAATAACAGTTTTCAATATCCAACTGATGGAGTTGCTAGGCACATTAACATAAATCTATGAACGTCAAGAAAGATACCAGTCCTGCTGCTTTGTTTAGCTTTCCTTTTTAGCCATCAGTTTGTCACTGTTGCTGGTTAAACATCAGTAAGTGATCAATAATCTATTCACAGGGTCAAATATCTGCTCATAAATAGTTGAAGCCTCTACCGTGGCTGTTGAGGGTATGGATACCCTGGCTGTTGAGGGTATGGTTGCTGTGGGTAAGGCTGTTGAGGGTAGGGATAACCCTGTGCTGGTGGAGGGTGTTGATGGGCGTATCCTCCTGGATAGGTATTGTAATGAGCCTGTGGCATTGGTGCATATCCCCCATACGGTGCATAGGATGGCATGGGCTGATATGCAGGGTATTGCGTTGAAGGCTGAACAGGGTATGGTTGAGGGGCAGTTGCAGGTGGGGGTGCTGAAGCAGCTTGAGGGGCTTGTGGGGGTGGTGCTGCGGCTGGTGGTCGTGTTGGAGGAGGGGGGCGAGGTGGAGGAACACGTTCTTCTGAAAAAGAACAAAAAGAAACAAAGAATATTTATTTCAATGATCATAAATCAAACATAACTGACAAAACAAATTACCAGCATTACAATGAAAAATGTGAAGAACTGGTAGTCCACACAGCTACTAGCAGTCAAGCAAATATGACCGAAATTATGATCCATAAAATTATCAAAAAAGGAAAAGAAAGAAAGACAAAAGGTAAAATTTATAAGGAGATACCCTTTCTGCTAGTGGGATCAAAATATGGAATGGTTCAAGTAACAACATTACAAACTCTAAGAGTGAATGTACTTTCAAATGGAAATTCAAAGATCAAGGGATAAATACGTACAATTTCTTTGATATCTCCTGTGTAACATATGTAAAAACTTACAAACGGAAACTTGTCTTGATCAAATGTTATGTAATCAAGTACGATCAAAATTGATTGGAGTTAAATAAAGTTGCTCTAAAAATTTATTGTATAATTACCATTTTGGAGGTAAGTTTTATAGTAAGATTTTTTTGTTACTTCTTCTCTCTCCTTTTCCATTTCTGAATTTCAGTTACTATAGTTGTACAATAATTTTCCCTCTCTTAATTTCATACTTTTATTGAATTTGTTTTTATAAATGCAAATAAATCAAGCAAACAAACAAACAAAAGACGAGTATGAATTTGACGTGAAACTAGTGACTTGAAAATATATACTTGAAACTGGTGATTTGAAGAGTTTTGTCCAAGACTATCATCAAATTGAATGTCTCATGACAAATGTTGTATAGAGCAGTATGAGCACACACAGCAGAATTGCAGGTATGACTGTGATACAATGTATAGTATTCAGAATATTCCAACTAGAGTACCAACAATTCTGAAGCTAAAACCTGTTGAATTTTTCACTCCAGAGCAATGATTGTTCTAGAATACAATGTCTTAAGTGGTATTTTATATTGTTCAATAACATGAACATAGACACCCTGTGAATAACAGATAGAAGGGTTCACTTTTGAAACCTAACTATAAAATATTATGCTTATTCTTAAAACATATCAATGTAAAGTGACCTGTTTAAAGGCCAAATCTTCTCACCTCAAATAGTTCCATTTCTCCTTACCTACTTAGCCCTTCCAACAATTGTCTAAAACTCATCCTCATCCAGACACAATCTCATTTTAGTCCTTCCATGTGAGGATACAAGACCCAACTTTGTGTAATCAGAACATTCTCAGTGCAATACATGCTGTCTGCTACAGTACTCTGCATTTTTTTTAATTTGCTGTCAAATAAACAGCTGAGCCAATTGAGAATACTACAACAAAAGTTGTAGCTTAGGGTGAGAATTGACTGTCTTTAATGACCTTGTAACATTTCCACCAACTGTCGACAAACACTGAGCTCAGAGAGATAAAAGATCCTCTGTACTTTAACAACTGTAATTGACCAGAACATACTGAACATGGTAAAAGAAACTATTACATGTTCTCATCTATGACACACTTTATCACTTGTACTGTTAACTATTTCTACAAAAGACAAAATTTCGTCTGCAGTTAACCAAGTTTAGGCTTGGTGTCATGTTCCCCATGAAACTCAGCGTTACTTCATGTTTACAGTAAGGCAAAACTGCAGGTTAACCTCATATTTTCAACTTTGTGTTGTTTCATACCCTGAGTTTGGTTGACTGGGTAGTGTTACCATATGTAGTAATGAAGTCAAATATTTCACATACCAGATACCATTACAATGTTAGAAAACACCTGTCATCGGGGCCATAAATACCAGTGACCTTGATTGTTTAAAACAAACATGGTGTTTTAAACTGCAGGACCCTGTGATTTGAGGTGGATGGAAATCAAAACACTAACCCCAAGTAAATCAGCATTCCCACGTTACTTGGGCGCAAGGTAACACGGTGTTACCTCAAATGTGGGGTACGTGCGACCACAGTCTAAACGTCAAGTTCATTGGATGTGTTATTAGAATGGAAACTAAAAGCTACCACTCTAGTCAAGGTCAGAGAAATCATGCTGCTACAATGCCCATTACTGAAATGCAGCACCTTTTGGAAACCCACAATCCCAACTGAGGCTGTCTCTACAGGGTTTTTGTCTAAGTTGGTTTGATATGTTTATTTTGAAAGGTTGTGCAATAGTGCATATCTAATTTTTCAAACAATAGACTCAATTGATAGTTAGTGGCAAGTGGCTCTGGCAACTTGAGTAAATGGAAATTTTGGTCGATGTGGACTACTTAAGAGCTTGTTTAATCAATAGATTAAGTAGAGATAACAACTCTGGGGATAAGTGGATAGAGCTGTAGAGGTGCTGAATTTGGCTAATGGGTCCTGTTGCGACATGCATGATCCATTCATTGCTTACACAGACAGAGACCAGTTAAAAGCTTGTGAAAATCAAAAAAATAGTTTTTAACCTCTTTTAACCTCAATAGACCTTAAGCTCCAAAATCTCTTTAGAGCAGCAATTTCAACAGTATTGGGTGCATAGGCTGGAAAGAGGTAGAGGTTAAAAGATATCACACAGAATGGTCCAAAGTGACCCCTTAAAGACCTCTGGACTTCCTAGTAGCCAGGAGTAGCCCACCCACCAACAAGCAATGTGTTCCAAGTTTCAAGAAAATCCATAGAACATTGAGCATTTGCGAGCACTTGAAGCAATTGTTGAGTGTTGAGACAGGCATGATAGAAAGACAGAGTGATGGTGGCAGATTATAATAGCCGAAACATTTAGCTGGTTTGAGCTATAACCAAGTACAGGTGCAATGCAATGGGAAATCATATATTGGTACAATATGACAAAGAAAATAACTCTGACGACTTGTTCCAAGACAAACTATTACCGCATCAAGAAATTTGTCTCTATTGTTTTAAAAAATGCCTCTACTGTTTCGAAGCACATGAGACTTGGCAGGTCTGATAAAGTGATGAAAATTTGTAAGTTACAAAACCAATTTGTCCCTTAAATGTTCAATTATTTACAATAATTACAATGTGAATGATATTATGATCCTATTCAAGGGGGCCCATAAACACCAAAATATATCAGCAAGCAAGAAAGGTCCTACAAAGAGTAAAACTGTCCACTAGAGAAGTCAACTTACATCAACATTTCACCATTTATAACAGTATGAAACAAACTTGCAATGGCAAATGGTGTGTCACATGCCGAAACATGCAATGAAAGTCTGACATCTCAAAGTGATAAACTAAATGATAGCAGGCTGGAACCCTTTTGCTACTGACAGGGGTCATCCCACCATTCTGAGCTACGTATTACATTACCTATACACAGAACGTACGTGCAGGTTCTACAAATACTAAGTTTTTGTATGGAGGCCGCCACATTTGCATTCGCTACAGCCCAAGTGGGTGTACAAATGTAAAAATATCTCCTCTTCAAGCCCATTCTGTGTCTAAAACATGATTACACACCATAGGCTTATAGGGAGCAATTCCGAGATGCAGCAAAGCAATGGTTTTGTGGGGAAATCATACATATAAGATAAACTATGGTTTTGCAACAAAACCATGTACAGCAAAGAGATTAATAATTGCTAAATGCACCAAGGAATTCGGTGAGTATAAGCAAAAAAGTGGTAACATCATCATTTACGTTCCCACTTCCCATGATTCCTTGGGTGCAACAAGCAATGATTTTGCTCTGCTTTTCACTTTGTCCACTTTCAAACTGAACCCCTCCCCCTCCACACAACTAAATAAAGGGAGCATCATAAATTATTTATGTAGCAGTAGCAAAATTAGATGCAGGACTAACTATTTGGCTGTTTTTTTTCATAATTTTCATAACTTTTTACAAGCTGAAAAATGGATATGAAGATTTGCAGAGTAGTCATGTGGTCATAAATATTCTTCCAGGTATGATGCATGTATAACTAATAGATTTTAAATTGGGCTGAATTTGTATGGAGGAAAAACAGTTTAGACATTAAGTGCAAATTCTACTTGGCACTCCAGATTTGATGCAGACCTCTGATAAAACTGAAGGTAATTTTGCTTTTAGTAACTTCTCAGAGCTAAATTCCTCCAATTTTCACAGGCACCCCTGAACATGAATGTGTAGAAGCTATAAGTGTTTTTTAGTCTTAGTAACATATAGGAAAGATATGAAGTTACATATAAAAATATTTTAAGTACTTACATCTTACACTGAACAATTGTTAATTACCTTTGAAAAGGACACAGAAACACACCACTTATTTTTTTTTCCTTCTAATATTCTAAAACCGCAATACAATACTTTGATACTGCACAGTGGCGAGGAAGCCTAAGATATCATCATTCCAACACAGCTAATGATGATATTTAGTTTATGATTTCTTATCCAACTCTGAAGATTCTGATTAGATAATAACATTCTACACATTCTGCAATAAAAGCTATGTTGGAACTTTGAGGTACACCATATATGTAAGATGCATGTATTACAGTGATATGATATATCAGGGAGTTCCTAGAGAAGGAGAAACAATGTTCTATAGTTTCTTTGAGACAATGTTTTTTTCTGACGATAATCTTGCTTTTATCCACCAAATTCTTATCTCAATACTTTGATAAACAAAGATTAGTGATGCATTATCCACATTCCAATGAAGAGACATATCCCTTACACTCTACTCGTTAACATTTTGTTGCCAGCCGTCATGGAAAAATTGTGAAATTTATGTCATTTGATGCTATCCGAGACACAATTTTTTGTTTCATTTGAAGACAGCAACAATTTCTCCGCGAATTACTTTAATTTTATTGTTTCTTAACTTAATGATGGCAAAATTGTTTAAATCTGATGTAAAGGTGTTGACTTGAACAATACTTCCATCTAATGATGAAAGGGGAGCAACTGAAGCACCTAGTTTAACCGTTTCTTTCCAGTTGTTATATATAAAATGTTATTATAAGCTTCACCATTGGCGAAAACAAACCTCTATATCAAAGGATATACAGACAATGCCATTGTTTAGGGATTAGTCGAAGGAAAATGACAGAAGTGATCATTAAAAGGACTTAGGGATTTAACAATAGAAACAAAGGGACCTTTCAATCGAATAATTGTGCCTCAAAAGATATAATCTGTTTCAAGTACATATTGTCTGGAAAAATTTGTTCATTGTATCTCCTTCTCTAGCAATTCCCTGGATATATCGAAAATAATTACTTTTGCAGTAATTGCTGCTCAACATTATGCAAGATTAAGAATAAAAATGTGTGGTGATAAAGTCTTGTGAAAATTAAACAAGTGAAATAAACATGTGTTTTTTTTTCTTTCTTCCTATTGTGGGTTTCTTTTCATTTTCTCATTTGCAAATTTCTACTTTTGCCCTGGATTGATCTTACAGTAATGAATATAACTGCATTCTGTCACCATGTAATCTTTTTATTTCTCAGGCAGTTAAAAAGTCAGTGAACAATAAATTGAGACAAAGAAAAAATTCATTTGATCATCATTGACTTATATACTTCTCTATTAGTCCACTCACAGCACAGGACACTGACACAAAACTTGTTTTAGGAAAACTATCATCATTATCAAATTATTGCAATATTTTTCCATTTGACTATCATGATGAAAAGTGAATATTGCCCAACACTAATGTATGATTTACCTCAAAGCCCAACTGTTGCTTTTCAGATGTATCCACAGACTTCCTATACATGGACAGAGCATACTATCCATAGATCGTCCCTACCGTACCTGTGAGTATAGGCATAGCATCATGGCTGCTATGGTTTTGTGTCTGAAAGTTTGGACTTGCTCAAGTCAATCAAATCAACAGATTTTGCAAAAAAAAAACTTGAAGTATTTTCAAAATAATGCAAGGATGGTCAATATCATTACACATATATCATGAATATGATATTGTTTCCCATTTAAGTTTAACTTTTGTTTAACATATAACAGAGTAGTCATCAAATCATACAAATTAAAGCTTAACGATGGCCATCTTTGTGCACCTCTTTTGTCACAGTCAGTGGGGCCAACCTACAAATAGGACGTATGCACTACATGCTCTGTTCATGTATATAGGAAGTCCATGGTTGTATCATATTTGTAAGAAGCAGGTGTAGAAATGAAATCATGATACTTATTCAATTAGTTATGAAAGGGACACCATTACACACTGCACCAGCACCATTGTTACAAGCAACAGGTCTATAGCAAAGCAGTGAGTTAGTTATATAAGGTTTTACAGCTCAGTTGCTAACCAACTCATTTAAAAGTCAGGCCGGCCACAGCCTTTTTCCCCAGTTGCGGCTCACTGGCTTGTTTTCCCTACTCCATTGCTGGTGCTGAGTCTCAAGCACAACGGCAGTAGGTTTCATTTTTTAAGTATTTGGTATGACCTGGCCAGGAGTCGAACTTCAAACCTCCCAAAGTGACGATGGTGCACTCTCAGAAAAGAGAGTATGAACAGAATGAAAATATTCCATCACATGTCTACAAAATTATCACCCAATTGGCAATTCTTAGGATCTCTAATATACATGAGCAGATTGTGATGCATTTATAAGTTTTCTGGCTGCTACTGATTAAACTGTTCCAGGAATATGGTTACAAGAAGCTCAAGAATCTAATTAGGCTATCCTATTTGACTGTTGCTTGAAAAGGGGACACAGGTTGGAATTGGGACTAATGAAACATAAAATCAAGTGCTCACAGCATGTACAGTTATATAATACATGATCCCCAAGCCAAAATAGCCAAGAATATTTACAGTTTTATCAAGCCTTTTAAATTAATTTGACAAGAGAATTTAACAGGCAAAAGTAACTGTTGCATTTGCATATCACTGCTAAAGGAAAATATTGTGTCTGTCTTACAGGAAAATTTCATCCTTTAAAACTAATATTCATTGACACAGAGTGATAAATGATTAAAAATAATGCAGTATGGTGGTCTTCTTTTAAAAAAATTGAAATTCAGTTTATTTGTTGCTCAAGATTAAGTTGTTCACCCAAACTTACAACATTTCAAATGATGCAATTTCCATGGCTCTTCTTGTTCATAATATTTTGAGGAGATGAAGCTATTGCTGGGGTGTATGGTTGATAATAAATGGTTTGATGTTGTCTTGAGATACTTTCTTTGAAAACTATGTAGGAATATTTTAAGCGCAGTATTTACCTTTAAGGAAACAGCAATGTATCCCTCACATATTCAGTGTCATGTATTAATAATTGCCAATATTACTCATGCAATTTGCTAAGCTGTATAAGAAAAGTTCAAAAATCTTTTGAGGTAAAGGAAGTTAAAAAATTTACCTTTCTGTTGATGGTGTGAGGGGGCTGCAGGAGGGGGACCACTGGTCTGACCAGCCAGGCTTGCTGTCAAGTCTCTGAGCAGTTCTTCTTTCTCAGTTTTTCGAGCAAAGCAAAAGTCGCTGACTTTACTCTGGAATCTAACCAACAGCTGAGTCAGGTCATTGTAAAACTATCAAAAAATAAAAATACCAAGGAATCATAATTATGGAACTTTGGCAGCAAATGACATGAGGGTCCAAATCATGCTGCATGGATTACACATAATGAAAAATACTTGCTGAGTCATATGCTCACTTTACCATGCTCAGTCTGGTGAAGTTTCTAACCATTGGTTTAAATGGCCTTTTTCCCTGTTGTAGCTCATTGGTTTGTTTTCCCTCCTCCATTGCTTAAGACTGGTGAAAAAGCGATTTACTGTAAGTACCTGGAGTGTGGGCAAACTTGATAAAAGTGTATATATGTGCCCCTGGTTAATCTCTGCCTTAGCCCTTTACCGTTGTTTGGGTCCTTTTGGACCCAGATGGAGAGCGCGGCTGTCAACCATCTTTACTGTTCCACGCGGAGCTTGAAACTGCCAGTAGCTACCCAAAAATTTGGCCACAACAATGGGGTCGATAGCCTACGGAAGCTGATGCGGAGCGTGCTACGTCCGCTTTTCCGCCCACTCCCGAGGCGCGTAAGTATGCCCAGATTGGAGCACAACAGTAAAGGGTTAATCTAAAGTATCTGCACCACGGGTCTGTGCACGCACGCAGAGACAGCGGCATCAGCTTTGCAGTAAACACGCTCCACAGGCTTATTTTAACCCTTTACCATTGTTTGGGTCCTTTTGGAACCAGACGGAGAGCACGGCTGTCACCCATCTTTACTGTTTCACGCGGCGCTCGAAACTGCAAGTAGCTACCCGAAAATTCGGCCACAACAACGAGAGACACAATAATTGAAGGTCACGGGGTCGATAGCCTACGGAAGCTGATGCGGGGCGTGGTACGTCCACTTTTCTGCCCACTCCCGAGGCGTGCAAGTATACCCTGATTGGAGCACAATGGTAAAGGGTTAATCCTAGTTACAAGATCTTCAGATAATTTTGAACATGTTTTAGAATCCTGTGACCTCTGAACAGGGTTGTTTTACTTGGAGGACCATCCTCACTTCACAGGTGTGAGAGGAATAGAAGCAATACCCATTTTATATCCTGGTCTTTGGACCATATCTAACTGTTCATGATTAAACTGAATCATAATTTTGTTTGCTTTTCTTATCACCATCAATGGTCAAAAGTTACTTCATCCTCATGAAAAAGACTAATAAAAATGCAAGGTCCCAACTGGAACATTCAAATGTAAACTAGACTGTATGCTATCACAGGTGACCACAGAAACTGGACACAAAAGGAACTGTAACAGTATTTACTCAATGAAGTACTTAAAACGCAGAGGAACAACACAAAAATTTTGTGCTCATCTCAAGAATGCTTGCCGTGGCTGCCTGTATAGGTAAGCCCATTGTTGCTGGCAGGGCTAGCAAATGTCACCCTGTGGCCCACCATCAAAGAGTCAACATACTTGTATAGACCACAAGTGCGAAAGCCCATTCCGTCAGTACTTCCCTGCAAAATCACCTGCAAAACTTAATTTTCTCAGGACACCTTACATAGATAGAGAGCCCATGCTGTCTATCTGTCTATGTGTCACACCACAGACAGCTTTTATTGGACACACATAGTGTGATATCAGCTGTCTGTATGTGACATCACGAAAAAATTAGTACAAATTTAATTTTTGTAGCCTTGTGATGCAAGTCATATATCTACACAGGTTGGCAAATTTTGACATCTTTCTAACCTGAGACAGAGGAGGTTTTAATAAAATCTCACAAAAATTGGATCTGAATTGAATCCAAATTTGTTGTTATGTGATTACAGCTTTAGACAAAAAATTTCATATACCAGAACAAAAACAACCAAAGAAAGGTGAAGTTATACAAAGGTACATTCTCTTACCTTGGTACCTTCCTTCAAGTTGGCTGTTAATTCCATGTAAACATCAAATGCAGCAGCCAGTTTACTCAGTGTTTCCTCTCTCTTTTTGCCACTGACATTGGTTTGTTTAGCATTGCAAAACCTGGTGTTTGCATCCTGAAGAACAAAGCCAAGCAAAAAGGGTTTTTGTTTAGAACAGTCCATGATGATGTTAATGAGAAAATCACATCTAGCAATTTGCATTAGTGCAGCCAATCATCATAAATTTGGGGAAGATTGCTTCCAATATTACGATAATATTTTTCCACTTTTTTTCCAGGCGGTGCTACCCGACTCTCAAAATCTCTACCTGGTATTTACCATTAATATCAGCATCACCGCCCGGCACAAATTTCTTACCCTAACTGGATAAAATTCTTAGATTTCTTTAGAATTGTGTGAGAACTCCTCGTTTTTTTGTAATCACTCTCCAATCTGCAAAAATTTTTCAAAGTGGAGGTGGGACAGTGACTCCCCTTAGACTGCTCCCTCAGGACAGTGACCACAAATTACCCAGCTCTCAAAATGGTCTAGTGACAACCCTGGTCTGGAAAAGGATGAATTTTAGACAGTTGTGGGAGGGGCTTAAGTAAGAAGGTTTGGAGAATAGGAACTGCCTGGGCTGAGAAGATATGACCTTTCAATTATTTACCTGTATATTGTTAAGTATAAGCTCTTGTCTTTTGATGCTCTCCTGTACTTGTTGTATGAGTGTACCAAACAATGAATCAAGATCATTGTTAGATATACTCTCCTCATTTATAGACCCGTCTTCAGCCATTCCAGACATAAACCTGCTCCCTGTAAAAAATAAACCGGTTATAAACTTTACTATCACATAGCTCCGCATACGATCACTATTTACTGATTTCATGGAGGAATGAAACAGGTCAGGGTATATTACAGTCAGTATACAAGTCTTCTTACAATGGCAACAATTGGAAAAAAGGGCGTGACCAGCTCAACATTAACCAACTGGATAGAAACTGGGCTGCAATGCTCTAAAAACAAATATTTTCTTTGCTGGGCTTGTGAATGGAATGCAGGAATCATGCAATATCTCACCTTAATGCCAGCAGTTGGTATGATTTCAATAAATATGCGCTTGTGTACATGATGATAAAACAAAGAAATTGATAGATGATAACCCCTGTTACCACATTTCCCCTTTTGCTACTGAAGGGTCCATCCCACTATATTGAGCTATATGTATTCCTTACACACAGTACATATGTACCTTTTTGTGAATACTGCCTTTGTAGAGAGGGTGTCATATTTACAAGCACTATATCACCCAAGAGGTTGCACATATGAAAAAGTATCTCTGCTTCATGCCTATAATGTGTCCAAAACATGATTACACAATGTGGGTTTATAAGGAGATATTCCGGGACACAGCAGTGTAATGATTTCACAATGAAACCCTTCATATATAGTATCTGTAAATGGGGTTTCATAGCGAAACCATGCATAGGGGGTGATCACTAGGGTATTTTACACCAACTGATCCCTGAAAAAGACAGTACAAACCTTACAAAATATCAGGCTTGTTGCACTTGGGATAAAAAATCCCACACTTTCCTCGAAACCAATTGTCATTTTGACATATTTCCAACTCAAGCACAACAAATTCAGTTGAAAAGAATGTCTTTTGCACATGTAATAAATGTACTGATCAAGAGTATAGACACATAATGTTATTGAATTCACTACTTCAACATTCCCCACAATTTTTACAACATACAGTATACATTCTTAGGCCTTCCCCAAGTAGGCACAACTTTAATATTTCTTGCCAATAACTGTTTTGGCGCTTACTACAGTGCAACCAAATATGTCAAAAGATAATGTAAGAAGTAATGCATTCTCAATTTCAATAAAAACAAAATCTAAACTTTTATAAAATTCCTGTTTCCCCCTATGGGAAAGTAATCATGAACACCAAATACCTATGATGACCAGGTTATTTTAATTTTTAATTTATCTATTTTCATATATTTATAACTAATGTGTTACATTAATTCAATTGACTTCCTCTTAATACAATATTTTCTCTTTGACAAAATATTCACAACATCCATAAAACTTTCAACAGAAACCATGAAGTACACAAAACTAATTTAATTATCAGAAGGAATTAAATCAAACTTTTAGTTTTTATGTGTCACAACTCGGCGGGAAAAGCCTACCTACTAAATTACTGACAAGTTCCAAAGAAGAACCACACGTCCGATGTTAAGTTTCTGATGCGTGTATTTACAGTGCGGTTAATCTAAACAGGTGAAAATGAACAACAAACGAAAGAAAGAACCAGATTATGCCTCGGCGCGTAACCTTGTTCTTTCTCAACCAATTTGGGGGTTTGACAGCCCTCAGCGGCTAAGCAAAGTCCTCGGCGATTTCCCCATTACTTGGGTGTGGCGATTGAGCCTCAGCGCTCCTGCGCCTCTTCGTTCCCCTTTCCGACTATCACATTTTCTTGGCAGTGATCGCCCAATGGCTTTCGCTTGAATGCCTTTTACGTATAAAGCAGAGGCCTTTACTTGGAAATCTATTATTTGACGTTACAGAATTACCCCGCATTAGAACCATTAGAGTATGAAATATGCAAATGAGCGTGCCTTGGTATTTCATCGAGCAACTGCCGCCGAGAGTTAACCTGATTAGCGAGATTTAAGTAATATTTTACCACAGTCCGTGACATTATGGCATTCCATTTGTTTCTAAAGTTAAATTGACACAAGGACGATAGTGATTAGTATATTTTCCTAATGACTCATGTTTCATAAAATAATAGTTTAATAGGTAAATATTCTTACATAGTTTTCAAAGAAAATATCTCAAGACATCATCAAAACATTCATTATCAACCATACACCCCAGCAATAGCTTCATTTCTTCAAAATATTATGACAAGAAGAGTTATGGAAGTTGCATCTTTTGAAATGTTGAAAGTTCGGGTGAAAAAATTATTCTTGAGCCACAAACAACTGAATTTCTATCGAAGGGAAACTTATATCTTGAACAGAAGGCTACCATACTGCCTTATTCATCATTAACTGTCACTCTTTGCCAATAAATATTGGTTAAGAAGGATGAAATTTCCTTGTAAAACAAATGCCACATTTTCCTTTAAATAAAGAGGCAATCAAGAGTTTGTTTTTATAATTTTTTCAGTATTAATTCTACATCACATTTGTACATTGCCTGAATACTAACAAAAAATTATTTGTGATCACAGTCTAACATAATAACTGGTTTAAGTGTAGTGGAGGTTGTCTAGTTTTGCAACTGTATGGAATTAAATTTTTCAACCTGACAAATATTCAGAAATTTTCATTAAAGGGGAAGTTGGAGAAAAAATTTAATTTTCATATTTGAAAGAGGAACCAAATCAACACAGTACTGTGAAACTTACACTAAAATCTGACAGGTATTTCTTGAGATATCAGTAAATGAAGTCAGTAGATTTGTGTTCTAAAATGAACTTGAGGGCAGCAGAGCTTATATCACTTCTTCACATTGACAAGGAATGTTTGCTTCCATTTGTTTTATCACACTGATGTTCTATGCTTTAAGTTAATAGGAATAGGACCTCCATGTGGGGGATACAAAGTTTGTAAAGTTCTCATGCCCCTTATTCAATCACATCTTAATAATATGGAATTGTTGAGTAGAAAATCGATTCTAGATTTTAAAGAAAAACAAAAGACTGTGTACTAATATGGGGATATGATGTCATATGTGCTTGCTTAAAGTTCACTTTTTGTTGAAAATGTAAAAAAGTTATTTGCTCATCTTGAGAACCACTCATCGGATTTCAATGCAAATTTCACCAAAATGCTTAGACTAGGCACCCCTCTAACATATCAAATCCTGTTGTGACCTAAAACCCTTCTTTTAAACAGTAATTAACACAAGATTAATGTTTCTTCTAACCTGAGAGACCTCTTCAATGTTTCTTTATTCTGGTAAACAATCAGTTCAGAACAAAGGGTAATATTCTCTGTCAAACTCTGATTGCCCCTTTAACAAAATGATGGAATAAAATTTATCACTCACTTATATCAGACGATGAAGCATTTTTGATTTCACTTTCAAGGACTTCTCTCTCATTCTTGATAGCATCTACCTTTGAGAGATGACCTCTGAGTTCTGCAACCACAGCGCTGTCTCTCAGGGCTGACGCTGCTGAAGCTGGCGGCAATGCTGCTGCAATGTCTTTCTGTATAGACACAAATGTAATTAAACTGAGCCAACAGAAAAGTGGTAGCTAGGAGTGATGGAAGTTCTTACCCCAAGGCTACAAATGTTGTTATTTCTTCATTTCAATTTTGCAATAAGAACCAAATGATATAATGGCAGAAAAAAAATTATATTCAAGTTACAGACAAGATGCTATGGTTGTACTCACTATTTCCTCTAAGAACTTATACATGGGTCAATTCCCTTGGTATTAGAAAATTTCACGCAAACAAAATTTCAGTTTTGCAGAACTGTACACACATGAAATGTGGGAAAAAATTTAACCCTTGCATTTCATTTTTCCCCACAAACATCAATACATCAAATTGAAAAGCCATTTAAAAGTATATCACAAATTTTAAACTTTAAGAGAGGAAAGAGTTGGTTCCTTCCATGCCAACCTTATTATTTTACTTCATACAATGCAAGTTAATGTCCATGAAATCTGCAGTGAGCACACATAATGTTTGGTACCCATACTAATGTTTCAATCAGTGTCAGTAATTTTAAATCTCATTATCAACTTGTATTATCTTACACTTTAACAAGCTGGTAATGAGTTTACATGAAAACTTCAAGAAATCATTCCTTCTTAAGCCATCCATAACATGAGGAGGAATCTCAGGTGTGGTTTTGTGCAGAAGATTGTGTCTAAGTAGTCTATTTGGTGTAAAAATTTGCATTTTAATCTGCCATAAAGAAGCACTGAGACCATTATTTTCATTTGAGTTGGCTATACACTTAGATAGTGTTGCATGCACGTACTGACAAAAACAAGGGAACGCCGTGCACTACGTGCTCAGCTCGGTTTGTATATCCCAGGCTGTGCCCCACAATTCCATGCACCAACGAATTACCAAACTAGCTTATTGTTTATGCTATCACTGGATGCAACTTCATTAAACCCACACACGAGATGACCTTTGACCGCCTAGGGTTCTGCTCACTGTATCACATTGACATAAATATATGTGTGAAATTTTGCAATAAAAATGGTAAACATGGCTTTGACCTCTTGTGACTCCAAATGACATTTGCCCTCCACCAAAAACAATAGAATTCTGCTCCTTACCATAATGCATCCACATAACATGTATGAAATCTATCCAAGCTTCCAACATCAAATACCTTGTAGACAAATATTTTAGACTTTGACCACTGGTGAATCTTCATGACCTTTGGCCTCCACCTAAAATAATAGGTTTCTCCCTCTTTTAACACATCCACATACCAAGTATGAAATTTGTTGCTTCCTTCCTTCAGATATCATGTAAACGAAGTTTTCAGACTTTAATGATTGGTGAACATAAATGACCTTTGAAATCCACCAAAACCTATAGGGATCATTTAGTCAATATGCACTACGTCCTTGACAAGTATGAGGACTACAAGTTGCCTTTTTTTAAGATACTGAGTAAACAAGTTTGTCAGACTTTGACCTCTGCTGACACCACATGGCCTTAGAACTCCACAAAATATGACCAACATCATATACAAGATCAATCACACTAACCCTTCTTGTGAAAATGTGTTTACAACAACTTACCATTTGACATCTTGTGACCCAAATAACTTTTGACCTCCATCAAAAACAAAACAACACAACAGGGATGATGTAATCAATATGGAAAACCCACATACCACACATAACATTAGTCAAAATTACCTTCATGAGATATTGTGTTTACAAGCAATTTCTACAGAATTTACCATTTCCTGGCCTTGTGAACCCAAATGGTCTTTGACCCCCACAAACCTCAATAGTGATAATCTACTTGATACAGCTAACCCACACACCCAAATATGTGCATAGTCACATGAACCTTTCTTGAGATAATGTTTACAAGGTTTTGGCATTTGACCTCCCCTGACCCCAAATGACCTTTGACCTCAACCAAAAAAGGGATCATATACTCAATATGGCCAAACCACACACAAAATATGGGATTACCCACACCAACCCTTCTTGAGATATTGTGTTTACAAGCAAAGCATCACCTACATACACAATCACTCACACCATCTCACAGATTCCTTGTCAGTCTTTGGCAAGGAATCTAGGAGGGACCACCCCATGTGGGCTAGGGTTTAAGAATAGGCCCATAGCTTTCCCCATCTGTAGCAGAGGGGACTAAAGGGTTGAACTTGAATCAGATATGCACCCACTTTGAAACCAAACTTGAGCTTCATTTTCTTTTGGTGTGTCTTTAAATCCCATCTCACTAACTACAAGAAGGGACCATAATTTATATCACTGTGTAATCAATGGGGCCATTTTCAGATAATTATAAAATATTCATTGCCAATTACTACAAATATTGTAGAAGGAAAGCAATGCCAATAATATTCTTCCAGGTAAACAGATTTAATATACCTCTGTCTGTGAAAGAATGGCGATGTAATTCCTATTATTATTGTACTTCTCCTTCACAACTTGATCTGCCTGAATGGCATTATCCAGAATCTGACTGTACTTGTTGCCTTCTGTTCTAAACCCTGCAGTTAGTTGATCTGATGGTGTACGAGCCCACTTCTCCTTAAATTTTTCCTTCATTTCTTTGTCAGATGCAGCCTCTTCATCTAACATTTTAAGAGCCTGTAAAGATTAATAATATTCATAATTATAATTAATCATAATTGTTACAATTTATTTGTAGTAGTAAGAGGATTGATAATGTTGTATTAGTAAGAAGACTAATAATATTGTATTAGTAAGAAGATGAATAATATTGTATTAGTAAGAGGATTAATAATATTTTATGATTTAAGAGGATTAATATAGTATTGTATTAGTAAGAAGATTTATAATATTCTATTAGTAAGGTTGTTTATAATATTGTATTAGTAAGGGATTAATAATATTTTATTAGTACACCAACCAATGACTTAGCAGAGATAAACATCATTCATCATGCACTAACTAAGCAGTTACTCCTAGTTAAATTTCACATCTGAGAAGAGCCAATCATGAAACAGGATAGTCTACAACACAACTTCAAATCTGGGTGACTGCATTTCCCATTCAAACAACAAAATTTACTTCCTCAGAGTTTGATTTGTTATATTCTGGCAAATGAATCAATAGAGGGCAGCAGACATGTACATTCATGTGATACATTAATGATGTGAGGACTGCAAACTTACCTCAGAGAGCACCTGTCTGTTTCTTTCTAGTAGGTCTGGTAATTCAGAGAAGAGTCTATCTATAGATTCCAAACCCCCAGCTGACTGTAACTGCTGAGATTTCTCTAATAGTGATTGGGGGACATTGTCACCTCCCAGGTCTTCTACAGCTGCTGGTAGATTCAGTGAAGCGAGCACTCTGTTTGAATAAACCGAAATATAAGTCAGAACATGATGTAACATAAAAATATGCGTTATATAGCTTACAACATTGCCAACCCCTATTCTGAAGGTTAACTTTTCCCAATGGAAAATCCTGTTTTGGAAATATTTATCCAAAGCAGATAAAACATTCTTGAAAAATTTTCAAACTTTGTTTTGATTTATCGTAAATCTTGTCAACTTGAAAAAGTTTGGCACCATTTTGCATCTACGCTACTTAAAAAAGACAAAAATTTTCCAAGGGGAGTGTGACACCACCTCTTCTAAACTCCTCCCCAGGATTGGAAAACTTCTACAGGAATGTGTCTCCAAAATCAAATTTTCTGATGATGAACATGGCCATATGTATTACAAAACATGTGGCCAGCAATCAAACTGTTTTTTGTCAAAATTAGGAATTATTTTTCACTGATAGAATAAAAACCAGACACCTCTTCACTGAATGTAGTACCATAAAGCAATATATGCTGCACCAAAGTCCTTCCAGAATTTAAAGAGTATCGAAAGAGGCAGGCCGAACCCATTTCCTTTACTCCTCTCCTAAAATAGTGGAAAAAAATGGGGCCATGAGTTGACTTTGCCCCTCACAGCAAAAACCTGGCTAGGCTTCTGCACTTGACCTGAGAATTTAACCCAGACCTTTTGGGTGAGAGCCAGATACTCTACTAATAGGCTAAATGCCAGGGCACACCAGATATTGGTGCAATTAGCTAGTCAGATGGAGTTTTATGGCCCAGTTTCTAACCAACTGATTTAAGTCAAGCCAACCACAGCTTTTTTTCCAGTTGAAGCTCACTGGCTTGTTTATCCTACTACATTGTTTTCACTGAACACGAAGCAGAATAGCAGATATTGGTGTAGTCTTACTAATTACAAACAGTGGAAATAAAGTATATTACTTTGCATTACTTTTGCGTAACAACAAAAGGCCATGACTTTCAGACAATATACGGTTGACATTTGTCCTTTGGGCAACCATTTCGCTAATTTAGTTGTCTGAAAGGAAATTTGGTCGTCCGATACATTTTCATCGATTTCTGCACACAATATAAATGCATGTGTTTCCCAAGTACCTATTGTACTGTTCTGTTGGTGGAAGTCAGTAGAGTGTGTGTTCATGTTTAGCTTGTGTTGTACAATATTAAAAGTCTGAAATATGGTGATAAAAGTTGACAGAATTGATAATTACAAAGCATTATAGTCTTGGATCTGATAAAAAAAAGCTGCACCAAGAAAAGATGATTGTCCGTTCAACAATCAACCCTGCACATTTTGTTGTCCCTATGGAATTTTAGTTGTCAAGGGCAAATGGTCAGTCACAAAAAAGTCCCCAAATAACAGTATGATTTATACAGCTAGATTCAAACTAAACACCTTTTCACAGATGGTACTTGTACCCTTGTACTTTGTACAATATTACACAGAACACTTACATTTAAACAGTATGTACAGGATACTAAGGTCATTACTAATACAGATATTCCAGGCTTGAAATACAACATACAGAATACACATGCATTTTTAATCTGTTTTTTCTACCATAATTTAAATGACATACGTGTTCAACAGCTGTGTGCTCTCTCGTAGCTTGGAGACTTCCTGGTTTACGATGCCAACCTTTCTGTTTTCGTATGTGACCATAGCATTATGTACAGCCAATGGCACTAACTTCTCAAACAGGTCTGTGAACAAAGGCAGATTGCTAGCTTTGAATATGAATAAAAATTGAGAAAATGTTTGAACACAAAAGATTTGTACTGAGAGCACAACACCACTGGCATAATAGAACCATACAGTCAGTATTCACTTGTGAGTCCACTAACTCTACTTGCACAGTCCTTCTGACCTCACCTAACCCTAACTCCTATCCATAAAGGTTTCTATTCTCCCCCCTCCCCCCTCTTCCCCCTTCTTCACATGGCCAAATTTTTCAAATCCATAGATAAAAGGATATATGCATGACTCCACTCTAAATGTTAACAACTCTCAATTTGAATGCACAGCTCTGAGCTTGGCATGACTTGAAAATATGCTTATGGCCTGTAATACTGAATATCAAGGAATGATTGAATGGTAAGCACCACAGACCAGTTCAACCTAGGGTTATACATACTTGTTAGCAGGGATTCTTTCAAAAGCTCAAAAAGGGTGGTGGGAGGGGGAGAGGGTAAGTACTGCAAAACCCCAATTCCAAATTGATGCTGCCATTGGCCAAGGTTACAGGCATGGGTGAAAAAGTTGGGAAGCTAGGAGGCTCCTTCCCAGGAAATTTTGGCAACTGGATGGAAATTTCCCATTCCTGTACATGAAAATATGATGGAAAAAAATTTTTGCTACCTTTCCAGGAAACAATTTTACTCCCTTCCTGGGAAATATTCATTTTTCCAGTTACGGGGACAAAAGCTTGTTTCAAGGTCCCTATAAGGTGCAACCTAAAGGATATTAAAGGCTATTTATTTATTAAGTTCAAACATTCCTGCAAATGTGTCTCTTCTAAAGTAAGAAACCAAGAGAGTGACATTTCTTTTTATTTTTATGGAAATGAGAAGGGGTGATTTTACCCTCCTTCTTCTGGAAAGGGGGGACAAATCCCCGTTAAGTCTCCCCCATCCCCTGGAGAGGAACACTGGCAAGTGTATGTTTCACAGGTAACTGAGGATTACAATTGCCTAAAGTATTTAAAGGGAAATACTGCATTTGTTTTACAAAAAAGTTTCATCTTTCTCAAACCAATATTCATTGACACAGAGTGACAAATGATTAAAGTATAATGCAGTATGGTGGTTTCTGATTTGACAAATAAGCTTCCCTCATTTTGAAATTCAGTTATTTGTTGCTCAAGATTAATTTGTTCATCCAAACTTTCAACATTTCCAATGATGCAACTTTTATAGCTTTTCTTGTTCATGACATGTTGGGGGAGATGAAGCTATCACTGAGTTGTATGGTTTACAATAAATGGTTTGATGACGTCTTGAGCTGTTTTCTTTGAACACAATGTTGGAACATTTTAAACACAGTATTTCCCTTTAAGGCAAGCTATACCTTCACATGAACTTTATTATTTGGACCCAACAACATATATCAGAAACTTAACTTTTTACAAAAAATATTATGAGATATCACGATATTTATGAAATTCACAGGACTGAGCACAACTAATTCTAGCTTTATTTATATCTGTCATAATTCTACTAACCAATATATGTAACCCCACAATACTTTGGTGTTTGTTACTATATACTCAAGCTCAGTTGCTAAGATGTTTTTTATCATCCCCTTCAAACCAAGGAGGGGGCAGCATTTCTGTTATGGGATTAAGGGGATTCTCCCCCCCCCCTTTTCAGAAAATTGAGGGTAAAATCCCCCTTTACAAAATCTCAATATCTTAGTTTCCTACTTAAGAAAAGGACACCTTTGCAGCAATGTTTGATCTAACATAAAATAAATAGCCTTTAAAACCCTTCAGATTGTAATACCTGTAACTTTGGCTCAGACCACCACTAATTTGGAGATGGGGCTTGGCTGTAACGAACACCCCCCTTCCCATGTCAAATTTCTGGCAGAATCTCTGGGGGACAGGCCTAATTACCTTCCTTACACAAAAGCAAACTTCAACTCTTCATACATATACTAGAATAGCACCACCTTACATAGCAACAGTATCATTTAACCTAAAACAAACCCAATTGGTTGTAGACTCACTCCTCTTGTGGTTATTATTTCTACAAACCATTGCAAGCATTACTTTCGCTTTCTACTGTGCATGCAGGTCAAACTAATTAAAGAGAAATATGGTGTCTGTGGAACAGTTTGTATCTTTCAAACTGTGACTTACAGATACCTTAATGGTATGCTTTATAACACATGGAACTAAGGAAAAAAAATAATTTTAATTTACAATGATTTATCCATGAACTATGAAATTTCCACAATTCTCGTATACATAGCATTGAAGAAACAAGAACTAGTGCTTAAATGTTAACAGAACAGCCTGAATGGTCCATTAAAGCGACAATCAGAGTTTTTTTTTTTTTTTAAACTTGTATTCTCCACAACATTTTTACATTGATCACGATCTACAGTAAGGTCGTGATTGGTCACAGTGTATAGGGAGGCTGTCTAGCCTTGCATCAGTGTGGAATTTTGTTACCCAACAAATATTCTGAAGTTGTCATTCAACAGGAATTAACACAAAATTAGCATTTCTTTTAACCAGAAAAAACTCTTCAATGTCTCTATATTTGAGTAAACAATCAGTTCAGAAGGAAAAATGAGGTGTGGGAAAAAATGGTTAATATTCTCTATGTCATACTCTGATTACCCCTTTAAGATCACAGCTAGTTTAATTGCATGCCTTGTTGGTGCATTGCAAGTACAACATTTCACTTTAAGAGATGTAGAAAAATTTAACTGGGAATAAAGAGTTATTAGGAAGCAGAACAGAAAAAAGTACAAAACAAGAGTCCAATGGGCACTGTGGTTCCTTGCTGGATATTATAAGAATGTACAGCCAGTCTCTGAAAAAGAGCTAAGCAAAAGCTCATACTCAATGTTTATAACATCTTCACAAGGGATATTTTATCACTTATATTACATGATATCAAAGATCAAATTTTTGTGGCCTTACTTACATTCAACTTTTATAATGCTTGGTGACCCTCCAAATATATTTCCTCATTTCCATATGTTATTATGCTTGTAATCAAACTTGATATTATCATCAATAAACAATACACAATGTGGTCAGAGAGAGAAAAACACTGTTTTGTATTTCTGTCACAAGTTATTTTTACCTGCTCTCAAATAAAACTTGCTATTACTTTAAAACAATCTACCATTTGTCCTGTTTGCTACCTCTACACAGAAAACAGTGTTTATTCAGCAGTTAAGCAGAAAGCAAGTGATTAATGGGGTGTGATAATAGAATGAGGATTAGGTTACCCCCACAGAGCACAGCAGTATTAAAGAGACATACTGTATAATCCATGCATTGCTTCCACTGGCAGAGAGACCAGTTTAATGCAGAGTGACCTGTGTTCTGTGAAATCTACAGATTTCAGTTATTGCCCTCTTAAAACTTTGAATGATCCAAAATATGTGTACAACCCGAAGGAATCATTACTGAAAAAAAGGCCAAATTTCTAAGGTGTTTGGGTGTATAAGCATGCAAAACCAGGTGAGATAAAAAATCTATTGAACCTATCTTCATCTAGCTTACAAGATTTTCTAAATAACATTTCCAGCAGTTGACCTCCAGTGACCTTGATGACCTTTGACCTTAACCAAACACAGATTGGTTTGATATATGTCCTTTCTACCTTAAAATACTGTGTAAAAACTTTTTTCAGTGTATGACCACTGGTGACCCCAGATGACCCCTTGACCTTCACCAAACATATCCAATTTCATCCTTATACCATAACACATCCACACACCAAGTATGACATTTATCCAAGTTTCCTATCTAGAGATATTGTGTTGAGAAGGTTTTTAGTTTTTGACCTCTGGCGACCCCAAATGACCTTTGACCTCCACCAAAAACGACAGGGCACACCTTCTCCCTATGACGAATCTATGTACCAAATCAAAGTTCCATCCAACCTTCCCTTGTTGAGTTAGAGCGTACCAAAGCAAGTGTCACACACACACACACATACACACACATACACGCCAACCTGACTACATAGGTTCCTTTGCTACCGCAAGGAACCAAAAACTACAGGTCATGAAAAAGGAACTGAAAAAAAAACAACAAACAATAAAAAAAACCCAAAAAACAAACATTAAGCTATTTTAGGAACTGAAGAGACGTCTTTTCTTTCACAACCTAAAGATAATAAATTTAGTTGCTGAAGTAAATATTTTGGTTTTATGTCCGATGTTAGACAAAAAACCATATACATGGAGTTCTCATAATCTATGTAATAAGTATTACCAGCAGTAAGTCACCATTGGATCTGGACAGGTTTTGGGGTTGACCAAGAGGACATATACAGCTAAAAGGCACATTTTGCAAATTTTAGTTGGGCAGTCACTCAGGTTGTTGACTGTACCGATTGTACCAGACAGTCAAGTTAAACAAACTAGCAGTTGGGGAAAGGAAATATAGAAGTGACTTGGCAATAACCGCCAGTTACATAAAAGACTCTGCCATAAATATTCATACAGTTTCTGATAGATCACAGCATTTTTACTCTTTGAACAAAACAAGTATCTAAAACTCCAAGAATGGTTTGTACAGCAGACTGAATTGTCCCTGCCACTGCCGATGCAAATTTGTGCAAAAGAAAAATAAGTATAAAATACAAATAAACAAAGTGAAGGTTTTATAACTAATTGGAAAAATTCCCATCACTTACAGGCTTTTTTGGTTCTTAGGAAAGAAATGCATACATCAGGCCCAGGGTTGTCACCAGACCATTTTGAGAGCTGGGTAATTTGTGGTCAACATCCTGAGGGAGCATTCTAAGGGGAGTCACTGTCCCACCCCCACTTTGAAAATTTTTTTGCAGATTGGAGAGTGCTTACAAAAAAGGAGACATTATCACTCAATTATAAAGAAATCTTAGGAGATTTATCCAGTTAGGGTAAGAAATTTGAGCTGAGCCGAGCAGTGATGTTGATATTGATGGCGAGTACCGGGTGGAGATTTTAAGAGCTGGACAGCACCCCCCGATGCTGCCCTGCGTGGTGACAAACCTAATCAGGTGAATTCTCGATATGATTAATAAGGCATCACTCTTGCTTGATTCAGATTACCACCTTGGCACATTTTCTCATCTGTCATAACCACAAGGCCCCATTCCAATTCAAAATTTCTTTGAAAGACTTGACTATAAAGGCTTCGAGTTTTACATTTTCCACATGTACTACAAATCACACTCCTCAGGAAATTAAGGAGTGTAGTAGGGGTGCTGTTTTATTAAACCTAAAGAGATTGATATGATGTCCCATTCTTCATTAAGGTAAGCAAATAATCACTCCTCACAGTAATTTGAGGTGAATAATGGCATGTGTCACACTTGCACGCCTCAAAATTCATGGCCTGACTATACAAACTTTCTGCTCATAAATGCCATGTAACAAACCAGAATGCAAAAATGCATCGAAGTTTCGATGATACATAAATGTTCCGTTTCAAAGAGTGCCATCATGCACCATTGTCTTCTCTTTCAAATGTTATACTAGCATGTTCAAAAAATAATTTTGTCATTCCAGATGACCTTTTGACCTCCATAAATGCCATACATAGCTAGAATGACAAACAGACAGACAGACAAATGGACAAACAGCTATCTTGAAAGATCACATTTAAAAAGGTGTCCAGGCTTTGACCACTGGAGACCCTAGATGACCTTTCACCTCTGCCAAAAACTATGGGGACCATCTTCTAACCACAATGCATCCACATACCCAAATATGAAATCTATCCAAGTTTCCTGTCTTGAGAAATTGCATAAGCATGATTTTCAGACTAGACCAGCAGTGACCCCAGATAACATTTGACCTCAATTAAAAACATTACGCACCATTTCCTGACCATAACCCATCCACGTAACAAATATGAAATCTATCAAAGCTACTTAACCTGAGATATCACATAAACAAGGTTTTCAGACTTTGCCCCTGGTGACCCCAGATAACCTTTGATCTCCTCCAAAAGCAATAGGGATCATTTACTGACTATGACGCATCCACATACTAAATATGAAATCTATCCAAGTTTCCTAACTTGAGATATCGCATGAACAAGGTTTTCATACTTGACCCCTGATGACCCCAGATGACCTTTGACCTCCACCAAAAATAATAGGGTCCACCTCCTGACCATAACACATCCACATACTACATATGAAATCTATTCAAGCTTTCTACCTTGAGATATCATGTTAACGAGATTTTCAGACGTTGACCCCTGGTGACCCCAGATGACCTTTGACCTACCCAAAAACAATAGGAACCATCTACTGACTATATCCCATCCACATACCAGATATGAAATCTATCCAAGTTTCCTGTCTTGAGATATTGTGTTAACAAGATTTTCAGACTTTGACCCCTGGTAACCCCAGATGACCTTTAACCTCCGCCAAAAACAATAGGGACCATTTACTGACTATAACGCATCCACATACCAAATATGAAATCTATCCAAGTTTCCTACCTTGAGATATTACCTTAACAAGGTTTTCATACTTTGACCCCTGGGGTCCCCAGATGACCTTTGACCTCCACAAAAAACAATAGGGATCATCTCCTGACCATAACACATCCACGTACTAAATATGAAATCGATTCAAGCTTTCTATCTTGAGATGTCGAGTTAACGAGATTTTCAGGCATTGACCCCTAGTAACCCCAGATGACCTTTGAACTACCCCAAAAACAATAGGGACCATCTACTGACTGTAACACGTCTACATACTACATATGAAATCTATCCAAGCTTCCTATCTTGAGATATTTTGTTAACAAGGTTTTCAGATTTTAACCCCTGGTGACCCCAGGTGACCTTTGACCTCCACCAAAAACGATAGGGTTCTTCCTCTCAATATGGCGCATCTATGTACCAAGTGTGAAAACTGTCACACATTCCTATCTTGAGATATCGTGTTAACAAGCAAAGTGTCACAAACACACACACATACAAACACACACAGGCACACACACACACATACATACAGACATACACACGCACGCCATCATGATTGCATTGGTTTCTCTTATCATCGAAACCAATAAAATATGTTTCCATGGTAACATAACATTTTCAGTTTAAGAGTAACTTATGGAGGTAATTGAGCAGTCCACATGACACCAAAAGTTGTTGCACAAACTACTAGGACCTTATTACAGGTAAGTGAGGGTTACAACTGTAGATAGGAGGTAAGAGAGGGGCGATGTAGATTACTAGGTCTACTTTGTATGCAGTGAATACTGGTAAGGAATGTTTAGTCTTATCAACTGCATAAAATATGAAAACAGAAACTAGATCAAAGAGCTTTAATACACAATCCTATTTTAATACCTTTGTAATGTGAGACATTAAAATACAACTAATTTTAAAATGAGCAAAAATTAAATATTCCTAACTCTGATGAAAACTTACCACTAAAGTTTTCAGACAAAGGACCTTTAAGTTCTATCACTTTGGCAATAATAGCGCCCTCAGGTGATTTCAGGGAAGAAACTGATGGAATGACATCACTGTAAATTAGATCGTTATCCTTCTTGGCAGCGGCTAATTCCTTCTCGTATTTACTGAGTAATGGTTTCATTTTAAGAAGGCCACCGCCTCGTGTTTCTGTTGCTTTTAGCAGATCCACAGCATGCTGTCAAATAAAATACATGTACAGCCATTTATTATCCATCTTTTTTAAATCCAGCACACAATGACATTACATCCTTGAGGACGACACTGACATAGTAGGCCAGGAGTAAGGCCTACTACATCTGTATTCAAATTTCAAAGTTGGTCACAAGGGGTGGATTACACCTAGATTTGACCGCCTGTTTGAGATCATGTGTGAACTACACTGAGAATTTATGTTTCCTTACTAGCTAAATAGTTTGTAATTTTTTTATTATGGTCATTTTGATCCTCGCTATAGACGAAACCAAACACTCCAGTAATGGTCTGATTGAGTCATCCATAAACTACAGCTGCAAGGTTCATCAACTTTTATCTTTCAAATTCTTTGCTTACCTGTATCATGGATGGTTGTACACTAAAATACCCCTTGGTTCCCTCAATTTCACTGGATATGAGGGTTTAGAATTGCTTGTGGAAAACAAAATTAAGATGATTCAAGGCTGATGGACCCTACTAAAGACCAACTTCATCAGCTGTTTGCATTTGTCTACATAGAGCTGTACTAAGAAGGAGAGAGTACTGAGGTATGCTTTCATGGTATATATGTACTTCTAAACTATGACGGAGATTGTGCTATTTAATATAGACTATGTGTATTAAGCATACAGGCCTATTCATTAATCCCTCCTGGAAGAATGTCTGTGACAACAACGTTCCATGACCTTTGACCTACTTTGGCATGGAATACAAAATTTAAGCATGACTGTCAGGTTATTGTGTTATACAGTATTAAACCAACAGGCCATTAGAATAATTCAATTCTCTGTGCAACTCAAAAACTTACGAAGAAAACAAATTGTAACCACCTAAACTAATGCTCTCAAATTGGAAAACCTGAACACAGAATCACAATCCTTCATAACTTCATTTTTCTTTTTTTCATTTCTGCACAAGAATTGTTTACTTACAATGAGACGAGCAATTTCTTCACCATATTTTTTGCCACTCCTGCAGACAAGAGCTTGGTAGTATTCTGAGTAGCCATGCATAAGGGCTTGTTTGCCAGCTACTATGGGGATCCATTCTTTGGTGACGTTTTCACGAACATGAGGCACTTGAAGAAGTTTGAGAGCTTCAGCGTAAAGGTCAGAATTTGCAGAGGCTACTTTTGCGATGATTGCGTCTTTCATCTTATCTGCAAAAAATAGTAAGCCAGTTCAGAAATTCATTTTGGTGGCTATGCACATGCACACATTGCCCAAATTGTCAGGATAAACAAACCAATCCTGCACCTACAACCCGTATTCCAAAACTGGAATTTTCATGAAAATTTGATGAAATCATCCTTCACATCACTTTCACTCTTTTACCCCCAAATGTCCATATTCACAGTTAGATAAATGATGCTCCCCTAACCAATTGGTAACCGCATGGTTGGTCTAAGGGTAAAAACATCCACCTCTCATGCAGAAGGCCCGGGTACTATTCCCAGGTTGAGTCATACCAAAGGCTCTAAAAATGGAACCTACTGGCATTGTGCGTGATGCTCAGCATAAGCAATGGAGAAGGGAAAACAAGCCAGTGAGCCACAACTGGAAAAAAAGGCTGTGGCCAGCTCAACTTGAACCAATAGGTTGGAAACTGGGCCATAAAACTCTATCTGACTAACTAACTAACTGGTTCAAGTCTAGCTGGCCACTGACTTTTTCCAGTTATGGCTCACTGGCTTGTTTTCCCTACTCCAATGTTCATGCTGAGCACCATGCACACTTGATTAAGCAGAAAGTCTCCAGTGTAACTCAGCCAAGAGTCCAACTCCAGACCTACTGAATACAAGTGGGATGCTTCAACCACTTGACCATGCAGTTGACCTTCTGTAAGATTTGAAGAAAGTTTAAGAAGCTTTCCTATGACACTGTAGCTGCTACAAGAGGTAAAGAAGCTCATAGTAAATGGCCCTTGACCAAAAACTTAAAAATCCTGTGCTGACGAACAAATTTCTAAACCAATTTAAAAAGGCAGAATTCCTGGCACATTTAATACAGTAGCTAATCCGTTCACCAATTTATATGACAGCAGAACTTACGCAGCTGCTGCAAGAACGTGGACTAACATCTATGCATCTCTGCTTGTGCCAAATACCCAAACTGCGAAACAACCAAACTTTGAGAATTTTAGAAGAAAACACAAGCAAGAATGACCCACAAAAGGACTTAAAATATTCAAATTTGATACCTTAGAAGAATCCTTGATTCCCCATACTACTACATAAAACACATGACTTAAACCCATGCAAGATATCTCAGACTGAAAAGGCCTACATAGATACAATCATGCATGAAATATGTAACAAAGCCTATACAAATGGCTAATGAGGAAACTAAAAGTACTATAAGAATAGAAATTCCACTTTTAAACTAACAAAGCATACACTGGCTGCGAAAAGCCACACACACACTCCTGACTAAGAATATTAGCTGTTGATATGGGATTCAAACTCATTGGTGGATAAGTGCAGTAAACGTTACTTGCTTCAGATCTGACTACGGACAAGACAAGTTATAGTTATATTTCCACTGAGTCCAAGTTTATCAATTAACAAAAAATGGAACATGGGCTAAATTTATCAGAATGCTGAATATAATTTATAACTTTGACAGTAGATATATGACTTGAACAACATTATAGCTGCAATATCTTGTAAATATATAATGCCTTAGGTTTATAAAAAATTGAGAGAAAAGACATACAGGGAATACTCTCTCAGCTAGACTATGGTTTTGAAACTGCTGTAATGGCTTCATTCTAATATTGACCTCCAGATCATCAATGTTGCTTAGGAGAATATGAGTGCCTGCTTCCTGTCATTTACATTGTTGTGTGAATATGGACATTTCTATTTACCAACATGATGTAGCTACACCAGCAAGCATACTCAACATGCACAAACATAGTTTTGTTCACATACACACACAATGTTACTCATACACAAACCCACAGCAGCATGTCACTAATATTTTTAAGGTTCTTTACCTTCGTGTAATTTTATCTTTCTAACCCAGGAAACAAAATAAATAGGAAGTAAAACTGAACTACATTTGAACTCCGCCTGTTGCTATCAATTACACTGCACATACCAAGAAAGATTTTATATGCTACACCCAGTCTATTATCCATTACTTTCAGAGTGAAAGTGCAATTATACCAGTTAAAATGTGTTGAAGGATACTAAAATTTTATAATTATAATACCATGTTTTTCACCAAAAGATATAAATATTAAGAATTCAAAACTGAAGTAAATTTTCTTGTTGCATTTTTTCTTTTTCTTTCAAACACATTTTTTCACCTAAAACATTTTTTCACCGGATACTACTTTTACTTTCCATTGACATATTTGAAAAACAATGGCTCATTTCTCTCTACACATCATTTTTCTATTGAAGAAACATGCAAAATAAACTCACAATAAATAAATGGTGTAAAGGTACGTAAAAATTCACAAAAACCAATCACACACTCTTTGTGCATTTCCTGTAAGAATGTTCAAGTGCAATGCACATGCATATACTGTAAGTCAGTGCAACATGTAGGTCAATAATTGCATGTAGATAACCACATATTAGGCTATGCATAAATTGACAGTGAAAGAACACAGGGCATGTACAGGATACAAATGTAGACTTTCCACTTCCTGTTTGCAACCTAAACCAACATTCCATTTTTTTCACCTCATATTTTGCTGTTTTGCACAATACCTGCATATTAAAGGGGCAATCAGAGCTTGTTTCTACAAGTTTTCCACAACTTTTATTCTGCGCAAATCACAAATTGAGTTAAAATTAACAACTAGAGCACCAATGGTGCAGAAGCTCATTCCTCCAAAGAGTCCCTAGGATGTCTATACTACAGTAGTTTAAATGATCTCAACTAACATATAACTGCAATAATACTCTTTCCACTAAAGGCAACCTAATGCACCCGTCAAAGAGAACCTTCGACCCCCCCACCTCAAGCATTCACCAATATTCACTTTTGCATGAAATTTTTAGGGCAAAGATTCACCCCTGATTCACAATACTGGCGAAAACTTACGGCAAAGATTCACCCCAGATTCACAATACTGAATAAAAATTACGGCAAAGATTCACTCAGGTTTCACTTTTAACAATATGTTGTTAGTTGACGATTCACATATTTGGCGTTGGATTTCCTCCTGCTAATCGCATAGGAAAACCATGCACTGACTGTGCTCTAGATTTCTAAAGTCCTTACCGGCGATTGAAATTTAGGCAGATAAAATTTAACAACACATCAGCAACATAGGCTATTATACATTTCTAGTAGATGAAACAGTAAGATGTCTTCCATTGCAGCCCGGCCACTTTTTTATGCGACAGGTGCAGTATCGACCAGTCGACCTGGGATTTCCCTGTTGAAGGCTGATGCTCTTCCACCAGGCATGCTCATTGTACTGCATTAATTTTTCTATGGAGAAGACAGGCCGTCATTTATACATGTCTATCAATGGATTCATAATGTGTGTAAAAAGGGGTTTGAGGCTACATATTCATCTGGTCTTGAAAAAAGAGGGCATATTCTTGGTAGAAGGGGAGGGGAAGAGAGCACCCCCCAAAAATTGTCCCCTTGAAGTTTGCCATTGACTTAATTGACATTGTAAACATTTGACCCCCAGAAAAATTCTCACCCCCAGAAAAGTTTTGGCCCCTTCAGTACCTTATCTGGCCTCGGGCCTGTATCCGCCAGTCCCTACGCTCTTGGGAAATGAATGAGTGCCCATGCCCACTGTGCTGACAGAGTGATATTGTTTCAAAGACCCATGCAAATCCCTACCATAGTCCATGCATCATTCCACCCACATGCCCCTTGCATGTTTTACAAATCTGTATGCATAAGCAAGCAGTTTGCCTGTGTCAATTGTAAATATAGGTGTGGATGCCCCACAGTTTTGATAAACTGGCATACTCCAAAGCTGATCAGCATTGCAGCAGCTTTTGTCGGTTGTGGCAGGTAATGTTATGTTACAGCCGTTTATGCTACAGTAACACCCTGCAGGATCCAGGGGCTGGGGAAATTTGTTAGTTAGATGTAATTTTACGGCCCAGTTTCCAACCTATTGGTTCAAGTCGAGCCGGCCATGGCCTTTTTTCCAGTTGTGGCTCACTGGCTTGTTTTCACTTCTCCGTTGCTTATGCGAAGTATCAAGCACAACGGCAGTAGATTCCTTTTTTAGAGTCTTTGGTATGACTTGACCTTTGGGAAGCGAAGCCGGGCCTTCCGCGTGAAAGGCGGATGCTCTTACCATTAGACCAAACACAGGGCCGGGGCAAAGCTATGGTGTCTTAGATAATTATACAAATTAGATTGATGCTACTAAATAGAAATATTTACTGTGGAAAAGGATCGTTCTATGCACTTACCTGCAAAAGTTCTTGAGAGTTCACAACACTCTTAAATTAAGCGCCCCCTACCCCGGCCCACATCCTTTCTGGCCGAAAGGTTCAATCATAATTAACCACCCTGTTTGATAGTTTGATTATAATGCAAAGGTTTTATTCAACTCCATAAAGTCTGCAGAGTCATAATATTTTACAATGACACCACGTAACACTAATGTATATGGAGAATTTTGGTCAGCTTCTCGTAACACTAATATGTATGGGAGAATTTGGAAGTTTTCACCTGCTGCAGATTCCACCCCGTCAGTAAAATATGCGGCTGCATATACCATAATCTAGAACAACTAAAATATTGGTAGGAACTTGAGAATAAAAAAAACTAGACAGAAAAATTCACCACTACACAGCTTTCCCATCAAGGATATTGAAGATAAACATGTGTAGGATAGGTTCACAATGTACAAAAGTGCTATACGTTAGGCAATGACAAAAGTGCCAAGACGTACTACAGGAAAAAACATCGTAGAAAAACACCTTACACCCAAAACTCACCAATTCATTGCAGATTGCTGTATGAGGGTCTTTTACACATGCATTGTGAATATTTTTGTTGTTCTTGCCCACGTGGAATTTTGTCGACACTTTTCAGTACTCGATCTAGTTTTGTGGAAGGAATGTACTGCTGACTAGCACAAACGTATGCAGCAAGCACCAGCTCACTCGCTTAATCGATCCATACATTTTCATCTTTAATTTCTCGGTTTAGGGAGCTAGACACCCCTGTGTTTTCAATTTTTCCGAATGTGAAGAGATGTAATGGTAGAATATCATCAATTTTTCTATTTTTGCACCCACATTTAATTCATACGGCGTGCTTTTTTACGAGATCATTTTGAAAAAAAAATTGCGAGATCCTCTAGCTAGCTGTACAACCAGAAGTTGCAATGAATATGTCGCGAGTTGTGATTGGCTGAAAGCATGTAATCGTTTGTATGGAACCAATCACAAAGTCTTTAACAAAGATTTTCTGTTGTAGTTCACCTTGTCTTCTTAGCAGATGTCGAATATGCACTGTCTCCTTTGTTATAACAATTGTAAAATGTAGGTGCAGTTTCAGTTCCTGTGCAAAATACGTCAGCCAAGCGGGCTATACTTGAGCAGATACGTAACCTACAACAGACTTCGCGATCCAGTTGCACTCGTTATAGTTGCTCAGAATGTACTTTTTTCAAGTTTTTGGTTATCATAACGGGCGATTTTCATGATTTTCCTGACAAACAGGCGTCATATGATACGGAAATGAATTATTCCATGATGTTTTGGTCTAAATTTTATGTTCGAAGTTCTTTTCAAATCGCCATATTTCATTCGCAAAACTGCGAAGCAATAGCAAATTTTTATTTGCAGATTCGTTCACTTTGCTCGCAAACTGCCATGCGATACCGGCTAAAATATCCCCTGCTATGAACGTATATGACATAAGAGCTCTTGTCAAAGCTAGGCCTAGACTACTTCGTAATCAGTTATAAAAACGGTCCAATCGCTTATTTCAATCGCAATGGAGTATGGACGCATAGACCAAAGCATAGAAATATTTCTGCATGATTTTTTCTCGCGGAAGTATGTGCTCTGCCTGTTATATGTTGTTTGCATCGGGATCGTCCAGCTGGACTGCTTGGTCTTTCAAACAATGTACCCTGGCAACGCCGTACGTGCGTTAGTACGTGCCAATGCATAGTGCATGCTGTCCTAGTAAACTTCATATGTTGAGATTCTCTAACGTTACTTATTATTTTTCGACATTAATTCGACGTTGATCCGACGTCGATTCACTCTTTGGCTGCAGTGGTTCGTCGCAGATTCACTGTAGCGGTATTTTTATTCGTCGAAGATTCACTTCTCAGGGCATTTTGTACGTCAAAGATTCGACGTCGTATCGGTGTCGAATAAAGACTTTGCTTGAGGTGGGGGAGTCGAAGATTCCGATTGACGGGTGCATAAAGAATGTCACCAAAATGTTCCAAGCTATCTTCAGTGTTAATTTATTCCATTGCCCTCAGAGTTACAATAAGACTAAAACTACAATAGGGAATAGAGTATCAGATAATTTACACCTTAATAATCATTGATAACTAACTGAATTAGCTGAACTAACTATTAACATAAAAAAAAAATGATTAGCATTCAAAAGTAAAAATACTACCAATATTCATGACTTCCTATGATCCACACACTACGGGGTAACGGGGTTTGTTTCATTTACTTTTGGCGTTGATTGTAGGTAGGTACATGAAGTTCAATCTTCTTTTGAATTCATATCATGGAACATGTCCCTCCCCTTAAGTCCCCTCTTACATCAGGCAGAAAGTACCATAGGCAAAGTCTACAACCCTCAGCCTCCAGGCAATTTTGTATGAGACAAGCAGAAGCATGAACCACAGATCCCCCATCAACTAAACTTCATTGCTTACAAAACCACTATTTACTATTTTCAACTTGTCCATAGAACATCACCCATTTTAAAAAAATTTGTCTTAATAGAAGTTGTTCTTTTCACCTTAATCTTAAGGTCATTTCAAATTTTTTGGGGCTAAATCATTGCTAACCTAAATAACTAAACAACTCACCTTGTCTTGATTTATCAAAGAAACACTCCTGGGCCTGAGCCACCATTAGTGCTGCCAATGCTGATAGTGTATCAGGATGCATGTCATATGTTTTCACATGTTGCACTCCAGTATACACATTCGTAGTAAGATACTTAAATATTCCCGCTGCTTGCTGAAAAGAAACACACCCATTCATAGAAGCAAATTTAGCAAGACTCATTCACCTTTACAACAGATGACTCATCCATGTTTATGACAAAAGATTTATTCATGTTTACAGTGTCTGGGCTGCATGACAACAGAGTTGATATGGTGCATGTACATTTTTATCACAATGAAAGGTAGATTCTAATTTGTCAACATTAAGAATGCAATTGCAAGATTACTGCATCTGCAAAACCTTACACACACGCATTTATTGCCATCCAGGCTTAATGCCAACCAGTGACAACCCAGTGACCTGCAGTAATTGAATGAGCCTATACATGATTATACCTCTACCAAAATACCACAGTTTCTTAAAATAACCCATATTGAATTAATCATGGAACAAAATTCAAATCATACCATACTTCTGGCATCTTTTAAACAAACAAATAACAGATTATTTGAAAGGCTGTGAGGTAAGCTACACCTCCTCAATAGCTGTGGTTTGCCCCTTACCGGAACAAATCTTTGAAAATGGCTGTTTTGACTGTTTCATTTTGAGCAGCCACAAAATATCATGCTCTTGAACCCAGACACAATCAATCAGTTTCAGTCTTGTCATGGACTCCTTCACTAAAGGAAGGAAAAAACTTGGACAGAAATAAAACGTCTGATATTCTGTGACCATTTAATTTGGTAACGACAGACTTCTACAACCATTTACCCCTTAAAAACACCTGTAAAAAGCTCTTAGTGTGTTTAAATGGTCATCACTTTTAAACCAAAATAAAGTGTTTTTAAGGAACTGTCCCAACTTTCAATTAAGTAATTATATCAAGCTTTTGTACAATAAAATACAAAAGACAAAAAACTGAAAAAAAAAAAAGATATTCTGTAACCATTAAATACTACAAGGTAAAGACAGACTTCAGCAACCATACCCAATGCAATAGAATGTGTGGCGGAGTAAGTTTGTGTCTGTGTGGAGAGCGGGGGGTGGTGTACTGTACATATATGTGGGTACTACTAACTGGTATAAACAAGTATTATGTAGTTAGTTGGATAAAGTGTTACAGCCCAGTTTCCAACCTACTGGTTCAAGTCGAGCCTGCCACTGCCTTTTTTCCAGTAGTGGCTCACTGGCTTGTTTTACTGATCATATGCCTATGCATAGCATCATGCACAATAGCAGCAGGTTCCGTTTTTAGAGTCTTTGATATGACTCAGCCTGGGGATCGAACCAGGGCTTTCTGCGATAGAGGCAGACACTCTACCGCTAGTACTATGTAATCGACTGAACTAATGCTGCATAAGATGTTAGTACAATGAACAGTCACATGTGACACACATCACCCTCCCACCTCTTATCCTTGTACAGCCTTACCTGGTAGCTTTTAGCAGCCTTCTTCAGGCTCTCGTCATCCTCCCCGCTCTGGATGGCACCAATTTGGGAATGCATTGCGGCGATGTTATAGAGAACACAATTTTTCTCATAGTTTCCATTAGAAGCAGCTTTTATGAATCAAACAAATATAATATAAACACTTCATAAAACTTGGTTACCTTTTGTATAATTTCAATGACTGCATGTGGTTATCTTTGATGAATGTGTGAATCTTCTATTTATGACTGCTGGAACACACCACATAAAATTTTCCGAAACCCTTTAATCATACCTCAGGTCTAAAGCTTCAAAAATATATACTACACAGCATAAAAAAGAATTCAAAGAGACCAACCCAAAGTTTCATAGGATATCCCTGAACTGAGAGATAAAATGATGAAGTTTATTCACTCAGTTCAAAGTGGTACATAGCACAATAATTTGTGATGTCATTGTTGTACCACTCAAATTACAGTCTTTGCATAAATTTCTTTGTATCATTTCTGAAAGTTACTGATCTTAGTACCGATATGTGATAGCTTTTTTGCTAAGTCCTGTCTGTACATCATGATATGCAAGCAAACAAGAAGCATTCAAAGTGATTTAAACACTTTTAATTTCAAAGGGAAACAAGGCCTGTAATGCGAATTGTTCAACAAAAAGTCACAAATTTTTGCACAGTGTAATATTTGGCTTTATCCCTTTACCGTTGTTTGGGTCCTTTTGGACTCAGACGGAGAGCGCGGCTGTCACCCATCTTTACTGTTTCACGCGGAGCTCAAAACTGCGGGTACCCTAGCTACCCGAAAATTCTGCCACAACAATGAGAGAGACAATAGTTTAAGGTCATGCGGTCAATAGCCTATGGAAGCTGATGCTGGGAGTGCTACTTCCGCTTTTCCGCCCACTCCCGAGGCGCGCAAATATGCCCCGATATGAGCACAACGGTAAAGGGTTAAGTGAATAAATATCAACATTAATATCTCCACAAAGGAACAAGCTACAGTATGATTATGGGAGTAAAATGGACAAGATTCCTTTTGCAACCTCTAAAATACATATTTTAAAATTCTAGACTTCAGGTACACTCTTAACAATCCCACAGCCAACTGACCTTGGTCACAGTGTGCATAGGCCAAGTTAGAAAACTAGGAACCAAAACAAAATAATGAAAGAATAATTAGGGACACAGTTCTATTTCTTTTAAGTGTATGCTATGTACGGAATGTGTTAACCACAGTACTAATACATGAGTTTTGTAAGTTCATCTACAAACTCTAGAGTTAACAGCTCACGAATAAATATTTGAACTGGGAACTGGCATGCACAATAGGTCTTGAATAAACAGTAAGAAGTAGGGGGTCATTTTACCAGGGAGTTGCTGGAGAAGGAGATACAACAAACAATTTTTTCAGAGAATGTGTACCTGAAATCGATTGTATCTTCTGGGGTGCCACTTTTTGATTGACACGTCCCTTTGTTTCTATTGTTAAATCCCTTGTGACTCAGTCCTTGTAATGACCATCTCTTCCATTCTTTTCCAAGTAATCCTCAAACAAAGGCATTGTCTGTGTATACTTTGATTTGGAGTTTGTTTCTGCCAGTGGCGAAACTTATAACAAGAATTAAGATTAAAGGACTGAAAACAAGCGTTTAAACTACATGCTTCAATTGTGCCCTGTTCTTCATTGGATGGAACATTCAAGTCAATACATCTCCCTCAGATTTAAACAATTTTGTCATCATAAAGAACCAAGTTTTTTAAAGTAATTTGTAGGAAAATTTAGCTCTCTTTAAGTAAAATGATACAGCCTGTCTCAGCGAGCATCAAATGACATAAATTTAGCAACTTTGCATGACAGCTGGCGAAGAAATGTTAATGAGTAAATGAGTAGGGTGTAAGAAATGTGTCTCTTCATTGGAATTTTAATAATGCTTTACTAACCTTTGTTAATAGAAGCATTAAGATAAGAATTTGGCAGATAAAAGCAAGATTACTGTCAGAAACGAATATTGTCTCAGAGAGAATATCTAGAGTTTTGTTTCTTCTTCTCTTGCAACTCCCTGATTTTACTGAACTTTAATAAGTCCAAGTCCCAGGGACATTTCCGCACATCTTCCTATTATAATCACACACTAACTAACCATTACCATTTTTCTAGTTCATAAAAATTTTTGATGAGATAGGGTCTATATATCTTCAGCATTTGCAATATGGAAAATTATATTACTAAAATGATAATTTTGAACAAGAGGATATGATATTAAGACTTGAACTGTGGTGATAATTTTGTGTGACAAAAAAATGTGAAATAAACATGATATGTATTTTTTTACTTCTTCTTTTTGTGGTCTTCTTTTTTTCTCTCTCTCTTTTGCATATTTCTACTTTTATCTTGCACTGATCTTACTGTAATGAAAGCAACTGCATTCTGTTGCCATGAGATCCTTTTATTTATCTCTCAAGAAGTTTAAAAAGTCAATGAACAATAAATTGAGACAAACTAAAGATTCATTTGATTATCATTGACTTATGTACTTCTCTCTTAGTACACTCAGAGCAGAGAAAACTAAGGGGAAAAGTGTTTTGAGAAAAATTATCATCACCCAATCATTACAATATTTATATATTTGATCACCATGGGGGTAAAAAGTGAATATCGTCAAAAACTTTATTTAGATATATTTCACAAACAAGCTCACATGCAGGCTTTGACTTATGTAATTCTCTCTTAGTCCACTCAGAGTAGAGAAAACTTACATGAAATGTCTTTCAGGAAAACTATTGTCATTATCAAATTATCTTAAAAATTTTTACTTGATCATCTTGAGGGTACAAGGTGAACATCCCCAAACACTACTACTCTCTACATGCAACCTCCCATTGTCTAAACACTTCAAAAGTTCCTACGATGGTCACTTAATGTGGTTAAAAACAAAAATAGAAACTCACTCTGTTTCCTTGATCCAGCAAACACTGAGCCTTTGTCAAATGCATCATACCATTTGAAGTTGACAGTGATCTGCAGGAAAAAAATGTTCACTTTTAGAGTGTAATTTTTCCATAAAATCTCACAATAGGGCATTTTAAGTAAATACTAACAGCCCTGTACAACATGGTACAATGAGTGTCCAAAAAATTGCATTGTTTCAAAATATTCGTTTTGTAGAATTGTACCCTACATCAGGCATTTGTTCAATGACAAATCATACATGCATAATATAGAGGTGGTCAAGAATTTGGTCAGAACAAGTTTCCACATCCAGTTCTGCGGAACTTATTCCTTCGTGGTTGTCTCATTGTCCAGGACAACTAAAATTCCAGATGGACAATCAAACCTTAGGCTGAAGGTTAGGTGTCCAATGGATAACTATTTTTCTCTGGGACTGACGAAGTATACTGCTGACTGATCAACTCCTACTTTTCCATCATTCCATATTTCAGACTTCAAGTGTTTCAGCCTCTCAAACATTACATCTTTTTATTCTTCAAGACCAATAATACATGAACACAATTAATGGGAAGGTTTAAGCAAAAATTTAATTTTCATATGTGAAAGAGGAACAAAAACTTCATAGTGTGGTGAAAGTTCCATTCAAATCTGACATGTAGTTCTCAAGATATCAGTAAATGAAGTCAGTAAATTTGTGTTCCAAAGTGAGTTTGAGGGCAGCAGAGCTTATATCACTTCCTCACATTGACAAGGAATGCTTTGTTTCCCTTTGTTTTATTAGACTGTTGTGTTGACCTTGGAGTTAACTGGAATTGTGTTGACCTTGGAGTTAACTGGAATAGGACCTCCCTGTGGGGGATGCAAAGTTTGTAAAGTTCTCATGCTCCTTAGGCAATCACATTTTGATAATGTGGGTTTTTTGAGGAGAAAATCAACTCTAAAGTTTAAAGAAAAACAAAAGACTGTGCACTAATGTGGGGATATGATGTCATATATGCTTGGTTCAAGTTCACTTTTTGTTGAAAATGTGAAAACTTTACATGCTCATATCTTGAGAACTACACATCGGATTTCCATGCAAATTTCACCAAAATGCTTAGAATAAGTACCCCTCAAACATACCAAATCCTGTAATGATCTTAAACCCTTCTTTTAATGTTTTGTAATGGTGCACAAAATGTTTTGGACAACCAAATTTCCTTGTGAACAACTAAAGTTGGGTCAGATCCAAAACCTGTCACACCAAACTCCAAAAATTCATTGATATGATGTGGGAAAATCTTTTATGTGGTGATGTAGGGTACAGTTTATGGTTTGCAGGACCATATTTTTTTTAACCAAATTGTGCCTAGTTTCCAAGACACACGCTCCGAAAAATCAAAATGGCCTAATGTGAGCGCGACAGGATGGAATTTGCTGAGGACTGATCCTATAAAGATATATAACTTTATGGTGAGATTTATGGTGGCATTCTATTTATCATGTGGAAAGGTCCTCCCATCAATATTACCGTATTTACTCTATTAAACGCCCCGGGGGCGTGAAATTTTCGTTAAAGGGGGCGTTTATTAGAGTCAAATTTACGTGACTTTTCTCTAGGCAAGTGCCCCACAACTTGTTTCTTATCTGAGCCCTTCTGATAAACTGCTATGGCGTATTTGCCCATTTGGTTGTCAGCTTCACAATCAGCTGTGAGATCCTCCCCAATAATTGGTACCAAACTTTCCTATAAATATGGTAGCCACGAACAACACTGTGAACTTTGCAAGTGTGATCAACTTTCGCCGACATCTTAATATGTAACGTTACACACAGAAGTGACTTTTTTACAAGCCCGCGGCATGCATGCATGCATGCTGTGCACAGTTTACAGCCAGGCCTCACGTTACTATACTGACCGGCCGGCTACACGCACGTACATATGGTAATTGCATAATAGTTACCGTGAGTAGCACCATGCACGTATGTATTAGCAGTGTTCACAGCATTTCACTGTTAAACAGTTTTCCTGTGGTGAATTTGGATTTTCATGTTAGGCTGTTCGGATAGGCTAGTGAATATTTTTATACCTACGGTATGTACAGTACCACTTTCGAACCGCAAACGAAGCAGCACAGGTTCACGGTATGTGATAGCTTGATGGATTAACAAAAATTAGTTGCAGAAACATGACTTTCACTTCAGGATATGGGACTTTAGGAGATTTCGTGGCTTCAAGGTAGGACTATTTCATTTTCCTTTTACCACATTGTCTTTGGAATTAACAATTTCACTTTATGCAATGTGACGAAAAAGTTGGGGGCGTTTATTAGAGAGGGGGCGTTTAATAGAGTAAATACGGTAAGTTTTTTTCAAATTCTTGATGAATTGGTAATGGCCCATTTTTAATTCGTCCAATTCCGTCCTGTCACGTTTTGACGTGGTTTTTTTAAATTTATCATATGATTTGGTCAAAGAATCCTCACAGGACTTTCTGAACTACAGTATCAATCTTTCAGGGCCCTAGGATCACCAACTAATACGTTTAAATAAAGATTAACTTGTAGCAAAAGTATGTACGTTTGAAATTTTCATGATGGGATGGAAATTTTGCACGACGGGACAGAAAATGATGAAGGTATTTTATCGCTGCTTAAATACCCCTGGAGTAATAAACTTAGCATAAATGTTCTTTCTGATGTACCATGAAAGTAATGTGACCATTGTAATTCAAGTTATATACTTAGGTATAGTAGTTTGCACCAAAAACAAAATTTTGCGTGACGGGACGGAAAATGTGCAACTGGACAGAAAATTTGCAAGAATGAAGTTGTTTTATCACTGCTTAAATACCCCCGGAGTAATAAACCTAGCATAAATGTTCTCTGTGATGTACCATAAAAGTAATATAGTTTGCACCAAAAACAAAATTTACTCCTTTGCCTAACTGTGTAATGATAATGACCATTGCACACTAAAATAAGCTGCACACAGTGTATAATACTTATGCTATTCTCAAAAATACACCATTTTTCTTTCTTTTTTTTCAACATAATCTGTATTCCCTAAATTCCTGTACATAAATCTGTAGATATGGTGGGTGTTTGGTACCATGAAAGAAATCTGAGTGGTCAAGTAAGATTAAGTTAAAACAAAGTCTACATCTCAAGAGTAGAACAATTTATTAAAGCTTTGCTGGGATCAAAGACCTGTAGATATTCAGATGGGGACATTTTCCCATGAAGTTAACCCACTTGGTAACGTCTGGTAGTGAACTTCTCCCCCCTCCTTCTCGTTATTCATTAATTGTAATACTTGAATCGCAAGTCAGACAGGAACCAAATTGGTGACACTATATGGATGTACTAAGTTTTGTGTGTGGTAACACACACTATTACAGTACTGTAGCACAACCCTACAGTATTCACTTGCTATCTATTATTTTGAAGCAAGCCAACAAACAACAAAGACCATGGAAATGCATGTATGCAAATTCAAACATTAATCAGAGTAATGATGATGCTATTAAAAGTCTTTTAGGGTGTCTAAGGGAAATAAAATTTTAGACAAAAAAAATTGAATACTACACAATAATGCATTGACAAATTTCCGTCCCGTCGCATTTCCGTCCCTTCGCATGATTAAATTTTTTTAATTAAGTATTTTCTAATTAAAACAAATGCCAAATTGAGATGATTTAATGTTGCCGATAGAAGGGGTTGTTGTACTTTGTGGTAAAATAGAAAGTTGCATTTAACACCTTTTAACTTTGATAAAAATCAGTACTTTGTCTAATGTATGAATGTGCCACCATTTTATCATTCCGCCCCGTCGCGTTTTTTAGATTTGTTACCGAGGCAACACAAAAATTACAATTTCAATTTTCTTTGCTTTGAATTATTAAGTGTGACCTACTTTTACAAAACAAATAGTTATAGCATTATATGTAAAATCTAAGAACATATTGAAGTAAGATCTATCAATTTCTGTCCTGTCGTGCCAAAGGTAGTTTTGGATCTGACCCAGTTAGTGAAATGGTTACCCAAAGGAAAACCATAAATCTTTCTGAAAATGGAGACCTGAGAACCCCCTCATGGGCAATACAGTTTGTGATTTGCCCTTAAATGGAATCCAACTGATTTGAACTATAGAATAGTTCTGCATGATGCCCTTCAATTCATTGACATTTCTTCTACTGCTAAATGTGTGAAAAAATGGACTTTTCAGGAGATTTATCTGTATCAGTCTTCTGTTACATACCATAAATTTCAAAACAACCAATGCATTGACAAGGCCCAGATGTAAACCTCATTCACACCACAGTGCACAGGTAATTGTTTGGGAGGGTAAAATGTAACTCAGGGTCCTTAGGGGTTGGTTAGATTGAGGAACCACAATGATATATAATTGGAATTAAGCTCTTAGTCAAAATTTCAAAATACTATAAGCCTTCATAAGCAGGAAACAAGGCTTCCTGTAACCAGGCACTGGGCAGCCATTTTTACCTTAAGTTCTATGTGATTTTTGGGCACATTACAGTATATCTGAACAGTGACACATAATGGCCGACAACACCCTATTTTTGTATGTAGGACCCGATCAAATCTGAAGCCATGGACCACATACAGCAACAATAAAACAACTGAGTGATAGTCCAAAAGCGCTCATAATGCAAGGGAAAAAATAACCAGGTTGCTTCCCAAGAATTACCAGTTGCAAATCATTTTCAATTTGGCTTCGAAGAAGTTGAACATCAACATATTTTCCAGCCATGCCCAAGCTATGTTCAAGTGTCCCCACTGATGCAGTCTGTTTCAAGCTACTGTATAAATAAACAGTATGCTATCTTTGAAACAAATATTATTTCTGTCCTCGTTGTAGTTTTCAAGGGAACCAAGAAAGTTAGTAGTTTGATTTCACTGCTGGCATCCAAAATGAAACTCAATTTTGTAACTGCTAATGAGATAAAATAATTGCTAATCAATTCAGATTTTAATTAGCAACTACTGCTAATCAATCCACTCACTCTACTTTGTCCTATGTAATAATAGAGAAAGGTAAAACTGTATGGATGTGATTGTGGAGTAACTTTGTTAAATTGTCAGCATAAAAGCCTGGACAACAAAGCCCCTTAAGAAAGTACCTGGCACTCAATGGATATGTGATAAAGGAAATCACTACTGACCAGGCCTTTAGCGGGAAATTCAAAATAAAATACTGTAGCCTGGGGTCCAGGAGCCTACCTTAGGGCTCCTAGTGGGGGTCCAGGGGACTTTGCCCCCCAGAAGCCAAGCCATTTTATGCTTACCAAAGGCAAAAATCATGTCTGCAGGTAATTTAAATTGTAACACAAATATGGTAAGTAGAAGAAAATATTAATTCAACCTTCCTCTGATGTTTTATTTGCATATTTTGAGATATCAAACATATATTAACTCATTTCATGTTATACTCAGGTAGTGCTACGGTGATGAATACTTGAAAATTAAAGAAAACAGTGTCCTTGACTTCTTTCCTGATCTGGTTCACACTAATCACAATAAACAACTTAAGTACGAAGCACAGACCTAAAATATTTTGAGTTGAAAGTTTATTAATTCGTGATAAACGCTTATTCGTGTGGTAAACATCATCAGGAATGACACGAGCATGAGGGCAAATATTTTTCTAATGAGGAACATAACTTTTACTCACATGTCATTGAAAAAGAAAGTTAAAGCACAATTTGAAAAACATTGGATACATAATCAAATCTTCCATTTCGGAATGTGTAGAAATTTGCGGTGCGTAATACTTCTACAGCCTGTATGAACTAGGGGTGTGAACATTTAGCAAAAAAACTAAACGTTTAACCTCAAAAATATGCGATCGTTTAGCGATTAAGAGCGATTACTTTATCACAAAATAATTATTTCAGTATGTAGAGATTGAGACTGAATGTAATGCAGAAATAATAATAGTTGTCATCTTGCATGGTAAAATCAAATTATTCTGAAACTTTGAAGCCTACAAGGTTCAAACATGCCAAGAATGTTCCATTAAACAAAAATACTGGGGTCATCAGAGTATAGAGAGGGATTTAAAAAAATGTCAAAAACAGGTTTTGCGATTAATTTCTTGAGGCTTTGTATTGAACGTTTATTCCACAGGCGATCGTTTAGTGATTAATCGCTACACGTTCACAGCCCTAGTATGAACATAACATTGTGTGGCTTCAATAACACTGTCTGAGCTCACAAAATATAGCAGCGGGCGGAACGTCCAGTGCCTTAGGTTAATGTGATTTACTTTGGTAGCACTGATAACTACCCCACTAAACAAATATAAAAAGTTGTAATGTGCTGCATATGTTTATTTTTCACTATTCAATTGAGCATGTGACTAAACTTGTTTTTTTTTTTTTTACTTTTCCTGGGTAATGCTTTTTTGGCCCTCATTTTTTGTTGCCCGTCTCAAAAGCTGTCCTTTGTCAATTTGGCCGCCTACATAACATTTTGGCCGTCTCAATGGTGGCGAGAGGTATTGCTGGCTAAAGGCCTGCTACTGACTTACAAAGCCAAAAGCAACCCTCAGCATCTACTATACAGTACTGTAGGATCTTAAGCCATATAGACCAATCTGTTCAAACAGCCAAGTGATGGTCTGATTTAAGTCGGCCATAACTGGGGTTTATCACCTTTTACCTTTCAACTTCCTTACTTAACCTGTATCCGGGATGGTTGTACACTAAACTGTATCCTGATTCTCTAAATTTCACTGAATATGAGGGTTTTAAATCTATGTTGACAAAAAAGACAATTTAAGGTCGATGGACCCCACTAACGGCTGCCTACAGTCACTAACACCAGCACTGATAAGATTCGTCTTTGTACAGGAACTTGTGCTATTTGATCCCTGATGTACATGTGCATTGAGCCCAGTGTTCGCGCTAAGCTGCGCGATTGCGGGATTCCCGCAACAGAATCAATAATCCCGCAAGAAAAATATTTGTCTGCGGGAAATTCCCGCATCGTTTTTCTTGCATAAGCGATAGGGTTATAATCAAAGCACAACTTATTTACTTGTCCGTTATACGAATAAAAACTCTGAAAATCGAGGAGTCACCGTTTGTCTAAACGTTTGTGTAAAACGGAGCTCTACACAGTACACCCTTACACCCATACTGCAGGGACTGGGTATGCATGTACTAGCACTACCTATAGTGTAGGGTTGTAGGCCTTGCGTACGATCGCGCAGCAGTGGCAGCTAGCTCTGTGCAGTGTGTGTACTGAAACTAATCGCTCTGTGTGCAAACATCGGTCGTGTTTTAGACTGTTGTGAAGTGTGAAATGGCCTCCAAGTAAAAGTTGGATTATTTTTCAAACGGCTACAGAGTAGCGATAATAACGTAAATAGTAATACTACTACTAGTAAGTTAGGCCTAATACTACTACTACAGTAGTAATACAGTACTAGTACGGGGCCTAATGTTAAGCCTAGGTCTGCTAACAAAAGTAGTAAAACTAAGAAGAAAAAAGCTGACAAGTTTCAGTTAAATTGGCTGAAAATTTGGCTGTGGTTATGGTACGAGAAAGGAGAAATATTCTGCGCAACATGCAAAGAAGCCAGGCCAACTGATAGGCTACATCTAACTTTGTTGAAATCTTGTTTAGTCATAGGCCTATCAGTTATTGGCAATGTTAAAAAATGTACTTCATTAATCTCTTTATTGGTAAATGCAGATTGCAGACTCGACTTAACTTCTCTGAACTTAAAGACTCCTCCCCCCCTAAAAATGAAAATCCCCCCCTAAATTTTTCAGAAGGGGGGAATTTCCCCCCCAAATTTCAAGTCCCAGCGCTAACACTGATTGAGCCACTGTATAAAACAGATCATGGACCTACACAATGCACAGGTAGGGCCTACAGTACAATGGCACAAACAATGACACATAGAACTGTGCATGTACAATATGTACACAGGTCAAAAAGTTTCATTTCACAAACCTGTCCTTCAGCTATTGGAAGCTTTCCTTCAAGAGCAACAAGTTGATCATAATACCTAAAACAGAAAAGGAAAGCAAAATAAAGCAAATTGACTTTGATAAATGTAATAAATCATTTGTTCAATATAACACACATAAATCTTCATTATCCTTGAATATTCTGAATATTAAAGGGCCATTCCTCTCACCCCAAACTACACTTTTTGTGGTAGTACACATGAATTCTCAACTGGCACAGCTCTTTGATTGACAGCTAGTTCCAAAAATTCAGAGTACCAAAGCTGATATTACACAGCTTGTACTGTGCTGGGTGTGTTTTTAACAAACTGGGGTCTTGTATATTCACACTGAAGCAATAAAAGTTATTGACATTGTGTCTGGAGATGGATGAGTTCTAGACAGTTGTAGGAGGGGCTTAAGTAAGTAGCTTAGGCAAATTGGACTTGACTTTCCCAGTCAGGGAACAAAAAACCATAGAAACAATGTCATGGCCCAAATGTATCCAACAGGTTAGTTCAATAAGACTACTTGGCCTAATGTTTTTCTAAAGAAGCACTTGTCTGTTTCTTTTTGGTGGCATTGTGCATTTTCATTTGGCAATATTTATCTTACATAATTTAGCCATGAAACTTCTGTGCTATGAATAGACGGTCAATATACATATGATGTCACAGAGCAAAGAGTATGCCCTCCTTTTGGGGCAAAACCAACCAACACTGACAAATGCAGACAGCTGTCATGTCAACAACTCAAATACACACATAGATTGCTTCAAGTGCAGAGGGTCTTATGCGTGCAGCCATGTGTTCTATTGTTATGTCCCTAAGGATGACTTGAGTGTATCATCAATTCGTACGGTCTATGATAATTGCTGTATGGTAGATATTTTGTTTCGTTTACATTTTATCACTTCATTTTATCAATTCAAATTTTCAAATGCACCTATGACTACCATACTTGCCATGAATGATATTTAACACCACATCTAGGCTTGTCAATCTGCTTTTCTTCAAACGAGGGGGAATGAGTTGGTGAAATTTGGTATTGAAAATCAACTTTATCATGAAGTAAGTTACACAATCCAAAAATGCCTGTAACTGAAAAGAAGTGAGCCCTCCATATAAATTTGTGCAATGCTTAATATATAACTATTGATGTAATTGGATGTTCCATGCAGTTTTGTACTCTCTGAGGGTCCGGGTCAATTGATCACTATAAAAGGAATTTTTTGCGAGTTTCCCACACCCTTTTCTGCCTGGATGCCAGCTGACCAGCTAATACTTGAACAGATGTCTTGGCATCTTCATCCTCTTATAGAGTATGTAGTTCATCATTTGCAGGAGACAACGCCCACTCGTTTGCCTTATGGATTATAGAAACTGATATTTTAAGAAGCCCAAAGAGGTACTTTTTTGGTGTAATTTTTTCTCTTACTTAAGGCTTTAGCTGTGTTTTTTGGTTGCGGTATGTGAGATGGTTTGGCGAGTGAAATGTTGCAGGTTTTTTCCCTTTGCGCATTTAAAAGCCTTGGGAATGTACCTTGTGACTCTGCGTTCGTATGAAATATTGAAAATTGGTAATGTATACCTGTATACCTTGCATGGCTAATTTGCAATATTGAATTGCAATGTATTTGTGTGTATATTGAACTGCAATATACATATTGTGCATATATTGAATTGTGATTGTTCTTAGTTGTATTCTGTTGCATTATATGTATTTCTGCATATTTTGTTGTATTTGAGAGTATTTTGTATTTTCTATTTTTGTATAGTTTTCACGGAATCAGGAGGTGGGTTGAGCTTCAGCTCATTGCATGCAAATGTAATACCACTGCTCCATTCCAGTTGATGCCTTTGAGTCTTTTTAGCATTGCGTGAGTTCCTGTATTTGGGAATCTCCCCCATACCATAAACAGCTACAGTAACTGTAGTGCAAGTATAGAAGGGTTACCCTGACTACACTTTATGATGTTACAGAAGACGTTCATTTTTACGTTATAACATGACCTTATTTGCATAAAATTTTGATAAATTAATTGAATTTAGTTATACATTTTTAAAATTCTAGAAAGTATTTTAAACAATTTTATTGGTATATCTGATAGAATTTACATCTTTCTTGTCCAGTTTTAGAAATATACAACAGATTTTATGATTTTTATTGTAGGAATTGCACTTATGTAACTTGTCCACTGATGTGGAAGTACATGTAGTGCCATCATTTCTCAAAACAACAAAATAGCTGCTGCTGAAAGAGGTCTCCAAGTAAGTGTTTTGTAACATTTTGCCTCAGAAAGTGACCTAAAATTGTATCGAGGCCTAGCCTATATGCATATTTTTGTTAGCTTAAAGAAAAAAATTCCCCAAACCAATTCAAATTGTATATAACGATAGTGATTGTAAAATTAGTTGACCAATGAGCTATTTATGCCATGATCAATTTTCCTCTTCAGTCCTGATTTGGCAACCCCTAGGTTTCTAGCACACTGTGGCCAAGGGCTCTAGTTTGGAATAAAACAAAGTGGACATAGCATACTAATCATAACTGCTGTTCAAGGACTGGCATCAAGCCTCTCAGAAATTAGGAGCTATGAGATTGCAACCATTAAAAGCAAAATAACAGAACTTTGTCTCATCTAGCCTTGAGCCAATGTAATTACCAGTTTCCCTTTCCTGAGAAACATCAAACAGGGTTGAGTCAGACCCAGAGTGGACCCTGCCAATACCTACACCTGTAATTAACGTTGACAAGTTGGATGATTAACATACCAGGTTGAAGGGCAAAGGAGGGCCAATGCCCCATAAGATGCCCTAAAGTCAAAGCCCTAATCAAAAATCAAACCACCAAAGCTTGACAACAGCTGCACACAATCAGATTCTTTCACAGTCATGGAAAAACTTGTCATGTTAACCTTAAAGCAGTGAACTGACAGGGAGTTAAATACCAAATCTAGCAGACAATTCCACTCGTTGACAACTCTATGAGAGAAACTAAACTTCCTAATGTCAAGCCTTGCAAAAGGCTTTTCCAGCTTTTTACAATGCCCAGGCACCCAAGAATTACTTTGAACCCTTAAAGAGGCTCACTGAGTTGATATCAATAACTTAATGAGAGTCTCAAAGGGTCACTATCACATAACAATGTTTCAAGTCCAAAAGTCACAGAAAATGCTAAAAGTTTTAATTTTCTTGTGTCCTGACTTGTAACGGTTTTGTACATAATTTGAAAAAGTGTCTGGTCACGAATTTTTGAAAACCAACTTCAACCGTTTAGCACTCACCAATAAAAACAGTTATTTGTGCTTAGGATCTAGGGATTGTCTAAGATAGGCCATTTGTCACTGGTATGTGAAGAAAACTCAATAGGTTTTGAAAAAATGTTGAATTTCATGTAGGGTTTCACGGTACCACTGATAATCGGTACCGTCGGTACCGCCACAAATGGCAGGGTTTTCCCTGGTTTTAGAATTGAACGTCGCGCATCTGATGCGTCCATTGGTGGATCGCCGGCCTGGGGGAGGGGGTATCCCCCTCCCCTTTTGGAAATTTTTTGACTTATGCAAGCCCCTAGACGCAAAATGGTGACATTTTTGAGCCAAATTAGTCAACACAATTTTTGTAAGTTGACGCAAAAATATTAGCGCCGATACTCACATTCGTACAAATTTTGATCTACTGATAGCGGTCACATTGGCTTCCATGTCACCGTAATTTCTGCTTCAAAAGTTTTGGTTCATCGGCATGGCCTTTATTAAGTGCTGGCACCAGAAGATTTTTACCCCCGGTTGGCCGTTATTTCGCGTCCATTGCTCACCAAAATTTACGTGATTGGGCCGGCTTGCAATATTACCAGTTCAGGATAGAAAATTTTGGGAAAATTTCCGTTCGTTTCACGAACGGGATATCATTTTTGTAGGCGTAATATATTTTCACTTCAAAAGTGGAGATGTAAATCAACTGTTAATGCGATAGATTTGTTTGCAGTCGATTGTCACACGCCCCAGGCTTTAATAATTTAGTTCTTAGGCCAACCTCATGCTCATTCTATTTTTCATCCCCCAATCCTTGCGGAACTATTGCATTCCTTTTCGGCACTGGCCGGTTGTAGTTGCTATAATATACTGAAGCTACTCTCCTGCTTTAATACGAACCCCATGTAGAGCAGTAGAGCAACCATTCATGATAATCTTAGAAGTAGAATCTTGGCAGTTCTGGGCAGCCAACAATTCCACCCGATTAACGTATCTTATGGTTCCTTTCAGGTATAAACATCCCCGGAAATTTTAAGCAGTTCTTGTCCAAAACTTACGTCTTGTTTAAAAAGAATCTGCAACTGAAATGCACATAGGTCAGATCCCCGAAAAATCCACGTACGCAGAGATTTGTGATGCCGTTTCATGGTGAATTTGGCACGGGGCTCGCCCTGCTTCGCTAGCCGGCTATATAAGCATTGGCAGTGCGATCGTCGTAACACAAACTCAATGGGAAAACTTGTCTCGAGACCGAGTATTTTCACACACTAAATCACATAGGCGAAGGCGCGAATTGTGATTGGCTGGCTAGAATCAATGCAATTGAACCAATCACGATGCAGGGACCAGTTTAAATTTTGAAATCGGTCGTATCCATATGATGTCACCAAGCAAAACATGATGCCTTGTTTGGAGGAAAAAACGGACACGCACGGAAGTCTACTGCATGCGTGTGCCAAGAATTTTGCTTCACGAGACCACGTGCATCACGGTTTTTGTTTGCAATGACGTTGCATGACAACATTGCACAAGTCCTGCTGTAAATCACATTACGGAAGGAATGCTGGGAATTACTTAATTTATGCAAGATAATAATCACCAGACTTCACAAGATTCTAGGAGCTACGTGTACAAAACGTCCACAGACATGTATGCTAAGCTTTGGGATTAAAAAGAGGCGAAACACTGCAGCTCGATAGTCTGCTTTGTGCAGAACAGTTTGTACAGCCAGGCAACTCCCTGGTACAGCAACTTACGCGGCGCTTTTTGCGATAAGCAAGGAAAAGACATTGAATGCAATTCTAAATCTAATTCCATGTAATACTACAGGGTTATAGCGGAAAATATCAAAGGATCACTTCCATGGCAGGGGTAAAAATTTTACGTTTGTGATTATCAATGCAACCAGTTTTGGCGGGAAGTTTAAGGATTGAGTTTGCAGGAATTTAACGAAACTAAGGGCAAGTTGCAAGTATATTTTAACCCCCTTTTCAGTTTGCAAATAATTGGGAGTAATGATCAAGTGAGTGCCAGAATTTATAAAAGCAATGGAGCACGTGGCTGCAAGCAATCACAGATTGTGTGTGTCCCGATCTTTTCATGAAAACATGTTGGGAAAACAAGGGTTCTATGACATCATACACATAACGTCCATCGCACTTATTTTAAGTTACCTCTAAACAGCGTGATTGGTTCATTATTGCATTTAATCAGCCAATCATACTTGTGACATCTTCAATGCAGTTTTACTGTGTAGGAAAAACATGTAGAAACCAACCGTCTTCGCATAGAATTCTAATACTCCCATTGCATTTTTGCTACGATCGAATTTCCCAAACTTTGGTTGTAGCCGGGCAAAACAATCGTGTCGTAAGTTTTAAGAACGAAGTAACAGGAAATATGTGGGATTACATCGTGAAGATACAATGACATGGTTCGTTCGTTTGATTGATAATTTCGCAAATCTGAGACATTAGCCCCGCCTCTAACCTGCCAAAGGCGGGCGTATGTGTTTTGGTCATGCAAGTCGTGTTATGCCACATAGCTGCTGTGCTCCGGAGTGAGCAAAACATTTTCCTGATACAAGCCTACGACGGCAAGTGCAGGCTAGTTAATTATAATAATACTGTGTTACTCGTTCAATAGTAGGCACTATGGGATATGCATACAGAGCTCCGACTCGCATGCAGTGGTATGTGCATGGAAATTAAAAAAGTTAGTTGCAGTTTTACAAATAAGTCAATGATTTCGTCGTTTATTGTATTAACAACAAAAGCAGTCGTTGACAGAAAGAAGAAAAATTATGGAGGCTAGCTGGCAGCAATTTTGAACATCGCGGCCGTTTTTTGAACGTCGCGGCCTCCTTGGTTTTGAAGCTTGAACGTCGCGGGCCGCGACGTTCAAAATGCCCAGGGAAAACCCTGAATGGTACCAGTAATACCGTAGTACCGGTACCAGAAGAGTTAAAAAAGTAGAATTTTTATCACATGCAAAATATCTGTAAAAAAACCACGCATTGACATAAGTGAAGTCTTCTGATAATCCCTGCCTCCCGTTTCAGAATTTTTTTGTAACATTTAGTCACCCCGCACTCACCAAATCGGGAAACAAAAAAAGAAATAACCTCTCTGCAAATTTAGCGTCCGATAAATACGGGACAGAAAATAAATCAGTGCCACCCGTCCGCACCGCAGCAAGACCCCACAAGATGACAACAGCACTCAGAATTGTAATGAAGATTGCAAAAATAATTTCTGCAAATAATGACAATCCCCCTCTTAAAGTATAACCAAAAGTTATCAAGTAGAACTTTACAAAATATATCGATAAAAGACTGATTCATCAAGCTTTCTTCCCCCCGAGTTATCACTATCAAAACTAAATCAAAGTGTTTCATGATTGAATTTACGAAAGCATTTGCTGATGAGCAGCGATCGTTCGGGGTTGCGCAGAATGTCGAAAGAAAGCAAGTGCCCTGTTAGTGTGGAAGGTACTAGTTCTGTGCAAATAACGTTAAACAGTCCTTTCCGAAATTCTTAGGGGGATTTGTGACTAAAATAGTACAAAACGATTATCAAGTGAATGCTCCCTTTTTATATTGCAATGCTTAGAGACACAGCGCATTTATCAAATGGGTATTTGTTTCATTCAAGTACCATTCTAATTCAAATGCTTTATTTTTGAGAAAAAATTTTCACCTCAAAATTGATTAATCGTGTCCGTCTAAATACACAATGTGAAGGTGAGGCTGGTGCTGGCAGGGATCCTTCTGAGATTGCGCAGAATGTCGAAAGAAAGCAAGTTCCTTTTTAGTGTGGAGGGTACTAGGTTTGCGAAAGTAACGTTAAACGGCAACTTCCAAAATTCTTAGGGGGGATTTGTGACTGAAATGGTGCAAAATGATTATCAAGTGACTATTCCCTGTTTAAATTGTAATGTTTAAAGACACGGGGCATTTATCAAATGGATTTTTGTTACATTTTAGTATCATTCTAATTTAAATGCTATAAATTTGAGAAAAGATTTTCACCTTACAGTTGAGTACCAGTCTCCACGCTACTTCGGTATCTTTAGGTTGGTGGTACCGTACCGTACCGATACTTATGGAAATACCGGTATACCGTGATACCTTAATTTCATGAGCCAACTCTATGAACCACTTTAAATAACTACAAGTCAGAAGGGGATTCCTTTCACAAAGAAACTTGTACACCTGAAGCATGTCCCACCTAATCCTTCTCAGCTCCAAAAAGGTAGGCCTAACCCAAGATGCTTATGCCTATGCGTAGCTTGATAGGCCTAAGGTAAATTTCTTACCTCAGGTATAAGATGAGTGGTTCTCCTGTGGATTTGTTCCTTGTGGGAAGGACTAGCCTAGGCCTAATTGTACTAGGCCTAAGCTGGTTTCACCAAGTTTGGTTTATTTATTGCTTGCTAACAGAGTTTGGACTACACGGTATCTTATGAGGGCTTAGCCATTTAGGCATACTAGGCCCTAGACTTCTGTTGGTTTGGTTTCGTAGGCCAGCATTATGTTTTGTTATGTTAAATGTATTGACTTAATGTAGGCCTAATGTTAAGCCTAAGTTACGCTTAGCGTACAGTACTTACCTGTGCAATAGTTCCAATGAACTAACATGTCTATCAAGTGTCCTGCAAACAGCATTTGTTCTGAGCTTGTTTAGCTCAGAGATCTGAGTATCGAATTCATCAGGTTTAAACTGCTCGGCATAAGTATTCTTTATGAAATTTTTCAGAGGTTTTCCAAAGTCTATTGTTTCTGTAGACTTCAGGGGAGCTGCAATCATTGCCATCCTGTTCGGTATCAACTGACGTTGTTCAGTGTGCCAGCGCTATATCGCTAGCGTAGAAAACTATACGTTATGTGGCGAGCTAGAGTATAAGTATACTTGGAAAGAACAAAATGCTTGATCATGTGCTGTTGTGTACAATCGATCGTCGAGGCAGAACTGACTTCAATGGAATACAAGGCAGGATGTAATTTGTAAAAACCCACCTACTAAAAAAATGACACAAAACCATTCACGGGTGACTAATAACGAAATATGTATTTCTTTTAGGTCCACTTTATCTAAGATAGCGATCAACTGCAATTGTCCACACACTGAGCTGCTTGTTTTGAATCCCCACTAAAGTTGAACCAGAAGGCCCCATGCATAAAACCAACATATTGATAGCATTACGTCATTGTCATATCTTAAAGGTTATCACTCTTTTATGAAAAACAGAGAAGGCTTTGACAGCGCCAGAGTAGCACACTTTAAAGAGCAAAGGAGGGGTTACTGTGTCATAGAACTAAAATATCCGACTTACCGTTCCGTCCCTCAAAAATCACTGAACCAGGCCTGAGAGTCCACAAACTCTTTTTCGATTGCAGTACTTACCCTTTAAGATGATGACTTCATAGGAACTTCATCATCGTTTCTACCAATCAACCGGTAGGCTATTTTGAAAGCTGACAGAAAAGAATCAGGTGCTTTACTGTTCTTCATATTTTCACACTCGATGTGTCGATCTGGCGCTGAAGTAAACTTGACATTGAAAACTAAGGCACCATCAGTCAGGCGGCACATACCCAGGCCATTCCAGTGGCGGATCCAGGATTTGCAGAAAGAGGGGGGGGGGGGGGCAGGCCAGTTGTGGCGGAGAGGATATCTATAGGGTGAACGTCAGCATAGACTATCTAAGCGGAGCGCACCATTAGTTGGCGCAGAGCGTTCAAGAAAATGGTTATAGGCTCCAGACTGGCGGAAACCGCACTTCCCGAATAAAATGATATGAAGTACCGGGCAATTTTTGTTTTTCACGTGGATTGACTACATAAAACTACACAGAAATGTCAAATTTTGAGACCAGCACTTGCACTGTCACTTAGTGTAAAAGTAAAAATGCATGTCACTGATGTTTCATATTTATACGTCTTATAGTTATTATAAGTTATGTTCAGAATGTCGCCATAAAACGGCAAACACACTGGCATATATGCGTACGGAGGGAAGCATTTCAGTTCGCCCTGAACTTGAGGGGCCAGAAGATCCTCCGTCCGAAAGATGCAATAGTGTCCAACAGACTACAGACTATGTAAGGCATAGGCGGCGGAAGCGGGGAGGGGGAAAGGGGGGGCTGGCCCCCAATAATTTTTTATGAGATTTTGGGGGCGTGGGTAATTTGTTTTCGATACTTTAATGATACATGGTGAGAATGTCTTCCCGTAAGTCTGCTTGAAAATTCATTTCAATACACCTTGTAATGTGACAATAATGTCAATAAGTGTTACTAATAGAAGAAAAACCATCTACTTCCTAACAGAATTTTAGTTTCAAGTGGACATTTTTGTGCAAACAGAACCTCTCATGCGCGACTTCTTAGATCCCCTATAAGCACAGGAAATGACATTTTTTACTATCTGAAGGGTCAGATTTTTCAAAATTTCCTGTACGTTTCGCCCCAACTGTGTTCCACTTAGACCCCTTCATTGCAGTATTTAAGTTTCAAGTGAACATTTTTCACAAAAGGAAACTTAAAAAAGAGACTGCTTAGATCCCCATATCAGCCCGAGAAATGCCATTTTCAACTGTCTGAGGGGTCGGATATTTAAAAATGTTTTGTACGCTTCGCGTCAATAATGGTGGCGCTCCGCTTAGTCCTCCTGGCTGAATTTTAGTTTGGAACGAACGTAAGTTTATTTGCAGTTGAAACTTAAAAAAGCGACTGCTTGGACCCCCTTTACAAGACTGGGAAATGTTATTTTCGACTCTCTGAGAGGTACGAATTTTCAATTTTTTATGGGGGGGGGGGCTGGATACTTTTGTAGGGGGTGGCTGGGGTTTACTATCTAAGCGTAGAGCCACCATTAGTTGGCGCTGAGCGTACAAAGAAAATTTTGGATTTTAAAACATCCCAGACGGCTGGAAATGGCATTTGCCAGGTTTAATTGTCTTTCACTCTGGTGAGAAAAATTTGTGAATTTTCTAAGATTAAAACACACTTTGAGACACTGATTAGCTCAGTTCATTACTCCTCTGGACGATGTATCCTAGGATCGCAAATCCGGACTCCTGCTGAATGTTTCAAGCAGCTTTGATAGGCGTAGGGGAGCATTTCAGTTTTGGGGCAGAAGATGTTTGCCCGAAAAATGTAATTCTGCCCATAAGACAGTCAAAGCGGAGCGCCACCACTGGTTGGCGCGGAGAGTGCAGAAAATTTTGAAAAAAAAAGGAACCATCTGCCAGCCGGAGATCAGTGGTATTTTGCAGGCTTAGAGGAGGATCATTTTAAGGCAGTTGCTATTTTGTTCAGAGGATTACCAGATAAAATATACCATTGGATGAAATGGTCTTGTATCTCTTCGGGGTAAAACTATAAAACGGAATTGAAAAACATGCTAATGAAATGAACTCCATTGCGACTCTTGGCTAAATTCAATATATATATATTTAATTGATGAAATTATATTTGTGACCGCCCGAACTCCCTACTGTAAATGATTTTACTTCTATTCAATGGCGTAGGTAGACGTTTTTCCAGGGATGGAGAGGCAAGCACTCAAATTTTTCGGAGACTACACCATTTCTATTGGTCATAATTTGCGGCGGGCAAGCGAAATTTTTACCGTTAGGAAAATTCAAAAAATGGAGCTTGTATTGGAGAGAATTTTGGATTCTCAGTGGGTTCCCTATATAAAGAAATGTGAAAAGTTAGGGAATTACTGAAGAATCTGTATATCTTATTGGCATGTCTGAGATTGCACGGCGACCAAAGATCGTTGCTGCTACACAAATTGAGGCTCTCCGACGTCGTTGCCGATACAGTATCACTTGATGATCTGTTGATTTTGTCATCTAAAGAGTTCGGAAATTTATGAGGGAACACTACTGTGGTGGTAACTCCAAATTGTCGCGCGCGAAGCGCGCGGAAAATTTTGCATTTTCAAAACAAATTATTACAAAAATTAAGCTTTTATTGATGAGAATTCGAAATTTCATGAAAGAAGAGTTGGCCTGGAAAACTCAAGTGCAAATAACTGGTGTCACAAATGGCAAATTTCCGAAGTTTTCACTTTTTAAAGCCATACGGAAATCGCCCTGTCCCCTGCAGGGAAAACTACGCCACTGCTTCTATTAGTAACACCTTTTGAATAAAGCATGGTCAAGTGTTTATAGCATCAGACTTGCAGTCGGGAGTTCGAGTCCTGGCTGGGTTATACCGAAGACTTAAAAACGGAACCTACACTGCCATTGTTCTTGGTGGTCTGCATAAGCAATGGAGTAGGGAAAACAAGCCAGTGTGCCACGACTGGACAAAAAGGACATAGCCATTAGCGGTTCGCCATAGGGGCACGGGGGGGCACTTGCCCCCCCCCCCCAAACATTTCCAAAGCATGGTCTTCAATTTTCCAAAAATACCGTTATTCGGTATGACATGAATAAAAAGTAGCCTTTTTCTTAATCTGGGCAAAGTATCCCAGCCTTCTATCTCATACAAATGTCATATATTATTTATAAAGTATAAACTACTGCGTAATTGTCAAGGATATAGTTCGTAATTGTATCAAAATTTTAGCCCAGTATAAGGCCGACCAGAAGCGTTGACAGCGCTACCAGCACGAATAGCAGTACTGAATCAGTACTGTTATTGGTGCTGGTAGCGCTACCAGTGCTTCTGTGTGGCCGGTTCAGGATTACAGGCTCATTCGTCCACTGGTCATATGAGTTAATATGATTCGAAAAGTTACGATTTCAATTTATTTCCATCGGTGTGCAGTTCCTTGAAACAAAAAAGTCCAGAACAAATTTATGTTTGATATTTTGAAGAGGAACATATTCTAGGCATAGCTTACTGGGAAAATTTTTACTCATTTCCCATGTTTGGTTCTCGAGATATTAGAATTGCAGTTGACATATTTTCTACAAAGAGTGAACTTGCAACAAGGAAACGTGATGTCATGTATTCACATTGATGGAAATGTTTAGTTGTTTTTCTCTAAAATTTAACACCATATTTATACAATTTAACTGTGATATGTTGTAGCCATAAGTGCATCCCGAGCAATGAAAGTTTAAAAACTTAATTTGCATTAAGGGCAAGATAGCATCCCTAATCAATTCAAGATCAAACAGCAGGATCAAAAATAAATAAAAAAACTAAAACAAAACATTGACCATCAATATGAATACATGACATAGCACCTGCTTGGTCCAAGTTTACCTTTTGTAGAAAATGTGACAACTTCAGTTGCTAATATCTCGAGAACCTAACATGAGAAATGAATGAAAACCTCACCAGAGTGCTTAGAATATGTTCGTCTTTAACATAGCCTACTAAACAAAAATTTGGTTCTATTCTTTTAAATGGAGATTTTACCTTGCGACAAAGAAAATAATAAAATATAACATCGTCCTGTAAAGGAGCCAGTACATTTTATCTGGTAATTTTCTGATCATTTTGCAATTTGATTTTCTTTTTATTAAAATGAAGATTTTATTGCAAAGGGGAGCTCAAAATAACGACTGCTTAAATTCTACTTACAAGCCTGGCAAATGCAATTTCCGGCTATCTGAGAGGTCGCGATTTTTCAAAATTTCTGTACGCTCCGCGCCAACTGATGGTGGCGCTCGGCTTAGATAGTCTTTCGGGCAGTTAGTCACTACTTCTCATGCCCCTCCCCCAAAAAATATATTTTTGCACGACATCCCCTGATACTATTTGAGACGTCTTGATCTCAAGTTGAGTTTGCCTCCCCAAACAAATTTCCTTGTATCCGCCCTTGGACATAACCGGCTCAACTTGAACCGATTGGTTGGAAACTGGACCGTAACACTCCATCTAACCTAACCTTTTGAAGAAATGTCACGTTACGGGATGGGTTTAAGTTAATTTTCAGGAAGACTTATGGTATGCCAAGACATTCTTACATTGTACCATAATGTAATTGAAATACAATATATAGACCTGATTTTCATTACTGTTGCCCGAGTTTCGTGTGTACCGGTAGGACAGATCTTTGGTAAACTAGTCAGCTACGGTATAGTAGACACTGCAACTAAACGCCCTCCCGTCTGTCAGTATAATTTCTTTGGCAATTGAAAACACCCCAGAAGTTTTTTCAACCTTCTCCTCATGAGAATTTAACCATTTCGGGCAAAGATTTTGCCAGACTACAGTATAAAGTCGGCGGGGGAAGAACTTTCACAAGTTACTCAAGTGTGTCGAGTCTTTGTTTTCAAAGTATTAAGATAATCGGTCTTCCGGGAATTATGTTGCACAAGATTTAAACGCAAAAACGGGCTGAAGAATAATTGTTTCTCTTTAGCGACATGATTCCCAAATGTGTGGCGATTTTTGTATCTCTTTGATTTTTCGTAACTTGATATATTACCCTGGCTGCAGTTCTTTTCTATTTTGGGGGGCAAATGCTTGGAAGAATTTGAATATTTGGACAAGTTTGGGTCATTGTGTTGAAAAATGCTGTGAAGTAAAACTAAAGAATAATTGTTCTTTGAGCTACCCAAAAGTGTACAGCGACTTTTTGGAATCTTGTTAATTTTTCATGAACACTTTATCTTAGTTATGAAGTTCTTTTCTTCATTTTTTCAGGCATATCTCTTTAAGGTTTCGGGCACTAGCGGGAATTTTCTGAAAAAGGAGTTTTGAAGCTCAGGTGGCTGTCTAATTCTTTCCAAAATCCTGTCCGAATTTCCCCATATTCCTGACCGAATTTTAGATTTTGCCAGCGATTTTTTTTTTTTTTTTTGGGGGGGAGGGGTCTTCCCCTGCCTCAGATTGCATGTCAAGACACAAAAGTTTCAGTTTTATCTTCATGAACCACCACAATTTAACTTTTAACACTGTTCCTGTCAAAGTCGAAAATATTGCACCAGTGAATCCAGGCTCCTTGAAAACGTCAAAAATTTTCGAAGGGGAGGGGACAACCCCTCAGCCCCCCCCCGGCCGACGAGTCACTCAACATACTGCATGCCCCCCCCCCTTTTCACAGAAATCCTGCGTACGCCACTGCCTGAAGCGATATGTCAGTTCTATGAGAAGGCTGTCTAAATCAGCACACCCCAGCCTTCGAAGATTTGCTGTATCTGTGACTAATTTCTTGTTCCGCTGGCCAGTTGACATGCTCCATAAGAATATTTCGTTTAAAATGGTTGGGAAGCTGTGTCTTTCGAGCTGGCCTTGTACCCGCTTTGGTAATATTATGCTCACACAGTTCAACTCTACAACAGTATCGAACCCCCACACTGTCGTTTTCTCTAACCGTAAAACGGGGCCGTAAAACGGGGCCGTAAAACTCCAACTAACTAACTAACTAACTAACTAACTAACTAACTAACTAACTAACTAACTAACTAACTAACTAACTAACTAACTAACTAACTAACTAACTAACTAACTAACTAACTAACTAACTAACTAACTAACTAACTAACTAACTAACTAACTAACTAACTAACTAACTAACTAACTAACTAACTAACTTGCTATATCAAACACGTCCATGGTAGTTTCAATCGTTAAATCGCTCTTTTGCAGGCTCGTTGAAAGCAACCAAAAGAAATGCAAACTGGGTATTCACAAAACATCTTAAACATCCATTACAAGGCAAATTATAGACAATGGAAAAGGTGACCAAAAGCACTATCTACCAGTAACGTAGGATGTGAGTTCCATTAAATGTATAAAAGGCCCGAAGAACTTGGAAGAGTCCATTTCAACATTTTTCAACAACAAACTGAATGATTCTCGTATGATGTCAGCGATTTATTTGTGTGTTGACGAGATGCGATAAAAGCTGCGCGACACGGTCGGGTCTTGTTTGTTTGCGAATTTCATCAAATATCGAGGGATATTGGGACGGGTGTTTTCAGTTTTGCCAAATTTTTGGGTGAATAAGAAAATTCGTTATACTTACCGACGCAAGAAGTTACTATTCTTTACAAAAATACACTGTCATTTTGAACTAATCATATTTAAACTTCATGAAGTTGGGGCCTATGACATTTCTGGGGGGCTAGGTCAAGATCAGCCCCAAACTTATTTTGAAGCAACAACTTGAAATCTCAATATTTTCTTTTAATTTCTGTTCAAAGTATCTGTTATCATATTTTAGGACGTCAGTATTACATATTCAAGGAAAATCAAACAGTAACATCTAGTTAATTTCACATTTAAGGAGAAAAACTGTTGTCACATGACTCTCAACAGCCAACCATGAAAGAGGACAGTCTACAGCACAACTTCAATTTGAGACGCCTGTTCTTGACTGATAATTTGGGGGAATTTATCTCCTTTCTGTAGACAGTGCACGAAACCCTGCAGTGAGTTTTCATCTGTATATAGACTTTTACATTATTTTCATAAATAAACTGGTTCTCAGACCATCTTGAAGGTCATGTACGTACTAATGATCTCCGAATTCAATTTCTAGTTGCCGGGGACAACCTTATGAGTTGATACCTGCCTTTTTAAGCTTTACAGTGCGTTGTTGCTCTTGTTCAATTTCAATTCCTTCAGCGCAAAATGTTAAAGAGGTTTGTGCTCAAAAGAGCATTTCCTAAATTATAAATATATCACTATACCCATTACCCAAGAACAATACCTTTGAAATACAGGCATACCCCCTTAAAGTAGTCTTCCTGTGGCAATGCGTTATACCCAGGAGGTTCCGTACGTACTTGGAGCTTCGCGATTTTTTATCTCTGATATTTTTTAATTATGTTACCCTGACTATGTTACATTTCTTTTTTCGAGCAAATGCCTGAAAGGATTTGGATATTCGACCATTCCGAGCATTGTGTTGTAAAAGAATAAATACAAGGATTTTACTAATCTCTTCGGAACTGACCTCTTCGAAAATACTAATACCTTCAAATTTTAATTTCAGTCACAAACAAAAGAATAATTGTGGCTTTGAGAATGGACTGAATGGTATCGACGTGTAATACAAATAAGCCTTATTTGGGATTGTCATATGGGAGTTTTGGGAACATTTTGTTTTTAATTCAGGGTTAGGGTTGGACAGAAACACTGTTTCCTGCAGGATCTATGACATCATTAAAGCGACTCATTGAGTTCGTTCACGAAATTCATCAAATTTTTCCAGAACTGTTTTCTTCACATACAAATGACAAATGGTCAAACTTAAACAATCTCCATATAACATTCAAATAACTGTATTAGGCACAAGTACTTAACGGTTCAATACGGTTTTCAAAAATTCGTGACCAGACATTTTTTTCTATTTCTACACAAAACTGTTACAAGTCAGGACACCACAAAATTCATAATTTTAACTTTTTAAGTAACTATTGGACATGAAACTTGCATAATCATGCTCATTAATGCATTTTCATGTGGTAGTATCCTTGCAGACGTCGATTAAATTATCGATATCAACTCAATGAGCCCCTTTAATATCCAAGGTTTTGGTTGACACTTCAGGGAGGAGGTTTGCCAATACATTCTGCATGAAAATAAGTATTCCGACCGTTCTGCTGAGGATCCCATCCCCTTGTCGCATACTCGTAGACTGCGTATAAGCATCAGCCGCATGTATATGACCAATCGAATCCTTGAATCAATTTCACACTTTTATGAAATACTTGTTCCCATTGTGCTATTAATTTTCGTCGTTTTGCTTTTCAATATCATAAAAAGATCACATTTGTGAAGCCAGTGTTTCCCAGTTACAACTCCATCCACGCCTCCACAACTCCATCAACCTATCGTTCCTCCCTCCTCTGGTCGGGTTTCTTTTGGTTTTCCTTCACTTTTTCAACACCACCCGTAGTGTCCCCAAAATTTCATTGGGGAACTGTGTCCCCTTCCCCCTCCCCGCTGGTTACGCCATTGGTGGACTACTCTTCACCTCCAGCTTTATGTCAATCAAAGATGAAAAAAAATATATACTTAAGGTGATAAGTTTATGTCTTTAATAGCCTACCAAAAGCCAGGGCGACTGGTTGCAGGGGATAAGCCCCTTTCTGAGATCTTAGGTCATTATGGATACACTGTGTCTTAAAAAATACCATGTTGAGCCACAGGAAGTAACAAAAAGCCAGATCCAGAAAAACTTCACCTTCTGCAACCAACATATGTGATAGGCGCCGATCCAGACATTCCAAAACGGGGAGGGGCTGACCTAAGAGAAAGCAGGGGGTGAGAAGGAGTTGCAACGCTAATTTCTCATATGTTTTATTGTTCATGTGGCGAAAAAGGGAGGGCCGAGCCCGTAAAAGCCCCGCCCCCTTGGATCCGCGCCTGTTATAAAGCGAGTGCTGACAGACTAAATGTGAAGGCGCAATTAGCCCACAGAAACAAAATGCATCCATTATTAACCATGGGGATTATTTTTGGTCAAAAACTGTCCCCTCCCAAATAATCGTAATTTGCGGCTTCATAAAGTGGTGACCGCGGGGAGAATTTTGAAGTGGGGACGGATAAGAAATTACAAACATGGCACCCATGGGTACATGCAGCTTAGAAAACTCGGAAGTGCCGTTCCCGGCCACCTGGGATGCTTGCAAAGAAAAAAAATTTCTTGTGCGCTCCGCGCCAACTGATGGCGGCGCCCCGCTTAGATAATTTTGCCAACACTCAACCACCACCTCAATATTTTTCCGTTAGGCCACGTCTGGCCAAAAAATTGTCAAAGATTGACTTAACCCTTTACCGTTGTGCTCCGATCGGGGCATATTTTCGCGCCTCGGGAGTGGGCGGAAAAGCGGACGTAGCCCGCCCCGCATCGGCTTCCGTAGGCCATTGACTCCGTGACCTTAAACTATTGTCTCTCTCGTTGTTGTGGCCGAATTTTCGGGTAGCTACTCGCAGTTTCGAGCTCCGCGTGAAACAGTAAAGACGGGTGACAGCCGAGCTCTCCGCATGGGTCCAAAAGGACCCAAACAACGGTAAAGGGTTAATTATGACAAATGAAGAATCCAGAAAAAATGCTTTAGAGAGAAAACTTAAATAGCATCAAACTGAGCATTCCAATTCAGAAACCCAAGGAAAGACCATTTCAAAGTGGTGTGACGAATGCCTTCAAGACAGTAAATACGTTTTGGTGGAGATGTTCGGATTTGCCACAGGTTTTAAGGGCAGGAGCAGTCATCCCATATTGAAGAAGTGTAGTAGACTGTCCAGTTTCATGATTGCCTGTTGGGAGTCATGTGACAATGTTTTTTTTCTCTTTAAAGGTGAAATTTACCAGAAATAACTGCTTGGTTTATCTTGAATATGCAATAGTTAGGTCATAAAATGTAATGAAAGATACTCTGAAGAGAAATAAGATGGAAATTGTGATATTAAGCTTTTTCGTTTGGGGAGACTGCTCTTAACCTTTAACATTTTACCCATTGACTTCGACCAGACGGCCGAAGGCACATGCATCAAATGCTCAAGGCAGGGGATGGGGTCAGGATTTAAGCCAAGCTTTTCAGGTGAGAAGGAGAAGAGGAGGCAGCAACTCGAAACACGATGAAGACAAAATGACGGGAAAGCATAGTGTGCGAGGCGCAAAAGGCTACGACATTTTCCGCCTATTTTTTAAGAAATATTTGAAACTCTGTTCCTATATTCATAAAAGCCTGCTAAACTAGCAGCCAACTAGGCCTTAGCATGCTAGTTCCCTGCTCCATAGTTTACTGCTATTTTTTTTTTCTATATATAAAACTGCTAAAACTACTGAAAGTGCTAGCTAGTTGTCAATTAGGATTTAGTTGGTTGGTAGATTAGCAGTCCCAAGCAAGTAATCTCATCAGCTTCAATAGGGGTAACATTTTTGCTTCTATTAATAGGCTACTTTGCATTCAAAAACTGAGTGTGTGTGTGGTTACAGAAATTAGTGTTCAGACAAGAGTTGGGGGAACGTGCCCCCCCCCCCATCGTATTTTGACCGAAGAAACATATTTGCTGGAAACATACTACATGAAGAGTGTGGGGAGGTCTAAACATCTGAAAGAATACAACTCGAACTGGCTCTGAGATATCATTTCCTGTGATCTGGGGAAGTGTTTTGCCCAAAATAGGGTAGAGGGGCACTATTTAACAAAGTGCTTCTTGATTGGCTGTTACCATTGTTTTGTATCGATTGTATTCTTTGTTAGGGTTAGGGATTAGGTTAGGGATTAGGGTTATCATTAGCCAGTAGGGAAATTTCTTGTTAAACAGTGCGCATCGCCCCCAAAATATTTCCGGTGTGCTCTGCGCTAACCGATTGTGAGGTGTTACTTAGTATTTCCGCAATTCTCAGAGCCCCACCAAATCCTGGGTCCATTACTGACTGTAAAATTTATTTTATTTTCAAAGAAAGGAATGAGTTCATTTGTTATGAAGCTGTAATGGCCCACAGATTGACACAAAATATGCTAGTTTATTCTGTTGCACAAATGCTAATAATTTCAAAAAAACTGAGAAACATAACAATCTCAATCACCAACATTGCAGAAAATATATTGTCTCATTGACTTCAAAATTTATTTGAAATATTTTATACAAACTATTTTACAGAAATATCATTAACTTTTCATAAAACATTATTTATACCCAAGTTTTGTATATCAGCAATTTTTGAGCATTTTTTTCAATACTAAATACAATAATATTGGTTGGAAATAAGTAAAACATTAACCTATTTTACAACAGTGGAAACGTTGTATAATATTTAAAGACAAGATTTCTTCCAATTGGCCATTAGTAGGGTCCATCGGCCTTGTCTTCATTTATTGTCTACCTGCAATGCTAAATTCTCATATACAGTGAAATTGAGGGTATCAAGATACAATTCAGTGTATATCCACATAAAAACAGGTAAGCAGGGAAATTGAAAGACTAAAGGTGATGGACCCCAGTTATGTCCCACTAAATCAGACCATCACTTGCTGTCCAGATTGGTCTTTAACAGACTAAATCAAACCATCACTTGACAGTTCAGATATTTGTATGGTCTAAGATGAGAACAAAAAATATCTTCCTGTGCACATAAGCAATATAACATGACAAAATGACTAATTGAGTGATAGTTCCTATTTACCTTACTTTAGTACTCTAATCACTGTTAATATGCAAATTTTATATTCTGAGCACAAATTGTGGCCAAATTACATTTATTGACTTTATTCAAATAAACAGTAGGTTGAAACTAAATCCATATTATGTCTTTGCGCAATTCACATGGCAAGTTTGCATGGTCTACCCATTTTTATTTTTGTCACAATTATGAGTAAAAATACTGTAATATCAAAAGAACCAACAAATAAACTACACTACACAAATCAAATAAGCTGCTCTTTCCTTAAAAATCTAAAGCAGATCTTGGTTTAAGAATCTTTTTCACGTTCTGGAAAATTTATTCTGTGTGCCATTTTCCTTGATCCACCTGGTTACTAAAACTTGCTATAGACAAATCTGATCAGCACTTGTGTTTAGTGACTGTAGGCAGACATTAGTGGGGTCCATCAGCCTTAAATTGTCTTCACTTATTGTCTACATGAACTTCAAACCCTCATATTCAGTGAAATTGAAGGATTCAAGATACAATTTAGTGTACAACCATCCCTGATACAGCTAAGCAAAGGAATTGAAAGAGTAAAAGGTGATAGACCCCAATTATGGCTGAATGAAATCAGACTATCACTCGCTGTCCAGATTCGTCTATAGAAAGCAGGTGTTTGCTCTAGTTAAAGTAGCCTTCAGAGATTTTATTTATAATTCTTTCACAAATTTAATTCTGCACCACATTTGTACATTGGCTTAAAACTAACAAAAAAAATGATCTGCCATGATGGTCCAAGGTCATGATTGGTTAGAGTGTAGTGAAGTAAGTCTAGTTTTGCATCTGTGTGGAATTTTGTAACCCGACAATTATTCAAAACTTTTTATTCAACAGTAATTAACATACAATTAAAGTTTCTTCTATCCTGAAAGACCTCTTCAATGTTTCTTTATTCTGGTAAACAATCAGTCCATAGGGGGGGGGACTGTTGTCATGGTGATGTCTCAAATCAATAAATCTCTATTTTGGACATCTCACCACGAATTACTTAAAGGCCTAATCCTGTCACCCCAAACAGTTCCAAGTCTCCTAACCTCCTTAAGCCCCTCCCACAACTGTCTAAAACTCATCCTCATCCACAATCTATCTTAGTTTATTGCTTCAGGGTGAGTATACAAGACTCAATGTGTAATCAAAACACACCCAGTGCAGTACTTGATGTGTAATATGAGCTACAGTACTCTGCATTTTTTGAACTTGCTGTCAATCAAGAGCTGTGCCAACTGAGAATTTCTGTGGACCAATACAAGAATTATAATTTGGAGTGAGAATTGATTGCCTTTAAAGATTTTGCTATACATAATGCATTGAATGGCTGTTGAATATTTCCACATGTGGCAGCACTAAACAATGGGTGACTGCCCTATATTGTGACACCCCTATGTTCCAACACCCCTATGATCTGCCAATCTCTATATTCATGTACATTAGAATTGTCGGAATACAGGGGTGACAGAACAAAGCCCATGTTGGAACGTATTGGATTTTTCGGAACATAGGGGTGTCTGAGTTAAGGGGTGATGGAATGTAGAGCTGTAACCAAACAATGATGGAACCACAGATAAAATGCAATATCTGACTACAATATTTGACTTTTGTATCAATTCTAATCCAATGCCCCAGCAGAATTCTAGATCCCATTGTATGATATTTACAAACAGAAAAGTTACTCTATGAAATCCCATATTCATGAATATATGTTTGCACATATACTCATGCTTCATAATCATGCAGAACTTATAGAACTAAATCTGCACCTTACCTGCATTTGAAGGAAGGGCTGATTAGATTAGATTAGATTAGAATAGATAAGATTAGATTAGATGGAGTTTTACAGCCCCGTTCCCAACGAATTGGTTCAAGTCCAGCCGGCCACAGCATTTTTTTCCAGTTGTGGCTCACTAGCTTGTTTTCCCTACTCCATTGCTTATGCTGAGCACCAAGCACAACTGGAGTAGGTTCCATTTTTAAAGAAGGGCAGAAGTTTGTTAACAGAGGCTGAGCTAATATTAACACAGTGTGAAACTTTTTTACCCGACAAATATTCAAAAATTTTAATTCAACAGCAACACAAAAAATTGACTTATCTTTTAACCTGAAAGACATCTTTGATGTTTTTATCTTCTGGTTAACAAGCAGTTCAGAAGGAAAAACCAGATACAGGAACAAAAGGGTAATACTGTTTGTCAAACTGTGATTGCCCCTTTAACTCCTCTTATAATACAGGTACCAATTAAATGGATGTTTCCATGGAAACAATCATCAGGCTTCTACTTTTATTTTATCAGCATGCTCCCTGAGTATATTCTCAGCAGTTGGTCTGTTACATAGTTGGCTTGCTTTCCCCTGATATCTACCATTTTTAAATGATCCCTTCCCCTTCAAAGCTTCTTCAACTCTGTAGGCAATATAAAAAACACATATTACTGCAATGTAAAAACACATATTAAAGCAATGCCTGAACATATAATACAACAATGAAAAACATATATATGGCAATGACAAAACACATGTTATGACAATAAAACAAAATAAATTGAATTTGATTTTGAATAAATCTAGATTGAGTCTTGTATCTGATTTGGATACAAACACACTGCAGTTCTCATATGGAAGTTAATATGAGTGTAACATCTCTAAATGTAAGTACTATAGACAAATCCAGACAGCAAGTGATGGTCTGATTTCAGTCGGCCATAACTGGGGTCTATCACCTTTTAATCTTTCAATTTCATTGCTTACCTGTATCATGGATGGATGTACACTAAAATTTATACTGTTTTCTTCAATTTCACTGAATATGAGGGTTTGAAATTCATTTAGACAATAAATGAAGACGATTTAAGGCTGATTGACCCCACTAATGGCTGCCTACAGTCTCTTAAAACAAGCGCTGATCGGATTTGGATGTAGGCAAAAGAGTTTAAGGTCTTACATCAGCCTGAGAAATTACACAACTTTAAAGGTAGATGGGTTGGAGAATAGAGTTCATAACTGTAAGTATGAACACAGATTACCATCACAATTGTGATTAAACATGTGGTCTCTCCAGAAATAAGAGAGCAGAATGTCCACATATGCATATTTACGAGGTTATACTGTTTGTGAATCCAAAATATTCTTTAAGTATTTGCATGTCAGCTACATTTATTGTAAATAAACTCTCTGAACATATAACTTACTTTGGTCCCACCACTTCCACTACTTCTTCTGGTCCAGCTACTAGAAAGAGACCAGATGCTTTTTCATCACCAACAGAGAGTAACATCAAAGCATTCTGGGAGAAAATAAATGATAATAGATGGGTAGTTCCATTGGTTCATATTAATTTTCTTCCTCAAATATAAGGATATGAGGTCATGCCACCAAAAGAAAATTGAAATGCAAAAATGGATTCAGGTTTTGATAATAGGCCTATATATGTGTGTGTGTGTTCGATACCATGCAAATAATGCCATGATGTCCCATAACTTCTCAGTCAAATGTTACACCAGCATGTTCAAAAAAATACCCTAGATGACCTTTGATCTCCACCAAAAATGATAGGGACCATCTTCTGATCATAATGCACCCACATAACAAATAAGAAATTTATACAAAAGTTCAGCACATACCTATGATCAAATCACCATTGGGAACTGAAAGCAGTTCCCTGTAAGGAAACTTATGAGTTTCCTTTAGGTGGTGAGGGCAGGTAGCACATGAATGCCTGAAGGGAGGGTGGGCTTCCAGAAATCATGTGACAGACCCAGTGTTGTAACAAGTCATGACTCGAGTCACTTCCTCTCAAAATGATAGTGACTCGATAGAATTCAGGAGTAATTTCCCCTTTGAAATAGTACAGTGACTCAAGTCAATGACTCGACTCGAGTCACTTAAAAGTTTGAAAATTGGTGACTTGAGTCACTACTCTAGTGACTCAATACTGGACAGACCACAGACCAGGCTTGAGCTCTCACGAGCAGCCGGTACTTGCTAAAGCAGTGCTAGTAGGTGCACACACATACACACATACATTAACACTTAAACACACATGCCTCCAGAACTGCCTTGGTTTCTCTCATCATTGAAACAAAAAATTGAAAGCAAAGTACACTGAGGTTTCCATGGATAATTTCATTAGGCTTTAGCTTTATTTAAAACTACACCAGTTCTAAAATGTTTAACTTTTTGCCTCCTATCTGGATATATCATGTTGACAAGTTTTCATACTCTGACCTAATATACTGTTCAAGGTAAAAGCTGGCATCCACCTAAACTAGCAATAGCATTCTACCCCCCCTCCCCCATCAGAAAGTGCATCCAAGTGTGCTATGCATTGCAGTACTATCTCCTATCTAGAGATATACCGTATTTACTCTATTAAACGCCCCGGGGGCGTGAAATTTTCTTTAAAGGGGGCGTTTATTAGAGTCAAATTTATGTGACTTTTCTCTAGGCAAGTGCCCCACAACTTGTTTCTTATCTGAGCCCTTCTGATAAACTGCTATGGCGTATTTGCCCATTTGGTTGTCAGCTTCACAATCAGCTGTGAGCTCCTCCCCAATAATCGGTAACCAAACTTTCCTTTAAATATGGTAGCCTCGAACAACACTGTGAACTTTGCAAGTGTGATCAACTTTCGCCGACATCTTGATATGTAACGTTACACACAGAAGTGACTTTTTTACGAGCCTGCGGCATGCATGCATGCATGCTGTGCACAGTATACAACCAGGCCTCACGTTACTATACTGACCGGCCGGCTATACGCATGTACATACGGTAATTGCATAATAGTTACCATGAGTAGCACCATGCACGTATGTATTAGCAGTACATAGGCGTTCACAGCATTTCACTGTTAATCAGTTTTCCTGTGGTGAATTTGGATTTTCATGTTAGGCTGTTCAGATAGGCTAGCGAATATTTTTATACCTACGGTATGTACAGTACCACTTTCGAACCGCAAACGAAGCAGCACAGGTTCGCGGTATGTGATAGCTTGATGGATATCGACAGATATTAGTTGCAGAAACATGCCTTTTACTTCAAGATATGGGACTTAAGGAGATTTTGTGGCTTCAAGGTAGGACTATTTCATTTTCCTTTTACCATATTGTCTTTGGAATTAACAATTTCACTTTATGCAATGTGACGAAAAAGTTGGGGGGCGTTTATTAGAGAGGGGGCGTTTAATAGAGTAAATATGGTATTCAGGAAAGCAATTTTTGCAAAGTTAGACATCCAGTTATCCTACATAACCTTTTAACTGCACCATGATTAGAATGGCTCATCCCTTTAGAATCATGCATGTACATGTCCTTCAACACAGCTGTGTTCTTAATGAATGCCTCATGAAGTAGACACTGGATTCAAACTTGAATCTGCTCCTTTTTTTCTAGAAATGTTTGGAGAATAATGTCAGGTTGTTGCCTTATGATGTTACTATTAGCAACTTTTCAAGTCTGGGATTGGTACTGAACCCTTGCCATGTATCATAACACTGCCTGGCAGCTTTACCCAAGAAACCTGCAGACAGAGTGTGTAGTCTTGTAGGCAGAGTAACTGACTCTCACTCAGAAGGTCCAGGGTTCAATTCCCACACTGGGTCATACCAAAAACTTCAAAAATGGAACCTGCTGTCATTGTGCATGATGCTCCGTATAAGCAATGGAGTAGGGAAAACAATCCAGTTCCCCACAACTGAAAAAAAATCCCCATGAGCATTCCTAGATTAATCTAACCTAACATTACCTAACCTAACCAAACCTAACCTAATCTAACCACAAGAGACCAGTAAGTGTAAGAGAAGCATCTGACCAGAAAAAAAGAGAACTTTATCTGACCTGAGAACCAATTTCATTAGCAACCATGTTTAAAAATTCAGAGTCTCCTTCTTTTCTGTGCAAGCAGAATATAACATCTCTGTTTGGCTGGTTAAGGTACCGCTGTCCTTCAAGTACTGCAACCTCCCTCAGTAGTAATAGATTGCTCTGTAAGAAAAGTGAAGTTACATTCCACAAAAATATGTTTTGAAGAACTGATAAAAAAATACAATAAACTTGACTAGTAACAGATAGAGAGGAAATGGCTTAACATAAAGAAGACATCTGCAGTCTTTGAGGAAGAGTTACTTGTGAAAGTAAATGCAGTAATTCAATTTCCAATTTATTGAAAACAATTATGCTTTCTTACACAAATCCATGCACCACTCTTTTATGTCATGTGATTATTTGTTTGTTACTGATTTGATAAATATATGAAAAATGTATTTCATTATTTGGAAAAGTCTATAGATCTATGACAAATTGATTGTAAAAGGTTAAACAATGACAGAATAAGCATTTGATAAGGATGATTCAGAAACGAAGGGTCAGCAGTATCCAGAATGTTGAAGAATGTTGTACGTGGAGAGTACTACCTCCTCATCTATCACTTGTAAAATGCCCACATAAGACTGTGATTACTTATTTCACAACAGGTGGATTGTTCTCACCACAAAACTGAGCAAACTGTCTCTGCATGTTTGCCCCCTTTATACAGGCTTCTGACACAGTCATTAAGCCCTGTCACACAGCTCCCTTTAAATCTGGGTACTGTATATTACTTTTAAAACATTTAAACTGACCTTATTGGTTGCCTTTAGTGTCTTCTGTTGTTTCTCAACTGCTAGAGCATATTCATCTGGACCACACCTAAAAGAGAAGATGATTGTCACCAGCAATAACAATTACTGAAATGTTTGTCGTATTATATTCATTATAAGAATTGCATTTAAATAGACTTTAACATATCATACAAAGAATACAGCTTAAATCATTATCAAACCATTCTGTCCCCACCAGTAAACCCCACCAACAGCTTCATCATGTATATGCAGAGTTTGGGAAATTGCATCATTTGAATTTTTGAATTTTGGGGTGAACAAATTATTCTTGAGCAATAAATTTTTAGCTGTGAGAAACTAATTTCTTGAAAACAAAGCTTACCATGCTGCCTTATTTTGAATAATCTATTGTTCTGTGCCAATAAATATGGATTTTAAAAGATGGATTTCTAAGTCTTTCTCAGTTTCTTATTTAAGAAGAGGCCACCTTTGCAGCAATGTTCGAACTGACATGAATAAATTGCCTTTAAAACTTTTCAGAATGCACATTAAAGGGGCCTTGAAGAAAGTTTTCGCCCCACTGAACCCACCTGTAACTTTGGTCAAGGCAGACTTGAGGCAATTATATCTTAATGTAATTGATTATGACTGGGATTACTTCATATTTTGCAGTTATTATTATGATGATAATTTACAGCTAGAATTGAAAGTATGTTATTATGATTGGGATTACATTGCAATGTAATCATGGCTGCAATCGCAATAAAATTTTGTTTCCGCATAAAGCACCCAGGAGAAAATTCCAGTTGAAACCAGTTGAACAGGTTTTAACAGGTACAACAGATAATTGGAAACAAAATAAACAGGTTTCAACAGGATTTAAACAGGTATCAACAGGAACCGGTTAGGTTTTTTTTTTAATGTTACCTGTTGATGCCTGTTGACTTTCATGGCTCCAACAGGTAATTGGAACATTGCCTGTGCATACCTGTTGATACCTATTCAAACCTGTTGGAATTTCAACAGGAATTATCTCCTGGGCAATGTAGCAGGGAAATCAGTCCAGGTCCCCACAACTTTTAAAAAGACAGAGGGGGCCACTCTAGATTAATTAAGAAGGTTTATAAGTTGAGGCTTGAAGTCCTATCTAAGTACCTACATTTTTGTTTCTCAGGGAATAATTTAGTGTTCAAATTTTGCATAGCAATTTTTGCTGTTTCGGGACTCTTCGATCACAAAATCACTAACAACCCAACCGTTAAAAGTAGAAAATTTGGTACACAATTTTGTTTTTGTATAGCAAATTTGTCCATTTTGTGTAACAAAATGCAATGCAATACCAGATAAATTATTCCGTTTCTTACATTTTCTTTTGCATATCTGTAAGTATACCTCTAGAGAAATAAATCCAACTTCAATGTTATTATCATTGAAACCACGATTGCAATTATTTTGCCATTGTAATCAATTACAATCGTAATTAATTTGCAGTTTTCACAAAAGTAATCAACTGCAATTATTACTAATTTAAAAAGTGTAACCAATTGCAGTTGATTACAATAACTGGTTACGATTACCCAAAGCCTGGGTCAAGGGCAACATTAATTTGGACTTGTTATTTAGCAGTAATAAATCCCCCTCCATTTTTGAGCTTCTCGTGGAATACCTGACTGTTCATAAACTACCTTTCACAATCTCACACCACTGTTGTAGAAAAACAAATAACATTTTATGACAGTTTAGTAAGTCTATGAGGTAAGGCTAGGTTAGGTTAGATGGAGTTTTACTGCCAAGTTTCTAACCAAATGGTTTAAATTGGGCAAGCCATAATCTTTTTTCCAGTTGTGGCTCACTGACTTATTTTCTATACTTATGCTGAGCACCAAGCACTATGGCAGTAGTCTGTGAGGGCTACACGTTGACTAGACAACTGGCAAGCATTCCTACCTGAGCAATTTGTTGAGTTTCTTTTCCAGTTCGATACTTGCTGAAAGATATTTGAGAACTCTGTCTCCAGCGACATAGTACAAATTAGTTTTGTTCTTTTTCCCCTTCTCTGCACTGATCAATTTAATCATCTTAGGGAGTAAACAAAATAAAATACAGTCAAGCATTTGCATGAATACTGTTATAGTTAGTGTTGGCTCAGAACTGAAGGTTACATATCTATGTTCCGACATCTCTATATTTTGACAAAACGGCCCCAAAGTACATTTTCATGGGCGCCAAAGTACATTTTCATCAGCGCCAAAGTACACTTTGTGGGCCCCAAAGTGCATTATTGTCAGAACATAGAGACATTGGAACATAGAGATGTCAGAACATAGGGATGTCCCCAAACTAACATGGTTTGTTCTGGGGAAAATGAAAACACTAAATATTAGCTAGTCTCCCCTATTTAGATAATTCATAAATGTGCAAAAAAGTCCACTCGAACAAAGTAGGGTGGAATGGGATAGAGCATGATAGGCCTAGCCTCTCTTATCCTACCACCTGTCACCCTACCTGTCTATGTCAAGACATGGAAGGGAATCATTCTAACTCACCGATTTGTTTGCTTTGTGGTTTCCTTCTCACCACTCTTGGGGAAATTCTCTCATTCTGGCCCAGCCCAGCTTTTTGGTGTGTCATGCATGAGACAGAGTTAACAATACAAGCTTGGAGAAGTCAAGATAAGGTTCATGTCAGCCAGGCAGTTGAGCTGCACAGTTTATTTGCTAAAATGATTTGTTGTCATTGGAGTTTTTTCTGATATCTGGGTAATGGGCATTTTATCTAATGAGCAAAATATGGCAAATACTTTTTGTACCGAAATAGTCATCAAATCTAAAGATCACAGTTTTAGTACTTCTTCTCATGTCAAATCATGTTCTCACATTTCGACTTCATAACATACATCCTCATCTGCTTCTCATGTTTATTCATAACACATGTTCCCATGTTGGCACCTTTCATAAACAAAGAACATCTTCAACGCTTTCCCTTTTATTAACCCTGATGAAAAAAATGTAAAAATACAATTTTCTCATGGAAAAATGTACAGTGCATTACAAAGAATGCCTTATAGTTGAATAAAAAATACACACCTGTAAATGACTTAGATTTGAAACATGTGTCCCACAGCACATGTTTGCTTCTATGCTTTCAATTTCTACAATTCGAACAAGCCCTACATGGTCCTCAGGGAGACCTCTTGTTCGAACCTGTGGTGAAAAAGGAATTGTAAACGGCAATATATGAGAGTTATACACAATAGAGCATGAGTTAGTAAGATGAAGTTTTACAGTGCAGTTATTTACCAACTGCCTTAAGTCGAGCTGGCTAGTTAAACTCTAGACTATTCAATAGAGCATGAGTGCAACACAACATAATTCCTAAGTGTAAACACTAAATTGGTAGAATATTTGCAAATCTTTGTCCACGAGAGCACGCTTGCCCAGGGGTTCCACCAGAAACACAAAAAGGGGGGGGGGGTTTCATAACTGCTTAACCCCAATTTCAAATTAATGCTTCCCTAGGCTTAAGTGTTATGAGAGGGTTTAGGAGGACAAAAGCTTGCTTCCTGTAAGGTGCAACTTGAAGGGGTTTAAAGGCTAGTTATTTATGTATGTTCACACATAGCTGAAAAAGTGCCCTCTTTAAAAGTTAGAAACTAAGATATTTACAACTTTCTAATTTTTATGGAAATGCAAACAGGGAATTTTGCCCACCTTCTTCTGGAAAAGGGGAACACCCCCCATACTTTCTGACTGACACATTGCTGATACACTGAATACGAAATGAAGTAGGTAATTACAATCTGACCCACAACTGGCTGTGGGCACTGCTAAGTTAAACCAAATGATTAAAAGTTCAGGCAAAAAATTGCAAACTCAAGTTCCACCCTTGGGTGTGGTTAGTACAGCACATGCAAATTTCTGCATCTCTGACTTCAGACAAAAGATTTTGCAGATGTCAAATCCCTCTTTTCATCATGAAATATGTAAAAGGATCTTTACATTGTAAAACTAAGAAAAAACCCTGAGCTTTCTTAAAGCTTTTATACGGAACATATTCAATACAAGTCTAATAAAAGTTCCTACCTTTTGTAATTCCTCTGATCCTAGTTCAACCCACCGAGGTGTCATTGATAAACATTTCTTTATTGCATCATTTACGTCTTTTTCCAGTTGTTCTAGTTGGTTGTTACTGATCTTAGGCGTGTCAAGTTCAATGAAAGACTTCTCCCTTCCAAGATCCCTGTGAAAAACAGGGTTAACATAAGAAGCTAAATTTCAAAACAGACATTCGTCACTCGAAATAAAATCCAGGTTTAAGATGACCAGAGTTCCAAATTGGTAAATGCTCTTTGGGTGATAAAATTAAATCATTCTTATTGGTGGAGATCATGTACAGTTGGGTAAACTGTAGAAGTGGCCTTAAGCAATTAAAGTGCACATCTATGTAAATGATGTTTTGAAAACAGTTGCTTTTGAGACCAAAGGAGAAGCTAGAAATAAACTTAAAATGACAAAATCCAGCCTTTAAGATAAAAATAATGTAAAATATTCACAAAACAGCAATACTACATCCCATCTGAAATGAGTAGTACACTTTAGATGGAGGTAGGGGACTATCATCAATCAATGCAACAGTCCATTATACACAAGAACCCATCAAACCTCCATTAACCACCCCCATCCCCCAATTATCCTCGCCCTACCCCATGACTAAAAGTACGATAAACAAGAATCTGTTGTAAGTATACGGTTAGACAGGAAAAAACAAAATTTTCTTGTAAGGAGGAGTCAAGTTGCCTTGTATTATTGTTTTCAATTTCAAAATTTACTTTTCATATGATTTGTCACTAAAACTTTACAATGATGTCACAATGATGGGCACTAGATAAGCAGAAAAGACTATCATCTTTGCTAGTAACCATGTAGAAAATGAATCAAACAACATTAAATCAAAAGAAAATTAAAGATTGGCAAAGAGGATACAAAGAGAAAGGGGGGAAGAGAAAATAGAAAAGGAACAGAAAAAAAAACTAAACATGTGTCTAGACATGGTCAAGTGTTGTGCATTGCTCACTGTCTAGATATTCTTGCACAAGTATCACAATTATTTCTCAACTATGGTTTCCTCAAAATTTTTACAGCAGTAAAAGAAGTCATGAAACTCAAGTATCTGTATTCTGTTGTGATGATCACTGAATAAGAGCACACCACGAACTGATATACATGGAGACAGCATGTAATGTATATGTTCTATCTGTATATGGTCGCCACCGACTGAGACAAAAAAGGCACACCAAGATGGCCGCCGTGACGCTATAAATCGTCCGATTTGACCACAACTCTGTAATATTTTAAGCTTAAGTTTAACTTGAATGGGAAACAGTATCACATGCCTGCAATAAGTGCAGTGATTTTGACCTTTCCTTGCCATATTTCGAAAATATTTCAACTTTCTTGCAAAATCTGGGAACTGACTTGAGCAAGTCCAAACTTTCACACAAACAATAGCAGACAGCCATCTTGGTGCCCTTTTTGTCACACGTACGGTAGCGACAATGTACCGTGCAGTATGCTCTGTCCATGAATAGGAAGTCCGTGGAGCACACCTAAGCACCTGCAGAAAGCACATGCAGTTGACTGATTTCCTCAAATGTTAAATATTCACCGATGGGTTTGGAACATTTCTTGTTACAGAAAAGAAAAAAGTAAAATACATACCATGATGTGGTTGGCCAGCCATATTTTTCATCTGCTATTGCTGTTACCAAATGCTGCCCTATCATGGAAGATATGAGAAAGAGAGTGTAAACATTTTGTTCCAAAAAACAGTAACAAAAATATTAAAGGGAGACATTCATTCCCTCAAGCAACATCCAAGGTTTTGAACAACCAAAATTGAAAATTAGTGACTGCCATCAGAAGAAAACGTTAATTGTATAATTGTCTACATGCATTTAAACAGACAACTAATTTGATTGGCCAATATCTTATGGCATTATGCATATCAGTGATATTTACAAAGTAGTGAAGCCATAGTACAATTTCCAGAGGGTTAAGCATAAAGTCACATCAGACTTTCAGCAGAATATGACCTTGGACAATTAAAATGAGGTTTATCTGCATAACACGATGCTTATGAAACAGTCTGAAGGAAGACGTTGCAAGGCGTAAACTCTGTAAAGGTATTTTACCACATGAGCCACATCATCTTTTGGAAGTCCCCCTTTTTAGATGCCTTTTTCTCTTTTTTATTGTGTGCTGTTTCAACTAGAGTATTTTATTCATTAACTGTGATGTAATACAGATTGATTATGCAGACTTAAAAATAGTTCTTTTCCTTTAAAGTACTTTTGCCTCAGTGGTTTATATCCAAATGAAACTTGTAAAACTTGTTTCCAAACAAACAATACTGACGCATCAATTCTTAGAGCACTTTAACTGACACAAAATAGAGAGACATCCTAATATAGGGGTGTACCGGATTTGGATTTTTAAAATCTGGCCGGAACCAGATTTGCTGGATTTATACAAATATTCCGGCCAGAATTCCAGCTGGATTTGCCGCATTTAGTAAATATAAAGAACCGGAACCTTCTACAGTAGGTGGGGTAAAGCTTATTTTGAGCAGAATCCTGACAGTTCTATTAGTAACAGGACCAGATAGCCTATAAATCTTAATGCTGTTACTGTTATTGGGCTATGTTGGTAATTTCCCCATATAGAAACTGTGGAATTCAAGTTTTTGGGGGGTTTTGTGATTGAACTTTGACATGTCTACATGGTTTATTGACAAAATGTTAATACCAACCCCATTATAAGTATAAATTAGGTGTTTTGTTTTTTTTTTTTCTTGGAGGGGTTGACCAATTGTTCTCTAATGAATAATACATTTCTTTTTTACCTTGATGTATACCCTAAATTCTAAGGGGGCTAGAAATTCAAAGTATGGAACCAGTGAAACCTTCAACAGTACAACCCATCAACTGTATTACAAGGCTATATTGACAATTGAGAAATTAACTTATAATCCTTTTTTCTAGTAGGCATACAGATCTGCTGAGCTACAGTAGGAGTCAATATTACTGGGGGTGGGGTGGAGGGATAGGCAAACCTTATTTCCATATGCTTTCATTTGTTTTCCTTTTGATACTGGGCAGATCTGCTGAGCTGGGATTCAATATTTTCAGGAGGGGTGCAGGGATAAGCATGCTTAACAGTGTGGGGGGCAGGAATTTGCTGATAGGCAATCTCATTGGTTAGAATTATCTTGGGAAGTTATCCAGTTGTCCAAAAACCATACGTGTACAACATAGGACTACTGCGTGCTATGTTACACTATGTGTTATTTTCTGAAATTATTTCTTGACGTATCAATCATTGGCAACATGTTTCATCAGTTTTGAATCCTTGACTCGTGAAGCTGATTCTAATTAGTCAACAAATCACTAAGTATCTTAGCTTTCTCATTTAAACATTCAATTGATCGGCTTTGGCTGATTACTTGACATTTTCAACTGTTAAAATAAATAACTCCATCATGTTGGTATCTTTGTATCCATGCCTACTTGTCTTTACTGAGTTGGGGTGACAAGGCCTTTCAGCATGTTGAAAGTTTGTATTAAACTCTATCACAAGAAAATGTTATAAATAGCACACTGCAGTCCTAGTCTATGCATTCTAATTAAGACTTCCAGTGAATTAGTGTATAGCTTACATACAAATCCGGCAAATCTGGCCAGATTTAAGGAAAAATCTGGCCGGATGCAGGTTTTGGAAAAATCCTCATATCCGGCTGGAATTCCGGCCAGATTTGAAATCTGGTGCACCCCTAGAAATATAGCCTACTATTCCATATTTTTAGCAATGATATTTTCATTAATAAAGACAAAAATTTTATTGCTTTGTAGGTCAATTTTCCTTGAGGTAAAACATCTCACCAGAGTGTTGCTGCATGTGGTCAAATCTCCTACCCCAGTCAACCACTTGATGAACTTCTGTTCCTGGTTCCAATGCTTCTTTCATAAAGTGTACAGCCTTATCACTAACACGAGTAATCCGCAGCACTTCATGGCCATTCATCTACAAATTGATTAGAATTCTTGAAAATCTTTCATATTATCTATTATCTATGAATAGCAGTACTGTAAACTACAGAGAGCACTTTACAAAAACTATTTCTGGATTATCATAAATTGGAGTAAGTTTGGTATTTTATGCTTGCTTCTTATTAATATCATTACTACCTAATCACAATATCGGTTTGTTCCCTAGATTTAGGCCAAGTGCCAGACAAAATACTTTTTTCTTGGGGCAGGTGGGGCCAAATGTGTAAAGTCAATGGCAAACTTAACACTCAGGGAGCACAAGATCTCAGGGAGAATTTGCCTACTGTACCCTGCTTTCCAACCCTGGCAGCTGGCTTGCCTAGATTTCTTCCATGGCCACTTAAATATGTAATGAAGGACCTGATTGGTTCTTATGCATTCAAGTCAAGTCTTTTTTCATCCTTTCTGAGCAGACACAGGACAGTATCGAAACAGAAGAATTACTGTATGTTTTTCAATACCTTGTCAGAGAGTTGGGACACTACTGTTTGCTCAGTGGACGAAAGCAAAGATTCAAATCTGTTGGTATATTACTTTGTGGTGGAAAAATTTCATGCCACATGCAACATACATTGTTATTAAATGTAAGTAGGTTAAATATATCCAAGTCACTGGACCAGCTTTTTTCTTCAACTTGAGTCAAGTCAAGAAAAAGTGTGACTGGTGTCAGACTCAAGCTGAAGTCAGAAATTTAAAAAAAAAATCTGCCTGGTCAAGAACATGCTTACAGTATATACATCATATTAAATGCATTACTGGACTTTAATAAAGTAACTTGCATTTACTTTTTAACATGTTTGTCTCCACACTCTTCATTTCATGTGACTTTACAATTTTTTCTGATATTACAAGCAAATAATGGCAAACAACCAATCTTTAGGAACTTTTAAACCATTTTATAAATTATTCATGCACAAGTGTTCATAATCAGTTTCTAACAGAACCTATAACCAGCTTAAACCTGATCAGATTATAGTAATACTGTTTGTGAAAAAACATTTTTTGCCAACACACTCAGCACACACATAAATATTGAAAAAGTAGTTAAATGAGTACTCACAGTTCCTCTGTCATCAGGCTGCAATATAAAGATATAGAAAGCCAATCAGAGAGTGCAATTAACTTGACCAAGATTATAAGACTGCAGGTTTTTGTTTATTTACAACATAAATCAATAAAATGAAGTTGTTCACCACATATTTTCATTAAGCACAATTTTAGGCAATGCATTTCCTTTTGATTTAAATAAATGTTTTACAAATGCTGAATGATGGGATGGAAACTACAACTAAAATTTCATTTATTTAATGTATTAATCTTAGAGGCTTTAATAAGGAACTTTAACAAGGAACTTCTAGGAATAAATGGTGATTTACATTTCCGCATACAATGGAGTTACATGTAACTGTAAAAGCTGTGAAAAATTCAATGACAATATCAAAGTATACAAACAGGACAAGCAATGTCATCAGCATTTCTAAATTAATTACCATTTAGGACATTGTTCTGCAAAGGAGCTGGCAATTGCTTGTTAGTACAATCTTTAATATTACTGCAACTATTTGCATACACCCCCATTAACCTCTAGCCCCCACCCTTCCCATGAAAAAACATAAAAAAGTTTTGGATCTGATTGTTACTTGAATATATAAACATACCTGTCCCCCTCCTTCAGGGAAGAGTACAGTATCTTCACATATCACATCAAATCCTGATACAACATCTTTCTTGCCATTGATGACAATCTTAAGCTTTGATGGAGAACATGATACCACCTTTGTATCAAACTGAAATATGAAATGAATCATTAAAACAGTTAAAAAGTTTATCAGCATTAAAAGTTCTTTTCCTAAATATACAATATCATATAGCATTAATGAAGAATATGAGACAAAGCTGAGGTGCTGGAAGAAAAAAGATTCTTAGGGATGGACGCTAAGCTCCACAATTATTGCCTGATTATTTTGTACTCTTTCATTTAGTTGATTTCTAAATGAAGTTTGGTGACATAGAAACAAAAAACAAACAAAAGGGTGACAAGATTTATCCTTGGCAGAAAGTATTCTCTGTGCCTGTACTCTTTTTTCGTCTGACGACTCCTCCAATTACAAATTCCAAAAAAGAGGGTACAATTACAGAATACATGACCACTGTTGAACACCACTTAGCATCTGAATGCTATGAGACACTGCTTATCTTGGCTGGACTTTGACTTCACATCCAAGCATCTGCAAATCCACTCAAGATGCTCATGGTCTTTAAGGTACTGTATGGATAACAATTACCATCATCACTGTCAGTATGTTGCAGAGTCCCAAAGGGCACAAGCACAATGTTGTAAGAGGTAAAGCAATCAGCAAGACACCAGACAGGACCTGAAGGTGTCCAGGGTCTGCAAATCTCCTTCGGCAGTTTGTTTCATTCATTAATTCTTGATGGAAAGAAGGACAACTATGCTGTGAGGTTTTGCAATTTACAGTATAGTATACACTTAAGTGCTTTGTTGTTATTTGTAGTCTGATTTTCAATGACATCATATGAACAAGGTCTATATAAACTGGTCTGGAATCACTGGATACATTCATTGATTCCATACTCTAGTAGCTCAAAGTGGCTAAATGTCATTGCCACAACATATTCAAATTTCTCGCAAAACTGGTACTACACAAAAAACATGTACAAATTACAGTGACTGCCAAATCCAGTGGATATATTTCTGAGAAATTTACGTCTAAAATTCAAACTAATAACTAAACCAGGACGTGATACTTACCTCCTTTAAGTAACAATCCTTTTGACAGATAAAAGACATGATTTCTGTGGACAAAGACAATGATTTTTGTAAGACAGTGGACAGCTGCTTCTTTTACAAGGGGTGGGTAGGTATATACTACTACAACAACCGTTTACATTACACGACGTTTCGCAACTTTTCCTACCAACTTTGGCGGTGCAATTAATGGGGTGACACGCAATGGGGGTTCTACATAGTCTGCTCCGAGTTTTTTAGGTCCAGATTTTAAGGGATATTGCCTTCATGGCCCTAAAGAAATGTTTCGGTCGGGATCCGGTGGCAGTTAATAACACTGGGGCAGCCAGAATTGGGTGCTATGTGTTGCACACAAGCCGGGACACCCCTCCCCCTTAGACCTCACCCATTTGACCTTAGCCAGGCCGGCGATCACACCCTGTGAAATTAGCTCCCTCCAATCAAAAATTGTGGCTACGCCAGTGGCAGTTAATTGCAAAAGGCATCATCCTAAACGAAATAGACGAAAGTAAGTCAACGCTGAAACAAATATTTGCAAAAGCCTGTCGACGTTTGGAGAAGTGAGCTTCCCATGGTTTAGGCATACAAGTAGGCTAAGTTGATTTAGTAAGGCACATCATTTACTCGATTCTTGAACAGGGGTGGCGCCAGCGGGGAGGGGGTCATGCCCCACGTCGGGGAACACTGCTCCCCCCCCCCCCTTCGTCGGGGAAGGTCGGCGGTTTCGTCGGGGAGGCCTTTAAAAGTAAAAAAAAAAAAAATAAAAATACCCACAAGGACTGAAGTTACTGGATGGACCATCTAGAACATATTTTTTGTTTTGTAATGCTATTTTAATACATGTCGGAATTGATTTTAAATCACTTCTTTACTCTGTTAAGCCTCATTCTATGTACCTTGTCCTATCTCTTCCCCGTTGGGGAAGGACGGCAATTTTTCTGGCAGGCCTATAAACATGAAAAACGTAAAGGACTGAAGTTACTGGATGGATGACCATGATTTTTTTCTTTTTGAACATTTTGTCTTTCTTAACGCTATTTTAAAGCATATCTTAATCACTTCTTACTAGCTCTTCTATCCCTCATCCCATCTTCAATCCGTGCGCGCAAGGTCGGGGACGGGCCACCCATCCCTGTTGTTGAGAAAATCCAATTTCGTCGGCGAGCCTTCATCTACAGACTCACGATAAAAGATGTGGGTCTGTAGTCACTCGGACGACCTTCTTGATCTTGCATTTTAGAAGACCATATTCTTGAAGGAAACTCACAATTCCGAATTCTCCTTACAAAAACAGACGAGAGGCTGTTCATGTGCGTGCAGTACCCAAATGGTTTGCCATCTGCCCTGCCCGGACGGACAACCGAATTCTTACAAAGGTAATGAATATCGGCCATGTCGTTTTCAGCTACACATAATGATAAACAGTGGTGTGAGAAAATCTCCCCATAAGTCTGATTGAGAATTATTTTGAATTCATCTCGTGACGTGCCATATTTTCAAATACCTTGGGAGTTAAACCGTTTACAGACTGGAGTTCGGGAAGCCACGTTAAAATTTCATCTATTTAGTGGACCTTGCAATTGAATTCAACGAAGATTCTTAATGCAGTCTTAAACAGCCCCCCCCCCTCCCCCCCCCCCCGAAAAGAGAAAAGAGACGAGACCACTACATCTAATTTTAGCAGTACGTTTTATCTGGTACTTTTCTGATCATTAGCAAGTTGGGTTTTTTCTCTGTTGAAGTGAAACTTTCGTTTTAAAGAAAGGCTCAAAATAACTACTGCTTCATTTCTAGTTACAAGCCTCAGAAATGCCATTCCGGCTATCTTAGGGGGTAGATTTTTTAACAATTTTCTGTAAGCTCCGCGCAGATAGTGTTTTAGTCGAACAGATAACTGAACAGAACAATACGTGTTTGTAAATTATTCTTCGTTTTGGGGCAGTATTATAAAGTGAAAATAATTTTGTTGTGAAAGAAATTTGAAAGTAAGGACTTCTTTAATTCTAGTTAAGAGCCCAGGAAATGCCATTTCCTGCTTTCCAGGGGTTCTCAATTTTTCAAAAAATACTTTGTCCTCGACTTAGATAACCTTTCGGGCAGTATTACAAATTTTCGGACGAAAAACAGTTCTGACCCTCCCAAACTGACACGTTCCCGTACACCTATTACAATAAATAAAATAATATAAAACTTCGGCAATATATGCGAAGCCAAATTTTTTCCTCGAGAGAATGCTCCAATATGGTCCGAGGGCCTAAATCTGCTTGATGATATTCAGTAACCTCAAGAAAACTACAAATTACCCCCTACTTGATTTTTCTCATGAGAACGTCAGATTCCCCCGTAAAACCACAAAACTGTCATAAAATTACGACTTTTCTCCAATGTTAGCTTTAGATTGTTAAAAGTGCCAAAATTTCCAATTTCGATGGATACTCCGTAAAATAAATAACCAAAGCCAACTCTGTTAATCATCCGGTATGACCTAATTTTGCTCCTGAAAGGCATATCACTTAACATAAAAAACTAAATTTTTCATTATAACCTTAACAAAAACAAATTTTCTTCCATTAAAGTCCAGAATTTTTCATTATAATAAGCTCTTAATTTTCAAAGATTTTTTCAAAAAAGGGAAAAACTTTCCGGGCAAATTTCTAGTCTCGTCTCGAAGCCTTAGTTCGTAGGTCTTGTGCGATTCAATGCGTAACCCCAAAAGAATGTCAACTGTGGCCCATATAACGTTTTTCATTTTCCCCTTATGAAGGACAGATTCTTTAATAAACATCCAAAATTTTTTCTAGTACCAACAAAAACCAAATTTCTTTCAAAAGTTTTAATTTTTACTTCAAATAAACTCCAGATTTTTAAGTACTTTTTAAAGAGAAAGTCCAAAATTTCGGCGGGCTCCGCGCGCCTCAAATTTTGTCAAGCCACGTTCCCTCGGGACATAACATCGCCTCTGTCGGGGCCTTGAAATTCTGGCCCCCCTGTCGGGGAGTTTGTCCCCCTGTGGGACAAATCCTGACGCCACTCCTGTTCTTGAATGAAGAAGTTACCTACACAGAATAATAGACTAAGGGTGAAGTTTTGGGACTCTAGCGGAGCGACATATGAGACTATTAATGCGGCCTCTCAGAAAATTGCAAAATTGGGTAGGTTGTCGAAGGTTTCAGGAAGTTGTCTGATTCAGTGCTCAGTTCAGCTGTTGAACAGTAGTGCAGAGCAAGTAACATCCACCCAATCCAGCCTTTGTGAAATTGGTAAAGACTAGTCGGGATACTTTTAGACTCAGGGGCGTAGCTAAACATTTTTCCAGGGGAGAAGCAGGCAGATTTTCCGATTTTTTTTAAAGTGTGAACACCATTTCTGTGGGGACGCGATTTGAGGTGCGCGAAGCGTGCTGAAAAATATATTTGAAAATATGAAGCTTGTATTGTGGATTCTGGGTTCCCAATATAAGGAAAGGTGAAAAGTTCGCGTATTACTGACTAATCTGCATTTCTTATTGGCAACTCTGCGATTGCACGACGACCAAAGATCACAAATGTCTTCTAGGCCTACGAGTTGAGGCTCTCTGATGTCGGACATTTGAAGAATCAAGGGCTTATATTGGAGAAAATTTGGAACTTAATGATAGAGTTCATGTAAATGGTACTCTTCATACTTTCTCGTAGGGATCCCTACGAGGAAGTATGAAGAGTACCATTTGTATGAACTTGGAGAAGGCGAATTCCTTCGATCGATTTAATTAATTCGAGTGGTGACATTTTGCCCGACTTCGGGCCCAACCTGCAGGTAATAACCTCTGCCCGACTGAGGTACCGGAGCCTGTCCATTCAACAAGGTTTTGGCCAATTAGTGACTGCAGTCCCGCCCCTCTCCCCGTCCCGTGGGACCATGCCTACCGTCCGAGTCCAGAAATTTTCAAATTTCAAGGGCTGGGGTCCCGGACTCGGAGTCCAGACTCGACAACAGCCCTGGGAATCGATTTGACTCGGCAGAATGACATGTAATGCCAAAGCTCTAATGAGGGTCATTGTAAATTTTAATGTCCTATAGGGGGAAATGCAGTAGCCCCAATTCGGCTTAGAGTATACTCTAATCTGACCTGTTTCGTGATTGGAGACTTTATAGTCATGTGAAATTTTTCTTAATAAATAAAAAAATTAAGGAGTGTAACTCATCGGTTTATCTTGAATATGGAATATAAGTCATGGAATTTGATTACCTATACTTGAACGAAAGCCAAAATAGAAATTTGTAGAATCAGGGACGTCAAAAACAGGGTGTGCCCCCCCCCCCCTGCAATTTTGAGTATGAAATTTGTCGTGAACATTTACGGCGCGTCGGGAAAAATCCACTCTTTTTCAGAAATTGACTTCTTCAGTAAAAAAAAAGTACAAAAAATTACTCTATTGAGGGAACAAGTAGAAAATGTCGGGAAACTTTTTTATGTGACATCGTCTTGCTACGGAATATAAAACAAAATCCCATCGGGTGATGTTTTTAATATTTTGAATTGTGTCTGGAAACTATTCTGTTTGTAGAGAAATAAATTGTTCTCGTTGAAAAGGTTATTTCAAATTAATGCAGGTCATACAGGTAATAATCTCATTGGCCTAACAAAGTTTTAAAAAAACAAACAAACAAAAAAAAAACAATGTCTTTAAATTTCATTTATGTATTTTCCTCTTTCTTGTTGGTATCCTAAAATAAGTCATTTTTGTACTTTTAACACAAATGATCTTACTATAAGGGTTGTAAGTTCGGGGGAAGGGGGTGGGGGACTCATTTAAGCTCTCATTTATAGTTGTGTATACAATGCGTCAGCTTCTTTGTGGGATGAGACGTTTGGCTGGACTTGTGAAAGACAATCCAGATGGGGGAGTTGGCGCATTATAATCTCGAAGATGTATTAATTTGGGTAGTATACTTGAATGACAAATGAAACATATATTTAGAGAGATAGATGGGGCAATAGATTGGTGGTCGCCGGGAGCCATACGAGATGGGCCAGAGTTGTGGACACATAGTATGACCTATAATTGCAGGTAATATGGAAATGGATAAATGGGGTGCTGAGCAAATGTAACGGAAATGTAAAAGGTGAATGTAAGAGCTTTGTAGACAGAGTAAATGAAAGAGTATGTAGAATTCATTATGATTTTTTCATTTTTGTATCATCTCAACTCATCTATTATTTTCCCTCATTTTCTACTGAGTTTGATTGGTGTAACAATCTCATCTTTTAATAAAATAATTAAGTAATATTGACACAATTAAATGTCAGTTTGAACAAGAAATGGGGCAAATAAATGCAAAAATCAGCAAATGAACAATCCACCAAGTTTTGAGAGAATTCTCGCTGGCCAACCATACACCCCCAGAATTCCTGTATTTTTTCATTAGAAAAAAAGAGAAATTCTACACAGAAAGGTATTTCAGCAAGTTAAAAATTTATTACCTCTTACCTCAGAGTCACCATGGGAGGACCGAGACTCACTGCTTTGACACTCCTCAGCATCGAGTCTGAGGTAACCTAAAAATTATACTGAGATTTTGATGATGTTAATTGATATGGTCGCAGAAGCCAAAACATGAAAAGTAAGCGGCTGTAAGCCGCTGTTATAGCTCATCGTCATTCTAACGAAAGTTATAAATGGTGTTTAACTGTGGCAGGACACTAGCGTAAGGTAGTCGAGGCGGTCGGAGAGCCCCTCCACCCCCCCCCCCCCACTTAAGCTTTTTAGATGTTTTGTTGGTATACATTGACCGCATTTGTCGGTGCATCCTTTCAGGTTGGACTGTAGAGAAATACTCCGATGGGGATTCTCCACCGGAATTACAAAAAAAGATACTAAAAATTCGCGCGGAACATCAGTTTCAGAAACTTTGGTTGTTTTTGCCCTTTTTGTATGTGCGTGATTCCAAAAACAACATGATTTGGAATCGATAAGTTAGTTAATTAGGTACCGTAGTTAGATGGAGTTTACGGCCCAGTTTACAACCAATTGGTTTAAGTCGAGCCGGCAAAAGAAGTTCGGTTCTTTTGCTGTTATTGTGTGGAAGTTAAATGTCTCATTACTCAGTGGCGGATCCAGAGGGGGGATGGGGGGGGGGGGGGGATGCATACCCCCCCCCCCCCACCGGGATGGTAAAATTTTTTTAACATAGCCGGGCTAATTGTAACCTAGGCCTAATTACTTTTTAAAAATGCAGTGATAGTTGTTACATTATTTGACTACAGTATTTTTGTGTCATATTCTTCAATAAAATGAAAAATGTAAATTATAATGTATCTTTCTTCCGTATCATTTAGTAAATTCCCGTTTTGTTTACACATTGCGCAATGACGAATTCTAAATCCAGCGTTTTCCGCCAACGGCCGTTGGTAACGCTGTTAGTGACATGGCATGTGTGTCTATGTCAATACATGGGGCTACGACTACTGTTGAATAATGGGCCAATCGTTGATACGAAGGCTTGTACGGGGATGGTGCAGAGTGTGTAGGCGATACAAGTTAAGATATGAATAAACAGATGAGAAGACTTAGTTCTGATTCTAGATGATTGGCGGTTTATTCCGTTCTATTAACAGCCGACAAAAAGGAAAAGATTAAAATTTAACTATATACAGATTGACGAAGGTGCTCGTCGTCTGCGGTCTGCTGCACCAGTGTGTGAGTGCGACCAAAACTTGCAGGCTCGGAGCTCTCCTGTCTCAGGGAGATTGGAACACATGCAGCCCCTGATTGGTTAAAAGTTGTGACGCACCAAATTAGATAAATATTAAGGAATGTGCTGATCGAAATAATCAATGACAATGCCGTAGAGGGTGAAATTGGACACACCTTGAAAATATAGGATACAGCACACAAGTGGAACCATAGCACAGGGTAGTTTGTCACGTTTACAGGTAACACGTGGCGGGAAACAGGAAGGGCCCTGGGAAGCTAGGACAAGAGGAAGGGAGAGTTGCTCGTAAATAACAAGATGGCGTTCCTGTTAAAGGTCAAGGAGGGTCAGTGACGCTACGTACAGTTTACACATGACATAGCCTAAAACCGTGTGACAGTAATAGAGTACACCCGGTATTAAATTCACATTGACCGTATAGTCCGTTGAAGTATTGATTACCCACACTTTCAAGGCCATGTTTTGAAAGCTTAGGAGTTTCATAGTGGCTTAAAATATTGAAACATTTAGCACCATGTTGCATCTCAGCCCCTTTTCTTAGACACCCAGGCGGGGCAGGGGGCTCTGAAAATGAAGAATTCGGAAATTTGGCAATTGTGAGACCAGTCTACTGTGTGGTTTTGACAACTCATGAAATTACGAAGTTCCCAATCAATTTTCTCTAATAAATGTTCCATATTCGTTATTGTTTGATTCAAGAAAGCAAAATTTTCCGCGCGCTTCGCGCGCCCCAAATTGCAATTCCTTAGCAGAAGTGCTCGCTCATACCTTCACTTTGGTAAACTTTTCCGAGCTCTGCGTGTGACAAAATCGGAAATTTGCTACACTTGTGACACCAGATCACCAAGTGACACCGTTAACTATAAACAGTGCTATTTTCATAATTTTTTTCATTAAATTTCATATTTTCTCCAATATAAGTTCCAAAAAATTTCGTTGAAGAGCCTCATTTCGTAGGCGTTGGATAACATTATGTAGCAACAACGATCTTTAGTCGCCGCCCAACCTCAGATTTGCCGATAGAAAATGCAAATTCTTCAGTAATCCCCCAACTGTTCAAATTTCCTCGCAGGAAACCCAGCAACCAAACTTCTCTGCAACACAAGCTCCATATTTTCAAATATTTGAAAAAGGCGAAAGTTTCAGCGCGCTCCGCGCGCTGCAAATTACGCCCTCAGTACAGTGTTAATCACACTAAAATATATGGTAAAATTTGGATGCTTGCCTACCACCCCATTTCCCATTTCCTGAGTTCTTATAGGCATCACAGACTAAACAACATGCATAACTATGATGGCGCTTCGCTCAATGTACATTTGATACCCAACCACATGCAGACCCCCCCACTGAAAATTTCTGGATCCGCCACTGTCATTACTGAGTCCAAGGTAGTGACATGGCCTTGCCCACCTTTATCTGCGTAACACTGGCTGTACGGCATTTTCCTTGTAAAGTGGTAGTTTTGGAAGCTGAGAAGTCGAAAAAACAGAGTCTGCTCCGCGAGGCATGTTCACCTTGTGCCAGCTTTTGACATCAAATTAAAAGATGCAAAGGACGTACTAGCTCTCACATTACATAATATGCACAGAGAGCGTTCTGATTTCCTTTTATATGGCCTTGTATGCAATGCCAGTCAGGACATGAGCAATGTAATAGTTTTGTGTCTGCAAAAGGTCCCGGGGGTCAAGACAGTTTTGAGGATTAGTTGCACTTAGTTGGAAAAATTGAAATGGAACGCCAGTGAAACTGGAAACACAATAACTTTTCTTTCATTTATTTTTAACAGAACTAAAAACTTTTTTCGGCGCGCTTCGCCCGTCCAAACTTTGCATTCTGCGTTCTTTAGGGAAACCGAATGTCGGCACTCTTTGTGTGCAATACTCACATTCGACACAATCGGATTTGAAAAACCTATAAACTGTTTGAGAACAAACGTTCCAGTGAACTACAGCTAGAGAAACTACTGACAGTAAGATAGCGAACATCATTGCAAGTGGATTCCTGAAGTGTACCGACGAAATCCTTAGTCATCATGTTTAACCTGATGACGTCAGCGAACTTACCGGCATGGATTTTGAAGCTGACTTTACTCGTACTACCACAAATTACATTAATAAAGCTTTTCTTGCCAGGGAAAATTTCTTAATCTGCACTGTCTTATACAGTTACTCTAACAAACTACAAGTTGATTTTCCTCATAAGAAGGTCACATTCTTCAATAAAGCCCCAAATTGTAGTCATAAAGTATAATTTTCGCCAATAAACAACATAAATGTAAATGGTGACAAAGTTGACTTAGTTAATAAAATAAAATTCGCGGGAGTAATTATTGACTCCGAACTAACCTGGCATGAGCACATTCACTATACTTATCCTCCCATATTGCAAAAGGAGTAGGTATTATTGGTAGACTCAAATACATTCTTTCCAGAAGTGTCCTCCGTACCCTGTACTTCAGTGTATCCACTTTTTACCGTGACTTACTGCAGTACTGTGTGGTCTAGTACCAATAAGTCCTACTTAAATAGTCTTGTTCTTTTACAGAAAAAGGCTGTTCGACATACTAATCACTGTGGTCCACGTGATCACACCGATCCTCTTTTCAAAATGTTGAACTTACTTAAGCTTAACGATATTATCAATCTAGGAATAGCTTCGTTCACCTATCGCTTCACCCACAACTTGTTACCACACGCCTTCTCCAACTTTTCATAACTAGCACTCATGTTCACGGTTACAACACACATAACCTTCAGCTTTTCTCTACATACCGTTAGTCGCATATCTCGTTCTCAATTGAGCCTTCGGCATTGTGCCATTAATCTTTGGAATATCCCACCCAACAGTGGGGGATCCAGGAATTTGCAGTGGGGGGAGGTCTGCATGTGGATAGGAGATCAAATGTACACTGATCGAAGCGTTACCATATGTATGGTTGTGGGTTAGTCTCTGATGCCTATTAGAATTAAGGAAATGGGAAATGGGGGTGGCAGGCAAGCATTCAAATTTTACTATGTTTTTGAATGTGATTACCACCCTACTTGCAGCGTAATTTGCATCGCGCGGAGCGCGCTAAATTTTTCGCCCTTTCCAAATATTTGAAAATATGGAGCTTGTATTGCAAAAAAAATTGGATGCTGGGTTTCCTGCAAGGAAATTTGAACAGTTGGGGGATTACTGAAGAATTTGCATTTTACATCGGCAAATCTGAGGTTGGGCGGCGACCAGAGATCATTGTTGCTACATAATGTTATCCAACGCCTAAGTAATGAGGCTCTCCGACGAAATTTTTTGAGTTTAGATTGGAGAAGGTATGGAATTTTATGAAAGAAAATTTATGAAAATAGCACTGTTTATAGTTAACGGTGTTACTTGGTGATCTGGTGTCACAAGTGTAGCGAATTTCCGATTTTGTCACTTCCAGAGTTCGGAAAAGTTTACCAAAGTGAAGGTATGAGCGAGCACTTTGCTAAGGAATTGCAATTTGCTGCGCGCGAAGTTCGCGGAGATTTTGCTTTCTTGAATCAAATAATGACGAATGTGGAGCTTTCATTACAGAAAATTGATTGGGAATTTCGTAATTTCATGAGTTATCAAAACCACACAGTAGATTGGTCTCACTATTGGCAAATTTCCAAAATCTTCATTTTCAGAGCCCCTTGCTCCGCCTGGGTGTCTAAGAAAAGGGGATGAGATGCAACATGGTGCTAAATGTTTCAATATTTTGAGCCACTATGAAACTCCCAAGTTTTCAAAACATGGTCTTGAAAGTGTGGGTAATCATTACTTCAACGGACTATACGGTCAATGTGAATTTAATTCCGGGTGAACTCTATTACCGTTACACGTTTTAGGCTATGTCATGTGTAAACTGTACGTAGTGTCATGTAGTATGGTGCACCCTCCATGACTTTTAACAGGAACGCAACCTTATTGTTTAAGAGCAACTCTCCCTTCCTTTTGTCCTAGATTCCCATGGCCCCTTCCTGTTTCCCGTCACTTGTTACCGGTGAACGTAACAAACTACCTCGCCCTAGTTCCACTTGTATCCTGTATCCCATATTTTCAAGGTTTTACCAATTTCACCCTCTACATACTCCTCATTGGTAATTTTTTTAGATCAGCACATTCCTTAATATTTATTTAATTTGGCGCGTCACAACTTTTAACCAATCAGGGGACTGCATATGTTCCGATCTCCCCGAGACATGAAAGCTCCGAGCTTGCAAGTTTTGGTCACATTCACACACTGGTGCTGCAAACCCCATGGCAGACGACGAGCACCTTCGTCAATCTGTATATAGTTAAATTTTAATAATTCCTTTTTTGCCGGCTGTTAATCGAAGGGAACGAAACCGCCAGTCATCTTGAATCAGGGGCCCGTTCCACAAAGAGTTACGCACAATCTTAAGTATGATTTACTGTTGACTTAAGTATGGGAAATCAAACTTAAGATTGTGCGTAACTCTTTGTGGAATGGGCCCCAGAACTAAGTCTTCTTCTCATCTATTTATTCATATTTCAACTCGTATCGCCTACACACGCTGCAACATCCCCGTACAAGGTTGCGTATCAACGATTGGCTCATTATCCGACAGTAGTCGTATTTCCACGTATTGGCATAGACACACATGCGATGTCACAAACAGCGTTACCAACGGCCGTTGGCGGAAAACGCTAGATTCAGCATTCGCCTTTCTGCAATGTCTAAACAATACGGAAATTTCCCAAACGACACTAAAGATAGATAACATTATAATTTACATTTTTCATTTTATTGAAGAATATGACACAAAAATACGGTAATCAAATAATGCAACAAATACCACTGTATTTTTAAAAACTATTTAGGTCTAGGCTACAATTAGCCTGGCTACAATTTTTACCATCCCGGTGGGGGGGGGGGGTGTATATCATAGGCCGCGGAGCCAATTTTGAAGTGCGGGGGCTAATCATCGAAGCGGCCCAATATGTCCAATAAAATAAATGCAGTTTAAGGCGGCCCAAAATGCCCACAGCAAAAAAGTACGGGGGCTAAAGCCCCCTAGCCCCCCCCCCGTCTCCGCGGTCCATGTATATGCATACCCCCACCCCCTCTGAATCCGCCACTGTTATCCAAGACTGTAATGGATAGTCCTAGTTTTAGATCTTTCAGGTATAATCTTGGTAAACTATATCTAAGTTGAAGTTCAACTGTCCGGAGCCCCGCTTTACTCTATTTTGCGAAAGCAGGCCCGTAGCTCGTAGCCATGTATGAGGGAATGATGGTGGTATGGGTTGGGTGTGGGGGAAAGTTACTAGTATCTTTTATAAGTTTTGTTGTTTCTTTTTCTTTTTTCTGCTTTTGCTCTAGGGAGTTGAGCACTTCGTCAAGCCCGTGCGGGTTTTTCTTTCAACTTCCTTCACATCATAACTAAGGATTTATTCCAATTGATGTAAATATTGTAGCCTATGTGAATATGTATGATGTGAAAAACAAATATGAAATGAAATACTCGAAAGCTTTAGATTTTCAAATGTATGTAAAAATGGCTGGAAATGTTCGGAAAATTTTTCAGTTTTGGGTGTCTGGGATACTCCGCACAAAAACAAGCCTACTTTAATAATTCCGAATTTCCGTCGGATTTTTGTCGTGATCGGGAAACCACTTAATAAAAACCCTATTTTTCAATTTAACCGTACAAAAAAGGAGAAGGAAAAAAAACTACATTTTTTTCATCAGATAAGATTAAAAATAGGCATAGTTTTCGGGCAGAGTTTCCAGTTTCTTCTGAGAGCCTTACGGAGGCCTGCAGTTAAATACGTATCCAAACGAATTTCAGTCGCCCATTTTACTTTTTTTTATTTTGTTCATATTAAGTAAAAATTCTTCAATGAACACCCATGCTCGCTATTGAATGTCAAATTTTCGTGAAAAGGCTCCGAACTTTTTGAAAGCAAACTCCAAAAATTTCGGCACGCCAAGAGCACCTGCCCATCGGGAAGTCATCGCCTTGGTCGAGACTTCAGAACGCTAGGCAGCTTAACCCCAGAGATCCACTAGGTCCTATCCTTGAACCCCCAGACCGTCGCCCAGAACAGTCCTCCAACTATACCCTCTGAACCCTGGAATTCGGATCTTGTAAATGAGTTGACACTGAGAAGAAATTGCAACAGTCGTCGATATAATGGCCAAGCGTTGGATGACGCAAGATTACCCTTATCTTAATGCACGTGTCAAAATGATATGAACTTTGAATCCATTGAGATATATCCAGCAAGATTGTTTGCAATGCATGCAACAGTGCCAAGATCATATAGAAAACTCAGGGCGAATTCATGATAACAGATTTGCTACCTATAGGGAGTCAAACGGCTTTCATGTGTCCAATTGAATTTTTCTCATGACTCTTTGTATGCAATGAGTCATAGTATTTATTTGACTGAATACACCGGAAAGAAGTGCCCAGGATTTCAACATTACTAGCCGCTGGACCAATAATGGAGTGATTGCTTTATTATGCTTTTAAAAGACAACCACTCCACCCCACCAAAACTTAGAGGCAATGGAATGGTCAACCCCTAATAACAATAAAAAAGTAATATATTTTGGATTTCGTTGTACGAAGTCACCGCATGGGGGTATTTAACTGAGGTTAATTTTTGCCTGTACAGTATTGAAAAACTTAGTGAACTTGAACTCTACTAATCCGATTAGCAATTGTTGTCTCCAGAATTTATCCAGCGGGGGTGGGTGGCTGTTGGGTAGCTCCTTGAGATGCAGGACAGCACTTCTAAGCCACTGGCCCGTGCCTGCAAAGACAATGATCGAGTCCCGCCCATGACGGGATCGAGGCATCATTAGGCGGTTTTAGTTTTTTTGTTTGTTTGTTTGTTTGTCATTACAGATTTCGTCCCCTTGAAGAAACGACAAAATTGTTTTCTCCAGTGTTTTAGGGATTATATCTCCACATGTCACATTTTTGCGGTTAACTCTCTCAGTGGACATAGAGTGGTTAGAAGCATAATGACGTAATTTTCGCAGTTATAGACAATTATTCGCTAAAAGTGAACTTCATTGATAAGTTAACATTGAACCGAATTCTAAACCAGAAAAATTGGGTCCAGGTTTGGTGGAATTATAGATTATTTTTAGCACGAAAACTGCAACAGAACCGTGGTCAGTTCTTGGCTTTCGTGCCGGGTAAATATTTGCGCCGACAATTTCTTGTGGTTAAATGACGTCAAAAAATCAGCCAGTTAGTTCCCTGGTCGGCCAGCTCGTTCCACCGTTCTTCAAGCGGACAGATTTTTTCATGTTTTTTTTTTTTTTTTGCAAAATATATAAAGCTAAATTTTGCCGGAGAAAATTTGCATATGGTGTGAAGTCTCTTGAAAATGTTTCTAGAGTTTGAATAAAAGAATTTTTCTCTAATTCTTGGGTTGTGGGCAGAATTGATTGCTAAAGAAGACCATGCACCAGGTGTGTGAAACTATATTCGGACTTTCTACATTTTTATAACTTGCCAAAATTAGTGATCATTTTCCAGATGGGGGAGCATTCAGTTTCCTCGACTTAGTGAAGACTATGGGGAATCGACCCCATTACAACTGACACCACCTCTGCCGGGTCAAAATGGTCAACTGAAAAAACAATGATGAAATGGTGATCATTATTAGATTCCCCCAAAAAGTTGTGTACACTCTATGAGACGACAATTCTTGGCAATCACTGGTCTATATACCTCATGACAGATTGTCATCTCAATCTTCGTTACATCATATCAGATCATCGGATTGGGAATTTGCAATGATCCTAACGTTAGCAGTCCAAAGAATGATACGAGCCTAGCGTCAAGTAGTAGTGTGTTGCCAAGACTGATTCTTTTCACTTTTTCGCAAAAAAGGGATTTTACCCGACCGGGCTTGATCCTTTGGCTTTTAGCGGGAAGTGGATCAGTGGTAAGTCAATTCCCTTAACAATGAATAACACTTCAAACACCCTGTTTAATCAATTAAGTCGTGCAACTGGGCCCAGCAGTAACGTTATAAGTTGAAGGCTGTTGAGTGTTGTTGACACGGACTAACTTACAGGTCAGGCCTAACTGTCATGCATATATTAGATACATTCTCTATTTGGCCTAACGTTGTGTCCAACATTTTGTAAAAGTTTGCTAGATTTAAGCCTACACAGCACAGTAACAGGCTTAGAACAACACCAGCAGGTTTGGCTTAACCTATAGGGCATAGGCCTAGGCCTAGATCAACTTACTTCCCATCCCTGGCAAACATGGCCTCACATGATTCAGTTCAGAAGTCTGTGATTGTGAGGCTTAGCTAATCCTCTGCCCGGTGCCCCTGCTTCTCAACAAGGGTCAAGGACATTGCACTAGACCTTGGCAATATTGACTGCTTCAAACTGAATATACAGTACTCAATAAATCTGAGTACATATATCCTGGGTTATCACTATTAGCATTTTAAGGTAGATTTGGCATTTTTTGACTATTATTTTTTAATGGTGTAACAGTTAGGCTAAGGTACATATTTTCTTATGTCATGGAATCTACTGTTTTGTTTTGTATCAAAATCAAAACTGGACCTTATTTAAAGACTTAATTTCTTAGACCTTAGAGAGCAAATCATTACTGTGGAACCAACTGCAGATAAAGTCCATTCAGGTCCAAGTTTGCTATCTGTGACCTTGGTCTTTACACATTACCTTACTGTAGGCTGCCATAGGGTATTCATTTGTGTGCACAGGGCTTTTTTACGTAGCATAGTCTTAGAGGTGTAGGCTATGTATAGCTGTTTGGCCTGAGCCAAGTTGCCAACTTCAGGTAGTTGGCAACTATTGACTGTTAAGTTATAGGCTAATGGCAATTCTAAAGACTGGTCAGTTGTAAGACTGGTCAGTTGTACCACTCTGTCTTTCTGTGAAACTCCATGGTGCAACTGCACCATTAATTTTATTGTAGCCTAGATTTCTTGATAATGATAGACCATAAAAATTGATCACTAGACTAACACAATGTTGCCAATCACACATTATCATAGTGAAAACTTAGATTAAGCATTTTTTGAGGTTTTGTTTTGTCAGATTTTTCTGCTGCTGGTGTTTACCCTGCATGTCTCAACAGCCATGGTATGAATATGGGACTGAACAACCAGCGCATGCTTAACATACAACCTTGGTCAAAATCAACCATTGGCAACAATAGCCGTAGCTATTGAACCTTTACTGATGTGTGATGCCTTCCTGCCTCCCACATTCTAGTTCCAACTTGTATAAAGTTAGTTTCATGCCCAAAACTGTGAGGGATTAGAATAGTCTGCTCTTTAGTGCTATCAGCGCTCTTTCCACAAGGACATAACCTATTAGTGTACCCTAATTAGGCCATAATATTATACCTTGCAGCTTGCCTCTTAATGCATGCATTTTGAGATAATGTCCGTATGGATGCAGTGGCCTCACCAAGAGGGGCCAGGGGGCATGTGCCCCTCCTGGAAAATCTTGTGCCCCCCAACTGAGATTTGGGATTTTCAGAAAATGATGTCTTAACTGCCCATCAATTGCTTTCTCTTTTCTAGTTGAGTCCCCCTTCTTCAAAATGTCATCAAGATCTGCTCTTGGTAGTAACATTAGATTTGTTACCAAAAAATGTAACTCAAAAGGTATTAGTTTCACATATTGCTCTTTTGTATGAGCGTGATTTGGAATTGATAAGTAGTTAGATGGAGTTTTAAGGCCCAGTTTCCAAACAATTGGTTCAAGTTGAACTGGCCTTTTTTCCAGTTGTTTTCCCTACTGCACTGCTTATGCTGAGCACCAAGCACAATGGCAGCAGGTTCCATTTCCATTGACTTGGCCAGGACTTGAACTCCGAACCTACTGTCTGCAAGTTTGATGCTCTAACCACTTGACCATACAGTTGCCCTGGAAGTAATTTATAGAATAGTGTGTTAACAAAGACAATATTACCCTTAAACTATGACCTTAATACTTGGGTCTCATTGAACTGCCCATCGACTTCTTTCTCTAAAGTTCAGCTCTCCCTCTTTTAAAAATGTCAATCAGATCTGCTCTTGGTAGAAGTTTCATTTATTTTTTCCCAAAAGTCTTATTTGAAGTTACCCTGGAGATAATTTTTAGACTAATATTAAGTCAATGGAATTACCCTTACTTGATGACTTTTTACCTCACAAACACCCTTCCACCCCGAACCCCACAGGGTCCTCCTAGGACAGGCCCCTGTACCTCACCCAATGGGTTTCGTGCTTGGTGGTGCCTCCGGCGCCATGGCTGGAGTCTAGCAGTTCCCCCTAACCAGATTGATGTGCCCCCCTATGCCTCCCTAGTGGTGATGTCACTGAATGGATGTTTCAAAGAAGATGAAGGTCTGTAACCAAACATTCATTTTGGCTGTGTCCTTGTTTTAGCTTATTCTTAGAGATGTGCATGTTCACTTGAAGTTACATTAGGCAGGCTACATTAAGTTTAAAGGGAAATGCAGTAACTCCAGGTGTAATACACTGTCATGTTGTCAGGGTAACCCTTCTATTAAGGGTACTGCAAATCCTACATTTGATCTTTCTATACCCCTCAATGTCAGGGAGCACATAACAACAACACCAACTTTAGAAACCAAAAAGTTCGGTTTGCCAATCAGGGAAGGAAATTCTTTTCTAATATGAATATTCACATAGTGTGGGATTTTATGCCAATGGAAAACATGGATGGAAAACAGCTTTGTTCCTGAGCAAGAGAACATTTGCATATGTCTGGAAGCCTGGCGTTAACAGATCTGGCCACCTTACACAAAGCACAGTACAGTATGCCAGGGGAACCCTTGCTTTTTTTTTTCTTGTTAGCAGCACTGATTTTAAACAAGTTTTTCATTCTTTGACTGAAGTCTCTGTTTTTTCTCCCTAGATCTACACAGATATGTCTAGTGTACAGTTAGATAATCCCAGTATGAAGGAGATTCAGGGCTCCTTCACTGATCTACCTGACGTCAAGGAAGGCCTTCATTTAAAGTTTTTGATGTTTTTTGGAAGACATGGAGCCAGAACACCAATACGAGTGATGCCAAATATTGAACAAGTGAGAATGAAAAGTAGAATTTTTTTAATGAATTGTATTGTTTAGGTTACATACTTTAATTAGAATGTAAACATTTTCATTTGGCCATCAAAGGTGGTACTTACTTGCAGTTATGTTAAGACAATGCAACTCACTCTGTAAGTAGGAAACTGTAAATACATATATATGAGAGTGTGCAATTTAAAAACTTGTGTCTACCGAGAAGTTTTAAAACACAAATTTTGGTTGTTAAAAAAAAGGGTCAAAAGAACATAACAGTAAATTTTTTGATTTTGGTGTGTGATGATCTTGTAAACATTTTATTCAATTTAACTGTGAAGGTATGTGCTGTACAATGTGTGTGTGTTTCATTTTTGTATGTTTTGTATGTGTGGTGTACATGTTTGTTTGTATGTGTGTGTTTATGTGTGTGTATGTAAGCATTGCTAAGCAAACTTATGCATATGTGCATGATATGAACATGGGTATGAGTTGTGATGGTTGCACAGTGAACAGTAAACACAATCACCTCAAGTAAATGAAAAGTCTACATATGTATACATTGCTTTATTTGGCTGTGCCGTATATTCTGTACAGTTTTGATGGAGTTCAAAGGTCATCAGGTTGCCAGAAGTCAGCATGGTATGGTATCTCAACATGATAATTGATATATTCACTTTTGTATTTATCAGTGGTACTGGTTATTTGGATGTAAATTTTAAGCATCTATCCTCTCACCCCAAACTACAAATTTTGTAGCAAGTCCACAGCAATTCTCAATTGGCACAGCTCTTTGATTGTCAGCTAGCTCAAAAAAAAATGCAATGTGCTGAGAGTGTTTTGTTTCAAAAAGATTAACCAAGACCACAACTCATTAAATCTTTTTTCTCTGTGTATGCACTTTATTTTTAATATTTGTATATACTGCATTTTTTTATGGATTATTTTTAACAGGCTGTTTGGGATAAGGACATCTTTATGGTAGGTGCAGACCACACAAACATCAACTATGAAGTTTGCTCTTTGGATGGCGGCAGCAGACCAGAAGCTGTTCTTGAAAACCACTACAGAAAAACAGTTCTCAGGGTAGGTTCTGTACACTTTGTAGTCTTTCTATGATACGGCATGAATTAAGTGTCCCAGAATAGCACATACAGGTGGTGGTGGTGTAGTATTCTTCACAAGAAACATTCTAGTTGTTAGAATTTAAGTAACAAAGGTTAAAGTTCACGTCCATTGGGACATAAAAGCTCTAAATAGAATTTAGTATCAAGTTTATTGGTGGAAAAGAAATCTGGAGTGACTCCGGAATATTTTGTAAATGAACTTTGGAGCTGTTAGGACAGAGGGAACCATTTAAAGCCATAAAGGGGTATCAGAATGATGCAAACTGCAGGTTCAATGCCTATGTGACTTGTTTACAAATAAAATGTAATAAATATGAAATGTAGAATGGATGTTGAAGCCTTGTTGGCTGAGTTCATACTAGATACAGGTTTCTATCACACTAAATACATGCTACAGTACCTTCACACTGACAGATGACATAGAGGCTATTCATGGCATCTTTAATTTAACTCAATACCAGAAGGTGAGAAGGTTTTAGTTGGAAGGGCTTAAACATTTTCATTCACTTGTTTCTGACATCTTGACTCTTAGAAAGCTTTATACATCATCATTCCTACCAACCAAAAATTCTCCTACGTTGCCTCAAATAGCTTCTCTGCTCTTGTAACTTAAACATGCCAGTGACAATAGATAATGCCCTTGTTAGCAAGAGTGAAAGGGTTACCAGGCAGGTTATGTGTAATCCTCAGAGGTATTTCCTATCCACACAGATTTTATCGTTCCACATTTGGTGTTACTCTTTTGTGGGTAATTTGGTTAGTGCAATATGATTTTATCTCAGTGACTGATTGTATGGTCAAAATAGAGCACAATAGCACAATCTTTTGCTTTTGCCTGTTAAAGCAATCAACTTGCAGCCAGGGGTCTGGAGTTCTGTACTTTTTTACTTTAAAGCTCTTACACTCTACATGAAACTGTGCAATGTCAAGTATTCGTGGCTTAAATGAACAAGAGTACAATTACCTAAATACTTGATATAGACTGCAACCAGGGATGGCAAAATTTTTATTTTGCCCACAAGCAAATGAAATTTGCAAAATTTTCAGCCGAGCAAGTTGAACTTTTCACACTTGGTTTTATGTTTTCTAGTGTCCCCCAAAAGAATGCCAGTTCAAAAAATAACAAACGGAAAGAGAGAAAATTTTTCTAAAAGTTCTAGAACTTCCTGGCTAGGAGTTTCCCAAATTCCTTACAGAATTTTTTCTACATAGGCATTTTATGTAGTGTTGTTTGAAGTATCTTTTGTTGGAACCCTAAGTATGCAAATACTTGAATAATCTTGCAAAAAAAGCCTTGATCGAATAAATTACTGTAGCTTCATGAAAGGCAAGTTCATTGGTTGCTCATCAGCACCCACTTTAACTTTGTATAAAAAGGATGGCTAAATCTCACAGATAAGGTCATGTTTCCCTTCCGAAATGTGATATGAAGTATCAGGTGATGATTTATTGTTTCATGAATGAAATAATTCATCTATCACTTGAAAGAGCCCCATCAATCAGAAAAAGGAATGTATCAAATTTCAAATGAGAAAAATGTCTTTAACCGTTAAAGTTGCATAGTTTATTAGGACTTTCTCTGGTGCAGAATGCCATTTCTAATAAACCTTGTGTTTGGTGTGTTTTAATCTTTGTTCATTGGCACTTACTATTTCAGATGGAAATATTAATCTGTAAAGTTTACTGTAAAACTGTTATATTACAGTGTTCCTTATTTCATAGTTTTATTTATTGTTTCTTTGTTTGCTTTCTTTTTAAGGGAGGTTCCTTTTGTGGTCAGCTCACAAATCTGGGAATGGAACAATCATATCAACTTGGTCAGTCATTTAAAAGACACTATGTAGACAAGCAACACTTCCTTTCTCCAGTTTTTTCATCAGATGAAATTTAGTGAGTATTCCTGTGACTATCCGAGGGACAAAATAATCTCATTTGCATTGCAGTTTGCTACCCAAGAATGACCAATTTGGAATCATTGTCAATTTGGCCTCACAGAATTTGGGGGTCAATATTTTGTCAAGAGTTTTATTCTAGAGTTTCAACCATCCCTGTTGACTCGGTGTGTGACAAGGTACTGCATGAATAAACAGTTGTTGACGTGCTGTCGTTGGAACAAATATGATCCTTTCTTTGTCCTCTTCTTTCAGTTTTCAAGGCAACTAAATGAGTTAGTTACTGGGTAACACTGCCAACATCCAAATAACAGAAAAATTTGAAACTGTTAACAAGATAAAATAATCACTGGTCAATTCAGATTTTGATTAACAATTACTCCTTATCGATTCACTCACTTTCTATTTGTTTCTTGCTATCCTAAGGAGCACTTTATGGCATATTTGTAATCAAAGCAAGTAATCAGTCAGTAAATCAGACCAGATATTTTTCAACCTGTATAACAACCACAGAAAAACATCACTGTGTTCACCTTTTGTCTGGTGGTACCCAGTTATATAGTTCACCTCAAATTTTGAAGTAGTGTTTTGTTAAAAGATCATTTCTAATGAGAAAACCATAGAATGCTCAGGAATGAAAATTCACCCTTCAATGACTCAGCCTTAAATTCATCCTTGGTTCTCATGTGGAGCTTTGTTTCTGTTATTCAAATTCCACTACCTGTTTACACGAATCTGGACAGCAAGTGATGGTCTGATTTCAGTCGGCCATAACTGGGGTCCGTCACCTTTAAATCTTTTGATTCCTTGCTTACCTCTATCACGGATGGTTGTACACTAATTTGTATCTTAAATTCTCTAATTTCACTAAATATGAGGGTTTAAAATTCATGTAAACAATAAATACAGATGATTTTAGGCTGATGGACCCCACTAATGGTGGCCTACAGTCACTAAAACCAAGCGCTTACCGGATTCGTCTATACACTCCACCATAATACTTAATATCACAACCTATCACACAAACATAATGCTAGTCAAGTTTACGATATGACAAATATATTTGGATAATGCAGTTGTACTTTAAACAATGTTTTGCTCAGTTTGTTCGATATGGTTTCACGGCTCAGTTTCTATCCATTGGTTCTAGAGTTTTACTCCTGGCCAGGTCGTACAGAAGGCTTTAAAAATGGAACCGACTGCCTACCCCCATTGTGTTTGGTGCTCAGCTTAAGCAATGCAGGAGGGAACACAAGCCAGTGAGTCATAATTAGAAATACGACCAAGATCATGGTGGGTCCAACTTAAACCAATTGATCAGAAAGTGGGTGCTAAAACTCCATCTAACCTAACCTTCTAACCATTGGTTTCTGACCAATGTTTTGCTTAGGGAATATTCACCGTTGATGTTTTGTCATGTGTCAACAGATCTGTTGTCATACTTACTGAAGCTGGATTTTTTCCCTACAGTGTACGATCCACAAACATCAACAGGTGCATTGAAACAGCTAGGAGTATAATGGCAGGCATTTATGGGGACCAACTCAGATCCAATCAGAATGGTATGTGAAAGATGTAAACTTGCTTCAAGTCTCTTTTGCTCAAGGACTAGGATTTAGTCTGTTACATACATTTTCATGGTTTAAGAGGGTTTGAGCCCCAAGCAGATTCCAGAGTAGACAAATTGAATCTTTCAGCATTTTTTAATTGTGCCAGCTTTGCCTTATTCCATTATTTTTCATTTTTGTAAATGTTTGGTGTAATGAGCCATTTTTGTGTAATAATTAATTGGTGAAACAGGGTAATGATGACTTGGGATTGCAGAAAAATGGACACAAATGGTTTCAAATGAAACTTATTTCTAGTGGAAGCTTGGTCTATGCAACCTAATGTGTGCTTGATTAGCATGGCCAACATTGGCTGTGTTATTGTCATAAAACACGTATACTGTTTTGGTGTATTACTGCTGATGTACTGTGTGACTCCTTTTTAAAAGTTTCTTATCAAATAACAAACCAAAGCACCATTTAGTAAGTTCTTTACATGTATAGTACATGTGAACTGAATTAGTCTGTACTACAAACTTTTAATTAAATGTACTGCGTATGTCCTTGATAAGCTTCATAGACTCTCAGGCCTGTTGTTTCAACTCAGTGAATATTATGCTCAATTTTTTAGCTCACCCTTAATTGACTCTGTACACATCTTATTGGTATCCTGCATATAGAGGAGTCCAGACAGCAAGTGATGGTCTGATTTTAGTTTGCCATAACTGGGGTCTATCACCTTTGATCTTGCTTGTGCTGTACCATGGATGGCTGTTTACTGAAATGCCTCTTGATTCCTTCAATTTCACTAAATCTGAGGGTTTGAAGTTCATGTGGACAATAAAAGAAGACAGTTTAAGGCTGATGGAGCCCACTAATGGCTGCCTACAGTCACTGAACACAAGCGGTTATCAGATTCATGGTTAAAGGGCAAAAACGATCCCCCCAGACTCATTTCAAAACTACAGCTAAATCTCACAAATTGTTTTGTATTACTCTCTCAGTTGCAAATATCTTTGGTGATATTTTCATAACATAAACATTGCATATTCAGGGTAATTCAAACAGTGAGTCCTTGGAATTTCATAATTTTTGAGAAAAATATAGTCATGTGATTGATGATTTTCGAGAGCCGTTTATGAATTAAGATAGCAAACTATACTAATCAAATTGGGGTGTCTGCATTATTCGTTTACCTGTTTGATAAAAAAGAAATTTATCTCTTGCCCATTATGCAGACATCCTGCATAAGAAAAAGACATGAGTATTTTGACATATTTTCCTCTTTTATTGCAGAACCACTCAAAATACATGTAGATCACCCAAACACAGAGATCCTTTACCCTCAGGAACACCTTCACCCCTCCCTTAAGCAGATGTGGCATAAAGCCCAGCATGCACCAGATTACATTCCCGGTTCAGCTGAATTGATTGAACACGTCAAAGACATATTGCAGGTTCCCAAAGATGACAAGAGTGTTGACCTAACAGGCATTAAAGATGACCTCAGTACAAGATTGGTAAGGACAATTTTTGATACCCTGAGTCCTGGGAAGATATGTTCTAGACACCGTAGCTAATGATGATATCAATGCCATTGATGATGTTTGAATACCCTGGGCAGATATCCAGTACTGTGTGCAACAGATGATATGCATGTTCGATAAATCATTCTATGGAAGATATTTTGTTACCCTGGGAAGATATGTTGTATACCATAGACGATATGAAGCCAGTGATTCCCCCGAGGGATGGGGGGATATGTCCCCAACCACCTTTCCTGAAAAAAAGGTGGGTAAAATCCCCTCTTTTCATTTCCATAAAAGTTAAAAAAACTGTCAACACTTTGGTTTCTTGTTTAAAAACAGGACACTTGCTGCAATGGTTTAACTCATACAAATAAATGGCCCTTAAAACTCTTCAAATTGCACCTTACAGGGGCCTTGGAGCAAGTTTTGTCCCCCTGGACCCACTTGTCACTTAAGCCTAGGCCATCATCGATTTGGATTTTGGTTTAAACAGTAATAAATCCCCCCCCCCCCTTTTTTGTGTATCTGGCAGAATCCCTGGAATGTTGAGATATATAACCGATACACAATATGTATGTACAGGTTCCCAAAATACCAATTTTTTGTACGGAGATTGCCATATTTGTATTCCCTGTAGCCCAAGAGGGTGTGCATATGTAAAAATTTTTCTTCTTCCTATTCCATGTCCAAAACACAATTACACACCATACCTTTATACAGAACTGTTCCAGGACGAAGCAGTGCAATGGTGTGCGGCCAAAAAGTATGTATATAGCAATGGTAAATTACGGCTTTGCAGGGAAACCATACATTGCTAAGGGTTCATAATTGGGTCATTTTAGGTTTTTTTTTCTTTCCATCAGGTCCATGATTTTCCTTTACCTTCACACTTTGGTGATAATATTGTTAAGTCTGTCGGTGAAAAGAGTCCAAAAGTGCTTCAATTTGCCTTAGGGGGACCACCTGGTGAAGAAATGACTTACCTACCAATTTCTGCTGGACCTCTCCTACACATGATACAGCAAGTCATGAAACAGGCTTCAGATAATCAACTGTGAGTAATACAAAAGATCAGATTGAATTTTCTTTGAAATGAAGCGTTGATAAGTGACGCTGTATGCCAATATGTACGAGGTAGTTAACTCACTGATTGGTATATGATGGTATTTGTTTGGAGGTTTGTTTGTTAGAGGTGCTTATTCATCATCCCAGACAGTTTCAATTCTCCCAAACTACTTGCTGCAAGCCCCTCCCACAACTGTCTAGAACTCATTCTCATCCAGTCTCGACAGAGTGTTTGGTCTAGCGGTAAGAGCATCCAACTCTCACACGGAAGGCCCAGGTTCTATTCCCAAGTCGAGTCATACCAAAGACTCTAAGAATGGAACCTACTGCTCTTGTGGGTGATGCTCCGCATAAGCAATGGAGTAGGGAAAAACAAGCCAGTGAGCCAGTACTGGAAAAAGGCTGTGGCGGTCTGGACTTGAATCAATAGGTTGGAAACTGGGCCGTTACATTCTATCTAACTCATCCAGTCTCAGTCTCAATTTATGGCATCATAGTGAGTATACAAGACTCTTTGTTATTAGAACCCACTCTCTCTCTGTATGATAAATATGTTATATGAACTACAGTTCTCTACATATTTTGAATTTCAGATGAATCAAAGAATTGTGAGAGTTGACAATTTCTGTAGATTACCACTAAAATTGTAGCTTGGGGTAATGAATAACTGACTGCCTTTAAGGATCTCTTTGTTGGTAGAATTGTTTATGTGTGTATATGTTTAGGTGTTTGTTGGTTAGGTTCTTTTGTGTTTTGAAAAGTGTAGTAGTTTATTGAGTCCTATATAATCATGGTGTCCTTAGAATAGGTAAACAGGAAATTGTCACATAACTGAGCTAGTAAGAATCTAAGTGATTCTCTAGAAGAGCTTCACTTTGCAATCAACATTTGTCAACTGGATAAACTGATTTTTTATTTCAATAGAAAATAGTCTTTTCCTGTGGGAGGAAGGCCAGCTCATCCTGACTAACCCATGCTCCTCATGTAGTCTTGAATCTGTGCAGTTGTGAAACACATTTGCTGCAAAGCAGCTGAAATGAACCATTCCTCAACTGGTGAAAATCATGGTTAACCCTTCTGCTGCCAAAGGAGGTGCTTCCTGCCTGAGCTATAGATTACACTGAGCTATGTATAATATTCAGTGTACACAGGATATATGTACGGGTTCTGTAAATCTTAAGTTTTTGTATGGATGCTGCCATATTTTGGTTTGCTATAGATGAATTTGATCAGCACTTGTGTTTAGTGACTGTAGGCAGCCATTAGTGGGGTCCATCAGCCTTAAATCAATCAAATCAAGTTTGATATGTTAGAGTGATACTAATTCTAAGCATTTTAGAAAATTTACATTGTAATCATATGTATGGTTCTCAAGGTATGAGCAGGTGAAGCTGTCACATTTTCAGCAAGGAGAGAAATTGGAGCAAGTACATATGACATCATATCCTCACATTGATAAACAGTCTTTTGTTTTCCTCAAAACTTTGCAACTAATTTTCTTTTCAACAATCCCATTTTATGAGAATGTGATTTCATAAGTGGAATGGAAACTTGAAATCTTTTCAATCCCCATGGGGATGTCCTATCCCAATTAAGTCAATGTCAGCAGACAGACCAAAGAAGAAAACCAAAGTATTTCTTGTCAATGTGAGGGAGTGATGTATCCTCTGCAGCCCTGAAGCTCACTCCAGAACACATCTAGTAACTTGATTTGCTGATATCTCAAGAAATACATCTCTGATGTGAATGGAAATTTCATCAAGTTGTGTAGATTAAGATCCTCTTTAACATAAGAAAATCAAATTTTCACTCAACATCCCCTTTAAAACTGCCATGTACCATCTTTGTGCAGATATGTATTTGATTAATTGGTAAGATTTATTACCCCAAAGCACAATTTTTGAAGTAGTCTACAGAAATTCTCATTTGGTACAGCTCTTTGATTGACAGCAAATTCATAAAATGCAGAGTACTGCCGTTCATATTACACAGCGTGTACTGTACTGAGAGTTTTCTTCTTACATTTTGGGCCTTGTGTACTCATCCTGAAACCATTAACCCTTTACCGTTGTGCTCCAATCGGAGAATGGGAAAGGGTTAAAATAAGCAAGTAGAGTGTGTTTACTGCAAAGCTGATGCCACTGTCTCTGTGTGTGTGCACAGCCCAGTGGTGCAGATACTTTAGATTAACCCTTTACCCTTGTGCTCCAATCGGGGCATATTTGCGCGCTTCGGGAGTGGGCGGAAAAGCGGACGTAGCACGCCCCACATCAGCTTCCGTTGGCTATTGACCCTGTGACCTTAAACTATTGTCTCTCTCGTTGTTGTGGCCGAATTTTCGGGTAGCTACTCGCTGTTTCGAGCTCAGCGTGAAACAGTAAAGATGGGTGACAGCCGAGCTCTCCGTCTGGGTCCAAAAGGGCCGAAACAACAGTAAATGGTTAACTGAGATTGTGTCTGGATGAGGATGAGTTTTAGACAGTTGTGGGAGGGGCTTAAAAAGGTAAGGAGAAAAGGATCTGCCTGGGATGAGAAATTCTGGCCTTTAATGTTGTCTAGAATTAAAATTGTCTTTTCTTGTCTAATTACAGGAATGAGAAATGTCATCTTTATCTCTGCCATGATACTACACTAACAGCTGTTTTAGTTGCTTTGGGTATCTTTGATGGTGAATGGCCCCCTCTATGCTGCAGCATTATGCTAGAACTCTATCAAGATAATGACTGCAAATCTTTTGCGAGAGTTTTGTACAGAGGTCAGGTTAGTAAGATTCTTAGCATAACAATTAAAGCCTAATTTATTGCCATTTCTTAAAGGCAGTCATTCGTCACCCCAAACTACAGTTTCAGTATGCATACATCAAAACTCTCAATTGGTACAGCTCTTTGATTGGCATCACATTTAAACAATGCATCATAGCTAAATTACACAGCATGGGCACTGAGAGCGTCTTGATTACACATTATGGACTTGTATGGCCAGTGGGACAAGCCATGAAGCAATAAACTAGGATTGTGTCTGGATAAAGATGAGTTTTAGATAAATGTGGAAGGGGCTAGAAGGAAGTAGGTTGGGAGAATTGGAACTGTTTGGGGTGATGAAAATATGCCTTTAAAGCTAAATTTTACACAGAGTTCAAAGTTAAAATATGTAAGAGATCAGAAAATGAAAGTCGTGTGCCTAATTTTATTAGTGTAATTGATGTAGATATAATTCTGTTGCTGAAATAAAATATTACAAAAAAGCATCAAACTTATTTTTTTATTTTGAAGAATTTTTTAATGTATTTGCAGTATGTTGTGCTGTTTTCCAGTACCAATCAAATGACTTGGTTTTGTATCTTTGTAAAATGAAAATATGAACATGATTTTTGGGCAATTGTCCTCTCTGGCATGAAGAAAGAAAATGAGCACTACTGAAGGTGGCCATTATTGTGGTCCCTCAGTCTTAAATTATTTTAATTTTATAGTCTGTATACATTTCTAAGCCCTCACGTTCAGTGAAATTAAGGGAATCAAGAGGTATTTTAGCGTGCAACCATCCATGATACAGGTAAGCTAAGAACTTGAAAGATTAAAGGTGATGGACCCCAGTAATGTTCGACCAAATCACTTGACTGTTCAGATTCCTCTATAAAATATACTTCACCTTTGATTACTTCACCCTTTCCAGAAATGAACTGTTTTTAAAAGGATCAAAAAAAAATGTGAAAAATATTTTAGCTATACGTGATGCTCCCCATAAGCAATGGAGTAGTGAAAACAAGCCAGTGATCCACAACTGGAAAAAATGCTGTGGCCAGCTTCACTTGAACCAATAGGTTGGGAACTGGGCAGTAAATCTCCATCTAACTAGCTAACAAATAAACCATGTTGAGGAGCTGTCTAGTGGTGGAATGATCTCAATTAGGTATAGCGCCACCTAATCAAGGCATTTCGAGCTAATGTTCTGCAATAAATGGAATAGTCCAATGATGAAACGTGAGGTAAGTAACCAGGAGTAAATTTTGTAGATTTTGTAAGCTGAACCTGAAACAAAGAGACATACTTAGGTAAATTAATGGATATACACTTCTGTAAATGCTCCTGTCACATAGATTAAGAGACACTTAAATTAGATTCTATGCACTTTTGTTTGCTCAATAGGTGAAGAAAGTGTTCCAAAAAGCAGATGAGGTAATACCATTTCAGGACTTTTGTGAAGGTCTAAGGCCATTTAGCCTGACATGGGATGAATTTATGGAATCTGCCAGGAGAGCTCAGAATGTAAGGTGATGATTAAAAGGATATTAGCTGATTTTCCAATAAAATGTGAGTTACCTGTCAGTTTTCAGTGTTTTCTGTTTTTCCTCTTCTTTAAATGATCTTAGATATGATATTTATAGGATAATGGGAAAGAGCAAAACATGCACAGTGAGTGAAAGTAAGGCCACTTTTCTGCTTTCCTTAGAAATTGTCTGGACCTCAAAGGGATAGGTAAATTTTTTGTCAGTTTTTAAGGCTGACCATTGGAAGAGGTAATAAAGTTCATAGCCAATTGAACCACGACTTCAGAGCTTACACTACCTCTTATTCAATTTAATACCAATAGTTGCAGGAACCCCTGCATTTCCCACTACAGAATCTGGCAAGGCTCAAACAATGTGGATTACTTAAAAGTTAAGAGGTAATATTCTACAACATGTCTGGATTTGAAAACTTGAAAATTTTTACACTGTGTGTTCCCATAGACTTGAGACAATCAACTTCTTCCTATAGGTATTAGCTAACCTCAAGTTCAATAACTTTTTACTCTTTGAATATTTATAGTGTATGGACTATTCCAAATATTTCTCAGACTGGTACCACCAAAGATATTTTTTAGTGTCTAATAAAAAATTTTAAGTGTCCATGTAGAACTGCCAACCTTTATCACAAATAGTTTGCAACAACCTATTAATTGTATAGGACAGAGGACTATACAGAGACCTTCTGGCCTGGTAGACTCGTTAAACCATAATGAATTAATTACTTTAGTTAAACTCAACATTTAGATAAATGTAATTCTCCATGACTGGAATATTTTGACCCCCAGACAAAACTTGGGCATTTTTCTAATTTTGCATTTTGAGAAAAATGATAACATCCGTTTTACTAGACATTTACATTTAAATGAGCACTTTTGCAATAATCTTTCACAGCATTATTGAGCAGACTGTAACTCTAACTCATTTTCTCACAGAATTATGTTGATATCAGCATAAAACAAACTATGAAGTTACATAAAGACCTAAATATCATCGTCGATAAGGTGTATTCTGATACATTGGGATAAGTCAATAAGTCCTTGTAATACTTGCTCATGAAATATTCAAAGTCATGCAGAAAGAGTGCGAACAGTATTGGCAACAAGTTCTTGCATGACATATTTCTACATTACAAATAAAATAATCTGATTGCTTGGAATTGTTTCATGTTGTGATGAAAGTTTCTGATTACATTACATTGTTACCATTGATAATGTTCAATTTCAGCTTTAGATAACAAGAATTTTTCAATGGATCAGATTAAATGCTTTTCTTTAATCGATAAATTTTTATGCACAGTGCACATGCTTAGTACCGGTAATTCTAGTTACAACTGATGTTGCGATAGCCTTTAAGTTCTCAGAATTTCATATCTGTTACTAGATAAAAGTTGGTCAGTTAAATGCTATTTCAGGCAGTCAATTCAATGTTTTTTAAAAAAAATCAGTAATTAGTCTGTTAAAGGGGTAAAAACAATATCTCAACAGCACATAGCATTTGGAAGACACTCTTATATTTTTAAATAGTGCCATCTATTTTAACATTGAAGGTTGCTTCTCCAAATTCTTACTCAAACTGTTATGTAGTATGAAACAATATTTAAGGGAAAATGCAGTCATCCCAACTTGAAGGAGTGTAGTTGGCTGTCTTGTTTCATGATTGGCTGTTAAGAGTCATGTGACAACATTTTTGTACTCAAATGAATTTACAAGAAATTACTGTTTGATTTACTGTGCATTATTGAAGTCCTAAAGTATTATGAAAGATACTTTGAAGAAAAATGAGAAGAAAATTTTGAGTTGTAGCTGTTCTTTTGCCCTTTAAGATGACAACTCCATTGAAGTGTGATGCGCTGAGGCTTAGGATGATTGTGAGGCAGAAAATGTAGTATCAAAAAATGGAATAGTTAAAACAAAATAGTTGTTTGTGTCTCAATAGACAATGGAGATAAATTGATTCGGTTCGAACTGTGATTTTGCCTTCTGTGGCTTTATACTTTCATTGAAGCACCAAAGTATAATTCTGAAGGGCAGCCTTGAATCTGTCTGTTCAAGCATTGGTATCGTGACTTCTGATGATGCATCTTATTGAAAAGTACACAAAGCATAACAAGTAAATATTCATTACTTGGCATCTGTACAGTTACATTTTATCAGCTTGTGAAGGATGGTTGGAGGATAATTGTAATTACTCTTTAAAAATTAAAGTGAACTTTCTTTCAGAGTTGAAAGACAATTTGGCGTCAGAGTTGTAGGAAAGGGTATCATAAACAACTGTAAATGTGTTGGCTTGTATATCAAGACATCACCATCAGTGTGAAATTGTAATGAATTGGGTTTTGTGATGTCATCACTCTTAATACCAGCATTAACACTTTGAATGGAAGAAAGGTAATGTAACCCAGAAAAGGAATGGAGACATGCAATTGTATGTGAATGGGGGGGGGGGGGGGGGGAAGCACTGTTATAGCAGTATCAGTTTTGTAGCATTTGGCAGAAATTATGTAGGGCAGGAGAGGGGCAAGGAAGGGTTATATACAGGTTGGTAGCTAGCCAAATTTGAATGCTGGGTAATTTTCTGATCTCATTATTAAAGTGCCTCATCCCACTCCTTATGGAACCCCATTTTTCAGCCATTATTTTTTCTTGTTTACCCCATTTTAGTTCAAGGAGTAAATGTGGGCTAGTTTTAGGTCTCATTAGGCAGACTTGGAGTGGGTGGGGAGAGGAAGCTGCTCAGTTTCATCCACCATTGCTACTAACCTGGTTAGATTTGTAGCAGTCTGTGGCATTCTGTGTCTCTATTATTTTCTGGCTGACTGTTTGTCTGTCATCCTGTCTGTCTGCTTCTGTTAGAGTGGTTCTTCATGTTTTTTTGTTTGTTTGTTTTTATTTTTTACTTGCTTTTAATTTCTGACATAACTTCCCCCTTAGTTATCTTTTTGGTGAAAATTGTCCCCCCATTTTTATTTTTTGGTAGTTTTACCTCAACAATGTAACTTTTTTCTATCGTGGTAACACTATATAACTATGTAACACATTCTTGTTCCTTAAACCCTATCTAAACTTTCGTTTGAGGTCCACTGTTTTTATGTAATAGATGTTATCATGATGTTAACACCAGGGCTGGAGAAAATGTTTGTCCCAGGAAAGGAATAAAAATTTCCACAATTCTTTCTGTTCTTTCCTGCACCAAAAAGGAAAATTTCCCTCCAAATGAACACTTTTCCTGTGAAGGTGCCTCCCAGCTTTTCATTTTTTTCCACCCTTGGTAAAACACAAAAGTCTTATGAGAGGAAATAGACAAAGGGAGGAGGCCATTTTGACTGTTGATGTTGATAAAAACTTATCAGGATTCTTGGGTTGAAGGTGATAAGAATCTCTACAAGTAAAATAGATTCACCAGTCAACCAAGGTCATTGTCTCAGAACCACCTGAAATTCCTAAGAGATAATTTCCAGAGTTCATCAAGATAACAGAAGAAATTCCTTGCAAAGTGGTTTGTTTGGAATGTTTAGGAATTTAAGGTCAAATGTGCATTTTTTAAACTAGAACAACCTTGAGGCATTATGGGAGGTCTTCTATACTTCAAACATGGTTTTATGTTCATTGAGGATAGTGTCTAAAGAAACAAAAACATTTGGGTTCCCATACTGGTGATTCTGTGAAATTTTTGAATGTTATACACACACACATTATTCGAAAGGTGAATGCCCAAAAGAGTGTTGAATTATTTTTCCAAAGCAAAGCAAAAATACTTTTATTCTTAATGTGCCATACTTGTTGCCATGGTTTTAGCTATAGTAGACAAGGCTGGTTTGCCGCACCCAGCACTCAATAGTACCTCCTGGCACTCCAGAAAAACACGTCTTCCAGCCCACCACAAATCTGCCTACCAACTTACCAAGACATAAGAGTAGCCCCAAATTTACTCCCTTAAGTAAAATGAGGGAAAAATGAAAAATTCATGGCTGAAAAATGGGGTAAATGCCATGAGGTAGGGTGAGGCACTTTCTCCAGATCAGACAATTACCCAGCACTCAAATTTGGCCAGCTACCACCCTGCTTGTTGCATATACAGAACTAAGAGAAGATAAAGAAGAAAAAAATGTTAATTAAGAAGAGGTTATGAATCTGAATTTGTATGATATTGTTTTCACAAATCAAATTGCCATGCAGATGTCTTCTAAATGTCCAGTTTTTGGTTAAAATGTGCCAACGAGCCACTTATAATATCTATACCAAATAAAAGGAGATGGAAAAACATATACTTCAAAGACATGAAGTTTGGGAACTGTGCATGTATACCCCCCCCCCCCCCGAAAGTAATAAAAAAATTATGTCGTCATTAAATTATTTAGGTGTGGTTCATTTGGGGTAAGTTCAGGATCCTTTTACTAAATTTTGCTGTTCATGTTGTGAGTCCTGTGTATCACGGTATAGACTCCCTGAGGGTTTGCAAGCAAATGTCATGGCTTGGTATAAAAAAGTTAGCCATGCGCGGTTACACTGTCGTTACAATGAAGGTGGATTCCAATTCGTCAACTTTCTGTGTGCAATCGTGCAACCTTTGACATGCACAACACCAAACATACACGCATGTGTTCTTGCCCATGCTTTATGCCAACTAATACCAACCAGTGTCGTAAGAGTGAACACTCTAACTTTATTCAGCTCTAGTGGTGGACAACAAGTTCTTATTCATAGTTCCTTATCAATGACTAAGATCGATTCAATACTACTTACTTAGACACATGCTGTTGTGCAACATGTATGCAATATCACCATGGATACCATTGTGAAATATTTAAAGACATTTCATGACAGCATGATTATTGAATGCTAATATCTCACATGAATTTTGGGGGTTTTAAGTAATAAGTAATGGATACTTTTTATCAAAATGTCAGTTTTTTATGGATATAATGACTAAAAGTTTATATAAATATTGATTATAGACAATCAGCTCACCACAATGTAGTATTAAATCATACCACTTTGGTGAGAGATATTGCAGGCATGAGCCTGAAAAAAATTTCCAGAGAACTACATTGATATGTGAATTTTAATAAAAGAAATTTCCTAAATTTAAATGTATTTTACTTTATGAAGAAGATTCTTGATTACATCAAACAGCTTTTATTCAAGTGGAGACACATATTTTTAAAGGAAGTGATAAGTGTATTTTTAGCCTGGAGGTGTTACTTCAAATTGTGTGGCTGTCATGAAACAGGGAGGCTGTGTCACTTTTGTGAAATAGAATCGAAAGACTGTGCTGGCAGTTTGGGTTGAAAATTTAAAACTCAATGGACCAAGTCCCATTCCTGTCTTCATGCTGCATTCACTTGCTTACTTGTCAAATTTGGTATTTATAAACTTCATTTCAAAATGACAGGTGGAATATCATAATTTGTGATATCATTCTTATACTATCTACACTGTCTGTCTTTGGTTGCCATGGAAATTGAAAAATAAAACCTCTGATGGTTACCAAAACTGAGCTATTGTTAACAAATTATTGTGAGGGAGTTTAATGACAAAGTCAAGGTATGGCTGTGATCAAATTTTGTATTTAGGTGGAATTTAGTGGCAAGAAGGAGAAATATTGAAAAAATTTTGAGCAGTGCAAGATAATCATGAATTTCTTTATTAGCCACTATTTTAAAATCAGTTACAGTAGGCCTATCATTTTAGCAGACTGCAGTTTTAGTGCCTAAGATTCAAATTTTGTCACTGTGTATTTAAATATTGAGCAACTATTGGTTAAATTTAATGTTTCAGGCAACAGAGGTTAAATTTCTACATGCTACTTTGGACATTGGTTGGCCTCTCTCCTGACAGGGCTCCCTTAAGTGATGAAACTTTAAATGAAAATTATTTTGCTTTTAGGAGTTACCAGTGTAGCTTATATGGTTGTGACCTTGTAGAAATAACTTCCTTCAAAGCATTTGTTTTCTTTATTTTCCAAAATGTTTCACCTGAACCAAATAAACATGTTTTAAAGTACCTGGTAAATTTGATGCTATATGTTGGACTCAAACTGTCCCCGCCCCCCCTCCCAGTGCTAAAAATTTTTATATCGTGGCTATACAATATTCAGGAAGTGAAACACGACAGCCAGTTATCCTGTGTTTCTTTGCATTTGTCTGGAAAATGCCTGCTTGTTAGCATAATGACAGGAAAATGATACATGTTGATCAAACTTACATGTGTTTATACGATATTTGTTTGTCCTCATCTCGTGTCCCTTGCTAATGTTTCATTTTTAACTTGTTTCACACTGTACCTTAGAGGCTTCTCCTAGTCTGAAATATTCTCCTGTTGTTTGCCAATTAGCAAGTTAACTGTCATCTCTTATTTTATTTTTTATCGTGCCTTCTGGCTAGCTTTATGGTTTTGTTTTGATTCTGAAATAGCATATCAACCAAAATCACCCTCCATGGTTGCCCTCAAGATGTGAACTCAACTACTAATCTTCGTTTATTACTTTAGTATAAAGTGTAGACAAATTGAAAGGGCAAAGTTAAGTTTTACAAAATGACCTATTTTTATCTTCTGGCAATGATGACATTTGGCACAGTGAGGTAAGCAATCTGGCAAAAACAGTGTAAGAGTTTTTGACATGGCTACTTCTTGTCAGAGATATATTTGAATTTGAACTCAAACTTGATTTTAAAATATTTGGAATCATTTCCATGAAGCAAGTTGATATAGTGGGTGGGTTTTTTAGCGTCTACAATTACAAAAATATTTGTACGTGAAAAGTTGTTGCACAGTTTGCCAGCTCAACTTTCATTTCAAAATATTTACTGATGTCATTTTAGTTTATTCTATAGTAGGCTGTACTATATTTTTTTCTCTCATTTTTCTCTCAAATAATTACTTATTACTTCTCTTTTTCTAAAACTTACAAATTTCTTTATATAACCATAATAGTAATATATAGTGCAAATCAGGAAGGAAAGTGTAACTACTCTACAGTGGCGTAGCTAGGATTTTTTCCAGGGGGGGCAAAGGTATGAAATTTCCCCAAAACTTTTCCCGGTCAATGTGTATGTATTTCATATAAAATATGCAAACTTACAAGTATAACAACATTACCATGTCATTTTGTAATATTACCTGCATCTTAATCTTAGAGTATAACATAGAGCAATCGGAAATAACAAAGTATATTATTTTGGTAAACAATATTTGGTTTATTTGTATGTACTAAAGCAGTGGCGTATGCAGGATTTCTTGAAGGGGGAGGGGCATGCAGTATGGTCTAAGGGGAGGGGTGTCCGGAAATTTTTTGACGTTTTCAAGGAGCCTACATGCAAAATGGTGCAAGATTTTCGACTTTGACGGGAGCAGTGTTAAAAGTTGAATCGTGGTGGTTCATGAGGATCAAAGTGAAACTTTGTGTCTTTACATGCACTCTTATGCCATTTATGCTACCTTACGAAGTAGAACTTGTCATTAAATTTGCACACTCTTAGAAGTCCAAATAAAAGAGCATTGATCGGAATTTGTGGGTTTTCTTGGCCACAAAATGTTATTTTGTCATAAAGATTATCCAAGCGGAGCGCCACCATTGGTTGGCGCGGAGCGTAGAGAAAATTGGAAAAATCAGACCCCTTAGATGGCCGTAAATAGCATTTTCCAGGCTAATACGAAGAATCTAGCCAGTCGCTTTCTTCTTTTGTCGTTTGCAATAAAATGCTTAATTCAAAATATGTTCGCAAACTGCAAAGAGATCAGAGAGTTAAGGGCTAATTTTACTCCAAGTATGTGATTTTGCCCAAAGGACCGAGCGAAGCGCCACCATTGGTTGGCGCGGAGCGTAGAGAAAATTGGAAAAATCAGACCCCTTAGATGGCCGTAAATAGCATTTTCCAGGCTAATACGAAGAATCTAGCCAGTCGCTTTCTTCTTTTGTCGTTTGCAATAAAATGCTTAATTCAAAATATGTTCGCAAACTGCAAAGAGATCAGAGAGTTAAGGGCTAATTTTACTCCAAGTATGTGATTTTGCCCAAAGGACCGAGCGAAGCGCCACCATTGGTTGGCGTGGAGCGTAAAGAAAATTTCGAAAAGTCAGACAACTCAGATGGTCCAAAATAGTGTATTTATGCTTGTAAAGAGAATCTAAACATGTAGTCTTTTTTTATCGATGCCACCAGTGGGAAACCGTTTTACCTTTTTAAGTAAAAATTGGAATTTGGCATCACTGAAAGACCTTGTAGGGACAATCCTTCCCCTTTGAAAAATTGGGTGTCCTTATAAGCAATCTGGTGCCACATATGCTATCTTTTGAAGTAAAATCTGTGTTAATAAAGTTAGACTACGTATTTTTAAGAACAAAGAAAAAATGGCATCTGTGAGGGGGGGGCATATCCCAATGGTCCCCCCTTCGCACGCCACTAAGGAGGCCTAATAGTGGCTCGATAACACAGGATATCCTGTGAGAAAAGCAGTCTGTTATGTGTAGAAGGCTACAAGGTACTCATTGTCCATTGTTACACTCAAAGTGAGCAGAAAGCTATTTTCCCGAACTAGCTTGTAAGTCTGCAAGGATTAGCCTAAGTAACAAAATCTAAGTGTGCCAACGGATCCCATAATTCTAATTTCTATATTAACTTTAAGTTTATCATTGGCCATGGATTGTTTCAGCCCGATCCATCGTTATGTACACAGAGTAAAATCGTACAACTACTGTTAGCTTGTAGAAGAACATAACAACCCCGGGGGTCTACGGTAGTGACTTGTCAGTTTTCACATCCTTTTACTGATAAATTCCCAAAGTATCACCTAAATAACAGCTTCCTGTACACTGAAATGCACTGATCATAACCCCCGTGCGTATACAAGCACAAGAGAACATTCAATCTGCTACGCGACAAGGACATTTCTGTGGAACACGAATTATACCGGTTCATGCGACACTGACGAAATCTGAGTTAATCTGTTGCATGAAAATACGAATTATGTTTGAGAAATGTCTCACAATTTCTTATTCTAACAACAATTTTGAGAAATTTTTGTGAAATTTTTGTAATAATAAGAAGATTCATCAAATTTCCCCATTTTCATCAAATTTCCCCAAAAATTTTTCCAGGGGGGGCAACTTGCCCCCCCTGCCCCCCCAGTAGCTACGCCACTGCTACTCTAGGTGCTTGACAGGAATTCAAATTACTCATTAAATTACATTCAAAGGAACAAGTTAATTAATGAGTCTTGATGTTACGCATTAATGCAGAATGATTGTTGCAGAACCAAATATGGTCCCACAAGCAGGAAGAAGCATATACAAAGTTATAGGGGGGCCAAGGGGGCCCAGGCCCCCCACCTCCAAAGTTAGTCGGGGGAAAATCACTCAATCTGGGGATTTACTGGTTCAAAGGAGATGAAAAGTTTGAAGAGAACATTGAGCATCTGAGCACTAAAGCCCTAACCACACGCAAAGCAAAAAAAATGGTCCCAGAAAATTTGGATAGCACAAGTATGCCCCACGCTAACAACAAAAAAAAGGTCATTAAAATTCGGGCCAGTGGGGGGAATCACGGGTTGTGCCCCCCAATTTCGAAATCCTGCACACACCACTGGTTTTAGTCATGGATTAGGAGCATGTTTCATTGTCTCTGCTTTCATCTTGACAGTACTATCCCACTTCTTAAAACTTGTTTGCTGGCAATTATTTCATTACCACTGCATTGTCATTAAAATTAACGTCAATGCCTAATGAATATTTTGTCGTTATTATCTCTGTCATGTGCATATAGAGTAGGCAGGAATGATTGTATTAAGGACTATTAGTTTCGTAATTCAACTTGAGAGGTGTACTTTTAAAATTTTACATAATTCCAAATCCATTCCCAAAATTTTTTAGCAAAGGCTTATGTGGGAGTTTGTAGGTGGTGTCCCTGCAGTGTTTCTGGGAACTTAAGTATTAAACTAACTAACTAACAGCTTTCAGGAAACAGTATAGTACTTTAATAAGGTATTATATATATCAGTGGGAAGTAAGTCTGATGGAAATAATGATTGGAATAATTGCAGCGGTTACCACCTCTGGTTTTATATCTTATTTTAAGAACATAATTGTCTTGAAAATTGATCAGTTTCCATTCTATAAAATTTGATGCGTTCTACCTTTGAAACGCTTAGAACCTTCTTAAATCTGTCTTAAATGGTTGGATATTTACTGCTTTCACAGAATTGTGGTTTGATAAGTATATTTTTTGGAAAGTTTCCATGGCTATTTGTTCTTGGTAGGTTTATTTTTTTTCATATGAATATTCTCTTTGTAAAGTGAAGTTTCACTCATGACATTTACACCATGGCCTAAACCCCCGTGGGCTGTCAGAGGGTTATATATATTTTCTACCAAATTGGAAACTTGATTATATCACAGGAATGATAAAGGCACTCATTGACAAAATGTCTCTGAGCATAAAGTTGTCATTAAAAGTAAAGTGAACAATTTTATTAGTATTGGGGCAAAAGAAACCTTTAAAATAATTGCAGTCTTGAGCTTCTTCCTCAACTTTTGGAATGTAAGAAAAATGACAAAAAAAAAAATACAGGATTAGATGCATGGTAATATTGTACAAATATATGCATGGGAATGATGAGGGATTGGCTTAGGGCAATCTTCAAGAAAATCTTGAGTGGGTTCATGTTAGCTACATTTGCATTGGCTAATGGAACAAATATTGTGCCTTTAGTAGGGCTTAGCCACTCTTTGATTCACTGTTGTCCAACTCAAGACTTGGTCGTTTGGGTTTTCTAGGGCCTTAAAGGGCTAACCCTAAACTACAATATTTGTATTATGTCCTCAGAAATTTTCAATTGGCTCAGCTCTTTGATTGATACCAAGTTCAAAAAATTCAGAGTAGCGAAGCTCTTGTTAAGAGTGTTCCATTACACATTGGGGTCTAGTATACTCTTTGTAATCATTATAAGCATATACATATACATTACAATTAGTTGTATATATTTGAATATTGTGTATTACTGGTAATGAAATATAAACCTAAAGTACACCTAAAGTAAAATGAGGTAAAAAATGATAAAAGAGTGGCTGAAAAATGGGGTAGATGCCACGGGTGAGATGAGGTGCTATTCCCAGATCAGACAATTACCCAGCACTCAAATTTGGCTAGCTACATCCCTGTGTACAGCTGCAAGAAGGTTAAGAAAAAGTTGCAAAATTTGACAAAAGCGCCACATAAATTCACGTTGAAAATCTTGTACTTTACCACATCAAAATAGTCCTATATAGTGACTGCAGTCTTTGAGAGTTGGACAAAGTCTTACAATATTTGATAATTGCTGGTTTTCTTTTAGCTAAACTAAATTTATGAAAATTTTCCTGTAATTTTGGATGCTTGATTGTCCAATTTTGATTTTTTTGTTAAGCAAACAGTTTACAAATGAATGGTAAGGTGTCTCCTCCCTTCCTCCCTTTATACCCCCCCTCCCTCCCCCTCAATCCCCATCCCTCCCCCTCCCCTTTATAGTCTTTCCCAGGACAGCCAACCCACATGTAACCCAAATGTTGCCGATTTAAGTAAAAATGTCAGATGTGGTGACTGTAATGTCCATTTATGGAAAAATTGGGAAGCTGGTAGGTTCCCCCCCGTAGGAGGGTGGGCATTTGGAAGAAAATTTTGGCAAGTGGAAGCAGATATCCCAGTTTTTTCCATGGAAGTAAAAAAAGAATTGAGATAAACTTTGCTCCCTTACTAGGAAATACACATTTTTGCAGCGATAACTATATAAGCTGTACAGTGATTACTTAAGCTGGTGTATAGCTTTATATAGTTCTGCTAGTATCACTGAGTGATGTTCAATCTTACACTTCTTCATTTGTAATAATGTGATACAGTTGTTAAAATACATCCTTGTGTGATATATAGGCTTGTTACATTTTCAAGTTAATTCATCATATATTTTTGCTGTAAAAATAAAATTATAACTATTCGATATCCACATTTCAAATTGAAACATGTTGTATCCTTACAGTAGCTTCTAAGTGTTGCACACAACTTTATCTCTTAAGCAGTTGAAATTTAACTTTGAAACATTACACCAAATTAATTTTGCTTTTGGACTGTGTCAGCCTCAGATATGAAACGTGAGATGTGATCATAAATTATGTAGGCCAGTACTGCAGCTGGCAAGATAAACTATCCATTATTGAACTATGATATATAACTGTCCTTCAGAATACTGGCAAATAATTTACGATGGTTATGTGATATTTATCAGCTATCGTTGGTGTAAAATATGAAATATAAGTATGGGAATCCTTACAGGATTGCTGCTTTTGTGGTGCGAAGTAAAACTTCTGGTTTTATACAGCATAGTGTCTCTTGCTAGTGAGTGGAATGGTGTGGGGTGGGGGTTTGGAAGGGACATCAGAAATTATCATTAAAATACAATTTTAGAAGGCAGAAAGCTTTTGTTGAATGCAACATTTGTAATTATTCCAGAATTTGGTATTGATTTATCTGTTCTTTGTAATGCCTTACGGTATTTGATATGATATGAAAATCTGATTTTTTTTCATTATGTTTTTAATGTTTGTAACCATGTTATACATTGTCTTGGCTTTGTTCTTGATAATACTGAAATGAAAACAGATTAAATGCCAAGGCCAGTTGTCATGAGGGAGGGGATGCTTCCCCTTCTTCGCATACTATCATGAACTCTTCCAAATTGATTGCAAGAATAAATGCTAAAGCCATGTGTCAAAACAGGTGGGTACTCTCTGCTCAGGCTACAGTATAAAGCCTTTATTCTTCTTGCTATCGTGAACTATCGTGAAGTATCTTAAGTTGTTTTGTTTTTGTACTTTACACTATTTCTTTCAAGGGAGTGTTCTGCCTTTAATGTTAAGCCCTCAAGGGTTTTGTAGACTCTGTCTATTCTATATTGTTGCTATGTAACTGTTATATTTTGTAATATTGTACATTGTAGTGAAAAAACAAATAAATGAATGAATGAACTCTACCAACTGATTGCAAGGACGAGTTGTGCTATATGAATATTATTGCTGGTGGAATCCCCCCTGCAATGCTTGCCCTTACATTAATCAGAATTTTATCCAATGACTTTCATTTTTAACCTTCTGTCTCTACTTTTGACAGTTTCTAACTTAATCATATTATCATATCAGTTTTCTCTCTATTTTAATGACTTAACATGATTGAGCTGTAACCTTGCCTTGTACAGTATGCTCTAACATTGGAAGAAATCATCCTATCAACTTACTGTTATTTATGTCCTGCAACATGTATTACTTCAAGTTTATTTTTTTCAAATTTACTTTTTCCGATATGCTCTCTTTGCCATAGTTTAGACTACATGCTGTACTAACAAGGTCACTGGCTAGTCAACCATACGATGTGTAATTTCTTCTATTATAATTTATGAGAAATGATGGTTAATTTATTGGTTGATCATAGTTTTGATATGGTATGAAAAAAAAGGAACATTTTTGTGTGATGCTGCACATAGGCAATGGAGCGTGGAAAACAAGCCAGTGAGTCACAACTGGAAAAAAGGCCGTGACCGGCTTGACTTGAACCAATAGGTTGGAAACTGGGCCATAAAACTCTATCCAACTTACTAACTAACTTCATATGGTATGGGGATTTTTTGCTTCAGCTGAATGAGGAAATTCAGTAAATGATGTATGAACACTTGAGCAAATCTTGCTAAAATTTAGTGAAGTGTTTGTCTCAAAAACAGTTTTACGTCAGTAAGTTCTTGAATTGAAGGTCAGTTTAACTGTAAATTTTAAAGCTCTGTGACAATTTTAAAGGCAGTCAATTCTCACCCCAAATTATAATTTTTGTAGTTGTCTACAGAAATTTGCAATTGGCATAGCTCTTTGATTGACAGCAAATGAAAAATGCAGAGTACTGTTACTCCTACTACACAGCATGTCCTGTACTGGGAGTGGTTTGGTTATACAGTGGGGTCTTGTAAACTCACACTGAAGAAATAAATTATGATTGTGTCTGGATGAGGATGAGTTTTAGGCAGTTACGAGAGGGGCTTCATGCACTAATTAGGTTAGGAGAACTTGAACTCTCTGTGGTGAGAAGATTTGGCTTTTAGGACAACATAGGATCTTTAAAAAGCCAAACCTCTCACCTCAAACTACAGTTTTGGTACCCAGGTACCAAATTTCTCAATTGGCTCAGCTCTTTGATTGACAGCTACTTCAAACAATGCAGAGTGCCAAAGCTTATATTACACAGCATGAATGGTACTGAGAGTGTTTTGATTACATAAATTGAGTTTTTCTGTACTCACCCTGAAGCAATAAACTGAGATTGTGTCTGGATGAGGATGAACTTCAGACAATTGTGGGAGGGGCTTAAGTAAGAAGGTTAGGAGAACTGCTACTGTTTGGGGTGAGAGAACTGGGCCTTTAACCTTATGCGGTAAATAGTATAAGCTATGTGTATTTTTTTTTTAAAATTTTTATTATGTGAGCTGGGTAAATTAGCTGGTATTTATCAATTGTACTGCCTGTTAATAAGCTATTCTTGGTCATTTTGAGAACCTTCAGAACTGTAGCTTTCTCCAGTTTACAGCCAGCTCCCTGCATTTCATTGCTTTCTGTACATTTCATGTTTGTATACACTGTTTGATCACTGCAGCAACATTTTTTGTATTGAAGTAGCTACAGCAATACTATCTGAATCCATAAAATATTCCAAGTTTTACGACAGCATATCTCTTCATCACCTTCTCTGTGAATAAATTAATATATTTGCAAACTGTTGATATAGATGTAACCACTTTTCAAAGGGATTTCTTTGTTGATAAGATTTATTCTCCCTGCATGTCAAGGTCAGTTGCAAATTTAGTATTTTTGATTTTTGACATAAAACCCTGAGGGATTTAGTTAGGAAGGAAGAGGTGTCAAATTTAAAAAAATGAAAATATATTAAAGATTGCAGCCTAATATTACTGATTAACAAATAATATTTGCAATACAGGATTTTCACTTACCCAGGTTCCTGTGGGTCTGAGAGCGTGTTAAAGTAGCTCATTGAGTTTATAGTTCATGAAATTCAACAAATTTTTCCAAACATGTTAAGTTTTCTTCACGTACCAGTCACAAATGGTCACCAGTCTTAGAAAATCCCTACATCCTGCATACAAATAACTGTCTTATAAGTGAGCACTTAATGGTTCAGTTGACTTTTCAAAAGTTTGTGACCACATACTTTCTCAAATTATGCACAAACTACTCAGGACACCACAAATTTCCAAATTTTTAACTTCTTTCATAACTATTAGACACAAAACTTGACTTGTTTTGCTAAATATACAAGTGTTGTCATGTGGTAGGGACCCTTTAAGACTCTCATTATGTTATTGATAGCAACTCAATGAGCCCCTTTAAGTCCCCTGTTATGATTGGTTAGAAATGCTGTATCAGATGCAAGAGTTTTGGCTTTAAATGGACTGACTTGTTGCTCTAATTGTTGAAGGATCTCATGGAATAAAGGTTTACAATTGTGCTCCTGGCAAAGGATGAAATTAATTTAAGATCTAATACTTCTATGACTCTCAAAAATATTGTGAGACCCTTTGACTTACACCTCAGTAGACACTTGAAACCTTGAAACCAAGTGTCTGGGTTTCATGACTGTCTGGTTTTGAGCCTTTATGGCAACCCTGGTAGTGATACTGCTCTGAATACCACCCAAATACAAGACTTTAATCATGGAACCTACTGCAATTGTGCTTGGTGCTCAGCATCACAGGCGCCAATGTTTCATATACACCACACACATGTTATGTCATACAGTGTGTGGTGTATATAAAGCATCGTAGAGGGTGCCTGTGCTCAGCATAGGCAGTGGAGTAGGGAAAAAAAAAAACAGTTAGCCAGAACTGGGAAAAAGGTTGTGGTTAGCCTGTCTTAAGCAAGTTGGTTAGAAACTGAGCGGTAAAACATCATCTAACTGACTAACTGATACCACCCAATGGTAAATATTTTTATAGATCATAGGATATCCTGAGAAGTACTTGACCAGACTTAAAAAGGTATCTCCCAGCAATAACAAAATGTATGGAAAGAACAATAAATTTACACATTCTCATAGCATTACTATTTTGTAAATATTTTTTATGTGATGTTATACTGTACCTCTTTTCCTGTACTTTCATGAACAAAAAGGGGTGTGGAGGGGGTGCGGTTTAGATTCCATCATTACTATAACATTCTAGTTGTATTTTACAATTTGTATGATGTTATTTACAGTTGAGGTGAGTCCCTCTGATGTGAATGATCTGCCATCTGCTTCTCTGTTTTTTCACAAGAAGATAAAAATCTTCGTAGATCCTTCGCATTACATCTGTCATCATCTTCGAAGTAACAGTTTCAAGTCTTGATTAAACAATACAGCTTGTCCTGTACTTGTACTTCTCAACTGGAAATGATTGCCACAGCTGATTGTAACCAGTTGTCTATGTGCATGGCTCAATTGAAAGTGATTACTGTGTAGGCTTTGATTTGAGCTTAAGTAAGGCCTTGCTTTACAGTCCATTGGTTGTCCAATAAGATCAAAAAAAGGATCCCTTGGGAAGCATTATCTCATAAAGTGGAAAATCCTAGAATGGGGACTCGGAGAAACATGTAGAATCATCTTCAAAAGACTAGATCATGTGAAAAGAACATCAAAAAATGTAGCTCTTCTTCAGTTCTTCTTCAGCCTGGATGTGAAAGCATTTACTTTGTCAAGATTCATGAAAAAGAAAAGACAGCCATTACTCATATGATTCATTTAATATTGAACAGAAAGATATATTATTTGGTGTCATTCTTGTACATTTACTGTATTTTTTATTGCATCAATGTGATTGAGTACTGAAAATATTAGCTAAGTTAGCTTTTTCATAATCTTGACCTTGAATACACCAAGCAGTACTCTAAGGTATATTTACAGTCATTATGATGGCATGCTTTGTCATGAAAGGTGTTACAGTAATCGTTAGTATAATGATAGTGTGTGCAATTTAAAAGCTCTAAGTAAAACAGATTACAATGAAAAAAGTTGTTATAGTAGAATAGATAGGGGCATTATAAAATATTAAAATCTACTTAAAATGTGAAAAAAATCACAATGACACAGTCATAAAATGAGATGATACAAATAACTATGGTCATGGTTGGAACAAATTAGGAAGCTGGGAGGCTCCTTCTCAGGAAATTTGGGCATCTGGAAGAAAATTTGGATGATTAGGGAAATTTTCCTTTTCTTTGCATGAAGATATATGGAGAATTGTCAGAAACGCTAATGTTCCATGGAAATAATTTTACTCCTTTCCTTCCTGGGAAATAATGTTACTCACTTTCTGGGAAATAAGCATTATTTCCAGCCCTGGTTATGGTGTAATTGTACTGATTGGTCTATGCATGCTCATTATAGTGGATACATCTGATTTTTTCCCAGATTTTCCAGAAAAGCCAGATTTTTCAGTTTTCGGACTGCTTGTCTCCTCTTCTACCTTAGGCACATGTCACACTACAGACATATCGGACTGGATTACACCCCGATTTATGAGTGTGTACATAGGAACTAAAGATATTTCATCCTGTGTAAACATTATAATTCCTAAGAAAGGAAGGCCCAGGTTCTATTCCTAGGTAGAGATACCAAAGACTCTAAAAGTGGAACCTACTGCTGTTGTACGTGAGCTCCGCATAAACAATGGAGTAGGGAAAACAAGCCAGTGAGCCACAATTGGAAAAAGGCTGTGCTGGTTTGACTTGAACCAATAGGTTGGAAACTGGGCCATAAAACTCCATGTAACCAACTAACTAACCTTAGAGAGGACAATGAAGGTAAAATGTAAACTAATAACTGTTTTATAACGTCATGTTGACAAATAACTTTTGTCAGACTACGTATATCTAATGAAAGCTGTTTGCCGATGTGACATCACTAGGAATAATTGCAATTTTCTCAAATCACTACAATCAGTGCATAATCCAATCCAGTATCACTGTAGTGTGGCCTGCACTTTACTGGTTGTGTGGTGTTGATAGTTCCTTGCACATTAACATCTGTGAAGTCTCTGTGACATTTACAAAAAGGAAAAATATGTATCATAAATAAAATCATTTGCATTATGTGGGATTCTTGATGTGTGCAAAAACTGTGGGCTTATTAATTCAAAAGTATAAGTTGCATAATACATGTAAACTCAAGTAAGTGACATATTATTTGCAGCTGTTCCTAGAATGATATGCATCTCTTCACACAATCAGTTATATCAGCCAACGTACACTTCAAAAAATGTTATAAAATGGGGAAAAACTAAGCAAAACAGAAATATTTATTGTCACTAGTAAATATTGCCATGAAGAAGTGTATTGCATATTTTGCAGTGATCCATAGATATATAGATACTCTAGATATGCAGTTTTTACTTTGTAAGTGAAAAACTAAAATTCTAGTGCATGGTGCAGCTGCTGATATTAGGAGCTAGTAGTTGAGTTAATTCAGTGCATAATTTTCTTCAGAACAAGTGGCCTCTGATTACAGATCTAAATGTCAAGCCTTAGCATTCTCATGGTGCCCTAGTTGTGTGCAAAAAAGTTCAAGTCAACTTTTCAGCACCTAGGCTAAACTAGGCTTGGCAAAGACCTCAGTTTTATGGTTTGCATAATGCATGTCTATATCTGTGGAAAGATGCATACAGTAATTTGTTGTAGGTACTGCTGATTTTAAAGTAGGCTTAAATTTTTGTAGTGAGTGATCAGCCATAATAGCCAAATAAATATAGCAAAGTTACAGTATGTTAGCGAGACTTAGCTTTACTTAGAGGGCAAGAGAAGTCGTCCCAAACTTATTTTGAAGCAACAGCTATATCTTACAATTTTCTTCTTATTTCTCTTCAAAGTATCTTTTATAATATTTTAGTACCTCAGTATTGCATATTCAAGGTTAACCAAGCAGTTACTCCTTGTAAATTCTATACACAAATCCGGACAGCAAGTGATGGTCTGTTTTCAGTCGGCCATAACTGGGGTCCATCACCTTTAAATCTTTCAATTTCTTTGCTTAGCTATATCATAGATGGTTGTGCATCTTGAATTCACCAAGTTCACTAAATATGAGGGTTTGAAATTCATGTAAACAATGAATAAAGATGGTTTTAGTCTGATGGACCCCACTAATGGCGGCCTACAGTCACTAAAAACAAGCGCTAATCGGATTGGTGTATAACTGAGGAGAGAAAAAAAATATTGTCACATGATTCTCAAGAGCCAAACAGGGCAGTCTACTTCACTAATTCAAGATGGGGGACTGCATTTCCCCTTTATGCTAAATTAAACGGAACATTAAGGTCAGAGGGAAGGGTTACGAGAGTTTCCCCTCCCCACTACCCTTCTCCATCAGTACTTTGCCAGGCTATTACAGGCAAAGGTAGTATTTGTTTGGGGATACAGGTTGTCAATTATTGAATTTATGTACTTTAAACTGATTTAAGGGGCTAATCGAATAGATCCATGATTCACTTCATCAAATTTTTCTAAACCCTGTTACTGTAAGTTTCTTCTCATGTCAATGACAAATAGTCAAACTAAGATACAGTAATCCGCATATCCTACATACAGATAACTGTTCTGTGAGTACTTTACAGTTCAATTGGGTTTTCAAAAATTTGTGACCAGACACTTTTTCAAATTGTGCAAAAACTGTCAGGACAAGTCAGGACAAGTCAGGACAGCACAAAATTCAAAATTTTAACTCTGTGCCTATTGGATTGAAACTTGTGGTATAATGACCCTTTAACACTCTCATTAACTTATCTGTACCAACTGATTGAGCCCCTTTAAAATTACAAATCCTTTCACAAATTCTTACAAACAATACCTAATATGAAAGTCCCATTCTTGAATTTTAACTTTAAAAGTGTAGTGTTTCTAGAGGTGTCCTGACTTGACCTGACAATTTTGCATTTTCAGTGTACTTATGTAAATTTCTTTATTTGAAAGAAATTTATGCATGTGTGTCATTGTCATTGATTTGAATGCAGGAAGTCCTTACATTTTGGTTTGTAAGATACCACATTTATTTCTCCAGACAAGCATATCATGCTTGACATCATTTCTCAAGGTTATGTTTACTGTAGGGTAAAGGAGGTTAGGTGATAATTAGAAAGGTCTTGAGGTTTACCATTTTACATGATAAACTGTTAGTTAGTTATAATAAGATGGACTTTTATGGCCTAGTTTCCAACCTACTGGTTCAAGTCAAGCCGGCCACAGCCTTTTTTCCAGTTGTGGCTCACCAAATTATTTTCCCTGCTCCATTGCTTATGCAGAGCATCATGCACAACGGCAGAAGGTTCCATGTTTAAAGTCTTGGGTATGACTTGACCTGGGAATAGAACCTGAGCCTCCCTCCTGAGAGGCGGATATACTGTGAGGATTGAATACTTGGATGTATGTAGTGCATGTCTATACATGAAACAATTATGAAATTGAACTAAAAGTGCCTTCTAAATTTGCATCAAGTATCTGACTATGTTATTTTCATGCCACCATACGTTTGAAATGACATCAAAAAAGTGTAAACAAATTTGTTTTAATTCTTAATTTTATTTATCAGTGGAAAAAGGAAAATTTTGTGATGACTAGTGATAAATGAAGTCAAATTAGTTTTTCTGCTCCTTCAGATAGCATTAATCCAGTATGATCTTGTACTGGATTTATGTGCTCCCAAACACACTGGTATTAAATTATTTTCAATAATTTGCAACTTAAATTTCTCATTTTTACTTGCATGAAGAAAAGTTGGTTAGTTGCAATTCCATATATTAGTTTAATATTTAATGGCTTGCGCCCGTTAATAGAACACATCAAAGTCACAAATCTCCCAGTATAGGAACAGATGGTGCATAATTAATAGTCACCAAAATTTAAATAAAACATAGTGCCCACTGCTTTTTTTGCCTCCTTGTAAGAATGCATGACATGACCCAAATTTGTGGTTTCTAATGAATAATTTATAAGATTACAGCTGTCTCTCTCCCAGGCTGCTCACTAACCTTATGAAAGAAAAGCAGAATAATTGGGACAAAACTTCACGTGATCATTGTCATTCAGGACAAAATTGCAATTTGAAAGATACCAGTGAAATTAGCATATGTTGGTGTGGAGTGCGTGTGTGTTTACGTCGATACAGGGAAGCAAACAGGTGGGGGTAGGTGATGAGTCATCATTATTGTAACTGTGTTGTATGTGTTGCCTGTCCGTATATACTCATTTCCTCTGTGCTATATGTGGGCGTCTCTGAGTTACACTTTTAGTTATCATTAAGTGTGAAATCAAGGTCACTCAGGCAAAGTTTTGGTATTTCAGCTTCCATCTAACACTAGATTTGTCAAAACTGTCACTTAAGCCGTTTCTCTTGTTTTCTGAAAAACTGTAGTAAGCTCTAAGAAAAAGGTGTTGAAATTTCTGACAAGTCAAAAACTTGAAGAAGTCAGTTGATTGGTTATTTTAAAAAATGCATTGCCCTTTTACAGTGGGACTGATATAGTAATATGTTACCATGGTGACTGACATATATATACCTCTGCTTTCACTTTTGTTTGCTCTGAAAATTAAACTTCAAATTTGTAATGTTTTTATAGGTTATTGTTTGAGTGACTCATTTCTTGCAAACAAGCACATAATGAAGAAAGAGCAAATTATTTCTCAGAAATTGATGACTTCTCTTGAATTTTGTAGGGAAAACAGCTTCAAATTTGTGTGTAAACTGGTAGAGGGGAGATGTGTGAATCAAGCATATCTTGGCACTAGAGACCTAAAATTGATTATGTACAGTAATACATTGTACTTGGTATTACAAACTAAATGAAAAAAACAAACACGTCAATTAAAAGCCTAACCCTCTCACATCAAACAGATCCAATTCTCCTAACCTGCTTACTTAAGTCCCTCCCCACAAACTTTAAAATTTATCCTCATCCAAATGCAATCCTAAAATTTATCAAAATCTAAGTTGAAGTATGATTGGGATTGTAACGAAACTTCACACAAATGGAGGGATATGCCAAATATGTCTTCACTTCTTGAATTCAAAACATGGGCTAGTCAATTGTACCATGTCATGAAATATCAAGGTGAAGTGTGAAAGGGAGGTAGAATCTCAGTTTATTGTTTCAAGATGAGAATACAATTTGTAATATAATGTGTAATCACAACACTATCAGTACGGTACATGCTGTGTACTATGAGCTACAACTTTGCATTTTTTTAACTTGCTGCCAATCAAAGAGCTGTTCCAATTGAGAATTTCTGTAGACTACTGGAAAAATTCGTGTTTGGTATTAGAAGATCAGGCCTTTAAGTGCAATGAAAAAATTAGCAGAAACACACAATAAATGATATTTTACCCTAACAACATTGTTAAATCTTCCTGTTCATTCTGTTTGACGAAATAATAAAGCCTAGTTTAAAGAAAAACTGGTTCTACAGGACTTATATTTCTGAATCTTTACCCTTCATCAATATTGCAACAATTACATTCATAATGAAATGCATGTTCTCATACTGCACTGTAGTAATACGGTGATTTATTATGCATATCTAAAGCTTACCTTTAATCTAATTGTTTGTGTGAGGTCACACTAGCTCGGATTTGATGGAGAAGTGGATTTATCGTAGCTGATTGGCTCCATTTGTCAGGTTTATATCGCTTCTGTGATAAAGTTGCGTGGTTGTGAGTCATTTCACAAAATATCTAGCATGAGTAATTTAAAAGTAGAATCAGGAGTGGTTATAAAAGAGACTTAATTTCACATGATCAATAATCTTTACTGCAGTGTAGTAAGATGGTCATTGATGCGGTCAATTTAAAGGCTAGTATAAAATGATAGCAACAGGTACCCACACACAATGGATGCATACATAGTGTGTGGTAGCTGAGACTTTTAACTTGTATATGAAAGCTGTCACATCTGAAAGCATCTTGATCAGTATAAATGTGCAATAGCATGTATAGTACTCTGGATATAAATATTAGTAAAGAATGACATAGACTAGAAATAAAATGTATAAATTTATGTATTAATAAGAAAGGAGTTTTAGTCTTGAACACCTCCCCCCCCCCACCAAAAAACAGAAAAAGTCAGATGAGATTTAATGACACATCGACACAAATGTGTGTCAACTAGATTAAAGGGGCTTAATATTGAATTGATATTGATAACTTAATGAGAGTGGTAAAGGGTACTTTCACATGACAATGCTTCTGATTAACATAGTAAGTCACATTTTATATCTAATAGTTCAGTGGCATAGCCTGCCAAGATTGTGTCATGGGGGGGGGGGGGAGGGGTTGGTGTCATGGAGGGTTTTGAGGCACAACATGAGGGAAAAGTCTAAAAATAGAGAGAAAAAATGGCTGATTTAGGTGTTTTTTGCATTGCAAGGTTGGGTCATGGGGTTTTCTAACCCCCCAAAATCATACCTAGCTATGTCACTGCAATAGTTACAGAAAGAGTAAAAGTTTTGAATTTTGGGGTGTCCTGACTTGTAACAGTTTTGTGCCTAATTTCAAAAGTGTCTGGTTACAAATTTTTGAAAACCGAATTGAGCCATTAAGCACTTACTCATAAAACAGCTATTTGTATGTAGGATATGAGGATTCTCTAAGTTTGTCCATTTGTCATTGGTATGGGGGAAAAAACATGTTTGGAAAAAAATTGTTGAATTTCATGAAGCAATTCAATGAGCCTCTTTAAAAGATAAAGGTTAAATATGGTGTGGAATATGGTACAATTTCAAGTGTGGTTTCCCTTTAAATGCTCCTTATGACAGGTGGGAAATACTGTAGGCATATTCTACAACCCCCAGCCTACAGGGGGACAACCATGGAAATGTTTGCTTGATTTTGTGATGCAACAACCTGCCAGCCATGGTAAAAACAATTGTTCACATTTTGTAGGTGATAGTCAGGGACAAAATACTCTCCACCCACAACCCCCTCACTCCTCTACATTTTTGATTATGCTGTCACTCTAAGAGCTGTGAAAATTGAGAATTTTCATAGACTACCATAAAAATTCAAGTTTGGGGTGAAAATTGACTGCCTGAAATCTACTCACACCAGATCAACCAAAGCCTTTGCTTAGAAGCTTTAGGTACCTTTGTTTTTTTTTAATTCATATTTTGAGGACAGAACCTATTCAATTGGTGACTCCAACAAATATTATTAAATGTTTTTATACCTCAGGCAAAATGACTCGAAATAAATCCCCCCTTCAGATTAAGAACCCTGAACCCCTTATCGTGTAGGTGATAGTTGGGACAAACTTCTCCCACACACAACCTCCTCACCCCACCTTGGTTCCGTTATGCAAAACACTCTCAGTACACTAGAGGCTTTGTAGTATCAGCTAAAGAACTCTTGAATTTGCTGTCAACCTAAGAGCTGTGAAAATTGAGAATTTTTATAGACTACCATAAAAATTCTAGTTTGGGGTGAGAATGGACTGCCTGTAATCCACTTACACCAGATTAACCAAAGCCTTTATGTAGAAGCTTCAAGTACCCTTTCCTTATTTCATTTGTTGAAGACGAAAGCCATTCAATCGGTGACTCAGTCAAGTATTATTTCCTATTTTTATACCTCAGACAAAATAACTCGAAAATAGAAACCCCCCTTCTGATTAAGAACCCTGAACCCCTCAGGTGAAGTGCAGATAATGGCAGAGGCTTGACTAATTGCAGTAGAAAGAAAGAGGGAACGTAACCATGAACTGTGGTTCATTAGCTCAGCCCTAGGCAGCTGGTCAGCTAGAATTGCATCAGTTATCACCAAGAACTTACTATTGGGAGGTGTAACAGGTCACCTGGCTGAGTTTGCAGTCATGATATATGTCATAGTTGTGATATTTTTAGTCCCATGGGTGTGATAGGGTTACAGCATCCATGCCTTATGACCTGCATCTCAACAATCGCCATACTTCTCATTTACCCCAAATACATGCTGTATATCCAAAGCTGCAACAACATGGTCAGCATTTAGTTAACCTTTTGTGATAAACGGCACCTATAAATTTTGTAGCAATTGAAGGATATCTCAGCTTACAAGTTAGCTTTCTACAAATCTACCTCAGTAGGTTTTTCTTTTATTCAGTCCCAGGAAAATGTGATAGATTTTATGCATTTTGTTTGTTGTTGTTTTGCTTTCATTTATAAATATTCTTTGTTTGCAGGAGGGATAGTTACTTTTTTAGCAACTCTATCCTTTCACAGATATTAGCTTAAAGGGCAAGAGCAGTCATCCCAAACCTCTTTTGAAAGAACTGTCAGGTCCCAAAGATTTCTTTGTGTTTTGCTTCCATGTCTCTTTCATTACATTTCATAACTTCAACATTGCATATTCTACTGCCAATGTGCGCGATGCTTTGCATAAGCAATGGAGTAGGGAAAACAAGCCAGTGAGCCACAACTGGAAAAAGGCTGTGACCGGCTCAACTTGAACCAATAGGTTGGAAATTGGGCCGTAAAACTCCATCTAACTAAAAAATTAAGGTAAACCAATGAGTTGCTGTCATAAATTTCACAATTTAATGAGAAAAATATTGTCACATGACCCTCAAGTGCCATTTATATATCATGACAGACTTTACCAAATTGAGAAAACTGCTGTTGCTCATTAAGAAATATTTGTACTGGGCCTTCATCTCCAGAAATTTAGTGATGGCATTAATGTGATATTGTTTTTATGATGATACAATAGAACACTTTGTTAATAGAACTATTTTGCACACTTCAGTATTTTTGGAAGTGAAAGTGTTTAAAACACTTCAGGTTATTGCAGTTGATATTAATGTCTGATATTATGAGCAATATGAGAAACTGGATTGTCAGAAAAATTAATGTGGCGCTTGATATTTCTCTCAGTAAGGAACCGTTGGAATTACGTTCATTTATAATTTTACGCAGATTACAAGGCAACTGACTACAGCACCCATTACTCTACATGCATGACTTATCATGACAATGACATTGCATTAAAGGGATTAAGTACATATTTGTGATCCCATCAGACAAAACATTCAATGAGTCTCGTATAAAATCTTCTCTTGTGAAAGTCGTATGTAAAGTGAAGTCAGCGTCCTCCATTATTGAAATAGATTATAAAATATTATGATAAAATATCCACAAAGTTCCCTTTAAGTCTTGTTTTCTTTTAAACGCATTTCACATGAAGTAAGAGTGTTAAGCAACTTTCACCAATAGTCCTTTACGAAGCTGATGTTTTTCTTTTGTTTTGATAGGATCTATGAAAAGAAGGGGGATGCCATGCACGATAAACCTCAACAAGAATGACCTTCACTGATTTCAGATAGATGACACTCATTGGCTTGTATCTTGCTGAAATATGGGACACCATACCTTACAAAATCTTGGTCGTGATGATAAAGTTGAAGTGATTGTAAAGGATTTTAAGCAAGAAGACAAAATGTCCTAATGACCATCATTTCCTTGCAAGAAAATCTTGTTTTGTTTTTATTTTATACTTCACTATTTCTGTTTATTTGCGTAAATGAGCATAAAAGGCTTTGATCTAAAGATTTGTGTCAGGTGACTTGATAAATCAAAAGGGCTTTCAAAATGATTAAAGTGGTCACTTCTCTCATTATAAATGATCAAAGAGTGTCCGTGTAGCAAGCAGTTACCTTGGAATGAGTGTTAAAGTAAAAAAAATTTGTATGGAGAGGCAACAGAGGAAAGAATTTCAGAAATATTTTAAAATATCAGGCTTCATCTAGCTATTCAAATCCCAGCAAAAGTAAAAGGTCTCTATAAAGCAGGAAAGATTTTCTCAAACTCTGGAAGCATACTTGGTTTTATATTCAGCTACTAGTTTGCAAATTTTACATGAAGTGAACACATATTTATCTGGAAATAAGAAGGATGTATAGTTGGACTTGAAGGAGGTAAAATACATAGGGAGGGGGTATTGGTAATGGAAGAGGGAGGCAGGGGTCTTGCAGGGGTTGCAAACGCTACTGAAATTAGCTGTGCATGTGTCATGTTAGGATGGCGATATATTTCCCTCCTAGTACATGATAAACGAAAGAAAAATGGTAATATTAGGCCATTTTGATCATTTTTGCCTCAAGGCCAAAGTCTGCATGAAACAAATTCCCAGTCAAGGCATTGTTAGCATAAAGACCTATTCTTGTATTACTGCCTGTGTCCACTGTGTACACAACATGAGTTTCCATTTAGTTCATTACTTATCCTTCAGTAATTTTAGTATCTATTGCACCAAGCGCTACTTGCTGTGTGAGGACATTTGCATACAGTGGGGTGAATGATCTTCCATGAAGTTGCTATTTGGCTTATCATCACAAGTTTGTTTCCCTAGTTAAGATGGAATTGTGGTGGAGAGATATGATCTTTGCTCATAAATGACATGTTAGAATTTGGAATAATATCCATTTTGAATAAACACAAATCAGCATTTCCTATCAGAATTTAAACTCCTGGGGTGGGGGTGGTATGAAGGGTATGCATTAAGTGTACACCATAATTTTGTTCAAAATGAATTGAACACTGAACAAATAACCTGAAGGGTTTAGCAACAGTTGCTATGCTACTCTAGTTATATCATGTAAATTGCTACTTCAAAACTAGTACTTCTCCATGGTCAGTGGAGGATGTTAAATGATGACATCAGAAGTGGCTTGGAATTGATTAGAATACCACTGCATTATTATCTCCTTAAAGTGGCAGTGGCAAGCTCAACTTGAACCAGTAGGTTGGAAACTGGGCTGTAAAACTCTATCTAACTAACTAACTCCTTAAAGGGCAAGATCAGTTACCTCATCTTGAAGTAGTGTAGAACACTGTCCTATTCCATTATTGGCTGGCTGTTGAGAGTCATGTGACATTATTCTTTTATCCTCAAATATGAAATTTACTACAAGTAACTGTTTGGTTTACCTTGAATATGCAATAGTTAAGTCAAAAGATGTGATTAAAGATACTATGGAGAGAAATGAGAAGAAAATTGTGAGATTTAGCTGTTGGTTCAAAATAAGTTTGGGATACTGCTCTTGACCTTTAACAGTAGTTGCATTCATTTATGGTTTATGAGGGTTATCGTTAATGGAAGTGGCTTCCTGATTATAAAAATACACTTAAATCTCGAAGATATAGAGTTTTAAGGTAAAGTTTTAAAGCAGACAAAAAGTTATTGTAATAGTTTCTTGTCATCATAATAAGCTTCATCCAAAAGAGGAATGCAGTCATTTCAACTTGAAAGTAGTGGAGTATACCGCCTTGTTTTATGATTGGCTCTTGAGAGTCATGTGACAATATTTTTTCTCCTGAAATTTGAAATTTACTAGAAGTAACTGCTTGGTTTACCTTGAATATGCTTTATTGAAATCCGTAAATATTATGAAAGATACTTTGAAGAGAAAGCAGAAGAAAATTGTGAGATTTAGCTGTTGCTTCTAAATAAGTTTGGGGTGACTGTTCTTGCCATATAAGAAGAATTATTTGAGTCTAACAATAAAGAAAGTGTAAATTTCAAGAAGGGTGAAATTCACTTAAAAAGAGTAAAGTTTCACTTGTACTGGAGTGTACACAGGGACCACTCTCAAAAAAGAATGATTCTGCCATCACTCAATGGGGGGGGGGGGGGTTCACTCTTCTTGGTGTGAGTTCCTCCTTTTATGGAGTGAATCAACACCTTTCACTCCATGAGAGATTGACTAAGTTAACTCTCTTGTTTTTAGAGTGAGATGGTAGCTAATGAACCCAGCCTTGTTGGTTGGCAGAGTGACACTAGTGCCTTTTCTACTCCAAGTGGAGTCAAATCATTCAATGAAACATTGCATTTATTGGCAGTATCTGCCCATTTCCTTCTCATTTCTCAGATATCTTAAATGTGACTTACATAGTGTTTTATTTTGATGTAAACTTATTTTTATGATTTGATCCCAGAAAATGATGTCTAACAGTATTCAGTTTCAAATATTATGTGATCTCCAATGCCTTGTCATTTTGGCAACTGTAAAATACTTGCCTGCGTTATTAGCTGGCAGAGCAGGCAGGGAGTGGTAAAATTGGGCACACGTTAACTTCTATGAAACCAGTCTTGTTTGTACAACTTTTAGATTGCAAGAAAATTACATGGAGCAGGATTTCATTTCAAAATGTTGCATATAGAAAGACCGCGCCCCCTGTGTTTATGTTGTAGATGATCAAAGTGAACCTGTCACTTTGAAAATTCATAGAATTGTTTCAGATTAACACTTCAGATCAATCAAATGTATTGTAAAAAAATATATCTATCTTGCATAATAATTTGTTTGTGACCTCAAAGAGTGCAACTCTGTGCGTTTTTTTTTGTTGCTATCAGTATAATGTCTGTTGGTACATTTGTCACTATTTTCCCATCATATTGACTTGTTTTCTCTTTGCCTCTTCACTTTTGCCAACCTGCATATACTGCTGCCAATGTAACATTCACTCCAGACTTTGGTTTAGGCTGATAACTGGAGTTAGTCTCTGGGAGACTTTGAGACTTCATTTCACATCTCCTACTTTGGATAAGTAAGGATGCTTCAAACTGCCATTATGGTCATTATGATTTGCTGATCTACACCTGATGGGAAAAATCCCAACCAACAAAATTGGATGTTGCAACGATACAGATTGTTGTGTCTTTCTTTTGGCGGTAGCATAGACGGTTGTTAGAACACTCAAGAAGACAGAGTCAAATTACTTCAATTCCCAGATGATTTATTCTCATCTTCCACTAGTATCCAGTATTTAGTGTGCAGGATTTTTAAGAGGTTAATACACACAGAGTCCACTGGCTACCAGTTCTCAAGCCTGACTGAATCTAGAAGCTACATGAGGTAGACTTCTCACCAACTATCAACCAATGGTAAGTCAGAGCATATACACATGACTGTATCAACCAATCACCTCCCTCCCTTGACTTCCTGCCCCAGGAAGTCCCCAAAGCATACACATAGGAGAATCATTTGCATGAATTAATACAATTAATATACATGAAGGACTATTCCATTATGTTGCCAAGGGCAGAGCATGACACAACACAGGTAGAAACTTGTTTGCAGAGTTTATACTGTACAGTTGGGTTGTAGTTGGGTTTAGTTGTATGAAAGGAATATCAAAACAAAGTTTGCATGCAATGTTATCTCTTGTTATATAGTTAACGGCAGACATTCATCACCCCAAACTACAATTTAAATAGAGTCTACCAAAGTTCTCAATTAGCATAACCCTTTAACGGACATCAAATTGTAAAAAGTGCAGAGTAGCTCATATCATGTAGCATGCACTGAGGGTGTTCTGACTGCACATTAGGGTATTTTATTCTCCCCAGGGTATGCTGGCCAACTGCATGGTCCAGTGGTTAGAGCATCAGACTTGCAGTCAGGAGTGTTCGAGTCCTGGTCGGGTCATACCGAAGACTTAAAAAACGGAACCTGTTATGCTTGGTGCTCAACATAAGCAAGGCAGTAGGGAAACAAGCCAGTTAGTCACAACTGGAAAAAAAAGGTTGTGGCTGGCTCAACTTGAACCACTTGGTTGGAAACTGGGCTGTAAAACTCCATCTAACCTAACATAACCTAACCCTGGGTACGCTTTGAAGCAATAAATTGGGACTGTGTCTTGATAAGATAGAATTTTAGACAGTTGTGGGAGAGGCTAGAATATGAGTAGGTTGGGAGACTTGGAACTGTCTGGATCGATGAATACCTTAGTTTAAGTCATGGTTTTATTAGGGGGAGGGCTAGATCATGAGTAGGTTGGGGGACTTGGAACTGTCTGGAGCGATGAATTCGTTAGTTTAAGTCATGGTTTTATTAGGGGAGGGGCTAGATCATGAGTAGGTTGGGGGACTTGGAACTGTCTGGAGCGATGAATACGTTAGTTTAAGTCATGGTTTTATTAGGGGGAGGGGCTAGATCATGAGTAGGTTGGGGGACTTGGAACTGTCTGGAGCGATGAATTCGTTAGTTTAAGTCATGGTTTTATTAGGGGAGGGGCTAGATCATGAGTAGGTTGGGGGACTTGGAACTGTCTGGAGCGATGAATACGTTAGTTTAAGTCATGGTTTTATTAGGGGGAGGGGCTAGATCATGAGTAGGTTTTGGGGGACTTGGAACTGTCTGGAGCGATGAATACGTTAGTTTAAGTCATGGTTTTATTAGGGGGAGGGGCTAGATCATGAGTAGGTTGTGAGACTTGGAACTGTCTGGATCGATGAATACCTTAGTTTAAGTCATAGTTTTATTAGGGGGAGGGGCTAGATCATGAGTAGGTTGGGGGACTTGGAACTGTCTGGAGCGATAAATTCGTTAGTTTAAGTCATGGTTTTATTAGGGGAGGGGCTAGATCATGAGTAGGTTGGGGGACTTGGAACTGTCTGGAGCGATGAATCATTAGTTTAAGTTATGGTTTTATTAGGGGGAGGGGCTAGATCATGAGTAGGTTGTGAGACTTGGAACTGTCTGGAGCGATGAATACCTTAGTTTAAGTCATGGTTCTATTAGGGGGAGGGGCTAGATCATGAGTAGGTTGGGAGACTTGGAACTGTCTGGAGCGATGAATTCGTTAGTTTAAGTCATGGTTCTATTAGGGGGAGGGACTAGATCATGAGTAGGTTGGGAGACTTGGAACTGTCTGGAGCGATGAATTCGTCAGTTTAAGTCATGGTTTTATTAGGGGAGGGGCTAGATCATGAGTAGGTTGGGGGACTTGGAACTGTCTGGAGCGATGAATACGTTAGTTTAAGTCATGGTTTTATTAGGGGGAGGGGCTAGATCATGAGTAGGTTGGGGGACTTGGAACTGTCTGGAGCGATGAATACGTTAGTTTAAGTCATGGTTCTATTAGGGGGAGGGGCTAGATCATGAGTAGGTTGGGAGACTTGGAACTGTCTGGAGCGATGAATACGTTAGTTTAAGTCATGGTTCTATTAGGGGGAGGGACTAGATCATGAGTAGGTTGGGAGACTTGGAACTGTCTGGAGCGATGAATTCGTTAGTTTAAGTCATGGTTTTATTAGGGGAGGGACTAGATCATGAGTAGGTTGGGGGACTTGGAACTGTCTGGAGCGATGAATACGTTAGTTTAAGTCATGGTTTTATTAGGGGGAGGGGCTAGATCATGGGTAGGTTGGGGGACTTGGAACTGTCTGGAGCGATGAATACCTTAGTTTAAGTCATGGTTCTATTAGGGGAGGGACTAGATCATGAGTAGGTTGGGAGACTTGGAACTGTCTGGAGCGATGAATACGTTAGTTTAAGTCATGATTCTATTAGGGGGAGGGACTAGATCATGAGTAGGTTGGGAGACTTGGAACTGTCTGGAGCGATGAATTCGTTAGTTTAAGTCATGGATCTATTAGAGGGAGGGACTAGATCATGAGTAGGTTGGGAGACTTGGAACTGTCTGGAGCGATGAATACGTTAGTTTAAGTCATGGTTCTATTAGGGGGAGGGACTAGATCATGAGTAGGTTGGGGGACTTGGAACTGTCTGGAGCGATGAATACGTTAGTTTAAGTCATGGTTCTATCATATATACCTTGTGTTCATGGTGAAAGTTTGAAAATGTCTGGCAGACCCACTACAGTAGTAGGAAGAAACACCATAGTAGAATAACATTAGTACAAGTACATCACTAAAATTGCAAAAGTCTGTGCATGTAAGATTATTTGATTTGCAAATTCCTCGAGTAAGATATTTAGTACATCATCCCTTGGATGGGTATTAGTGCAGAGTGCACTAAAGAGCATACTGCAAGTCGAGCCTTAGTTTTACTAGTTTTATCCAGAATTTTTAATATTTTTTTGTTAAAATTTAAAGCACAGACACACAATTTCTATGATATTTAAAAATACTCTTGCTTTCTAAGATATTTTTTCAGGGTTTATCAAGTCACTTGTACCGGTATCACACACACTTGCAGGCACACACACACGCAAATGAACTCAAGTGTAAGCATGAACATGTACTTGATGGCTTCTAATCTAGTTTGATAGAAATTTTGCTCGCTTGGTTCAAACTCTTACCAGATCTACTCGGTTGTCAAAGTTAATAAACAAGTTTCAAACCACAACCGTTATAAGCAGACGCCTGTTCCGCTTCAACTTGAGACGTTTTTTTGTAAATTCATTACATGATTTGTCTATGGATCACATGACAGGTAAATGTGTCACGTGATAACCATTTGACAGTTTCTGTCTAAGTATGAAAGACTAATTTTCCTTTATCGTTTCCCTGTATTCTTTTAAAATGCTTTGAATTCAATTCTGTGTACACCTCAGACCAATGGTCATCAATAGAATACATATTGACACTAAATGACATCATATGGTCTTCATCATTGTCTAACTTTTTGTAAAAAATGGTTATTGAACGCAATTTATTTAATACCAATATGACTCACTGGTAAACCTGGCCGTCTGTTCAGTTCTATAATTGTGACCCGGGGATAAATCAACGTTTCCTATGGCGGCGGGAGTAATTTTCCGCTGATTTCCAACATAGTGTTGAAGCCAGAAGCTCTTTATAGCAATAAAAGTTGACACACGTATATTTGGGGAATGTAGGCCATGAATATACAGTTCGTATGCAAGATTACATCTCCCGCTTGCTTTAGTGTATAGATCAAAAGAAACTATGAAATTTCTTACGAAACAAATCAAGAAAATTTGCTAAAGAGACTAACAAAAGGAACTCATCAAGATTGGATGACTCATGCATATCACGCAAGTAGCAGCAGCTCCATGAAACAAAGACCACTTTCTCAGTGTGTAGACGACAATCTTGAGCGTTATCAATATAACTGAAAATAGAAAACTGCCCAAGTAATTAAAACTGTAATTTAATGTAACACAGCTAGATGGCTAACATAGTGTAATGTTCAAATAGACGCGATAAAAACCGTAAAAGATAATTTGCATGTTTTTACGCATTTATCCGACTCCGCGACGGCAACCTCATTCTTTGTGCTTTGTCATCAGAAAGTTTTGAAGTGATTTGAAAGGGCTACGTGTATGACGTCGCTTATGATAATAGCAACTATTTTCAAGGTCAAAATATGACGTAATGTGTTATTCTTGGGTACTGATCAGGCATTATCTACGTGAAAAGAAAACTTAACATGCAAAGAACAATGATCGGAGCAAATTGGTTTGAAATTTTCGACTAAGTCCAATATCAATATTCTTAACAAAAGTGGGATGATCTATGTTGTTTTTCGGGATGATTTTTCCTTTTCAAATATCGGGTACATTTAATCATTCTACCCTGAGGTAACCTTGGGCACAGTTTCATATGACAACATCTTTTACAGTTATGTGCTAAGCGAAAGCTAAGGACTCGGTTTTACGTGTATTTTTCAAGCATATCAAATGTCCCCGTTTAACTGTTTAAGTGATTAGGTAACGTTATCTAAAATAATATCTGCTCCTTTCTTGATTTTGGTGAGTTGCGAATGAATCAATATTGCAACCCCATAAACCAATCAAAACATCTCGTGTCTAAATGACATCGAACATATCTGTACGGTAGGGCTGTGAAGTAAGATACAGAGGAAGGCAGTCAAGAATACCATAGAAATACTCAAATGCAGCCAAGTTGTGCCAAAGTCCAACTGATAACATTAATTAATTGATTCTTTAATCAAAAATGAATTTATTGTGTACAAATCAGCCATGACAAATGGTACAAAAGTAAACACGGGTCACGTTGTTTATCATCGGCATAGGTTCATCGTTGTTTCTCCACAAATTAAAGAAAGTAGGCCCTATGTATCGGTAATTCTTTGTTATGACTGTAAAGAATTTGGGTTCGATGAAAAAGTAGTTATTCGGTTAGTATTCAGCGTCATCGCACTTGTTACCGTGTTACCGCGTTGGAAGAGCAATTGCAGCCATGCGTGAAATGGAGCATTATCACCGCCTCGCGCTAGCTTGCGAATACTTGGGGCTTCTTCTGCTTTTGCGGACAGGATTATACCAGGGAGGTGTAACTAGAGGTCTTATCACACCTCCCTGATTAAACGTTATACAAGTAACCTCACTCTGTACTATTATATTGTATCAGTGCCAGACTTGTACCAAAGAGATATATATCGGGAGGGGGGGAGGATTCGCAGCAGATGAATCAGGCCACTGAAACGAATATCGATTGATCAAGTATGTCATTATCTCCATAAATCATTTTTAGCAGTGCAATACAATTAGTGTCGAACGTCATCAGAAAGTGAAATTCAAATTGCTAGTTTGGACTTGTACGTCAAGTTTTCAGCAACCATATATTGTGTTTCAGGCCAGTGAGTATCCTTGACAAAATCTCTGATTTTTTCTGGAATTGCTCAAAACAGTTTAATACTCGAACGTTGCTGCTTTTTAGTTGCATTTCGTGGAATTGCAAGGGTAGAAGAGACCCCATCCTTGACCCCTGCCCCTTCCCTGATCTCATGGAAACATTTACGTATCTGTCACGTACGTCAGAAATGCAAGTTGATCGTGGGATTGATACCACTGTAGGCTACCAGTCGTATGACTGAGGTCTACATGCCATATATAGAATTCAGGACACATATTTGCGTGGAACCTTTTTCCCACTTTACCAACATAGGACAAATACACCTTTTCTACGCTGAATCTCCCAGGTTTTGAAACTAACAACCTTGTGACAATTGCACTTAATTTTGGATTTCTCGTCATCTAACCGTAGGATATTTTGTACATCTCAAACGTATGGTCGGCATCTTCAATAGTAAAGTGACCGTCTTTAAAGGCTTGACGAAGATGCCTAATGACATTTGTCATTCGGAATAACTGCAAATGAACTTATTTTTTCGGGTACAATGAAACTTGAAGTAAAAAGCTCGTTACCATGACGTCGAAATTTCCCTGAAACCTTAGCGTAAAAAGTGTTGTATGATTCACGTGAAATTCGGTCCGTCGATTGCCATAGTTTGTATTATACATTTGAACATAAGCTGCCTTTTCTCGTTTCTTCTATCCTATTGTGCATACCGTATTTCTTTTGTAAAGTGCACTATACCTTTACAACTATATGTGAGCTAAATGCGCTCAAGGCCAAAATGCAGAATTTGTTTCGAATCTACAAACAGTGTTTTTAATTCCCCCGAGAATGAGTACGAAGACGACTTTACTACTCTAGTTTTCTTTACCCAGATCGTTGATTAACATTTTCGATCATTCAATTTCGAGAGCTGTTTCTCGAGAGAGTCGTCAAACATTGACAACTACGAGTTAAGAGCTCGCTTGTGCTGTCTAGTTATCTTTTGCTGTAGTCTCATCACTGCGGGTTGTCATAAAATGTGCTGCCTCTGATGTCAAATGACGGTTCAGCAGGCAGCGTTAAATCAATATTATGACTGGGAGGAACCGTACTACCTAAAGCGACTTCGTTTACTATGTAACAAGTAAATTTTGTCCTACTTTCTTTTCCAAATACGTTTCAAATTCAATCGCGAAAGGAGAGACCGCACTCCTTCGGCAGTTCTTTGACAGTTATGCTCTTCCCAGTTAAAATGCTGTCACATTTTTTTTATCTCTTAGAAGAAACATGATGAATAATCCGATTCACAGCCATGAGGTGCAGATGAAATTCTCTTCTAGTTGTCGGAAGTGTCGGATTTTTTAACGCCTTGTTGCATTATTAACCCACTTAGACCTCATGACTTTATACTCTGCATCCAAAGGATTCCACATCCTTTTCCGCACCTCGCTTCCTTAAAATACTCCAACTATGGCAGACTTTCGTTTGACGGACAGCCTCGGTATTACTCAAAAAGGAAAAAAATCTTGTCTCAAAAGCGTCCTTCGCTTAAGGATGGACAGCGATGCGAAGTCCCAGGAGATGGACAGCTTGAAGTCGAAAGATGATTCTAAGATAAATTTATAAAGTGGGTATACCAACGCGAGTAGGCCTCGTAACATACTTTATATGCCATAAGCCAATCGTTCCTTTTGCATATATCGTTTCGAAAAAAAAACCCAACCATGGCAATAAGGTATTATCCAGCCATACCTGCAGAGCGCGCGAAATTATCCATCCAGTCCATCTCTAAGTAAAGCCAAAGGGACAGGATGTCACTTATGTCGGACTGTTACGCAAGCCTTCAAGCTAAACCTACCTTAGCAGGTTATGAATCTCTTGTCCCTATTTCGGAAGTTATGCTCTCGTATTATAGGTCATGCGTGACTACAGCTTGAGAAGAGATGCTGACTGAATGTAGAGGGTTGCAGAATGAATTTGCGTGCATTTAGGTCGACACCATGCATGACCCTGTCACACACGCACGGACAATTTGCAGCGCACACGTGAACGGATACCGGTGTATACATTACGCGTTTCAAGTCAAAATTGCATTCCTCAAGGGGAAACGAACGTGGAAATTTGTTTTCGTTAAATACTGGCTTAAAGACTATATATTTTGCTTAGTGTTTTGTGACTATGGAAAAGAAATCCCCGTTCGCTCCAATCGTAAGATATAATTTGGAAAAGACTAACACAAAAATTTGAAAATTCAAATGACTGTTCGAAAAGGTCCTTGTCCAGACTGGTACTAAAGGGCTTGATTCTCGTGAGCTAAATTTCAAGGGTCAAGCATGGATCAGATATCATATTTATCAGATATGCTGATTTAAGGCACTATTTTTTAAATTTTATTGCGACGAGATTCTTGGCCGATGGGTGGCATCTTATACTTGGTTATTTATTACATCTACATACTTGGTTATTAGGGTGAAGAATCAAGTCTTGTGTTCATTCGGTATGGTACGCTATTGTGGGTCAGGACTGCCAATAAAAGTAGATCGACTAGAACTAAGAAATATTCAACCATCCTCCCATTCATGTCTTCTTTATTTTTATTACGCAAGATGTAGTGATATATTGTAGCACGGAAATCAGTGTTAGATTCACTGACAGGGTCGGTGGCACAACCAAGATTTCTGTTGTTAGGACGCCTGGCATTCCAATCTGAGTGACATAGTCCAAGCAGAGCGCCACCATCAAGTGAAGCACCACCATCATTCAATATGCCATACCCACATAGAGTGGGCCTAAACTTGACTTGGAGCAAGACCTTTCCACTGGAAAGAAAATTGCCAGGTCTGACGGTTATCTGTTCTTCCATGGTAACACATCCCTTCACTTGTTAAAAAGCTGTAGCTCATGTTTCGCTTTAAGATAAGTTAAAGAAAATCTCCTGTGGCGAAAACAGGCGTGCCTCTCCTATACATCATAATTGAATTCATCGTTACCGTGTATAGGATACAACCGATGCTATATATACAGGGCTTTCATGATAGGCCTCTATAGCTCACCTTCTGCGTTTCGCGCCTTGTAATCCATGTACAGAATCCTGGAATAGCCATCATTCCCTGGCAACCAACCGTTCCTTTTACTCATCGATAAGTCAATAATTAATCAGACTACGGTATACTTTAACAGTCAGGATGACACACAGTTGACATTTTTGTGTGATTTCTGCACGAGTCAATAGCAACCGTCCATTAATACGTTCAAATAAATGAAAATAAGAAATCACGCCAAAATCTGAAGAATTTTACATGAGAGTTGGGGCTTTTTTCTATCACAACCGTGGGGGACTTAAATTGTTTGAAGGGTCAAGTGTAACTTGTCCGTATTTATTTTTTTCAGCTTTGGAGGCATGAATTGGGGAAATTTCAATTTTTCAAACTGTGTGGAAAACTTAATGAAGAAATGAGGCCAATATATGAGTGTAATTGTAATTGATAAAAAACCGCGATGGAATTATATAGTGACAGTTTGTTCTCATTGCACACTCTAAAACATAACTGGGGCACAAAAAGGAATCTTGTCAAATATTTGACAAAAAGTGTTTCAAATTTGACTAGAAAGGGTTCAAAAATGAAAACTATTCGTTTCATTTATGAGTCGAATAATAATAATAATAATAATAATAATCAGGCCTTGAAGGGCAGTTGTTGAACGACGCTAAGCGACAACGAATGTGGGGGAAACCATCGATACTTCACGTCGGGTGGCAACGAATTCAACAATGAAAGGCCAGTTCAGATGGGAAAACCGTAGATTGCGCTTGGATGAAAAATTCACCTTACTTTGACCCGGCCAGGAATCGAATCCAGACCTCCCGGTTGCTAAGCCTCATCGCTTCAAATGCCACTGCCTTTATCCACACGGTCATATCACCAATCTAGTCAAAGTTTTGACAAAATTCCGGTTTGTGCCCCTACTGATTAGATTCTATTCAAATTTGACCAGTTGACTATAGAACATGTTTAGAGTATGCAAAAGAATGAGCTATACTGTGACATGCACCTTTCGTGTTATTTAAGTTGAAAAGAATATTTCACAGAAAAAGCGTGTGAAGGATAAGAGTGATATGCCTGTTGAAAGGGAGGGGGCGGGGTGAATCCCTTGAATTTTTTGCCTCCTAGAGAGTTTTAAGTTTGTTTCGCTCATTTTTTTAAACATTACATATTTCATATTTAATGTGTAAAAAAATCATATTTCCTTTTCTTGGCTATATTTGTTAATGGTTATCACGGGTGAACCAGCGGCGTAGCCAGGATGCGATTTTTTTGGGGGGGGGGGCTAGGTAACAAGTGGGGGGGGGCTGGTGCCTCCGAGGGTCACACACGGCAAGACTATCTAAGCGGAGCGCCACCATCGGTTGGCGCGGAGCGTACAAGAAAATTTTGGGCTTTAAAACCCCTCCAGATGGCCGGAAACGGCACTTCCCACGTGTTTTAAACTGGATGTACCCAGCCGCAAATGCGCCAATATTTGAATGGATTTCAGCTTACCTCAGGCAGTACCTTACCCTTTAACAGGAAAACCAAAAGTAGTTGTGTCCCCCTCTGAGAAACTTTCTTTATAGATGCAAAATGGTGCTATGTTTGGCAAAACTTTGAACTGATTACAGGCCTAAGTTTTAGGATTTTCCCTTTTTGGGAAGCATGAAAAATTTCAAAATATTTTTAGTTTTTGTAGAGATTTTACAAGAGACATACATACTGCCAAAGAAACAATTTGCAAAATGGTGCAGTATTTGTTCATCGGTACATTACATAGTCAAAATTAAAATACTACGAATAAATCTCTCAGAATAATTGAACCGCAAAGCAGAAGGAAACACATGAAATCCGGACCTTGTGGACATTTTACAAATCCCCCGGACGCCAGTGCCAACTAGTAAAAAGAGGACTTGTCGAAAAAATCGTCCTACAGTGGCACTTGTCATGGGCAGGAGTGAGGCACGACGTAGGCCTACATGTTAAGGATGGAAGGGAAGAATTATCCGAAGGCAGTACCGTACCCTTACCTGCTTACGGCATATTTTGTGTACGATAAAGTATAGGAATGGTCGTGTAAGAGTGGTCTCCAGTGTACGATTGCCTTATTTTCAGTAAATCAATCAGCAATCCGAAAGGCGGAAAGGGTCTTAACCTAACAAAGTCACATTAAAGTTTATCGTCGAGACTTTCGTTTCATCTTCGAAGTGAAATGCAATAAACGACAGTGCAGATCACAAACGGTATCCAGTTTAGTGAAAGTAGGCATTTTGAAGTTATTACTTGATTTCATACGTGCGCACAAAATGTGTTTTACACACATTAATCCATGTTTTTTTTTTTTTAATTTTTACACATTTTATTTATTTACTGTTTTGAAGGATATACTTCAAAGTTTATTTCCGTTCAAAGATTTTATTTTTTTTTCAATTACTTTATCAGGACGCCAAAAACCGGGGGGGGGGGGCTGAAGAAAATCTGGGGGGCCTAGGCCCCCAGGCCCCCCCGTGGCTACGCCACTGGGGTGAACGGGGAAAACTTGGGGAAAAACTTGTATATGGTCATTAGATTTTGGGTTCCTTCGGATAATTAAGACATACATGTCTTGATTTTCTTTAAATATTAAAGGGTCAATCCTTTTACCCCAAACTACATTTGTTGTAGGGGTTAACAAATATTTTCAATTGGCTCAGTTCTTTGATTGGCAGCTAATTCAAACAATGTAGAGCACCAAAGCTGACATTACTCAGCATGAACTGTACTGAAAGTGTTTTATTATACACATACAGCTTTTCTATACTTACAAAATCTCGCGTAGCTCGCCGAGAAGCAACTGACGACTCATGCACGTGTGACTGTTGTACTAAAACACTGCAGATTTTTGCCTGGCAGTGGACGTGGCCGGGCTTATCAGTTTGACGTAACGTTAAAAGCACTCTATATGGCAGAGAGGGTGTTATATCATAACATCTCCATTAGAAAATTTATCATCTTGAAAATGGGCTTCGATAGCGTCATGACTTGGCCATATATTAACGATAGAAAACAGCAAATAACAAACTTGAACTTGAGATTTCTAACATGTGTTCACAGCCCAAACAATGGCGAGAGGTGTACCTCACTGCTGAAAATATCAAGAAATAATGCTCGTTTGTAATTATTAACACGTTTTCGTTAACTTTGGAACAGAAAGTCTCTTTTTGATATGTGTTTATTGTCCCGAATAGCAATAATTTGGCAGATTTGCTAGAAATTTTCAATTTTATTCCCGCATTTTACTAAATCTCAACCGATTGTCATGGTTAAGATTTCATTTGGTAACTAATTTAGCCACTGAATTCAATTCTAGTCATATCCCAGTCTGCCAGTAATCTTAAGGTTAACCCCCAAAATACGTCATTTGACTGCTGGATTCGGAAATCAAGGTCAAAGAATGAATGTCCACCGTTCAAGGCGCGGAATTCCCTAATGTCCCTAGTTGAAGTTAGCACTGGCCACGACAGAGAAATTTAAAATCCATTAAGCTGTTAAGTTTAAAGCTGAGGACACGTTTACATGCATGACCGGAGGCCGGGAGTCATGAACCTTGTCGTGCCGTGTCATCAGTGCCCATGGCCAAGTAAGGTTCCAACTGGGGTGGAAAGGCTTCTAGTCTTTGGGGCGACATATTTTAGGCAGGCGAGACACACTAAAATGAATTAAGGCAAAGGAACAATATTTTTTTTTATTTCCGAGGGCGAACATTTTTCAAGGCCGCTTCGTTTTCTTACGTACCGGCTTGAATGTTCAGATGGTATACTATTTTTATGATAGCTGGAGTAAAAGAACGAGTTGGCCTCTGGAACTAATTATTAGATTTCTTAATGTTTTCAACATATGGGGAAGTGGTCTTTAATATGATGATTTGTCGTTGACCCTTTAACATTATGTGCTTACGCATCAAAATGAGTAAAACTTTATGTAACACGATAGTTTCATTGTCCTTGAATCCCATTTGATTTTACTGTTCAAGCCAACGCTTAAAGGGCAAAAACAGTCGCCCCAAAATATTCATGTTAAACCATGTATAGTAGATTCACATTTGAGGGGGAAAATATTGCCATGGCTCCACAGAGCCAGTCATGAAACAGGGCAGTGTACTACACTACTTCAAGTTGGTATGACTGCTCTTGACCTTTACAAATATTGCTGATTTCTTGAATAACTGGTGTAATCTTTAAAAGCCTATATAATGTTATACTTCCTTTAAAATATTGCAATTAGTCGAAGCCATAAAACACGAAATTTTATGTGCATGTTATTTTAACATTTAACACCAGATTTATCATGCAATGTAACTTTCTAATACCTATGTTTACGATTTTTCTCGTCCCCTACTTGAGAGACACGCACATGTGGGAGCACTCCGCGGAGCAGACTATTTTCTCGGCTCCTTTCCTTCCATATGACCGAACAAGGAATATGCCGTAGAGTCTGCTACGCAGGTAAATGTTGGAGGCGAAGACAATTTTACATACTTCTCTGAAAAAAGGAAACGAAATTTCCATTTACATTGATAAATTGACATTGACATTTGTCGTAACGACCTGTTGGTTGAATAGGAATAAGGTGTAATGTCTCTTTCGTGCTTCTCAGTGAAATTGATGTCCAAAATTGACAAATCCATGTTCTCCCTGAGAAATTACAAATTACGTTGCGGATGTTACTACGGTACCAGCTTAATGTCAAAATGCATGCAAATGTCTCCATTATCGCTGAACTCACGATGAGAATATTAAACACCATTCTGTTACACATAGCAACCAATCCATTGGTGTGACAAAGTTTAATATTATGATTTTATTATACACTTTGACAAAGCCAGGATTTGTCATTGTGGATGGCCACTTGCAGGGCTTGACGGTCTGTCAAGAAGGGGTTAAAGGGGAGGGACAGTCCTCCTCCCCTTTGAGAACTTTAAAATATTCAAATATACTCCCAATCTTGAAACACTGTTATCATTTGAAGTCAAGGTTTTGTTTCTTTATACGAAAAAGAATGAAAAATTACATTTTGAGGAATTGAAGTGGTAGGCACAGTGGGGGGGGGGGGGGGTTGGGGGCTGGGGGGGGGGGGGTAAAAACTCCCACATTACCCAACCTTGTAATGCAAAAAAACACCTAAAATAGCGGTTTTTCTCTCTATCCGTAGGCTTTTCCCTCGTGTCGTGCCCCAAACCTCCATGACACCACCCCCCCATGACACAACCCTGGCGACGCGCCTGGGTTGGCTATTCCAATTGTCTTACATTATAGTTGTTGGCTATGTGATAAATGAAACCAGAAACATTTTGATCAGAAATGACGCACAACGGCAGATCGAGTATTATGTCGCCCGTTGTATTTTATAATTAAAATACAGCCATTTTTATCAAATTTAATGTTATGCATTTCACTGAAATTTGATCATCTTGAACAAATGTACGAAACACTTCAAAAAGTCATGTGCTTATGATTTTGATATCAAATAAAGCATTCACAGAGCTCTTTCAAGCAGTATAAAAAACTCAATATGGCCCACAGTCGACATAATACCTGATCCGCCATGGTGGGTCAAACATAGAAACCGTTCCTTTAATGTTCGTTCCTCAATGGACTGCTTTTCGTGTTTCGTTAATTGATCTTTTTTCAGTTAACAATACATAAATATATGACATGACATGATGTGACTGAAAACTTAGACTGCAAAGTTTATATATTTTTTCAACCAGATTGTGCATTGTTGCAAATCTGTGCATATTTCAAAATGGTAACTGAAATACTAAAATTAATTTATTTAAACTTTGAAAGAAATACATACATACTTGGAAGTCATTTGGTAATTGAGTCATTGTAGTGAACCTGTTGCATCAATTTAGAATGCATGTACGTGACAAGGGAATTTGTGGAAATAACGTCGTTACAACAGGTTGACATGACAACAACATTTCTTTTTTGGAACATTAAAAAATTACGTCAAAACATGAAGTGTTAGCCAATCATCGGATTAACGTTTATATAACAACTTCAATTCGGCGGCTGTCAGACGGTGTGGTAGCTCCCGTCTCTTACAGCGTCAAGGGTACATTCTGAGACATACATAGTAACGGTTTATGTGTATCAACTTTGCAACTTATCTACTCCTGAATGGGCAAGAGAAAAGATGCCTACCTGGTAGAAAATACCTTCTCTTTTATAGTTGAGAGGAAATGACGCAACCGGTAAATTATGCAAACGAAGCCTCATATATATATTGGTGTCTATTTTGTCTGTTCAATTATAATTTGGCAAATTGGTCACCGTCTGTTTGTATGAGAAAATGTATATATAACGGACCGTATTATCATGGTACTACCCTGGCAGTTATTTCTTCCACGATATTATGCAATTTTAAGTCTAGTAGCGTGGTGTAAAGGCCTAATCCTCTCTTACCAGACAGTTACAATTCTCCTAACCTACACTCTAAAAACAGTTGGGTAAAACTTTGCCCAACCTGGGAACTTTTTAAACCAAGTGCTGGGCACACATGCCTCCTACCCCCAGTTGGGTAAAAGATTACACAACCTAGTTGGTTAAAATATTTTGCCCAGCAGTTGGTCAAACTTTTTTCCCAACAAAACATTACCCAACCTGACTGGTTAAATGTTTTGCCCAGAAGCTGGTCAAACTTTTTACCCAACTATTTGGCCCATGTTTTTAGAGTGTATATGATTTTTGTAAGGAGCTTTGACAATACCCTTAAACTTACACCGCTTGCCTTCCAAGAGTGGTTGGGAGCTTTTTTCTAAAAGTCCCCACGACTCTCTTTTTTCTAAAAGTCCCCACGACTCTCTGGCGAAGAGCCAAGGGGCGAAAACGAAACGATTAGTGTGTAGTTGAAATAAGAACTCAATCGTGCACTTTGTATTTCTCCTCCCATTGATTACGTGGTAGTGAAAACTTTTTTTTCTATACGACCATTGCTCTTAAAGTAATTTCGTCCAGATTTTTACTGCTATTCTACCGCTAGCTTTTTATTTACCAGATCCAACCTTATTCAACCATGAGATCTTATAATAACCACTTTTATTACAAAAATTATATGTAAAACTTAACTGATCTTTTACTAATCATCTGATTGGTCAATTACATTTTACCCCACAGTTGGGTACTTAAAAACTTATACTCTTATACCTGGATTTTACTCAACCTTTATTTGCCCAACAATATGCGTAAAGTTGTTTACCCATTTGTTGGGTAATAATTTGCCCAAGTTGGGCATTTTGAATTTTTCCCAACGCTTTTTACCCAACTGTTTTTAGAGTGTATTTACGTAAGCCTTTCTTAACTCTACAAAACTCATCCTGATCCAATCTCTGTTTATTGCTTAAGGGTGAGTCTAAAACAATACCCCAATGTGTAATCAAAACACTCTCATGTTTTTTAAACTTGATGTCAATCAGAGAGCTACTCCAATTGAGAATTTCTGTGGACTACTACAAAAATTGTAGTTTGGGTGAGAGTTAACTGTCTTTAAGAGTCCATTAAAATCAAAACTTATCACATTTGTAACGAGTGAAGGATGTGAGAAGACTCATAGCCAGAAACAGCACCAAAGCATTAGATTCATCAACAGATGCGAAACAGAAAATAAAAATGAATAAAGCACTTGTCGGAATCGTCTTTACCCTGATTAGTAGACCAATCGACACATAAAAGCGGTGACGATCAAAGCTTTGAAGTGTGTTTACGGAGGAAGGCATGGAATGCTTGGGGAACACTATCTATATTTAGGAAGTTATTAAAATCTCAAAGTATTACTTCTTTACAGTATACAGCTTCTGGAGTTAACGACCATCGTCTGGCGGCAGTCTTTGCGTTATTTGTCACGCATGAGAGCTGACTCGACGAAGTGAACTTGTACTAGAATGACAGGTTGAAGTTCTTTTCCTGGGATATATCCCATCATGGTTAAGAATTCTAAAGCAGTTCTGTGTTCCATCACTTTGGTAATGGGGGCTCCTTGTATTACGTTACTCCGTCGCCCGTCTCGGCGTTTACAATTTTGTCGGTTGAGAGTGCATTGCTTTGTATGTGCGCACATACAGAACATGTTTGTAACCATACTGAACTTGAGCATGTAAGCACAATGCAACGTGGCGATAGAGTTTCTGTAGGAAATAAGCCGCCTTGCCGTCTTGCGTAGAATTATGCTTCTTGCGCAATGATGTCTGCACACGTCACCTTTGATAGTCAAACTGTTGGTAGTGAATAAAACTGCATGTGACGTCCCTTGCGCAGTACGCGTAGTTTACGGCACATGCGTAGAGCATAACTATTCTTTCTACTATACACAGTAGGCGAAGTGTCTAGAAACCAACGAGAGACACAATTGCAGGACATCGGTAAAACAACCTCCATATTCTATCTATCTCCATGTTTCTTAGCAGGGAGATCTCTGGTATAACCCGAGAAGCAGGCTGATACGTGTGACGGCGCCAGAATGTAAAAATGTGGGGGGCAAATTTTCCCTCCCCCTTTGCACCGCCCGTGTTCATAATATTTTCTTCTCGTCAGTACAGATCGTTCCCATAAGCATGTCGAGTCATACCAAAGACTCTAAAAATGGAACCTATACTTCCGTTGTGCGTGATGCTCCGCATAAGCAATGGAGTAGTAGGAAAAACAAGCCAGTGAGCACCAACGGGAAAAAGGCGGTGGCCGGCAAGACTTGAACTAATAGGTTGGAAACTGGGCCGTAAGACTCCATCTAACTGACTGACTGACTGACTGACTAACCCATAAGCAAGTGTTTTTTCACGTGGCACTGTTACAATGCATTTTATACCCTAAAATGCTTGGCAGAAATGGGTTGTCTTTTCCAACCCATTACACTATCAAACGGAGTAATCCTTGCGATAACCTAAACCAATCGACAGAGCGAAGTGGGGTTGTGGGTTTTCAAACCAAATTACTGCTGTCAAAAGTGAGATCGATGACATGACGAAGTCTGGCCATGTTTTGTCCCATACTCCCTACCCAGCAAGCTTTTTATAAAGAAATATATTAGCTCGTGTAGTGGTAGGTAAGCCTAATTTAAGACACCTCGGAACTACGTGCGACCTTGAGCAGCGGCTTCAGCCAAATACTATGTTATGATGTGCGAAAGTAATTAAATCGATGCACTCTGGTAAAATGTTCTTTCTTTTTTAGCCGGCTTTAAAAAATTCATCCACTGTTCTGGTAATCGAAATATTCTATTTCAAAAAGTGTAACTGCTTATATAGCCTACATTGTTACCCGCTTATGTTTCCGGTTAATTGTTAGCGCACTCTGCTGCGTGCTTTAGTTTCATAAATACAACCGAATCTCACACAAATTTTGTTCCTTGTAACGGTATAACATTCACCTCGGAAGTATTCAAGCATAAAAGTGGAATTGCTCAACTGGAATGGTAAGAAAATCGATAAAAATGGGCAGAAAAATCATGACTTAAAAGGAAAATGTTTTATCTATTCTGTAAAGTAACCCAACCGACGAAAAATGTTAAGTAAAAGGAGCTGGAGACTGGAAGAAGAGAATCGGGATGAAAATCTAAAGAAGACATGTACTTCAATGACTTTGCCGCTTCCAAAATACGTCTGAAAAATCACGTTCTATTTCCATATCCGTGTGATTTGCGTGCTTTACATTCTACGTATGATAAAAATGCCAGCTCGTTAAAAGTAATTCTCAATCATCGCTGGCAATTAGACCAGCGATACAGATATCACCATATCGTCTAAAATATGTCTGCACATTTGACAGCTAGCTAATCAGTCATATTGTGAATTCTTTAACAGTTTTAATTAAAGTGCATATGGTATGAACTCCTCAAACCATCTTTCAGCTGTTCAGTGAATGCCTGTTTTAGGGGATGTGCAATATTAAGAAGACGTATCATCACTGGGTTGTTACTTAATGCCGTGGTTAATACGATGACATGACAAAACATATCAGATATTTTGCCAATACTATTGGAACCATCAGCTTCATATTTACGTTCTAAACAGCTAAACCATGTTACAAAATATATCATAGCACATGCAGTAATAAGGCCCACGTGCATCATAAATGCAAGTAGAACACTTGAGTCTATTTCGTGAAAAAGAAGCGATATGGTAAAAACACCACGTCGAGGTATACTATTAGTATTATAACGACTAAAGTTGAAAGGGCAAAAGTACTGGCCCTAAAATTACTTTGAAGCAATGCTAAATCTCTTAGTTTTCTTGAAACTTTATTTTATCATATTTTAGGACTACACATTCAAGGTAAACCTAGCAGCTACTCCTAGTAAATTTCACATTTGAGGAGAAAAGATATCGTCACATGATTCTCAAAAGCAAAATCATGGAACTGCACAGTCTACCGTACTTGTTCAACTTGGGGTGACAATATTTCCCCTCTGAACAAGCAATGTTTCTGGAACGGAACCAAGAGGAAACCGGGGGGGGGGGGGGGGACTTAAGCAAACTCCTAAATACGGGGGAAGGGGTGAGGAAGTCTCCCTATGCTATTTTCTAAGTAGAAGACTATTTTTGACGTTCTAGAAGTATATCACAGAGACAAAATACTGGGAAACCCCACACTAATGGATGGATACAATTGTGCTAATTAAATATTCAATATATAATATAGCTGTATAGGCGATCATAATTTGCGACAGGGGAATGGCCAGGTTCTTAATTTTATGGGGACCTGTCACATAATTTGGGGCTGATCAAGAAGTCATGGGGGTCCCTTTCAAACAAATAATTAAGTTACAGTGTGATGCAAAAATACAATTTGTCCCTATGGTTTCGTTGTCTACCATAAATGTTTTTTCTAGGGTAATCGAAACGTCGTAATGTGTTATATTTGCAATTAAAGTATATCAGCATGTGAGTATTGCTAAATTATATTTGAAAGGGTCGACCGCATGCTTAAATTCATTACATATACTGGTTAGTTCCCAGTGCCTACGTCACTGAATTGCAAAGCGTGATTATATTATGATCAATACATGATAGGCTACTGAATTTCTTGAATTCAAGACTTATTCCACCCTGGGCCATATATTTATATGTTCTTTTACAGGTAGTCTATGTTCCCTAAGTATTAGGCAGTACAACATAAAAAGTCGTGACCCAAGAGAAAGTTAAAAACATTCTTCCCGATAAAAATACCCGTAGATTCCTACCAACTAAAACATCAAAAGGAAAAAAACCACTTGATTTTATGTAATGGTTTGATGGTTTAGACTCTTAAAATACCTACACTTGTGGAGGTCGGGTTTCTCAAACTCCTTTCATTGTTCTTACTATGGCTTTACAAATCTAAACCCCACCGTCAATTAAGGACCCCCGGCCCCAGTTTTCAGCTCGTGGTAACTTGAGTATCTGCGTATAAGGTTTCATTATAAAGATATGCATATGCCATATTTTTCGTTGCCAGTCTTTCAGCGTGCAATCAGTCAAAGAGAAACGTACGCCAAAACTGACAAAGGGAGGCCCACCACAAACTGACAGACTGGTCATCATGAAATAGTAATTATTTATCATATGAAATGTATGGCAGTGCGTAAAGATCGCTTTCAGTGTAGTAGAAACTAAATCTTTGTTTGCTAATAACAGTATGGCGATGTCCTCGGGCAATCAAATAAAATGGAAATATATGTATCTATCTGTATATATAAGCTACGGCTTTTCATCGAGTCTGTTCCGTGCATGAATGATCACTAACCGGACAATGAATGTAGAGGAATAATGGTGTCTCATCGCCATAAAGACTCAAGTCCGGTTCATTCTTCTTATGTTTCACGCGCCGAAATGTTCAATCCATGGAAGTACTCCGAGGTAGTACTTCCATGTTCAATTCTAACTCTCCGGGATCAGTCATACATTATAAGCTTGGTATTAAAGCGGCAATCAAAGTTTGTTTTTACAACTTTTTACACCACATTTGTAGAAAAATAATCCGTGATCATGGTCTAACGTCGTGATTGGTTACAGTGTAGTAAAGGGCAGGCTGTCTAGTCTTGCATCTGTGTGGAATTTTGTTACCCGACAAATATTCAGAAATTTTCATTCAACATGAATTATTAAAACAAAATTAACGTTTCTCCTAATAGGAAAAACCTCGTCTACATTCTACATTCTGGTAAACAATTTGATTAGAAAGGAAAACAAGTTGCTGGAACAAAACCTTAATATTTTCTGTCAAAGTCTGATTGCCCCTTTAAACAATGATCAGGACTCATAGGCCGAAGGCCCGTAAGCTCTCACACTGGACCAGATCAAGTCTGTACGTGAGTTATAAATAAAGTGGAAAACTGTGGGTACGACCTTTCTATCTTGATTTTGCTTACTTTCTTTGTTTCTTTTCCTCTCAAATTTCCTACAATCAGCAAGTCGAAATAACTGGGTAGCAGAACAGCAGAGTGAAGCCTGTCATTTTTTTTGCAAGTCATGTCATAAACAGCAATTTTATTCATTGACTCGAGTCATCTATTTTAGTAGGTGAAAATTCCCCAGTTTTTTTTTTTTCAAGTGAGGAACAGTCAGAGGGTTGGATTAGTCTCGACTTTACTGCATCTCTGCAAGAACGGCAGTTGCATGAAGCGTTGTAGTTTGAGTACGGGACCATGGGTACTAGTAAGAAAACAAGTACCAGGTCATGAGAACGGGTATGGGTACGGGTACCAAGTTCAGGGCATGGCGACGGGTACGAGTCTGTAGCAAAAAATAATTCTGAGTACTGGTACGGGTTCCGTACCTTCTCATGTGTCCTGGTACGGATAAGAGTCTGAAGGAAAAGTTAATCATTCATGAGTGCATGTACTAGTACGGGTACCAGGCCATGAACACGGGTGCGTGTACCAGGCCATGAGTACAAGTACGGTTACGACTACGCAATCTTGTACCGATCCTCGAGGGTGTGTCCCATTACGGGCACGGGTACGTGTACTAAAACCAGGGAGTTGCAACAGATGGAGTTCTGACTTTCAATTCTTCCTTGAATCCAACTAGTTAGATTGACGGTAAACTACGTAATAAACCTACTGCCCGAGGGTCCGTTAGCATATCAATGTGTCATCGCTCTCACTCCTGCCCGCCCTGAGTATTACGTAATAGTGTTATTCTTGCCAGGGAGTAACACTGTGCTGTACGTGGGTCTGTGTGTAGAGGTATATAGTAATGTATAAATCAGTACAGCAGTCAATGGCAGCTTACTTAGTACCATGGTATCTGTATATTATGTGCACCTGACTGTGTAGTTTGTTGACAGTTTTTGTGTAGCGACGATATAACTTTTAAGCAGGCATTTGCATCCGTACAACTAAAACTCCATGTGTTATGTTTTGATCCGTGTCTTACAGGAATACCTAACGAAATATTATTCACTCTAAGCTACAATAATCCAACAAATTTTTTAAAGAGACTGATTTCTTCCCAAAGAGCTAGGAAGAAATTTGGAGTCGGACATGATAAAGTCGGGTCATGCAACTTTCTCAGCTTTATTGACTGTTAACTCATTTTTGTTACCGTTTGGATACATCTAAGAAAGTCTGGGAAAAAAGGAATTTTTAAGAGTGAAAATGTTTTCTAGCTTGAAAAATGTAAGTACAAAGCTCCTTTTTTCATCTATACACTAAGAATGAGGTATTTTGCCGAATATCTAACGAACAAAAATGACAGATTATAACGCCACATCAGATGGCTCCCGATCAAAGTGTAAAATGGCGTATCCATGGTAACAACTCTGAAAAGCTCGAAAAAAGTTACATTTTGATAGCTATTTTTGAAACTTTGGTCGCCAGTGTTCGCGATCGCGAATACGCCAGTACTGTTTAGTAGTGTGTAAGCTATCGTTTGAACATGGTCTAGTTATGCCATTCGATGCGCAATGTCACGAAAATCCCTCTTTTCGGGAGCAAAAAATTTCAAATTGTGAACCTTTATTGAGTATAAACATATCCTCTTCGGTCTGCAATAGAATTTTAATGGAAAATCCGATTAAAATGCGGTTTTTTGCATGAATTAGAGGAAATCGTTAGCAATTACTGCACATGTGTTTATTCTATGCATATGCATCCCCTACCTTTTGCGCATGTGTATTCTGATAGAGACAGATTCCGCACCACAGATATCACTTCTGCTAGTCTAAGTATTACGTAATGGTTAAAACCTTCGTTGGCGGCTACTAGTTACACTCCAAAGTGAAGTTTTAGGTCCCAGGGGGGCTGTATGGTGACTGAGGAATGTAAAGACTTAAGAAAAGCAGTTGATGGGGGGTTAAGTAGTGTTTGAGTGATGTAAGCAATAAAAAAAAGGAAGTCAGAACTCCATCTGTTGCAACTCCCTGCTAAAACACTGACTAGAGCGTGCACGCGTGAGCAGCTTAACGTCGTCATATGTTCAACAGTTTACAATAACGCGTAAAATCTTTATTTAAGTGATCGGGATCTCAGTAACTTAAATTACTTAATGAATAATCGACAGCGAGAATGCTGCAAGTATAGAGATACCGTGCTGTACGTCAGTGATATGTTCAGTATGGTTTGCGAATAAGTGTTACTGAACTTACGGGAAACTATCATACCAATCGAATTCAGGGAATGATGTAGCAACTTTTCATTAACAGTTTTCAACTAGATACTTTAATTTTTTATTTATTAGCAGCATGATGAAATTCTTTCTCCGTTTATGCTATATGATTTTGAGGATATGCCATTTACTTTTGCTAGATGAAATAGGAGACAGCATTTCCAACCAAGAAACCGCAAACGGCTGCAAAAGTGTCGGAACCCAGCGGAGCAGACAATGCAAGATGCATAAACATATCTTTATGAAGCACTGGGGTGGTAGCTCTCATACAGCGGTAGCTAAATATGCAGGCTTAATATTGCCATATAAAACCTAGTAAAGGACATAATAATCGAAACAGAAGCGTTAAAATTAAAAAAAAAATAGTCATGGGAAATGTAGGGTAGCCAATAGGTGCCACATTAACAAATCTAACGGTGTTGGTGCGCAGACCATGAAGCACAGCACAGTGTTCTACACGGAATGATCGTAGTAATTAGTAGCGAAATATGGGTCATTAAAAATAATTAAAGCGGTTTCTTTCTGTGGTTAAGTTTCATTAGGTAATTAAAACCATATTAGTGTATTTTATTACACAAGTGTGTATACTTTTCTCGTTTCAGCCCATGTTTGGTCTCACGTCTTACTTACTATATACCTGTCATCTCAATCTCTTCCTTATCACGTCTACGGGCGATGAACACGATAGCTAAAAGCGAATTGAAGTGGAAATAAATCCGACGCACACTACACATGAAATCGAGTTGTTGCTACATCGAATGGGCTGACGACGCCGTCAGCGCGCGAACAAAGGAATTTCCTCGTATGTGTCATATCGGCGTGTTTTGCCGCAATCTCTCGTAGCGCCCATGAGTCATAGCAGGCTCGCCATGCAATCCACCTCACCGGAACAAATTTAAAGATGAACCACGAACTTTGTGTGAAGATTTCTCATTTTTAGTCTATTGATTTAATTTGGACTACCAATAAGCCAATTTTCGGGTAGACTGACTATCATTTAAAATGCTGGCTTGTTTGTTGAGCAATCTAAGGGTCTTCAACAAGCATTATAAGGCGTTCAATAAAACCACAAGGAGGACATATATCATACAGAACAACATAGCACATCTGAGAGACAATTGAAGGTGATAGATGGTAGAACATTTAGTTAAGGCAAAGTAGGTGGGTGCTGGTATAAAGTGATAGTTGACTTGGGATAAAGGTGTTAGAATGATTCATTGACTCACTGTACATACGAGTGTAATGTTACACATGATTGTCGTGTAGTAAATAGCGGTTCGTTTATGCAAACGATCACAAAATGGGTCGCTGTGAATAACTGAATAACTCATCAAGGTACGATACACCCTTTAATGTAAATGCCGCTTAAAGTGAACATGAAGTTAAACATAACGATAATATATATAACACAGATTGGAGTATTAAATTTACTGACCTACTTCCAATGGCAGGAGCAATGTTTACAGCTCCATGCTTCTCGTACACGAAAGGATGAACCACATTCAGTTGCATATCTGTTAAATTTTGAAAATGTTTGTTAATGTAAATCATCAATTGCTGGGCGAGTTCTAGAAACCATTACCGAGTCTTGCTTTGCTCATTCATTGCCTGTTTTGGTTTTGTTTTGAAATAAGAACTGGCTTTTTACATGGCCCTTTTTGTTTAAAACATTCTATGGACAGACGTGTTCCGAAATCTGCCTTCAAAGAAGACACTATAGTTGATTCATTCTACAATCACATGCAAACTCTTAAATTTTGGTGCATGTTTTTCCTTGTTGACTAATCCTATTTTGATAGTGTACAAGAAGAATGGAGCTGTCAATGTTGCAATGATGCCATCACAGTTTGTTGCCTAACCTACTATTTTTAACCAAGTGATTAAACTTTAAGATATTTTTCACGGTAAGTCACTACGGAAACTGATTTTTATCAAATTGAAAGTTGTTTTTTTAATCCGTCTTATATATTGATATTTTTCACCCAATAAACGTTTTCTATCATTTCTGTTTTAAAAAGAAGGGATCATCCCTATGAATCATTTTCTTGTTTTGGTACTCCCTGAATACTGAATACTATGAACCCATCATGAATATTTATTATATCTGAATAAATAGCTACTCATGAATTTGCACAACAATTCCAATGTATATGAATATTCATATTTGTTTCTCGAGTTCTCTTTTGATCTCCATATTCTTTTCCTTTAATTCTTACTTCATAACCATTTCGTAGGCTATTTAGTGTCATTTGTGTCTCCATGGTTACTTCAAATTGGATAGCAGTCGTAACCAATTTTGTTTAGAGTCTTTCAAAGCTAGCTGTTAGGTATTCAATTCAACATATTGCTCTATATTCTATCAAGTTTGTATGAAATATATAAATAAACATAACCTTGACTTTCACTGAAGTGTTTGCTTTAGTCTGTTCGCTGTACGTCGCATATGTGCCTCTGGGCGGTTTGGCTAAGATCATGTGTAGTATCTGTTCTTTTCATCCAGTCTAGAATGGAGCCACCCATAAATAGTGTAGAGGTTTCAATACTAAGAAGTTGGTCAATTCATGTTGTGGTCTTTCAGGGACCTAGTCACCATGGTGAAAGTCATTCACTAAACTAAACCAATCTGAACAGTAATTTATATAGGGTTAACAAAGAAATGTTGGTATTGCGTAACACTTAACATGACTATTTTTGTAAAAGACAATAGATATTCCAGAGCTAGGCTGACCAAAATATACATATTGAAAACGATAGAGAATGGAATAATTCCAACTCATCTTTCATTGGGAACTGTTATTTATTCTTTATCCGTCAGGCATGTCCCTCATACACCAATAGAGACTTTCATATGACGTCATAGTAGTCCCTGGCGGCCATGTTGGAGTATGTGTAACTACGTACCACACTCGACACGCTTGTTCGATAAATGTGTACACAGTGCACACTCTGCATCTAACTAACTCTGCAGTTCAGCACAGAGCTACGTGTATTTGGCATGATACCGGATCAGTGACGTAATTGAAAAACCTCTATACTTTGTGTGATTCCAGTGTCAATCATAATATATTGGTAGCGTAGATACATAACTTGTGCACCTTAAGATCAGGAAATGTATATAAATTTAAGAGAATTTGAAACATCGTTCCTTGCTTGTAGGGAAGGCTATGTTGCTTGTAGCACAAGACTATCGAAAATTATTCCGTCACGGTGTCGTAAATATTATTTTACGTTTTTGCCTAACTGAACACAATTTATTTTCCAAGAAAAGTGACTCCTTTAACAATAACGTATCCATGTGTTATTTAGTACTTCTTCATATATAATTGCACATTACAGATACGATACGCATTGACACGAAGCTTGAGTCACCAAATCCCTTACACATAAAGAAATGATTCACTCTTTTATGAAGCCTTCTAAAAATGATTACACTTAATCTGCATTTTATATGATCGATTAGATTTTTGTTATGAGACAGACTAGTGAAAAAAAAACAAAGAAAAAAGAAAAACTGCGAATCATTTTCCAATGTTTGTTCTGATATGAATGACCTCGCACTTGCACTTGTTGGTTTAATAATTGACAACAAAATCAGACAAAAACTCATCGTTATAGGGGTATACCGGATGACGTATGACTCAAATTAAGATCAAACTAAGCTAGGAGAATTGGAAAATATTTGACAAAAATAAAGCAAAACCAGTAAAATATGACTTCAATACCATGGCAACTGAAAAGAATGTATCGCGAGGCTAAGAATACGAGACTGTATGTAATATGTGGGATGCAAGTACTTGAATAGTACAGGCGTACAAAGTACAACGAACAGAGACATTGTAGTGCCACAATTTTGATTGTACTAAGGATGAAGTCTGGTAATTATAGAATAGCGCTTAGGTAAGATATGTAATTGCACAGGCAGATGGGGCGACTTATGGAACCATTTTGGTAGGCTGGTAATCATATATCGTTATACACGAATGCACGCATTTAAGTGATGGTTTTATTCAGTCGTCGATAACTGAGGCCCGTCAGCTTTAAAATAAGCCTGTGGAGTGTGTTTACTGCAAAGCTGATGCCTCTGTCTCTGTGTGTATGCACAGTCCTGCGGTACAGATACTTTAGATTAACCCTTTACCGTTGTGCTGCAATCGGGGCGTGGGCGTGGGCGGAAAAGCGAACGTAGTACGCCCCGCATCAGCTTCCGAAGGCTATTGATCCCTTGACCTTAAACTATTGTCTCTCTCGTTGCTGTGGCCGAATTTTCGGGTAGCTACTCGCAGTTTCGAGCTCCGCGTGAAACAGTAAAGATAGGCGACAGCCGCGCTCTCCGCCTGGGTCCAAAAGGACCCAAAGTCCAAACAACGGTAAAGGGTTAATCTTTCCAATTCTTTGTTTACCTGTATCATGGGTGGTTGTACACCAAAATATCTCTGGATTCCCTCAAGTCCACTAAACAGACCTATGAGGGTTTAAAATTGCATGTATACAATAAAAATATGACTACTTAAGACTGATGGACCTCACTAATGGCCGACTTTGTGCTGACCAGTGCTGTGGCCGAGTGGATAAAGACTCGATGGCATTAAAGCGATGAAGCTTAGCAACCTTGAGTTTGATTCCTAGCCGGTCAAACTAAGAAGGTGGAATTTTCACCCACGGGCAATCTACGGTTTTCCCATCTGAAACTAATCTTTAAAAAAAAAACAAACGAATTTGATCCAATTTTGGGGGTTTGGTAGCCACCCGACGTTGTAATTCGTAAAACGATAGCTTCTCCCACATTCGTGGTCTTATACACTTGACAACAAATACGGTAGATGTACAGAACAACAAAATTAAGAGATAAAAAAGGGTTTCAGAAAGGTTCTAAAGGCTTATTACCAGAAATTTTTAGGACTCTTTTGTTTCTCTTTATTTTTAGTTCTGTGGGTTTACTGCGGTTTTGAGTCATTTTGTACAATGTAGCTTCGTGAAAAACAACTGCCCTTTAATCCCTGATTTTTACTATTTTTACTACTTCATTAGCTGCCCGGATTTGTCTTTAACTATAGCGACGATAATACCTCCTGTGCTTGATCAGCACAAGCAACGGGAAGAAACAGGGTTTGAAAAACAAGCCAGTGAGCCACAACTGGAAAGGCCTTCGTCGGTCCAGCACAAAACAATTGGTTAGAAACTGAGCCGTAAAACCTTTAACTAATCCATCCCCTTTGCTATCCATCTCTTTCGTTTCGTACTGTATCTTTGAGTACTGATCACTGAAACAGTAGCACTGGCACACAGTTTGGCGTAATATTGTAACAATAACTGAATAAAAAATACCCCCCCCCCCATTTGCATATGTGGGTAATACAGAAACCCCAAATAAGTAGCACCGCACCCTCGCCAATCACCATAGGAAAGAGGTAGATAACGTGAAGTTTTCAGAAACCGTCCTGCAATTTTGACAAAAGAATGCCGTACGAAACAGGCAAACGTCCATTGTCGGGATTGCAAGCCTCCTCGGTTTAGCCGGGAAGGAGGAGGAGGGGAGGGGGAGGGGGTGGAGGAAAGAGTGGGATAACATGAGATTTTTTTAAATGGCATACTCAAAGACCCATCATTAACACTAACTGGAACCATCATGACTATAAAAACTGGAATCTTCTAGCGGGGTTCGTATTTTCTTGGTCACCTCAAGGAATCCCATCAGCTACTGGTCCTATAGTTCGTTATCATTGACTACCCTTCCTGCTCACCGTGCCAGAGTAAGCAATTGGAGACACATCAATGCAGGCGTTTCGCCGGCGCCGGCCCTGGGAACGAAAGAGCGGGTGCCTACTCAATCCTTTTCTGGGCCTCTTTTAGAAGCAAAATAGTGCGAGATGTCTATATACTTGGAGGAAGAGACTTGAAGATTTATTCATGGTGGTTAATTGGGTAAACATTATGTTCCATGTGTCATGTGTATAAGACAATACATGAGAGTCACGTGGGCCTCATGTCCCCAAGGACTCATTACATACATAGACAGAGCATGTAACGCATACATCCTATCCGTAGGCTGCTGCCACCGATTGGGACAAAAAGGCGCACCAAGACGGTGACTGAGCTAAAATTTGTATGATTTGTCAGATTTGACGACGACTCCGTAATATTTTCAAACAAAAGTTACACTTGAATGAGAAAAGATATCATATTCCTGCAATACATGTTGCGATTTTGACATCTTGCATTATTTCCAAAATATTTCAAGTTTCTTGCAAAATCTGTTGATTTGAACTACTTGAGCAAGTTCAAACTATCACACAAAACTATAGCAGACAGCCATCTTGCTAAGCCTATACTCACACGTTCGGTAGCAACAATCTAACGTGCAGTATGATCTGTCCATGTATAGGGAGTCCGTGGTACATAGATTCCCCTACCTCTTCTTTAATCTGAGAGTAAATGTGGTATATTTGAGGGAGCATATGTCCGTTGACTTTCACACTTTATCCGAAAAGTTAACGGGCGTCTAAAAGCTTGTCGAAGTTTTCGCCAGCGACAAGCTACCCCTCATATTATAGCTGACAAGTTGGCCATTCATGGCACTTTCAATTAACTACATCATGACCGTAAAGATTTTTTGCTCATCCCGGCCAGCTTTAAGTTCAAACCACCTTTTCCAAGCCTTGTTTTTCGCTAAAAGCTTGGTATGTCTCCGCCAGCTTCTAATGCCTATAATTTCCACAAAATTGCTCCGATTGAGCCATTTTTTCACCAATGGTACTTCATTTAATATACAGTACTTTCATAAAATACTTACAGAAAACCCAATTTCATTCCATATTATACGAACGCATTCATACACCTGCTAATTGGGATATGCTCTCTTGAGGTAGCCTTGCAACACTCACCTGTAGAAACACTCAGTGCAATGCTGCCCTCAATTCACTTTCTCTTGAGTTATTGTTAATTGTGTTAAATAGCTAAACAAAAACCACACACAGAGAGGTTAACTTACACACGCTATTAGTTGTTACTCTTTTGACCCACAAACGTGGGAGTTCCCCTTACACTTTCGTTTCAGAGCACGGAGATATAGATCCGTCAAGAAGTAGACAAGTTTGCTTTCAGTTGATAACCGTAATATATAAAACCATTTGTCTTGAATGCCCCAGCGTCGATTGAATTTTTTTTCGTGTATGTATCACTATGTGTGGGTGTTTTTTTCTTGAAGGCCCAGTTCTCTGACCCCAAACAGTACCAATTCTCCCAACCTTCTTACTGAAGCCCCTCCCACAATTATCTGAAATTCATCCTCATCCAAACATAATCTCAGTTTATTGCTTCAAGGTGAGTATAAAAAAAATCAATTAATGTAATCAAAATGACACTCTCAGTACCGTTCATGCTGTGTAATATAAGCTCTGGCACTCTGCATTGTTTGAATTAGCTGTCAATCAAAGAGCTGAGCCAATTGAAAATTTCGGTACCCCGTACCAAAATTGTAGTTTGGGGCGAGAGGTTTGGCCTTGTAAGCTTAGCTGAGCTAGCACGAGATTTGGAAGAACCCAATACTTTCGAAGCGGTACCTCAGATCACGGCTCTGAATCCAGTCTAACGTGAGCCACTGTTCCTCTAATACATTCGAAGGAATTGAAGAGGAAAAACAATACAAAAAGAACACAATAGGTTACTTGTTGTCTCGTTATCTCGTTATCTCTTCGACTAGTGACCAGACGGCATCCTTCTCCAAAGATCACCATCGGACGTGAGGGCATCCCCAGTCCTTATATCCATTTTCCTAGAGGCTGGAAGGGGGACATAACTTGATCTGCATTACTGCTGGACAGCTGAACCGATCAAAGCGGACAACTACCTGAGTGGAGCAGCTTCTTGAAACAGAATTGTAATTCACCAATTTTTCCCCAGCATACTTTTGAACAAGTGAAAGTGAAATTTAGCCCAAAGCAGTTCAACGGATTTGATCCTCTGATGTTCAAAGCAGTGCACTCAACCGCTAAGCTACTTCCGCCTCCATAAATTATCTTAACAATGTTCCCATAACATCCCGGCAGAAGTAGGCTATACAACTGAAAACATTGCAGAACGATGGAGTTGCTATTTCGATTAGCAAATAACTCCCTAGTAGGACGGATGCCGTAAATAGATACCGTTACAGGCACAGTATCTTGTTGTTCAAACCTCACATGTTATCTACTACTCATAGCATCAGGTAGGCAGCTAAGCTAAACAAACATCGCTTGTACATCACTGATAATACTGCAAATGATGTTGACACCCACCCAACTGACTTAACAAAGGACCATACTGATTTAGTAAGATCATATTGATCATATTGTTTGGGGCTGCTTGTTTTGCTTTGGTGGTTTTACTTTTGAATAGGGTTTGGACTTCAGGGTATCTTATGGGGCCTTGGCCCTCCTTTGCCTCTCAGACTGTTATGTTATGTTAAGTTATATATTTCCCTTGTACCTCTCGTCCCTGTTGGCTGGGGGTCGTAGAATACTCTCTTAAATCAATAGATTTAAAACAAGTATAATAGAGTTAACAATAAATATAAAGAATGGAATTAGTGACCAATCGAACGTCCGATTGGTCACTAATTCCACTCTTTTTGATTTAAACTCCAATATTTTAAATCTTACGATTTAAGATAGTATGCCCACGGTATTTCCCGCCTGTTGTTAGAGGAGACTAAAGGGACACCAAATTTGAACTTGAACCGTACTTGGAAATAAAATAAACTTTGAACTTTTTACGGAGTTGACTGACACTACATAACAAATTCCTGCTGGTGTGTCATTAAATCTCATCCAGGTAACTGACTGGCTGACTAACTATACCTCTCAATACTTTATTTTTTCACGTTTGTTTAAAACACAGGCAGTATAGTTGCTGCATTTCTAAAAATCCATCCTTACTAATACAGTGCAGTTTATTGCGCTTGGTGGGTGCTTACTCAGAATGAAGATAAATACGTCTGCACACTCATAAAAAATAATTACTTCATCCTTCAGACAGGTTTATTTATGTAAGGTTTAATTAGCAGTTGCAAGGTTTACCTTATGCTCCCTGAAAGTGACCCAATGACAGGTCACCTGAAATGTACAGATTTTCGTGCTTCGGATCAAAGTTTTACGTCTTGTTCCGAGTAAAAGAAAAGTTTCCAATACCGATATATAAAATTACTCACATCAATACGCAGATACAAACAAGTTTGAAGATCCCATCAAATAAATGGACTAAACCTAACACTGCTCTCAAGTTTGAAAGATATGATTGGCCAAATATTTTGTTTGGTCGATACTATTTTAAAGATGTGGGGGAAACATTACTTCTGGGTTTTCGTTTACGTGCGTGAACCCTCTGTCACTGCAGGTACGTATACGCTCCTGTAGAAATTCACTTGTTCTTCCACTTCTAATTCTCTGCGGTATGTTCCTGAGTTTCTACGAGAGTCGTGTACGATGTACGCAATCTAGGTGTATGTATCCAGTGCACGTACATATTATTGAAAGTCAGTACCAGACCAGACCGCCGCTCGCCAGGGAATGTTACACGGAATATAACGATCATTTCGTGTTCAGTTTCCAAGGGATTTTACCAACGCCTTCCATTGGAATGGATTATATCAGATAGCGAAATATTGTGGATTTATTTCCGTTTGCGTGGACCAACTTAGTAATTCCTTGTAAAGATGGGAAGTTTAAGAACTATGTGGATCCATGGTCTATCCATCTTTAGCCTTATGGCGCTTCTACCAGTGGTTACACTTGGTCAGGGTAAGAAAACTTTTGCAATTGTGGGTATTCCTATTCCTAAACTGTAAGACAAACGTTAAGAGGTTGGTTTTGCTGTCACTTGCAAAGAACATTTGAACCATTATGTAGGACCACACGAGAAGGTTATTCGTGTCGTGAGTTCTGTTAGTTTTAAAATTGTGAATGATGGTTACTGGCCAGAGTACTTACTTTCCAACTTTGTTGAGAGGCTAGCATAGGTTTGTCCTATTGCAGCATGCACTTGCAGTGTTGTACTAGTTAGGGTAGGGAACGTAATGTTGCTAAAAATACTACTGCTAGCCTACGGTGTCCAAGTGAATGGTAGCAGTTAGTCTATTAAGCTAGCCATAACTACAGCCAATCGGTTAGGCCTACACCGCAGTGAACTGGAAGTCATTCATATTTTTCAAGGGTTTTATCAAGTTTGTCTCATAGTTTGGTACTGACAATGCCGTCCTGGAGTCTTACTTTGTCATTCATGTATTCCAAGGCCCTTTGCTGCCCCTCCAGTCCTGGGCTATCTATTGACCATGGGTCAAGAGCCAATATTGTTGGGCTAGGGAAGTGGGGGAATGGATAGCCCTTTTTTTTTAGACTCCTATGCTTTAAATAAGAAGGATCGAATTCTGCAATTGCAGTAAGATAGTTTCATGAACACTAGCTGGTGTAAGGATCTTGTCACCATACTCCATAGCATATGAGAGAATGATGGTCGCAATGTTCAGACTCAGTGAATGGTTTGTCTTCCCCATAGTGCTGTCTTGGCCATTAGCTAGGGCAGCTAAGTAGGCCTTTGTCTGACTTTTTTGGGTGGGACTAGTCACTGAACCTGACCGTATAATCCGTTCCTTGTAGTCACTCCTTACTATGGTCACTGGCCTACATGTACAAAGGTAACTACGTTTTAAGCCAAAACAACAAATTGAGCTCTAATTACGATGGTATGGTTCATGGAACAGATTTGAGTTAACATAATGATTTTGAGCATTCTTAAATACCACTTATATCTTCTGGAATGTTTAATACCAGCAAATTCATAGCAAAAGGCAGGAAAAATGTGGTGCCATCCTTCCCAGCAACATCGACATCTTGACAGCTTGATCGTCTGCTACTGTGTTGCATGATGGGAAGGACTTCCGCTCGACAAGCTATCGAAGACCAATTAGTAAGCGTGGCTAGTCAATACTTGTACGTCATATAGTGAGCTCTCTGTACATTACGAAATTGTACAGTCACTGCATAGGTTTCCCCGTTTTATAGGAGATCACATGACAAACACTGACTTCTTTGACTGAAAATTTACTCTGCACAGGCTTAACGTTACTCGCAGAATTATCCTGCCAAAATTTCCCTTTTAAAGGTCTTATTTCGTTAACAGACTTGTGTGGAAGGTGAATGTGATGACAAAGATCATCTGTGGAAAGTTTGGTGAGAAAACGCATCTTTTTGGGGGCATGAGGGATGCCTACTCACGCGTGAGTAGGCAAATGAGCTGTGTTTTTGTGTAGACCGGGCAAGGGCCCAGAAATGAAGTGTATAGCATAGGAACGTAATGCTGGGTCCTGTTCAAGGGCTAGGTGGGACCAGTTTGCATGATCATGTAATAATTTGAGTTAAACTGTTACCAATTTGCATTTTCTGCATTGAGAACATACGTAGCCCTGTCAATTGCAGGGCTGGAATTTATGGAAGGCCATCCCCTTCGTAATTTTGGCAATGGCCTTGTGGCCTTATAAAATTTATTGACAGTCAGGTCATTTGGCCTCCATGCCCTACCTGTGAGTGTGAGATTACATTGTGGTCAGAACAAAACCAATTATTTTGCCTTGGCTTCCTCCCAGTTCACATGGCATATGGGCAAAACTAGGAGGGAAATGGCCTTGCCCTGCTGTAAACTTAATTCCAGCCTTGCAATTGAAAACTAACCAGTCAGTTACTCAGTGTTACCATGGCTAGATTGTACCTTTGGAGGCAGGCTGGAGTGCATTGGCATAAACTTGTGAGGGTCAGTGCCAAGGCGAGCTCGCATCAAGAGTTGAACGTTACATTCTCGGACAGTGTTACATTTTCGGACTGAAGTAACCCCAGATGGTTTCAAATTACAGAAGGGGTCTCACAACAAATAGGCTGTTTGCATGTAACCTGCTCCCTGCAGGAACTCACGCCAATGGCCACAATGCGTGCGTGCATGCACTGCATGCATCCAGTGCATGCAACACTAGTAATCTCTAGCCAGTAGTAATTGGTTTACTTGGTGTGCAGCCAGTGTTACAACCAACGCTTACGCACTACATAAACAAAGAATTACGTCATAGGTTCATTTCTCCTCAACCTGGAGGAGTACAGGATGTCAAACGGAATTAGCCAGTTTTCAACTTTTCCTCCCTGCAGATGAGGTGAGTCATCACTCCCAAGTGCAATCATGCATAAAAATAATGGTTCAACATTGCTTGTGGCTTCGACTTCCCTTTCCCTTTGACTGGACCCTTTTACTTCAGGCAGGCTGGAGTGCATTGGCTTAAACTTATGAGGGTCAGGCCTGGAGCCCTTTGACTTTAACTTTCCACAAGACTGCAGTGAGGCAAGTCAATATGAGGGTAAAAGATGTGGTCCACTTAATTCACTCCTCTTGACCCGCCACCCTTCACCCCCAACACAAACAGACACTCAAAAAATCAACTTAGATCTCCTCCAATATATCTTAACAAAACTAGGTGCAGATGACTGCCAGAAAATTCCAACATTTGTGTTACTTTTGGTGGATACCTCAGGATTAAGTCTTGAATACAGTAACTGCAGAAAAAGTCAAATTTGTGTAGACTGTGTTGACCACATTTTCGTGGACACCTGTCTCAGGGCATGTGCCAAGCTCAAGCCTATAGATGCTTAAATTTGGCACTGTCAGTATAATAAGCCTGTAGTTCCATTTCCAATATAAACTGTAATCTTTACTTTCTAGTGGATAGATCAACATGCTTTTGGAGCAAGGAGTGTCAGTTGTGTCCATTCATTCTGATTTCAGAGCATTTAAAAGCCTAATACTTTCACCCCAAACAGTTCAAATTCTCCTAACTGACCTACTTAAGCCCCAAAACTCATCCTTATCCAGACACAATCTCAGTTTAACTTAATACTGCTTCAGGGTGAGTTAACATGACCCCAATGTGCAATCGAAACACGTTCAGTACAGTACATGCCATGTATGAGCAAAAGTTCTCTCCGTTCTTTAAACTTGTTGTCAATCAAAAAGCTTTGCCAATTGATAATTTCTATGGACTAATGTAGAAATTGTATTTTGGGTGGAGGGAGTGGTGACTGACTTAAATTTGAGGTGTGTTTGACATCATCAAGGAGTGTAGGTCTAAATTGCATGGACAATGGACTACCACCCATTTTTATTCTGTGTCAATTGTTTGTCATTCCAACTTAGTCTTACCGCAAAAGGATTTAAAATTTTTTGACTGAAACAGAGTATTACAACAGTATAAGTCCCATGGTGGATCATTGTGTAGATTGGTCAGGCTTTGTCAACCTTATGCTAACCTTCAAATATTATACACCAGACATCAGTGTGACTGATGGGACTAAAACAAGTCTTTGGTCCAAAGTCAATTTAGCAGGATCACAAAAATTAGATTGGAATTCACAATTTTGTTATAACATTTTATGCAACATATTGATAGTGCCCCACAGAAGTCATACCTGTAGTTTTTGTACAGGTACTGTAGATGTCAAAATTCTGAGTACCAGTGAATGTGTATGATATGTTTAAGTAATATAGGAAGCAACTTGAAGCATTCTAATTTGTTATAAGGCAGCCACAACAACTGTGATTTTTTTAATGTTTTTTTCTTTTATGATTCCCTGTGAACTAAAATATAAATTCATGTGATGTCTGCCATGTTGTTTGACAGCAAATTCCAAAAAAGTTACTTTCCTTCCAGGCTGCCTCCTATAAAAACAAGAATATTTCCTGAGTCTGGCTGGATTGAATAACTGATTTTTTCAGCCGTTGTGCTTTCATGCCAGCATTTCAATTCCTTATGTTCGTCAGAAATTTGTAACTTGGGCCCAAGTTTTATGGATTTTTATACCTCACCAGTTTGACCATGCCTCTTCTAAAATGATGCAGTAGAAAATCAAAAAGGTTAAATAGTTATGCAGTACACTAGGACCTTTTCCTTTTTGGTTCAAATGCTTTGAATGTTCATGATTTATTTTGGTTTTTGAGATTCACTCCTCAGTTGCAGTGCAAGGGAGAATCCTGTAATTTTAAGCCTTTATTAAGCCTATAGTATACTGTATACATGTATCACAACTACCAAGCAAGGCATAATTCATGATAATAGTTTGGCAGATTCTGAACATTGATTACAGTTTGTTGTTAAGAAAGTTTAATCAGATTTTAAACATAAATTTCAAAGTTTTGTTGATTGAAAGTTGTTGAGCTATTTTGGCACTTGAAACTTGTCAGCATAGAAAATACAGTGCGATCAAGAATGTTCATCTGTGAGGTGTGGTAGCAGGGGCGCAAATCTCTGTTTGAGAGTGGGGGGCGAAAATGCCTATGATGTGCCCATGAGTACTAAACTGTGCATGCTTGGCGGGCACCGCAAGCGCAAAGCGTGAAGCCCCAAAGGACTCCTGGTGGGATCCAGGGGCGAAGCCCCCTGGAAGCTCTTGTGTTCTGGCGTTTCCAAAGCTTCAGAAAAACTGTTTTCGAATGAAAAAAAAAACAAAAAAGGTGACCATATTTTTAGGTCTACTCAAATTTTTTGGGGGCCAAATTACGATTTGGCCCCCCCACTTTTTCACTTGAGGGGGCGAAGGTCCCCCTTGCCCCCCCTGGATTTGCGCCCATGTGTGGTAGTATCCTCAATCCTCATCAATAGATGGTTTTCACATCTAGGTGTCTGATACTGTATCCCCAAGTTCATGTTTTTGAACATTTTACTAAAAATTGTGCGGGTAAAAAACTGGTGTACAGTACAAGACTGGACCTAGAATATCAACCATACAGTGAAAGCCTTCTCCTGAAATGGTATCATTGCAAGTGTGCGACCATCAAAGTACCAACTGGAGTCAATACCTTTTAGCCATTGTTCAGCTGTTCTGATGATATCATCCATTCTTCAAAAATTGTAAAAAACTGTTATAAAATCAAGATCACACCCAGCCATATCAGCCGACCAAGTAACATAAAGGTCACACTGTTGTTACTGATGTACGCAATGGGAGAGTACCTAATACACTTTCTAACAGAAGTTCAAAATTGCTTCTGATGTGAAGATGACCAATCATAAGCTGTCAAATGCTTTCAAAAGGAAGGTGTGAAGTAAAGATAGGGGTTATTCATGTTTAGGGAAAATGGGAAAAATCATGGAAATAAGTACAGAACACAGAAAAAGTGAAAATATCTAAAGCAGAAAAAACCCTTTGAAAATTCCAAAATTAATCAAATATATCCCAACTGTGATGGTTTAACGCCAAGTCTTCCAAACATTCTATAATTACTGTACTGTACTGTACTGTACTGTACATGTGGCTAAAATGTGTAGGGCTACATGCTGCAATACTGTATTACACTTTGCACTTTTATCATGTAACTGGTACAGCATCACATATACAGTACTTTTTTTAGAGACTGGAGATTTCTGCCTTGTATACTTAGAAAGCTGAATTTGATGTTTTAGTAGTTCACTATTTCTATGGAAGTTTGCATAAAATGACATTAGAAAATAGAATTTGGCTTTTAGAAAACCAAGTCTCTACAGTATGAAGAAATTCGGAAGTCCAAAATGTCAAATTTTAAAGGTAAGTTGCAGAATGAATTAGTAAAACAGATATGCCTCGAACTTAGTGCACACGTTACAATGTTCATGGAATCAGACATTTACAAAGTGATAAAATCCTGACTTAAGTTTTTAAGCTGATATCACTGCAGTATTGTACTCTGGTCTTGTTGCTTGGATTTGATCCCCCCAAAGTACATGGATGTACATGTGTTTTACCATTTCACAGTACATAATGATTAATGATGTGGGATCATGTGGTTGGTATGAGCCATGCATGCATGCTTTCTCCTGACTGTATAATATCATGGGAATATACTTCCATGCATGGTAATATTTAGTAAGTACTGTACTGTGGGTGAACTTTTTTCTTCCCTTTTGCTGTTTAAGGGACCCTCAGGCTTCATTGTAGGGGTCATGATATGTGACCTACATTTTGTTCAACCACTGCTACTGGTTTGTCTGTCCTCTGAGGTTTAGAAATTTCAATGAATTTTAGTGGAAATTATTTAAATTATGCTTTAGAGGCACAAGTAAGGCACTTGGATGAATTGGGGGCACAAACTGGGGCTAAGTGAGTCTGAAAGTAAGGATTCTTGATTGTAAATAATGCAGAAACACTGTTTGCAACAAATTTCTTTGAATATTTGGTGCAACTTAATCATGCATCATTTAAAGGAGCTTGGACAAATATTCTTTGGCCCCCTAACCCTATTAAAGTTGTTGATGGTGAGAATTCCAATAGAGAAGAGAAATTGATGCTTTTGTTGGATCATGGAAATAAGGTACTTGTACTTCTGTGGTTTGATTACCCTTAGATTGTCGTTGAATGAGCTAAATGGATTTTACATTGTTTAAATGTTGGGAAAAGTAACAGAAATTCAGTAGGCAAACAGAATTTGTTTGATAGTATTTGAAATTTGTGTTTGCTGTACTGTATGCTCCAAGCTGACATTAAAAAGTGTAAATCTGAAATCCATTTTATGTTCCTTCCAATAAAGGCACACAAAGATATAAAAAGATCTTTCACGATGTGGTCAGATTACAAACTAAATAACTTAAAATAACTTTGAATTGCAGTTACTTTTCAACATTTAAAGTAAAGATTTCAACATCTTATATTGATAATTCCAGTGCAGTCCCAAACTTTTAATCACATTTAGAACTTTCAAGTTGTCTGTGTGTATCGTTCAAGTTGTTTTATAATGTAATGTAACTAACTGTAATTTGTGCCATTAGTACAACCAACCTCTGGAATATGTTCTCTCACACTGAATTTAATAGTCCTTGGTTAAAAATAAAATTAAAAACCAACACCCAACCATCATAATATTTTATCGCTTATTATTAGAACCTGTCATTGTTTTCTTTATAATGAAGTGTCTACAACTTTGAGAAAATATTACTTCTTCAATACATAATACATCACTAGATTCAAGCCATTGTTATTGTTTAAGAAATTTTCCAGTTTCTTGGGAATTTTGCTATTACTCACTTTATCATTTATTAAAATGTTTGTGTTGCTGCAATGCCCTAAATAGTTGTCGATATGCACGTATGAAAGTAATATCGGTAGCAACTCCAAGATAATGAACAATGCGCCTAAGGGTTGTGCAAACTTGCGGCCCTACAACTATATCACTATATTAATGGCAAACTTGGGAGTACTGATGAAGATTAGAATTGAGTCAGAGTGCCACCAGGGAGGATAATCAGGCTCTTGTTTTAATTGCTATCATAAATGAGTAAATGCTAGTGGATTGTGTACATTTTAAGTGTTACTTACATGGTGTACCCCAAATATTGATACTCTAGTTCATAGATCCATCATTGTTTGTGGAATATGGAGTAGACCTGCTAATGTTACAGTACAGGGTTTTCCCATTCCTCCTTAGGGAAATATAACCATGAGGACTGTTCATCATGTACTTTAAATCATACTTAATTGATGAACTTGGAAGTCCAAGTATGACTAATGATGAAAATGTCATGTAAAAAGGTCTACTAAGGTATAAATTTGCACTGAAACTTAACTTTTTGAGTGGAATAATTTGGAGAAGTTGGGAGCCTTATTCCTGGGAAAGTTGAGTGTTTAGAGGGAAATTCTGGCTATTGATGGCAAATTTTATGTTACAATGAATCCTAATTGGTGAACACTTTTTCCAGTTTTGCTGCGCTTTAAGTCAAGAGTTCTAATCAGTTGGCATTATTGGATACAGTTGTACTATAGCATCTTAGAGAATTGTTTGAATTTGTAGCATCTTGACTCTTTTATTTCAAACACTTGATAGGAGAGAGGGCATTGAGAGAGAGATGATCCAGAGGGTTTAGCTATATGTACAGAATGGTATACCTCAGTTTTAGTGGAACCAGTCCTCCCCAAAATTTCATAGGTCCCCTCCCTTCCTCCCCCCCCCCCCCCCACTAAAAAATCTTGAAGGTTAAATGTATTGATATTTAAAAATGACTTGATGTCACCCCCATTCATATGCCAGCTTTAAAGTAATTTTTCACATTTGCAAATTCAAAATTGAGTTATGTATGCTAGTTATTAGTAATTATTTTTGGAGATCATTTCATCACAACATGTAGACTGTGATACTTAATAAATTTCAGAATTGTTAAGTATTTAATGGAAACCATTGGGAAATGAAGTTCACCATATATTGTAGACAAAAGTATGTAGATTTAAAGTAATTTACAGCAGTATTCAGTAACACTGACTGACACACCTCCTGCATGCCAACAAGCAACACTCCCTGGCCCTCCCTATTGATCAGGACACAATATCAAATACCATAGTTGTTAGCAAAAGCAAGTTACAATGTATGAAAGGAGTGAGTTTATTCACTGCCTTGTGTGGTGTTTTGGTTGACTGAGCCCTAATGGGAGGGAGTGTTGAAGTCAACAATTCAATCCACACAGTTTGACTTGTCAAGGTTTCTAGATCTAGCAAGCTGTACATACTTAAACCTTACATGTACGATAGTTCTTTTCTGGGTTGGTTTTAGCAGCATGTAATTATGATCTGCAATCTACACTAAATTTGGCATGTTTATCTGTGGAGAAACGTATATCCAGAGTGACACAGTGTGCCAGAGACTGGAGTCCTTAAAGGCCCAATTGTCTCACTCCAAACAGTACCAATTCTTCTAACCTTCTAACTTAAGCCCCTCCCACAGTTATCTGAAATTCATCCTCATCCAAACACAATCTCAGTTTATTGCTCCAGGATGAATATAAAAGCTCAATGTGTTTAGTCAAAACACTCTCACTATAGTTCATATGCTGTGTAATTTTAAGCTTTGGTACTCTGCATTGTTTGAATTAACTGTCAATCAAAGAGCTGAGCCAATTGAGAATTTGCTTGGTTGATGCATTGCAAGACATGATATAAGGCGGTGGTATAAATTAGTGTTGAGCGATATTCACCTTTTACTTCTATGATAATTGAATGAAAAATGGTGTGGTTATTTGAAATGATGCCCCTGAAACAAGTTTTTGATATGTTCTATCTACCCCTAGTGGACTAAGAGAGAAGACCATAAGCTCATGATAATTAATGAATCCTTTTTTATCTCAATATTCTCATTGCCTTTTTTAACGGTTTGAGAGATGAATAAATACTGTATAAAAACACATGGTCATATGATGCAGTTACTTTCACGACTGGAAGGTCAGTGCAACATAAAAGTAGAAATTTGCAAATGATAATATCAAAAGAAGACCAAAAAAAAAAGAAGGAAGAAGGAAAGAGTTAATAGCATGTTTATTTCGTTTTACTTTTTCATGGTAAATAATTGCCTCATTTCAATTTGTAGTACTGTCTCGAGAAACAAACTTAGCTTCACTCCATGCATACAGTATTTAACTATTTATAGTATAGACAGTGACATTCTGTTGCTATGAATATTAACATAAGTATGAAATTTCACAAGGCTAGTATATCATCATCTGAGAATGTTGCCTAGAAATTCAAAACTTGGTGTTTCTAAGGGATTGGAGGAGAACTTTACTTTAATACAAATTTGTAGAAGCATCCGTGCATGGAAGACTGTTTGTTAAAATGACTTCAGTTTAAATTAACAATGAATTATTTCAAAGTTAATCAAAGGATTGGTTTAGGCATACATGGAAAATAAAGTACAGTATACATTTGAAATTAAAATGGTACTGGAGTCTGGTTTCCCAGCTGCAGTGAAGGAATTAATAAAATTTTTTTGATTAACCCTTTTATTCATAGAATATTAAAGAATGTCATTGCACAGTGGAGATACTGCTTGTGGACAGACAGGGATGTAAATTGTGTGGTTATTATATCCAGTGAATAAAATGCATACAGTAATTGACTTGATCCAATTTAAATAAAAAACACATCTGTGCCATTGGACATTAATAAAGAACCACATGCACATGTGTATTGCGATTTCAATATTCCAGGTCAATGAGTTTACCATTGATACACAATGGGAGTCAACACAAAATGTCAGCAAAGTCAATCTCACCTCTGGTCCCCATCCTGTCAATCAGGAGGAACTGCCTCTTTAATAGCATTTCTCTCTATTCAGAGGCACTTAGAGTGCTTGATATTGCTGTAAATTTGTACAGTAGTTACAAGTGCAACTTCAAGCTGACAAAAGTCATCAGCATCAGTGTTAGCATAGTGAAGTTATTGTAAATTAAATTCTGCTACTAGTGGTGGCAGAACACTAAATATTAAGCAATCAAGCTTTCTTGGTAACTGTGAATGTGTGAATGTTTCAAAAATTGAATTCTGCAATTTTAATTTTCTTCACTACATGTACAGTATATAAGCTTTGAATACATCTGCAGTATATGCTTTGGGTTTTTTTTTTTTTTTTTTGCTAAATCGGATATAGATCCAGGGAGTAAATGTACTGTATGGTTTACATGCCTGTTTGGCAAACGTGCACAAACATCATACCTATTGTAAAATCTTAATTATGGGTTCCGAATGATTTTTTACAGTTTAGTGTGTGATATGGGGGACTTAAAAGGCGACTTCTGTCCGAGAAACATGTTCAAATGTGAAGTTGATTTCAATATTCCTGGATCTGATTGCAAAATTAAGTCATAGATCTTATAACCCTGACTGTTAGGTTTCTGGTCCCTTTTTGCAGAGACCCTCTTGATAAAAACCTCTACTGGCTTTCTTCCACCCCCTCCCCCCTTTTTCAGAACCGATGATAGCATCTGCCTAATTTGCAGGCTCTGCCTGGCAGTGCCTGCTATTATGCAATATTTTAACCCACTTCTGTTGTATTTTGAATAGAAGGCACAGTATACATGTACATGTATGCATTTAAAGTATTTCCTAAACTATTGTCAAAGGTTTCAAATCTTTTATCACTTTATAATAATGTGCTCCAATGCAATACTAATACCAAGTAGGTAAAAAAGGGGAAACTTTATCCATCTTCAAAATGCAATTTTCAGGAATAACTCAGTTTTGTCAAAGTTAAAAAAAGCTTTTCCTTCACACATAGCAAAAGTAACTATGATTATAGCAGGTACAGTAAAGTAGTGATTCACTTTTAATTACAGAACAGAATACATAGTCAGTTCCTTGATTAACTTTCTTCACTGTATCTTACATTTTCAATCAGCTCATTTTGTAGAACTGAGAAATCTTCCTGCTAATACTTCTCCAAGGATACTGTAGCCAAAAAAACTGGTGAATACTTAAATTGAACAACTGTTGTATGTGAGTGTAGGACCTTGTAGTAACAAAAAAGTGGAAATTGTGAAGTGAGGTGGAAGAGTGAGTCAGACATACAAAGTTTAGGAGGACTTGAACAGCAGATGAAAAAATTTTAAATTATTCACCTTATTTTTAATTGATTGATTGCAAAGTGTTCGGTGTGCCGCAACCCAAATTATCCTTCTTGGCGGTTACGATAGTACTTCTTTTGAACTTTCAACAGTGGACTGTGTAAAGACCTGGATGACTGGTTACGAGATTGGAATTGATTGATGAGTGATGTGAAGCAAGGAATAGATTGTGACAACAAGGGTAAATTAGGACTCTTGGAAGTGTAGATAAAATGTGCTTGGGGCCTTTTTGACATGGCTCCGTCAGTACTGTGAAATATGAAATGTATGTTAGTTTTATTATGGTAGAAATTGGGCATTTTGTTTACTTTAAATATTTAATCTTACTTGGATGGACCTGATTTACTGAAACATCTGTAAGCACTCCTACTTATTCATATACATGTCACAATTTATTAAAGACTGATCATGTTTATATGACTACCTGGGAATCCTTTATCAACTGCATGAGTGTAAAACAGTGTGCTTGTTAAGATGACTGCATATGTATGCACATAGTATACAAGTTATGTGGCTGTATGATTGGTTAGTTAGATGGAGTTCTATGGCTCAGTTTCTGTCTGACCAAGGCCTTTTTTCAAATGCCTTGTTTTCCCTATTCAATTGTATACTTTGTGCACCAGGGCAATAGCAGTAGCTTCCGTTTGTTATGTCTGTATGACCTGGCTAGGGGTTGAACTCTGGACCTCCTGTCCAAATGATTGGGGGCATTTCGTAAAGGGGCTCATACAGTTGATATCAGTAATGTAATGAAAGTGTACCACATGCAAATGCTAATTAGCATTAGTTTGTCAAGTTTGTATCCATTAGCTATGGAAAAAGTTACAATTTTGAATTTTGTGGCTTCCTGACTTGTAACTGTTTTATGCATAATTTGAAAAATGTCTGGTTACACATTTTTGAAATTTGAATTGATCTAATGTCATCATAACATTAATAGTGACTGCGGGTAGAGTTTCTCAGGCTTCTGAAGCAACTTTGTGAACTACAGTATGTCAAATCTTCCACATTTTAAAAAGTTGCTGAAATAGCTTTCATATTCATTGTTGCTTGAAAGCCATGTGGCAATTCCTGGACAGTGTGATACCTGTCTATAGGATGCTTTGGTTGTCTTGCAAGCAAATCAAAGTGTATTCAGTTTCAGAAAAGTCTGCATTTCTTAGAGGAGTTCTCATGCATTGTCAAAAGGTTGTCAAATCCAGTTTGGTTTATTTGATAATGACAACGAGCTCTGGCTCTGTAGTGAAGATGGCATCTGTTCAGCCCTCTATGTGAGATGTGTACTTGAAAAATGATGACTAAGTCACACTTCTTCAACAAAAGTTTGAAAGTGGATATTGTACCTGTTCACATTTCTCTGGGTGTATTTTTGGTGTATGGATGTCACACATAGTATTGCCTCTTCAAAGTATCTTCTATCATATTTTATGACTTAAATAATGCATATCCAAGGTAAATTAAGCAGTTACTGCCAGCAAATTTCACATTTGAGGAAAAAAAATGTTGTCACATGACTTTCACAAGCCAGTCATGAAACAGGATGGTCTACCACATTACTTCAAGTTGGGTGACTGCTCTTGCCCTTTTACTATGAACTAACCAGTTTTTAATGTGCACACTTTGGGTGCTTGCACTGCTTGGGTCTAATAGTCCAGATTTCTTTGGAGAAGTTATGCTTTTGTTTCAATATCTATAAATTTTTTTAATACAACTGCTAGGGACAAGAGGAAAAGGATGCAGTAGTTATGTTGTGACACTGCATGATTTTAGAACTCAGTTACTAGATTTTTTCAATCTTTATTGTTCAAACTAGAGTTCTTGTAAGATTTGATGTGTGCAGAGATTAGTTGAAGGACTTATTTTATGACATTTAATTGGTGTTGTGGGCTAGTAGATAAAGGAGGTGGTATTTGATGAAAGGACACTTTCAATCCTGTATTTTTCAGGAATGCCATTTTCCAGGTGGACTGCAAATTGCATTCCTTAGGAAAGTAAGGAGTGGGCAGGATGTCCGTCAGAAGGGGGTAAGGGGGGATTTGACCCCCCCTTTCCAGAAGAAGGTGGGTAAAATCCCCCCTTTTCATTTCCTTAAAAATTATTCAATATCTTGGTTTTTTACTTAAAAAGACGACACTTTGGCAGCAATGTTTGAACTTACACAAATGAATGGCCTTTAAAACCTTCAAATTGCACCTTACAGGGGCCTTGAAGCAAGCTTTTGTCCCCCTGAACCCACTAATAACTTAAGCCTAGGACAGCATCAATTTGGACTTGGGGTTGAGCAGTAATAAATCCCCCCTTTTTTTGTGTTTCTGGCGGAATCCCTGGTGGGGAAGGTGTGCAGTTTATTAAACTTGAATAGATGTATATGAGCTCCAATCTTCATCTAGGTATGCAAAAGCTTGCATGTGTCATTGTGATTTGAGGAGGTAGATGTTGTGCAATTGCACTGGCACTCCTCAAATGAAGGTTTGAGGTTTGACATTCTGCCAGGTCAGATCAGGGGGTATGTCATCCAAGAGTAGTGTCTGGTGTTCCTAGCTTACTGTAACTAGCATTTCAAAAAACCAAATTAGATGTAGAATTGTTGAGTTAATTAGCCATCTGAAGCAAGTTGTTATTTTTAAGCCATAATAATATGTCTATTTCGTTCCTCTCACTATCTCCTGTAATTGCCGGCAATTCCACAGGAAAAGTTCTTCTTAGTACAGAGTGCCCCCCTGTCTAAATCTAGAGGGCTCCTACAGTATCTCAATCAATATTTGAAACAGCTTTTGAAGGCCTGAATTACAATGTGAACCAGCTACTATAAAAGGGCGTTTAAACAAGTCATAGGTAACTGTAGGTCAATGTAGTGTCAAATGTAACTCGCAAAATGGTTTGCATTCAATGAAATACTAATGACCATACAAAAACAGTATTGAAAAGTGTCACAATCCAAAATTATTCATCAACTGACATTCTTCCTTGCTTTCAAATAGACCACCTTCATAAGATTGAAGATCTCTTGCAACATCCAAACAACCCCGGCTATTGACATTTATCGTCAGTTTCAGCATTTATCTCCGGTGTGATCATTTTACATTAGTACGTGATGGAGACATTGTTTCATAGAGTTGTCCTTCAACTCCTGATAGCATAATGAAGGCATGAAAATATTCATAGCCTTCCATTTGCAAAGCATAATCAGTTATTTATTCTTTCGAGATAGCTACCATCATAGTGACTTTCATTATTAACTTTTGTCCTTATTATTTAGAATGTAAAAAGGCCTCAGATGGAAATGATCAATAATTACAGAATCTGATTGCTTTCTTGATTGGGTTAAGGGTATCCTCCATTAACCTAATTATTTCTACAATTTTCCTCTTGTCCTGTTTTCATAAGACATTATTGAATAATTACAGTGTGGATCACACATGCAATGAATTAGCTGCACAGTCTTGAAATTTACAATTTTTTGGTCTGAAACAATACCATAGAAATCCTGTTTAGGGCAAACAGTGGAGTCACCCTGAAAACAGTGTATGTAGAAATCACCTAAAGTCTAGAGTAAATCTGTTCAAGTAAAAATGCTGCCATCCTAGGCAAACCACTGTTTCATAACTTCCCTCTTGAGAATCATGACAATGTTTTTCCTCCTAAATTGTGAATTTGTGAAATTTAGTCAGAGTAACGGCTAATGTTTCACCTTACCCTAAATACTGTAAGTGAAGTGATATTTAAAGGGCAAGAGCAGTCACCTCAACTTGAAGTAGTGAAGTAAACTGTCCTATTTCATGATTGGCTGTTAGGAGTCATTTGACAAAACTTTTTCTCCTCAGATGTGAAATTTACCAGAAGTACCAGCTTGGTTTACCTTGAATATACATTGTTGAAGTCTTAAAATATGAAGGATGCTTTGAAGAGAAATAAGAAGAATGTTGTTTACCTTGTTTCAAAATGATTATGTGGCTAGTCATTAGTCTTTGAATATCATGAGAGAAACTTGAAAAAAAAAAGAGAAAAAAAGAAATGAGAATTAATGTGAGAAGAAAGTCCTGCTTGAGATACAGCTGTTTTGTCAAGCAGGTTTGTGGTGTTGCCTTTGCCCATAGCAAGTAGATACAGTTTATTCATCAAAGAAATATTTAAAATCAGAAGGAATTCCCTCCCCAAGAACATGTGCAGTATCTTCTGAAAGTGCATCGGCAAATTTAAATTATGCAGTCAGCATTTTATGCTACATGCTTTTACTCTCGCAATATGTAAATTGATCTCTCTAGATACCGTGTGCTTTATCCCTATTTACAGCTGGCTAGTAGGTAGAATTTACATCACTTTGAGTGCCATATGAACATTTTAAATGCTGCTTTTGAGCTCTTCACTTAACACTCAGCTCCCTGAATCTTGGCACTACTGGTTTAAAGATTACCAGCTTATACATGTTAGGCCATTTACAGCAATTTAGAATGAGTAATGAAGAAATTAGATGGTCTACATGACAAGATAATCCCATCTTATTTTAAACTTGATGGATGTTTTACCTGAGGGAGGTTTTTCCAGCTTTCTTAAACTTTTTAAATTGTTCAAAATTTATAGTAGGGATATTTGCAAGGCGCCTATACATTTAAGTGCATGAGTAACGAGATGAGGAGATAATTACTGCACTGTATAGCTAGTATAATATGGAGCAATACTTTAGCAAGCTACAATTCCTTCATTACCATAGTTCCTTAATCTTGATGGTAATATATGAGTATTTTTAAAGGGACTGAAAATTGTTACAATTAAAGAGCAGGAGCAGTCGCCCCAACGTAAAGTAGTGTAGTAGACTGTAATGTTTCATGATTGGCTCTTGAGAGTCAATGCAGTGTCAATGCAAATCTTAAGTCCAAACATATGAAAAAAACTTTGAAGAGAAATAAGAAGAAGGTTGTGAGAAATAGCTCCTGTTTCAAAATAGTTTTTCTAAAAGTTTGGGTAGACTGCTCTTGCCCCTTTTAAGTGATACCTTCATGGAAGTACTATCTACTTCTATGGGTAGATTGTGAATCCACTCCCACACAGAAGCGGTAGGAAAAAATGTTTATTTCCCAGGAAGGAAGTAAAATTATTTCCCTGGAAAAAAAGTCAAATTTCCCACAATTCTCCCTGAAGGGTCATGTACAGTAAAGGAAAATTTCTCTCCCCTTGCCAAAATTTCCATTCAGATGCCCAAATTTCATGGGAATGAGCCTCCCCATTTATGCGGAACACATAGACCAACAGTGTACAGAATAGTTGCTGAGGATTATTTAAAGAGAGAATAAGTCTAGATACCAGAATAAGGACATCAGGAGACTCAGAGGTACCTTCAGGATTTTTATAGAGGGAAAACAAAGATTGATTGATCACAGTCCTGGGAGGGGGGAGGGGGGGTCAGTAGGGGAGGGTTCAAAGTGGGAGGGTTTATCCTGCTTCCCTTTGGAAAATTTTTGCTCTTTAAATATAAATTAATTTGTACAATGGTGAGTTATATCAGTTGACACATTATAGAGGCATATTTTAACACCCTTGTCCCAGAATGTTAAAAGGAGGGGGAGGGGGAAACACATATCTGTCCCCTGTGTTCTTTGAGTGAACTGTGAATATTGCTAAGGTATGTTAACCATGGTCCATTGCCACATTTATTCCTAGAACATTCATTCAGGTATGTTTGCAAGGAATTTATATTTTGTAAACAAGTTCATTGAAGTTGTAAAATGAGTGACATTTGATTTGATTGGTGGAGTTGCTTGACTTTGTACTCCATGTAGAATGGTAAATATTGACAAAACAGAAATTCAGTGTTCATTGATAACTACAGAGATCTTGTAACAGTGAAGACAATCTCTGTACTTCAGTGTCTTTATTAAACATGCCAGTTTCAATTGAACTTATGCAAAGTAAAGAAATGATGTTTGAAACATTTTTTAAAGTCTGCAACTAGGGAATTACAGTATTATTGCAGTTATACCCTGGGGATGAAATTTACGTACAGTATGCACACCAAAGAACAGTAACAATATAGTACATAATTTATGGGTCTTTGAGTACAGTACTTTCAAAGGTTTTAAGGTTACATCAAGTTTTGAAATATTGGAGGGATACTTATTCTTAGCATTCCAGTGACATTTGCATTGAAATCAGATATATGGTTCTCGAGATATGAGCAAGTAAAGTTGTCACATTTTTAACTAAAAGTAAACTTGAAGCAAGCATATGCCCTTATATCCTAACAGTAATGGACAGTCATTTGTTTTCCTTTAAATTTTGCGACCAACTTTGTCCTCAATAGTCCCACATTGTCAGACTTTGATTTGCACCTTAATGTGACACTGGTGGCCCTTGGATATGATTATCACCAAAATTCATAGTTATAATGGTTTTCACAACCTTTTCGTAATTACTCCTGTTCTTCAGTTGCCAAAATTAGATTCTCATGCATGGCCTTGTGCCCTGATAAATTTCTACCAAATACAGGTAAGCAAAACATTTAAAAATTGTAAAATGACGTACAGTTTTTTTAAAGGGAACTTGAATTAATTGTGCTGCTATACTGTACCAGTGAGCCACAATAACTGAAACTTTGTAGAGAACTTTTCCACCTGCAGCAATGTCCAGTTATGATAACTTTTGCGAAGTGTGCGGCAATTAATTTGCGACATCAGTGTACACAATTTTTCTTGCCTTGTTTGATCATGTAGAAGACTTAACCTCCTTGGGTATTGCTTTGTTCTTGTGGTAAGATTTATGTAAAGGTGTTGCAGTTTGTCTTCTAAGTCAATTGGTATGATTTCCCAGCTGGCATCCTCTTGCATTTTAAACAAAGTGGTGCGCTCAGCCTCTAGTCTCTTTGAGTGATCTGGTTTCAAGCTGTGGTGACATTGATACTTGCCAATTAACTCCCTTGGTTCCAAGGTGGCAATTTGTTGCAGACAGGCGGTATGAGTTTTTCAAGATGAATTTTTTGACAAGAGGGCTGAAGCTAAAATAAGTTTAGTTGACAGATTGCTTTGTCCAAACAATTTATTCAAAATTGTAAAATATGAGAAATGGATTGTAAATGTTAGAATTTTGATGAAATCATTGGTTTCATCATTTCAAAGAAATTTTTCAGTTCAAGAATGCAGTCATAATATATTCAAGCAAACACCTTAGAACAGGAAACTGAGCCATGAAACACCATTCAACTAACTTATTAGAAGAGGAAAAAATTTCCTATATACCTATAAATGCTTCTGAAGATGTACTTGTGTTGATAAAGTGGAATTATCATCAATACAGTTAGTGCATCATTCCAATGAATGTGACGCCCTCTGTGGGCTGGGGGTTGCAGAATGTACCCATGGCATTTCCCCACCTGTGGTAGGAGGTGATTAAACAGAAACCAGACTTGAAATTGAACTATACTTGTAAATAAATTTTGACTTTGAACTTTTTATTGAGTTGGCTGACAGTATAAACACATGTAGGTGTGTCATTAAACCTTAATTATCTTACAACCAACAACCAATGAATGTGATTTATACATGTGTGCAAATTTTAGTAGTTTATTGCTCTCTGGTATTAACTTTTTTATTGTTCACATTAAAACTTCATACCATTTTTTCATCTGTTAATAATTTATGTTGAAGGTTAAAATAGTTAGTCCTTACATGTAGTTACTTCTGTGTAATGTGATTGGGATCAGTGGTGAAAACATCTTATCTGTAGTCATATAATTTTTTTAGTCAGAAATTACGTAAACATAGGTGAAAAAGTCCTCAAGTAAATCATCAAAATAGTTTGTTGTGCAGTATGTATCATTCTGTGAGTAAATAATAAGTCTAAGCATAGTTTATCACCAGGTTGGCAAATTAATGGTAACTGTATACCAAGCATTCAAGTCTCCCCTTTTACAGAAAAGCAAATCTTATTATTTTGCAGACTATGTGGAGACTTTTTCACCAAAGTTGCTGCATTTATACACTTTGTTTTTTGGAGATTTTTAAGAGCAAGAGCAGTCATCCCAGCTTGAAGTAGTGAAGTAGTCTGTCCTGTCTCATGATTGGCTGTTGAGAGTCATGTGACAACATGTTTTCTCCTCATATGTGAAATTTACTAACAGTAACTGCTTAGTTTACCTTGCATATATATATGCAATATTGAAGTCATAAAATTTTTTGAAAGTTTCTTAGAAGAGAAATAAGAAGAAAATTGTGATATTTAGCTGTTGCTTCAAAATAATTTTGGGGGACTGAACTTGCCCCTTAAGGTTTATGTATGGTTCATTGCCTCCTATTATGTCTAAGGGTTAAAATGAAAAAAGTCACAATAGTAAATTCCAATATTGTGCACTCATTCCATGGTTGAGAAAATGGGGAACTGGGAATTAAGTTCCTTTGCTGGAAATATTTGTTTTTTTTAAGAGAAATTGTTGTAATTGTAAGGAAATTTGGCTTTTTGTTCTTGACAACATGTGACTTGTAAAGATATTGTACAGAATGCTTTTCAAAAGTTTGACATTTTTTAGAAGTTGTCCCCATTTGCTTTATAGAATGTTGATCTGGAAAACGAGCAGGCCCAATCGATCTTTGTAAATTTGGGCTGGCTTTACATCAGGTATTGGGGTGTTTGACTTGTTAATTTGCTTCGTTACCTTAAATAGGAAAGTATTCATGTAGAAAAAAGCATCTCATACATAAAAACATGATTTAGCATTCAGTTTACAGCAAGGTCATCAGTTTCGAAAATTGTGTTTCCTGTATACTGTACCATTAATTTCCGGTCTTATTTCATTCTTTTCTTGAGACGTTTTATTCTTACTTGTTGGTAGCTACCTCCTTGGGTAATTACAATTGATAATGTGAATTTCCGTTAATCCCTCGGACCTCTAATGAGCACACAACGGTCAAAGTAGCAGTGGTCATGTTGCACTGTCTCTCATTTACATGTAGCAGACTACTCTTGATGTAAATTAACGGCTGGAAACTAGTAGATGCAGCAGCATGAGATACTTAAAATTCTCCAGGGAATTGACCATTTCAAGCTTTCAAAATTTGAAGCAATTTGAGTGACATGTTTTGGAGAGCCCCTTGAATATTCTGTTGAGATTACTCTAGCAGACCTTATGCTGCACTGGCTAATTCAAAATAGCCTGTACTTTTTTGAACAAATTACAAGACTGAATTCTGGGTGAAAGGAGCCTTTGTGTAAGATCTAAATGGCGTAAATTACTCTTCAACTGTGCAGGCACTCAGTGTTCTCTCCTACAGAGTTTTTTTTTTTTATTTATTTTCTCAGTGCTTTAGGTTGTTTTTTGGAAAAAAATGTAAAAGGGGGGAAAAATTTCATGGCAGTGGTAAAAATACTTAGTTTGTAGACATTATGAAGGCATTAGGACTCTGATTTTGCAGTATAAAACATGGTGATTCTTGACCTGCAGACAAAGAAAACAAAATAGTTTGCTGAAATTGCTGGAGAAGCCTTCAAGTTTTCTGTTTATGCAGCTTAAAAATTGATGAATCAGTAAAGAAAACAGGGATGCAGTGAAGAGGAAAATTTGGATGTATCAAAGGCTCAGCTTTCATCTGCTTAAAATACAGTCCCCATTTAGAATTAGCATATACCCTGTCATTCTGATTTGAGAATGGCACTTTTCAATCATGTTCACATCAAAATTTTTTGTTATTTATTTGTCCAATTTAGCAGGCATGTAGTCACGGGGGGGAGGGACATGTCCACCCCCCCAAAAATTTCAAAGTATGGGTTGAAATTTTATTGCTACATAATGGAACACACACAAACAACTTGAGCGGCCTACCACATCGTGTCATGCCTCTGTGTCATCTGCAACAGTGAATTTATGTCAGAAAGTCCACTGTTTTGCATCTTAGCTCTCTCAGATAGGAAAAATTTTCCAAAGGGGAGGAGAGCCCCTCCCCTTAGACCCCTTCCCCAGGACAGCCATCACTAATCCATTGTGCCCCCTCAAATGCCTCGCCCTGGCTATGGCCCTGCAATTTAGGGAGAATAATTCCTTTGTGTTTTTATTAATTATGTACTGCTCTTAAGCTTTCAGTGTACTTCTAAGGTAGGAAGCAGAAGACTTGCAACAATTTGCTGATTTTCATAAGCAGTGTTGAAGGACTGACAAAGATCTGAACAACAGGGAACTTTGAGAACGATGCCCTTAGAACTTTGTTCAGGCCCTTAGCTTGTACTGAAGAAGGTCCCAGTTGGCTCCTAATCCTAAATAATATGTCTATTAAATTGCACAGTCTGTTGATGAACTGCTTCATGCACTGCAGAGACTGTGTATTTGGTGTACTATAAGCATTATGTACATCAGATTAACAAGAAATTTGTTGACATAAATTTTCAGTGTTATCTTTTTCTGTCATGAATGTGTACACTGTATGTATAGTGTCTGGTTGTTAAGTACTGTACTGGTCTAAGAATGTGTGAACAAATTGGTTTTGGCCTAGATTATCCGTCCCTTTTTATGTGTTTTGGGTCCCTCTCCTTGATTTCTCATTTGGCCTCTACAGAGTGCTTAAATTAACCTAAAATCACAATTTGTAAGCCAAGACCACTGCCAGGCAAAAGTCAATAGTGTTTTAGTGTAACAGTCACATATGAATCATTAGCTAGCCTATACTAGCTACTACAGTAGCTTTCCTACTGTACAAGTTTTTGCCTGTCAAAAAGGGTGGAGCTTGTGACAGCAGTGAAGGAACTCTGTATTTTAAAGAGCTAGTGGCTTGGTTGGCCCCAAAGTGTGAAGGCTTATTTTGCCCCTGACTGACAATTCTCCCCAACACTTTTGGGGAGTTTTGGTGGACTCAGGGTAAATTTGTGGTTTAGGGTGACAAATAACTACAGTACCTTTAATACTGCAAAGCGCAGCCCTATCCATGTTGATCGAGGTAACAGTGTTGACCATCATTCCTAAATCTTTACTCTCGTATGCAAGCCAGTAGTAAATGGTACCACCATGTTCAATAGGAGCAAGGTTTCCTGTGCTCAACCATCCATGGTAAACATGGGAGCATGGCTGATGGCTAACGCTGATGGCAGCCATAGCTGATGAATTACTATCACATAACTTTAATGAATCATCTGTAGGTAGCGAAAATTAACAAAACAAAATTAGCCAGACATAGATCGTTTGCTAATGATCCTCTGCTCATTGCTTGCCCTGACCCACTTCCCACATGTCATAACTCACACACTAAGAGCCTACACTGAACCCCTGACAAAAATAAAACAAAATCACTCATGCAGCAACAAAATACACTCACCATCTCTCAAACTCCACCTGGAACACCCTCTTCCCCTTGCAATGTTGTGTCCTATCTTACAGTTAACAAAATTGTAACCAACATAAAAAAGGGGAGCGAGGGAAGGTGACTTAATGTTTCATTTACTTTTGTAGTCACTTCTACTCATTTTAGAATTTAAAGGCAAGGACTGTCACATCTGAAGACATTTCACGACATATAATTCTCTGACAATAAGTGACTATACCAAAGACTTGGTACGAAGTCTGGGAGTTGCAGCCGAGCCTGGTTAGGTACTGCACATTGGCATTTATATGGTACCACTGTGCCTTGCTACATGGAGACTAATTGTATGCCTAAGGATGTGTCTGTACATGATTTTCTCAGATGTAAACCATACTAGGAAACTCTTCAGTGGAGCAGCTTTGCGTGGAAGCTCTTTACTCAGGGTCACAAGTTCAAGTTTTTCATTGACTTTCTTCAAGTAGGTGGGTAGGAAAGACCTGGGGATAAGAGAAAATTGAAAAGAAATCTCAAGACTTTCTTCTGGAAAAGGAAGTCCTTTTAGCTTCTACATCATTTCTATGGTATATCCCAAGAGATTTTACTGCTCTAGTTCTTTAACTCACGACAGGGTTTTATGTACTAGAGGTACAATACGCAAGTGTGGGTGTTAGTTCCTGCTCCTACAGTACATTCTACTCCCACTGTTTGGCAGCACTCCAGACAGCTAGTATGTTATATGTGCAATGGGTATTATGGGGAACAAAACGCCCTTTTAGTTTATGTTAATTTCACATCTTACAGTAGGGGAAAAAATATTATCACACAACCTATCCAGAGCTGATCATGAAAAGGGGTAATGTACTATACCAGTTTGGGCGACTGCATTTCTCACATGCAGGGAATAGCCTTCTTTGTGCATTTTCTGCAACCCTAGCCTACAGGGAAGGGGAGGGGGTTATGGTTGGAAAGGAGAATATTGGGACCACTTCCTTAGTTGGTAATAACTGAATAACAAGTAGTTTTGCAATTATCACAAGGAAAGATGAAGGTGATGGAATAAACATTTTGTATTGACCTGTGTGTGGTAACACCAAGGAAGTGGAACTGTGCCACTCATTAGATTAACTTACTGTAGCACAGTCAGAAATGATGAAATACTATGTGCATATTTCATCAAAGTAAATGCCCATCAACAGGGGCCAAACTAAGCCTTATAACTTTGAGAGCCAACTGGGTCCTAGCTCATAAAATCTGGGGACCATGTGAGAAATCAATCACCAGTTTTGAACAAGTGCACATTACACAAAGAGGGTATATTTTTTAGACAGAAGAAGTTTTCTCTGAAGATTGATTTTTGTCAAAATTTTCTTGTAACTGCAATGTGACACTTACTATACCAGATACACAGACTGTGCAGTGCATGAAAAGTTCATGTACAGCCTGTATTATTAGAACTGAAAATTTTTGGAGCCTCTTGGGTCCTTCTCCCATTGAAGTTGCAAGCCAGAGCAAATTTCTAGGGGCACACACGTAGCTGGCCCTTGAGTCCCTGTGATTCTGACCCCTGCATTAGTTAAATTGTATTCACTCATTTACTTTCCTTGGAAGGAGGCAAAATATTTTTCATGTGGGCCTACTGTAATGTGTAAAACTGAGCTTAGTCAATGGCAAACTTCAAACTCAAGGAAGACAAAAAAATTTCAGGGCCTCCCCCCCCCCGGTATTTAACAGCTTAACTTCATTACAAGGGATGGGGTGGGGATGGCTGACTAAGTTTGGAGATTGTGTTTCAAGTACTCAGTTTGTTGCAGCATACAATTTTCAGTCTGGAGCAGCATACTTTGGGTGAACAATATATTCTTGGGTAACAAGCAACTGAATTTCTATCTGTGGGAAACCTATTTCTTGAAAAGAAGGCTACCATACTGCCTTACTTTTGATAATCTATCAACCTGTATTGATAAATATTAGTTTTAAAAAGATGAATTTTTCTTGCAAAACAAATGCAATATTTCCCTTTAATATTTCAATACTTCATGCTTCAACCCATTGTTCCCTGTGCACAGTTCCTGTTAGTTAATGATGTAGGGATTTGTCTGCCATTCGTGGGGTCCATCATCTCATTTCTATTGTCTACCTGTACCATAAATAGTTGTATCCAGTTCAAAACCTGAACTTAATTTGGTTATTTTGGGGATTAGGTTGTTTGCAGTCATCTGTGGTATTGGTACTCAGGCCTTGATTTTCAGAAAAATTTATGGTGGTCCTTCGTGCAACCATTTCAGTATTTTTAGTTGTCTGTAAGAAAATTTGGTTGTCCAAAACATTTTTTTTTGCACAATAACAAAACAGTACTGTTAGTGTGTTGATGTATAATTGGTCCTGAAGAATGGAAAGATCCGGTTTTTGAGAGACAAAACACTGATATACTGTATGATGGAAAAAATTGAATGAATTGATCATTTAGCAGTATACTTCCTCAATGATATATAAGCAATTAGCTGCTTTATAGTCCATTGCGATAGAAAAATGGTTGTCCATCGGACAACCAACTTTTAATTTTTGGTTGTCCGTATGGAATTTTAGTTGCCCCGGACAATTGGACAACCACGAAAATCAAGCCGTAATAACTGTTATCAATATCAGTATGATGGACCCCAACAATTTCCTACTATCACTTGACTGCCAATTGGTCTGTAGATCTATACAAGTGCACAGTGGCATGTCTTTAAATTCAACTTTAAAGACGCTCATTGAGTTGATAACGATAACTTAAAGAGAGTCACTACCACATAAAAATGCTTAAAGTTAGCATAACAAGTCAAGTTTCAAGTCCAAAAGTCACAGAAAACTTTAAAATTTTGAATTTTCTAGTGTCCTGACTTGTAACGGTTTTATACATAATTTGAAAAAGTGTCTGGTCACAAATTTTTGAAAACCGACCTCAACCGTCAAGTACTCACCCATAAATCAGGTATTTGTATGTAGGATATGGGGTTTGTCTAAGATAGACCATTTGTCATTGGTATGTGAAGAAAACTTAACAGGTTCGGAAAAAATTGTTGAATTCCATGAACCAACTCAATGAGCCACTTTAAGTGCCCAGTGTGTGTAAGTTGGTGATACTCCTCTTGCATTTATTTATCATAAAATGATATGTATTAAAGGGAACAAAACTAGTCTGAACCTACACACATGGCCTCCATGTGTTTTGAGGAGTATTATGATACCTGTGGAGTAGTTTAGCCTTCAGGCAAGGTTTCACTTAAGAACCGCTGAAGGAACTTTGCAGTTTTCATTTATACTCAATAAAACGTTGGGTGGGTGTTTGAAAAGCAGGTGTTTCAGATATGATCCATGTGACTCGCAAAAGGACTTTGACATTGAAAAATTTGATACATCACGAGTCTAATGAAACGCACACATGATGGTAGTGTCAAATGCGGGATAGCATCAAATGTAGGCTCATTAGTTAGTAGATGAGGTTTTATGGTTCAGTTTCTAACCAATTTTTTTAAAAGTGTAGGTTTATAGAGTGATCTCACTAATGTTTTGCAAGCCCCACCCTTTTTGACAGGCAAAAATTAGGGGTAGATGCACACTGTTTAACAAGGTGTTTCTTTATTGGCTGTTGCCATTGTATTGTATCAATTGTATGAATTCTTTGTTAGGGTTAGGAATCAGGTTTCGGATTAGCGTTGTCATTAGCCAGGTAGGAAATTTCTTGTTTAACAGTGCACATCAACCCAAAATGGGTGTATTCTTTTAGTGTAGCTTCTGTAGCTAAGAAGCAGTTGACAACACACGCATGACTACTGCATTAAACCACTGTTGAGTTTTGTCCCGCAGTGGGCGTGGCTTACCAATTGTAACAAAAAGTGAAAGCACTATGTCTTAATTGGAAATTACCACTCAAATTGGTAATACTAGTTGCATATTTCTTGATGCTTAAATGAAGATATTGTCTACTCTCACATTTGACGTTATGAACAACTTACAAGGTCAGACTAGATAACTAGTAAATTGTTGATATAGTAAATCTTGGAAATAAGTAAGGGAAAAGTGAATATTTGCAGTTCTAGGCCTTGAAAGTCAGGCAAGATGAGCAATTTCTTAAATGGTCCTGAAAAATTCAGAGAATTTTAGGAAGTGGACTTACGGTTCTGATTTTCTCAGTATTCATGCATTTGTCATTTGTCTATTTCAGTACAGGTCTCCTAGCTATCACTGTAGGCAAAATGTAGTAGGAAGTTATAGGGTGTATGGTGTGGGGTTACCACCTTGCTATTAGTTTGCCAGGCAGTAAAATGTGGGTGTAAATGGTATACAAAGGGTGACAGGAAGTAGGTATTGTCCCTCACCAAACCAGGAAGTTGGGGGGATATTGCGGAAAAAAAGACAGAAATATGGGATCTGACTGCTTAATAAAGTCCTAGAAGAATCTGTGAAAGTCCTTGAAAGTCATGGATATATATACCATTTTGAACGTGCACTATGAACATTCCTTACCTAAAATACATATTCTCCCTTTACCTTCATTTCCTAATATTTTTAGAGGAAAAGTGCATCCTCATATATTTAAAACCATGATTTTTAGAGAAGGAATGAATAGGTAGATCAATTCTAGATGGTATGGCAGCCTTGTTTTTAAAAATATGTCTGATACTCTTGTGAAGGGTTATCATGTGGGGAAAGCATAGCAGTTGCTTAAATTGAATAGCTAAATGGCTGAATGTTATGATCAATGTTGCTATGTTTATTATAGACCATGTTACTTTTAAATTCAAAATGCTCCTTTCCATCTAATTGGTGGTGAAGGTTGGAATATGGAAGCAGCTCTGCAGTGTTGATCTATTACAGAGATTTTGTACAGCTGCCTGTATGTCCTCATATGGAGGACTGTACAACTAGGTGGAATTTAACAATATAAAACATGAAAAAATATACCCTTCAACAGCTGCCACAAGAGATTAGCCATTATTTGTTAAGAATAGAACCAGGTGTTGTGGTATGCATGCAGACAATAGCATTTCACTGGTGTGAATCATTGAACCCAGAGGTGAGGTGTAGGAGGGCAATGTCATGCTTGGTTAACCTTTATAACTGAGGTAGGATTGTCTTGAAAGGGTGAGATTCATTTATTTTAAATTCATCAAGAACTTCTTTGAAACAGTAATTACTGATGCATTTTGCCTAAGCACAGTGTGGGGTTTGTGTTGTTACTGTCTGAAGTGCATATACACAGGGCACTATAAAAATTGTACCTGTAAAGGGGATACACAGTCACCCCAATTTGAAGTAGTGTAATTAATTCACTGTCCTGTTTCATGATTGGTTCTTTAGAGTTATGTCACAGTATTTTTTTTCTCCTCAAATGTGAAATGTATGAGGACTACTTAACTGCTTTGGTTAGCTTGCATAAATCATACTGAGGTCCTTAAATATTTGTGAAAGATACTCTGAAGAAGGTTGTGAGATTTTAGGTGTTGCTCCATGATAAATTTTGGGTGACTGCTCTTGCCCATTAATTGTTGACCTTACTTAAAAAGTTGACATAGCTGTATTCATAATATTATATATTGGAATTCTGATGGGGCATTTTATTTTTTTTTTGAGGGAGGGGGGGGGGGAGGGCATTTTTTTGGGGGGAGGGCATTTTTTTTGGGGGGGGGGACATATTTTGGGAGGAGGACATTAGTCTTTTCTTGTCCTATTTACGGTCTGGAGGAGTTTAACTGTTGCATGCATCATTTAAGTGAACCCAAAACGAAAAACCAGTATGACATTTATGCTTTAGAGACAGTATTCCACATGCAGTAAATTGATTTCTACATAATTTAGACTCACAGTGTACAAAATTAAACATCATGAAAAATTCTTATTAGGAACATGTATAGTGCTTGCATACTGTATTATAACTCTAGCAATCTGATTGTTGGATTTGCTACTGTATACTGTAGCTAGGCAGCTTGGGAAAACATTTCTGTCAGCTCAATAAGCCCATGCTGAGAGTTACACAAAATTTAATTTTAATAGGTCAATAAATTATCAGAGCCGTACCACTCTATTGGTGTTTGCTGTCAGAATTACATCCATGTAAGCCTGGTAAAGAGTCCTGTCATTGACCATCTTGTATAATCCATTCTGGATTCACATCTTGTTTGTTTGTCATCCACTACCCGCCTCTGATGTAACTGTAGGAGTAGTATGCAGCTGTTACTCTCTGCAGCAGTAGCCACTTGCTTGATGCATTTATATTCATTGATCCACTTGAGCTGTTTAAGGGAAAGAGTAAAAAGGGCTTTAAATTGATTGACTGATAATTAGACCATTCTCTCAACTTATTGCTGTAATCTTATCATCTTAGGGTCCGACTGTCTGAGATCAAATTCACACAGGGAGAAAATTGGATTTAATTTTCAGAGTACAAGTCTGAAATCTGTGAAGCATAAATTAATACAAAACACTGGCATAGAGTGAGTCTTGCTGTTTGTAAGATCGCTGTGTACTTTTATATTTGAAATTTATTTCATGTTAGAATAGAAACTGAATTCTCAGAGCTGAAGCAGATAAAATTTGAGGTAAGGTTACAATCACATTAGAATCAGAAGTCCCTATTTGTCAGTCAGAGATTGGAAAAGTTGAGAAATTTCCGTTTTAATTTTAATTAATGTTTTACAGTCTGTTAGATGGAAAATTTTATTACATATTTGATAACTGCTGTGGGTAGGTATGGTGGGTGGGCTAAATGACTTTAATATGAGGTGAATAAACTGAGCAAAATCAAGTAAAATATACACTGTTTGTTGAGATATGAGCAGTCTGACACTTCACATCAATTTAAGTGGGAAAAGCATGCTCGATATCTGGTTTAATAATGGATTAAAATCTTACACACTTAGGAATCTGCAGAATTGGACAGATATGATTCGTGTTTGTGTAGTGAGAGGATGAGTTGGAATTAGAATTGAAATTAACACACCTGTCTGGTAGATGACCTGGCCTATGACCCTTAGGAATTTTCAGTCCGAATTGTGGCAGATATTTAATTTGATGCTTGCTGACCCACGTGCATTGCACTGTGATTAAACATACCTTTGTAGGACAAAGACCCTTTAAAGACAGTCAACTCTTACCCCAAACCACAATTTTTTGTAGTAGGCCACAGAAAGTCTCAAATAGTACAGCTCTTTGATTGACAGCAAGTTAAAAAATGCAGAGTACTGTGTAGCTCATATATCACAGTGCTCATGTGCTGTACTGAGAGTGTTTTGGTAAACACTTTGGGTCTCGTGTACTCACCCTATTGGGGTCTTGTATACTCACCTTTAAGCAATAAAGTGAGATTGTGTCTTGATGAGGATGGATTTTAGACAGTTGTGGGAGGGGCTTAAGTTAGGAGAATTAGAACTGTTTAGGCTGAGAGGATTAGACCTTCAATGTACCCAGGGTCAAGAACAGTAGGATACTTATATCATCTGTAGCTATAAAGGTTAACGTTTTGAGTTTTATTGATTTGTTGGGTGGATGGTTAAAGTTGATTAAATTACCATAAACCAAAAATATTGTGTTAAAGTGTCAGCTAGATACAGTCTTAAATATGGTTCAACTTTCTGTTTAAGATATGGTTCAAATCAGGGTTTTCCGTTAGTTGCCCCATAAGGCAGGTGGGGAACACTGGGGCATATTCTACCACTCCCAGCCCACAGGGGGAGTAAGCTTAGTCTATTTAGGCAACCCTTTGAACTCTTGTCTATCCTACAGGGCATGGCAAAACTGTGACCAGCAGTGTGGGGTTGGAGGGTGCATTACACAATTTGATATGCAGTATAATGCTGAAAGCAAATACATACATTTTGATTGGGAATTGTTATCCAGTCCTTGAGGTTGACATTTATCACTCTTTCTTGTAATGGAACAAGTAGATTATAGTTGACTGTCCATTTTGATACCCCTGCTTATTGTCTATGAACAATCAAAATGTCTTGGGATAGGCAATCTATAGATGTGGTATATCAGGAACAATTGAAAGCAGTTATGCATACCTGTGTTAAATTTTGTGGCTCTTAAGCTAGAAAGAATTCACTTCTTAACCATGAAATTTTCTGTTCAAGCTTAGTACCTTTTTAGGAATGTATCATATTTGACAATACTAAGCTAGAAAGAATGCATTTCTTATCCCACAAACCAGGTGTTATTAGTACCCAAAGTAAAGTCTGAAACAGACCAATGTTGTGTGAAGCAGGTGGAAACTTATTAGTTTTACATCATATAAAAACAGATACTGTTTTAAATTTTTATGGATAAACCGGAAGGTCAATAACAGCACAAAACTATGGTACATTGGTTCTAGAAACCAATGGCAAGTGTTAGCAATCTGTAGTTAGCCACTCCCAAAAGAATTGTTCAGAACCAAATTTATGTTTGATATTTTAAAGCAGAACATATTCTAAGTATCCTGGTAAAAGTTTCATTCATTTCTCATGTTCATTTCTCAAGATATTAGCAATTGAAGTTGACTCATTTTCTATGAAAAGTGAACGTGAAGCAAGCAGGTGTGATTTATTGGATTCACATTGTTGTCCATTGTTTTGTTTTTCTTTTATTTTTCTTCCTGTTAGTTTGACCTTGAATTGATTAGGGATGTTTCTTACCCCTAAGGTACATGAAGTTCTTAGAATCCCATTGCTCAGGATGCACTGATGGTATTTATATGAAAGGTTTGTCGCATAAAATTGGTGGTGTATTATAAATACAAACCATTTGCCGACAATGATGATGTGAAGTCACGACATCATGCGTGCTTGCTACAAGTTCATTTAATGTAGAAAATTTGCCACATTAAATTACTAACATCTTGAGAATGGAACAGTGGAAGTGAATAAAACATTCACCAGAATGCTTAGAATATGTTCCTCTTTAACATATCAAAAATAAATTTGGCTTTGGGCTATTCTTTTAATCCAGATTCTATAAGAGAAATTCATTTTCTGGTATTTTGAGATCAATGAATTTGAAGAGTTTTGACCCATTTAAAGACAGCTCTTCAATAAAACAAGCTTGCTTGTAAAAGGGATTACTGATTGCAGTTTAAGAGATGAGCTTCACCCAAGAAATGAGGGTAATTCGGCTAAAATGTCATGTTTCATTCTAGCGGCATGATGATGTATTTTAAAGGGAAATATTGCGTTTGTTTTGCAAGAAACATTCATCTTTTTAAAAGTAATATTAATTGACACAGGTTGGTCAATTATCAAAAATAAGACAGTATGGTCGCCTTCTTTTCAAGAAATAAATTTCCCACAGCCAGAAATTCAGTTGTTTGTTGCTCAAGAATAATTTGTTCACCCAAACTTTCAACTTTTCAAATGATGCAAGGTCCATGGCTCTTCTTGCGCATAGTATTTTGAAGAAATGTAGCTATTGCCTGGGTTTATGATTAAGACTGTTGTATAGTGCCTGAGCCATTTTCTTTTCACTCTTTGTTGGAGCATTTTACACCTAATATTTCCCTTGAAAACCTGGCAAATTGCAAAATATTTTCAATTCTGTAGTTAGAAGAGTTGAATATTAACATGTCTATTAGCATTTTAAGTACCCCCTGTCGTCTAAATGCCAAGGTAATTGTCCATTTGTGTGGCTGTTCATCACACCTCCAACTTCCTCCTTTATGACTTTTCTTAAAAGACAACTCAGGAAGTTGACCTTAAAATTTAAGTGGGGAGTGGATGTCTTGATTGCTTTTTCTCTCTTTTGCTGGAAAAATTTGGATTGATAGCAATTTTAAAGAAATTAAGAGAATTAATCTTGTGCAGAGGTGGATGTGTTAGTCTTATAATAGGGCTACCTGCCTATTCATTTAAACACAATCTTAGTAATCATTGTTTTAAGAGCTATTGTTAAAAATGTTTAGGTATGGTTTAAATAGTTGCACAATGTTGTTTTGCTATTTACTTGTATTCTATTAATGACATTTCTTTTCTCTTTTTTTTTCATTTCTTAATTATTATTTTGCTTTTTGGGGAGTGGATCGTGGATCTTCTGGTAAAGTCCTTAGGCTTTTTAGACTACTTCCTTTCTCTTTTGTCAATTGTAAAGAATCTAAGTTTGTTCTATTTTGTATTTGTTATGGAAAAGAGAAAAAACAAATAAACGAAACGAAACAAAACGAAACCATTCAGAAGGCATACATGAAAACATTTCACAGGGTGGGGGGGGGGGGTTGTTTGGCATGAAAAGTTTGTTCGTATTTTGCCTTATTGGCAAATGCTGCTGGCTGTCCCACTGCCCCTTGCCCTGAAAATGCAAGTGACAGTGCCTTGAAATAAGCATTTTACCTGCCTCTGGGAGGACTGCAGTCCAGCAGAGGTGTTGTACCAGGGGCCCGTTTCACAAAGAGTTACGCACAATCTTAAGTATGATTTATTGTTGACTTAAGTATGGGGAATCAAACTTAAGATCTTGCGTAACTCTTTGTGGAATGGGCCCCAGGTCTGCCTCAGAGTTGTATAAGGTCCACATCGACCTGTTACAATTTCCGGAGCTTTCACATCTCCATCAAAGACCTCATGTTTGGTCTGACGGTAATAGCATCCCCCTCTCAGGTGGAAGGCCTGGGTTCTATTCCCAGGTGGTGTCATACCAAAGACTCTTAAAGTGGAACCTTCTGCCGTTGTGCATGATGTTTGGCATAAACATTGGAGTGGGGAAAACATGACAGTGAGCCATAACTGGGAAAGGCTGTAGCCAGCTTGACTTGAACGAATAGGTTGGAAACCGAGTGGTAAAACTCTTAAGTTACTAACTAACTGCACATCTCTATCAGATTTTATCATCTCCCTGACCTGTCCCTCAGTTATAGAGGTACAAATATAAGTTTATTGATTCCTTCTGCAGTTTCTTTAGGTTTTGTGGTAAATAAGATTTCCACTACCCCCTGCAGATTAAAACTGTATGAAGACATTTAAATAATTTGCTCAAATATCTAGCTGAGTGAAGAGACATCCCTGCAGCGTTGTCAGCAGGGTACTAAGTATACAGACAACACAAGTAGCACAGAGGGCCCCACTTTTAGTTCATATCTGTGCGGTGGGCTTTATTCATGTAAGCTAGTATGCAGATTTGTAGGGTGCTGTACATGTTGCCTTGTACTAATTTGTTAAACAAGAAGGTTTTTGGTGGTGAGACACAAGTGTAGTAGCCTGTAACCTCATCATTTAAACCTCTAATACTTTACTATACTAAAATTTCCTTAAATTTAACCAATACATTGACCAAATTGTTTCTTATGCTCAAATCATTAAAGCATTTCCCAAAGGATAGAGAACGTTGGTATAGTCAGTGGGGGAGAAAGGGAATTCAGTCAGAGGGGGCAAGAATGGCCTGTAGGGGGGCTTCAAAGTTTGCAGGGCAAGAATATTTGGTCAGAGTGTCAAAAAATAGGCTGTAGGGCACTTTTATGTAGGTAGACACATGAGCTTTAATAAGGTAAAATAAAGTAAAAAGGGTGCTGACAGGCAGTTTAAGTCTGTAAGGGGGGGGGGGAGACCTCCCCCTCTGACTATATGGTAGCTCTGCCACTGGATATAGGCCTAATAACCCCACTGTACTAACCCAATGTGACAAACAAAATGTCACGAAACAGAAAAGTTTAGCTCTTTTTACACTATTTTTACCATTTTATCTCACAAACTAAGTCAGTAGGTACAGTAACATCCCTCATCTAAGCTCCAAAACCAGGGAGTTATGGAGAATTCATTAGACCCAGACATGCCACCTTTAAATTTCCTTGTTTTTTTATTGGACATATTTACAACTTGATCATCAGGTCTATTTTACCCTATAATTTGTTTGCAGTTTATTTTCAGGAAAAGAGAGCTTGCACTCAGCAGTCAATGGAGTATGAGAATTAACAAACAAGATGAAGTAAAAAAGGGCAAAACAGAAACTATTCGGTATTTTTAGATTATCTTTCAGTTTATTAGAAATGGGCAAAAGTTTTAATTCTCCACTGTTTATAACAAATATATCAATCAGTTGAGTACCTCTTGAGCTTTTCAACATGTTTTTTTAGGGACCCTTTCTCCGCAAGGCTTTTATGAGGCTTCCTTGGGGTAGTTTAAATGTTTGTGCCAATCATTGGAGATAACTTGCCTCAACCAAATTATCGTATGGCCATAAAAGTTTGTGTCTTGTGTTTTCTACAAAAATTCTATTTTGAAGCTGTAACTGTAAGTACATTTGGTAAGAGGTAGGTTTTCATTGAATCTACCTGCAAGATTTTCGCATGCAGATTAAGGAGAGGTCAAAGCCCTGATAAGTTTGCTATCCGTAAATTATGAGGCATTTCACTTGTGAGGTGGTAGTTTGACTTTTTTGACAGTATTAAAGAAACGAAACTCGATCGATACTGCCACTTGTTCCTTTCGCAGATTCTGTGAAATTTGCTGAATTTTTGTAAGGTGTCATCCCTTGGCATATATGAGCTGCAGAATGTTTGAGAGGTTCCAACAGATTGTTTTACGGGATACTCTTTCTAATTGATCTTATGCCTCCTCTTGAAGGGCAGTGCTGGGGCCCCCTTTTGTTTAAAAATGTTCCCTCAAATAAAATTTGCTGTAAATTTACCTGCATTTTGTGAGAGTTTTGTGTGATGAAGAGTTCAAACCAGGCACTTCTGTAAAGAACACCGGAAGTTATACCTTCCTGTACCCTGCAATGTGGTCGAAGTACAAGTAAACACCATTGGCGCATGGTAACGTCATCAGCTGATTTAGAAGTGGTGCTTGCAGTTTTGTCGCTTTCATAGGACGTATGGTTTCATTTGCATGGCAAATCATCACATTCCCATTTAAATTGTCGTAGAGCTTCTAAAGTAGTGTCTACGATTTGGTTCGATTGAGGCATCCAGAGGTTATGTTTGCTCCGAGTGATTTTGAGAGAAGCAGCTGAAACAGCACATCTGAAGATCAAACCCTGTAGCAGTTTGCCTCAATTTATATAACAAATTCAAGGGGTTAGTCCAACATGAACAGATGAAGTAAAATTGTGATGGATGGAAGACACAGATTGCTGGAAGGGACAGATCTCTCAAGTCAATTACAAAAGACCTGATCTCGGAGAGGCATTTGAGAAGGTTCCTGATAGGAGTCAATTGATCTGTTGATGTGGAAATTTCTGTTCACCAGTGTGAATTGGGACTGAATGTTCATAGATATTGTGAGTGGGCTTGTTTTTTCAGCATTGGTAATCAGTTCACTAAAGCTGTATTGTTATAGGATTTGCAAGGGGGAAAGAAAGGGCAATTCATATGCCATTTTGAATTAGTCACTGTTGCTGTTTTGTTCCTCTTGGTACAATTGATATCATAATTCATTTTGATGTCATTCTTGCAGTATTTATCCAAAAAATGCAGATGGTGCCCCTCATGTAACCATATAGTCTGTTTTCATACTTGTGAATAATCCAGTGTTCCTGCTGGCATTTTAAAAGAAGGCCTTTATTTTTGTCGTTGTCCAGTTCTTTGGGACAACAAAAATTCCATTGTGATAAAAAATTGTCCAATGGGCAACCAGTTTCTCTCAGTGAGAACTTAAAAGCAGCTTGCTTTTATCAGACTGGAGACTTTAATGCTAGGTACTTATTGAATATTTCAACCTTCATCCACCATATTTCAGAATTTTAGTGTAAAAGGCGAGTAATACATGAGCACACACACACACAGGTACTGAGTTCTAGCAACAAAAAAGGTGCTTGGGAAATACACTATTTTGTTGGTGTTTGAAAATAGGTGTAAAACTTATTGGAAACCAAATTTGCTTTTTGGACAATTCAAGGGCCAAACCTCTCACCCCAAACCACAATTTTGGTACAGGGGTACCAAAATTCTCAATTGGCTCAGCTCTTTGATTGACAGCTAATTTAAGCAATGCAGATCGAGTACCAAAGCTTATACACAGCATGAACAGTACTGAGAGTGTTTTGATTATATAAATTGAGTTTTTCTTTACTCACATTAAAGCAGTAAACTGAGATTGTATCTGGATGAGCATGAATTTCAGACAATTGTGAATTATGGGAAGGTCTTAAGTAAGGAGGTTAGGAGAATTGGTACTGTTTGGGGTGAGAGAACTGGGCCTTTAAAATCGTGAAATGATTGCCCTAAGGACAATCATAAAATTTCCTGAAAATCATCACCTGAAGAGAATTACTTAAACCTATTACGCTCCTACTTACCTCCCCTATTACTCCTATTGGACAGTCCATCTACTGCAGAATGATCACTGGCGATGAAGTCCTTGGTGGTGGCGCTATGCCACTTTCCTTAGCCCCGTAGCCTGACACGCCCTTGTTTCATCGCCAGCGGAATGTTTAACAGTGTTATTTGCTTAGCTCTCCTTTCTTTGTCTTTTTTCATTGGAGGTAAGTAGGGCTAATAGGTTTCCAAAACAAGGTAGGTTTGGGTAATTTTACCTACCTCCTACCTACCTACCCTGTTCCTAATTTTATGGCCCCAAGCTTAGTATTTTCTTGTCACTGTTCTTATTGCATAAAGTTAGCCTTGAAATATTTTTTCTAGCTGTCTTGCAATGTTCTTGCGGTGTGAGCAGAATGAAGTAGGAAGATTTAAGGTGTAGGACGCCCTCTACTAGTAGGACCACCGCGGTGTTGTTAGTTTGCCAGACAGTAAGTGCTGTATAAGTAAAAATGGTATACATAGGGTGATGGCAAATAGGTATGGTCCGGCAGACTGTACACTCCCAAATCAGGGAGTTTCCAGGATTTTGGCAAAACATTCTTCCCCACATGGCAGGAAATGGCACTTCCTGTGTCTTTTTACCTCTGTTTATTATTGAAGTGCTCAGTAATACTTTTTGGGGGGAAATGCTCAGTAAATGTGTTTTATTCTTATTTTTTCAGTTCCTTGATTTTCAGTTTCATTTTGCCATTGCTATAAGCAACCTCAGCTGCAGTGCAAATGAGCTTTCCTTAGATTTCCTTTGTAATTTGCATATAATAAATATTTATTAACCTTTCATACATCATATCTGACACATGTATGCATTTGTAGCATTTGCAATGCCAGACCTTGGAATCCTCCATGCATGAATACTTTCTTACTTCTTGTGTGATGTACATATTTGAGGTATACTATTCGTCAGATTTTGTCTTCTTTTGCTTAAAGGGCAAGAGCAGTCGTCCAAAACTTATTTAAAAGCAACAGCTAAATCTCACAATTTTCTTCTTATTTCTCCTCAAAGTATCTTTCATAAATTTTAGGACTTCGCATATTCAAGGTAAACCAAGCAGTAACTGTTTGTAAATTTCATGTATGAGGGAAAAAATATTGTCACATGACTTTCAAGAGCCAATCATGAAACAGGATAATCTACTACACTACTTTAAGTTGGAAAGACTGCTCTTGCTCTTTAAACAAGTGCTGATTAAAGAAAATTGGTAAATTTGGACAAAAACTTTAACAGTACAGCTTTTTACTCATTTCTCCTCCGTCTATTAGTGGGAACCGTAGGAAGTGGAAAGGCCCAGAGTAGGCAGTCAATTGCAAGCTCCTGAGTGTAACGGGTCATATCTATTGGGTGAAAGTTGCTGATGGAAACGACCTGCCCAAAGCATAAGGTGCATGTTGCTGTGGTATGTGTATGTAGCACTCTTTTTCATGGATTGGTTCCCCCTTTTTTTGGCTGGGGAAGTCATAGAAGGTTTCCTGGGTATTTCCCACCTGGAATAAGGAGGGACTCAAGGGAAGGATTTGAACCTAATTGCATTGTATTTGAAACCATGCTTAGACCATGTTTGAACTTTACTTCTCAATCTAGCTGACACTGTATATTATTAAAGGTAAACTTTTGTGTTGATGTGTTGTTAAAGCGGCGCATTGAGTTGGTTCGTGAAATCGACCAAATTTTTCCAAACCTGTTAAGTTTTATTCACATATCAATGACAAATGGTCAAACTTAGACAATCCCCATATCCTACACACAAATAACTGTTTCATGAGCGAGTAGTTTACGGTTCAATTCTGTTTTCAAAAATTCGTGACCAGACACTTTTTCAAATTATGCACAAAACCATTACAAGTCGGGATACGACAAAACTCAAAATTTTAACTTTTTCCATAACTATTGGATATGAAAATTGACTTTTTATGCTAACTGTAAGCATTGTCATGTGGTAGTGACCCTTTAACACTCTCATTAAGGTATCAATATCAACTCAATGAGCCTCTTTAAATCCCATCTACTGTATTAAACTGGCCATGGTATTGTTTGCTTATAACGCTGTTGTGATGTCATGGCTGTTACAAAATGAGTACTACAAACCTGCTGTTGTTAGTTGCACCAGTCAGTTCCAGTTGTAGATTATTCTTTTCATTTTTTGGTAGAGCTGATTTAAAGGTCCCTTCCTCAGTTAAATTGAAAAAAAAGTGAGAAATCCTTCAATTTTGTGGTGAATAGCAAAATTTTGGTGAATTGCTTATACCATGTGGGACTTATACCAATTTGTTCTGAGAAGAATCTCTCATACATCTGAAAAGTAGCAGAATAAAAGGTTCTCATTTAGAGGCCTAATTAGGCTAGTGGCCTCTCTCTCTACCTTGGAAACAGAGGTTTAACCAGAGGGGGACAGGGTCCCAGTCAAATGCCCCCTCCTTCTCACTTTCCTCCTAAAATGAAATTTGAAGGCAAATAACTGTTGGCCATGTGTTAAAGACAAAAACTTCACAATTACCCCTTGAAAGTATGGATTTAAGTTGTTTAAAAGAGACATAAAACTACATTTCCAGCAATCTGGGAGGCATTTTTAGCCAAAGTTTTCTCTTTATGCTTTGCTTACCTTACAATTCAATTCTCCCACAGCTGCCCAAATGAAGAAGCCAGTTATGCAACTGCCTGAAAAGTCAACTCACTAAATATAAAATTACTCTTCTTTTTAAACAGGGAGTTACCAGCAAACTCCCTGATTTGAAAAAGGAGTGTTTTACATTCTCCAAAATTTTGCCCATGTGGTTAGCATGTTGGACCCCAGCCACTTGTAATTGATGTTACTTTATTCAGTGGTGATTTCTATAAGGTCATACATTAAAAGATGGACATTTCTCAAGAGGTATACAAGGATATCAACATATGGTCAGAAAAGTAATTCTTCGAATGCTGTTTCTGCTTGAGTACAAAACACCGTTTGCAGCAGAAAGATGTATGTATATACTTCTATCTCTGTATTGATGTAAACTTGATTGACAATCAGTCTCTGTTCTGGCTGTAGCGGCAAAGCTGGATAGTAGATACCCAACTTTGCCTTGGGGGGAATAGGGGGAGGCCTTCCCAAGAAAATTTACAGATAGGTAAGTTTTTCTGCTTATTCTCAAATGAACTTGTTGCCATAGTAATGCAAAAGGAAAGAATAATTGCGTTTACCTCAACAGTGGTTGTGGGTTCATTTCCTGTGTAAGAGGTCTGTCGCAAAGACATTGGAGGAATACTGCAGCAAAAAAAAAAATTGAGCACAACAAGATATTTATTTCAGATAAAATTTAACAGAATCAGAAAAACATGGGGAAAAGAAATTTATTAAGAGTAGTAAGTCTATTAAATTTACTATGAAAGAAACGAAATTTTGTTTTTATTTGGAGCGAAACAAATCCAAAATATTTGACAGTGGAAGTATTTGTAGTGCATACAGTTGTCACAGAACCCTCTACCAGAATGTAGATGTAAACGCTAGGGAGAGTATTTGTTACAATGCTTCCATATTGTGACCTATATAAGTTAATTGATGCAGATGTACCAAGTTCTTTTCTTCTCATCCGCAAGTTCTTCAGGGCAAGGAGCCTTAAATTCTGCAGTACCATTGAGATGTATGGAGTGGTCACGTCTGGCTGCAATTTGCCTTTTAAACTAGGCCTTAAAATTGATTGTGACTAAGGTTGTGCTCTATATTTGAGCGTAATTGGAACAAAATTGTGCATAGCTTGAGCAGATACATGCATATTAGGGGGCCAAGATGTCTAATCTCTCCCTTTGTTTGGCATTTGGTAGAAGTTTATTATCAAGACGTTTAGTGGTTTCTGCAAATCTGGTAGAGGACACCGCACATTGAGAAGGACATTAATAAAGTATTTGGTTAAGTAGGGGATTGGGGCTGAGCTGCCAGTACTGATACATTCCATTCTTGAATCTAAGTACGGTGGATAGTGACAGATGGATTACATACGGATATATAGTGACAGCATGACAAATGTGTGAGGCACAGTTACACTTAGAAAGGGTTTATGGGCCTAAATTTCAGCCACAATCATTGAAATATATGAAAGATGGTCTGTAAAGTTATAATGTAAGTTATCAAATTGTTTTGTAAGAATTAAAATGCTAATATTGATCTTTATTCAAGGGTGGCAGAAAGGGTTAAGGGATTTTCCCCATTTAGAAGAATTTCCAATTTGGTCCATGAGCCAATAAAATATTTAGTTTTGATGATTGCCGATCACTGCAGTGATTCATTTTACTCTCACAAAAGGCAGATTCTTCAATAAAATGCAGAGCTAGAGATGCTAATTATCCTGAGTAAAAATCCATATTTTACAAATTTGTTCTGACAAAAGCCTCATATTTCCACATTTTTGTAAACAGAAGTGAAATGTGAACTTAAAGTTTGACTTGCATTCGTATAACCTGTAACCTTTGTCTTTAGGCTATAAAATACCCTCTCTCCCATCATTGGGCTTTGCCCCCTGTCAGGCAGTTATAATCATGGCATATCCCTGGTATTATCTAATCAAAGTTTACATACTTGGTGTGCATATTCAGGAAAACAGATATACAAGCAGGGTTCATGCAACCTGGAAAATTCATGGAAGACTCATGAAATTTTACTTTTATTTTCCACGCCTGGAAAAGTTGTGCACTATTGTGAAGATGACAGAAGTCATGGAAAGATCATAAAATATAGCCCAGCAGTCTTTTACAAGTAAATAAATGTTTCCATTTATTTGTCACGATCATTGCACCATTAAACATTTATCAAGTCCTTTTGCAATTTGCTCATTTAGTCAGTGATCATGAAATAGTCTTGGAAAAGTAATGAAATTTTATTTTTCTTAAGGAGCAGGAACCCTGTATTAGTTTGAATGGCATAACATTTAAATTCTTTTGGTGTCTTTGTGTTCTAAGGTAAAATGCAAAAGGCATGTCTATAGCACTGTGAAAGGTTTTTAAAATGTCAAAATTAATTTTGATAAACCTGCATTCTGTATCCTTTGAAAAAAGTTTAATGTCACCAGAACAAATAATAAAATGTTAGCATTGTATCTACCAAGGGACCCTCAAGAACCTTGTAATATAGGTAGAACTAAAATCCGTTGCTAAGATGCGTACTACCCCTGGAGGAATTCATAGACTTAGTGCCAAATAAATAAAGCAGTGTTGATGTAATTGAAGTCATTTGGGATGGCCTGGGGAGCGATGACCTGTATTTTGAGGACACGGAGATTCTTTCTTGTTTTCTGCCTGAAGTCTTAGCAATCAATCTCATAAAATGTTCTCCTTACATGTACACTACTCTTTCTTTATTAACAAGTTTGTGTAGGATTTCACAGAATCCTATTAGGGGTAGAACACTAACAAACAAGTTTCTCTTTGGTTTGTCTGTTCCACTAAAGATACAAGAGTTTTAAATGTTTTCTTGTAAAGTGTGGAAATTAGAGGGGAGATCACAAGCAGCAGATTTTTGTTGTCATGGCTAATTTCTACTTTTAATGATTGAAAGTCGATAAAATATTTGTTTGGATAAAAAATGATGTGTAAATCAAAAAGTAATTTTAATTGACATAATATTTTTAGTAGCTTTATTATTCTACCCAAATCCTTATCCAGTTGGGTAGTTAGTTAAATGTAGTATTGTGCCCAGTTTCCAACCAATTATCCAGTTGGGACAAAGTTTCATGAATTATTACAGTGCATGAGACTAAGTGTGCATATTCATATGATATGTTTGCGTGAAAGAGAGTACAGCTCATGCAAAGTTGGGTTAATAACATCGTATATTTGTTGAATTTCTACCAAAAATGACAATATTAAAATATTCAGTAAATAAATCAAAACCATAGAATTAGCACTGTCTTAATTTAACTCAGTTCACTTTATACCAAATGTAACCAAGTTGCAACTTGCACTTAAAACGACTAATTGAGTTGGTTCATGAAATTCAACAAATTTTCCCAAAGGTGTTAAGTTTTCTTCACATACCATTGACAACTGGTCGAACTAAGACAATCCCCATATCCTATAGGCCTATACAAGAAATGTTTTATTAGTGAGTAATTAACAGTCAACTTGGTTTTCAAAAATTCAAGTCAAGTCAAGACCACAAAATTTGAAATTTTGACTTTCTTTGTAACTATCGGATGTAAAATTTAACTTATCATGTTAATTATAAGCATTTTCAAATGGTAGTACCCTTAAACACTTTCATCAAGTTATCTATATCAACTCAATGAGCCCCTTTAAATGGAGCAGTTGGAGTAACACTTTGTTATATCCCTCTAAGAATAACTGTACATTTGAAAATGAACAAAACTACTGTTGGGGCTCTAGCCCCCACCCTCTCTCCCCTATGGCCATGGCTGTTCAGTCAATATTTTGTACATATAGTACTTAAAGGCATATTTTCATCATCTCAAACTGTTCCAATTCTCCCAACCTACTTACTTCTAGCCCCTCCCACATTTATCTAAAACTCATCTTTATCCAGACACAATCCCAGTTTATTGCTTCATGGCTTGTCCCAGTGGCCATACAAGTCCATAATGTGTAATCAAGGGACTCTCAGTGCCCATGCTGTGTAATTTAGCTATGATGCATTGTTTGAATGTGATGCCAATCAAAGAGCTGTACCAATTGAGAGTTTTGATATATGTATACTGAAACTGTAGTTTGGGGTGACGAATGACTGCCTTTAAGGGTACTATATTTTTCAGTTTTCAGTAATCAACTTGTACTTTGTGAGTGTGTATAATGTGTTTAACATGCTCAAACAAGGCATACAAAGAATACATAGCTCTAGTCTTTATGCAAACCCAGGGCTAGAAGAAAATGTTTATTTGCCAAGAAGGGAATAAAATTATTTCTGAGGAAGTGAGTAAACATTTCCACAGTTGTCCATATTTTGTCCTTATCTCATGAATGTTCAAAAAAGGGAAATTTCCTGGAAAGGACACCCCCCCCCCCCAGCTTTCCATTTTTTTCTGCCTATGATGGAACCGTTTTAGTCTCAACAATAAGCCCCAGTCTAAGCTTCATCTCCTCAAAATATTATGCACAGGAAGAGTTATGGCAGTTGCATCATTTGAAATGGAGAAGTTGGTGTGAACAAATTATTCTTTAGTAACAACACAATTTCTATCTCAGGAAGATGTAGCAAACTATGTGGCTGGTCTAATGGTAAGAGCAATCTGCCTCCCACACGGAAGGCTGGGTTCTATTCTATTCCTAGGTCGAGTCATACCAAAGAATCTAAAATTGGAACCTACTGCCCTTGTGCATGATGCTCCGCATTTAGCAATGGAGTAGGGAAAACAAGCTGGTGAGCCACAACTGGAAAAATGGCCATGGCCGGCTCGACTTGAACCAAAAGGTTGGAAACTGGGCTGTAAAACTTGATCTAACTGAGGAAAATGTATTTCTTGAAAAGGAGGGTACCATACTGCTCTATTTTTAATTTATCTATTACTATGTTTCAATAAATACTAGTTTTAAAAGGATGAATTCCTCGTTTCAGACAAATGTAGTATATCCCTTTGAGAGATTATATTGTAATGGGTACAATGATGTACCAAGTACCACATGACTGATGCATTTCAAAAGTGTGTACAAGTGGAAGGGCATACATATCAGATTTCTAAATTATTTTAAAATCTTTTTCACTGTTAAAAATAAATTAGTGCTTGTATGGGAGATAAATCATGAATATCTGACACAAGAATAACGGCAATGAAATTGAAGCATTTTTCAAGTTCATTGCTACTGTTATCACATACAGTTCAGGGGTTAGGCCCTACCAATTTTAGACTATAGATAAATTTCCATCAAAAGTGCAATGTCTACAGAAGTGGAAACAGAAGTATGTTAAAAATAGTCTGAGGTATAGTTTTTCCTAATTCTAAAATGTGATAGGTAGAGGAATTTGAATAAGCCAGACTTTTTGAGTCTGGCCCCTTCAAAGTGAACAAGTCACCAGGTTGACAAAAAACAGCTGATGTAGAAGTTGTGTTGTGAGTTATTGTGGTAAAAAATTGTTGAATTATTAGAAAGTATTTTCATTTAAGGTTCAAAATGAATTTCAAAGATGGCTAGACCTTTTGCAGTTAAAGATGATGCAAGACATCCTTGTCTGAATCAAGGAGAAAGAGTGTGGATATTAGAAGGGCCCAGCTTGATGCAAAAATTTACCATGGGAAAAAGTTGATGAAGAATCATGTTAAAAAGTGGGGGAGGGGGTAGGGGATAAAAGGGTGATGTATATCTTGTGTTCTCTCCCTTGTGCGGTTCCAACAGTAGCACTACCAAATGCTGGTAATGATACCACCCATGCACATCATTGTTCCTACCAATACATTGCAAAATACCAAAAAGTGTATTTTGATCCTCACCTACCTCCTATCCCCATTTGTATACCATTTATACTCATACTTACCATCTGGTAAACTAAGAACTCCGTGGTAACCCAACTGGCAGAGGGGGCCATACACCTGTAACTTCCTACTCCATTTTGCCCAGGTCACGTTTAAACTTTTTTGATTTTGGTTTTGAAGTATCATGCAGACTACGCTCAATGAATGTTTCATAAGTACTGTACCCTCCTGCATGGTCTCCCACTGTCCCTTTTGTGGGTATTCAGGATTAGTTTATCCCACCTGAGAAACTCCTTACCCATGCATTATTGCAATTGTGCTAAGTCTACGTTTTTCACTCTGTGTAGAGTTCAAATAAACATTTCTTATGTTTTGAAACTTTTTATATTTGATGGCAAAGTCATCCACAAGGTGTCAAGTTTTGGAGACAAGTTTTAATACAAACATAACTAAAGAAAACAATTTTGAAATTCAGGTTATTATAGCTCTTTTTACAATTGAAATCAGGACATTCATAGGTATTTTGATCTCAACAAAGACTGATACCAGAGAAACTCAACACAATGGAAACAAGAAATCTGAAAAATGTTTGATATTTTCATGTGTATGTATAAATAACAAAATACTATATCTGTAGTATGTTGGTTCAATGGCTTTAATGTAATGGCACACCTCCTTAGATCCCCTTCTTTACATTGTGACTTGTCGCAGGAGGTGATCACTTGTACAACAGGCTTTTGAGACTCCTACTTGTACCAGACTTTCTTGTATTTGAATGTATTATTTTAAAATTACAGACTACTGAGTATTTTATTCATACAATGTAGGCAATGTTGGTGAGTATGAAGGAAAGTGGTAATATTCTGAAAAGCCTGTTGAATTCTTTTATCTGTAGTAAGATGTACCCTCCACCCCTGTGGACAAGGTTGAGCAATGTTTGTTAGAAGCATCAATTCTACATCGCCACTCTGCTTACCTCCTGTTCACATATGTAATCCTCACTTAGCCACAACTAACCCTAACTGGTAAACCAATAGCATCAAGAGTGAGGGTGCCCTTGCTCCCCCAACAAGGAGCAAGACCTTCCTTGGTCATCCTTTTCTCACTTACCACCAACTTAAAGCAGAAGAGTGGAAGAGGATCATTGAGGGCAGCTTTGCTCCTTGTTAGGGCAAAGATATTACAAACAGTTTCTGTCATGGAGGCCGAAACGGGGGGGGGGGGAATTGATATCTTCTGGTAGTATAAGTACATGTGATTTCAAAACATTGCAAATCTTACAAACACCATCCTTCAAAAATTTTTAACTTACATGGAACAGTTTTTGGTTCTTTGACGCTTTCCACTCAAGAACACTTGAACACAACAGCAAATCTACTACCGCCTTTGTTTTCCAAGCATGCAGAAGTGCATGTCACTTACCTCAGACTATACACGGATAAATGTATTGTGCTCATATAGAATTCCTTTCGAAAACGCACACATGCTGACATTTCGTCACAATGGATTTTTCTGTTGCACATCATAGTTATGCTCGCAGATCACTCACTAAAACTTTGCTCAAGTCAAATCAACATTTCCGCCCAAGGAGTCAGCACGTCCAACAGTGAAGGGATAAGAGTTTGGAATCTGCTTTTATAATATCTTTGCATTGGGGGAGCAAGGGTGCCCTCGCTCTTGGTATTATTGGTTTACTAGGGCTAGTTGCTGATAAGTGTGGATTACATATGTGAATAAGAGGTAAGTATTGGGGCTTGTAGATTCCCAATCAAGGGAGTTTTGGGGAATAAATTTGTACATTGATGCACTTTTATGTTATGGAATTTTTCATAGACTTAAGTGGTGAAAAATAAGCTGGTGTCAAGTCACATGTAGGAAAAAGGCAGTGGTGGCCAGCCTGGCCTTAATCAGTTGGTTAGAAACTTAACCGTAAAACCTCATCTAACCAATTAACTACCATAGGCTTTAGTACATGATTCATTTTGAGTTAGTTGGAGTTTTACAGCCCAGTTTGCAACCTATTGATTTAAAGGGGAAGTTTAAGCAAAAATTTTATTTTCATATGTGAAAGAAGAACCAAATCTACATAAAGTGATGAAAGTTCCATTCAAATTGGACATGTATTTCCTGAGATATCAGTAAATGAAGTCAGTAGATTTGTGTTCCAGCAGCAGAGCTTATATCACTTCCTCACATGGAAAGCGATTTTTTTTGTTTCCCTTTGTTTTATTCGACTGTTGTGTTGACCTTGACATTGATCGGAATAGGACCTCCCTGTGGGGATGCAAAGTTTGTGAAGTTCTCATGCCACTTATGCAATTACATTTTAATCATATGGGATTGTTAAGGAGAAAATAACTCACAAGTTTTAAAGAAAAACAAAAGACTGCACATGAATGTGAGGATATGATGTCATATATGCTTGCTTCAAGTTCACTTTTTGTTGAAAATGTGAAAACTTTGCGTGCTCATATCTTGAGAACCTCACATCGAATTTCAATGGAAATTTCACCAAAATGCTTAGAATAAGCACCCCTGTAATGTGCCAAATCCTGTGGTGACCTTAAACCCTTCTTTTAAGTGGAGCTGGCCATGGCCTTTTTCCAGTTGTGGCTCACTGGCTTGTTTTCCCTACTCCATAGCTTATGCAGAGCATTTGGCACAATGGCAGTAAGTTCCATTCTTAGAGTTTTTGGTATGGCATGACCTGGGAATAGAACCCGGGCCTTCTGCTTGACAGGCAGATGCTCAGACCAAACATGTGGTCGTTGTGTGATCATGTTGAATATGATAAACCTATGTTGCTTTGATGCAGTTGCGTTTGGAGAACTTTGATACACCCCTATGTCAAACCTGGAAGAACATCATGCACGTATGACTCACCCATGCCTGGGGTCCGATTAAAGGGCCAATCCACTCATCCCAAATTACAATTCTTGTAGGGGTTAATAGAAATTCTCAATTGGCTTAGCTCTTTGATTAGCCAAACAAATCAGAGTATCAAAGCTTATATTACACAACATGAACTGTCCTGAGAGTTTTGATATACGGATTGAGCTTTCCTATACTTACCTTGAAGTAATAAACTGTATCTGGATGAGGATAAATTTGAAACAGTTATGGGAGGGCTTAAGTAAGAAGGTTAGGAGAATAGGTACTGCTTGGGATGAGAGAATTGGGCCATTACATTTGGTTTTAGTCCTTTTAGTCCAACTTTCTTACCTTACTTAGCTCAACTAGCCCAGGGAATGTTTTGGTACATTTCTCTGATATTTTAAGAATTCTTTTCCAACTTGGCATACAGAGGAAGAAAAAAGAACTTTGATATTTTGATCTTTTAATTTTCCCTCATTGTTGCCTCAAAAATGGCTGCAAGGTATAAGTTTTAACTTCAAATTGACTGCTTTTTCAGAAATTGTGGCAGAACTTAAATTCGAGGCTCTTTGCTGTATTTATGCCTACTAAAAGTGTCATCTAACTTCTCCATTTGTCCATGTGTATCTTAAACGAAACAGTTTTACAGGGAGTCTGACAGAGAGCCATTAAAATGAGATAATTCTCAGGATGAAATGCTCAGCTAGCAGGAGGCCATGTAGCTTTGTGTTGGACAACAAATCCAAGAATTCAGTTCATTTTAAGTCTTTACCTTTTATTGTGTATTGTTGTCTCCAAACTTCGAAGATCACTTCTCGCCCTTTTGAGATGTTATTCAACATTCCTGTGTGTGTAAGCTCCTGTTTTGATTCTACTAGCTTGGAAAGAGGATTATAAAATCTAGAGGAGTAGCATAAAGGAAGGGAAGAGAAGTGTATTGAATATAATGGAAGCAAAATAGGGCAGTGTGACTGAAAAATGTTTGAAAGTGCAACTTTTGAACATCTGCCATTGTGCTTGGTGTTCAGCATAAGCAGTGTAGTAGGGAAAACAAGCCCATGAGCCCATCCCTCGCAAATAAGATATTGGCTGCGGCAAAATATTTCTGAAGTAAAAAGGACTGACTTCAGCAGAAATACACTTTACCTTGGCATTATTATTAGGTAACTTACCAATGCAAACGACTGTAAAAGTCAAGCAATTATATGTGTATGGCAAGTTATCTATAATTGTTTACACCCTTGGTACTGTACTGTATGTAAGTGAAATTTGTTTCAGAAGTTCTGGAATTCCATTGATAAAACCAACACAGCTGATTTGAGCATTTTCTCAGATTTCCATCATTGAAGAAATTTTTATCATAAAATGACTTCTCATCAAATCATTAATTGAAGCTTAGGCCTAATTTTGAGCTACTATGTATATTGTGCAACTTTTGTACTGTTACATCCCTGTTCAATTACATGGAATCTATTGCCTCGGCAAAATTGTTGATATCGAATTGATTTGTCTCTGCATTTACTTTGGCATTGCTGAATGCCGAGGCTTTTTTCAAGGGCTGTGAGCCACAACTGGAAGAAAGGTCATGGCTGGCTGGACTCAAACGAATTGGTTGGAAACTGGGCCATAAAACTCTAACTAAACTAACTGTACATGTATTGAATCATCCCTCCCCTACATGTAGCTAAAGGGGCTCATTGAGTTGTTTCATGAAAATCAACAAATTTTTCCAAATCTGTTATGTTTCCTCCACATGCCAATGACAACTGGTCAAACCTAGACAATCCCCATATCCTATGTACAAATAACTGTTTTGTGAGTGAGAACTGAACAGTTCAATTCAGTTCTCAAAAATTTGTAGCTAGACAGGCTGTTTCAAATTATGTTAAGACCTGTTACAAGTCAGTACACGACAACATTCAAAATTATTAACTTATCAGCAGCTATAGTATAAGGTATGAAACAAACTTGACTCATTTTGCTAACTATAATCATTGTCATGTGATAGTACTATTTTACACTCTCGTAGAGTGTTAAGAGTGTTATGCATATCAACTCAATCAGCTAACCCCTTTATATCAGACTAGCTTGTAATGAACTGGTTGTGTGTGTGAAAAATTGTCTTTCTTTACAAGTTATTAAAACTGAATTGAATCATTAATATCTCACTCAGAAAGGAATTCATGGGATATAAATTTTAGAAGTTTGACCATTTTTCATTAAATTGAGAAAAAAACTTAAAGGGATTTTGGAGTATTTGGTTGGATTTCAGAAACTAGCTCAAGGTGCCACTGAAAAGTATCTGTTACTATGTCAGTATAAATTATCATAATATAGCTTATATATAGCACATAATTTTAGTTCAGCCTGTTTTCTGTGTCCAATGTCCATTAAAATTGCATGAAGATTACTGTAACGTCACAGGTTGTCATTTTTTTTACAGAAGGGAATTAGAAATGGATTACTTTGAAGAGTATTCTGTCAAATTTACACAGAGTGGATGATGTGTAGATATTGTGAACGAATGGAAGCATCCTTTCAAACCATATAGATAGGGTGGGGGGGGGGGGGGGGGAAGGACAGATATTTTGCTTTTCCTGTTCCAAATTGACTATAATACATGCAGTCAAGCATCTGTCATTATTGGGGAGGGGAGCAAGCTTCATTGGCCTTATATCTCACCTTTTTTGTCCACATGTAAATTGTAGTCGACATATTCATCGAATAAGAGAGCCATTTCGTGAATTTGTAACATCCACGATCACCAACAGAATCAGAAATATTAAGATTGATGACCCCTGGGTATTTCTTACTAAATCAGACAAGTTTAAAGCAAAGATGCTCATCCCCCTCCTTTCCCAGTAATTGGGTGAAGTACATAGTATAGGTGGTGGTAGTCTATTTGTCTGAATTCCTGTTACTTAGGCTCGGTAAAAGCTCAGTATTTAGATGATAATTGTGGGTGGAAAAAGTTGGGAAGTTGGGAGGTTCCTTCCAGGGAAAAAGGGGCATCTTGAAGGAAATTTGGGCAATTGAAGAGAAATATACCTTTTTTGTACATGAAAATATAGAGGGAGAATTGTGGGAAATTTTGCTTCCTTCATTTTTCCAGCCTTGGATTTATTTGAGGGTCATTAATTTTTTGTAGGCTGTGTCCTTACTGACCTTTCCAGGTCTACTGCACAGTCCATAGTTGCAATCATAGATAAAACTTAAATACCCATAGAACGATTTTGCAGCAGATTTTTCAGCTGAATTGAATTGCATTTGCTGTCAGATTCTATTGACTGTATCCACTACATCATGAATGAGAATCAGCTAGTCGCAGTCTTCTCACTCAGTAGGGCCTCATTGGGTGATGTGTCATGTTGCCTAATTTGCATAAAGTCGCAAACATTTCTTATAAGGTAATGATTTTTGTGAATCAGGTCAGGGAGTTATCAAATTAATTGTGACCATTTTGTTTGCATAATTACTGCAGTCGGTGTGATTGTGCGGCTGGATGACATTAGCTTTTTGACTGATCACTATATAGTCAGACTATGTCTGGTTTCTAGCAGTATAGTGTGTGAGGTATTTACAATTTGGATAAAGGAAGTAGGCTGCCACAAATTTGGGCTCTTTTTTTTTTTTTGATTTGTGAAGAAAACATCGCGTTGTGACTATGGGACTGCTTCATAAGCAGGCCGAAGCAGGTTCCCATAGCCAGACTTCTGCATTTGGTCAGTGTGGTTGAATGATGCAGGCCTGGGGGAGGAGTTCTCCTCATCAAGAAATTTTGGCTCTTTCAAGGAGCCCAGGTGCAAAATGGTGCAAAACTTGTTGACTTTGGCAAGATAAACTTTGAAAGTTAAGTTTTGATGGCTAATTTTTAGGGGAACACATACTGTTTTAAGGTTTTAAATGCTTGGTAAAAAAATGTGTGTTTTTATCCAAGAAGGACTTTCCCATCTGAACTGGCCTTTTAAAAAAAACAGCAATCTAAATTGTTGAGTTTTAATTACCTGATGTGAGGTGGTAGTTTATCAGTCAGGTATTTTTAACATTTGTGGTGGCCAGAATGATGTAGAACAAATTTAGCCAGTACTGAGTGCTTGCATTATATTTTTGAATATTGCTTCATATTGCAAACTGAATAATATAAATTTTAATTATTTAATGACATAACTTAATTTGAAGTACCATTTTCATATTTTGATATGATTTACCAGCCTTTAAAAAGTTTTGGCCATCTGTACATATCTCTTGAAGTCAGTCTTGAATTTGCTTACTGCTTTTAAAAAGAACTAATATCTTCCTGAAATTTTCAAAGTTGTTGTATTTTAAGACTGAAGATGTTTGTAAAATGAAGACAGGTTTATTGTGTAACATATGGTTGTGTAATGAGGTACTTGTTCATTTTATTTCATTATTCATATCTGAAGCAAGTATAGTATTATGGCATTAAATGTACTTACAGTTGTTGGTAAATCGCAAGCAGATGCTAAATTTTACCCATCACTCTAATTGGTACATCAATGTTTTTACGAGGCCAATTATTATAACATTTTATGAGATCCAGATATAAATCAGTTCAGCTGGCTCTCTGTAGTTTCTGATTCAATTGTTTTTCAGGAAAATATCAGTATGTGTAGGTAGGCTACCAGGTCACGTACAGTAGAATGGGAGTTAAAATTAAAGGGAAGGATTCTTTTGTTTTACGGAAAAAAATCATCCTTATATTAAAAACCAATGTTTATTGACACATAGTGATAGATAACTAAAAAAAAAAGTATGGTAGCCTTCTTTTCAAGAAATAATTTTCCTTCAATAGAAATTCAATGCTTTGCTGCTCCAGAATAAATTTTCACCCAAACTTTCAAACGATGCAACTTCCATAACTCTTCTTGCATGTACATAATATTTTGAGGTGATGAAACTGCTACCGGGGTTTATGTTAGATTGAATGACTTTTGAATGACCTGAGCTATTTTCTTTGTATGCTTTGTAAGATCATTTTTAATGTAATATTTCCCTTTTAGAATAAAATTTGAGTATTATCAGTGGGGACACAGGGAATTAAAGGGGGGGGGGGTTGCAGGGGTAACAGATGTGCTGCTACTGTATGGTAAGAAGTTACATTCTTGTAAAAAAAAGGCAATGTGGTAGCATCTAAGGTTTCATACAAATTTAGTTTTCACAAGATAAATGTGTGTGTTGTGTTAATGCCTTCTACAAATGCTCTCTATTTTGTCCTAGTATAGGTGGCTTTCAATCAAAGACTGTAGCCTGGATGTCATTCGTGATAAACTGTAGTGAGATCACCCCTAACCCTGGGAAAAATCCATTTTGGGGAGGGGGACAGTTTAAATACTCTCTATGTCACCATCACTTTTGGTTTATTTATGATTTAGAGTTCCTAAAGGTGGCAGTTTCCCCCTTTCCCTTGCACCTTGCCCACTTTTTATAAATACCTCCTCAAAAATCAGACCTCATGATGACAGCTTCGTTTCTTGAATTGTTTCTTTGATTTGTTCCATTACATCAACAATTCTCTCGTGCGCTTGTCAAGTTTTCTTCACATAACAATGACAAATGGTCAAACCTAGATAATCCCCATATCTTATACAAATAGACAGATGTCTCATGTCTTATGAGTGAGTACTTCATGGCTCAATTCAGTTCTCAAAAAATTGTGACCAGACACCTCTTTAAATTATGCACCAAACCATTATAAGTCAGAACACCACAAAATTCAAAATTTTAACCTTTTTCCATAACTATGGGATATGAAACTTGAATAGGCTAATTGAAAGTCATGTGGTACAGTCATACCCTTTAACACTTTCATTAAGTTATTGATATATTTAAACTCAATGATCCCTTTAATGTATGGTTAAGTGGTTACAGCATCTCATTTGCAGTCGTGGAACCTGGAGTTTAAGTCCTGGCTGGGTCATAAAGAAGACTTTAAAAATGGAACTTGTTGCCATTGTGCTCGGTGCTCAGGATAAGCAATGGAGTAGGGAAAACAAGCCAATGAGCCACATGACAACTGGTAAAAGGGTCATGGCTGGTGTGACTTAAACCAATTGGTTTAAACTTAGCCATAAAACTCCATGGAACCTAATCTAACCTAACCCTTAATATAATGTAATAATAATAATAATCTATGAAACCCCTCACCACCTATAATTTATATATGAATGTGGCATTTTGATATGAGTAGCCTAAATGTTTACTAAAATTTCTTGTCTTTTTCTTTTTTCTACTTCACAGGGACAGCGTCATTCAGTCTTTTCAAATTTGTTGATGAACCCTCAGATGTAGTTGTTCCTAGTGGGACTCCAGTGACTTTAGAATGCTTAGTGTCTTCTAATTTTACTCCCCTTTTTGAGTGGTATAAGAATGGGAATCGAATAACCAATGGGGCACTCGTAGATAGTGTTCGGTATACAATTAACTCTGTTACTGGTTCTTTACGGATTCAACCATTCTCCAGTGGGGATGTGACAGGAGATTATTTCTGCCATGCTTTAAGAAATGATCCGCTTAGAATCCTTCGAAGTAGAACAGCTACTGTGTCAGTAGAAAGTGAGTATACCTTATTTTTTTCTTTTCCTTTCATTTAATTTTGTTGTAAACATCTTAATAGCCATCTCTTTGCTACATGATCTGTAAAAGGCCCAGTTCTCTCACCTCAATCAGTACCAGTTCTCCTAACCTTCTCACTGAAGCCCCTCCCAGAATTGTCTGAAATTCATCCTCATCCAGATGCAATCTCAGTTTATTGCTTCAAGGTGGATATAGAAAAACTCAATTTATATAATCAAAACACTCTCAGTACTGTTCATGCTGTGTTAGATAAGCTTTGGTACTCAGCATTGTTTGAATTAGCTGTCAATCAAAGAGCTGAGCCAATTGAGAATTTCGGTACCCCCGTACCAAAATTGTAGTTTGGGGTGAGAGGTTTGGCCCTTTAAACCTTTGTTTATTTCTTTCTTTTCATATGTTTTTCTTGTAAGGATCTTAATAGCTGTTGCTTTGCGATATATTTTCTGTTATGCTTTTCCTCTGCCTAGAATAGATGTTATGTGATTCAGTAAGTAGAGATTTATCTTCAAAGTGTTAGTAGTACCAAATGCTGCAATAAGCATGAAGTTTAATCTATGCTGCTATAAATAAATGTATTTATGTAAAAGTTTATCCTCCCTGCTTCTTAAACTACTAAAGGGATTGCTTTTTTCCCTGTAAGAAATGTATCCTTTGCTGGCATGCGGAAAGTGTGAATGTGTTTTAGGATCACCTCTTGTACATTAAAATGTCAAATCTGACTCACAAGCCTCTACAACTTAGACTGATTTCTTAATAAAGCTTCCTAAGTAGGAGATCAGTGACTGGGTACTGCAAGCTGATATGTTTTATTGCTTGTTTAAGCACTCCTTACAGCAGTTTATATTTAAGGAGAAGGCTACACCCATGGGATATTTTAGATATATTGTAACTAATCATCAATGCCTCTAATCCATGCAAATGGAAGACAGCATTGTTGATATGGGATTGAAATTGTCTTACGGCTTAGAGCGATGTCGCCAAAAGCCTCGCCAGAGTTTCTAGGGTGATATGAAGAGAGGGATAAGTCCCATGGAAGACAGATTTTTTTCAAATTCAAGTTGAATCTGATGGATGTGAGCATCGCAAGATGTTTATCGTTGCTGTACACGTTACTTTACCTTATGTTACAAAACGTAACAAATGCAATAAAATGTCCAGTCACAGATACTGTGGTGGAGTTATCTGTTATTGTCGTGTAGGATGTCCTTGATAATTTTTTCAGACATTTGATGTTTACAATGAAAAAGGCACTGTTACTTTAGTGTAAGGTAGTCACATATTTGATATCCTTCCTACTGTATCTTTGTAACCAGCCTTTTTGCAGTTTTGTTGTTTTGCTTCATTACAGCACTCTTCAGAGTTTTCACTGTGCAGTACTAAAGTTTTTTTTTTAAACTTGAAGATTCTTTGTTTTTTTTTTTGTTTTGTTTTGTTTTTGTAGTTATAGAATAACAGCCTGTGAATATTCACCAATAATGCATAGCCACTGCTTCTAATATTCCAATGAGAAACCTGCAAAGCCTGTTACAAGGTACTGAAGGAGGGTTTTTAGGGTGTCAAAAATTTTCCTGTGGGAGTAGGGAGGAGGGGTAAAAATGTGTTTAATCTAAATTCCCCTTCTTCACTACTTATTAACCTTTTTAAATGTGTAAAGTTTTTGGCAACTTGAAAGCCTACTGAGACAAAAAAAAAATCAGAAAGGGGTGAGTAGGATTTGCCTTCTGGGGGGCAGGGGGATTTGTGTTTTAGTTTGCTCTCTGGTACATCTTGTCTACTGTACATGCCTGCTTTAACTGGTGCAAGGGAAGTGTGATAACTTTATACTGTGCCATTGAATTACCATTCTACATTGTGATACCGAAATCAGTAAAGGCAGGGAGCAGCCAGCCAGAGAAATGATGAAGATAACCGTATAGCTCTCCTTACATTTGGACTAAACCTTAACCCCTTCGCTACACATGGTTTCTCTGCAATAACGATAATTAGCCATTACTACATTTGTATGTACTGTAGCTTTGCAGTGAAACCATAGCTCTGCTGCATCCCAAAATAGCTTATAAACCTGTGGTGTGTAATCATGTTTTGGGAGAAGGAACATGTTTGAAGAGGAACTTCAGTATTCCTTATGTACCGTATGTGCATCTTCTTTGGGCATAGCGAATGCAGATAAGGCGGCCACCATACAAAACCTTAGTATTTTGTAGAACCTGAATACGTACTGTATATATGTGATATAATAGTATGACCCCCCCTCCTTTCCGTAGGGAAAGGGTTAAAAATCAAGTATCATTTTTGTGACATTTCATTGCTGCCATTTCAGGTACAGAAAAACCTGTAGCATCCCCACTTCCAATATTTTTATACTTTGTTGTAAGGGGTCATTGTGTGACATTTAATTCTGAACCTAAATCAAAGTGTCCTTAAATCCATTCAAATTTTAGCCTGGAGAGATTGCTATCAGCAAGGCTTACCAATAGTTTATTAGAATTTCCCTACATTGCCAAGTGGCCTCGCTGATTAAATCATGTTTCTTAATTTTTGGTAGTTACCTCTGCTAGCTATGCCGTGTATGCATATTGTTAAAGACTCCGCTTTTGATCAATATTGATGGACCTTGCAGAAGTCTCGTAATGTTTCTGGCTCCTAAATCATTTGACTCCATCAGAAAATTAGGTTGTAGTATTACTCCTGATCTCAGAGCTATTCTGACTCCATCTGACCGTCTCATGGTCTGAAAGAGAAACAAAGCTAGTCATCATCAGCTTTGTCTCGTCTTTAGACATAAAAACTTCTAATGAAACTGATTTGGAAAGCCATCGTTAGATTCTGACCAGAACTTGTTTGATGAACTAAGAGCTGTTTGCTTTTAGCGTGGCAAGGAAAATCAATTGTAGCCAAATGAAGGTACCTCATGAGGATCAAAAGTATCTTTTCAGAAAGCGCAAGCACCATCCGGTCAGTGAGAGATGGGTGTTTAGAAAACAAACATTTGCATTCATCATAGCTGGTTAGATTTATAGCAGAGTATCTAATAATGTCTTACCCTGGCTTGTAAAAAATGCTTTAAATCTGCTCTCTGTGAAGTACAGTATTTACAGAGACTATTGATTGTTATACTGAACACACAATACTTAGCTACGGTTTTAGTTGGTGTGAAACTAAATGACATTTGATTGAGACTGTTTGAGAAGCACTTGATAGTATGTTAGATTGATGTTGGTAAAAAGTATCTATCAAGTTAATACTCAGTTAATTGTTATTTATCTTTTTTTACTGTCCAAGCCCCAATAAGTTATCAAGAAGCTATGTCAGTACACTTAAAAATGGAACTTGACAGGAAGAAATTAAGAATTGCCTCATGGAAATACTGTATACCGTATTCAAAAAATTGCTATTTCATGATAGTTTACAGGTCAAAGGGAATCATTTTTGCACCTGTCATGCTTTTGCTTAAACAATAAATTCACATCACAGGATTACAAAAACTGACTTCCTTCTAGTTATTTCATGACCTCACATTGACAGACAACTTTTATCGAACTACTGTATGCCCGTCTTAGAAAAGTTGTCCGTCAGTTTGATGTCATGAAAACATCAGTTAACATTTTCTTCATTTTCATAGACCTCTGATGCAAATTACATGTTTACACTGGTTTGCAAAGCTTGGATTTTTCGAACCAGGGACGGAGAAGGTTCTAGTAAAAGCTAAAAAGAATTGGATTAGAATCTGATCCAAATTCTTTGAAGTGCTACCTTGGGTTTAGGGAATGTCAGTGTCCTTGAAGAAAGGTCAAAAAAGAAAAAAAATCAGGAGGGGGGAGGGATAATGTAGTGAAACTATGTCAAAACAGCAATTTATGGGAAGTCCATATAAATGTACCAGTTCTTGTGCATTGTCTTTTTGGTTAAAGGGCAAGAGCAGTCACCCCAACTTGAAGAAGTGTAGTAGACTGTCTTGTTTCATGATTGGTTGTTGAGAATCATGTGACAACCATTTGTCTCTTCAAATGTGAAATTTTCTAGGAGTTAATGGTCGGTTTACCTTACAATATTGAAGTCATAAAAAATAATGAAAGATACTTTGAAGAGAAGTAAGAAAAAAATTTTTAATTTGGCAGTTGCTTCAAAATAATATTTGGGGGACTGTTCTTGGCCTTAAAGGATTTGGTCCAACAGATTCTTGCTGCCAATCCCAAATAAATTAAATTTGCTTCCCTTTGGTATTAGTTGGATGAGGGGTGGGCAGCTGGAATTGGCGGGAGTGATGTTTGCCCAGGGCAATCGGTTAGCTAGGGTTAACCAAATTTCCCCTAGTAACAATACATATATTTTTTGTGTACTGTGGTTATAACAATACTGACACATACAATGCCATACCTGGAACAAATTTAAAGGAAACTGCTCTAGGCAGATGACACAAAACAGACAACTCTTAGTTAAATTCAAAGGAACAAGTATGGAAATGAATCTTGAGGTTATGAGTTATACTTAATTGCAGAAAGATCACTCCAGATATGAAATTAGTGAGCTAAATGGTTCCACAAGTGGGAGCTGTGCCAAGCATTGGTATCCATAGGACTTAGGAATTAAAAGAAGGATTTATAAGGTTTTATCAGGTTTTGATATGTTTGAGGGGCACTTATTCTAACAATCCTGTATTATCAAAAACATGTGATAACATAAGTGGTAGGAGAACTTTTCAAACTTTTCAATCTCCGTGGTGAGGTCCTTTTCCTATTTATATCAAGTTCAACACAATAGTCTGAAAAAACAAAGGGAAACTACGCATTTCTTGTCAATGTGAAGAAGTGATCTACAGTAATCTCTGCTGCCCTCAATTCCACTTTGGAACACAAATGTAGTACCTCACCTGCTGATATCTCAAGAAATACATGTCCTATATTTGAATGGAAATTTCACCACACTGAGCAGATTTAGTTCTCCTTTCACATGTGAAAATTAATTTTTTTCTTAAACTTCGCCTTTAATGATGGATTTGGGAGACACAAAAGGCCAGTAGTAGAAGCATGAGGATACAAAAGCTGAGAGATACAAACAATTTGTTCTTAATGCTTATTATGAAAAGTTACCAGACTAGAGTGTGTCCATCCTGTTATTATGCCGATTTAAAAGTAATCACCAAACAGTGGCGTAGCCAGGATTTCTCTGAAGGAGGGGGGCATGCAGTAATACGCTGAGGAATGGGAATCGCTGGACTGGAGGAGGGGTCTAAGAGAAGGTTAACATCCTTCCTCTTTGTATCTTTGTGTAAAATTGGCCAATTGGGTATCCTTACATCTGACCTGTTGCTATGTATGCTACTCTTTAAAGTAAAATTTGAAGTATTACAAAATACAAAATGTGCATATGTTTTGGAACAAAAAAATTGGCATTTTCATTGCCCCCATCCCCCATGTACACCACTTTAACCAAATACTAGAAGTACAATTCTTTTTTACTGATTGCAAAGCCTGAGTGACCCTATGAATTTTAACTTCATGAATAGTCTAGTGATGTTAATGTTCGGAAACTTTATATTAACTGTCAAAGTACATATTTTATGGTTACTCTTTGTATCACATCTCCATACATGCATGCTATTTTGTGATGCATAAATGTCAATATATTCAGTGAAAATCCCAAGGCTTTTACTAAGCTAGTGTGCTTTTCTCAAGGTCATATATTACTTCCTATAAAGTTGATTCCAATAGCACTTCCCAAACACAGGGAAATATAGGCCTACTTGACTTGCAATGTGTTGTAAGTTGAAGAAGTATGAGGATACTCATTGTGTTTGTTTATTACCTCTTTCATTCTTTTATTCATCAAGATTTAAATGAGGACCTTACTGTCATTTCAAGGACACATGTGTTTCACTCTATAATGAGTAGAATTGTGTTTCATTATCTGTGAGTAATATTTTTAGCTATATCATAGTTCACTGTAGTATAAACTGTGTTGGGTGAAGGACGATTTTGACTTGTTTGAAAGTTGTTGTACTGTACAGTGCTAGACAGTGCACTTAAATACATGACTTCAGTGTTCTTTTGTTAACCTCTCACCCCAAACTAAAATTTATGTATCAGTCCACAGAAATTCCCAGTGGGCACAGAGCTTGATTGACAGCAAGTTCAAAAACACAGCATTTAATTACTGTATTTGGAGTGTTTTGGTTACACATTGAAGTCTTGCATACTCACCCTGAAGCCATTAACTGAGATTTTGACTGGATGAGGATGAATTTTTAACAGTGGTAGGAGGGGTTCAACTAAGTAGCTTAGGAGAATCAAAACCTTTTAGGATGAGAGAATTAGGCCTTTAAAGGCCCAGTTCTCTTACCCCACATAGTACCGATTATCCTAACCTTCTCACTGAAGCCCTTCCACAATTGTCTGAAATTCATCCTCATCCAGAAACAATCTCAGTTTATCGCTTCAAGGTGAGTATAGAAAAACTCAATTTACTGTATATAATCAAAACACTCACAGTACTGTTCATACTGTGTAGTACTGTAAAAGCTTTGGTACTCTGCATTGTTTGAATTAGCTGTCAATCAAAGAGCTGAGCCAATTGAGAATTGCAGTACCCCCGTACCAAAATTGTAGTTTGGGGTGAGAGATTCAATGGCCCTTTAAAAGAAGGCAGGCTGGAATCACATGACTGGGGAGGAGTTAAGCTCCTATACAAGGGGGAGGGGGAATGCAGTACTTCAATGCAGTGTACTTTGTGTGTATTATACCTTGTGTGTACTGTTGGATATTTTCAGGAGTTCAGTTTCACCTTCCACAATATGATCTATTTTGAAAGGTTTTGACAACAAAACATTGTCAAGATTCTAAAACAAATGTTCAACCATTTGCAATGCTGGACATACTACATTAAAGCAGTCCATGATAATTACTTTTTGCAAGCATTTATTAAAAAAAAAAAAAAAAATATATATATATCACCAAACAGTGTTCTTTTTTCAGACCTTTGCAATCTTATTTCACTTTTAAAGCAGCACTGATGAGTCTGCAGATTTGGCCTACATACTACAGTAGTTTGTATGTTCTATTCTAGTACACTATGCTCTTGTAAAATATAGGCCAACAGTATTATATGTTTTATTAAATGAAATTTGACATCTATACCTGTGCCATTGGTACTACAAGGTGCATTAATATATGCATTACAGGCCCAATTTTCTCATTTCAAATAGTACTGATTCTCCCAACCTTCTTAATTAAGCCCCTCCCACAATTGTCTGAAATTCATCCTCATTCAGACAGTCTCATTTTATTGCTACAGGGTGAGGATAGAAAACTCAAGGTATATTATCAAAACACTCTCAGAACAGTTCATGCTGTGAAATATAAGCTTTGGTAGTCTGCATTGTTTGAATTAGCAGTCAATCAAAAAGCTGAGCCAGTTGAGAGTTTCTGTTACCCTATACTAGAAGTGTAGTTTGGGGTGAGGGGATTGTCCCTTTAATATGTATTGTATTTTAGGGTGGGATATAATTACTTCAAGTGTTTCATCATAAGTGAATTGTGATGACATGTCTTACACTATATTCTTCAAAATGCTTTAAAACTTGTGCTTTAAAAAGGAATATTCCAGTGTCAATATCAAAGGGTCTTACATAAAAGAGAATATTTTTTTTGTTCCGTATGCCTCTCAAACCCCACACGTACCATAGCTCAATATAGGTTATCTTTGTCATAGGGCTGTGAACGTTTAGCAAAATAAGTAAACGTTTAACCTCAAAAATTTGCGATCTTTTAGCGATTAATCGATATTACCTTATCACAAAAAAAAAATTACTTCAGTATGTAGTGATTGATACTAAATGTAATGCAGAAACAGTAATAGCTGTTATTGTACATGGTAAAATCAAATTATTCTGAAACTTGGAACCCTATATGGTTCAAATATGCCTAGAATGATCCATATTTAACAAAATCCAGGGATCATCAGAGTGTACAAATGGATAACAAATTGATAAAAAAAGGTTTTGGGATTAATCCCCTGTAGCTTTGTACTAAATGTTTATTCCACATGCGATCGTTTAGTGATTAATCGCTATACACGTTCACAGCCCTGCTTTGTCAAAAAAAGACTTTCAGTTGCTTCAAAGTTTCAAAATGTTATTTAATACCAGCAGATTGCTTTCAAAATCTTTTCTTGTTCTTTTAAATTGAAATATTTAATTTGACCTTGAAATTCCACACAATTGAAACATTGAATAATGTTCTCTTGAAATTGAGCTGCAATTTTTGTGAGTACTAGGTTGAAGTTTAAAAAATGTCTTAGCATGTGTGAACAGTATAAAAAATACCAAAGATGATCAATTTATCTGCTGGTACTGTATGACATCATAGATTTTCTACAATGCAATGTGTTACTGTGGTTTGAATATTTTCTTTAAAAAGTCGTAACAAATGTATACGACATGTTATAGAGATGAAAGCCTTGATTTTCTGGAGCTCTTGCAATTTGTCACTGGAAAATCCCTTTAATATAATCAAGAAGTAACATGTGCATGTAGCCATTCAATTGTGTGCATTTTTAAGTTATCACCATTGAGTAGCACTCCATCAGGCACTGTTTCTCGAATTCAGCAATGATACCAATTCTGTCATATTATTCGTAACACAAGGATTCCATGCTGAAATCTCAGCCTCAATTCACCAGCTTTTAGCATTGATTTCAATGAGTGGGGTAATGTTTCATGAGCCAGTAGTAGGGGAGTGGGAAGCTGGGAGGTTTTTATCAATATGATCGGCCGCAAACCTGCATGGTGAGTTTTGAATTCTAATACACATGCTTAGTGTAGTAAGGCCCACTGTTGCTGGAGGAATATCAGATTGTTGCGCTATTCACGTATGATTCATTGTCTTAAACGCTTTGACTCTAAGGAGTTCATTAACCTACAGCTATTTGCGAAGACAAAGGGATTGATTGAAGGGTAGACTTTGTTATTTGTAACATCAATTGTTAGAACACGAGTAGCTGCCGTTAAAGGGAAATATTGCATTTGAAATGTTCCAACACAGCATTAAAAGTAAAGAGCTCTAGTCATTTTCAGATCATTTGGTCTCAACAATAAATTCCAGCAGTTGCTTATTTTTTCAAAATATTATGCACAAGTAGAGCTATGGAAGTTGCATCTTTCTTGAAATGTTGAACATTTGGGTGAGCAAATTATTCTTCAACAGCAAACAACAGACTATCTATCTGACAGAAACTTATTTCTTGAAAAGAAGGCTACCATATTGCCTTATTTGTGATTATTTATCACTCTTTGCCAATAAACATTGGATTTAAAAGGATGAAATTTCCTTGTGCAATATTTCCCTTTTGAACGTACAATTCCAGAGTTAAAATTCACGATTTGGCTGTGATTTCCAAATAGTCAGTTCACTAAGGTTAAAGATTTTTGCTGTAATTTCAAATGCTTTATTATGATTTATAAATTGCATTTCATAGATGAAACTTCAGTTTATACAGTAGTTTATGCATACATTAGTGTGTGAGTTGGGGTGGGGGTGGGGGGTGGGGGCAGGTGAGGTGGGGGATAGGTGAGGGGTGAGGGACAGTGGGGGTGGGGGACAGGTGGGGGTGGGGGACATAGAGAGCACCCTCCCAATTTAGGTTTGTAAAAATTTAGCAGATACTGAAGGAGTCAGCAAAGAACCAAGAAAATCAATTAGACTCCTTTGGTGGGTTGAATTGTATTCCATTCTATATGTTATAGCAGTATCAAAATTTGGGTAACTTGGTCCAGAATTCTTAATTTGGATAAAAACTATATGTGGCCCAAGAGATACTGACCTCTATATGCTTCTGTATGTTTGTAGGTTTATTTTATGTAATAAAGAACGAAACCTTTTTGAGAAATTGATTTCTTGGGTATGTATTCTGTGCTTTCCTTGATGGGAAATTTCAGCTACTGTCTCTGCCCAACCCTAACACTGTACATAAATTTGTCAATTTTGAGTGATTTCCCTAATGCCGTCAGACAGGTATTGTGATTGTGCTGCCTCTATATTGTTTTTGATAAACATTAACCACAAAAAGTGAAAATTTTGTCTTCTTTTGATTCCAAAACTTGTAGCCGCAAAAGTGTCACCCGCCCCACCCCTCTCTTAATTTCATGTTACAAATCAATAAGTAATCAATCATTTTTTCAGGGTCATTGTGTATGTGCAAGATGAGATGGTGAGTCATATTTTGTTTCTTATTACCTCTCTGTGAAAGACTTTCAGTTTTTTCTCTAGCATAGGCCCCCGCCCCCAGGGCTTTGGATGTGGGCTCCCTGATATCGAGTCAGGGCTAAATCTTGTTTCAGGTAAATATTTGCTGATAAAATTACCGAACATTCAGTGCAGTTCATGGCGTGACTTGTACAGGCTATATGAAATGTCTCTCTCCAGACAGCCCATGCAGTATACAAATTCTCATACAGTGACCAATGAGGTATGACATGTCAGTGCACTTTCAAAATATTTTAATTTTGACTTTGAATTTGAAAAAAAAACGTACTGTGTGCCTTTGTGAAGTATTCATCCAATAGCAAAACCCTGAACTCACTATGCCATAGAATTTTCGAATTTCAAAATTTTTGAACAAAATTGGAAGACAGTCACATTTTAGGACCTTCCCAAATCTAAAACATTTTGTAGGCTCTGATTGCAGAACTATCGAGTAATGTTATTTGAAAATATTGTTCTTCCCTTCATATTCTCTGCCAAACTTTTTCCTGGTTAATGCTGTGACAGATGTCCACAAGGGGGTATATTATTATCACACCATGAAACAACCATATTGACAAAGTCATGGTATACTCACAAATGAAAAACCAATATGGAAGGCCAATATGGAAGAAATTCAAGGAGAAACTTGTCATAAAGCAATTAGTTTGCACCTGGCCAGAGGCAAAGTTCCAAATTCCTTATCTTGAAAGTTGTTAAATTTTGAAGTGAATAAGAAAGGGGGTCAACAAATAGTTGCTTGAGGCTGAAAAATGTCTAAGATGACAATATCAGCCCAAGACAACTTGCGTGAAAAATGAGTTGAAATTAGCCCTGTCATAGAAATATAGGTTTATGAGAAGACACCCTCCATTTCTCTGAACGCTTGATATCAGAAGTAAGAGCTTTAGAGACATTTTTGAGATATGGGATAGCTGGCAACTAGACTGGTGCTGTATTAGAAAACAAAGAGAGAATAAAATGTGTGCTAGGCTAGTAACAACTAACTGAATATCGAGTGGTTGGATTATCTGATTTGCAGATAGGAGGTCTGGAATTCAAGTTCTGGCCCAGTCATATAAAAGACTTTAAAAATGGAACCTACAGCCATTTTACTTGGTCCTCAGCATAAGTAATGGAGAAGGAAAAACAAGCCAGTGAGCCACAACTGGAAAAAAAGCTGTGAAGAGCTTTACTTAAAATCAGCTGTAAAAGCGAGGGTTTTCATACATTAATACCTCTTTTGCCATGTCAACAATACCACATATCAGAAAATTAGCATAATGTCAATCAATAAGAATATTTAATTGTTCCTTTTAGGCTCACATTATTGCTAAAACAAACACAAAATATAGACTGCTTATATTTTCCTGTAAAACCTTAAAAATGCCATTTCCAGCTTTTTGAAGGATCACTAGTCTATTTCATGTTTTTGCCTGTGATCCACACCTAGCAGTGGTGGTGCTTCACCTACCGTAGTCTGCTGGACAGAATTACACATCTTGGGTACACAACATGTCTATCCCAAATACACTCTCCTCCATTCAGTTCAGTCACCAATACCTTGGAAATGTCATAATTTGCACCTGGATAGGGGGCCTGTTTTTACTTGAACAGTACTATAGGCTGAATGCTTTGGTTAACTGATCTTTTTTGCCTAAAACTCATTAGGATTAAATGTTTGAAATGAACAGAAGGTCCTTGGTAAAGTGTGGCTTGGTTAATTTTTCATCCATTACAGCTTGGCCATTCAAGCAAAATGTTTGCCTGCCTTTGACCTACAGGATCTTTTAGACTTCAAGTGATTGCTTTTAGCTGAGAAAACAAGTGATAAGCACAGAAAAAAAATAAGAAAATCACTTTTGTTCAAAAATATGTATGAATTCAAGAAATTGACATGATATCATGGCTGGTAACTAAACAACTTGGCAAAACTTTCGATCAAATGTACTTAAGCATCTTTTTACATGTGAGAATGTCTCTGGTATGAAAAAGCCAGTTCAGGTTATTGCAACCCTAAAGGCCTTCAATTTTTAGGCGTGCGAGTGCGATCGCCCATCACTACTCACCTCAAATCACTATGAGGAGTGCAATTTTTGCATATCTAGATGAAGAATATAGGAACTAGTAAGTATATATATTGCAGTTTAATAAAACAGCACACCTACCACACTCTTTAATTTCCTGAGGAGTGTGATTTGTAGCACATCCAGAGGTGCCAACTCTCCCTGATTCTCAGAGAGGCTCTCTGAAAATTCAAGGATTTTTGTCCATTCCAGGTAGCAAATATGACAACCTCCCTGCTTCAAAAAAGTTTTTCCCTCATTAAGTTGCATGTAATTCAAAAAAATCTCCCTGATTCCTGTGTGAAACCTCCCTGATATCTGGATGTAAATGTTGGCATCTCTGCACATGTAGAAAATCTAAAACTTTATCCCTAAACCCTGGCAAGCCTGGAGATTTTGTACCCAATGCTCTAAAGCTCCATAGCTTCAGATCTCCCACTGCTTTTAAATATGCCTACCAGTCACATGGAATTTATGTTCTGTTGGATGAATTTATAATCCAATACTCAAAAAGAAGGGAATATTGATGAAAAAAATATATGAAGTAGGGAAAAGTCTGATGTGTTGTTGAGAACCAGGCTGAACCAATATTCATGATGAGTGGTGCAGGAATCACTTCAAAGGAAAGCCAATTGGAGCCTAGATACATGCAGGTTCTTTGTTTATTATGTAAATTTATGTCGGTCCTTACCTACCTCCTATATCAGAATGTATAGGGTGTATGAGGCCCTTGGTAATTGGTAGGATTACCACGGTGCTGTTTGCCAAATGGTACTGTAAGTACGTCCTGTGTAAATGTAGTAGGTAGTTATCATCCCTCACCACAAACCAGGGAACTTTGGGAAGTTAATAAAACCAGAGCATGACATTTAAAAACTGCTACAGTAGGGACAGATGCTTTGACCAATGCATTGTTGTCTACCCCCCCCCCCTCCCCCCATCTTATAATAAACCAACTAGTTCAAGCAGGTCTTTTGTTAAATCAGACTTGCTCAAACCATAGTTCAGAAAGGGAGCAATACTGTAAATTTACTTTGAATTTTTGAAAATGAATGTCGGGTCACTCTTCATTTCCTTCATGCTACGGTTGTCAAGGAGACCATTATATTTTAATGATGCAACTTATCATCTCTTATAACTACATAACATATTGCTACCCTTTTAGTATATCTGTAGGCAATTTATAAAACTAAAGACAGCTTGTTTGTTATATAAGCTAGTCCTTCTTCTAATATTTTATGCTTCATGTCTTTTAAACATTAGTTGTATTTTATTGCCACAGTTAAAGGGGAAATCAAAGTTTGACTGTGAGTATGAACCTTTTGTTCCAACACTTCATTTTTCTTGTTTTAAGTGATTATTTACCAGAATCATCAGAAATTAGAATTGTTGATTTTTTTTATTTTTAAAAAAAAATCATGATTTGAATCAGTAATTTAAATCAAATCGATTTAAATCAGATTTTTTTATTAAATCATGATTTTTTTCAATAAAAATCCTGATTTTAATCGTGCTTGTAATCAACGTGATTGAAATCAAACAACCCTGACAGAAATTGAAGAGGTCTTTAAAGTGAGAAGAAATATTAATTGAGTTTTAATTACTGTTGAATAGGAATTTTGTAATTTGGTTTGGGAAACAAAATTCTACAAAGATGCAAGACTAGTCAGCCTCATCCATACGGTTACCAAAATCCATGATGACATAACACCTTTTGTTAATAACTCAATGTGTGACTGTGGCAAACTTTTTGAGACAAACTCTGGTTGCCTCTTTAATGATAACCAATCTGTGTAAGATTCATATTTGTAATGGTTGGATCTATGTTCCTGCAGGGAATCAACACCATTTAGTATTTTACAGGGCTCTCTTCAATTCCTCAGAGCAATTTTTGACAGCAAAGTCAAAGTGTTTAGTTTTGATCTCCTGGTTTCATTGTACTGTGATGCTTTGCTGCAATTTTAAGAACACACACACTTTGTACCATGTATGCTTTTCCCTATGTAATGTCTACACAAAATCTTTTATATTAACCCATGTGAAGTTTCAAGTCACAACCAATATCTTAACAATTATGTACATTTTATGTTGCAGATGATTTAGCAAGGTAATAAACCTTTTGTCCTGTACACAATGGCCAAGTTAATGGCATGTTTGCATACCACAAAAGAGAATCAGCTATGGATAATAGTGTTACCATGGTGATTACAATTTGCATATGAAATTAACTCAAAGTTAAAATGTGTATTTCTAGACAATACTTTTATCCAAAGGCAGAGTAACTGAAATGGTAGTGATTTGTATGTCTAAAAACTGAAAGTGTGTCTGTTAAAAAATGCAAACCTTAGAGATCGATCCAATTGAAGGTTAAGCTGATTAATTTACCTAGGTATGGAGAACTGCCTCAGAAGCTTATTCAAATTAGTTTTTTTTTTGTTAATAAGGCTTGTAATCATTCAAAAGTTTTGTTTGATCCTTTGCTCGTACATCTTTTTTTTTTTTTGAGTGTTTTAACGAAATAGGATAATCTAATATATATATAAAGTAATTTGTCATTTGTTTACATTCTGTAGGAGAGAATTTCTACGGAGTGGATCAAATTCTAATTGCAATGAATATCAAGGGGGAGGGCTGAGAGACTAGACTCCTCTTTCAGCTGTGGTCTTCCGGCTAACCCCCTTCCTTGCTTGGTGCTTTTAAATGTGAAGCTTAATAAATGTTGCCAAAAGGAACTAAGTGCTAAGTCTGTGGAAAGTGTGAAGGGCTCAACTTCAGGTTATCATAATAATCTGAGCACAGGTACTTCCTAGTATTGAAACAAATTTAAAGGCAGTCAACTCTCACCCAAACCTACAATTCTGTAATACTGTAGTGTACAGGAATTTTCAGTTGGCACAGCTCTTGGATTGACAGCAAGTCAAAAAAAAGCAGAGTTCTGTGGCTCATATTACACAGCATGAACTGATATGAGAGTGCTTTGACTACTGATTTGGTCATGTATACTCACTCTGAATCACTAAACTGAGACTGTCTCTAAATGAGGACTAACTTTAGACGTTTTTATTAGGGAAGGGCTTTGAAAGTAAGAAGGTTAGGAGAATTGGAACAATTTGGGTTGAGAGGATTAAGCCTTTAAGGTGCCCTATGGTGTCAGAAGCAGTGACGTCCTCAAAAATTTCCCATTTGGGGGTTATGGGCATTACTGAGGTGTTGATACAGTCACCTCTCCCCCTCCCCTCATCTATAGCATATTTTCAGTGCATGTGGATCTTTAACTAGTTTGATAAATAAGAAAAAGGGTTTCAGAGGGTAATGTAACTATTTTTTCAAGATAAAATGTCAATTAATCTTTTGGACAAATAAATAAACTTCTTTATACAGAAGATAAATGTGAGCCACCAGTGATTGTACTGTCGGCAAACTTGGAAGTCAGTGACCTGCGCTTGAGGGCATTCTCTGCTACTGATTCTCAATTGTCAACATAATCTTCCACATTCACATACATTAAGACTTGTAAGGAATCTGCAGTCTATATCATTGGCAGCTTCCTGTGTGATTGGATGGCTCTGTTTTCTGTCAGATTTTAGTATTGAATCAAATATGCTTACGGCTGCCTTACCAAAAACAAATCTTAAAATTGGAAAAACACTCGTTTGGGACTTGAGTATTAATTGTATTGCAAGGAAGTTGTAAAGAAAGCAGAAAGACTGAAAGGAAGAACGACTTACACAAAAACATGCGTTGATTTAAAAAAAACAAGGCTATCATCAATTTTTTTTTATTGTTAACATGTCAATTTGTGTTGGAATATACATATGGAAGTGCTTGCTACTTATACATAAAAACAGTTGCTATTTACAACCATGTGGGTGACGCTTTTGTCTTTGCTGTGTACGTCAACGCTATCAAATCACCAATGGTGATCATTAAAATAAATGATTTATGTAGAATTGCACCTAACATGGATATGTTTATGGTTTAATTGGGCAAGGATTACCATTGTTATGCAGTTTCATTCACTGATAATCTAAGAAATTACCAGGTGATGAAATAGAACTAAAAATGAAATTGATTAAGTTGATCGTTGGCATTCCACTGATGAGTGAAGCTTGTTGATAGATACTGTAAGGTCATATAAGTATCCTGGAGAATATGTCCTTGGTATGACAGATAAGAGATTGATACAAATTACAACTTCAATACATGGACAACTAAAACCTTCAGGTTGGCACTTCTGCTTTTAATATCAAGTGTAAAAAAAACTGAGTCTAGATTTTTTTTTTAAGTGGTTTTAAATAGAAGTATATAGCTTGCTTCAGTATCTGCAGTCAGTTGCTTCAGTTAGGAGATTAAAGGCAGTCAAAATTGTCACCACAAAATGTTATTTTACCCATAGTTTTTAAAAATTCTCAATAGGCACAGCTCTTTGACTTTGGTCTAATTTAAAAATTTGTAAGTGCATTTTAGAGATGATGAAATGCATTTTAAAGACCTTTTCCAAATAGCTATCACAAACGATAGTGGTATAGGATGTTGATGTAGTTAGTGAGATGAGATTTAATGACACACTAACATGAACGTGTTTATAGTGTCAGTCAACTCGATAAAAAATTCAATTGTGGTTAACAAGTTTGGTTTCCCTTTCATTGCCTCTTACGGCAGGCTAGAAATACTGTGGGCATATTCTACAACCCCCAGCCCACTGGGGGCAGGATGTTGGTGTAAGTCATTTTTTTGCCATATGGCAAAAAATATGAAATGCCATTGACAAAAATAGCAAGTACCAAAACCATATCCCACCGACTGCATGGTCAAGTGGTTAGGGCAGGCTTCCTCAAACAGCGACATGGTTTGGAGTGGCGCAAAGAAATACTGATAGAATACTGAAAAATTTAACTTTTCATAACTTTTTTGACAAGAATTGTTCTGTCTCACACAAAGGTGCTGTAAATAAATCTAATACTTCCCACAGACTAAGGTCACATACTGACAAGGATATAATAATGTTCTATTTGTTCTCACAAGAAAGTTAAAGCACCGTCATTGTTTACATTCATTAGAGTCAGTGCTTTGTCCATTCACTGGTAACGTTGAATCAAAAAAAATGTTAAGTTTGTGAAAGATTTTGACCGTGAAAATTGATCAAATTTTGCAGCATTTTGGATGCAAGCCCTTCTGAAATGCAAAAGTTTTCAAAAGGGGAGGGGGACACCCCCTCCCCTTATACCCCTCCCTCAGGACAGCCACTAGTGGGGCATTGTATTAATAGCATTTAGCAATGTGGTGCTCCAGAAAATTTCATTGAGGAAGCCTGGGTTAGAGCATTCAACTCGCAGTCAGGAGGTTGAGAGCTCGAGTCCTGGCCAGGTCATACTGAAGACTTTGAAAATGGAACCTACTCCCCTTGTGCTTGGTGCTCAGTATGAGCAATTGAGTTAGGAAAACAATTGGCCAGTGAGCCACAACAGAAAAAAGAACATGGCCAGCTTGATTTCAACCTGGGCCATAATTCATTCGATCTAACCTTACCTAACCTGAAGTTTATATACTGTCATCTGCAGTGCTGGAAAAAATGTTTATTTCCAAGGAAGGGACTAGAATTTCCCACAATTCTTCTTTTATTATTTTGTATAGAAAAGGGAAATTTCCCTCCAGATGCCCAAATTTCCCGGGAAGGAGCCTCCCAGCTTCCCAACTTTTTCCCCTAAGCATGGTCATTAAAATTTTAAGATGTTTCAATGTTACGATATACACTGTCTGACATCACAGTGGGGAAAACACCTTTGAAAAACTATATGCAGTTCCCTTCTCACACAAACTCATTTGAACATCCTAACTTTGGTTGTGCTTCCTCAAATGCCCAAATCTGAGCTAAAAACATTCTTCAGCTGTATTTTGCATTGCTGGAAGATGCATTTCTTGCTCAGTGTGTAAAGTTATGTTAAAAAAATTGGCAGCAGACCATCTTTTGATTTTAAAAGTGAACATGGCAGGCTGTTTGCCCCTTTTTTGTACCTCACAATATGTCTCTGATCAGAAAACAAGGTGTCACAAATATTTGAGTTCTTTATCTTCTTTCAATCCATTTTCTGGGGATTTTCGATCTGTACTTGCCTGCAAGTACAAATAGTCTAGTTCTCGAGGGATCTGATGATAGGAGAACGACAAAGTTTTCAGACTGTATTGTTTTTCTAAGTAACACTTACTTTACAGCTCAGTTTGTATTTTGGTTTGATGTTATTGTTTCATTTTCGTGAAAGACTTTCACTCAGGATCGTATCTGATGTTGCCTAAAGTGAAAAAAAGAATAGCTTGTTTGATATCAGGACTTTGTGGTGATAAGAACTAGCATTGAAAAATGTTGTAAATGTGTCCAGGAATGTGCCCTTTCATATTTGATGTAAAAGGCATAATTGACAACCTCATCGTCATCAAAATTTTTATCAAAACCCATCAAAACTTTACTGTTATGAAAGATGAATACTGTTTCAGACTGTGGAGATAAGAGAAGAATGTGAATTTGTGATGTACAGTACAGTGGCTCTGCTATGGAGGGCAAGAGGGGCCATTTGCCCCCCTGATTTGTCCTTAAGTTGTCCCCCCACTTGCCCTCCCAGTTAGGTCATATAGGAGTTTGGTTAACAGAAAAAATAAATACTATACCTCTCCTGAGACTAAAATTTCCATCCAGAGATATGCTAAAATCCCAGAACTTCGGGGCTCCGGGGGCTTGGTCCCATGGAACCCCACCCCAGGAACAGGTGCTTTGTGCTGGGTTTCACACTGAACCTCCAAATTATTTACCCCCAACATTATCTTAGTTTTCTCCCTAATGTTAACATTCCAGCACCATCCTTGGTGATGTAGAATCATGAGGGGCTCAATTAGGGAGCCAATGTGTAATATGTTATCTGTTGTTTTTCTTTTGTCTAGGGCAGTTACAATGGTTGCTTGTTCTGAGATCATGTTGGAGTGTATTTATTACTTTGAGCATGCTGAGATTATACCCATCAGAGTTAGGTAGCTTCCAAATACCCACTGTTTGCCACTTATGGTTGCCTATTACGTAACTAATCATATACAGTTCTCTCAGGTTGCACTCAGTGTAGCCTGTACATATCAAAGGGTGTTATACCATAAGTAAACTCGTACAGTCCAAGTAGTGGGGTGTATTTTCAGAAGAAATTTCTGGGTTCAGGGTGCTTACAAAGCAGGCACGACAGATAAAGTTACAGTGATATGAGGACAGAGAGTGCTAAAAATTGAAACGGAGCCGACTGCTGTAATATACTAATCCAAGTTGGGCTGTCCACAGCATTACTTTTCCAGTTCATGCTCACTGGTTTATTTTCCCTATTGCATTGCTTATGTTGAGCACCATGCACAATGGCAGTAGGTTCTATTTTTACAGCTTTGGTTTGACCACTTGACTTTGCAATCGGTTAGTCCAAGCAACTAAAGTTATGTTTTGGTTTTGGAACTCTTTTTAACCTTTTTTTTTTTCTTTCTTTTTTTATAGACCTGGAATTATTGTCTAATCCAGTTGATGTAAGAGACGTTTATGATGGTGACACCGCTCGATTTGAATGCAATGCACAGGGTATTGGACCTTTACAATACATGTAAGTATGAGGAGGATGAAGCATGCCTATCATTATGTTGTTTAAGGAATAAAATTCTGAAAGGACCAATCCTCTTAGCCCAAACTACAATTCTTGTAGGGGTTTACCAAAATTCTCAATTTTTTCAGCTTTTTGATTGGCATCTTATTCAAACTATACATAGTACCAAAGCTTATTACACAGCATGAACTGTGCTGAGAGTGTTTATATTATACACATCAAGTTTTTTGATACTCACCCTGAGATGAGATTGTGTCAGGATAAGGATGAATATAAGACAGTTGTGGGAGGGGCTTAAGTAAGAAGGTTAAGAGAATTGGCAATGTTTGGGGTGAGAGAATTGGGCCTTTAAAGGTACAAACCGTTGCCAAACCATACAGTATCACAAGTGAAATACAGAATGCATATACAACACATTTATCTGATTTGTTGCGTAAGTAATATTTTCCTTGTAACAATCTTCCCATCAAATTTATGCAAACAGTATGAAGTGGTCAAAGTACTATTTGAAAAGTAAATGTACCACTTGATTAGACATATATTGGCCCAAAGAAGCATTCTTAGATCTCCCTTTCAGCCCTAATCCAGCAGATTGATACTTTGAGGTCATTTGAGGACCAATCTTTGTCTACCTATCATGCAATTCTTTCCGATGGGTCATTGATATGCTTTTGGTTAGTTTACATCTAACCTTGCTCACTCTTCAATGTGTTCATTGACTTTAACCCTGGAATTAAAAGATTATGAGACCTTCAATAAATGTAATGTAAATGAAATTTAGGTGGTCTATTTTGGTCCTCACATACCTCCTATCACCCTATGTATACCATTTAGACCTAATTTACAGTTTGGCAAAATAATCACAAGGTGGCAAAAACAAGCAGAAGAGCCACAACTGGAAAAAAGGCTGTGGCTTGCTTAACTTATAACAAACGGTTAGAAACTGGGCCGTAAAACTCCATCTAATGAACTATCACATTGTGACTATCCTACCAGGGGAGGGAATCCTACACCCTGTATTTTCCATCTTCATCTTTTTTCCTGCCATCCCTTACACCACCCAATCTTGAAAGATGTTTTTCACATTTAGTCATTTTCATTCAGACACCAAGACCTCAAGCCCCTTTTTGCAAAATTATTATCTGTTTCTGTCTTAATTTTCATTAGTCAATATGATGAAAGTTGATTCAAACAATTGGAACATAAATGTGAATAAAAGATGCATGGAAAAAATTAAAATTTAAGAATGTACACCTTTACATCTGCTATTCAGCTTCAATTGAATAACATGTATATTGGAGTCTATTTCAATTATCACTCAAATATTCATTTTAATTGCAGATGGAAATATGGAGATGCTTTTTGAATGACATCCACTATAACTTTTACTAATTACAATGAGCATTCTTCTTGTTTTATTGTTTTCATAGACCCTCTTCCAAATCACAGTTACAAAGGATTATGGGATAGGGTTTTGGTGCTTGTTGTTTTTGTCAATTGCATTAATTCACTGTAGACGAATCGGGACAAATTGTGATGGTCTGATTTTAGTCGGCCATTACTGGGGTCCATCACCTTTAATCTTTAAATTTCTTTCCTTACCTGTTGCATGGATGGTTGTAAACTGAAGTGTATCTTGATTTTCTCAACTTCACTGAATACGAGGACTTGAAATTCATGTAGACAATAAATGCAGACGATTAAAGGCTAATGGACCCCACTAATGGCTGCCTACAGTCACTGAAAACAAGTGCTAATCGGATTTGTCTATAGTAAATAAGTGACACACACCAACATCCTATTCCACAATCCTTAGTAATGCCTATTTGAAAAAAGTCTTTATTTAAAGTATATGTCATCATCTCTAAATTGCAGATAGAATAAAACTGGACAATAATCAGTCAGAAGGATTGAAAAATGGTGAATGATATCTTTTTTAACAAAATTTGCCAAAATTAGCTTTACTCGTTGTACATACTCTTTCATCTCTGATATACATATGTTGATGTAGCAGTGAAAACGTGGCTCTGCACAATACCTTCATTTACTGATACTTGAACAAAATGCTGGACAAAATCATCTCAGTGTTGTGTTTGGAATATATAAGAGTCTTCAAGAGTCCCACAGCTGTGTAAGATGTCAAGAGTAGTTATATAAAATTAGTATTGACATGTAACCACATGAGGAAATAAGACCCTCTTCAGAATCGTATTCATCTTCAAATGATGGCCTTATTGTTGAGTTTCTACTTAAAATATCTCGAGTAGGTTTGCGACAGACTAGTGTGCGTAAGTTTTGACATTTAGAATTTCAAATCAGCTGATTTTTATTTTATTCGGCAAAAAAAATCAAGTTTGGTAGATTTTGCTTCAATAGTTCCTCATGTGTCAATGTATGAAGGGATTCCTTTGAATAGAAGACATAATCATTCTGAGTGCGGCGCTCTGGGCTGGTACAGGGAAGATTCTTCATCGCCATGATCACCTGACAGCTGAGTCTCAAGATAATGCCACATTAACTCTTACAATTTCTTTTCTATCCCTTCTTTTCTCCTGCATTCTCGTTTCTGCCTAAGGGAAGGGTTACCATAGCAATTTAGGACCTGCAAATGCCATGACTGTCATACGTCTAGGTTTTTTTGATTTAAATTTAAGATTGAGCCAAGATGGCTGATGAATACAAATTGAAAGGCTACTCTACGGTATAACACCTGTTGCAATAGGCATTCTGACTCTGCATTTCTTTATCTTCTGTCATACACATTAATCTGTGACCTGGATGAACGAATGTACTGCATGCAGACTTGACATAAATTCTAGTACATAAGTGAGCACAAACCTTGAATACATTTTTACATGTTTGATAACACCAACTCAAAGTCTGTCTTGCAGGCAAGTGGAAAGCTGTATAAAGCGGCCAGCACACAATTACATTTTGGGATTGAATGTGGTTTTTTCAACTTTCACCTATTTTTATCTTCCGAATTGTCTAAATACCCACGGTTGGACCTAAAAACACACCAGCAAACAAAACAAATAAACAAACAAACCGATACACAAACAAATAAATGATACTGTTGGTTAAGACTCTTACACTCTGTGGAGGGTACATTTAAAACAAATTTATATTGAAACCAGGGGACAAAACAAACAAGAAATTTGTTTCCATTTCCAGGTAAAGGAGATAAATTTCTTGAAAAATTCCTTTTATTTTGGAAACCATTGACAAAGAAGATTCATGTTTGTACAAGTTGTAATGTACAAAACAAAAAGAAGAAAGCTATCAAATTCTGCGTCAGTGAAAGAGTTTTTACCAATGCACACTAATATGAATGCAAAGGAAATAGAAAATGACAGTCAATGTTATAAATGCAACCTGTTAGTAACCATTTGGAAACTGATACGCATTAAAGTGCTCTCCTAGTAATAGTTGCCAAATGTTAATTATTGAGCAACTCATTCAGTACTGTAATGAAGTTACAAATTATTGGGTGCTTTAAAGTATTGGACAAGCTCCTGCATTTTTGGTTCCTTGTGTAACAAAGGAACCTATGCAGTCACCTTGGCGTATGTATGTGTGTGTGTGTGTGTGTGTATGTGTGTGTGTGTGTGTGTATGTGACGGATTGGAATGCGAGGTATGTGGTGCGATAACTCAATAACCGAGTGATCAATTTTTTTCAAACTTGGTATGTATGTAGATGTTGTGGAGTAGATGTGCCCTATCATTTTTGGTGGAGGTCAAAGGTCACTGGTGATCACCAGAGGCCAAAAACTGAATTTCTGTTAGTAGCTGTAACTCAGTATCCGTTGTTCAAGCAGTGGCATCATTTTAGGATAAGTTAGATTGGTAGGAGGTGAAAATGTTGGTACATTAACCAAAATAATTGGAAAGGGTCAAAAGGTCAAAAAGTAATGTTTTATTGATATCTTGCCACTGAAACATTTTAGAGGGGTGGTGTAATGGAGATTTGTGTTCGTCTAAGTGAAATGCACGTGATGACCCCCCTTGACCTCACTTGACCTCATTTGACCTTTTGACCTTTGTGACTTTTTTGTGACTTTTTTGTGACGTCAAGATTTGTCTTGATCAGACGAACCAAAAAGGCTATTACACTACCCTCCTACAATGTTCGTTACTTGAGTTACTGACATTTAAATGACAGGCTAGTGTGTACATGTAGGTCATACAGTATGTAGGCCTATTGCAATGCCAGGTATGCGGTGCAATTACTCAATAACCAAGTAACATAGTGGAAATAATGGAAAGTTGTGTTCGTCTAAGTAAAGTGCACGTGAAGACTCTTTGGGTCTTTGTTCAATTGGTTTAAAAGTCCAGCTGAAGTTTAATGCCTTTAGACAAATGCAATGTATAAAAGAATAGAAGAATTATAACCCCCTCTCAGTCTAAAAGCAGTTTAGTTAACAATCAGGACAGTAATGCAATTATTATTAAAAACAACCTTTTCCTCACATACAGTATTGAATAAAGTTATTCACAGTGCAAGCTAAGATTCCAATTTCAGTAGTAAAATATGAAAGCAGTTTCTCTTCTTTACCTCTGCTTTTACCCTAGGGACTACAATGCTGTTTCTAACACCCTCTTTAGGTTAAAAGGTCAAGTTGAAAGTCATTTATTAGATTCTACAGAGCTATGTTTGTTTCTTGGTCTTCTAGCCAAATTGTGAAGAAGAAATTGGTGGTAATAAATCACTATCGGGCTGCCTTTAGTAGCAGAATTGTGGGCTTTTCCTTATTTTTGCTTTTCAGGCAAACACATTGGGTAGTCTAAAGGACAACCATGTCATAATTTCTAGTCATCCATCATAAATTTTGGTGGTCAGGAATGACCAGATGACTGTTAAATTTCTTTGGTGCAGAAGAGACTGTGTTTATTTAAAATCAGTTTTGATCTACTTTGACTGTATTTGACCTTTGTGACTTCTTTTTAAGGTCTGGATTTGAATTGTTGAGATTGACCAAAAAGGCAATTAACTAACCTCCTATACTACCCCAAACTCAAGTAAATAACATTTTAGTGAAAGGTGATGAATGTATTTGTCGCATGGAAGTGGGCAGTGTGCAGTGTGATAATTTGAAAAGTTAGTGTTCCATTTCTCTCAAACGGCAAGTGCTTGTATGATTTTGAAATTTAATGTGCCCCTATGTTTTTGGGTGATGGCCAAAAGTCATTGGGGTTAAAGGTGCAAATTATGCCTTACCTTGGGACTACCTTAATACAATATCATCTTTAATGCAAGGAACCTTAGTGCCCTTGGGCTCTTGTTTTGGTGCTTGGGAGGGGGGGGGGGGATTATGAAGTGTTTTATGAATGTATCATACATGTTGTCACAATGTGGTGGAATGTTAAACATAGTAAGAACAGAACGAAAATGTAGGTAGCAAATAAAGTTGTTTATTACCTTTTATATGACAAAATTATGTAAATATATCATAGCCTAACAGGATTTAATTATCTGTCCCTTTAATCATTTGGGGGTAGTACCAACAGTGATTGCTATTGCTAAGGCTTAGTACTGTACTGTCAGCAGTGTGCAGGTGGGATCCCTAATTGGTTGTGAACATAATGAGATTATGAAATGCATGGCCTTCTTTCTTTCATAGGGGTTCTTTCTCTTATGAAAGGGGAGGGGGGAGGTGGTGACTTTTTGCCTGACTCCAGATCCCACCCCTGGGCATAATCTCTGCCCAACTGAGGCACTAAAGTCTGCCCAAGTCTGCCAGTAACTTTTTGGCCAGTTCAGGGGAGGGGGAGCTCCACTTCCCCCCTTTCAGTACAGACATGCTTTGATGTTAAGTTACAGTACAATGATTAGTTTACAGCGGTAATGATTCAAGTCAACATTCCCTTTTGCAGATGGCTGAAGAATGGAAGAGAGTTTGACATCTCTGGAGAACGGTTTGCTTCTAGATACACAGTTTTACCAAGTGGTAGTTTAGAAATTCAAGGACTGCGTTCAAGTGACGAAGGGAGATATCGATGCAGGGTTTCATCATCACATCACAACGTGCAAGTTGAGAGCGACGATGCAATCTTGTCACTCCTACCAGGTAAACTTTAGTCCCACTAAACTTTTGAAAGTTTTCATTTCTTTAAAATTTGAACAAATATGCACAGGTGACATTTATAAAGATGAGTAAAACAGTATTGTCCATGAAAAGCAATATCACAATTATAGGTATGTATTCCTGTGCTGCATTCTCTCCTCTGTCCTTCAGAGTGCATTTGATTTGTTTTTAAAATATCACATCATTTTTTTCTCCTAGTATAAAAAATGTTGTGGAAGATGTTCACAGTTGATGCAATTATAGCATGGTATGGTTATCAACATGTATGTTAAAACTTGTATTTTATAAATGTATAAAATATGTCATTGAAAGATCACACAAGAAATTAAAAAAATAAACAGCAATAAGGGGCAAGGTAGTTGACCAGTGATTTTCAGACCACCGGTTTGTCTTGCATGACCACCATTGTAGAGAGATTCTGTGTGATGTGTTCTGATTTGCTTTGTTTGGTCACAACATTTTGGAAGACCTTGATAGTCCCATTGAGAGGGAAAATATCCTTTCATTCTCCCAAGGAACTTCTTTTCTTATTCACTCATTCGTAAGCTTCGAAATAGTCTTGTTAGAAAGACTGTCCTTCAATACTGAAAAACACCTGTAGGTGCATTCAGCAGAATTCCATATATGGTATGGTTCTTCATTGTAGTATGTTCCAAAGCGTTGTATGTGTGAATTTTAGATTAAAAACAAGTTAAGACTTTCTCCTTTAAAATTTATTGTTAAAAGTAATGTAATATTTGAGCTTAGATGGCTGTTACCCTTTTATGGTTTATGTATTTGTGATCTTTTCTCAACTACAGTTTACATCAGTCTTCATTTTACTCCTTCCAATATATTGATTCATGTACCTCAAAGGATATGTTAAAGTTGAGTTTATTTTTTTAGGGTCACCCAGCAGTGCCAGAGAATTTCAGTTCATTAAGAGTCTTGTTCCTGTTCAACGCAAAATTGGTTCAGTGTTATTACTAGAAGTCTCGACAAACGAGCCTGCGTCTTTCACATGGTCTAAAGGTGATGCTGAGATCTCATTGTAAGTAGAAAGTGGGTCGAATCTTTTGACTACACCTAACGATTTAATTAAGTGACGTAGTAAAGTATTATGGAAAGGATCCAAGAAAAAGTGGATATTAAAATGAACAATTTTAGTCTAGGAAGGTTACAGAAAAGACATTTTAAGAAATGAATGGAACAATTTTGTCCATGAAAAGAGAGTGCATAATTTAAATCTGACATAGTGGGTCTCTTGGTTTATAAGACTTGTTTTTGTCGTCACACACGTAATTATGTTTTTGTGCAGATGTGGAGTAGGGAAGTGCTTTTACAGAGAATAGGTTCTCCACTCAGAAGGTAGATAAAACTTCCTGGTGTATTTGAGAATGAGCTGATGTTATTTTGAATAAAAGTTAAAATATACGAAGACAAAATGCACACTCAAAACTTACAAAATAAGACAAATTGTAACTATGTATGACCGGTGTAAGCTATACTGATTTCATATTCATAACAGTCTTAAACTTCAATGCTCTAGATCGTACCCCAAAACTTGCTCCAGAAAATCAACTAATCCTTGCATTCACTGGCTTTTTTCCCTACTTCATTGCTTATGCTGAGCACCAAGGACAATGGCAGAATGTTTTCAGAATTTGATCCCAGTGACTTCAGATGACCTTTGACCTACAGCTCGGAAACAATGTGGTTCATCTCACAATAACACATTTATAATTTTCTTTTAATTTTTGGAGATGCTTTTGATTATACTTAATACAAAGGTTATGTAAAGGGGTAATTCTTCCTGACTTTTGATCAATAAGTAACAAAAAATATTGTCACATGATTGAAAGAAGCCATTTTTGACACAGTACGAGAAGATGTGTTAATTCAAATGGGGGATGGGGGGAGGGAAGGGTAGAGAAATTGCATTTTTCCTTTTAAATGCATAATTAAAGAGGCAATCTTGTGTTAGCAGAAAACACCCATATTTCTGGGCTAGAAATTAAGCATGTTGCTCTTGACCTGACCCATATTACGTAAACTGCACTTTCACCATAGGATCTCAGCCGTCATCACATTATAATAAATTTTTAAATGAATGCTATTCATGTCATTTTAAATATTTCAAAAGTACCAAATAAGTCCTCACCCTTAAATGTTGAGATTAAGAAAGATTTCTTCTTGTCAGTCACAAAAAAATAAAATTGCTGTCAGCAACTAAGGACACATCTCATGTGTAAATTAAACAGTAATGGCATGGTTCCACACCACAGTGGGTCAGTACACACAGTAAGGTTGTGTGAGTAGTGTTCTAAGTAAATCACTTAGAGTGACCACATATCTTATTTTTTTTGGCATAACAAAAAGTTTTATGTGTAACAATATTCATCAAAACGATGTGAAACTTCTGTTTATTATGCTTGGTTAAAAATTTCAGTCCTGTTTAAATTCATGTTTAAAAGTTACAGATGCATTTTTTTCACAGATCTGGCAGTCACTATTCTCAAGTTGGTCAGGGAAGTTTGTACATAGAACAATTGCAAGAAATAGACACTGGTATATACCAAGTCAGAGCTGTATCTACAAGAAATGGACAGGAGATTATTTCAAGTGCTAACGTGGTTGTTCAGGGTAAGTGAATGCTAGGGATGGGTTGGCACAGGTCCTGGAAATTCTGAATTTTTCCTGAAGAGTCTAGGAAAATTGAGATTGAAATGGAATTTCTATGTAGGTATGTTAAGTCAGAAAAAATGAGCAATTTCCAAAAGGTTCTGGAAAAGTCAGTTAATTTACTATGTGGAATTACTGCTCTAATTTTCTTATGTTTGCATATATACACCTATTACCCACCTTTGCTGCCTTGCCTACAACTGCTTATTGGCAGTCACATTAACTGTGGAATGATCACTGGCACTGAGACACTGTTTATGCAGAGCCATGTAATCCTGTGGTGAAAAAAAGCTAATAATGGGATGTAATTGTTTTTAAAGGTCTGGAAATATTAGTCAAGGTCCTTGAAAATCATGGAAACTCAATAGAGTACAAACCCTGTAGAGACTTCTCTTTAAGTTCAACTTTTATCACAACTCTGCTCATCCTCATGAGATGATCAAAATTATAGTACAATCTTATTGTTTGAATGGACAATCTCCTCTTGATAATAGTACTACCTCTCTGATATTCTCCCCCCTACCTGAGTTTTCCTGGCTTCCCAAGAGAAATGTTTTCAGGGACATGGTAGGGAAGTGGGGTGGGAGCATCAGGAACAGCACATAATCCACTTAAATGGCTTGGCCATGTATGTACTTCTTGCATAAAGTGTCACAACAGTCATAAACCAAAGGGTAGATGTGCACTGTTTAACAAGGTGTCCCTTGATTGGCTGTTGCCATTGTATTGTATCAGTTGTATCCTTTGTTAAGGTTAGGCATTAGAGCTATCGTAAGCCAGTTGGGGTAATTCCTTGTTAAACAGTGCATATTGCTCCAAACCAAATGTATGTAACAGACTTCATTAAGTGGCAAGGGTAGTCACCCCTAAAATAATTTGAAACAACATCTGAATGTTAAAGGTTTCTATCTCTTCAAAGTACCTTTCATAATACTTTGGACTTAAGTATTTCCTATATAAGATTAACCATGCACTTACTCCTACTAAATTTCACATTTGAAAAGAAAATATGTTGTCACATGACTCTCAAGAGCCAATCATGAAACATGGCAGTCTACTAAACTACTTTAAGTTGGGAGGACTGCATTTTCCCTTTAAGATGAAGTGTCTTCAGTTTTAAATAACCAAGTGTGTAATAAAGTTTTATCAAGGTTGAAAATAGTTTGAGGACAAGAAATGTCATGTTGTGTAACTTACAGTTTGTGTATATTTCATCAGTGACTGTATAAATTGTTTTGCTCAGAAACAAACCTACTTGCATCGAGGAGAGAGGAGATGGTTGGGTATAATTACCTCCCCTATAAAATGGAGACCATCCAATCAGAGGTTTTACTACAATTTGAGATATCACATTTTTTCTTCAAAATTAGATTCAGCCAAGTTAATGGGATAAATCTGAAGTTGCACAGTGAGAGGATAAGTTAGAAGGGAAAATTTTACAAGTAATGCAAATACATAAGAATTTAGACTACAAGAAATATGGATTTTGCTATTGAAGTGCAGAGTATGTATTATTAACCTTTTAAACATCACACTGTCTTTGTAAAGAAAACAGTTTAAAGTATAAAAAACAAATTTAGCAACATTCTACTGAAAATGACTTCCATGAAGAAAATATTGATTAAATTAAAGAGAAAGTGTCACAACAAAATACAGTAATACACACTCAAGAACAATGTCAGCTGGAGTACTGATGATCACAATGATCTTGTATCATCTGACTGTAGGGAGAAGAGGCAACAGTAATGGTAGGATAATCCTTAAAGGTGTGTTATGATTTATTTTTTTATTTTTTTTAACTTAATTTTTACACTTAATTGCAAGTTATTTTTGCATGTAGTTTTGTTAAATTATTTTATGTTATAAATAATGATATTCATAATTATTGGAAAGAAATAGAAATCTTGCAATGTGCATTTGTTGAGTTCAAACCTATAGAATGATTAAAAAGAAGGTCCAAGTGACACAAGTAAATCATTCATCTCCCAGCTTTCCTCTTGTTTTGCTTTGTATTAATTAAACAAATTATGTATACTTCGAAGGAAATACCATGTTTGGTCTCATGAATATATTTAGATCTCATTATAGTCTTGGTGCTCCAGTTCATGAATTTCCATTGCATTCTTTCACTTAGATTGGCTAAGTTCTGTCGTGAATTCTTACATGAGCCTACCATAAGTAATTGATGTTCTTCATGTCTCCTCATTCCCTTGAGTAAACACTTGCCAAAGAGATTTGATTATTTCTCTCCTAATTTCGTTAGCTTCCACTTAACAAATCGTCTCTGTTCTAGTAATGGAAGGAAAGATAGCTGTTATGGAAAGGGCAAACATTCTGAATAAACGTCAGGTATCCAGCTACTCTCTTTGTTTGAATAGACTGCCATAGCTAAAGACGAGGAGTAGATTCAGTGAGAAACCGGTCACAGAATTTACATTATACCATGTAACATATCTCTAACATAGGTGGAAAATATTGTGCCTTGACATGTGTGACACACTAGCTCTCTGTTAGGATTCGGGTGTTAGGTTAATTGTTTATGCACACACGCAAAGTAAACTATGAGTTAGACATAGGTCGAGGCACTTTTCTATTTAAGTTCAATAATGGATGGTAAGAGGATGCCCTTTACAAGAAAAGTGCACACATTTAAGTTTTAATATGTTATGTATATAATGGCAAGAGATTTATTTAGTTAGAGATCATTTTAAGGAAATGTTAACATTTCTTAAACTTCTCCAGAAGAGGAATGCTTAAAGTTCAAATGTAACATTTTGGAATGTTATGTTAAACACAACATTCACCTATTTCAAGATTCCCAAATTAAAGTGCTTCAAACATATGATGACATAACTGTAGGCGAATGAAAAAGGTAAGTTAATGAACTTCCTCCAAATATTTTACACATTTGATTGCATCCAGATGCTATTAAACACCATTTCTCACCACTTGCAATACAAAGTATTAAGAATCATATTTACTATCACAAGAAATGATTGCATTGCACATTTTTCCCAGCTGTTGTTTAATGTGGAATTTGAACTGATTCTCTGCAAATTGCATCACAGTGATCTGTCTCATGTTTGATTGGGTAAGGAGACGATCTTTTTCACTTAAAGACCTAAGTTGCAGTTTGGTTAAGCTTGTCACTAAATGCCTTCATGAAGTGTGACAGTCTCCAAAACTGGAAAGAGTCTTTCAAGGAGCAACTGGCCGCTTCTCTGTCCCGACACACCATTGCAGATTAATTTAAAACACTTACTTTTACATCAAGTGCACAAGACGAGAAGCAAGAAGAATAGGTCACGAACGTCAGGCCGTATGTAACGTGATAGCTGTCAGTGGTATGCATGTCTAAAAAGTTGTTAAATTTCAAGAGTGATATAGATTACATTAACAGGAAAGAGCTCTGTAAAGACTAGGTCACCGTTAAACCAGGGACATTGACTACAGATAACTGTCTCCGTAGTGCAGTCACTTTTAGAGTTTGATGGATTTCATGTTGTGGTTTAGCATTTAGCAGAAACAGAACTACAGAAGTAATTGGAAAATGGGAAAAATATTCAAATTGTATCAGACTCCTGTTTTAGATACAGTGTGATGCATCCTTTGACCATTAAAGAAGGTATATATATTGAGGTGTCGAGTGTATGTTGTACCATCCATCAGATTGTCGGAAAGGGGGGGGGGGATGGCATTGTACGCTTTGTCTCCTTCTCTTCTTAAAATGAATTTTTTTGTCGTTTCCTGAGAATATGCAGAATAGTTAAACACGAAAAGGTAATGCATATGGCACCATATTACATGTAGGTACATTCAGTTTTTGAAAAATTTGAAAAGGGGTCTATACCCCTCCCTTAAGCTAGCAATCTTGAACATAATGCATGTCCCCCCCCCCCCCTCCCTCGCTCTTCAGAGAACTCCTGACTAAAGCATCCATGCTTTCAAAATCATTTCTATGCTGTCAAGTAGACACTACAGACACTTCTGTGCATCATACTAAACCAAATTGGAAATATTCTGATAAAACTAAAAGTTTCTGCATTCATGTCTCCATGGGTATGTGCAATATTTGTGAGTGACTTAACCTTTTGTGCACAAGAGTTAGAGTCTGTGCTATGTAATAAAATCTTGCTATGTAATGGAATTTTTGTTTTTTTCTCAAAAACATAACTTTAATCATAGTATTTAAATTTTGCAAGGACTCTAGGGTAGACATACTCTCCAGACTGTTGAGATTTGACATTACTAGCAGACCCCCAAATGCCACTGCTCTGTTTTGACCCTCCTTGTGGTATAATCCACTTTGTGTTATGACGCACCCTTTGTTTTGATTCATACCCACACTGTGTGATGACCAGTGTTATCCGTCTCTCAAAATCTCCCCCTGTACTCACCATCAATATCAGCATCACTTCCTGCAGCGCCTGGCACAAATTTATTACCCTAACTGAATAAACTTCTTAGATTTCTTTAGAATTGAGTGATAATTCCTCGTTTTTTTGTAGCCACTCTCCAACCTGCAAAAATTCTTCAAAGGGGAGGTGGGACATTCACTCCCCTTAGAATGCTCCCTCAGGATGGTGATTACAAATTTCGCAGCTCTCAAAATGGTTTGGTTACAACCCTGGTGATTACCCACCCTATTTCCCGACCCATGCTGTGGTATGACCCACTGTGTGTTATGATCTACTCTGTGTAATGACGGAATCTTTTTAATGACTCACCCTCTGATATGACCCACCCTGTTTTATGATCCCCCCAAGTTATGACCCTTTTTGTGATCCACCCTGTGTTATGACACATCATGGCTGAACTCTCCCACACCCCAGTGTGAAATGAAACTGCCCTACCAAACTTTTGCAGTGCAATTGATGATATATTTGGGTAGAGGCAGGGCCCATGATAACTTGGTGTACTGGATAAATGCACTCATATTAAGTTACTCCATTGAACTCAGAATTGTGATGTTTTATATGATTGTTTAAACCTAGAGTTTCCTTTTGTGGTAATCAAAATATGGCTGTGTATAATTGTACAAGATAATACAATTCTGGGCATGTGCAATAGAACGAGATAATACACTCTCCGATCAATGCTAATTCTGGATACACTACTTGCATAAACCCTGATGAGGTGCACCATTTTCATGTGCTAAACTGTTTAACCCTTTCGCTACGGAAGGGGGCTCATCCCGCCGTGTACTGAGCAATGTATAATATGTTACGTATACATAATATGTATGTATGTGTTCCACAAAATGGTAAGGTGTTGTATAGATGGGGCCATATTTGTGCTAGCTATACTCCAAGATAATACGTGTGCATAATGTATCTCCTCTTTAAGCCTATTCCATGTCCAAAACATGATTAATACACACCATAGATTTATAATGAGATATTCCAGGATGCAACTGAGTTCTATTGTGGCAAAACCACACATATAAAGTGATGGTAAATTATGGTTTCACAGTGAAACCATGTGTAGCAAAGGGATTATAAACCGTTAATAAACCGTTAATTAAACATATGTCAAGTTTTACCAGTAAGCTATGTCTCCGTGCTGTATAAAAATGTTTTGAATATTCATTGCTGTAGTCCTTAGCAACCATTTAAAATTGTGTCTTTACAAAATTTAGCAAGTGAAACAAGCACTGTAGTATGAGGAGTAGAAATATCACCTGAAAAAAATGTTTTGAATATTCATTGCTGTAGTCCTTAGCAACCATTTAAAATTGTGTCTTTAGAAAATGTAGCAAGTGAAACAAGCATTGAAGTATAAGTAGTAGAAATATCATCACCTGAAAAAATGTTAAAGAAATGTTTCCTGGTAAATATAGTTGACTTGCATGAGAATATAAAAGAAGCTGTCAGGTCATAGGCCCCAATGTAGTGCTGTGTGAAATACACCTCTGTAAGGATGTTGTTTTACATACTTCCTTGGTTTCTTCTTCTTAAGAACAATCTAAGTAAGAATGGTGACTGATCCATACATATAGGGGGTGGGGAGAGAGGAACTGTAAATTGTCTGATGTTACATCTCCAATCTCCATAAATAACAAACTGAAGATCTCTTTATGTCTTAATTAAAGGCTCAGTTCTCTGACCCCAATCAGTATCAATTCTCCAAACCTTCTTACTAAAGCCCCTCCCACAAATACATACCAAAGTTCTAGAAAAGGAACCTACAGCTGTTGTGGGTGATGCTCTACGTAAGCAATGTAGTAGGGAAAACAAGCCAGTGAGCTACAACTGGAAAAAGGCCATGACCGGCTCGACTTGAACCAATAGGTTGGAAACTAGGCTGTAAAACTCCATCTAAGCTGTGATACTCTGAATTGTTTGAATTAGCAGTCAGTCAAAAAGCTTAGCCAATAAGAATTGTAGTTTGGAGTGATAGGATTGGCCCTTTAACAACCCTCTTCCCCAACCCCATTTTGCCACATCAGCTGAAATGAATTTGGAACAATTTTAAAGATAAACTGTAATTTTGAAACTTACTGATATAATCGGCTTACACTGGTATACCTTTTCTTGCCCTGTTGCAGTAAACGTTGCACTTCATAAGAATACTGTTGGGCCTAAAAATTGTGTCAGAACTTTTCCAGAAAACAATTTCTTCAGTCATTAAAAATTCATAATGTAGCAAAAGTTTCGTATTGAATTGAAAATATGAGTGTAAATGATTCACTAGATTTCCCCACATTAAGAGAGATTCAAACTTAAAAGAATATAGATTAGGTGGAGTATTTATTTGGTGTATAATTTAATGATCAATTTATTCTTGCTGCATATTTATTTAAATATCACAGTGTTTATTACTCAGATTTCAAACTTGTCACACTGTTTATGAGGCTCATGAGCTAAAGAATAAAATAGATACATAATAGCGATGCTTGTCTTGACAGTTTTTGTCGAGGTTACGGCGGCCCTCTGCCTACTTGGAGATGACTTAGATAACACAGCTGGCTGCTTCCTTTACTCATGCCTGTCTCCCATCCTCATCTCGTAATAGCTCTTCACCGACTTACTTAGTTCATCCCCTGTCTCCTCAGCTTCTATGCACTCTTGAAAAATATCCTTTTAGTGACATACTTCTTTCTCAATTGTCAACTGCATTGTGTGAAAAGAGGCCCGTTCAGAAATTCTCTGTCTCCAGTTTTGGCAAATGGCAGACACAGACACATGCTAATAAAGCATTTGGGTGTTAAAACTGGGAACAGAGTTGCTTGACTGGCGACTGATGAGGGAGGAACAGGTTGTTATAAGTCCCATACCTGTCAAATTTCATTTAGAAGTTATTCGTCATAATTGAGTTTAGTAGTAGGATAGGAAGATTGAAGTATTTTTTTCCATAAAATGATTGAGATTCATCAAGTACAAGATACAGAAGAGAGTAAACTATACAGTCACAGCATTTTTAGGTGTCATATCCGGAAGAAACTGCTTAGTATCAGAACCTAAATGATGTAAATTGACTGTAAAGATAGCTGCACACTACAAGACTTTGCACGCCGCAACTCAACTCAATTGTTGCTACAACTGTGATTGGCAATGATGACACCAGTTTTAAGTCATACCAACTTCAGTCAGGAAAAACCAACATGTTGGTTCTTTCTGACTGAAGACGGTGCACTTAAAAAAACTGGGGGCCGTTCCACAAAGAGTTACGCACAATCTTAAGTTTGATTTACCATACTTAAGCCAACAGTAAATCATACTTAAGATCGTACATAACTCTTTGTGGAACAGGCCCCTGGTCTTGTACATTCCAATCGCAGTTGTAAACTTACATACATGACATGACTGTTGGAGATCTGATGATCGAGTTAAGTGTGGTGTGCAAAGTTGTGTAAGTGTGCGGCAAGCTTAAAACTCTCAGAAATGGATATAATTCAAAAGGATGGTTTTTTTCTCTTTTTTTTGTTTTAGTTCCACCCACATTCCTTGAGAAACCTCAAAACACGTATATCAACGTAGGAGATCTTGCCATCCTTCCATGTACTACCTATGGCATCCCTCCACCAAGGGTGGTATGGCTAAAAGAAGGGGAACCTATTAATATTGGAAGAGACTTTCAACTCTTTGAAGGAGATAAATTACGCATCAATAGTGTATTACCAATGGACACTGGTTTTTATCAATGTGTTGCTGATAATGAGGTTGGCAATGCCCAGGAGTCTATGGAATTGATTGTTTTACCGGAAGGTAAGTAAAATTAAATGGCCATTACTGGTCAGGAGTTTCAAAAGTAACAAATATCAGTTGAACTTGTTAGATGGAACAACAAACAGGAACTGTTTCTTAACAAGTTGAATTAGAAGCTTAGTAAAAAAAGGCATGAATATGTTAAAAAGTGTTGCATACAAATGAATGAATGAATGAATGATGCAGTTCCTTGAATAAAGTTTGTATTATTTGAATCAGTCTAGGTAGCCATAGGTATCTTGTTTGAGTCAAAGTAAGTCAGGATTTTCATCAGCTAGCAATCCAAGATTTTCTAAAGGACCTGTTTAGAGTGTAAAAACCACACAGAGATGCTCAAGCACAAGCCGTCGTTACGCACAGGGCTATAAGGTTTTTGCCCAAAGGCAAAAATGGAAAAAAGGAGATTTAAGTTTTGGAACTATAGACTCTCAAACCCATGGCATTTTGGAGATTTGGGCAAATATGTTGAATTTGAAATCACGTGTCAAACTCAGTTTTCTAAACAGATGACATGTTTCTCTTGTGGATACTGCCCTCAATATTTAAATTACCATGTAAGGTGTTGAAGACATTTATAAGATCGGTTGACTTGATTATCAATCTTGCAAGACAAGACAATACAAGAAAATGAAATAATGCTTAATAACATTTTATATTGTAAAGGGAAAGTTTGATAGTAAAATATTTTAAGGCACAAGGGAAGCTGTTTGATACCAACCCTGTTTAAATTGCAATCCACTTTTTGCAAATAATTGTCATGTTTCAGTCTCTTAAGCTTAAAAATATTTACTGTATGTATTAATCATGATATTTTACATTAAAGCTTAGTAAATGTGGGCATGTATCAATCATATTTGACAGGACTAAGCCAGAAAGTGTGCATGGGCTATCAAATTAGAAGTGGGGGTGCAGTCCTTGTTTATTATTGATCTAATAATCTAAATGTATTGTTGTTCTATTGTGATGCTAAATACAGTGATTATTTTTTGTGTTAACTCTAGTATGTTCATACAGCACTAGTTTACATTTACATTTCCTAATTCACTATCCTTTTTTGCTTTTAGTTTTGTGTTTGTGCATGCCTGTTGCATACTGTCTGTACTATGCACTGACAGTCTCTGGTGGGTGTCATGGGGGCGTGGGAGAGGTAACCAGTAACTGTGATTTAATAATTGCATGCTGCTACATGTACTTAAGGACAAAAGAAAAAAATTCTGAGAATGTTGTGTCTTCCTGTTTGGCCATTGTTCATAAATACTTTGTCATTGTTAGGGTTAAATATGTACAGCAAATAGTGCATCAATGAAAAAATTTCCACATAACTTTTGTATTGTGAGGTCAATTTATTTTACTCCTAATTACCACATCTATTATACACATAAACCATTTCCATATGGGTATGTGGAACAATATTTCATATTTCTGAGGCAGGGGGCAGGGCGGTTAAAAACTTTTGCCTGAATTTAGAATTTTCAACCAAGTTGCCCCCGTTACCAAATCATACTACTGCTGGATAGTAGCTAGAGAGTATAGTCATCTGACACAAAAAGCATAATTTATTTTTTCAGCTGTCTCATTTGTCCATTCTTGCAAGTAAGTTTTAGATGAAGGCGAGTATATCAAATACTGAGTACAAGTGCAAACTTAAATCAGTCTGCACTGTTCCCATAAATAGTATTAAAGTACTCTCTCAGTAAACCATCTGAAATACACATAATGTCATGCTGGTTAATAATGATCAAAGTCAGGCAGATTTACAAAAGGGTGGTTGGAAGTAAAAAGGAATCCTGTATCATCCATTACAGTGGTTTACTGGCTCTTTGCAAGTATTACAGACAGAGGGTTTCCATTCCTTCATGACAGAAAAGGAGGACAACCTCCACTACTATCTAAGCAGAGCGCCACCATGGGTTGGCCTGTAGCATACCAGAAAAGTTTGGGCCTTTACAAACTCCCCAGATGGCCAGAAACAGCCCTTTCCGGTGTTCTTAGCTACATGATAACAGTCATGAAAATGGGATGTTGAACTCTGAAAATTTGTGCATAGCTTGATAGTATACGAATGTATTAGTCCCCTACATTATTCAGCTTGTATTGCAATTTGCATTTCTATCGTTTACACTTAGCTTTCTAATGTACTATATCCAACCCACTTGTTCGGCAGATGTGAAAGGCGTGAATGATGCACATGCAACACATTGCCTGTAATCTAGACTATGGGCTGATCCGCGCTGCATATTGTTGAGAAGTTTTACATTAGAATTTCTTAAAATGGAGGAATTTCAACGTCTGGCACTGTGTGAGCTGGAACGGAGGACAGGGCGCTCAAAAGCCGGATTGTCCGGCAAAAAGCCGGACGAATGGACACCCTAGACAGACTGCCGTAACCACATCTTGGACAAAACTGTTGGGACACTTTATCATAATATTTGTAAATCTCATTTACTAGACTGACATGAAACCCCCTATCTACCTCACAATATTGTGTCTAAAAAAACTGGCTCTGTGCTGGCTGTTCTGCTGTGAACAGCAAAACAGCTAAGTCAACATTGGGAGGGGGAGCATTGTGTCCCAAGAAGTTGAGTCCAAGATGGTAACTAGTTGGTTTGTTATATGGGGTTTGAAGACACACTAATGTTATATAGTGTCAGCTAGATAGATATATAGTAAAGTTTAACATCTTTCAAGTTCATACAAGTCCTGCCTCTCCTTTAGTCACCTCTTGAGTCAGGCAGGGAATACTGTGGGCATGTTCTTCAACCCACAGACTTCATGGAGGGGGGATGGGCAGACACATGACAGCTGTGTTCATATAAAACACAATTTTGCCATTTGTATAACATTCCATTGCATGTTTTAAGTAGCAATATTTTTTTTCGTGGAATTGTGAATTTAGTTGGTACTTTCTTTAATATTCTTTAATATACCGTCATTTCAAGCATGAACATTACTTTTAGTTTTCAGTATGCATGTGTCTTTTTGTTTTCTATGTTTTGCATGCTTGGTGTTTTCTTTTTTTTTTTGCATGTTTGCCCTTGTACATGTCACAGGTGTACCACTGCCAGTGATACCTACCTCTCCGCCACCCATTGTTACAACTCCTACTACTACTGTTCCACCTACTACGACTCGAGAGCCTGTTTTCACTCCTCCACCCCCCATAGATCCTCCTTCAGGCCCTGTACCATCCCCACCTCAACGCTTGGCAGCATCAGGAACAACCTCACGAACGACTTATTTGACCTGGAACCCTCCAGCTGTGAGCAATGGGGATATTCAGAGGTACAAGATTACGCTGCTTGCTGAAGACTCTACCAGGTTTGTATCATGGAATCGTCCAGCTTCAAATAATTGAAAGTTAAAGGCAGTCAACTCTCAGCCCAAACTACAATTCTTGTAGTAGTCTGTGAAAATCCTCAATTGGTACAGCCCTTTGATTGACAGCAAGTCCAAAAAATGCATGGTGCCAAAGCTCATATTACACAGCATGTACTCTACTGATAGTGTTTTGATTACACAACAGTCTTGTATACTCGCTCTGAAGCAGTAATCTGAGATATTTTATCTGGATGAGAATGAGTTTTAGAAAGTTGTGGGAGGGACTTCAGTAAGTATGTTTGGAGAATTGGAATTGTTTGGGGTGAGAGGATTAGATCTGTCTCTAAGGTCTGTCAAACCTGCTTTAGAAAAAGTAATTTGCAGATGTGATTAGTCCTTGCGTGTAGTTTGTAAATGCCATTTCATCACAAGGTTTGTATCATGAATAATTCTATTAACCTGTGTTCATTACAGATAATGACCTACAGATTTATAAAGAACAATTCTATTTATAGTTGATTTGGTTGCCTAGCTACAAAAAAGATACACTTGTCCAAACAACAAGTTTATTCATAAATCATATCAGTTACATCAATCTCATTCAGTTTGTACTACTTTTGAATTATTCAGTTTTATTCTCTATGCACTTTTGAATTATTCACAGTTTTATTCACCATGCACTTACAAATTTTTCAGTTTTAACAAGTTGACCAAAGATTTATTGTCACCTGTTTGTGAAAAAGTAGATACCAAAGATTTCATTCTCTTGTGTTTTTACCAGCAGGGACCTTTGAAGTGAAAAAATTGGTGATGCATTTGTCACCAAAATGAACAAAAACAAAAAAAACCTACACAATCCATAGTGGTAGGGGGGTTTAATATGTTTCAGATTCATTTTGCCATCTTTACGTGTGCTGAAAGCCATTTCTTTTCACATTGTATAAAACAATAAATTTTCTTTTAACAGTATTTTACTGTTAACTTATGGCTCAATTATGCACTATTTGAAATTATGCAGGCTGGCCTGCTGCAGGTCCATAAGGTATCTTAGAAGGAGAAGGGGGAAAGCTATTGACCCCAAGATTTTAATCACAATTCCCAGACTCTCAAGAAAGTTGCTCTTCAAAGAAAATTTTCCAAACTTGTAAATTTGAGTGTGTAGCCCTTTTTAGCTATATCTCTACGCAGAGACTCAGAGATATTTTGTTTCATTTCAGACCAAGATATATTGCGGTCTCTGGTGACACTTCTAAAAACATTCGTGACTTACTCCCTGATACACTGTACACTGTTCAGATTGCTGCTTCCAATGAGAATGGATATGGCGAGCTTTCGGACCCTATCACATTTAGAACTAGGGAAGCAGGTAAGATACACCAACTCTTCCTTTTGCATGGGTTAGAGGTTTTGAGCAGTGTAGTAGGCATGGTCATATGGACTGGGGGGGGGGGAGGGCAAAATTGTTTTGAGCAGTGTAGTAGGCATGGCCATATGGAATGGGGGGGGGAAATTGTTTTGAGCAGTGTAGTAGGCATGGCCATATGGAATGGGGGGGGCAAAATTGTTTTGAGCAGTGCAGTAGGCATGACCATATGGAATGGGGGGAGGGGGCAAAATTGTTTTGAGCAGTGTAGTAGGCATGGCCATATGGAATGGGGGGGGGTAAAATTGGCCTAAATCTTTGCTGAATGGGGTAGACTTCAGTGGCTCAGTTGAGTAGAGATTATGCCCTGATTGAGGATCTGGAGTCAGGCTAAAAGTCAACCCTCCCTACCCGGGAGAAAGAGTCCTGTACCACCATGGTCGTAGGGGCAAATATTTTCTTGCTTGGTCAGAGCTTTGCTTAGGTTCCCATGGACTTACTTAAAAGCAAAAGCTGTGGGAAAGAGAATAAACTGCATGAAATAAACTTAAATGCTATTTCTAGGTCAGTCCTTGTCTGGCTTTTTAAAATTCATATTTTGAAACTTCTTTTTCTTTTTACCTTGGGGCAGCTAGTATCATTTATAGCTTTTTATTATTAGCTTGGTGAACTGCTTGGTTAATGAAAAACACTTGGAGCCATTGGATATGAACAGAGGTCTATTGTCCAATGTTTTTTTTTCATTTGTCCAATGTTTTTTACCCCAGACCCACTTTTGTGAAATTTCCTGGCACCTGTACACTATGGTAATACTTAGGCTTGAAAACCCAATGGATGGCATGGATGGAAGGGAGGGGGGGGTGGGTGATGAAGGCAAGTTCATACACTGCCTATGTAGAGCACCTTAATCTCTTATCAAATGCTGGGGCCGCATGTTTGGTCTACGGTAAGAGCATCTGCCTCTCACGCAGAAGGCACTGGTTCTATTCCTACGTCGAATCATACCAAAGGCTCTAAAAATGGAACCTGCTGCCGTTGTGCATGATGTTCAGTATTAGCAATGGAGTAGGGAAAACAAGCTAGTGAGCCATAACTGAAAAAAATGCAGTGGCCGGCTGGACTTGAACCAATAGGTTGGAAACTGGGCTGTAAAACTCTATCTAACTAACTAATATGTCAAATGCGGTGTATGTGATTTGTAAATGTCAGTGGGTGGTCGTTGAGACTTCAAAACCAAATTATTGGCATGGAATACTTCTTATTTCTGCTCTGGAACATCTTAAGGACCACAAAGATGAAGATATTCCATCTGTGTGAAACAGCTGAACAGTGACAGGAAAGAGTGTGTGAGCTAGACAGTGCAGTCCTTTTAGAAAATGTTCAAAGCAGATGAAAATCTCAAACCAGTTTATATCTATCAGAAACCACACCTTCATGCTTTGGTGGTCAGTTTCATCTTGGTGTAACTTATCTGCTGCTAATATTAAATTCTGCGGTTTCCTTGCAGTGCAAGTCCCAGAGGAACCGCAAGGTATCGAGGCCATAGTTCAGTCAGCAACATCTGTGCTGGTGTCTTGGAGTCCACCGGTCGATACCTTTGGGGTTTTGGAAGAATACAGATTGTATTATGCAATACAGAACGGTTTAGCTAGTCAGGAGGAGATGATACCTGTTAGCGGAACATCAACTCTCGTTGAGGGATTAGATCCATTTACAACTTACGGTTTCAGGGTACTTGCGGTCAATGAGAATGGTGCAGGTGTATCAACAGATGTGAGAGAGGTGCAAACTCTATCTGCAAGTAAGTCAAATCAAGTAAAGTTATGGTTCAGGTGTGAACCAGTTTTAAATTAAATATGCTCATCATTTAATGCTATACTGGCATATTTTTTTTATGATTTAATAAACTCTTGTTGGAAAAAACATCACCTGGTGCTATACAAATTGTTGACATTTTGAGCAACAAATATTGAGATTTCAGATATTTGATGAAGAAAGAAAAAAATGTGAAGTTTAAATTTAGTCTAGCACAAACATGTCTCTACTGATGTAGACCTGTAAAATTTTTTCAGGCACAGTTAAGTGAAGAGGCGTACACTTTAAGATCTGTTCAGTATTATGGTAGTGTCCACAGATAAAAAAGAGGTCCAAACGTTATGTGCAAGTAATTTAAGGAAGGTAAAAATATGGCTCAGGTGTGAACCACTGTTTAAATTTAAGGTGCTCATATTTTTATACTGTACTAGCAAATCTCAAAACATCACTTGCTGGTAAACTTCAGCATCGCTGATTTGAAAGTTTGAAACCAAAGTCTCTTTTAGTTTGTAAATATTGACCCTTTAGATGTTTGTTGAGGGAATGAAAAAATGTGAAGCTTTAAACAAGCGGGAACATATCTGTACTCAATTCTCTGTGGCTTGACCTGTGACATTTTCTTTGTCCGCATTAGGTATGTGGCACTCACTGCAAGATCTGTCCAATATATTATTAATACATGTTGCATGTAACTTTGCTGTGGGGCTGTAGTAGAGGGCAGTGCCATGGAATGGCTCAGCTGCAGCTTATAGTGACTTGCATGTATTACGTTTTATGCCATGCATAGAAAATCCTTGGTACACAATGCATAAGTCTTAAAAAGTTTCAAATATTTCAATGTGTTTATATCTGTTTAGATCTGGTTAGTTACTTGAATGAGATTTAACTGTTGAAATACGATGCAAGTCCTTCCCTATATTGCCTCTTACAACAGGCGAGAAATACCATGAGCATATTCTGCAACTCTAGCCCACAGGGGGATGCTGTGTTAATCTAGGCAAAGCAACTGGATTCACTAATATAGACACAGTCATCGTAACTAAGTGTAAAACTGCACACATGTTGAATCTACACATTCTTATCTACTTATTTTCTTTCCCTAAAAGTTGTTTCGTGAGTAAGTGCAAATATATGTCCTTGAAATGCTCCATGGCATCATGACCAAAATCAAATTGTCACATTTGCCAACCTTCAGAGAAGCAAAAATGTATTTTTTGGTGCAGAGGAATTCAGACAGCAAGTGAAAGTCTGAATTCAGTTGGCCATTACAGGGGGGTCTATCGCCTTTTAATCTTTCAATTTCCTTTCTTACATGTATCATGGCTGGATGTAAACCAAATTTAATATTGGTTCCTTAAATTTCACTGAATGTGAAGGTTTGAAATTCATGTAGACAATAAATCAAGACAATTTTAGGCTGATGGACCCTAATAATGGCTGCCTACAGTCACTAAACACAAGTTGCTGATTGGATTCGTCTATATTCAGGGACAAGAAATGTTACTGTTCATCTGTCATGGTACATTAGACACATGTTAATTAATTTCTCCAAGGAGAATTATGATTTTTTTGCGTAATGAGTTTCTTGGTATAAAAATGTCATGGGAGAGACACTCGCTGCATTTGAGATGGAAAATTTTATTTGGTAAGTGGCCTGGTGGGTAATGTGTACTTATTGCATATTCAATATATAAAGAACTTGGAAACTTGGAAAATGGCCCGAGTATGGCCAAGTATGCGCTTGCATGCTTGGCCATACTCGGGCCATTTTCCAAGTTTGCAGGGATCTTGTGAAGATGTGAATTGAAGACTGTCATATTCTTTTGATTATATCCAGAGTGTACCTTTTTTGATTAGATCACAACAAAAATCATAAGTATTCACTGAAAAACAGATGAAAGCAATTTTGATTACTATTAAGCTCAGAAGACTCAAAGTCAATACAAAAAAATTCAACAATATATATTAAAAGCTTGAAAAGTGAATTCTTGCAGTCCAACTCCCATCTTCATATGACAGTCTTGAGCTGAGATATTAAAGGGCAGGAACAGCCATCCCAAATTGAAGTAGTGTGGTAGACTGTCCAGTTTCAAGATTGGCTGTTGGGAGTCATGTGACCATGTTTTTTTTCTCTTCAAATGTGAAATTTACTAGAAATAACTGTTTGGTTCACCTTGAATATGCAATAGTAAAGTCATAAAATGTAATGAAAGATACTTTGAAGAGAAACAAGACAAAAGTTGTGTTATTTAGCTTTTTCTTCAAAATGAGTTTGGGGGAACTGCTCTTTACCCTTTAAATGTTGAAGTTAATTCACACAAAGTGAAATGGTACATTGCACAATAATTTGTGTGTGATGTCATGTTGTACCACTCAAATTACAATCTTTGTATTTCTTTGTTTTTGTGAAAGTTACTACATCTTGTTCCAAGGTGTGATAGCTCTCTTACTCTTATGGGGTGATGTAATTTATTGAGCCTTGTCTGTATGCAAGCAAACAGGAAGGGTTTAAGGTCATAAAACATTTTCAATGTTAAAGGGAGACAAAGCAGGTAATGTGAATTGTACAACAAAAAAGTCAAAATGGACTAATTTGTTTTAAGTGAAGAAATTTCACCATTTTGTATCTTGGCTCAAGAATGCCCTATAAAGATGGTAGGTGGATTGTTGGAATTCATTTTTCATTTTCTTCAACCTTTTTATTTTTTAACTTTGTGACTTGAGGTACACTTTAAGTTAATGATGTTTTAGGGTACAATTTTTCTTTCTTACTCACATAGCCAAGAACTCCATTAACTTACTGTATCAACGTGAGAAGGTTGTGGAACATTGTTACAGCTGAAAGTTTGTTGTGCAGTATGAATATTCATATGTCAAAACCAAGCAATACTCAAGGGCTTTTTCAAATTCATGAATACAGTGAAACTGCGATGATTTATATCATTGTTCTCAGGTGTTAAACTATGTATGTCAAAAAAAATACATATTTGACACCTATTGTGAAGGCGAAGATTTGACAGCCCTGACAAAATGTCTCAGTACATGCTGTATGCATATCCATCTAATTAGGACATTTTTTTAACAATGGTCCTCAAGGGAGCAGGGCAGATTTTTAGGTCCTATCTGGAGTCATATAAGTAAATCATCTATATGGGTTTGCATGATGCCTTGTGAGATTATGTTCACTAGGAGAAGATTAACCTTGATTCTAGAAAGTGTGCATTACCATGATAACAATTTTTTTTTTAAAAAAACTTGCTCTTTGAGAAAGATGTTTTGCCTACTTGCTTAGCTCACATTAAAGAAGGTTGGCAACTCTAGTATTTTTGTTTGGGCTCAAAACACTAGAATCCATGATGCCCTTATATTTTTTTTCAAGAGTGAGAAAATTTGCAGGGTCCAACAATTTTTCACAAGTTCCATAAAAATAGGAGACTCTAGGGATGTAATGTATTCAATGAAAAATTTCACATAACCCATTGCGTCTCCTGGCTCATTACATTTAGAACAACGTATAATTGTTAGAACGACCGCTGCTTGTCCATCTCACATGCATGTTTTTTTCCCCAAGCATTCAAGGGGGGGGGGGGGTCGTTACAGGAGTCTGAGGCCCAGAAAGCAGGGTTAGCTAACATGATGCAAATTTCTAAAAATTAGCAGGTCTGGTGCCCTGTGTTTGCATCATAAACTGCTGCTGTGTCCCTTTCTAGGATAAATGGAGGGATTGGCATCACTTGCATTTACTGTATTTTATATTTGTATGGTAGTGTATACTTGTTGGTACCACAAAAAAATGTTTTGGGTTTACATTTTTTTCCTTTTCCATCTAACAGAACCTGGTGCAGCACCTGCCAATTTTTCTGCCGAGTCAACATCCACCTCTACTATTGCATTACGTTGGGATCCACCAGCTACGAGACAAAATGGTGTCATAACAGAATACCGCATCAGGTATAGGAGGATAGGTAGTCCAAATTCAAAGGCTGATATCAAAGTGGCTGGCTCGTTGAATTCCTATACTGTATCAGGTAAGTGTGATTAGATGGTAATTGCTGGGTTACATGGGCGTGTGTAGTATTGGGATAAGTGGTAGCATCAGGATTTTGAGAGTTGGGGGGAGGGGGAGGGGGCAAAGTCAGGGCAATGGAAAATGTTGAGGCATAAAGTTTTCTTGGGCAGTATAAAATGAGTGCAAAATGGGAGTTCTTGTTGATTTAGTCCAGGGGTCTTCTTTATGGTCCTGGAATGAATCCAGTGGGGCTAATCTTTAAAGCAGCCCAATATAGTCTCAAGAAAAATGAATGCTTAAGTTCCCAGTTTTAGGGTGCCCCTGTAAGAATAGTGCAGGGGCATCCCTGAAATAATATTTGATTGATGTGAGTGAATAATATTTGAGTGCTGTGGTATACATAGCATGCTTCACTGAGGTTTTGTCTCTGTCTTTCTCAGAGTTGGAACGACACAGTGGATATGAATTCAAAGTTGCCGCTGTTACCGTTAATGGCACAGGACCTTACACTGAAGACTGGTTGCAAGAATTTACACTTGAATTTGAAATAGATGGTAAGTTACACTATCATTGGTGGACACTTGTAGATTTAGTGTAAAGTTTTAAATACAATTTCAAAGGGATATATGGTGGCCGGGTGACATGCTTAGCTGGGCATATACTTGAATGTAGGAACATTACAGATGAATGTGCATGTGCGTGAGTGTGTGTGTAGGTATGTATCGTAAGGGCAGAAGTCCCTTGTCTAAAAATTTATTTAGAGTAAAATCCCACAGATCTGATTGCATTTATCACTCTTGATAGAAGTGAAACAGGAACACATTATACTTCCATAAATTAAATGTACATATCAAGTGAGGTGTGTAGATTGCCATAAAGGGTGATGACTGGAACTTACAGTCATCACACTCAGGTCAACTTCTCATAGCACATGAGGATGGTGTATAATAATAATAACCAATGCTGGTACTTCATTCTAGGTGCTGTTTTTTCTTTTGAAATATTATGATGAAATTTTCATTTTTAGAACGGTGTCATTTTAGGTGTAAACCAAGGATGTAATTTTTACATCCTTAGACTATTTTCAAGCATCATATTTTTTATCTTGCTCTTAAATTTGTTTATATATAGCAGGCAACAAATAAATAATGTCAAGTTGTGAGAAAAGTGATAAGTCACACATCACATCTTAAGATTAAGTTTACATCCAGGTTCCTTTACTCAAATAAATGACGTTAATCTTGATGGCAGTGAACAAGTGAAAATCATAACTTGGATTAATCGCAAGGTTTTCTCAATATATCATTCGGTTTAAGATATGTCCTTTCATAACATGCTGTTTGAGTAATTGCATAAATTTCTCTGTTTATATGATCATGGTTGATAGTACTTAAACATATCTCATTCTTGAATAACTTTCAACTTTCAGAAGTACTCTTTCTATTGTGACTATCTACTAATTTGCATATATGATATAACAGCTCAGTACCTTTCTTCTTTTTCTTCTCTTTCCTTTCCTTCCAAAATAAAATTTATTAAAATCTTTAACCCTGAAGAACATCAAGTGCCCCCAATGCCAGCTGACATTTCCGCTGTAGGCTACCCCACTCATATAGAAGTCCAATGGGCCCCTCCTGAAAATCAAAAAATATTTATACGTGGTTATCTATTGGGATATGGAAAAAACATCCCAGACATCTTTACAGAAACAATGGGTCCAAAAACATACCGATTTGTTATACGTAACGTTCAAGCAAATGCTATGTATGTTTTGCGACTAAGAGCTTACAACCAAGCAGGGGAAGGCGCTTCTATATATGAGACTGTTACTGCAAGAGCAGGTATGGTTGCATCACAAATGATACCGCATTCTCACGCGCATGTCTGCATGGCATACTTTGCATGTATTACTTGTTCATTTTTGTCTTACAGACATAAGTTTTGTAATAGTTTTAATTTCTGTTGTAATGTGATGTGATGTTCATAAGTCCTAACTACATCCTAAATCACTATGATTTCGTTGTCTTTGATTAGAACAAAATAGGAAGAGGGCCAGGTGTTGACACAAGTGCAAAGTGTAAATTTTGTCGTTAGCATGAATGGTCGCTCAGTAATATAACCCTTATTGAAGAATTACGTATGCCAGGGACATAGCCCACTTGGGGGATTATAGTTACACCAAGGGCAGGGCAAGTGACAAAATTACATTACTGTGTGGCTCACCACCTGGTGGAGAGAGACAATTGACATAAGGTACTTTGCCTTAGGACACTCCCTCTTCAACAAGAAGAAATTTAGTCAACACTCCTCGCTAATTGCAAGTCCAAACCTTAAACTTCTTGTTCATCTTGAAAGTTATTTGGTCGTAAAAAGAAACCAAAAAGGAGAAAATCATTGCCAAAAGATATTTTTTAATGGAGCTGTGCATGAATTGTCATAACTATTACCGTGATGCCTTTTTTGACAGACGTTTTGTGGACTGATCAGAAAACAGCGTATTGCATGGTGAATGTCATTCATGAATTATAATCATTAATCGTTAGAATGGTGTAGTTGCATGTTAGCCTTGTATGTTTTCAGACACCATTGTTTTTATTGATTAGATAATTTGACATCTCATTTTAGCAGAACCTCTCATTTCATCTGACGGACATTCTGTCAAAGCATTAATTTTAAAAATTTTGAAAGAAAAAGGAAATGTGAAGAACTTCCTGTTTGCTGGAGTTATTAATTTTAGAAGTCATACAATCCTAAATTTCATTAGTGTCGTTGGGTAAGGTTTTTGTCATGGTTAACCATTAAAAGGGAAGTTTTGAGATTATGTGTAATAAATTTTGTGAATATTTTTTCACCCTATGGAAATTTGACAGTGATATTTGACACTTTTGTGGTTCATTCTGCAAACTGCTTTTTCATCAATTTGAATAGATATCACATTTTCTGTGAGGATATTTCCTGCGGTGGATTCTTTAAGGAATCTTTGCAGCTGGTCTTCAAATGCTGCTAGTGATGCAAAATTAAGACACATAATGGGATATTTCCATTGGAACGTTAGGCTATCCTTGATTAAAATCAAGGTATGTGTGAAATTCTGAACACTCAAAAGTAAACTTAACAATACTTGAAAAATCTCGTTGTTGAGTCATTTTGTAGTGGAAGTTAGATTTATGTAATATAAAAACCAGACAGAAGCCACAGAATGACAAAAAAAGATCTTAATTTGATTGGAAATTGCTACTGAATTCTTAATTTCTTAACATTACTTGAAAAATCTTGTTGTCGAGTCATTTTGTGATGGAAGTTAGATTTATGTAATACAAAAACCAGGAAGAAGCCGCAGAATGACAAAATGAGACCCTAATTTGATTGGAAATTGCTACCGATTTCTTAATTACTCTCAGTGGTGTATCCTTTTGGAGATTCCTTTTGTGTTCTATTGTTGATGTTGTTACTGTAGTTTGGTATTGTTCTTGCACTTTTAATTTACTTGAGCTGTGGTCTTCTGGTGAAAATAAATCAATTACTTTGACAGAGATGATTTAGATTGAGAGTTATGTTCTTTTTAGTGGTTCATACACCAAAGATCCTTACCATGACTAATTGCATAATTAAGGAGCATCTTTTTTACCATTATTATTTTTTGTTTATCGTGATGCGTCACACCCACACTAATTTCCTTCCCAGCCCACTCATAGTACAATAACACTGAAGTTACACACTTATTGCAGATATTATTCTTAGTCAAATGTGTTTAGCACCTGGAAGAAACCATTCTATAGATCTATAGACAGTTGCCAGTTTGGCCTTTTCAAAGTTGTTAGGGATATTAAAAGGGGCCATGGAGGTCAAGGTGTGCTATATGAATATAAAAGTTGTTATGGCCAAATGCCCACTTTACATGCATAAATGGCATTTTTTAAGGTTTAAATAATGCCAGATTTGCTATATTTGGCATTAAATTGGTTAATTGGCATTCATGGTGAAGAGTGTCCCTTAAAATGTGAGTGAGTGTTAATCACAAACATGAGTAAAGACTCAGATCAATCGCCTCTCAATATAAATTCAAAATGTTAACATTAAACAGTCATTTAAAAAAAGAAATAATAGACCACTGTAACATTTTTGTTTCTCGTTTAGTTTAGCAGTTCATAGTTTAAGTATTATGATCAGGTCTGTAGCCATGCATACTAGGGACTGACTGGGGGTGTCAATTTTGTAGGGAAAGCACATGCTAAAATAATGCATTACTATAACAGTAACTCTGACCCTCAAGAAGGGTAAAAATTTTTTACAAGAGAGACCCAGTAGAGGACATACTTCTATTTTTCATACAGGCATCCTTTGTACAACAATTGTTACTGGGGATCTGTCATGGATGCGTATCGATAATGCATCTACTGTGTGCACATGATCAGTGACATCAAGAATGCCAAATTGAAACTCGCTGATGTCATGAACATGACCTTTAGACCCCCTCCCCTCACCCCCTAGGCTACAGGTTTGACTTTAATACTTGTGCATGATATTTTTGTTATTTTACCTTCATCACATTTTCATTGTTTGTTTTAGTTGGTTGCATGTTACTATTGCATCTTTCATTCAATGTTATCTCTCATCTTGTTTACTTCATATCCCTGTAGGAGATCATTTGTGTTTTTTTGTCTGGTCATAATTTTTTCTTTTCAGATGTAAATTAAGAGAGAGAGTTATACTTCAAAATATTTTAGATGGGACTGTTTGACCAAACGATCCATTTGTACATTTGTAGTTTACTGTTTGAAGGGAGAGGGGGAGCAAAGGAGAAATGAAACAAAAGGGGAGGGGGGCAGGGGGAGCAAAAAAGGGGGGAAAGCAGTATGAATGGTACTATTGCAAAAAAAAAAATAAATAAAAGAAAGTAATGACCATAAGTAAGAGATATAGTACAATATAATACAAGATGTATTGTTTAAGATTCCCAGCATTGAATACTGTACAGAAACTCAACGAGGGGGGTGGATTTATTACTTCCAAACCCCACTTCCAAATTGATAGTGCCCTTGTTCAAAGTTACAGGTGGGTTAAGGGGGGGGGGGGGGAAAGTTCACTGCAAGGCCCCTATAATGTGCAATCTGAAAGGTTTCAAAGACTACTTAATTATTCATGCAAGTTCAAATGTTGCTGTTAAGTTGTCCTCTTTTTGGTTTCGATGAAAAGAGAAACCTATGCATTCATGATGGCGTGTGTGTGTATGTATGTGTGTATGTGTGTGTGTATGTATGTGTGTATGTGTGTGTGTTTGTGACACTTTGCTTGTTTACACGATATCTTGAGAAGGGAAGATCTGACAGTTCTCAAACTTGGTACACAGATACCCCATACTGAGAGGAAGAACCCTATTTATTTTGGTTGAGGTCAAAGGTCATCTGGGGTCAAAGGGGGTCAAAAACCAAAATCCTTGTTTACACAATATCTCAAGCCAGGAAACTTGGATTAATTTCATACTTGATATGTTGATGCGTTATGATGTAAGGAAGAACCCTATTGATTTTGGTGGAGGTCAAAGGTCATTTGGGGTCACGTGGGGTCAAACCCCGAAATCCTTGTTTACACGATATGTCATGGTAGGAAACTTGGATCAATTTCATACTTGATATGTTGATGCATTATGATGTAAGGAAGAACCCTATTGATTTTGGTGGGGGTCAAAGGTCATTTGGGGTCACGTGGGGTCAAACCCCGAAATCCTTGTTTACACAATATCTCACGGTAGAAAAGTTGGATTAATTTCAAACTTGATATGTTGATGCGTTAGGATGTCAGGAAGAACCCTATTGATTTTGGTGGAGGTCAAAGGTCATTTGGGGTCACATGGGGTCAAAACCTGAAATCCCTGTTTACACGATGTCTCATGGTAGGAAACTTGGATCAATTTCATACTTGAAATGTTGATGCGTTTATGATGTAAGATAGAACCCGATGTATTTTCGTGGAGGTCAAAGGTCATTTGGGGTCACATGGGGTCAAAACCTGAAATCCTTGTTTACGTGATACATTATGGTAGGAAACTTGGATTCATTTCAGTCTTGATAGGCTGATGCGTTATGATGTAAGAAAGAACCCAATTTATTTTCGTGAAGGTCAAAGGTCATTTGGGGTCACATGGGGTCAAAACCTGAAATCCTTGTTTACATGATACATTATGGTAGGAAACTTGGATTCATTTCAATCTTGATAGGCTGATGCGTTATGATGTAAGAAAGAACCCTATTTTTGTTCGTGTAGGTCAAAGGTCATTTGGGGTCACATGGGGTCACACCCCGAAATCCTGGTTTACACTATATCTCAAGGTAGGAAACTTTGATTCATTTCAAACTTGATATGTTGATGCGTTATGATGTAAGAAATAACCCAATGAATTTTGGTGGAGGTCAAAGGTCATTTGGGGTCACATGGGGTCAAACTCCGAACTTCTTGTTTACACTATATCTCAAGGGAGGAAGCTTGGATTGATTTCAAACTTGATATGTTGATGCGTTATGATGGGAGGAAGAACCCTATTGATTTTGGTAGAGGTCAAAGGTCATTTGGGGTCATAGGGGTCAAACTCAGAAAAACTTGTTTAGGATAGCTCAAGGTATGAAAGGTGGATGGATTTCAAAATTAGTATGTAAATGAATTATGGTGAGAAGATGGTCTGCATAAGGTTATTTTTTGTGGAGGTGAAAGGACATCTGGGGTCATGATCAGTCAAACTTTGAAAAACTTGTCAAAATGGGATATCTCAAGGTAGAAAACTTGGATGGATTTCCCAATTAGTATGTGGATGTGTTATGGTGAGTTGAAAGTACTGTACCTGTTGTTTTTGGTGGAGGTCAATGGTCATCTGGTATCACCTGGCATCAAACTCTGAAAACCTTGTTTGCAGAATATCTTAAGGCACAGTATGAAAGAAAAACCAGTCACTTACAGGTGGAGACAAAGGCTATTTTGGGTCACCAGTTGTTACAAGAAATGTAGCATTTTATTGAAAAGAGCATGTATGTATCATCGAAACCTCAATGCATTTTTGCATTCTGGTTATATAAGCAACCAAAATACCTACTTTTTTATTTTAATGGAAATGAAAAGGGGGTTACCATCTTTCTTCTGGAAAGGGATGACACAAATCCCACCCTACTACCCCCTCCCCTTGAAGAAAACACTGCTGTAAAAGGGCACTTCAGAAGTCATTTGAAATGAACCTCAATTAATGTTTTTGAGGGCTCCCATACAGTAGGGAAAACTTGAAAAATCTGAAATACATCTGGAACATTATCTTTGTCTTGAAAATCCTTGAATTTTATGTAATTTGGTCTGAAAAAATTGCCATGGAGTCTTGGAATTTGAAACCTTGCTCATTCAGTACTTTTGGTCATGTTTTGGATGTGTCCATTCTGGGTAAATGCTCAAAAGAGGGGCCATTTTGTACAAAATTCTCTAGTTTTTGGTATTCAATGTTTCCATTTTAGTCTTTAAACAGTTTTAAAAAAGGTTTGAATTTCAGTACTTCATAAGTTTGGGACCCAAGGCTTTTTACAGCAGTATACTAGAATGGATGGATCATATTAAATAGTCAGCTATTAGAGATGATTTCTGATTCTTCTTCCAAGGTTGTGGAAGTACGGACGTAAGGGCTGTTGATACTTTTGTCTTGGTTGGGGTGGGTAGGGGTGGGTGGGGCCATGAGAGAATGCATGTATGGCAAAGAATGCAAAGGGGGATGGACGCTTGACGGTGGGGCTGGTGTCAGTGATCGAAAAAATTTCAGGACAACTTGATAAAGCAAGATGGTTTTTTTTCCAGCAGGAACTGATACTCCTCTACCTAACTTAGAAGAAGCATTTCCTGTCACCGCAACAGCAGAATCTTCTTCGTCAATAAGACTTAATTGGGTTGATCCAAATCCACAGGTAGCTGGTGCAAATGCTTACTATACTATCGTTTACAAAAAGGATGATCCATTGATACAAAATGGGTAAGCTTTTCATTTTAGTTGAGTTTTGTTTGACCTACCTGTTTTTAACTGTACCAACCAAGAAAGAAAGGAGGAGGAGGGGGGGGGGGGAGTTCTGTTAGTTTCTGCTGGGGTTGGGGGTAAGGGAAGGGGGATTGATAGTGACAAGACGAGGTACAGAAAATCATGTCATGTGATCGTGTATATGAAATTCCATTGTGCTTTCACATCACCCTCCGCAACTGTTCCATTGTCAGCCTATCATGTGGGAAAGGAGAAAATTAACATTAATTCCCTCCTCCAGTCCCACAACTCCCCCTCCAAAAAAAGGTTTCAAAAATTTGGTTTTAATCGTCAGTAAAATCTGTATGTCTTATAGAGACTCATATATTCAGTCTCCACTCTCCTGTCAGGACCACACATCGTTTGCAATCGTGCTCTTTTCAGCATGCGCTATTTACTAGCTGCTTTCATTCTGCTATTACAGTATGTCAGTATGTAACACTTTCATGCTTTAAGTATGAATGAGAACTTTGTTTTATTTACAACAATCAGGTTGACAGACTTACAGGTGACTGACTGATTGTTGTCATCTATGGTATATCTATGTTTGCTGGTGTCCCTCGAGCATAGGGGGCAATAACCCCAGGCAAGTTAGGAACAGGTGCATGCTTTTATAAACCTTTATATTAAATCACTACTGTGTTGGGTTGTTTTTTCAGATGGAAAACTTTGAATACAAGCAATACATACTATGTATTCAATGACTTGGAGCCATTCTCAGAGTATGTGTTCATAGTAAAGATTTGGAGGGGTTCACAAAGCAGTGACGTCAGTTTAGAAGCAAGAAATTTCACCTTAGAGGACTGTGAGTAAGATTGTCTCCTCTTGGTACATTTGTTATATATTTCATTAGGCTACTGTGTGTTAAGTGAAATTGTTGATAGAATATTTTAAATCATTGCAAGTCCTATTTTCCATTCAGTAACACAACTTTTATTGTAAGAGGTATACAAGGTCACTGAAGTGTTTTGAATGCCTCATTTCTTTAGTATCTTATATGAAATTGCTAATCTTTTTGTTTTCTAGTGCCGGGGTCAGCACCCACAGGTTTGAGAGTCAACGGATTTGAAAACTCGACATCTCTCTTACTTTTTTGGAATGCCCCTTTGAAACCAAACGGCATTATCAAAGGTATGTGTGAGTCAGTGTCAGATGCTAAGGTGTGTGATTGCATGATTCCCCCTTTCAATTCACTAGCCTCACAAAGAAAATATTTGTTTGCAGGAAATAACTTTACTCTATCCTATGTACAATCTGAAATCTGCCCAAAAAATTTGTGGAAGGGGTGAAATTCTTGCACACATTTTTAGCCCTAGTGTAAACACTGGTTTCAGTATTGCTACTATTACATGTATTGTTCATCAATCATGTAAAGTGCCTGTAGTTCTACAGTGCCTATATTGAGTGTCTGTTTCCAAACTTGATAGGCCTACCGGTAGCATTCAGACTAAGACCTGGTGAAAGGCCTAGGAAATATTGTAGAAGCAAAATGAAAAGCTAACCTGAAAGGCATGTTATCTCGTTGGTTGGCATATAAGTCATATATTTGTTTTACAAACAAGGAAGCTGTGACTTTGAATAATTTCAGAAAAGGGAGTAATGCAGTTTTAGGTCATTTATTTTGAGGGGAGGGGGGGGTGGGGGGGGGGGAAGTAGGATGTTGTTGCCTACAAAGCCAGTTGCAGTGTGACTCCCAATATAAGACAATTTCACAGTGTGTCTACAGAATACCCACGTTATGTGAAGTACTGTAAACGGAAGGGAATCAGCCAGCATGTTGCAACAGGACCCATTGGCCAAATGCAGCACTTCTGCAACTCTCATCACCTATCTTCCCCTCCCCCTGAGTTGTTACCTCTACTTAATAATCTATTGAGCAAACAAGCTCCAAATTAGTCCTCATTGACAACAACTTCAATATCAACAAGTTGTTAGAGCCACTTGCCGCTAACTGTCAATTGAGTCTAATTGTTTTACATATTTAACATGCACTGCTGCAGAAAATTTCAGAATAAACATTTCAGACAAACTCAGGCATACAACCCATTGAGTCAGCAGGATTTTGAGTTCCAAGAAAGTGCTGCGTTTTAGTAATGGGCTTTCTAACAGCATGCAGTGAAATGCGACAATTTTGATGCCAAGAGAAAAGCCCTATGTAAAGAATAGTTTGGCCACCCTCTCAGAGAAAATTTGACTTAAAAACCACAACAGCTGTCAGCAGAATTTATTCTCAATTTTTATCTCAATTTTTATCTCAATTTTTCAAATAATCTAGGGGCAATTTCCTTTATGCAAATGTATGTCAATACCTGCATCAGTCATATTTCAGCAAAATGTTTTTTTTTTTCTTTTCTTTTCTTGTCGTTAGATTACGTCATCTATTACACAACAGTTAGTGACCCAGGTGTCAACGATTGGACTTCTTTGCGCCTTGGATCGAACCTAACCACAGCTACTGTGCATGGATTAGATGCTAACACTGTTTACTATATCAGAGTACAAGCTGAAAATTCCAAAGGACTTGGTCCCATGTCAGTGATAGTTTCTGATTCTACTGGAGAGGGTAAGTTGTATGGAGTTTTATAGCTCAGTTCCCAACCAATTAGTTTGAGTCAGGTCAACCACGACCTACTTCCAGTTGTGGGTTTCTTGTTTGTTTTCTCTACTCCATCGCTTATGCTGAGCACCAAGCAGAAGCCGTAGGTTCAATTTTTAATGTCTTCGGTTTGTCCGGGATAGGAGTCTAACTCCAGACCTCCTGACTTTAGGTTGGATGCTCTAATCACTTGACCATGCAGGAGTAGGTGAGAAACATGTAACATATTATTTAAACATTTATGCATTGATTTGTCAATTTCTATCCCTAAACTATGTTCCTGACATTCAAATCGTTTAATATACAGATGCAACTCTTTTCTGGTATGTATTGGTGGTTCCAGTTTGGGGGATTGGGTGGGAGGTCATGACCCTGCCTTTGTTGAGCAATATATAGTATGAATCTTACAGATACTTTTAATTTGCATCAAAATCTGTTAAAAATTGACCAATTTACAATTCATCTTTATGGTATTCATATCATAAGTTAGGGAGTTATATGCAAATTTATGATGTAGAAAGAGGGAGTTTTGCATGTCTACATGTTACCCTTATTTCATTCAAACTTCATTCCAAGGACGGTCATAATGATGGCAGAGGCTGAGGTGTGTAATTCGAAAGTATTTAAAATTAACCTGTCTGGTTATTCAGAGGGAACTTGTACACTTCGACAAAAGAAATTCATACACCATTCATCGACACTCCACATCACAATGTTTGGATAGAAAATGAAAAATTTCTAACTAAGAAAAGATTTTCTTAAAAGCAGTAAAAGGAGTACAAATAAGTCTATTTCGCTCCTCCTTACCTAAAATAATTCCAACAGCCTTTTTAATCATAATGAATTGGTGATGAGTAACACAGCTATTTTGATGACATGTTCATATATGTTTAAATGGCTAATTTGAATGTGACAGTGCTAGTGACATTTTTGTGTTACAGTCTAACTGTACTCTGCACATATTTCATATTATAGGAGTAAGTTACTGTGTGGGTAGTTTATGGTATGTCAATCTTTGTTGTAAAAGTAATGAATTGTTACGCCTGAATGGGTTGAAAGTCCCAATTGTTGTTGTGAATTGTTTGCATTGTTATACTAAGACCACTAAAGGACACCAAGTACCTCTGTACTGTGTTGTTGAAAAAAGTATTTGCAGACAAACTGCAATTTCCTGCTAACGTACAAAGAGGACATCACTAATTGTCTTAAAATTCATGCTTTCCATTACTCTCACCTGAATGAAACCATGGAAATTTAGTAGGTGGAATCTTTCTTTATGGCTGACAAAATCCCTCCTACGGTTTTAAAAGGTTATCACAGTTTGTAAAGATGCCACATCTGTGGGAACAAAAGTTCAAAATAAGAAGTAGGAAGAAAAAAAAAAACAAATTCAAATGGAATCCCTGTTTGTACCATTTGAAGATAAATATCTGCAGAATGTTTATTAAAGGGAGGGTACCCTTGGACTGGTTTCTGAAATGCAGGCAGTGTCATTGAACTTTTGCTGGTGATGTTTAGTGATTTTTTCTAATAGTTTATGAAATATAATGTATATATCTGAACTGTAGATATATCAGTAGGCCTATTTTCACTTTTCATTGTGTATATCTTTAGCACTTACATCAATGCCATGGGAGTTTTTTTATATCAGTTGTATTAATCATTTGTGATATCTATGTTACTGTGTATATCTAAAATTACTTTGATTTCTGAAGAATCCATTGTATCAGATATTAATGTGTTTATGTAAAGGACTGTATCAGTTTTATGAACTATTTATAAAATAGTAAAATAGGCTTGTAAAGGGAAACTTTACCCCCCAAATTTTTTTCCAAAGTAAAATGAGACAGAGTTTGTGGAATAATTCAGTATAATTCTCTAATGTAGACCAGAAGATGGAAAGAAAACAGAAAATTACCTGATATCAAGATTTCTTGTACCTTTTGTCACTGTGGTGTCAACCTTAAGTTTTCTACGTCAATTTTATAGAGGAATTAGGACAGCAAGTGATGGTCTGATTTTATTCGGCCATAGCTGGGGTCCATCACCTTTTAATCTTTCAATTTTCTTGCTCACCTGTATCATGGATGTTTGTGATCTAAATTGTATCTTGATTCCTCCAATTTCACTAAATATGAGGGGTTTGAAGTTTATTTAGCCAATAAATGAAGACAATTTAAGGCTGATGGACCCCACTAATGGCTGCCTTTAGTCACTATAAAACACAAGTGCTGATTAGATTCATCTACATCTTGTCAGACAGTAATGTGTGTATCTTAAGCATTGGCTTTACTTGTACTGATTGTTATGAGGTATATGTATCTGTTCTTTCTACCCAGTTGTGATTTCACAATTACCTAGTCAAGGTATGAAAATACTTCAAATATGGATTGTCAGCAATGATTTATTATCCACTCAGCTGGTGTAGGGAATCTACTCATTTCACAGTCAATATATATGCCATGAGCATTACCATCATTGTTTATTAACCACCTGTGCAGGCTTTTTACTCTTCCAACAGTATTGCAAATTCATTTGTATTCAGAATTACCAAACTGGCTATTTATAAACACTCATGTAAAGTGTCTGTTCCTTTCTTTTGGTGAAGGATTGGTCATCTTGTATTGACCATATTTTCCTTTTTCTGAAGGTCCATTCTTTATTTCTTTGACCAATCATGTGGGTTTTAGGAGGGATTGTAGAAGTGGATATAAGTTAGGGTACTGGTATCGTACAGCCATCTTTATAGGTGTTCTGTGTTTCTCTAGTGTCCTTCACCCCACTTTATCTGCTATTTAATCTCTTCCTGCTTATTGTCCCTGGCAAGTTTGTAACACCACAGCAGGGGTGGTCGACCTTTGATAGAGGGCGCCTCTTACCTGATTGCCTCTCTGAAGACCATAATGCAGTTTACTTTCCTGGCTGTGTTTGCCATTTTTCCAATGTTATCTATCCATTCTCAGCCATCCATTTCTTTCAGCATCAGGCATTTTCAAATTCTTCTGTATGTAATTCTTCTGTATTCATATTTCAAAGAGTTGATAGCAAGATTTGCTTTGTTAAACATCTCTGGGAACCATACTCTAAAGAAAAACTTAAATTGTTTACGTGTTCTGAACCTTGGAAATAAACAAACCCTGGATATGAAAATACTCTCAATGCTTTGATGTCATAAATAGTTTTATTTCCAAGGTTCATTTCAGCTGGTTCCCAATTTCAACTGAAAATAATTGTAATTAAATCCCAGATTTTATGTATCATATGTCTAAAGGTTATCTCAGAAAGTTTGAAATTTTATTCTTTCCAAATGGTTTTCTCATAAATCATTCAGATAAAATAACTATCAACAGCTTTGATCGTGTGATACTTTGCTGGCGGCAAAAATGTTTGGTCTGTAAAGTGAAAGAGTAAATAAGGGATTGAGGAAAAGAAGGCAGTCATACTATTTGCAGACTAAAGTAACAAATGATGATTAAAACTAACAAAATTTTTGAGGGTTGATGAATTGTTGCAGATTATTTTTTAGGAGAAAAGGAAAGAGTACATGGATAATTTAAAATATTGGAGAATCAGGGAAAGGATTAGCTGTACTTTAAGGGATGAATCAGTTAGGCAAGGGGATTAGCTGGTAGATGTTGTGGAAACCCTTTGAGAGGGAATTTTGGAGAGGATTAGTTGTACTATAATGGATTAATCAATTGGGAATAGGCAAGGGGATTAGCAGTTAGGTGTAGGGGAACCTTTTGAGGGAGGGTATTGGGGAGCAGATTAGCTGTTTTGTAATGGATAAATCAGTTGAGATTAGGCAAGGAGATTAGCAGTTAGGCGTAGGGGAAACCTTTTGAGAGAGGGAATTGGGGAGAGGATTAGCTGTACCTTTATGGGTAAATCAGTTGAGATGAGGCGAGAGGATTAGCTGTACCTTTATGGATAAATCAGTTGAGATGAGGCAAGAGGATTAGCAGTTAGGTGTAGGGGAAATCTTTTGAGAGAGGGAATTGGGGAGAGGATTAGCTGTACCTTTATGGGTAAATCAGTTGAGATGAGGCGAGAGGATTAGCTGTACCTTTATGGATAAATCAGTTGAGATGAGGCAAGAGGATTAGCAGTTAGGTGTAGGGGAAATCTTTTGAGAGAGGGAACTGGGGAGAGGATTAGCTGTACCTTTATGGATGAATCAGGATTAGGCAAGGGGATTAGCTAGAAAGTGTTCTGGGAACCTCTTTTGAGAAAGGGAACACTTATGTTTAGTTTTCAATCTATAAAAGGTAACACTTGAAGAAATTTTGTGTTATCTTCAAGCATTGTGAAAAATATTCACTTTATGGTGATGTGAAATTGAGTAAAAAGGAGTGACTCACAAACTTAGGTTATATTTACAATACTTTCTGAACATATTTTGTTGCCAAATATTTCTATCTTGCTGTTTATGTATGACAATACTAACAATAAGACCACATTCTGTTAATTTATCAAGTATCTATATCAAGGAATGAAGGAAGGCACATATTTTTTTGTGTAAATATTAACTTTTTGCATCCATCTTGTGGAAGACTTATTAACACTGATTATAATCTTTGCAACTTTTTAAACTATTGTAAGATTGTTTTATCTACTTTAAGTTTGGGGGTTTTATGTTTTGTTTTGCAATGTTTTGAAAAAAGTGTGAGTGAATTTGTTGATGGCGCTTGAAGGGTTCGTGTTTGTGAATGTTACGTCATGTTAGGACAGAGTCATTAATGTGACTGGCAGATATTGCCAGGTCACTTACGTATTTCTGGTGCCCAAACTGCCTTTACTTCTCAGTTATATAATGATTCCTCCCATTAATTCATGTTGTTGTGTAGAATGTGATATTACATCATGTTCCATAACAAGAATACAGTAATGTTTTAAGCATCAATCTGTAAAGAGTTCTTGCACGAAATTTTTGTGATAAATTGTTGCATTTTCTTTTTACAGGATCCCCAGCACCTCCAGTCCCTGGGACAGGAATGGCGGCATTTCCATGGTGGCTGTGGCTGATAGCCTTAGCTCTGGTAGCTCTTATACTCCTCTTAGCTCTACTCTTACTCCTGTGTGCCCTTTGTGGGTGCTTTAAATGCTGTGCCTCAATGTGTCCTTGCTGTGGGGAGGTGTGCGGGGCAGGGGGCTGTTTTGGAGGTTGTTGTCAAGGTCTTGCCAGGTGTTGGGCTACCTGCTGTCCATGTTGCTGTTCTGATGAAGAGGAATGTGCTGGGTGAGTAAGAGTGTCAGTGGTGTGTGTAGATGTTTTGAAGGGAAGGGGAAATCCTGGGGGAGGACTCCACATGTTTATAGGGAATTACACTGAGAGTCATTTGCATGCTTTAAGTATTTGCTTACACTGTTGGATTTTCCAGTCTTGTGCAGGGTAATGTCATCAATGACATATGCAGAAAAGTTTAGGGGCAGGTTTCCTGGGTGGGGTCCATAATTTTAGAAGGGGCTTTAACAAAAAAGTCATCACATTTTACTTCATGTTTGCTTTTACACTTGGATTTTCCAGTGGGGACCTTTAGGGGAAGGGTAAAAGAGTTCACTACCATTCCAACTATGCCACTGGGTATCTCCCCCCTCCCTTCCCATCCCTTTCTTTTCTATTAATGCTAGCTTGTCATCTGTGCTTGTTGTAATATCAGATAAGCTACATAATATGATACATGAATGTTATGTATGTAGTATTTGATATTCTGTAGTTAGATGGAGTTAACTGCTCACTTTCTGACCACACCAATTTGTTTATTGAGTGGGGCCAGCTAGCACCTTATCCCACTTGTGGCTCACTGGCTTGATAGTCTGTAGAAGATATAGTCAATGGTATCAGGGGTAGGGGTTTGTAGTGGTACCTGCATGGGTAATCCCTTATTATCCTTTCATGGAATCCTTTATGAAATCTCATAGCTTATTTAGCACATTCCAAGGACAATTTCTTTGACAAATCAATTGAAAACACATGGTCATATAATAGCAACAGTTGTCATGAATGAGGATTGGGAGCATTATAATTAACTATTGTAGGGTAGGAGATGTGAACATTTCCCCCCCCCCCCCTGAAAAAAAAAACATGAAGAAAAAAACATTTTGAAGTCAGTGATATTCATCATTGTAAGAACTAAGGGGCCTCTTTCTGGTTTGCGGATTTCAGGGAAATAATTTTCCAGAAGCCAGTTGAACTCTGGATTGTGTCCTGGATGGAACTCATCTACAAGCAGTCCACCCACATGAAAATCAGTGCACATGTATATGCACACAAACAAGCACACATACACACTCACATTGACATGCACATACACGAATTACAGATAGATGGTGCATTATAAATGCAGTACTATTACTGAAGTAGGCTCAAATGGACGTTTCCAAAAGCCTGAAACTCATATGCATACCACAATGTTTTTTGTTGTTTTTTATGCCTGTTTTTTTTTTAATCTGCCAGATGTAATGAGGGAGGGCAAAATGGTATGTTTTCCCACAAAATTTCCATTGGGGGCAAGTGCCCCTGTCCCCCATGGTTGATGCCCCTGTTATAAGAAAACATCATGCATAATAATTTCAAGGATGAAAAAAAAAATATTTTTTTTTTGTCTTCAGATTTTGCTCTAAGCTTTGCTGTGGGGCATGTGCCTGCTGCGGAGTAGCATCAGAGCCATCTGCAGGGGGAAAGAATGGAGCTGCGTAAGATATTGATTTCTTTTTGTATTTTGTTTTACTCTAATTTAAGATTCTGCCTACGTATTTGACAGCCAAAATTTTGCAATAATTTCATTTGGTAGATCCACTCTGTGGGTATTCTGGCTTGAAAATGTTTAAATATAGCTACACTTCTTATCAAAATCCATTAAACATTGATCATTTCAAGGAAGAGAAGAAAAAATGTAACCATTTAGTTATTGCAAGGTCAGTTTTGTTTGTCGTCCACTTCCTACGAGACTGTCAAGGTTTCTTTTCAAATTAATATAAGGAATAGCTTTTATCTACTCAATATGAAGGTCTCTATGAGCAGTCAAGTGTTCACTTTTATATTGGTTGGCTAATAAGTTATTTTTGACGTTTGGCTTACGCACATGGGAATGTTGTAAGGCCTATGACAAGGGCAAACTGTAAAGAAAAAAAAGAGTATGCTTTACTGGAGGCAATCTTTTTGCCTTTTTTGGACTTTTTTATTTCAGTTTCACAATAAATATTTTGAACTGCAGTTTAGTTTTTAAGATAAAAAAGCAGAATAGGGACAGCAGCCTGAAGGTTGGAGGCAAAATTATGTGTTTGGCAGAATACTTGAAAACTATCAAAAAGTTTATGTTGTTAAAATTAAGTAGATGTATTTTTGTAGAAAATGAATTTATGGAGTAATTTATCACTTTCTTTGACAGAAATGCTATATCAGCTGGTTCATATAAGTCTAATGGTCCTGATGTATTAATGAGAGCTACTGAAGCCACAGAAGAAGATAACTTGATCAGATCAGATGGTGAGTTAATATTCAACCTCATCACCAGGCACTGGAGGCTAGGAAAGAATGGTCCTATCCCCTTCGCTACGAGCAAATTAACTGCCAAAAAGACTAATTTAAGCCTCCATACTCCCTTGCAGTGTGATGGTCCACCATCCCCTTACCAGGAGTCACAGCTATCCTGCCCATGTACATACCATGTTTAAAGACTACACTCATTTCCTCAAATGAAAATATTTGCAAGATTTAATTGGTATTTGCTCTTTGATTGACATCAAATGGTAAAAATGCAGAGTGGCCCATATTATTCAGTATGCACAGAGAGTGTTTTAATTAAACATTAGGGCCTTAAATGCTTACTAGAATATGCCCAGAAATAATGAGTTAAATTTTTTCTTCAAAAAAGAGGAGGTAGGGACAAATATAGGAGGAGATAGAACTTTCGAGAATAAGCTTGTTTGGTAATTTGTTGCCGCATGGAATTGTGAAGCACAGCGTGGGATATACAAACCGAGCTCACCTCGTATCGTATAGGTGCATTCAACTCTATGTTAAGTGTCTAGCCAATTCGAACAAAAATAGGGCTCTCAGTACTACTTTATGACAGATTAAAGTGAAAATCCTCATACCAAAAAGACTTATTTTAGACACAACCCACTGCACTAAACCACACTTGAGACCTCCATATGTTATGGATGGAGGAAGAATTAATGATCTGACTAAATTTACATGTAAATTCAAATTTTGGAATATGTGTTGTAGGTGCAGGATTGGTTTGTTTTATCTAGATGATTTGGACGATGCCCTCATATGCATCGTCACCAAAATGAATTATCGAACTTGCTTATTGGAACTGCTAAGGGGTAAATTATTTGACCTTTAAGTCTCCCAAGTTGCTTCTATATCACATGACCAAGTAAGGTTATATTGTTACAAGAGTCATACACTACAGTTTGTCTACTGGCCATGGGAACCTGGAATTATTTCCAGCCAGTGGTCAATTCATAAATATCTAGCGATGAAAACAACTTCATAGCCAGCAAAATGTTTGTCTTGCTAGCCTGTCAATATCTACTTAGAGCATCAGGGGAAATGAGCATGTTTTCTAGCTATCTAAAAAATAGTTATGTATTTGATAGATGTAGGTGACATTTATAAAAGATATTTGAATATATCAAATGATTTATGATGGATTGTTGGAATAAAAGATACCCTAGATGGAGTTGTGTAAAATGGATGGTTTATCATTGTATGAGATTCACTGCATGGGAAATATAGGAATGCTTAAGGGTAATATATATAGAGTTATTCATTATTGCTTAACACTAGGTCAGTAAAGGCTTGACCTGGAGGGGTTCATCAAAGTTAGCCAAATATTTTTCTTACAGCTTTGTTGGATGGAAAAAGATGAATAGCAAAAAACTTCATTGTGTTTGCAGTCACAAGTAATTGTCCCAGTATCGTAACTCTGTATGACATGTTTGGTTGTGCATGCCAATATTTTTGATTGGTGTTGCTCAATTCACATTCAGGCAAATTAAAAAATTGTTTAACCTTTTATTGTGAATTGTTTAGAGGGAGACACCTGTCACAAAATCCATTTTGTTAAGGGGCAACAAAATTCATAAGTGGTACTGCTTTTTGATTGACATGAAATTAAAAAGTTGTAGGGTAGCTCATATATTACACTGCATACGTGTAGGGTGAGGGTGTTTTGATTAGACATGTGGGGCTTGTATGTGAGCCAGGGTTAATGCCCTTAGGCAATAAGCTGGGTTTGTTTCTGCACAAGGAGAAGTTTTAGTTTGTGGAGTATCAGAATAAAAATGAATTGGGTTGAAGATGTTGAAACCATGTAGAGTAAGATGATTTGGTAGTTATGTAAAGAAAAAAGTAAAAGTAAAAAATCAGATATATTTTTGTCCTCCTTTACCCTCCTATGAATAAATCTTTGTTATCTGCTTGCAGGGATTCTGCCAAAAAGTTCCCCAAAAACCGAGAAATTTTAATACTACCAAACTTCAAGTCCAAATTGATGGTACCCTTGACCAAAGTAACAGATGGATTTGGGAAGGGGGGTTAAAGGTTGCTTCGAGACCTCTATAAGGTGCAACCTGAAGGGTTTTAAGGGCTTTTTATTTACAGTGTGAAAGTTAGGTCATTGCTGCAAAGGTGTCCTTCCCTGAATAAGAATCCAAGAAACTGACACTTTATTTTTGTGGATTGTTTATTTTTATGGAAATGAAAAGGGGTATCTTTTACCCTCCTTCTTCTGAAAGGGGGACAAATTCCCCATCTCCCCCCCCCCTCCCTGGCAGAAACACTGTCTTGACTTATGAGCCTGAAAATGTTGAATTTAGAAAAACAGCAAGATAATACATATGTAAATATGAGGAAAGTTTTGTCACTCGTCGATTCCTGAACTATTCAAGTTTTTAGTGATCTGGCACGATTGAGAAGTAACAAAATTACTGTTAAGTGTGGTATGATAAAGACATGCTAGAAAAGTAGCATTACCTGGTCTATTCCATTCTGCGGTAGGTAACAGGAGTGTGTTAGGTTAGTATATTGGGTGTAATTTGAGGACACATTTTGAAAGCAAGCCAAATATAAATTGATGTATTGGTTAAAGTTTGCTTGAGATTTTTTCTTTGTGAAAGTGCCATTCTTTTATATTGTATTGTCTGAAAGTGTGGATGCAGTCACAAAAGTCTCTTTATCTGCCCAGGGGGCTGTGAGTCAGAAAGTTTTATGGTTAACCTATTGCCTGCCTATTAAATTACATGAACCAGAGGAGTCATTTGTAGGTGTTCAGTTATGTGGATAGTGTGTTCTTCTTTAACTTAAACTGGTCTAGAAGAATTTTAATGTTGCAAAGAGCTCTTAAAGGGAAAGCTAAAGCAAAAAATTAATTTTCATGTGTGAACCAAATCTACATAGTGTGGTGAAAGTCCTTGGACACGCATTTCTTGATATATCAGCAAATGAAGTTACTAGATTTGTGATACAAAGTGAGATTGAGGGCAGCAGAGATTATATCATGTCCTCACATTGACAAGAAATGCTTTGCTTCCCTTTGTTTTGTCAGAATATTGTGTTGACCTTGAAGTTAATTAGAATAGGACCTCCCTGTGTGGATGCAAAGTTTTTAAGGTTCTCATGCTAATTATGTAATCACATTTTAAAAATATGGGATTGTTGAGGAGAAAATTGACTCTAAAATTTAAATAAAAACATGAGACATTGTGACCTCAAACCCTTCTTTTAAAGGACAAAAGCAGTTGACCCAAACTTATTTTGAAGCAACAGCTAAATCTCACAATTTTTCTTTTTTTTTTCTCTTCTTTTTTCATAATATTTTAGGACTTCAATATTATGTATATTTAAGGTAAACGAAGAAGTTACTTTTGAGTGAATTTAATTCACACTTGAGAAAAAATATTGTCACATGACTCTCACAAGCCAATCACAAAACAGGACAATCTTTTACGCTACTTCAAGTTGCGGTGGCTGCACTTTCCCTTTAAACCATGACAGTGGTTGTCCTCTGTGGCTGCCATTATTAAGAGTTTTCATGGTCATGCAAAACTTCCAGAAGTCATGAAAATTTGGAAAATTTTTCCAAGAACTGGAAGTCTTGAAATTCAGGGAAATTGTGGGAAGTCAAGGAAACTTTGTTAAGTTAACATTGGTGGATGCCCACTTGTAATGTCAAAATATGGTTTTATTGGTAATATCAACACATAGTATTGTTTTCATTGCAAAATTTATGTAACAAGTTAAACAGAAGGTTGTGAAAATTCGGTATTTGGTCCTAGAAAAGTCTTGAAAATTGATTCCCCAAAATGCATGAACCCTAGCAGTAATTTTCTTTTTATTGTATTTGTGGTGGAGATCATATAGTCCCCTATACTGGTATTTCTATTTCATATTGTCAAATACAGCTATTGTTTATGTAGATTTCAAAAATTATTCAAGTCTTGCCTTAAAGATTTAAAGTACCTCTTTAAATAATCTTCCTTCATTTAGCTTCCCATACCCTAGCCTCCCTACTCAATCAATGTGTTTACCTGTCTATAAATGGTTTTGTGATCTTGTATAATGTTTCACATGTAATGCAGAGAAGCCTGTAATTGTTAGTGCGGATCAATTGGAGGTTGCAATTTATTTTGGAAGATGTGTAACTGTCACTTTGAAAGACTTGCTTACTTCGTAAAAGTAAAAAATGGAATTCATTGGAAATTTAAGGTCAGTTCATTTATCATATACTCAGATTGGTTGGAAAATTATTCAGATCAGTGAGAAAGTAATCCTTCAACAACACTGGTCTAGCTACAGGGCCATGGCTAATCTGTGCCCACCCATCAGTGTCCTTCAGCTGGAAAACGTCCTGACTTTTTCACCAACAGAGTAGTTTTAGCAATAGTGTGTTAAGCTACAGTTAATAACTATTGCTAAACATAGATATAAATGTCCTTACATTTAATACTTGAATTTGTTTCACAGGTGAGGCAGAAACTGATTTTGGAGGGAACCGAAAAGTGGAAGGTAAGACGTGTATTCTGTCTTTAAATTATTTGAATAATAAATTTAATTGCGTGTTTCTCTTCTTCGCTTTGTGCTGCATTCAGGTAGGACTTGCCGTATTTTTGTGTGAATAGATTTGTTGTACACAGTGCATAATAAATTACGTAAACATTGGAGGTGTTTATTGCACAGCTCTTAAAACAGCATGACTCTAAGGGGCTCTGTCCTGTGAAACAGTTGCCTCTTTTTTTGCTTTTACAGTTTTTATATTCTAATCAACAAATCTTTATGAATCTTTTATGGTAGTGATTCCACAAGGTTGTTTCTTGCGTGTTCGTGGTGTATGTAATTTGCAATTTAGATATCATGATACCACTTTATATAATAGCTGTTGACACTATAATTGTGGAAATGATTGTATAGTGTTTGTCACTTCTGTGAATATTTACATTTTAATTTGTTGTTTCGATTGGACTGTTTTTAGTGAAAAAGTCGCCGTATATATATTAGAGATGACTTTTATGTAAAGCTGTGCTACATGTTATTATGTAAAGTGCAGGGCCCGCTGAGCAAATTTTGAAGTAAGGGGACCAATCACCAAAGCAGCCCAATATATTTAACAATATAATAGCAATGTAAGGCAGCCCTAAATGCCTACTGTAGAAAAAGTGCTTGGGGCTAAAGCCCCCAGCTCCCTCATCTCTGTGGTCCCTGAAGTGTTGTTTTGGTTATTTAGTCCTACCTGTTCTATTGGTTATTAATCCTTGACCTCTAGCAATGCAGCCGTCTCCTCGTGCCACAGCACGGTTTTCTCACCCCAGCAGGATTCCGTACATGTTTGCAGGTATGGGTTATATCTGCATGCCCAACACTCTTGCAGTGGATGCACCCCCTCACCCAGAGGGACAACATTTTAATCGACTCCCTCTGGCCTGATATCACCAGAGATAAAAACTAGAATAGTTTCTTATTTTGCGATTTTATCCACTGTACTATAGTGACTGTATTTCAAAGTATCCTGGCTTGCTGTTAAAAGAATAGCCCAGAACCAGATTTATGATTCATGTGTTAAAGAGGAAGATATTCTCAGGATTCTGGTGAAAGCTCGATTCATTTCCCATGTGTGGTTCTCAAGATATTGGCAATTGAAGTTGACAAATTTTCTGTAAAAAGTGAACTTGGAGCAAGCAGGCATGATGTCATGGATTCACACTGTTGGCCAATTAGTTTGGTTTTCTTTATTTTTCATCCTATGAGTTTGACCTTAAATTGATTAGGGATTCTATCTTACCTCCAATGCATATGTTTTAGAAATTCCAATGCTCAGAATGCAGTTCTGGTACCAATATGTCATAGTTTAGTTGCATGATATTGGTGGTAAATTATTAATTAAAACAAAATATTAGCCAACAATGTGAATCTATGACATCACGCCTGCTTGCTTCAAGTTCATTTCATATAGAAAATTTGCTACATTCAATTGCTATTATCTAGAGAACCGAACGTGGGAAATGAATAAAAATTTCTCCAGAGTACTTAGAACATGTTCCTTTTTCACTTACCAAAAATAAATGTGGCTTTGAATTATTCTTTTAAGTCTGTTATATCCGGTGCTTAAATGAACAATGTTCTTTTCATATTCTAAAGCATATAATATTTGGTATATATCAAGCATGCTTTTGTGTTTCTCTATAACTTAATCTGTTATATTTATAGCATTTAATATTCATAGCATGTGTTACTCTATTATTAACCTATATAGCTATGTTTGTGTGATATATTCACTTTTCCAACACTAACCAGATTAGTAACTCTATATAACCATCCAGTTTTCATACTTGCCAACAGGTTGATCATTTTTCTGACCTTTAAACTCTCAAAAAACAACAGATTTTGATTTTCTTAACTTATTAATAGTATTTAAAGTAAACTAACACTTAAGAAGATCAGAAAAATTCACAAATCAATGGCTCAGAAACAATAACTGCTTCATTTGCATGCACTTAAGTGATTTCCACATACAGAGTGCTTTCAGTGTTGTCACAAGCCTCGCCCCTTTTGACAGGCAAAAACTAGTGTAGTACGTTAACTAGCTGAGAAGCAGCTGTGCACGTAAGCAGCTGTGACGACTCATGCGTGACTGTTGCACTATAACACTGTTGATTTTTTGCCTGGCAGTGCGCTCTCCTTACCCATTGTGATGTCACATGAAAGCATTCAATATTTTGAACATTTAGGGAGGAAAAGATTCGTGCATCCCCTTAGTCCACACCCATCAAAGAAGCACTTGTGTGGTGGTTGTGGAACCTACAGGCCTGCTACATGTAATGAGCTAGCTGTTTACTGAGACAATATGGCAAGTTTGAATATTGGATGTAATCATTGGTACTTAATCACTGCTTGTTTTTTATCTTGCATGAGTATTGGATGTAACCATTGGTACCGAATCTCTGCTTGTTTTACGTCTTGCATGATCTTTCTCACTCTGCAGTCAATGGTGGCATGAAGATTCCTAGGGAACTTTCTGTCTATGAGACAGGTAAATTGGTTTAGGTTATTTGTTCAACAAAAGCAAAACAAATAAATAAAAATATGATGTCAAATTCTTTTCAAGCAAAATCTTTGTCCAAGTCATTTTGCCAACAGTTGTTCTGTGTACATTGATGTATGCAGCAATTACTGTAGTAGCCTTCCGAAACATTAGTTCAATGGTTTGGAAGGTTAATATCACATTTTAATGCAAGCCCTGGAATAGGAAGCGCTAGGCATGAATTAAGCAGTTCAGTATGTTAAATATTATGACATTGTTGAAAGGGGTGTCATCACAGATTTCAAATTAGGGGAAGGATTTGTGGTGTACAGGGGACAATGTCCCCACTATGCCTATACAGGGTTATGCCTACAGTATATGATGGTCTGAGCATTATCATGAAGCATTATGATGAAGCAAAAGAGCTTCCTAGAAGGCACAAAGCTTTAGAAGCCCAATGCAGGGCCCCATTTGGACATCAGAGATGAAGCCCTTTACAACTCTAAGACATTTGCAAAGTTTTAAACATTAGTATGAACCATCATTCAACTACAAGTGACAAACTAAGCTGAACAAAAAACTAAAAATTTGACTTCTTTCGTTTGCCTAACCTGCTTTAATTTCATCAACATTTTTGTGGTTCTGGTATCATAGGAGGAATGAGGGGATGGTATTGTGAGTGTGAATGACAAATCATGTTTAGTTTTTCTTTAGGCTTTAGAGCAATAATTCCTTAAATGTTGCATAGCAGGAATTGCTAAGATCACACCTCAGTGCAGGAACTAAGCAGGCAGAAAATCCTGCAACATATAGAAGACATTTTCATTCAAATACCTATTTAAAATAAATAGTCAACAGGCATTAGCCTTGGTGAATATAGCTGTTTATTTAAAGCTGGTGTGCTAATGGTATGAATTTAAGGCCCTTCGATAAATACTTAGATGGATGTTGAAACACAAAATCCAGAATCTAATCATACAGTTGTTAGCCAGTGCTCCACAAAGTTCATAACAGTGATTCCTCGAGTAATATTTGTAGCTCACTGATTGACAGATAAAGTTAAAGAGGCTCCTCATGTTAAATTCATTTTATAAATTGTGGTTAGATAGGTTTTGAATACCTTAAAATGGGGCACATGGTGGGATGAGCAAACGATTTTTGCATGAGCTTCCACTCCTCCTGTGGTAATAACATTGTCAGAGTGATTGAGATTGGCAGTGAGGTGGCTGGGAGTTGCAGTAGTGGTTGGGAGTGGCAGTGAGGTGGTTGCATGGAAGTGGCAGTGAGGTGGTTTGGAGAGACAGTGAGGTGGTTGGGAGTGGCAGTGAAGTGGTTGGGAGTGGCAGTGAAGTGGTTGAGAGTGGCAATGAGGTGGTTGGGAGTGACAGTGAGGTGGTTACATGGAAGTGGCAGTGAAGTAGTTGGGAGAGACAGTGAGGTGGTTTGGAGTGGCAGTGAGGTGGTTGGGAGAGACAGTGAGGTGGTTGGGAGTGGCAGTAAGGGGGAATGCTACTTTTATTTCAAATAACTGTATTTCTAGCTTGCTATTTAAGATTTTTACTTTTTATGACTCTGTTATGTCAGGAAAGGAAAATAAGTGGCTTCATAAAAAAAATTGAAATGGATGATTGCAAAAAATCTTGTTTTTAGGATGTTTTGGAGTTCATCCCTTTTGATTAGTGGAGAATGTAGAGTCATTAAAGGGACATTTTGTGTTGATATCAATACCTTAACTAAGGTGTTGGAGGTTAAGACCCCATGATAATGCTTATTAATTAGCATGCTTAGTCAAGTTTCACTTCCAATAGTTATGCAAAAATTTAATATTTGTATGTTTCTATACATACCTGGCTTGTTTTGTGCGGGATTTGAAAAAGTGTCTGGTCGCAAATTTTAAAAATCCAATTAAATAATTCATTACTCATTCTTGAATCTTAAATGTGTATTAATAGTTAGCTATCGTTTTACACTTAAACTTATAACCCTCTGGACTAATCCAGGAGATTAATCTATGTAGGATATGGGGATTGTCTAAGTTTGACTATTTGCCATTAGAATGTGAAGGAACCTTAACAAGTTTCAACAAAATTTGGTGAATTTTATGAATCATCGTAAGGAATCACTTTAAAGTATAAATTCTGAATATTTGTAGTGTTCCATTGAGATATCTCGGGGTTTTAAAACTTGATAAAACTTTGAAAATAATGGCTTGGCAGACAGGATGTTTCAGTTGTCTTATTTAACTTGTTTTTTCTGAGATCAGATTTGGACATAACTGACACACGTCACTACGCCAGGGAATCACATGTTCATGGTATGTGGAACAAGAGTAGAACTGGGGGCGCTGTAACCTATATCTTTGGGCTTTGGAATTGCGTAGGCTTAGTGATGATGTTTATCTCTTGTTGACAGATGTATCCTGCATTCTAATTTATAAAGTATCTCATCGCCTCAATCCTTTAGAGGATATGAATCTCCAAGGAGATCAGAAAATTCAGAGAAATTGACAAAAAAGGTGTTATGGACTGAAAATCTTCACCTGAATACAGAAAATTTGATTGTCAGTCAGAGGTTGTTTCTTCCGACTGAAACCTGTCGTAGAAATGGTTGCTGTAACTTTTGTTTGACAGCACAATGTACCTTTTGTATTTCAGTAACTAAAATGTATCAGTTTAATGTTAGAATAACTGTGCCATAAAATGCAAGATACAGTTAAGTGACATACATATAAATTTTGTGACATGGTGGGATTAGAAACATCATAAACAGTTCTGCTAAATACCTGATCAGTTTTATTTAGTGAATATTTATTAGTGTTCTGTAGTGGCTTTACTGGAGAGTATTTCTCATTCAATTATTAGTGGGTGCAACTAACAATTAGTGGGCACAATTGACAATTAACAATTAGTATGACTAATTATCAAAGCTATTTAACTTGAATGATAGTTTTGCTTTGTGCAGCTTATTAGTATTAAGTACTATTAACATGATTTTTTTTCCAAAAGCTTATTTAATATTTGACCTTTGACCTTTAGATCGTAGTTTTGATTTGGAACAGCATCTGCCTAATCAGTGGGTTGGTGATCACCTTCAGAACTATTTGCTTGCGTCAGGTATTTAAATACGAGAAGAAATCTCTCAGTAACCAAACAAGTTTTAACTGCACAGTCACCGCTGTATGTACACTGCAATAAATAAAAAAACAGTTTCATCCTGCTAATTTCATTCCAAACATGCCTGAATATGAATATTGTCCTAACTTCCAATAATATTCATTTATTTAGTAGCAGATCCATTGTCAGGTTCAATATTACCCTTTCACCACAAACCCCCTTCACATTTTAAAACTGAAACTGTGAACTGAAACTTCCTAAGCTGCAACTGTAAATTTAGCCCTGTTTTAGCCAGTGTGTACAGGGTAACAGGTGACCAGGGACCCGTTCCACAAAGAGTTACGCACAATCTTAAGTTTGATTCCCCATACTTTAGTCAACGGTAAATCATACTTAAGATTGTGCGTAACTCTTTGTGGAACGGGCCCTAGGCCTTCTTAGTAGCCATAACTTGCAGGAACATTTTGAGGGATATAGGAAGGGATGTTTAAGTGGCAGTCAGAGTTTGTTTTTTACAATATTCTTCATAACTTAATTCTGCACCACATATTGACTTAAAGGTGCTCATTGAGTTTAAAATGAGGACTTAATGAGAGCGTTTAAAGGTCATTGCCACATGACAATGCTTATAACTTATTATAATGACTCCAGTGTCATATCCAATAGTTACACAAAAAAAGTTGAAAATTTTAGTTTTGTGGTTTCCTAAGTTGTAACAGCTTTAGGCATTATTTCAAAAAGTGTCTGGTCAATTTTTGAAAACCGAATTGAATCATTAAGTACTCTCTCATATGACAGTTTTGTATATAGGATATTAAGATTGTCCAAGTTTGACCATTTGTCATTGGTTTGTGAAGAAAACTGAACAGGTTTGGAAAAATTTGTTGAATTTAATGAACCAACTCAATGAGCCGCTTTAAATTTTTTAAACAAAAACGATCTGTGATTACACTCAAGTGTTGTGATTGGTTACAGCATAGGCATCCATCTTTATTAAAAAGTGGGGAAGGGGACATGGCCACTTCTGTCCAAAATTTACTATGTAAAATGCTTAAGCCAATGATTGACTTTTCAAAAAAAAAGGGGGGGGGAAGGGCATGATCCCCTGCCTCTCCCAAATTGAGGCACATGGGTTACATTGTAGTGTAGACTGTCTGGTTTTGCACCTGTGTGGAATTTTGTTACCCAACAAATATTCCGATATTTTCATTCAACAGAAATTAATACAAAATTAACATTTCTTCTTACCTGAAAGACCTCTTTAATATTTCTATATTTTGGTAAACAGTCAGTTAAGGAAGGAAAAATGAATACCTGGAGCAAAAGTTTAATATTCTCTGTCAAACTCTGACTGTCCCTTTACAGTAAATGAATTGAAAATATCTTCTTCTGTCATTTCATTGTGAATGAAGAAAGAACCAATATGACTACTCTGGACCTGGAAGTAGTCCTTGCAAACTTTAAGGGTGGGATGGTTTCCAAAATGAGAAAGTCATCCCCCCCTCCCCTCCCATCCAACCCATATGATTAAGAAAATTAGACTGAGCACCAGCTGAAGTATCAAGATTGAAATTTATCCTCAGCAGACATTTCCATGAAATAAATGACTGCTCTGAGATTGACAGAATTATGGAAAAGGCTAAAAATGTTGGACTGAAGGAGGGGGGAGGGGATTGGGAGACAGGAAGATGGGGCAAAGTTGATAGATTGTGTGGAATGACAGCCTCCCTATAATTTGGTTTCAAATGTTCCGGGCATGTTCGTTGGGAGGGGGTAGGTTTGAATTTCCCACAAATATTTTCACCAAAAGTTTGATATTTCATGTTTGTAATAGTAATCTGCCCATGAAAAAATATTTTTTCCTGCTGTTTCAGAGACACCATTTAGAAATCATAAATTAGCTCATACTGCAATCAAAAAGAAAACAAAATAATGTTGCTTATTGTTCACGTAGTCATGAAATAATGTCCGCTTCACATTTACAAATAAAATTTCATCCCATTGTCTGATATTATACCAAATAATATTCATCAATATACATTATTAACATTTTATTATACTTTGCCTCTCACATCACTATGCGGCTTTTGCAAGTATTTTGAATCTTGTGCAGCTACGTAGCTTTTTTAGATGGGACTCTTTTTTTTTTTGATTGGAAGGAAATAAAGCCCAAAGTTTCTTGAAAAAAAAAAAAAATGAACAAATATCCCCAAGAAAATTATTTCAAAGTGATAGTGGAGGGAGTTATTATTTATCCCACATTCAGTACTGGGATGTGTGTTCTAGCTTTTTCCAAAATACACTGCTTGAAGCTTCTCCAAACTTTAAAAACAGTCCTGCTGGCTTGTAGCTAGTCAATACTAATTTATAATTGTTCAATTAACACCTCACAGGTTCTACCATCTCTTACGATCATTCCATTCAAAACGGAACCGTGAAATCTCCTGGTCATGTGTATGCTGAGGTTACGTCTCGTAGGCGAGGTAGACACTACTGCTTTCATTCTTAACATTGGATTAACCATAAAGTGTCTAATGCTATACTTGCACAATAATTGGCCTGTATGGATGGGTCTGTTTAACTCATGCCCTTAACTATATTACTAAATAAAATGTTATAGATTTAATACAAGACACTTTTTATAGCACCTTCCTTGCCTGTGTCATGCTGTGTGATTGGTGTTAAACTTGCTGGAAATATAAAAAATGACAAAAATTGTAATGGCGGGGGGGGGGGGGGGGGGGAGAGAAATTGAGACAACAAACAGTGGGGATTGCTATTCAGAAAATACAATGTTCCAGTGTACAATGTGTATGTAATAATAAAGAGCACTTTGGTGTTAATGGAAGGGGACCCTAGGGGCATGGCAACCTCCCAAGTGGGCCAATAGGGGCCACTAGCTCCTTTTTTTCTTGAGTATATATCAATTGCTGCATTTGCTATAAGAAGTTGTTTGTGGCTGCCTTGACAAAATGTTGCTTTCTGCTCTTTGTTGAAGCAAAGAGAAAGGGATCCATGTCTTAGTTTTTACAGACCTGATCATCTCACCCCAAACAGTTCCAATTCTAATAGCCCCTTCAAATTACCACAATGCAAAAATGTTCGATCTGCCATTGATTTAAATTAAGAGTTTAGAAGTAATTGCTTAAGGTTAGTTTTGTGTAGTGGTAGTCATGCTGTGGCGTAGCCACAGGGTGGTTTTGGAGGTTAGAGACCCTCTCCCCCATGACTCAACTTTGCAATGCAAATAACACCGAAAATAGTTTTTTTTTTTCTCTCAATCCTTAGACTTTTCCCTCATGTCATACACCAAACCCCCCCCCCATGACACAATCCTGGTTACGCTACTGTAGTCATGCACCTAGTGGTAAAAAAGTAGAAAAAGTGCAAAAATGTAGTGGCATTGAGCAGACTGGAAGAGTTGAATAATATTTCATCTTTTGCCACATTTTTAATTTTTTTTTTTTTTTGTTCTTTTCATTTTTGCAAAAGTAAACAAATCAGTTTGGTCTGATCATTTTATCTTGGTGAGCAATGAAGAAGAAAATTATTGAAGTGGATACTTACATTTGTTAATATAATGGACCATGTTGAAATTTTAATAAGTGTCATTGCTATGTGACATTTACTATACTGCTTACACATAACCATTCAATACAGAAAGCCTTTTTTTTGTGGGCTGTAAAAAATGCCCATGGTATTTCCACCTTTTAAAAAAGGCAACTAAAGTGATGGACTTGAACAATTTTATTAAAATGACACCTTATAACACATTCATGTTGGTGTGTCATTAAATCTCACCTAACTGACTGACTAATTAGCATCTGTCTTTGATGTGTAGTCCTGTATCTCAAGGAATGTTTGTCAAATGCTTAGCTTATCCAGTAGGCAATCTAAACTTCTCTAAAAATAACAAAAGGCAACTCACCACGAAATATAAATTTGCATTTTTTGCTCATTTTCTACATCAAAGCATGAAGCTCATTGGTTGTAAAATGCCATTGTTGTGTGTTGCATTGCTTCCCTTTTTATTGCGATAATTTGTAGGATATTTTCGACTTACTGCTCACTCCTTGAATATTTCAAGTAAAGAATTTATTTCCAAATTTTCTTGAACCATTGGATTTTTGTACTCTTTATGTAGAAGCCAAGTCTTCAGTTGTCCTTCATCTTGCAGTTTTCTTTGAATTTTCGTTTTCCTTTTTGCATGTTGATTCCTTTCAAGTTGAAATAATTTATTTTTCCTAGAACCATTAATCAAGAAGTCTGAAGGCTACGTGCTAGGTGATCGTGGATTCATTAGAGAACGTAAGGATAATGTCAAATTTTTGCAAACTACATTGACGAAATATAAAACTTGATTCCATGTAGGGGTGAGGGGAAGTTTAGTGGAACTCTAACTTAACCTAAACTGACAATGAAGATATTACTCTGCCAAAGTGGGAATATTTATGTTTGTTTCAACAATATTGTTCCATTTTTCAGCATGTTTTATTGTTCAAATCATTTTGTGTTTAATGTGTAATATTTGTTCATGTAGGGTATAGATGTTGGATATTAGTGTAGTCTTGCATGTATGTGTTGCATGATTCATGGCATCTGCATGTGGGCATGCCCATCTTATCCCTCAGATCATGCTGGCTCTGCCGAGGGCCATGGCCAAAACATCACATACCACACCACCAACGTCCATGTTGCCGGTGATGGTAACCATGGCGGACTGGCAGCCGATACCCTCGGTACCCATGAAGTCTATGATGAACGTTCCCTACACTCTGAAGCTCGTTCCCACAGGAATCATGGTGCAGTAACTCCTGTTACGTCAGTCAGTACCCAGATGGTTACCTACCCCAGTAGCATCACCAATGGTCCCGATCCCTTCACCATCACATTTGAGGAGACTACCACCTCCCATCAGGTCGAGAAGTCTGTACCATTGTTGGATGGTACAAACTACAAGACAGTGTCCAATCATGAGACCCACTCCAAGTCATACAGTACTTCGGATGCTAGCAAGGACCGTAATCTTCAGATGATGTTGCAGAATGGACTAGATTCTGGTCCATTGGCTATTGATATACCATCTAGCAGTATGGAACCCCTGCCAGGTAAGTCATGTTACCTTTGTTTTGGGTCATATCCAGCTGTACAGTCGACCAGGGGGTATTTGTTCTTGTCATTTCGGAAAAAATACCCTTTGCTCAATCTCGTCAAGAACTGTTCTCAGTACCAACTATATGCCTATTTAAGCATTTGAAAATGACCATGAAGGTTGACATTTGATAGGAGTTTATCTCGGAATAAACTGGAAGAGGACGTAGCCCTTCAGTGCACTATAAATTATTTGATCCCCTTTTTGCATGCACTAATTTCAGGATTTGTTGTTGAATCCCATAGTTGTTGGACTTCTATTGTACCAGAATGGTAATCAAATCTGCTGCTCATTGAAGCAGCTAATTGGAGTAATGACCCAGTGGTCGGGTACTAGAATTGGGAACCTCAGTTTTTCCCTCAAAGTGCGGTAGCCATGATGGATCTCCTTCAAGGCTAATGTTTTGTAATGTGTGAGCCAAACTTGCTTCTTAAATTAAGTTGAAGAGGGTGATAAAAAGAGACGGTAAGTAAAGAAGTTCCTTGCCTACAAAAATGTCTATCAGTAACAATCAAAATAGGAAATTTACACCCAAAAATGGTTTCCATAAATTCTGCCTGGAAGAGTATTTTTGCCCAAAACAAGTAAAAACTGAAGTGAAAACCTTGAGCCTATCTACCTCCTTTTTAAGACTTATAGGATAAGGATGGTGTTTGTAAAGAAGTTTACATCCAATGAGACTAAAGTATCCCCACTGAAATTAGACTTCTGTTTCTTATAGGGTAAATAAGTATGACTGGGAAAAAGGTGGTGGCCAGCTTGACTTGAACCAATAGGTTGAAATCTGTGCCCTAAAACTCCATCTAAGTAATTGACTAACTATAGGGTAAATAGCAAGATGTTTCTCCTCTGAAAAAGGTTGTTCCATTCAAAATGATTAAAAAGTTGGATAAGAAGAATTAAGAGGAAGCCATTTGACTTAAGTTGTTATCAGTAAGACTTTTTAGACTTCTCCAAAAGTGTAATAAATGAAACTAATATGAAATAGTCACTATTTTCCTGGCAAAACTTGTCGCATTACATTGCCAGGATGGACATAATTCCATGAGTACATTTTGGTTTTTTTTTTTCACTTTTGGATGTAAAGGTGCATAGAAAATTAGTACCTTAGTGCATCACCATTCATGCTTGTTTTTCTCACGGACTTATATACCTGGACAGAGCATGTAACCTGTATGTCCTGTCCGTAGCTGGCCACCACCCACTGGGACAAAAAAGGCGCAACAAGATGCCGGCCTTGAAGCTATAAATCGTCTGATTTGACGACAACTCTGTTATATTTCAAACAAAAGTTTAACTTGAATGGGAAACAATATCGTATTCATGCAATAAGTGGAGTGATTTTGACCTTACCTTGCCATATTTTGAAAGTATTTCAACTTTCTTGCAAAATATGGAGATATACTTGAGCAACTCCAAGCTTCGCACAAAACCATAACAGACGGCCATTTTGGTGCCCTTTTTTGATTCCTTGCCGAAGGCAGGCAAGGAATCTATGCGATGGTGATGTCGTGTGTGTGTGTGTGTGTGTGTGTGTGTGTGTGTGTGTGTGTGTGTGTGTGTGTGACGCCTGCTTGTAAACACGATATCTCAAGAACGGTAACCCCCAGGGATCTCAAACTTGGCATGTAGATTGTCCACATTGAGTAGATGGTCCCTATTTTTTTTGGTAGAGGTCAAATGTCATTTGGGGTCACCAGAGGTCAAAATGTAAATACCTTGGAAATTGCTTGTAAACACGATATCTCCAGAAGGAAAAATGTGAGCAATCTCATACTTACCTTGCTGATTGTCCATATTGAGTAGATGGTCCCTATCATTTTTGATGGAGGTCAAAGGTCATTTGGGGTCACCAGAGGGAAAAAGGTCAAAACCTTGTAAACACTGTATCTCAAGAAGGGTAAATGTGAGGGATCTCATACATAGCAGGTGGATTGCCCATATTAAGTAGATGATCACAATCATTTTTGGTGGAGGTCAAAGGTCATTTGGGGTCATCAGAGATGAAAAGCTCAAAAACTTGTAAACACCATATGTCAAGAAAGGTAACTGCCAGGAATCTCATATTTACTAAGTGGATTGTCCATACTGAGTAGATGACCCCTATTTTTTTATTGGATGTCAAAGGTCATTTGGGGTCATCAGAGTTCAAAACATCTAAACCTTGCAAACACTATATCTCAAAAGAGTATATAACTGTTGAAGTTAATATCCATGAGCGGTTAGGGTGAAAGGGTAAGAATAATTTGGCATGTGTAATGTAATAGGCATAGGGTATATAATTTTTTTGGAACAGTTTATTAACTTCACTATGTAAATTCTTTAGTGAGGTAATTTTGAAAATGCATTTGTAAAGAACTGAAGCAAACTCATAGGAAGAAGGTCTAAGGTGCACAAAAAGGCACATCACACGGTAGTTACTGTACAGTATGTTGATTCTGGCATGAAATTGTGCCCTGTTATTACATTAAGTTCCAAGTATTAATACATGAAAAAGTGGGCAGAGCAAAATATAAAATCTTAAAAGGCAAAACCTGCTCATCAGGCTGGCATACATGCTTCAATGCTCATGGGTATGCTGATTTTGCAGCCACAAGTAAATAGATTTTCATGAAACTGATGTGGAACATGTGAGTTTAAACAGTCTGTGTATAAGGGTCATTTAGGGACATAGTCTGAAAATATTAGAAGATGCTTCTGTGCACACTAAGTAGATGACTGATATGGAACTTCAAAAGTATAAACTTTGAACAGAGAGTACTCTGTAGGATGCACAATAATCTTTTATAACATACCTACATTGCTTTTCCAATAACCTCAAAGAAAACCTGAAGAAAACATTAAATTTAGTGGCAAAAAGTGCTAATATTTGACAAACCTTGTGCCTACTGTCCTCATGAGGACATGTGCATGCAAGCATGCATTAATTGGAAGTGGGAATTGATTAATTAGATATTCCACAGTTAGTTAGTTTTACAAAAAAGAACCTAATTTACACTGATCATTTGGTATCAAATACCCTTCAGCGCACATGAACTGTCATTGCCTAATAGAGTGAATCAAATTGTGACTGACCCATTCTTTGCCATTTGGTCACAGTTATCTTGCCCAATTTTTCACAGTTGACTGCCAGTTATCCCCACAGTGTCCTGAAGGATTACCTCATACAAACATACAACTCAATTGACTTAAGCTTTTTATTGTATAAGTGGTGTTAATTGACTCTTATAAACCCTCTGAAGAAAGCTTATTTTTATCTCAGTACATAACCATGACAGCCCATTGTTTGTATATACTCCTATTTCCTGCCATTCCCTGCAGGCATTCAGTACTCTTTTTGTGGTCAAAATGTCAGACTTCCATGAAAGTCACACCTCTGCTAAATCCAGCATAAAATAACTGTCCACATTATCTTGTCTCATCTGACCACAAATAAAAGTTGTTTGCCTAGCCATTGTCTGGAGATGGAGATGTTCATGTACACTGATCAAGTTTCTAAACTGAAAGTTATCTTAGAAATACTGTAGATTGACACCCTTCAGAAATTAGTGTCCTTTACATAGAAGCTGGTGGAATTGAACAAAAAGTGTGTTTGTATAAGGAATTTTGTTGAACAAACTTTATACATTGGTGTCTGTCTAGATTGGTGTTTCCTGCTTTACAGTCACTTGGTTTCATTCTAGAATTTGTTTTAAATTTTTGATAGCATAAAATGTATCAGCATACTACTTGCCTCATCTCTGCTTATATCTGGATAACTGCACCAAAAAAGTAACCCCTGTGCGAAGGATTATGTAGCTATGTCAAATATCATCATCGAGTGGGAATTCTAGTCTCACATTTCATTTTTATCCATGTCACTATCCCCCCCCCCCAAAAAAAAAAAGTGTACCATAAAGCTTAATGCATAGAACCATTGCTTCAAGATTACCCTTTATGACACTTTTCAAAAGTATTAAGATTTTATTTTGCATTGCTGCTGTCATTTAAAAGTAGTTCAGGTAATAAGAGCAAGCATAATGTTGTATACTGTGTATCAAACAAGGAAAACTTGTACTGTATGTTATGCTGTACCTACAGTATAAGTAGACAAGGCGAATTAAAAGTCTTGTTAAATTATGGATTAATAGGGATATCTGCTTTTGTTAATTTGCAAAGGATACCATAGACAATGGGTGGGGCATTTTCCCCATAAAGCAAAAATTGCTGTCAGTAATAGCCAAAGTTACACATCTCTATTCAGATGTCTCTTTAGGCTTGGTCTCACATACCCCCCAACACCCAGTGTTAACTCGTGTTTACAATCAGACAAAACCACAGGCTAACCCCGTGTTTTCCAGTCTGTGTTCTCACTTACCCAGTGTTTCGTTGATTGGATAGTGTTACCATAGTAACGAGACCAAATATTTCACACACCAATTACAGCAAAATGTAAGAAAATACCTGTCATCAGTGCTATAAATACCTGTGACCTTGCTTGATTAAATCAAACAGGATGTTTAAAACTGCTTAACCCTGCGATTTGAGGTGGATTGAAATTTAAACACCGACCCCGCGTTAGCCCGCGTGCCCACGTTACTCGAGCGTGAGGTAATAGAGTGTTACCTCGAGCGCTGGGTATGTGAGAACACAGTATTTGATCCAATGCTTGTAGGAGAGTGTGTCGATGAGGGCTTGTTTAAACACTAACCTCAATGCAGACTTTTCGAAACATAGAGGCATCGGAACATAGAGGCTTCAGAATGGAGAGCTGTCCCCATTGACCAAACTTTGATAAAAATGGTTTCAAAATACCACTTTATCAATAATGAGACAGTTTTCTGGAATATTAAAGCTGTGTGAGAAATTCCTCTTGTGTGTGGAGATCAAAGGTTTGAGGTGACAGTCAGATCAAACTTTGTAGACATAATATTTTTAGGGGGATAACTGTGAGGGATCTCATACCATGGTGGAAGTACTTCCATACTCATTCTGTACTAAGCTTAATTTTGAATTACTCATGTTGATGGACGTGTTGGTAAGGTGATCACTATTGTTTTTAAGGGGTCAAAAGGTCATTTTGGGTCACATGAGTTCAAAAAGTTTGGACCCTACTAGTATTATATCTCAATTAAGTAGGATAATTGTATGGGATCTCATGCATGTCATGTTTGTTTCCATGTTTGCTATGATATATCATACGGCAAGGAATCACTAAGCCTGTTGGCTTTCTAGTTTCACACGTACGGTAGCAACATTGTACCGTGCAGTATGCTCTGTCCATGTATAGGAAGTCTGTGGTTTTTCTCCTGTTGAAACTGTAAATCCTAGAAACTATGAAATCATTCTTTGCATCTTTTCATTGTTATCTCCTAGCTATAACAGCTCCAGTTTATTCTACCAGCACTCTGGGTAGAGCAAACACCTCGTCCCTTGACAGCCACTCTACTAGCTCTCACAATCAAGCGGTTTCATCATCTTCAGAAGCTTACAACTCTAACAAGGCTACTTCTCAGTTTCACACCATCGATAGCCGACTCCGTGAAAGGGATCAGGAATATTCATTTGGAGTCCAACCATACCATGTTGAGCTACCCAACACCCTACCCAGGACAATACCAAGTGTCCACACCACGTTTGAAGAACATGCTGAGTCTCGTATGCAGGACTTCGGATCTGGTAGAGTGGATGTGCGAACCAAACATACTGAGGGTGCTGATGGGCATATTCTACGATCTGAAGAGTCTAAGGAGTCTTACCCATACCTTCCTGACAATGGCATGATCGGGGAACCACCTTTGACCATGTCTCATTTGGAACCGTTGGGGAATGGTGACCAGGACTTCCATTCTTCCAGCTCCAGATTCTTGTCCAGTAACCGAAGTCAGACTGTGGACCGAAGTCATAATGTTGGACGAAGTCACACAGTGGATCGAAGTCAGACATTGGACAGTCAGTATGGTAATGGTATTATAGACTTCACCAACAGTGGGGATAATTACAACTATAGCAGTAGTGCAAGTGCCCAAGGTATGACAGGGTCTGCATCACTTGGCAATTTAGCATCGTCACGGCAACGCATGGATTACCACACCATAGACAGATCAGAGGGAGTAGACCGTCTTGAAAATTTGAGAAGACTGACAAACAGAGTATTATCAGCATCATCTTCAAGACTGGCCAATCAGAACGGTCAAGGTATGTGATGAACATGTCATATAGTGGCGTTGAGTGCATCCCAACCCCATTCTTTACCTCTCCTTAAATAGGTATTTCATATTCCTGAATTTTGCAGCCATCATGCTAGTTACAAACCCTTTTTGGTGGATCAAAGCAAGTGTCCCTCTAAAGGTAAACATTTCCCAGTCCCTTCCCCTAATCAGTGAATATAAATTATTTTTGAACTCCTACAAAAATTGTAGTTTGGGGTGGGCGGTGACTGCCTTTACATTTTTGGTTCTATGCCGTTTTTAGTATCAGAATATTCATTAGCGTTCATTTTTTTCATTGCAATGTGAGATCTCATGGAACCCCCCCTCCCCCCCCCCCCTTTCCTTCCTCTTCTTACTTCTAGAATTTCTCCTAAATCTTTTTTCTTTGTTCTATTTCTTGTAGATGTTAAAGCTTTAATACTGTTCTGTACTTACACCATCCTATGGATGAAACTTTTACATGTTTTAGACCTATTTTAGTTATATTTATTCCAGTCTAGTAGTACAGATTCGTAGTGTTGATACTCTTTGAATGATGTTACCACTTTCAGCAGATATTACTTTGCTTAAGTTCTTTAGGTATACTTCATGTAACTTAAAAGCTTTTTGGAGATCCCAGTGTATGTCAGCCTAGCTCCCTTACCTCCTATCCTATTTACACCTGTTATGTTTCTTTCACAAAATCTGGATGGGAACAAAAGAACATAAAATGTGTAAGTAGGAGGAATAAGTATCATGCTCATAGATTTCCAAACCAGAGAGTTTGGGGGGATTTTCAGTGACAAAGACACTGTTTGCCCATGCTTGTTGCTCAGCAAAAGCAATGAAGTAGGGAAAACAAGCCAGTGAGCCACAATTGGAAAAAGGCTGTGGCTGGCTCGACTTGACCAATTTGTTGGAAACTGGGCCATAGAACTCCATCTAATACCCATGCTTTGGGGAAATTGCTTTCATTTCTAAAAGATTGGCATTGTTCAATATTAAGACTTGAAATATATAAAATGTTGATAAAATATTTCTGATTGTCACATTCAAAGTTTTAAAAAGAAATTTAAAACAGCAATTCATTTTGAAGGCTCTGTTTCAAAATTAGAAACAATGCTGGAAAGTAACAAAACAGAATAGATGAAAGCATTCTCTTTCTTCACTTCCTCAGTATGAGATCTTTGCATGACCTTTGCATGACTTCCATATCTTCTTATTTCATAGGCTTTAATACTTTTTCATCTGAAAACCTGGACGGGGGTCACGGTGATGGCTATGAATCTAATTTCACTGAAAAGAGGATGTACCGTGCCCAGTCGGGGAGCAGTGGATATCAGAGCACTGGGAATCTTTTGAATGGGGGACCAAATCAGTTTTCATTCAATAATAACAACAACTCCAGGCCCGACCTTTCAGAGTTGGCAGAAGGTAGACTGAGCAGTTCAGAGGAAAGCTCTGAACATGACACCAGAAGACCGAGATCTCAGCCAAGGAATATACCTGACTTTCATAAAAGACCTCAGTATTCACAAAGCCGAGATGGACTTGTAAAGGGTAAAATAAAATCTGGTTGCTTTTTTGGAATTTTGTAAGTCCTGCTGTGTAAACATTGCGATAAATAGAAATGCGTAAATTTAGCAGCAAAGAAATGCAATCATTTGTTGAGCTGGTAGAGTTAGGAGCGCCTGCTATTTTTTTCATGGGGAAAGATATTGGCAGAAGGAAATGGAGAGGGGTGGATTTAAGGTGAGTGGGAGGTGGGGAGGCTCATCAGGAAAAGAAACTGAAGCAGAGTTGTAAAAAGTCATGACTTGAGTTACTGACTTTCAACAGGGAAATGACTTGAGGAATTGCATAAAAATTTTAGAACGTACGCAGTGACTCCAGTCACTACTAACTCAACCTGAGTGTTAAAAGTAGTAAATGACTCAACTGGAGAATTGTATGACTTATTACAACTCTGAACTGAGGTAAGTTGCATTACCATTCATACCTGCAAGAGACTATGTAAATTATCAGAAGTACTTGTTGAGGTTGCACCAAGCCCTTAGCCAGACAAGGTACTGAAGGAAGTGCCATAACTTTCCTGGGGATGGGAAGGGGTGAACATTTTTGTCAGGGGGCCAAATTTGTGCAACTGTATTAATTCAATGACAAACTTTAAACTCTCCAGAGAGAAGAAAATTTTTTAGGGTGGCTTTGGCCCCCTTGGTCCCCTTTCCCCCTTAACTACCAGACTGGGTTGAACAATATTCAGTTCACCTTCTGAGGAGTATTTGTAAGAATTCTGGTGTATGATGTGAGTATCTAATTTCAAAAGCATGGCCACCATTTTCTTGCTCTGTTAGAGAATTCAGCTAGAGATCCTTATATTTAACTGTGAATTGTTTTATATATTTTTCAGTTTCTCCCAGCCCTAATGCACATCACTACCTGACTCGTGCCAATAGTACTGATCTGTATCATAAGTCTGCAAACCCTATAGAAAGGTCTCAGTCGATTGCCAGTCACATTGGCAGGGATTCTTTGAACCAGCAAGAATATACTAGACGATCAAACTCGTCTGCTAGGGGAAGTGGCCAGACTTTGCCTCCTGACAGTGATATTCATAAGAGATTGATGCGGTCATACTCTTTGGATAGACTTAGCTCTAAGAAAGGTATTATTTGACAAAATTATACCAACCCAATGGTCAGTTTGGAAAACTCTAACAAACCTAGCTTGGTGATGGGTCTATATTTATAAGAAAAAGCATTAAAACAATGATTGTTCTTTTGGACAAAAATGATTATTCTTAGGTCATGGTAAAATGGCAGTTTTAATAGTCTTTGGTTATACTCCTGTGACATATACCAACCTAACATATATATTCTTCATAATGTTATACTTTTTGATTCCTTGCCGAAGGCAGGCAAGGAATCTATGCGATGGTGATGTCGTGTGTATGTGTGTGTGTGTGTGTGTGTGTGTGTATGTATGTGTGTGTGTGTGTATGTGACGCTTTGGCTTGTAAACACGATATCTCAAGAAGGGTAAGTGTGACTAACCTCGTATTTGGTGTGCAGGTTGGTCATATTGAGTAGATGATCCCTATTGTTTTTGGTGGAGATCAAAGGTCATTTGGGGTCATGAGAGGTCAAAAGGTCAAAACTTTGTAAACACGATATCTCGAGAACGGTACATGTGACTATGCTCATATTTGGTGTGTGCATTGGTCATATTGAGTAGATGATCCCTATCGATTTTCGTGGAGGTCAAAGGTCATTTGGGGTCACGAGAGGTCAATAGGTAAATTCCTTAGAAATTGCTTGTAAACACGGTATCTGAAGAAGGGTAATTGTGACTAATCTCATATTTGGTGTGTGCATTGGCCATATTGAGTAGATGATCCCTATTGTTTTTGGTGGAGATCAAAGGTCATTTGGGGTCACCAGAGGTCAAAAGGTGAAAACTTCGTAAACACGATAACTCGAGAACGGTACATGTGACTATGCTCATATTTGGTGTGTGGGTTGGTCATATTGAGTAGATGATCCGTATCGATTTTCGTGGAGGTCAAAGGTCATTTGGGGTCACGAGAGGTCAATAGGTAAATTCCTTAGAAATTGCTTGTAAACACGGTATCTGAAGAAGGGTAAGTGTGACTAATCTCATATTTGGTGTGTGCATTGGCCATATTGAGTAGATGATCCCTATTGTTTTTGGTGGAGATCAAAGGTCATTTGGGGTCACCAGAGGTCAAAAGGTGAAAACTTCATAAACACGATAACTCAAGAATGGTACATGTGACTATGCTCATATTTGGTGTGTGGGTTGGTCATATTGAGTAGATGATCCGTATCGATTTTCGTGGAGATCAAAGGTCATTTGGGGTCATGAGAGGTCAAAAGGTGAAAACTTGTAAACACGGTAACTCGAGAACGGTACATGTGACTATGCTCATATTTGGTGTGTGGGTTGGTCATATTGAGTAGATGACCCGTATCGATTTTCGTGGAGGTCAAGGTCATTTGGGGTCACGAGAGGTCAAAAGGTAAATTCCTTAGAAATTGCTTGTAAACACAGTATCTCAAGAAGGGTAATTGTGACTAATCTCACATTTATTGTGTGGATTGGTCATATTTAGCAGATGATCCCTATTGATTTTCCCAAAGGTCAAAGTTCATTTGGAGTCAGCATGTTCAAAGCCTGACAAGCTTTCCTTCACAGTCTTTCAAGAAAAGTCACTTGTAGGGTCCTGTAACTTGTCATGTAGATGGCACATAGTGAATACATGGTCCCAGAAGTTTTTGGTGGAGGCCAAATGTCATTTGGGTTCACGACGGGCAACGGGGATCTCAATGTAGGAAGATTCGATGCCTTGCATGTGTACTTTGTGGGCACATTATGGAGCCCTGTTAATTGAAAAACATTGCAAAGCAATGTCAATGTGAAAAAAGGCCTTACATTTCAGCAGCAAGGAATCACTAAGCCTTTTGGCTTTCTGGTTCTTTTAAACAAAACTTGGTACATTTGGGTGAAATGGCTATGACTGCAAAAAATTTTGTTGGAAGTTAAATGTAGCCCTGCCTCCCTTGTATTCTGAAATTTTACAAATCTGCCCTAATATTAATTACAAATATTTTTCTTGATGTTATAAAACAGTAATGTTGAAACTTGTAATGATAATTAAACTAAAGTGCAACATGGTGAAAACAGTTGTTAATTAGGATTCTAAACTTTTCAATTAAGTTCCCCATATTTTCCCGTTTAATGTAGTTCTTCTTACCGCTCTTGACTTCCATTCAGTAAGACATTTCATTAAAATATCTAGTTCCAAACCCCTGTGTTGGATGAAAAATCCAAAACAATTTTCTGAAGTGATTAAACAAACTTGACTATAGTTTTGATTGTGTGTTACAGGCACGGATACAAAGGGGGGCTTTATGGCCTTAGCCCTCCCTTTTTCGCGCGATCAACAATAAAACATACAGGAATTTAGCAGTGCAACTCCCTTACTTCACTGCTTTCTCATCAGTCACCCCCTTTTTGGAATGTCTGGATCCATGATATGATGCCTGTGATATGATAGGTGGAATTGTTGTGCAAACGAAAACAAAAATGTTTGTCTCAACTGGTGATAAATCAGTTGTTGGAGACTTATTAAGGAACTCCCAAAGCTGAACATAAATGAAAAGAGCGAGAGTTCTTTTCCTTCTTTCACCAAGATATGCATAGCTAAATATTTTAATTTGCCCTGTCATACTGATCTTTTCCATTTTCTCACTGTTTGCAAAAAAAAAAAAAAAAAGCTAATAAAACTAAGCTTAGAAGAAAAAGAAACCAAAAATGCCTTTTCCTGAAAGTTAGTAAGGATCTCAAATGTTACTTCTGTTATGTTTTTCATTGTACATCAGTCTTTGGTATTTCAAGTTAATGAAAATTTGACATCATAAAAAAAAGGCAAAAAACAAAAAAAAAAAAAGAAAAACGAAAGCTTACTGCATAGCACTGAAAAGACTGACAGATGGGTAAAGCACAGGTAACAAGTAAGGCCAAAGCTGGCAATTATGTACATACTACGGCAACAAATAAACTACAGGCATCTGAACTTTCTGGTATATTTACTCACTAATATTCTTTTATTCTTCCACAGGCCTTGCTGCTGTAATTAAATATCAAATGTAAAGGTTGCAATACAACACTCACGATTGCTTACTTTAATCTTTGCTCTCTTTCTTGTTCCCTCTTTGCCTCACATGATTTTTCCATTTTGTGCACCCACAGATTTTTGGTCTCTAAAGATTAATAAAAAAAATATTGAAATAATTGCTGTAGTAGAAATGGACTTCAAGTTCCAATCTGCTGTTACAAAATTGATTTAAATGATTCTGCTTTTTTATTTGATTGCTTTTTTCTCTCTTTTTCTTTTTTCTTTGTAAAACACCTAACATGTTTCTCTCATTCTTTTATATTTCCATTCCTTCCAGATACTAATTTACAACATTCATACTTCAGTGCTTTCTTTCCTTTTTTTGCTCATAAAAAATATTTCATTCAAACTTGATAAACCATTCTAATTGGTCAATATTTGTGTTACTAGCATTCATTTATATTTATGTCATATATGTGTTTGATTGCTGTGTATTGTTTTAATGTCGTGACTTTGTTGCAAATTTGTCATTCACTGTGTATCACACTGAATATTTATAACTTTACCATGCTCACATTATAAATTCAATTGAGTTGAAATGTTTTCATTCCTTTGCAGCAAAATTTACAAACTCTACCTTTAAGCTGTTACCTTTTCTTATGCAAATGATACCCAAAACTATTGTTAAAACTTCTCTATTGTTAGTTAAATAAGCAGAAAAGACAATCTTATCCAGCATGAATAAGAAATTCCAGTCACTAGAACTCGATTTTCAAACTTTTGTTTTATTTTATATCAGTTTAAAAAAAAAATGATTTGAATGTATTGTTTAAGCATTAATTGCAAATTACTTTTCTTTTATGCTCAACTCAATTTGATTCTATTAATTCATTCTCTCATGTATTCATTTTGGAATAGGAGATTCTTCTTTGCCATCAGCCCCATTGATTTTAGATTCTCGTTCTTCAGTTTAATTTCTCTCTCTGTTTCAACTGTACCCTGCTATTAACCATATTCTTGTTCAAAGTGTCATGGAAGAGTGGTGTCACCAAATAACAGCTTACGTTTATTCCAGCTTCTGCTACTATCATTCTCAAAGTTGTCAAATATATTACCCCAACCCCCTCCCCCACCCTTACACATAGTGGTGCTCCCTTTCCAGCCATCAATTATTGGGTGACATCACTCTTCAACAATTTCTTGTTTCTGTTGTTGTGATGGTGATGGGCCTTACTAACCAAATAAATGTCTCCCTTTTCTGCAGATCCCCACCCTGCTACTAGCCCCCCAGGGTACCAGTACCACTCATCCGTGTCATCAAGTAGAACACTGGGCCCAGAGCACCCCCGCTATATGTATAGCTCAGGTATCGGTTTGTCTCCTATTTGTCCATTAAAACTCAAGTCAGAATGGCTGTTACTGCTAGCAGTACCAGCTCTTTGAAGTATTTCCCTTCAGCTGGATGCCAAAGGTCAAGAAATCAAGTTTTTCTACTTCCTAAGGCCGTGTCCACGCTAAGTGACTTGAAACTACTGAACTCCTGATGACAAGTTACTAAGACAAGCCAGCTAAATCAGCAGCTCGCTTCACTGCAACAAATTCTTATCAGATTCTGATCTGGTTTTTGTTTGTGTTAATTAAAACCTTCTCTACTTGGTTGGAAAGAACCCTCATTTCACCAGCCTTCATAAATATGTAATATTACTATGTAGCATGATTATGAAAATTAAATTTATGCTAATTATTTCACGATGTCACAAAAACTCAAAGCCTTTATCAGACTATGCTTGTTTGATAAAAGCTGTCTAATGGTGTGATGTCAAGGAAAACATCAGATAAAATTTGATTTTCATAGACCTCTGATGCCAGTCCCATCTTTACACTGGTTGGAATCTCTTTTTCTTTTTTATTTCCCACATGGAAGGTGGTAATAAAAACTCACAAAAATTTGATCAGAATCTGATGGGAATTTGTAGTAGTGTGGCTCAAGTATAGATATCGTTGTAATTTGTTGTTATCAGTCGTGCAACACATGAGACTGAAACATGCAACTGACAACAATGGGCGACTTCTGGAATGAAGTCTGTGAAGATTAGTTAATTATTAAAATGTGAAGATCATATCCTTGTCTCTTTGGCATAACAAATAAAGTGTTTATTAAGTGCCACAATTTATGGGATATAGCTGTATTTATCTGCAATAATTTGTATAGTGTGGACATTGGTCTTAAAACAAGTTACCATTAGTTAGTTGTCAGTTGCTCACATACATGACAGGCCAATAATGTAAATGGTCTGATGGCTGTGAGGTTGGTAGCGTATTGTCCCTCTGTGGAAAATTAAAATAAATAGCTTCTTTGGGAAGCAGTGAAAATTTTGGTTTCCCTGAACGGCCCTTTGCCAGAGGGTCGGGAGGACTTTGGAAAAAGTTGCTCACTGTGTCAAGATAGTCTTGTTGCAGTAGGTTTTGTCTTTAATATAGTGTGTACAAGGTTTAAAGGAGCTGTATCTCCTGTTGCGATACTATAAGTGAAGATCTGACTAGCTGAAAAAAAAAACCTACACACTGGTGAAAACAAGATCTGATGGTATCAACAGAGTACACAGGGCATTCTTTTACATCAGAACATCAGTCAGTGAAGCCAGAAACAAAGTCATGACTTGCAATAAGGAAGTAATTTCTTGCCACATAGAATTTTGGGGAATAACAGGGATGGGATACACAAACAGAGCCTTGCACTATTAAAGTGTACGTATGGCTTTCCCTTCAATCTATGAAATGGGTTTTCTTGAAGTGGGTGCATGCAACACTAATCATAAATCCAAGTGCCTCTTCCCAAACCCAAACAAGAATAGGGGTCTCAACCTTACTTTACAGCAGCTCAAAATGCAAATTTTGCACCAAAAATGTGATTTATACGCAATCCACTCCACAAAACCAGACTTAGATTTCTCCTTATGTTATGGATGGATTAAGAAAGAATGCTTCTACCAAATTTTCATGTAAACCCAAATTTGGAACATGTGTTGTTGGTGGGTATTGGTTTGTTAATCTTGACAATTTGGAGTTAGATAGATGGAGTTTTACGGCCCAGTTTCCATCCTATTGGTTCATGTCGAGCTGACCAGGGCATTTTTCCAGTTGTGGCTCATTGGCTTGTTTTCCCTACTCTATTGCTTATGCATAAGGAGCAACATGAACAACGGCATTTTAGAGTCTTAGGTATGGCTCGACCTGGGAATAGAACCAGGGTCTTCCGCGTGAGAGGCGGATGCTCTTACAGTTAGACCAAACACACAGTCTCTGAACAATTTGGAGGATGTGGGCATGTGCATAGCCACCAAAACAAATTGCTGAACTTCCTTATTTGGGTCTCCCTTTAAATTTAATTGCTTTTATTGGTATGGTGATGTCCTTCCTCAGAGAAGTCATGATTTCACCTTAATGTGGAATTATTAGAACATCAGCTCAAATTTTATTAAAAATTTTTATTTATATTAAATAGTTGTCAACAAAAATTGCAATAAAAACTTAACTATGAGTTTCTGACTACAGTTTACAGTTCAGGAATCTTTTAATATTTCATGAGCGTGCAATGTCCCTGCATATGATTCAGAAATTCATTAATTTGGTTTGTTGGTTTGTCCTACAGGATACCACAGTGATACCACACTCTCAAGTGGGGGCCAAGACGATGCTAGTGTACATTCAGCTGGAGCCAACCGTCCAGGCAACCCAAATCTGTCTAGTTTCACTGTGCCTGGACCACCACCACATTACCAGACAGGCCCATCTAGAGGTATGTTGCACGCCCTCTATTAGACACATTGGATAGAAGTATTCTATCTTTGGTAATCAGGACAGGGACTCTTCAGACACTGCCAGCCATTATTAAGCATGCGGTGTATTTACCAATTGGAAATCTCAGGGGGAGGTGCCCCCTCTGTAGCCCCCTTTGTGGGTTCTAGTATATGCCCGTGTTATTTCCCCCAGTATGAGGAGGTGACTAAAAGGAGGGACTTGAACAGTATTTGAACTTAACTAGATACCTTAACCACCCACCTAAGTACCTATCTAGTTGTGAATATGTGACACTTCTTGCCGGTCAAAAATACCCCATCTAATTAATTAACAACCCCCCATCCCCTCCCCTTTAGGCTATGGCCTAGCCCAGCAGGATATATGATTTTCTGTACCTACAACTGTTGTCTGACATAAGTTTATGATAAAGGTGAAGAACAGGTAAAATAATATTTGCATTTTAAGTCACCAGTTGGAAGTGAAAAGGATCGTAGCAGACTGTGCCTGTCACGCCAGTTAATCACTTAGCAAACATTGTGAAAATAAGTAAAATGAAGAAAACTTCAGTTATATTTTGTAATGTGGCTTTTTTTCAGAGTCATTTTGTGATGAATTGGGTTTTGTTTGGAACGAGCAACTGGAAAAAGGCAATATTTGATTTGAAGGTGGCAGTACATGATACAATGTTGATGAGGGTATCTTGAGGCAATCAATTAAAAGAGACTTTAAATAGGTGCTGTGGCTTAGCGGATAGCTTTTTGACACAATGAAGCTCGTGAGGCTTGGGTTTGAACCTGTTTCATACAAGAGAACTTAATAGTTTTTCATCTGCTAGATGGAATCACCTTTGGAGCTGTTATTTGGAAGGAGTTCGAACCAAATGTTTTAATCTATGTCACCCCTCCTTACCTCCTATTTACCCCTTTGTAATCACCACCAATTTGGGGGGGGGGGGAAATTTATGCTAATGCTTGAAGATTATCCTTGATAAGTTACTAATTCGGCTGAAAGAATTCCTTTCATCTATTCATAGTGTGTATTTTTAATAAATCCAATTGCTAGCAACATCATTCATGTCTCATAATCCTATCACAATTGGCTTTCACGAAAAAATGCTTTGATAGGTATGTTGACACCACCACTAATTAAAAAGGTAGGTGCTACAAAACTAAAAATTACTGGTTGACTGAAATTAGCCAATTAGCTTGTCCCTTCCTGAAGAACAAACCTCATGCAAATTAGCTACAGAGAGGATTGTAATATTTGTCATGTCATTTCAGAGATTTCCTGAAATCTCCTGAAGTGACCAGGTATAACATCATGTTCACATTTTCAGATACAATGTTATGGTAATACTCTGACCTGCGAAACCACGCAAAACTAAATGCAATTTTTTGTTGCTTTCCAGCAACTGGCAATGCTATGGCAGGAGTGAAACATTTCAGACAGACATTAAATGTAGCAGATGGCAAATCGATTTGTTAACTTATTGCAAGTCATGTAGAAATTCGAAGAAGGGGAAGAGAGAGAGATTCTTGTGTGACCTTGATGGTGAAAACCGCAATACAAAGGGGGCAATCTCCTTCCAAATAACAGCTTCCTGATCAAACTAACTTACACTTTACTCCACCATATTAACTGATCACCTCAAGATATTCTTGTAGTACTATGCTATGATGTAAATCCTGAAATAAATTTGTGGAAATTGCCACCTCATAAAAATTTATCTCATGTTTTTCTTCAGTCCGTATCAGTGCTCCTACTTACAGTCCTTTGAAGCGGACTAACCAACCAGGTGCAGCTACTGTTAAAGTAAGAGCTCAGCCTCTTCCTGTGATAACACCTAAAGCACCAGATGTCACCTATAGGGGGACTGCTGAGGTATCTCCAAGTCCTGGGGTAAGATAATTCCCAATACCTTTTTTACAGGGTAGCAATTGTCATTAGTACTACCATACAGTTATAGAGAGGGAGAAACAACATTCTATGTAGTCTCTTTGAGACGATGTTCGTATCTACAGTAATCTAACTTTCAGACCCCAAATTCTTATCCAATGCTTTGATCAACCAGGATTAGTGACAGATTTATGAAAATTCCAATGAAGAGATATATTCTTTACACCCTACTCAGTTGCCGGCCATCATGCAAAATTGTGAAATTTATGTCATTTGCTATTTAAGACACAATGTATCAATTCAGTTGAAGACAGCAACAATTTCCCTACAAATTACTTTAACAATTTTGTTTCTCAATGATAATGAAATTGTTTAAAGGCCTGATCCTCTCACTGCAAACAGTTATAATTCTTCTAACCTTCTTGCTTGAAGCCCCTCCTACAACTGTTTAAAATTCATCTTCATTCAGACACAACCTCAGTTTATTGCTTCAGTGTGAGTAAACAAGACCCCAGTGTGTAATCAATGACACTCTCAGTACAGTACAGGCCTTCGTAATCTCAGCTAATGGTACTTTGCATTGTTTGAAATAGCTGTCAGTCAAAGAGTTTAGCCAATTGAGAATTTCTGTTATCCCTACAAAAATTGTAGTTTGGGGTGAGAAGAATGTCCCTTTAAATCATAGGGAAATGTATGGACTTGAACAATGCTTCCATCCAATGACAAGTGTCGCACAATTGAAGCGTATTGTTTAAAATTTTGTTTCCAGTCATTTTGCAAGAAATTCTAATTACCTTAATCATTGGTGGAAATAAACCTCCAACTTGAAGCATACACAGATAAAATGCTTTGTTTGGGAATTACCTAGGAAAGGATGGAAGAGACTGCCACTAAAAGAACTTGGTCATAAGAGATTTATTAATAGTCACATGATAAGATGAGTAAATGTTTATTTATGTTTGAAATAGGAGCCCTTTAACCAGCAGACTTTCTTTGCTTTCTGTGCCCTTTGAGAAGCAGTGTTCATTAGTGGTCCATTTATGATTACTTTGAGGGGCATAAGCAGTCATACAAAACTTGCTCTGAAACAACAGCTAAATCACCCATCTCCCCTTATTTCTCATCCAATTCACTTTTGTATTTTAGAAATTAATATCACACATTCAAGGTGATTTGAAACTCAGAAACTGTCTGCATTTCAAGTGGTTAGGGGCTTAGAGCATCTGATGCTGGGTATGAAAAGTGAAGAGCCCATGGTGTGGCAATCCTGTTATTGTTCTAATTCAAAGTAATCACCAAAAATACTTGAAATGCAAGTCTTTCGTTCCCATTGGACAGACTGCATGATCAAGCGGGTAGAGCATCAGACTTGCAGTCCTGAGGTAGGGAGGTCGGGAGGTCGGGAGTTGAAATCCTGGAAGTGTCGTTCCGAAGACTTAAACAATGAAACCTACTGTTCATTGTTCTTGGTGCTCAGCATAAACTATGGAGTAGGGTAAATAAGCCAGTAAGCTACAACTGGACAAAATGTTGTGGGCAGCTTGACTTTAGCCAGTTGGCTCAAAACTGGGCCGTAAAACTTCTTCTAACTAGCTAACATATTTAACAAATTGGAACCAAGAAGTCACTTTTTCTAAATTTTGCAATTAATTTTTTCTAAAGTCCTCCCCACCCTCTGGCATGTCTTACTGCTAGAAGAAGCCAGACCCCCTCCCCCCTCCCTCACCCACCCAAACACACAAAAATGTACTTGTAAATTTAATCTTTTTATCTTTCCTTTTTTCTTCTCAGTCAACTACAAGAACTTTCAGCACAGAGGACCTGAATGCTGAGATGCAGCATTTAGAAGGCTTGATGAAAGATCTCAATGCTATTACTGCCTCAGAACTGGAGAGCAATTAAAAGTGGATTAGCTCTGATATCAGCATGCTGAGAAATACTTTAGCAAGTCTATGGATTTGTGATAAATAGTGGATGGCTTGCTTGGTATGAAACCCCTGTTAAAAAAATGGGGTGTGCCAGTCAGTAGTGGTTGTCTGGTATACAGGAAGTTTTGTGACACAAAATATGCAAATAGTCTTGCTTCATAGTACTGAGTGACATAGGGAGTGGTTGATGTGTTAAGTGGGATCCAGCAATATGCTATTGATGGTTCAGAATGTGGCCAGTATTCCGAACCATTATGTCATTTTTTGGCTCTAATTATTGGTCCGCTCTGAAATACATGATACATGCACATTGCTGAGCTGAAAACTCATTGTAGGTCAGATTGTGGACAATTGATTATGCACTTGTGCACAAGCCTCTTTTAACAACCTCACATGTAAGCTCTGCCTCACTTGTATGCCTCACATGTATGTCTGAAAAGTTTGCCTCACATGATACCGTTATGACTGAAGACTTGAAACACAGGCTGAATCTCACTTCAGCTAAGGTACGGTTTCTCCAGATTCTTTCCCAAATATTCTGCTTAAACAGATAGTGATACATTAAATTTTGTCTTCGTGATTTACCTTTAGAGGGTGCACCCTTCTTTCTAAGGAGGGGGAGCAGCCTATATTGCTGGATCCTATGGGCGAATCCAGCAGTTAAGCAATGGTGAGAAATTGCTGGGGTCCATCAGCCTTTATTATAGTTATCATTTTGATTTGAATACAACTTGGTACAACATGGTACAGACAGAGGAAAAAAATGAGAAGATGGACCCCACAAATGGCCGCCAAATCTCAAGATCACTTACTACTTGGATTCGTGTATGTTTAAATGCAATTTCTGCTTCTCGTGTTTCTAATGTGACAGAGAAATGTATAAAGACTGTAACATTAAGATCGCCTTCAATGAAATATTTTGTCAAAGGTCAGATTTAATTTTTTTTTCCATGGTTTTTTTTTTGCCATAGATATTGGTTAGCATACCAGCAGTTGATTTCAAAATTAATTTGTAGCTACTTAGAGGTATCAGGGAAATTTCTCAAACATTATATGCTCTTAACTGTCTCTTTTTTATTCATTCTAAAATATGAAGTTTTTACGTAGCGATGTATTTTGATGTTTTTTGGTTGTTTTGTATTAACTTAATTAGCCTGCAAAGCTGGCTGTAAAGTTTCTCCTCAGTAAATGTTGGTTAATGAAGCCATGTTTAGCAAGGTTAAAGCCTATGCTGCAATAGTGTTTCTTGAAATAGGACATAATAAACAAAATAATAAATGAAGCAATTGGCTATTGTGAAATGTTAGCCCTCTGTTACCTGTGTTATAGTTGAAGCTGGCCTCAGCCTCAGAATTCCAGCCTGGAGCATCCTTGATGCCTGGATGCTTCCATACATAAAGTGTTGCAAGCCTTTATTCCAGGCTGGCCTTGCCCTCCATTGCCAGGCCTCAACTTGAACAACACTATCTATTACCCAACCAAGGATGTCTGAGAATAAGAATGAAAAATTGTAATGTTTAGTTAATTGAATGTTTTTTAGGTGTGATGTGGTTTTACCCCCACTGACCCAAATTTCCTTTTTTCTACAAAGAAAAGGAAAACATAAAGAAAACCAAAGATGAAAGAAATAACATTGGAATGAGATGCATTGCTCAGTTTGTGTGTTCCAACTCTTTTGTCATTTCTCATTGTTCAGTATGAATGTGTTTACCTACTGCATTCATTTCTAAATGGTTTTAAAACATGCAGCAATTCAATAAGTTACATTATCAGATGCAGATCGGGGGGGGGGGGGGGGCTTTTATTGCCTCAACCCTCCCTTCTGTGCCACATCAACAATAAAACTTACAAGAAATTAGCAGTGCAACTCCCTCACACCACTGGTCTCTCTTAAGCTCCCCCCCCCCCATGAAAATTTTAGATCCAGTTTGATTATAAAACAGATATATTTTTGAGATATGGTGCTCCTTCTCTGATGTTTCAAACCTTCACAGAGGTAATAGAGGGCTAAATGTGTCATGTTCATTGTTTTACAAGTACCAATTATATATATATTTTTTTCACATATTGTCACTATGTTACATATGTAGGGGCCATATCAGCATGTTTTATAGAAAAAAAATAAAACTCAAACTATAGAAGTCACAAATTTCTATTCTTTTATGCAGTTCGTAGTCACAGTTGTTGCATTTTGCGGAGAACAAAGATGAAATCATTCATTATGTTGTACATTTATTCATAATTTAAGGCATTATGCATTCTTGATATCTATCTTCTCTTATCTGTTCAGTCCTTTGTTTTTTATGCAAGCCCCATGGCATCCCTAAAATGGGAAAATATTGAATGTATATTTTGGAAATACATTTGAAACTATGCTAATCCTATAAATATTTCCCATTTTTATAAACATTTCATTATTGAAGTGAATACATTAGTTTCCCTTTGTTTCATTTGACATCTTTTCTCTGTACATTGCTTACATTTTGGTGTAAGTGTACAAAGGTAAACCTGCCTTGCACTCTATATGTACAAAATGACACCATCTTATAGCTACCCCAAGTTGGAAAAATAGCATTTTTATTTATTTTGGGGAATCAGTATGCAATTAAACATCTTTTATCTTTTCCCTAAAACTCTTGTTTTGGCCATATGTTATGTAGACACTTATCTTCTTATGACCAATGTGAGGCTAACGTCTGACATGCGTAGGTGTGCTTTTAACATAAATTGATAAATCGTTTTACTAAACCAACCCCCAGAAATGGGTATTTCTTTACAAGGTCCTTTGAATTGTAAAGAACACTATTTTCCTATATACAGAAGGTTCTGACATTACGTAGTCTTTCAGTTTCAAGTACTTCATTTATTTTACAATTCCTCTCCCTTAATCTTCATTTATTCTTTTGTAGAATTTACTTTCTCTTTCTCTTTTAACCTTTATTTTTCCTTTTCTAATCCAAGATATTTGGAGTACAACATAAATTTTTCGTCCTAGAAATGCAATAAGCGAGTTGAGTAATTCTTTGCCTCATGGAATTGTGAGGCACAGCCTGGGATATACAAACCAAGCTCAGCATGTAGCCTACAGCATTCCCTTGTTTCTTCAGTACGTGCATACAACACTATCTAAGTGTCTTAGCCATTTCGAAGAAAAATAAGGGTCTCAACGCTACTTACTACAACATCAGATTAAAATGTAAATTTTTACACAAAGAAGACAACATAGACACACAATCCACTCCACAAAACATCACTTGAAATCACTCCTTATGTTATGGATGGATTATGAAAGAATGATTACATCAAATTTTTATGTAAACTCGAATTTTGGAATACATGTTGTAGGTGTGGGATTGGTTTGCTTATTCCTACGATTTGGACGATGGGGGCAGGTGTATAGCCACCAAAAGGAATTACCGAACTGGCTTGTTACAGCATTGTTCTATCTTTGTTTTAGTTGTCATCCTTCTTTTAGAAACAAAGTCTTCTTTCTTTGTCTTTCCTATATGGGAAGGGGGGGTGGGGGTTTGAGGAGGGGGCTTACTATATTTACAGCATTATGTTTGCATTAGCTTATTTGGAAGAAGGTGTTAATATTTTTCAATAAGAAGTAGATGTTGGCCAAATGGGTTATTCTTCGGTTGTTAATACTGACTGGATGGTGATACATTTAGAGAGTGTGTGAGTATGAGTGAGAAGATATATATAAAGGAAGAAATTGTTGAAAGCACTTATTATGAACGAGATATTTTGAACAGGGTTTTGTCCATATGTAGTTAAAATCTTGGGAAATATTTGTACTTATGTTTTGTATTTATTAGTTAATTGTTTTTTGCTTTTATGAAGCAATGTGTGAAAAGTAGACATATTTTAACGGTTTATCCACCTTTAAAGTAAGCGTGTTAATTAAATTCACCTGCTGACATCATGTTGTAGTTATTGTCCACTGCGATGCACATAGCTGCACTTGCAACTCTATGAATTTCCCAAATTATGTAAACCATGTGTCACTATTTAGCATTGCTGTTGATCTTTAAGTTTTACCATCACCTCGAAAGCTTTTGCACTCATGGTAATTCAGTTTGTTATAAATTGTCTTGAAAGAATTTGTTTTGTATGCTTTCTGTAAAATTATGTGCTTTCTGTGTAATGTAAAATGCTAGCTTTTGTAAATTACAGAATTGGGGGAAAGTTATTAGTTGTAAGTTACATAATGCTGTTTCTTTTCAAAGAAGAAAATGTATAAACATTTTTAACTAGATATGTTGTTTCATGTCCTTTTTTCATGTGTTTTGGGATGAACCTGAGACTTCCTAAAAGAAGGAGGAAATGAGTCTGAGCCCCCCAGGGGCAGGCTTAGGGGCCCCCAGTGGTACTGATGTCATTATAATACAGACTTCTGATCAGATAAAACTCCAAGGGATGTTTGTAAAAGTTAAATAGCTGAGATTTACAAGACATTTATGATAGAAACTTTCAGGGTATTTGGTGCAAGAGAAAGCAGAATAAATAAAAAAGAAAAGAGGAAAAGTGAAAAAAAGAGGGAACTTCCTCTGAAAGGAGGAAGTATGTCATGCCTGATGTGTTACCCGTACATTTTCATCCATTTAAAGGCGGTCATCCCTCACCCCAAACTTCACTGTTAGTTTAGGTGCTTTTTGCATTGAAAGGTTGGGTCATGGGGGTGGGGGGTTAATCCCCAACCCCCTCCCCCTACTCCACTGACAGCATGTACCACACAGAGTGTGATCTGATTTCACATTTGGGCTTTGTGTACTTGCCCTGAAGCAATAAACTGGGATTGTGTCTGAATGAGGATGGGATTTAGACCATTGTGGGATCTAGGCAGCTAGAAGCAGGTAGGTGGGGAGAATTGGAGCTATCTGGGGTAAAAAATAACTACCTTTAAAGTGAAGCCTTTGCAATGATATTTGCATTATCAATCTAAATCCCTATTCCTACCTTCATTCAATACTGAATGATTTTAAAAGATGCATGAGCCTCCAATGACATAATATTCTCCCAGTTTCATCTTCTAATACCTGCAGTAAGCAAATGTATTGTCATCTAGTTTACCCTCGTGAAAACATATTTCTTTTCATTTATTAATTTTTCATAGCAATTATCATGCAAATAAGAGCAAATTACATGGGCAAATGTATAAATGCAAAATGGTGTGGCAACATTCAAAAATCCAGGACCACTCTCTAAAGACGAAAGTTGATATTCCACATTCCGTTTCATAGAAATATGGGCAAGGGTAGGCAGGGGCTTTAATATGATATTCTTCTACCCTCAACCCCTTAATTGCCAGGAGAGAAGTCCTTAGTTTTACTTTAACTAAAATGCAAAAAATTGATGTTGCCGTTCTCATACCACCTACTAACACCTTTAATCTCACCTTCCTGCAACTTCACTGTGATAATAATAACAGCACACTGGAGATGGAGGGCGCCCTTATTTCACATCTTCATGCTTACCATCAAACCTCTTGGATGTAAATTAAAAAATTTACGGTAGTCCCCTTCCAACTCAAAATATCCTCGAATATTGCAACTACAGGCCCTCCCTCATAATATTCAAAACAGTTAAGAATGGGGGAGATGTTAGTATAGAACCCTCGTACTGTAGGATGGCAGTCTGCAGCACTATTTAGTCCCTTCTTCAAGAACAACTTCCTTTACCTTCATCTGCACCTAGTTGCTAGGGCGACTCCCTAGTCAGAGTGAGGTTACATATTTTTTAAGATTTGATAGGCTTCATTCTTTTGACAAGAAAGGGCAGCAATTTCATGTTCTTCAAATGAAAATATCGCAAAGCACCTGGGAAATACCATTTCCGGCTGTATCAGGGGTTGCCATTTTTTTTTTTTAATTTTCTGCACACTTCCAACTACGCCAGTTGAAGGTGGCACACAGCTCAAGTAACCGTCTAGGCAGAATCAGGCCTATATCTTTCCTTAGGAGAATCACATTTAACTGTCCATCAACTGCTTTCTCTTTCTCCTTTTAGCTTCATCAAAATGTAAGTCGGATCCGCTCTTGGTAGTAGTTTCACTAGATTTGTTACCAATAAAATCTTACTTGGAGTTGCCCTGAGAGTAATTTGTAGACCAGTGGAAAGAAAAAAGAATTACCATTAAATTACGATATTAATATCTCACAAACACCTCAAAACCCAGAAGCCTCCGGGAGCTTTTTCCCCAGGACCCCCACCAGCAGGGGTGGCGCCAGGATTTGTCCCATGGAGGGCAAGCACCCCGACAGGGGGCCAAAATTTCAAGGCCCCGACAAAGTTGATGTTATGTCCCGGTGGGACGTGACTCGGTAGAATTTGAGGCGCACGGAGCGCGCCGAAATTTTTGGCTTTCTTTTTAACAAATACTTAAAAATCTGGAGTTTATTTGAAGTAAAATTAAAATTTTTGAAAGTACCATGAAAACTTTTGGGTGTCTATTGAATAATTTGTCCATCTTATGGGAAAATCAAAAACGTTATATAGGCGACAGCTGAAATTCTTTTACGGTTACGCATCAAATCGTACTAGGCCTACGTACTAAGGATTCAAGACGAGACTAAAAGTTTGCCCGAAAAGTTTTTTCCTTTTTTGAACGAAGATTTGAAATTAAAAGCTTATTATATTGGAGAAATTTGGAATTTAATGAAAGAAAATTTGTTTTTTTGAATGGTTATTATGAATAATTTGGATTTCGTATTAAGTGCTATGCCTTTCAAGAGCAAAATTAGGTAGTATGTCGGGTGATTAAAAGAATTAGCTTTAGTAATTTATTGTATGGAGAATCCATCGGATTTGGCAATTTTGCCACTTTTAACAATATGAATCTTATATTGGAGAAAAATTGTAATTTTACGACAACTTTGGGGTTTTATGGAAGAATGTGACCTTCTCATGAGAAAAATCAAGTAAGGGTGATATGTAGTTTTGTTGGGGTTACTGAATATCATCATGCAGATTCAGCCCATCGGACCATATTGGAACATTCTCCAGTGGGAAAAAAAATTGGCTTCGCATATATATGTAAAGTTTTATATTTCATTTATTGTCATAGGCGTATGGGAGCGTTTCAGTTTGCGAGGGGCAGAATTTTTTTGGTCCGAAAAATGAAATCCTGCCCGAAAGACTATCAGTCGAGCGCACAGAAATTTTTGAAAAATTGAAAAACCCCAGACAGCAGGAAACGGCATTTCCAGTGTTTGTAACTAGACTAGAATTAAAAGAGGCATTACTTTGAGCTTGCTTTGGCAAGAAAATTTTCACTTCATAATACTGCCCCAATCGAAGAATAATTTACAAGCATGAAATGTTCTTTTAAGTATTCTGATCGACCAAAACACTATCTATGCAGATCGCCACCATGTTTTTAAAACATCTAACCCCTCAGATACCGGAATGGCATTTCCCAGACTTGTAACTAGAAATGAATCAGTTGTTATTTTGAGCTTTCCTTTGAAATGAGTTTCACTTCAATAGAAAAACCCAACTTGCTAAATTATCAGAAAATTACCAGATAAAAGGTACTGCTACAATTAGATGTAATGTTCTTGTCTCTTTTTGGGGAGGGACTACGCAACGGAAATGAAAACAAACTGTATTAAGAATCTTCGTTGAATTCAATTGCAAGGTCCAGACTCTTAATGGTTTTGCTTCCAACATTTTTGAAAATATGTCAAGTTACAAGGTGCCTTCAAATAACTTTTCAGTCGGACTTAAGGGAGACATTCTCAGACAACTGTTTATCATTAATTGTAGCTGCGGCCGATATTTATTACGAAGATGTTAAGGCTTCTTCGATTCTCGGCCTTTTGGCTATGATCATGTATAGTATCTGTTCTTTTCAGCCAGTCAAGAATGGAGCCATCCATTGTTTGGTTTCCGCCCCTTGGCTCTTCGCCAGAGAATCGAGGGGACTTAAAAAAAAAGAAAAAAAAAGAATGGAGCCATCCATGCATGACAGACTAATAATGAAAATGGTCTGAAGGCCTTGAGGTTGGTCAAGTGTTGTCCTTAATTAGTGGACGTATAGCTTCTTCGGGAAGCAGTTTCAAGTTTGGTTTCGCCAAACTGCCCTTTGCCAGAGGGTCGGGATGACTTTGGAAAAAATATTTATTACCGTTGCGAGAATTCGGCTGTCCGGGCAGGCCAGATGGCAGAATGATTGGGTAGGCCACGTACATGAACAACCTCTAGTACGTTTTTGTAAGGAGAATTCGGAATTATCAGTTTCCTTGAAGAATATGGTCTTTAAGAAAGCAAAATCAAGGTCGTCCGAGTGACTGAAGTTTATCAGGCCCAAATCTTTTATCGTGGGTCGGGGGTGTTCCACCTGTCCCCGATGGGGCTTGCATGACCTTGCGCGCACGGATTGAAGATGGGATGAGGAAGGGTAGAGTCAGTAAGAGGCGATAAAAACCGATATGTATCAAAATAGAAAAAAAAGAAAAAGAAAAAAAGTTCATTAAGAAAAAAATCAAGATCATCCATCCAGGAACGCCAGTCCTTTACATTTTTCAGGTAAAGGCCTCCCCGAAAACTTGCCGTCACCACCCTCTAACAGAAAGAGTTCCGTACGGCCATGATGTGGCCTGCATGAGAAAAATAATTGGATTAGGTTACGCATAGAGTCTATGTTTGGCATATGATCATAGCCGTATGAGACTCTTTTCTCGGGGGGTAGTGACTTTTTGCCCGATTCCGGATCCCCGACCAGGACATAATATCTGTCCGACTGAAAAATCGAAGTCTGCCCAATTCAGCCAGGTTTGGCCAATTGGGGGCTGTAGCCCCCGCTCCGTCCTGTACGATCATGCATAGGATAAAATAAAACGTACAGTGACATATAGATCCTACATATCACTTTTAGAGCATAAGGAAATAAAGTTACGGAAAAAAGCATTGAAAATTTTGGACAGTTTATTTTCCTATGCAATTTGTACATTCGGTCTTGACCTTGTCGATCTCGACGCCTTCTGGTCTCGGTCTCGGATATGCTGGTCTCGACCACAACACTGATAATAAACAGTAGTCAGGTAGTTTGTTTTTCATTTTACAACCTATTGTCTCCCCAATAATCAATGAAACAGGGGAGTCGATTCTGGGGGTACACGGGTGAAAATGCCACCCTAATTAAAATGTTCATGGGAAAGTGCCAGCAGTAATTCAAGCAGATAAAAAAAAACAGGTATCCCTTCGACTTCGGAAATGTTGGTTGCCCTTACATGCAATCTGGTGCTATGTATGCTACCTTTTAAAGCAAAATTTGAAGTGTTAAAAACTGTACGTATTTTCGTAACGAAGCGAATAAATTGTATCAGTGAGGTGGACTTCGGGAGACAATTCCTCCCCTTTGAAAATTTTTTGAGAAATTAGGTGTCCTTAAATGCAATTTGGTACCACAGATGCTACTTTTTGAAGTAAAATTTGCGTTACTTATGTATTTTTAGAATCTAAAAAGATGGCATCTGTTGGGGGGGGGGGGGGCATGGCCCAATGCGCTTCCTGAGTACGTCCCTGAACTCGGCCAGTCAGTCTATCAACCTTCGAACCTCTACGACGACACAGTGCTCGCACGAAGGAATTTTATAAAAGGGGAACTTCCCTGGCCCCTTCATTCATATTTTTAGAAATTTGAGATATTAAACGTGGATCTATAGTGGCTTTTCACATGAGGTCATAATACTCACCGGCGGCCATGTTGGAGGGCATGTTACTAGGTAGTAGGCCACACTAGACGTGCTTGCTTGATGAATGTGTACACCCCGTGGATACCACAGTGCAGACTACGCAGTGCGTTCAGCATAAAACCACGTGTATTTAGCATGATTGTCCTCCAGCGTTGCGGATCCGTGACCCAATTGCAAAGCCTCCATTGTTGTTCCGTTATCAGATTATGTTATCTGCACAGTGTGGTGCCTTCTGGGAGCACACCACCATTAGCAGAACGGCCTTGCCGGGAAAAGTAGTTCCAAAGTACATCAATTTTAGGTCCTCTTTAAGTGTGAATTGCTCAAGTTAAGCTAATCAGATGTGGTTGTTTTGTGGATGTGGTTGTTTTGGATATGAAAGAGGACGTGTAAATGTGTGAGTGTTGCCAAATTGGGAAGAATTGGGCTGCCATTATATATAGTTTTTCAAATAGTGGAAATGTCGGGGCGATGCGCCTTTTCCCTTGCATATTATTGTTACTATTGTTATTGTTATTCTTTTCTTTGGGGGGGGGGGGGGGTTAGAACGGAATTCCCATCCAGCAGCGTATTGTCATGCGTGGTCAGTCTATAGTTTTTATTCAGACCGGAAAGAATGTGGACTTTTCATTTTTTTTTAATTTGTTTCCATATGAAATTTTTGATGACATTTAAGAGTTGGGTTTATCTGGACAAAGGTCTTTGTTATTTAGGTCATAATCCGTTAGTTAGAATTGCAAAAAGTGGTCGAAGAAGTTGTCGTTTTGGGTGTAGCTTATTTCCAAGAACCGTATTTGTCCATTTAAAGCATGAGTTTAGTGCGCATTTTCGTGTTTTTCTTTTCCTTTCCTTCTCTTATAGTTTGGCCTACATTTACTTGCAAATAGCCTATAGGGAGCAGTCGCCCCTGCCATTGCACCCAGAAGCCTCCCTGACCGTGCATGTACTGTACTGAAAACGTTTTGATTACAGAGTGTGGGGACTTGTATACTCATGCACCTGAAGCAATGAACTGAGATTTGTCTGAATGTGGATGAATTTTAGACAGTTGTGGAAAGGGCTTAAGTATGTACGGTAGGTAAGGAGAATCAGAGCTCTTTGAGAAGAGACGATTAGGCCTTTAAAAATTGAACCTTCCGTCATTGGGGCTTGGTGATCAGCATAAGCTAATGTAGGGAAATCAAGCCATTGAGCCACAATTACTGTAACTGGAAAACTTAGCCATGGCCGACCGGCTCGACCGACTAATGGGTTAGAAACAGATCCATCATATTCAGGATCATATAATACTATAACTAACCAACCCAAGGGAGCTTAGTCCTCAAGGAAAGCGAAGATGGCTTTTCATGGGAAACGGAAGTTGGTGCCAGACTACTGAGGAGAAACAAAAGAACAAAAACCTTTTTTCTAAGTCCTGCCGACCCTCTGGCAAAGGGCCGTTCTGCGAAACTAAACTTTAAACTGCTTCCCGAAGAAGCTATTACGTCCACTGAAGGACAACACTTGACCAACCCAGCAAAAACTATTGACAGAATTGCAAATAATTTTTGTAAGCGTCATCACACATGACTATTTTACAAAAGAGTTTCTTTGTATTATCTCAGTCAAACGTAACTTTGTAGCAAAGATATTATAAACGTAGATACCAAACTCCTATTCCTACACTGTTAGACACGCTGACTCCTCACAGAGGCTCAATCGGAGGGGCTGAAGTGTTCATTTGACATGCGCACAGTTCTATTCGGCGAACTGCGTGCATAACTATGGATACATGGCAGAAAATTCCATTGTGACGAGATGTCAGCAGGCGTGCATTTTCAAAACGAGTTATATACGCGCACACTACTTTTCTCTGTGTTTAGTTCGGAGTAAAAGAAACGCGCACTTCTGCGTGCTAGAAAAATGAACGCAGTGGTTGATTTTTCATTGTAAGCGCGTAAGAATGTAAACGCGTGTATAGATGTGCGCTTGTAAAGATGCCATAGAAACTGACCATAGAGCAGGATAAAGGAACCTGACCAATCAGTAAGCCAATGAACTTCAAACCAGTCGTTGTGCGATAATGTTTAAATGTTCTTAGGTAGAAAGCCGACGGAGAAGCCTTAAAGCCCCAGTTCTCTCACCCCAACCAGGACCAATTCTCCTCCCACAATTGTCTGAAATACATCCTCATCCAGACACAATCTCAGTTTATTGCTTCAAGGTCAGTATAGAAAAAATTCAATTTATATAATCAAAACACTCTCAGTACTGTTCTTGCTGTGTAATATAAGCTTTGGCACTCTGCATTGTTTGAATTAGCTGTCAATCAAAGAGCTGAGCCAATTGAGAATTTCGGTACCCGGGTACCATAATTGTAGTTTGGGGTGAGAGGTTTGGCCCTTTAAACTGTTTCATGTAAGTGTAATTTATTGAAGAACTGTGTTTGCAGGAGTTGCAATGTTTTAAAATCTCACACGTATTTATATTGGCGGAAAATATCAATGAACTGTTAGCTTTCAAAACGACTGATCAGTGATCAGCACTTCCGCCCCTCCGATTCGGCCTCCGTGAGGAGTCACCGCGCCATTTTAAGTTTGGTATCTATGTTTATAATATCTTTGCTTTGTAGGTTAAACAGCGCCCCCTTTACGTCGATTACTTCTCTAACTAGAACTGCATTTGCTTGCAAATACGCAGAATTGTAGTGCGTGTTAGAGATGTCTTTTCAGTTAGTACAGTAGCCCAGTTTTTATTTGAACTTTAGGATTTGTTCATGGCGGGAAGAGGGGCTGTTGTTTCTTTTTGGTCACTCCTCTCAACCCTATTTCTTGATAGTACAAAGATGGACCACTTGTCTCCCAGCTCATTGGCTGGACGCATAAAGAAATCATAGAAGAGTAACCAATGACGGAGTAAATCCGGACCTTCTATGCTAATAGTCAGTCACTAGCTTTATTTTGAAGCATATTTGCCAACAATGAAGCAAGTGCTGAGTAGTCCTTGAACAAGACCGTGTACTGCGCTTAACGGTAGGGGCTACTCCGTATACAGTCTAGTGTGGAGTAAAATGAAGTGGACGAAGCATAGTCCCGTTCAAGGACTCGTGCTGAGTAGCCTACTTAGCCATACGTTATGCTCTGTTGTGTTGTTTACTCCTGCCTGAAATGGTTTTATCGGTTCTCGACTCCTCTTTCGCCGTTCTTTATGTTAATGACGCCCTCTCAAGCTCTCTGACTGCACCGCTGCATGCATATGACAACTGTCTCGTGGAAGGCCGAATAACTGTTGACGCTGTGTGTTTTAACATCCGTGTTTCGTTAATTCGCAATGCATGCTACATGCATGCTGTCAAAACGTTTCGGTCAGACTGCTGTCAAAATAGCTTCTGCTTTTACCACTGAAATAAAGCATGATAACAGAACTACAGCACAAGTCGCTTAATCCAACGCAGTAAAGCCAATTCGTTCCGTACAGGGAATTGGCAATACCCTGCTCCGTAGTAGCTAGTTGAAGATACTGTACAATAACGTCTTGATACTGTTCAACGATAGTGGACGCAATGGCGCTGTGTTACCTATACCAATTTGGAAGCAGCGATTGATTCTCCAGGCTTATCACTTCAGTGTGAAAAGGCCGAACCACATTACATCGCGTTTTCTGGAAATTTATCCGCAATGCTCTTTCATGAAGCTTACTCCTTAAATCAGCCTTGTAAGTGTAGTATTTGCTTTTCTGAAGTTGATTTTTGTTTAAAGACGGCCACAGATTGCACTTACTGCTGTTGTTAAAGGGTAGAGCATGGATATTTGTACGAACTAAGTTACGGTACGCGCAGGGAAATGAGTTGTGGGCCATAACAGGCTTCACAAAAGAAATTGTCAGTCGGCCAGTAAATGCCAATATTGTAGTGCGGCGCACTACAATAACCGCACTACAATAATAATTACCGACGTGCGTAAGCATGACACAACACAAATAATTATGACCCATGTAGTTTTGATGTCCCATTTACTTACGTCAGAACTCAGAAGGGAATTTCTCCAACGACTGTTTTCTAGAGAGTGTGAGTGTGTCATTGCCATAATGTAAACACAACCGACCTATGAAATTGGAAAGAGGTAAGGCCTTGTGACGTGATGGGGGGATGACTAGGCCGAATCACAGGCTATCATTCCTCGGAAGTCGGAAAGCAGAGTAAAAACAATGTCTGTGATGACAATGCTGAAAATTTGTTGTCCGGGTTGTAATTTTGAGGTTCACGTTGTGTCACTCAGTGACGTAGGAAGCAATTTGAAATTGGGGAGCGATGCAATTTTTGGACTTTGCACCTCACCCTACCCCATTGACGAAAAAGTACATTTTTATGCTAAATTTTTCGCTCTTTTCCTGCCAAAAAGAGACCGATTTCTTTTTTAAGTAAAAAACTGATGCTATAAATCTTTCTTTTTTTTTAAATGAAACTGGGCACTAAAAAGGTAGAATTCTTCGTTTTTCCAGCCATGCTACAGTAGACAACAATTCCAGTATATCTCTGTCCTCTGCAAACTGAGGAAAATTGATAACATTTTAATTCTTCAATCCATCTACTCACAGACTATCCAAATGACAGGGTTGAAAGGCAACTGATGAGGGTATATATGAGAGCGGTAGACAAGTGATTCCCTACCTGAAGTTTTGCCCGTAAGACTATTTAAGCGGAGCGTATCGTCACTTGGCGCGGAGCGTAGAGTAAATTTTAGAAAATCGGACCTTTCAGACATTCAAAAATGGCATTTATCAGGCTTGTAAGTAGTAGCTAGCTAAACATCAGGGAGGTAAAAAGACTTCCTCGGGGGAAATGGGCAAGCACCAAAATTTTCCGAGTTTTCTTGAGTTTAAACATCACTGATTTAGAGACTTAATTTGCTGCGCACGAAGCGGGCCGAAATCTTTGCCCTTTTAAAACAAATATTTGTGGCTATGGAGTTTATATTGCAGACTTTTTTGAATTCTGGGTTTCTTGTATAGGGAACTTTGAAAAGCTGGGGGATTACTGATTGAAGAATCTGCACTTCCTTTATTGGCAAATCTGAGAGTGATTGCACTCTGGTCGACTGAAGATCATTGTTGCTCTATAATTATATCTTGAAGGTGTACGAACATGAAGCTCTCCAATAAAATTATAAGTTTCCGAAACTTTCTTGCTTATTTTAGACTAACTATTTCAAAGTCAAGACCTTATATTGGAGAAAATTTGTAATTTGTGAAAGAAAATTTATAACAACATCACTGAAGTTGCCGGTGTCACTTGATGATCTGGTGTCATAAATGGCAAATTTCGATTTTTTTAATGACCAAAGCTTGAAAGGGTTTATTAATCTGATTCATGAGAAACAGCACTTAGGAAATACACGTTAACTAAGGCGCGCGAAGCGCGCGAAAAATTTTGCGTTTTGAAACAATGAATTACAAATTGGCGCTTGTTCCGAAGAGAACTCGGATTTTCATGAGAAAAAAGGGTTAAGGATATCACATTAATCAAAAAAGGGATTTTCTGACCCAGGAAGGGGGGGGGCAAGCTTCCTCCCCCTCATTTTTCACTGGGGGCTGTCCCTCCCCCGCTTCTATACGCCTATGGTGCCTCTCCGCATCTCTGTAGAAGTATCACTTATCCTACTTTTGTAAAGCAAATGTAAAGTCCTTACTGCCAATGCATCTACTTTACCCTGGGGGAGGGGACAGTTGTCAGCATACACGACTATTTTACAAACGATTTTGTTTGTATTATTGCAGTCAAATGTAACGACGTGCTGCCTGTAGCCTACAAAAATGAACGAATTGGCGCCCTAACCCCCGTCTTTACGGGGTAAACTTATGAATACTTACACAACTCAAAAGTGGCTTTTTCAATATCATATTCATGGCGGGGTCTGACCATAGGATTTGCAGTAAAGGGAACTAGGCCCGATGAGGTGGGGGGTGAGCCTTTCGGAGCCCTGACGAATGCGATGAGTTCAATTTTAATGGCAGCATTTCAGGCTCGTCCAGTTCGTCGAAAAATTTGGGTTTTTACATTGAAATAATTAAAACTCTTGAGGGAAATTTGAAACTTTTGGAATAAATTTCGCTTTTCAAGTTTGTAAGAACCATTACAAATATTGACGAACCTGTCCCACCTATAGGTAAAATCGAAAAACTTTTACGGGTTTGTGGTAGTACCGAAATTCGTTTAGGCTTAGGCATTTTATTATAAGCGTGACTAATTAGCTCCAAGACAAAACTGGAACTTCGACCAAACACGTTCTTTCTTTTTTGGACCGTGATTTGAAAATTAAAAAATTTGATTGGAGAAATTTTGGGATTCAGTGAAAGAGAATTTAGATGCAATTGAAAAATTTGAAGTTTTTTGTTATGTGATCATAGTTTAACAGAATGTCAGGGTGGTTGAAGTTGGTTTGGTTTTTCTTATAGTACGTAACCGAAATTGGAATATTTGCTAAAAGTCTTTTGCCATTCCTAACAAAAATTTGTAATCCTGACGCCTATACCGGGGAAAGTGTAATTTTAATGACAGATTTGGGGGTTTATTGAAGAATCTGACTCTTTTTGAGGAAAATGAAATAGGGCGACGTGTACTTTGTTTGGGTGAAGCTGAATGAATATCGTGATGCCGATTAAGGCCCTCGGAGGATATTGTGCGGAAATTTCGCCAATGGGTTTGGCTTCCCTTAGTAAAACGTCGTGTGACATGAAAATGACATAATTGGGTATGTGATATAAAAAGCATTAGAACCCAAGAAAATAGCCACAATTCCCATCAAATTCCGTCAAATATTGACCATTTTAGAGGGCAATTTCTAATTTGCCCTTAATCAGTGATAAATATGAGCTCAATTTGCAAATTATGGCTAATGTTATTCTTTGTTCTTACAATCTTCATTCCAAGAACAGTTTTAACATGAAAATGTATTGAGGGTTTTATTTTTGAAGTTAAAATTGTGTCCTTGAAAATCATCAGTGTCAATTACCAAATTATAAACTATCTGCTGAGGAATTAAAAGATAAATAAAACAGGGTTAACAAAACAAATGTCAACCCTTTGCAACACTCCACATCATTATTTTTGCATAAGCAATTAGTTGCTACAAACACTTTCAAACTTTGGAGAGGTATATCGTGAGAACCGTAAAAGATATTGAAATAATTTCAACGAATGTTACCTTTAGAAAGTTCACTCCTAACTGCTAAGCGAAGTCAGATCATTTTGCTGACGTGTCACACTACCTTTAACATTTGAAAGTTACATATTGAACGAATTTTATGGGAGAAAATTTGAAAAGAAAATTGTGTGTAGAAGAAAACTGAAAAAACAAAATATTTATGGAAGATTAAGCTGCGCAAGTTCAAAATCAAGGCTGGAGTTGTAAAGGTTTCATAAGTTGTCATACGGTGAAAATTTATGACTTCCTGTTTTTAGCAATTGTAAATATCTGGAGCTTGTGTTGACACCTGTTTGGATTTTTATAAGGAAAACAGGGAAATTTGAGTTTTCTTGATGAATATCTGAGTTATTGTAAGCAAAATGAAGGAGTTCGTCGAGGCGGGGAAGTGTGAAGTTTATCGGACTATCGGTGTTGAATCATGAAGTACTGACCCCCGGAGACAAACAATTTGAATTTCAGCAACACCAGTGGCGGAGCTAGGGGTTTCGGTCAGAGGGGGCGAAAATGGTCTGCAGGGGCGCTTCGAAGGAGTAAATACCCTGAGCCTGCGCACGATCGAAGCCACGGCTTTTCATATTTTCCATTAATTTGATTTTCACCTGGTAGAAGACTACGTTAACATTTCTCCTCAGCAAGTTTTCTATTAAAACATGTTAAAATTTCTATCCATGGGCCTTCGCTGAAGAAAATTCGGGGGGAGTGGGAGTAAATTCTTGTGGGGGGAAAGCTAAGCGCCACCATGAGTTGGCGCGGAGCGCAAGAAAATTTTGGCCTAAAATGCCGCTCAGATCGCTGGAAATGACAATGCTAAAGCCTATTTACCGCATATAAATAGGGAAAACACTGAGTGAACTGTTAAGAAATATTGATGTTAATTTTTCTTCGTCTTTTTCTTTATGTTTTCTTCGTTTTTTCAGTTTTTTTTATTCATTTTCCAGGGGAGGGAAAGTCCCCCCCTTGCCCCTACCTGCGGACGCGCATGTTTCTATCCTTCTCTTCCACATTCTAGTGAAGGCAGTCATTATATTTTGTGGGTTATTGCCAGGTCTCGATTTAAGATTTTAACTAATGTAATAATCGGCTACTTTTTGAAGGTAAAGATTAAACCTGCTAGAGCTAAATAGCAAGCAATCTTACAGAGGGAAAAAGTATGGAAAGTAATCACCGTTAGGTGTACATTTTTGGCACCTGGAAATCAAGATAAGTACAGGAGGAAACATTAAATGAGGTAATTTACATCACTCTTAAATAGCCATTAATTAAGTACATTAAAAGAAATAGCCAAGACAAGAGGTCTGCTTGGCTTTCTAGATACCGAATTCATAACAAATAAAAGTAGCCTAAACTTAAGCTTTTTGGTGCAATGTTCTGCCATTTTAGACCACGGAAGTATAGAAATAAGCATTTTCGTAGAATTAGCGTGCAGTGTCAGAAATAGCCATTTATTATGATAATGATCACTTGAAGGAAAGCAAAATGAAAACTACTCATTACAACTCTTAAATCATTACCACTATGATAACAGTTCTATTTTATTATAACCTGAATGTTCTCTTCAAATGATTTTGAAAAACGTCTTTTTATTGTCTATGTTGACAATTATCCCCGACAACAAGAGGGCTATTTTCGCTACAATTATTGCTGCGCCCTTTGCAACATCTTTTACTGGCCGGGAGGGTTAATTTAGTGTCGTTCTGTGTATTTTGTAAGCTTATAATCACGCTTGGTGTGGAAGCTATGAACTTAGCACAGCGACAACATTCATTAGTGCGTATAAAGCATGAAGATACGTTTGGGGCAAAACCTATCCCTATATTACACAAGATGACCTTTTTCATCAGAATGAAGTGCAGTTAGTACATTTATTGGTGGCTGTTTGAGCATTTTGTTTTCTGGGCCTTAAAACAACGCTATTAAATTTTGTCTTTTGCCAAAAATGGTGCAAGAGTAGAGTATGTTGAAAACCCCAAAAGGGCGCCGACAGACGATTTTGGTCCGTCAGGGGGGGGGGGGGGCGACCGCCCCCCTGACCATATGGCAGCTCCGCCACTGAGCAACACCTTTCTCTTCGAAAACTGGTTTGGGTAAAATTTCCGCCCGTCCCCTTTTTCTAACATTTTGGCTGGGCCACACCTGATTTCCGTGAAATACGGGCTATGAGTTCAGCGAATTAACTTGAAAATGTGCAGTCATGATAATGAACACGAGAAACGGAATTTGACCTTTAGGACAGATCAACTAACTACGGTGGTCAATGAATGACGTTTAACCTAGATTGTAGAATAACCAAATGTTTAGCTTATTTTTTCCTTTTATTTCACTATCAAAGTGCAAGAATTGACTAAATATATATTTTCAAAGATATTTATAACATGATGAAATGCTTTTTGCTGAAGTGCAAACTGCAAAAGAAACATTTAAGAATGAAAAAGACAATTGAAATGCTTGTTAGAAGCCACAGTAAGCAAACTGTAACTTTCCGTATGTACGTCATAGTTCAAAACAATAACGTACGCGGTTTTGTAGCATCCACATGAAGCCGGTAAAATGCATAGTGTGTAAACAAACTAGCTGTATAGCGCGCAGTATAGTACTACTAGCCTAATTAATTGCCGCAGCGATTCATTTGGCATATCCGATCATACGGTGGTGTACGTGTGGACCAGCGCTCGGAAGTAGCAGCGATAGCAAATCTTGAACTTAAAGATTGTCGAAAATTTGCAAGGGCCAACAAATGAAGAGAACGGATGGAGAGCGAAATATATCGCCAAGACATATGGCATACCAACATTTCTGGTTACTTTTAACGTTAAGAATTATCCACTAGTTTTCGGTTCCACCATCCTTCATTCCTTCATGGTGAATCCAGAAAATAGTCCAGCATAGGCTACCACTATCCGTATAGGCCTAACGTTAGAGTTCTTACGTTAGGAGGCTACAAGTACAACCTTGACGTGGTCATCACAAATTAGCCAGCCCAGGTCTCTTTAACTTCAGTTCAACTGTCCACCTCATCTCGCGCACTGGAAAGAAGGAGGCTTGTTCCGAATATCAGCGGAGAATTATTCTTGCATTCTTAGGTTTTGCCTTGAAAGAATAAGTCCCATTCTTAACAAGAAGTCATTGTAGAAAATTCTTCTGCCTTGTCTGCCTTGCCCAAGACTCAAGATGGTGCGACTCACTATCAGGTTACTAACCAGTGTTGCCAAGAAGGCCCACGTTCAAGCTCAAATGGAGCATTACTCCAAATTTTCACCATCACCACTTTCCATAAAGCAGTTTTTAGATTTTGGTAAGTTTTATACCTGATAGAGTGGTACTGAGTTGGCTGCAGCTTTCATGATATGGTTGGCAGTATTCTTATCAATGTCATCCAGTAAGGTAACATAAGCCTAAGTTAGGTTTCCTGGATCCTATGTAGCGAAGATTTCCTGTCTTCATTTGACTAGTGACTAGTTTAGGATACTGTTTGCATTTTTTTCATTTAAATGCAGTAGGGCTGTGAACATTTAGGCCTAGCAAAATATCTAAACGTTTAACCTCTGGTTCTGGTTCTGGTGAGATACTGCATAAACTCTGCGAGACGGGATGTAATATGCAGGCACAGAAGGCTGAGCTGCGTACTAATTACTAAAATGGGCTCTACTAATAATTTCCGACCCCGACTTAAAAGCACTCACAGTGGGGGCATCCCTAATACTGGGTGGGAGGCAATTCCATTCAGCAAAAGTCCTAGGGAAAAGTGAATATTTATAACAATCTTTGCAAGCAGATAATTTCACAAAAGAACTAGAGGCAGAGGCATGTGTTCTAGTAGACACACCACTAGAAGGAACTAACTGGTAAGAATCAGTATCAATTGCCACTAATTTATTGACAGACTTATAAATAAGGATCAATCTTTGGGCAGCCCTCCTATGCTCCAGTGAATCCCACCCTAGACTAGAAATCATGTCAAAAAATCATGATTGTTTAGTGATTAATTGCGATTGCCTTATCCCCCAAAAAACAATTTCAGTATGTAGTGATTGACACTTAATGTAATGCATAAATAACTATAGTTGTTATCTTGCATGGAAAAATAAAATTATTCTGAAACTTTTAAGCCCACAAAGTTCAGATATGCCCAGAAAGTTCCATATAACAAAAACCAGGGATCATCAGGGTATACAAATGGATAGGCTAGGCCTAAACAAAAAACTGCCAAAAACTAGTTTTGCGATTAATAGTTTGTAGCATTGTAAGGGTTGATTCCTCATGCAATCCTGTAGCGATTAATCACTACACGTTCAAAGTCCTAAAATGCAGTAGACAATGACTTTAAAATGTAGACTGGACAGGGTTGCAACATTGTTGTAGACATACTGTAACATTATTGTGAACATCATGTTTTTTTGTGTACTGAGGGTAGTTAGACAAAGAATCTTAAGGTTGTCCTTGAATCACTTGGAAGTTTATGCATGCAGCGTGCCGACTGCTGAATATCTTCAGTGTGCTGTAACTGTGTAACACCTTTCATTCCAGTAGTGCATGGAGTGATTTTCCTACCTTTTTCATACACACTATTCGCCTATTTTACTTTATTCATACTATGCCAATTTGACAGAGCATAAAAATTAAGAGATACATATCCTAGGATGGCAGGTGATAAATGTGGTGCTTGGGGTGTTCAAACGTGCACTGCTCTTCTCCAACAGTTGTCACTCTATGCCGTTTCAAACACTTACGTCACAAGATTACAAGAAACATTCAACCTGCACAGTAATGATACTTCGCACATTTAAAGACAATAGTTTATGTCTCACATTTCAAGAACCAAACCCTTTCCTGTGTGAAGAATTTGAATCACCTACACTGACACTGGGGCTTTTGTGTTACTATAACCTTGAGAGTACCCACGCTTTTGGACGTTTACTTATAACGATGGACAGTCCCATGGATTGTTAGAACAGTTTTGAAAAACTCTCTTTGAGTTTCCTTCATGACTGTTTTCGCATTAGACCCATTGAAGGTCTAGTAGTGGAATCGAGCATAGTCATTTCCAAGGGTAACAAGCTGAGTATTATGGTGGTATTAGCATTACCACTTCTGGTGCTCATTCTGTCTTTGTGCTGTTTTGTTGTATTGAATATTAATACATAAGTGCATTCTTATTGATTGGTTACAGACTGGTGCAGATGAAACATTTTAAGGTTTGTTGCCTCTCATTGTCGATTTTTGTATTTTTTGTCCTTTTTTTTAATGGAAATTGAGCAAAATTTGGCAGAATTTTCTTGTTGAAGATTGTTCATTTGTCCTCATTGTTCCTATGGACTGTTTAAACGTTCTGTGTGAAGTAATTTCTCTTTTGTTGAACACAAAGTATCACATAAACAGGTAAAGAGCAGTCCCCCATAACTTATTTTGAAGAAAAAGCTAAATAACACAATTTTCATCTAATGTGTTTTCAAAGTATCATTCATTTCATTTTATGACTTTACTATTGCATATTCAGGGTAGACCAAGCAAAATAAAAGTAAAATTACTTTAGTAAATTTCACATTTGAAGAGAAAAAATGTTGTCACATGACTCCAAACAGCCAATGGTGAAACTGGACAGTCTACTGCACTACTTCAATTTGAGATGACTGCTCTTGCCCTTTAAGTTGTACAGGTGCTGTTGTTCATGAATTCCAGGGTTTAGACCAAAGGAATTGTCACGGTACAGTAAATGGTTAACCTGCACAGCAGTGGAATAGAAGAATTGGTAACCAGCAGTCTTCTCGTCAAGCAAGGTTCAAGAGGGGCTACTGTATAATTTGTAATCAAAATTCTATAGTCTGCATTTATCCATTTTATTTTCATTGACCTTAGCATTTGCAGCATTATATAATTTTCAAGTCAAGCACTAGAATGCCTCTTGACCCCTCTTATGTAATTGAAAGCAAGCAACTTGTTAAAATGTCAATCAAAAGTCATGTACATGCTGAAATGGTTGTGGTGAAATGATTATTCTTTCAAATTTGAAAATGGAAGAAGACCATACTAATCTATCTTTGAACAGACAAATGTACAGATACATATTCCTACACATTGCAATGTTTAATTTTAGTGTAAAATCATTGTTTACAAGTTTAATACAAGTAAAGGGTGGGTTATGCTACGGACTCCGCTCAATATGGCAAAATTAGGTATTAAACATTTAACCCATGTAGCAAATTCACTGAAGGGAAGGCTTCTGCAGTTGTGCTGAAGGATCAAATTGTAACCATGTAAGGTAGTACTTCCATGCTGTAACAGGCCTATAACCAGGGCTGGAAAAAATGTCAAATTTACCTGCAAACAAATCGAATTTCCCATCAAGCAAAGCAACATTTCCCAAAGGCTTCACAAAATTATGTACACAAGTAGTCAAATTTCTTTCCAAATACTGTACCAAAATTTCTCTGCTATGACATTCCCAAATTGCTGTGTTTTTCAGCCATGCTTGTAACTCTCATGGTACTGCACAGTACACTTCATGTGTTTTTGTGTAATGAACAGTAGAAGTTTCTTGGTAAAACCTTGGCTCTACTGTAGGCAGCATTTGTCCGATAAATTTTGTACACATCAGGGTGTCCATCAAGAGGTGTTGGGGGAGGGGGTTAATGGGTGGATTTGTTCTCCCTCCTCCAGAAGAATGATGAAATCCCCCTCCCTTGTCTTTTCCAAAGGATGAAAAAAATGTTACTATCTTGGTGTCTTTAGGAAGAGGACACCTTTGCAAAAATGTTTGAACTCATCTATTGCCAAATGGCCTTTGAATCATTCAGTAGTTTATTAGGGGTCTTGGAGCAAGCTTTTACCCCTCACCTGACCAGGGCAGCAGCAATTTGGACTTTGGTTTGGCAGTAAATTCCCCCTTTTTGAGTTTTCTCAGAATCCCTTTCATGGATCTTAATCATCTGATGAGCTAAATGAGTTTGTACTGCAAACTAAGATAAGATTGTCTGTTTATTGAGCTTAAAGAAGGAAGTTCAGTTCTGTTAAATAATTTCCTGGAGTCTTTAAATCTTTTGTCTTCGGCAAAAGTTCTATTCTTTTGAGAACTGAACCGCTGACAAACAACTTTCAGTGAGCAGACTTTGGTTATTATGAAATAGCTTGTTGATCCCAGTCTGTATTGAGCAAAATGCCAGGATATCCTCTGTCATGTGGATCTATACACTACCTATAGATCACAATAGGAAATGGTATTTGGACAAGACAAGTTTGACCCCAAAGGGTCAGCCTGCTGATGGATCATTTTATGTCACATGGTCTGATGTAACAATGGGGAATTTGTCGTGACTTCATCAGGAGGTTGTCACTCCACCTTGACATAACCAGAAGGAAACACTAAAGCTACCCTATACACTACCTTGGTGAAAAAATAGTATTGTATTCTACAGGCACCAGATTAGTCACATGACCAAGTTCATGGAAACCATTGTGTGTCTTGCAAGGCTGTTCTTTATTCATGAATGTCAGCAAGGTTCCAGATGAGGAGCATCCGAGTAGATCTGTCAAGCTCATTTTAAAGTTTTAGATTTGGGTTGATTCTTGAAATTCATGGAAATTTTCAAACCTGTAGAGGCCTGCAGTTTCCTTCTCATACTTATCTGAAAAACAGTTGACAGCATGTTTGTCTAATGGTAGAGTGTCTGCCTCTCATGTGGAAGAGTAGACCCAGGTTCAATTCCCAGGTTGAGTCATACCAAAGTAAACACTCCGGAAAAGGAACCTACTGTTATTGTGCGTGATGCTCCACATAAGCAGTGGAGTAGGGAAAACAAGACAGTGAGCCACAACTAGAAAAAGGGCTGTGGCTGGCTCAACTTGAACCAATAGTTTGGAAACTGGGCTGTAAAACTCCATCTAACTAACTAACTGAAAAATGGTCAAGCTTGAGCAATCCCCATATTAAAACATTTACACACATTAAATGTAACATGGGTGAAAACAGTTCAATTTGGTTTTTAAAAATATCCGTGACCAAACATTTTTTCAAATTATGCACAATAAGGTTACAAGTCAAGAGCCACGCTGTGGGCTGGGGGTTGGAGAATATGCCCACAGTATTGCCCTGCCTGTCGTAAGAGGCGATTAAAGGGAAGTCAAACTTGAACTTGAACCATACTTGAAAATAAATTTAGACTTTGGAACTTTTTACTGACACAATTTAGACTGACACTGTAAAACACATCGTGTTGGCTTATCTTTAAATCTCATCTTACTAAATAACTGACTCACTACGTACAGTAGCAAAAAGTCAAAATACAGAAAAATTGGAAAATGCAACATATTGTGTAACATTTCCCAACTTTTTCATTGTTGCTACGTAACTTAAGACCATGGGTTCTTGCCCACTACAGAATTAAAATTACCTTCCTAGCGAGGCAGCAATATTTAAAATACAGTTTTGCTCTCGTGGGGATGAAGCAGGACTTCTTACTAATCAACAAAGCATTTTCATAGTTCGTACTGGACATGGATGCATGATTTTCACGTGTGTAGGATGTACTTTTGGTACAGTACTCTTCTAATTTTGTGTGTTAACCGGTTGTAGCCAGTTCTCAGCCAGTACTATAATAAATTTCTTTGAAGCATACAGTATTTCTCTCCATCATTTCTGTGTACCAGAGCTTCTCTAGTTCTTTCCAGTCTTTGTTGGCTCCATTTCAAAACAGTGGAACCATGCATGTTAAGTTGCTGGTTAAATTGGCTATCATTCAAAGTTTTTACTCAAACATATTTATCAAAGGTGTAGGGAGGATTTTTATTTGCCTGTGTAACAATGCCCACTCATAACAAACAAGCATTCCACACACACTGTGACACACACACATGTATACACTCTACAGCTGTGTGGATGATGCAATACCAGCTTATTATTGCAGTCAGCATTGAACTGTATCACCTGACCTAGCTAGACAACACCCTCGACACACCTCCTAATCCAACCAATGGGAAGGCTTCCTTTATCTTGAGTGGGTTTGACCAATCATAGTGCAGTAACCATACCATTGTCTGTTATGGTCTGACAAGTTGTATTGTTCACCAGAGCCAAAAGCTGTTGACTGTATGTACACACACACATATTGCATTTTACTGACTGCAGTTGGGGGTAGGCATCTTGGCACGCAATAAATGTAGACACAACATATTAGAGATTGTTGAGCCTGGATGATTCTTTCTGTAGGAACTGTACATAGGTTTAAGGTCACCTTCAAGATGCTTTGTGAAGGAGGTTGTATTTTGTTTGCAAAAAAAATAGTTGTCACCAGGTGTCCTCTGAAATAAATTAATGCCAGAAAAAAATAAAGTACTGTGACATACTGCATCATGTAATTGTATGCCTTGAGTAGTTCATACTGGGTATGATGGGTAGATAGATGGAAAATCCTTGAAGCAAATTTTGGTTTTTGTGTAACATTTTCGGTTGTGGCTTGCCTTTCAAGTTTGCAGATGTTTTACAAGGATTTGGAAGGACTTAAGTTTTGCTCCTCAAATAGCAAAAATTATGCCAAAAAAAATTTCACATATTTTTTCCTCAGAACTGGGTGTAACTTATTAAGCTCAGGTAGGACTGGTATCTCCTAGAGGATTAACATGTACAGTACCCCATACCTCATGTCAAATGCTGTTTACTTATTCAAACTTGTTTCTGTAGGGCCTTCAAACAACATTATTTGCATAATCAAAAGTGAAATTAAACAAGGTTCTTGTACTTTGGAAGCATTTCCTTGTAGAGATTATGCACGAGAAGTCAGCCTGTTTCAATTTGGCATACTGGATGGAAATGATCAAAGGCAATCATTGTGTTACTGAAACGCGTGTGCACAACAGCACCTTTGTAACAATTGTTGTAAAATGGATGTCTGGATAGAACAAGACGAACGTCTAGACGAGTTGCAGTGCCGACAAACCAAGTCGTCTTATACTTTTAAGGTGATTTGACGACTGTTAGCTACTAATAGCTTTTGGACTTTGGGCATGGACTCTACTACCATAACAAAGAAGTATATTTGCCTTTTTAAACAGGATATTCAAGGAGGTTTCCCTTCATGGGCTACTTCAGTTTCTGTACAATTCGCGCCAACCTATGGTGACGCTTTGTTTAGAATAATCATCCTTCTTTCAGAGAGGTTGAATCCAACTCAATACCACAGAGTGCACTCTAAAAACACTATGGTCAACTATGCACCGACTCAATTGTATGGTCAAAAAGTGACCAATTAATGGTTAGATCTGACCATAAATTAGTAAATTTTGACCAAAGTTGGAGGTCAATGGTTTGACCATTATTTAGGTCGGTGCATAGTTAGTTAAACCAATGGTCAATTCGAGGCAAAGAGATGAACGAACGATTTGGCTAAAAATTTAGGAAAATCGGCCCATGTTTGTACAGGGTTTAAACTGTTGGCCCAATCAGCGTGGGGTCCAGGGCCGCTTTTAGGGCCCCTGGTGGGGTTCAGGGGACAAAGCCCTGGTAGGGGTCCATGGAAGACGGGATACTTTTGTAGGGGGTGGCTGGAGTTTACTATCTAAGCGTAGCGCCACCATCAGTTGGCGCGGAAGGTACAAAGAAAATTTTGGATTTTAAAACCTCCCAGATGGCTAGAAATGGCATTTGCCAGGTTTATTTGTCTCTAATTCTGGTGAGAAAATTTTTCATTTTTCTAAGATTAAAACACCCTTTTGAGATATTGATTAGCCCAGTTCATTATTCCACTGAACTATGTATCCTAGGATCGCAAATCCGGAATCCTGCTGAATGTTGCAAGCAGCTGTTCCAGTGCACGCCTGAGTGAAGTATTTCCAGGGGCGTAGGGGAGCATTTCACTTAAAGGGCACAAGATTTTTGCCCGAGAAATGTAATTCTGCCTGTAGTACAGTCAGAGCGGAGCGCCACCACTGGTTGGCGTGGAGCGTCCAGAAAATTTGAAAATTCGTACCCTCAGACAGTCAAAAATGACATTTCCCAGGCTTGAAAAGGGGATCCAAGCAGTCGCTTTTTTAAGTTTCAATTGCAGATAAACGTACGTTCGTTCCAAACTAAAATTCAGCCAGGAAGACTAAGCGGAGCGCCACCATTAGTTGGCGAGAAGCCTACAAACCATTTTCAAATATCTGACCGCTCAGACAGTTGAAAATGGTATTTCCCGGGCTTATATGGGGATCTAAACATTCGCTTTTTTGAGTTTCCTTTTGTAAAAAATGATCACTTGAAACTTAAATTCTGCTATGAAGCGGTGTAAGTGGAGCACCACCATAGTTGGGACGAAGCGTGCAGGAAATTTTGAAAAACCTGACCACTTCAGATAGTCAAAACCTTTGCTTAAAGGGGGTCTTAGAAGTCACTAATTCGAGGGTCTGTTTGCACAAAAATTGTTCACTTGAAACTAAAATGCTGCTAGGAAGACTATCTGCGCGGAACTTCACCGCTGGTTGACGCGAAGCGAACAGAAAATTTTGAAAAATCGACCCCTGAGACAGTCGAAAATGACATTTCCCAGACTTAGGGGGATCTAAGCAGTCGCTATTTGATCAGAAAATTACCAGAGAAAATGTATCACTGCCAATCGATGAATCCCGCATCATTTCGGGGAAACTACAAACCGGAATTGAAAACATGCTAATGAATTTTACTCTATTGCGACTCTTGGCTAAATTCAATATATATTGAAAAAATTGTGTGCCCCAACTTTCCTACTATATATGATTTTACTTTTGAAAAAATAAAGGCCTATGGGGATCTTATAGCAGTCGCTATTTTGATCAGAAGAATCAGATAAAATGTACCACTACCATTGGATGAAATGAAGTAGATGATTTTTCTTCTATTGGTAACACTTATTGACAGAATTGTCACGTTACACGGTGTGTTGAAATGAATTTTCAAGCAGACTTACGGGAAGACATTCTCACCCTACATCATTAAATTATCGAAAATCAGATTACCCGATTCTCATAACCATTGCCCGTATTTGGCATTAGTTGCAATAGTTGAACAAATCACTTTAAAGAGAAAAATGGACTTTATGATGAATAAGTTAAACGTTTTCCTGATAACACCACAACTCCCTGACATAATTATAACAAACTAGAGAATAATTAGCTCATAAATATCTTGCGAACTTTCCATTTCCGAAAAGGGCAAAGAGATGAAACGAACGAGCCACTTAGCTAGAAATTTACAGTTACGAAATGTCTTGAAATGTTCAAATCTTCGTCCGTGAACCAACAATTTGACCCTCTGTGCACGGTCTAAATTTAGTGACTACGTCACATAACATAAGCTGATAAGGGTCAACTTATAGTAAGCAGAAAGTTGCAACTTCCCCTATTAAAGGGCCAAACTTTTCACCCCAAACTACAATTGTATTGCAGATGGGTTGTTGGAATGATGAAATTCGTCTTCTACGGAATCTTTTACTCGACAGTTTATTCGTATTGATAGAACTGTCTTGCTTACTGCTTTTATTAGGTAATCGTTTCATCAATTGCGAGTCATGACCATACATAAACTTACTACAAGGACAATATTTTCTTCCGTAGCAAAAGGACATATCGTCAAAGAAGCGACAAAAAGTCCTTGCTATAGAATGTAATAAGAAACGTGTCTGGTTGATAATGTGATGACAGACGAATCGCAGCTAATAGCTATAAATTATAACCATCGACATTTTGGTATTCACGTTTCATTATAGGACGTAAAAATGATGCAATGTATCTTTATGATTGATTACAGGATGGTTCGACACTCTGATTTGTGTAAGACAATATCGTTCAAGTTTGATTAAATGCTGAACTTAGAAATAATTGGGGAAGGGATACTAGTGACGTATATGAACGGGACTAATACCAGGGAGCTGCTACTAAAGGCAGCTCCCTGCTGTGACCTTTTTTGAATATAGTTCTTCTGTCAATGCAACCATGGGACGACCCCCATGGTTTTTCATGGACACGGATGAGTGATATGTATGACTTTGCAGTGAAGACAAAAGGTAGCGCACCACCAATTCAAGGGGAATCCCGCCGAAGGAGGTTACCCTACGAATTTAACACCCTAGAAAAACTTTTTTTGGGGGGGGAGGGAAATTAGACCATGTTAGTGACGAGATGTGTTCAATTTGTGATCTCTAAGTGGTAGGAAAGTAGTTGAAGTAATCATTCAAAGAAAACTGAAGGTATTTCAGGCATTTTTGCAATATATCCTTCCGCGATGCAAAACGGCATTTTGAATGAGTCAAAAAACACGAACCTAACTACTCTATTATACAGGCCCTCCTAGCACGAACTCAACAGCGTGTAGGCAAGTAATGGTGGTGTTAGTAAAAGAGGGGCAGCAGACCCACTTACCAGAAGTTGTTCATCCTTTTCAAAACGTGTATTCCTTTCCTAAGTCATTGTTGTGTATCTTGATATCCTCATTTTCTATCAGCCAGCGAGCAGCAAGAACAATACTTCTAGGTCTAACATTTTCAGAAAAAACAGCCGTTTTATAACTTAATTTCCTCTTAAATTTGACAGGAATTACTTGGCTCTCTTCAAGTCTTATAGGTAAAGTTTTAATTGTTGCCACCACATCCGATGGGGACATTAACAACATTTCCCTTAATACTAAATTGCCCTCCTCGAGGAAGCTCACGCAACTGCATAAAAGGTGTTCGCAAAGCGACCAACCTTTCTTCAAGACGATGTAATTTCAATTCTTCCGGTATCTCATAAATTTTCATATTATTATCTCGACTCAATAACGGAACTCTGCCTTCTTTTATATATTTTAAACAGGTTTTACAGACCCATCCTTTATCTATACCTTCTTCCTGCTTACAAATATTAGTATTTCCACTAAATCTAACTAAATTCACCCACAGTACACATTCTTTATACCATAACTGCTCACAATAAAAGCAAACATATGTAGGCCCCTCCATAATTTTATTCCAAAAGCGATGTTGCAATTCTCTAATTGGACCCTCCTCTTCTTTTCTAAATTGACGCTTACGTATTTGTTCTCTAAGCATCATTTTAGTACTATCACTTGCAATACCCACACTACGTTTTATCACAAAACCTTTATTTTCCCAACATTTATACCTATCTTCAGTCACTCCTCTAGACCATTGCACTAATATATGATTACTCCCCTCATTTGCTCTCATGTACAGACTCATTATCTTCTATTTCCAACACTATGTCATAATGTACTCCACCTGTATTGACTAAATAAATGGCACGTTTTTCCCGATTAACTACACAATGAACTTACAATGACTTGTCTTAAATAAAAATGATTATCTTCTACCCCTGTAACCAGTTACGCCAAACACCGAAAAAACAATTACCATCCCCACGTACTTTTCTCACACGAATCGGCCTACTCTCAACTGAAACACATTTTCCTATTTCAATAGACGGCAAATCAAACTCCCCAGTTTTCACAAAACCATGTCTGAATCTATCAACACAAGCTTCTTAAACATTTTTTCTCTCCAACAGCTATCAACAACGAAAAAATAATATGTACATGTAGATCTTTCGGAACGTATAAATAATACCTCACGATCGTCATGTTCCCTACTTTCCCCATCATCACACCTCTGACTTTTTTCACATTCACTAGAACTTTTTTTGGTTCGTACCCAACTCTGATATCATCATTTTTCTCCTCTTCATAACTTTTATCTTGAAATTCACCCCCATACTTTCATTTTCTTTATTGCCAACCTTTCCTTTCTAAATTAAAAATCTTTGAACGGCCCTTCTTAGGCATTGTAACATTCTGCACATAATTTTAAACTTTAAAATAACAAATTTACCATAACCAGACACCTTGATATAACACAAATATTAATACTCGCCAACTCATACAAATAATATTTACCTACCAATAACAATGTTTCCCTCCAACAGAAACATACTTTGTGAATATTGTCGTCAGTGTGAGAAATTCACACAGCCCTTTAAAGTCACAAAAACAGTGAACAAAACTCCTCTAAACTATAAAACTTTTTACTTCACCGCAACCCCGACCATGCTACTTGAAAAGAATAAATCCCTACAAAGAAATCTTCATATAAATACTCAAAATTCACTAAACACCAATCTGTAATGAATAAAAGAAAAACAACCTAAATGATGGTGCTGTGTTAAATTAACAAACGACCTTTTCCCCAGAGTACATACGGACCTGGTTTTTCCGCAAGATTGTTACTAAAAATAGAACACGTTTCCAAATTTTACATGAAAAAAACCCCAATTTTACACTCTCACGAAAGTCATATTTCCACCAAAACTTAAAAACACGAAAGAGAAGTACCATCCCTACAAATTGCACTAAACCGTATTTCGATACCACAAAGCATCTACAAGAAGATAGAAATAAAGTGCCGGAAAAGTCAGAAATTGACATCGCGAGAGTAACTGCATTAGTTGCGGTGCTGCCTGCAAGGCAGGCACCGCAACTAAAAACAGAGAGATATGCAACACAGTGATATAGGTGCATAATCACTATAGGATTTTGCAATATCGGTAGTCTGGATGATTTAAGCAGTTTCAATCAAGAGAGGTGTTTTTCATTCTTGGAAAACCATTATTTTAGCCTGATTAACTTAACTGTAGGTTTGAAAATCGTGCAGTCTTACGCTTTAGCAATTAGCACTAAGGTTATGCAGATGATTGATGTTGCTGCTGTCGTTACAAACAAGTGAAGTGTGATGTAGCATTCATTCATTTTCTATTTTGGGCACAGTAAAGCCGTATTGGTAACTGTTAGTAGCGATTGAGGTGCATACACAGAGCCACCTTCCCAAGCTAACGATTTCTCACCAATAAATCTACATTTGCGCAACTGAACTCAAATAAGAATATGACATAAGATGATTACCTCCCTAGCAACATGTGGTACCTATGCATGTTTCCAGTGCTAATGCAACACTCACATGGACTGCTATACAAAATTCCTTGAAGATAGTTTACACACCAAAGTGAATCAGGGCTCGATTTTTGTGGTTGTCCAATTGTCCGGGACAACTAAAATTCCATACGGACAACCAAAAGTTGGAAGTTGGTTGCCCGATGGACAACCATTTTTTCCTCACAATGAATTATATTCAAGCTTACTTTTATCTGACTGAAGACGTAGCAAGCCTATATATGCTGACTGATCAACTCTACAACATCTTCCATCATACAGTTTCAGACTTAATGTGTTTTTGTCTTGCAAAGATCAAATCTTTTTATTCTTCAAGACCAATTATACATAAACACAATTACTGTTTTGTACTGTAATTGTGTGCAAAATGTTTCGGACAACCAAATTTTCTTGAGGACAACTAAAAATACTGAACTGGTTGCCCGAAGGACCACCATAAATTTTTCTGAAAATTGAGGCCTGTGAATCCATGACGTCAAAGAAAAAGCCTCATAAATATGAATGAGGCATCTGACGCTATTGAAGTCCAAATGGCAAGGTTATTTTCTTTTTTTCAAGTCCGGAAGGCTTATTTTCCTTCAGAAAAAAATTGGAGCTTAGTGTATGAGTTCTTTCAAACATGCTGTGCCCCTGCCAAGTGACTTTGGACTATTCTTTTAGGAAGTTGTTTCAAGTATTGGTGTTGTTACTGTGAGAAAACCTTCCCTCTGTTCAGGGTATTGTTTAATTATTGTGAAATTGAGGCAAAGTAACTGAATTTTAGACTGAACTTGAACCAATTCCCCAGCAAGTATTTACACACTTATGGTGGTTTGATTGACTTTTTTGAACAAAGAAAAGAATTTATTCCAATCCATTTTAAATTAAACTCTAAAACAGTCCCACAGAAGATTCCTTTCATTCTATGTTTGTTTTGAATCTTCTTGCCAGGTGAATTTGAAGAGAGGGTCTCTGTGTATTATAACAGTGACTATGGGGATATTGCCATACATTGTGTTTAAAGACTACCTGTACTGCCAGTGGTATTCTTCTTACTTCTCAAACAGACATTTATTGTCGTATTTATTCAGTTAAAGATGGCATGCATACTGTTGTACCTGCACTTCAGTTGGTCCATCTTGTCTGTGTTAGTAGTTGACAAAAGAGCGATTTCTGTGCATACATTAATTGTACTTTATTGAATGTAAGCAATGCTTTAGATCATTAGGGAACCCATAGAGAACAATGATAACAATTGTTGGAGGTTGGACCAGTTTCTTCTAAGACCAAAGATCAACACATCTTTCTTGTGGCTCAATTTTAATGACTACAATCGTGGTAAGATAATGAGCTACAATTCAATACATTTCCAAATTCAGTCACAAATTATCAGCTTTTCAGTTCGGCCCTGATTAACAATACAGCAAATGGTTGTAATCCTGGAAACCCTGCTAAGATCAAAGGTGGAGTTTTCACCTGGGCCTTTTTTATATTTCATGATTTTTATCTTCATGGTTTTTATTTTTAGACATTGTACTTTGGGATTTATACTATAAAGACTAAAAAAATTAATAGAAATGCACGTTTTTTCCCTGTAATAGCATGCCCACACATCACCATGTTGGTTCCTTGCGGTAGCAATGGAACCTATGTAGTCAGGTTGGTGTGTGTGTGTGTGTACGTGTGTGTGTGAAATTGCTTCGGTACGCTCTAACTCAACAAGGGAAGGTTGGATGGAACTTGGATTTGGTATATAGATTCGTCATAGGGAGAAGGTGAGCCCTATTGTTTTTGGTGGAGGTCAAAGGTCATTTGGGGTCACCAGAGGTCAAAAACTAAAAACCTCAACACGATATTTCTAGGTAGGAAACTCGGATAGATATCATACTTGGTGTGTGGATATGTTATGGTGTAAGGATGAAATTGGATATGTTTGGTTAAGGTCAAGGGGTCATCTGGGGTCACCAGGGGTCAAACACTGAAAAACATTTTATCACAGTATTTTAAGGTAAAAAGGACAGATTTCAAATCAGTCTGTGTTTGGTTAAGGTCAAAGGTCATCAAGGTCACTGGAGGTCAACCGGCGCTGAAAATGTTATTTAGAAAATCTTGTAAGCTAGATAAAGATAGGTTCAATATATTTTTTATCTCACCTGGTTTTGCATGCTTATACACCCAAACACCTTAGAAATTTGGCCTTTACGTTCGTTCAGTAATTATTCCTTCAGGTTGTACACATATTTTGGATCATTCAAAGTTTTAAGAGGGCAATAACTAAAATTTGTAGATTTCACTGAGCACAGGTCACTCTGCATTAAACTGGTCTCTCTGCCAGTGGAAGCAGTGCATGGAAGATACATTATGTCTCTTTAATACTGCTGTGCTCTGTGGGGGTAACCTAATCCTCATTCTATTATCACACCCCATTAATCACTTGCTTTCTGCTGAACTGCTGAGTAAACACTGTTTTCTGTGTAGAGGTAGCAAACAGGTGAAATGGTAGATTGTTTTAAAGTAATAGCAAGTTTTATTTGAGAGCAGGTAAAAATAAATTGTGAGAGAAATACAAGGGGTGTTTTTCTCTCTCTGACCACATTGTGTATTGTTTATTGGTGATAATATCAAGTTTGATTACAAGCATAAATACATATGGAAATGAGGAAATGTTTTTGAAGGATCACCAAGCATTATACAAGTTGAATGTAAGTAAGGCCACAAAAATTTAATCATTGATATCATGTAATATTATAAGTACTAATATATCCCTTGTGAAGATGTTACAAATATTGAGTGTGAGCTTTTGCTTAGCTCTGTTTCGAAGACTGGCTATACACTAGTTCTTAAAATATCTACCAAGGAACTACAGTGCCCATTGGGCTCTTGTTAAGACTATGGAAATGCAATTTGTTGGCATTATTTGCTGATTTCTTTTGATAACAGTGTGAGTAATTCAAAGAAATGCAAATTTTGACTTTATTCTGAACTTTAAATTTGAAAACTTCTTAAACGCTGTATATATCATACCATCCATTAAAGACATTCATAAATTAAATGGGAGTTGGGAACAGTGAACCATAACTAGAAAAATGCTGTTACTGCCTCAGGACTTAAACAGATTGGTTACAGATTTTGTAAAACTCCATATGCATAATTAACGAACAGATTGAAAGCAATTTGCAATGCAGTTCTTAGGTTTCATTGATAGCATGCTGTGTTATCAGCATTTGTTATGGCAGGCAAAAGGTAAAATGAGAATAAACCAAAGCTTTAGAACTGATACTTGTCAGTTGCTGCAAAGTACAGTACTGTACATTTTTAATAGGTGATAGTAAAATTGTCAATTGGCACTACTGCTTGATTGACATCAAAATGCAGGGAATGATAGCATTTTATGGGCAGCATGCACAGAGACTAGGGTTTTGTTTGTAAGGGCCACTAGTTATGTTTTCCAAGATATGCCCTTTCTTAAATAGAAGGAGTCAGGCATACTGAAGAGATTTATTTGAAGAGAAATGTTTAATATAATCAGAATGAGCTGTGACAAAATATTAAAACACTACAGGATTCCAAAACGATCAATGGAACTTTTGGGAAACAAAAACTGAATGTAGTTCTTGTGATTAAACAGAACATTATTAACAATGTAACTTTACATTGTTACTCGCTTTGGAGAAGTGTGATGTGAGTTATTTATAGTTTGAATCTCAATCTGTTTATCTCTGAATTGTTGCATCTGTGCTGTACTGTAGTTCTAATCAGTCAACAGTGCTGTTTGCACAACCTTGTACTGTCAAAGTGCCCTTGATTTTCATTGGATGAAGGTACTGTAGCAGTCACACAAATGGTTAAACCACTGTGCTTTGCAGATTCAGATGTGTAGGCTAGCAAATGTGTGTTAGGGTAAATGTTACAACTACTGTACAGACTTACACTTTGTGGGAATCCATGGTTTACTTCGCTTTGATAGTAAAGAATTATGATCACACAGGAGATTTCTTGCTTGCTGGAAAATTTTTATTTTTTCCAGCTGTTCCTTAGACCCTGTTGGGTTGGATCACCATTAAAACACAGAATATTCTACTAGGAGTTGTTCGTATCAAAAATCTGTGGTTCCTTGAAAGATCCTTGAAAACCAGTAATTTATTCACATCAGTTTAATAAACAACATTGGTTTGCTGCGACCGAATTAGTTGCAGAAATGAGAACCAATCAAATTAAAGTTTTTCAAGATAAAATGTTGACGTGAATTGTGTTAAGAATCGAGGCAACTAGAAAACTTAAATGACAAGCAACCTATTTAATATCTGTTATGCTTTCAGGCTTGGATGTCAATATCATTGAAGTCACTTCAAAAGCACTCAAAATGCCTCCAGTCATTGAGACGATATTGTGTGAGCATTTTGATTGGATGCATAATACTTGGAGCTTGCTATGTGAATATTCAGTTGTTCAGATGACCTGGGTTTTTCCAAGGGTTATGAACTGGCAGATCTGGGTAACAGAATCTGTCATTTTGTAGATGCTCTGCGTACTGTAGCAGTGCAAGTGACCCGCAACTGGAAAAATGACCATGGGGCTCCAGCCGCACCACTGCATTAAACCAGAATATAAGTTGAAGCATATATCCTTTACACTAACAACTGTACCTATAAATTGAGGACTACACAATGTACAATACAGTAGCTCATCTACACTTCAGTGCTGTGCCATTAGTTTAATGAAATTGCTTTTGCTTTCAAGCATCTTTATACATGGCCTTTAATTTGAGTTTTGTTTGAACTTGAATTTCTATAGATCTATAAAACTGGGACAATGAAAAGCTCTACTTTATCTATATCACAGTATGCTTAACTTAAAAACAGTGAACAAACCCGCAAAATCAATTGTTGCTATAAATCACGTGTAATATACAGATGTATGCATTATTCAAAGCATGGAGCTACAGTGCCACCTCCATGTTCAAAGGTTGTCTGTGGTGTGCATTTTATAAGGGTAACATTCTACTGTAAACCATGTATTATAACAAAGTTTTAATTACTGTAAACAGTATTCTGGTACAGTATAGTATAACTGGAAGAATTAAAACACACAGCATGATAAAGAGCTATAAAGTTTGACATTATGTATCATACATTTGTGGTTTTATTACTGGAATCCTGCCCTGGGTTGCAAAGTTAAAAGAGTTTAATTGTCACTTGAGATTTGATCCCAAGGTACTGATGAAGTCATGTCTGGGTACCATAATTGGTTTATCTACAGTCTGATGAACATTTTGAAAAACTTTTAGCACAGAATGGAATTTAAATGTCTTTCCCCAAGGCTGGGGTTTGCAACCTCTTACCATGGCCTCCTACTGTATGTAGGAGACAATTTCAATGTTCTCCATTTTGGGCTCTGGTAAATCTTTTGTTTGACCTCAAAGTTGATGTAGGCAAGGGATAAGTATCACTCTGTTCAACAGGTGTAAAGTGGATGTTCTCACTGACTGTACAGTAAATATGATGTGCCACACATAATCATTCGTGTTGTGAAATGTTTCAGTTCATTGATTCATCACAGTTGACAGGGATTTATACACCAGAAACAAAAAGGGGGAGGGATTTATTACAACTATAGTAAAGCCAAACAAATTGATGCTGTTGTACAGTAGGTAAGGTTTTAAATGGGTTCAGGGGACAAAATCTTGCTTCAAGGCCCTTTTTAGTTGCAATTTGAAGGGTTTAAAAGGCTAATGATTTGATTTACAGTTGCGAATTCAAACATTGCTGCAAAAGTGTCCTCTTTTTAAGTAAGAAGCCAAGATATTGACAACTTCCTAATTTTATGGAAATAGAAAGGGGGGGGGGGCACAAAAATCTTCTTTCTGCCCATCGTAGAAACACTGAAGATTGGTTTATTGAAAAGGGATGGTTAGATGGGCACATTGGTTACTCTAATGGAGGAATAAAAGGGAGGGGGTAGAATAAGGTGCCTCTGTCATATTTTTTCATGTACACCACTCTGCAGTACTACGCCCCTTAGATAGCCTAGGGACATGAATCTACTTCACTCCTACTTACCTCACCTGTTCCACAAATGGACTGTTCCATTTACCGCGGAATACTATCTGGCAATGTCTTCTGTAGGTGGCGCTATAGCCCAATAGGAACCATCCCCGAACACACCCTTGTTTCATTGCCAGCGGAATGCTTAAGTCACGTTTTATTAGCTCTCTCGTTTTTTCATCTTTTTGGATTTTCCTTTGGACCTTTTTTGGGTGCAGGAAGTTTTTCGTCATTTCTGGATCGTTTTCAGCGGTTCACCTGACCAGAGTGTTAAGTAAGAGGTTTCCTTTTGGGGTTTTTCAGGGGCCTTTTTCTAGCTACTTTGTTAGCCGTTTTCGTAGCTTAGGCTTCTTGCCTAGCGTGAGTTCGTTAGGCCGCCGGCCTATCGTAGCTCTTTGCGGGTTTAGGCTCCCATTTTCCCCCCTTCGGTTCTGGTAGCCTTGCGGCGGACCGGTTCCGGGTGTTGTTGGTTGTTTTTTCTCTTCCTGCCCTTTGATGTTATATTTGTTGTTTTCGTGTTTTAGTGTTACTTTCTTTATCTCGGGACTTAGGACGCGGGTCTTCCCGTTCGTGCTAGACTCGTGTTGTGGGGAGGTTGGCTCTCTCTCCTTGAGGTTTTCTCCCCTCCCCGGCCTGATCGGTAGCCTTTGGCGAACCGTCGCGGCCTTCCCCTTCCGGTAGCCTTTGGGGCGCACCGGTTTTTCCCCCCTTAGGGTGTGGTCGTACTGGTGATACGACCGTTGTCTTCTTTCTTGCTCCTGTCCGGTCACGGCTCGTTGGTTTTGACTGGACAGGTTTGGCTTTCTTCGGCTCCGAGGCTTTGTTCTGGAGCCGTAGCTTGCGTTCCTTGGCTTTGTTGTGCTCCCGGCTCCATGGAGCCGGAATGCTTAGTTGCCTTTGCTGGCAGCTTTATTCTGGAGCCGAGGTTTTGTGTAGGTTATGTTGTTTGTGTTCCCGGCTCCATGGAGCCGGGATGCTTAGTTGCCTTTGCTGGCAGCTTTGTTCAGAAGCCGAGGTTTTGTGTAGGTTAGATTGTTTGTGTTCCCGGCTCCATGGAGCCGGGACGCTTGATTGCCTCCGCTAGCAGTTTGTTTAGAAGCAGAGGCTTTGTGCAGGTTGTGTGTTTTGTTGTGTTGTGCTGTTCGTGTCCTCCCCGGCTCCACGGAGCCGGTGTGTTGTCCGTGTGTTCTTGGCTCCTTGGAGCCGGGATTTTGTCTCAGTGTTCCCTCGGCTCCGTTCCTGCGTTCGGGGCCGAGGTGTGTTGTTGCCCTGGCTCCTGTGTGGAGCCGGGGTTGTGTGTTCCTGGCTCCAGGGTGGAGCCGGGGGCTTTGTGTGTGGTCCTGGCTCTGTGGAGCCGGGACGTCTTCATGCTCCCTGGCTCCGTTTGGAGCCGGGGAGAGTTCTTTCGGCGGTTCCCTGACTTGGTCCGGGGGCCGCGATGGCAGGTGTTTTCTTTTTCTGCTTATATCTTTCAGATATGAACCCGATCTGCGAGTCCTGTCATCAGTTTAAACCTCATCGAGGCTGGGATTGGCACACCAAATGCCCGATGTGCCGCACGTGTTCTAAGCAGAACCCTTGCGAGGTCTGTGATCAGTGGGATGAAGCCTCCTGGTGTGAGACAGCCAAGCTGTTGAAGTCTAGGAAGATGCGCCTTCTGGAGAAGGCGAGCTCCTGTCCAGAACTGGCGAGTTCTGTTGATCGGGCCGGTTGCGGGGGTGTTCCCCCCGTACATAAGGCCCCGGCCCCGGATCAAGCCGGTTGCGGGGGTGTATCCTCCTCACATAAGGCTTTGGGCCAGAAGAAGAAGAAACCTTCTAAAGGAAAAACGCCGGTTAAGGGCGGCTCCAAGGCCAAGTCCTCTCATGATTCGTCGGGTTCCAGTGCACCGGCTCAACCTTCTCAGGCTCCGGCTCCGGCAGCCCCGTCTTCTCCGGCTCCAGCGGATCCATCACTCGATTTTGGAGTTCTCGGCTCCGACGTTTCCTTAGCGGAGGAGAGTCTTATTCACAGTGCCTCTCCGGAGGCCTTGCTGGAAACCCTGGCTCTGGTGGACCCGGAGCTTTCCTCAACTGATCGGGGCCATAGGCGCCCCCACCGGGACCGTTCTCCTTCGTTGGATCCGGAGGCTCCTCCCAGGAAGCAGGCTAGAAGTGCTCCAGAGGACACTGAGTCTATTCTTGCCGGGTTCCTGAAACAACTTTCTCAGGTTCTGTCTCAGGGCTTCATCAAACCCACGGAGCCGGCGACGTCCCCTCCTGGAGCTCCAAGTTCTCCGGCCCCGTCATATGACGGGTCCGATTCTCAGGAGATTGTACAGGATCCGAGCCTTCTTGATGACGCCGGTCCCGCGGGACCACATCCTACAGCGTCTTCCCGCCTTGCGGAACCACAGGACTCGTCCTCGGAAGATGACCTTCCCCTCCTGGGCACCACCATTACACAGGAGGCGTTTAGTAAAGCTGTAGAAGTTATCAGGAAAACATTGGGGTTTCCGGCCCCCGAGGCGCCCCAACCCACGGAGGAGACGAGGCTTTCCAAACTCTCTCTCAACAAATCGAAGCAGCCCCCCATAGCCAGCCTACCAGTTGATTATGAGTGTTTTGAGCGGTTCACCGCCATTGCCGACAAGAAGACTTGGTCCGCCTTTCCGTCTAAGGAAGCCGCCGTCTTCAAGGTTGATGAACCGGATTGGGAGGAATTGTTTAGAGCCCCCCTTATGCCGCAAGCTGCCAAGGATAAGCTGGCTTCAGCCGGGGCCATGGATTCAAAGGGAAAGTTGCTGGCCAAAGACAAGAAGCTTTTGGATTCGGAGCTTGTGAGGATAGATACAGCGGCTAGAATGGGTTTGAAGTTCACTTCTTCCCTCTTGCTCTTAGCGGAAGTCATTAACATGGCGTTCCACCAGCCACAGGACAGAGCCGTATCTAGGGAGGACACGGGCTCCCTCGTCAAGCTGTTGGGCCCAGTCCCACGTTTGGTCTTCGACCAGCTTTCCAGAATCGCCGTCCGTTCCGTCCGACAGAGGAGAGCCTTGGCGCTCGATTGCCTCACCTGGCCTTCAGACTCTATCAGAGAGAAGTTTCAGAAGCTGCCCGTTTCCTCAGCGGACTTGTTTAACAACCAGTTTGAGGCGCTATTGCAGGCAGATGTGAAAAAACACAAAGACCTTAAGGACGCCGATTTTAGGCCCAAGCCACGTTCGTCTTCCCGCTCTTCCAGGGATCGTCGTGCTCCGGGGGTGGGGCGTGCCCCCTTTCGTGCCCGGCAACCGGTAGACCATTCTCGCCGTGGTAGCTTTGTAGCACCCTTTCAGGATCGACGGACGCGCCGTGACCCTCCTAGACGTTCACGCCCAGCTAGACCCGTAGAGAGAAGCCAACCGGGGTTCCGTCGTCAGCCGGCTAGAGGAAGGGCCCCAAAGCCCTAGGGGTGCCCACCTCACCGTCTCGTTCCCGGCGGTGGGGGGGGCGTATAAGAAAGTTCGCTGGAAACTGGGACATCCTAGGCCCGGACTCATGGGTTTCCTGCACAGTCTCGGAAGGCTACAGGCTGGAGTTCACAGAACCTCCTCCGATAGGGAACCACTTTCGTGCAACCCCGATTCCAGCCCAGCGGGACCAGAGGGAAGCCTTGGAAAAAGAACTGTCGGACCTGCTTTCCAAGGAGGCTATCCGTCCGACCACCCGACAAGAATCGTTGAACCTATTCAGATCCACCTTTTTTCTAACTCCAAAAAAACCGGATACCTGGCGCCCGATCTTGAACCTCAAGCCCCTGAACAAAGGCTACATCCGCCCGAAGCACTTCAGGATGGAAACTCTGGCTTCAATCCTCCCGTCCCTCGCCAGGGGGATGTGGGCCACCTCCGTAGATCTGAAGGACGCCTACCTTCATGTTTCGATCCACGAGGAACACCAACATTTCCTGTCTTTCCACTACAACGGCGGAGACTACGTCTTCAGAGCCATGCCCTTCGGCCTTTCGACTGCTCCAAGGGTTTTTACAAGACTCACCAGAGCTGTTACCAGTTACCTACGTCGGCGGGGAGTGCTAGTCTTCGCGTACTTGGACGACTGGCTCATCGTCGCCAACTCGGAAGCGGCCGCGATGGACCGCACTCAGCTCGTGACACAACTCCTCGGGAGTTTGGGATGGATTATCAACCCCCAGAAATCTTCTCTCGTTCCCTCTCAGTCTCTGGTGTATCTGGGGGCAGTTCTAGACTTGGAAGTAGGCAGGATCCTCCCTTCCACCGAAAGGCTGGAAGCAGTCGTCAACCTGTGTGCCCATCTCGTGGAAAGGCCCATCAGCCCAGTCAACGAGTGCCTTCGTCTTTTAGGCCTCCTAGCCAGCTTAGTAGACGTGGTTCCCCTCTGCCGCCTGAGAATGAGACCTATCCAGCTCTTCTTGCTTCACCAGTTCTCCCCGTCCCAGGACCCTACCTCGAAGCCGATTCGCCGGACGGAGGAAGTGTTACCTCACCTGCTATGGTGGCGGACACGGGCCAATTGGAGCCAGGGAAGACCGTTCCGAGTCATTCGCAAGAGGGAGGTCATGTCGACGGATGCATCCCTGTCCGGGTGGGGAGCCTCCTGGGGATCGTCAACAGTCTCCGGGAATTGGTCGCAGGAGGAGTCCCGTCTTCACATCAATGTCCTAGAGATGGAGGCAGTGCACAGAGTGGTTCTTCATTGGGGCGAACGCCTCAAAGGCTCTCTGGTAACTATCCTGTCGGACAACTCCACCACAGTGTCCTACATAAACAGACAAGGGGGGACAAGATCTCCGACCCTGTGCCTTCGGGCGATCAGCCTGATCCTAGCTGCAGAAAACCTAGATATTCAACTTCGGGCCTCTCATCTAGCGGGGAAGGACAACGTGGTCGCAGACGCCCTCTCCAGGGGTTGGTCCGTGGATCAGAAGGAGTGGTCCCTCTCCAGCGTGTGGGCCAGCCACATCTTCACCCTGTACGACCGCCCTCACGTCGACCTCTTCGCAACCGGGGACAATGCAAAGCTCGAGGTCTTCTGCACGAGGTTCTTCCATCCACGAGCCTGGGCGATGGACGCTCTCTCTCTCGACTGGGAAGGCATGTACGCCTATGCCTTCCCCCCGTTCAACTTGGTCCATCAAGTGCTAGCGAAAGTCAAGGACTCCAGTCAGACTCGCCTGCTCCTGGTCGCCCCAGCATGGCCAAACCAGCCCTGGTTCCCCCTGCTCCTTCAGCTGTTGGTCGACAACCCCTTCAAGTTTCCGATAAAGACCACCCTGCTCTCGCAACTCAAGGGAAGAGTTCTTCACCCAGACGTGGGTTCCCTCCACCTAGCTGCTTGGCCGAAATCAAGCGATCCCTTCAAGCGGAAGGCCTTTCGCAAGAGGCTACTGACATCGCATCCAGAGCGAGAAGATCCTCCACATTGGCTATTTACAATACCCGTCTCAGAAGGTACAGGTCCTGGGCAGCCGCCCGAGGTACCGATCCCTTGGAAGCTCCAGTAGCGGAGGTAGCCGAGTTCCTTACATCCCTCTTCAGGGAAGGGAAACAGGTCAGGACGGTACGCAATTACAGAGCAGCGATAGGTGCCATTCACAAGGGTTTCTCTGACGGGTCCTCTGTGTCGGACAACGCCACTATCCTCCAGCTGATCAAAGGCATGTTTCACATCAGACCTCCGGTCCGTAAGCTGCCGCCTTCTTGGTCCATCAACCAAGTCCTGGACCTCTTATGTCGTTCTCCTTACGAGCCTCTGGAGTCGGCCTCCTTACGCCACCTCACTGAAAAGACGCTCTTCCTCGTTGCAGCGGCCTCCGCTAGGAGAAGGAGTGGCCTACATGCACTATCGACGGATGACGGCTTCATCAGGTTTCGCAACGGAGGGGTTCAACTGCTGCTGCACCCGGGTTTTCTATCAAAGAACCAGTCTCTGTCGTTTGCCCCGGAGCCGGTCTTTATTCCAGCGATTGAGTCCATCTCGTCAATTCCAGAAGATCGGTTGGCCTGTCCCGTCAGGGCCTTAAGAAAGTATGTTCGCCGAACGAAGCCACTTAGGAAGTCGCCTCAACTATTTATCCTGCCGCAAGATCCATACTCTCCGACTTCCAAGGACACCATCTCTCGTTGGATCCGAGACCTTATCTCTCCGTTTACCTCCCGAGGCGAGAAGGCTAGGGCACATGATCTACGGTCCCACGCCACATCTAAAGCCTGGTTCGCGGGGGTCCCACTGGAGGACATCGTCAAAGCAGCGGCCTGGAAGACTCCGTCCACCTTTGTGTCCTGCTACCTAACCAACACCGTCTCCGCAGAAGCTAACTTCGCCTCAGCTGTGCTAGCTTCTACGTCACGTACATCATCGCAGTCTCCAGCTCCGTCCGGCCCTCCGACCTCACGGTGCTAGTCTGGTAGTCCATTTGTGGAACAGGTGAGGTAAGTAGGAGTGAAGTAGATTCAACAAAACTTACCTGTGGTTTGTGAATCTACGAACCCTACTTACCTCACCTATCGCCCGCCTCCCGTCACCCCATTCGGAGCTGGGAGGTATGAGAGGGGGAACTTGTCTAGTTGTGTCACCGTCATACTAAGACACTAACACTAACCTCCGGACGACTCACTGGATCCTCGTCTTGCTGGACGCCCATGCCTTCGTCGTATAGTTAAGGTAAGCCGGTTCTCCGGTCACCGTTTCCTTTCCTTTTTTTTTTTTTTTTTAAAAGATAAGTAATTTAAGGGAAAGGGCAGTGTGAGTCGTGTCTCTCGCTTGTTGGTTCCTCATTACTAACCCTTGTGCCACTTGCTCTCCGTCAGCTCCTCCTCTCGTGCCTCTCCTCTCCTTGGCGCATGAAACAAGGGTGTGTTCGGGGATGGTTCCTATTGGGCTATAGCGCCACCTACAGAAGACATTGCCAGATAGTATTCCGCGGTAAATGGAACAGTCCATTTGTGGAACAGGTGAGGTAAGTAGGGTTCGTAGATTCACAAACCACAGGTAAGTTTTGTTGATTTAGCTTCATTTTTAAAAGGTTTCACTATCCTGCTCTTAGATTTATATTAAAAAGGAGAAAATAAAAACAAATGCAAATAGAAAATTTGAGCAGAAAAAAATATTGTCACGTGAGTCTAATGAACCAATTATGAAACAGGACATGCTACTTCACTAATTCGATTTGGGGTGACATTACCCCTTTAATGTTTACCTTTGCAAACTAAATTATGGCATTGCTACCTAGGGCCCAGTGTTGTAGCCTCTGGGTAATTAGCCTGTATGGTTTGAAAGTAATCAATGTGTGATACCCTGGATGAGTACAAGATTTGCTTACTTCCAGGTGTATGTACACAGTTCCCCATTATGTGGAAGGGTGTCCTGTCGTTAAGTGTCTAAGCCAGGTGGGAGTAAATATCAAGCGTGAAATCTACTATATTTCCATGTTCAGTAAAATTGCCACAAGTTCCCATTCTGTTTCTGTATTATATCTAAGCATTTTGTCTAAACCAAGTTCATTTTTTATTTCACCCAGGTATGGAGGATGGTAATTGTCCCAGGTCATTCTCTTTCCTAAAACATGAGCTGCCTGTGAGAATATGTAACATTATGAAGGAAATCAATCTCTTACCAGAAAAATTACTGCAGATGCCATCGGCTCGAACAGTTAAAGGATGGTAAGTATGACCAACCTTTTTGCTTGCAATCATTCCGACAGTTATGGTAAAACCTCTAGCAATGGGAAAGGCGAATAGTTGTAGTATAATTGCAGATGTTATACTTACTTACTCCAGGAAACCTGGCATTCTTTTTGTCAGGCTGCTACCTGATGGCCCTCAGACCCTGTTGCTGTAAAAGTAGGCATCATCTTTATACCACTACACCCTAAAAACTGCTAAAATCTATGGGAGACCCTGCTCATCCATTGCATAAATCGCCGTCAATATTCCTGAACGATAGCATGGTCAAGTGGTTAGAGCATCAGACTTGCAGTTGGGAGGTTGAGAGTTTGAGACCTGGCCAGGTCATACTGGGCGGTAAAACTCCATCTAACTAATTAACTATTTTCGTGCTCAGCATTTAATGCAGCCTTTTTATATCTCTCTTCCTAATCCACAATTGAAATCATATGGTTACAGATGCTTTGCATAAACTGCTCCCTACTTGTGGAACCAGTTACCCGACCATATTCTGTTTATGTACTAATTTTTCTACATTAAAGCGTAACCTCAAGACTCATTTTTTGCTTGCTCCTTTAACTGAAATGAAATTGTTGTTTGATTTCATTTTTTGTCAAGCGCCTAGAGCAGCTACACTTTTGTTCCTGATTTGGCACTATATAAGTTCAATGTATTATTATTATTATTCAGAATTAGAATCAATTGAAAAGTGGGTGTGTAAATAGCTTGTGGTTCATATTGAGTGCTTTCACAGACATCACAAGGCCCACCCTTTTGACGGACAAAAACTAGTGTAGCTAACTGAGAAGCAGCTGGCAGCCCACATGTGATTGTTGGCCTAAAACACTTGGTTTTTGATCAGCATTAGGTGTGACTTCTAGCTGTGACATCACTGGAAAGTACTCTGTACGGTTCTTCCATAATCATACATGTACATTGCAATTTCACCCCTGGGGTTATTTTACACAATGTTTCAATATTTTTGGCTTCTGTAGGTATCAACAGACATTGGAAGATTTGTTAGAATTTGAAGATGCTGATGAGGAGTCTGAAGAGATGAATACAAGGTGAGAAACTGGAATAAATTCAGTAATTACATTTTTGCAAAACACCTATGAAATGGTACAGTGTAAATTTTATAGGAAAATCTGCAGGCTGGTCTCCCCAGGTGAAACAGGCAACTGCATGCAACTCCCATCACTTGGGGGAGAGTTCATGAACCAATGACTGTGGTCTCACACGTACACTGCACTCAAGGTCTTACCTTGGGCTGGTAATGAGGACACACAGGGTTTAATTCTGGGTCAGTGTTTGCAAATTTTGATCCACCTGAGATAGCAGGGCTCTTCAGTTTTAGACACTTTGTTTTAATCAAGCAAGGTCACAGGTGTTTTTGCCCGTTATCACTCATATTTTCTAATATTTTACAGTAATTGGTAAGTAAACTATTTGCCCTTCTTGCCATGTTAGCACTACCCAATCAATTGAGCTCTGGAACTCATGGAAGGGGGGGGGGGCAAGTTAGAACATAGACTAACACAGACTGATAAACACATGGGGTTAACCTGCAGCTTGGCAGTTTTGGGGGAGGGGGAACAGAAGTGAGAACACAGACTAAGCAGAAGTGAGAACACAGACTAAAAACATGGGGTTAGCCTGCAATTATGCCTTGTTGTAAAAATAGGGGTTACACAAAGTGTTGCAGGTTTGGTTTTACAAATCCTAACATGACCCCCTCCTGAACCTTATGAAGAAAAGTTAATCACATGTTGATTAGCAGAAACTTCAGAATCAAGTAATCATTAAATATATAACAAGTGGTAACGTTTATTTTGAGGGTTCCATAAATGTGTAGAAACATGTGAGAATGAAGTCCACCTCTGAAGGAACCCTGATTTGTGGCTCAAAGTACATCTCATATTGACTCTATGAAGTTAAATATTACTGACCGTAGGTTGCCCCTGCTTATTAATATACTGCCAAATATCACGTTTCATAACTTAAAAGTTGAATAGGTTGTTACTTATAAAGGGTTCATCATTGGGTTGTTCAGAGATAGAATGACCTTAGTATGAAAGTCACTTGTGGGGTAGCAAGCAATAGATAAATTGTGATGTTTATTTGGAAGGATGAACCTGAATCAGTAACAGATAAATCATTTGGAAATAATTTTTATAGATAATAGTCACATGTTCCACCTGGTGGGTTATGTTAGTCAACAACCTGCCATGGCTAGAGTAGGAAAATGGAGCAGTTATGAAGTAGGGAAAACAAGCCAGTGAGCCACAACTGGAAAAAAAGCTGTGGTCGGCTTGACTTAAACCAATTGGTTAGAAACTGGATCATAAACTCAATCTAACCTAACCTATCAAGGCTGGAGCAGAGTGCAGCCAGTCACCCCAACTTGAAGTAGGGTAGTGCACTGTCTCATGATTGGCTCTTCAGAGTCATGTGACAATATTTTTTCTCCTAAAATGTGAAATTTACTGGGAGTCATTGCTTGGTTTACCTTCACATTATTAAAGTCCTTAAATATTATGAAAAATGCCTTGAAGAGAAAACTGCAGAAAGTTGTGAGATTTCACTGTTGCTTCAGAGTAAGTATGGGACAACTGCTCTTGCCCTTTAATGGTCTGTCAAAGTTGCTGCCTATCCCTGAGCAGGTGCAGGCCTTAATCTTTTTTTTTTTTTCATCTCATAGTAGCATTTTTCATACAATTTTATTTAATTTAGTTTAGATAGCATAGCAATTATAAATATAACATTTGACTTCATTCTATAATATTCTTTTATAAATTGTCCTAATAATGCAAGAAAATATGATAGCAATCTTAATAGTGTTTTCACATTATAACAATACATTTAAATTCTGTAATAACATTCAATACGAGAAAATGAAACAAAGCTGCCATCACAGCCTTAATCGACAACATCCAGAAAGTCTGAATTGAAGGGGTAGCTAAATTTCAATTACGACTTGCACAAAAACATTTGTCATAAGCCATACTGCATAACGAAAATAAATGTTAATATTAATATGGGTTGCAAAGTACTACAAAACATTATGATTTAATTAAATAACATGGGACACTCCTTGAAAACTTCCTCGTACTCAGAAAAGAGGATACATTTTCGTGAACTGATTTGATTAGAAATACGATTTTCTACCTGAATATGAAATTTAAACTTATATAGAAATTCATCAAAAAGTGGGATGTCCTCATTAATCTTCTTACTGAAAATATAGTATTTCATATGAAAAATTAAAAAATTGTAGGGGTGCTTTGGTAAAAGTTTATAGCCCAAAAAAATATCTTCTTTCTTAAAGAAGAATTGCCTACCCAAAATACCCTGCTCCACGTCTAAAATAAAAGAAGAAGTAACCCGGCATTCCCAGAAAAGATGATCCATTGTTTCGGCTTGTTCACCACAAAAGGTACAACAAGGGTTTTGTGTGATTTTCATTTTATGACGTAAAACGTTAGTACCCAAAATTCTGTGAAGAAACCTATATTGGTCATATTGTAACTTACTTTCCCGGATAGAAATAAAAGGGACTCTAAAAATTGTTTTCCAAATCTTAATCTATTGCACTACCTGCCACAAAGATTTTGAGCAGCTTTCCAATCAGCCTATCTGCCTATCTGCTTGTACATGTGTCAGAAAAGTCACATGTCATAGATATCTTCTGCAAACATTCTTAAACATGGACCAAAAGACATTGTGGTTAAATGCTGATTCCAAACTAAATAGAAGTAAGGCTTTTCTGTCAAGGAAGATTTGAGTCCAGGAGTAAACAAAATAAAAAACATTCAAGTAGTTAAGATCTGATTACAAATAACTCAAATAAACTGGAACATTTATAAGGGCTGCACATCTTTTGCAATTGTCATTGTTACAAAGCATAAAACTCTTCACTTTATGAAGGACCCTCATCTAAAAGAGGTCGGAAGTTTGGGGTTGCACTTGAAATTTGTGCAAACAGCTCAAATGAAAGAATCATTGGACTTTGAGCTGACTAGAATAGAACAAAAGTACAGAAATAAGTTTGTGTAAAGCTTGATAACTGATTCATCAAATGAAGGAAACCCAGTTGGGTCATATCCAGATGAAGTGGATGCTGAAAAACTTTTTGGGGAAAATCTTTGTTTGTTTGTTTGTTTGTTTTTTTTTTATTTTTTTTGTATGTAACATAGTGATATGACATGGTAGACCTGTAGGCCTAATACATTGCACATATAGATGAATCCAGGCAGCAAGTGATGGTCTGATTTCAGTCTGCCATAACTGGGGTCTAATCTTTCAATTTCCGTGCTTAACCTGCATCATGGCTGGTTGTACACAAAATTGTATCTTAATTCCTTCAAGTTCACTGAATATGAGGATTTGAAATTCAAGTAGACAATAAATGAAGACAATTTAAGGCTGATGGACCCCACTAATGGCTGCCAACAGTTACTAAGCATAAGCAATGATTGGATTTGTTTTTAAAGTAGTGAATGGTAGGCTAAATGAAACTTTTTGTGCAATATTTTAAAATTTATTATCAACATTGAAAGGTTGTTGAATATTGGAGCTGTGTCATAATCAGTGACAAGGTGGCAGGCAGCATTGATTTTAAATTGTGGATCAAAAGGTTTGGGAGGGGTGATGAAAGGGGGTGTTGATAGTAGCAGTTCCAGGGCATTTTGACAGGTGGCAAAGTATTAATTGATTGCTACTTCTTTTTCCCTTCTTTTCCTTCTTTTTTCACATTCTCTTGTGAATATAGGGGCCATCCCCCTGCTCCCCTTCCCCCTGATGGGGCCCCTGTTTGGGGAAGTGATATGTGGACATGATCAGGAAGATAATACTAAGGGTTATTTGACCCATGTAAATATTTTTTTAATGCATCTAGAACTCTAATTTTCAGGACCTTCATACAGAAGAAAAATAGTACTTGGGTCAGGGAAACAGTGAGACATAATAGATGAATTGGGTGGATGGGATTTTATGACACACCAATACAAATGTGTTGTATAGATAGTGTCATACATAGTGGCTGAGATCCGTATGATCAGTATGATCTGATTAAGTCTAACCATTTAAACTTGTTTCATATGTCATTTACAATATTTTTCAAGGCCTTTATTTTATTTTCTTGCTTTGTTGCAGGTTTACAGATCAACTAATCACGATCAGGAACAGACACTCTAATGTGGTTGAAACAATGGCTCAGGTAGAATAATAATCATATTAATTTAACCGTCAAATGGAAAGTTGTTTAAAATGATACAGTGTCTTTAAAGTTGACATCTGACAGGATTGTCAGATTTTCTGTGAGCTATTCAAACAAATTTGGTGTCCAGTATGGTTGAAAGTTTTAAATGGACTTGCTTGGGTAAGAATCATCTATACATTGCAAAATAGTCATACATTTTATAATTGCTCAAGTTGCAGGGAATAATTTAGCAATCAAATTTTGCGTAGCAGTTTTGAAGATTTTTGAGGTCTTCCGCACATTGTTTGTGAAAATGCAACGGTTATGCACATAAAAAATTGCTACACAATTTTTCATTTGTGTAGCAACTTGGCCTGTTTGTGTAACAAGTTGCAATGTGATACTGGATAAATTATTCAGTGAGTTCTGCAAAGGTAAAATCTGAAGTATAAAGAAATTCAGTTACAATTTTTTTATTTTAATTGAGAATAAAGTCTAACAGTTTTAAAGACTGTTTGGGGTTTCTGCAAAAAATTTTGCAAGCCAACATGGGAAAAATGCCAAATTTACTGATTTTGAAACTTAAAACACTAGTATGGCAACCCAGTGTATTGACTTCTGGTAACAGGTTATTTAAAACATTGCCACCTTAATAGTCAATGCTCTTGCTATGAATTTAGAAGTGTCCCAGTGAAGTGGAACTCAGTAAAGTTGGCAACTATGTACAGACTAAACAAGCACTTTTGTTGATAGCCATTATTGTATTTTGCCACTGTAGCACTTAAAACTCTTTTGTAAGAAGTTGCAGGTTGTCGAATGGAATGAGACTGTAATTCCGTTTTCAGTTTTTGTTTGGATTGGTACCATATTTCTGGTATATAGCGTTAAATTTACCATGGTTATCTGTGCTGGAGTTTGGTATCAGGCCCAACCTCTGCTGGTAGTTTTATTTTTATGAACAGGCTTTCTGTCAGAAGCTGTTAACCTGTATTCCCATCCTCTAAAAAAGCAAATAATCTACAGAAACTCTATCATTAAACTTCAAATAGAACCTACAAACTACAAATAGAACCTACTGTCATTTTGGTTGGTGCTCACCATAAGCATTGGATGAGGGGAAAGAGGCCAGAGAGCCACAACTTGAGAAATGGTGTGGCTGTCCCAACTTTAACCAATTGGTTGGGAACTGAGCCCTAAAGCACCATTTTACAGTACTAGATACTAATCAAGTCCAGACTGATGTGACTCTTTGCCACAAGTCAGAGGTGGGTTCAGGGGGGCAAAACTTGCTTTAAGGCCTTTATATGGTACAATCTGAAGGGTTTTAAAGTTTTAAATTTTTTAATCTAAGTGACTGCATGTAGATTTATTGTATATACTTTATCAGCTTAATCTGAAGTAATGAATCCTTTCTTTTGTATTCCAGGCTGTGCTAGAAATGAGAGAAAGTTACGATTACGACCAGAATGAGGAGAATAACATTCAGTACTTTTTGAACCGTTTCTACATCTCCAGAATAAGCATTAGAATGTTAATTAACCAACATAGTAAGTAGTTATCACTATATTTTTATGTGATGACATTAGAGTGTACTGACACTGCAAGCTTCCTAGGTAGCCTCTCTGAATATTTTTGTTCATTTTGGTGTCAGTTGGTTGTTTGGCTGAAAGAATTTGAACGTACACTACCTCTTGCTACATGTTACTACATAATTTCCTTGGTCGTTACCTGGTCGTAAGTCTCCACCAGGTCATACAGAAGACTTTAAAATTTAAACTTTCTGCCATTGTGCTTTGAACTCAGTAGATGAAGTTATAACAGCTGACTTGGTCTGTTGTCGAACTCCAGACCCACCAGCTGCAAGTTGAAAGCTCTAAACCACTTAACCATGCAGCTAACCCTTTACCGTTGTGCTCCCATCGGGGCATATTTGCGAGCCTCAGGAGTGGGCGGAAAAGCGGACGTAGCCCGCCCCGCATCGGGTTCCATAGGCCATTGACCCTGTGACCTTAAACTATTGTCTCTCTCGTTGTTGTGGCCGAATTTTCTGGTATCTCCTCGCAGTTTCGAGCTCCGCGTGAAACAGTAAAGATGGGTGACAGCGGAGCTCTCCGCATGGGTCCAAAAGGACCCAAACAACGGTTAAGGGTTAACGATAGCCTGTGGAGTGTGTTTACTGCAAAGCTGATGCCACTGTCTCTGCGGGTGTGCACGTAGCCCTTTAGCTGAGTGGTGCAGGTATTTTAGATTAACCCTTTACCATTGTGCTCTCATCCGGGCACATTTGCGTGCCTCGGGAGTGGGCGGAAAAGCTGACGTAGTCCGCCCCGCATCGGGTTCCGTAGGCCATTGACTCCATGACTATTGTCTCTCTCGTTGTTGTGGCCGAATTTTCCGGTAGCTACTCGCAGTTTCGAGCTCCATGTGAAACAGTAAAGATGGGTGACAGCGGAGCTCTCCGCATGGGTCCAAAAGGACCCAAACAACGGTAAAGGGTTAAGGAGTCGGAATGGAGAGGGGGGGGTGGGTTTGCCTTCATTGGGATAAACTTGAAGCATCAGTCTCCAGGGTTATGTATTTAAGAGTACTTAGTCTCCTGTATTTTCCTCTTTACGGAACTTCAAATTTGAAAACATTTGGAATATTAAGTATATGAAAGACCTCCTGAATCCTACCCTACTGGATTTAAAAGACTGCATGTTTGCTCTTTCGGTAGAGCATCTGCCTCTCATGCTGAAGGCTCAGGTCGAGTCATACGAAAGGCTCTAAAAATGGAACCTTCTGCCATTAGTGTGATGCTCCGCATAAGCAATGGAGTGTAGGGAAATCAAGCCATTGAGCCACAACTGGAAAAAACAGCTGTGGTGGGCTAGACTTGAACCAATAGGTTGGAAACTGGGCTGTAAAACTCCCATCTAACAAACCAGCCTACTGAATTTAAAATCATAATTTGTGTTTTGCATACTCCAAAATATGTAGGGATGCAACATTACTGAAATTCTTTGCATGAATGTATGAAATATTGCATTTGGGATGTATAAGACCATATAAAGTGAAGAGTATTAATTAAGTTTATCTGTACTGTTTGACAGACATCTCATTCATGCAGAAAAGAAGCTGGTTGTTTGTTGTATTGGAATTGTGTTCAATGTTACACTAGGCTATTTTGCTATGCCTTGTGGGATGTACACTTGTATGTAATGCAATAACCCGTAAATTTTCTTTTTCAATTTCCCCTTACCCAGGGAAACTTTTGAAGGCATAAATATTTCTATTTCCTTACATGTGTGCAAGCTCTGGATGATGTACCATGATATACACTAATACATTGCATGTGTGGGTTGTGTTGTAGTGTAGCTTTTGCAGAAATATTTAGTTGATAAGGACCCACTATATGCTATTTAGGAATAACTTGGTAAATCTTAACTAGGATTGTAATAAGAAAGGTCCTTTATGTTATATCAATTAAATTAAAGTAACTTCAAATTAGCATCACATTTGCCTTCCAAGTAGACACCATTTACTTAACATTTACTTAATATTATGCCAGTGTAACAAGAAAGAGAAGTTAGCCATGAACATTTATTTACTTCTGAAATTGTGCTTGCATCTTCATTCATGAAATTGATTGAAAGAGAAATGTTCCTCTGTGGATCTATTAGAATGTTTACTTTATTCTGAAGAGATTGTTTACAACTGTTGTAGGCATAGATTCCAACAATCCAGTGGAACCCCTTTAATGCCGTGGTAATTGCTGTGGGGTACAATTCGGGGATGGAATCTCATGGGTAGTTTCATATTATGCAATAGTATCCAATTGTTACATCTCATGTGATCTATACAGTTGATATCATCTACATTCATGACCACTATGGGTGCTAATGGTGAGACATGCATGACTGTTTGTTTTGTGATATAGTTTGATAGAGGAATCCAGTCATTTTGTCTCTAAGGGTTCATTCTTTACATGCTTTTATTTACCAGCTCTTCTGTTTGGCTCAGCTCCAAAAACTCATCCCAGACACATCGGAAGTATAGATCCCAACACAGATGTAGTGGCAGTTGTGGCTGGTAGGTTGGTTTGTTTGTTTGTACTAACTGTCTATACTGTGTAGGTTCAAGCTCTTAATTGGACTACAATAAAAGCAATTACAAACTCTCTCATTATAACTTTGTGAAGAAAACTGGTATCATCATTTATGAAATTAAAAGCTTGTTAATTTTAAATGATGTCAAAAAAGCTGTTGTTTTTTTATATTTATAGTCACTCCGTGACAGGCAAAAACGATGTTTCATAAAGTTGATACCAGCAAGAGATATGCTATATGGCAGCATTTGTCTGTGGTTGTATTTATTAAATTATGAAATATGTTGCCTCTTGTATATTGCTAAGAAGATTTTTGAAAAAATAAAACTGATTGAACATTCAGTTATTTGAGGTTGTGACTTGTTGCAATGTACATCAACACTGCTATTTTTCTATCATAAAAACTCTTTCTTTGAGATTTGTATGCTATGGATCACCTGCTCATAGCACTGGGCATCAGTTGTGCCCAGGGCCTATGTTTGTCTCTGTGTTCACATTTGAAATTTGTCCAAACATTGCATGAAAGATTAGGAGTCCAATGTGTCATTTGCTTTAAATTTGTGCAAAGGTCAAGAGCAGTCCCCCCAAACTTATTTTGAAGCAACAGCTAAATATCACAATTTTCTTCTTATTTTTCTTCTAAGTATCATTCACCATATTTTATGATTTCAGTATTGCATATCTAAGGTTAACCAGGAAGTTACTTATAGTAAATTTCACATTAGGGGAGAAAAATGCTGTCACATGACTCTCAGCAGCCAATCATAAAACAGGACATTATACTACACAACTTCAAGTTGGGAGGACTGCTCTTGCCCTTTAAGGAATTAACTTCAATACTATTGAAATATTTAACCATCACCTGAAACTTTTAATACAGTTGCATCTTTATTTAGTGTAAGATCATATTGATGCTGCCTCTCCACTGATGGTGTCTCAATTTGCATAAATATTATTATTATTTCACATATAGATGCCTATGACAGTGCCAGGTTTCTCTGTGATCAGTACTATCTTGCCTCGCCTGACGTAGAGATTACTACAATCAACTCCAAGGACGAGACGAGTAACATCCACATTGTTTATGTACCCTCTCACCTGTATCATATACTGTTTGAACTCTTTAAGGTAAGGACCTTAGATAAATGAATACTTAGGCATTCCTCTAATAATGCATTAATGTATTTTTTGTCCAGGTTTCGCTTTTAAAGCAGCAATCAGAGTTGGACAACTGTAACCAACTGGTTGGCCTAGTGGTTAGAGCATCTGCCTCATAGCTGGGGAATGTGGGTTCAAATCCTGGTAAAGTCATACCAAGGACCATAAAAACGGGACCTGTTGCCCTCTTGTTTGATGCTCAACAAAAAAGATTGGAGCAGGGTAGTAATATATATCCAGTGTTAAAACTGTGAGCACCGAAATGGCAGCTAGGTTTGTACAATCCCCAGGGGCCTGAGAAGGGTTTTTTTTTTTGAATAAACAGATTGTAAATGATTTATGTGCAGCACCTTGAGCTTAATGGATATGTATGCTCCATAAATCAACTAATTATTATTAATTGTGCACCACATTTGTGACTAAAAACTGACAAAAATGGACAGGTGATCATGGTTTGATGTCGTGATTGGTTACAGTGTAGAGGGGAATGTCCAGTCTTGCATCTGTGTGGAATTTTGTTACTCCAACAATATTCAGAAATTTTCATTTGATGGTAATTGACACAAAAATGACATTTCTTTTAACCTGAAAGACCTCCTCAGTGTTTCTTAATTCTGCTAAACAACCAGTTCAGGAGATCAGTTGAGATGTTGGAATAAAAAGGTTTATATTCTCTGTCAAACTCTGAATGCCCCTTTAATGCAGACATAGCAGCTATATACAGGTGAGAAATTAATATGGCAATAGGCCCTGTTTAGCACTCATTTTCTCCCAAACAGCACCTGTTTGACCCCCCCAAATGTTAGTACGTGCCAGTTTTTCCAAAAAGTAGCACCTGTCAAAGTGGTCAGTGTGTCGTGGTCAATTCCAACCATTTCCCTGGTTTCACCAAAAAGAAGGGATCTGGACAGACTTTTTGACAGAGGGTGGCATGTAGTTCAGCTAATTCTAATTTTATCATTGATTATGTGAAACATGAAGTTGTAGCAATGATATAAATCACTGGGTCAAAAAATGAGGTGATTGCACAATATGTGCTGCTTAGTTATAAGGTCAGACACCATAATGGAAAGCTCCTGGTGTTTCCGCCAGAAGAGGGGGTGGGGGTAAGTTGGGGCATTAGTCTCCCAGCAGAAGGCATGTTAAATCCTCCTCCCTTTTTCATTTTCATAAAAATTAGAGAATTGGCAGTATCTTGGTTTCTTACTTGAAAAGAAGATATTTTTGCAGCAATGTAAACAAAAAATGGTCTTTAAAACCCTTCAAATTGCATCTTACAGGAGCCTTGGAGCAAACTTTTGTCCTTAAAACCCACTAAAAAGTTTAACCTAGGACAGCAGCATGTTGGACTTGTTGTTTAGCAGTAATAAATCCCCTCCACCTGCCTTTTTGTGTTTTTGGCAGAGTGCCTTGTTGCTATTCTTCTAGTGCTGCAACAATGTACAGCAGACCATAGGCCGTCATGCCTGGATAATCATATTTGATTTAAAGCTCTGTGTTTTCTTGAGAAATAAGTCTGTACACAATTTGGTTGTCAATGAAAGGTGCTATTTACATGCAGATCAACCTATCTTATCCATGACCTTGACTTGTGTTCGTACTACAAACATGTTGTGAGAGTTCAAAGTTTTGCCATTTATTTGTGGTTTATTAGTAAAAATTATTTTTAAGTATCTGTTGAAACGGTGGTTTACAGGGTGAACACTGGTGGTTTTATGTTCTAGTTAAAGGAACAGTGTGGGGCTAATATGTGATTAATAATATTAGTCTTGTGTTACCCTGCAAAGAAAAACCTTGCAACCCATCCATACTTGTCTATATAGCATGTTACCATAAAATGTTCAGTTGTGCTTTACAACAGGAAAAGAACAAAACAAAACTACCAAGAGTAGCAAAATTACTTCAAATTGAAACAGTTGAAATGTTGGATATATTGCCTTTTGATTATGATTTGACTTTGTATTGAGAATTTTGCATGTTAATATATTGAATGAATGCAAAGAAGGATTAGAAGCACACGTGTTGCCTCCCTATAGATAAATCTAGTAGCCAAGAGTAAAGGTGGGCAGTAATATATATGCTAGCATTTACAAAAGACTGACCATGTTACAAAAAATCCTGAACAGTGGATGAAATACTGGACATAACCATCATACACTCAATGTACCCTCTATCTACCCCAACCCCCTGCCCCACCCCCCCCCCCCTTTCTTTTAATCAGTTTGGCATTATCTAGATGACAACATGCCAAGCCATTTGGGAGCCAAATGCTCTCTGCTTTGGCAAAAGTCACTTAATGTTACCATATATTGGTTCAGTAGGTAGATTTGATTTAGCTCATCAGATCATTGAGTTGACATTAAGTTAGACTGGTTCTGTTTGCTGTTACAGATGTCACAGATGGCACAACATGTTTACGTGCACCTTCTAGTAAACCTCCTGCCCGTCATCTTTTATCGTTGACAATATGTTTAGATACCCTGTTCGTAAAGGGGATGAAATGCTGTTAACCCTCTTGTTACAGTATTTGAAACATCTTTGTAGTGTGACATCTAAGCAAAAATTCCTGACTTCACTTGACAGTAAGGGAGTGATTTTTCTGTTGGAAAATACGTTGAAATTACGTCAATATCTTTTATTGTTCTGAATGTATACCTCTTCAAAATGTGAATGTCTCTGAAGCAACTTGTTTCCTATGCAACAATAATGATGTGGAGTTTTGCGCAGTGTTGACATTTGTTTTGTTAACACTATATTAAACATCCCTTGCTTAATTACTCATCAGATAGTTTATGGTTTGGTAATCAGTACTGATAATTTTCAAGGACACGATTTAAAGTTACAAAATAAAACTTGCAGGACAAACTGATATTACTAAACTACTGTTACCTGTCCCTGAAATGAAGATTATATAAACCAAAGATAATTTTAGGTAACAAATGTCATTTCCCTCCCTAGACTTCACAAGATTTGCATATTGATCTTACGTTTACCAATTAAAACATATCAGAAAATGCCCTGTAAAGTGGTCAATGCTTGATGGAGTATGATGGGAATTGTGGCTTATTTCTTGGTTTTCAATGCCTTTTACTTTGTATACACAATTTTGTCATTTTCATATTACCAGACTTTATAAGTGTGCCATACTGTAATGATATCAGAAATATTCTTTTATCTCTTCCACAGAATTCAATGCGAGCTGTTATGGAGCACAAAGGACCTTCGGCAACAGAGTATCCAAAAATAAAAGTCCTCATCACAAAAGGCAATCATGATCTCACCATTCGTGTAAGTTTGGGTTTTCTTAACTCTATTGTTTTGGTTGTGAGTTAAAAATGTTACTGAATTAATTTGTCAAAGTTGCAATGTTCTTGCTGTTTCACAGTATATTGAAAAAGGGGTTTTCAGCCAATGAGATGGGATTTTAAGGCATATTCTGGAGACAAAATTCATTAACTTCAAAATAAGCAGAAAAATTTTCTCTTTCAGAAGGTGAATTTGCATATCAATAGCTAACAGCATTAGGAAGATACAAATTTGTAAGGTATTGCAAATTTTCCATGGAATTTGATGCATCATGGGAGATCTGTGATGTCATCGTGGCACATTAATTTCACATTGCATTCAATTTACTTATTATTATGATATTGCTGCAGGCATTATTAAGCAACATTGTTGGTTGTGCTCTATGTATGGTGAATGGTAATACTAGATCTGCACAAAAAGATATTTAAACATCCCAACAGTATAAAATTTCAAGGACAAACAGGGTGTTCAATTATAAAGAAAAACAAAAGGAATTTGAAGCAATGTGCCAACATTACATAACTTTCTGTGGTTTTGTTTAAAAACAGAGGTAGTTTTTGATAGAAATACCTAATCTTTGGAGTGAGATATCTCGAGTTAGGAAAATGGTATTGTGATAGGGTTTTAAGGACATGGTGTGGAATATTTTCGTTTTTCTTACAAGACAGACGCCAAAAGCCACCAGAACATGCCTTTAAGGATGCATCAACAAAAATTTTTTATATAGTATCAGCTAGATAAAAATGTGAAGTTCAAATAATGTTTTAAGTGCTGGTCAATTGCACAGTTTTAGATAAATATGGTACAAATAAGTTCCAAGTCCTTCCCTTAAGAGTAGCCTCCTGCAACAGACAGGGAATACTGTGAGCATATTCTACAATCCTCAGCACATAGGAAAGCATGAAAAAGAAACACAGGTCAAATATAGGTGGACCTTGCCCAAGGGTGCCCCTGAGGTAGTTGTGGCAAAGAGCAATCTCTTTATCCCTATGTTTAAGCAGACTCCACAACCAGATGCAGTTCACATTCCTACAGACCGTGTGTTTGGTCTAACAGTAGAACATCCGCCTCTCACGCGGAAGGCCTGGGTCCGATTCCCAGGTTGAGTCATACCAAAAACTCTAAATAAAAATGGAACCTACTGCTGTTGTGCATGATGCTCCGTATAAGCAGTGGAGTTGGGAAAACAAACCAGTAAGCCACAACTGGAGGAAAAGGCTGTGGCCGGCTCGACTTGAACCAATAGGTTGGAAACTGGGCTGTAAAACTCCCATCTAATTAATTAACCAACCCACTCATGAAGGGATCCATTCTGAGCTATATTATATAATGTATACATAGTATGTATGTATAGGTTTCATGAATGCTAAGTTTTTGTATGGAAGCTACCATATTTGCATTCACTATAGCCCAAGAGGGTGGGCATGTGTAAAACTATCTGTTTTCAAACCATGATTACACACTGTAGGATTGCAAGGCGCTATTCCAGTATGCAATAATGCAATAGTTTTTAGCGAAACCATACGTATATATGTCGCAATGGTAAATTACTGTTTTGCCGTGAGACCATGAGTAAGCGAAGGGTCAACCTCTTTGGAGTATGATCAAAATCAAAAGATTCTTTGGAAATGTTGTAAATTATTTTTAATAATTTATTTGCAGATGTCAGATGAAGGTGGTGGTATTCCCAGGTCTCAGATCGATCAACTCTTCAACTACATGTACACCACAGCTCCTACACCACCTAAACCTGGAGTATCAACTATTCCACCTCTTGTAAGTAACAGGATTTATACAAATAGAATAAAGATGTTGACTTTGTAAAGCTAGACTTGGGTTTACTAGATTCCAGGATGACTGGCAGCATGGTCAAGTGGTTAAAGCATCTGTCTTGCAGTAGGGAGGTCTAGAGTTGGGAGTCCTGGTCGGGGCACACCAAAGACTTAAATTAAATGGAACCTATTGCCATTGTGCTTGGTGCTCAGCACAAGCAGTATTGTATGGAAAACAAACCAGTGTGCTGGAACTGGAAAAAGGGTGTGGGCCGGCTCAACTTAAACCAATTGGTTAGAAACTGGGCTAAAACACTACAACTAAATAACAAATTGATTCCAGTAGTAATGAATGGTATATGGACAATTAATGTATGTGAATAGAAAAGGATTTTATGTCTTACTGAGTTTAATTGACTTGAACAAATGTGTCATTGTATGTCAACAATTCAGTGCAAATATAGTAAAATATTCATCAAAGTTCAAAATGATAATTTGAGTTTTTGTGGATTGAGCAACATGTAATTGTTGTGCACTTGGGGGATCCAAGGAACTCTGGGCAAGGAAGACACCCATCAAGTCTGGCATCTAAGATGATACTTAAATTTCAGTGAACTATCTGAAGTGGAAACCTTTCCCCCATCTGAATCTGGCATAAAATTACACTTTTGACCAAAACCATTGAAATGTGGAAAGACATTAAGTTGTTGGATTGTAGTTTTTGATATCTGTTAGCTCTGGTATTGATATATCTGTTGAGACTGATCAATTAAACCATTGCTATTTGTTCACAACAAAAATGAAAGGTGGAAGATACATATCATTTGATAGGTCAGGTGGTGATTTGCTCTGCTGAATCATAGGCACAGTCATTTGCCCAGGGGACAGCTAACCCATTCTTCCCCCACTCCTTACCCCTGTTCCCGGAACCAAAGTTACACCACCATGAATGAGTGAGTGGAGCACCAAATGGGTGTTAATTTTTTTCTGCATTTAGGTAATTCATCTGTGCAGAAGGTTCCAAATTATACAAATTAAAGGCCCTGTTCCCTCACCCCAAACAGTACCAATTCTCCTAACCTTACTTAAGCCCCTCCCACAATTGTCTGAAATTCATCCTCATCGAGATACAATCTCTGTTTATTGCTTCACAGTGAATAAAGAAAAACTCAATTTACATAATCAAAACACTCTCAGTACTGATCATGCTGTGTAATATAAGCTTTGCTACTCTGTGTTGTTTGAATTAGCTGTCAATTCGAAGATCTGAGCAAAATGTGAGAATTTCGGTACCCCCATACCAAAATTGTAGTTTGGGGTGAGAGGTTTTGCCCTTTTAAGCCTCATTTACTGTCCTTTGTCTGACCCTTAGCGTAGGTAACATTTTTTGATTTGGATTCTTTTGACAGGCTGGCTATGGATATGGACTTCCTATTTCCAGGCTCTATGCTAAATATTTCCACGGAGATCTCACCCTGACCTCCATGGAAGGCTATGGTACTGATGCCATGATATACCTGAAGGTCAGTTGATAAAGTAATGTTTGAAGTTGGGTTACCTTGCTGTTTTATAGCAGGTTGTAGCAAGCTCGAATTGAACCAATTGGTTGGAAACTGGGCCTAAAATTCCATCTATCTAACTAACTAACTAACTATAGCAGGTTAGATGATCAGTTGCATGTTGGTTCTGTATTTTCTTAAATGAAGTATTCTGCTGGGAAAGTAAGTATGGCTGAGACAAAATAAAAAAAATGAAATTTTGAAAGAGTTTGGTGAGGTTATCATGGAATGTCACCCAAAATACTGAAATTTGTAAAGTGCAAGAAATTACTTTCAGGGGGCCCAGAAAAATAGAATATGTAGGCACATACCCAACATTTTGTTTGAAAGACCATCTTACATGATTAATAAATTGATTTTTTGTTGCTAATTTGCCAAATAAAAATTAAATCAGCTTCTTTGGGTCATTTGGAAGTCATTAAAATTGTTCCAAAAAATGTACAAAAGAAAAAAAAATGAGGATGTAAAATAGATGGAACATTTCTTTCAGGGGGTCCAGAAAAGTAAGAAATATGTAAGCACATACTCAGCATTTGGTCTGAAAGACTGTCTTACTAGGGTAATAAATTGATTCTGCATTGCCAATTTTTTAAATGAAAGTCAAATTTAGCCTTTTTTGGGTCTTTTGGAAGTCATTAAAATGAATTCAGAAAAAAGCTCAAAAGAAAAAAAAAATTGAAATTTGTAAAATAGATTTAAAATTACTTTCATGGGGCACAGAAAAACGAGCCATGTAAGCACATATCCAACATTTTGTCTGAAAGACCATCTTACCGGAGTAATAAATTAATTTTGTTTGGTCAATTTTCCAAATAAAAGTTTAATTCATCCTTTTTTTGGTCTTTTGAAAGTCATTAAATTGAATGCAGGAAAGATACAAAAGATGTTTATTGAAACTTTTTACAAACGTTTTTACTTCTAATGTACAACATTTGGTGACCTTTTGTAATTTTTAAGCTAGAACGAAGCTTGTTTTTGACTGTCCAGTGTCAGAACCATGTACAAGAAGAGATAAGCTCACCAGAACCTCCCCCCTGTTCCCCTGCAGGTCCTTTCCAGTGAGGCTAACGAGTTGCTGCCGATATACAACCACGCTGTAAACCGACATTACAGAGCCAACCTTCCAGCCAGTGACTGGAGTTCTCCGATGGGTGGCTTTAGATCATTCTCCATCAGTGGGGGCATCAGCCAACATTTTTAAATCCATTCCATCCCATGTTCAGTTACATTTTATGCAATATTTCTGTTAAGGAGAAAACTCTTTTAGACACAGTAGGGCATTTTAAGTAAGTTTTAAGCCCATGGTGTTAGGATGCCACATGATAATTTCAAAAACATTAGAATGTTTCTCAAGAATTGATGGTACCCTCATTAGCGAACATATTTTAAGTATTGATGGACTATCATTGTTCTTTATCTATTGCTAATAATTTGTGTGTAAAGTACTATGAAAAAATAATTTAAAGTTTTATTGTTTGTTCTCTTTTGTGTTCAAAAGTCTTACTTGCAGGCATTATTTTGTTGAACTTAGTGGCTTTGCTTTAAAACTACAATACAGCCTGCAGAATTGAATTTTTTGTCAAGTTTCTGGAGGCATGTTCAGTACTTCTAAAGCTGAACGTAACATGTAGGGTTAGGTAATTTACAGTTATATATTCATTGTTATCTACAATGTAGTTACAATTCCTGTAAAGGTGTCATTGCATCTCTTCAAGTCAAAGATGTTGACCGATCCAAAGTGGGCTCATGCATATGCGTGCGTAATTACATAAATGGAGGTGTCATCATGATTTATGTGGCTAGCAAATATGCACTTGCCTGCCTGTTGTTGTTAGTGGTTTCTGCATATCATTAAAACTGCTGGTGTATTCCAGAATAACTGGATCAGTGTTCAGCCATTCAGAATGCAGGATTCTAAATACCCAGTTAGTAGGGGTGGTAGAAAAGCAGACTAACAGATCAAATTCTTGAAGTAGAGGTTCATATATCAATTGTTAATACAAGAAGTTGAAGGTCTTTTCCAAGTGATCCACATTTGGGATACTGATAAAACAATGTTTTTGGTTTCTGTAGTTGTACATAAAACATAAATATTCATTTGTCATCATACTATTGCATGGTGATTGTGTCTGTTTGGACACAGGAAAAGATACCTCTGAAATTAGTTTTTAAGTTTGGGACAAATTTTTGCACAATTCAATGTCCTGCAGGGTTTAATGATTATTAAATACTCTAAAAAAAAAGAAACCTGTTGGTAGGAGAGTATTGGTTTCTGTTTTGAGTAAAATCTGTGCCATGTATTCTTGCAATAAAACTGGACATGTCAAGCTAGAGAAAAATTTGATGTGTGTGTGTGTGTGTTTATGTCTGTGTATTTCTCTATTATTGATTGTATCAATCAATTATTCATGACATATTTGTGAATTGTTACTAAAAGATATAAATCTTTATGAATCTGGTAATGCCTAGCTTCTTCAAGTTTGAGTGGACAAGAGTTTTGATTGTGTGTGTGGTGGGGGGTGGGGGGGTGCCTTGGGTGGAGTTGGGATAGAAGGTTTTAAGTTTTGAACAGAATGTTGCATTAATTCAGAGTAGGAATGCTATATTTGAACCACAAATTAGTAAAATGGAATACCATCCATGTTTGATGGTACATTGGACTGGAATGCTGCTCCCCCTACCCACTTTAGCCATATTCTGCATGGGACAGTTTACATGTCTTTTTATGCCGCTTCTGTAATCTATAGATCATATGGTGTATCAGAGGCTTAGATATCTGTGGTATGGATGCATTAAATTGGTGGATGGGATGTTTTCAAAAAAAAATGCCAGTTTAATTGTGTTAACTTGTGGCAGATGAAATGTATATACATAGGCATAACCTAGCAAGGCCACTCCAAGAAAGTTTTCATGTACCTTAAAAAAGTGGAAAAGAATAGGAATCTGTTTATACTCGCAAATCTTTTGCAATTATTAGATGGACTGAATTGGTGCACAAAATTTGGACGTGGCCTTTTTAGATCTTGTCACTAGATAAACGTTGGGTAAAAAGTTTTATGTATAGAAGGTATTATCCTGCAATACAATGCAAGGGACTTGTTAAGACTTGTACAAAGTTATGGTAGATTATGCTGCAGATATATGCTGTTAAAGAAGGACAGGTTAGAACAACCATTGTGCATATGATCGAAATATTCTGAAATTTTGCAATTCAGCTGTTTTCTTATGGTAACTGCAGACAGATATTTTAATTAAATTATAAGTTGCAGTAAAAAAGGATATTTCTTTTTGTCTTGGGGTTTTTTTTGGAAAAAGAGGTAACATTTACTGCACAGTATTTTATGTTTCACTTTAATTTTGAATAAGATTTAGAAGCAGAAGCATTTAAAATGATTGTATCAGCCTCGGATTTTTCTTTCTGGTGCTGTATTTGGAGTTCATGTGCCTGGTGATGCATTGAATTGAGAAGAATAATTTTGCTATTAAAGATATAAGTGATCTTATCTCGTGTTTGGTTTGTTTCATTTATTATCTCATCGCTCCGTGAGGAGGATGAGATATTGTAGTCACTTTGCCTATGGGGCTATATATGGCAATGCCAGCTAAAATCGCAATGGTTACCATGGTAAAGGTAAATTTTCCCAGGTTACTAGTCTCGAGGTCTAACCCATGGTGAGGTACCCCGGGGTGACTGAAGGTCCAGGGCTGAGAGAGGGGTCAAAACCTGTCCTTGTGTGTGTTGGTGGATGAGTGTGTGTGTGTGTGTGTCCAATTTTGTTTTCCTAATATCTTGTAAATGGCTGGGCCAATTTTCTTCAAACTTGGTAGGATGGTACCTTAGGTGGAACAATTGCATTTTAATACACAACCGGAAGTGAAGGTCAAAGGTTATGGGTCAAAGGTCAAATTTAGTGAAATTGACATTTTCTGCTATATTTCCAAAAGTAAAATTCCTCCTGACACAAAACTTCACACATATGATGATTGCATCAAGAAATACCTAAATATGTGGTTGCCATAGCAGCAGAGGTCAAAGGTCAAATGGTAGAATGGAACAAAAAATTTTCAAGTGATAATTTGTTCGTAAAACAACCTTTTTGTCTTTTAAACTCCTCCTAGTGGGCTGGACCGATTCTTTTCAAAATTGGTAGGCGGGTACCCCCAGGTGGGAACTTATGTCTCCCAGACCCTCGGAAGTAAAGGTCAAAGATCAGAGGTCAAAGGTCAAATTTTGCAAAAAAATACTTTTCTTCGAGTTACTATTTGTACTAAAACTTCAAAAGAAAACCTTTATTTTACATGAAACTTCACAAGTATAATAGGGTAGACTAGTTCTACCAAAATATGTAGTTTCCATGGCAACCAAGGTCAAATGTCGCGTGACAGGGGGTCAAATACTTTTTGGTTCCTTGTGTAACAAAGGAACCTATGCAGTCACCTTGGCGTATGTATGTGTGTGTGTGTGTGTATGTGACGGATTGGAATGCGAGGTATGTGGTGCGATAACTCAATAACCGAGTGATCAATGTTTTTCAAACTTGGTATGTATGTAGATGTTGTGGAGTAGATATGCCCTATCGTTTTTGGTGGAGGTCAAAGGTCACTGGTGATCACCAGAGGCCAAAAACTGAATTTCTGTTAGTAGCTGTAACTCAGTATCTGTTGTTCAAGCAGTGGCATCATTTTAGAATAAGTTAGATTGGTAGGAGGTGAAAATGTTGGTACATTAACCAAAATAATTGGAAAGGGTCAAAAGGTCAAAAAGTAATGTTTTATTGATATCTTGCCACTGAAACATTTTAGAGGGGTGGTGTAATGGAGATTTGTGTTCGTCTAAGTGAAATGCACGTGATGACCCCCCTTGACCTCATTTGACCTTTTGACCTTTGTGACTTTTTTGTGACGTCAAGATTTGTCTTGATCAGACGAACCAAAAAGGCTATTACACTACCCTCCTACAATGTTCGTTACTTGAGTTACTGACATTTAAATGACAGGCTAGTGTGTACATGTAGGTCATATGTAGGCCTATTGCAATGCCAGGTATGCGGTGCAATTACTCAATAACCAAGTAACATAGTGGAAATAATGGAAAGTTGTGTTCGTCTAAGTAAAGTGCAGGTGAAGACTCTTTGGGTCTTTGTTCAATTGGTTTAAAAGTCCAGCTGAAGTTTAATGCCTTTAGACAAATGCAATGTATAAAAGAAAAGAAGAATTATAACCCCCTCTCAGTCTAAAAGCAGTTTAGTTAACAATCAGGACAGTAATGCAATTATTATTAAAAACAACCTTTTCCTCACATACAGTATTGAATAAAGTTATTCACAGTGCAAGCTAAGATTCCAATTTCAATAGTAAAATATGAAAGCAGTTTCTCTTCTTTACCTCTGCTTTTACCCTAGGGACTACAATGCTGTTTCTAACACCCTCTTTAGGTTAAAAGGTCAAGTTGAAAGTCATTTATTAGATTCTACAGAGCTATGTTTGTTTCTTGGTCTTCTAGCCAAATTGTGAAGAAGAAATTGGTGGTAATAAATCACTATCGGGCTGCCTTTAGTAGCAGAATTGTGGGCTTTTCCTTATTTTTGCTTTTCAGGCAAACACATTGGGTAGTCTAAAGGACAACCATGACATAATTTCTAGTCATCCATCATAAATTTTGGTGGTCAGGAATGACTAGATGACTGTTAAATTTCTTTGGTGCAGAAGAGACTGTGTTTATTTAAAATCAGTTTTGATCTACTTTGACTGTATTTGACCTTTGTGACTTCTTTTTAAGGTCTGGATTTGAATTGTTGAGATTGACCAAAAAGGCAATTAACTAACCTCCTATACTACCCCAAACTCAAGTAAATGACATTTTAGTGAAAGGTGATGAATGTATTTGTCGCATGGAAGTGGGCAGTGTGCAGTGTGATAATTTGAAAAGTTTAGTGTTCCATTTCTCTCAAACGGCAAGTGCTTGTATGATTTTGAAATTTAATGTGCCCCTATGTTTTTGGGTGATGGCCAAAAGTCATTGGGGTTAAAGGTGCAAATTATACCTTACCTTGGGACTACCTTAATACAATATCATCTTTCATGCAAGGAACCATAGTGCCCTTTGGCTCTTGTTTTGTATTCACTTTAACTCTTAACGCAAGGATCCCACAAGTCTGAAAGTTTAAGTGTAATAGCCTAAGCATGATAAGTTGTACCGATATGTATGGTTGCCATGGCAACCAAGGACATAGTTCACCTTAAGCCCGGGTCCTTCCGCGATTCAACTTGCGATTCAACTTTCAACCAATTTGATGCAAAAGTTGCGTAGTGGGACCGGGAATCAACTTGACAATCGATTCAACTTTGTCGAGTTGATTCATAGTTGCAGGGAATAGAACATGTTCTATTTTGCTGCAACTTTACAATCAACTTTCTTACTGCGCATGCGCTGAACTGTACTTTCCGCGAAATTTGACTGATCAAGCGAACGCAAAGATTGTAAATAAGGCAGTAAAGGCAGTGTATTATTTCTCATTAGAGAAGACCTGTGTGCTTTAACAATTTCCCTTGCAAACGGACTCGAAGGTTTAACAGTTAACAGACCTATTGAAGATATGCTTTGGAATATATTGCTGCGAAATTTGATACAGCAGGTACAAATGCGATCGAAAGGTGAGTTCGGATAGTGAGTGTGCAGCCTAGCATAGATACATAGTGTACACAATGATCAGTGTAGCCTAGCTATTGTAACGTTGTTGTTGTTTGTCGTTGTTTATGTACATGTATACAAACAAGCCAGCACTGCAGCAGTATCGTTTATATTTCACTTGGCCTAGACTCATTCTAGTACAGGAGGGTGACTTTTCAGTTTTGTGATGCTGTTAATGTCAATATTTGGAACCGGGTAACTTCAGCCGTCCGTATATATTGTACCTTCTGACTATGATATCTTGACATAAAAACCCACAAAAGCTAGGCTATTTCCTATGTTTCCAACGTCATGGTTAGTTTCCTCAGGGTCTTACGTTACAGTCGTAGGCCTAGGCCTGTAGTATTAGTAACATTAAACCCGAGGATCGCGGCAGAACATTAATCAGTCGCAGGAATTTACCTAGACTAGGCCTAGGCCTAGCACCCAATTGTACGTGTCTAGGTACGTTAGGCCTATATGGAGCATGTGTAACGTTAGGTCATAAACGGGGCCTATCGCAACCTCATTCTCCAAGGACATTATGAAAATACGTTCGTCGTATTAAACGTCACCCTTTGAAGCCACAACTACAAGGCTAGTGTTTCAAAGGTCCTCAGTAAAGTCCTTTACTGAGGATTAACGTAATAGGGTTTTTTTTAATTACATGAAAGCAAACTTGGTATGCTAGGACTATTTAATGTTCCGTATACCTTTAGAAAGGCTAGACGTGAGATAAGACTAACGTTATAGTGATGGTCAACTGCACGCACGGTACGTACTGTGACAAGTCTAATTGTGCCAAATACAAGTCAGGCTGTATAACATAACATAACATAACAGGTTGAAGGGCAAAGGAGGGCCAAGGCCCCATAAGATGCCCTGAAGACCAAGCCCTAATCAAAAGTCTAACCACCAAAGCTTGACTACAGCCCCAAACAATCAGATTCTACCACAGTCATGGAAAAACCTGTCAATGTTAACCTTAAAGCAGTGAACTGAGGGGGAGTTTACTACCCAATCTGGTAGACAATTCCACTCGTTGACAACTCTATGGGAGAAACTAAACTTCCTAATGTCAAGCCTTGCAAAAGGCTTTTCAAGCTTTTTACAATGCCCACCCTTAAATAACTACAAGTCAGAAGGGGATTCCTTTCACAAAGGAACTTGAAAACCTGGAGCATGTCTCCCCTAATCCTTCTCAGCTCCAAGGTGGTAAGCCCAAGATGTTTAAGCCTAGCATGATAAGGCAAATTTCTCACCTCAGGAATGAGGCGAGTGGCTCTCCTCTGAACCTGCTCTAAAACAAACTTGTCCTTTTCATAGAAGGGACTCTAAGCCTGAGCTGCATAGTCAAGATGGGGTCTTACCAACTGCTTATACAAATTAAGTACAATATCCTTACTAAAATTGATGAAATTCCTCTTGATCAATCCAAGCACTCTATTAGCCTTTACAGCAGTGGCTGCACACTGCTTTGATGACTTTAAGTCCCCAGTAATTACAACACCCAGATCTTTCTCAGAGGTGACATTACTTAAAACACAACCATTCATGTTATAATCATAGCTAAAACTTTTGGGACCAAAATGAAGGACCTTACACTTATCTGCATTAAAAGACATTTGCCAGGTCTGAGACCAAGAAAATAACCTTATCTAGATCTTTCTGCAGCAGTAAGGCATCATCCAAAATGCTAATTTTCCTATAAAGCTTAGTATCATCTGCAAACTTACTTATACGAGATGTAAGAGAACTATCAATATCATTGATGAAAATTAAGAAAAGAAGTGGGCCAAGGACAGAACCCTGTGGTACTCCACTTGTGACTTCTTTCCAAGAGGAGAAGTTACCATTGACAGCAACTCTCTGAGATCTACCATGAAGCCAATGAATTTATCCAATCAGCACAATTTGCCTGAACCCCTAACCTATGCAGTTTAACCATTAGCCTACCTAATGGAACTTTATCAAAAGCCTTTGAAAAGTCAAGGTAAATGACATCAACGCCATACCCGGAATCAAGAGATGAAGAGACATCTTCAAGAAAGCTCAGTAAGTTAGTAACACAAGATCTGCTTGGCAGGAAACCATGCTGTGACAGATTAAGTAACTCATTATCTAAAAGATACTTAAGTAAACTATCCTTAATCAAAGATTCCATAACTTTGCACACAACACTGGTTAAACTAACAGGCCTGTAATTGCAAGGATTACTTGATCCCCCCTTCTAAAAATTGGAGTAACATTTGCTACCCGCCAGTCAGTAGGAACAAAACTCGAATCCAGACACTTCTGAAAAATGATGGAAAAGAGGAACTGACAAAAATCTCAGAGCATTCGCGTAAAATGGCTGGGTGGACCCCATCTGGCCCAGGGGCCTTACTAGCTTTCAAACTCTTTAACTTTTTACAAACTTGTTCCTCTGAGAAAATGACATAACTGATTGAAGAAGAGACATCAGAACCATTACATGTCCCCAACAAAGATGATTCCTCAGTAAAAACAGATACAAAATAGTCATTTAACAAATTAGCCATATCCTGATGGTTACTAACCAAAGTATTATCATCACCTTTGAGAGGCCCCACACCCTCCTTAAGCTTCTGCTTAGACCTCACATAGGCATGAAAAGTTTTGGGGTTTATCTTAACCTCCTTTGCCAACTGCTTTTCAAACCTAGTTTTAGTTCCATTTACCAAATTTTTAACTAAGAATTCCTGCTTCTTGTAAGCTGCTAAGTTTTCTGGACTTTTACTGGCCCTATAGCGACGCCAACACTTACGTTTCTTCCCTAGTTGCTCTAAGAACTTCTCTAGAAATCCAAATTGGCCTATTTTTAACCACAGCTTTCTTAAGTGGGATACACAACTTTGTTGTGTCAGAAACAACATCCCGGAAAACACTCCATGCCTCAGCAGGGCCCAAGTGAGACAAACGGGCTGCCCAATCTATGGTTAAAAGCTCCTTAGCACGAGTAAAGTTAGCCTTGCTGAAATCAAGAATTCTTTTGTCACTACTAGCATGATTGCTGAAACAATGTAACTCAAAACAAATAAGGTCATGGTCACTGGACCCTATCTTACCACCATTAGCTACATTTCTAACCATGTTCTCATCTGTACTTAACACCAAATCAAGACAATTATCCTCACGAGTGGGAAACAGAACATGCTGGGTAAAGAAACCATCAGTCACAACCTCAAGAAAATCCCTCCCATGTAACCCACTAGTACAGGAATGCCAATCGATATCTGGAAAGTTAAAATCCCCGAACACAACAGCCTTTTTGGAAGAAATTTTTCTAAAAATTTGGAACAAACTCTGATTATTCTCAACACAAGAATTTGGTGAACGGTAAACAATACCGACAAGCAAGGGGGTGCCATAATCATTGCTACAGCTAAGTTCACACCACAAGCAGTTAGAGAACCCACAGGAAAACTTGGTTGTGACTTCAACACAATTTAAACTATCCTTGACAAACAATAAAACCCCTCCACCCCTACCACCCACAGTATCAATCCTATCTTGCCTGAAAATTTTGTACCCGGGAACCTGAATTTCAGAGTTGCTTACCTCACTATGGAGCCATGATTCCGTAACTCCAACAAATTATAGTATTCACAGTAAGGGGCTACAATCCTGGGCAAAATTATCTTTGGCAAGATCAAACACTCGACCAAAACTGGAACGGAAGTGTCCAAATAATTCCTGTCCAGAAATGTAGGCCGAAGGGCTGTGAATGTGATCGTTGAGAATCTAGATCACATTACTTTCTTTTTACAAATACTAAAATAGGCCGGCTCTGTTAATATGCTCAAAACCGTGGGGGGGGGGGGGGGGGGGGGGGGCGTTACCTCATTTAAAAAATAACTTGTAGACAAAGCTACCGGTAATGGGCGATACTTCAAATATTGGTGACATGTCCACCGTTCGCCGTTACCCGGGAATCGTCGCCCACGATATTTCTCAAATTGACAAAATTAAACGAAATACGGCTTGACGTACAACCATGCATTTTCCTGCTTAATTATTACGCCATTATTACCCAGGTGATAGATTTTTATTGATTTGATCGGATACACTTTAGGGCACTGTGTAAACCCTCCTTCTGTCCGTCTAATTTAACGTTTGAAAAATTTGAAAACGTGCACCCAAACATTCGGTTACCATGAATTTGGACAGAAATTTGCCCACGTTAACCATGTTTCATTTTAGCCCGTGTCGAATATTTTTCTAGTCCTTTCTATTTTTTTATTTTTTTTGAAAATTTGGATTATGCCTTGATGCCATTTTATTTATGCGCAAATTTTGAAAGTAGGATGTTCGGTTATTTAAGCAAATTGTGTTGAGCAACAAATATGACAAATAACTTTTATAAGCTGCTCACCGAATGTCTCACGAATGTTTGCTTATTGATTCTTTCATGAGAATCTGACTTGGAATGTGATGCTTTCTATTCGTCTGGCAAATTCACGATGAAAATTAGATATTCATCCACTTCGAGAGCTAAGTTAAGTTGTACAAGAGTATGAAGCAAAGCCTAGGGATGATTGTTTTTTCATAAGCTGTTAGAATATGTGTAATTAAACATGCCGAACTTTTTCAGACGTAAATGGCTACTCTAATTTTTCTAGAGACTTGCACAAAACTCATATTAAGTGAATATTGAGGGGGTGGCCTTCCCTCTTCCCTCGCGCCTGGCACTCCTATGTCCACTGCTCACGGTAGGCGTAGGCTTATGTTCCATTCAATTCAGACCGACGGATCATAACACGCAGTAGTTTTGTGTATACATCTGTATATCCGCGGTAGTATTTCTATGTTTTATACATGCACCTATAGGTAGGCTTAAAGTCATATCTTTCAGACCCTCTTTCGTCAAATGACAGGAAGGGGGATAAATCCTGAAAACGATTGCATCACAATAAAGAGTCCAACATACAGAGCGAAAGGCGCGGACCATGGAGGGGATTCGGAGCAAATCATTGGCCAAAATGCTCGCGTGCATATGCGCGGGTGTAAAAATAGTTCTGTTTTTGTGCAAGAAAGACGCGGTTCGGGCGCTATAAAGAACAGCTAAGAACATGTATGGACAGACCACAACAAGCGCATCCCCACTACGAGCGCGTCTTTACTGTATGAGCTGTTTGGTAAAGATGCTATTGCGAATACTAAGCAGTAACCGTACAATGCACAATTCACAATGTCAGTGGCCACGCTCACTCCATGCTATTGTAGCACCGGTATTTGCAATTATGTATGCGCTAACACGCGTTACCATGCACATGATTCGATGATTGTGAGCTCTGTGGTTCAGTGTTGCTAACCGTGCCTGAAATGACGTCACCATTTTTGAGACGCGTTCAGATACGTTTTTTCGCATTAGTTCGAATTTCAAATGGGCAGAGCCTGGCCTGTAATTGGGAATTCAAAACGTCGTATGTCGGTATTTATGGACATAATTTAGTAGGGAAGTCATTCACTTTATGTCAAGGTGTACCCAAAGAACAGTTACCGAGGAACTTACTTTAGAAGATTTTCGGCCGACGCATTAATCTTTTCTGCGTACTGGTCTGTGGCGAATCCTAGCCCGTGGCAAGGAATAACCCAAGATATGAAACTGTGGGTGACTAACATAAGGTTAGGCATAGGGCCTACCTATCTTACATATTAGTGTCCTAAAAACTTGGCGGTTTTGAAGCATCGCCAAAAAAACGTACGTGACGATTTCCTTGCCACGGGCTAGGATTCGCCACAGGCCAGTACGCAGAAAAGGTTTTTGCGTCGGCCGGAAATCTTCTAACGCCACGCGTTCAACATGGTGCACACGCCCAGTTTTTTAATTGAGACGCACTTGATGCGCATATCAGCTCCGGGGCACACGTGAAGTTTGCTATCGCGTCAAAATGGAGAATACGCCCATACAGCTAGTGCCTGAATAATAACAATTACGCACTTGTCTAAAGCGTCCCCGAAAGCGTCTTACTTTTTTAATCGTTGCGTCCATATCCGTATCAGTTAAGTGTAACAGTCAAGCTAGTTTTCTTTAGAGTGTTGCAAGGGGATACCAACATCTTAAAAATAAATTTGTTCCAAAATCTTAGGTAGGCCTACTGGATTAAAAGGGCAACCGTTACAAAGATTGGGTAGCCTATTTCTCCAGTTCTTTTATAATCCGGTGTCAGAATTTAAATATCCAAATTATGTTTTTTGTTTTTGAATAAGGGGTGCGCCTATAGTTCCAAGAACTTGATTGGTCTGTGCCATATTCCCCTCGCTATCTTACGAAATAAAAAACTTCCGTCCCTTGGAACGAAAAAAATCGCTTCCCAAATGGACTTCAAATAGGAATTTCAAAGGATTGTGGCATGCAGCTTTAGTATGGTAATTTTTGTCAATGAAATTCTACTGTACCATAAAAACAGCACAGATAAAACTTCTAGCTCATCAATAGTTCAAGTTCTGTAACCAACTTGCGCACATGTTAGCGATGAGATATGCAACTCCGTGGATTGCCCTCTTGTATTTTAGTTGATCATTCCTTGATTCTTTGCCATCTTAAAAGTAAAATTGCACCCTGTATCAGTATGCCCTGACTGGGGCGTTGATCTGGTTTGTGGGAGTGGGGGTGTGAGGGCAAAAATTTTCGGGAAGCTGAAACCTTAGATTGTGTCCAGGACTGGATTCATTTAAAAGCAAAAAAAAAAAAAAAAAAAATTGAAGACCATTCACATACATCAAGGGCATGTACACAAAATGTAGATAGCTGGCATGACCTGAATGCAATACCTTTTATTATTTAATCTGCTCAAATTGACATTTTATCAGAGCTCTAAGTTCATCTGTATATCACATTTTCTTTATTCTGAGTGCTATTCTTTTATTTTGTCTGAATTATTGGGGGGGGGGGGGGGAGAGGAAACAATATGTTTACTGCCCTCAATTTTTCATTGCTGGGGCAATTTTCCTGCCCCCCACCTCCCAGGGACGATGCCCCTGTACCCTGATATCTTAATTACTAACATTGCCTGCGTAGTCTCGTGGCAAAATTTAAGTCACTGGAAGTATACTTATGTAAATAAGTAAATACACCATTGTCCATGCAAACAAAACCCCAAAATCTGAACAACATGTATAGAATCTCAAGCCCTGGAAACTGATAAACCTTTTGGGTGCTTCACTAGAGCCTTACATACCGATATCTCATTAATACTCCTGAGCGTGGGACAATTTCGAATCGTCTTGCTATTAAAATTGGTTTATATTACTACGTCCAATCACATCTCGACTGGACCTTCCGGAAGCCTCCCCTCGGTTTTCTTTCCCCACCAAGTACTACCATCATTCCCCAGCCACCAACTTTGTACCTTTTGCACTCACAGTCAACGATGTTACCTAGGACGACTTCTCAAGAAGTCAAGATGCAGGTTCAATGAAAATTTCTTCTGTGGGTGCTGAATGCACGTTACAAGAATAAACTACATAAAACAAGAACAACCATTGTTTTATAAAAAAATGGAGACAGAAGATGCAATTTTCCATGTTTTGAAATGGCTAAATTCCGCCATTTTACATGTGTGGATGCAGTGGCGACACCAGGATCAAAGAAGTGGGGGGGGGGGGGATGCAAAGGAAAATGCTGGGAGCAAAACAATTTTGTGCGAAGCGCGAGTTGTAACGGGTGTGGTCCAGGCGCCCGCCTTAGGGCCCCTGGTGAAGTCCAGGGGCATAGCCCTGGCGAGGGTTGGGGGGGGGAAGCCCCCTGGAAGGTCCAAGATTTTAGCATATCTTTAAAAATTAATCTCGTGAAAGTGAAAAAAAAAATAAAAAAATAAAATTAAATAAAAAAAAAAATATGTAGACGAATCCGGACAGCAAGTGATGGTCTGACTTTAGTCGGCCATAAGTGGGGTCTATCGCCTTTAAATCTTTCAATTTTTCTGTTTACCTGTACCATGGTGGTTGTAAACTGCAGTAGCTCTTAATTTCATCAATTTTTATCTCAATACACAACATGTATTGAGATATTGTCACACTAGCCGGTTGCTAGCTGTCAGCTAAAATCCTGTTCAGCATGGTCATGTTTGGTAGAGTTTACCTTTTGATCATAATATCTTGCAGAGCATACTTTTGTACAATTACTTATTCAGTCAGAATTTTAACTTGACAATCTGATATGTTGATAATTTAGTTATTTTTGGTTTCAATGACAAGTGGTCAAAAAGTTGTGCAAAGAAAATTTTCTTTTCTGCCCATTGTTTTATACTCCTTTTTTCCCACCATGCAATTGTGTGTGTTTAGTCTGCTATTTTGTCTTTGGCTTCAAGCCTCTGTTAAGTCAAAGCATATTATATAAAGTTTATTATAAAGTTATTTCGGTGGCAAAATGAGAAGTTAAGGCGCAAAAAGTTCCATAAAAGTGGGAATTTTTGGTTCCTTGCGTTAGCAAAAGGAACCTATGTAGTCAGGTTGGCGTGTGTGTGTGTGTGCGTGTGTGTATGTGTGTGCGTGTGTCTGTGACGCTAGCTTGGGTACGCTGTAACTCAACAAGGGAAAGTTGGATTAAATTGAAACTTGGTATATAGAAGTACCATAGTTTGAAGGTGTGCCCTATCGTTTTTGGTGGAGGTCAAAGGTTATTTGGGGTCACAAGAGGTCAAAAACTAAAAACCTTCTCAACATGATATTTCAAGGTAGGAAACTTATATAGATGTCATACTTGGTGTGTGGATGTGTTATGGTGTAAGAATGAAATCTGATGTGTTTGGTGAAGGTCAAGGGGTCATCTGAGGTCACCAGGGGTCAAACACTGAAAAACATTTTAACACAGTATTTTGAGGTAGAAAGGACAGATTTAAACTCAATCTGTTTTTGGTTAAGGTCAAAGGTCATCAAGGTCACTAGAGGACAACCACTGGAAATGTTATTTAGAAAATCTTGTAAGCTAGATAAAGATAGGTTCAATAGTTTTTACCTCACCTGGTTTTGCATGCTTTCACACCCAAACACCTTAGAAAGTCGGCCTTTATGTTTAGTAATGATTCCTTTGGGTTGTACACAGATTTTCGATCATTCAAAGTTTTAAGAGGACAATAACTGAAATCTGTAGATTCCAATGAACACAGGTCACACTGCATTAAACTGGTCTCTCTGCCAGTGGAAGCAATGCATGGATTATACAGTATGTCTCTTTAATACTGCTGTGCTCTGTGAGGTAACCTAATCCTCATTCTATTATCACACCCCATTAATCACTTGCTTTCTGCTTAACTGCTGAATAAACCGTTTTCTGTGTAGAGATAGCAAACAGGATAAATGGTAGATTGTTTTAAAGTAATAGCAAGTTTTATTTGAGAGTAGGTAAAATAACTTATGAGAGAAGTACAAGGGGTGTTTTTCTCTCTCTGACCACATTGTGTTTATTGGTGATAATATCAAGTTTGATTACAAGCATAAATACATACGGAAATGAGGAAATGTTTTTGAAGGATCACCAAGCTTTGTACAAGTTGAATGTAAGGCTACAAAAATTTAATCATTGATTTCATGTTATATTAGTACTAAAATACCCCTTGTGCTTTTGCTTAGCTCTATTTTGGAGACTGGCTGTACAGTTCTTATAATATCCAGCAAGGAACCACAGTGCCCATTGGGCTCTTGTTATGAAGTGCTATCCGATGCTTTCCGAAACATCTGTACTCGAGTACAAAAATAGCCTGTTGGATGATTGAAAGACTTGCGATGCCTGCTGTCGACGGAGAGTCTAGCACAGTGGTTTCCAACCTTTTGCGTTCTCCTAATATGTTGCGCTATTCTCCTGGTAAGCATTTGTCCACCATAAAAATTGAATAACCAGCACTGGTGTATTTTCATGAATATTTTTTAATCATCAAGGGAGGGAGAGGGGCGAATGCAGGATTTTAGTCAGATTTACAAATTTTGGGGCACATCAATGCAGAAGTCTTGTCTGCTTAAGGTGGAATTTAAGGGGAGGCCTAGAAAATTTTGGCCGTTTTCAATGAGTCTGAGGCTAGCTTTAGACTTTATAATTTCTAATTTCAAAATGAATTTCCAAATTCACGTTCTTTCCTTCCTGGCATGAAATACAAGTCGATCCATTTTTTTGTAATGAAAGCTAAAACTTTCCATTTTACTCATACCTCACGTATGTGTACCACTCAAATTTTCAACAATTACATAAAACATTGCACAATTTGTGTGATTTAGCACATGAAATGCTTTTTATTTTGGAAAGGAAAATCCATTTTGATAACAAAATTTGTGAGAATCATATGAGAGAGTAGTTGCGGGGGTTTGGAAGTTATTTCTTTTATCCCACAGCAGAGACTTCGGAGCCAATTATGAAACGCGGGGCAAACCATCGAAGCGATCCAATGTGTTCAATAAAAAAATGCAGTTTGAGGCGGCCCAAAATCCCATGGTAGAAAAGAGCGGGGGCTAAAGTAAAAATGGCTACCATACCTTGTTGGTCATCGAAACAGCCAATTGGAGTAATAATGAACCAAAATCGGGTACTGCGGTAGCCATGCATGATGGATAAAAATTCAATCATCCTCATCCAGACAAAATCTCGGTTTCTCACTAACACAACGGTATATAAGACTCCAATTTCTGTTATGAAAACAATCGCAGTACAGTAAATGCAGTGTAAAATGAGCTTTGGTACCCTGCTTTAAGTTTTTGAACTTGATGTCAGTCTAAGAGCTGACTGTGTCATGAAAATTTCCGTGGACTACTACTGAATTCAAACTTAATTAAGAAGTTTCCCGAAAGTGAGGAACTCAAGATGGGACAATTGAAATCGTTGATACCGTTAGCTTTAGTCGAAGCACAGGTGATTTAAATGGAACGATAAGGAAATTTGTTTTTTGCACATAACTGCGGTCGAAAGGCCGATCGGATGCGTTATCTTCCAAGAGGTACAGTATCTTCTACTTAAATTAGAGGGAGTAGAAACTGTATCTTGACTAAAAAAAATACCTAAGAATTCGTAGTAAAAGTATCGTTGAAGTTTGCAAACGGAAGACAAGTCTTCAAAAAATGATTTTAAACACAATTTTCGTCGAAGTATTGACGTATAAATGTCAGCCACTATGTACGAAACACGGCAATATTGACATTGCCCCAGTAATGACATGGCCCCCCTCCCGTCGGAGAACACTGGCCCCTCCCCCCCCTCCTTCCGGGGAAGGTCGACGGCTCCGTCGAGGAGGTCTAAAATAATAAAAAATAATGAAAAAAAGGAAAAAAACCTCCAAGGACTGAAGCTATACTGGATGGGTGATCTTGAACATATTTTTTGTTTTGAAATGCTATTTTTATACATATCGGAATCGATTTTCAATCACTTCTTCTTAGCTCCGTTGAACCCCATTCCATGTACCTTGTCCTATCTCCTCCTCCGTCGGGGAAGGACTGCATTTCCTTCGGGAGGCCTAAAAATGGAAGTTAAAGGACTGAAGTTACTAGATGGATGATAATGAACTGTTTTTTTTCTTTATGATCTATTTTCTTCTTTTGTAACAGTATTTTAATGCATATTTGAATCTGTTTTAATCACTTCTTACTAGCGCTACTATCCCTCATCCCTCTTTAATCCGCAAAGTCATGCTACCGCGAGGGAAGGCTGTCGTTCCCCCCGTTGTCGAGAAAATCCAATTTCGTCGGGGAGTCTTCATCTACATGCCCCGATAAACTGATAAAGATGGGGATCTGATAAACTTCAGTCACCCGGACGATCTTCTTGAGTTTTCTCACTAGAAGATTTTCTTCAAGGAAATTCACAGTTCCGAATTTTCCTTACAAAAACAAACGAGAGGTTTTTTCATGTTCATGCAGTGCCCAATGGTCTGCCATCTGGCCTGCCCCAACAGTCGAATTCTATAAACGGTAACGAATATCGGCCAGGTCGTTTCAGCTAATAAACGGTAGTGTGAGAATGTCTCCCGATAAATCTTGTAACCCTTGTAACCTTGTAACGTGACATATTTTCAAAAATTCAAATACTTTGAAAGTAAAAAAAAATTGTAGCCTGGATTCCGGCAGTCACGAAGAAAATCTCATCTATTTAGGGGATGTTGTAATGAAATACAACAAAGATTCCTAATAGAGGCAAAAACACTAGTATGTTTTCAATTCCGTTTCAGAGTTTTCCCCCCCAAAAGAGACAGGAACATTACATCTAATTATAGCAGCACCTTTTATTTGGTAATTATTTTCTGATCACTTAGCAAGTTGGTTTTTCTACTGAAGTGAAACTTTCATATCAAAGGAAAGCTCAAAAAATAAAGATTGGTTCTATTTACAAGTCTGGGAAATGCCATTTCCGGCTGTCTGAGGAGCTAGATTTTTTAACACGCTCCGCGCCAGCTGATGGTGGCGCTCCGCTTAGATAGTGTTTTGGTCGAACAGATTACTTTAACAGAACAATGCAAGTTTGCACATTATTCTTCATTTTGGGGCAATATTATGAAGTGAAAATTTTATTCCTAAAGAAAGCTCAAAATAATGACTGCTTTGTTTTAAGGTACGAGCCCGGGAAATGCCATTTCCTGCTGTCTCGGGGTTCTCAATTTTTTCAAAATCTTCCGTGTGCTCTGCACCTTGATAGTACGGTCTTTCGGGAAGAATTACATTTTTCGTACATAAAAAAAACAATTGTGTCCCCTCCCAAACTGAAACGCTCCCGTGCGTCAATGTCAATATGTAAAATATAAAACTTCAAATATATGGGAAGCCAAACTGTTTCCGCAGGAGAGTTTTCCATTATGGTCTGAGGGCCTTAATCTGCATGATGACATTCAGTGACCCCAACAAAACTACAGATCACCCCTACTTGATTTTTCGGATAAGAAGATTAGATTCTTCCATAAACCCCTAAATATGTCATAAAATTACAAGTTTTCTCCAATATAAGCTTCAGATTGTTAAAAGTCGCAAAATTTTCCAATTTCGATGGATACGCCGAACAATAAATAACCATGAGCCAACTCTGATAATCACCGACCCCAACATTCTACCTAACTTTGCTATTGGAAGGCATATCACTCAATAAAAAACCTAACTATTTCATAATAACCGTACCAAAAAACAAATTTTCTTCTATCACATTCCAAAATTTGTTCAATAATATAAGCTCTTAATTTTCAAATGATTGTTCAAAAAGGGAAAAAAATTTCGGGCAACTTCTTAGCCTACGTAGGCCTTGAACGATTAAATGTGTGATCCCCAAATATTTTTATCGGTCCCCTATACAACGTTTTTGATTTTGCCCAAATGGTGGACAGTTTCTTCAATAAACAACCCAACTTTGTAATGGTCGACAAAAACCAAATTTCTTTCAAAAATTTTAAATTTTTTCTAAATAAACTCCAGATTTTAAAGTATTTGTTGAAAAGAAAGCCCCAAAAATTTCGGGCGCTACGCGCGCCTCAAAATCTGTTAAGTCACCTCCCACCGAGACTAACTCAAAGCCTTTGTCGGAGCCTTGAAATGCTGGCACCACCCCTGGCTCCCGATGGACTTTCGTAATGGGGAGCGGCTCCGGCCTTTGACTTTTATCCTACTATTTTCATATTTTGTATCTATTGGCGTTCGATACATAAACATTCCAACTTTGCACTTTGACAACATGGCAGTCTTCTCGTTCAATCTCTTGGTGTATTTTATTTCGATCCTCAGCTTCTTAATTTCATGTAGCAAATGTGATCTGAGCAAACCAGCTGAAAATCACAAGAGACCGCATATTACCAATGAAAATTTCGTGGTTCATCGAGATTCGGGAGAAAGATTCCTGATTAATTTCTGTGAGTCTAGGCTTAGGCTAAGTATGAGAACATTGCAGACGACGCTTACTCAAAGCCTATTGAGGTTTTACATGGTTTGTTATAACGTTAGGCTCCTCACACAACAAGTATTGACACGTCTACATTGCATTGGTATGGTGATTACAGTCGAAACTATACGCCTAGGCCCTACTCGCCTTTGGTCTAGTTATTTTACATAAAAAATAGCCGGCGTCAGGCCCCACATCAGGTTGTACAAAGTCATGGGCTCTCCCAGGTACTTATCACTAGATACCTGTCTGCAAATCGCTCTTTCAGTACAGATAATACTAGCCAAGGTCCAAGTCTCATCTGTGTTTGTACCTAGGTTTTCCACAAATTATGGAGTTAAAATTTTAAAATTTACAGGTTACAAGTTGTGGAATTCTTTACCTGCCGAAATTCAAAGTTGCAGTAATTTTAGCTCTTTTAAAACTTTATTAAGAAGGCATTTTTATATCAAATTGAGAGAGGAACAGAGCTCCACATGATATTTTATACTTAAATTTTTAGATTTTCTTGTGAACTGCACTGTGCTTTATGTTGTATCTAGCCTATTTTATGTTTTATACTAGGCACCACACTGAAAATTAGTCTGCTTGTCAGAATTTTCTGTTTCATCCCTGCACATGTCCTATCTTATTCTGTTATTTTTCCTGTCCTTCCTTGTCTGTCTCGATGTTTTTGTTGTGCAGATAAATTCAAATCAAATCTTAAATTTATGTTGAAATATGAAATAATGTATGCCCAGGGTACACTGTAGGTCCTAAATATTGTAGACTTGTGGCAGGTAGCCTACATACTGTCCACAGCGGATTACATTAGTTTCTGCCCTTGTTACTTTTCGCCCCTTAAAAACGGTGCTTTCTGCCCCTTTTATTTTTAGCAGAAAACATCTCTTTTGGGGGCGTAAAGAAATGGAATGGAATGTGATGTCATTGGAACTTTTGTCAAATGAAGATTTTACCAACTTTTCAGTAGAGTTTCAAACATCATCAATGGTTTTTGCTATTTTGTGCCACACTGGTTACTGCGGTGCTGACATCTTCCCAAGCAACATTCTCACTGTAGACTTTAGTATACTAATACATACTTACGTACAGGTATTACAACATTCAGTGCTGTGAAAAATTGTTCACACATTCAGCATAAGCCTGCCTATAGACACACAGACTACTTATAAGTAAAAAAAATAGAAGACTGTTGCTATACTTAATGTTTAGAAAAACATCATGAATACAGTCCATTCTTTTCCACAAGGATCATGAAAAAGTTTCAGGCCTATCCACAAATTTTATGGTTGTCTTAAATGTGGATTTGAAATTTAAAATTAAAAGTTATTTTTTTACACCTGTAAGTTCAAACATTACTTTCCGCCCCAAGATTTTCAGAGGTGGAAAGTACCAGGCGGAAACTACCGAGGGCGGATTCAACTAACAGGCCCTGTCCATGGCATAGCCAGCTACGTTCCCACATCAAAGTAATAGTATTATATTACAATATTTCTTCACAGTGGAGTGTAATGGAGGTAGCCACTGGGACATTGGTTGGTCCTAGAATTTTTTCACTGAATTTGATGTAGGCCTAGATCAAGCATATCCCATAGGGCACAACCAAAATTTGATCCATAGGGGCAGTTAGTGTTATGGTTATAGGACAAAAACCCCAAAATTCATAATATTTACTTCAAATCGCAATCATATTGGAAATTCTCCCCTGTATGTTCTTCCTTGTCGCAAAACTATCAAAATTACTTCAATAAAGCACAATGTTACACTACCTAGCTGGAAAATAAGACGATTTTCCGGCACATCTTAGCATTCGACTTCATCTTCTGAAGTGTTCAGCAGAAATGATTGGTTAGCCTTGAGCCAGTCATTTCTTATTTTACAGGATAGGTAGGATGGTAGGATATTGCATATGCCTTCGTGCTATGTAGGCCTATTCTTCATTGCCTCAGCGAACTGAAAATTTTATGAGTTGGCGATAATGTGAAACCATCTGTTTGGAAGCTCCATGGTTAAAAAGAGCCTGAGAAATTTGAGTAATTCACGACCAAAATCAACAAGAAAAAACATGTATGCACGTGCACGGCCATGATTAATATATACACACAAGAAACGACTGGCACAAGGCTAACCTGGCCAGTTATTGCACAACTAAACATTTCCGCTGAACACTTAGGAGGCAGAGGACGTACCCTAAGATGTGCCGGAGAGTTGTCTTATTTTCGAGCTAGGTAGTATAATCTTGTGCTTTATTGAAGTAATTTTGATGCTTTTGTGACAAGGAAGAACATACAGGGCGAATTTCCGATATGATTATGATTTGATGTACTATATATATCCTGAATTTGGGGGTTTTTGTCCTTACATATATATGCTGCAAATGCAGTAAACCTGACTGACCAATCACATGCACAACTTTTGTAGTGATCAAGCATGCTTTAGTCAGAAAGCTTTCACTAGCACCAAGTCAGTGACACAGGAATGACGTGAAAAACCAACTCCACAGGAGTTTCCAAATTAACCGTCCTTGACTACAACTCGACAGTACTTACTGCACCTAGAATTATCTACCAAAATCTTAGAGATATCTACAAGAAATTATTCGCTTCCCCAATGGATCAGCCCTGTGTATGCCGGGCAGCAGCTGGCAGCTTGACAATTATTACTCAGGACTGAGGTGTTGCATGCGGCAAAAATACCAGTTCCACTACATCGCCAAGCACGAGGTCTGGTGGATGACATCATTTCGTTGTGGCCCAAGAATTGGCGTTCCTGTTAAGTAGAGTTGAGACCATTTTCTTTACATCTCTTAACTATAACCGTAACACTAACTTCCCCTATGGTTCAAATTTTGGTTGTGCCCTATAGCTAGGCCAAGTCTTAGCCTAGGAATAATGATGACTCTTTAACAGAATTATTAGTGAGGGAATTCATAACCCTAGAAGGGAACAGCAAGCTTTATCCATCTCAAGCTGGCAACAAATAATCCAGAATCAATCAGAGAATTTCCTGTTCAGGTATCTTGAGATCAATAAAGTTAAAGGCGTTTGCCCCCTTCCAAGCATATTTGCTCTATACAGCAACACTGTTGGTTTAAACGAGGTTAAGTGCCACAACTGCAGACACAAGCTTCACTCGAGAAAAGGCCTTTTTCTAGGGTATCATTGGCTGAAACATCCTATTCAATTCTAGCAGCATGTGAAGTTGTAGATATTAAATTTCAAGGGTAAAATTTTTGTGTGGGGGGTATTCTTGAATTACTCCCTGTGGCATGTTCACTCCAGGGAAGGGTTGTTGTTTGAAACTAAGAGTGTGGGATGCAAATAGCAATAACTTTTTAAAGGCACAGGGCCACCATCAGTTGAAGTACGGAGGGTAGTTACACACAAATTCAACAAGTTGAGAATTTGCTGGTTTATAGACTTTGAGGTACGTAAATTTATAGCTCAGGCCATTTTAAATTTATGATCAACTTTATTATAGGATATGAATGAACAAGGTCAGAAAACTCTGGGCCTGTGCATGAAACCAGGATATTGCACTCTCAGGATTAAGGAGCAAGTCCCAATACAATGATACCAGATCTGATTACGCTCTGATTTTTGTGACTTTCGATAAAAATCTGTTACATCTTTGGTCTGCAAGAAACAAAAATTTGCCAATGTTTGGAAATATGTTATTTGTATCCCAGGACTACCAAAATTGGTTTAATGCTTATTATTCGTGATGTTCAGTAGCATCCACACATAGCTACATAAAAGCTGTTTGTCAAATAGTTTACATTTTATGTTCATTGTCCTCTCATATGAATGATATATTTATACAGAATGGTGTATCAGTGGTTCTTTCCAGCAATGGATGGAGGAGATTTAAACTAAAACACACAAAAATCGGAGTGTAATCCGATTTGATATCATTGTAGTGTGACCTGCACATGGTGTTATGTACTGCTGGATGCACCAACATTGCATTTCCTGTGCACCCATTGATGGCACTCAGGGATTTCGCCAGAAACACAAAAATGGGGGGGGGGGATGTGTAGCTGCTAAACACCAAAGTCTAAATAGACGTTGTCCTAGGCTAAAGTTGCAAGTGGGTGGAGGGGGACAAAGGCTTGCTTCCAGGACCGTGTAAGATAGAATTTGCAGGGTTTTAAAGGCCGTTCATTTTTGTAAGTTTAATCCTTGCTGCAAAAGTGCCCTCAATACTTTAGAAACCACAAAATATTGACAATTTTCTGATTTTTTTGGAAATGAAAAGGAGGGGATTTTACCCACCTTCTTCTGGAAAGGGAGGACAAATCCCCCTTTCCCCCTCTCGCGAAAAACCATGGTACTGTATATCATTGTTGACTTAAAATGGTTATTATTATAAAACAAGCCAGTGAGCCACAAAGTGAAGAAAAGGCCATTGCCGGCTCGACTTGAAAAATCTATTGAAAACTCCATCTAACCTAATCTCTATTTCCTGTTATTTAGATAGTGATGGTTGCGCAAAATGTGAAGAGTACATGATGGATTTTGAGCGGGTAGAGAACACTCTGAAGGAGTCTAACATACAGATGTTTGACTGTAACAGTAAGATGGTCATGCAAGGTCTGGGTGTCATGAAAGTACCATCTTTGTTGTACTATCGAGATAAAGTGCCAACTTATTTTGATGGTAAGATATATCATTTGAAAAACTTCATAATTTGTATTTATTTTATTTGTGGTCCATTAACTCAGTAAAACCAATTGTTCCGATTTGAAGAGATGTGCACCAGAATAACTTTCCCAAATTTTTATGTAAAAAAAAGAAAAAAAAAATAAGTGTTAAAATTTATAAAGATCTTGAAGCAGTGTTTTTGATGAATGAAGTGTCTCTGCTGTATAGAACTTGGAGGATTATCCTGTACCCCAGAGTCAGTGAGATGTTTACTTTTCTTTAAGGAAAACATTTCACCAATAGAGAAGTCCAAATGATTTACTGCAATTTTACATCAATTTTGGTGGTTAATTTTTTAGTTTTTTACTTTTAAGTACTGTGTATGTTGAGTTTTAAAACAGTTTTCATCAACTATATACACAAAATGTGAAACAATAATAACAATACTGTAGTCAGGCCTCGAAGGGCAAAATTTTGTTGGTACAATGTTAAGCTACTGTACCACGAATGTGAGAGGAGCCATTGGCTTATGAATTCAACTTAAAGTTGGGTGGCAATCAACTAAACAATTTTGATCAAATTTGGTATTTTTTGAAGGACTATTTCAGATGTGGAAACCAAAGTTTCTCATGGATAAAAAATTCCATCTTACTTGACCTGGCCAGGAATCAAATTCCAGACCCTCTAGTTGCTAAGCTTCATCCCTTCAATTCAACCGCCTTTATTCACTGGGCAGTAGCACCAAACAATAAAATATTGAATTTATTGTCTAAGAACAAAGATGCAGATTTGTTTACCTGCAACTTCAAATATCTTCCCAAGTTATTAATTTCAAGTCTAAGTAACATGAGGGCAGTGTTTATGCTAAGCTGCTATGATGCAATTTAGATTCAATCGCTTGTCAATTTGACACTCTGATGTTTGTGGGGAAAAATTAAAAACGGGTTTAATGTTTTTCCACATTTGATGTGTGTATATTCATTCACCCAAAACTAGAACTTCCAATGAGTTGAATTTTCAAATACTGAGTGTATTGACCCAATGTATGAGGAAACAGTGCACCAGGGAGTTGTTTACAGAGAAGGAGATACAACCCACACTTTTTTTAGACAATATGTAGCTGAAAACAATTAATATTTTTTGAGGTGCCAATATTTGATTGACAGGTGTATTTATTTCTTTGTAAATTCCTCCTTACTTAGCCTTAACATGATGACCTGCTTCCATTCTTTTCCAAGTAACCCCTAAACTAAGGCTATATTCTTCATATGCTTTGAGTTCAGTTTTTTCCACCAATGCCAAAGCTTATAGTAAGGATATTTTGTAGAAAAGCTAGAAAGGAACTATTAAACAATATGTGTCAGTTGTTCCCTGTTTGTCATTGGGTGGAAACATTGTTGAAGTCTATACATTTCCCTTAAATGACCGTGTGTTTCGCCTAATGGTAAGAGCATTCGTCCTCACGCGGAAGGTTCTATTCCCAGGCTGAGTCATTAAAAAAAGGAACCTACTGCTGTTGTGTGTGATGCTCTGCATAAGCAGTGGAGTAGAGAAAACAAGCCAGTGAGCCGCAACTGGAAGAAAGGCTGAGACTGGCTCGACTTGAACCAATAGGTTGGAAACTGGACTGTAAAACACCATCTAACTAACTACACCTTATATGTAAACAATATTTTAATCATTGCATAACAAAATTGTGAAAGTTACAGTAAGTACTACTTGTAGAGAAATTATTGTTGGCTTAAAATGAAATAATGCATTGCATGGCAGACAGTGCTGAATGACATAAATATCATGATTTTGTATGGCAGCTGGCAACTAAATGTTAACAAGTAGAGTGTAAGGAATGCCTCCCTTTATTGGAATTTTCATAATGCATCATTTATCCCGGTTGATCAAGCATTGAGATAAGAATTTGTGGGATAAAAGCAAATTACTATATGAAATGAACATTGTCTCAAGGAGACTTGAACATTTTGTCTCCTTCTCTAACAACTCCCTGGTTACACATTTGAGGATCAGGTAGCCAAATTTGCTTCCACAACAGAGTAAGATATTTCAATTTAAGTATCAAAGACTTGTGTATTTAAGAAAACATTGACATGTTACTATTAGCCATCCATCATACTTTCCCATAAAAAGCCTCCACTTCTAAATGGTAGTCCAAATTTTATAAACTACCTGTAAATAAAAACCTCAGAATAAAAATGATTTTCCAGTTTTTTTTTAATTGGGATGGAGTTCCAACCTTTGTTTTGTTTAATAAAACATAACCTAAACAGAAGGTTGACTGATTTATGAATTTACCTTTACAGCGGAACCTGTTGCAGAAGATATCATTGAGTGGGTGGTAGACAGCCATGATCTGCTATCTTTGGAACTGCATGATGACACATTTGAACATCTTACCCAGGCTGCATCAGGAGCCACTACTGGTGATTGGTTGGTTGTCTTGTAAGTTTCCTTTAAATGTGTTTTTAAAGGGAATAGAAAAAGGTTTGACTTATTTTCCATAGAATGATATTTTTTCATGTTAATTTCTTTTGTCAATAGTGTCTCTTGTTGTGTGGTTAGTCTAAATTATGAAGGTTTCCTGCAAAATAGAAGAAGTGGCTGAAAAAAAATTAACAATAAAGACAGATTTTCACTTTGGTTTACAAAATTACATACTCTTTTCTAATAGGTCCTGTGTCTATTGGGACTTCATGAGGTACCCTTGTAAGCATGTTAGTACTTCAGGTACAGTTTACAGGAAGGTACAGAAGGACTTATCACAGTTCGACAAATCCCCTCCCGACAGCCCGGGGCAATTAAAAAATGACTCGGACAGGTGAATTGCTCAATATTGTAGCCTGCCGGGCAAGCAGCACAGAAGTCTTCTTCACACAGAAATTCAATGGCTAGTACTAGATAATTAGATATGGACTAACTGCATATTCATGCTGACAAGTAGGCTTTGGGAATCCCTAGCCCAATGGACAAGTAATGAAAAATGAATTTGTCAAAGCCTGGACTAATATCTTTCAGATGCCGACTGAGTGACTTAGTTCATCCAAGACTTAGAAAGAGATATGGCAGCTCTCAAACCAGGGAGTTGCTTGCAACTTTCTGGCCAAACATATGATGTTTGTGACTATCCCCAGAAACCTAAACACAGTTGATAACTGCACTTTGATTGACTTTCATTCAAACAGTACACTTCAACTTTGCATGGTCAACAATGCCTTGCATGACCAGTTGTTTTCCCAATTATTGCAAGCTTACACATTTTGTCTGTAGTTAATACTCCCTCAAACATTTACAGGGCAAGAGCAGTCCCCCCAAACTTATCGTGAAGCAACACCCTAATCCCACAATTTTCCTCTTATTACTCTTCGAAGTATTTATAACTTCCAATTTTGCTTAAATTCAATGTAAAACAAGCAGTTACTTGAAGTAATTTTAACATTCGAAGAAAAACATTTTGTCACATATAAACTCTCAACAGCCAATCATGAAACAGGACAGTCTACAACACTACTTCAAGTTGGGGTGACTGCTCTTTACCTTTAAAGGTTGAGAGTAGTTGCCCAAAACTTACTGTGAGGTACAGCTAAATCTCACAATTCTTTGTTTCTCTTCAGAGTATCTTATAACTAAGAACTTCGAAATTGTCTATTCAAGGCAGTTACTCCTAGTAAATTTCAAATTTGATCAGCACAAATATTGTCACATGACCATCAATAGCCAATCATGAACCTGGACAGTCTAATACACTACTTGAAGTAGAGGTGACTGTACAGTATTTCCTTTTTGAGACTCTATGCAGAATTCTGTGGCTCTTTCTTTGAGATACACCCATGTGTTTGATTGAAACTAGAAGAGGGGCTAAAGTTTACAAAGAAGAAAGAACTTTTATACTTTCTTGAGTGAGAATAGAGACCCATTGAAATAAGGTCCAGTAGCAAAAGCAAAAGCGTTATCGCTGTAATGTCATAAGATTTCCCATAAGGAAACGATTTATATACAGTTGTATTGCAGTGTCAAAAGAAAACTGACTGTAGCCGCAGTCACCCTACAACAAATTTATTTTAGTAAGTTTGAATTAAAATCTTCTTCATCTGTAGTGGGAAAGAACCCCAAATTTGCCAACCTGTGTTTCTATCACAGGGTTGTGTAAATTAAATTGACACTTATTATTTAGTAATGTCACATGGACAGACATCTTTTGTCAAAATACATGTGTCTGATAGAAGCTTCTGTCAGTGTGACATCACAAAAAATCAGGTAATTTTCATAGACGTCTGATAAAGATTATATATTTACACTGGTTTGCAAATTATTAATGAGGGGTGTTTTAATAAAAACTCACAAAAAGCACATTGGAATCTGATCCAAATTTGTTGCATTATGATTGAAGCTTTAACGTAAAAAGCAAATAAAAGAAACAGGAAAGTGACAAAAAACATAGCAAAGAACCAGAATGGTAGAGCTATTTTTCATGAGAGTGAGTCCTTGGCTCATTTCATTTTGTTGTGGCATTAATGTAAGTAGGATTGTTTGTTTCCCGTAGTTCATGATGCCCCCAGAATTCATAAATCAACATTTTTGGCAAAGGTTATTTACACTGTCACTTTAGAGTGTTCCATCAGAGTAACCAAAACTTAGAGATTGTGGTATAGAGTTTGAAATGACATTCACCTTAAAGGTATAAAAAGTGAAGTCCTAGAAAGTAGCAAAATATTTTGTCGTGTAAGATATTGACACACCATGCAAATACACCTGCTATAAAGTACCACAAGTTGTTATAGCAAGGGTTTAATTTAGCAACCAATTCTAAGCCACTTTTAATATTTTCAGGCAGTAGAATCAGTGGAAGGACTGCCTTCTTTTCTTTCAACAAAAATTTTCAAACCAGTTCTTAATTTATTAACTTGTAACAACTGATTTGTTCAAACATCTTCGAACTTTTTTTCTCATTTCAATTTTTCTTTCAGCTGTATCCGGGTTCATGCTGATTGTAACATGATTAAAGCAACCTTGGAACGTGTAGCTCTACAGTAGGTGGCATATTTTTTACTTTCAACATTAAAGTAAGTTAAGCTCAAGAGAATAAATTCTGATAATACATAACATATTGCCACCCAGTGACTGTGATTGTAATATTTAGCTGAGACTCACTCTTGCAATCTGCAGTAACTCTGCTTATATATTTAAAGTAACATTCTGCTCAGGAGCACAGTATTTAATATACACAGTAGAGGTCAATATTGAGAATTCATGATCCCCCCCCACTCCCTTACCCCCTTTCTCCAGTTCTTATCAGGCGTGCAGTTTGGAAGATTGGATTAACCCTTTACTGTTGTTTTGGTCCTTTTGGACCCAGGCGGAGAGCGCGGCTGTCACCCATCTTTACTGTTTCATGCGGAGCTCGAAACTGCAAGTAGCTACCCAAAAATTGGCCACAACAATGAGAGAAACAATCGTTTTAGGTCACGGGGTCAATAGCGTATGGAAGCTGATGCGGGGCGTGCTATGTCCGCTTTTCCACTCACTCCCGAGGTGCACAAATATGCCCTGATTGGAGCACAACCGTAAAGGGTTAAGGGTTATTATAATTTGTGTGAGTTATTGTACTATTGTGTGTGTTTCAGTGACAATTAGGTAGTGTAGACCTGAATAGCAAGAGAACACTAGGGATGGACTTTGAAACACTATTCTTAAATACCTATGAAACCCTAAGTTGGTGTAAAGAATTTTTTGCTGTACGACTTGAGTAGTACATCAAGTTATGCAGGCCTCAATTTTTAGAATAATTTATGGTTGTCCTTCGGTCAACCATTTCACTAAATATAGTTGTCCACAAGTAAATTTGGTTGTCCAAAACTTTTTTCACTCAACTGCAAAACATGAATTGTGCTCATGTAGGCCTACAGTATTACTGGTCTTGAAGATTGCAAAGATGTGATGTTTGAGAGACAAACACACTTGAAGTTTGAAATCTTTGTATGATGGAAAAGTTGAAAGAGTTGATCAGTCAGCAGTATACTTCTTTAATGTGAGAGGAAAGTGTATGTCCCATCGGACAACCAACCTTTAACTTTTGGTTGTCCCTATGGAATTTTAGTTGTCCCGGACAATCGGACAACTACGAAAATCAAGCCCTGTTATGTTTATAGGGATTTTATAGCATGGAGTGAAGGGGACAACTTCCTTAGCAATCACATATTAGATTCAGGTGAAAGTATCATACTTTCATGGCAAAGATTTTGTCATCATTGTTTGCTTACTGAATTTGGAATAATTTCAGATTCAAACACCCTTCCAACTTTCATTCTCGCCCTCTGCCGAATGTCTTCTCATACTTTTCATTCACTATTCAATTTCCTCATATTCACTGCAAGGCCCAGCTTTGCTTTGTCCTCAGTCTTTCTTGTTTTATCAGTTTTCATTTTATTAGTGACTCACTTTTAAAGTATGCCATTTGCAGATGTAACTATTTAAACTAATTATCCTTGAACTTGTCATTGTTGTTGTGTCATCAAAGTATTCTTTTTATCAGTCTCAAGTGTATTTTTAATTGTTTTCTTGTTTATTTAGACTTTTAAACAAGGTCAATGTTGCATGGGTTGATATCAACCATAATCCTGAACTAAAGGAAAGATTCAACTTAAAGAAGTCAACAGAAATCTTGTTGTGAGTAATTTTTCAGTCATTTTTAGAATGATGTACATAACAATAAACCAGTTGGGAAATTTGGCGCAATAAACCAGTTGAGAAATTTGGCGCTCCCTACTGGGTCACACAATCAAATGTACATTTAGAAACAGGGGCCCTACGTTGGATAACCTGCTAGCCACCTGTAAGCAGGCTACTGCTATTGTGTGTGTATTTCATTAGGTTCTACTCCAATAAAAAATCATACCTTCACTACAATAAATAATATTATTATGAGCCTTTCACAGCTTCACTGCTGAGCAGTCAATGCTTCCAACTAAGTTACATGGCATAGCCTGCCAACTTTCTATTGAATCTTATTTACGACCACCGAAAATGACATCACAACAAAAATTAAAATACTGAATTATATCTCACGTAATATAGGTGCATCGAACATACAGCCTGGTACACATTTTCCACGTACAAAAGATAATAAGGTCGTTCACCATTTGTTGTATCGGTTGTATGTACGAAAATGCACTATCCTATACTTGTTTCATGTACCACGTGACCTTCTCATGTTTACTTATTCGTCCCTCAAAATGTGGGATTCCTGTAAATGGAAACTGGACGGTTTGCAGACTCTGTATACTGTATAAAGACATGAGTGTATTATGATTTTGAGAGAGCACCATCTTTCGGCTACTATAGAGTCTGCTCTGCAGGCTGTGTGTTTGCATGCACAAAGTCACTCTTTAATGCATTCCATGAAGTGCATTGTTCCTGGTAGCACATCCCAATTAATTCCTCCATGGACTTACACATTAACACCAAAAAGTAAACAGGCCTCTAAAAGCTTGTTGAAGTTTTTGCCAGGTACAAGCTACCTTTCATATGAAAGCTGACAAGTTCGCCATTCATGGCATTTCCAATTTTCCATTTATGACAGTGAAGATTTTTTTTCCTATTTCAGCTCAAAGTTCAATCACACATCTAAGGCCCATAAGTTCAACAAAGTTGCTTCAATTAAGCCCATTTTTCACCAATGGTGTTTCATTTTATATACTTTGATAAAATAATTACAAAACACCTCATCCTATTCCATATTATACCAAAAAAGTGCTCCCTTTAGGGACTCTATCTGAGGGCGAACAAACGGATGCATTAATACACATGCTAATTGGGATGTGCTCCCTCCTGTACTTGTATAAACCCCCTTTAGGTAGCAATTGCAAGGGATTGTGGGATAGAGTTTTGGCATGGTTCATATTTTGTCAATGGCATTTTCCTGTTACTAAAACAATTTATACCAAAGAATCATCCCACAATCCTTTGTAATTACTGCTATATGGAAAATGGTCTATTGCATCGGCAACAAGTTCGCATAATTAATGCAATGCAAAAGAGGATATTCGCTGTGAAGGTAGCTCTAGGTACAACTTTACCTTTGACCCATTCCCAAGGTGCAATATACAGGGATCATTTTCCAACAGACTTCTCCAATCATTTTCGATGACTTTTAAGCATTGGATTTTATTTTTCATAGGATTTTTTTGAATCATGAGTTGTGAACATGTTTTAGTGATCATAGCAAATTTTTTTCGCGTTTGTGAAAATTGAATTGGCTTTCGATGCTGCACATGTTTTAGTGATCATAACAAATTGTACTGCATTTGTGAAAATTAAATTGGCTTTCGATGCAGCAACCGAGAAAAAAAAAGACGATATATGTTTTTCAACATATTGAAATGAAAGTTGCAAGTATGTGTGTCAGGATTCGATTTTCAGAAAATTTTATGGTTGTTCTTCAGGTAACCATTCCAATATTTTAACTCATCCCTAAGAAAACCTGCTATTCAACTGCAAACAATTTTTTTGTGAGTACCATACAGCATTGTGCTGTTTGGTTGATGGAATTTAGTTGAGTGTGTCTGTACAGTACCTGTACGTTATTTGTTTGGCAGAGTAGAGTTCCGTTGTTTGAGAAACAAAAGCCTTTTTTTACACTAAAGTCAGACAAATGATGATAAAAGGTGAGAGATTAGACCAGTATAAATTTAAAGCAGCCAATTGAAGTCCAGAAGATAAAAAAGCAAGCTGCCTTGTAAGTCTTTCTGAGGTAAAAAATGGTTGTCCTTCATACAACAACCTGTAAGATTTTAGCTGTCTGTACAAAGACTTAGGTGTCCTGGACGACCAGACAACCATGAAAATTGAGCACCATGAGTAAGGTTTCAGGTCATAAAAAGATATAGACCTCATGCATATGATGCGGCCAAAGCCAAAAGTGTGCCTTTCTTAGAGGGCAAAACAAACCAACAAATTCAGACAGCTGATTTGTCAACCAGTTGAATACACACATCGTCTGCTTCATGTGAATTCTTAGATGTCTGGCCACGTGTTCCATTGTTTTGCCCCTAAGGATGACGTCAGTGTGTTGTCAATGCATAAGGGCTATAATCATGGCTGGTAGTTACAGAAAAGGATTCCCTGTGACAGTGTAACTGTGACAAAATTTGCTTGCAGGAAATTATGTGACATTTTAAGACATATTCAGAATTCTGCAACCATTCCATATGTGACAAAGTGGTCTCAAAATTTTATGTCAAACTGGATTTTTTGTAACATTTCAAATCATGCTTACACTGCCTCCATTTTGTGAATAAATATACTGAAAAATATTGTTTCAAAATGGCAAAAGCAAAGTTGATGTGACTTAAACATACAAATACCAAAGAAAAAGCTGGTACAACTAAGACATCCTTGTGACATTTTGAAAATTTTAAGATGTGACAGGTCAGGAATTTCCATTAACATGAATCCCTTCTCTGAAGTAGTGGCTAGAGCATCTGAATTGTAGCTGGGTGGTCTGGAGTTGGACACCTCTCTTGGCCGTACAGCAGACTTTAAAAATGGAACCTATACAGCCATAGGGCATCACATAAGCTATGTAGCAGGGTAAACAAGCCTGGGAGCCACAGTTGGACCAAAGGCTGTGGCTGGCCAGACTCAATCATTTTGTTAGAAACTGAGCCATAAAACCTTATCTAGACAACTAACTAGTTGTGTGGAAGATACATCCATTAGACAATGATTTCTCAGATATGTTAGATTAGATCTCCATGTAATCATCTAATTAGCATACAAATGCTTCATCCAAGATCTATTTTATCAGTGTAGTGTTTGCATAGCTCTACCCATCCCTGGAAATGCCATTATGTAATACTAAAGACAATATCTAAGGGGATCTTGTGTTATCTAGACTTTGGACTGAAGAAGCTTTTGATAAAAATGAAGTTTACGATTTATTTTCTGAAAGATGATGCCAGACTTTATTTATCCTTTATTGGTGTAATTAATTTATCAGTTCATCTAACAATGTGTCATGGTTAAAAAAGGTAAATCTTTTAATCAAACTAAGAAACCAAACATGACATTTCAGGGTACCAATTTAATTTTTATTGAGAGCTGGCATTCACTGTATGCGTGTTAAAGGGAGGGTATGCAATACTAGGGAAGTGGAAGAGATGGCTTACTTTAATGAAGGCCTAATCCCCTCAGCCCAAACTAAAATTCTTGAAATAGTCCACAGAAATTCTCAGCTGGTACAGCTCTTTTACTGACAGAAAGTTAAAAAAAATACAGAGCACTGTAGCTCATATTGCACAGCATGTGCTGTACTGATGGTGTTTTGATTATACATTTGGGTCTTGTATACGAAACCTGGAGTAATACACCGGGATTGTGTCTGGATATAGGGATGGATTTAAAATAGTTTTGGGAGGGGCTTTAGTAAGTGAGAGAATTGGAACTGTTTGCAGTGAAAGGGTTAGGCCTTTAATGTAATCAAAATTGGTACAGTGTTAAGCAAAGCAGCTGGTACCTGTTAAGAAAGAAGTAATGGTTAAACAATGAGTTAATATGTATTAGCACAGAATAGTATGTGATCAGGGTTAATGCAAGCACTGCATAAGGGCACAGTACAGCTGGGAATAGCATTGACACCCAAGGGTGTATTATCATGTTCTAATGCACATGTTCAGAGTTGTTGTCCAGAGTCAACCATATTTATTCATGCACTGCATAAGGGTGCAGGCCCAGTACACCCAGGAATGGCATTGACACCTAAGGGTGCATTATCATGATCTAGTGCACATCTTCAGCTTTGTCTTATCATGTTCTAATGTAGGTGTTCAGAGTTTTCTTGTCCAGATTCAACCATGTTTATTCATACAGAACAAGATTTTGATTAAAAGCACTAAATAGAATGAACATTTCATTGGTAAATAACCAAATTAAGACTGCACAACCCAAAGTACAACGGAGTAGCCTTGGTGAATTGTTATAGTTTATATCACAATAATGCACAGCCACCTGACAGAAGTTGCGAACAGTTATAATCAGGTGAACAAAATTTTTTTTATAATCAATGGATGGTTTCAGTGAGAATATGATTAACAGTTGGTTAAAGGGACATGTGATCCAAGAATTGCAAGTGCAACTCTTGATAAGTTAGATGAGGTTTTCTGGTGCAGTTACAAACCAGTTGGTTAAGTCAGGCCTTCCACAGCCTTCTTTGCCATTTATGGCTCCCTGGCCTATTTTCTCTACGCCATTACTAAATGATGAGCACCAAGCACAATGGCAGTAGGTTCAGTTTTTAAAGTTGTCAGTGTGACCCAGCCAAGAGTTGAACTCCATACTTTCCTAGCTCACAAAAAAAAAAAGGATTATGAAGAATACAAAGCCCCTGCCAAGGAACCTGTGTTATGAAAAACCAAGCCAAATCTTCCCCCCCTCCCCAAATTGTCTGACAATGGGTAAAGAATGTGGCCAAGGCATTTTTGAACTGATTTATGGTGCCAGATAAAACAACTGTCTCAGGCAAGAGTCTTCATTTGCCAATAACCATTTGGCAGAACAGGTTTCTCCTCACCCAAGAACTACAATGAGTCTTTCAAGTTTCAGACAATCAGAGTTGTCTTTAAGCAAGGGAATATTCAAGTAAAGTTCTGAATGATAAGTTATCATGAACAATTTGAAAAACTTGGATCAAGTTACTACAAGTGCATCTGAGCTCCTGTGTAATATAAGGTTGAGAAGTCCTTAACATTTGCAGTAAAGCATGTTCAACAAACTAATGAATATTGTGCAGTAGCCTGCCTAATTTGCACTCTCTCAATATCTTCAAGTAGGAGTTCTAAACAGCATACTTGAACTGAGATCTGACTAATTATTTGTACAACTTGGGCAATTGGCTTTAGTCAATGACCTGAAATGAAAGTTAATACCATCTAAAATGATATTTAAGCCTTTTTGACACCTTCAATACAGATTACCGAGGAGCACCAGCCTGCTAGGGGTGGTGTGTGATTGCACTCATGCACCTCAGAATCAAGGACTTGCCTCAAATCAATTTTAATTCATAGATAAAGAATGGGAACTCACATAATTCTGTTAAAATCTAATACTGTGGCACACCTAGCACACTTCTGAAATTTTTGAGAACTGCAATTTGCAGTATACCTGGAAAACCTAACCCAAGGGCCTGGAGTACTTGGTCTCTCTGGACTCAAACTTGTATTTTCAGTTTTCAGTTAAAACCCCATTTCAGCCTGAAAAGTCATTGCCAAGTGTGTATGAAGGCTCTTTCATTACAGATGACAGTACTTAGGGCAGAGTCATTTATCTAACTGGCAGTTTTGGCCAACTAAGTCACTTATGTATTTCCTTTGCCCACCTGCCGGTACTGGCCGGTTAGGAAAATGACTCTCCCCTTATCCTTTTGTTTTCATTTTCACACAGCTTCAGACATGGCAAGAAGTATGATTACCACCTACCTGCTATGGACTATTCAAGTCTACTTGCATTCGCGTCTGGAGCCTACCAACATTCCAAAGCAGAGGATGTAATACCCCCAAAGACACCATTGTAAGTAAATAGTATACTTGGTAGGCCTTAGTTGGGTATCATGGTTCCCAAACAAGCATGAAAAATTGAACAGGTTTATGGGTGTACTTGAGGACTACCTCTCTTGTATAGTTGCTTAGCCAGGGGGTGTGGGGGGGGAGTAGTCAGTGATCTAGTCATTGCAAATTGCTTTTTAGCTTCTAACAATATATGAAATAAAGTATTTTAAAATAAACTTCACAACAAAAGAAAGCATGTGAGGCACTCAGTGGGATTAAAGGACATCAAATTTAAAAAAATTTGAAGAGGAGGGCAACACCCCCTCCTCATAGACCCCTCCCACATGCCTGCATTCACACAAGAGACTGCATGGCCCTCTTGAGAGAAGAACTGACTATGCCATTGTTCTCCCTCAGATCAAAACATAATGCTCTGTCTTGCAGCCAACATTGATTTTTCTGAGTTGGCCTTGGGTCTCTTGCTGTGGGCACTCGTTACTCAACAGACCATGCCCACCATCTGGGGTTGGTGGATGGGGACAGGATGGACATGTCCACCAAAAATTTTAGGCATTGCCCAGTGACTTCGATTCATCTCTCAATAATTCTTTGGAATATGAGGGAATTTTACCCTCTCCAGTATTGGTAACAAACTGCTTGACTTCTGGCCATAGGCCTAATTCTGGCTTTAACCCAATTGTCAAATGTGCATGCATCTCCACACATTGGTATCATCCGCCTGATTGAAAAATTAAGTGGAAGCTGACATGTCAGTCTGTCAGGATTTTCTCAACATGATAAATATAGAACAGCTATTCATACTATTGTATTTTGCAAGCATTAAGATGTTTGTACACATGGACAAAGTACATAATAAAAGCCAGTGATCAGGTATGGCTACCATTGCATTTATACTGATTGACATCCATGTTGCTAACTGTATTTGGGTATTTTGCTTATTCCAGCTGCATCGGCTATGCCAGCATACATAAGTGCAAACATGTAGCAGCATAACAAGACAGTAGTGCAAATATGAATGCACGACAGTTCGGCAAGAACTACTGCCATTTTCCATTGGCGATGTACCATGAACTGAAATGCAGTGCAGGTAACTAGATACGGCCTACACTACACTACGCTGTCAGAGCCGTGTTAACACCATTTCGTCCATTCCAAATGGATGTGAAAAGAGGAAGGAACTTTTAAGAAGGTGATGTGGGGGTCAAGAATAGATCTGATTAAAGTAAAAGTAGCGGGATAATAAAAAATGTCAAAAGTATTGCAGTGATTTGTGAACAATAATTTCATGAGACTTTTCGGAAAAGGGAGAACACCTCCTCCCCTTAGACCATTTCCCTAGGCTGGCAAATTGTAAAGTTTTCATGCCCTGTGGGTAGAAGGTGTTGGTATCCCTGCAATATGAACAGGTGGTCAGTGCTGAGTTTTTGCTTCCTAGCTCAGGAGATTGTACACAGTGCAGGACATCCAGGCCTTGATTTTCAGAAAAATGTATGGTTGTCCTTCGGGCGACCATTTCACTGATTTTAGCTGTCCACATTCCACAATTAAAATTTGGTTGTCTGAAACAAAACACTGATTGTGTTCATGTACTTATAGTCTTGAAGAATAAAAAGATGTGATGATTGAGAGACAGAAACACTTGAAGTCTAAAATATGGTATGATGCAATATGTGAAAAGAGTTGGTCAGTCAGCAGTATCTGTTTTCAGTCCTAGAGAAAAATGGTTTTCCATCGCACAACCAACCTTTAAATTTTGGTTGCCCGTATGAAATTTTTGTCGTCCTGGACAATCTGACAACCACGAAAATCGAGCCATGACATCAAAACACTTCCAGACACCACTTGCTTGATAATCATCTCTCAACAGTGACAGATTAATTCCTTGTGCCTCCTTGTACAAAAGCCAATAAGGCTGGGGCATTTTCTGTGCATGGCAAACAATCTACAGTTTTGCCAAAAAGATCTGTATGTTTCCAACTCAGCAATGTGAGTTTGGCATTAGTTGACCCACAGTCCTTGATCAACTTGGTTTTTTATCAACTTGATCCAGTATCATATCACTGATCCTCTTTCCATCCTCAAGAGGAATTTCTTTTGTACCATTAAGGATAGTTTGTTTAATGAAGTGCTTCATCCCTTGTTATGTGGACTATTTGTTAGCCTTGTGGTGAGAAGTAGGGAGGATATTCAGGATTTATTAACAATAGACCCGACTTTAAAAGGAAGTGCCACTAGTGGTAGGGGCTATTAAACTAAGTTAAATCCAGTTGAAAATTTTATAGGTTTAACTTGACCAAACAGCATTGAGTTGACATTCAACTAAATGCGTGCTGATCTTTTTGGAAGTACTGTTTAAAGGGCGTATGGTTGATTGACCCTTCTTTAAGTGACCTGCTTTCCTGCATATATTTTACAGGACGGATATATATGTCTAATACACAGTAGCGTAGCATTAGTAGAGGAGGAATTTATCTGTTAGGCAAGTTACTGGTTAATGAACTTCATATCTAATGATAGACCAAAACAATTATGGAGATGAAATTTTTAGCATTTTTAAACTTGTAATTTCTATTTTGGTAAGATAGGGAAAGTATTAGGTCAGTCTTTGATAACAAAACCCACCTTAGTAATAATCAAATGAAGTTTGAAAGCCATAGCTTAACCTTTTAAGCTCCATTGCTTCAAGTGCCACTTCTCTTGTCAATAAGAAGAAAGTGTCAAACAAAGTTACCTTAAGTCCAAGTGATGGCATTAAGACATGATATTGGATTAGAAGCCAGTCAATCAAGTTCTATGAAAGTAGATGCCACACACTTGTGATGGAATGTTAAAGGGGCAATCTGAGGTTGAGCTAATATTAATCTGTTGTTCCAACACATCCTTCTTCCTTTCAAACAAATTTTTTACCACAATCAACAGATATTGAAGAGGTTTTTCAAGTGAGAAAAAGTGTGAATTCTGTGTCAATCACTGTTATTGAAATTTTTTAACAATTTTAGGTTAAAAAATTTGCACGCAGATGCAAGACTAAACAGCCTCATCCAAACAGTGACCAATCAGATTGTCAGACCATGATAACAGACCATCTTTTTTTAATTCAGTGAATGATTGTGGTGCAGAATGAATAAAACAAACTTAGATTGACCTTTGAACAGATATTAAAGGGAAATATTGCATTTGTTTTGCAAGAAAAATTCATCTTTTTAAAACTAATATTTATGACACATGGTGACAGATTATCAAAAATAAGGCAGTATGGTAGTCTTCTTGTCAAGGAATAAGTTTCCCACAGATAGAAATTCAGTTATCGGTGCCCAAGAATAATTTGTTCACCCAAACTTTCAATGTTTCAAATGGTGCAACATCCATGTCTCTACTTGTGCACAGTATTTTGAAGAGATGTGGCTTTTGCTGGGGTTTATGATTAAGACTAAATTGTTGGACAGTGTCTGAATCATTTTTGCCGTTGAAGCATTTTAAACACTTTATTCCCCTTTAAAGTTGTCAGCATCATCTGTTAAATCTGGCTGATTACTAGAGGGAGGGTATTTGAACAAATGTGGGTAAAAATGAGCAAAAATGTTGGCAGGGATTCTCTGAAAAACTCAAAATGTAGGAGGGGCAGGATTTATTACTGCCAAACTCCAAGTCTGAACTGATGGCGTGCTTGTGCAAAGTTGCAGGTGGGTTTAGGTGTAGGAAAGCTTGCTTCAGGGTCCCTGTTTTTTAAAGGCTATTGATTTATAATGTTTAAGTTCAAAAATTGCTGTGAAGGTGTTGTCTTCTAAAATGAGAAACAAAGATACTGCCTTTTTTATTTTATGCAAATGAAAAGCAGGGATGAATTTTAGCGGTCGTCCGGTCGTCCGAGACGACCAAAATTTCTGCAGGACGACCAAAGTAACCACCTAAGGTTGTCCTTTGGACGACTTTTTTTTTACCTTTGGTAATGTATATTGAGACACAAAGCGTACAACAAACACTCTTGTGCAACCAAAACATCTTAACATTTCATGAACTCGCATAACAAAACACATCTGTACCTTCACGAAAGGCACACCAGAACAAAACAACCCTGGAGACAGACCACGATACGCACAACGCCAAACAAGCAGCCTCGTGGATGATCATTGTTTCAGCTGAACTGTACAGAACGTGCTCATACACATTCTCTGGGATTATGTTCAACGTGCTGGCGCGAAAAGTTCTTGGAAAGGACTGTTAATTCGCCTGTCTTTGTTGTTATGTAATCAGCATCGGGCCAATTATTCCGTTATCGGTAAATAATTTGCATTGGCAAAATATCTCCATTCAACAGATCATTACCACAGATTATTTGCAACTTAAAGGTGCTCTTAGTTTCGGTAAAATTCCTGTAAATACTCAATCCTTTAACTTCCCGCCAAAACGGGATGCACTGATAATCACAAATGTATAAATTTTCCCCCTGCCGTTTGATATTTTCCGCTATAACCCAGTGGTATTACCTTAAATTAAAATTGCATTCAAGGTGTATACCTTGCTGTCTGGCAGAAAGCGCCGCGTAAGTTGCTGTACAAACGGTTCTGCACAAAACACATAGAACAGACTATCTAGCTGGAGTGTTTCGCCGTTTTTTCAAATCCCCAAGCTTTGTATACATATCTGTGCACGTTTTGTACACATAGCATGAAGAATCTTGTGACGTTCGGTGGTTGTTATCTTGCATAAATTAAGCCATCCCCAGCATTCCTTCTGTAATGTTATTTACAGTAGGACTTATTCAATGTTGTCGTACGACGTCATTGCAAACGAAAACAATGATGCACGTGGTCTCGTGCAGCAAACTTCTCGGCCCATGCATATATTACACATACGTGCGTGTCCCTTTTTGCCGCCAAACAAGACACCATGTTTTGCTTGGTGACATCATATGCATAGGATCCATTGCAAAATTTAAATTGGCCCTTGCATCGTGATTGGTTCAATTGCGTTGATTGTAGCCAGCCAATCACAACTCGCACCTTTGCCTATGTGATTTAGTGTGTGAAAATGCTCGGTCTCGAGACAAGTTTTCCCGTTGAGTTTGTGTTACGACAATCACACTTGTCATGCTTATATAGCCGGCCAGCGAAGCCGGGAAAGCCCCGTGCTAAATTCACCAAGAGGCATCACAAATCTCTGTATACGTGGATTTTTCGAGGATCGAACTTACGTGCATTTCAGTTGCACATTCTTTTTAAACTAGACGTAAGTTTTGGACAAGAGCTGCTAACAATATACAGGGATATTTATATCCGGAAGGAACCATAAGATACGTTAATCGGGTGCATTTGTTCTGCTGCTCAGAACTGCTAGATTATCATGATTGCTCTAACACGGGTTCATTAAAGCGGGAGAGCAGCTACAGTACATTTACGCAACAGCAAATGTTCCGACATGATTGAGGGATGAAAACTAAAAAAAGCATGATGTTGGCCTTAGAGCTAAAGTACCAAAGGGCATGTAACATCGACTGCAAACAATTCAACTGTACTATCGGTTAATTTGTATCGCCACTATTGAAGTGAAAATATGACACATATACAAAAAGATATTCCGTTCGTAACGATTCCCAATATTTTCCACCCTGAACTGGTTACGGGGATACGATATATTAGATGCAAGGGGCTTAAGGGACAAACATGTCACGGTGACTTCCCTCTTTGTAATAATCGGGATCGGTCCTATAGTTTAATTAAATAATCGGTAAAAGGGTACTGTATTGCCGATTATAGCATAATCGGTCAAACACTATTAAAGCTGCAACAAACAAGCTTTTAAAAAGGCATTTTGTTCAATAGACACTTCATGCTTACGATTGTCAGATTTTGATTCAAAAGGAATGAGTTTCAGAAATTGTGATACGCAGGCTACCGTTCAAGTTTAGTATTAATGCACCATATTTTGACGGTACAACTGCATGTCCTAATTTACAAATAGGGTGTCTACAGATTACATTATTATTGCGTCTACCGAACGTTGGGAAGTTTTCAGGAGAAAAAATGTCTTTTGTCCCTCCTTGAGTAAGTGATGAATAAAATGTGGGGTTGGGGGGGGGAGTAGCAATGATCACAGAGGCCAGACCTCTGTCGTCTCGGAGATTCCCCAACTGTTACTTTGGGTATTACTATCACTCACACCATCCCTTTCATGTGTATTTTCAATAAAGTGACTTTCACGCTAGATATAATGCAATGCAAATAGCAGCCAGTGCAATAAAAATAAAACAATCGTCTTGAAACCAGAAAATGCACATTGCACAACTTTTTTGTTTTCACATGTCTTTCATGGGGGACGACTAAATTTTTGGGAGGACAACCAAATTCTTGCAGCTGGTTGTCCTTTGGACAACCAATTTCAATTGCTTAAAAATCATCCCTGAAAAGGGATATTTTACCTTCTTCTTCTGGGAGGGGGGGGCAAATCCCTTTACGTGTCCCTGGACGGAAAGACTAGGGGGTGTAAATCAAGAGCATCAATTAAAAGTTTGTTGCCCAACTTGATTCCACGGATAGAATCTATGTTGGAGTCAAGAAGGAGAACCTCACAATTATGATACGAGAAGGAAGTAAATTAGAATCTTTGTGATCAGCAAATTTTATTTCATTTCAAGGTGTGTGATATTTGTGGTTGATAATGAAATTTGCCAGTCTTTTTTGCTTACTGTAAAGAGGCAATTTTCAGGACAAATTAACTGATCAAACATTGACATTATTAGATTAATGGTTAAAATTTAATTAGCAATTGATAAGGGCTTCTGTTCCAAGTTAGCCAGGACAAAAAAACTACACAGAAGACTGCTCCAACTAAGTAGACTTGGCCCCTTAGTTCGGTTTTGGTAGGATGCCCTCTTTCAAGAAAAACTGTTTCGTTCAGTGAGGTTAATTATGAGTTATAGTCAGAATTAGTTATCTATAATACCGCTTTGTTCTAGGCAGGTGTAGTTATTGTTACTTTTGACATTTTAGCAAACCTTTTATACCCACTATGTTTTAATGGTATTGAATTTTAAAGATGAAAAATATTAGCCATATGGTGCTAAATACAATAAGTTGGTTTAACCAGGGAGTTTTTAGAGAGATACAGTGAAAGAATTTTTCCAGACAGTTTACATCTTTTGAAGTGTCACAATTTGATTGACAGGTCTCTTTGTCTCTGTCATTTAATCCCGTGTGATGAAGTCCTTTTAATGACAACCTCTTCCATTATTTTCAAAGAAATCCCCAAACAAAGGCTTCTATCTGCATATTATTTGAGCTGAGGTTTGTTTCCACCAGTGACAAAGCTTATAGTAAGAAATTCTTATAGAATGATTGGAAACAAACGTTTAAAGGATATGCCTCAATTGTGCCCCATTGATCATTGCATGGAAGCATTATTCAAGTTCACACACTCTACTCTTCATTTAAACAAGTTTGTCATCAAAAAGAAACAAAATTGTTGAAATTATTTTGCAGAAAAATTGTTGCGGTCTTTAAATGAAATGATACATTGTATCTCAAATAGCGTTGAAAGACATAAATCTCACAATTTTGTATGATTGCTGGCAATTAAATGTTAATGAGTAGAGTGTAAGGAATATGTCTCTTAATTGGAATTTTGAAAATGCATCACTAATCCTGGTTGATGGGAGCATGAGATAAGAAGAGCAAGATAAGATCGAGCAAGATAGGAATTTGGCAGATAAAAGCAAGATTATTATCAGAAATGAACATAGTCTTAACAAGACTGTAGAACATTGTCTCTCCTTCTCTGACAACTCCTTGGTTTAACACTGATAAGTAAAATGAAATATGATAGAACAACTGTATAAGAACTCACACAAGTCAGTAGACAGTGTTTGTGTATAACTCTTTCCTGTTTTAAATTTTTATTTTTTTTCTCATTCTTTTATAACCACAGTGATAAAGTCACAGAAAAGATTGCTGAAAAAATCAAGGTAAATATTTTGACCTTCAGTTCCACCATTTATCAGAATGTTTAGACATTTCTTGAAAATGGAATCGATTTCATGAAAGTTCAGGTTTTTTTTTTTTTTTGAAAAATTCACAAAACTTGAGCTCATTGCATTTATCCAATAATTTGCGTTTGTTATGTTCATTTTTACACTTTGATTTGACACACTGATAGTTCTTTTTTGTGTCAAAAGAGATATTTGTATTCATGATGTAATTTTAAAGGCCTTACTATTGACCCAAATACTTCAAATTATTCCACCAAAGATCACTTTTACCACTTCTCCAATTCCAGCTCCTTTTTTTTTTTCACACCTCTCACATTGCCCCAAGAGGAATTTTTGATAGTGAACAAATTACACCAGCCTTTCATTTCATTGCCAAAAAAGGGTACTTTATATGGAAATTTGACATTTGTTGGTTGCCTGCCTTTGCTGCACTTTTTGGAAGTGCACAATCCATATCCTACTCAAATGCAAATAAATATTGACCAATAGCAGTGGCCCATGTCCATCTGTAGGTGCTGTTTGGATATAACCTTTTGTTTTGAATTTCAGGAGGGTGTCTAACCCTGAAGTTTAAAACTATTCCTTTGAATCTTTAAATGTTCATTGTATGAACTTGAATCAAAGAATTACCCACAAATGAAGAAACTCATTGGTAGTTTTAATTCTTTTTCAGGCATCTGTTCTAAATTTTTCAGATTATCTTACCAAAAGTATTTTTATAAAATTGGTTTCCAGACAAGCAGCTCTAATAATTCCAAAAGAGAAAGGTCATCAATTTGATACAGTTTATTAATGGAGATTGCAATTAATACATATTATTTTATTGGAAATGTTTTTTGGGGTTGAAAACTGCTTCAGCTTTAAAAGTGGTTGCCAGATAAGGTAGGTTTAAAAATAAAATGAATTTACAAGCGGTATCCTTCAGTTGACCTAATAGCTTCTTTGGGAAGCAGTGAAAGTTTTGGTTTGCCAAACCCCCCTTTGCCAGAAGGTCTGAAGGACTTCAGAAAGATGGGAAGGAATTCGTTTATGAAATGTGATAAATGTTATAGTTAAAAAGTGAAAAAAAGAGGGTGTTATTTTCTTTCTACAATGCTTCAAAGGAAGGTTGCAGAAAATTAAATCTAATGGCATGAGCATTGAATTTTGAGGCATTGGAGTGCAGTTGCACACCATAACTAACCTCAATTGCTGTGAGAAATGCCGTTTTTCTTAGATGAAGAAAAATTGGAGCTATGGTAGATGTATCAAAGTCAAATGGAACAGCTTATGTACAACACTCTTTTAATTTCCTGAGAAGTGTGATTTGAAAAGCACACCCGAAAATCTTAAACTGAGGGCCTGATAACTGACAAAATACTTTCTTAAAAAATTTCTTGTTTTGGGGTGTGAAAACTATATCTCAACAGCATGCAGAGTTTGAAGATAAGAATTCCAGAGAAATGAAGTTTTGGGAGAGATAAAAGGCATGGTGTGAAATTTGTGATGTCATTAGTGCATATAGACAAATCTGGACAGCAAATGATTGTGAGATTTCAGTCGGCCATAACTGGGGTCTATTACCTTGTAATCTTTCAATTTCCTTGCTTGCCTGAATCATGGATGGTTGTACACTAAACTGTATCTTGTTTCATTCAATTTAACTGAATATTAAGGTTTGAAATTCATGTAGACAATGAATGAAGACAGTTTAAAGCTGATGGACCCCACTAATGACGACCTACAGTCACTAAACACAAGCGCTAATCAGATTCATCTATTGACTAGACAAAGCATTTCATTTCTGTGTGGTGTTAATGTTCATTCAATGTATCCTACACATGGTGTAGTTTTGTGCTAAATGTACATGGAAGGTATTCAAGCATTCAGCAGTATGGAGATTTAAATAAAAAGGGGACATTCAATCATAAGAAAAAAACAAAAGTAATCTCAGGAATTTGCCCACTTAGTGTGACATTCAGTGACCTTGATGAGGACTGGAGGTGCCTATTGAAGTAAGCAAGTACCCTTCAAATGAGATATATCCAGTTAAGAATATGAGTTTTGATATTTGTTTAAAGTGTATCTCAAGTCTAAGGTTTCAAAAATATATATTAAAGAGCATGAAAAGGAATTCAAACAGTCCAACCCCCATTTTCATAGGACATTCCAGAGCTGAGATGTAAGATGGTGAAGTTTATTCACTCAATTTATAAGGGTACACAGCTCAGTAATTTGAGATGTCATTGTTGTACTAATCAAATAACAATCTTTGTATTCCTTTGTTTATCTGAGTTACTACACCTTGTACCAATATGTGATAGCACTTATACTCTTATGGGGTGATGTGATACAATTAAGTCCTCTCTGTGCAACATGATAATGCAAGCAAACAGGAAGTGTTTAAGGTCATAAAACGTTTGTAATTTCAAAGTAGACAATGTGAGTTGCACAACAAGAAAGTACCAAATTATTGTGCAATCGACTTTTTTATTTCAGTGAATAAATTCCAACATGTAATATTTCAGCAATAGAAAGAGTTATGACAGTTGGAGTTGCATGAATAAGATTAGTTTTGCAACCTCCAAAATAAATATTTTTTTTTATATTGTAGACTTGAGGCACACTTTAAGAAGACATTAATAGATATTTTGTTTAGTGTTTGCACGGGTACTAAAAATTAGGACCCGGGTACCCGATCGCCATACCCGTCGGGTACGCGGGTTACCCGGTGTTACGGTGACTAAAATTTACGAGCATTTTGTAAAGCATACCCTGTAAGACATGCATGGTAACATTAACATCTGTATTGGATAGGTATAGCGATCACATTCCCAAGTTCAAAAACATTTGATTTGTTAGCAGGTTTAATCGTCTCGTTTTGTTTTAGATCAAAATGACAAGTAAAAAAAAAACGTAACAGAAAACAGTCAAATAAGAAAATTATACTTCCCAAGGCCTATATCAATTTGATATTGAATTTTGGGATGCCTACTCGAAAAGCCAGCATACTAAGAGCTCGAAGCTTCTCCTTTTAAAACACTGATTAAAAAATATCAACTAATCAGAGCCCTGTATTATGATATTCTCTTTCACGTCAAAAATTACCGATTGTAAACAAACGACGTCATGTTTGTGAACTTCCCTCACACTACTTTGCAATGTGCGTTGGAATTATCACTAATGGGGTATGTACGTTCTTACGTAGCTAGCCTCGTGTTCTCATCCAGGCACGGTAACATAGCTTTCACACATAAACTTCGTAGTCTGCTCGAGAGCCATTTGGGGGCAAAATAACGCAATATGTACTGGCCTGTTTTTAAAAAAAAAATTGTAAATGTTAACGGCATTATTACATTTACGTCGTTTTGCTTTGCAGATAGCGGCAAAGTGTTGATTTCCGTAAAACTGACACCTTTAACCATTAAGAAATATTCGAGGATTTTACTCAAGGTGGCATACCGTATTAATAATAAGATCGTATATACATGCAAGGCTCAATTTACCTAGCATGCCGAACGTTACGGGCACTAGTGTCTTTGCAAGCTGGGCGGGGGTGATACAGTATGTCTTGCTATGTCTGTGTGAAACAGTACGATATGATTTTGAATCGGCCGTCAGATGCTTGCGTGTAAGTTTATAAGCGATATACATGTGATGTGTGAGAAGCAACCCACTATGTGATGATAGCGCGATCGGGCCGCACGCTGATAAAAATTTCAACTTCAGAAACGAAGTACAGACAACTTTCAAACTTACACATAATTTCTACGGGCTCTCTTCATTCTCAGCCTCGGAGAATGTTTACCAAACTGGCAAAATATTTTAGTCCATTACCGTGGGCAATGGCGTAAATGGGGTGATCCTTTTTGCATGCATTTTCTTTTTTAAGATTCGGGTAGTAGATTTGGACCCGGGTAGTACGATGGCGGGCGGGTACCCGGGTACCCGGGTTACCCGTGCAAACACTAATTTTGTTTCTTTTCTATAGGGAAATGCATCAAGCCTCTCAAGTATGCCTTTAAATTAAATGACAAACAGTGTTATTTATTTTAATTCTATCCTTGTGACTAATTGTAAAACTTTTTGAGCAGAATGAAAGGTTTGATAAAAAATAATGCATAATTAAGTATGAAAGTATTTGACAATTTAGTTAACAATTCTGTATGGAAAATCCCTTTTGGTAGTAAATTGCTTCCAGAGCCTGATTTTCATCTTCCCAATTTCAGTATTGTAAAAATATCAGTCAGATCTTTAAAAGTTCAACTAATTCTTCCCTTAAATGTTCCTTTGAATTTTCCCAAGTAAGTGGAGTACCAATTTTCTTTCAAATTTCCTATACCAGTCTTACATCAATGACATCTATTTTGAGTGAGTTCAGAATTTTTCTGACAGGGAAATTCTGTTTATAATTGATAGACCTATTATGTCAAGTTTATATTCTGCATCTGTCCCAAAGTTTGTACATATATGAGGTCACTTTTGAATACTTACATCCATATTTTCAATTTAAATTATAGCCCTCTCCAAAGGTTAACAACATCCCTGATGAACCAGTTAAGAAGCCGGTAAATTCTTTAACTAATCCATCTCTACTCTTTTCCTTTCCCTTCTTACATGAAGTATCTCGTTTCAATCAGTTTCATCTACTCCCTATAAAACATTTGACTCCTAGTATCAACCTATACAAAACCTATCCTTAAAGCCTACAAGGTGATTGAATCTTCACTTTCAAGTAGCCCAAGCTATGTCATTTATAATTTTATTTAATATTACACTTCACAATCTCCTTATCTCTTTTCATCTCATTTTTGTTTTCTATCAGGAATTTCTTGCATCCTCCTCTGGCCTGCCTATGGCATTATTTGGTTTGGCTGCTGTTTTGTGTGTCCTCGTTGTTCTTATCCTGTATTTCCTCAGAGGCAGCAAAGCTCCTTCAAAGAAGTCAAACTAAGTTCTTTTTCATTTTTGACTTTTTCATTCTAAAATTCAAAACATTCCATTCTCTTTTAGGTTGTCTTCCCATGTCTTCCAATTTTTTCAGTCAAAGTATGAAGTGTCTATTTATATGACCTATTTATCATGTTCATACAGAGAACAGCTCTTACTTCTTAAAGTACTTTTTTTTTAAAGATATACTTATTTAAAGATGATGACCTTTCATCATGTGGAAGGGTTAAACTGCGGTCATGTCACATCCCATTCAGATTGGATTCCATTTTTTCGCGAGTGTTTATTTAAATCTTACCCATCTCTGGTTCAAAATGGCCAAAACATTGCCAGCTACTGTATATATATGATTTGTATCATAGGTCTATAAAAATAAAATGTTACCTGAGGTTTTTTGTGACATCACACTGACAGACAGCCTTTTGTCAGACTCGCTTAGTCAGATGAAAACTGTCCATCGATGTGACACCATGAAATAATTAGTAAAAATTTGATTTTTGTATTCCTGGAGATGCAGATTGTATTTTTACATATTTTCACAAATTTTGTATTCTTCTGAAAGAGATGGAGAAGATGGTTATAAAAACTTACAAAATTGGAATCTGATATGAATTCGTTGAAGTGCGAGTGTGGCTTTAATCTGATAAGCTTTATCCAGAAGACCTTGATGTTCCTCTAACAGTTCCACCCCAGGGTATAGGAATGAAACGAGGAGTACCCACACTTTATACAAGTGTCTGAATCAGTGTGAGAAAAGACATTTTTCTCTAAGTTCAGTGATTCTCGGTACAAAATGAGAAGTAATGAACGGTCATTAGATGTTATCAATGTTACTTGCCATAATGCGGTCACAGATTTCAGGAAGATAAAATTTCCATCATTGAGGCTCGCAACTTTCTTATCGCTCTCGTTATATTTTCAGACTGTTTCTATCTTCTTTCCGCGACATGCCAGTACTTCTGTCATTATTCATTAAATCTTTGAGATTTGTGTTTTCAAGACTATCACCTAGAAAAATTCAGTTTTTGTGAGTTCCTTTGATGTAAATCAGTTAGAATACTCCATGCCGAATTAACGATTGTGATATGACGTCAGATACGTTGTAGAGGGTAGCCAAAATTTATAAACTGTCTTTATAAATAGTAGTGTAACTTCTATACCTTGGTTAAGTGTATAAAAGTCAGTACCAGCTGATTTTAATGCTTACCAAAATGATTTTTGTCTGAAGAAAATGTATATATATTTGCAAAATTTGTGAATTAATTGTCTGCTGTAAACAGCAGGTGATGTAAATTTTTTTGTTTGAATTATATTAAAAATGTTGAGAATAGTCTGTCTTTGTTTTGACTTTGCTAATCTTTGTTTTTCATAACTGTTTTTGCCGTTGGGCTTCTTTTAGTGTTGAGTTTGCTAAATTTGTTTTATATTTTAGTTCATTATTAAAATGCTATTAATTTGGGGTGAGTTTTGATTTTTAGTACCATTCTTTTGTTTATTATTTTTCGGTTACCATGGTAAAGTGGAGTACTCTCAGTAAAAGTTGTCAATTCCAAGTGTAGGCTGGCTAATTCTAATTTGTAAAGAGGTTTATCAGCCCCCACTAAGCCTTGCTTTAACTCCTCCAGCTGTGAATTTTTCAACCCGCTCAAGCGGCAGGTTGGTAGATAGCAAGAAGAGATTTTTACCATAGAAATGCTTTAAAAATAGACCTAAGGCAGATCTAATTACCGTTAAAAGCCACAGTGCCTTTATTATGACTTTTCATTGGCTAGTGCTTCAAGTGCACCAAACAGCGAGATTTGATCTAAACATCCTACCTGTTTGTCTTATGTAGGACATGTGGGGCTTGACTGTTGAAGGTCTGCTGGCATTATTTAGGACAGGCAGGGCCCAAGATACACATCAATCTGGGAGGCATATGGTTGTCAAATACCACAAAAGAAAGCAGGTCTTTGAAAGATATTGCCTAAATACTCTTTAATCTCTTCAGAGTATTTTATCTTTAGTTAAAGCAGGGTTTGACACCACCACAAGTGTCCATTAACTCTCATGTGGTAAAAATAGGACGCAGTTTTTGTCTACTAGAAAAATCTTAGAGCAAAAATAAAAAGAGAAACTATCATAGGAGTTGAAGGTTGATGTATTTTCAAATGTAAATCTCCCAGTCAGTTTGCGTATTAGATCCATATTCACCATGGTAACTCGTATCTTAGTTACAAATGCTCAAGATTTGACGACTCTCTCTGAGTAACACTGTTGCTCTTAGTAGTTAGTGCAAGGTTGGTGTTGGAAACTTCATCAATATTTATCATTATTTTTCACCGGGTACCTGCTTATGACACAATGAATAACCTTCATACTTCAATCATTTTGAATCTTTTCCATTTCATGTTGTCAAAAGCTTATCTCACTAAACTCCACTGGATTCGTTCTCCAGAAGTATTTCATCGAGAAACTGTTGTCAGACAAATTTTTTTGGCTAGAATGATTATAAAAAAGGGGTATTTAAAGTAGCAGGGAATTGTAAAAAATCTTTTGTCTGCCTCTGAGTTGTTCCTTGTTTGAGTCAACCAGTATTGTCATGTGCTTTCTCATTCCTTTTCTTCGAAGGTTAAATTTAACAACAAATTAGATACTAAAGTCAATTTCCCATTGTGTTATATCTCGAGGTCAATTCCATGCATAAGGTTGGAACGTTATATTTGCAAAACTATATTAAACAAAGTACATTCAGCTTATACAAAACTTTCCAATGAAGGCTTACAGCAAAAGCAATAACTTTATGGAGAGTAAAAAGTGTGAATTAGAACAAGGATTTGACCAGAAGTTGCTGCTGAAGAAGTTACAAAAAAGAACTTCCAGAGCAAAGATGAGAATAAGTCTTTTATCATGTTTTATCATTTCTAAATAATTTTTCATTCCAAATAAGTTTCAGCCTAATCTTCTCCTGTATTATAAGGGATTAAAAAAATGCATATTTAAAACAGACATAAAAAAGCAGAAGAAAAAAAAGTGGTCAGAAAAATTTAAAACGGTGAAGCATTTTAGCAGGTGTTCAGCATAGGGGGTTTTTCAAATTTTCGGTGTCCTAGCAAAGATTTCAAAAGATGGCCAATAAGGTTGTGATGTGGACAATTAAAAGATTTAAGTGCAATTAACATAATTTCCACCAAAAATAAAGATGAAGTCAACAAACTTTTTTTTGATTTTCAATATATTCCATTTGTTATCACCATGCAATTTAATCCTCAATAAGTAGTATGTGACTTAAGCATTTCTGAAATTATTTTTATTATTATTAATAAGACGCTTGTAAGTGCACTTTATCTTAAAGCTCAAAGCGCATTACAAATTAAAAAGTAATTTGTGAAAAATGAGCAGGACTACCAGATTTTCTGCAGAAAACCAATTATCGGCTATACTGTTATCCTTTGTGCGACTTTTCATTCTCCTCAAAGGCACACTCTGCATAGGACTAAAAATATTTTGTCTGGAGGTAGACTTACTAAATATCAAAGTATTAAATGGAAGTCACTAAACCCTCTTTTTTACAGCCTGCAAAAGATGATTTGAATCTGAAAGTAGAGGAAGACAACGCTGACAACGCACCAACAAAGCCTTTTTTGGTAATTGCAGCAGTCTGCATGTTAGCAGTATTTGCTGTTTTGTTTTTCCTATTTTTTGGCCGCAGTACTGGCAGCAGACAGATGAAGAAGGGTGTATAGGAATTTTTGTCCTTTTTGTACACATTTTGTGTCTTGACTCATCTTCAGTTTTCAGGGTTTTCTTTTTTTTTCTTTCTAATTTTGTTTTTGAGGTTAAGTGAAGGGGAGATGAAGGTTTGCCTTGCAACTGGATGGTAAATTGATTTCTTGTAGAAGTGATCAAATAAAATCGCTTTGCCTTGCAGAGGTTTAGATGTCAAGGTTAGATTTAAATTTGTTCAACACACTCTACATTTCAAAGGAGAATCTGTAGTTCAAATATGGTATCTATTTATACTGAACTATTAAATTTGGTAGAGTAATTGATCAAGGGACCTGTGACTATTGTATGTTCAATCAAATATGAACTAGAGGACAAACGTGCCTTGTCACTGTGTATTGAAGTATTGGCAGTAGTCATCATGTGGCATTACTACAGTCCCAAAATTATCCAGCTAATATTATATGCTGCAACACTTTAGCTGTAGTGGAAAAATGGTTGGATACAGAGCTGAATTTAGAAACATTGACGTAGCAGTCTAGGCACCACTGTTGTTTAATTGTTACCTTAGGTGAAACAATCTCTTTTGATGTGAAAACAGGATAAAGTGTGTTGTGTATTGACCACTTTGACATTTCATCTTTTTTCAACGATTACAGTTTTAAGCTTGTGTAGAAGTTGTGTAGCTTTAACTTATTTTTAAGTATTTCTGTCAGTTTTTTTCCTTGAAATGAATTCTTCTCATTCTGTAGCATCAAGTCTCTTTTAAAAGTCATTGTAATCATGTGAAACACTGGATTTATTAGTCTACTAGAAAAAAGTCTTTCCATTGAAGGCAGTCATAGTCACACCATTCTTCAGTTTTACCAGGAATCTACCAACATCCTCAATTGGCTCGTCTCTGAATTGACATCAAATTGAAAAAAAAAATGCAGAGTAGCTCAAATACCACAGCATGCACTGAGAGTGTTCTGATTACATATGAGGACTTGTGTAGCCACCATGGTATGCCCTTAACTAGTGATAAACTAGGATTTTGTCTGAATAAGGATGTGTTTTAGACACTCTGGTGGGAGGGGCTAGAAGTATGTAGCTTAGGAGAATTGAAACTTTCTGGGGTGATGAGAGCATTTGAAGGGTCGTGTGACATGCAGATGACAAAATTGGGTATTTAAGGATCAAAAACAAAGAAAATAGCTGCAGTTCCCATCAAAGTCCATCAGAAATTGACCATTTTACAGGGCAATTTCTGATTTGCACTCCATCATTGATAAATATGAGCTCATGTGCAAACATTGTGATGTCATGAGAGGGACATGCCATATATGGCTAATGTTATCCTTTGTTTTTTACAATCTCTGTTTCAAGGACCGTTTCAACATTAGTTTGTTTTGAGGGTTTTATTGTGGAAGTTCAAATTGTGTCCTTGAAAATTGTCAGGATCAATTACCAAACCATAAACTGTCTGCTGAGTAATTAAGAGATAATTAATATAAGGTTAACAAAAGAAATGTCAACACTTTGCAACACTCCACATCATTAATTTTGCATAAGCAACAAGTTGCATTAGAAACATTTAAACTTTGAAGAGGTATATCTTGAGAACCGTAAAAGATATTGAAAATATTTTAACGGATTTGCCCATAGCAAACCACAGAAAAGTTCACTCTGTAACTACCAAGTGAAGTGAGGTCATTTTGCTGACATGTCACACAACCTTTAAAGCACGGGAAGGCTTCTTTTGCTGAAACCAGAGTTAGATATTTAAAATATTTCCTGTTGTATAATTTTAAAATATGATTGAGACATATCAGAGATACGCAATGAAATTTTTTGTTATGCATGCAAGTATTCATCGATGAGGAGCATAATTTTGCAGTTCCGATTATTTTTTACAAATGATTTTTGATCAGAAACGTGCAATATGGAATAAATCAATGATCTTTACATACATAATAAATCATGTAGGGGTAAGTTGGATAGTCCAAAGTGCCAAGAATTTAATGCAATGTAGAAACATAAGTGCTGGTTTCATCCAGCAGAGTAAGGACCTAAATAAATAGACCAAGTTTAAAATTGGTAATCTTTTGCTTGATGTTACTTGTTTTTGTAGTCATTGCAGTGAGGGCTTTGAGGGGACATGAAGCATTAGGGTCATATTGTTTTAAAGGCAGTCATTCGTCACCCCAAACTACAGTTTCAGTATACATATATCAAAACTCTCAATTGGTACAGCTCTTTGACTGGCATCACATTCAAACAATGCATCAAAGCTAAATTACACAGCATGGGCACTGAGAGTGTCTAGATTACACATTATGGACTTGTATGGCCACTGGGACAAGCCATGAAGCAATAAACTAGGATTGTGTCTGGATAAAGATGAGTTTTAGATAAATGTGGGAGGGGCTAGAAGTAAGTAGGTTAGGAGAATTGGAACTGTTTGGGATGATGAAAATATGCCTTTAAGGGGACAGAAAGAGTTTGGGGATAGGGGTCAGGGTTTTAGGGAGTAGGCAGGAGGGATTTAAGTGGGTGGAAGGAACTGGGCGTAAGGTGTGTTGGTCAGAGATCTTGCAGTTTTCTATATCCCCTTATATGCCCTGAAATGAAATTTTGTAACCTTTACTTATGGTACTTTTGTTTACTCGCCCATATTTCTTCCTTTTGCCAGACCTTACGATGGCAGTTTAAAGTGGCTGGTTGTGACAGTGGGTGACTATTGAACTGTGACCTTGGGGAGAGTCCCAGGGTGTAAGGGGAGGGGATCCACCCCATTTGAAGGAAATTTTGTTAATGTGTGCTCAAAAGTGACATTGTGCAATAAGGTAAAAGCAACCCACATAGAGTGCTTCACGTACGTCATACCCCCCTTTTGATTGGCAAAAATTGGTGTAGGCAATTTCGCTAGATGATAGAGCTAGCTGAGAATCGGCTGTTGTCCCACATGTTACTGTTGCATGGAAACACTGTTGATTTTGCCCGTCATTGGGAGCGGCTTACCAATTGTGACATAAAGTGAAAGCACTCTGTAGGGAAAATTTCATATTTTATTTCATTTGTTTTATTACAACAGTAAATTAACATGATGACAGATATGTACAATTAATGAAGATTGTGAGATACGTGTCGTCAATGGAAGTACTTAAAACCCTTCTGGGCTTGAGAAACTAAGCACTTAATGAGGGAGTAAACACATAAGTAAAAACAAAACAAAACAAAAGAGAGAAGAAAAAAACCCTCCCAAACCCTTCAATACCCCCCGTTCCCACACGGTACCCAAGTTTTCTGCGGCATAAATATTTCCTGGCAATAATTTTTTGCCAAATAATTGCTATGGGTGTTCATTGACGTGAAGACGGTACGTACCGGAAAGTTCGTGCTCGATCAATTAGATGTGGATTTACGACTCGGTTTCTAACCAGTTGGTTTAAGATGAGCCGGCCACGAATTTTTCTCCAGTTGTGGCTCACTGGCTTGCCCCCTCCCCCTCCCCCCCCCCCACTCAATTGCTCTTGCTCGATTAGAGTTTGTTTAGTGTTTTGTTTTGTGCTTAAACTTTCTGTAAAAGATGAATATTAAGTTCTTTTGCATATGCGAATTAAATGTTACGGAATCGAAAATGTTATCCACTGATTTCTTAATTTCCTTTGGGTGATACACCAAATGTCTACCCAATTCGAACGGAACTAGAGATCTCATGCAGTCCTACTTTACGGTAGATACAGTAGGCATGTAAAGTTGTACACCACAAAGACAATGTGGATACAATTCATCGCACAAAACAACACTTCAGGTTTCCCCTTATTTTGTGGATGGATTAAGAAAAAATGATTTTACGAAATGTTCATGTAAACTCAAATTTTGGAATACATGTTGTAGGTACGGGATTGGTTTGTCTATTCCGACGATTTGGGGAAGTGCATAGCCACCAAAATTGCCGACCTGGCTTATTTGAGGTGCGCGAAATTTTGTTTTTCTTTTTCAAAATATTGTAAAGTATGGAGTTAGCATTGGAGAGGATTCGGAATTTTATGGAAGGGACGTTGGACAAACGACACATTATGTTGACCAGTGTCGTTTCCACACCCCCCCCCCCCTTCTCAGCTACTAGTGACTGTAAACCATAACTAAATTAGATTTCAATAAAAATACATTAAACGTGACCCAATTTATTTCCTTTGCTAGCGGTAGATTCCTATATTTCGGTAGTTATTGTATCACTCTGATGTGATTTAACACCCTTGGGGTGGAATCTCATTATTCAAAAATATTTTTGCAGCTTATTGCATTTTTACCCAATCTCAATACACAATACCGCCAAGTTCACATAAAAGCGATCTTTCCTATCATCCTGCCTTTTTATAGTCATAACGCCCAGTGGCGTCACCAGACTTTTCATTCTGGGGTGGCACAACAATATTGCAGGGGGCACAGCTAAACTCCACACATGGCGCCGTAGGCGCCATCGAGCGCGAAGCGCGACGCTCAGCGGGTGGGGTCGAGGGTCCCGCCTTAGGGCCCCTGGTGGGGTCCAGGGGCAAAGTCCCGGTGGGGGTCCAGGGAACGAAGCCCCCGGAAGCTCCTGGGTTTTAGCGTGTTTGTGAGGCACTAAAGTCGCTATTTAAGTGTTCTTCTATTGACTTTACACTGGTCTCAAAAATACCTAAAGGGTAACTTCCAGTAAGACTTTTGGTAAAAAAGTGATTCAACTACCAAGAGCAGATCCGGCTGACATTTTGAAAAAGGGCGAGATGAACTATTGAGAAAAGAATTTGATGGACAGTTCAATGTGTGTCTCGGTTGGGATCCAGGGGGCGAAGCCCCCGGAAGCTCCTGGGTTTTAAGGGGTTTGTTAGGTATTCGGGTCGTTATTTACGGTTATTCTGTTGTCTTTACACTGGTCTCCAAAAAAAACTTCCAGTGCAACTTCAATTAAGAAGTTATTGGTAACAAAACTAGTGAAACATCTTTCAAGAGCAGATCCGGCTGATATTTAGAAGAAGGAGAGCTGAACTTGAAAGAGAAAGAGAAAGAAGTTAGATGTGATCCTCTTAAGGAAAAAATTTACCCCTAAATAATCCTGCTTGAACGGTTACCTGAGCTATGCGCCACCTTCAGTTAGCGAAGTTGGAAGTGTGCAGAAATTTTTGCAAAACGCAACCCCTCAGACAGCCGGAAATGGCATTTTCCAGGTGTTTATGCGATATTTTTAGTTGAAAAGTATGAAAATTACTGCCTTTTCTCGTCAAAAGAAAAATCCTATCTTAAATATTTTCATAGTCACACTCTGACTAAAGAAGGCATATCGTTTTTTAAAAATTTGAAATCTCATTGGGGGGGGGGGCACGTGCCCCTGGGCCCCCCCCCCTTGGTGACGCCACTGATAACGCCATCAAAATCAAATGCCGGTGCAGTTTGTAATAAACGCAAATGTTACTGCTGTTTGACCCCTCTCCTTGACCTGCAAGTGTGTCGGTGACCCTCCCCACTCGCATTAACGTCACACAAAATATAAGCCCCAAAAGGCAATTAGACCGTCTTTTGAAAATCGAGTGTATGGTTGCGCAGTGTTAAAGCTGCTCATTGAATTGGTTCATAAAATTTAACTAATTTTTCAAATCTGTTAAAACTTTCTTCACATATCAACCACAAATTATCGAACTTAGACAACCCACATATTCTACATAAAAATAACTGATTTATGAAGGAGTACTTGCAGGTTTAATTTTGTTTTCAAGAGTTCGTGACCAGACACTTCCGTTGCAAGTCAGGACACCACAAAATTTTGTCTTTTTCGTAACTATTGGATATGAAACTTGAATTAGATGCTAACTATTGCATTGTCATGTGATAGTGACCCTTCAACACTCTTTAAGTTATTAAATTCAACCCCATAAGTCCCTTTAATTAATGGATCTTTAGTACTGTGTGCATTTCGTAAATTGGTCTTGAAACTGCCTGCTCATTACAATCACAAATAGGACTACTAAAGCAAACTCTCACCAGTGTTAAAATTCAGGGGACTGGGCGGTTGTAACCAGTGGCACACCCAGGATTTTGGACTAGAAGGGGCTGAAAATTGTGGTAAACTACCTAAGCTGAGCGACACCATCAAGTTGACACAGAGCATGACAAAACTCTGGAATAAATGTAATCGATGGAAACACTCCTTTCGTAGGTAGGAAAGTAATTTCCTTGAAGTGGTATTCGCAGAAAAGAAAGCCTTCTCCTTAATGTTTATGCCTGTGGAAATTTTTGTTGAACAAAAGTCTGATAAAACTTGAATATTTTCTAATTCTTACTTGGTTATGTTCTGAAGTAAAAACAAATCGTCTTTTCCACCTTATCCTTAGCACAACTAGTACTGATAAAAAGTGTATAGCCTATGTACTTTTTCATCAAATAAAAAACAGCAATCGTTCGGTGGGTCTCAAGCCTGTTGGGCCCCCTTGGGTACCACACTGTTTGTGACCCATGTGTTTGGTTTGATATTTTATTTTCCAAATTATGAACTGTACTGTATGTTAGACAGAACAGCCAAAAGTTAACTTTAAGTAGCTAGATCAAAAAGCGGAGAACTGGGTTTTTGATAGGGTTCAGTGTTTACAACCCCCATTTGTGTCAAAAGTGGGGCGGGTATAAAGTACGGAGTGATAACCCCACCCCCTGTTTCTCCGAATGCGGGACTGAAGTCTTGTAAGTACTTTTCATTTTGTTGGTTTTGATGAAAAAGAAACCTATGCGGTCATGATTGCTTCTGTGTGTATGTGTCCGTGTATGTGTGTGAGTGTGCTTGTGACACTAAGATTGTGCATGCGATATCTCAAGGAGGGAAACTTCCATGAAGCTTGAACTTGATGTGTGGGTAGCCCACATGGAGAAAAAAGCCCTATTGTTTTTTTGTGGAGGTCAAAGGTCATTAGAGGTCACCGGAGGTCAAAACTGAAATTGTGCACGCGATATCACAAAAAGGGAAATGTCTTTGAAGCTCAAACTTTAGTGCGTGGGTCCCAAATATAGCGGAGAAGAACCCTATTGTTTTTGTGGAGGTCAAAGGTCATCTGGGGTTACCAGGGGTTAAAGACTGAAAACATTGTGCACGTGTGGGTACCCATATAGGGAGGAAAAACCCTATTGTTTTTTGCTGGGGTCAAAGGCCATCTGGGGTCACCAGAGGTCAAAGTCTGAAAATCTCTTTAACGCGATATCTCAGGAAAGGAAACTTGAATAGATTTCATATTTGTGGATGCATTATGGTCAGAATATGGTTCGTATTGTGTTTTGTGGAGGTTAAAGGTCATCTGGGATCACCAGGGGGTAAAAGCCTGAAAATCTTGTTAATGTGATGTTTCAGAGGTTAACGTGATATTTTAGAAGAGGGAAATTTGGATACATTTCATATTTGGTATGTGGATGCGTTATGGTAAGAAGATGGTCCCTATTGTTTTGGGTGGAGGTCAAAGGTCATCTTGGATCACCAGGGGTCAAAGTCTGAAAACCTTGATATTTCAAGGTAGGAAAATTAGATAGATTTCATATTTAGTATTTGGATGCGTTATGTCAGAAGATGTTCCCCGGCTCTTGTGTTTGGTGGATGTCAAAGGTCATCTTAAGTCACCAGGGGCCAAAGTCTTAAAATCTCGTTCACGCGATATTTCAAGATAGGAAACTTGTATAGGTTTCTTTATTTGTGATGAGGATGCGTTATGCTCAGAAGATGGTCCCTATTATGTTTTGTGGAGGTCAAATACTATCCCATCCCATCCCATCCCATCCCATCCCATCCCATCCCATCCCATCCCATCCCATCCCATCCCATTCCATCCCATCCCATCCCATCCCATCCCATCCATCCATCCACCCACCCACCCACCCACACACCCATCCATCCACCCATCCATCCATCCATCCATCCATCCATCCATCCATCCATCCATCCATCCATCCATCCATCCATCCATCCATCCATCCATCATTCCATCCATGTCTTTAATGGAGGTCAAATGTCATGTGGGTCACTGGAGGTCAAAATGTGAATGGAAACATTGTTAAGAGGTAACACATCCCAAGGTGGGTAACTTCAATCGATTTAACATGTGGTATGTGCATGCACGTTATGGCGAGAAGTTGGTCCCTATTTTTATTGATGGAAGTCATATGTCATTTTGGATTTATTTTTTTCAGCATGCTAGTTTTGTATAAAATTTGAGTTATGGTACATGATGTCATTATTTGATATGGAACATTTATGTATCACCGAAACCTCAATGCATTTTTCTGGTTTTACAAATTATGACCTGTACTATATCTTGGAACAGCCAGAAGTGACCTTTTCATACAGCTCACTCAAAAAGCCGGAAGGTCGAGTCCACCCGTGAATAGAAACCTTGTTTTGATCCCTAAACGTGACATGGTTATATATTAGGGCGACATTTCAATGCGCCTTTTTGTTCGGTCTGCATTAAATATTAAGAAGAAACATAAGCATCTTTTGCCGGGATAACTTCTATTTGCCTCATGTTAGATTCATTCATATAAATTTATCATCGACAACTTTAACGTATACTTGGCGCCTTTAAGGTTTAAATTGATCGTAATGTTACTGACAGCGAAAATTCCAATGGAGATACTCAATATTTGATTCAGAGTAATGTTGTTTGCTGTAAATGTTCAAATATAGTGCTCTCTTAGACTTACAACAATCAGAAGTACGTGTGAAATTCCATGAATCAACGGAAGGCGCAAGGCGTTCACAACGAGAAAGAGGTCACTTTACTAATATACGTTGCCGACCATCTGGCCTACATTTTGGTTCATACTGCACGGTCGATGGGTGGTACTAAATTATTGAACAATTCAAAATCCAAGGTCTTCTCGATTAAGAATGTCAATATTAGCCACACGAATAATTTACAGTTCATGAAAATACTTGTTTTTCTATAGGAACAGGTAAGCTTATTCATAGCCGTCTATGCAAGGATACCTATTTCAGATCCACATGCTGTAGTTGGCGCTGTTATATCACAAACCTGTCAACCTGTCTGACTTCAGGGTAGAGAGATTTTCATTTTTCGGATTAAAAAAATAGGGACGTTAGTAGGATATAAACCGGAATGTCGATAATTTTCAACTTAAGTAACACAAACAGGCCTAGGCCAGCTACCGGCACTTAAAATAGGTCCAGTCAGACTTCTTGTTTGCCAGATTACGTCACTACATTGCGCATGGACATAATTTCGATCAGGTTGCTCTAAATTTTTAGGCTAATAAGCCTACTAAGGTTTGTTAACCAGAGTCACGGTCAGATAATGCTATGTATGCTGTGTGTTGCTACGTATGTTGTTATACGTGTTAAGCGTATTAGAAATGCTTGAAGCACCCTATACAGAGTATATATTGCCGAAAAGGTGTACGTTTAGTGCTGTACTTTAGTACCGTGCTCGGTTAAATGTAAGTAAACCGCTAAAATGTGTTCATTTATGGCCCATTTCTCAAATAAGCCTATTAACTGCTGGCAATTTTCAGAATGTCTCAAATAAAAGTAAAAACTAGATAGCCGTGGGAACAGCACATGAAACCGAGAGGCCGGGAGATCTGGACAAAAACCGTGATTCTCCCAAACCGGGAAAGTTGGTCTGAAATTAAGGTCTTCCCTACACCAAGTTGAGGCGTTCAACTCCAGAGACTTAACCAAATCCAAACTGGTGTCGGCAATGTCATGTACCTGCCATGATCTGAATTAATATGTTGGTATGTGTAGCTCACTGCGGGTTGCTCTAAATTTTACGCGAATGACTCATTCGCGTAAAAATTAGAACAACCTGATCGGAATTATGTCCCTGTAGTAACGTAATTTGGCAAATATGACGTCTAACTCTTTTTTAACTTGAACTCAATGGTTCTAATATCTGACACAACTGAACCAGGGTTACATCATCATCTCTCATAGCCTAGAAAAATAGTTCCTGCGTTTTATTTGCTGATAAAAGGGATGCAGACGGGTTTATATTACCTAGGGACGGGTATTTATGCAGGGGAGGGGGGGGGGGGTTTAGCCCGAAGCTCTTTTATTCAAACATCACCATTATGACTCCTTTTGGAGTAAGCATTGCACAAATTTCTGAGACTCCCTCTAAAAATGGTTTCGTTTTAAATAGGAGAGAGGGTTGCGGCTCACTCAAGTTGGCCGTGATTTCATAGGCTATTAAAACTGACAGCTTTATTCAGTTTTACGCCCATATAAATATGATGATTTGTAACTTTGTAATTAGAGGAAGACGAGTAGAAGACTAGTTTTGTCTGTAAGCATTTATGTTGTGCCCTTCGTCGGTACGGAAAGTACGTTATGCCCACGTTTAAAGGGCCAATCCTCTCGCCCCAAATACAATTCTTGTCGGGATTAACAGAAATTTTCAGTTCACTCAGCTCTTTGAATGACGTCTAACTTAAAAAAAAAAAATGCAGAGTACCAAAGCTTATATTACACAGCATGAACTGTAGTGGGAGTGTTTCGTTTATACACTTTGAGCTGTTCTGTACTCACCCTGAAACAATAAACTGAGATTGGTGTCTGGATGAGGATGAACTTCAGACAATTGTGGGAGGGGCTTAAGTAAGAAGGTAAGGAGAATTGGCTCATTTTGGGGTGAGAGAATTGGACTTTAAAGCCCCGAAAAAGCTCTTGTTCGCTCTCCCTGCAACCAGTCTGGGTTGTGAGGTACTAAATATACCGATTAATAGCAAAAGTCGTGACCTCACACTAAGCGATATTTCTTCTTTCCCGTCTCCAACTTTCCGTTCTGTTCTCTTGCATTGGCTGGGGAATGAGTCTATTGGATACTCACGGGTCAGTGAAAAGGCAATGAAAAGTTCAAGGAGGACGTGTATGAGACGGAGCAGAAAGTTACTCAAATAAAAGCTCGCTGGTGGCAATAACTCGGCTCCCGTTATTTGCGTTCCGGCTTGAGGGTGGAGTGTGCTATTTTTTTGAGTGATTTTGTTCGAGTTGCAAGCTATATTTTTCTGAGTGGTGATTGTGAAGTTCTAGCCGCCCATGCCGAGGGAAAAAACCCGAAATTGACCGTCGAAATTGAAGCATAGGCTATATCAACTTGTTGTATTGTATCCCGTATTACATCCGATGATATATTAATATCGAATTAACGGCTGATGAAACGTCCATATATAGAAGATCCCGGCCAACTTGGGTAAAGGAAATTAAAGAAACTTCAAATTTTGTAAGACCTCAAAAAGGGTCTATGGGGGGGGGGGGGGGGATAACAGCCGGGCCTGACAGTGCCTCCTTTCAACACACCCTAACACATACTTTCATTGTTTTAGTTTCCTACAAATTCAGCACAGCATGCATCAGATTGAGCCCAATTTAAACAGAAGATTAGTATAGTTCGGGACGTTTTTCAAAATAATCCCCCATATACATGGGTTAGTCCGTTCCATTTACGTGTAGTGTGGTCGTTCTACTCTTTGTCAGATTTCCCCTTAGTAACGGTTCACCTCATTTCCCTCAACTGGTAACGACAAAATTTCAAAAATAACCAACTTATAACCTCAAAAGTGATAACTCGAAACTCGAAAAATGATTACTCGAAATTAAAAGAGTAATAAACTTCAGCAGAATTTCTAGCTATTCAGTAGCGCGTTTAAGAGCTGATCATTTAACCAGGGACCGAACGAATTGAAAGGTAGGTATTCACAAGCTATTGTTATCTTTGAAAAGAGAAGATTCCGGTGGTTCCTTTGCGTTCACTGCTATATAGTCGTGCAACAGTGCAGTAACTGACAGACTGAACGCAGAAACCATCATGGAGCAATTATACTGTGATCTTCGGTCTAGCTTAGTTTGTAAGGGTGTGTTGATGTTCGGCTTTTTGGTTGGACCCCTCCCATGTGGAGTGGTCCTTTCGCCTTTCTGGCCGTGTCCGTTTTGGCACGTATAAAGCATTACACTGTGATGGTTGATTGCCAAGTGCAACGTCAGAAACAACATTTCTTTGTGACATTTCCGGTCTTTGTTTGGATTTGTGTTCACCTCGTGTCCGTTTCCAAGCAGGCAGTCCCTGCCCTTCGCACCTTGGGTCTTCACTGAAGAGTGGTTTAGAAACATTCGAAAACGGAGACCTTCGGGAATCAGCCTGGTAGGTCAGACAGGGAATTGGGTTTGAATGTGTCTTTTCCCTGTTGATTTAAACCGAAGGAACTTTAGGAGGAAGGTCCAATATTTCACGAAAATTTTATAACAACGTGGTTTTGGAGATGAAAGACGGAGGAATGGAAAAACAAAAGGCGGCGAGAAGAGAACTACGGAATAGAGAGCTGGTGCACGGAAACGAGAAAGCGCTCCACATTGGACGTGGTTCCAACTGGAGCACGTATGACCTTTTGCGGGGCCAGGGCCAATTGCCCTTGTAGGACGGCCTCCGGAAGCTCTGTGACATTTAACAAGTTGAAGACTTTTGGTGTATTGGCCCAACTATAAGTGACATTGAACATGTAAGTAAAACACAAGAACCCAAATTTGACGTTTTTGATTGTACAATAGTCGTTTTGATTCTCATTAAATTGAAATAGCTTTGGGGTACAATCTGACTCATGACTGCAGTAACACAGGTAAATGCAAAGTTTTTTGGTTCCTTCCAACCATCTCTAAACACTCAAAATGAACTTCGTAGTCAGTATTGAATGCAGAATTTGAATTTAAGTGGGCGATGAAAATTGTGCAAGTACTATCCAAGCGGGCGCAATCATCAGTTGGCCTAAAACACCACTCAGATCGTGACATCTCCTACAGTCCTACAGTCCTTGCAACTTAGACTGACCCCGACTGACTATTATTAAGTCACTTTTGAAGCTCTTATGTATATTTTGGCCCTCAAAGAAGAACCGTTATATGCTAGACAGCCATGGGACATGGGATAGCAGAAATTTCAAAAGTTGCTATTACATCCGTTGACATAATCCCGGGTCCAAAGTCGACTGGATGTTTCTCTTTTCCTACAAATTTCATGTGGACACGTTGGGCATATCGCAGTTGTTCAAAGTTTTCAACCCGCGGTCACATAATGAATTCGGATACAGATTCCGATCAGAATTTTGTGTATTTTGTTAAAATCTTTGCCATCTTTAGTCGGAAATAAACAAAAATTGTCAACCAGTGTATAAATATTGGATTTGCATCAGTGGTCTATTAACATTCAATGTTTCCCTACTTTTTTCTGGACATCACACCGACAGTCAGCTTATATCGGACACGCGCAGTACGATAAAAGTTGTCTATTGATGTGACGTCACGAAATAATATACATTTAATTTTTGTATATCTGCAATACAAATGATATATTTAAACAAGATGATAAATTCTGGTTTTCTCTGACCAGAAATGGAGAAGAGTCTAACAAAAACTCACAAAAATCTGTCCGAAATCCGAATTCTAGTGTAATCTTCGCTTTTGAGAATTGGTCAAAGGAAGCTTGATTCCAAGTGTAAAAGTATTGTTGATTACTTCAAATTTTCTCGCCATTCATCAGCCAACAGTACGCTAGCATCTTCCCTTTATTCCTCGTTTAGTTTAAAGGGCAGGTAGCATCGATTATGGGATAGAGGTTTGATATCCGTCTCTCCTTTAAAAAAGAATTATACCACCCGACCCTCCCAAAAAAAAAAATAAATAAATAAATAAAATACAATAAAATACATAAAAATAACGCATAACGTTCCAGAATTTGTACCCTAGAATTCTAGAAATTAGTTGGGACAATTTTGGTTACTATGTTGAAAAGGATCTTAACAATTCATGTTTTTTCTGTGCTTTGACACAGAAACCAGTGCAAATTGCAAGTTTTCAGGTAGTCAGACAGGTGCATTTCATGTATCCCGTAGGTCAAAATCAATGGTAACCTGTCGATCAAATAGAATGTAGGAAACCAATTGGAATGTCCATGCCAAGCAACAGATGTACATCTTTTTGGTACCAACTGCACGCCATTCCACGATATCTTCATTTTCTCGGTTCACAATACAGTAATATTCATTGAAGGTAAATTAAGCTCACTTGGTTGGGGCATCTTCTTTGCATTGTTCTCTTAATTTACGCTTCAAAGCCAAAAACGCTACAAAAATGTGGAACTAGATTATAGACCTTGAGCACATGATGTCACAGAGCGAAAAGTACGCCCTTCTTTTTGGGGAAAAGCAAACCAACATAGAAAAATGCAGACAGCTGATTTATCAACCAGTGGAATACGCCAGTGTCTGCTACACGTGCTGGGCCAATTCTTTTTCGAGTGACCACGTGTTCCATTGTTCTGCTCAAAGGATGACATCAGTATGACGTCAATGCACAAGGTCTATTATAAATGAGGTTTATTTCCTATATAAGGTTCATGATTGTAGAAATGAAGCCGCATAGTATTAAAAATATATTGAGGCACGCCTTTCACTGAATAATAGGTTTGTGCCAAATTTACGGAGGGTATTATATTGAGTTCGCCAACTGGTAAGATATACAACATTCATGTTAAAGGGACAATCTTAGTTTGGTAGTTAATATTAACCTTTCGTTCCAACTTTTGTGACTGATTATTTACCAGAATCAACAGACATTAAAAGGGTCTTTCAAGTGAGCAGAAAAATTAATTCTGTGTTTATATCTGTTGAATAGGAGTTTTGTAATTTTGTTCGGGTAACAAAATTCCATATAGATCTAAGACTGGACAGACCTATTTATACGTTAACCAACCATAACGTCAGACTGAAGTGAACGATCATTTTTGTTAGGTTAAAATCAATGTATTCCGTTTCGTTTCGTTTCGTTTATTTTTTCAATTGAAATGCATGAAAATATTTACATAAAAAGAATTACAGATAAATAAATGAAGGCGTATCAAAAGAAAAAAATGGAACCAGATGAAGCTAAAAGCTTTTCCAGTCTGGTCCAAACCATAGCTTTCGTTTCAAAAAAAAAAAAATAATAATTACACAATACAACAAGCATCTATGTAAGCATATAGAAAGTGCATATATTAAACGTATAAGGAGTTTAAGACTCATAATAATAATACATACATACAAGAAGAAGATTAGGAAAGATATAAGGAAAAAAGATGTCTTTTAAAGTACTTCTTAAACAAATTAATATTAGGGGAATTTCGTAATTTAGTGTCAAGGGAATTCCAAAGGTGCACACCATGACTTCTCACTTGAGAGTGGGCAAACATTGTTCGAGTGAAAGGTTGTACCAGATTATCTCTTCCCCTTGTGGGAAGAGATAATTGTGTATGATTGTGATGCAGAATTAAAGTTATGTAGCCCTTGACAAAACAATGTCTAATTACCCCTTTAATATTGAGACTGTTGGGCTTTTACACGTTGAGCACTAACTAAAGTTATTCAATATCAAACGTGATATGAATGTTACACTTACTAAGTGTTTTGTTTATTGCAAGGCGTTGTTGGTGTCGCTACTTTAAACGTTTATGTCAGACACACGTCGGCGTCGCAACTACGCAATGAGCTGCTTCTTCAATTAAATGTACTAATAAAATATTACTCGCCTAACGCGTAATGACACAACTCAGATCCATTGTCAGGTGTCATCAGCGATACATCATACTAATTACTTGATGAATGACAGACACTTTTGATGAGATCGATTGTTAAGGAATCTTAAATTGTACTTAATAAATAATAACGCTTTAACATAAGCTTCCTTTAATGTTGGTTAAGTGGTTACAGAACATTTAAAGTTATACGCTAATGACAGCCAACAGCTTCGTCAAGAACAAAAACATCAATATATCATAAGCGGTAGGAAGTGTAGGCATATTATAGCAAAGTGATATAATATGATAGGCATTTGTCATTTGTGTCTTTGAAAATTCCAAATACATGTTTTTCGCTTTGTTATAACTTACTGGCGGAAGCTTGGAGACTTTGAAAACCGTTATTTGTCAGACGAGTCTAGTCTTCAAAAACCATGCATTTGTCAGAATGCAAAGTTTTCTCTAGCAGACGACAATTATTTTCTGTATCACCCGATAAAAACGTCCACATGAATTTTCCAGGGATTACGCTAAACCTAATGACCAACACCGTTTTTATCAAACCCAACCGCTCTTAAAAAGTCGAGCCTCTTTCTTTAGATAACCCGATTGGGTAGTGAAAACCTTGTTTGACGGATCAACAGATTTACTGGTAAGGCATGCGCATAAGACAGGGATTTAACGCGAAGTCCTGTATAAAATGAAGATTTTACATTAAGCAATTACTTCCAGGTTTTAACTATGATCTCAAATAAAATTGCAACATCATAAGTCCGACGTTTGTATGATGGCTGAATTACATTCTTTCGAAGCGATGTTTCAGTTTAGAAAAAATAAAACAAGCTTAGACATTTAACCAACTCCGGCAGTTGGCGAGCCAAGCAAACTGGACTTTACATGGTACTGTGCATTCGCGTAGCCAGGATTGTGTCATGGGGGGGGGTGTCATGGGGTGTGTGGGGCACGACATGAGGGAAAAGGCTAAGGGTTGAGAGAAAAAAACGCTATTTTATGTGTTTTTTGCATTGCAAGGTTGGGTCATGGGGGTTCTAACCCCCACACCCTCCCCCTTCCATCCGTGGCTACGCCACTGGTACTGTGAAAAGAACTACTGGATTGAATCATTGCAGCTTTGCAATCAATCGAAAATGAAAAGAGTTTATCGTGGTTCTTTTTAAAATACTCGGATGCCTCTTTGGGGTTTGATGTTTCACCAAGGATAATACCCATTAAATGTATTCAACTGCAAGCCTTTATTATGTATGCAGTCATTATTATGTATAGACATTTTCATAAGTTTGGATAAAATAAATTGTTCTTCCAAGTGACACTGTACTTTGCATATTGAAGCTTATTGTCAAAAACTTACCTAGAAGTACTTAAATCTACGTGAAAAAGCATCATTAGGAGTGGGAACTCTCTTATTCTTATGAGTCCTCCACGTTTAAAGGTTATAGTAATCCTAGACAACCTTCTTAACAAGTGAATCAGCATTTATTTTCCTAATCCTTTTTTTTTATCTTGACATAATAAGATGTGATTACTGTGCACATTACCAGTCATTTATCACAAGAACATTATCGTCATGCGTGCGGAGAAAACACTAGGTTGTACTAGCATTCTGCAAACGGGAAAAGGTGAAAAGGGTTGTGACCAAGAGATCTACCATCTTTGTGCAACCTAAGTAAAAGATGATAATAAGTATGAAAGTCCTAATAAGAAGTGATATATTAAGTAAAAAACCTATTTCCAAATAGCAATTACAATGAATTGTGGGATAGAGTTTTGAGTGTACGCCAAATTTCACCACAGTAAAATGCCATTGACAAAAAATGACAAACACCAAAACTCTATCCCACAATCCTTTGTAATTACTATTTGGAAATAGGTCTAAGAAAGCTCTCTTTTCAAAGGGAAAATGCAGTCATCCCAAGTTTGTTTAGTAGACTATCCTGTTTCATGAATGGCCCTTTAGAATCACGTGACAGTATTTTCCTTTAAGTGTTAAATTTGCGTGAATTGGCTGCTCGGTTTACCGTAAATATGCAATATTTAATTCCTTAAATACCATACAGATGCTTCAGAGAGAAACAAGAAAATTGTGAGATTAAGCTGTTGTTTCAAAATAAGTTTGGGGCGACTGTCGTTTCCCTTTAAGCATGTGTGTAATATGTGTTTGACGAGAAACTGAATCCCATAGGGGAACAGTCCAACTCGGTGTTACAGAAGGTTGACAAATTCCTCGAAATCAAGAAAAACAAGTTACATAATCTTACTAACCGTTTGCCCCTCAGATAAAATTGGTTCTTTATTTTATTTAAGTTAATTTGAATAAGTGCAGCTCGGTGAATGTTGTGAGATATAAACTGAATGCTCCCCGAGTATCATAAGCTTGACAGTTTTTTGGACTTTTCGTCCGAAGATGAGCTAGGTGAAGACAGATTCATTTAAGCCGTCCTGCGTACGTCGCCGTGGACGTCGTAACGTTTGCACGGAATGCCGTACGTCATTACTGAACCTTTTATTCTTTCAAAGAAGCTGAGTTAACAATAGTGACAGGTCAGACACACCAATATACTAGTATTGTCGTAAATAGGGAGGCATTCCTATCAATCATCTCCCGGTGGACTATCAAATTTTCTGTTTTCATACGAAATCTCGTCAATCCAGTGATTTGCCCTTAGTCAGTGGTTAATATTCCTATTCCGTTATTGAAGGTATCTGACACCGGGAGATAAAAGCGATTTTAGTCAAGTTGTGTCTCTTGTATGCGTAATGCGCAGGTGGATGAATTCCATGGTTGAAGTACTTGCTATTTTCAACGTTACTTTCGACTCAAGTAAAGATGTGGACTCTAAAAAGTATTGAGCAAATTCAACACGCATTTTGCCCCACTTTGTTGACACGCTCAAACTCTTAGCATGTCTAGCAATTAAACACTTCATATTAAGCAATTAGACGTGTTATGATACAAAATGTTTAGGAATGAGACAATTGTGTTTAGCACTCTAAATATGTTTACAAAGTGGGACAAGAAATGCTTAAAAACGTTTAAGTCATAAACACGAATCTAGCGTCGGGAGATGAAAGAATGCACTGCGTATCTGCTGTTAACACAGTCAATACATTGTACACTTACATAGGTTAACTTGCGACCGTTCGAACAAGAGTTCGACAACGCTCATAACATAGTATCAGCTATTCACATATTTAATTGTTGTTGTGGCAAATACAAGGGGTAGAGGGAAGCCCCGCAGACATCCACCCGGAAAGAATATCATACGAGGTTCGTGTATTAGGAATGGCAGTGTGTTGAGAGTTAATTAAGGGTGAGTCTGATATAACCCCCTTCAATTTGAATATTCTCCTTAGTTAATACTGTGCTAATTTTCGCGTAATTTTATTGTTGATGTGGAGAAAGTGGGGGCTGCAGCTGAGTCCGGAAAAGCCGCCTTTTATCCCCGCCTGGAGTGTTGCAGAGTTCCTTTTGATTTCTGTTTGTTAATATAACATTGTGTTCATCTGGGCCCCCATGATCCGAAATAAACTCCGTACGTCATTATAACTTGAAAAATTATTGAAAGAAATGAAGCGTCTAATTAGTAAAATACAAAAATGTATTTCCTAAATCCTTTTACTTAGAAGTTTTTCGAGCATAACCGAAATTTAATCTCTCCTCAAAATTTAGAATTAAGAAAGGACTTTTATGGTTAGTGAAGACGAAATAAGTATTATATTGAGTTTTTGTTGAAACATATTGAAACTACATGTAACCGAATATTTTAGCCCAGCGTTTTTATTTTCCCATAATTTATTTAAGGACGCATGTAGGCTTCATGCGGAAGCTGATTTTTTCCTGGAAGACCGCCGGAGACATGTACAAGAATCTTTTCAAATTTTCTGCTTAGGCCTTTTTTAACTCCTCTCCACGGATAATTTACTGATCACGGATCTTCAAGCACTTATAGCATTATCTTAATTAACTTTTCTTTCTCCAAGCAATTGAAGGCTTGGATGGATTGTTACTGTCATTTGTACGAGTGAGGAAACGCTTAGTTGCATTTAAGCCAACGGCATCGAATAATTCAGTAATTCGCCTCCATGTTCATCATAACCGTGTTAATAATTGGTATATCGCTGATTTGATTTAAATTGTAATGAAGGCCGTTCCTGCAATAAATAGACATTAAATAGTTGAAGGGTTGATGACAGTTACGGCTGACTACAGTATTCGAAAGCCATTAGGAACGGACTTACCAAAAGTATGGATACATTTTGTAAACTGTACTCTCAGCTTACCACTCCTTGTCCTTTACCATTAAACCCCAAATCAGGAAAAAATGTTTAAAAATCTCCCCCCATGCAAAATGTTCAGGGTGTGTGAAAGTTTGAGGTGACATTATGCAAAAAACACATGACGCGTGAAGTTTTGAGGTGATATCGTGAAAATATTCAAGAAAGGAAGAAAGATTAGGGTGACATGACATCAGAAATTTAAGTTTATTGAGAATATTTAAATTACAAATTCATGTTCTAACTTTTCTAAAATTCTCTTTACCAACGATAAGGTAAATCATTCTACCAAATAAGGAGTCTTTCTCGAAACCGTGCAAAATGTGCATTATGTACCGTTACCCACACACCCCCACCCCCAAACATATGTATAAATATGTATATGTATATAAATATATATATATATATAAATATATATATATATATACATACATATATTTATATATACATACATATATTTATATATATACACCTAATTGTGGAATAAGGGAAAATTTTTGGGCAATATATATTTTTATATATATATATAATTAATAAATTAATAAATATTTAGTATTTTTACTATTTAGTAATTTTTTTACTATTTAGTATTTTTTATTTTGTATTTTTTTAATAATTAATAAATTAATTAATAAATAATTAGGCGCCTGCTCAGGAGGTGAATTGCGAGTCGCTTCATCTGTTATTTGAACAAAGGCCAAACCAACTATATATATATATATATATATATATATATATATATATATATATATATAGATGAATGAGAGGCTTGGATAACAACGATATTCCGGTGTATGCCCAGGATCAGAGGATTCTCAAATTCTAGTTAAAAATTATTTAAAATTGAAAATGAAAGTTAAAACTAGAATTGCAACTGCACATACAATGATAAAAAGACACCGTGATTCGAGAAGCTTTCGGCTATTTTATTCAGCCTTCCTCGGCTCGAATGAAGCGAAATAAAATGCGTTCAAATAAAATTACTACCAGACCAGCAAACGAACAAAGGCTAAAAGCAACCCACACAACCTTAGCCCTGTTAAGAATAAAGCTTAAAATCACTGGAGAATAAACAACAAAAAGTAAAAAGAGAAAAAAATGATAAGAAGCTTAAAACCAGCTGTAAAATTGCAGCACAGGAGCAGTGAGAATCCTCCAGAAAGGTAAAAACTGATGGAAGATAAAAGGGGCCTGAAAGGAGTGTTAGGCAAGAACTTTAAACATGGAAACCACTGGGAAAAATTGAATCTGGGCTTTACCGTAGGTAGCTGATTCTTTTAGATGAGTTAAATTCCTTTCTTTTATTGAGACCCAATGGAAATAAGGTATTCAATTGGGCAAGCCAATAACCCTCTCTTTTGGTGAGGACGGTATCAATATTAGACTTACTGTAAGTCTGTTCAATAATTATAAACTTGATATCCGACAGCTGATGGGGAGAAGCATTATAATGGACTGCTAATTCACATCTACCCCGATTATTGAGAAGATCGGATTTGTGATTTCTAAACCTTACTTTAAATTCCGTAGAGGTAGACCCAACATATTGCAAATTACATTTAAAACAAGTTGCTGCATAAATTACGCAAGCACTTGTACAGGAAACAAAACTCTTAATAGCGTAAGTTTTCTTAGTGACACAACTATGAAAGGTAGAACTTTGCGTGAGAAAGTTGGTGCAAAGGTCACATTTCTTCCGTTCACATTTAAAACACCCCAGTTTGGAAATAGTGCCCCCTCCATTAGAACGATAAGGCGGATGCGATTTCTTCAGTAAATCCTTAAGGGATTTACCTCTTCTATATGCAGTAAAGATTGAATTGGGTGGGAAAATGTTGGTCATAAGGGGCGAACTATGAAGAATGTGGATATGTTTCCGTATAATGGAATGAGCATTCGGTAATGCTGGATTGAAATCGAGGACTAGAGGGTATTTTCGACTAGAGTTATTCTTTTTGACAGGATTAAGTAAGGCAGATCTTGGTAATATGCTCGCCTTGTGGAATTGGTCCTCGACCAGCTGGGGGTCATAGCCTCTAGCTATTAAATAATTCTTATATTCAATAAAACGATTGCGTAATAATTCAGGGGTGGAACAAATACGTTTCAGCCTCAATGCAATGCTGTACGGTATGCTCTTCACCTGATGTTTAGGATGAGAGCTAGATGGTAATAAATAAAGATGACCGTCCGTAGGTTTAGAGAACACGTCCGTGGAAATAATACCATTATTTAACATAACCAAAACATCCAGAAATTCGAGCTTAGATTCTGAGATCCTAACTACAAAATTGATAGTGGGGTATATAGAGTTAATAAATGTGGTAAATTCCTGCAAAGCGTCAAGACCGTGGGGCTAGCTCAAAAAATGTCGTCCCTAAAACGCCACCAGTTTTGTGGCTTAAATGGAGCCCTCTGTAGTAGCTACTTTGTCTATGTAACTCATGGCTATGTCGGCATAACTGCATGCATTCTTGGGTCCCATAGCGGTGCCATGGTTTGTAAAAAATTATTACCTTTGAAACTAGAGTTATTGTATTTTAAACAAATTTCAACTGCTTCAACAATACAGTCGTTGCAGGGTAAGTCAGATGTTCTATTGGTCAATGCTTCCTTTACGGCTTTTAACCCTAACATATTGTCTATGTTGGGAAACATAGCAGTAACGTCCCAAGAAACCAGTAAAGTGGAAGGAGGTAAAGGGGTACGACTAAACTTCTGAAGTTTATTAAGAAAATCAGTAGTATCTCTAATGTAAGAGGGGCTCTTTTGGGCAATCGGCTTGAGAAAAATCTCTGTAAAAGCAGAGAGATTTTCAATAGCCGTGTTACAACCCGAAGTAATAAGCCTAATGGGGTTCCCGTTTGCCGTGTCCAATTGTTACTGTTGGTTGTTCAGTTTGATTTTGCCACCTGATGAAGGGTTTATACCCGAAACGTCGTAGAGTTTTCCGCAAACTTTTAAGCACCTTTTACTACCTCTATACATACATATATATATATATATATATATATATATATATATATATATATATATATATATATATATATATATATATATATATATATATATATATATATATATATATATATATATATATATATATATATATATATATATATATATATATATATATATATATATATGTATGTATGTATAGAGGTAGTAAAAAGTGCTTAAAAGTTTGCGGAAAACTCCACGACGTTTCGGGTATAAACCCTTCATCAGGTGGCAAAATCAAACTGAACAACCAACAGTAACAATTGGACACAGCAAACATCAAATCCGAAGTGGCACCAGATTGCATGCAAGGACACCTAATTTTTCAAACGCCTTCAAAGGAGGAAGGAGACACCCCCTCCACTAGGACACCTCCCCCAGGCCGGCGATCCCGCAACATATATGTCCCTACACTTCCATGAGAGAAATCCTGGGTTCTTCACTGACTGAAATCCATCGAGATAAACCCACTTTTAATAATTTTGTACAAATTCGGAGAGATTGAGACAATTTGAATGTGTTTAGGAATAAAATCAAACCAAATTTTACATTTTTCCACGAAACTTACACTTTTTTGTCAATCAGCATGCATTGTCATTGGAAACTACACACTCGGCTGCATCTCAAAGTGACCCATCGAAATTGACGTAGTGTGAACGCATCCTGTACAGACAGGCATGCGTCTTGACGTATCCGGAAGGATGCGGGAAAAAACGTGTCGTATCCGGAACGAAACGCAACGCATCCTGTGTGGACAGGCCTTTAGAGTTTTACGGCCCAGTCTCCACTCTATTGGTTCAAGTCGAGTCGACCACGGCCTTTTCCAGTTGTGGCTCACTGTCTTGTTTTCCCTACTCCGTTGGTTATGCGGAGCATCATGCACATTATTTTATGTCAGATTCCCTAAAATTTGCCCCATTTGAATAAAGGAATAATATTTTCAGTGTTTTTATAGCTACCTAAGAAAATTGGGCGCACAGTAAATGCCTGTATACACGAGCAACATTTGTAAAACATTCTCAAAACACTTCACCTGCAACAAACCCAAAACATGCTTGTTTTCGGTTTGTTGCACAGTGTAAACAGAGAAAAAACAATTTGAAAACATTTTGAAAATGTTTTGAGAATGTTTGGAAAAGAATTGACAGGAAATTTCTTTTGCAACATTTTCAAAACATGCTGTATACCCTGTCTACACTGTGCAACAAACCTAAAAAAAGCTTGTTTTGGATTTGTTGCAGGTGGATGTTTTGGAAATGTTTTGGGAACGTTTTGCAAATGTTTCTCGTGTATACAGGCCTTAAGAAACATTTGCATTAACATCTACATTTTGAAGTGCGTAATTATTAGTGGTAAATATATAATGGTCGATCATTTTGACAAACTATTCGAAGATTACCCGTTTCACGCTGGGTGAGCTCAATATGCATCAAATATTACAGATTTTGGCGCGCTTTAGGCATGAGCATGTCATTTCGAGTACTGGCCGGGTCATACCGAAGATTTTAAAAACGGAACCTACTGCCATTGTGCTCGGTTCTCAGCAAGAAATGGGAGTAGGGAAATCACACCATTGAGCCACAAGTATCAAAAAGCCTGGGGCGTGACCGGCTCGACTTTAACGAGTAGGTTGGAAGCTTGGCCGTATCGTCCCGTCTAACTTAACTGACCTAAAAATACCTAAGACTAAGCATTTGCTGAAGGTTTTGAAAATTTCTTTCTATATGATGTATGACCGTTAAAATGCGTTCTTGCTGAAAGTCATTGTTCGATCGTTATTTTCTCATAGGGGTTCAGTGCAACTATTTTTGCCACATTCAAATAGAGAATTGAAATTGTATGCGCTAATCATACAGCAAATAATCGAACAGTGAAATACCATTTTTTGTATGGAAAACCCTTACGTCATCATTTTGAGTTGGTTTACTGTTTGTCTAAATAGACTTATATGTTTATACAGCTGTGCAAATGACATAACTAACAAGTGTGCTTCATTTACCAAGCTATAAACACTGCAAACTCAAGCTTTCCATTTTTGAACAGGAAAATGAGTTCAAATTCTGAACACTGGTGTTCAAATTCTGAACACGAGTGTTCAGATTTTGAAATGAACGCTAGCATTCAAATTGTTAACGGGAGTTTTCAAAATTTGAACACTAGTGTTCAGATTTTGAGCACTAGTGTTCAAATTTTGAGCACTAAGCACTAATAATTCGAACACTAGAAGCGTCAGCCTTTCAGATACGGTAAGTGGGTCACCGTTCAAAATGGAGGGATACATGTTCAAATAAGCCTCAGGGTGTTTAAAAATGGAGGAAAAGTGTTCAGGATCTTAGCACAAGTGTTCAAAATATGCAAGGACGCGTTCTCTATCTGTTTTACATATCGGTATTAAAAAGGTGACAGCTTGTGAGCGAAACAAGTATAAATTGATCATTTATTGCCGTAAAAGCAATTGAAACCTAAAATAGTACTCACAGTTTCCCTCTAGTGCGTTCCTTGGGAGGTCCAAATAAATTATGAATATGCTTTTAAAGACATTAAATTTCAAAGTTGGATTTAATTAACAAGAGCAGGTCATAACAAAACTTAATAAAAATTCAGTGCATTTATTGTCTAATTCCTACCTCACTCTTTTAATGGAATTATTGTTAACAACAAAGAAAGCTTCGTCGTATATTGGGAAATATTCTGAACGCCAGTAGCGGAGCTAGGGATTTCAGTCAGATGGGGCGAAAATGGTCTGCAGGGGCGCTTCGAAGGGGTAAATTCCGCAGAAGAAGAAAATTCGAGGGGAGGGGGAGGCAGCATTTTTTGGCAAAATTCTTTTAGGGGGAAAGCTCCGCGCCACCATGAATTGGCGAGGAGCGCAAAAAAATTTTGGCCCACAATGCCACTTAGATCGCTGGAAATGGCATTTCTAAAGCCTATTTACCGAATATAAATAGGGAAAACACGAAGTGAACTGTTAAGAAATGTTGATTTTTTTTCGTCTTTTTCTTTATGTTTTTTTTGTTTGTTTTTTTTTCAGGTTTTTTATTTTCCAGGGGAGGGCAAGTCCCCGACTTACCCCTACCTGCGGACGCCCATGTTTCTATCCCTTCTTTCACATTCTAGTATGAAGTCGGTCCGGGGAGGTGTAACTCACCTCCCTGGTCGGTCATTATATTTTGTAGTATTGTCAGGTCTCGATTAAAGATTCTAATGTAATAATGAGCTACTTTGTGAAGATGAAGATTAAACCTACCGGAGCCAAATAGCAATCAATCTTACAGGAGGAAAAGGTTATGGAAATAAATCACCGTTAGGTGTACATTTTTGGAATCTGGAAATCAAGATAAGTACACGAAGGAACATTAATTGACGTAATTTACATCATGTGACCACTCTGAAATAGCCATTAATTAAGTAAATTGCAAGAAATAGCCAAGACAAATGGTCTGCTTGGCTCTCTAGATACCGAATTCATACTAAATTAAAATAATGGTGCAAGAGTAAAGTATTTGAAAAACCTAAAAAGGGCGCCCACAGACGATTTTGGTCCGTCGGGGGGGGGGGGGACCGCCCCCTTGACCATATGGCAGCTCCGCTACTGCTGAACGCTAGGGTCCAAATAGTTAGCGCTAGTATCTAAATTCGAATACTATAGTGTTCGGACGAAATTTAAGCACTAAGCATAAAGAATTTGATTTCAAGGAAGAAGTATGTTTATTACTTCTCCAGGTTTTATTGATCTTTGAACAAGGAAATGATTTCTGCGAGGACCACATTCACACTTTGTGGGGTTAAAAAGCAGACAAAATGCACAAAACTCCGAACACTCAATATTGCTTCTCCCTAACGCAAGAACGTAATCATTGAGTACTTGTATTCTCTCATCAGAATCTCTGTAAACACAAGTTTGTCAAGTGGTACCTTAATTGACTAACCACGTACGGTAAGTCACTATTTTTGACTAATTTGTGATGATATCTGACTCATATCGTAGCAATGGACTAAAGAATGTTTGTCAAAACTTAGTCAAGGTGGCTAAATATTTGTAAGAATCGAATACAACTGGTTCAAATACTAGTCAATATTGTTGACTAACGTTATTAGTTGGTTCAGGCACTGTTTGACTAATTTGTGTTTACAGTGTAATTTTTTCATCTTTAAGTCCTTGAGCCTAACCTGCGTGTTGCCCTACCGTGTCCTTGTTAAAGTACCAGACATGAGGGTCGTACAGTACCGTAACTATCAAAAAACCAATCAGTTGAGCAGCGTGTATCGCAATAAAATCCGCAACAAAAGTAACATCTGACTGTGCTACTTTGGTATCATTACGCGATAAACTTGTTATGAACTGTTCGTATACCAACATTTTCAGATATTTTGCCAGAATCAAAGGGAGACATTTTAAATCGTATTCACTTAAGAATATTCAAAACGTAATTTCCCTTCCAGACAAAACAAATTTTGTCTGTCGGGCGATTTTCATTTCGGGTTCTTATTGAAGTAGCACAGACGGACTTGAAGGTTTCTTTACTGTCAGTGTAGGCGTAATTGCATACCCCTTTTTCTAAATTTAAGACACACATTCGCCAAAGTCACTATTGAAGAAAACATGAAAGTTTTTTCGCATTTCAAGTTATAGTTCAATTCAACGTAACACTTAATTGTTTTCCTGCCGTATCTTATTTCTTGCGAAAATCGCTTAATCTATGCGAAGTGGTTTCCAATTTTTTTTCACCATTAACTGTTACCGCCGGGCAATGTCGCTGAGATCAGGCTCTTTGTACAATGTCGCTTACATTTCCATACACAGTTAGGTTTAAGAATTAGCAGTAAAAAGAACAGAAAGGGAAGGCGAATGTCACGAAAATGAGAGAGAACAGAAACTTAACCAGGATTGTGTCATGGTGGAAGGGGGGGGGGGGGGGGGTTGGAGCACGACATGAGGGAAAAGTCTAAGGGGAGAGAGAAAAGACGATAATTAAGGTGATTTTTGTACTTCAAGGTTGGGTCATGGGGGATTCAACCCCCCAAACCACCCCCGTGGCTACGCCACTTAGAGATAAATGTAAAATGTAAAAGAAAATTTCTTAGGGTTGAATCTCATTTTAAATATGCCTATATCTTTCACTAGTGCGCTATTTGAGGTTAAATGTGACTTGTTCTAGTCGAATCCAATTTTTAGGGTTTTCATGAAAAACAGGAACATGTTGATAAAAATTCGGAATTTCCTAATTGTTTATACATCTATTTTGAAATACCGTTGCAGATTTTCTTACAAAATCGCTTAATCCTTAACTTGTCTACTCTTGAATGCTAGCGCAATTGGATCATAGAATTGCTGCGTTTAACTATCATGTATGGCAACTGCGTGAACATTATTGTTGATTTCTTTGATTTGCTAATGATCTTTAAAAGTAGTCAAGAGTTAAAAGTCGAGCTATTGTTTTAATATTAAAGATACGTTTAGGCTCAAATCGTAACGTATGCCACTACTACTTTACTACCACTATAAATCTAAGTTACCATTTAATCCTAACGTTGTACATTTTACTTGTTGCCCCAAACCAAGAAATCTAATAAACGAGCCCGAAGAATTGTTATTCTAGATAGTTCCGATCTTGTGGCAATCGAACCAAAAAAAGTCATTTCATCATGTGGTGAAGCCCCGCCCACAGCAGCAAACGGAAAAGTGCCTGGCAACCATTAGTTTTCTCTTCGCAATCGTGGGCTATTTGCAAGTTAAATTCAAGCAACGCTGGACTTGACAAGCCAATTTCACTCCGTAAGTCACAGGCGAGACATATGCGAAATCAAAGTCTGCCAGTAAGACAGAGGAAGAGAGGTACTTGATTTGGGATCAATTTGGCAGTTTCTATACTTCACGGAAATCCAGTTCTTCATACTGATAAAGTCTAATCCATATTTTGTCAGTCGAATAAACAAGGTTACAAAGTTTCCAACTTGCGCACTTAGTGTGCAGTTAAATGTGATACTGTTGGACGAGGTTATTACCAATTGGAGTGATTCAACGTTTGACTGCAGCAGGCAAAATATAAGTTATTTACAGATAAAGGGAAGGATTTGTCCGAAATATTGTTGGAAATCAACAAAAAAAAAACTTGCGAAGAAAAAATGTCCGGATCTGGAGTTACAATGAGTAGGAACATCCGATGGTCAGCTCTTCATCTTCTTATATTAACGATCCTACTCTTACCAATAATAACCGCTGCAAAGCCTTCGAATCTCGCTCGAATTATTGGACCAATAAGTAAGTATTTGGTCATAAATTTCATTATTTAATTTGTTACAGTATTTTTTAAGAGCACCGTAAATGAGAAATGCACAGATACTTCTGATTTCACAAGAAGGCGTTACTCCCATTTTGTTATAGCAGGGAGGTGTTATAGTAACACCTCCCTGGTTACAGTACTCTTTCAATTGCGTTGCTAGGAAGGATTGTAATGTATATTCGCATCGAACTTTACATTTGGAATCCTAAATTTACACTAAAAACTTTTTCTTTCAATTATGCCCACCCAAAATTTCTCGCGGAAAGAAATACTTGTACTCTTGTGTGCCATGAAATGTGTCCGTAAAACAAGTGCCTATACTAATAGTGCAAGTACCTGTACTCTTGGTGCATGTACCTGTCCTGAGTGTGAATGTACTTGCATCCCATCTCAGTAAAGCAGGTACATGTGCGCAGAGTGCAAGTACTCGTGCCAAAGGTACACGTTAATGTACCCAGTGTGACAGTAGGCCTACCTGTACTCATAGTGCCAGTACCTTTACCCTAAGTGCAAATACCCGTTCAGTGACAGTCCATATACTCTTTGTGCTAGTTTATTATCACGTTAATTAAAACATGGAAGATTCATGCAAGATAAAAGGAGACCAGTGGAATATTTTTGCATTTTTTACACAATACGAGATACAAAAGTGACGTCATCTTTCTATGTAGCGGTTCTAAGTTTTCTCTTCGGTTTTCCTTGTTGAACAAATCTGATCGAATCGTGACACTTTATCTTCGATTCCTTCGTTGGTCAACACCGTATCAGATGCCTAAACTAAACTATTTTAGTGCCCACTTATTGGAATGGTCTTGCTACATTTGCAAACGGCCAAACTTTAATTTCTCGCAAGTTTTGCTGGATGCATCAGACCACATCGTACAACCTATTTGCGAATAAATTGCCATGCAATAACAAACTAAGCCTTTTCCTAGTTCCAGTAAACAATCCACCCATTTCGATGCCATATCGATCATAAAATCGCCATTTGTGTTTCATGTGTGCTGAAAAAAGTTTTCTATACCCAAGGCGCTACCCTTCCTCCCCCAAGGGATTTGAGATGTAATTTACTTACAACAATTAGTGATTGGTTATATCATACTTCACCGAAATTTGGTGGAATCGATGAAAGAAACAAGTCTAAAGCCTCACGGACCAATAAATTAATTTGATCCGAAAAAAATTCTAAATGAAGTATGACGCTTTATTGCAAAAAGTTAAGAAACTTGATTTATGCGTGTTGTTGCGCTTACATCCTCACCGTTTACAGTTTTACTGTGCTAGACATTGGAAGATAATGAATTCAGAACGATTTTGCAATAAAAAGTTCCCATACGTTTTGTGAATTTTTGATCCGTTGCATGGTTCCAGTTTTTTGTATTCTTTAAAAAATAAAGGTGGACATGTTTAATGTTTTTCTCCGTATGTATTAACATTTCTAAGTCTCCTGCTTAGATCGTTTCATGTTAGCAGCGTTGCTAATTGTACCACTCCATTACAAAGTTTAAAGATAAGAGAAAAAAAAATCTGAACTGTATGAAAAATAATCAGGAATTAAACTCACATTTCACGAGTTTATGAATCCCATCAGTTGAAATTCGGTGATAAACCTAGCGCGCACAACAGTTTTCAGATAAACAATTTTAAGCGACACGTGATATTGTCTCTTGAGTGAATTTTATTTGATGGATCATTTACGGAATCAAATAAAAAAGATAAAAGTGTATGTTTGGAGGATGACCCAACAATTTGATGGTCATATGTAAACTAATGTTTATGATTTTAGTTTTTGTCCTCATTAAATGAAGAGGAGAATGCACAACTTTGAAACTAATACGTACCATTTTGCACATCGGACAAGTGGTTGATATGCAAATAAGCTGCATTATATGCATGACAATATCATTGGCTATTTCGAAAAAAAAAATACTATTGGTGGTTACATGTCTATAGTATCCGACTACAAGGTTCTAAAACTGTTCTCTCATAACAACTACCTCTTGAGTCAATCTTCATCTAATGACATTTGGCAAGTACATAATTTGGTGACGTATCCTTTGTATGGATTAGACGAAGTCCTTTGAGATGAAAGTCAGTAGGGATTTGTGAAGAGTTGAGCAACATCGACTCGACGAACGTTAATATGATACAAGAAATCCGACCTTAATAAAGATTGACAGCAAAGGAATATATATCAGTCTTATGCCAATCACTAAGACATGAAGTAATCTAAAGTCGTAAACTCATTGTTTGGAGTGATATCCCACTGTCTATCAAGTGACATTTTTACCCATTAAGATTTAATTATCACTGCAAGACGGGTTAAATTTCACTGTAGGTCATCGTCAAAATGTGAATTTTACTCTTTTACATTTAGGGCTTAGTATTATTTGGTGATGAATGGTGTCAACTGTATTGGGTTCTTTAAAAGCAAGAGATAATGTAGTCGGTCATCATGGAATACTGTATTCGGTTATTACAAACATCAGATAACGTAATCAGCCATCATGTAATACTGTATTGGGTTATTGTTGGCAAAGAATAATGTAGTTGGTCACCTTTTAATACTGTATTCGAATATTACAAATGACAGATAATGTAGTCAGTCATCATGTAATACTGTATTCGATTATTACAAACAACAGAAAATGTAGTCAGTCAGTCATCAAATAATACTATATTCGATGATTACAAACAACAGATAATGTAGTCAGTCATCATGTAATACTGTATTCGATTATTACAAGCAACAGAAAATGTAGTGTCAGACTTCAAATAATACTATATTCGATGATTACAGACAACAGCTAATGTAGTCAGGCATCGTGTAATACTGTACTCGATTGTTACAAACAACAGCTAATGTAGTCAGTCAGCATGTAATACTATATTCGATTATTACAAACAACAGCTAATGTAGTCAGTAATTGTGTAATGCTATATTCGATGATTACAAACAACAGATGTCGGTCATCATGTAATACATCAGAAATTACATCATTGGAAAGCTTATACAAACGTGTGTGTTTTGGGGGTACTTCATTGAGTGCACCATCAGAGGAAAACCCCGTCTTCCTATAATGTTAAGGTCATTTCATTACAATTAAATATTAATACTTAATTAATCCTTAATTAAATATTAATATTGTAGGGGGAGGGGGTACGGGGGGGGGTTTTATGTTGATCTTCTGTTTATTTTGTGTCCGCCCTCCTTGGAAGTGCTCTTGTCTCTCAAGCCCAGAAGGGTTTTAAGAGTACTTTCATTCACAACTATTGTCTTTTTATCTACTTATGTGCTTATATTATCTTGTTCATTTTCTGTTGTGATAAAACAAATAAATGAAATGAAATGAAATCCATGTATATGATCTGTTAGAAACTGTTGCAAGTTTAAGTCCTACAGTTCAAATTTATGTTTAGAATGCTTTCCTTAATATCAGAATGACTATAATAATAATAAAAAAAAAAACTTGTCCATAAGCACAGGTACAAGTGCAAAATCGCGGAAGTGTAAATTTAAAAGCATCCTTCTCTGTCAATTTGAAAATTAATACTTTACAAAAGAAGGTAAGAGGATGTGTACGTAATAAGTTTTTACATCTATAAATGGAGTTAATGTTTCATGCAAGTTGCAACTCACCAGATGTGTGCATAATACATACCATACTTATGTATACCATCATCATAGATCACTTATGCCCCATCTCACGTCATTGACAACAAATCTATCCTAACTTAAGTATATGTCAGTTTTGTTTTATTGCATGTCTAGGTGAATACTTTGGATTACTAAATGTTGATTTGTTTCAAAAGGTCTGATCGTGACAAGGTTGTTAAAAATTTATCTCGAAATTCAGATTCCACTTTTTTACAATCCTCTCTGGAATATTTGACGTTTGCCTGCACTTAAAGCTCTGATCTTTGCGTAAGTCAAGCCTAGATTGAAAAAGGGTCGCAAGAAGAAATAAGATATGATTTATAATTATACTCGTTTACCAGTTCAGCAGGAATCATACTGCTAAATATGAAAACACTCAACAGTTTTACCGATCAGCAGTTCTGGCTTAAAAGTAGAACAAATTACTTTGATTTTGAATCGTTTCTTGTTAGACATTACCGTCTCCAAGCCTCTAGTGAAAAGTTGATTTGAAATGGCCACAGCCGGGAGGTTTGTAGCAAATGAGAAATCGGTTGAAAATATCTGATGTAGGTCACACGTAAAAAGTGCAATTAACATCAGAATTATGGTGTTTGTTTGTTCTTCACACATAAATATAAAATTTTTGTTTGGGTTAGGTTCAAGACACTGCTTTTCACAATTTCAGAAAGCTTGTCAAATATAAACACTGTGTTCGTTCAAAAGTTGTTGTCTTTGAGAACTAACAGTCTCGAGCAGATGTTGAAAAATTCACTCTGTTAACATCGGATAAGCAAACGTATGTCACTCCTAGACTGTTGAGTGAAAACTAAAGATCACCCAAAGTAGGTAAAAAAGAACACACGTTGGATATATTTTTAACCAAGTAAAGGGTTATTATAAACCTGTTTGAGTAGTACGTTCGCCTGTTAAATGTTTGTAGGGTGCATGCGATATCATCGACTTGGTAATAATAGTTTCGATGCCATTTTGATAAAGACCGGTTATTTTTTAGGATTGAAGGCAGTAAACTCTCCCAAATGTACAATTTTTGTAGTAGTCCACAAAAAATTCAGTGGACACAGCTCTTTCATTTGACATCCTTAAGTTGAAAAAATGCCGTTATCGAAGTTCATATTTCACATATGTGAGTCATTTGATCAAACATTGGGGTCTTGTATAGACGAATCCGGACAGATGGTGATCGTTTCATTTTACTCGGCCTTTACTGGGGTCCATCACCTGTAATCTTTAAATTTCCCCCATGCATGGTTGTACACTAAAGTGTATCTTGATCTTCTCAACTTTACTGAATAGGAGGATTTGAAATTCACGTAGACAATAAGTGAAAACGATTAAAGGCTAATGGACCCCACTAATGGCTGCCCCAGTCATTAAAACAAGCGCTAATCGGATTCGTCTATTCGTCGGACGAGGATGAGTTTTGGACAGCTTTAGGAGGGGCTTAAAGGGCAGGAGCAGTCACCCCAACATGAAGTAGTGTAGTAGACTGTCCTGTTTCATGATTGGCTGTTGAAAGTCATCTGATAACGTTTTTTTCTCTTCAAATGTGAAATTTACTAGCAGTTACTACCTGGTTGACCTTGCATATGCAAAAATGCAGTCATAAAATATAGAAGAAAAATTCTTTATTTTAGCTCTTGCTTCAACATAAGTTTGGGAGACTGCTCTTTACCTTTAAGTGAGAGGGAGGGAAGTAGGCTAGGAGGGTTGGCGCCCTTTGGGGTGAAACGATTAGGTCTTTAATGTACCCACGAAGGTCAGTGGCCCATGAGGACCATTATTATGCCAATGAGAGTTGTCCGTTTTATACTGAAACTCAGGCTCATAGTAAGAGGTTGGAGAATATTAAGTTTGCTCAGTATAGTTTGAGGGAGTCCAACAAAATTCTCGGAGAGTTTGCTTGAGAGAAGAAAGTTTCTTAAGGTTTTCATTTGAAAGTTTCTCACAAAAAATAGCTTAAGTACTTAATTAAAAAATCCTGGTGTGGTCGAAAAGTACATGACTTTAAAAGTTAGTTACTAAACGATTGCGTGGGTGCAAATGACATACTCGCCTCTTAACTTTCCCGCCAAGCTAAGATCACTTGTAATTTAAGGAAAATGAAATTCATCCTGGACCATTATTGCAGTTTCAATAAATCTTCCGCTTGACGATAAACTCAATTTATCAAGAATTACCCTTTCTGCTAAATTGAGTGAAATGTCCTTTCAAAAACGGAAATAACCCATGACTTCAAAGGTTACTCAGCTGATTTGTCGGTTTCTTTGATTACGTCACACGTTCCCGTGTACTAATTGGCTACAAAATCTGTACATGACAAGGACTACGCGTGCTCACTCATGTTTTAGTCGCCTGGTATGAAGCTCAAACGGTCGTACTGAGTAAATTCATAGGTACAATTAAATCTTGAATGAAAGTTTTAATGGCATAACATTGACTAGTTTTCTGCTGCAAAGAACTAACCATCACTGCTTCCTAAATGTTGGTCAAGACTTGAGATGAAGTAAAAAGGTTTTAGTTAGATAAACGACATCCATAGGAAAAGAACAGTTTTAATAGTCTAGTAGTCTATTTTGTCCATGGATGGCTCTTGATAATCATATGGAAATATTTTTCTTACTTAATTCAGTTAACTGTGAGTTCATTGCCTCAACTAAGCATACCTTAGCATGCGATGTTTGAGTCTGAAAGTATATAGGTACTTGGAAGAGACGTTGGGAGATTAAGGAGATCTTCATGAGCTTTTAATTCAAAGTTTAGTGTGGCGACTGGTCTTTCCCTTTACATATGGGAATGTTTACCTCTAAGCCGGACACAGCAGGGTTTTTCGCGGAATCGGTCATAGTGCTCGCACCGGAAAATCGTATTACGTAATCGAGTTAAATTTTTTTTTAAGAGGGCTCTCTCTGTCCAATTGGACTGAATTATAAAAAAATTTTTAGGACCACTTGAAATTATTTGACCAATGACACTCGGCAGTAATTGCGGCAAGATTTGTTTGCTTCTATGGGCCGAAAACACCCTGAAATCTGTGTTTCCAATAGAACAACATATCATACAATCACCTCTTTTTTAACTGGAAGTAGACAAGACTTTTTTCAAGATATGAAAAAGAAACTTAAAAGAGTGTAAAGAAAACTATTTAAATTAGTCAAATATGAGTGAAATTTACAAATTTGTTGTATGTTTGGGCAGGTAAGCTTCAGTTTATCAGAGAATGTACTATATTATCATAGTGATTCACACAGTTCGGTACGATTTTATCAACAGTTGAACTCCAGACCTCCCGACGGCAAGTCGGATGCTCTAACCACTTGACCATACAGTCAGTTATAGTAGGAATTAGGTTGTTTCCTTTAAGATGTGGTATGTTTTGTGTCTCTAGTCAATTTCAAACATTTCAACGTCTATTGTTTTCTGGTGACATGGAAATTACAGTGTTGGATATTTACCGTGAAAACCATTACAAACCTTGAGGATGGCCACAATTGTCATCAGCATTCTTCTAAAATTGACCATTTTACAAGATAACTCCTCATTTGGACTTTGTAATGCATGAAAATGAACTAGGTATACAACTATTTTTCTGTCGAGAGAGGGACATGCTATACATGCTTAATGTTATCCTTTGCTTTAACAACCTTTATTTCAAGGGCAATCATTATAATATGTCATGAGGCGTTTTGCTTGGAAGTTTAATATAGTATCCTTGAAAACCCAATGTCGTTTATCAGGCTCTGAACTGTCTGATTACTGAAGTGTTAACAATAGAAATGTCAACACTGCAACACTCCGCGTCATTATTTTTGCATCAGTAACAAAAAGCCGAACAAAAACATTCAAAATTTGGAGAGGTATATTTTGTGAACGGTCAAAAATATTGACATATTTCCAACACATTGTTTCCTTGGGGCTACTTTCAGACATGTCAAGAGGGTTGTCACTTCGCCGGGCGGCAACGGAAGATGCTCACCAATCTGCAAAAAAAATTTTCAAAGGGGAGGTAGGAGAGTGAATCCTCTTGAACAGCTCCCTTAGAACGGTAACCACAGAATTACCCTGCTCTCATAATGGTCTGGTGACAACCGTGACAGTCACCAAATCTTATATGTCCTACATATAAAAAAGAGTACACTGTAAACCAATATGACAATCAGCAAGTTTTGAAAGGTGAAAGGCATTCACCTCAAATTGAATTAGTATAGTGTACTGTCCAATTCCATGATTGGCTATTGAGAGAAATTTGACAATATTACTTCCTCACATGTGAAATTTACTAGGCGGGACTTCTTGGTTCAAATTAAATATGCAATATTGCAGTCATTCAGCATTATGAAAGATACTTTGAAGAAAATCAAAAGATGTGGGATTTAGTTGTTGCTACAGAATCAGGTTGGAGCGACTGCGTTTGACTTTTAAGTATTTTTTATGATAAGTTATATTTAATATAAGTGATTAAACATATCTGAACGTTCGTCACATCAGTGATAAAGCAGTAATAGATTGTTAGCGCCAACTCTGAAACACCAACAGACAACTGTAAATTTGAAAACAGTTCTGTAATCTAATTTAAATTGTGTGGAGAGAAACCAATGACTGATCCGTTCTTCACAGTTGTTATAAAAAAAAAACTTATCTTTTGTACACTTGTTGTGCAAATTAACTTAAATGAAAAATGCTGTCGCTCCACTTTGAATTGCTGTACTAGTCTGCTGTGATTCATAAACAGGTCTTGAGAGTTACTTGTTTTCTCATTTAAATATGAAAATTTGGGGAAAACTTATTCATTGATTTCCCCAGAATATGCAATGAATAAGTCCAGAAATATCAAGAGCGATACTTGGAAGCCAAATGTGAAGAAATCTGTTTGATCTTTCTGTTGTTTCAAAATAAGTTTGTAAGATGTCGTTTGCCCTTTACCAACCTTGGAAATATATTCGCGTCTAAATCCAGTGAGTGACATGTCAATTAACATCGGTTGTAAATTTAAACCGATATTTTTGGAAACGTCGAAGGGGTTTAATCAACAAAACCAAACCAACAAAATTATCAGAAAATAGTTAAAAAAAACCATGTGAAAACGCAACGTCACTCAAACATCGTTCATGTATACAATTTTACATAGATGTGACATTTAAATTACACTATTACAAGTCTCTGGTAATTAACAGAACAAAAAAGGGGAAAAATAAAGATTACCGAAAAATACCGGCAAATATTTGCCGGATGTTTTCCGTCATCTTTATGTATCTTTTTATTTTTTGTTCTGTTAATTTATAGCCCTTTTAGGCAGGGTACATTGGTCGCCCGAAAAATGGAACCGTTATAAATATTTAAGACTAATTTGCTTGTGAAATTCGTTAGGAGAATTTTATAATTTATGCGGACATTTCGGCAAATACATGTAAACGTATGGCACCTTAGGGAAATGTTTCATGATGAGAAAGTTGTTTTCCGATACTTTCCAATCAGGACGAAAAATATCAAACAAACAAAAATCTGTCCTCATGCGAAGACGATTCCACATTCGAACTTGCCGTTTCGTCGTCGGACGGGTGTCGTTATATGACGGCGGGAGTATAACATAACAACAATGGCTGTTTATTAGTTTCTTCCTCCCTCCAGAAATATGCCTTACACTAGATATGTATACTAGCACAGCACAGTGTACACTCACTGCACTGTGCACGGACACAATCGCAACGACAATATACTTTTTTATGCATTCAGGGTATATAGAGGTAAGATACATACTAAATATAGGTGCTGTGGGTTTCTCTGACTTTGCATGCAGACTTCGTGCTCTCCTTCGTTGCGCAGCGTTACGCAGCACTGTAGCTAGCTGCGGGAGCAAAACACCCTACTAGATCTGCGTTTAAGCTCTGATCGGCGGAGGAAAATTAATGAGTCCTTATAGCAACTCCTCCGATTGTGGATCGTCCTTTCATGTTAAAGTAAAGTATCAGTGTCCTGCAATTGTCCTGAAATTATCCTGCATGTTTGCCCTGAAGTCAAGTTTGGGTCTTCAGATTGGGAGGAAAAGGGGATGGTTACTGCCACCGTAGCACCGTATGAGTTGGAAAAAACAAAAAAAGTAGGCTTGGTACACCAGTGCCTGAAGCGTACATACATCACGTGCTAAGTAATGATTCCGTGCTACATTACCAGTGCTTGAATAGACCAGTCCAAAGTTTCTTCAAGAAACAGTATTGCGTAATAGGTCAAAGGTCAAAGGGTGACACCGTGTTTACAGCTAACCCTCCATCAGCTAACACATCGTGTTAGCTTATGGAGGGATGTAGACACACGTAATAAAGTATGCTATGCGCGGCCTGTGTAGCGTCCATCTGTTTTGTTACCAGTTGACCTGAAGGTCATTGACGCATGCGCAAAAGTGTACTTCGAACTCGTCTATTGCCCCTTTCTAGTTTTGCATTATGACGGTGGCACAGAATGTTAGACACATATTGACAGTAAGCTGTTCAGTGAGATATGACAAACTGGCTGACTAAGGGTTAGGGTTAAAGTTGACAAAAATGTTATAAAAGTAGCCTTAAACCCCGAAAGGTTAGTGTTCCTTACAGTCTTTGCCATCGCCGCAGCCCTACTGCAAGCGCGAAAACTAGGACATATATTTATAGATTAGTTGTTAATTCAGTGCTATACAAATAAACACTTTCTTGAGGACGGGAGTACACATAGAACGACATCCCCGCTTTCCGTTACATTTTGCTTCAAATTTTGTCGTTTCTTGGAACGTAACCTCTTACGTAAGTGCAAATAGGATAAATAATTTGTCCATTTGAGTGTTACCTTTCAATGAATGTCTCGTCATTTGTGTATAACAAACAGAAATCTATGCGTTGTTAAAAAGGACTTCTACGATATAAAACATATAAAAAGAAATGTATGTCAATAAATTGATGATAAGCAGAGTGTACGGGCAATTATCCCACGTATACCTGGTTAAAGAGCTTGTTGCTTGCTTCATCGGTAGACGATTTTGGGTTTCACGGAATGCCAATGTGAATGATCTAATTGCCTCAATGAGAATAAAGAGGTCTTAATTCTGAAGATAAAAGACAGATTTTATCAGATTCAAGCGCTGTAAGAATTCCACCATTTTAAGTCATTAATTCACATCAAAAGAATCCATTTGGGAGTGAGATAAAACAGAAGATATATCTCGGGTCAGTCGAGGATGAAACACACAAACTTAACCGTATCTCTTTAGCAATCTTTCTTCAAGTTGTAAATTGTGTCGATCCTTGTTATGGATACTTCTTGTTTTCAGCTGAAATGAGGATTTATGGAGTAGGTTTCATACCTTGCAAGCGCTGATCCAAGGAAGGGGTGGGGGGCTTACGGCCTCAGCCCTCCGTTTTTCCCAATGAAACATTGGGCAAATTAGCAAAGCAACCCCCGCACTTCCCTGCTTTCTCTTAGGTCAGATTAAGGCAATTAACGGTCCCCTTTTTGAACTGGGCTGCTTCAAAAGTTAGAAATCCAAATTTGATAGAATTGTTGATGTTACTGTCACCCAACGTTTAGCTTGTTGACATTTGTCTCGACGATGAAAAATATTGAACGAGACCATTTTTCTGCCGAATGTTTCAGTTTTATGAGACTTAGAATGCAAAATACCAAGCACCCTGCAGTTTGAAGCACTTGTTATAAGATGTTAACATGACATTGTTCTCGATCGTTGGTAACGTCAAAGGTCAGTTTTTATTTTCTAGGGTTAGGTTATTTTCCAGGAGTCAGACAATTTCCTTCTTAATGATTCGTTTATATATCTGTGAATCAACGGCCTATGCATTAAAATAACACCTTTAGTGCTCTCTGCTCGGTACTGTGGTCTAGTGAACAAAGGCAGTGGCGTATAAAGCACAGCAGAGCAAACATGGGCGTCCGCAGAAAAAAAGTCGGGGGGGGGGGGTAAAATTTCTAGACGGGGGCAAAACCTCCTAGTCACCATGAATTGACATGAAACATGCGAAAATTTCAGCGCAAAATGCCTCCCAGATCGGCGGAAATGGCAGTCCTAAAGCCTATTTTTGGCATAGAAACTTGGAAAACACGTTTTGTTCGGGTCTTTGCTTTGATTTTTATATATTTTTCAATTTTTTGAGGCAAGTGCCCCCCCCCCCTTGCCCCTACCTGCGGACGCCCATGAAAGCAAATAAGCACAAACGGGAAGTATGGTGTTCGATTCCTGACCGAGCCAAATTAAGGTGGAGTTTTTATCCAAAGGAAATTTATTATCGTACCGTAATGAATTTTCCCATTTGAACTAGGCTTCAAAATACCAAATTTGATTTAAATTGTTGAGTTAGTTGCCACATTGGTGGTCGTTTAGCGTATTTAAACAACCGCTCTTCAATGTTCAACGCCTGATTGTTATTATATTATCAGTTCTCATAGGAGGGAGCCCGATTAAGCTTATTAGGAGTATGTGACAAAAGCCTGTTGAACAATGATGGGCCTCTTAAAATGACCTGGAATACTGCTCACTTGTCTTGTACGCTTGTTGTCAGTATGGGAAAAACGTCGCCTTAGCAAAAGCGATAAGAATCATTTTATTAGAAAAAACTTATCACGTTAGCGTTATGTCTTATATCAGGCAATATGTCATGCAACCTTTTATGATATTTGAAGAGAATGGATATAAGGTTGTGACGTTTTGATGACAACAATTCCCACAATGTTTGGTAAAACAAGATATAAAATCAGATTTACACTTATTTGACAACAAACGGAATTATGGAAGAGTGAAGCTAAACAGAACATAAGGGTTGTATTTGTATACTAAAACAGAGCATTTCATAAATCCAAATTTGCCATTTTAACGCAGATTCTATCCTTGTGGTTTTAGAAATAAATCAGACTACCTCATTTAGTTTTCCGTTCACCATAGCTTTAAATTATGCGGTTTTGAAACTTTTCACCCGAAACAGAAACGAATAATTAATCATTGCAACTTTGAATAAATTTGTGAAGTTACTAAAAATGCATTGGGATCCAATTTCGGTCCTTTTAATTTTATTCTGGTTGAACTTTCCCATGTGGAAGCACATAATTGATTTTCGCTTTAATGTATGACTAAATGATTCAGTTATTGCTAAAATTAATAAATTTCTAGGTTTCTGAATTAATCAAGCGTCGAAAGATCATTTCAATGATGCTGCGTTATCATCAAAGTAGACCCAAAGGAAAAATTATTTCCTGTGAAATGTTTTGTAATGATGCTTCTTAAACAGATGTTTTAGCAAACGATTTGTTAAACAACGGAAGCAAAGTTCAACTAGACCTACTAACAAAAGACTTCTCTGAACTGCAGTGCATAATTACTTTTAGATCAGAGCGTACACAATTTATGATTTATCGTATTTTGGGAAGTTGAAGTCAACCTGTGAATGTAACGGAAGTCCATATAGACTATTCCGAACAGTCAAGTAACGTTCTCATTTTGTCAGCCATAACTAGGGCCCATCAACGTATATCTTTAAAATTATTTCGTTCCCTGTATCATCTTACTTGTTTCATGGATACTTGTATACTTAAATACCTTCTCATTACCTCAATTTCGCGAAATATGAGAGCTTAAAATTAGGCTCTATGTCACACTAGACCATAAAAATTGGACGATTTCAGGCATGTAAGATTCTTTTAAAGGCGGACTTCCCTGGAAGTCGGATTCTTCTACGATCAACTTAAAGAAAGACGGCATACAAGGTTTGTCGTCAATGACTCGGAAGATTTTTTCAAAAGTAAAATACTTTCTGTAGCTCATTTGTCATTGATATGCACACTTTAATCTGTATGTAATGTTCATCAGTCTTACCAGTGCTGTAGTCGAATACGGAGAGTCCGAGTCACGAATCCGGCAATTTTCAACTTTCAAGGACTCCAGTTCCTGTACTTTTTCAATGGGGAAAAATCAACCTCTCTGGCCGAGTCCTTCAAATTCTGATATAAGGAGTCCGAGCTCGGAATCTACTATAGCCGTCAGTCTTACAAACGTAATTTGTTGTTGACAAGCAACGGATGTGTTCAAAAATAGCGCATTAGAAAATCGGCATCGAGACAAAATAATAACCGGGTGTTGTAGCGATATATTTATAAACGAGTTCGGCAATTCGTTTTGTTGGCTATGTTCATGCGCACGTCATTTAGATCGTCGAGATAAACAAACCAGTCCCGTACCTACAGCACGTGTTCCAAAATTTGAGTTTACTTGAAAATTTGGTGACATCCTTCTTTCTTAATACATCCATAATGTAAGGGAGGAATCATTTGTGTGGTTCTGTGAACTGGTTTATGTCTAAAGTGCCTTTTTGGTGCCAAAATGTACTTTCAATCTAGTTTAAAATAGGGTCGAGTCGCTATTTTCGATCGGTTTTCCTAATCGGATTAATCCCTAGAGTTGTTTGCAAGTACTGTACGAAAAGAAGGGAACGCCGCACACTTAAGTGCAAAGCTCGGTTTGTGTGTCCCACAATTCCACGCACCAACGAATTACCAAACCAGCTTATTGATATGCTGGTTTGGAAAATTAGTTGCCTGTTTGGTTGTATTATTCTTATGTTACGGCTAGCACATCTCCTTCCCAGACCATATTAATCATAGGACACTAAAAATGGCGGTGATTTCCAAGTAACTTACACAAGAGCTTGTACCTTACGACTAAAAGATCTTTTTTTTTTCAGTGGAATGCATCACATGAAATAAAATAAAATAAGCATGTTTAGCCCTTTTTCTAAGCATGTATTTAAAAAGTTTGCACTTTCGAGTAAAGGCGGTCACAAATGGTAATACTACCTTACGACCAGGTGTCACTTACGCTATCCATCAAGCTGAGACAAATTCTTTTCAAGTTCTGCAAAGCACGCCCTGATCATTAATGAACGACATTAAAGTGGAACTGCACAGAAAAGACATGTATTTACTTGCTATTTTTTCAACTAGACGGCATTCAGATATATTTCTCCAGCACTGTGCTACTTTACATGTAAATGTCAAGATGAGGCCTTCCGCAGCATATCGTTCTTGTCTATGACCTCACAACATTTGGTATAGACTTATGCATTATGCTGTCACAATGCAAAACGGAAACCCTCTTTGGAGTTAGTACTTAGTTGGTTGGTTAGTTAGTTAGTTAGTTGTTAGTTAGTTAGTAGTTAGTTAGATGGAGTTTTACGGCCCAGTTTCCAACCTATTGGTTAAAGTCGAGCCGGCCACGGCCCTCTTTGGAGGTCCACCGATCTGTTTGTCTACACAGAGTTCAGTGGTGTGGCCACGTGCTCCAAACATGACTTCACCGTAACATCAGCGCAAAGAGCCTTTAGGTGCAGCCCTTCTCTATGATGTCACAATGCAAAAAGTACGCCGTCATCAATGCAGAAGGTACGCCCTCGTTAAGAGGAGGAACACGAGTAACTTTCGAATACAAATGCACACAGCTGATCCCGCAACTAATTACACGCGCATAACTACTTCAAAAGAAGGGAAATTCTACTGCGTTCGGTCATATATAGTCTTTACTTTTCCTCAAAGCATGACGTCAGTGCGACGTCAATGCATAACATGTATAGACATTAACTCGCATTGTACACAAGTTGTAACACAAAATCGTGGCTTCGTACTGTAGCTAACAATTGATATCCAGTGTCACAAAATTGGAGAAAGGCCTTGAATGCCATAAGGCATTGGCATGTGAAAATTATCGTAACCGAGTTGTGGTAAATATGTCTCCTACTGAGAGAGTAATGAGAGGAATAAGTATATTGACGTTAAGATTCTGGTTTTGGTACGCTGTGGAAAACAATAGTAATATTCTAAACCACATCAAAACTGTATTTCCATATTTTTTTAATTACTAAAAAAATCATTGTTTTCCTCACAAGAACTGAGCCCTTTTTGCAATTTAATTAACTTGGCGGTTAAGTCCCATGTGATTTAACAGCCTTTTTTAACCCTGCATATACTGATCTTTCCTAACTTTATTACCATCTTAATTCATTTGCATGAAACTACCATGGGGTCTTTCTTAAATGATAGGTGGACTTCTTAGTTCAGCTAAACCGCATTTTACTACCAGATACATGCCGTGACTTTCAACCATCTTACAGCTCTTAACCTAACACAGAACAGGAAGTTGTTATCACAACAATTTCGCTTAATTGGTATATAACGCTATGTGAATATTTAACAGCATGCCGGCTGGGTCTAAGCACTAAATATAGACCGTTGGCTTTTGGTGACATTTTCAATTTTTCGTGTTTGCACTTTCCCATCTGAAAGAAAAAAACTTCCTTGTGATGAAAAATATTTAACGGTACTCTCAATCATTAGAACACCAGCGAAGGAATTGCAACCCCAATAAAGTTCCAGTTACTCAACATGAATCTAATCTGATTCTCAAATTTTCATTGCATGGTCAAGTGGTTAGAGCATGCGACTTGGAGTCGGGGTCGGGGGTTCGATTCCTGGACGGATCATACCGAAGACTTAAAAGCTTAACCTGTTGCCATTTTATTTGGTGCTTAGCGTAAGCAATGAGTAGGGAAAACAAGCCAGTAAGCCGTAACTAGAAAAATGCAGTGGCCGGCTCGACTTAAACCAATCGGTTACAAACTGGACCGTAAAACTCAATCTGACCTACATTAACCTCAAACAGTGAAAGGTTCATTGTACCTTCGTGAGGAGAGAAAACGTGGCACCTAGTTGTAAACAAAAACATTTGCAATTGCATTTTTTGTGCCATTGTCAGTATCCAAATGCAAATTGCTCAGTAAAGAAATAAATACAACTTTCGGTTGTTTGAGGTATCCGCCATCATGATCGCAAAAGCTTCTCATCAACAATAAGTTCACGCAGTTGCTCTTCTTTTTCAGTGAACATGGAATGCAAAACAGCCTAAGAGGAGTACTGTTCAGGTTGGTATTGACTAAGGTATGCAGTTACTTCGTGCAAGTTCTGAAGTTAGGATCGTTTTCTTCGATTGATTTCCCCTTATGCTGGTCTGTCCGTTTCACACCGAAGTAATTCTGAAACAATTGCTTTAGCTACAACATATGCCATAAATCGAGGTTGTTGTTGACAAAAGCCAAAGTGTTATAATATATTCTTCTAACTAAACGACTTTTAATGAAAGTTTAAATAGTGTACCTCCTTTGTGTCGCAATGAACCTGATGAATCGATTTGCTTTGAAAAATTTCCAGCTTAAACCACCTTTTCACGCAGGTTTCCTCATAGCTGTTATACTTAAAGTTCTGTATCAACTCTTTCACAAAGATAGCAGAAATGAGAGAAAAGTATAACAAGATTATTACCAGAAACCAAAATATATTGAAAGTGTCTGTCGAATGTTGAGGTTGCTGAGTCCTACCCGAGAAACATATAAGAATGGTTATCAAAACAAACTTTTTAGTGGTCAGATGTTGGTCCTATCTTAAAAAAGACCAAAAATTATAATTAGGGCTGTGGCTGAGACTGTTCTCAGCCTGTTCGGGAACATAGGAACGTGTTCCTGTACGAGTAGAACATGAAAGAATACGGTCTCGAACTTGCATCAAAATCTTACACCACCTCGGCGATGGTGCTGTGAGAACGAGCAATTAACAAAATGGACATGGGATATCTTCTCACGGAAGGAATTTGAGACAATATCAACAGCACAAAGACTTCAATTAAGCAAAACATGAACTCGAGAGGAATAAATCAATAGAACGACAATTTCTGGGGTTTATTATAAAAAAAAATATACGGAAGTAAGTGGTGAAAGTATAACACGGTACGGCACATGAAGTGCGCGACGTATGCCAATGATACGTGTACCTGTAAGTTTTCGACACCGCCGTTCTCACGTTCTCGGCATGTTCCGGAACAGTCCAGAACGGGGTGTCGAATACAGTCTTAATGTACAAACGGAATTAATGGCTATACAACCGACTAAGTGGAGAATTGCGTCGATCAAGATGTGTTCGAATTTAATCTGAATGAAGAATGCACGAAATGTGGCAGTTTCTTTCTTCCTTACTAGAGAAACAAAACATTTTGAAGACGTTGTTCTTGCGTTTCCTCCCACTCTAACCATCTGGAATGAGATTACCCTTGAGCAGTACTTACAATCTCAGCGGTAAAATATTGCAACGCTAAAAGCACTTCCACTTTTCTGTTTTTCCTTAAAGCCTTTTTGCTTTTACCTGAGAAGTGATAGGGACTAGAATTCTATATCGTGTGGTAAACCGTTTGACATTGGACTAATATATTGGGTACTATAGGAATTAAAACAGCAATGCAGATTGCTGCTTATGTTTCTTATAAGGTTTTGGATGTTCGATATTGTTTTGATGTTTAATGCACTGTGAAACGTTTGACGAAGAGAAGCCGACGACTCTATGAAAAGTGCACTACCCGCAACGATCTCTTGAAAATTGTAGGATGTGATCTTTACAATTCCGAAATAAACAACAGAACCTCCTGATCCGTTTTCTTTAAAAGTAGCCAAAGCACAGATAACTCGCGTTGACTTGTGATTGTCTGTATTCTTCGTACAACATCATCTCAACATCGCTTTCTAACTTAAGGGCATCCTCATGACTTGGTCATACAAATTTGAGCTTATCGTTTTATTTCATACATCAAACAGTCTTACTTGATCATTTAGGGGCAATCAACTGGCGTTTCCAAATAACCATAGAAATTAAAGCAACAATTAATTTTGATTAAACCTAGTTTGAAGTCCACTTCTGCATACAAACAAAAGAGGAAGATAAAGGGCAATAAATTCCCCTGTGTGATTTACTCAGAGGTCCATGATGGTTTTTAAAGATGAATTCTTTGATCGACTGATGAATTTGCGTATTCACTGCGACATTAATGACTAATAAACAAATTCAAAAACCTGTTGAAACTCATTAGCCACTGTAAGAGAGTTTTTATATTCTGAAGATGTGTCGATAAAAGACCACCTCAGTCATAAATCACTACCGCCTTCCATCCATATAATATCAGTCTTTTTAAATCTGATAGATACCTTTTGTTTGATGGTTCCTTCGAGACCTCCATCGATAATGAGTTTCTCATACTTGTGTGTCATTTTGAACCTTTTACCTTTGGCAATTGTCTCCTCTCATAAACACTTTTCATTCTAGAGATGAGCGTCGCAGATGATACGTGACGGCCGCTCTATCCTTACTTAAACTTTGATCAACGTGTCACAAAACTTTGCTCATCAGACGCGACACCAGTTTTTTCTTGGATGTAGGACATGTATCTTAGAAAGCAATCCAAAATGATTCGTAGATGTCACCCAAAAAGAAGCCAGCCAAAAATGGCCCGTAAGTGACTTAGAGTAAGAAACAATACAATTTTAACTCTTCAAATTAAAATTCAAAAGTTCTGTACTTCCTTCTTAATAATTATACAGTGGGATCTTTACATATTTGAATTTAAGATAGTATTCCCCCAAGTTATAGACAGTCTAGACCAAGTGAAATGTACTCAATCGTTATTTTATGGAGAACTACTGCAAAACTACAACAAAGGAAGTATCCATCATAATGGTCTTCCTTGGTTTTTGACAACTGGTAACATTAAGTATGTCACAGAAATTAAACAGAAAACAGTTTCCGCCGAAATTGTCCTTGTCAGTCGTCCACAATGAAATAGGTGTAATTATCATGTAAGGATGACGGGCAACTCTGGGAATTTTTATTGCCACCCTCGTTTGGTTAATGTAATGGATTGTGTCAATTTCAGATAGTAGATATCTCTTAGTTTCGTTGACATTTGCAAATTGGGAGCTACTAAACCTCGTTGACTTAAGTTAGTTACCTTCGGGGTGTCAGTTAAAGTTTTCTCTCTTTTTAAAGAAACGTCGCCAAACTCGCATTGGCCGCAATGTAGAGAATGAAATGCACGCTGATCGTCACATGTAAAGGTGAGTAGTAATAAGCCGGTTATAACATTACAACACTTCCGCAAGGACGATGAAAGTCAACAGCTTCGGAGGTTTCTTGTCACGTTTCACGTCAAGAACAAAATTAGATACGCTTTTCTTGATTTCCGCCTGTAGACAGGCGAGAATAGTCCATGTAAGACCTAATTAGCAAGGGACAAAAATTCACGAATTTGTACGAAACAAACGATACAACTATGGTTAAGCTTACCTGACCTTACTGACTGTTATTTATCTGAATGTGGATCATGGAATTGGTCATGATACCACGTGAAGAATAATTACTAGGTCGTTAATATGTTACACACTGAAACTGATAGTAGCAGATGGGATTTGGGGATAACTTAAAAATAGATCCACCATTCATAGATTAATTACCATGACTTCTTAGCTCGCTTTAAAATGTTCTAACTCATTCTACGGGGAGCGTCCTCTACTTGAACATGTCACATATAAACATCACGTGATGCCAAAGAGGCTTACATGGTATCTGAGTAATTTGTCAGCCTTTCAAATTTGCGAAAGAACGGAAGGAATTGTGACGTTTAAAACATAATGATCAATTAAACAACTCGAGAATACCATAGCTTTATGCAGCCACGGTAAAGACAAAAGGAAGTAAGGAAATAAGCACAGTTATCCCTCCACACAGTTGAACTTCCACAGAATTTCATTCAGTAAAACAACGTCATAAAATTCACAGCACGTCGCGCGGGCCCTGTTTAAAGTAGAAGTAGCCTACTCGCGTTCTCATTGGTCAGATAATCGTCTTGTTTTGTTCTACCCAACATAATCTTTCTTTCCAAGGAAGATTATCGAAAGCAATCAGTATAAAACTACTGCACGATAGTCTCTAAATTTTGCAACAACTATTGTCGTATTGGTTTCATGGTAAATAAAAGCCACAAAAGACAGTCACGTGACAAATCTCGACCATCCAAACATCAGTCCCCCACAAACTTCTAAAATTAAAACGGCTGTATCATCTCTTTTTGGATCAATTGCCAGAACAAACTATCACAGGAATGCTAGTGTAGCGTCAATTACTACCAGTCAGCTTTTCGCATGAATTAACTTTCAATACACAAGGAAGCACGGCCCCATTACTTCAACTCTCCGATTGCTCCTTTCATTCAACGGATATATCTTAATGGTCTATAACACCATCGCAGCAAGATAGCTTATAACTTTAAAGTTATTAAGAAACATCAGATTGAGAGGAGACGGGCTGGCTGGATGGAAAGTTTGGCAGTCAAGGATAAAAGATAGGTGTCACGTGTTATCAAACCATTCATATTGTTTTCTACTACATTTGATACACATGCAGTGGTGTTTCAAGAATTTAAATGTGAAGACGATTTTCGAAACTTCAAGCATTTGTATAGCTTACATAGTTCATGAGAAAGTGACGGTCCATATTCAACTGTAGCCTATGTCGTGTATACGTATATGCATGTGTAGAGTATGGTGTTACGTATGAAGGTGAAGAGATTACAAACTCCAATGGGTGAATTCCACTCTTCAGCAAACCACTTCTCACTTGTAAAACACAAACCCAAAATTCGAACCAGCCTTAGCTGGTTTTCTAGACTGAACGTTCGAAACAAACCTCTTAGTCTTATTTGAGGATTAAATCATTCTGATCACCTTTCTTATGTTCCACACGAGAAAGAAATTGACGGTTGACAAATGAAACTTTTACCTGTCATTGCTACTGTGAATTTTCATGCGATATGATAAATGTGACTGTTAAATCAGTACATGAAGTGTCAAGAAAATGATCACTCTCAAAATGCAATGTTCAGGAAATGACAATGAAAAATAGTCTTCCTATGGAAAAGAAAGAAAGCAATTGGGGATACATGTCACAAGTCAAGTAACGCGTTTCATTATTTTCTGATCGGTCGCTTGCTAAGCTTCAATCTGTGACTTATATACTGCATTGCGGTTGTCAACAAAATTGCCCTAGTGATCTATAATCTCCCCAGATATCATTAAATGCCATTGATGCCATTGTCAAATGTGAGTAAATTTTCTTGTGAAAAGATAAAAACTGATGGCGCGAGAAATGCGACAACTTTAAATCACTTTGAAGAAACTGTAATTCACTGTTGTTAATAAAATCAATAAAGACGATATATCGACTTGACTCAGTAAGGATAAGAAGAAAATCCTTAAAGGTCTGGTGCTATGAAAATGACAAAGTTGAGCATACTTATTTTTAATAGATAATTTGGTAACTGACGGATGAAATAACTAATAGGTATAATTAGGGGCCGATGGGCACTGTTTAACGAAAAATTTCCTTGCTTGGTAACGATAGCGCTAATCCTTTACCTAATCCCTAACCTTAAAGACGTATACAGTCAAAGCAATGAAATGACAACAGCCAATCATGAAATTCTTCGTTCAACAGTGCGCATCAGCCGATACTTAGTCCAAAAATCAACTTTTATCACATACCGAAAACAAACCTGCATAATTTCTGGCTGTGAAAGTTCTTTTAATATTGTTACCTTATCAGACAAAACTTTTTGAAAATTTAAGAATTTTCAAAGTTCTATACGGATGTCTTGCAATCCACTTCTCAGTGATGTGACTTGTTAACTTTATTGCTAAATTTATCTGGGATTCTTTGAATATAATTTCTTGACTTTGCATGAAACATTATGTACGGGGTTATGTATTTGTATGTGTACATTTCAATCAAACGCATTCATCTGAGACTGTAACTAACGACCCTGCATTTTGCCCACCAAGGCCAGAATCACCGATTCGTGAAACGAATCCCAATCCACAAACTATCCCCATTATAGCCTTATAGAATACCGAATAAGTGATTTGTCTTTCCTAAAGAAATCTATTTCCGCAATTTCAAACTTTTGTCCAGTACAGTTTAGGGGGTGCCTTTCTTGATCGTCAGCATAATTCAACTTTGTGCAAACAAATAAGTACAGAGCGTTGATTTATTTACCGATACGATACATGAACAAGTCTACTGCGTGCGTGTGATGTATTCGTTGAGAGTAGAGTAAGTTTTGCTCCTCGCTTTCAAAATGATCTCTCATGGCGTCAGTGCATAAGATCTACACCACAACATGACCAAGATTTCATCCAAGGGGCCGGTGAAATGATGATTGATCGCCGTCGTGGGGAGGGGTTTGATGGGAGGGCGTTCCCCTTACGCTCTCAAAATATTTGGCTTACGTAGATTGAGCAGAATGAAAATGTCGCAACATTTGCTCTTCATAGTTATGTCGTGTGTATGAATTTGTACGGCATGTATTTATGACACTCCTGGTAAGCACGATTTTTGAAGATAACTTTAGTAGCCGACATTTTCGTTTTTGGTATATAATATGTCATGTTTAGAGGAAGAACCCTGTTGTTTTTGGCAAAGGTCAAAAGTAAGTTGAGGTTACCAGATGCCAAAACCACTAAACCTTGTAAACACGATATGTCAGATTGGATGATCGACACTTTTCGATAGTAGTAATGGATTCATCCCTAATGTTGGGAGAGGTCAGAAGCCATTCGATGTCACCGCCGGCAAAACTGCGAAAACCCCGAGAATAGTTTGTTAGCACAATATCTCGAAGTATTAATTACCGCCACTTCATATTTGCAAATAGGTATGTATAAACTCTGACACTTGTAGCTAAAGAAGAACTTGCCAACTTCAAAACTGACAACTCATATTAAAATATTAAATATCAAAACTTATAAGTGTTTGTTTCGTATTTGTGTGGTTGATGGTGTTTACTTTGCCTTTTTCTGAGAAAGTCACAAAATTGATGATTTCATATATTTTTCGTCTGAATATTTGCTAGATATATTTGGGTACTGTCACGAAGAAATCCCGACATTTTCGAGTATTGAAATTTAATCTACTGAACGTATATTTAGCGGAATTTCAGTCAAATTTTAATGTGGACAGAACATGTCCTGTGCAAACTAGAACGTCTTAGGTAAAGTTTTACCATCAAATGATAGTATAATTTGCTGTCGGGTATGATGGATTTTTCCAACTGAGCTTTGTTACGCTCTTTTGAGTATATTAAATTGAATACTGGTAAGACCATGACATTTTTTAATTGTGAGTGGCTCTACTGGTGTGGTGTTTCACTTTATTTTTCATTTGTAATTGCCAATAGAAACAATCCCTAAGATGGTGCTATTTGGGAAAAGTGTGTCGTATATATATATATATATATATAAATATAAATAAAAAGTATCCACGCGATGTCATCTTTGTGTAACTCACTATTTTTCATCGCTTTCATATATATATATATATATTTACAACAGGTCGACAAGTTCGTGTTAACTCAATGTTTGTCGACAAATAACACCCATTTTCGGACACATATAAAGTAAGGTAATACTATGTATAGTAAACTTACTGCACCTGCTCTATTGCGCCTTCATATGGGAATCGTACTGTGTACACATGGTAGTATATTTACGCGTGAAAAATTGGGTGTTATTTCAGCGTGTTCTAAAAATGTACTTTAGGTTGACACAAAATTATTGCGCAATACCTTTGAGTAAATTGAATATTTAATAACACCTTGTGCATATATCTCACATATTAAAAATACTATATGTATTGTTACGGGAGGTGTTTAGTTTTAATGCTGATATTTTGTAAGAATTTTCCAATGATCCCACGCAGAGATTTATTCAAATATGTGACTGTCAACTCAAGGTGGCTTCGGTCAACAGTCACACAAGTTAAGTCATTGGTCTCATTTTGCATGAGTCAGAGAAAAAGGATCGCAGTCAATTTACCTTTTAAATGATTTAGATGACAACCGATTATCTGAAGGTTACCTTCTAACTCCCCATTAACTGCATATGTTCCACAAAAACTTTTTATTACCTCTGTAAGAAATCTTGCGCTCACCATTTTATGCATTGAAAAGAACGTCACTGTTACCAATGAAGTGGAATTCATGTTTGTTGTTTATCGAAGTTAATGTCTTGATTTCGTTGGAAATGTATCTACCAGTTCGTTCAGTTGGCGCCACGAATTGATGACTGTGTTTTGCGATAACGATTTTACAAAATGTGATTCTCCGTGGCCTACTTTTTCTTGGTCTGTCTTTTAGGTCCTTTGACTGTCACTTTTGGTAGTGGGTGTTGAACAAAGACGAGAGAACGGAACTTAAAATTACAATGTAAGAGGAAATAACTTAGTGGTAAACCGTAATTTGTTACACGAGGACGGAAAACGAGTCTCGGGCAGCATTTAAGATCAATTTTTAACCATTGAAAGGTAATTACAAGACACTTAACATAACGCAAATAATCACTTTTACAAACAGTAGGCTCATTTTGCATTGTAATCATAAGGAAGAAAAAAACATTCAGCAAACTTTAAATACCAATTATGAAAAGTAATGTACATTTGATTTTGAGCAGGTGTAGAGAATATTAAAGAATGACAAATCTGAATACCTTTGAAGTACCTCTTTGCATTTGATACTGATGAGAAAAATGAGAAGAGTTTTCAGTCGGTACAAAAAGACGGTGTAAACCGTACCGATTTAACAACCGCCTGATTATATACTATCATGGTTAAATCTTTCATTTCGGTGTGACAATAATAAATCATCGTTATCGGGACAGTTCTAGTGATACCAAAGACTATTCATTTCTTTTGATAACATTAAGTAAGTGTTCATAAGTACAAGCAAGTGTAGGAATTTTCATGTTATTGTAAAAAGGTGGCTGCTTATCGATATACGTTTATGTGAAAAGTGCCAGGCCGGTAAATTGAAAAATTTTACATACAATTTGAAATGAAAAGAGGACCAATACATTGTGGTTGCCCAAATCCCACGTCCATAAAATGTATTGATTGCATGCCATCGTTGTAACAAAGGGTCATAAAATGCAAAGATGATGGGACTTCAAGGAATACGACACTAGGATTGGATGAGGTGGTAATAAAGGTCAAGATCAAATTTTGTAGTTGGAAGAATAGCACTGGTCGATACATGTTATTTTCCGTACCTTGACATCTTTCATCCCAGTCATTTGTACAGCTATGAAATTTATCACATGGCGTGGTACTTTTAATTCTCACTAGGTCTGAGTTATTCTTTATTTAGAAGATATTGCATTTTGCATTCATCCCGAAAGCATTTTATTTAAAACTGTCTTCACAAGTGGTCTTTAGGCATTTGCTTAAGTAATTTTGTACTGTGTGGCATTGATCCCCTGCCGATTTAAACCCAGCAAACACAGGTTAGTACGTCCTAATGTGTTTTGGTTTGGCGATCACTTGGTCTGCTTCTTTTCACGTCCAAACACACTTATTAAAACGTTTGAGGAACATAATTGCTTTTATATCCTGGAAAGAATTATATAAATGATGAAAACACCTTGAATACGTCTGAATGTGACGTCATCAAATTTGCATAGCCTCAGGGGCCTCTTTCTCCCAGGGGCGGTAGCTTTTTGCCCCACCCCAGATTCCCAACTAGGACAAATTCTCGGCCCCATCTTGGCACTGGAGTTTGCCCGATTCAGCAAAGGTATCGGCCAATTGGGGACTCCAGCTCCCGGCACCCCGTTCCGAACGGCCTTGCAAATAGGCTTGGTAAGGTTATTCTTTCATTCGTTTTCTCTTTGTCTGAAAAAAGGCGTTTTAGAAACGTAGCAAAAGTCAACAAAATAACTTCCTTAAAGCGTTTTCCAAGGAGGTTTTTACAAAAAAAAAAAAAAGCAGTTAGTTTTTCAAACGTTCGCAAAACGTGCTTGTATTTGCTGGCAAATCACAGTTGCTACTGTTTTGGTTCAATAGATTGGTTAACGCCAAATTACGCCACAAGTGGTAAACAGTGCGCTTTAATGTAGTTAAACTGGTTATAATGCTCACGGTCAAGCTTTATTGTGATTAATATGTATAAGAACCAATTAAAGACCACCTACGTGCAATTATTCGGTTGATTTATCGATTCATTGTTTAAATATTCCACTATAACTTCTGTTTGCTTCATTACATCCAGTGAATCTATAACGAGGCTTCGTGAATTACCTCGTAACGAATGAAAAACTGTCTACAAGTCTCACCGATATGTTTCCGATGTAGAGAAATTCATTTTGGTTCGTGCAATGTTTATTTAGATCTTGTATGTACTGTTGAAGTTAAAAATATTTAATAAATACGGTTACAAAATTTGTTTGTTCGCGTTACAAATTTTAATATTTGTATGCGATTTTACGATACTCTTTTAAAGAGCGAAGCGTCCACAAGGTCAGGGGATGAACATCCCTCTGACGGGCCAACATTGTATGCCTGCGCTCTTTTTAGCTTTTTACTAGCCTGTTTAAACGCCCCGTGCAGACTTTTTTGTCCCCTTTTGACCAAAATTCTATATTCGCTCACTGCCTTTGTTCATACAACGGGTACATGAGAGACTTTAATCACAAAATTCCAGGTCTTTTTAGAATTTTTTCTTTCAATCCAATTAAGAAGCCTAGAACATAGTCATGACCCATGACAAAAGTCTGAACGTTGAAAGCTCAGCCAGATTCGCTTCATTTTGAGATGTAGCCACCTTCAGAGAACAGAACTCCTTCAGAGGTAAACCTTTGGTTTTACGGCTTGTTTCTGTCGCCAGGAAAAACAATGTTTGTAATTGGTTTAAGATGAACTTCAATCAAACCGTTGGAGAACAGTTAAGGTTTAGATTAACAAGCCCTTTTAAAGACAGAGAAACAATTAGAATAAAACTAAGAACCAAAGAAATCAAGAGGTCAAACTCAAATATATTTTTAGCACAGTGTAGTTCAATAGCTTAAGATATTTATTTTAACGAAATCTGAAAGCTTATGTTTCTAATATAAAGTTTAATATTTTTTGACCTAAAAAGATCAATTGTTTCAAACATCAAGGTTATCGTTTCATTAAATCAGGAGATAAAGGAAAATATCCGTGGCCTTTAGCCTTTACCGAGAAAATTCTTTTATCACAATGAATAAAGAACTGTACCTAAACAACGGTGGATGTTCATTGCATAATCCATGGCTTCCTATGCCATTCACCTAGTTACTCTCACTGTAATAAATCATATCCATTGTAAACTATCTGTCAGCACCCATTGACAAGTGAGTTATATGGGAGCTAAGGCAAACAGAGGTGTGCGAGTTATTCGTCGAGAAACTTCATCCATCCACCCTGGTGATATGAAATATATCTTGTTTACATTTGATGAATCAATCGCAGAATTTTTTCTGCTTACCGATGTACTCCAGTCTGACCTTAAACTTCTACCGATTTGGCAATCTACTTGAGATATTGGAAGCAATCTATACAATGAAATTAGTACCTTTTGTCATGTCTGCTTATACTAAATTACACAAGAATTGTACGATGTGTAAGTTTAATAATCCAGCGAACGTCGGTTGCTTATCTCGAGTAAACTGTCATGCTGTATATTGCTGTCAAGTAAGTATGTTTTCTTGTCAAAAATGAAATCTGGAAGAAGATAGGGCGTAATGGTTTTACAAAGAATTTATCTTTCGATAATAACAAGTAGATCAAACCCGCATTGCAGAATGTTAGGGAAATATCCTTTATTGCCCAGATATGGCAAGCATGCCTGTAATATTAATTTGTCTTATTTACGAACCCACAACAAGGCGACAATCTTCGGACTGTACTAAAAGATGTGTGGTAATTCCATCTTTACAGAAATGGATTCGCTTCCCTTGAACCAGTTAAAAGTGACATGTTATTTTAAGTGTCTTACAACCTTTATGCAAACAGTTATCCAAATCTCTTGTGATTTCATTAACCAGAAAAGTTAAGAGGCCATCCAGGGCTATTTTTTTTAATATTTTTCTTGCTTCCAGCTGCGACAAAATGAGATTAGTGAGTATTATATATCTTACAATGCGTCAGTCATCGTTAAGACTACGTAAGGTCGTTCGCTGGACTTCTTACATTTTTTTTTCTCTATCTAAAAGTATCTCAGGTAACAAATATTCTAGATGTCGCCAAACAATAAAAGATGAAGTTTATATGAGCAACATTTCCGTTTCGAAGCATTTTGTGTCTGTCAAAATCCGTCTAGGGATCCTGTAAAGGAAAAATCGAGGCGGTGTAGAAGATCTTGGAATTCGATGTAATTCAGTTACTTATTAATTAAACCTTCGACCTTCCTCTGAACCAAATTTAAATTTGGTGTGTAATAAGTGTGAAATGAGCAAGAATCCTTTTTTAATCTAGTAAAATCTTGACAATGCTCTGCAAGCTATTTTGACCTAAGCTACCAACCATGACTTCTAGTCAAAATTGAGGGCGGTATGTGAGCATTGGAATGCAATACTGAAGAACGGGGCAGACCAAGTGTTTCATCTGGTCTCAAAAAAGGCAAAGAAAGACAAGTCAGGTGTCAGTATTGCAGGTTAAGTGCCAGATAAATATCTTCCTTTGCTCTTGAACTTGCTTTTAAACTCAAAATCTTTTCCTCATAGTGGCTTATTGCTCACGTGACTGACAGTAACATCGATTATTTCGTTTACTTCAATATTCTTTTAGAAGCATCTCTTTATTTTGAGTCATACGTTCTCGAATCTGCCACCGACATGCTGTACATTTTTAAAAGCATTGTTTTATCTGCTGTCCCTTTCAGTGGCCTGTTTTGATGTCCGTTGTGATTGGGAGAATATTCATAGCCTAGTCATTGGTCTATTTCAAATCATCCTTTCTAAATATCTACTAACATGTTCTCTCTGGCCTATTTTGGCAGTAATCTGTATTTGTTGCAAGTTGGCTAATTCAGTGTACGACAAGACCATATACCCTCGAAGCTGTTTCAGTTATCTTTCCTACGTGGTCCGCTTGATATTTTGTCTTAGAAGCAGAATTTTTGTGCAAACTTCCGGCAAGAGAGCTAGTATACTGACGTCATTACCTATTTCCTAGTATGGGAAGGAAGGAAAGATTTGTGTCAAAACTTTTCTAAACTAGATGGATGTTGATAGGTGAAGCCTTTCTTAAAGTAGGAGGATATGTAAATGTTTCTTGTCTAGAAGCTGAGATTCATTCATACTTTTTATTTCTTCGAGTTTTAAAATATGAATTTAAGGAGGCGTGAAAGTTCCATGGTAGAGTTACAGTTGTCAATCGGTACCTTGCGAATATTGATACATCTCTGCGTAATTGTATTCATGCCGTTGGCCCTTCATATCCGTCGCTTGAACTATTAGCATTTTAATGAGTCATTACGAGGTTATTTGAGTCCTCGAGAGTGGATTCTGGAGATCTGCGCATTCTGGTGTCAGTTTTGTCTAACACGCAGAATGAAAATTCAAACAACTGACCGGTTTGGATTCAAGAAAGCCTTCGATTTTACTTTGGTTGTCAAACCCCGAGGCAATTCAAGCAGATCACAAAGTACTTAACAAACCACGAATATGCGAAAATAAACTAAATCATTTTTCTGTTCCGACAGATGATACCTACACATCACTACTACAGAATATTTGAAATCTTAGGAAGCAACAAACATTTGTATCCTGGGAACTATATATGATGCCCCAATATTCTCTTAAGAACTTACTTTCTCTCTCCTTGAAGCTCATCACGATATCGAATTTCCCTTTAATCTGAGTCTCTGAAGACCTATAGATCTTAGATAATAGAAATATCTCAGTTCTTGCAATAGAGACTGATTGTCGCTAAGATTTACCTGATGGTAAACGATGATACCGATAATATAATAACTATTAGATCTAACATAAACACTTCGTATATCAAATAAATAAAATTACTTCATTTTGTGGATTTGATCGAAAGGTTTAAATAATACCTTCCTTGAAATGATTTATTCTGAATATTAGACCAGTTTCAAGAAAATGGCTTTGTCATTTTAGCTATGGTGTTTGAAAACGTAATTAAAGGATTTAATGTAATGTAATGCTACATTAGTGTAATCTCTAGGCTCAGTTGACATCAACACGAAATGCCGTTCCATGACGCTTAATGGGATTGAAGTTAGGCTACATATTTGATTCAGTTACACTTCGTGAAATACGTTGGTATAGTAAGTGATCGTTGATGAGGGATGAAACATAAAAGCTGTAATATATTTGTTATTCTATACTACAGACACCAAAAAAAATATAACGCAATGAGCTCACATCAAGTTCTGTACCTTTCATTTCCATTCCAAAATTAGGACCAATAATCCGACATGATAAGACTTTCTAAATTGGTAAGTCTTGATAACTTGTCATGAATTATCAGCTTACAATTCTGATTCACTCTGAAAAACAAATGAGCGAACTAAGACACTCTCTAAGAGAGTGAAAAGTGTGAAATCACTTCATTAGAGTGACATCCTTTGAAGTACACCTTCAAGACACTGAGAGGTACAGTACCTAGCCTTCACTAAATTTAAGATGAACGAACGAAGATTTAGCAGATGGCTCAAAGAGCTGCTAATTATAACCTTTAAGGCTGTTTATAAGTATGTTAGTTTCGAAGATGGGGCAACTATTTCATTACAGCCAGACATTGCTGTTACGGAGAGATCAGAGTCTTGTTCTTACAAGTTTGATTTATAACCACCGCACTAGCTACAAATTATCCATCATCATGCCTTGATATATATAAATATATAAACATACTGTACGTGTGTGAAAATTTAAAAAATGATAAGGAAAATATCAAGACAGTGAGTAGCAAAATTTATAACATTTATTTTTACCTGAAATACAATTATCTCTGTAGTCTGGTATATAATCAGTAAAGGGGTCTTGGAACACACATTTATTTTTGTCCCTGCCAAACTCTCATTGTTCCTTTCAAGTATTTTTTTTCCTAAAATGACGCGAGGCAGGAAAAAGTCGCTATACATGTAACATCTCTATGAATGTCATCGTCTTTACCTACTCATTAACTTATTAAGGAATATTTCCCACCGGCTTTTCATGAGGCTGCTTAGATTGTGTGAAGGGTTCATGTTACACGTACATTTATCTATAACTACATCTAAGGTAGAAAACGTACTATAACACCATTTCCCTTTTGCTCGATTCTAAGGAAGATTTCGTAGAAACAGTGGACCACCTTGAGGTTGGAAGGGATGCAAATAATTTAACTAAACGCAGACTCACGAACGAGGTTTCTCCTTAACTTATTTGATGTAAGATGTAAAAAAGGAGCACGTATTGGGATTTAAAACAACGACTTGTGGGACAAAAATGTTAAATGAAAAGGTATGATGGGGTCTTCAAAGTAATAGAAAGGAATGCGAAATATCAGTTTTAATTAACGTAGCTTAATAGAAAACCTCGGGGAGTACCTGCACATCGTGTTTTCGAAATTTAATATGAAATTACCCAATTGAAAAGGGTAAGAATCCTATGTTAAAGGTATTTAAATTATATTTTGTTTCAAACAGACTTAACTTGGGGTTCAAAGGGGTGGGTAGGGATGCTTCATTAGAGTTCATCAATGAAGTTACACAAAGATGAAAGAAGAAAAAGGTCGTATAGTTCACTAATTTGCAGTGTAGCAATTTATAAATATGTTTCACTGATGTGCGTCTCGTTGGTTGGGATTTGGACCGTTTGCTCAATTATTTTTCTTCATTCTGTTACTTTGATCTTGGATTGGTTAGGGATGATTATGATGCATGTATGGTATTTATATCAGAGATGCACAGAATCTGTGGCAAATTTCAAAGAAACTAAAAAAACATTGACAATCAATATGAATTCATGACATCACTCCACAATGCTTAGACTATATCCCTCTTTAACAAGTTAGGCATAAATTTATTTCTGGAGTAGGACTTTGCTTTTTATTAAGAGGTTTTTCGGGACTGTACTTTTTGTAGTAATGTCAAACGATTGCGTTGCAATCACGTTCACTGCGTGTGCTGTGACAGACACTGCCTGACTACTACGGTCGGGTGACCGCGTGTTGTTACATATGGTCCCGCTTTAGCATTGTTTATTTTAAGTAAAATCCATCACAGCAATACAGGAAGGTTTTAAAGGTTTTACAATCGCAACCTACTGCCATTATGTGCGGTGCTCAGCATAAACAATAGAGTAGGGAAAAACTAGTGAGCCACAACTGGAAAAAAGGCCTTGGCCGGCTCGACTTTAACCAATGGTTTGGAAACTGGGCCGTAAAACTATATCTAACTTACAGCGCTTCATTAGAGGAGGCAAAGCACCCCAACTAAACGGAAACTAGGAAACATTACAAAAACAAACAGAGAATAGATGAGGACTTCAAACTGTATCAAACCAATTAAAATATGGGGTTTGGAGAGCAGAAATTCCGTGAAAATGGTTGCAGTGTATTCCCGTATATTCGCCCTTCTGACCACCTCCAATCAATTTTTCCCATGCGTCAAATTAATTCCATGCTTGTACTTATCGATAAATCTATGCATCAATAATATAGCTTTGAGATTACCTGTAATTTGGGTCAATGTAGGCTTAAGACCAATGGAAAATCGTAACCCTAACTTTCTAATAATACCTGAGAGTCTGGAAGATCCAGTCAAACTTAGGCTCTTTTAAAAGTAAAAAGAAATACGTTAGGATAAAAATGATAGAAGTAGGCCTCTTTGAGTCCTTTCGCTAGGAGATCAAGTAAACTAAAGCACCGTGATCCTGAATAGATCACGTGATTATTTGTTTCTTTATTGTGGTTTTGTTCAAGATCAGTTTTCTTTTCACTTATTACAGGCCTCAATTATTTTAAGGTTTTGTCAAAACTATTTTGGAAGCTTCAGAAACAAGTTTAAGCTGGAATTAAAACAACAATCGCAAACTGGAACAGTAAAGGGACGTCTAGTTACTTTTAATAGCAACCACCAAGGAAACTTTCAAAATTAATTTGTGGTGCCGATTGACAAGTATATGGAAATCGGCAATGAAAAATACATTGGATCATAAATACCAATAACTTTCCAAATCGGAAATCTTTGCAGAAGACAGAGACAGGAACAGTTTTACATTTTTTTTCTTACTATTTCACTAGATTGTAACATAAAAAGAGTATCTATGCTTGTTCCTTTAATCGCTCGCTTACAATATCTCTTACGGGTTTATCGTTGATGACTGTCCTTGCCCTAGTTATAGTGCCGCAATTGCGTGAGACGTATCGTTTAGCAAACGAACCACTTTTCAAAATGAAAATATTATTGAAGTAGGTCTCATTTAAACATTATCCATCGCAGGTTCCATTCCAAGACATTTTCCCTGATCTTTGTCTACTTGCAAGTGATCTTGCGATTCTTTTTTATCGTAATAATACCAGTTATGACACTCTAAAATCAAAAGAGTGAACTTAGTCACCCTCTAATACAGTGAAAAATGTAAAATCACTCCATTAGAGTGTTACTTTCAGGCGCGTAGTCAGGATTGTGTCATGGGGGGGGGGGCGGTTAGGGATTAACGTGGGGGAAAGTCTAAGGAGAGAACGAAGTCTATTTTAGGTGTTTTTTGCATTGAAAGGTTGGGTCATGGGGGAGGGGTGACCCCATCCCCAATCCTCCCCACATGGCTACGCTACTGGTTAGGTCAATCAATGAACAGAAAAATTAATTCCATAAAGAGTAACATAAACCCTTCAAAAGAGAAGAGCGAAGTTCCACTCTGTAGGGGATAAAACGTTCCTGAATTAATTCTTTCAACCTTTAGGTACCACATGCCAAATCGGTTTAAAAAAGAATGATAAAAGCAGTTTTAATTCAAAACGTTAACCATCAAATTATAAATGGAAATCAAGAATAATAACCGCACTGCTACCATGCTAGTTGTATATGTTTACCACTTTGCTAAATACAGTGCTCTGAAGAGTTATTAAAAGATTTTTTTGTTTTTTTGTGTGTGGTTAGACGAAAGTAGGCCTACTCTCTGCCCTGCTCGATTAAGGCCTCCTGGCTAAGGGTTTTATACATTTTGAAATTCAGGTATCCAATTGATTTATGGCTTTTCTGTTTAGTTAGTTCAAAGTCTAAACTTATTTGCAAGATCCTATATTTTAAGTCGAATTTGGCATATGTATAAACTCTCCTGAAAAGAAGTAGGCCCTAGTAGGTGACTATGTAAATGCTGCTCGATCACAGGACGAGGTGATGTTTTTCAGTATGAACTGCTGATGTCTTTGCTTTGAATAAATTTTGGTTTGTAGAAGAAGTTACAGAAGAGGTACGGTAATTCCCTCATATTGATATGACGTCCAATTGCATAATTACTTTATTGTTAAATAAAATCAGATTTACATGCAGTGTTTGTGATCCCTTTTGATACATCTTGTGACCTATCTCCGTTGATTTCCGGCTAAACAAAAAAAAAAAAAGCCCTTGCCATAAAAACGAATGCTAGATTCATCTATCAATCTTGCTAGGCGCTTTCGTCCCTTTTTTCCCAGCTCAATGTTGGTTGGACAAAATAACCAGTTCTTAGTTTAAAATCGTTGGAACGGGGTTTTGTTTCATTTATTGTTCGTGGAAATTATATTTGATATTGACAGTGACGTACGAGTTACCACAAACATTATGTTCATTATTTGCAATAGTTGTCACCAAGTGCAAAACTTCATCTCCAAAATTAAAATTTTATACCAAATACCATCACGAATACTAGAAACTGCTGGAATGAAATGATATCCAGTGTGGACCTCATTGTTATTCATGATACTTCAATAAAGGCCGGGCAGCTTGGAATTATCAAGCGGTACATGTTGTAACAATAAAATAACCAATAACAGATTACAGCACATAGCTGATTCAGTACGCAGGTGTGAACATCCCCGATTACCTAAGTCTGAGTCCATCTTAAGTATTTTACTCCCTCAAGACCCCGTGTGAGCTGGAGGTTGTAGTGCATGCCCACTTAATTTCCGCCTGTCCTAAGAGGCGACTAAAGGAAAGGAATTTGACGTAATTTGAGCTAAATTTGAAACCAAACTTGAACTTGAACAGTATTTAAAACCGCATTTAAACTTTGCCCTTTTTACCTGAAGTTGACACTATAAAATACAACAGCACATTCGTGTTTTCGTGTCGTTAAATCTCATCTAAGTAACTTACCTAATCTAGAGGTTTACAGGGAGACAACTAGTCAGTGGTAGCTCCTGGTTTTTTTTTTTTTTTTGGGGGGGGGGGGAGGGGCGGCAAATTAAGTGAAAGGAAAATGTTAGGGACAACAATACCCGGTTGTCGGATAAACCTGAGGCGAAGCGCGAGCTCTTGAAAGTAGGTTCCAGGGGCAAAGCATTGGCTGGGGTCTAGTTGGTGAATCACCGGAAGCTCTGAGGTTTAGCATATACTTTAGTTAAAAACTAAGTCTCAGGAAAAACATGTGATTGTTCTGTTGAACCGACTCCTAACTGGTCTAACTTGAGAAGAGGGAAACCTAGGGAAAATCTAGGGGTGGGGTGAGGGAGAATGTCCCACGTAGCGCGGCAACTGCATCCACTATCATCTCCAGTTCACTCACACGTTGACTCACCGTGACCGTTTAGTAGTTTTCGCAGCTACAGACCCTCAAAAGATCAAACTTGGCCTCTGTCAATAGTGAGCCGTATCTAAACCAATACATTTAAAAGGAATTAGTCTTGTTCCCATTACCTTGCGCTTCGCTGGGTATTTGCTTACGTAGGTATTCGTTTTATTCCTTTAAGATAAAAACTCAGAATGGCGATAATGCCTTTAAAAAAGAGGTCATTAGGACTATTCTTTTTATAGTATGCTTAGTTTAGTTTTCTCTGAAAACAAGTGACCTTTGTAGCATACATGATTCTAGGAAGGTATTTCTCATCTCATTTAAGAAAAACTATCTTTGAGTAAGAGTTAAAACTAATTATTCTTTCGTAAGAATTTGTTGAGGTAAAGGTATTAGAGTTTTGAATGTCTGGCTTTTCAATTCCAATATTATCTTCCAATTCTTAGCTCGCATTCAACTGAAATGTCAAACTCCGTCGATAAAAAAGAATCATTTAGATGAGTTTTTCCATCAAAAAAATGTTAAAATAACATCTTGAGAAGTGGATAGTGTAGTCATTAAAAAAGAACCGGCATGTTTTACTACGCTAAACCACAAGTGTTGTTAACGCGAAGAAATACTATTTTAAAAATACATGGTAACGTACATCCCATTAGAAATAGGTGTATCGCGGGAGATAAAAGCAGAAAGGGGAAACTTGTCATCTCTGAGAAACTTCGTCTCGCATGATTCCATAAAACATTACTATGTAGCTGCTTCGTCCAGCTAGATAGTTAGATGGAGTTTAACGGCCCAGTTTCCAACCAACTTGGTTCAAGTCGAGCTCAAGTTGTGACTCATTAGCTTGTCCCTTCTCCATTGCTTATGATGAGCACAAAGCACAATGACAGTAGGTTCTGTTTTTAAAGCCTTTGGTATGATCCGGCTAGGAGTTGAACTCCCAACCTCCCGACAACAAGTCTGATGCTCTAACCACCTGACCACGCATCAGTTCAGTTGAAAAATATGCGTAGTGCTAGAATGTCAAAATTGAGGGGGGGGGGGGGGGAGGCTAAAATGGGCTAAAGGATAATTGTTGTCTAAATGTTTGTGCAGAGAGCGACCCGGATGCGACGCCTACATTCCTGCTGATGGTATCCAAGGGCAAAACCCCTTTGGGACCTAGGGGAGAAACCCCTTAAGGGTCTGATGTTTAACCATGTCTTTCAGTAAAAAATTCATAAGAGGTTTATAATATGTGTTTTCTCTGTTGATCTAAATTGGGGGCAACTAGGAGCCAGGGAAATCTAATGGAGAATTGCACCCCGTAAAGCCGCTATTGAATACGTGGTGAAAAGTAAGCTTATTGATTGCGTTTTGTATGAAAATGTTTTTTCCTAAAAGTTGTATAGGAATAGACAGGTTCAAAAGTTTGGATTTAAAATGCAAACAACAGATTATTTGTTTATAAAATCTCCAAGGAGCTCGTTTCATATTTTTTGCATTTCCAAATGAGATGATTTATTTAGTTAGCAACATGGATTTTTACGGCTCAGTCGGTTTCTAAGTAATTGGTTTAAGTCGTGCTGGCCACAAACTTTTTCTAGTTGTGGCTCACTGGCTTATTTTCCCTACTCCATTGCTTTTTCTGGGCATCAAGCACAATGGCAGTGAGTCAACATGCCTGTTTTTAGGCAGTGTTGTAAACGAGTCTCTAGGTTAGTGACTCGAGTCACCAGTTTTCCAACTTTTAAGTGACTCGAGTCGAGTCATGGACTCGAGTCACTGTACTATTTCAATGGGGAAATTACTCCTGAATTCTATCGAGTCACTATCATTTTGAGAGGGAGTGACTCGAGTCGTGACTTGTTTCAACACTGTTTTTAGGTAGCATAAACCGTTCGCCCTTGCCATGATATTGCAAGATTAAACACTCCTCAGTTCTACACATCACAAAAAGCGTAAAAAATGATCAAAATCCATTGAGCGAGCGAATATTATGCGTTTGCTGGTAGTTGCATAAGTGCAATGACCTGATCTGAGGTCATAGGTCATGACAGAAATTTTCACCGATATTCGAATAGACGTACATTGGGGATTGAATACTCCCCTGAGCAAACTCATCCTGTATTTTCGATAGATTAAATTCCCCTCCATTTCCGCCAGAGCTAAAATTTTTTACTGTTTTGGCACGTCTGCAGATTAGCAAATCCAATGTAAAATCTAATCTCCTTTTTACCTCTGTCCCTTGGGGAAAAGTGACCAAGTCTTCACACATCTCTATTTAAGCTCTCTTGCCAAAGACCTGTTAGGGCAGACAGTGTAGGTAACTACCATAACTGACTTGAAATAAAATTTGAATTCAATAATGATACCGATAAAATTATTCTTTTTTATTCACCTAGATTGAATTATATGTATATGTGTATTGTCCAAGGAAAAAAATGCAAAGTAGAAATCAGCCCAATTCGAAAAGGAGAATTCAGGAATAATTTTTTTGTTTTCAGTGTAGAAAATTTAAAAAAAAAACCCACTGGTAGCAGTCGCGCGAAACTGAGTACTTTGGTTTTGATGCATATACTTCTAATTGGTGTAATTTGTTTCCAAATTACTGTTGAGCGGTTGTAAATACTACGGCTATAAGCTATTTCTTTCAGTAATAGATTAAGTCTCAGCCTTAGGCAGTGCTCTAGCATGTCTTTAAATGAACCAAATATTTAAAGGTCAGAAAGAGATTTTCATACCAATTTAGAGGCCAGTTTTGGTCTCTCGGCTGAGATGAAAGAGTTTTATGGAATGAGATTGACCTTCTGGTAAGAAATGCAGCCAATACATTAGGGTGACTTTTCTGGATTGATATTTTTAGATTTTCCATTTCATCAGGGTTTCTTCAAAGTATTCATCACTTGTCACCAGTTGTATGCGGTGACGGTCTACATTTGTCTGAACTCAAAAATGACCGTCCAGTTAAAGGCATTTTCCATATTTGATTTTGTCGACTACTTTGAAAGCGCAAAAGGTTGCTATGTGTTCGATTTGTTGCTACTACTCCCCACTGTATCAGCCCTTCTAAAAAGAGAGAGAGAAACTATGTAGAATGAAAAATGTATACAGTTTGCCTTAGGTTGTTGTATTCGACGTTTACGTGTGTATGTGTGTGCGCGATTGCCTATGAGGACAATAATAATAATAATAACAAAAGCGAAGAAAATGAACACTAAACATCAAAAAGGGTATGGTATACAACATACTTGGCATGTGTGGGATCCATATTGAGTACACTGAAAACATAAATAAGTCAAAACGATGTCTGAATTGACAAGTCACGTTAGTCAACGAAATTGACTTATATTTGACTAAAATGTGGCTAATTGACCTCGTTCTTTACACCTTCAAACCTCATTGACTTTTTGGTATTATTTAGTCCATAACTGGGAAATTAGTCAAATACAATTGGCACAAATAAGTCAAATATGAGTGACTGACTAAAGTGATAGTCAATTCAGACACCGTTTTGACTAAATAACCGTATTTACAGTTTTCGAGTAATTTATGTCTAATATTTTTGATGGTGGTGAAGTGTGAAACTTTGGGCGCCATCAATCATGACGGTCATATTTTTGGATGACGGCTTTAACATCCATGACTGGAATCCAAAGAGAGGATGGAACTTTCCACAATTGTAACATGATATCAACCTTTTGCAGTAGAAACTATCTTTAATATTTTCGCAGGAATAAGAGAGGAGTTAGGAATTATTTTATAATTACGATGTGTCAGCTTTTAACCTCAGAATTGGGAAAATTGAAAGACAGTTACTCATCGCCCAGCACAGTACCAATTCTCCCAACCTACTGACTTCTAGTCCCCCACTACAGCCATCTAAAACTCGTTTTCATCCCGACATAATACTAGTTAACTACTTTAGGGCATACCATGATGAGCATACAAGGCCCTCATGCGTAATAAAAAACTCTGAGTACATGATGTGTAGTATGAGCTATTCTGCAGTTTTTGAATTTGATATCAATCAAAAACTCTGCAAGTTGAGAATTGCTGTACACTATCGATAAAATTGTATTTTGGGGTGACGGATGACTACCTTTTAAAGGAATCGCAAAATTCGCTACGCCGTTTGGGGTCGTTTTGGTACAACGCATTCCCTGTTATACTGTACATTGCGCAAAAATGGGTCTTAACAGTTTGTCTTCTGTCGGAATAGACCCCTTTTCACAAAACACGTTCAATGGCATTTTACTGTCGCAGAAAATGACTCACACCATTAGTGTATCCCACAATCCTTTGTGATAGCTGTTTGTAAAAGTGTCTTCCAGAACTAAAGCAGACAAACCTACATCAACACTTAATTTTTTGTCACAACAGCTACCATCTTGTTACACACGTTGATATCAAGCCAAAGTTTTTTTTTTTAAACGAAACCTTGTATTTCATATTGGGTATCAAAATTTCTTATAATAAATCATTAGGTGAAGTTATGTAAGTACTGAAGCTTAAGAATGATACTGAAATTTATGATTAAAGCTGCGATCATAGTTAAAACTGATTTGCTTTAAAAACAAACTCACCTACCTTTCAACTACAATTTTCAAAACCTTCTTTTTCTAGTTCGGTAGCTCGATTTGGGGGCTATGCAAATGCGCATATCCTGAACTTGTCGGGATAACCATGGGATAACCAAAACGCTCCCGCATGTAACACCATGGAAGTCCGAGGTAGTACTTCCATGGTAACACGTATTCCAAAATTTTAGTTCACTTGAAAATTCATAAGGAGGTTTGGGTTTGTGCAGTATACTGTGTCTATATTGCCTTTTTGGTGTTAAAATGTGCATTTTAATCTGCTGTAAAGTAGGGCTGAGACGGCTATATTCGCACTGCTCTAAAGCAAAAGAAACGCTATGAGCATGCGTAATTCTCGATTTGTTATCCCACATTATGTCCCAGAACTCCATAAAGCAACTAATTACCGAACTCGCTTATTGGATGCCCTATAGGAAACCCTTCTATAGCAAAAGAAAATGTTTTTTTTTTTTTGCTTTCAGTATGACTTAAGCTTGATGCAACCGATCACCTCGTGTTCATTCGCCGTACTTTCCCCATATGTGACTCATCGCTATAACGAATGCATTAGGCAATGCGTATGTTAAAATTGGGGTCACAACAAAAGAATATAAGACGCAAAAAGAGCGGAAAGCGCAAAACTTACGAAGCTAACCGAGCGCTTCCAATGCATTCAAGAGGTAAAGCTGCCAATTCTTCCAACAATCCGACAAAAATCCACTTCAACTTCCTTCAACTTGCTTTTACGACCAAATCTTTTGCGCTTTGCGGGCTTGGCGCAAAATCTTTAATCTCAAAACCGATTAGGAAAACCTTTTTCAGCGTTTTCCAAATACAGGTTTATACTGGAATAAAACATTTTACGTCCCCCCTTACAACGCAGTTGATTAGGCTTGGATTTGAAAACGCAGGTTTATATGGTGTGCGCGTTTCAGTCTATGGAATTTTCAATCATAGGCAGCTCCTCGGTGGTGTACAGTTTCTGTGTCAAGCACGCGTCAAATGGCATGGATTTATTCAGCTTGCCTCCCTGACTGTAGGTTCTGCTTGTTGTAAACCAATTTTGTATAACATATATACTTTGGTTTTAAGTTTTTTACAGGAAGCGCTAAAGAGGAAGCAGGTGAAGATATTTTGAGCGCAACATTTAGCAAAAGACGAAAAGTACCCGACCTAGTTTACAGTCAGCTAGTCCGTAAATCTAGAATACCGAATAGGTAACACGAGCAGTCAAACCTCTGTGATTTGATTAAGTGTCACGTTATCAAAAAACACAGGAAGTTTGCAATGGATTGTAATGTTCTGCGTTCATGTTTAAAGTCATTTCAAGGAGAGAAAATCTTGTTTTCAAATATGGAGATGAGGAAGTTTTTTCTTTACGATTTGATGCTTAATCAAAATTTCAAGATTTTAAATAAACCGAAGCTCATATATTTGTGCATAATTTTCCATATATATGATAAATTATTTTGCAAAAGATTGTCGATAACTATACATTGTTCATCATAGTTTAACTCCTACAGAAATTTATCCAGTTCATCAACTTTATACATGGCCTTCCATTTAATACTTCCTTAGCTGAAGAAAATTGGTTCTTTATTTTTAAATAAAGTTTCAAGACATAGAAAACGCAAGTGTCAAGAATGGTCCCCAAACTTTATTTTGAGGCAACAGCTATATCTCACAATTTTCTTCCTTTATTTTTCTTCACAGTATCTTTCATAACATTTTAAAGACTTCAATTTGCATATAGTAATCCAATCGATCAACTAGCAAATTTCACTTTTGAGGAGAAAAAAATTTCTCATGACTCCCAACAGCCAATCAGGAAGCAGGACAGTCTACTACACTTTTAAGTTGGGATGACTATTCTACCCCTTTAAAGCTTTTCAAAATTACAAGATAATAGTGGCAATCTTTTGCTAGATAAACAAGGGAAATAAATCAGTTTTTACTTTTTTTTTTTATTTTATGTGGATTTTCATGTATCACATACTTAAAACTACCTCAGTAATATTGTGTGATGATATTAGTAGTGCTTCTGCTTCGTTTGACCTCTGACCCCGAGCAAGGTCGGTCAATATTCGTTCCCTATGAGGTCCGCACAGAAATATACGCCCCTCGTCCTCCTTTCATCACACTTTTATAGAGAAATTACTGGCGCATTTCACTTTTCTCAAAACTTGTCCCATCCCCGGCTCCTTCCGAGGAGGGATTTTCGTCAACCCCTTTTCATTATTAATTTCCAAACAGTAGACTTTTGCAATTTAACTTTTCATCATTTAGTAAATGATGATTAATGACAACATGATTTAAAAGATGTTAAAGCAAACTCAGTATTTTTTACTTTAAGCAAGAAATGTGTAACCCCGAGGGTACTGACATCATTCTAGCGGTAGCAAGACCTCCAGAAAACAAACTTTCTCCGCTGCAAAAGTACTTATACCTTCATTAGCCATTGACAAGAAACTAAACCGCTACTATTTTGGGTAGTACAGTTGTCATTACATCCTCTGAAGGGACCCAAATCTGAGCGTGACCAACTGCTTATCTGTCAGACCTTCATATTATAGGTCTGGCGCGTGTAATTTTGATTTAGACTGGCTAAAAAGAAAAGCAAATACCTGCTCGTGACTTTAGTCAAGCAGTCGAGTAGTGACTTAAGAAGTTCTTTTAAAGCTGTCATTCAGTCGTCTTTATTTAGTAATGTCAAACGAAAAGTAGACAGAGAGGAACTTATTTTGAGGTTTTTGAGGTTTTATAAAAAGTGAAATTTACGTTTTTATTGACGCAGTGGCGTCCTATATAAATGCGGTGATAGTCGATCAAAGTTGCTCGTCCAGCCTATCATAGTTTCAATCCATTATCTCACCGCATAGCTTCCGTAGGCGTTATTAACCTAAATTGTAATGGTTAACACTGTATGTAACACCAATCTGATCAGAACTGTACATCTCAACTCCCATGCTTATATTACACTCTGAGATTTATCGCGAATCAGTTTTTTTTTTTTTCCAAAAAGTGTGAGTGGGCACTTATTTGAAAAAAAAGATCCTTGTTGATTCACCGAGCCGTGGGGGTTGCATTTTGCTTGTTGAAATTATGTCATAATTACCCCATGAGAGTTAGTTTACAAAGTAATTACGGGCAAATGATCTCTCCCAGAAGGCGCAGCTGCCGACATGTTAAGCAATGACGATTCTCAGCGGGTGAGTTAAGTAAAGCGGCCTGGATTGAAGGTTTGCGCAGTTCAATGACATGGTAGTAAACGCGCAAGTGTTTCTATAAAAATCCAATTCCGGTAGTGGAAACTTGGAATATGAAATGGCTGGAACGTTTACAGAGTATTAACTTAGATTAGGAGAGAATTGATAGTCAATGACTCATAATTTGTTGAATCAACTGGTTATTACGGATAGATTCAACTATCAAAAACTATTACTATTTTACTGTCCATCAAATTCAAAAATTAAACGGAACCAAAAGCTTTTCTGGTTTCATTTTAAGACAATAGACATTCTTATAACAAAACAACAGAAAACATATTTCCTAAAAATCTAGCAAGTGGTTGATATTGGTTATAATTGAAATAATATGTTTCTTACCAATGTTAGCTAAATGTCGGGCTCGATGTTAACTTGAAAGGTTAATGTATTGCATTAATGCAACAATTCTTTACTGGAAAATAAAAGTGAAACATTAAATGCATATATTTGTTCATGAAACTTGAAAGGTAATTCTTAAGACCAAAAGTCAATTTAATAACGATTAAAAAATTTGTTATCAGCATTTAAACATATTACCTCCTATCACTTATCAAAAATGGGCTTTTAATAAAAAACCGACAAGACATTTGTGGAAATCACACCATAACATTTTCTTTAAGTGGTAGCTTTATGGAGGCCTGCGGCGAGTTCACTCCACGGCGTGCCAACATGATGGAATGTAAGATTTAAAACGATACTATATGAACAGGCGAATAGCGTTGACGTCGATAATGGTATGATTTAGCCAGATTGGACGTCACTATTTTAAACGATCATTTTTAACATTTTAAACATAAATAAAGTTTAGTGGGCCAATCCATAAGGTAATTAGATTATTTTTGGATGTAGGATTGTTTTCTTAGTGGAGAAAGGCGACTTCCAATATAACGAATTGCCTTTCCTTCAGATTGCCTCTACATAAGGCTTAACATAAGGTATTTGCATGGCCTATATTTCGTTAAAGGTTGTTGATATTTTAGCAGACAATGTAGAAGTTGGGCGGCCGGTTCCCAGCCAAAATTTAATGGTACTTGAAAGTTTCATGATCTGATAAGACTAAAGCGCAGCACAAATCTGTAAAGTAAAGATTCAACGTTACCCCCAAAACTGTATTTAAAAGGCTTTAATATTTGGTAGACGTTCTAATTAAAACTTTTAAACGAAGAAATAACTGTCCTTTAATATACCATGGCTTAGTCTCTAGCCACGTCCAGCAATGTAGTGTGTCCAGCTGCTCATGCACTCTAAAAATGTCACCAAACCTGTCGCATGGTTACGTGTGACAATACTGAAATTGCGCAATTTTTCCCAATAATTACTCAGCCAAGTGGTGGGTTGTCCAAGAGAGTGGTAACCAACCACATAATTCATCCGTAAATTCAAGCAAGCTTTACCCAATTTCAGTATTCCCACATATTTGACGAACTGGTGATTATTTTATCCAACTGTTTAAAAATGTACATATAGACCTAGCCGTCTGTTGTTAGAGTGTAGGAGGTTTGTTTCATTTGTAACATTGCACAACTGATTATTTTTGTTGACTTCCCTTCACAGAGGGCACGACTTGAACTAAATGGTTGGAAACTGGGCGGTAAAACTCCATCTAACCTAACCTTACCCTCTGCATATAATCTTACTAAATGTACGATTCCTCAGGAAGTGACGTATTTACATTATACATCTTCAAACCATTAACTCGAAAAGGTGTGCATCAAGCAATTACACGATGTGACCAACGACATTTCGTTAGGAACGGGGGGGGGGGGGGTGGGGGGACGGACCGCGTCAACACTCAATAAAGGCTATTGACGATTATGCTAAATTCCATACTTTGAAAATCATGTTATATGTACGCACCCACTTCAAAGCTAAAGCAAATTGTTTTTTAATTCGCGTCGTTTTGAATGTATCTTAACGGCTTGTTGATAGATATCATTTTGGAATATTCAATTAAATTACTCGAAATGTAAAAGAAAGGGAATATTCGTGTACATAATTTGCAACTAATAGTTCTATCAGCCCATCGTTGATGGTAAAACTAATGTAGGGATCTTTAACAGATCCAAATTTGGTTAAATTTGGTTTGGCTTTTCAACCTCAATACTTTAGGCACAAATGATGAGGTACCTTGAACCTTTAGGCAAACAAAGCAAGGTACGGCAACTTGAAGCTTTAGGAAAACAAGATGAGGTTCCGTAAAGCTGTATGGAAACAAGGTAAGGTACCTTGAACCCTTTGGCAAACGAGATAAGGTACCTTAAGGCTCGAGGTAAGGTATCTTAAAGTTTTAGGTAAACAAGCTGACGTGCCTTGAAGCTTTAGGCAAAGAAGATGAGGTACCTTAAAGCTTTAGGCAAAAAAGGATTTTTAAGTCTTAATGTAAATGAGGCAAAGTAACTTGGAGCTTTAGGGAATCAATGTGAGGTACATGAAAGCTTTAGTCATACAAGGTGAGGTACATTGAAGCTCTAGGCAAACAATAATATCCCTTTAAGCTTTAGGCAAACCGAGTAAGGTTCCTTAAAGCTTGAGGCAAACGAAGTAAGGTACCTTATTTGAAAGTGTTAATCGGGTCATCTAGTAGTAAAACTACTTCAACCAATGTTTCACATATTTCCCAAACGTAATAATTAAGAAATATTGATAGCTTCATCGGGGATCATAGATCTTAATATTAGTAGCCCAGCCAACATGTCCAGCTGGGCCCCAACTGGGTTTCAGCTGGGCTACTTGCTGGGCCCCAGCTGGGGCCCATCCGTGTTTGTCAGGTGTTCCCACGTGGGGCCCAACTGGGCTAGCCTTTCCCAGCTGAAGCCCAGCTGAAGCCCAGCTGTGCCCCGCTTCAATAACTGAAGCCTAGCTGGGCTTCAGCTGGGCTTCAGCTGGGTAAGACTAGCCCAGTTGGGCCCCACGTGGGAACACCTGACAAACACGGATGGGCCCCAGCTGGGGCCCAGCAAGTAGCCCAGCTGGGCATGTTGGCTGGGAGACGGCTGTAGAACGTACAAGTACGTTACTCGATGGTTGAATCTGGTTTGACTGAGTTGTTTTGATCGTAATCTCATCTGAAATAAAGGCGAAACTTCCAGACAGTACCTCTTACTTGACCCTTTGCTACAAGGCATCTGTCAGTCTCGAATTATATATCTTGTACTGTATAGACTTGAATTACTTCTAATCGTCCTCATCACTTATTCCATAGACAAGGGGATCAAAATATAGAGATTCCCTTTTGTCTAATATGCAAGTCAAATCTTAATCTTTCAGGACATACCCCCTTCAAATATGTTATAAGAGGTAAAATCTACTATTGGAAAAATGTGACCAAAAGTAGGAAACAAACTAGGTCAGGCTAAAAGGTGAAAAACCTTCCTTTCGAAAACGTTTTTCATGACATAATATGCAAGATGAATACTGGTGAGTGGCCATGAAGGCACTTTGTAATTTTCTATGCTGATACTGCTCCCATCGAAATGGTTGGGTCGTAAGGTCAACTGTATCGTGACAACCGTTTCTCCTTTGTACGCTGCCATGTGTCTTATTGCCGCGGGGCGCAGTGTAAACTGCAGTGGCTGCATTGGTAGTAGCAGTGAGCTGTCGGGATGGTGCAGGTAACGGCCTCGAAGGTAGTGGTACATCTTAAAGGGAAAGAGCAACTCCCCTTAACTTTTAGTAGTGTTGTAGACTGTCATGTTTCATGATTGGCTGTTGAGGGTCATGTGACAGCAATGTTTTTCTTCAAATGTCAAATTCAGTAGAAGTAGCTGCTTGTTTTAAATTGATTATGCATTATTAATAAAAATTAAAGATAATTTGAAGAGAAATAAGAGGAAAATTGTGTTATTTTATTGTTGCTTCAAAATAGATTTGGGGGGACTTCTCTTTACCTCCAACACAAGATGCATTGCTTGTGAAGACTTCCCAAGTTGGCTATTACCATACCCTTGGTGAAATGCTAATCCACGTGCCACTTACTCAGCATAAAACATTCATAACATCTCCATTCGCAAATGATTACAGTTGTGCACCGTACCGAAAACGACATACCATGTACATTGATATCAACATTCTACATGTTAAAGGGCATAGGTGATGTTCACTAGTTACAACCCTAGCTCGGCCAAGGGAGAACTTCCACTATGATCCTGTACGTCATACGCGTTTTGTTTATACACTGACAACAGAAGATTGGAAAAACAGCATGCGCTGTGCAACAACATTTTAAGAAACTCTTTTCTTAATTTCTAATATATTCTGAAATGAACAGCTGAAATTATTACGCTGTAATCCTTGCTCGAGTAGGAACGTTGCAACACCGTTTATTTAAGTTGCGTATATATTGATTTAGATATCTTTAAGTGCAATTACTGCTACATAACACGTAAGCATTCCACCAGCAAGCCCTAAGAGCAACCATACCCTCATCGGATTATACAACTACTCTTTCTGCCACAGTTAATGAGCCATGCTTCCATCCGTCTTTAAGAGCTCATCTAGTCTAAAATGATGATGTTTTATCCGTTGTTATATTCAGGAGTCCTTATTTGGAATTCCCGCGTCCAGTTCTTTCAGACTGATTTAACGTTGGTAAGTTCTTAAGATATTCAGTAAAAGATACAGCGTGCATGGCCTCTGATGTGTTATCTTCAAAATCAGAAGCAAGGTACCTTTAATGAGGGAATATAGGTCAGGTAATACCAGAACTGCATAACAGAGCTCATCATAGAAGGGAAACATGTTGTTTTATTTTGCGGTACGTCATCAGGAGACAACTTGTTTTTTGGTTTTGAAGATAACTCTTAGGACATGTTTGCTTGAATCATTTATGCAAATTTTATCTTTATTAAGAATAACATCTCTACTATTTTCATTTCAGTGGGCAAACGCGGAGAGACAGATGATTTTGAAAATGAAGTCATCAACAGAGTTCGTACCGTGCAAGAGCAAGAGGTATTAAATGCCACAATCCTGGTTAACTTTTAACGCAAATCCTGGTTAAACTGACTCAAATCCTAGATGTTTTAACCAGAATTTGTGTAAGTTTAACCAGCATTTGCATTAAAATTTATCGAGGATTGCTTTGGGAGTATATAGAACACCTACCTTGGTTAAATTTAACCCCGGTGTTTTAAGGGTGCAAAAGGTAACAAAAGTGATCCCATCTGTCCAAATCCTCAACAGTCCTAGTTCGATTAGCTGTAAAAATTATGTTGCAAGTTCCGGTTTCGTTTGTAAAACTGAAATTCACCAAATTGAAGGAACGGAATTCCTTTGTATACCTGGCAAAAAAATTTGAATTTATTCTCGTGATAAATTAGTGTTTTATATTTTACATATTCAAGGCCAACAATTTCACACGTGAGATGCGAACTTTGCAAAAATATGGGGAAATTATACTTTTAGTTTAAATTGCATCTCCATCCGTTGCCACTTCGTTTTGTGTAAAGTTAGAAAGTAATTTGGTTCTTGTAACGGTACATTTGGTTTCAACTCTTATCACGAATGATTTAGATTCTCGCATTTGTCTTAAGTCAGGGACACAGCAAGGCCAAAAAATTACTCTACGTTAGTGTGGAATAAATTAACCACTTCCCAAAATGACATAAGATAGCCCTTAGTGTAATAAAAGTTTTGCATTTTGGGGTTCTTTCCTTCGTTGATATGACGTTTACATGCACAAAGTAAAATGATAGGGTGGACTCATAAGTTTGGAAACATTCCAGAACAGGAAAATAGATACCACACAATAAAGCTCTAAGCTAGAAGACAAAGTCAGACTGTGTTGTTGGCTTGTCATTTTCGACCCTAAGGGGCTGGAGACATGAAATAGGAAATTTGGCTAATTGATGTTGATAACGGAACCATAGACAATCTCATGAGTAATTTAGAGATTATAAATATAGGGTAAACAAAGGAAATGTCAATACTGTGCAACACTGTATATCATTATTTTTACTTAAGCTTGAGCAACAAGTTGCTTTAGAAACATTCAAACTTTGCAGAGGTGTACCGCGAAAGCGTAAAAAGGAGTAACATAATTCCAACTGGTTTGTTTTATTAGGAAACCGTGCTCCTTTACTGCCAAGTAAAGTCAGAGCATTTTGATGACTTGTCGCACAACCTTAAAAGATTCAAGTTTTTTTACAATTTTGACCAAAACGACCACATTTCGTACAAGCTCTTTAGCAATGATAGAAAATTACAGTTAGTCACATACATGTGCATAGATATAAACTCAATACTGAGAAGTTTTTCCAAATGTTTGCTTTGGATAAGTTAGCAACGTAAGATCTTCTCTTGTAAAAAACATCTTGAATGAAGAATATTATTGTAGAGCTTAGACAAGAAAATGATCTACATAAATTCAGCAAATATTTTAAAACAATTTGCTACAAAACAAAACATACTACGTCAGATGATGACGTGCTGTTCAAAAGACTCAAGAAATCGAAAGAAATCATTTGCGTTTCATCCCCGAGCAGTAATACGGTGGTACGGGAATCAAAAACATAGTTATGAAGTCATTTACCGTTTTCTGAAGATTTGCTGTTTCTTTTATAGTATAAGGTCCTCTACTTGTAATTTCATATCACATTTAAGTAATTATCCAGATTCCTTCCCAAAGAAGACATTACATACGGTAAAGCATTCTACAGTTTATAAGCCATACACACTGTCACATTATGTTCTTTACGTTGTTTTCCCCTGCTTATTTAAGAAACCTTCCTATCCTCTCCTCGGTAAACATTTAAAGATACTCATGATGATAAATTTTCAATTCTAGGGCACCAAATGGAGCTCACATTACCCTTATAATCTCATCCAATTGTCAAATGTCATTATGTCGTTTTGGAGAGCCTCTGTCGCTCGAACATACTTTCAAAATTCAAGACAAGCTATCATCCACATGTTTGCGCAAGTCTTATCTTTCAAGCATGTTATAAACTACCTCCGTCTACTTTTGTAATAAAATCTAATTCATCTTTAGACGATGACCCAACATTTCACAATCTCCCACCAAAAATCGTCTTCTATTACTCAACGGATTTTTCTCATTTTTAAGCAAAGAAATACAAATGAACTTTACTTGCAGTGGAACCTAAAAAGGGAATTTTTGGCGTTTTATTTATTGTTTAATCCAGGCACGATCTGTGCAAGTTGTCGTTAGACGATTCACATCAACTAATCCTCAACTTCTAGACATTAAATTACGTTAGTTGTACAACATAATTCCAACACTTCCTCCTTGGAAGTGCTTATTTAAAGGAAATTTCAAACGTCAAGGCCATTCTTGGTATTCTTTTCCTAACATTTACAAACGTCAATACTTATATTTGGGATGTACGTCCTCTTTTGTTACTACAGAATAGCAAATTACTCACTCACAATGAATAAAATGGAACCGGAATCATATTTCACATTATTTGAATCGCCTTGAAGGATATCTTCGGTGCCTCTGTACTTTTGGAAGGCAAAAGCGACTTAATCGCTGCTTGAAAGTGTCAGATATTTTGTATAAAAGTTTTATTTTGATGTGGAACAGTGAACACGAAAAGTGTAGACTTACTGAATACATGATATTATGATGCGATCATTTAAACCTCGGAAACAAAAGTTTGATAACGTTTTGGCAATTGAGCTTTTGTACGGTAAAGAGTGAATCGACTGATAAGAAATTCTCTAGAATGTTACATATTTGTACAAAGTAACAATGAACTACTTAGGGACCGATGTCGTGTTACTACAAACGCCAACTCATGTTTAGAACGCCGTGTTTAAGTTCTGACACAATCGCCTCCAAAATAAGCTTTTAAAAATTCATCGATGGGTTGTACATAATTATTCTTCACAATGTATAATATTTAGGGTGTACATAAGTTAGTTAGTTAGTTAGTTAGTTAGTTAGTTAGTTAGTTAGTTAGTTAGTTAGTTAGTTAGTTAGTTAGTTAGTTAGTTAGTTAGTTAGTTAGTTAGTTAGTTAGTTAGTTAGTTAGTTAGTTAGTTAGTTAGTTAGATGGAGTTTAACGGCCCAGTTTATTGGTTCAAGTCGAGCCGGCCACGACCTTTTTTCCAGTTGTGGCTCACTGGCTTGTTTTCCCTACTCCATTGCTTATGCGGAGCATAAGTACGCCTGTAGTTGAGTTTCAAGGGTAAATTTTTCAAAATTGAAATTTTGGGACAAACCATGCATATACAAAAGCGATTCGACTACGTGACCGATTCGTTACAGCATCCGTCCGGTAGGCCAAAAATCAAATCCTGGCGAAAAGTTAAGGTTCTTGAAGTTGCTTCTTTTGCTTTGCACACGAGTTTGGCAAAGCGTAATTTTATTCGTGAATGCCTTAAAGGGGCGTTGAGCTGTTGTAAATTACTTAACGAGAGTGTTTGAGGGTACCCCCACATAAAATGCGTACACTCCTAAAATCATAAGATTAAACTTAGTCACTTTTTGATAGAGTGAAATGTTTGAATTCACTCCTTTAAAGTAATAATTGACTCAGACAGTCCGAGAAGAGTGAAATTCCCTCCAAACGAGCAAAGTTTCACTCTTGATGGAGTGCCTACAGTGATCACTCTTTCAAAAAGAATAATCATTGCAGGCACTCATGGAAGAATGAATACTTCCCTCTTCCTGTAGTGACTTTCCCTCTTCTGGGAGTGAATAAACACTACAATAGAATGAATTTACACTTTTCATTCTGTAAGAGAGTGATCAAGTTCACTCTTTTGATATAAGAATGTAGAATTTTTCACTCCTCACCGACCTCCTATCAACCTATACATACCATTTTAAGGCAGTGAGAAGTTACAGGGTATACACCACACTCTTCTGGTAGGGTAACCCAGTGGCGTAGCCACGGGAGGGTTTTGGGGATAAGAACCCACATGACTCAACCTTGCAGTGCAAAAAACACCTAAAATAGCGGTTTTTTTCTCTTTATCCTTAGACTTTTCCCTCATGTCGTGCCCCGACCCCCCTCCCCATGAAACCAAAACCCTCCCAATGACACAATCCTAGCTACGCGCCTGGGTAACCACGGTGTTAATAGTTTGTCGGACGGTAAATATAGGCATAAATGGTATACATAGGGTGGTAGGAGGTAGGTATCATCCCCCATAGACTTCCAAACCAGGGAGTTGGGGGGGGGGGGGTTATTAGTCAACTCTCACATCCAAAAGTACACAAAAACTAACAGAATTGACTTTTTTATGTCCCGGTTTAGTGTCTGCTCACAAATTTTTCTAATCCAAATTTTATTGTAAATTACTCACTCATTAGGTATTAATTTGTACGCGAGATATAAGGATTGTTTTGCGTTTGACATTTTGTCATTAGTATGTTAGGTAAAATTTACCGTTCTAAAAAAATGGATGAATTTCACCAAATCAATTTGCCGCTTTTATGGTTACTCTAGTTTGCATGGTTACTTGTGTGTTGAATCGCTTGATTGAACAAATCATGCAATTTGTTTACGTACAGCGCCTTCAATTTGAGAAAAAAAAAAAAAAAATGGAAGAGGAAACACTTCACGTCCATAGAGTTATTTTTCTTTTATTCCATAAGCAGAATATGTTGTTTAAATAAACAATAAATTGTGAATACCATTTGATGGTTGTGCTTAAAGCGTACCGTAAGTCTAAACTTTAAAAAATATTGCTTACAGAACATGAAAAATCAATTCAAACAGTCTAATTCCTATCTTCATAGGATATTCTTGAGCTGACATGTAAAGTGTTAAAGTTTACTTACTAAGTTTGAAATGGTACATTGCTAAACAATTTGTGATGTAACTGTTGTACTACTCAAATTTCAGTCTTTGTATTTCTTTGTTTTTCTGAAAAATACTGATATGTGATAGCGCTGTTACATTTGTGGGGTGATGTAATTAATCAAGCCCGCTCTGTACATCATTCTATGGAAGCAAACAGGAAGCGTTTAAAGTCATTAAAATATTTTAATTTCAAAGAGAAACAAATCAGGTAACGCGAGTTGTTGACAACAAGAAAGTCAGAAATTATTGCACAATGTACTTTTTTCGTTTTGAGTGTGTAAATTTCAACATTTCATTCTCCACAATGGAACAGGTTATGACAATGGGAGTTTGACGAAAAAAAAAATCATTTTTAAACCTTTAAAATATATATTTCCAAAATTTTAGACTTGAGGTACACTTTAATGTCTTGAGAACGCATTGGACCGACAACCTTTGACGAAAATGGTATTCCCCATTGGCTCAGTCAGATCATTAGGGACTTATCCGTCGAATTCGTAACGATTCACGAGATATGACGTTTGTACCATGGTGTAAGATACATCCGCAACCCGCGGACTTCACTTATCAAGAAGCGTATGAAAGTTGTCATGAACTTAGCCTTAACCTATCGTTTCATTTCTCGTAATCTCTAGGCTGATCTGTTGGCTAGAAGTGGTCTGGATGACCCAGCATTCTCGTGTCCACTTGATTCACTCTTCTTAAGCCTCGAGCCTCAATGGCAGGATCTCATATTAGAGGTAAGATGACCGTTAAATTAAGACAAACACATCTCTGAGATCTACTAAAGTGTTCTTAACGGTAAATATCATTCTTGTTAAATGATGCCGGGAAAGTGAGCGTATCTCATTCATAAAGTACTCAACTGGGAGGTCACTTTCAAGAAATCACCTTTAAGTTATTAAAGTTGTCTAGCTTGATTGTGTCTCAGTTTGTCGAACACACCTTCGACGTCAGTTACATTTGACGTGGGGCATCAGTTGGACTATCAGTAAGATTTCGATACTTCATCCTCGGACACAGGACAAATTGACGTTCCCTTCAGATTAAGTTTCTTTTAACGTGATGATCATGCCCCAGAGCCCTCGTGGATAAATGCTTGAATCTTGTGTCACTACTCGTTGAAAATTTGATATACGATAGCAAACTATCAGTTGGTAAAATAAATAAAGTATTTATAGCTTACCACCAAGATTGTAGAATTTCTTTCATTAATAGATTTCATTATATTATATTATTTGCAGATCTTAAGACTTGCAAGCTATGAAGATGGTTGGAGTCTTAAATAAATCATCCTGGACTGTTAAATAAACTAGAGTTAAATAAACTAAAGTATTAAAGCTGAAATTATTTTCTCAAGTAACACACAGAGCCCACCGTTTTCAATTGCCACGTCTGGAGATATTTCTTCACTTGAGAATAAGCGATGGGACAGAAAAAGTTTCAAGCAAGTTCCCGAAATAAATTTGCTGAAAATGAAGTTAAAATTGGACGAACTGAAACGTTAAGTTCCTTATCCCTCAATCCAAATCCAACATCAGAGGTTACATCAAGGGCAACGATATCGTACGGAGAAGGTTCGGTTCGAAAGCGTCAACACTAGGAGTACTAAATTTGATCAACGACGTCACAATTGGGGGTACTTGGTTCATTAAAGGCGTCACGATTGTTAAACAGCGACAAATTAGCCGAATTTTCCAATCATGATGTTGATGAGTAATTACCATTAAGTAAATATTTCACTTAGAAGGTGAAATCACTGGAAGGTATATTAACACCAGACGAACAGCAAATTGTTGTCACATTTTTCTTCTTTTTTTGACAGAAACTGAAATTAGTAAGGTATTACTTCTAGCAGAAGAAAATATTTCAATCACTTTTGTCTTGTTACTACACAACCAAAATGTTGTGAATGCCAAGGTTTCTATCCATAGGGAATTTTTTCATGGGTTAAAGCTTATTGGGTCTTTAGGGAGAATATCATTTGAATGGTATCAGTTGAAGTCATTTTAATGCAAAAGTGCAATTTTAAGGTATTTGTGATCCTATACCTACGGAAATCAAGTTCACTAACTGATTAATGTATCAAGCTGGAACCTTTACTTCATTCATTCATTCCACGCAAACATTTATAGAGAGTGATACATTAGAAAGAACAATAAATGTGTGGTAGGACTTAGTCGTACACAGGCTTGTTTCTGTTGAAAGCAGATATTCAACTGCAATAATCAGCAGATTAAAAAAGTAAACTATCTAAAACAATACATTACGTAATATGTAAACGTTAATGAATAATGGTTTTGGGAGTAAATGAGTACTGCGACTCAATAAAAGAGGTGAGTAATAAATCAGGGCTTGAAATTCTGAACTCAATGATGAAATTGTAGGAGTAAATATATTTATTCAGCACAGGCATAGCACGCTAAGTAGTAGAAGCTGCATGTTCAAATATGATAAGTTTAGACTGCTCATGGTTTCTTCTCCACATGCTCTGAGCAAACCATCAACAACGCCAGCTGTAAGATACGTGTGTTACTATATTATAAATTACTCATTTGACTAAGAAAAAAATAATGTGTGAGCAATCAATGCAGACATTGTTAAATGATGTTACCCTGATTGAAAGTATAGAGGCTTGTTAAATTACGTAACGAATCAGCCACGCTGTAGAACCCTTTCCAAGTACACATGGTTTTCTTTGTGCACCGTGGTATGCTCGGTTTGTACAAATTCATCGACAAGCATGTCGAGTGTGGTCGACTTCTTTGTACATGTACACCAACATGGCGCCAGAGAGAATTATGACGTCATATGAAAAGTCTCTAAAAGATGATAATACCTTTTATTTTGTTGGAAAATGTTCTTTTGCATATCCGGTACTTATTCCACCAATAGTGAACGTACAACTACAATAAAATAACTTACAAGATTTTAACAAGAGTTGCTTAAAGTAGATAATATCACGTTTAGATTTCTTTCTCAGTTAAGTCTACATCATTAAATGATAAATACTATGGGTTTTGTCAAGGTTATTTTTCTTTATGTGGTTCGTTTCGTATCGGGAATTGAGTTTTTAAGGTAGTATCGGGCCTGTAAAAACCTGGAAAAATTCGTTCTTGTTATATTGTGTTATTTTTTCAGAGTTTCATCTGCAATGAATAAAGTAAAGACCGACACAGTTTGTTCCGCGTATTTCTTTCATTTAGTTGCATTACACAAAGATGTTACTTTGGTCTACGTTGTCAAGGCTAAAAGTTTAACCAACACCTTAAAATTCAATCGGGACAGAAACAACGCAAAATTTTTTGTGTTTATTTAACAGTCCGTTTCCGACAATCGTTATAAAAGCTATGTTAATTGTATGCACATTGCAAAGCAAGGCTGGAGAGAGGAAAGAGAAAAACTCATCTTTACAGGAAATACTCAGAAAGGAGATAAGGATTCTATTTCACCCTCTAGAGAATCTTCGGAGACATCGTTTTCTCTACCGGCTACGTTAAGTTGCATATAAGAGCTACCGCGAGTAATCTAAATTCAGTTATTGTGTAGTTACACATGTTTAAGGGCTAGAAGGTGAAGTGAAGCCTTGAGGTAATCCTGTTAAAGAAATTATCATTTCAACATAATTTTCGAGTCTTGTTCCACATAGATGACATAGAGGTAATATAACAATATATATAAAAAATATAACAAATACAAAAATCAACCGCCAAAATGGAAGTACTATCTCTTAAGGCTAATTTAAGGATATTTTCAGAATGTATAGACTAACTTATGTCCTTCCACAATGGGTTTATTTTACGCGCGCTTAGATCTTTACTGGTAAGTCAGTGTAATAATATACGCAGCGACTCCAGGTACTACAGTTTGTTGTCTTTTGTAAAGTGTATTGTCATAAGTTGGGCAGCCTTGTAAGTTGAACGTATTTAATGAATGGCTTATTTTCGAAATTAAAAACGGAAATGTTGTTTAAAATCTACATGAAAAGCAGTTGTAAAGTGACTGAATGTTTCTCCAGTTTTTGTGATCGAAGTTTCCATTTTAATATTAAAGTGACGTATTTCACGCAAATAGATCAATACACACACAATGAGAATTGAATCAATAGTTTGTGTAACCTATGCAACAATCATGAATCCAGATAGGGGTTTTTATGCATATATAGGGGCGTCGCACGAACTTTGATCCAAGTTAGTGTAATGGAGACATACAAATGGTTCATTGTTGGCCTTTAGTAGTAAAGCTTAATTTTATTATGAATTAAAAGAACTGTGCTAAACATGCATGACGTATTTAATTGTTTGGAAAAAATGAGTAGGCTAAATCTGAAATGACAACGACAACCTCCCTATTGTCGTCTGAAATATCACTTCCTGTGCTGGAAATTTGCTCCAAATTAGGTCAATAAATCCTGATTTTAAATTGTGCCTCCAAAAATTTACAGATTTTGGCAATATACTTGAATATAAATCGTTTAAAATGTAGGGATTACATGGAATCCAGATTACGAATAACTTAATTAAAGTTTTGTTGTAAGTCAAATGTATTTATTTTACTTTCTTTTTCAAATTTGAAGTGTGAAGTCTGATTTATCTTCTTTAGGGGTGGTGGATTTATTTTCCGTTACAAGGACCATGTTGATATTCATAACATCATTTGCTGGGTGGAAGTCTTTGGGGCATGACCTACTGTAGCAGTCGTACCTCCCGAACCCCTTAAAATTAACCCAAATGAATTCCGAGCAAGTTTGGCTTTCTAACGTGGCATGCCGCACCTTATATTGTTAGAAGTCAATTGTGCACGAGTACAACAGCACAGGTAGGAATTCGTAAAAAAAATTATTCGGGCGTTTCCTGGAGCAATCTTCTACAAACATCACCACGACAAACACTGGGACAAAACAATGATTATATGACTACTTAAATCTTACAGGGGGAAAGTAGGCCCATGGAGGACTAGGAAGTTATCAGGAATTAGAAAGAAACGATATAGATGTGAAATAAAACCTTCCGTGAAACTGCTAAACTCCATGTTAAAATGTTAGTTCTGAGTCTGAAACCAATTTGGTCATTCCCTGCTGTTACACCTACACTTTTTGGTATCTAGTTATCACGTCTCCATTAAGCATTCCATTTCGTACTTAAATGAGTAATTTTACTGAATATTCTCCAGTTTTTTGAAAGGATACATGGTTTCTGGCTTATGAAGACAATAACAAATTTAAAGTGAAACATTGGAACAAGTTACTTCCGGGTAGGTGTGGGAGAGTTGCAAAGAGTGGGTGTGTATGTCGTACAAACTTTTGTCATAAATGTGAAATCAGAAACTCTTTGTGACGTCATACATATATCATAGGATCGTAGGAAGTAAAACACGTGATTGTTACCTGTTTGTTTGGCTGTGTTTTGTCTTACATTGGCCTCGGTGACACTATAATTGTAATAAAATCAATAATATTAATAAGGGACTTCATCGTTAAATCGTTACTACTGATGAGGTCATATCTGGCATAAAATTTATTTTCAGTTATTGGCCTATGTCTGGAGCTAAATACTTTTGAATTAGTTTTGCTTTTATCACGTGCAATAGACTAAGATAAAATTGGCGTCTGCGTAAGTTCCCCTTTTTACTTGTTACCTTGGCCTAATTGCTCTAAGTTCCAACAATTTCAAGAGAAACATAGCCGCGCGCGTGGTTTTACTATTTTGTCGTATTATTACGAAATTTATGAAGCGTAAATATAACTCTATTTTTATGACGTCAGTTGGAGTTAAGGAAAAATATGCACTATCCTTAATCACTTGTAATGTCTTAATGAGCATGTATTGAACAACACTATGGATACCCCGTTTATCAATCGACCACTTCGAAAGACCTCGGAAGCATGATCAATGATATGGCCCAAATAAGATGTTCCTAGTCTTTCATTCAGTTACTCAATGCGTTTTTAATTGTTGGGTATAAAATAAGTCTACGAAGGCCATTATAACTGTTATGAGACAACAGAGTAAGAAACGAAAAATAAAGAGGTAGTAGTTACGTAGCCTTACACCATGCGAAGACAGTTCCACATTCGAACTTGCCGTATCGTCGGCTATTGCAGACTATTGTGCTCTTTCCTTGTGCAGCGTGCGACAGCACTGTAGCTAACTGGAGAGTAAAACACCCTACTACATCTGCGTTTCAGCTTTGGCTGGCGCAGGAAAATGGATGAGTAATGGTGGCAACTCCTCGATGTGAATCGTCCACTCATGAAAGGTTAAAGGATGGCCTACTCTTGTTCGTGTGAGAATCTTGTCATTTAAACTGCAATTGGTTGATTCCGTTGAGAAGATGCACGTCACATTTTTTGACCTTTTAACGGTGTAATGGCCCATTTCTAAAAAAGCGGTAGAAAAATGACTGAGTTTTGACAAACAACTCCTTTAGAAGTGTATCATAAGTTATACACTGAGCAATAGATATAATGTTTCATTAAGTGTTGTAATGTTCAAAAAGGTAATATTGATTATCGAAACATGTAAAACCCCTAGCAAACTGTACCTTGTTACTTTAAAGCATCCTGTGCATCTACCCGCAACTCTCACACGTATGTTAATAACGTGTTACTAAATGGCAGTGAGATGAAGGACTTGTAATCAAGTGCCATGACGATGAAACAAAATCACAAAGACATGAATTTCGAAGTCGTAAAAACGATCCAATGTTTTCATATCACCTTGAATATTTAGAGGTGTTTCGTAATCATCATTAGATACTCAACAGTGAAATTTTTCTACTTTGTCTCCAACGTTAAATGCAAGATTTTATTACCATTAACTATTCAATGAAAATATACTTCAAAATAAATTAGTATATGAGTCATGAGTACATAGGTCATGAGTCATAAATTTACTAAGTTAAATAATGTTCATTTTAAGTGAGTTTGCCTAGTCGTTGTTAGTTAAAAATGTCTATTTGAAGTGATTTTAACTATTCTAAGCGTGCACAGTAAACTAGTTTGTTAAGGACAACGCAAGGTGCATGTACATAGGCATACAAGACCGGACACGGGCGTCCCACCCAAACGATATAGAAAACCTGAAATTTGCGTTCAAAAATTTAATGTCTAAATAGGCCCAGACTGGGGTAAATATCTCGTGCCCTGCAGATCGAAGTTGCATACTTCATGTACCTATGTGCGTATTTATCATATGATTATCCAGGCTGTACATAAGAGTGGCCAAAATTTCATGGTTGGTTGGTTGGTTGGTAGAGGACGAATGTGGAACCCCGGGGTCGCCCCTTTCGGAACCTGCTTGACAAATTTCTGGCGGCACGAGTGTTTTACACCCCAGTTTCTTACCTCTTGGCATAATCTAGCTAATTTTCTGTGAGCGATCTCATAGATTAACATTGTTGGCTTTCATGTTGCATTTGTAAGGAGAATGATACATTTTTTGTTCATGATGATAGTTATCTGCGTTTGAGCACTTACTATGAAAACTATAAATAGAGGGTGTTGCCAATGTTTCTTCCTATTTGCTATGATGTCATTAATTCAGGTGATACTACATGAAGTTTAAAAACCCATAAACTTCTATCCTTCAACAGAATATCAAATTTTGGCACCGTTTAACTTGTTGCTGATGCAGCCACTCTATAAAATCAGTTTATCCAAGTACCGTTGGCATAAGTAATCATGAAATTAACATTTGTTCAACGATACAAACTTAAAGGCTTTTCGAAAAGCTTAGAACCTGATTTAAATAGCTGATATTTTGCCCTTATTACACATTTATTAGAAATTTAGCTGATGGTATAATTTTTCACTTGACCCATTGTTTGTAAAATGAGCAACACAAGATGGATGATTAACATGACGAAGACTCCCTCACATAGGCAAAAGTTTTTTCTTTTGTTTTCAATTTTAATTTCTATTTTTCAACAAAGCTTTGTATGTAACAGAAAAACCTGGAATGTATTTCGAGTAAATCGGTCTTACAAAATACAAATGCTTCAGTTTAAAAGAAAGAACTCCAATGAAGTAATAGGAAGAAGCTTCTTGTTAAGTACACTACACCTAACTCTTTCAAATGCTTCATCCGTTCTCTCGTTATTTGGTAATTTACATATTATACTTTTGTTATTGAACTATTGATTTAAGAAACTATTATAAACGGCATAGAACAATAGTACAATACACTCTTAGGGCGCCAATGTTTTCTTCCTAAATGACATTGGCCTCAAACATCTTCCTTAGTTGAATCAAGTCCTGACAATAACCGCATCATGTTGTGTTACACATGCAAATGTCATCAATGAAAACTTTACAAGGATGGAGAAGTCTCAAATTCTTCATATTAAGACCTTTTCAGAACCACATTGGAGTACAAAAAATGTACCGAATAACAATTGTTACAAGGATGGAGAAGTCTCAAATTCTTCATACTAAGAACTTTTCACAACCACATGGGAGTACAAAAATTATACCGATTAGCAATTGTTCTGTTCAAACTTCTGCATAATTAAATAGTGTTTAAAAGATGCAAAAATGCAATATCACTAACATAAGATCAATGCCTTTTCACTCATGCAGGTTCCATTTTTTTAAAGATACGTCTACAACTTCTATGAACATACATGTATATTGCAACCTTTTCCAGAGAGTCCTGTAAGTGTCCTTCAATGTTTTTTTTCACATAGGAAGATGAATCTTTCTTCACTCATAATAAGACAGGTTGTGATCTGACGTTATCAACGTTACTCTTCTCCTCTATTTTCTTTTCACCCGTGAGACGAACGTTGTAGATTAAACATTTTTCATCGTTTTTTAACTTTCAAATTTAAATCAATGTTAATGTACTCGAAATCATAACACACCAAATATCATATGTCCTGTTAAAGCAATTCATTTAGGTATAACTCAGTGTTCGTTGTCGTTATGCATGTGTTGTATATAAATTTGTATCGTGAGCATTAAAGATGTCTTTCATGGGATCACTGCTTGTTTTAAAGTAAGGTGTTTAAGAGTTCCAGAATCGCCTCCATGATTGGACAGCCGAAAATCCTGGTCCTTCTGTCACCCTAGCAACATTGTAACAAAAACAACAGCTGACCGAAGTGAAACCATATGAGAGCACTACAGTGCTAGGGGAAAAACCCGTGCACGAGGAAAACAATTCTACGTGCAGAAGACGCGCAATACATGCGTTTTCCTTCAAAAACCTTTTTGCTGTTGGTGAGAAACGGAAGTGATGTGTCTTCAACCAACTCCATATCCGATGACATGATGAAACGTTTCTTGCAAATTTTTGTTACGTCCTCGTCTGTCTGATTACGTCTTATCGCTTCAGGTAGGATATGAAACTCACTACACGCACACTTGATAGAGTCACATCTGGTAAATTGATCGATAGTAACAGATATATAAAAAACACAACTTAACATTCGGGGTGTAGCTTTCAGGCCAATCAAGCTCATGGTAATTGCTTTTCACGCAGTGTGAACACAAACAACACAAAGAAAGCATTGTTCATTTGAGGGGAAAGATTACAGAACTTTGATCTACTGGGGTATCAATGTTGCTTTCTCAAGAAGCAACGTCACTGCATGAATGAAAAAAAATTTTTCGTATCCCATATATCTGAAATATGAATGAAACCGCACTCAAGAGATTCATTGATAGAGATACTCTCCTACCTCAAACATATAGATATACTATTAGCACTAACGTTATGCAACGAGAGCTAGTTCAGCCATAGCCTTTATCCTTATATTGCAATACTTAATTCTTATCCGTACTCAATCTTCCCTAGACAAAATGTTGCTGCAGAGTTGAGGTATTCTTAAGGGTTTCAGGGGTACATATTTCCGATCTATTATGTAAAAGGAAGTTACTACAGATTCAAGCTGTTGATATTTCCCCGATAAAAGACTCAAATATCATTTACCGGTACTCAAAATTTCGTTTATGAACAATACCGTTTTTATGATGTTGTACGGTCCAAAGTCATGATATTCTCGACCAGAAATGGAGCGCAATGTTGCCATTTATCATGGTTTTAACTATGACCTTTTTCGCCTTTCAAAAAGTCTTTTCACTAGTCTACTAGATGGAGTGATGCCGATGTTATGATCTCTACGAAGAGGACCATAGTTTTCTATCATCATACAAACCTGGGGCCACAGTCGGCTTTTTCTTTTCATTTATCTTCATCCAATACTACTCTATGTTTCATTTCCACTTAACGAGTAGGCATATTTCTCCACACATTCGGTCAATCTTCGACCGGTTCCTCTTGGATGGTAAAATCTCCAGGAGACGTTCCTCGGGCTCGGCCATCAGTTCCACGCCAAAGAGGTAGGTCGACAACTCCTCCACTTAGTCCATGCCAAGTTACCCTTCGTTGTTTTTGTCTATTACTTGCATTTAATGTGTCATCATGCTCCCTAACGTCCTCCAGTGGGATTTCTGTTGGGTAAGTATAGACCATTTCTTCCGAGTTGGACCTTGTCATATTCCACCCACCTGGGCTCTTGGGTGTGTCTGGCACACTTATGATCTCATCGTCCTCTGCACTGACCCTATTATATCTTCTGACATCTTCCTGAACAGTCACGGTTGATGTACATCTGGAAAGATCTAATGACCGTTGTTCAACCAGTTTGACGTGTTCTTTCTGTTTACGGGCTCGTCTCTCATGTGAGCAGTTAGAAATGCATAAATAGAACTCCTTGCAGCAAAACAGAATCGCAAGTAAAAAGATCAGCCCAACGCCGGCGATGACTATATAGTCTGCCTTTCCAATGCCATCGGAAATTCTGCGAATAATACATGAAATGAGGACAAATATGAAACCGGGAGAAAATCAACCATGTCTGTATGTAGTAACGGATAGTGATATTAATTGACAAAAATGCTCTCCCAGAAATTTTTAGCCGAGCATTGTGTACAATTCTTGCTAGCTGTCAAGTGTTGACGTGTTTGGAAAGATCTTTCAAACTAGATTGTTTAAAGCCATTAACTTTGCTGTCTAATGTCAGGGACATGGCTGGGCTTTTCCTAGCCTTCATTTAATTGTACATAATTATGTGTTTTTTTTTACCAAAATTTCCTCGTTTGCATAGGACCAAATGCTCACCTACGTACGAGAATCCTGTCTTGTCATCAGTATTCTAAAGTTGCTCAAATGCTTGTAACCTGTCCTCAACATCAACATAGATTAAATGATACCTTTTTCGTTACGCTCATCTAATCCCTTTTGCCCTACATTGTGATGGCAAATAAGGTAATCAATTTTTCGTCAAATATCAAACTTCAATTCTAAAGAAGGAAATAAATAAATTAGTTAATGTTTGACTTTGGTGATATGCCCTCCCCCGCTAGATGGCCACCCGTCGTACCATCATACTGAATAGTCTTAGTCACACTATCCATTACCTAGACAAATCCTAGCATATGTGTCACATTACATGAGCATGAAACGTATTCCAGAGTTTACCAAGACAAGGCTGAGCAATCCTATTTGGCAAGGATGTTACATAAAATGTCTTGAATCATCAATTAAAGCTTGCTTGGCGATCTAGAAGTCCAATGGACAAAATTTGTAAGAGTATCTTGAAACCAATTCCTTTCGTAATACATGTCAATTTTAAGTAGAGTAGAAGGGCATGTTTTGGAAAAGCATGATAAACATGAAAAGCAAAGAAATGTTTTTCAAGGAAACGTTTGGGCGTAAGTTAGTTTACCTAAATAGCTAAAATACTGACTAAATATACCATGGAACTATCGCCTTTCTGGCGTACTGACGAATCGAAAAAGCCCAAATTTCCGACCGCACATGTATGTGAATTTTCCAAGTTCCCATAGTGACGATTGTTGTCTCAGTTGGAGGATTTTTGCCTTATTCATGGTATTTTTGTTTGAGTTTGTAGAAAATCTATTTATTACAAATTCGTCCAATTTTGAGTGATAAGATTAACACATTTGGCAAAAATTGCATTCGTCACTGCACCAAAGTTTCCAAATTTTCACATTCGTCATTATAATGCCAATTTGCGATTCATCATTACACTTAAAAGAGGACGATAAATACTTTTTTCTCTGTGAGGTAAACGTGAATGTTTCCTTCAAATAACATGGTAATTGTGACCTGCTTACTATGACAGATATGGTGTTCTCAGGGATTATCCAGATGGAAATTGCAAAAAGTGAGAGAAGATTAGACAGGTTCACATGGAAGTTCAAACGCCAAATTTTCTCACCGCAAACAGTTCAATTTATCCTATCCTTCGTACTTTAGCCACTCCTACAGCTGTCTAAAACTCATCCACAGCCAAACACAATCTCAGTTTATTGCTTCAGGGTGAGTATACAAGACCGCAATGTGTATTCAAAACACTTTCAGTACAGTGCATGTCGTATAGCATGAGCTACAGTGCTTTGCATTTTTTGAACGTGATGTAAATCACAAAACTTAGCCAACTGGGAATTTCTGTAGACTACTACAAAACTTGAAGTTTGGGGTGAGAGTTAACTGCCTTTAAGTAAACGTTAGAAAAGTCTACAACTTACACTAAGTAAATAGAATTGCATTCCCTAGTTTGGCAAAAGTTTGGCGAAGGAGTTGTCTCTAATGGCAACTCCTTGGTACAAAAGCCTAAGAAGTGGCGCCCGATGAAAATTTTGAAACAAGAATTAAGATTTGCCCTTAACCATCTTAATATATTTTGTCGCCCCACCCACATTGATTACCCGTGTGGCTACAGGATTTACAAAGGGTAAAAAGAAACAGACTCAACATGTTATCGGAAAAATGAGAACTATTTGTGGAATAGCCAATTAAAAATACCCGCTGAGATCTTTTGTCTTCTAATTCCAAAAGAATAAACTTCATATCTTTCCGAGCCTGAGGAAGACATGTAATTAATTTCATGATCCTCTGACAATCACCGTTGTCAACAACATCTATCATCATTAATATTGGGTCGTCTCACAAATATAACGTAGTTGATTTAATATATAAGTGAAATTTTATATATTTAATTTACCCATTTTCTTCGTTCTCTTCAAAATTGGCTTCCTTTGCTCGAACGATGTGCGTGAACGATATCATTTCATCAGACCTTCGAATGTCCATGTTAATACACGTGCATCCATTGCATATTAAAATGGTTGTAATACATTGTTCAGTGTTCTAGGACTAATGGTGTGAAAAATCAAAGGCATTAGAAGTGCTAATGTATCGATTTACCCAATAACCACACAAAACACTCTTTCAATTCAGCGCACATTTAGTAGGCAGAGAAATTTACAGAAGCATACTACAGATTACAGTGAATATTATATTTCAAGCACGCTTTTTCAATGCAATTTCATTTTGCATTTTTTAACACAACTTGTACGTGTTCAGTAAGGTTTTCAACATAATCTAGTAACTGCATGCATGTTATCGGGGAAAAACTAAGGCATACCTTAATCATGCTTAAGCTTAGTGCTACAACTAATAAATAATTTTAATAAAAGGACTGAAGCTTAAAAAAGCCCTTGTCAGCTGTAAATTCAAATTACAATTGCAAGGTCGTCCATAAGAAGGTGTCTAGGTTAAAATGTGTGCTACGTTGAACTTTTTTGTTAATGTTTGAAGGTAAGGCAACATTTATATATTACACATGCATGTGATACAGACATTTAAACATGCTGCATATAAGACAAACATTAATAAGTAAGGCATGCCGTGAGAATGAAAAGTAAGTGTACGAAAATTTATTGCTATATTTTATTTTTAACTATAACTCTAATTATGGAGTAATTTTCAGTTATTTACACCCCGGGTTCGTACAACTTCGTGAAAATATTTTACTGAGCTGAGATTAAAGAAAAGTCTAAATGAAACCACTAATATCTGTGACGTCATAAAAACAGTTACACGTAGGTATGGTTACAATGGGTAGTATATTAAATCAAATGTACTCTTTTGAAACAAAATAAATTTTATTTCCGTTTTTTCTCGAAGTGTTGGGAAGCTAAAATAGAAAGTGTAACATTTCTGCCGGAAATAACTTACAGAATGTTGCTTATTATCTAATTCTAAATTTCAGCGGCGAAAGGCCTCAAGCCAAAATTCCGGGGTCGATGCTTGTTTACGAAACTTTAAGATATTCTGACATTTCTCTGTGATGTAGTATCTTGTCCAGTAGCCAATCACAGTTTGAGATTTAATGTGTTTCAATGAAAAACACGACTCGTTTAATCGATTCTTTCGTACTGCATAGTAGAAGTGATGAAGATCTAGATATGATCAGTAAAACTAGGTTTATGATGACGATTTTAGCCAACGAATGCACGGAGGATTCTTTGATGCTTGAAATTGAAACAAGGCTTAATAAAACCGAAACAACTGTATTAGTACTACATCCATTCTCTTAAGTATCGGTCATCGCTGTTGTCATTGAAGATATTTAGCAGCCATGGTTATTTAAATATTGTCATTGCTATGGAGACTTTCACGTGTTACGGAGTCAATCTAGGATAACACAAATAGTTAAGTAATGTTTTAAAATTCACCCAAGTTCCCGATCAACTAAAAGTTAGCTGATATAGGCTACATGACAGTTAAAGATATATCTGTGTAATGTAATGAAACTAGTTGGACAGTAGCTGACATCAATGGGTTGTAATGACTGCAGGCGCGAAATTGTACAATATTTTGTCCTCAAACGTAGTAAAGTTTGTAGTAATTTTTCTGTTATTCATACTTGCCGTTATTTTTTGCCATAGGGGATTCGACCACCACCGCCACACCTCCATGGATACACGCTCGGACAGTGCACTGTTCTCATGTTGGAATACTTATTATTTGGAGTTCCATCTGCATGACCGATACTCAGTGGCGTAAAAAGCAAAATGAAAGTGGGGGGGGGGGGGGAGGGCTAGACGGAAAAATTTTGGACCATGCACCTTACTCTACCCCATTGACCAAAAAGTACATTTTTGTGTTGCCAATTTTTTTTCGCTTCTTTCTACGGGCAAGAACAATTTTTTGAACCAGAATGCAAAACTGCGTTTAGGTTTCGATGATGCATAAATGTTCCATTAGAAATAATCCCATAATGTACCATTATCTTCTCACTCAAGCGTTATACTAGCACTTTCAAAAAATATTGTTATCCCACATGACCTTTCACCTCCACTAACCAAAATAGGGATCTTCTCACCATAATGTGCATTCACATACCACATGAAAAATCCATTTAAGTTCCTCACCTTAAGATGTGTTAACACCTATTTTGACCTCCATAAAAGCCATAGATGGATAGATCGATAGAAGAAAAAACATATGTACAGACATACCAGCTATCTTGACATACTGCATTTAAAAAAAGGTTTTTTCAAACTAGAACTTCGTAGACCCAAGATGACCTTTGACCTCCACCAAAACTGACATGGACCATCTCCTGACTATAACTCATTCACATACGAAATATGATATCTATCCAAGTTTCCTATCTTGAGATATCGTGTTAACAATATTTTGAGACATTGACCCCCCAGTGACCCCAAATGACCTTTGACCTCCACCAAAATAAATGGGGACCATTTCCTGATAATAACAGATCCACAGGTATGAAATCTATCCAAGTTTCCTATCTTGAAATATCGCGTTAACAAGGTTTTCAGACTTTGAACCCTGGTGACCCCAGATGACCTTTGACCTCCACCAAAAACAATAGGTTTTTTCTCTTAATATTGCGCATCTATGTACCAACTGTTCAGGTTTCCTTGCAGGAAACCCAGCATCCAAACTTTTCTGCCACACAAGCTCCATATTTTTAAATATTTGAAATGCGCGAAAGTTTCAGCGCGCTCCGCGCGCTGCAAATTACGCCCTTAGTACAGTGGTAATCACACTAAGAAACATGGTAAAATTTGGATGCTTGCCTACCACTCGCATTTCCCATTTCCTGAATTCTTATAGGCATCAGACACTAAACAACATACATACCTATGGTGGCGCTTCGCTCAGTGTACATTTGATACCCAACCACATGCAGACCCCCCCCCCACTGAAAATTCCTGGATCCGCCACTGTAAGGCATACGAACTAACACTCTCAGATGGCATTTTAAAAGTTTCTCAAACTTTGTTATCCTTTTTAGACAAAATATTTCAAAATTAAGAGCTTTCATGGAAGAAAATTTGAAATTCTTTGGAAGACAGTTTACAAAAATAGCAATATAGCTGCTGGTGTCTCTTGATGATGTGGTATCACATATGATACATATCCCAATTTGTCATTTCCAGAGCTCGGAAAAGTTTATCAAACTGATTTACGAGCGACTAATACCGTAATGCATTCTATATTACTTTTTGCGGCGCTCGAAGCGCGCCAGAAATTTAACTTCCTTTTTTGAGATTTTTAAAGATTAAAAAGGGGTTCTCAGACCCGGGAAGTGGGGGCGGAGCATGCTTCTCTTTAAATGTCAGGAGCAGCCCCCCCCCCCAAAAAAAAAACCTATTTTGAAACAACTGCCAAATATTCTTCAAAGTATATTTCATCCTATCTTATCACTTTATCATTGTATACTAAAGGCAAACCAAACAGTTAAATTTCAAATTTGAAGAGGAAAATGTCGTTACGTGACTCTCAACAGCCAGTAAAGAAACAGGACAGTCTATTACACTATTTCAAGTTGGGGGACTGCTCTTTCCCTTTAAGCATACCTGAGTTCCACGTTGTTTTCCGCAATGATCAGAGCACGCCATTATTGAGGAACCTATTGTTTCATGCAAGGTCTTTCAAAACTCATTGATTGAAAAAAAAATAGTGAAGGAGTTCTCGTTTTGGCCTACTGAACCTCAGACTGGCATTGTGCTTTACGTGTTTAGTTGGTTATCTGAAGGCAGTTATCTTTTACCCCAGACTACAATTTTTGAAATAGTCCACGAAAATTGTCAATTGTCTTAGCTCTTTGATTGACAACACATTAAAAAATGAATACTGTAGGTCGTATTATACGGCATTTACTGTACTGGGAGTATTTTGATTACATACTGGGGTCTTGTATGCGAGTGCACCTTAAACTTGCAATAAACTGAGATTGTGTCTGGATGAGGATCGGTTAAAACAGTTGGGGGAGGGGCTTAAGTACGTACGTTAGGAGAATTGGAACTATTTGGATAAGAAGATCAAGTCTTTAAGCGTAGTGATGAATGCAATTTTGGTATGAATTTGTTCATCTTACCATTAAAGACTGTGATGACATTATGCATATAGAGGCTTGGCAATTACGTCACAGAACCGCCATGTTGGAGGACATTCATGCCAAATACACGTTGCTTTGTGCCGAACGCACTGCACAGAGTGCATTGTAGTATGCGCGGTGTGTACATATTCAACGAGCAAGCGCGCCCAGTGTGGTTTACTACGTAGTTACATGTACTCCAACATGGCCGCCGGAGAGTATTATGACGTCATGTGAAAAGCCTCTATATACTATTTTGTAAAACTTAAAACATATAAATGATAAGTCAATTGAAAAAGTATTCGTCACCATGTGAAATGGAAAACTCGTAGATCTGTATAAATCAAAGGGTGGTGGGAGACCAAATATATAATAATCTTTCCATTAGGTGTATAACTGAAAGAACTCTACAGTCATACCAAGTCCAAGAATTTAGTAAAAGATGGATTTCAATTTGACGCAGAGACCCCTTTTCGCCCCATTTTTACAAAAAGCATTTCTAAAGAATAATTGAGCAATAGCTCTTAGGAGCTTTAGCCGTTCTCGGGTACATAAATGGTTTACATTCCCTTAAGATAACTGTTGGTAATCGATGCCTATGTGTGACTTCATTTGATCAACTTCGCAAAGTGCAGTTCATCTCACATAGCTACGTCGTTTTACTGTATCGCTTAGTGAGTACTTACGCTGTACATAACCGGTACTACGAAGTTTTCAGTCGGGTCGTGTTAGCACGCCAGTGAACTAGCCACGGGGGAAGGGGGCGGTTAGAACCACCCATGACCAAACCTTGCACTGTAAAAAACACCAAAAATAGCGGTTTTTTTTTTCTTCGTCATCCTTAGACTTTTCCCTCATGACGTTCCCCCAACCCCTATGACACCAACCCCCTCCCCCATGACACAATCCTGGCGACGAGCCCGTGGCACTCGGTTGCTGAGTCATTTGAATTCTCCTTGTTAGTGAACTATGTATATACCACATTTATTTTCACCTCAAAATGACTTTTTCGAGAGAAGGGACAGAATTTTATGGTGGCTATACTCCCAAAAACTCATAGCAAATTTCAACCTTGTCCAATACGTGCGAATCTTTTTGAACAGATAGTGAACTTACCTCTTTGTGCAGCCTTAACCACTGCAGTGAGATTGCCAATTGTTCAACTTAGGTTGTAAATTGCAAAAATTTATTGCTCTCTTTGGATACAAATAATGGGAGGACTTTGTTGCACCAGATTGCATGACATAAATTTCAAACCTTTTTCGAAAAGAGGTGGGCCCCCCTCCTCTTCCCCAGGGTGGTGATTAGGCCCTACAGTTGGCTACAACCAAACAAGAAGCTGTGTAATCATCTTCTCACGAGACAATGATCACATGAATTCCCTTTATGGTGTAAGGTCTCGTCAGTTTTTTATTTTTTCATAAGAGAAACCGAAAATGAATCTCGAGAAAAATGAATAATCACTATTACGCTCTTAAAAAGGTGTTTATGAATTACACGTTTTTCTAAACACTTTTGAACACACTTTTAAACATGTGTAGTTGCTAAACACGCCGTTTTATTCCCTTGACATTTCGCTTCTAATCTTGCTTAATTTGCTAAACATTTAGTTTGTAAACGCTAAACACGTTTAGAATTTGAACGTGCTTAAAGAGTGGGAGCAAAAAAAGTGGAGAAATATCATTTACATCTGCCAGCATTTTCGAACACGCCACCTGAATGTTATAAGGAAAATATAGTCTTTCAAAAATGGTATGAAGCTAATGTGTTCTGGGATTTTCCCTTTCTAAACCTCTGGCTCAAACTCTACAGCCCCCTGAAAAATGTTTACATTTGTCATCCTTGGAATAAACGGATCGTTCGTGAAACATTTCCTCATGTTGACCCCCCCCCCCCTCCATGCGACCAAACCTCAAGTACCCTACACGAATATTGCTGTACTCAAAGTTGAATAATTGATTTTAGGGAGATGCAATTAGAATGTCTTTACTTGAACCATAAAATTAAATGTACACGACGACAAATGTCAAAATTTGAAAGTTAAGTAGTTCAAAGCAATCAATCAAAAGTTAGTTAAAAAACCCTTTACATTGCACTAAAATTATTTTAAAGCAAGATGCATAAAAACTACAATAAAACCAGAAGGAAACACTAACGTTCCAACCACGAACATAACTGTACATACGTGCGATCTCCAACAAAGATCTTTTTGATTCAAAACGGAAAACTTGACTGCGTTCTGGTTGACAAACATCTGGCGTACGGTAATTTGTAATGTTACTCCTTTAAAGGATAGTGAGCATTTACACATTTTTTTCCTTTACAAGAGGATACCACTATTGTCTCAAAAAGATATACAAAAAAAATTATAATTAGTGCAACTCGTTATATACTGTACGCTTACTACTGTGCTAGCCCAAAAACGACAAGATTTTACATGATCAAAGACTGCTGAAATACTTTGCGATGAACCAACTCAATAGGAGCTTTTCTAAATCTATTACAATGCACATACGGAAAATGCAGGAAAAATATAGGGGTGTTTTTATTCCTCATATTGAAACTATATTTTACCCTTGACCTGAAAGGACGAAGACTTTTCCGCTCATTCAAAGTTATCAGCACAACGATCTATAGAAAAACCTAGTTTTAAAAATATAGAGATAAATGAAGAAAATTAAATACGAAATATACTTCAAGTAAAATCTAAAATTATAAAAATATATACAACTAAATGAAAATGAATACAATCAGTCTAACTCCAATCTTTAAAAGACATCCATGGGCTGAGATATAAAATGATGAATTGAATCACTCTAATAGAACTAGTGTATTGAGCAATAATTTGTGATATCATTGTTGTACTACTCAAATTACAGTCTTTGTATATCTCTGGGTTGTTTTTTAATGTTATTACATCCTTGTGTAATAGCATTTTTACAATTATGGAGTGATGTTATTAAACAAGACCCCTCTGCGCAACATGCAAGCTCTGCAAGCAAACAAGAGGTTGAGAATTACTACCAAGCATGAATAGACACTCCTGAACTCGTCTAAATGTTTAAAATATAAGATTTGTCTGTCGCTTCGTAAGATTCAATTTGGAATGATTTAAATAATGTTGAGTCCTGCTTCAAAACAGATTTTATGATCAAAGGATAAACTTCCCACCATAGTTCGTAACATTCTGAATTTAGCATCTGCAAATGTAACAAAATTAAAGCGAAATATGAAAGAATGGTTGCCTACATGGTCTTTGACCTTATTCATATATCAAGGTTAAAATCTTGGGCCAGATTATCCTGCAAGAATAGAAGTGAATTTGAATGATTCTAAGGACCTTTATGGCTGTATGGAAAGAATGAAAAAACGGTTGATAAATATGATAAAATAATTTCGTTTTCTTTGGTTTAGTTTTGGAGCAGTTAAATATCAGAGAAATTATCATGGTTTTTGGTAGTCTTCAAACGTTGGTAATTTTTTTTTTGTTAAATCGTCTGCAAGGTGGCTCTGTGCATGACTTACACAAAGTGCTTCGCAAAATATCATATTATTTACTTCCATAAACATACATTGCCATGATAAAAATATGAATGTAAATCGCAACCATTGTTACGGATAAATGGTGACATTAGATTGATTTTATGATGACTTGTTCAATGATACAGACGGAACTTGAAAGAACTGAGCTTAATAACAGAAATCTTTCGAAATTACACCAGCTATAATATAAGGGAGTTTTTTTTTGAGTATTAGTACCTTTCTCCAACAGCCCGGGAGATAACCTCTTTCGGAGGAAAATGAATTTTCACCCTATCGGGGGATTATTTTGCCATGGGTGGCGCCATTTTCAAATATCTTCCACGATGCATTGCGCTCCTACCGCGCAAATTCAACGGAGATAACGTTCAAAACAGCCTTGCAATTTTTATCGATTTTAGGAAAGAAAAATTCGGGCATTTAAAAAAACTCTGTAGATAGGGGAGTAAAAAAGCCTCGTCATGTTTGGTTGTTCACCACGCCGATTTTGAGAAATCGAGCAATTTTGCTACGGTCTTTGTCCTAAGCTTAATTTATAGACTCCACGCAGCCGCAAGTTTTGTACACCATTTTCACTTAAAGGTGTGCAAGTGGGTCGTGTCAACACATATGTTTGTAAGTTCGTAGTTGAAGGTCCATGGTAATTTGTTTTTATGTCTAAACTATTACCTCACAATGGAATATTCACACATTTATTAAACAATTCGACCACTGTGAAGAGTTAGACACCAAGTGCTCATAAATATTCATATCATTGAGACAGGCAATTTTCCCCCAATCGGAGTAATACTCATTTTCTCCCAAAAGGGGTTATCTGCCGAATTGTCCAAGTTATCTTATGCTGCGGAGATTGCGTGACTAAGCAACCCTTACTCACATCCCTAGAATATTTTCATATTAGAATCAAAAGTTGAAACATACCTCACTTAAAAACTGGAATTGATTCTTAATGATCTCTGTCAGATATCTTCGCATCCTTACAGGATCGGTAGAGTCCATTTTTTTTTAAATTAAGTGTGCTTAAATGTTCTTTAACCTGTAGCCAAGTCGCTAGCAACGAGGGGCTCGATTCGGCATATGCTCCATAGAATAAATTATTTTAATAAGTCTTTGAAATCATAAACGAATACCTAAATATGCCATTTCAGCTTTTAACCTTCAAGGCTAATTCTGGGGAAAATTTCGCGCCATTTTACGTTGTTACGACTGTCATATTGCTGGACGCGCTAGAACTTAATTCTTGCAATTTATGTTAAGGACTTTAAAACACCTTTTGCCCTTAAAATCCAACGGGCACAAGTAGGGCTTGCAATATATGGCAGGGCCTAAGGAATAAGTGAAATTGTGGTCACATACCTGCAGGTGGGGTAAATGTACCGACATTTGGCCTAGACCATTTCTACAATGTAGAAAGAGGAGTCTCTTTGAAAATGACCACTGGTGTCCATTGAATTGATGCACGAGTATTCATCATATACATCAAAAAGAAAATTATTTCCCCAATTCTTTCTAGCTGGCACTTAATTGTCAGAAGTTGAAACCAGAAGGTTTGGAATACGAGGTATCGTAAATCTCAAGTTGACCAAATCAAACCAATCATTGTCAAAGTCACACTTCCGGTTTTCGTTTGGTTGTCCGTAGTACTTGTTTACCTATGGTGATCCGAAAAGTTCAAATAGAGGGCGTCATAACGATTTCATTGAAACTGCCTGCGAGGACCTGAGTACAACATTCATCCCGGCATATACGAAACAAAACGAAACGGCAGTATGGCAACAGATGAATATGTTTTCCCTTCAAAATCAATAATTGTTCAGTTACAATTATAATTGCTTGAAGTGTGTAAATTTGTCAGTATAAAGATAGTCTTCGATTTTTACATTTTCAAGAGTAGATAAGGTTTCTGAGACGAGTTTGAAATAACAGAAAGCGGATAATATTTTACTGAAAATTCTGGAAACTTTGGTTTAGTCTTTTTCATTGTCAATCACCATAATCTAAGAAAATAATCAGCGTTTTATGAGATCGAGGGTAAAGGTACTTTTCACTAACGTTTTTATTTGTTTGATTGGTTGCCAAGTGGGAAATTGATTGGTTGCCAAGTGGGAAATGAAAAAAAAATAATGGGATGTCTCCTGAACATTGAAGGAGAGTAACCTATTCGTCAAGGGATAAATTCACTCATGGCGTCCTCAATTGACGCGTTTCTGATTCATGCCATGCTGCCTCTTACCTACCCGGCGTGTAGCGGATTCTTTCTCAGCTCCTCAGCTTGAAACAGGGACATGACTGAACATGGAATATGTCGTAAAGCCTGTTTCACAGGCGTCCTCTTACCACACGGAAGATGGTAAGCAAGCGAACATCCCCTCTATCTGTAATTCAATGACGAGAGCTTCATGGTCACAATACTAAATAAAGAAAGATCAACATCATGACTTATTGAAATCGGTGAAAAACTTCCTTAAATGAAAATTTAGTAACAAAAAATAAATACTGTTTAAAAAAAATCCACGAATTTTATATGTTATCGTCCCCTTTGTGAAAGGCAATACAGGCTAGTAAACTTGTCCACCCGAGGGTGATTCAGTGCGGTGGGCGACAGATACCGAGTAGACTGGGCAAGTTGGCGCAAGCCAATGCAAGTGAAAGAAAATACCTGGAGAAAAATCCTAGTACTTCCAGCGAGATTTGAACCCATGCTGGAAAAGACCACTCGGCGACCCTCGAGTGGAGTTACTCTTTGACGTAGGTTTTCAGTTTCAGAGATTGAGGAAGGCTTCAACCTTTGCATTTTCAATGTGGAGTATAACTCCAGATTTAGTACTTCGACTCGAGTCTAAACTGCGGGACTTTTCCACCTTTCATTAGACTAGGAATTGGACCCTGACAGAAGGTGTTGGAATTGGTCAGGAAAATGCTACAGTAAATTCGGATTCCTACGGGGTCCATTTTACTGTAAACGTAAATCAGTAAAGATAAACGCTTGTTACTGATACTCTTGTTAAATGATCCAGTAGAGTCAAATCAATTTCATTGAGGGCGGAGAAAAACAGAAAACGTTTTTGTATACCGAAAAAACATTTGCTTGATCTGTTGATAGCCCATACATTGTCAAACGAGTAGACTGGGAATTCACCCGGAATGATAGTCACTAGAATAGAAATTAGCTCCGGATCAGGTTATGTGAACTCGGTTTAGCCTCAAAATTATTGTATGATAAACTCACGTTTTTGTTCATGTTACTGTTTTCTTTTCCCCATACTTTTTGATCTTTGTAAAATATTTTCATCCCTTATTTCTGGTTCATCATATTTTTTCTGAAAGGGGACTAATGATTTCATGAAACTTGTAATTTTTCAAGTTACCTCATCCGCCCAATCTTCCAAATTTTATGGGCAGTTTAGAAACTCTGCAATAAAATTTGACTTGTCTATAGATTATCAGATCATGTTGAAATTGACATTAACATGATCTACCTACAATCCAGTCCAGCCCTTTCATGAATAACAAAAGAGAAGTCTATCCTGCATTCAATGAATGCGGCTAACAATACTGAAATGAGATATATGCAAACAAGTATACTAAAGAATGCTTGGGTGTAAGTGAGGCTAGCTTTATTGTTACAGTTAAACAATACCGGCCTAGACATGTAAAGATGTAGGATGCTCAGTGTGTATAGGTGGTGTTCGCGTGGTAGGCCTATTCGTCCGAATCAAGCTCAGTACACTAGGCCAGGCATATTGCGAAAGGATAGAAAGATGTTCTACTAATAAGTTTGTCACTTATGGAAATCATTGCCACTAACTGGAGAAGCTTCGAAATAGTGGATAAAGTAAAATGACATTTTCATATAATCAGGTAAGCTAGCCATGAATGATGACTGACTATAGACTGAAAATGGTTTAAACAAACCCTAGCACCTTGATGCTTGCTTTAAAAATACTTTAAGGTTCCTGCAATGGAATACTGACAAACTTTCGTTAGGATCGTTTTTTTTTTAGCTATTCAGGTAAATTCTGAACCAAAGTTACCACACAAACTAGGTTGTTTTCGTTTTAGTATCTCAGTTTTACGGTATTGTAACCCGAAATGATTTTGGGGGAGTTTTTAAAGTTTTAGCCTGGAGTGGAAGACAGCTCGCGAAATGTTCCTTGAATAACAAGTTTAAGACACCGTTATAGATTGGCTAAATTTAACGCAGAAACAATGATGAGGATGTTCAAACTTGTAGCCAAAGTCGTAACAAATAGTCTAAAAATAGCAACCCTACCGGAAAAGCAAGCTTTTCTTATCCCGTATGAATGAATCACTTGTCTAACTGCCTCGCCCTGATTCCCTTCTAAATTTACCGGTTAATGATTTCCTATCAATTTTAAAATCATGCAACCTAATAAAGTTGTAGTTCAATTAAGGTATCGATTTTAATTATGATTTACGCCCATAGAACTATATCTATGTTGGCGCAATTTGTTTTTCTTGATGTAGTAAATGTCAATTTTATAATCACGATAGTTATTCTACCATCTAAGTTTACAGAAGCCAAGCAATGTATTTCATGCATGGCCAACATTCATTAAATAACCTTAATATGTGTCGAACGCTTTGTATACAGGTCTAAACTATGAAAGACCTTAAAATATTATTTTAAACATGTATTTACTTAAACCATAAAAGGCAACAGTTCCCTATGTTTCCTTTAAAACTCTAGCTACGTCCTATAGATACCGTTTATATTATAAATCAATGAGCCTCTTAATTTTCACTGTACTACTACTGAAAAATAGTGTCACATGACCTTCTCAAGAGCCAATCCTGAAATAGGGCAGAGTATTCTAATCCACCTTAGGGTGATTGCATTTTTCCTTTAAAATACAAAACAAAACAAAGCAACACGGAACATACGTGAGTTTATCAGACGACTCATTCGGTATGAACAAGAGTAAAATCCGAAGTAGGAAAACTTGACAATCAAACCACTAGTCAAGAAAACGCCCTTTACATTTAATTTCAAACTAAATTCGACTCTTCTCTCACTAGACTATTGCAGTGCTAATTAATTACGGAGCTCCTAAAGTGCCAGTCTGCATGTCATGATGGTGAGATAATTTATCTGACCAAGTTATCATCTTTTCCCTACGAAGTCGACATGGTGAGATATTTTATGTTACCATGTCGACATCCTAATTTAGGAAGTCGGTAGGGTGAGATAATTTATGACACCATGTCGACATCTTTTGCGTAGGAAGTCGAGATGGTGAGATAATATATCTTACCATGTCAACATCCTAATTTAGGAAGTCGACATGGTGATATAATTTATGTTGCCATGTCAACATCCTCATTTAGGAAGTCGGCATGGTGAGATAATTTATGACACCATGTCGACATCTTTTGCTTAGGAAGTCGACATGGTGAGATAATTTATCTTACCATGTCAACATCCCAATTTAGGAAGTCGGCATGGTGAGATAATTTATGACACCATGTTGACATCTTTTGCTTAGGAAGTCGACATGGTGAGATAATTTATGTCACCATGTTGACATCTTTTGCTCAGGAAGTCGACATGGTGGGATAACTTCAACTATATATGCCTATGTATAGCCAGTTGCCCCAGGCGCGGATCCAGACATTCCAAAAGGGGGGCAGCTGACTTAAGAGAAAGCATCGAAGTGAGTGAGTTGCACTGCTTATTTCCCGTATGTTTTATTGTTGATCTGGCCTTAAAGCCCCCCCCCCCGGAGCCACGTCTGGGCTGTCCGCATGCCAGAGTGCATTTAGTGCACTATATATACATGTGCGCGCAGTTCATAGTATGATGTCCGTGTATGCATCACAGTCATGTATACTGTACGTATATACGCACACCTACTGTACGGATTGCTTTGTCTTGTATATGCACACTTACAGAAAATCCCGGCGTACGATCACGAAATGCACCCTGGCTAACATGCAGCATGCAGTGTCGGACACTGAGTGCATATACATAGACGTACTTAGTTGAAATTATCTCACCATGTCGACTTCCTAAGCAAAGGATGTCGACATGGTAACATAAATTACCTCATCATGTCGACTTGCTAAGCAAAGGATGTCGACATGGTAACATCTCACCATGTCGACTTCCTAAATTAGGATGTTGACATGGTAACATAAATTATCTCACCATGTCGACTTCCTAAATTAGGATGTTGACATGGTTACATGAATTATCTCACCATGCCGACTTCCTAAACACAGGATGTAGACATGGCAAGATGAATTATCTCAACATGTCGACTTCCTAAGCAAAGGATGTCGACATGGTAAGGTAAATTATTTAAACATGTCGACTTCTTAAGGAAAAGATGACAACTTGGTCAGATAAATTATCTCACCATCATGACATGCAGACTGGCACTTTAGGAGCTCCGTAAATTAATAATCAAGTGTCATTACTCATTTGGCTCTGTGTTCAGCATTCCATGTACTTCGGGACTGCTATGAGATGCATACCATTGAAATAAAGGGGCGAAAATACCAGGGGCGAATCCTCCGTTTTACGAAATATGAGGGGTGGTAATTTAGTAAGAGCAATATTCGAAACTACCAGCTTGACGGATATGCACGAAGTCAGGACGGGCCTCTGTACTCCCTAATCAACATGTATACTTGTATGTATACTGGGGAGGATTCTAACGGGAGGAAACCTTTTAGGAGGGCTGAGATACAAAATGTTGCTTTATTTGAAACATTTTGAAACATTTAAACACTCATGAGGGCCAGTAGAAGGTTCACTCCTTTTGTCCGGACAAACTCAATCAGACCACTTCTGAGAGATTTCCCCCTACTAGCTGATATCACCCTACTCCTGCCAGGGGTGGATGACATGACCCTTTGCCCACGTTACCAAAGCTGGAGCCCCCTCTAATGAAATTTGTAATTGTAAAGACTGTTGCATGATCTACTTTGGTGTGATTGCCCGATTGGTCTCTATCCATGGGAGGAAATGTGATATCCAAATGCTCTAGATTGCTCCCCGAAGGATAAAGAGAGAAAAAAAGATGCGGTTCCTGGAATTACAATGGACGTCGATGACCACAAATGGCCCGCTGGCCGACCCTTCGAAACGTAGTATGACCAGAGATGTAATCAAGCCTCTCTTGTCTTGTCAGATCAAGTAAAGTCATCTGCAGCTATTTTAGCGACTTGAGTCAACAGTTTTGAGTAGTGAGACTTTAGGGTCGCGACTTGATTGTAAGTCTGGTGTAAGTTGTCAATTAGAAGGGAGATGCAGTCATCCCAATTTAAATAATATAGTTCATTATCCTGTTTCATGATTGGCTGTTGAGAAATACGTGGCAATATTTTTCTACTCAGTTTTGAAATTTACTAACTACTTAGTTGACCTTGAATATGCAATATTGAAGTCATAAAATGTTACGAAAGACACTGTAAAGAGAAGTTCGCAAGCCATGAAGAAAATGAGATTTACTGCTCTTGCCGTTTTGAGTAATAACGGCAGTTCTTGGTCTCGAGACAGATAATATGCTAAGGATTCCAATTAGCTACTTAGGTAATTCGTTGCCGCTTGGAATTATGGGATACAGCGTGGGATAAACAAACCCAGCTCAGCACATAGTGTACGGTGTTCCCTTGTTCCCGTCAGTACGAACACAGAACGCCATCTACCATCTAAGTGTGTAGCCATCTCTAACAAAATAGGGGTCTCAGTCCTACTTAGCGGTAAATTAAAAGCCACTAGTCTTTTACACCACACAGACAATTTAGACACAATCACTGCACTGAACCACACTTGAGATCCCTCAGTATGTTCTTTATGATTTAAAAGGAATGATTTCAAGAAATATTCATGCAAATTCAAATTTTGAAAACACGTGTTGTGGGTGCGGGATTGGTTGTTTATCCCGACGATTTGAAAGATGTGCGCATGTGCATAGTAGCCACCAAAACGAATTGCCGAACTAAATTACTGGAATTAAAAAAAGTTCCATCTCTGTCAGAAAATTCTGACCTATTGATTTAAGTTAAAGGGTGAATCTCCTTATCCAAGGCAACTAGTTTAAACAACTAAATTATTTCTAAACCCTTCGAAAGTATACGTGGTCCCATTTCTGTCTTTGTTCAGAAACATGTATACTGTATGAAGGCAGACGATCATCACTATGAGGTACATATTTGATAGGGAAAAAGCAAAATTCTTTATTGGTACCCTTTGATTGATATTATTGATTCCTTGCCATAGGCAGGCAAGGAATCTATGCGATGGTGATGTCGTATGTGTGTGTGTGTGTGTGTGTGTGTGTGTATGTGTGTTTGTGACACTTGTAAACACGATATCTTAAGATAGGATTGACCGACACTTTTCATACTTGGCATATATATTTGTCATGTTGAGAGAAAGAACCCTATTGTTTTTGGTAGAGGTCAAAGGTCATTTGAGGTCACCAGCGATAAAATTGCGAAAACACCAAAAATGGCTTGTAAACACGATATCTTCAGATAGAAGTGACCGACACTTTTCATACTTGGTTTATAGGTTTGTCATGTTGAGAGGAAGAGCCCTTTCGTTTTTAATCGAGGTCAAAGGTCATTTGAGTTCATCAGCTGTAAAATTGCGAAAACGCCGAAAATGGTTTGTAAACACGATATATCCAGATAGGATTGACCAACACTCTTTATACTTGGTATATATATGTGTGATATTGAGAGGAGAAAGTTTATTGTTTTTGGTAGAGGTCAAAGGTCATTTGAGGTCACCAGCGGTAAAATTGCGAAAACTTCGAAAATGGCTTGTAAACATGATATCTTTAGATAGGAGTGACTGACACTTCTCATACGCAGTATATCGGTTTTTCATGTTGAGGGGAAGAACCATATTGTTTTTGGTAGAAGTCAAAGGTCATTTGAGGTCACCAGCGGTAAAAATGAGAAAACACCGAAAATGGCTTGTAAACATGATATCTTTAGATAGGAGTGACCGATAATCTTCATGTTAGGTATATAGATTTGACATGTTGAGAGAAAGAAGCCTATTGTTTTTGGTAGAGGTCAAATGTCATTTGAGGTCAGCAGCAGTAAAACTGCGAAAATTCTGTGCCTAAAATGTTAACAAAAATCTATCAAACACTGTCAATTTGAAAGCAGGTAAGGTATTTGATGGCAAGGAATCACTAAGCCTTTTGGCTTTCTGGTATTCAAAACATGTAGCGTACTTCAAATGACACAGCTGTAACAGAAAGTGTTTAGTCCTTGCATCCTCATCAAAACTTAGCATTAATAATAACCTAAGGGTTTTCAAGCAGTAATGGGTAGTAATGGAGCGACGCCCACTGGCGGGCAAAAAGAAAACGTGAACAGTAGTCATCACGTCGGTCGCAAGCTGCTTCTCAGCTAGCTTTGCGCACTACACTAGGTCTTGTCTTTTAAAAGGGGTGGAGTTTGTGACGTCATTGAAAGCACCCTATAGACGAATCCGATTGTAAAACCGTCGTAATTTTATCGTCTATCCTCATATTCAGTGAAAATCGCAGGAAACATGGTGTGGTATCCCACGATAATGCATGGTAGTTTAGTGTGCAATCACTCAATGAGACAGTGGAGCAAAGAATTTGAAAGCCTAAAGCTAATGAATCCCAGTTACGCCCGACCATCACTTGACTATTCGGACGAATTTTCCCTCAAAGGTAATATTTTGATTACAATAGGCCATAATGTGTAAAAGGCCCATCAGAAGTCCACAACACTCTTATGCATGTTGCATGTACAACCTGATGTAGTAAACATCGTCAACATCCTTTACTGCGACATTACTCAAAGAAAAGTCACCAATTAAGAATTTGGTTTCCCAAAACCAAAAATTTAAAACACAAATCCTTGCATCCAACCTTGTCGTTGCAAACAGTATGGCGCCACCACTTCAAAGAAGTACTTGAACGTGTTGGTTGCTTGTGGGTTCTAATGGTAAAAGGCAAGAGCGCCTCCATTCAGTGATAACATTTCAAATAAAACGGATGAGACCTGTCTCTGACAGGTTACCTAGAGTTCACCATAACTAGTGAGCTGTACTCCATCGACCGACAGTTCCTTGATGTGACCTCATGAAGGAACTAACCTTTTATCATCCTCACCCACAATCATAACTTGAAGCAAATCAGTCAGATCAGATCTTTACAATTATGAAAAGGAAACGTTTGTTTAATTTATTTGAAAAAGATAGATGACAAATTGTGAAAACAGTACAGACGAAATTAAAAGCAACGTATTGAGTTTATGGAAGTTGATTAAAATAATTTCTACAGGCGGGCTCTCGAATAACAATGGCGCTTCCCCTGTCTAATTGGGAGACTTCGTAAACTACAGGCAAATATAAGAGGCCTGTGTGTGAAACTAAGCTTTACCTCATCAATTAAACAAATTCGTGTGGTGTTTGCTTTTCGAGAGTGATTCAGAGGAAGAATACTTGTGTTTTTAACTTAAGCAAGCAGACATTATCCCGTCGTCCCTTGATAAAAACAATTTTCAATATTTCACTTAGTGTTGGTCTTGAAATAAATGGGCCTTCGTAGGGACTTTGAATTTTGTAACAGCCTAGAAAGGAGTTTAATGTGTTATTTATCACTCAGACAGCTCCGATTCTCCTAACCTACTTACTTCAAGCCCCCCCCCCCCCTCCCTCGACAACCGTCAAAAATTCATCCCCATCCAGAGACAAGACTTGATTACAGTTTTTGCCTTCCGGACATACCCTGTTGAGTATGCAAGGCACCAAGTGTGTCATCGAATCACCCCCAGTACATGCTGTGCAATATGAACTGCTATGTTTTTAATAACAATGTCAATCACAGAGCTATACCAATAAGCGAGTTCGGTAATTCGTTTAAGTGGCTATGCACATGCGCACATCCTCCAAATCATCGGGATAAACAAACCAATCCCGCACCTACAACACGTATTCCAAGATTTGAGTTTACATGAAAATTTCGTGAAATAATTCTTTATTAATCCATCCATAATATAGGGAGGGATTACATGTGTGGTCTTGTGCTGTGTCTCAGTTTCCCTTTTGGTGTAAATATTTGCATTTTAATCTTCATGAAGTAGGACTGAGACCCCTATTTTCGTTCGTTGGCTAGACACTTGGTGTTGTATGTACGAACGTGACGAAAACGAGAACGCTGTAGGCTACGTGCTGAACTCGGTTGTATATCCCACGCTATGTCCCACAATTCCATGTGGCAACGAGTTACCGAACTCGCTTATTGAGAATTGTTGAAGACTACTGATAAAATTGTAGTTTGCGCAGACGAATGACTGTCTATAACATTAAGAAAACATGTTTCGTAAAGAAGGGCTTTCATAGTGATGGCGCTTTGCTAAAATTACTTCGTGCAGTAGAAATATGATAAATTTATCACCTAGTACTTTGACGAACAGCTTAGAAATCTGAAGGGGGCTCGATTTAGGTGGGTTTTTCCTGAGTACTCTGCTGGCTTTTTTAACAGTTGGAAAAGGCTTGCCACTAAAATCGGTTGCGCGCCGAACTGAAGCACCTTTGCCCTTTGGGTAGACCAGTCATAGTAACTAGCCGACTTTGCCTTTTTGCCGTGCCGGACGTGGGGGCTGGGGTGTTTACATTACGATTCGTTAGACGAAACTTACATTTACATTCTCTCTGGACTATGTTTACCTCATTAAATTGCATTTTGTATTTTTTTTCCAACTTCAAAGTATAGTAGTGAATAACAGAAGGCACAATGGCCAGATACAGGAAGTAAGGTCAAATTAAGAGGCAGTTAACTCTCACCCTAAACTACAAATTTTGTAGTTTACCGAAATTCTCAGTTGGCACAGATTTTTGATTGAAAGCAAATTAAAAAAATGCAGAAAAAATGCATTGTTGCTCATATTATACAGCACGTACTGTAATGAGAGTGTTTTGATTGCACATCGGGGTCTTGAATACTCACAATGAGGCAATAAACTGAGATTCTCTCTGGATGAGGAGAGTTTTAGACTGTTGCAGGGGGGCTTAAGTGAATAGGTTAGGAGAATTGGCTTAAGTGAATAGGTTAGGAGAATTGGCCACTGTTTGGGCTGAGAGTATTAGAACTTTCAGTGACTGTGTTGTTTCTTTAGAACGTTGTAAATGTTCTTCGTAATCTCAACTACTCGAGGTGATCATATCACCCGTATGTGAGGTCCGAGGAAGGGAAGATAAAGTATAAGTCTGGAGGGAGGAGTGCATATAAAGGCAGCTTTCGTTCATTGGACCAGGCATATCATTTGATCTTTTAATTACGAGACTGTTATAGTCAGGGGGGTCCGCTTTACCTTTCCTTTCTATCCTTTTGCTACTTTCTGCACACCTAACGCATATTTTTTTTTTTAATTTTCTCATTAGTAGATAGTTTTTGTAACTGTTATTTTTTAATAATAAATTACATTGTGGGAAATTCGGTGATGCGGTAATTTAATTTGACATTGTATTCAATTTCTTTGACACTGCCGTTGTTAGGAAGATTTAGCAACATTGTTTGCCATACTCTACATATATTCTAGGGTTAGTTAGTTAGAAGGACTTTTACGGCTCAGTTTCTGGCCAATTGGTTTATGTCCGGCTGGCCACGGCCTTTTTTCAGTTGTGGCTCACTGGCTTGTTTTCCCTACTCTATTGCTTATGTTGAGCACCAAGCACAATGGCAGTCGGCTCCATTTTTAAAGTCTTCGATAAGACCTGGCCAGTGGAGTAGATCTCCAGAACTCCCGTCTGCAGGTCGGGTGCTCTAACCACTTGACCACGCAGTCGGTTGTAGGGTTAGGTTAGGTCATATCGACAGGAAAAGACATCTAAACATTCCAACATCCTACAATATCAAATTTCAAGGATAACCAAAAACAGAAGCAATCTGAGGAAATTTGCCCACTTTAAATAGCTGCATGAAATAGAGGTCACTTTTTCTAATAACCAATCTTTAAAGTAAGATTCTGATATCAGTTAAAAGCCACAAAAATATGCTTTTAATGATGCCTGAACATAAACTAATTCTTGTGATGGCTAGTGATGGACATGCAGCCGTATATGTGGCTAATGTTATATTTTGTTCCTACAACCTTCATTATTAGGACAGTTGTAAGATAAGAATGTGTTAAGGGTTTAATTTTGAACGTTAAAAATTGTGGCTTAGACAACAATCGTATATCACTAACCAAACCATTGATTGTCTGATGAGTAATTAAGAGACAGTAAATATAGGATTACCGAAAGAAATATCAAAACTGCATCATTTTTGCACAGGTAACAAGTTGTTCCAGAAAGACTCAGACTTTGAAGAGGTTTGCCTTGTAAACCGTAAAAGATATTGACATAATTGTCAATCATTTTCCAAGGGAAATCTTCCTTTGTAACTGTCAAGTAAAGTCTGGGCACTTGTCTTTGCGGGCATGTCACCAAAAACAGCGGTGAGGGCGCTCGAGTAGTTTGACATATTTCGGGGACGCCCGACGCCCTTTCCTTTTTACCGGAGTCTACGGAAATTTTCTGTTGGTATAGCTGTTTGATTGACAACAAATTACACAAAAAAGAAATGCAGAAAATACCTATAACTACACAGCATGCTGTACGAGTGTTCTGATAACATATTAGGGTATTGTATGATCATCACAGAAGGCTCTGAAGTAATAAACTTCGATTGTGTCTGGACAAGAATGGGTTTAGACAGTTGTGGGAGGGGCTAAGAGGAGTAGTTGGTTGGAAGAATTGAAGCAGGATGTTGAGCAACTGTCTTTAAAGGCAAAGGACGATCGGGGTGTTTGTGTGTTTGTAATTATTTTGAGGTTAGTCCTTTTGACGTACTTATACAAGCTACCTGTGTGAACAACTCTTGAAGTGAGACAATCTTTGAAATGTTGTTCCTTATCCTCCCTCCCAAAAAAAAAGAAAAATTGCCAGTAGTGGAAATTTTTTCGGGAGAGTGTACCTCAAGCCAAAAAATTCAGAAATACATATTAAACAGCATGAAAAATTAATTCGAACAGTCCAACTCCCATCTTCATAGGACATTCTTGAGCCGAGATATAAAATGTTAAAATTTGCTCACTTAAAGAATTAGTCCATTTAGAAATAATTTGTGACTTTCTTGTGTGAACAACTAACATTATTTACTTTGTTTCCCTGTAAAATTAATTTTTTTTTACGACCTTGAACACTTCCTGCTTGATTGTAGAGCATGTTGCACAGAGAGGGCTAAATTAATTACATTACCCCATACGGTGCAGTACAAGGTGCAGTAACTTTCAGAAAAAAAACCCCAAAGAAATACAAAGAATGTAATTTGAGTAGTATAACAATGACATCACAAATTATTGCGCAATGTACCATTTTAATTAATTTGAGTGAATCAACTTTACATCTTGGCTCAAGAACATCCTATACACGAATTCGGACAGCAAGTGATGGTCTAATTTTAGTCGGCCATAAGTGGGGTCCATCACCTTTAAATCTTTCGATTTCCTTGCCTACCCCTATCATGGATGGTTGTACACTAATTTGTATCTTAAATTCTCCAATTTCACTAAATATGAGGGTTTGGAATTCATGTAAACAATAAATAAGGACGGTTTTAGGCTGATGGACCCCACTCATGGCGGCCTACAGTCACTAAAAACAAGCGCTAATCGGATTCGTCTACATAAAGATGGAAGTTGGACTATTAAAATTCATTCTTCACGTTGTTTAATATTTCTTACTTTTTGACATCAGATACGCTTTAAGAATTAAAAATCTATGACAGTATGTCAAAGATTTACATCTTTTATATTGAATAAGAATCGTATGAAAAGTGGTGCCTGAAACTTTTCAACTATTTGTTATATGAGGATAGGTAGGCTAATCTGTAGATTTTAATGATATGAACGCCGTGCATCATATACGGCAGTATTGTAATTTTTTCGTCTTTCAATTCAATTTATTTCTCATATGTTTATTTCATGATAACAAAATTAAGCTCAAATTATTTTACATATGATGGACGCTAGAAGAAATATCTCTGTTTATCGAGGCTAGTGACCATGAACAAAATAACAAAGAAAGGTGTTAAGAAAACAAACGATCAGGAAAAAAGAGAAAAAACATACTATAAATTGTTACAATCATACAAAAAAATTTGAGAACCTTTACTTTTTAAGTAGGCCTAACAAAACTTTTGTTTGCTGTGTACCAGTTTTTTTTCTTAGTATTTCAATTTCAATTCAATTTATTTCTTATATGAACATTTCATGATACCAAAATTAAGCTAAAATGATTTTATATACAGTACACATGATGAACACTAAAAAACATCTCGGTTTATTTAGACTAGTGAACAGAAAGAGAAAAAACATACAACAAATTATTTAAGACAGAGCACCTTACACGCTATAAGTGAATTTAAGAGTGAGCATTTCAAATCTTTTTGGAAAGAGTGAAGAGAAGTTTTGAATCTTACTTCCAAAGAGATATTTTGCCAAATATTATAAGAGTAATTTCGTTAAAGTAATTTACCATGCCTAGAATTACGACGTGGTACAGAGAAGAGATTATTTTACCGGTAGAAAAAGTCATCATAGTTCTGTACGGAGGTTCTATGACATTAACTTGTTCATTTGGTAATAAGTTATGAATATATTTGTAAACAATTATTCCCACAAAATAGATATAAATATCTGTAACTTTGTAAAGGTCATAATCCAAGTATAACTGATTGCTTGAATAACGTGTCGGATTTCTTGTGAGCAGGGAGATGGGATACCATTTTTCGAAGGATAACTTGTCTTTGATTCCTTGCCATAGGCAGGCAAGGAATCTACTATGCGATGGTGATGTCGTGTGTTTGTGTGTGTGTGTGTGTATGTAGGTGTGTGTTCGTGTTTGTGACACTTTCTTGTAAACACGATATCTCAAGGTAGGAATGTCCGACACTTTTCATATTTGGAATATAGAATTTTTCATGTTGAAAGAAAGAACCCTATTGTTTTTGGTAGAGGTCAAAGGTCATTTGAGGTCATCAGCGTTAAAATTGTGAAAACTTCTAAAATGGATTGTAAACACGATATCTTCAGATAAGAGTGACCGACACTTTTCATACTTGGTGTATACATACATCTGTCATGTTGAGAGGAAGAACCCCATTGTTTTTGGTAGAGGTCAAAGGTCATTTGAGGTCACCAGCGGTAAAATTGTGAAAACTTCTAAAATGGCTTGTAAACACGATATCTTTAGATAGTAGTGACCGATACTCTTCATCTTTGGTATATAGATTTGCCATGTTGAGAGAAAGAAGCCTATTTTTTGGTAGAGCTCAAAGGTCATTTGAGGTCACCTGTGGTAAGATTGCGAAAAGTAGCTTGTAAACACAATATCTCAAGATAGGAGTGACCGACACTTCATATTTGAGATATAGATTTGTTATGTTGAGAGGAAGAACCCTATAAAATTTTGGCCAAGGTCAAAGGTCATTTGAGTTCACCAGAGGTTAAACTACAAACGCTCTCAAATGGCTTGTTAACACCATAAGAACCTTCTTGTTTTTCGAAACAGACCAGAGGTCATGTCAGGTATTCAAAGGTCGTGAGAGAATCAAAGAGCCCTTTTGGTTGAGGTCAAAGGTCATCTGAGGTAACTGGGGGTCCGTGTTTGTTGGGATTTGTAAGTTATCAACATGATATGTGTGTTTTGATCTTTGTTATATGAATCCTTGACATTCTGTGCCTAAATTGTAAAGAAAAATCTATCAAACACTGTCAATTTGAAAGAAAAAAAGTATTTTATGGCAAGGAATCACTAAGCCTATTGGCTTTCTGGTTTCTGCTAACAGTTAGCTATTTTTAAGTTAATCCGTACTTTTTCGGAATACCTTGTGTAAAATCCTGCTTCTGAGAATATCACATCGAACGTGTGTTCATAAATGCATGACACCTCGCATGCGTGCAGTTCCTCGAGTGTTAAACTCCGAATTGTCGTCGTGTGATGTCAACGCATAAGCTCTTTAATATTAAGAAGTAACATTCAATCCAAATTCTAATCCTCAAATTTCATTTCCTATGATGCGTTTCTAAGTCAGTTTGAAGGAGAGTAAAAAATTAAATTTGCGTACGGAAATAGTCACCAAAGCAGACATCATTGCATTTATTCCCGTTTACCTATTCGTCCACAGTAAGGTTGACATAGTCTGAACTCACTGCGAAACACGATATAGCGGCACTGATTTCAAAAGTGGGGGGGGGGGGGTGAAAAAAGGGGGAAAAGGAAAATTTTTGGGGCGACACATTTCTCGCGCAGCGCAGAACCGGGCTATTAAGCTATTGCGGATGGGAATCAAAAGACCCGCCCCATGGCCACTAATGGTCAAGGGACAATTCCCCATGCAGGTATGTGACTTCACCATATCTTTCGGTGAAATAAGGTCTTGTGACAGATATATTTGATTCGGGGAACGCGTAGTTGGTAACAGGGGAAAATGTCCGGCTTGGTTGGCAATGATGCTCCCAGCTGCCTTCCCGCGCCCTTCTACCTTCCCGTGATGCCGCCACTGCATAGCAAGCCGAAATCTTTAGAGTCCCCAGTTTGGCTGTAAAATGCCGTTTCGCAACCTCGCAGTATAAAATAATTTGCATAAAATTTAATTAATATTTGAAATAAAATAATGTGCCTTTCAGTTTCTTCTTCCTTATCTGCGCTTTTTTATGCATAAATAACACACATATTTCTCAATTTTGATAACACACGCGATCTTTAGCCGGATGTTAATGAGGGCGCTTAACGGATAGGTTTTGTGAACAGCGTACATACACATATAACAAATGAAAGCAGCTAGCATCCAATCTGTTAGTCTTTTCCATTTTATATTTGTATGTCATTGTCGAGTTTATTCTTTTTTCTTGCTTATTCTCTTGCATATTCTATCCTTGTTTGTTTACAGTACCCGGCTGTTTCCAACTGAATGCACGGAACGTTGAGCTGGCTGGGACTAAATTTAACCCGGAGGCGCAAGTACCGTTTCGGTCATGGCCAACAAAATGCTACCAAACAGCATATACAATCGCACGCATGCCTGGGAACACTGTGGGATTAGAAGAGCCTTAAATCGCCCTCTTCAGTACATCACTTCGGGCTGTTTTCATAAACGGCACTTCGCTGGTTGACAATGTCAATGTCTTTAAATATATTCGATGGAAATAAAAACTTTACATGATGAAGAGGCCCCACATGCGCCAAAGATAAATACACCTCATTTTTAATTCGATTTCAATGAAAGGAAAGGAATTTGGAATGATTCTTTTACACACGTGCATTCTGTACTGTCGACTAAGTTGAATGGACGGTTGAAATCATGTTTCACTCTGACGGTAGATGTCAACCTCTTTCTTTCATTCGGTCGCCAAAACCGTCATAACACCGGGTCCTATACTCTATAAAAATTAAATGAACCGTTCCATGATTGAATGCTTCTAAAATACCGTGAACATTTCATTCAACACAGCCTAATCAAACATAATTTACAAGACTTTTGGCACTGTAAGTCATTCTGAGATTTGATTGTAAATGTCACCGCAGATTTGAAACCACATATTTAAAAATTTAAATGAATTCAATTTCAGTAAAAGCCAATATTTATGAAGAAAATGTAGACGACAGATTTGAGAAAATTTCATTGGTCAATGTGAATGTTCTACATTAAGATTAGGTTAGTACCTTAGTACCTTGAAGTTTTGTCAAAACATGGTTAATAAAATCTATCACTATCATGGAAACCTAATTTCATCATATTATCAATTTCAATTCTGTTCCCCAGTTATATTGATAGCAACTGGATAAGCCTTAGTTACATCACGAACTTATCATGTCCCAAATTATTTTGTGTATTCACACTGACGAAAATACAACCTCCAATGTCGCCCCTATCCTCAACATTGAATAGATTTACTCAGACCTAAGCAGATATGTATTGCAGCAAATGATATTAATATTGCAGCAAGTGATATTAGCCCTACATTACCTAATTGGTAGCCTATCACAACATGATTGCCACATGAAATATAGTCTTCCCCGTTACAAAGATCGCGAGATCATCCAAAATGAGGGCAGCAAACTGATGATATGTTAAATAAAACGCGCTTTTTGCTTTCTCTATAGACATTTCGGGGATAATTTATTCACTTTTTCAATCCTCAGAATAAAACAAACAGAAAGTATTTAACTTCGAAAAGGTTTGGCATAATTTTTGGGCCCGAACGTGATTGGAGAGTTATGTGATTGTTTTGTGTAGCATGTCTCGGGTACAGCAGAGTCGCTATGTACACAATGCGGGGTCTTACAGGCAAAGTTTGTACAGCGTGAAAAGACGGGAAGGCAGTCAAAGTTTACCTTCTCGGTAAATAAAGATGGAGAGAAAACGAATCTGCCCCTAATTTAAGTGTACTAATTCCGAAATCGGCCTTCATCGAACTGGGATTAAACAAGAGCTAACTTGCTTTATGTCTATCTGGCCAATAGCGTCCAAGGTGGCTACGATGCTTTGTTCAACAGCAAAGCATCGCAAATGCAGGCCCTCAATCTATTAGGACGTCTGCAACCTGTAAACCGGGACTATTTTTATAAGTGCTTATAGGGAGAGCTATCGTAAAGTGTGTTTTAGTTTATTGGGGATCTTTGGACGCAGGCTAAGTGATCTTTGCTCTTTTAATGTGTTTATTAAACGATAAAGCAACATCGTGTTAAGGTAGTATCACCAGTTTGCTTCGAAGCTTCGACGGGTCTGGAATGTCGCTCTGTGAAGTCAAAGGAATATCATATTGAACATTTGTTTTATTTGATTCAAAGTTTTGTGGCCTTGATTAAATGATAAGCATTTTACCTTTACTCCGATCAGTTTTATCATCGTCAGCATAGTATATCCAGTATACCTAGTTTAGTTGTTCTCAGTTTAAATAAGAAATAAATCGATACAGTTACTTAGCACACGGATCGGATTCATGAGCTCATTAGATCTTTTTACCAGAAATTTCCTATCGGAAGTAAGGATTTGTATAACTTGTCAAGACCAATCGCCGATGCCCATATTTTACTGAGACGGTGTTTAGACAATTTTTATCGGCTAACCAATTGCTTCGTCGTTCGATCACGTTTCAGTCCCGAGTTCAGAGAAATTTTTCGGCAGATACTTAACTAACGTTGTCTAGCAGTTTCAAATTGTACTGCTTTGTTCATTCTACACTCTTCGCCAATTTTCCGTTTTCCTTCTTCCAATTTGTTTCACTATGTGATAACAGACGTTCACAGGAAGGTATACGAGACAAAAACCATCGCATATGTGCTTCTCTTTTTAAAAATCGTCCTAAGGATGTATTTGGATCTGCCAAAATGTTGCTTTTAGCTGTAAAACATGGGAATATTTTTCTTTTGTAATGTGTCACCGATTTTGTAGAATTGCGAACATTTTGAAATTATACAAGGATTGATTAAAGGTTAAAAGCAACGCGAAGGATTTTTGTGGTAAAATTATCACTATTAAAACTACATCTAATTTACAACATTTGGAACAAAATGAATACATATTCCGCTGCAGTGATATTTTATATCTTATTTCTTTTGGACATCAGGCAACAGAGCTTAGCATGTAGTCCAGGTCCTTCTAGTAAAGGGCCCTCACATCACCCAAGGGTGTCTACACCCCTGAAACTAAAACAAAGGGTCCCTGATGTTTCTGAACAAACTCTTGGAGCAAGTGGAAAGTCGGAGGGTCGTATTGTGAGGGATACTCCTCGATTTGAAAAACTTTTAGTTGAAAACACGAACTCTGACATACAGTTTAAGGACGAGGAGGGAACCGGTGCCGACAGACTTATGACTCAGGTAAGTACAACCAACATTTTATATTTTCCTTCCAATTAATTTGATTTATCTTCCTTCAAGTATAGACGAATCCGGACAGCATATGGTCTGATTTTAGTCTGCCATAACTGGGGTCTATATCACCTTTTAATTTTTCAATTCTTTCGCTTACCTGTTTATACCTTAGATGGTTGTTCATTAAATTGTATATTGATTCCCTCAATTTCACTGAACATGAGGGTTTGAATTTCATGCAGTCAGTAAATGAAGACGATTTAAGGCTGATGGACCTTTCTAATGGCTGTCTACAGTCACTAAACACAAGCGCTAATCGGATTCGTCTATATATCTAAATTCGAAAGATATCCAGAAAAAATTGATTTGCGGTTCTTCATTTTGGTTTTAATAACGTCGGTATCATGTTTCACATATTCCAAATAAACCCACAGTTTTTCAAAAATGTCATGAAAATGGTGTGATGCAGGTTAACACAATTGTGCCCTAGACCAGGGTCCAAAAGACGGGGTGGACCTACGTCCCATCAGTTTGTAATCAATGTAACTCACACTGTTCTCTACTGGATCAACTGTTGTGTGTGTGGATTCAATGGAATGGCCGTACGGGACGGGGGCCGGGACTGCAGCCCCCATTGCCTTAAACCTTGCTGAATAGGGCAGACTTTGGTGCCTGAGTCGGACAGAGATTATGCCATGGTTGGGATCTGGAATCGGGTAAAGAGTCGCCACCCCTGGGAGAAAGAAAACCCGTACGGCCATGGTCAAGATGGTTCTAACTTTCGCATTTCTGTGTAAATAGGGGCCTACTCTATCATTCAGTAGTTTTATTATACAGGTAGAAATAATTTTGTACAAAAATTTTATTCTGGATTAAAACTCCCTCCCCGCGTGTTTTTTTTTTTCGATTTTGATGTGAAGAAGATATTTGTACGTGAGAAAATGTTGGAAATTACGTGTAAAAGGTACTTAGAAATTGAAATGCTTCATTCTTCCTTATTTACCTTCGTCAGTTATAGTTTTTACTAAAAGACATATGTGTGTATGATTTAAGGTAAAATTTAGTTTGAAAAGGCTTGAGCATCCGAAACCACAGGAACACGATTTTCTATAGGCCTAGTGGCCTACATCGATAGCATTTCTGCCACATTGCCAACAAGTTGTAACCATGTAGTCGACTTAATTTAATTACACACATGTGGATACCGTATAGCCTATCACATGGTGCATGTGTTGTCAGCATGATAGCTTACACTTTTGCAGTATGGTATATACTGTCACATATAAGACATGTCGTCACCTCATCGTTCATAACGAATTCGGAAAAGTGAGAAAAGCCGAAATGGATACCCCACAATCTCAACAGTCCGGCACATTTCCATATAGTTAACAACTCATAGCCAATCCATAGCCAAATTCTCTGCACCAAACTGTAACATGGTACCGTATATGAAAGCATACATTGCCTGTACAATAAGAACTGTACGTTAGATGGGATTTAACGACAAACCAGCATGAATGTGTTACATATTGTCATCTAGATAAAAAGATAAAGGTCTCGTGTACGATATAACTTCAAGTCCGGTTTCAATTATAGTTCAAGCACGGTGCAAGTTCTACCCGCCAGTTGTCTTTTACGACAGTCGGGGAGATGCCGTGGATATTTTCTACAATCCCCAACCCACATGGAAATATGTATGGTATTGACTATAGAGCTTGGAATTCTGGGATGCGGTAGAAAATGTCAACTAATTTAATCAACATTTCAGAAAATGTTAAATCACCTCCACAGTGCACCTCTTTGCTTCAAATTGCCTCTGTGTTGTTTGACATATCATTTATTGTTTTGACCAGCTATATGTTTTGTATTTCTGTTCATATTTTTTACGGACGAAGTAAAAAAATGAATATATAGCCAAGGCTAAAACTGCATAGCTTCATGTTAGCCCTAAGCTGCTAAGCCTTTCACATAGAAACGAAAGATCACAGTGACATTTTCGAGTCTGAAAAATGACTTTTTTACACGCATTTCTTAGAATAATTTCCGAAACTTACGTCATGTTTTGTTTGGAAAAATATCGTTTTTCCCACATGTACCTTTTGAAAATGGGGGAAAATTTCATCACAAGTGGTAATTCAAAGATCAAACTGTGCTACTAGCGTATCATGGCTGACATATTTGTTAATTACATGCCTTAATATTCCGTGCCCACTGCGTCTTTGTCATGGATAGTCTCATTGCCTGCATGTTATATCTATATTATAGACGGCAGGTATAAACCAGTGTGCTGGGTAAATATGAATATCAATGCGACCAGCTGAAAGATTTACATAGTTAATTTATCTGCGTGACTATATGTGCATCGAAACTATATAATGTTTAACTACTGTCAATATTATTATCGTATTGATATTCCTTTTCCATGGAACAAACGAACCGTAAGGCTACCATAAGTCAGATGTGAACAAGATTCCGTGTCATTTAATAGATTTTCACTTTCACGTCATTTCTATTGTTAGATGAGATTTAACGACACACCATCACGAATGTGTTATATGGTGCTAACTAGATAAAAGGTTGAGTTCAAATATACCACGGTTTCAAATACAATTCAAATATGGTACAAGTATTTCCTCTTAGTCACCTCTTACGACAGGTGGGGAAAACGGTGGGCATATTCTACAACCCCCAGCCCAAAGGAAGGGGGCATCAATACTATTCATTATACTTTAAAGTCACGAGCCAATTTTGTCGTTATCCTTGTCAGCTAGTGCTGAGATTGTATACGCCATCATGATTACATGCTGACGACGGTCGGTATTTCGTCCCACATTTAATTACTAAGAAAAGTTACAACTTACTAGGTAAGTGAACAAGCACAGAGTTACTAATTTCGCAGTATCTTTATCAGCTTTCTGCATTAAAGTAGACAAAGGGAAGGAGGACAGGACCTCAATCGAATTTTAAAGAAAATATGCTTTAAAATAGAACAAAAATTGACTTCAAATAATGCTATCTGTTGCAAGAGATTGGATCTGAGGATACTTAATATTTAAAACTTACTCAAATTGGACGGGGCACCCCTCTCCTTAGACCCATTTCCCAGACCGACAATCAGGCTCCACATGTGACCACCCCTAGTACAAAAAAAACCTGGCTTCGCCAGTGACCCTTTTTATATAAACGTTAACCAAAATCAGTAGACTTCTCACTGCTCGCTGATACCGATTGGTATTACGTAACAGTTATGATTATTACATATACTTAGCAAGCACCGTTATTGAAACCAACGTTGAATAACCAAATTGTTTTTAATTAAACGTTAATCAACGCTGGACGGTGCATTAACTGGAGGATAATGGACGATCGGGGTTAATGCTACGCCCTCATGCATCAAGCGATAACATTAACTCCCGTGAGTGCTTCATACTTTACTTAATGCACAGGTCCAGTGTTTATAAACGTTGCTCATTCATGCGCAACAAGAAAACGTTGTTTCTAGATAACGGCATTTTCCACTAAAAGTGGAAACTTTAAAACCCTAACAACCATTACAAGAAATGTTCTTGCGCAATTAACATAGTATACTATTGTAGGATAGCATTTTATCGGAGGATAACGCACGGTCACCTGACCACAATGGACCAATAGGAGTTGATAATTATTACGAAGTATAAATGAATTGAGTATAACCTTCATTCCTCCTTTATCCTCATCAGCACAGCACCTTTGACTACACCCAAACGACTGTTGTTAGGACTGTTGTACCAAATGTGGCGAGATGATTTTCAGGCTGGCCGGGGTATGGCAAATGGGTATAAATGAAGTTCTGACTTGCAAAGAAGTTTTAGGGTGCAAAACTCTTGCGGAGAGGGGGTTCTTATCCCCTGGCCTTACCCCTTTGCCTTCGAACTTACGCTATGTCTATCGTAAAATAGAGTCATCGTCATCAGACGTACCTGTAGTCGCCTGTCGTGTGATAGGTGTCGTTGTATTGATCAATAAATATGGTAAAATACAAGATTGCGGTTATTATGCAAACCGAGGGTGGTAAAATTGCGGTCACTCCACAACGAATTCGAATCGGATTCCGGTCTGATTTTTGCGGGTTTTTATTGAAATCTTCTCCATCTCTGGTTGGGAAGAGCCAAAAACTTCCAACCATTGTAGACCAAACATATCATTTGCATCAGAGTTCTAAGAGAATGAAATGTTACCTGTTTTTGTGACGTCATACCGACATACAGCTTGGATCGGACACCCGTATAGGCCGATAAAATCCGTCAATAGGTAAAACTTTATTTTTTTTATCCTTCGATACAAATCATATGTTCACACGGATTGGAAAATTTTGGGTTCAATATGACCAGAGACGGAGAAGATTTCAATGAAAACTCACACAAATAGGACGTGACGGCGGATCAATCATGTCATTTAATTGAGAAAAGTGTGGAAAGTGAACTGTGTGAGAATATGATAAGAATGAAATAATATACGAAGCTGAAAAGTTCACGAAAATGATTATCCACACACGGCACTAGTGGTTGCGTCATCAGGTTTTTGCCGATGTTCGTATTTGATAATCTCCGTCCAATTAACAGTTAATTGTAATTCTGATAAATTATCTTTCAGACAGGATACATTTATCATTGTTAACATTATATAAGCAACCCTGTCGACAGTCATCAATATAAAGCCACCTGCTTTAAAAATAAAACTTTACGTCATAATTCCTTTCTTCCTTTACAACTAGGTTCATTTCCGTCTCTTCCTCGTAAAACTCTCTTTCCAAAACCTCTTAAAGCTTAAGTCAATATTATTTGCTGTGACGTCGTTTATTAATCAATAACTTTTTTTGATCGGGAGAAATATTTCATTGCATTTTGTAGGATTCATTGAATATTCATTTGCTGATGTCATTGGTACGTCTATAGCTTATTTTAGGAAGACATTGCAAAGTTTTGAGAAGAGAAACTTTATTAACAAATCACTTATTAAATCCAAAATGTTGCTAAGGAAACAATAGAACCGTAACTAGGGCGTCTACGAGTGATTCCATTCACTTTGTCCAATTTGTAGTGATATGCATACCGAACGATTTCAAAAATAAAAGAAGGAAGGATTTCACAAGGATTTTGGAGTGCAATATTGGTGCTTGTCGTTTTTGTCTAATAAAAAGACAGAAAAAACGACGCACGCAAAAAGTCTATCCCACGGCCCTTTATAATTGTTACTTCAATTGGAAAGGGTCCACGAAAAGGTTATAGAAAAGTGGTCAGGTAGTAAAAAAAAACTAAAGCTCTTCCAATGGAAATTGTACCAACTCGATGCAATGCCACTCAACTGGGAAAATAGGTGGAAGCCGCAAAATTAAACCATAAGGCTGTGGCGTAAATTTCAAGTAACTCTCTATGAAAATAATGAAATAAAAGGTAGTTATTTTTTCATGAATTTTTGGAACAGTTATATCTATTTGGTTAGGTTCAAATAATGCTCGTGATTAATTCCCTGTCAACATGCCCAGTTGGGTCCCGACTGGGTTCCAGCTGGATTACGTGCTGGACCCCATTCGTGTTTGTCAAGTGTTCCCACTCGGGAACCCAACTGGGCTAGCCTTTCCCAGCTGAAGCCTTCCAGCTGGTTCCCCAGCAAGCAGGCAAGTAGCCCAACTGGAGCCCAGTCGGGCCCAAATGAGAATGTTAGCTGGGCTTATCATGCTTGCAAAAGAATCGCGGTTGTCTCGAAGATAGTGTCAAACGTTCCATTAAAATCACTGTCATGCACAGTGCTACACTATTTAGGTCTAATATCATACCGTCACCATAAAGTACCGTATTGCTAGATTTTCCTATTTACGTAGTATCACACTGTGGGAACCAAGGGCTCACTGGTAAGGCTACAGTAAAAGATTTGGTGGGTAGCAGTATTGGTTCTGTCCCCACCTCAATTTAAGGACGAAAACCCCGTATTTACCACATGTGTAAAATTGTCGAAGTTTGCATGTAATATTCCGTGAAAGTTGTTCACCACGCTATATCAAATCGGCATCTCATTGCATGGAATATTTAAAGGTAAAGCAAAGGGCAGTCCCCCAAAACTTATTTTGAAGAAAAAGCCAGATAACACATTTTTCATCTTATTTCTCTTCTAAGTATCTTTCATTACATTTTATGACTTTACTATTTCATATTCAAGGTAAACCAAGTAGTTATTGTGGTAAATTTTACATTTAAAGAGAAAAAACATTGTCACATGACTCTCAACAGCCAATCATGAAACTGGACAGTCTACTACACTTCTTGAATTTGGTATGGCTACTCCTGCCCTTTAAAACAAATCCAGTTGGGAGTGGTGATACCCTGCTTCGTCACCACGCAGTCAATGGACCGTCATTCTTCCTAATCGAGGACAGTTTGCTATCGCTACGTGCTACGCTCAGTTGGACAGGATCACGATTTTCGTGTAATATTATACACTACAAATGACTGATGCACGTTTTTACATATACCACCAACCTACTTAGTGCACCTAGAACCACTGTGCCCAACCTTTTAAATGCATTAAAATATATATTAGAACTATAGGCTACCTACATAGTGCTACACCGTCTGATTTCGTGGTCATCATCACAAGGGCCACTTTTAGTACAACAATATCCCCACCCTGCAACACTTCCGATTACCAGCACCGATGTGCCTAGTGCCAAAATATTGTGTTCAAAGTTATTGTTGTAATTCTGCACTGTCCAGATTACTACACGTGACATAATCTGAGCGATACCAGAATTCTTTAGAATTCTCAAAAGTAGTCTGAATAGCATTTTTTGTTATAAAACGTGAGTATATACCCTTGTATGATCAGGTACCGTACTTTCGCCATTATACTAGCAGCAGTGGTCAAAATTGTGAGCATACTGCTTGAGTTCCGGACGCTTTGCTTTTTATCGCTATATCCATTGTGATGCATCGTTCAGTTCGGGAGTGCTGTGAGGGGGTATTATGCTAAATGCAGCTACTGTATAGACCATCATAATGTGCAAATTAACCCCCCCCCCCCCGTGCACCGGGTATAGCGTGAGCCAAAATTATTATCACTAGATTGTTATCCAAATCATTCCACTTAACGCTACCTTTACCTTTGCATGCGTAGCGTCTCAGTGGCTGTCGCCCCCTTCAAGACTGCCGCCCCTTAGATGTCCTTTTTTCGCAGCGAAGAGCTGAATGAGTAAACTTCATTCGCTCCCTGGGCTACCGATACCCTTCATCAGTCTGCTATGTCAAGTATCCGACACCTCTAGTGTGATCAACCAAAGGGTTTTCCCCTTAGATCCGTCAATGGAATCATTACTGTCCAAATGTGATCCCAACCGTTCATCTGTTTTAGTTGTACAATCGTATAACTCTTTCACACGGTTTAGCAGTTTCCGGTGGTTAGTATTAACTAACACCTTACACTATATACAGTGTTGATCCAGTCTCCGCTAGTTGCTTGTATTTATCGTTTGTCTGCTCACCGCAAAGAATCGTGAGCGTTACTAACATACATTACAACTATATTTGTTTACAAAGTTATTTTGACGTAGCACTAAGTGGACCCTTAACCTTTACATACACTCATAAAGTGTTAGTTTAAACCAAAGTACGCGACGCGGTAAATTTTACCCCACAGCAATGACCAAATGCAGACGAAAAGAAAAATATCCAGTCACTCCGAGAGAAGAGCTCTCAAGTAGTTCCTAAAAGTTGAATATTGCTTTTACTTACTTTTTCTATCTCTTCGCTGAGCATTTTACTTTTTCGGCTCATAAAATAGTCGCTGATAATATCTGTTGGTAACCATGATACCAAGGCCATCATATTTTTCAAATTAAATATGTTTCGGTACTAGTCAAACTATAAGAAAATATGATAAAAATTGTCATGATTTTTTTGCTCATGTAGAGCAAAGTTTTGAGCGTAAGGCTTCTACTTTCATTCATAATCATGTCGTAGTATGATAAGATTCCGAAAGGTCGGCAACTTTCAAATTTTCCCATTCTATATTTTGTCAGAGTTATGCAAATTAATTACGTTTACAACTTTACCTTTGAACCCTTTCCTTTATCTTACAAAATCGCATAACTGATGCAAATGTCGTGGGGGTGAAAATTAAAAATGGCGACAAGAATTAAGATGTAGCAAACCAATTTCACAGCCTAATCGACCTTCCACGATGACGTCGTTAGCCACTCGACCTCTGATCGATAGTTATTTGTTGTGAAGAAATAATATAGTCGGTTGCACACGTTGCTCGATAAATCACAAGATATATCGAAATAACAAATATCAACTGAAATTTTAGTTTTGAATCGACCTAGTTTGCAGTGATCGTTCAACAAATCTCCCTTTTGACGTCACAAGAAAGACTTTTGCAGGGGTGGACTAGGTGGGGGAGTGGAGGATACTAAGATTAACTGATGGAAGTTCGGAGTCCTTTCACGGTGTACTTATAATTTTATACTCTGAATGGAAAAGTACCGATTTTTTTAATTTAACCTACATTTTAAAATTTAGGCCATTTCATGAAAGGTGTCATGGTTGTACAATTTATCCGCCGAACTGAAGGAAATCCGTGGTTACGCCATTGTTAAGTAATTTGATTTATGTGTACATATACTAAATTATATTTGGGTCGGGTTAGGTTAGATGTAGCTTTACGGCCCAGTTCTAACCCATTGATTTCAGTCGGGCCGGTCAGAGCCCTTTTTTCCCGTTGTGACTCACTGGCTTATTTTCCGTACTCCATTGCTTATACTGAGTACCAAGCACAATGTCAGTAGGTTACCGGATTTTTAAAGTCGTAATGGTTGGAGTTTGTTTAGCAAGTGTGTGGGGAGTAAAATGGGGGCTTTGTGCGGCCTCCCAGAATAGAAAATAAAATTCAAGCGAGACCTATACACTTGTGTCCAAAACTCTTAAATGGCTCATATTACTCATGTGATCATTTATGCGACATGTATCCTTTAGTGAAGGGATGGTTTCTTTCTGGGTCACTTCTCACCCTTCAGGGTTGTTGCTTGACTGTTTGCATTGAAATATTTCCGTTCCATGTCATTCTCCTCCTAACTGCCCGAATTTTTGAAACTGTTGTTGGCTTCATATGCGGTTCCCCAGAATTGCTTTTTTGTTTCCTCCAGAGGCGTAGATCTGGTTTGTGGATTGGGGGGGGGGGGGGGACTTTTCCAACAGGTGGTCGAACCCTAGATTGTGTTCTGGACCGGAATCGTCTATAAGGAATCCACTCATAACGCGAGCGCAGTATGCTTACTTACCAAAACAAACATGCATACACATTCACATCGAAACGCCTATACACTCAAATTGAAATTCTCTGAAAGCCCTGAAGTCATTTGTATACAACAATGTAATATTTTGTTAATCCTGTCTTTTGTTTTTTATCTGCCTGCATTATTGGAGGACAAAACGATATGTTTGCCCGCCCCAATATCTTGATTGGGGTGGAAATTGTCACTCCAAGATCGACGCCATTTTCCCCTTGTCCATAATATGATCATTCTTTGTTCTCGCAATCGACTACACGGTCGAGTGGTTAGAGCATCAGACTTGCAGCCGGGCGATCTGGAGTTTGACTCCTGGCTGGGTCATACAGAAGACTTAAAAATGGAACCTAATTGTGCTTGGTGCTCAGCATAAGCAATGAGAAAACAATCGGTGAGGCACAACTGTAAAGAAGTCCATGGTTAGCCCAATTGCCTACCTCCGTCCGTCAGGCTACTTGGTTAGACTCACATCCTAAGACTGATAAAGAATGGGTTTACGCGCAACACTTTAACAAGATGCAATTTACATTTGTGAAATGTTCGACACTCACGTTATCCAAAATACACGAGACACGCAACTTGATACAATAGGCCATTTTCCAATAACCAATAACACAGTATTGTTGGATAATTATGGTTGTGGTATGTTTCATTTTTGTCAATGGCATTTTAAGGCCAGGTCATGCTACAGCGATATCGGATCGGATTTCGTTCCGATTTTTGTGAGTATTAATTAATATCTCCTCCATCTTTGGTCGAAAAGAAACAAAATTTGCCAATCTGTGAAGATATTCTAATTTATACCAATTATTCCGTGACGTCGCATCCGCAGACAGCTTTTATTGGATACGCGTAGTCCGATAAAAGCTATTTGTCAATGTGACGTTACGAAATAAATAGATTGTTTCATTTCCGTGGTTCTCTCATACCGATCATATATTTACAAAATATGGAAAATTTTTGGTTCCTTCCGACAATGGATGGATGATATTTTGACTAAAACTCACAAAAATTGTATAGTAATTTGATCCGATTTCGCTGTAGTGTGACCTGGGCTTTACTGTAGCCAAAGTTAACGAGCATCAACATTCACTCCCACAATCCTTTGCAATTACTATTTGGATTAGGGTCGTCTTTGAAATTCACCACCTCGGTGTTTTATAAAACAGACTGCAATAAATTTAAACTAGGCCTTATAGACCAATAAGATGACAGCTTTGACATCTCACCACTTTGACCGTAAAACATACTTTTTCTTTACAACAATTTGTTTCCGATCCTAAGAACTAATATTTCATTTACTAATTACTTTTTAAATGGTATCCCCTGCAAAGCAGCCCCGTAAACAATGGTTAACTAATTTTACCTTAACGATGGAGTGTTCCGGGAAGCCGGTAGGATTAAGTGCGTTAACTCCTTACCACTGAAACCTCACATTAAACTAGCACTGCAAATTGTCATGAAATTTTACCACTTCGTAAAATGAAGCTGTTTGGGTAAGGTTTATCGTAACCGCTGGAAATTTACACAAACATTGACTCTATTTAATCACAAATAGAAATTAATGGTTCCTGTAAAACCAAACGGTAAAAGATCTCCCTTTTTACCAGAAATGGAAGCAATGTGGAAGACAGAATCTGCCAAATATCCGGAAGAAGATTTTAGTGAAAAACTGAGGCACGTGGTTTGCTATCAGTGCGCGATTGCCCTGAACCCTTTTCTGTTCTTGTTTTCTCTTCACGCAATGCCATGGTTACACGCTTTTTAAGTTTAAACCCTTTTTCGCCTAAATTGCGAAAAGAGAAATACGCACGCGCCTGTGTCATAGTCGGAGAAATGCATGATAATAGAAGAAATATTTTAGGTTGCACAAATTTTCTTAGGTGCTTTATTTGGTACTAACCCCCTCCAAAAAGGCATACACACAGGGCCCGTGAAATTGTGTTTTTCTATCTTTATGGGTTGTTTTATAAAAGCAAAGAGTTAAGAGACTAATATTTTAATTTTTCTTTTCTTTTTTTTTTTGCAAAAGTTGACCCTTTTTGGAAATTACAGTTTGCACCCACTCCCAATGCATTACAGCACAACACCTCAGAGTTGTGTGGCCTAGTTAGTGCAAATGGAACCTACTGCCGTTGTGCGTGATGCTCCGCCAAAGCAATGGAGTAGGGAAAACAAACCAATGAGCCACAACTGGAAAAGGCCGTGGCCGGCTCGACTTGAACTGATAGGTTGGAAACTGGGCCGTAAAACTCTAAATAACTAACTAACCTAGCTAGTGGATAAGGGCAATGACATATGACGCAATGAAGCTTAAAACAATAGGGTTCGGAATTCCCATCATGCAATTTCCCCGTCGAGTAAAAGTAAGGTGGGTTTTTCATGCGAAAGCGTTCTTTTTACAGCGTTTAAATCTGAAATTACCTTTCAAGAGAAACCCAAGTTTTATTTAAATTGTTGAATTTGCTAGCCACCAGACATGAACTTGTGATTGAAAAGATCGCAAACTTCTCTGACATCAGTGGACGCTTAGCGTCCTTAATCAAATGCCCTTCCATTAAAATGTTCAAGCGGCAATCAAAGTTTGTTTTCACATTTTTTTACAACTTTAATTCTGCATCAATGATCACAGTCTAACACTCCCTGGTCTAACGTCGTGATTGGCTACAGTGTAATGAAGGCTGTCTAGCCTATAATCTGTGTGACATTTTTCTACCCGACAAGCATTCAAATATTCAAACAGTAATTTACACAAAATTAAGGTTTCTTCTAAAATGAGAGACGTCTTCAATATAAACAAATTCGGACAACAAGTGATGGTCTGATTTTAGTTGGCCATTACTGGGATCTTACACCTTTTAATCTTTTAATTTCTTTGTTTAGCTGTATCATGGATAGTCGTACACTAAATTGTATGTTGATTCTTCCAATGTCCCTGAATATGAAGTTTTGAAATTCATGTAGACAATACATGAAGATGATTTCAGGCTGATGGATCAAACTAATGGCTGCCTACAGTCACTAAACAAAAGCTCTGATCAGATTGGTCTATATTTGGAAACAATCCAGAAGAAAAAATGAGGTGCTGGAAAAAAGGCTAATATTCTCTGTCAAACTCTGGCTTTGACTTTATCAAAACATATTTTTTACAAATATTTATGTGATTTGATAAAAGCCAACATAAATTAACGACCGAGCAGACGGGGGCTGGTTGGGGGCTATTTTTTCTGCCGCCATAACTATTATATTGTAAAACATTACGACGCTTTGGTGATTAGGCCCCAATTTCAAAATTCGCTCCCCGGACCCTGAATATATATATTGTTTTATTGCTGATATAAATTAATGAAATCAATGGCAGGTGACACGGGAATATTGCAGGCCACTTTCAGTTAAAGAACTTCTAGTCGAGTGAGACCTGTGGAGTCAAATATGTGAACAAGAAGATATACCACATACGACACCCTATCGGAACAGAAGTTTGTGTAAGCCTACGCTTTAGGTGTTGAATATATGTAGTATGATCCTCTGTATTGGAAGTTCTACGGTAATCTATAGGCACGAAAGAATTTATCACCCTAGATTCAAACATTCTAGTAGAAATGTTTGCTGAAGGAAAGCCGTCTAGCAAACTACATAGAAAGAGATAAGCCTTCAGTAAACTTGGCTAATTTGTTCTTCGAATCCAAAAGCAATTGTTCTATGCTTCGTCGCACACTCCACGGAGTACAGACAATTCCTAAAGAGGAACTGTTTAGCACAATATTTTCTTTACTTTTCGTTCGAGGGGAAGTAAGCAAACATGAGAACCAGTTATCCGAGAGCAAGGGAGAGGTACGTCAAAATCGACCCAAGTGGTTTTAAGGACCGGATTACGAGAGTTTAAATAAATAGAAAACCATAGATTGCTTGGCCTTTGTTAGAAGAGGGCATCTAAAATGCTATGTATTCAGTTAAGGTAAAAAACTTTACGATCTAAGAACCATATTCTTTCTGTGACGAAACGTGTATGCCATGTGTCTTTCAACTTGATTTAAAAGGCGAAATGAAGTCAAGTTGAACAAGTACAGTAGACTGTCCTGTTTTCATGATTGGCCCTTGACAGTCATGTAACAATACTTCTTCTCAAATATGACATTTATGAGTAGAAACTTCTTGGGTTAGTTTGAATATGCAATAATGAAATTCATAAATATTATGAAAGACACACTTTACAAGGAAGAGAAATTAGAAGAAAATTGTGAAATTCGGGTGCTGCTTCAAAATAAGTTTGAGGTGAAAGTTTTGGCCCTTTAAAGGCATGTTCTGGTGGCTTTTTTTCTTTGTCTTGTAAGAAAAACAAAAATATTCCACACCATGTCCTTCAAACCCTGTCATAATTCCATTTTCCTAACTCAAGATATCTCACTTTTAAGACTGGTTACTTCTGTTAAAAAATACCTCTGCTTTTCAACAAAGCCACAGAAAGTTATGTAATGTGGGCACGTTGCTTCAAATTCCTTTTGTTTTTCTTTATAATTGAACACCCTGTTTGTCCTTGAAATTTGATACTGTTGTAATTTTTGAATATCTTTTCCTGTAGATCTACTGTAGCATTACCCTTTAACATATGTAGAGTACAACCAACAATGTTGCTTGATATTGTCTGGAGCAGCACCGTAGTTATAAATAAATTGAATGCAACGTCAAATTAATGTGCCACAATGACATCACAGATTTCCCATGTTGCATCAAATCCCAAGAAAAATTTGCAATACTTTAAAAATTTGTATCTTCCAAATGCTATAAGCTATTGAAATGCAGTTTTCACCTTCTGAAAGAGAAAATTTTTCTTCCTATTTTGAAGTTAATGAATTTTGTCTCCAGAACATGCCTTTAACTGATTTATTGAACCGATCACTGAGATGCACTGTCGTTGACAGCTATAACGTATACCCACGGACTTATAAACATAGACACAGCATGTAACGTATACGTCCTATCCGTGGATGGTCGCCACCGGCTCGGACAAAAAACCGCAACAAGATGGCCGCCGTGAAGGTATAAATCATCTGTCTTACGACGATTCTGTAATATTTTAAACAAATTTAAATGGGAAAAATATCATATCCCTGCAGTACGTGAAGTGATTTTGACCTTACCTTGCCATATTTCAAAAGTATTTCAACTTTCGTGAAAAATATGGGGACATACATGAGCAAGTCCAAGCTTTCACACAAAACCGTGGCAGACGGCCATCTTGGTGCGCTTTTTCTCACACGTCCGGTAGCAGCAATATACCGTGCAGTATGCTCGGTCCATGTATAGGAAGTCCGTGCGTATACCTGATATCTTTTTGGTCCAAGTTAAGGGTAGAGTTTGGTCATGCCGGTAGATAGAAGCTTGGTATATACCTGACCACGACTCTGTAATATTTTGAAGAGAAGTTGAATTAAAATGGGAAACAATATGATATTCCTGAAATACGTGTAGTAATTTTGACCTTACCTTGCATTATTTAGAAAATATTACAACTTTCTTGCAAAATATGTCGCTTTACTTGAGAAAGTCCAAGCTTTCACACAACTTACATAGCACACAGCCATCTTGCTACGCCTGTATTTAAACTTGCGGTAGCAACAATCTAATATGCAGTATACTACGTTCATGTTTAGGAGGTCGGTGGTCTAGACCTATTAAAAACATAATGCTGTTTTCGATTGTGAGTATTCATTACGTACTTTCCATGACATCAATCATGATGGCGTCTTATACACGAACCCGGACAGTCAAGTAATGATCTGGTTTTAGTCGGATTTTACCGGGGTCCATATAGTTTTTCAATTTTCTTGCTTACCTGGATCATGGATGGTTGCACACTGAATTGTACTTTGATTCCCTCAATTTCAGCGAATCTGAGGGTTCGAAATTCAAAGACAATAAATGAAGACGATTTAAGGCCGATGGACCCCACAAATGGCTACCTACTGTCGGCTTCATCTATATACTACGTTTTTTGCGTCTGTGCTCTAACGGTGCTTAGCCTGGAACTGAACGTTTTTCAAACACCCCTTCTGACACCACTTTGCAAAACATTTAGATGCTAAACACACGTGTCTCATTCTTTAATATTTCGTTTTTAAACAAGATAAATTGCTAAACATTAAGTATTTAATAGCTGAACATGTTTAGCATTTAAAAGTGTTTGCAAAGAGGGGTTAACTAAGTTCTTAGTTGCAGTTCGAAGGAACGAGACCACCGCCCCTTGTTTGGGGCAGTTTCTAACTTGAATCTGAAGTTTCTAACTTGAATCTGAAGGTCCGTCCATAAGTTCGAAAATTACCATGCAGTGAATTACAACCAGTATGCTGACACAGGCACACAAATGGCCCCGGAGTGCAACATCATGTTTTGAGGTCTAAGTGGTATTAAAAGTCTAAGGTGGGGTGTTGGTCTTTTTGGCAAAAGTTGTGGTTCATTTAGATTTTGCTATGCTAAATGGTGATATGTTCCATTTAAAGGATTTCTTTTAAGCATGTTCTTCAAAATGGAAGGTACGTGTGAATTTGCGTTTAAAGCATCTAGCATTTGCAGCGGCTGCGCTAGCATGTCAAAACTGGGAAGGGTGTGCAAACTAGGGGAAAAGGATAATGTTGGGGTCAAACATTTTCGGACACAGCGCGAAAGCTAGTCGTAAGCGCGCTCCTGCGGGTGGGGATCCGGGGCAAAGTCAGAGGAAGCTCTGGGATTTAGCATATCTACTGATGAAAATTAAGTCTCAGTTGAGGTACAGTATGATCTCCGTTAACCTGACTACCGTAATTGACTTGGGAGGCAAATGAAGGGGGGGGGGGTAGGATAAAATCTGAGGGGAAAATGTCCCCCTGCCCCTTAGTGCAGCCTCTGAGCATTTGATATTTCGTACTCGTTATCGTTATGTCTGAATGTGATGAAATATTTACGTGGTTGATGTGTAAACTCTGAAGAAATGTTTTTAGCAATTAACACTTATTTTACTCCACTTTGTAAAAACTTTAAAACCATGCACGTCTTTAGCTATTACTTAAACACTACATGTTTAGCAATTTATCGTGTTTAAAACGAAATGTTTAAGGATTAGATACCAGTGTATAGCAGCCAAACATGCTTACAAAGTGTGGGGCAAAAAGTGCTTAGAAAAGGGTTTGATTCCTTTACACTTTTTTTAGAGTGTTATAGCCTGTAATCCACGCCCTTTCAGTTTAATAGCCCTGTAAATTTAATGGTGATGCCACTCACGGCAAAGATTCGGGCAGGTCCAAATACTTTGGACAGCTTAAATCATTCGTTAGCGTCTGCTACGAAATTATGAGTTGTGGAAACTGGGTAAAAAGGGCTTTGAGCAAAATTTCTGTCACATGCCTCTTTAAACACTTGCCATTTTTACATGCCATTTTTTGGGGCAAAAGCATGGAATCAGACACTAAATGATGGTCGTGCCGATTAATACTCCCAGGTGTGAAGGTTGGAGAAAGTTTCGTAATCCCGGAGTTTCTTCACTCGGACCCTGGATTCCACAAACGGGAACTCGAGCAAAGGGGAAGAAACAGGGTTATCATCTTGTCTCTTAATGTGTGTTATTATTAATTTGACCGTAACCAGATTTTTTTTTACTTGGAGGAGGGGGGTGATGAGTGAGAAAAAGTGTTGAGTGTTGGGGCAAGCAGAAACGACACCATCTAAGTAAGCGGAGACCTACCATCTGTTGGCGCGTAGCGTACAGAGAAAATTTTGGCTCAAAATGCCCCTCAGATTACTGTAAATGGCACTAACGGTCTTCTTTTATACGACTACAACTCACACATTCAAGGGGTTTTGTAAAGTTTGTGAATTACCGTACTGCACTTTCAAATCTTACTTGGGGGCAAGCGGGAGGGGGACAAGACATTTAAAGGGGGATCCCTTTCTTTAAGAGCCCAGAGAATCACAAGTATGCAAAGGCAAAACACCACAAGCTCTTGTTCTTCAAGGTTGAGGGAATGGTCCCAGGTTGAGGGAAAGGTCCCATCGATCACTAGTATGTTGGTGTGTGAAAAAGGACCTAGCTTTACACATACAAAGTATATGGTCTTTACGTTTGCGTGGGAAAAAGACCACGTGGCTAACCAAATGTTGTCTAATGGCGGCGCGCTACCAACAGACTCGGCGCCACGAAGAGACGATTTTAATATAATTATATAGAAGTTTAACGACTTGAATGGGGGAATGACATGTGCAAAATTTTCCAATGCCTCTTAAAAATTTATCGACAAACAGTAGATTAAGTGTTTGCTTATTGTTTGTCTTGTTCCCTAGGTAACATGTTTTACGATGTATTTAATAACGTTAAAATCAAACAAAGTGCTCTTGCTTTTCCAATCCGTAAGTTTAAAGGTGATATGCAGTCATCCAGTTTGACGGTGGACTGTCCTGTGGCATGATTGGCTTTTGAGAGTCATGTGACAATATTTTTTTTTAATTTTTCTTCAATATGAAACTTACTAGACAGCTAGGAGTAACTGTTTGATTTACCTGAATATGAAATACTGAAGTCCTTAAATATTTTAAACAGAAATTACAGGAAAATTATGAGATTCAGCTGTTGCTTCAGAAGAAGTTTGGGGCGACTGCTCTTGCCCTTTAAGATTTGCAAACAAAACTTCATCAAAAGAAACATAAGCACATAACTTTCCAAAACATATTTTTTCATGAAATGGGTATCATAGTTCCGGGGGAATCTTTGCGTAGCGTAGAAGGTAGACAATTCGTGCGTTGTGTCCACAACAATGCTTACGACATAATCGGACGAGTACCTCTTAATTTTTCATTTTTGAAGTTCATTAACTACCGATGAGAACAACTTAAAAAGTGTACCTAAAGTTACAAACTTTAAAAACGTTTATTTTAAAGGTTGCAAAATAAATCTCATTGATGCAAATCATGTTGCCACGACTTACTTCATTGCTGAGATACCGTATTGAATGTTGAAATTTATTTACTAAAATCCAAAGCATCCATTGCGCGACGATAAGTGCCTTTTTTCAGACTCATATTTACGTGCCCTTTTTTTAATTAAGGGCACAGATTAAACGACCTTGAACACTTGCTGTCTTCTTGCATAGCTTGTTGAGCACAGAGGGTTGGTTAAGTCATGTGACCTCAAACTCAGTACTTGGAATGCGATCAGGTTTTGACACAAGGGCAGTTTCTTTCGCAATACAAAGAATTACAGAAATTGTAGTTTGAGTAGTGCAACAATGACATCACAAAATATTGCGAAATCTTCCATTTTTAATTGAGGGAATAAACTTTAACATTCTATAATTCAGCTTACAAATTGCCTGTGAATATGGCGGTTGTACATTTAAATTCAGTTTTCATGCTGTGCAATATATATATTTTTTAAAATTTTAGATTTGAGGTACACTTTAATATGCAGTTGCATGTCGACTTTAACACCTCGATTTGTTTCATTAAAGCGAAGGATTAAACAAGTTGTAATGTCAACTGTCGAAGACAAAAAAAAAAAGAAAAGAAACACACAGATAACAGATAGGAACAGCTAAGCTGCCTGAATTTATTCATCACTTCAATTTTTATTTAAATTTTCATTTTGACAATTTTCGCAGTTTTACTTTTTCACATTTCTTACGCAAATGCGAGTTATATCCGTCGTAATTTATTTGTATTCTTTCTAAACGACTATTGACACAATATAATCAGAACGTCACAGAGGTTATTTAACGTCCGTACTACACGTTAAACTTCACTGAATTCCTGAAATCAGTGCATGCTTACTTGACAACAGATGAATGTTTGTCCTAATTTTATCATTTACGTCATCCCTTATGAGTGCGCTTCAAGTACAATCTTGAGTGTCCTTTAAAAAATTCAGAACATTAATTCTGACTTCTTACAAATCACTTTAAGGTGTATTTTTTATTCATGTTTTCTATAATAAATATAAAAAACATCCGTCCGCCGAAGACGTTGCCTATGAATGCTTCGAAAGGCGAAGCACCTTGAGACGAAGATACTTCCGTAATTTCAAATTTACAGCCAGGGGGCGTTTTGTTGGGTATGTTGTACTTAATCAAATGGCGCAAACGGCAGAAGAGATTGTCTCTATGGATTATTCTAGCAGACTGTCTTCATTGATACTGATGTGACGTAGACTGACGTAGACTTCAATTCATTAATCAAATGTAATGGTAAATATCAGTGCTTCCTGATTGGTATCGATTGCCCAATACCAACGTTACCTTACCTTCGTAACTAGAAACCGCGTGTGAACTTTATTTCTGTTTTCGTGTGACGTTTAACAAAAATTAAAGGATCAACCATTTTACATGAATGGACGAACTGACAAAATTTACGTGGAAGAGAAACTGAATGTTAACAGAAATTATCATTGTGAATAAATCAATTTATTTTCAATTTTATTGATCATTATAAAAAAAATGAAAAAGAATAGTGTTCGTTATAAGTAATAGCATAAAACATTACAATTATTGAAACGGCTGTTGCTTAAGCTAGTTATTAATTGGTTAAACGCCTCTCGACCATTTGGCTAAGAACATGTGTAGAATTTATTCTTTTTAGTCAGTCTCGAACGATACCACGTATGACAGACCTTCGAAGTAGAGGTCGGAAGGTCAAGAGGCTGGTCAATGAAATTTCGCCTCCACGGGACCTGGTTTATTGAGGAGTAACATTTCATTTCGCCCCTCGGCTATTCGCCAAAGAGTTTTGGGGATTTGGGAAAGAGCCATCGACGAAAACTCTTAGGGATATGTATGACTCACGAAGGGGCCGAGAAGGGAGGGTACGCAGTAGGCATAAGGACATTCAGTGTAATTAACTTTATATGAGTTCATATTGAGAACATTTACGTTGAAAGGCACGGCACAATCAGCAGCAGTGAGTTAAGTATAGCTATATACGTGTACGTGGTTGATTTCTCCATGTTAAAATATTGCACTCTTCCCTGTCCAAAGTAAGCCAAAATCAGCAGTGACGTAATATTGATGTTAACCTCTTCAAGCTTCACATCAAAGTTACCTTCGTAACAGGCGTCCAAGGTATCTTTTTTTGACGTTCCAGAGCATGTTGATATAGATGAAGGAGGGACATACACGTCCACCTAGTGGGGGAACATCAAAGACGCGGTACATTAGCTTATTAAAATGGGTATAACACTTGCAATTTGTGTTTTGAGTGAACATTTATCAATTCATTTTAAACGTCCTAAGTCTACAGAAGAATTGTCAAGCCAAAGACTCACTCAATGTAGACGAATCCGAACATGGAGCTAATGAAGTCGGCCATTATTGGGGTTCATCAGCCTATATATCCTCTTAAATTTGTTGTTCAATAGCAATTCTAAACGTCACATTCAGTGGTGTTGAAAAATTCAAGAGGTATTTTAGTGTGTAATCATCCATGATACAGGTACATTGTAAAAAATTGCGGCAGATTTACAGAACACAAAAATAAAGAAATAAAGATTACAGAAAAGTTCTTATTACCAGAACTTTCCAGTAATCTTTATATGTCTCTTTGTTTTTGTCCAACTAAATCAGACAATCACTTTACTGTTTGGATTCGTATATAGACTCCATTGCGTAGGAACCAGAGGGCTGGGGGGTACAGCCCCAGTGAAAATGAGGAGGAGGAGAAAGCATGCTTCCGTCCCCTATATGACACCACATCATATGTGACACCACATCATATATGACACCACATCATATGTGACACCACATCATCAAGAGACACCGACAGCTAAATTGCTATTTTTGTATAAAACTGTCTTTCAAAGAATTCCAAGTTTTCTTCAATGAAAGCTCTTGATTTCGAAACATTTTGTCTACAAAGGACAACAAAGCTTGGGAAACTTTTGAAATGTCATCGGAGAGTGTATAGGCCTTATGCCTTGGATAACATTATGTAGCAGCAACGGTTCAGTCGTCGTGCAATCATATGATCATTCTCAGATTTAGCACTATATATATGAAGGAAGTTCAGATTTTTCAGTAATCCCCCAGCTCTTTAAATTTTCCTTGCAGGAAACTCAGAATCCAATGCTTTTTGCAATACAAGCTCCATATCTACATATAATTGTTTAAAAGGGGCAAAAATTTCAATACGTACCTGATACAATGGTGTTCACATTGGAAAGAAAAATCGGAAAACTCACCGGAAGTTACGGGAGCTTTTTGAATGTCGCCGAGAAGCCTCAATCCGCACTCCTTGGATAACATTGTGTAAAACAACGATCTTCAATCGACAAGCTATCTCCGATGTATGCTAATAGGAAACGCAGACTCTTCGATATAGTTCCCCCTAAAATTCAAATTTCCTTACAGGAAAAACTGAGTCTAAACTACTTTTTGCAATACAAGCTCCATATTTCCAATTTTTTGCAAAATTTCGGGGTGCTCAGCGGGCTGAAAATTATGTTCCCAATACAGAAGTGTTCACTCTTAAGACAAAATCAAGAGTTTTTTATTTTAAAAAATTGTTCTTGTTCATAGAAAAAGCAACCCCCCCCCCCCCCACTTTCATATTGCTTCCTACGCCACTAATACACTCTTTAATGTCTAAAAAATCAGTGAGTCACGGCTGTATGACAACAGAGTTAATGAATTGCACCTTAATTTTCGTCACAATGACATGTAGATTCTTATTTCTCTACATTTTAGTCGAAATAGTGAGATTGCTACAGCTACCTGCGCGAAAACGTACATTCACGCTAATGTCCCTGCGCATGGTCTATGCCAATTAGTGCCAACTAGTGACGTGACAGTGTGATGGTCTAATGGGTAATTTTTTAAGTTAGACGGAATAACTCGTCCGACTGGTGTACGGAGACTACACTGAATTTGTGACTTAGTTCCAACCTCCACCCACCAGTGCCCATCGCATACAAATATATCGAGCATGCATGGCCAAAAGTTTCATTTGGGATATTTCCCCGACATCTGGGGGCACCCTCTCTTTCCGGTTTAATCATTCGAAGGGCCAGATATCGTCCATAGTAAGATACTACTTAATCTATTCCAGTGCTTATTTGTAGTCGATTAATCGTTGTGCATTTCATGGTCGCGATTGCTCTTTGAAGGTCATATTAGTTGAGCCCAAAATCTTAAATGGGATTTCTCGACTTCAGGCAATACACATAATCTGATGTGTAAATACAGCGTGACCTACCGTATCAAAATATTATTGAACGCTTTGCATTTTCCGCTTAAGTACCGTGGTTGATTCTCACAGAGTTACGATGTTACTCTGCTAATGTTATTTATCATCCGGTGTTTGTCCATACTAGGGATTTTGATCATTTTTGGCTTTACAAAGTATGGAAGGGATGATGCGGTACATATAACCGATTAATCGCTGTAATCGCTAGAAGAATTATCCTATTAATCGACTACAAGAACTAGTTAGTTACTTACATGAGATTTAACGACACACCAGCACGAATGTGTTATATAGTGTCAATCAAGTTAATAAAAAGTTCAGTTTAAATGTATTTTCAAGTATGGTTCAAGTTAAAATTTGGCTTCCTATTTGTCGCCTCTTACCACAGGCGGGAAATACCGTAGGCATATTTTACAACCCCAGCCCACAAGGACTGGGGGGGGGGGGAGTATGTGAAAGGTGTCGTGCATTGGATTTATATAATTAGTAAGCGCAAATAGAAGACCAACTCACTTATCAGACTAAATGCATAAATCAACGGTCTACATTGGATGGTTTGGATTGCTATGATACGAGCTTGCCTCCATTCGAGGACTCACTTTCTGATCTGTGACGTCATATGCATAAGGTCCATATGAGGTTTCAGAGAAACGAACCATTAAAGATTAGACTTTCACACTTGCACCTGAAAATTTATTAACCAATATAACATCGAAAACTTCTTACAGCGAGAGTAATTTTTAACGATAACATGAGAAGTTTTCATTTCATTAGTTTTACAAGTGTGTAGAGGGCGTCTGGTTCTAGAGACAATTCAGGATATTAACACTTGATAATCTTTGTTAAGGAAAAACACAGTTAATATCGGTAGCAAACACTATTGTACTATAGTCTGAATGACGCAAATATAAAATCAGAAACACCTTACTTAAGAAATAAGTAGGATGTCAGTGAGACGGAGATAGTTAAATATTTGCCTAGTGTCCTCTCAAAATTTCTTGCAGGGTCCTCGGGTAAGTTTTAGTGGAGGATTTAGGCCTGGGATTTCGATAAATACTTCAACTCGAAGTCAAGCACACCGAAAGGAAAGTTAGTATAAATGCCTTGGCAAAATATGTCCTCTCAGAATCCATACACATGCCGTCTGACAGAAGACCGTTAGGACGATTTGCAGACTTTTACAATTACATTCAATCAGTCTGCTTTCACAACAATACTGCACCACATATGTACATTGAAGTAACGAAACTAATCCGTGATCACGTTCTAACGCTGTGATTGGTTACATTTTAGTGGATACTGTGTAGTCTTGCATCTGTGTCGAATTTCAAAATTCAGAAATCTTCATTAAACAGTAATTACTACAAAATCAACGGGTCTTCTAACCTGGAAGACCTCTTCAGTGTTTCTTTATTCACGTGTACAATCAGTTCAGAAGTATTGGAACAAAGGATTAATATTCTCTGCAAACTCTGATTGTTCGTCAAATTTATCAAGCTGTGGGATCTGTTTAGAAAATAACATTCATGCCGTTGGAATAAACTTTGTAGTCAATAATATGTTCCGAAAATTCCGGTTATGATGATCTAACAATCGCGGGGTTATAATTTAAAAATGTCTGTTTCGAATAAATAAAATAGTATACGTCTTGGCCCCCTTGGAAAGTAGTAATAACTCCTTTCTGATATCAATCCGTACAGAAGCATACGCTAATGAAATTCCGGTCACTCTGGGGTGGGGATGAACCGCATATTTTTATATTTTACGTACGTTGATTAATCTTCTGATTATAGCAGTACCTCTGCTGTAAATCTCGCGTGCGGTATCTTCCAAGTCGATCACCAAAGGTTGCGTTGATGGAGCCTCTGCCCAAATGATGCACAACTGCACAGCCCAACCCAAGTTAGTTGATACAATTAAAGAGCCTTATTGAGCTTTTTTTTTTAATGAAATTCATCAAATTTTTCCAAACCTGTTAAATTTCTTTACATACCAAATGACAAATAATAAAACTTAGGCAATCCCCGTATCCATGATAGGCCTACATGTTTCATGTGTGAGAGTACTTGACAGCTCAATTTGGTTTTCAAAATTTTGTGACCAGACACTTTTTCAAATCCTGCACAAAACCGTTTCAAGTCAGAACACCACAAAAGTCAATTTTAAACTTTGTCAGTCACTGTATTGGATGAAACTTGAATCATTATGCTAACTATCAGCTTTAGCATTATCATGTGGTAACACTCCTATTAAGCTATGGATATCAACTCAATGAACCCCTTTAGATATCGCATGGATGGATTTATCGTAGTCATATATAATGCGGAGTCACGGTACGGTTGAGGCACCTTTTTTCCATAATCCCCGGCAAAAGATGAGTTTTATGAAAAAAAGCTTCAACTTCGAATCAAAACTTGCCGACTACTCAAAGATATTATAAACATAGATACCAAACTCCTATCCCTACACTGTTCATATGTTTATAATATCTTTGCGACTACCACTGAAGACCGCCCTCTCTCGAGTCTCCCGCAAATTTGCTTCTGCCGCAGACTTAGACAACAATTCATGTGATCTTGACCAAAAGGCGAAGGGGGTTTCACTTGGAGTAGGTGGCGCTAAACCCACAAGTACAGACTGGCTGTTGCCGATTCTGCAGGGTTTCCAGCTTTATTAATTTACTTAGACGCTCAAGGGTGGGGGAAAGAATTTTTATGGCATTGTGCGTCAACTCGTGTTTATTAATGACTGTAATGATATCATTTAAATTCCTCGAGAAACAACAAAAAAAAAATCACCTCTTATGATCATTCAACTTACCCTTTATCCTCAATATAATTTCCACTGTGACATATTTATTGCTGTAATTACCCTACAATTGTCCTCGCATTGCAGCTAAACGGTGCAGTTTGAGTGCAATTTGTGGAAGCACAAGCACTCATGTAATCGTTATTGTGTTGCAAAAACTTGTCCCACTACACTTCCTTGCGGGCATACCGCAATTACCTGATTACAAGATCTCTGTTCAATTTAGAGGAATTTCGTTGGTTGTGAGATTACACTGTCCATGAAGGGAGATGAATGTAAAACGGCAAGGCATTAAGTAATGTAAACTTTCTTTGTACGTTTTGAAGGGTAAATCGACTGCAAATGGGACACACAGATTGGTTGTGCTTCTTTTCAGATGAAAAGATATTGCCGTAAATACAAATATATGCAGGTCTAAGAACTTGAAAAACGAAAAGGTTGAACTCAAGCATACTATTATCTTGAATACAAAGCAAAGGTGAACTGAAACAGTGTGTAAATATGTAACATTTTCGTACTAATTGTACCGGTAATTGGTTGAAGGTACTTAAAATTACTACCTCAAAATCCTAACAATTTGACCGATAAGATGATTAGTCTTTTGTTCAGTCGTTTGTGTTGCCGCACTGTGTACAAGGCAACCCGCAGTGAACCTTGTATGGCCGTCACTTCAACTTCCCCGCCCTTGAATTTTCCGTCAACAAAGTGTCCGTAATCAGACGGACACACAATAGAGAGTTGAACAAAATTGTTTGCAAAACGCTCAACAGTGACTAGTAATCGCCCCTTTTGAACACCTTAAACGTGTTAAAGAATACGAAGCTAACAAAAGCACCACCAGGAGCAGGTCGGAATATCAACATGACTAAGTGATTGACAGGTGCTTGGTTGACGTTTTATACAATGGAGTAAATGCACTGAAAAATTATCACCACATAAGCCTTTGAGAAACACACCATAAACATCAACACAAAGATTTTATGGCAGGGGCGCCATTCAGAACACTGATTCAATAAGAATGGCTCTAAAAGAGTTGTATTTTCGTTTCGACAGACAATCGGAAGTGGGAAGGTGCCCCTAGCATTTGAATATTTTGATTTAAGTTATATGAGTTGATTTAAGGCCAGGGTCTAGTACTACAGGGTTACGTAGAAGAATAGGTTTGATAAGGAACGTAGTGTTACAGCTGAGGAATTAGAAGCAATCGCAACTTAATAAGTTGAATGATAGACGTACCCGCATGGGAACTTGATGACAACTAAATCTACACTACTTACTGAATGACACAATAATAAATACAAAAAAGGTTGCGAGGTATTTAATATATTGTTCAAATACCCACCTGTCCAATATGCTATGGCGCCTTGCCAAAGCGATTTTTTTCTTGTGAGAAATTGCAGGACTGTACTATTCGGGATTTTTTTATCTGTAGAGTGGGAAACAATGTGAGGCCAGGGAACACCTCCCTGGTGAGGCCACGCACCCCGGGATTATTGCTTGTTGTACGCACATGTAGTCACGAAGTTACGTGACAGTTCATACTTAGATGGTCACTGTACTGTGGTTTAGTATACCAAGCTTAGGGTGTACTAAACAGCATACCTCTGGGGATAAACTGGGGATGCACTTATGAAGTTTTTTTTTTACTCTTTTTCACTAAGTCTGAAAATGTTTCAGGTCAAGAGTAATCCCCCAAATTAATTTGAAGCAATTGCTTACTCACTCTTTTCTCCTTATTTTTCGTCAAAGAATCTTTCATAATATTAAATGACTTCGATATTGTCTCTGCAGAGGTAAACCAAGCAGTTAACTCTATTAAATTGCACATTTGAAGGGAAAAATTTTGTCACTCGACTCTCAAACAGCCAATCATGAAACCCGATAGTCTACTACACTACTTCAGTTGGGATGACGCCTCTTGCCCTTTAACATTTTTACTAGAAAACACTTGTACCAGGGAGGTATTATATTATATATAACTATATAGGCACTTCCAACTAACAGCTAGCGCGGAAACATTTTTGCTTGTATATTGTCCAGAAATATCATTTTTTCTACATATATTGATTTATATATTTTGGTCCAGAGTCTCTTGACACTGTGTGAGTCCATTATTGACAAACGCTTACATGGAAGTGGGCCTATGTTAATTCAATCTTCAAGATGCATAAACAGTGTTATTACAAACCTTTACACAACATGGCAATATATGTAATATTTAAAAACTGCAATATTGGGTAATCTACCTTTTTAGATAGAGTAATGAATTTTGTCATTTTTATACCTCTGAAGAAACAATGAGTATTGACGTTAAATTTATGTGTTTCCCATATAACATCTCTTTTGTATTTTTACAGTTTGAAATTAACTTTGAGCTCGATGTATTCCTAAGTCTAATGGAATGCCCATGAAGTATGTGACTTCATCTTTTAATTTAAATTTTTAGTTCAATTCATGAAGTTCTAACTTTTAAAGTATACTTTCCCGAATAAAATTGCAGAACAAATTCTACGTTATCCATTTAATTTGAAGGCAGTCAGCTTTAACCGCTAACCACAATTTTTGTAATAGTTGACAGAAATTTCCCAATCGGCATAGCTCCTTGAATGACAGCAAGTTCAAAATGCAGAGCACTGTAGCTCATACTGCACAACATGGACTGTATATACTGAGTGTTTTGATTACAGATTGGGGTCTTGTGTATGGCAAGCCAAATGCCCAATAATTCGATAAACTTGGTTTATCGGTTGATAAACCCGGGTTACCAAATTCGATAAACCTGGTTCATCAACAGATAAACCAAGTTTTCGCCAATGAAGTGATAAACTTGCTTTTTCCAATCGAAAAACCAGGTTAATCGCCGCCAAATGCGCAACAATTCGAAAATCCAAGTTCATCGAATTGATAAACCAGGTTTATCGACCGATAAACCAAATTATCGAATCGTTGGGCATTAAGCGTCGATAAACCTGGTTTATCAACCGGTAGGCCAAGTTTGTTGATTAACCTGGGTTATCAATTTGATTAACCAGGTTTATCAATTCGATAGGGCAAGTTTTTCATGCAAAGAAGTGATAAACCTGGTTTTTCAAATAGAAAAACCAGGTTTATCAGCCGATAAACTTTTCTGCACAAATTTTTTTCATACCCATATGAGGCAACAAATTTTAAATCGTATTTTACATTGTTAAACAAATTTTATTAGTTATATTTAATACATCAGAGTTTTACTTCAATCAACCCAGATAAAATTAAATATGACTAAATTAGCAGTTTTTCAAATAATTTTAAAGGAGCGAAGAATTAAATTAGTAAACAACGAAGGGCCATGTATTATAGCAGGATAATATAAATGACCGTCGTTAATACAGACCGTACAATGACGCAGCTCGGGTGCACACATCGAATAACATTAACACCCGTGGAGCGTGCATTATTCTGTCCTAATGCACATATCCAACATTCATTAACCTTGTACATTCATAAACAAATTTTAATCTAAAAGACGAGAAAGAAAGAAATAAAAAACGTTCGTTAATGACCACTCTTTAGCAGAACAACCCTGATTAAAACGGGGGACAGCATAAGATGGGTGCTTTCATCCTTTACCGTAAGATTGTATGGAAATAAAACGAGGCAATGGACCACTAGAATTTGAGAATCACTAAATCACTAACTACCAAAAAATCACTAAATATAAATGACACTTGCCCTGTTGACCTACATTTTTAAAACTGAAAAAAAAAATATTGGAATACACAGAAAATGAAAAGTGAGTCACTTTCCTAAAACTGAGTCAAGTTGTCCCCATAGTGACCTACTTTATACAAAGTGGGTCACTATGGGGACAACTTGACTCAGTTTTGGGATAGTGCCTCACTTTTTATTTTCTGTGTATGCTTATTAATCCAAACATGTGATTAATTCATTACTAATTTTTACAAAAAACTTCACCTTTTTCACAATTTAAATAAGTACACCAAACCATATTTTTCATTTTTAAGAAAGTGACAAATTTGTCTGATTACATTTTGAAGAATTTTTTTAAGGTAACACCATTATCGGCCATCGTATGCAATTTGTATACTCAAATATAGGAATTTTGACAGGTTTGTATAGGCCCTAATACACCAGGGATGACCGATTTTGTAAAGAAATTTCTCCTTCGAAGGCTTACATGTGATAAAAAGCATTCAGCCTATTTGATTAAAGGTTTTATTTCCGTTATAATAAATTAGAGAATCGATTGGAGTTCATGTCCCTCAATCTGCACTTTACGGAAGTCTACTTGCCATCAATTGTAGTGCTTGCCACATTTCCTTTGATTGAGAAGACTTATGGGCGTCTAGTGCGAGTCTGGTTTTTCACGAATGAAACTTCACAGTTCTCAAATATCCAGAGGCTAAATACATCATATCATTAGTCGTGACAGTACTTTATCTAGGTTGGTGTGTTAGACTGTTCGTAAATACGACGGAAGTATCTTAGTATCGGCTGAGTGAATTTGATCGGATCCAGGGTAATGAAACATTGTAGTGTGTTGGACCAGATACCTCAGGATCGCACTTAACCCGTCTCTGATTGGTTTAAACACATTCCGTGCCGTTATCAGGGGACCTCCTCGAATTAGGTTATAGGCTATGAACAAAATATGAAACTACTGGTATAATGTAATTCTCACAGATTTGGTCCATGATTTAGGTCTCTTTGTAAGAACGAGAAAATTTGATATACGCAGACTGACCACTTTGTTGTTAAAGATTTTTTTGTATCGATAGAGGGGCGGGGCGGGTTATTACAAATAGGGAAATTGCTTTTCTTTTTTTTTGGGGGGGGGGGGGGGAGGAGTAAATAGGAGTCACACGTTCCCTCGCCCACATGGATTGAGATGCTATTATTTTACCTTTTCCCTCTTTTTTTTTCCAGCGGTGTAAGGACAAGGTGAACACGTTAGCCATCAGTGTTATGAATTATTGGCCAGGGGTGCAACTGAGGGTGATAGAAGCCTGGGATGAAGGCGATGGATTACACGAAGAAAATTCATTACATTACGAAGGACGGGCAGTAGAAATAACGACTAGCGATAGGGACAAGAGTAAATATGGTCAACTGGCGAGAATGGCCGTAGATGCTGGCTTCGACTGGGTCAGTTATGCCAGTCGCAACTATGTACACTGCTCTGTGCAATCTGGTTAGTATATCATTCACATCTAACGTGACCTTATACGCTCTTAACTTAGTCACTCTGCAATAGAGTGAAAAGTGTGAATTCACTCCATTCGAGTGTAAATTCACTCCAAGAAGGGTGACATTTACTCCAAGAAGAGTGAAATTGACTGTAAGAGATAGAAGTTTCACTCCTTACGGAGTGCCTATAGTGATCACTCTTAAAAAAAGAGTGATCATTTCATGCACTATATGGAAGCGTATGAATTGTCACTTTTCCTGGAGTGACTTTTACTCGTCTTGGAATGAATTTCCCTATCATTGAAGTGAATTAACACTATAATGGAGTGAATCCACACTTTCACTCTATAGAGTAACAAAAATTTATTACCTAGGCTATCCAATATTACAATTCTCGATATCGACATATACCGTGTGTTGACTGCTTCAGGAGTTTTTTAAGTTTCAGGATCAATCATTTACCGTATTGACCTAAATTCGGTACGCATCCAGGTCCCTCTTTATCCCCCTGTGTCTCTAAATGTCGTATTTCGGATTCTATAAGTGCAAACGATAATGTGGGAAATTAAAATTTTTGGCCCAAACAGTATTTTCTGGAAAAATGGATTATCGCAAATCTCAGTAAGTCAAGTATCAGTGAACTTTGACATGCTATTTTATTATAGGGTATTGTGTCGTACGGTTTCGTATTGGATAAAAACCATCCTCTCACTCTTTCCCCTTCCCTACCAGTCATCGTAACGTGACCCCTTCTATCTGATCTGCCAAGCTTCAACAACCTGCACGGCCAAGTAGGTAGAGTAGGCGACTCTCAGGAGGGAAGGAGTCTGGAGTTCGACTCATGACCGAATCTCACCTAAGATTTTAAAAATTGCGCCTACTGCCATTGTGCGTGATGCTTAGCATAAGCAATGAAGTGGGAAAACAAGCCACTGCCAGACGGACTGATTGAAAGACTGGCTGGAGTGTGCCGCCATCCTGAGGAAATCTTGAGCAATCCTTACAATGATCGGAGCATAGGGTCAGTCTACAAAATTATTAATGCGACCCTGTCGTTAGATGAAACATTTGAACTTGAAAATGGTCATATCGAGAATCGATTTCCTTGTTAATGTCCACACCAAACTGCCAAAGCCAAAATTCGTTATGCTTCGTGTACGGGCGGGATTTTTGTTTTTCTCTGCGGTAACAAGGGAATTTATTACACTAGAAATTTCGAAAAATGTTCTCTTTGCACTGAGTTAAAAAAATGCGTCCAGCTCGCAAAACGCAGCATACTTTGGCTCTGGTTTTAACGCACCTTACGCCCTATATTATTGTTTATCAGAGAATACATTGCTTATTCAAGCGTGATCTTTTGTTCAACGATGGGGACCCAGGAGTTATGATAACATCTGATTAAACAGAAACATTAAGTGCATTCTGGAGATTACGCTATAATCGGCATAAACGTGTCTTTTTGGCCCCCAAACCAGATTTTCACCCTATTCACGAATATTAATATATGATCAACTAAAAGCCGGATGAAATAGCGAATTCGTGTTAAAATTGTAGAATTCCTCTTTCCTGTGTTGTTAGAAGCAATCATATACCAACGCAATGCGCGCCAAGTTATCAGCCCGCACGCATTATTGTTTAGTATTTCATCTAGTGTCACGCACACTTGCAGCGGTGCCGATGGGGCCACTCTATAATGACGATGTATTACGACAAAGGTTGACCTTGACGCCCTATTTCCAGACAATTACGTCAAACGTAGGTTATCTATAGCAAGTAGTTATATTTGCCATTACAGCGAACATATGATAAATCGTATTGAGTAGGTGTGTAAAATTGACTGTTACCTCCCCCAAAGTAAATTAAGTTCTGATTACCGTCGTTTATAGCACTGTATACTTTGTGAATCACGTGTTTTGTGAAGTCCAGTGGGTGGGTTGACACCTTAACCTTAAACTTAAAAAGTAAAACAGAAATTAGAACAGGGTAATTAAAGCAGAGTATCATGAGTCGCGGTTACCACAAGTCGGTCAATTAATAGGTGTTGCATCTACTGTACGTGTTTCACATTTTGTACGCAGTGAGTGACTCATGGTACTGACCGACTCAAGATATACCCACTATTTGCAAGCAAGTGTAGCTCTGTGGTAGCCCAAGTACTAGCTCGTGTTGTTGTATTATCTGCAAACGAAATCAGCGCCTCTGTTCGATCCAAGTTTAAATGCACACATACGCATGAAGGACTGCATCGTATGCATTACCATCCAGTCTTTGGTTTACATTTCGAGGTATACCTTACGGCATCCCACAAAATCAATAAAAATCGCACTGTCTCAGTAGGATAAACCCAGACGTGCCATGCCTGCCGACGTTCTAAGGTTCTTTTTTATGAGTCATCAACCATTTTTGCGTCATTTCGTACTTCTTACTTCAAAGCTAGTCTTCAAGCCACTCCTTCCGAACACCGCTATGCGAGCTTGAAACACACATATTAACCACTACTGCCTTGTTTTGACAAGAATTTTATCCACTATATCAATATTAATTTCCCACGAGAAATTAATTCCCCACAAGCACTTTTAATCTTCTTAAACCTCGATTTGTCTCGATCTACTGCCATGCATCCCGAAAACGCTACCCTACTGCTCTCGGCAATAGTGTTAACAAACGAGCTACCGGAAGAATTCTGCCATTTACGTTTCACTAATTGTTCTACGATCGTGACCTTATTCATTCCCATCTTAACCTTCGACCCCGACGGATCATCTAGTCAGTCTTATTTATTGTAGGGATTTTACCAAACAGATTGAATAATGATAGAGACGTCAAAAATTATTCCTAGTAGGTGCACTCAAAAATCTAACTGTGAACTTAATCACTCTCCTCTATTAGACTAACAGAGTGAGTAAAAAGTGTGAATTAACTCCACTAGAGTGTTTAATATACCCCAAGAAGAGGAAAATTCACTCCAAAAGAGCTAAGTTTCACTCTTGATGGGGTGGCTACGGTGATTACTCTCTAAAAATTGGGTGACCATTGCAGGCACTCGTGGAAGAGTGAATTTTGTGCCTTCCCGGAGTATTCACTCTAATAGAGTGAATTCACACTTTTCACTCTATTAGAGAGTGACTAAGTTCATTCTTTGGATTTTAGAGTATGGTATGTGCTTTTTTGTTACATGTTGAAAATTTGATAATTCTTTTTGTACTTTATATTTTATCAGACACTTCTGCTGCTGCCACAAGAGGAGGTTGCTTTTATGTTGGAGCAAACGTTATGCTAGAGTCGGGAGGTCAGAAACCTATTGGTGATGTGGAAATAGGGGACAGAATATTGGTAGTAAAGAGTGATGGAACGGTTGACTTTAGTGAGGTACTCCTTTTAATGGACCAGCGCCCTCTACAAGATACCATGTTTTACGTCATTTACACAAGGGACCCTTCTTATAAGCTTAGCCTTACACCCGAACACCTGGTATACGTGTCCAACACGAACTCTAGCTTTGAGAACAGCCAAGCTGTCTTCGCGAGTGACGTCACTGAGGGCCAGTATGTTTACACTTTCCGACCAACTGAATATATGTGGGAAGTTGTGCCTACTCTAGTGACTAAAGTAAGTCTAGAAGAAAATACTGGAGCAGTAGCACCACTTACGCGGGAAGGTTCCATTATTGTGGATGGGGTAGCTGCATCTGCCTATGCGGTCATTCGAGACGAGTGGATCGCTCACCTCGCATTTGCTCCGGTGAGATGGCTAAATCAATTGCCCTTTATCAGGTCGACTGAAACTGAAAACGTTGACAATAAACAAGAGGATGGGCAACCTTATCTTCATTGGTATCCCAGGATGCTTTATAAATATGGCAGCTACATTGTAAATAAAAGGTTTTACGAGGGCTTTATTCTTCCTGACTAAATCAAACACTACTTTTTATACAAGATTGGTTATAAAAAAAAATAAAATTTGTACGATTTGGTAAAAATTTCCTTGCATAGAAGTAAGAAATATTTTAATTGGTATTCATGAAATCTTTGTGTAATAATTGATTCTTAACTTTTAGTATTTATGATAAAAATTGACACATGTCTGTGTGATTAGATGCTGTGACAATTCTTCTTAAAACACGTTGATATTATCGACAAAATGTACAAATAAAATTATCTGCAAATGTTTTTTACATAAAATATTTCTTAATTTGTATGTACTTGCAAAGTAACTTATAGTTAGTAAAGGACCTCTAATAATAAGTAAGCTATACTAAGGTTTTATTGTGTAATACGTCAGTTGTATAATAAAGAAGTACTGTAAAGGTTGCACTAAGAGATTTCCTTTCATTTGATCAAATTTCTTTAAAAAAATATTAGAAAATTTTACACAATTACAAAACGAAAAAAGAAAAGAAATTGAGATAGTTCTTCTTCAGGCTTACTGGCTTAAAAATTAATTATCACTAAAAAATTGAAAGACTATTTGACTGTTTGATTAGAAAAAGACATTTACGTTCAAGTAAGTTTGTAAATTATGTAAATTATTAGACATAAGAACCAACAATGATTTCAAAATATGACAATTCAGCTTAAAATATCCATTATGTGCAAAACAATTGTATCCTGAGATTAGGGTGTGTAAATTGAAAACCTTAAATTAAAATAGGTTAGTTTAGTAAAAAAAAATATCAGTTATTTCTCTCGAAAGACAACCTGTGGTATACGTTTACGGGCAATAAAGTACGTACTACATGTACAATCTTTGCTGTATATTAGCATAAGCCCTTTTGATAACACTACCATACATTTTATCCTATAAGTGTAGTTCATATGTTACCTATAATTTGTTGAAACTGTGGCATATATCTCTTAAAATTGTAAATCTTACATTCCGTGCAGGACCAATTTAATGTTTATTTACGATGTTTTCTGATTTGTAGTTAACCAAAATGGTTTATTAGGAGCCTGAAAGTCAGCCGAATTGTATTACACTGTAGTCTTAATGACTGTTATAGCGTCTGCTCAGCGCCGCAGACACTTCAGTGATGGAGCTATGCTCATTAGTGCCTACGTTTTAGATGCTGCAATTACGAACCAAACTAATTCAATCTGCTTAAAATGAGGTTGCCCTTTACGATTGCGTCCTTTTGATGGGAGTCCCTCAAATGTTTCGTCATGTTCGATGTTGCTTGATATGTGTCGTTTTCTGTAGCGAAGTCTGTGACTGGGTGATTTCACTAGATAGGATATAAAATATATGTATAATTCGGACGCGCATGGTTTTCATCAAAGAATTAAGCCTGTATTTTTGCAATAAAACAATTGCAAAACTTTATTTAAATTTGACGAAAGTCTTTTTGGATATCTGGGGGTAGGCTTGGGCAGTTGGATGGATCAGGCGCGTAGCTAGGATTGTGTCATGGTGGGGGATGTCATGGGTAGAGAGAAAAAGCTGCTGTTTTAGGTGCTTTTTGCATTGCACGGTTGGGTCATGGGGGTTCTAATCCCCCTCCCGTGGCTACGTCACTGGGATGGATAAATCTCACAACAGAATTGACGTATTGCTAAAATACATCCAGGTATTCCTGGAACATGAATAACGCTGACTTCACGGTTTTATCGTTTTTACTTTCAGTTCCCATGATCCTTTACTTGCATTTTGCAACGACTACTGTTGCATCATACAGTATTACAAATATTTTTCTCAAGTCAAGAGAAGTATCAATGAGACAGTGAATGTCTTCCAAGGACACAGATTTTCCACGATTTAAAGTATTAATATATTTTAGGTGACATGAATATTTTATACTGTACCCACTGGTGATATTGCCTCGAAGTGAGAGAACCAGACGCATAGCCAGACAAGGCTCTGGAGGGGGCGAAAACTTTACCAGCGTGCCAATTTTTTTTTTCAAGGGGGAATATATGCTTTTAAATGTATTTAGTCCATGATAACCTCCGAAACTATATAGGGGCGAAAATTTTCGAAAGCACTTATCCCCCATCCTCTTGGTTAAGGGGTCTGGAGAGAACAGGTCGAACTGGAAAGTTATACATAGTTCGGAAGATATTCTCATTAATGATTGTCCTTTCTCCACCGATAGGGAGAAAAATGGTTATGGGCATTGTCATTTGGTCTATTTTATCCACTTTTCCATGCGTTCTTCGTGTATATTGTCAATGGATAATCACATACGTGAAATGTATAGTGGGTCGATTTATTTTCATAGCTATATCGAAAAGTCACGTCCTAATTCGTGGTCCACCGTGTGCCGCGTGGGGGAGAACGCAAATTTTTGAGTGTTTTTTGTTTCCGGTAATCCTTCTCTCTGTTAATGTCTATAGAGTGTTGTTACTGACGTCACAAGCCCCACTTCCTTTTTTTTGGGGGGGGGGGCAAAATCTTATGTGGTACGCATTAAGTGTAGCTAGCTAAGAATCAGCTGACACCCCACGTGTGACTGATTCACTAAAACACTGCTGATTTTTGCCCGGCAGTGGGGGTGACTTACCATTTATGACGTCACGTTAAAACACTCTATATGCAATGTGTTTATAAGTTTTCATTCGGGAAAACTTGGTAAAAACAGCGAAACTCGATCTCCCATAAATAGTATCCCTCGTTATCAGGTTGAAAAAGAATATCTCTACTTCTACGTACTAAGTTACAGTCTATTAAAGACAAATACCAAAATTCAAACAACTAAACATACACTGCAGAAACGTTTAGGCTGAACTTTATTTCAAAAGGTTTAGAGAAGAAGCTGTTGCATCTCTTTGTAAGTAGGGGGAAGTAAACAAGGGATCGGGGAATATTTATAGTTTTTTAAAGATGATTCAAAGTTTAACATATAGTCATATATTTTTTCATACCATTCAACAGTTAAACTAATAATTGATTCATGGTACAAGTAAAATCTTGTAATGAGAAGGAAACAAGAATGATCTCAAAATTGCACAGCCGCATTCTTCTAGATGGAGATTCAAATTCACGACACTACTTGACTCGATTTCAAGTCATTTGATAAAATGTCAAGTCAAATCTTCTGAGTAAGAATTAGGGGTAGTTAACTGGTTAATATTAAGTTCCTGGTGATCGATTCTAAAGTGCCAAATATGATATGCCAAGAAAAAGACTAGCAATTTTATAAGACTTAAAATATTTGAGAGCAGATAGGCTACAAGGTGGACCGAACACTCCATTTGAATTTGTGTGCAGAAAGATATGGCTGTATTTGACTCTCTGTTCTAAGCCTGTTCGGGAATAGAGAACAGTGTTCCTGTACAAGTCGAACAAGGAAGAACAAGTTCGTAACCTGTTCTTTCGCCCAAATCTCACACCACCTCACCGGTGGTGCAACGAGAACGAACAGTAAACAAGATGGCGGAGATTATTACAGGGAAGGAATATAAGGAACCATCATCAACAAAATGACTTAACGTAAGCAGCGTATGTACCAAGGGGAATAGATCACAAGGGCAAAATTTTTCAGTTCTTATTATGAAAGTAAGCGAAAAAGGTATCGAAATTATGACATGGTGCGGCGGCACAATGGACAGACATGCGCAGTGTGACTTGTATCCTGATAAGTATACTTGTAAGTGTTCGACACGGCACAAGGGGTTACCATGTTCTAGGCATGTTCCGGGACAGTCAAGTACAGAGTGTTGAATACAGCCTGTGTTTCACATATATAATCGTGTAATATTCATTTGTCCCATGCATACTCTGTGCTTACTGTTCTCGTTTACAGGAAAAAGAGTTAATATTTAAATATGTATGTTTTGCTTTTTGTGAGTCTTATCCTTTTAATTACAAACATTACTCTTTGATGGGAAAACAATGGGACCTGTAAACATTGAACTGTGATAACATTTCTTTGACCTATTTTCGTTTCTTATGTTTTATATCGAGTCAAGTGTGTGTGTCTCTGTTAATATTGAATTATAAGGTCAAAGTTTGCTTAACTGTTTATAATATTAACAAGGTGGGTGTACCATTGTAACATATCCTTCTTGTATCATGAGTTTCATTGTGCATTCTCACAACAGTATGTTTATTACCGCTGGTGCCAATATTATAAATAAAAGAAAAAACTTCGTCTTATCTCTTATTTATTCGAAGTCTTCATTCAGTCAATAAAATAACAGATAAACTTCTTCATCAAATCTAAAATGATAAAGAGGTAAAATAGACAATTTTGCGATGACGTCCCACCGACGTCATTTTGTAGGAAACAATACGAGAGTTCGATTTAGCGGCTCGAGCCGGCTCAGCTGGCTCAGCCAGTGATCGATCTTTCGGAAAAGTGATCTTAAAGTCATCAAAACGTCACAACTTGAGCCGGTCAAAACGACCAGCCCTCCGAGGTGGTCTAGTTGAGCCAGTGACGTATTTTACGTCACATTTCGTTCAGTCAGGAAACTGGTTGAGCCAGTTGAGACAACTCGAACCGCTGAATCGAACGCATCAAATGAAACACGTGGCGGCACGACGTAGACGTTTCATTAGGGAGCTTTCGATTTGCACGTTCACCTAGTCGACTGCTACGAGATTGCGTCAATTTTAGCCCCTGCGCATGCGTCACGTCGTCTCCCTCGTCCACTAGCCAAATCGAGAACGTGTCCACCGCAGTTTTGACGTTCGTCCCAAACTGCAACGAACGTTCACATTTGTGACGTCACAGAATCTCTGAAAACGGATTAAGTGACAAGAATACGTGCTAGTTTCCCTCCTTGTGATTTGTTTTGTACAAATGGGGTCACTTTTTACCTAAAATGCATATGGGATTGATATTTCATTGGGGAATGTGCTTTATTTTGGACGTTTTCTTGCAACTTCAACAGCAGGAGACTCAAAGTTGAAATATGCTGTATTCTCCATGAAAACATACCAACGTTCTTAACTGGCGTCCGTGTAGTAGACATGCATTTACATCGTTGAACAAATTTGAAAAATTACACAAGGCTAGACTGCAAATTCGCCATTTTAATACGATTCGTCCACGTCGACCCTAGCGCTGGGAAATCGAAACAGGCTTTAACAGTCGACGCACCATAGCAGTGGACGCGTCCAAGAAGGCAAGCTGATCGACTAGAACGAAGTCCACGTTCACTCAATCGAAAGCTCGGTATTCTCGCGTGTAGACGTGCGCTTATCCGATTGATTGACAAATGCATGAGGGCATTTATCTGTTAAAGCATTGTCTGACAGCGAAAAATATTGAGCAGTAATTTTTCGTCTTATGAACGAGCCTGCAACGCTATAAGTCTATGTCTTTTCGGCGAAATTTTGTCCCCCTTCTCCCTCCCTCTGTAAACATGCTGGTTACCTCCAATGTGTTTTACCTATTGGGAATCGCTACGCCGGACAGATCGACTGATCCGAGGCAGGTCCGATATGAGGGTTAAAAGAACGGGGCTATTGTCGTTTGCAGGGTGTAAAGTGTCAGTTCAATAAGAGAAATAATTGTTGGTCGAAAAAACCTTGACAAAAGCTAGCAACTCTGCAAAGACCATAGCCTAGTATAACAGTCGGGTTTAGTTTGGAAACTGTACATCCACTAACTGAGGAAACTTGTTTATGATGGCCCATTAGTTCATTTATTCCATCAATGGGGATTATGCGACAAGAATTAAATCTTCAGTAATGGGCCGTACATGTGTAACGTCACAGGGGTGCTTTGGACGATTGTACTCGAATGAGCTAAACGCGAAACTGACGGTGTTTCATCGACTTCACGTGATTGCACGTCTCTTTTGATATACTAATGAACATTGTGCTTGTATCATAGTGATACCTATGGTCATGCAACACTCGTCTAGTAAAATACATTGCGCATGTTCTGTGCCCGGCAGCGGTCAAAACCAAACATGTCACGGAATACCCACGTGGTTAGTTAGTTAGTTAGATGGAGTTTTACGGCCCAGTTTCCAACCTATTGGTTCAAGTCGAACTGGCCACGACCATTTTTCCAGTTTTGGCTCCTTTGCTTGTTTTCCCTACCCCATTGCTTATGCGGAGCATCACGCACAACGGCAGTAGGTTCCTTTTTAAAGTCTTTGGTATGACTCGACCTTGGAAGCGGACCCGGGCCTTCCGCGTGAGAGGCGCATGGTGCACATTACATTGTTGTCGCCTTTTTACACCAGGTCAAGGTCGGTTGTAGAGGACATAGTGACGTCAAAGTATATAGAATTACATAAGGGGAACAACTTTTTTCACACTGGAATCCTAATACCTGATATCAATATTTAAACATTAGTACCCACTTCGAAATGCACACTGGTTACCATAGTTTCACTATTTATAGACCAACTAGAAAATTGCACAAAAAGATTTCTTTAGTCTTGATGAATACTGAATATCAGCAGGCACGTAGCAACGGGAAGAGGTGGGGGCACGGGGGTATGTTCCCCTCCCCCCCAAAAAAATCAAAGTATGGGTTGAAATTTTATTGCTATGGGAAATGGCACACACACACACAAACAACTTGACCAACCTACCGGGACCGCACAAATCTTACCATGCCCCTGTGTCATCTGTAACAATGAATTTATGTCAGAAAGTCCACCAGTTTGCAGCTTAGCCCTCTCAGATAGGCAAAGGTTTTCCAAAGAAGAGGGGACACCCCCTCCCGTTAGACCCCTCCCGAAGAACGGCAATCACTTATCCGTTGTCCCCCCTCCCTCTAAAACTCCACGCACCGGTTACGGCGTTGAATATTAGTGCTATCTAAAGGTTATTTAGATGAAATGAGAGACTGCAACATTCAACTCCATAAATTTGAATTTTTTTGTAGGACAGATGTATCCTTTATCCTGAAGATTATTGGGGTTGCTACCACAGCCCCAATCCCCATACCAGCTAAACTAAATTCCTCACATTTGATGAACCTTTCTTTAAAAGTTCAGTACTCCACCTGTTTATAAGGTCCACACGTTTAGCCAATATCAGAACTGGCACTAGCTGTGAGTTATCCGTGACGGTTGTCGCAATTTTTATATCAATATGAAATGTAAATGACAGAAAAATACATAGATTTACAAGAAGGGTACAATATATGCCGTCAATTTTTGGAATAACTCGGCAGGCACTTGCTAGCTTTCTTTTTTGAATTTCTCTGATTTTCCCCTGCATGTTCTTTTATCTTTCCCCTTTTCATATTTCATTAGAAACGAAAAAGAATTAGATCAAACTGTGTTTCGTAGAGTAAGTCCTTTAAAGGCGAAACCTTTTCACCACAAACAGTTCCAATCCTCATAACATCCTTTTACTTAACGCCCCCCCCCCCACAATAGTTGTCTAAACTTATCCTCATCCAGACACTATCCCACTTTATTGCTTCAGTGTGAGTATACAATACCCCAATGTGCAATCAAAACACTCTCTAACCCTATGAATACTCTGTATTTTTTGAACTAGCTGTCAATCAAAGAACTGCGCTAATCAAGGATTTCTGTAGACAACTAAAATAGGTGTAGTTTGAAGTGAGAATTGACTGTCTTTAAAAAGATCTCGTCGACTTCCATGTTTCAAGCAGGGCTGCCTGTTTCAATGCTCGAACGGCAAGAGGTGATGGCGCCGTGTAGTTTTTACACAATTTTTGTGGTAAACGAATAGGGTTTCTTATTAGAGAAAGGACTATGGAACAGAGGGAATCACTGTTACTTTCACATCCTAGCTCGACAGAGGTTTTATGAAAGATTTTTTTTTAAATAATCTCCACACACCTTATGAAACCGTCATCCTTAATGTTAATGCAGATTTATCACAAAACATCTTTATCTGAAGTAGGACAAAGAGGTAAGTATGTACCTTTTTTTATATTAATGTGAGGTTTATATTATCACGTGTTGTTGAAAATGTGAAGATGGGATTTTCAAATTGCCTATGTGTGTGCATGCGTGTGTATTTTTTCTCTGTGTATGTGTGTGCATATTCCTGCTTGCCTGTCTGATTGTTATCGGTGAAGACTTTAAAGTTTAAGAGGTGCTTCATATACCTCTCCAATTTTACATATATTTTGTGCAATGATCTCGGGATCCTAAACTTACCGAGGTTTTAAAGTTACAAGCAGGCTATTTCGCCATTGACAGTAGATATCAATACTCGAAATCACTACAGCATTGTGGTTCAGTATTGAACAGAGGCATGTTTTCGACCCCAAAATACCTACGCACGCATATCATTCTCAATTTTAGTAAGCATATATAAGTCAAGGATTCCTCTATACACTTTAAGTGTCATGAAATGATGTGATTCTTTTTGAATGCATGTCACTGAGATACACTAACTCCCTGTTGGCTTTGTTAAGGACTAGCCTAGTATGCGGTGAGTTCTGGTAGGAATGTTCAGTATGCAAGAATACAAATCATGCAAATGAGGTAGTTGAAGCTTCAAGTGGCAGAGAAGGTCGGCAACTTAGTTTTTCTGAAGCCGTTTGGCCATGGGCGTCCGGAAGGGGGGGGGCAAGGGGGGGAACTTGCCCCCCCCCTCCCGGAAAATCAAACTTGTGAAAAAATTGATTAAAAATTAAAATAAAAAAAAAATGAAAAATAGATCATCAAAATATCTTCACTCAGCGTCAGTTTCTACTGAAATATGCGGACATTTGACCACGAATAGCAAAAGAGAACATGGTATGCTGAATAGTGAAATCGTAATTTGGGGACCATCATTCGTGATATCTATTGGAAATTTGTAATTGTAAAAACTATGCCAAAATTGTACTAGTTGTCAAGTATGTAGTGTGCATATGGCATCCGACTTTTGATGAATGCGTTGGTCTTGGTTTGGTCCCGTGCTGATCTCAAGTGGCGACGCGCAGATGTAACTGGGATATACAAGGTGAATATGGGGGGGGGGGGGAGGGGTGATTTATAATTGGGTAACGGATATAGGCCTATATAGGCTGTTTGACAGTTGTAAGTTTTATCGTGCTCAGGCGTGCGAGGCTGTGACTGAGAGGCAGATTTACCTTCAACAATTTTTTTAGATTGAAAATTCTAAAAATCTAAAAATTACAGACATGAAATTCCTGTTTCAGGGCTGGGTACATGCAGCTTATAACACTCGCCAAGTGTCGTTTCCGGCCATCTGGAGGGTTTGTAAGACCCAAAATTTTCTTGCACGCTCCGCGCCAACTGATGGTGGCGCTCCGCTTAGGTAGTGTACACAATTCAATCATCCAGGAATGACCTTGCCCCCCCCCCTTGTAAAAAGTTCTGCGGACGCCCATGCGTTTGGCCTAAGCAGAGCTCTTTGTCTAGTGGTGAAATAATTAGTACGTCGATTGGTTGAAAAGCGACCGCGTTCAGTTTGATGTCCCTACGGTTTTTCTACAGACTAAGAAGACTACCTTCGGGATATCTGATTGTTTTGTCACCGTTCCGCCTTCTGCGATTCGACGTTCGGCCGTTTAACCAAGGAGCTGAGATTCTAATGCCACCTCCCTGGTAGTCCGCGTCTAGCTTAACGCTGCGAAAAAACTTATAACCGGACGCAGCCTAAGGGGCGGCGAAAGAGATATTATAAACGTAGATACCAAACTCCTATCCCTATACTATTAGACGCGCTGACTCCTCACAGAGGCTCAATCGGAGGGGCGGAAGTGTTGACTTGACATGCGCACAGTTCTATTCGGCTGTCTGCGTGCACAACTACTTATGCGTAACAGAAAATCCCATTGTGACGAGATGTGCGTGCACTTTCAAAGCGAGTTCTGTACGCGCACAATGCATTTCTCCGTGTAATGAAGTCCGGAATATTTGACGCGTACTTCCGCGTGCTTGAATGTTAACGCGTGCATAGATATGCGTTTGTGAAAATATCATAGAAACTGACCAATCAGTAAGCATATGAACATCGAACCAATCGTTGTGCGTTAATGTTCAAATGTTCTTAAGTAGAAAGCCCTCGAAGAAGCCTTAAACTGTTTCATGTAAGTGAAATTTATTGAAGAACGGTGTCTGCAATAATTGCAATGTTTTAAAATCACACGTATTTATACTACCGGAAGATATCAATTAACTGTTAGCTTTCAAAACGACTGATCAGTGATCAGCACTTCCGCCCCTCCGAATCGGCCTCCATGAGGAGTTACCGCGCCATTTTAAGTTTGGTATCTATGTTTATAAAATCTTTGGGCGACGACCACAGAGGCGCTATGCAGGATACCTCCTTGGTTGAACGCATAACTCTGGAATAAATGTAACCGCTATAATGAGGTCCAATAGACGAATCCGATAATCGCTGTTTTTAGCGACTGGAGGCAGCCATTGGTGGGGTCCATCAACCTTTAATCGTCTTCATTTATTGTCTACGTGGATTTCAAATCCTCATATTCAGTGAAATTGATAAAATTGAAATGTCTTTTAGTGTACAACTATCCATGGAACAGGTTAGGAAGGAAATTTCAAGATTAAAGGTGATGGACCCCAGTAATGGCCTACTAAAATCAGCCCATCACAATCTGTCCGAATTCGTCTATACAGTCCGAGCAGAGATCTAGGTGTGTCCAAGAGGAATGGATGCATCTCGGTCTTTCAACACTTCTTAAACCAATTGGTTAGAAACTGCTCCGTTAATCCCTATCTTGCTAACGTCATCACTCTAGACTTGACCAAGTCTCCAGCCTGGGTGGATAGATTTTTATTGCCATAGGGTGATCCGTATTTTGATTTTTCAAGAATTTTCAAAATTATGGTTAAGGTTAGCTTTTATGGTTAGTAGGTAGGGATATTTGGCACGTTCTTTTATAATGCAGTGTCAGAATGACAAAAATGATATCAGAAAGCTAGAGTATTGAATTAAGAGGCGGGACCACTTTCCCAAGAAGCTGATTGGTCCATTGACAAGAGTCGCCAATAACCTCGTGAGAAAGAAATGGACTGACGGATATCTTGGGCTCTCTGCTCTCCATTGATCAACTTTCTTCATAGGCTTCTTTCCGCTGAACCCGGTTTCGATTTGCCAATGTGTTGTCTATAAAAGAAGCCGAAGAGCTAAGTGAAGTCGACCATTAGTGGGATCCATCAGCCTTACATTGTTTTAATTTTATTTTCTACATGCAATTCTAACCCTTAATATTCAGTGAGACTGAGGGAATTAAGGGGTATTTTAGTGTACAACCATCCATGATACATGTAAGCAATGAATCTGAAAAATCAAAGCTGATGGATCCCGGGTATGGAAGACTAAACCAGACCATCATTTCACTGTGCGGATTCGTCTACTAAGGGGCGGTCACATTACATGACTACAACGATTTCGGATCGGATGCCGATCCGATTTTTCAGAAAAATTCGAACTAGTGGATTTCCTGTGAAGGCTGCCACTGGTTGGCATTTATTGGCATAGAGCGTGCACAAGAACACATGTGTGTATGTTAGGTGTTGTGCGTGATAATTTTTGGGAGATTACACGAAGAAAGTAGACGATTTGGAATCTACCTCAGTGGCGTAGCTACTGGGGGGGGGGGGGCAGGGGGGCAAGTTGCCCCCCCCCCTGGAAAAATTTTTGGGGAAATTTGATGAATCTTCTTATTATTACAAAAATTTCTCAAAATTTTTGTTAGAATAAGAAATTGTGAGACATTTCTCATACATAATTCGTATTTTCATGCAACAAATTAACTCAGATTTCGTTAGTGTCGCATGAACCGGCCCAATTCGCGTTCCGCAGAAATGTCCTCGCCGCGTAGCAGATTGACTGTTCTCTTGTGCTTGTATACGCACGGGGGTTATGATCAGTGCATTTCAGTGCACAGGAAGCTGTTATTCAGGTGATACTTTGGGAATTCAGTAAAAGGATGTGAAAACTGACAAGTCACTAGCGTAGACCCCGAGGTTGTTATATGTTCTTCTACGAGCTAGCAGTAGCTGTACGATTTTACTCTGTGTACATAACGATGGATGGGGCTGAAACAATCCATGGCCAACGATAAGCTTAAAGTTAATCTAGAAATTACAATTAACGGGATCCGTTTGGCACACTTAGATTTTGTTACTTCGCCTAATCCTTGGAGGCTTACAAGCTAATTCGGGAAAATAGCTTTCTGCTCACTTTGAGTGTAACAATAAATGGACAATGAGTACCTTGTAGCCTTCTACACTTAACAGACTGCTTTTCTAACAGGACATCCTGTGTGATCGAGCCACTATTAGGCCTCCTTAGTGGCGTGCGAAGGGGAGACCATTGGGCCATGCCCCCCCCCCCCCTCACAGATGCCATTTTTTCTTTGTTCTTAAAAATGCGTAGTCTAACTTTATTATAACACAGATTTTACTTCAAAAGATAGCATATGTGGCACCAGATTGCTTATAAGGACACCAAATCTTTCAGAAATTTTCAAAGGGGAAGGATTGTCCCTGCAAGGTCTTTCAGTGATGCCAACTTTTTTTTAATTCCTACAAATAGACCTGGGCAAATTCTGTCAAATTCCAGTTTTTACTGAAAAAGGTAGACTCTGTTTCCCACTGGTGGCATCGATAAAAAAGACTACATGTTTAGATTCTCTTTACAAGTATAAATACGCTATTTTGACCATCTGAGGGGTCTGATTTTTCGAAATTTTCTTTACGCTCCGCGCCAACCAATGGTGGCGCTTCGCTCGGTCTTTTGGGCAAAATTACATTTTTGGGGTAAAATTAGCTCTTAATTCTCTGATCACTTTGCAGTTTGCGAACATATTTTTAAATTTAATGACAAGTTTTTCTTCGTAAGGTATCATAAATGGCATAAGGAAATGCATGTCAAGACACAAAAGTTTCAGTTTTATCCTCATGAACCACCACGATTCAACTTTTAACACTGTTCCTGTCAAAGTCGAAAATCTTGCACCATTTTGCATTTAGGCTCCTTGAAAACGTCAAAAAATTTCCGGACACCCCTCCACTTAGACCATACTGCATGCCCCTCCCCCTTCAGAGAAATCCTGCGTACGCCACTACGTTAGTACATACAAATAAACCAGATATTGTTTACCAAAATAATATACTTTGTTATTTCCGATTGTTCTATGTTTTACTTTAAGATTAAAATGCAGGTAATATTACAAAATGACATGGTAATGTTTTTCTACTTGTAAGTTTGCATATTTTATATGAAATACATACACATTGACCGGGAAAAGTTGTGGGGAAATTCCATACCTTTCCCCCCCCCCCCCCCCGGAAAAAATCCTAGCTACGCCACTGATCTACCTGTCTTTGTGACGACAGTGTTAGCGCGCCTCACCAACTCTTTTGACGCCCAGCCGTCACAGCATTTGTTTGTAAACCAAAGAGACCCTGAAAGCCTAGGATTTCCGTGTTTTAAACGCAGAATGAGTCATAGAAATCCTAAAGCTTATTATTTCTCAGGCTATGGTCTTGTGAAAGTTTGGACTTGCTCAAGTAGTCACCATCGACAGATTTTGCAAGAAACTTTTTCGACGAAATGCAAGGTAAGGTCAAAATCACAAAACGGATTGAATGAATACGATTTTTTTCATTCAAGCCTAAAAGTTGTTTGAAATGTTATAGTGAATCGTCGTAAAATCAAAAAAATTAAAGCTTAACGGCGGCCATCTTGGTACGCCTTTTTCGATTCTCCTGGTGACGACCGTTTAGGTCACATGATCCTCTGTACCTATGTAGACCTTACAGAGAAATCATGAAAACTGAGGATTCCTATAAAATATTATGCATTGACAACGCACTGACGCCATCCTTGATAGAACGATAGAACACGTGGCGGCACGCATAAAAATTCGCCCTGCACGTGTATAGCAGACTTCCGCCCTCCGTTCCGGCCTCAATGAGGAGTCAACGCACCATTTTAAGATTGGTATATATGCTTGTAATGTCTTTGCTCTGGAACACAGATATTACAAACGTATATCCCAAACTCCTATTCCTACACTGTTAGACGCGCTGACTCCTCACGGAGGGCCCAAACGGAGGGGCGAGAGTTTTGATTTGACATAAGCAAAGCTCTATGGATGCATAACAGAAAATTCCATTGTGACGTGGTATCGTCGTGCGTGCATTTTCAAAATGAGTTTTGCGTGCTTCTGAGTGCTTGGAAATCAAACGCACTAGTTGATTTTGTGTCGTAAGTGCGTAAGAATGTAAGCGCGTGCATAGATGTGCGCTTGTGAAGATACCATAGTAACTGACCAATCAGAAAGTTCAATCATGAACTTCAAACCAGTGGTTGTGCGTTCATGGTCAAATGTTCTTAAGTAGAAAGCCTCGAAGAAGCAAAAACCGTTCAATGTAAGTGGAGTTTGTTTGCAAGAATTGTAATGTTTTGAAGTCACACGTATTTATACTACGGGAAGAAATGAATTTATACTTCTTGGCTCCCCAAAAGACTAAACAGTGATCAGCACTTCCCCACCTCCGTTTCGGCATCCATGACAAGTCACCGCGCCATTTAAAGTTTAGTATCTATGCTTGCTATATCTGTGCTCTGTGACATCATATGCATAAGGTCCGGAGCTTAGGATTCCTGTGATTTTGGAAGGATACAATGACGCACATGAAACACACTTTCCGTTTAGCGTATCTGCCTTGAACGTGCACGAGGGCGTCTCCCATCCGCACTCTTCAATTTGAGACCACACCTCTTTGAGGTTCTCTTGTAATATCGGATGCGTGCCGTGCTATGAGCTTAAGTCACAGATACTTCACTACGTAGGTTAATTGGTCACATCAAGGAGTTTTGTATTCTCTCGTTTTTAGAAGCTTGCACGAATGGTCAAAAGAGCAAATACAGTGGACGCGCTAGTTGTTGTAGAGAACGCTGCGCCACTCACCATATTGCTTTCGTACACGACCTAGCGCGTCCGCTTGTATTTGTTTGTCGTCCAGAAGAACTCGACAATGCGTTAGTTGAATTTTGAACTCGTAAAGTCGCTTCCATGAATGGATTACACACATTTAATTTACTGCCTCTTAAACACAACGCTGTGGACAACTTGCAAAATCCAAATTAAAAGCTTATATGATTTATTATATCTCTGGCAAAGCCACAAATGCACAAATGACAAAACAGACGCTATACGCATCATGCTCACAAAAAAGAAAAGAAAAAATGAAGTATCGGCCGCACGCCCAGACCCAACACACCCAAAACAAACTACACGCCCTTGTGGGTATTCACTGCGTAGATGAGTGTAAGATTTCGGATTTGAACGCATTTTTCTAGGACGCAAGACGGATGTTCTCAAAATCTCGAATCCTTGGTTAGTTCTGTTTTAAGTTTCGCGTGTGAACATCAAATAGCATAAAGGTACCTCTTAAAATTAGAACTTTCCATAACAAAATGTGTAATATATCCAATGCCTCATGTTATTTGACAGTTACTACGGGAATACCAAATTAGCACTGACGTCACAATTTGCGCATCGTTTGATCAAACATACCAGCACTGTGTGCCATACAGCACATGTATATGAAACATAAGATATACTGTGTAAACTTAAAATTAACAATAATCAGTGATAGCAGAGAAGATATCTTGTCGTTGAAAGATTTAAAGACCATTTTAAGCTTTCTATGTGCTTGAATGAATAGAACTGCAAGGATAAGAAGTTGAAGATGAACTATTTCGGTAGAAGATCACCACAACCGGTAAGTCATTGCGTGATGAATTCGTTGATCCTTCTAATTAATACTTGCTTGAAATAGCAACTTAAGCTTCCAAGTTTAGCATAATGCATATGGATGTGTTCTGAGATGTTTCAAACATTTGACACACTCCTTTGGCTTTCAACTTAAAGGCCTAATGCTTTCTCCCCAAACAGTTTCAATTCTCGTGACCCACTTACTTACGCCCTCCCTCAACTGCTTAACATTCATCCAGATACAATCTGGGTCTTTTCTAATAAAAAAGAAGGCCCTTCAAAACTGCAACCTTGGAAGGATTATTCCATATATAGGACCACAAAAGTGAGTCTTCTTCATGCAGAAGTCCATTGGTCATAATTATGAACAGCAACGGAATAATCCTTCCCCCAATGCATTGTTCAAGTTACATCATAGCTTAAGGTCTATTGCTCCAGTGTGAGTAGACAAGACCTCAATGTATAATCAAAACACCCGGTACAGTGTATGCTGTGTGATATGAGCTTTAATTCCTGCTCTGCATTTTTGAACTAGCTGTCAATCAAAGAGCTGAGCCAGTTGAGAATTTCTGCGGACCACAAAATTTTCATTGTGGGATGAGAGGATTAGCCCTTCAATACTTTGCATGGTAAAACAATACAGTAAACAAGATACGGTACATAACCCTAACCACAACTTGTGTGGGCCCACCACATGCCCAACCTCATAGACTATCCTAACCCTATAAGCTAGATGACTCCTAGCAACTAGTGAGGGCGGCCATTGTATGTCCTTGAACCCTAAATTAACGTAATTTTATTGTCTACATATTCAGTGAAATTAAGGGAGTCAACAGGTATTATAGTTTATTTAATCATCAATGGCACATTTCAGCAAAGAATTTGAAAAATAAAGCCGATAGACACCAGTTATGGCCGACTTAAAGGGAAACATTACATTTGTTTTACAAGGAAATTTCATGCTTTTAAAACCAATATTTTTTGGCAAAGAGTGAAAAATAATTACAAAGTCAGTATGGTGGCCTTCTTTTCAAGAAATTAGTTTCCCTCAGATAGAAATTCAGTTGTGTGTTGCTCAAGAATAATTTGTTCACCCAAACTTTCAATATTTCAAAAGATGCAAGTACCATAACTCTTCTGGTACAAAATATTTTGAGGAGATGAAGTTATTGCTGGGGTTTATTGTTGAGACATGTGATTTGAAAATAACTAGAGCTGTTTACTTTTAATGCTATGCTGGAGCTTTTAAGACGCAATATTTCCCTTTAAAGATCCATTACTTTTCTGATCGGATTCGTTTATTTCTCTGCACTTTGATCCCAGAAACACACAACCTCAATCAAAACCTTTGAAGGTTTAAAGGTATTTTCTTTTCATGAAACTGTGATCAACATGGTCATTTCTTGAACCTTCAGTTTTAATTTTTCAAATATTGATAAAATCGTCCGTGACCAAAACTGACATTCCAAACCAGATACTCCCAATAAACCGTAAACCGAATCACAGATGACACAATAACGAGACTCTAGTCAGTGAAGCGCTCGCTCTCACGTAATTCCCGCATACAAAGCATTGTGGTGAAATAGAATACTAGTTCCACAAGTAAATTAGTTAGATGGAGTTTTACGGCCCAGTTCCTAACCATTTGGTTTACGTCGAGCTGGTCACGGCCTTTTTACCAGTTGTGGCTCACTGGCTTGTTTTCCCTACTACATTGCTAATGCTTACCACCAAGCACAATGACAGTAGCAGTGGCGTAACTGCAAGAGGTCAGGGGGATTTCCCCTCTCGGAAATTTGCCATTTGTGACACCAGTCAACTACAGTGTGGTTTTCCCAACTCTTCTTTCATGAAATTCCGAATTCCCTGCAATAAAAGCCCCATTTTTGAAATTATTTGTTTCAAAAATGCAAAATTTGAACGCCCTTCGCGCGCAGAAATTCGCAGTCACGGTGGCTAATGCAGTCATGGTCGATCAAAAGTCAGTTTGGCAAATTTTTCCGTATGTTGGAAATGACAGAATCACCAGATCATTAAGAAATTTCACTCTTGCACGAACGCCTGCAATGATTACTCCTTTTTTTTTAAGAGTAATCACTCTAGACACTCCATCAAGAGTGAAACTTCGCTTGTTTGGAGGGAATTCCGCTTTTTTGGAGTGGATATGGGCAATTACACAGTAAACCAACACAGAATCATCACATATGCATATTTTGTTTTGTTAAGTAGTTCCATATGTTTTATTATGTTCAGGGCTAATCCTTAGATGTACAGAGATAGCCTAAAAAATTTCAACTTGCTCCCTCAATTTTGAAAAATATTTCTGTGTAGGCCCTATGGAAAATATAACGGGTGAACATTGACATACTTCAAGAAAAATAACGGGTGTAACACATTGACATACAAAATAGAAATGGCTATTATCGAGAAAGTTTATTATGTACATACTTTGTGACATTTTCTGAGGATAATATGTAGCATTACTTTATAACTGTCCCATTGGGGGCACTCTTTGATCAATATTAAGCTCGGGAGACCATAAATTGTAAGTGTATGTCAATGTTACACCCGTTATAGAATTGTGTTCGCCCGTTATAAAAAGTGCTGATTAACTGCAGGAATAAAAAAAAGTTTACCATATACGGTCCTTGCTTTATATACCTAGAGGTTACTATGTCTTTGATAATTGATAATAAACAAGGTAACACCAATTAATGATGTTCTCAGGGTAATTTATAATTGTTTGACATACACATGCATCACATAAATGTATGTCAAATATTTTCAAACATGCTTCATGAGTGCAAGGTTCATCATATTTTGATGTTACCTTGTTAATTGTCAACCATCATCACATTACAACATAAGTTATTGGCAAGGTCCATATATATGGCAAACTTTTTGAGTTTCAGCATATTTCTTATAACGGGTGAACACAGTTTCATAACGGGTGTAACATTGACATACATTTATAATTTATAGTCTAGTGAGCTTCATATTGATCATAAGGTGATTCCATCTGGTTTGTCATGAAGCACTGCTACATATCATCCTAGGAAAATACCAAAACCTATCCACATTATGCACTTTCTGAAAAATAGCATTTTGTATGTTGTATGTCAATTATGTTACACCCGTTATTTTTCTTGATGTATGTCAATGTTCGCCCGTTACATTTTCCATTGAACCCCTGTTGATTTTTTTTTCCAATATTGAGGAAGTGAGCTGAAAATTTTTAGGCTATGTCTGTGCATCTAAAGATTAGCCTTGAACATAATAGAACACATGAAATTAACATAGAATGGAAATTAACCCTTGTGTGATGCAACTGTGTTGGTTTACTGTGTAATTGCCCATGGATATCACTCTTCTTGGAGCGAATTATCACTCTAATGGAGTGATTTCACACTTTTAACCCTATCAAAGTGTGACTTAGTTCACCCTTTTGATTTTAGAGTGGAAAACAATGAGACTGAAGTGAATGAAAAATCATCCGGTTTTTAAAATAAACCGGTGTTTATATTCCACTTCATCACAGAAAATGCCAAGTCACGATCCAGGAGAAGTAAGTGAGATAAACAAAAAATGCGATCTACTCCAAAAAACATTTGTGAAAGAAGCGAAACTGGTGGATAGCTTGGCGGAACAGCTGGAAAATTATGAAATGAGTCTAAGAGGTAAGAGCTCTTCAAACCAGCGAAAATCACTTTTATAGCAAAATTTGCCAATTATTCCCTTTTCCATTTAGACAAGCTCTATGAGACTTAATTAAAACACCATGCCATAAAATCGTAAATATTATCGTATAATGGACCTAAGTGTTTTGTAAAATTCATACGTGAGTTAAGTGAAACAAAGCGATTAGGATTATTTATTATCAATTATTATATAGCCGTTTCACGATCTCGTAGGAGGGAGTGGATATCGGACGTCAGTAAGAGTGTGATTTACATGTTGGTTTTGACAACGGAAGTGATTGTGACTGTCTGCAAAAAGCGCGTTCGGCATAGATGACACATAAATTGAAAATCACTTGAATCTTGTTCAGAGGAATTAATAATAATAATACACCTCAGGTTGAGGTTGAGATGGCACTTTACGAAAATAATCGCAAATGAAGACAATAACCAGAATAAAGGGGCGAAAGGCTTGCCCGTGAAACAAATTTCATCAAGGGGCGATGCAATAGGTGTGTAAGTATGCGTGTGTTCGGGATAGGGGTTAAACCCACAGGATGTGCGAAAATTAAGTCACCAAAATTTCTGTTTCTTCTAACATGTTTTTTCTCCCGTCTGCTCCCGTGATCTACATTCCTCACAAATTTGAAGTAAAGCAGCATATCGAAAAGTTTCGATCATAAACCTCCCAAATGCGTTACAGCGTGCGGGCGCATTTTGCATTTATAGGTTTTTCGCTTTATGTAGTATATTCAGGTTGTGTCTTAAGGTCTGGCTAAACTGGATTTGTGATGTTCGTACTATTGCACATCTAGTGAATGCTTTTTTTGACTGGACACACCCCTTACTTTTGTCTTAAACCATTACGTCATGGGATTTGATGTCTATTGGTTAAAAACGTTTTTCATCCCAATTTTACATAATTTAGAGGATTAACACTTCTAGCCACAAGTATATTGACACGGCTAAACGCGTTTCTGGGAGCTGCATGTCACAGGTAACAGGAGGAGAAGAATTGGTTTCATTTGGATCTATATTTTTGTCGTAAAATGCGTGTAGTAACGGCATAAAATGGCCCATTATTTTTGGGAAATTCCCCAAATTATGACGTCACAAAATTTTGAAAGCGTCAAAAATCATGTATTTTGGATGAAAATCGGCATTTCATGAATTTCTCTCACCTTGACATATCATTCCAAAGCATAACCGATTTAGCTTACCTTAATTAGAACATTTAAAAAAAATTTTGATGTAGAATGAGCAAATGATCGTTTTTGTACAAAACTTTTCCATATGTTAGCTGGGACTGTCCAAGTCGTGGACCCCACGGCAAAGGGAAGGGCTGGTTCCTCTGGTGGAGCTCCATGGTATGAGCAAATCCTGGCTATGCTGCAGCTGAGATCTCAAACAAGGGCGTAGCCAGGGTTTCATAATAGGGGCTGCATGGCCGATCGTCGTCCTGGAAATTTGGCCTATGAAGAGTGTCAGGTTCGGGCCCAAAGCTATGGTCTTATGTATGTGGAAGTGCGGAGTTAATGGCTTGACGTTTTTCCAACTGAGAGGATTCACCACAAGACCTGTTTTGGGCAGTAGGAATATCTAACAAATATGTCATGTTATTAAAAGATGAATAACCAGGAACATGGAGAAATTGGATTCTCGCTTTCATTTCTTTTATTTACTTATTTTTTCGTGAACTGTCGCGTGTGGTCAAGTGGTTAGAGCATCAGACTTGCAGTCGGGAGCCTGTCGGGAGTTTGACCCCTGACCGGGTCATACCGAAGACTTTAAAAACCGAACGTACTGCCATTGTGTTAGGTGCTCAACCTAAGCAACTGAGTAGGGGAAAATAGCCAGTGAGCCACAACCGAAAAAAGGCCGTGGTCAGTTCGATTTGAACCAATTGTTTGAACACTGGGCGGTAAAACTCCATCTAGTTACCGCGCACCTTTTTCTTGTGTATCCTCATAGGTTCTCTTTGCCATTTTCTACAACAAAACATGCAGGATATCAATGGAGCTTCAGTTAAAAAATAAGGGCAGTTTGATTTTTTGCTGTCCCGGGAGGGACTAAGGGGGAGGGGTCCATTTACATACGAAAAAGACCCGGTACTATATTTGACACATTGTCCTTTTCGGCATTTTCGCTTTACCTATAAAATAAAGAGTGACTTTTAACTACGAACGAATTATTGACAAAAGTAAGTAAAAGGAAGTGACCACATATTCTAGTCAAGAGGGGCCGAGAACAGTTGCGTAAATTGTAGGTGCACTCTAAGAGGAAATGGTAACTATCAAGGCAATAAAATTAAAAACATCGGCAGTGAGCTCAATTAATGCTCGAGGTAGTCTTGGGGCAGAACATTCAATGCCAAAATATGTCAAAATTGTAGCAATAAAGATCTAAACAGAACGCAACACCTGTTGAAGCTTGTTTTGGAGCATTAGAAAACAATAAAAAACCGCGGCGTCAGTCATTTGCTCCTTCCATTGTTGGCTCAAGAATGTCTTATGAAGATGGGAGTTTTAATGCTGTTTAATACATATTTTTGGTTTTTTGACTTGAGGTACACTTAAAGCAATCATGTTACTTAATACACTTGGGTTTGAATTGGTGCGCTTGGATGTCACCCGAACTATTTTGAAAATGGGAATGCTCAATGCATAATACAGTGACACCGGATCGGATAACGACCCAATTTTTGTGGGGTTTTTTAATCTCCACCATCCATTCTGCCATTGTTGGAAAGAACCAAAAAATTGCTCTTCTGTGTTAATTTATGACGTGTATGAGAGGACAATGAAAATGAAGTATGAGATTCTTATTTTGTGACGTCACGTTGACAAAGCTTTCATCTGACTACGCGTATCCAATAAAAGCTGCCTGCGGATGTGACGTCACGGAATAACTAGAGTTTCAATTTTCGTAGTCCTGGGATACAAATCATGTATTTCCAAATGCTGACGAATATTTGTTTCTTCAAGAACAAAGATGGTGAAGATTTTAATGAAAACTCACAAGCTTAATCCAGGGAGGTGCTATACTAACACCTCCCTGCTTAATCAGATATGATATCGCTGTGGCGTGACCTACGCGTAAGAGATTTTTAGCTACCTAAAATGTTGACATGCGTAACACTTTTTAGGAGGATAATTTTATTGCAAGTGTTTTTCCAGACGGCTCTGCAAAATGTAATTTTCATTATGTGATCCATTTATTCTACAAATGCAGAATCGAAGAAATGTTTACATGCCTTGACAGACACGATGAGCGAACTTTACTCCGGGACAGGACCGGGGGCTAAGGAGTTTCGAATTGCGATGGAGGTACGTAGATCGATGACATATAATTACATATCATTCGTTTTATTCATTATTCCGTGACGTCACATCCTCAGACAGCTTTTATAGGATACGCGTAGTCCGATAAAAGCTATTTGTCAACATGACGTCATGAAATGTATAGTTTACAATGCACTTTCATGGTCCTCTCATACCAATCATATTTTTACACAGGATGGCAAATTTTTGGTTCTTTTCAACAATGAATGGAGGAGATTTTGCCTAAAACTCACAAAAATCGGATCGTAATCCGATCCGATATCGCTGTAGTGTGACCTGCGCCTAAGCCTCGGTTACACTACAACAGATTCGGATCGGTTTCCAATCCGTTTTTCTGGGTTTTTTTTTTCAAAATCTTCTCTATCTCTGGTCGGAAAGAGCCAAAAATTTGTCAACTAGTGTAAATTTATGACTTGCATCTGATATAGAGAAATATAAAATGTCAACTGATTTTTACGTTACGTCACACTGACATACATTTTTTTATCGGACAGCGCAGTCAGATAAAATCTATCTGTCGATGTAGAGTCACAGGATAACTAGCATAAAGTTAGTTTTTCTAATCATTAAGTACAACTCATATAGGTTGTCGGTCAAAATAGATTGGCAATTTAATTTTTGGCCCTTTTAGACCAAAGATGGAGAAGAGTTTTACAAAAACTCATAACAATCGGATCGGAATAAGATCCGAAATCTAGTGCGACGCATCTTTCATGAGGAAATTGGGAAACGGCGAACTGCAGAAGCACTAGAATTCTGAGTGACGAATCCCGTGGGAGATATGACGTATACAGTTATATGGTATACCAACTACGATTTAGGAGGACAGGGATTAACAACCGCATGGAGATTATACACTTGACACCAGTCAGACTGGGACGTTGGGACGTCAGTTTGTATTATGATCATGTGACCATATCTTAAGCTATATAAATGCGCTCCATCTTATGGCTTGTTATGCTATGAAACCTACAAAAAAAAGTAGGCAACGAAGCTTCCTCTCTGTTTGTTCATATTGACGAATCCGATTAGCGCTTGTTTTTAGTGACTGTACGCCGTCTTTATTTATTGTTTACATGAATTTCAAACCCTCATATTTAGTGAACTTGGAAAATTTATGATACAAATTATTGTACAACCATCCATGATAGAGGTAAGCAAGGAAATCGAAAGATGTTAAGGTGATGGACCCGAGTTATGGCCGACTGAAATCAGACCATCACTTGCTGTCCGAATTCTTGTATACGTTCACAATCTTTGCATTTGATATAAGGAACACAGTGAACCAAAGCTGGTCTCTTTGTCGCATGTTGGACTTCACATAAACTGATTGGTCTATCAAAAAAATTTACCCCTTGATCAAAAAAAAAAAAAAAACTTTCGGTACAAAAAAATGGGATTTTTTATTCACTCCATGAGTCTAAAGCAATTAGTGTTATAGTCATTTCTTCCAAGAAAACTGTTGAAGGCCATTAGCAGTTGTCTTCGTCACCATACGACCATTTTTTCATTTGTTTTACAGGATCAAGAGAGATTGCTAGAGTACAAGGCCCATGACATCAGGAGAACTATAAACGGACCTGTCGACAAGTTTAGAGAGATTCTTGCACATGGGAAGGTAATTTAAAAGTTTGGGACCGAAAAATTTCCGTTTCTATTTAGGAAGGGATCGTAAAAAACATTAAATTGCAATACTGTCTCAAAGGTTATAGGCCCAAATCCATGCTGCCCTACCAAATTAAATCATATACCCATGCGTAGGGGTGGAGGGTAGGAATTCGTACCGTATGTTATGTGACACATGCGCAATATTCTGATTGCAATCGGGTCCATAAAGAAATTGTATACACTCATGAGCACCCATATCACAGTTAGAACAAAACTAAGCAAGATGTTTTAATTTTTAAACAAACACGTATTAACCAGTGGATCGCTCAGTTTTGTTTGATTTTCAAACAACCCAAAACTGCTTACTTAACACCGAAAAAAAAAATGAACGAATTGTGTAAATTTTTTAACAACTAGGCCTATATAATTTCTTTCTTTAAACAGCGGAATTCTGAACGGTGTTTTAACATTGATCAAAGTATTTGTTCTAATACATGTTTTACAACTTCATTCAGCTCAGCTCCTCTTTTTCAGTTAATACGAATATGAAAAACGCTTCGTGCATTCGTCCGGACGACAGGCACGATAACCTGCACTCATATTAACAATATAATTGGAACTATATATAAACATATCCTTAAAACTGATGAAATTGCATTGTGTTTAGAATGAAATCCATTTCTCTTTTCAATTTAATTTGGTTTTAAGTATAATGCTTTATTTACCATTTTTCCTAATCAAGGAATTGGCGAGAGAAAGGGAGGCGTGTAAACGTGAATATGAAGCCGCTACGGAAGCCCTGAGGGTACGTACTCGTCATACAGGCCTAGCCCATGGGCCATTTTTGGTCCCATGTGCGCTCATATGTTGTAGTAAAATATAGTGCGAGGAGTATTTCGATGAGATTAACATCTTTATAAAGGAAACAATTGGGTTCTGTCGAAGATCTAAAGTAAAAACAACTCTAAGCCCGAAACTCCCTAGTACCGGCCCCCGATAAGAGTTTGGGAAAAAAACCGCTTTCGGAGAAATGGGTTTTCTCCAGATCTGGGGAACATTTGCCTGTCTCAACCAGGCGCGGTACCAGACATTCCAAAAATGGGGGAGGGCTGACCTTAGAGAAAAGGGTGTGTGAGGGAGTTGCACTGCTAATTTCCCGTATGTTTTTTTATTGTTGATGTGGGGAAAAGGGAGGGCTGAGGCCGTAAAAGACCCCCTTTGGATCCGTGGCTGTCAACGGTATGAATATATTTGAGCTCTAAGCGCCTACTTCGTCACAGTCATCGATTTGTTTAATAAATGTGTGTGTATTAAAATGGGAGATTATAGGTTTGACACAAAAGAGCGAAACCACACGGGTTAGTTACTTAGATGGAGTTTTTCGGCCCAGTTCCCAACCTATTGATTCAAGTCGAGCCGGCCACGGCCTTTTTCCAGTTGTTGTTCGCTGGCTTGTTTTCCCGACTCCATTGCTTATGCAGAGCACCACTCACAACGGCAGTGGCGAAACCACAAGGGACCTTCAGTACTGTATATACAGACATAAGTGCTGACAGTACCCACTTGCACACCTTACGTGAAAAAAGTGTATTAAACCAGTGGCTGCGTGGAGTCTTCAACTTAAGCTTAGGACAAAGGACGTAGCAAAATTGCACCATTTCCCAAAATTGACGTGGTGAACAAGTAAACTCGACGAATTATTTTGTTCCCCTAGTAACAAAGATTTTAAATTTGCCCGAATTTTTTTTTCTTAAAATCGGTGAAAATTGCAAGGTTGTTGTGAACGTTAGTCTCCGTCCCAAAATGCGGTTATCTCCCGAACTGATCAAGACTTCGATATTACACTCATTTTCTGTTAGGCAGCAAAGTCTAGCACGCCCTGTAAATTGACTTACGGTGCATTTTTGTTGTTTGTTAGCGCTAATATTTGATTAAAAGGTCTATTGTGCCTTGACCCAATGATGTGATCAAAATGGAAAGCAATCATGCCATTTAGCATAACTAACAGCCACTGGAGGTTGTTAGTACCGTCATAATTAGGCCACGCCTATCTAACACAAATAGACGAAAAGAGCTCACTCAAAAACAGACGGAGGTTGTGATTATCCGGTGGTTAGAGGGAGCACTCACGAGAGTCGTAAATGAGTTGCTGATTCAACTGACGAACCCATCACTTACTGGTTTTAATTTTAAATCGCGTGAATGATATGATTTAAAAACTTTATACAAAACAAATAGTTGGAAATTTTGCGCTATGATTACCTCATAAAGAAAGCAAAGGAGGATATGAAGTGTATGTCTTGTAAATTCAAAATAAAGTTGCAATGATTCAGATCTTACATCTGCCACATTCTTCTTGTCTAGAAACTCCACCGGATGGGAAAGGGTAACGACAGGAGGATTCCAAAGGTGAGTCAGTCATCATAACAGGGTCGGTCAGACTACGGTTTTTTAATCCGAAACCCGATCCGATGTTTCTAAATCCATGGGTCGCGGAGCGAATTTTGAAGTGCGGACTAATCACAAAAGCGACCTAATATGTCCAAAAATACAATAGCAATGTAAGACGGCCCTAAATGCCTACGGCAGAAAATACGATGTGGGCTTTACCCCCCCCCCCCCCCAGCCCTGCCCCGTCTCCGCGATTCCTCAAGTAGGACTAGTGCACAGTTTTCTATTCGGACTTTGTTCAAAAGAAAAACGCGTTAAATCGAGGACTGAACTTAATTGGCCCTACGATTAACTGTTCGGTCATAATTATATAACTTTCAACATAACACTCAACAGAGCACACCTGTAGGGTAGACTGGGGGTGTAGAATATGCCCACGGTATTTCCCGCCTGTCGTAATAGACGACTATACGGTATACGATTTTGAACCGTTTTATCCAGATGACGCTAATGTATGTTAATTCTCATCTGACCAACTAACTCAACACAGAGACAATTGTTCGAAACTACTTCGATTTTGTGAGCGTGTCCCATAAACTTTGTTTGCGTTGTGACGTCACGAAATCATTAGTTAACATTTTAGTTTCGCAGTCCTCTGATATATTACACAAAATGACAAATTTGTGGTTCTTTCCGACCAGAGATGGAGAAGCTTTTGTCTGCTATTGGCAAACTCAAACTGCAATTTGACCCCAAACCCATGCATTTAGCGTGACTCGCGCTTATCGAAAAATGAACTATTTAAATTTCGGTTCACATTGAACAACATAAGCGGCTTCCTATCAAAAGATCGATCGATGAGGCGTTTTCAAATTAATATTACGGTCAGTATAAGGTGCGATTTAGGGGTAATAATAACCTGACTATGATGTCGACCAGATGAACCACTAATTTGCTCACCCAAAATCTGTATGATGGTTTTACTTGGTAAGACGTCTCCTGCGCTCTATGATTCATGCAAAGGAAATCTTAACAAGTTTACTTTTGTTACTGTGTCAATTTACCAAATAGATAACGTGACGCATGGTGACCAGTAGTTGTGCAGTGTAACTTTTTATAACCTATTTACACTTCTTCCGTCTATAAGCATGCATTTTAATCGGGAACTAATAGAACTACACACCGAGCCTCAGTCGAGGTGAAGCATCGAAATGACGTAACCATTCGTCCGGTAACGAAGCTGCGGAAGGATGCGAATAAACGTGTCTCGATGCATACGCGACGCATAGGCCTTTGCATCCTGTGTGGACAGTTCCTCATCTAATAACGAACGGTTCAGTTGTTCTTCGCTATTTCGAATCAAAATTAGTAAAATGGAACTCACGGGATTTTCTCTTTTTTCTTTTCCCATTTTTCTTTAATTTTTTTTATTTGATTTCATTTTTTTGCATCACAGATGGAAAACGAACTGATGTCAATGGGACAGCGACTAGCAAACGTCAACAAGTTGATTCTCCGAGATCTTCCATTAGCTATTTTATGGCAAGTGTCTAAAAAACAATCTATAGACGAACTCGAACAGTCAAATGATGGTCTGATTTAGTCGGATATAAATGGGGCCCATCAGTTTTAATTTTTCAACTTCACCTGTATCATGGATGTTTTTTTAACTAAAATACTAAAAAAAGGAACTAAAAAGGGTTCCATAATTGCATGTAATCAATAAATTTCAGTAGACTACGGCTGAGAGACCCCACTAATGGCCGACCTCATAAGCTGCTCAGATTCGTCCATATATATACAAAGAGGTTGGGCAAAAACGTCACTGACCGTCAGACCAGGGAGCTGGTCAGGCGATACGGTACCACGTACGGTCGTTACATGAACCCATTTATGTGAGCGTATATGAGCGTACTGTAAGTACATTTCTGTGCACATGTAGGACTCCTGACTTGTCTAGCATAATAAAAATAACAAAGGAAACAGACTCAGATTACTTAAAACTCTCTTAGCTTAATTTTTTAATTAGACGCTTAAAGAAATAGGGAGTTTTAGTTCACCGTTAGGTTGTTAGTTTTACCTGCGTAACAGGCTGTACGGCATATTCCTTATTCAGTCATCTCTGGTTTGGAAGCTGAGGAGCTGAGGAAACAGAGTCCGCTCTGCAAGGGTGGTAAACTTGCGACATCTATGGAAAAATGTATTCACTTGAACAAACTGAAAGAAATTAACATATAGAGACAGAGAAGCATTCACGGGGTGACAAGGTCAGTATTTTTTGTAACATTTGGAAGAACTAAAGACGAATTCGAGCAGCTATACTGAAGGTTGCCATTAGTGGGGTCCTTTAGTCTTAAATCGTCCTAATTCCTTTGTCTGTGTAACATTCTAAACTCTCATTTTCAGTGGAATTGGAGGAATCAAGGACTGTTTCAGTGTGCAATCATCCACGATACAGTGAAGCAAAGAATCTGAAAGATGAAAGCTAACGAACCCAGGTTTTGCCAGATAAAATCAGACCGTCACTCACCTGTTCTGATTCTTCTATACTGTATATAGGATGTGTTGTATTGACTTAGAAGTAAGATTCAGTTTTACGGTTCAGTTTATTACTGAAGGGGGGCTTGCCACTTGAAAGATAGGGCCTATTAAACTTAGGCAACTAGTACAAAACACATACCAGGTTTACTGTCTAACCACACCGAAAGTATCCCGTCCCTAGAATCTATATTTTTCCCCCTTTAGCAGCTTTTCTGGGCAAGAAGAGAGAGAAAGTGAAAAAAAAGAGAGGGAAAAAGAAAAGAAATATAATGAAATGAAAAGAAAAGAGAACAAAAGGAAAGAAAAGAAAGAAAGAAACAAACAAACCCATTATACAACAAACAATGCAAAGTAGGGATAATTTAACCAATTCAAACTATGTGACGTCATCATGACATGCATATCATTTCTTTACAGTCGAGGAAGCTTTGTCGCAGACACCTTTCCGAAGCTCAGCAAAAGTGATTGTGAATATAACACAGAAATGTTAAAGGTATGTATTACGTACAAGCTGACCAGATTTTTAAAGGGGAAAATGCAGTCCAGTGGTGTAGCCACGGGGTGGTTTTGGGGGTTGAGCCACCCCCCTCCCATGACCCCATGACCTTGAAATGCCAAAAACACCTAATACATAGCGTTTTTCCTCCCTTAGGCTTTTCCCTCATGTTGTGCTTTAACCCCCCCATCCTTCATGACACAATCTTGGCTATACGCTAGCCATCCCTTGTAGACATCCCAATTTCGACTAGTGTAGTCTGTCGTATCCCATGATCGTCTATTGAGAATCATGTGAAAATAGTTTGTTAACTTAAAAGAATAGTCGAGAACCAAATTTGTGTTTGATATGGTAATTAAAAGGAAAATATTCTCAATATTTTGGTGACAGTTTCATTTGCTTCCCAAGTTCGGTTTTTGAAATATTAGCAATGGAAGTTGACATATTTTCTATAAAAAAAAAAAAGTGATCTTGAAGCAAGTAAGTGTGATGTCATGGATTCCCACTGTTGGTCAATGTTTTTTTTTAGGTATAATTTAGTATACCTCCAATTTAATAAAAGCAACTTAACTGATATATTGATACTATAGGTGCATCCTGTAGCATTTGAATTTTAAAAACTTTATATGCCTTAGGAGGAAGACAACATCCCTAATCAATTCAAGGTCAAACAAATAGGATGAAAAATAAAGAAAAACAAAACATTGGCCAACAATGTGAATCCATGACATCACACACGCTTGCTTCAAGTCCATTCTATGTAGAAAATTCCCCACACTCAATTGCTGGTATCTCGAGAACCAAGCATGAGAAATGAATACAAATTTCACCGGAATGCTTAGAATATGCTCCTCCTTAACATATCAAAAATGAATTTGGCTCTGGACTATTCTTTTAAATATGCAATATTAAAGCCCGAAAATACCATAAAGATACTTTGAAGGAAAATAAGAAGAAATACATAGGATCTGGCTGTTGTTTCAAAATAAGTTTGGGACGAGAAAGGGGCTCATTATAAATTGAATTGAAATCGATAACTTTATGAGAGTGTTAAAGGGTCACTACCACATGGCAATGCTTAAAGTTAGCATAATGAGTCTACAATTTTCATATCCAATAGTTGCGGAAAAAGTTAAAATTCTGAATTTTGTGGTGTCCTGACTTGTAAGTGGTTTTGTGCATGATTTGAAAAAGTGTCTGGTCACGAGTTTTTGAAAACCGATTTGAACCATTAAGTACTCACTCATAAAACAGTTATTTGTATATGTAGGATATGAGGGTTTTCTAAGTTTGACCTTTTGTCATTATTATGAAAACTGAGAAGAAAATTTAACAGGTTTGGAAATATTTGTTGAATTTCATGAACCAACTTAATGAGTCACTTTAATAAAATAAAATGAGAGATAAACAGGTATACGATTGAATGAACAATGATCGCCCCCCCCCCCTTCTCGCTGTGAGATGATTGATATAATTTTTGAGGTTCATTAAGTGATCCTACGGTTGAGCTGCTGTACAAATGATTGCATCATAATTTTTTCTTTTGATCCCTACATATGATTTTAGGTCTCCGAAGCCCTTTATGATATCGTCAAAGAACTAGATGGTATGTATATTGGGCATACCCCTGTATCTAAGGACACGTTCAGCAGAGAAAAATGCGAACAACGCCGACAATTCTCAAAGAAGTACAATTTAGTTCGCATGGATGAGGAGGAGGAGGAGGAAGATCGCTCACAAGGTAACCATGGTTACGGATTAACGTCCAGTGAGGATGTAGCAAGAATACTTCATTAGAGTGTTAATTCACTCCAAAAGGAGTAAAATTCACTCCAAGAAGAGTAAAAATTCACTCTTTAACGAGTGTCGGCAGGGATGACTCTTTTTCTAAGAGTAGGTCCCTGTAGACACTCTATCAAGAATGAAACTTTGGAGGGGGACAGACTCCCCATTTAATGAATTAAAAGAGAGAAAATATTAACCACGCTATGGTTACGCTGTCTACTTCGCAGGGGGCGAAAGTGTCCCCAAGTTTCATTCAGAGTTAAATAACGCTGTCCATAGAAGCGAATTGCCCTTCTGCTCGTACTGTAGATATCTGGTGGCCTGCTGTTCAGCTACTAGTACAATTTTTCATATTTGCCAAGTACCACTAATATCCACTATACGGACAGAGTTTAAATACACAGTCTGTCATGACTAGGCTTGCATCATTGCTAAAACCATCTACTGCTAGGGGATTATAGGAACTGGGACGTCACAACTTTATTGTGTATAGGCCTACACCAAATTGGGTTCATTATGCCAATGTGCATAGGCTTTATGGTTTCTGACAGAGCACTATATATAGAACAGCGTCTGCTCGCACTATAGATATCTGTTTGCGGGATGTATTAGTCCTACCGATATCTTTATTATAGTATGGGACTTATGTAGTGTGCTGAGACATTTTCCAGATCATATGTTGATTTTATTATTTGTTGTTCTCCAGCAGATATGTTTTACGAAAACGACACAAGGTCAATATCTCCAAGTCCAAAAGTTACCCAAGGTCAGCCGAAAAAGGGATTCCATCGAACGTCACCATCACCCCGTCCTCCAAGCCGGGCATCTCGGTCATCTGATACTCAGTTCTTTGACGCACCGACAAGATTATTTGACAGCACGGGGAAAATTTTAATCTGAAATTGTAATTTATCATAATATTTTAAAATGAACTAACATTTTCTATCAGAATTTTGAGTTTGAAAGTAAATTATCACAGGAATCACATACTTTATCATGACAAACGAGTAAAACCTGTCAAAGAAATATATTAAACATGAATGTTGAGGTTACACGTTAACTTCATCTTGTGTCATTTCTTAACTAAAAGAGGGCGCAATCACACCCATAATCGAAGTAAGAGCACGTATTCTTAATCCTACTTGCACAGTTTGTTCGATTTGCTGAGGGAAGGCCGTTCTCAGGGATTTCAATTCTTACGCACTCATCATGAGAGTCACGCATTTCGGCGTAATCTCTAGTGAAAAACGATGTAACGCAAACGATTTGTCGTTCATATTTCATGAATTTCTTGATTTAGTGAACACGTGACAATTCCGACCGCTTTCTACTCCTGTTAAATTACACCAAATCATTTCTTGAACATGTTTTCAACATCACTCAGTACTGTAAAAAAAACTTAAATTCATGCATGTAAAAATTCTCTCAATACAATCTGCCAGTGCTGCCAAAACTTTCATAGTGATGGCGCATGCGTCGTGGCCTGTTGCCGAGTTCAAAGAGAGTAGGCTTATCATACCCCCCCCCCCCTCCATGTCACGTAACTGTTTGTTCTCGAGCATAAGTTATGTTCAGTGGTGCGCTATTGGATGGTACCGTAACTTGCTAATAAATAGCAACATAGCCATAGGAACGAATTATTCCCTCATTTACATTTCTATTGGGTCTATCATTCCGTCTCCATTTAACAGGATATATCTAATTTTGAGCGGTCAGCAATACATGTCAGCCTCCTTGAAAATACAGGGGCATAAAACATATGAAAATGGGCATGCAGTGTAAGGGTCTATAAGTGCCATTTCCAGCATTCTACGTGCACTTTAAAAAAAATCCTCCCGGCGGGACGCTACGCCGTGAAAACCAATGATCGAGTTTGGCGTCAGTGTCTCCTAGCTAATTTCACTCTTGAAAAAGTTCCGTTTCGTGGCTTTAATTTATGACACGACCTCACATAAACGTATTATTAAACGGTAGCAGTACAGTGTATCTGATAGACATTTAATTTTCTTGTTTTTTGCAATTTTTCATTTTTAGTGCAGTGAAAGGTTTATTGCATATGAAAGTTCAAAATAACGAATTCTTCAATTGTACTTATGACTGGAAGCCGGGAAATGCAATTTCTGGCTGTCTAGAACATGATTTTCAAATTTTTCTGTACCCTTCGCGCCTACTGATGAAGGCGCCCCTCTTAGATAGTCTTCTGGGCAATCGCCATTTCCCACAGCCCCCAAAATATTTAACCACGAAACCCCTCTCACAAACTGATTAAGTTATCACGAAGAAGCCAAAAGTTTACAAAAATTAGCGACACATTTGAGCAGATTATGCGAAACATGTTTCTTCAGCAGGGGCGTAGCCAGGATTTTCTTGTGGGGGGCAAAGTCGACTCATCGTCCCAAATCTTGACTGACAGGACTATCTAAGCGGAGCGCCACCATCAGTTGGCGCGGAGCGTACAAGAAAATTTTTGGTTTTAGAAACCCCTCAGATGGCAGGAAACGGCACTTCCCGAGTGTTTTATGCTGCATGTTCCCAGCCTGGAAATATGGATCTCATTTCTGAAATTTCTCATTTAATGCAAGGAAAAAAAAAAACAAAAAACAATCTATGAAACATGTTTATACATGTTTCTAAGCGGAGCTTTACCATCGATTGGCACGGAGCGTACGAGGAAATTTTTGGCTTTACAAACCCCTCAGATGGCCGGAAACGGCACTTCCAGAGTGTTCTAAGCAAGAATATGCTCAGCCCGACTTCAAAATTCTCCCCGCTTCTTAACCCTTTACCGTTGTGCTCCGATCGGGGCATATTTGCGCGCCTCGGGATTGGGCGGAAAAGCGGACGTAGCCCGCCCGCATCGGCTTCCGTAGGCCATTGACCCCGTGACCTTAAACTATTGTCTCTCTCGCTCTTGTGGCCGAATTTTCGGGTAGCTACTCGCAGTTTCGAGCTCCGCGTGAAACAGTAAAGATGTGTGACAGCCGAGCTCTCCGCATGGGTCCAAAAGGACCCAAACAACGGTAAAGGGTTAATTCGAGCACTTGACAAATATTAAGGGGCTGAACATACCTTTAGCCCCTCACTTTTTCATTTTTCATCGCCGCCACAGGGGTGCGGCATTTTCTTGAGGGAGCGAGGCGCCCAAGTGAGGGGCCGAGGGAAGGAACGGGGAGAGTGCGTGGTTCTTCCCCTCCTTCCCCAAGGAGATTTTGCAATTTTACATCAAAATTGAGCGATCTGGTGAACACCTAAGCTGGAATTTTTTTAACATTTTCAATCTTGTATCAATGTTTTCCTTATTCCCTCGAGAGTTAGTGTGTGACTGTAAGATGGTTACTGTACGAGTCAATGGGGCCCCAGGGAATTGTGTTTAGGTCTAGGCGGGAGTAAGTGCGAACTATAAAAAGAATTTGTACTTATTTAAAGCTTATATAGGTCAATTGTCCCGGCATTTGGACCCTATCGGGCACAACTTATATTGTACTTCCTTCTTCGAGTCGGTACCGCACGACTGACACAAGAGATTATTAACTAAATTTAGCGAAATGAGATGAAATTCCCGACATGTACATTAATCCACCTATTTTTATTTATTCTACCTATTAATTTACTTGAAAAGATGGGAAGGGTTTGTACTTTATTAGCTCTAGGTAACGGAACTGAGGAAGGGTGTGCTTAGCGTACCGACAAGTTGGGTTTTGTCGCAGAAATAACTCTTTTGAAAGCCAAAATAACTAAACCGACCATGGGAAGGCGACGGATTATTCCCGACAGGGGGCAGGCCATGCCAGCGACCACAACAGCCGACAGCCCCTATGTCGAAGGGGTGGTGAGAAGGGGACATTAAGGAACCTAACTATCCAATATCATTGCAGACTGGAGCACATTTTGCACCATCTCACTTAATATTTTAAAAGCCGAGTTGCTCACTGATAGTGTTCTTTCGGGTCTGAATCGTGAAATTGCAAAGCGCGCGAAGCGCGCGAAAATTTTTGGTAGGCTTACAAAAATAACATAGCCTATGTAATCATTAAGAACAAAAAGAAAAAAAGAAACTGTAGGGGTTGTAGACCGTATCGGGGATAACATACATTGTGTCGAAACCACCTGGAATACCCGATAAAATAGCCAAACTATGCTCCGTGAGTCGCTCACCAACTGACCTATCGCAGACACACACAAGAGAACAGCAACTAGGCTTTGTGATATGGGATGAAATTTACGATCTCTAAAAAACCTGTGTATTCTGCCTACCCGTTACTTGGTAAACTGGTAGGACTTTCACTCCCTAGATATGTGGAATGGAAGTATTGCAAAAAACTGGAGTACATCTACAGCGCGCGTAGCGCGCCGAAAATTTGGGGTTCTTATTAGGGAAATTGCCCCTTGAGAGCAAAAACCAGGTAGACCATCGGGGAAATTAGTCGCCGTCGGGGACTGCAAACTTTATCGTAACGACACAGAGCCCCCCCCTCAAAAAACTGTAAAAAATGCCCCCGATTCCCTCCCTCCTCTTGCCGTTTATCTTTCTTTTTATTTATAATTTTTTTTTTGGCTCTCCTTCATTTTTTCAACATCGCCCATTGCGTCCCCAAAATTTCTGTGAGGGGGGGGGGGGGCACTCTGCCCCCCTTGCCCCCCGCTGGCTATGCTAATGTTCTTCAGTCTCTGCATAGTCCTACTATGGGGGGCAGGGGGTACATGCCCCCACTTTTTTGAGTTAAGGGGACATTACCGTAAAATTTCCCCCACTTCTTGTGACCCGAAACTTGAAAGTGAAGTAAAAGCCCCCCCCCCCCCATGCTTTGACCTGAAACTTAAAAAGTGTAGGTACTACGAAAAATACTATACATGTAGGTTATGGAAGATGTGCTCTACCAGTCTACCGATTAAGATCGATTTCTGTATCAATAATTACACTTATCTGTCTCTGTGATTACGTCGATTGTTCGAGTGCATAGCGCAGCAGGTGTGGTAATTAAAGAGCATAACATTTAGGAATTTGAAGAAGGAATCTCCCCTACTGAATTTTAATGAAATTTGTAATCTTTAGTGAAGGACCAGCCTGGCAGGCTTAACACAATTTAAGGAAAATGCCTTGGTGCACAGTCTGCATGCAACTTTTTCAGAAAAATAAATGAGTTCAAATGCAAAATTTCGAGACGAGCACATCATATGTTCGTATAGCGATTCGATCATTTCGTAAATATTTAGACCATTATTAGAGAAGTAAAATTTTGAATTTTGCTTCAATCATGAATTAAAGGTACACCTCCATCCTCTGTCTGCAGATAGTGTATGATGAGGTGTCGTTCTAAACTTCGAAAGGACCGTATTTAGTGTGTTTTGTATCAACCATCTCACACACGTAGGCCTATGCAACGGTGTCTCAGTAACACCAGTGGGTACCATCCCCCCTCGATCTGTGGTTTTCCTTCAGTAGATTGAAGTGTGCTTTGATCAGTTTATGGATTTTACATTCTTTCATCAAAAAAGGTTCCTTACTAGAACAAATTTTGTGCAAATCCTTCGCAAACTATCACAATTTTCGTTGTGATTCTATTTGCTCATAGAATATACCCATAACCAGATTAACATGTATTTAAATTCACATTGACCGTATAGTCCGTTGAGGTAAATTTACCCATATTTTCAAGGCCATGCTTTGAAAAATTTGGAGTTTCCTAACTCAAAATATTGAAACATTTAGCACCATTTTGCACCTGGGCTCCCTTTTCTCAGACACACAGTGGCGTAGCTCTAGGGGGCAGGCGGCTCTGAAGAAATGAAGAATTCGGAAATTTGCCATTTGTGAAACCAGTCTACAATGTGGTTTTGACAACTCATGAAATTCCGAAATTCCAAATTCTCTACAATAAGAGCTCCAGATTCGTCATTAGTTGTTTCAAAAAAGCACTTTCCGCGCGCTTTCGCGCGCCGCAAATTGCAATTCCTAACCAGAAGTGCTCGCTCTCACCAGTTTAATTTGGTAAACTTTTCCTAGCTCTGGGGGTGACAAAATCGGAAACTTGCTTCATGTGACACCAGATCATCAAGTACAACGGTAACTGCAGTGCTATTTTTCTAAATTTTCTTTCATAAAATGCCATATTTTCTCTGAACTGTTGACTCAAAAAGTTTCGTCGGGGAGCCTCGTTCCGTAGGCATTGGATAATTTTATGTAGCAACAACGATCTTTGGTCGCCGCTCAATCTCAGATTTGCCAACAGGATATGCAATTCTTCAGTAGTCCCCCAACTTTTCAAGTTCCCTTATAGGAAACTAAGAATCTTTAAGATCCATATTTTCAAATATTCGAAAAAGGGACAAGAGTTTCAGCGCGCTTTGTGCGCCGCAAATTACGTCCCTGGTACAGTGGTGTTCACACTTAAAAATCGTATAATTTGGATGCTTACCTACCTTCTCCCCCTCCCCGCAAAATTGTGTACCTACGCAGCTGTGGACACCTGATCAGGACAGGAGAAAAAACTTAGGCCAGATGTCCCCCCACTTTGAAAATCGAGTCAACGCCCCTGTTCCTGCGCCCACTTTAACCGAAGTGGGATAGGATTTTCAATTTGGGCAAAAGTAGCTTAAAGGCCCAATTTTCTCATCCCAAACAGTACCAATTCTCCTAACCTTCTTGATTAAGCCCCTCCCACAATTGTCTGAAATTCACCCTCCTACAGACACAATCTCATTTTATTTTTTCAGGATGAATATAGAAAGCTCAATGTGTATAATCAAAACACTATCAGAACAGTTCGTGCTGTGTAATATAAGTTTTGGTACTCTGCATTGTTTGAATTAGCAGTCGATCAAAAAGCTGGGCCAATTGAGAGTTTCTGTTACCCTACACTGGAAGTGTAGTTTGGGGTGAGAGGATTGTCCCTTTAAGGTTCTGAAAGGTTTTCTTTTGTCAAATAACAGCAAACGATGCACAGGTGAATAATTAGTGCTGGAAATTTTGCACGGAAAATGATAGAGGTACATTTACTCCATTTTTACTTAAATTTTTCATCATATTGCAATTTGCCCATTTTTTGTTAAAGTGAATATTTTATCGCAAACGAAAGCTCAAAATAAAGACTGCTTAGAGTGTAGTCACAGACCTGGGACTTGGTGCCGCTGCCATTTCCGGTTGTCTGAAGGGTCGATAATTTTCCAAATTTTGTTCTCCTCCAACTAATGGTGGAGCTACAGCTGAGATAGTCAAGGACCGGTCACGTCAGAAATAACAAAAAAACTGCCCCTGAAAAAAAGGCAGCCTTCACTCAGCCCTCTACCAAGAAAGAGGCCCTATACGGCAAGCGGGCCTTAGGTTGCCCACCTACCATTAAGGATTCATTGGCTCTTTTATTTTACCTCGCGTCAGCGGATTTTTACGAGTGGACAGTGTTATCTCATGAACAAACTGATTGCGTAATAGGATGATCGGTGGTCTTCACAGAGAAACATGGTCTAGATGCAAATCTTTCTGCTTTCCTTTAGTCTATAATAACGGCAAATACTTTAAAATTAAACTCTAGAGGTACCTTGATCGTCGGAACTAGCAAATTAGGGTGTTCTTTCGACTATCTCAGGCGAAAATGAGTATCTTGGTGATTTCTAAAAAAGAATTTGTTTGATAGCCTCCAAAAACTTCACAAGTAACTGAATACAGACCGAACGGTCTCGCTAGTATATAATCTGTGACAGGACATTTCGTCACAACATCACACGACAGCTGTTTACATTGAACAAGCTGTACAGTGCTAGTTGCAGCCTACATCGTTGTAGTACATACGTACGTTCGCTACTACGCAATTGTGTATGATATGCACATACAGTGTATCGTAATTCGAAGAAGCAAAACCGAAGCGAAAAGACAAAAGGCTTCGAAAGTCTGTTCTCTTCCCCGTTGGAAGGCTCCAAAGTGCCCAGTTATCAAGGTATCCATCCATGGTTCGATTGCCGATGGGGTCTAGCGTGCTAGACCACGCTAGTATGGGTAATGAAGAAGATATTCGGCTCCAAAAATGGTTGGCGAGACGAGGAAAAATGTCTGCCCTAAGTTTGGCTGAACTGTAAGTTACAATAGCCTACCATGTTCTATCTGTTACTCTTGTTATAGGCTAGGCCTGTCTCATATTTTTGTGTTGCAGCTTAAGTGAAAAGGGCTGCGTGTGTCTTACATGACCTCCTGTAGGCCTAGCCCTACATGTAGGCGTGAACTCATTCCACTCCACAACATAGGCTCAGCCCTTGTCTCTGTAGCGAGGCTATCAACACTTGAAAGCTTTCCAGTTGAATTCCTGCTTTGTCTTTCTTAGCCTAGGCTACAGTAAGTCACTCCTCAGACTCCCAAGTCTCCAATTATAACAAAATTTCCTCATTGAACTTCACATTGAAGACCTACGGGTTTAACAAATCTTGTTGTAAAAGCCTTCACACAGAAATGATGCACTAACTTAAAAGGTTTATTTCAATGCAAAAATTGGCCATAATACTAAGTTAATGCAGAACTGTACATCAAGTGCCATTACTGTACTGGATCTGGATCTGGATCTGGAAAAATACTGCACAACACTCCTGGTGGAGTCAAACGTGCAGGGTTGAGTGTGTGCATGTAGTTAGTCGTCCCGTCTGAGGATCCTCAAGGCTGCGCTCTTGAATTGCTTGGGGTCCTCGAGATCTGTAATGTTCTGGGGGAGTAGGTTCCAGTCTCTGACGGTCCGAGGAAAGAAACTGTATTTGTAGCAGGGATTCTGCCAGGAACACAAAAAAAGGAGGGGGGGGGGGATTTTTTATGGCCAAAATTGATGCTGTCAAATGCTTAAGTCATGAGTGGGTTCAGGGGGACAAAAGCTTGCTTCAAGCCCCCAGTAAGGTGCAATTTGAAGGTTTTAAAAGCCATATATTTGTGTAAGTTCAAACATTGCTGCAAAACTTTAAAAGTGTAATCTTTTTAAGTAAGAAACCAAGGTATTGACAATTTTCTAATTTTTAGGAGATGAAAAGAGGGGGGGGTTTACCCACTATTTCTAGGAAGGGGAGTGGGACAAATCCCCCCATTCCCCCTCAGACGGAAACCCTGACTAGGGTGGGGTGTTAGACTTGCCCCAAATCTCTCGAGATGTTCCCTCCCAGCTGTAAGGACTCTCCTCTGTCACACTATTCTTTCTCTACATGTCACCCCTTCGACCTCTCCCAATGCAACTGCAGACAAACCAACTTTTCACATTCTCCACTTTCCACTTCGACTCATTATAACGCCAATACACACTGTGCTAACCAACCTTCATCGACCAACACACCTCGACCGGTAATGCCTGCTAACAAGTTCTTACACTGCGAACGTTTCGACACTGAACCATTGTAACGATCGTGCGTGACAGATTCCTGTTTATACGCTGTGCACATATCAACAAGCGGATATCTGGCTTGCTCGAGGGACTTGTAGCTTTTTTAGCTTTTTCAACTGGGGACGTAGAATTTGGGGCGATCCAGTTTTTAATCATCACTTATCTCTGTAGCCTATGAAAAGCTTTCTATTTGTAAACAGATAGAACAACACACCGTTCATCAAATGGATCTTAATGAATATTCAGCAAAAGTCGCACAATGCCAAAGCAGACTGGATGATACAGTAGACTATCTTGAAATACATTCATCTGATTTCTAAGATGAATAAAACAATAGAGAAGTTAAAGATGATGACATAAACAGTTGCAACAGATACAAGTCTCTCATGGCAGGCAGTAAAGTTCAATCTGGCCACTCAGCAGGCTCACATGTGTGAGCTGTGTACAGTCTTCGAGGACAATTGTAAACAGGTGTTACAGCAGTTGCTTGTGGAGGTTGCAGCAACGGACAGTGAGAAGTAATTGGAATGGTTGCATTGGAGCCAATGTGATCGAATCACAATGAAGAATACAAATACCGAAGATATTTGGTGTGTTTCTAATATTGGTTCTTGAAAAAATACTGGTACTCATAAAAGTTGAGATAAGAAACAAGAGTATTAATTACAATTGTGCATGTCTGTAAAGAAATGTGGTAAAAAAAGTCAAAGCAGAGGTTTCTGCACGGTAATAATGCAATCATATGCCCAGCTGCATCAAAGTACAGGATAACAGGGGTGCTGTGCACAGTTTAGGTTCCTTCCCACCTGACTTTCCTACCCGAGATTTGAGAACAGGTACTGCCTCAATACTGGTTCTGTGAGCTTTACAGTACCTGTACAGGATCATGGCTACTACACATCCATTTGTTCTATTCCATTGTAAATTAGGGGAAGTAGGGTTTCACGGTACCACTGATAATTGGTACCGTCGGTACTGCCACAAATGGTACCGGTAATACGGTAGTACCGGTACCAGAAGAGTTAAAAAGGTAGGATTTTTATCACATGCAAAATATCCGTAAAAATACCATGCATTGACATAAGTGAAGTCTTCTGATAATCCCTGCCTCCCGTTTCAGAATTTTTTGTAACATTTAGTCACCCTGCACTCACCAAATCGGTAAACAAAAAAAGAAATAACTTCTCTGCAAATTTAGCGTCCGATAAATACGGGAAATAAAATAAATCAGCGCCACACGTCCGCACCGGAGCTAGACCCCAAAAGATGACAAGAGCACTCAGAATTGGAATGAAGATTGTAAAAATAATTTCTGCAAATAATGACAATCCCCCTCCAAAAGTATGACCAAAAGTTATGAAGTAGAACTTTACAAAAATATTTCCATAAAAGACTGATTCATCAAGCTTTCTTCCAGCCGAGTTATCACTATCAAAACTAAATCAAAGTGCTTCATGATTGAATTTACGAATGCATCGCACAGCAGTCCGTTGTACAATAACACTATACTGTTCTTCAGTACGTAGCTATCAATACAACAAAGCAAGTGAGTTGATCTGGTGAACCGAACAAGCGAGCCGATGTTTTAAGCGGGATTTACTGTGTGTTCAGTCCCATTGCTTCACTGTGTAAATTTCTGAAAGAACGTTTGTTGCGTTCGTATAAAAGTTTTTCTTCCACAAACATAGTGAACGTTATGGAGCAGTCCCATTGAATTACTGTGTTAGAATCAGAAATCGTTGATGCAACGTTCATGTCAGAGCTTGCAGTGCTATGATTCTTTGTCTGCTTACAATGAATTTCTCACTCGTATAATGTTGTGTGCTATCGTAATCAAAGTGAATTCTATCAATCAATGCATGGTATCTATTCTTAATACACCATGTGAAAGCATTTGCTGATGAGCAGCCATCGTTTGGGGGTTGCGCAGAAGGTCGAAAGAAAGCAAGGGCCCTGTTAGTGTGGAAGGTACTAGTTCTGCGAAAGTAACGTTAAACAGCACTTTCCGAAATTCTTAGGGGGATTTGTGACTAAAATAGTGCAAAACGATTATCAAGTGAATGTTCCCTTTTTGTATTGCAATGCTTAGAGACACGGTGCATTTATCAAATGGGTATTTGTTTCGTTCAAGTATCATTCTAATTCAAATGCTTTATTTTTGAGAAAAGATTTTCACCTCAAAGATGACTAATCGTGTCCGTCTAAATACACAATGTGAAGGTGAGGCTGGCACTGGCAGGGATCCTTCTGAGATTGCACAGAGTGTCGAAAGAAAGCAAGTTCCTTTTTAGTGTGGAGGGTACTAGTTCTGCGAAAGTAACGTTAAACAGCAATTTCCGAAATTCTTAGGGGGATTTGTGACTGAAATGGTACGAAATGATTAGCAAGTGACTATTCCCTGTTTATATTGTAATGTTTAGAGACACGGGGCATCTATCAAATGGATTTTTGTTACATTTTAGTATTATTCTAATTTAAATGCTATAATTTTGAGAAAAGATTTCCACCTTACAGTTGAGTACCAGTCTCCACGATACTTCGGTACCTTTAGGTTGGTAGTACCGTACCGTACCAGTACGTACCGGGAATTACGGAAATACCGGTATACCGTGAAACCTTAAGGGGAAGTAGGCCTACAAACTTTAAAATCAAAATTTTTACGATAAATGATGTGTTGTTCTCAAAATAATTTTAAAAACAAAGTTAAACAGTGCAATCATTAGCATTTTGAGAACGACTCTCCTATAAGCTGTAATTTTTTTTTAAGAAAAATGTTTCAAAACTCTATCATTCCTAGATTTGGACTGTACTATTCTGGCGGATGTGTTGTGGCCAAGATCCCGGTACCAATATTTTCATGGTACTGCCCAACTCCAGCCATGACTTTACTGTACAGAAAACAATATGTTTTTCCTAAATGCAGAAAAGCTCAATTACTGAAACTCTCTTTACCCTAGGACTCTACCTAACTGGAACCTAGGCTGGTATTACCAGAGTGAATTCCCTGTGCCTGACTCCTGCCTGTTGACCAAATTCATTGTAAACAATTAATTTCTATCCGATTTTCAAAAGTCATATAAACCCTTTCACAGAGCACTGCACTAATTACCCTGTATGCTGTGGGCGGAAATTTCACAACCATGGGAACTTCTTCAACTTGATCATTTTCAGAAGATAGTGACCAATTTAACTTTGGACAAATTTTCAATGCTGTAAGATTTAAAGTGCACCAAGTCGAAAATTCAAATATATATTAATTAAAGAGTGTGAAAAAAATTCTCACATCTTCATAGTCCTGACATTCCTGAGCAGCTGAGATATAAAATGTTGAAGTTTATTATCTTCAAACAAATTGATCCATTTGCAATAGTTTGCTACTTTCTTGTTGTACATCTCACATTAATGCTTTGTTTTCCTTTAAAATTGAAAATGTTTTTTGACCTTGAACACTTCCTGTTTGCTTGCATAGCATGTTGCATGGAGAGGGCTTAATAAATTACATCCCCCATAAGAGCAATATTTAGTACTTTCACACCTTGGTGCAAGGCACAGTAACTTTCAGGAAAAACAAAGAAATACAAAGATTGTGATATGAGTAGTACAACAAATACATCACAAATTATTGCATAATGTACCATTTTAACTTGAGTGAATAAACTTCAGCATTTTATATCTCAGCTCAGGAATGTCCTATGAAGATGGGAGTTGGACTATTTAGAGTTCACTTTATATATGCTCTTTAAAATATATTTTTTTTTAATTTTTTCATTTTAGGTACACTTTCAACTGGTCAGATCAGGCCAAAATTATGATTTTATCAGACTTGCAATTGCAGACCTCTTTCTTGTCAGGAAGTAGACTTGCCCAGAGTCTCTCGAGATGTTTCCTCTCACCTGTAAGGATTCTTCTCTGTCACTCTTCCCTCTCTACGTGTCACCCCTTCAAACTCCCCTAATGCACCTTTGCAGACACCAACTTCTCACACTCCCCTCTTTCCACTTCAAATCATTATAACTCCAATACACAGTGTGCCAACAGAAACACCTCGAACGGTAATGCTGGCTAACAAGTTTTTACACTCACTGCTTCGAATGTGACTACTCTGAGTCGTAACGATCTTGCGTGGCAGATTCTTGTTTATACACTGTGCACATATCAACAAGTGGAGATCCAGCATTTTGGGCGATCCGGTTTTTAATCTCTGTGGCCAATAAAAGCTTTCTAAATGTAAACAGACAGAATGATGCACCGTTAATCACCCAATGATCTTAATGAATATCCAGCAAAAGTCACAAAAAGCTGAAGCTGATTGGATAATACAGTAATCTTGAAATATATTCATCTAGATTCTTAGATGAATAAAACAATGTAGAAGTTAAAGATGATGACGTAAACAGTTGCACAAGATACAAGTCTCTCATGGCAGGCCGCAAGTTTGAACTGGCTGCTCAGCAGGCTCATGTGTGAGCTGTGTACAGTCTTCGTGAACCGTTGTAAACAGATGTTACAGCACTCGCTCCTGGAAGTTGCAGTAACGGGACAGTGAGAAGTAATCTAAATAGTTTGCATAGCAGCACAAGGCAATAGAATCACTGTGAAGAATAGGAACAGAAAATAAATAAGGGTGGATGGAAGGATTATGTGAAAGACTTGGGTCAAGTCTAGTCAGGAAGTACAGAAAGTTTTGTTTTTTGACAACAGTTATTGCTCATACACTTTAACAGCAATGCATTTTGGTAGACTTTGCACTTAAAGCCTGGCGCATACTACACGACTTTGCACATCGCAACTCAACTAAACCGTCGTGACCTAGTTTTGAATCATCGTGATGATTTTTAGTCTCACAACAGGGCGACGCACACTATACGACTGGCTATCGCTCATTGTCAGTCGAACCATTGCACGTGAGCACAACTGCTATGCATATACGATACAACAGCACAGAACAGCATACGTACAGTTTGTAACAATACTGCACTTTCAGTGTGTAGCTAGCGTACAAGGCCTATGCAAGTTTACAGTTCACAAGTGATGTCGACTGTCTTGGCAATCTCCTCAATGGTTGTTTCCATGCATTCCTATAGGAATGGCTTTTGCTTCCACGGTTATAAAGCACAGGTCGTTGCTCTCACATTTCTACGAGTTTGTCCTATCTCTACTTGCCATAATCAGTCCATATACAGTATCCATCTTTTCAACTGAATATTTACACAGTTGCGTCAAAATTTGTCACCGGAACAAGCATCAGACAACTTTCACCGTATTTATATCACGTGTGTATAAATCAGTAAATTTGATTGGTCAGATTTTTCAGTCACTTGTGACTGTCGCCGTACAGAGTTGAAAAGAACCAACATGTTCGTTCTTCCCGACTGAAGAGGATGCGACTTAAAACTGGTCCTAAAACTGCCAGTCGCAGTCGTAAACTCACGCACACTACACGACTGTAAGAGATCCGACGATCGAGTTGAGTTGCAATGCACAAAGTCGTATAGTGTGCAGCTAGCGTAACAGGTTAAATTGCTTATTTAGGATTGATGTTAATTCAAAACGGGAGGATTAAGCTAGCCACCACTAAGGACTTAATGCATGTTCTGTAGTTATTTCCTAAGAAAACTGTAAAGATAGAATACTGTAAAGATGTAAGCCACCCATTGATTTAAAACTTTTGAACATTGTTTTTCATTGTTTACTTTATACAGGGAAAGTTGCAAGCAGTTCACTTTCCAGCTTGGCCGTGGACCGCAGCGGTGCTCCTGATGTTTCTTCAGAGTCATCAGATGGAGTGGTTCTGCTGACTGCAGAACACAACATTGCAATCCAAACTGGATTGCTATCATCACCATTCTTCATGGTAAGTAAATTTGTGAATCCTCAAGAAAATTAGTATGGTTCAAAATTGCGGTGGAAATCACTTGTCTTAGGGACAAATGGCTGAAAGACTTTGGTTATCCCTCCAAATTTTAGGTTGCCCCACCATGAAATTATATTGGCATTGCAAAAGGTTTCATTGAATGTTTTTAAAACACAAACCAATCATTTATGGTACAGTAAAGGAGGTTTGTACATGTATGATTTAAAGGAAAAGAAATATGATAGCAATGGAGAAGGAAAAACAATTCAGTGCCCCCACAATGGGGCTGCCCAGCCAAGTGAAAATTAACAGAGGACACTCTTTCATGGGCCCTAACAGTTGCCCAAAACACAGGGGCAGTCAAGAAATTTACATTGCATACTATTGTCATATAGGCATACATGTTCTTCCTTAAGTTGTTTTCAAAGTTGAATAATAAAGACCACTGTGATTTTAGTTCACCGCAAAGAAAGAGGACTAAAATACTCAATAGCAGAAAAGACTGCATCCCTTAAAAATGGTCTACTGGATTAAAAGGCAGACTGTGATGTATAAAAGGCATGAGATGTTTACAACCTTTGCATTCCCCATGGGAGTTTACAGTAATACTCTATCCCTATTAACTTCAAGGTCAGCACTACAAACTTCAACAAAAAACATAAAGAAACCAAATATTCCTTTTCATTATGAGGAAGTGATATGACCTTTGCTGCTATCAAGTCACTTTGGAGCACAAATTTGGTAACTATATTTGCAAATATATTTTGAGATATACATTTCTGACTTGAATTGAAGTTTCTTCAAATTGTGTAGTTTCATTTCCTTTTTCACTTACATAATTTAAATGTTTGCTTTATCTTGACAGGACTTTCTTCCTGGTGAAGGTAAAAGAAGTACAAAATTCCTTTGTTTCCTGCACCAACTTGGTGACGAAAAGTCAACTGTGAAGTGGAACACAGCAGTTAAAGGTGGACGCATGTTTGTACAACTGCCTGATAATCCTTTGCATGAGTGCAGCAGAGATAGGTACATTCTTTTAAAAAGCATCATTATAAGATTTTTCTGCAAGTAAAGATCTTTATCAAGGACTTTTGAGTGGCTGCTATTTTGTGACCCATTTTGACCACTTGATTACAAGGAAGTAAATCATGTAGTGTTTACAGCAGAGGTGTAGAAATTGAAGAGCTCCCTCTATTCCACAAAAGAATAAATAAGAAGTGGCTACAGGTAGCGGGCCACTAATTATACATCCCATTGACTTACACACTAAATTAGGCTACTTCCGTGCCCCCTGGCTCCCAGTAGAAGTTTTCAACCAGGACATGCCACCCCTCTGATCGAGTTCACAATCTCGGCTTTCATGGCACTTTCAAATTTCCATACCATGACCATTGAAATTTTGAGCTAGAGAGCCCTGAATGATAGGGATGTGTTTCCCACCATAATAGCTACTCAAAAACGGCATTTCACAGAGCGGAGTAATACAATAAAAAAAATGGCACTAAAATTGGTCAGATTGCCTTGAATTTTGCACAGTATGTATTTCAACTCATTGTCTACAAACTCCAAATGCAAAAATGATCATCTTTTGTAAGCAACCTAGTCAGAAACATCATCCTATAAATTTTTTATGGCCCTTTGTCTGTCAGTCAACATTTTCCCAGACATGAGTATTGGAGTTAGTGGTCCACTACCTACAGGCTGTCAGTTCTATTACTTAAACTTTTGTTCTTTTTCTTTGCTGTCTGGGTGTGTATTTGAAACTGTTGGGGGGGGGGATACACAGCTAGGGGGTTGGGTTGCTTGTAGGTGTGCCCATGGAATCAGGAGCTATCATAAAGTTCACCAAGGGGGGCGGGCACCTACCAGTCACCTAAAAATCAAAGTTGTGGTATGAAAAGTTCTTGCAGTATAGAATATCAGCATTTTAAATTGGCCAATATCTACCCAATGTAAAAAAAAATTGTTTCCCCTTTGCAAAGCAGAACTATGAGATCTCTGACCACTCTCAATGGCAAAGAACAAGGTTTACTTCATGTTCTCTACACAAAAATATAACGTGGAGTAAGCTTCCTGTCGGAAAAGAACTATTAAGAGGGTGCAAAACAAAACCAATTTAAACAGTTACAGTTACTCAAATGACTCTAGAATATGCAATTCTTTTTCTGTGGAGGCAGCCATTGACACTTTATGAATATTCATGTATCAGCTGCTGTCAAGATGGCATCGACCATACCATCAAGATGCAGCCATACTGTATGCAAGCAATCGTGTACCATATTTTCATTACACTTATCAATGATGAATGTTAGGCTAAGATGTGCTTGCTGTACATAAAATGCATAGCTATAGGGCCTTACTGTACATGTTCATACCTGTAGTCCAAGCCTACTGTATGCTGCCTCACTGTGTCAGACAAGGTTCTTCTCCTGTTCAGATTACTCCCAAAAGGCTCTCCTTCTAAGTATGTTAGAACCTCTTAAGTAGTTTCCAGCTTCAGCTATCTGGCTGTCTAGCTATCAAAAACTTTTGAGGTTTAAAAGAAGGGTTTAAGGTCATTACAGGATTTAGTATGTCAGAGGGGTACTTATGCTAAGCATTTTGGTGAAATTTGAATTGAAATCAGATGTGTAGTTCTCAAGATATGACCATGTAAAGTTTTCACATTTTCAACAAACGTGAACTTAAAGCAAGCACATATGACATCATATCCCCACATTAGTGCACAGTCTTTGTTTTTCTTTAAAATTTAGAGTTGATTTTCTCCTAAAAAAACCCACACTATTAAAATGTGATTGCCTAAGTGGCATGAGAACTTTACAAACTTTGCATCCCCCATAGGGAGGTCCTATTCCAGTTAACTCAACAGTCAACACAACAGTCTAGTAAAACTAAGGGAAACAAAGCATTCCGTGTCAATGTGAGGAAGTGATATAAGCTCTGCTGCCCTCAAACTCACTTTGGAACACAAATCAACTGACTTCATTTACAGATATCTCGAGAAGTACATGTCAGATTTGAATAGAACTTTCACCACACTATGTAGTTTTGGTTCCTCTTTCACATATGAAAATTAAATTTTTGCTTAAACCTTCCCTTTAAGTATTTCTTTATAACAGTAATCTTGTAGTTCCGCTTAAATGAAAATTCATCCCCAAAACAATTCTTTCACCGCCTCTTGGATGGCGCCCTCTACATTAATTTCGCTCAGGTACAGGTCTCATTTAGCATTCAACTTACAGTATTTAGCCAATCTCTTAAATATTAGCTTCTTGTGAGTCTGTCAGTCTATCTTTATTCCCATTCACCTCCTCTTTTATACACGTCTAATCCCCCACCCCCCCCCCCCAGCTTCCCTCTCAGTCCATCTTTTGGGATGGCACCCTTTTACTTCTGCAGTGTGCCAGCACACTTTTCCCTCTCCTCATCTCATCCCACTTCAAGTGACATGTTGTTGCCCCTGCCTGGACTGTTGTTGAATATGGTTTTGATTTTCTCCTACACAGCCTTGTTGAACTACTAGACGTTGCTGAAGGATTCTCTTCTGAGGCTGTCATCTTCTTCTCAAAACAACGTGAGGATGTGAAGCAGCTGATCAGAACCTTCAAGTTTCTTGGCTTTAATGTTTTACCACCTTCCTGTCACTGGCTTCCTAAGTCACAGGAAACTTTCTTCTTGGGTTACAATTTAGAGTAGAAGAATGTTAAATGTTTTAATTAGACATGTCTTTTTTGTGTTAAGTAACATTTGTTTTCAATCTTTGCATGTAATATGTTATCTTTTTTCCATCAGTGTCTTAATTCAGTGTGGATTGAAAAAGACATTGTTTGGGTGTATTGTTGTTTAATTGTTTACAGTTTGTAGATAAAAAAGCATCGTAGTCTTTGTGTATATTTTACTGAATTGTATTTTCGTGACAATGAAATGGGGCAATGTGCTCTTTGTTGTGGGGTTATGTCTTGGTGTTACAGGTTCTTAATGTTATAAACTAGAAATTTAGTACACACTTCCAAAAGAGTGAGCTTCGGAATCTTTTCATGAAAGAAGTTGTTTCTTCAAAACTTATAAGCATTCTTGCCAACTGTTTCATTTTAATCAGAACAGTTCCATCTTCTGAGCTTGAAAACCCATAAAAATAGAACGTTCAGTTTTTCTGACTTTTAGTATGAAAGATGAACTGCTACTAAAACTGATCAGAAATTATATTGCAAAGCAAAGGCTTCGCAAAATAAAGATTGTCTATGCTTACACCTATGTGTTTTCCACATGTAATATGAAGATTAAGAGAGGAAGAAAGGAATTTAGCCCCCTGAATTCAGGGTTCAAAATTAGCATAAGCCCGCTAGGCCAGGCTAGTTGAACATTCGTGGGGGCAAGTACAATTTTAGTCAGCTAAGCCTGTCGGGCAAGTCCAAATCCTACTAATTCGTCAAAAAAATGATGGCCAAAACAATTGTTAATATATTAATTTGTCGATTCATTACATACTCATTTCCTGGCTGAACTTGTAAATAAAGTGATAAATCAATGCTAATTTCAAACCCTGCCTGAATCCCACTCAGTGGTGTTATTGCTGTTTCGATTGAGGCACACAGCGGATCATCTGCTGTACATAGTTCTTTTTCTTAGATGACACTGATGGCAAGTGTGCTTTTTGGAGTGTTGAAAGTAAGAAGTCAGAACCTCTTTCATTAATAGTGTGAAGTATTTGTTTGTAATCATCTACTCTTGAGTTGCGTAGCAGGTATGGTACAAGTCACAAGAAAAGTACAGTACAGTGTTGTGTCAGACTGTGCGGGAGGTGGGGACACAATTTTGCTGATAAAATTTTACATGCTTTTGTTAGTAGAACTAATTTAGTTAAAAAAATTTTTGAGACACAGCCTTATAAGTTTGGCAATATGATTTTATCAGCCTACTTGGTGCATTATTGATTGGGATGTATCCTTCCTTTTGGTGTGAATAGCTATGTTGTTATAGTCTGACAAAAGATCATGTCGACCAGTCGTCACTGTAGTGCTGTAATATTAACTGTTACTTCAGCAGTATTAATAGTTACCTCAGAAGTACTGATTGTTACTTCAGGAGTGTAAATTATTACTTCAGATGTATTAATTGTCACTTAAGGAGAATTTATTGCAACTTTAGGGGTATTAATTGCTATTTAGGAGTATTAATTGTTACTTCAGGAGTATTAATTATTACTTCAGATGTATTAATTGTCACTTTAGGAGAATTTATTGCAACTTTAGGGGTATTAATTGCTACTTTAGGAGTAGTAATTGTTTGTTCAGGAGTATTAATTATTACTTCAGATGTAGTAATTGTCACTTTAGGAGAATTTATTGCAACTTTAGGAGTACTAATTGCTACTTTAGGAGTATTAATTATTACTTTAGGAGTATTAATTTTGCTTCAAGAGTATTAATTGTTAGTTCTACATTCATTGTCCATCTTCCAATAAATATCTTACACAGTCAGTTAAATCATTTTCTGAGTGAGTTGAAATTGCATTGTTCCTTTTCATAACTGTTTTGCCTTGCATATTTGCCTTCAGAATCACTGGAAATGAGACACGCACAGACAAGAGATGACGGTCGAATCAAGCTGAATATTGTTAAATCTCAGTAAAATGAGTAATTGTTTATCTGTTTTGTTTCTTTAGGGGCAAGCAAGGGTGACTTTGTTCCATTCAGCTTCATGGAAGGTGTCAGTTTGCTCACTTACATATTTTAGTTGGTAAAGGGCAGTGGATAAGTACAGGTTTCATTCTGTTTCAATTAATGACTTTAATTGTAACACCTGCTAAAGCGTAACGAGGAAGTTATAAAACAAAGAATAAGTAGTAAGTGTAAATATGTAGGTGGATATGTTACTGATAATGATATTAATTAGTCTTGTTTGTTATTGTAATATAGCAAAAGTGTTGCACAAATAATTAACGTAGATTTCATGCAATTTTTATGCTTCTGTTTCATACCAGCTGCTTAACAGTGGATGTATTATTGTCTTATTAAAAATGTTCCAAATTGGTTACGTCTCTTTAAATCCATTTCTACAGTTTAAAAATATTTGGAGGGAACTGCTTGAGTGACTGACTAAATGAATAGAAAGGACCAATGCAAGCACAAGAATGCCTTCAGTGAGTAGTAGATAAGTACTCCATGTCTGGGAATAAGAAATCATCAGAACAAGGTCATCTTAAGTTAACTATGGGGTAGAGTTAATCACGAAAAGAACACAAAGACCAAATAGTTGAGTATTATCTGGTTTATGCTAGGTTGTATTTTGTAAAGAAGGACAGGAATACTGCCTGAGTTGTAAAGTATACCACAATGAAGTCCTTCAAGCCTATTGTTGGAATGTGGGAATACCTTGTCCTGTAGTTCTATCACTACCCTTCTCCATATGTTAGGTAATTTTAATCATATTGAATGCACTGTGATGACATCACAGAATTCCCATAATGCATTACTTCCCATAAAAATAGTGTGTTACTTTGTAAATTACTATTTTCCAAGTGCTGCATGCTGTTGAGATGTAGTTATCACCTCCTGAAAAAGAAAATGTTTCTGCATGTTTTGATATCAATGAATTTTACCTCTGGAAAATGCCCGGGGATGGAGAGTTGGTGGGGAGGGTGGAGGCTGATGTGTGTGTAGGGTGGGGGAGGGTGTGAAGGTGGGGATGGGGAGGGGAAATTGGGCTCAACTGTCTAAAGTTGAGGCACTTTTTTTCATAATGTCAGTCATGCATATGTTAACAGTATTTACACATATAATTAGTCTTTTGAAAATACATATTTCTTTGGTGGCGTGGTGTCTGCTATGTTGTAATTTACATTAGTGTATAATCATAGCAATTACTTGGCTTTTTTGAGGGCACAATTTTGTTAACAGAATGCATTGCAAAAGTATCATATTCTTTGTAAATTAAAACTTGCTGTTTTGTGAATCATCATATGGTTATGTTATCACCAATTTTAGTTTGTATCTCAAAATAAGGTGCTTTTGAATGAAATTAAATGTACAGCTTATCAGGGATAAACTGTTGTCATACTGTCCTTTTTAGCAGTCTGTGTTTAAAAAGCTTCCCCCTTCTTAGATTTGTGCAGTGGATTTTGTACTGACCACTGACAGGATGCTTAAGGTAGAGGAGAGTTCACCCTTCACTCATCCAGTAGGCCAAATGAGCTGACATTGGAAACTACAGCATGTGACTGGGGGCATGCATGACCACCCATTATGTTTGTTGAAAAGGCCCTGATCTAGCTATATAACCTTGTCATGTGGGAGAAAAACCAGAAGATAAGTATAAACACATCCAACAGGATTGGACCCACACTGCTAATTGGTGAGACTGAACAAAACACCAATATCAGCTTAGTAAAAAGGTAAAATTCAAATATGTCACAAATGTGGATTCATATGCCATGCAAACAGGTTCAGGCAACCCCCCCCCCCCCCTTTTAGTCACCTCTTACAATGTACAAAACAGGAAGGCAATATGGTGGTCATTTTCTTCAACTGGCAACACACGTGCTCTGGAGATGTAAAACACATTGATGTACACTGAAGAACTGTGCCCCACTGTCCTTACCATGGCAACGTGTTTGGTCTAACTGTAGAGTGTTCGTCTTTCCTGCAGGCCTGGGTTCGATTCCCAGGTTGAGCCATACCAAAGACTTTAAAAATCAAACCTACAGCTGCTGTGCGTGATGCTCCACATAAGCAATGGAGTAGGGAAAACAAGCCAGTGAGCCACAACTGGAAAAAAGGCTATGGCCGGCTCGACTTGAACCAGTAGGTTGGAAACTAGGCCGTAAAACTCTAACTAACTAACCCATTGTCCTTACCCATGGAAGGCCCACAGTCCTAGAGCATATATAGACTCCTAGGGATTGTGATGTGCTTAGAACTGCAAAACTGATGTGGTCTTTGAAAGCTGCTTCCAAACTGGGTTTGATTGCTTGTAAAGATGAGCTGGATGTTTTGGGCTATGGCTCAGTTCTAGCCAATTGGTTTAAGATAGGCTAGTCATGACCTTTTTGCTAGCTGTGGTTCCCTAGCTTGTTTTCTCATGCATATGATGAGCACCAAGCACAATAGCAGTGGGTTTGTTTTTCTTCCGATATGACCCCGTTGATCTAGTTTGTGAAATGGAATGGAGGGAAGGGCAAAAACTTTCAAAAAGGGCAGTCGTGTACCTGACTGGAAACGTCTATTACCCATCCATCCATATGAACAGGAGCGCACGGTATAGTCACACAAACATAACACTCACATTTAAAAGCGCATACCCCTCAAATCTGTACCGTATAGCACAATGTGATACTTGTTTCTGCCTGTTTCTTTAAATCTGTTTGAAATACAGGGGGCAATATGTTTGCCACTCCAATCTTTTGATTGAGATGGCAATTTTCCCCTGCGCAAGGATGGACGCCCCTGTTATGACCCGGCTAGGAGTCGAACAATAGAATCTCCTGGCAAGTGGCCATGCAGTTGGTTTCAAAGATGGAAACAACTTTAGTAACTGATATGCATCCCTCGACTTCCCACTTCTTCTAGGACTACGTACTAAGGCTTCAACACAAGACTAGAAGGTTACCGGAAAAGGTTTTCCCCTTTTGAACAAAGATTTGAAAATTAAGAGCTTATTCTATTGGAGAAATTTGGGGATTTAATGGAAGAAAATCTGATTTTTGGTACGGTTATTATGAAATATTTGGTTTTTGAGTGAAATGTTCAAGAGCAAATTAGGTAGAATGTTCGGGTGATTAACAGAGTTGGCTGTGGTTATTTATTGTACGGAGTATCCATCGAAATAGGAACATTTTGCCACTTTTAACAATCTGAAGCTTATATTGGAGAAAACGTGTAATTTTATAACAGATTTAGGGATTTATGGAAGAATCAGATCTTATAAGAAGGGGATAACCTTTAGTTTTGTTGGGGTTACTGAACATCATCATGCAGACTGAGGCCCTCGGGGCATATTGGAAGATCCTCCCGCGGAAACAGTTTGGCTTCCCATATATGTGAAGTTTTATATATTGACATAGACGTACGGGAGCGTTTCAGTTTGAGAGGGGCAGAATTTATTTTTTTGTCCGAAAAATGTAACCCTGCCTGAACGACTATCAAAGTGCAGAGCACAGAAATTTTTGAAAAATTGAGAACCCCCAGATAGCAGGAAGTGTCATAGTTTCCCGGGATCGTAAAAATAAAGCAGTCATTATTTTGATGAGTTTTCTTTCGCAATAAAATTTTCACTTCATAATATTGTCCCAAAACGAAGAATAATCTGCAAGCTTGTTTTGTTTTGCTAAGTAATCTGCTCGACCAAAACACTTTCTAAGCGGAGCGCCATTATCGCGCGGAGCGTACAGAAAATTGTTAAAAAATCTAACCCCTCAGACAGCCGGGAATGGCATTTCACAGACTTGTTACTATAAATGAACCAGTCGTTATTTTGAGTTTTCCTTCAAATGGAAGTTTCTCTTCAATAAAAAACCCCAACTTGCATGATCAGCAAATTACTAGATTAAATTAAGGTACTGCTACAATTAGATGAAATGTTTGTGTCTCTTTTCGGAGGAAAAGTCTACAACGGAATTGAAAACATGCAAGGTCCGCTAAAAAGATGAGATTTTCTTCGTGACTGCCCGAACTCCAGCCTATAAATGATTTTACTTGCAACGTATACGAATTTTGGAAAATATGTCACGTTACAAGGTGGCTTCAAATGAATTTTCAGTCAGACTTATTGGGAGACATTCTCACACTATTCATTCATTCATTTCATTCATTTATTAATTTCGTCCGTACAAATATAAACTGAAATATAGAACCGGACAGGACACTAGAAAAACAATAGTTTAACGAGCTAGTGCCCATAAAGAGACAATACAACAAAGAATAACAAAAAAGAAAATAAGAGGAAAAAGGAGAACAAAGAAACAACAAAGTCAACTAAGAAAGCAAAAAAGAAAGGGATGCTTAACAAGTGTACTGGGCGATTAGGTAATTTTTTACGTTACTCTTAAAAGTAGCATGTGTTCTAACATTTCTTATTTCGTTGGGGAGAGAATTCCAAAGTTTATAACAATAGTTATTTAACAATAATTTACCATGCCTAGTATGGTGCCTACTAACCGTAAAGAGGGCATTAGTTCTAGTGCTAGGTCGAGCATTGGTAGAAAAGCTAGGGTTAAGGATTTTACTAAATACAAAAGGAAGACGATTATTAATATACTTATAGATAAAAGAACACATTTTGAAAGTATGAATATCGCTGATCTTAAGGATGCTAAGGTCTCTATGCAGGGTATTCGTGGAGTGGCGCCGGTCTTTGAAAGTAAGAGTTTTTAAAATCCTATTCTGAAGAACTTGCAGGGTTTGAGCGAAGAAGGCTTAGACATGCCATATATTTCCATACCATAAGACAATTTAGAAAAAACGAGTGAGTAATATAACTGGGTTGCTACAGCAGGGGTAAGTGATGCCCTAAGGCGATAAAAAATTCCATTATATTTTACGAGGTTGTTACAGAGATCGTCAATGTGTTGCTTTAAAGCATAGCTGATCATCGATCAATAGACCCAGGTATTTAACACAGTTTGTTTTGAGGATATTTACATCGTTCATGACAAAGTGGTCTGGACAAGAATGGGGTATATGTGAATTAGCATGGAAAATCGAAAAGTTGGTTTTCCCAAGATGTAAAGTAAGTCTATTAGCATCAAACCAAGTCTTAAGTTGATTGAGTACAAAATGAGCTTTATCAACAAGGGTAACACAATTACTATCATGGACAAATAGATTCGTGTCATCAGCAAAGAGTCTTAGAGACTCGTGAGGCACAACATTTTTAATGTCATTTACATAGATTAAAAATAGTAGTGGTCCTAGCACAGAGCCCTGAGGCACGCCTACGTTAACGAAGGTACAGGTAGAATAAATACCATTTACATACAAGAATTGTTTTCTATTACTCAGATAACTATGCATAATATTAAAGGCTTCACCTCGAATGCCATAATTTTTTAATTTATCAAGGAGTATTGTGTGGTTGACTGTATCAAAAGCCTTCTTAAGGTCAAGATAAAGGCCTAGAGCATTATCACCACTATCGAGGTAGGTACGAATACAGTTGACTGTCTCCAAAAGAGCATGACTTGTATCATGGTGTTTCCTAAAACCAAACTGAAAGTCAAAGAGTATATTATTTTTTATTTAAGAAGGACCTTAATCGCTTTTCAATAGACCTCTCTAGCAACTTGTTGATACATGGGAGCAAACTTATGGGACGGTAATTTTCAGGCAACGTTGGATCACCTTTTTTAAAGATCGGGATGACTTTAGCCACTTTCAAAGCGTCGGGATAAATACCAGTAGTAAATGCGAGATTGAAAATGTGACACAGTACAGGGGTTATAACGTGGGAGACAGACTTCAAAACTTTTGGAGGAATGCCATCGATGCCGGGCGATTTCCCATCTGTAAGAGAATTAATTTCTTTCAAGATTTCGTCGTTACTGATGGGGGATAGGAAAATGGTATTAGGTATACTAGGCTGCATAAAATCCGTAGGAGCTGTATCGCAAGTGATATCATCACTGAACTTTGTACCAATAGTGGAGAAATAGTCATTAAGCGCATTAGCAATTCCAGTATCATCAGTAATCGTTGCATTACTATACATAATTTTAGAAACCTTTGAGAGAGAATTACCTTTATTGTTTAGAAGTTCATTCAGGACAGTCCAGGTGTGTTGAGATGAGTGTTGTCTAGTCTGTAAAATACGTTTATAGTATGATGACTTAGAGTAAGCGATGACCTTATTAAGGATGAGTCTGTACTTGGACAGTTTTGTTTTCCTATCAAGAGAAGGATTACGTATATATCTTCGAAACATGATATTTTTATGGCGTATTGACTTTTTGATACCAGATGTAATCCAGGGCTTACTTTTGGATTTCTTTTCGAGACATTTTAACCTGTGGAAAGCAGGTATCATGATTGACAGAGATAATAGAGATAAAAGAATTGTACGCATCGTTAACATCCTCTGAAGCGTAAACATGAGAAAAGTCAGAAGATTCAATAGACTGGATAAAATGAGCGAAGTTGCGACCATTGTAAATTCTAATCATGGGTCTGTTTGCAGACCCATTAGTATGAATATTACTTATAAGACAAAAATTCGGCAAATGATCGCTTATATCACAAAATAAGTTACCAGAGGTGATGTCTGATGAAACCCCCGTGAGCAAGCGAATAAAAAGGTGATCAATGAGACTGCTAGAGGTAGCAGTAAGTCTGGTAGGTAAAGTGATTAAAGGTGAAAAAAGGTTACACCTCATCAGGTTGAAATAGTTGTGAACAGCTGAGTTAATATCAACTTTAAGAAGATCGATGTTCAGGTCCCCTCCAAATATACACAAGTCTCTGGGATTTACTGAAAGTAGAGCAGACCCTAGTGCTTCATTAAAGTGGGAGATATTGCCTCTGGGATGCCTGTAGCAAACAACAAACTTAAATTGAGAATTGTTACCCTTAATATCAACCCAGAGATCTTCAACTTGACAGTTGCTACATTTACAAGGTAAGTGATCTTTAATACGGTTTGTGATCAAATTGGTTTGGACGAACGAACTCTTGTAGAAAATGCCAACACCCCCACATTTCATATGTGGTAAAACAAGTTCGAAAGTGTAACTTGGTAAAATGTTACAAAAAGACTGTGGATGACAGCGTCCAATTCCAGAGAGCATAATAACGTCAAACGTGTGAGACAGGCATTCGAGATAAGCTACAAGTTCAGAAAAGTGTTTTGTCAGACTTCTTATGTTTAAATGGAACACAGAGAGGCCTTTAGTACCACAGTTGTTTACTTTGGCCTTAAAAGAGTCATCATCGTAATAATTACAGCTGACATTGCTGTTGCTTTGAAAATCTTCGTTGGCGAATACACTGGATCGGAAAGTGTTGTCAGAAAGGTTTATTACATGATCTTCATCGACATTGAGTAGGCTATGAAGTTCCCTATCGGAGAGACAGCCAAAAGGTAAAGTCGAATTGCAGGTACCAACATCGGACTGGCCTACGCTAGAGAAGAATGGAACTAGATTAGTTATCAGCCTCCCCTGATTCTAACACCTCACCATCGATTTTCTTAACAATGCGACTTGGTCTATACCAGCGAAAGTAGATACCCTCGGGCCAAAGTTCTGGATCCATGAAGACTGAAGGATCGTCACATTCAGCTTTTATATAAAATGAACTGTAGAACTCAGAAAATTTGCTCTGGAGGCGCTCTACCGAGACGGCCAGTGAAAGTTTTTCTTCAAGGTAAGTTTTCAGCTCATGGGTTTCAACTTCAGGGCTGAATCTTGTTGCAAACACATTCGCTATGCGTTTTCGTTTCACTGAGGAAAATCCTGTGGCGCTTGCTTTGCCAACCATTGGTTCCTTTTTCTGTTTCTGATTTTGCTGTTCTGTTTTTACAGAATTGTTTGTCGTGTGTGCCACTATGCGTCGCTTCCCACCTTGGCGCACAATCGAAGACCAGGTATCATCAGTAGTAGAAGTGTCCGTACCTTTGTTTACATCAGTTGCCATGGTGATTACTTCACTCTTATTAGAATCAGTGGTGTAAATCGCCTGGGCACTGTACTTGTCACAAGTATCTAATTCAGTAGTCTCTTTAGCTTGGGTCGGATTACTAGTGGATATCCTTTCAGCAAGGGTAGTCAACTGAGGATTGACATTACTCTCAAAAGACGTATTCGATTCAAGAAACGATAATCTCTTATTGATTTTAGAAAGACTTTCCCAAAAGGTGTCTTTTACATGATCCTGAATAGTGGTTGTAATGGCGGAAACATTTGTTTGAATGTCGTTGAGTTTGGCCATGACTGGTGACTATTGTTTATCATTATGTGTATAGCTGAAAACGGCCTGTCCGATTTTCATTACGGTTGATAGAATTCGGCTGTCGGGGCAGGCCAGATGGCAAACCACTAGGCACCGCATGCACATGAACAATCTCTCGTCTGTTTTTGTAAGGGCAATTCGGAATTATGAGTTTTCTTGAAGAATGTGGTCTTCCAGTGAGCAAAATCAAGAAGATCGACCGGGTGACTGAGATTTATCAGACCAGTATCTTTTATCAGTTTATCCTTTCGTGGTCATGTAGCTGAAGGCTCCCGACGAAATTGGATTTTCTCAGCAACAGGCCGGAGAAAGGCAGCCTTCCCCGACGTAGGCATGACCTTGCGGATTGAAAATGGGATGAGGGATAGCAGAGCTAGTAAGAAGTAATTAAAACAGATTCAGTTACGCATTAAAAAAGCACAATGTGATAAGACGAAAATAGTTCATAGAGAAAAAAACAGTTCATTATCCATCCACTCACTTCAGTCCTTTGCGTTCATTTTCAGGCCTCCCCGAAGGAAATTACCGTCCTTCCCCGACAGGGGCAATGTTCCACAACCCCCTTGCCCCATCCCGGCAGAGATTGAGAAGATTTTAACAAAGGATCGAAAAAATCCTATCAGAACTTTCGTTGTAATGTGACCGAGGCTTTAAGGACATTATCTGCGGTGCACGAAGCCAAATTTTCTGCTTCTTATAAACATATATATGAAAACTTGGAGACTGTACTGCAGAAAATTTTGAATTTTGAGTTTCCTGTAAGGTGGTTTGACTGAAAGTTTTGGGATTTGAAGTATCTGCACTTCAATAAGCAAATCTGAGACTGCACTGCGATGATGAAGATTGTTATTGTTACATACATGATGGTATACTGATAGAGGAAATGCAGATTGCGACTAGCCGACGACATTTAGCCTTTGTTGCCGACCTCGATATATCAAATTCAAGAGCTTATATTGGAGAAAATTTAGAACTTTTCTGGAAGAAAATTTAGGAAAACCGATTTTACAGTGATGTGGTGTCAAATTTCAAATATTTTTTCTTCTCATTTCCAGAGCTTTTTTTTTCAAAAACTGGTTTACGACAGATCACTAACTCATTAATGGGGTTGCAATTTGAGGTGTGCAAAGCGTGACGAAAGTTTTGCCCTCTTCAAACAAATAATTTCAAAAATGGAACTTATATTTGAGACAATCTTAAATTTATAAAAGAAAAGGTTGGGAAACCTCACCGTAGTTGATTGGTGTCACATCAAAATGGCAAATTTCGGTTTTCATTTTTCAGGTCCCGTCCCCTGTTTCCAAGCTTGTAGCTGAAGAGCGAGAGGCTATGGCCCGAAGTTCAAGGAATGACATTAAAATTCTCATGCATCATAATATTTTTTTATAATATGAAGCAATTGATTGAATTTGGTATTAGATAGTAATGATTGATGTTGCGGTATCTACTGATGAAACTTGAAAATATGGGTTTTTCCAACAAAAACTTTTACTTTTTATTTTTAGTAGATTTGCATCCGTCAAAACCCAGACTGTAAAAGCTTGGCTGCCGGCATCCTAAGAGCAAGTATGATTGACCTATAATGACATTTTGGCCGTCTGGCTCTTCTCATGAGCTTTGGAGATAGTTTGTCGCCGGCATGGGCGTCCGGAAGGGGGGCAAGGGGGGCACTTGCCCCCCCTGGAAAATCAAACTTGTGAAAAAATTAATTAAATATTGCAATAAAAAAATTAAAAATAAATCATCAAAATATCTTCACTCACAGCGTCATTTTCTACTCGTGAAATATGCGGACATTTGACCAGGAATAGCAAAAGAGAAGTTGGTATGCTGAATAGTGAAATCGTAATTTGAGGACCATCATTCGTGACATCTATTGGAAATTTGTAATTGTAAAAACCATGCCAAAATAGTACTAGTTGTCAGGTATGTAGTGTGCACATGGCATCCGACTATTGATGAATTCGTTGATCTTGGTTTGGTCCCATGCTGATCTCAAGTGGCGACGCGCGGATGTAACTGGGATATACAAGGTGAATATGGGTAACGGATATAGGCCTATATAGGCTGTTTGACAGCGTAAGTTTTATCGTGCATAGGCGTGCGAGGCCGTGACAGAGAGGCAGATTTTCCTTCAACAATTTTTTACATTGAAAATTCTAAAAATCTAAAAATTACAGACATGAAATTCCTGTTTCAGGGCTGGGTACATGCAGCTTATAACACTCGCCAAGTGTCGTTTCCGGCCATCTGGAGGGTTTGTAAGGCCCAAAATTTTCTTGTACGCTCCGCGCCAACTGATGGTGGCGCTCCGCTTAGATAGTGTACACAATTCAATCATCCATGAATGACCTTGCCCCTCCCCCCTCGTAAAAATTTCTGCGGACGCCCATGGTCGCCGGGATTTGTCTAGAGCGAAATAAAAAAATCTTGACGGCAACTTTCCAGAAAAGGGAGAAGGGAAGGAAGGATCCCAGTCCCCCCGAGGGTAATGTCTGCTTCCCGCATTGTATGCTACAATCCTCGACAAAAATACATGGGACAAACCCCGCTCCCCGTATCAATGTTGAAGTTTCAGGACGCCTTGAGCTGCCACAACATTGAATGGGGGAGTGGGTGGGGGGATGGTGTGCCGTTCACTGCTTGTTTTGCTTGTTTTGTTCCATCACTTTTGTCGAGGATTTGTAGTTGTAATCTAACGCAGTTGCCCCACTGCCACTGTACGCATAAGTTGCGGTTCGTCGCTTCTTTAACTTGTAATGGCGCTATTTCAGTAATCATTATTTTGTTCAACACGGAAGAGGAAGTCGAAAAAGTGATATGGTCGACCAACTTTGCGCTAACCACACGGGGTACGGTGCTGTGCGTTGTTATTGTAAGTCAACTGACCAAGGGAATATAATATATATCATACGTTGAACTAAGGCCACAGTGCAGTGCATGGATTGTGTGCAATCAAAACACTTGCAGACAGGTTACACAGTGTGACACCGACGAGAGTGACCTGTGAAAGGAAACATCCCTTTTCATCTTGAATTAACGTGCACAAGACTGCGATGAGGAAAATGGAGGTCTAAGCCTTCCGCCGTCCAACCCAAGTCGTTTCGCTCCCAATAGCTTGTGTAACTTTTTACATAGCTTCTAACACTGAGTTAATAACACCAACAGGTAACCAATCCCTACGTAACTGTTAGGCGTTAGGCTATGTTACTTGTTTAATGTAATACTCATATACCTGGCAGTGATATCGATACTGCCTAATGTTATGTCAATAACAGAACTAGCCTAGGCCTTCTCTAGTCGTTTCGCCGCATTGCCAGTTCACCCCCAACGGCTCAACCAGCTGGAAGTTGTTTTGCCCTTAAGTACTTAGGGTAAGAGCTGCTAATTTCAACCTGTTGCAAATTCCGGCCACCTACAGTACTTAGCTAGGTCTAACGTTAGTCAATGTTTATGTTAGCCTAGGCCTAATTGAAAAGCTAGCTGTCACTGTCTTGGACAAAGTTCGTGCTCTCAATAACCAGTTCTGTAGTGTATTTACTAAAACAGTGTTTCATACTGTTCCCCTCATCAGACCCACGTGTAAGAGAATGAGTGATATAACTATATCCACCTTTGGCGTTGAAAAGCTTCTGCATGGTCTTAAAATCAATAAGGCCATGGGACCAGATGGCATCCATCCTTGGGTCCTGAGAGAGATTGCCACTGATTTTGCACCTGTTCTAAGCCATCTCTTTCAGCAATCCCTTACAAAAGGATGCATTCCAGAGGATTGGAAGACTGCAAATGTTTGCCCTATTTTCAAAAAAGGTGACAGTTCCCTACCTTGTAATTACAGGCCTGTTTCTCTTACATGTGTCTGCTGTAAATTATTAGAACATATTATTGCCTCAAACCTTATGAACCATTTTGAAATACACAACTTACTCTCTCCCACCCAGCACGCCTTTCGTAAGTCTCATAGTTGCGAAACACAACTTGTGTCGATAATTGAGGACTGGGCTTCCTCCCTTGATGCCCAAAAACAAATCGATGTGTTTATCTTGGATTTTGAGAAGGCCTTCGATACTGTTCCTCATGAACTGCTGAAGACCAAGCTGTATACACTTGGTGTTTCAAATCAGATTCTTCGTTGGGTTGATGACTTTCTTGTTGATCGTAAACAATCTGTTGTTGTCAATGGAACCCGGTCTCCCCCGATGCAAGTTCTGTCTGGAGTTCCCCAGGGGTCTGTCCTTGGACCGATTCTCTTCTTGGTGCATATCAATGATATCGTCGATGGTGTTTCTTCCAAGGTTCGCCTTTTTGCAGATGATTGTGTCTGTTACCGTATTATTGAGTCCGATGAGGATTGTCATAAACTTCAGAATGATATCAAGCAGTTGGGGCTGTGGGCTTCCACGTGGGGAATGAGATTTCAGCCCACTAAGTGTAGCGTTATTACTTTTGCTCGGAAAAAAAGTCCCATACTTTTTAGGTATGTTCTAAATAGGATTGAGCTTCGAGAGTAGATAGTATTAAGTATCTTGGAATTACCATCACTAAAGATCTGAACTGGGAGAAGCATATTCAAAACACCTGTAACAAGGGAAATAAGATTCTTGGTATTTTGTATAGAAATCTTTCTTCCTGCCCTGGTAATGTCAAGTTAATGGCTTATAAAGGAATCCTTCGGCCTGTGCTGGAATACGCCGGTAGTGTTTGGGACCCCCACCAGGTTTACCTGCGTGACAAGCTTGAGAGTATACAAAAACGGTCTGCTAGATTTATTGCCTCTGACTATTCAAGGGAGCCAGGCTCAATGACCAGGCTCCTTAAGGAACTAAACCTTCTGCCCTTAACTGAAAGACGGAGGAAAAGTAGATTGATCCTTTTTTCCAAAGGTATGTTTGGCCTGGCTCAGTTACCTGTTGATTGTCTCCAGCGGCCTACTCGTAGAACCCGTTTAATGCATGACCTTCATGTCTGTCTCCCACATACTAGTACTAACTGTTATAAATTTAGCTTCTTGCCTCGAACCACTAAGGATTGGAATCATCTCCCCCTGAATGTAATGAGGGTTGCCTCTGTCCATAAGGACCCTATCACCTATATTACTGGGCATATTTAGCCTCTCGACGCATGCGTGGTGAAAGAATGTCCTTTGGATGTGTCACCTTTATTGAAGAAGAAGAAGAAGAAGAAACCAGGAATGGGATTAGCTTGCAAACATGAATTATTTATTGGAGGAGTTTATACTAGCTTACCAACTTTCTTGTCACAGTTTCTAATTCATCTTGATTTCTTCTCATTAGCAAATATTATTTGAATAAACCTGCTGTCTTAGCAAGGATTTTTATGAAATTCCAAAAGAATAGGCAACCATTGTTTTAAGTCCTTTGCTCAAAGTAACAACATATTAGCAGACTTTTAGTTGTATTTCTGTGACATTTTGGAAATACCAGTTTGGGTCATTTATCGCAAAATCCAAATAAAAAAATGTTCTTTTAATCTTCTGTGGGGGTGATCATAATTACCAACAAGAAGTTGGCATGTATTGCTAATTCTGACCACTAATTAATAAGCAGTACTTCATGCTGCAAAAATATATGTTGGTGTCCTCTTTGAAAATTTTACTTCATGGTTTATGTTTCACAAATTCTCACACTCTCTCGAAAGCTATGTTATGACCAAATATTTTGGACACTACCAAATATCCACATTTTGTCATGGATTCCATAAGAAATGAAGTAATGAACAATGCATGTTGCACTGAAATCCCTTGAATTTTATCAGAACCTAATGAAAATGCACCCAAGATGTCTGAAATTGTTTACAGTACAGGGTCTTCTAATGTTTCATAGTCTTTCATTTAGCAAATCCAGAATTAAATAAACACGGTACAATATGACCTTTTGCTTAGGGTGGTTTTAATCAGCAACATTTGTATAAGCAGCTAGTTAGATCCAGTCTAGGCTATGCTGCACAGGCCTGGAGTTCCTTCTTTGAAAAGGACAAATTGCTTTTAGAACAGTTCAAAAGAGATCTACTTGACCTATACCTGAGGTTATAAATCTACCAAATCCTCAAAGCTTGGGCTAACCACTTTGGAGCTGAGAAGGGACCATTACGGGAGACATACTCCAGGTTTTCAAATTTCTTTCTGAAGGAAGTCTTTAGCTTTTAGTTATTTAAAGGTCCAAAGTAATTCTTGGGTTAGAGGCCATTGTAATAAGTTTGATACGTCTTTTGCTAGACTTGACATTAGGAAGTTCAGTTTCTCTCATACAGTACTGCTCAAAAGTAACTGATGAATCGTGCTCCCGTTTCCCGCAATCCATAGCAGGATGAGTGCGGGGAATCTATTATTCCGCAGAGCGCGCTCCACGCCAATGTCGCGGGGATGTACCGTTGCGTTCTGTGGTTTTAACAAGGATATTCGCCTATTGTATACACTGACAAAGCTCTTTGAATGAGTAAGAACGTAACGGGGAATTTGGGAATATAACGGATCGGACGGCTCAAGTCACCTTGTGCGTACGGGTCTCAGATTTCGTCGCTCTGAAGCTAGAAAGAATGCATTTCTTAACCATGACATGTACCGTTCAAGCTTAGAACCTTTTAGGAAGGTATCATATTTGACGCTGCTAAGCTAGAAAGAATGCATTTCCTATCGTACGAACAGGCTCCTCAAGTAGCGAAATATTCACTGGAAATATCGCTCAAACTGACTGTTATAGCGCGGTGTATTTGTGAGCCAAAGCAGTTATTAATATTAGTGTGATAGTTGTATTCACGCGATCCGGTATTAGCAATGGGCCGTACGTACACGTACACGGCGATTCTTATTCCCACCTTGCACGGCGAAAGTTACTTTTTCATCAGCGATATCTCTGTGACTACTTTAAAACAGCTTACTGACCGCTGCGCAAGTTTCTTATAAAATGTCGCTATGCATCTGTAAAATGGTGCAATATCTCCGTATAGCTATACAGTTGCTAACGTTAGAGCAAGTGCAGCAAATTCAATTAGCTAGCGCAGCCAGCTATATGTATGCAATCATTGCGATGACTGCAACATTCATTTTGCAATTCACGCTGCAGAATTCCTTGTACGGGACACTGTGGTGAATACATCATCGTTTTTAATTTTTGGAACTACTTTTGCTATGACTATTTTGTACATAATAAGCAAAGCATAGGCCAAACGTGACTTCTTTATTTTAGACGAGAGACGAGCGATTCATGTCGCAACTTGATCGTGACTGTCTACTGTTGTGCTTGTAGTTGTAGCCTAGGCTAAACATAACGTTAGGCCTACGCCTGTCGTAAATTATGGTTGCCTACACAAGTAATACTGATTTAGCTTTGTCTTACTGTAGGTAAACTGTAAGTTAAAGCGTTCATTACTAAGGCGTGAGAGTTATCTCTCAACGATGTAACTGCTTAGGCCTATAGTATACTAGCCTAACGCTAGGACCATCATTAAAAATTCGACAAGCCTTGCAAGAAAGAAATTGGGTTGTTAGGTTTGTGATGGTAACCTTTATATTATAGCCTGCCTATTGCTATGTCAATAAAGTCACAGATGAGGATAATAGTATTAGCCTAGTACTAAAGTATTTAGCCTAGTATTAAAATAGGGGAATGGCACTAGCCTATTGCTCTAAGTAAGACCAAGTTAAACCAGATACACCCAGTTATCCAAAAGAACCAGAATAGTAATGACATTAATAACAATAAAACATTGGACATGATGTTACAACCATGGCTGTACTTTTTGAGAGAGGGGTTTCGGCATGACCTAATGTTGTATATTCTGGCGTAACCCTAGTGGCATACAACATACAAAGTTTTCAGAGAGATACGACCCTTGGTATTATGCTTTTCTTGTTGTATTTAGCCCTGCGGGCAAAATAATGCTTGCGACTTTGGACAAATGACAAATAAAGACTTGAAAACTGTTTATTAAGGCTGCAGCATATCAAACACAAATTTTCATTATCCCCATTCTGTAGTGAAAAATCAAAATCATCCCAGCATCATAGTTTATTGACAGTTTATTGGTCCTGAAATGAAAAGCTTGCCTTGGGGTGCAACAAAATCCTGTGCAGCTACTACAACAAAGAGTATGGTTTAGAATAAGCAGCTTATAGCACAATTGGGAACCTTGCAAAGAGACCATGTCAATGTATTGGGAAACTCACCAAGATTAATTGTCACAATGCATAACTTGGTTTTGTTGATGTTGTTTGGTGGTGTTGGTGTTATAATACTAACATCTTACAGTTGTGTTTTGAAGGCATTTATACTAACATACTGTATTTACAGATTTGGTTCATTTTTCACAATCATAAACATCTGTTATTTTTTTAACATCACAAACAGCATGGAGCTAATACTGCTTGAAATCCTTCTGTTCTCCATTCAAACCTTTTACAATTTATATAGCTGAATTTTGGGTAGTCAATTAGTCACGTTATATTAACACAAAAACTGAAACGGGATGGGACATAGGTGTACCAGGGTAATGTTTGCCTGAATTTATACAGCAAGTGTCGTCTCTGCAGGCCACCTCACATGTCCATAAGTAGGGGTAAGGCTTAGTCATATAATTCATAAAAATAGGAGAGACATGGTGACTTTCAGTTTTCAGGGTTGGCAGCAAGGCGCTGGGAGATCCCCTTGTTGGGAGCTTCCCCCCCCCCAGAAAATCATGTCCCATTCCGTACATGTTATACCACTGTTTTTAGGCTAATAATTCACGCCTTCATGTCTCAGATGTCGAATGTTTCATGCTCAGTGGTTTCACTAAAATAAGGCACAAATTGTACGTCGTAATTGGCCATGTCACTGTTCCCTGGATGGGATGGTCCCAGTCTGAGAATGGCCAAGTTTGAAATGCAGGCATTTCTTAAACCACAATGATTGAAGTTAGTTGCCGGTTAGACCTGGCTACTTTTTCAAATCAAAATCAGGGATAGTGCGGGACTTCAACTGTTTTGGTGGCTGAGCACAAATCAAATGCTCCAATTTGCTTAATATCTTGTTCAACATCACCACTTTAAAGAGGTTTCGAATTTTTATCTTTAAGTCTTGGTGGGTTCTAACCGTTTTTCCCGAGGTTAAATGTTTTCAAGATTCAATGTTCCCTGTTTTCGTATTATCTCAATTTCGCGATGATTAATACACCACTTTTCCGGGGGTTTAATGTTTCCAGAACTGCTAGTAAAATAAGGGTAGGCGGTGCGCCATCTGACGTTCCTATAAGTCGGTGAACCTTGTAATTTTTTAGGAAAGGCCCGAGATCATCATTCGTGACCTCATGCGAAAGATTAATAATGGCTTTAAATTTTATGCCGGGTGTGAATATTTTGAAGTTGGTTCTTATGACTAAGCTAGACCGGTTTCTGCTGTCTTGCTCATTCACTTTGAATGGCGCAGCTTCATCAGTAGCAAGCCTGTCTTATTCGCGGCTTGGGTTAAAATATTCCTGCTTCAAATAGAGCAGTAAGACAAGTATCATTGTACCATTTTATTTTCCGGTCTCTCAAACCTTGATTTTACAAGGCCATCTTTAAGATTTATGCCTTTTCGTTGGCGGGTGAGATTGTCGGAAAAAGAGTGTAGACAGGAGCAGGCCCGTGTTATTAGCAAACCGCTCTGAGTCACTTGGGTTAGGAGAGTTCATTTTCAGCATGGGCCACAGACTAGTGACACTGTTGTTTTCTCCACCTGGGTGTTACTCGTTTGCGGTTAAATGATGAGATTCAATGCTTTTAATTTAAGCAGTAAGTAGCGAAATTTTGTTCCTTTGTTGTCCCTTTCTGAATAGGAGGATTTGGCTACGTACAGTGTTTCTCGGAGGTTGCTTTGTAGGCCTTTTTACCCGTAGCTCTCGAACCTTGTAAAATAAAACAAGGCAATCGATAAGATTGCAGCCTTTTCGTAGGCAATGAGAGGTTGTCGGGAAAATCAAATCAATAATTGCAGAACAGTCTTGACAGCACATTAAATGCTTTAAGTATCTCAGTTAGGAGGGTTCATTGTTTTGATAGTGCTATATTCACGCAGTTTGTGACAACGATCTTTTCCCAACACAAGTGATTGCTCATAAGCAGTCAAGTGAAACACTTGCATTACACGTTGCGTAGCGAGGTCTCACTTTGACTCTTTTTGGAGAGGTGAGAGTGTCGGTACTCGAGTGTTTCTTGGAGTTGTTTTGTGTGCCTTGACCCTTTACATCACACAATTATCTCATTTGATAGTCGTCTATCATAGAGGTTTTTAGTGTACATTGGAGGGTCTTTCGCCGTTTAGGTTATGGGCGTTTGAAGAGACTACGTATAGTCTACTCTTTCCTTTGCGAGCTAAGAGATCTTTGCATGTTCTTAAAGTGACTTTTAAAGTCGGGTGAACATGCGTCTTTTAATAGACTGGTTTGTAGGTTATTTCCTATGGGCGTTTGCTGCCCGGGTTAAATTGCAGTTGCCTTTAATAGACGGGATTTTCTTTGTAGCTCTGAACTCTTTGGTTCGGGAGGTAGAGTTGCTTGTCGTGTGACTAGTCTTTGTGGACCGGAAATGACAGTTTAGCAACTGAGTAAAGTAAGGGTAGGCGGTGCTGGTGCACCATCTGACGTTACATGGGTAGTCTGCAAACTATAAGCACATTGGAAGGAAAGGCCCGAAATCTTTAGTGTAGATTTCATATGAAAGACTTTGGTGGCATTATAGATTATGTGCCGGGGGGTTGATTATTGTTGGTTTGGTCTCTGTGACCAGAAGGCTAGACCGGTTTTTGTTGCTTTGGCTCAGTTTATGGCCCAACTTCATCAATAGCTAACCGTTAAGAGGGTTGGGGTAATTAATCAACATTGTCTCATGATGCGGACAACATAGTAAAAGTAACAGCTGAAAAATTTCTCGTAGATCCCATAGAATGTCGCTTTTGGGAGCGCAACTTACACTTATCACAGAGGCCTTATATTGGCCGGGATAAGATCTTGGGGAATACATATTTGTAGGTTGAATAAAATGCCATTTAATTATAGGCCCGTTCATAACGTATATATGCCGTAGACTGTAACAATTCCCGGCGGGTGTTGCCTTTATCACCAGCAGTGTGGAGGGGGAGTGTAACAGTAAAACTCTGTATCTTCTCCACAGTAAATTCGGTTTACATGAGACAAAGATCCCACGAGATACAACATTTCACGACAATTTTTATAGTTCCTTAAAGCTTTTTAAGCAGGAGTTTAGGATCGTCGTTCTCAAGAAGTCTAATCCCTCTGGTGCGGTAGACCGAGGGTTGGGTGTCGTTCTCTCAACGCAACCCCTTTTAAGTTTTTCCGGGGAGAGTTAGACATCAACACAATCTCGTAGGGTCTCACAAGGCATGAGGTTATGAACTTGATAAATTCGGCGCGTTTATGAGACATGACATTGAATAACAAATAAAAGTTTCCCTCTCTTGTATTTTTTCAGGTATGCCGCGGCCATGTATGTTCCATGCAGGCTAAATTTGCTAAGACAACCAACGGCCCGATAAAAATAATTTGTCTGGTACTATTGGCCTCGAACGGCAAAAGTATCTTCGATATTATCATCAATTACGTAAATTGTAACCTCCGTATAACATGGGACAAAGATGAGCGGCTTTCTTCGCAATCTTTCCGTTCTGAAATACGAGCCACGAAATGACTTCGCAGTCCGATGATTTCGGAACCAGCTCGCTTGCGCGGCAGGCGCTGCTTGATAGAGGCACGTACGTTTGTACTGTGCGTACATAAAGTGTAAAAGTTAGTGTTGGGCTTTGTGGACGAGTATACTGTGTACAGAGGCTAATTGCTGCGGAATGCTAGTTTTTCCGCGAGGGCAGCGAGCAGAAAATCTTTTCTAATTTTGTTTCAAAATAATGGTTATTAAATACTTAGTTATGGGTTACGGTGATTTGTTACATTTCAAACGTCCTTTCATAATGCTGTATCAGAATTTTGACAAAAGGTTCATTAGCTGTTACAAGGAGCTGTTATTTTGGTTGGTGTCGTGTGCGCGACCCATCTAGTAGCGTGTTCGATTACTCGCCCGAGTTAACTCGTGTCTGGCACGACTACGTTCGATTAGCTAATGACGTCAGTGTTCGCGCTTACTCGCGCCAGACCCAAGTGAGCGACCCTTCCAGTCGGTTACTTAGGTAAATATCCCATCGTGCTTTGGGAGAACATGGCAGCTAAACGAACAACGTATTCGTGAACAATTTCTGAGCATGTAAATACAGTGGGGTAAACATGAAACTTCTGACTTGTGAAAAGTGGTTGATGTCGGAATTAGTGAAGTCACTCAAGTGTTATTTCTCGAGAATTTTCTAAATGGGCATTGTTTCGAGTCTACGTTCATCGTACAAGCGAACCGCATGTAATACGTACGTACCAGAGTTCGCTCTGCCATCCAGCTACGGGCTCTGTCATTGGCTATTGTGAACCAACTTCTCCAATAATTACCGTAAAACGTTCGTTTATTTCACCCAACTGCGCATGACCATCGTAGCCCTAGCTCGAGGCTCGAGTAAGTCAGGGGAAGCAAATCAAACACGCTACCCAAGAACGTGAAAGGGCATTGCTGTTCCCTTTCCCTTCGCTATGCAATGAAAAAAAAAATCTTCTGCGGAACGAAACTACCTCCTGCAAAAACATGTCACGTATGAAAATATTGCGACATTTTACGGATGCATAGCGCCTTTTGGCAGTCTGCTAACTGCACATACATCCGTGCGCTGCTCTCAATAGTTCACCGACGAATAAGCTAAACGAGAGTCAACGATCGCAGTAAAAGAAATTTGGCACTTCGTACGAATGGATTTCGGGGCCAAATAGGCCTAAAATATTTTTCTTTAATCAAAACTATTCACTCATTCAACTTATAAGTTTCCAAGCTGTTGTGATGAACCTCCGAGAGTTGACCGTGCATGAATAGTCGCACAGATAAACACTCTTTATAATACGTAACGGTAAATTTCGCTTACCGTTACAGTCAGCAAGCACAATAGGTAGTACAATGAGAGTACACAGTGAATGGGGTCTGCTGCACTATGAATGGAAGACGGACTGCGTGGATTGTGGGGGCTTTGTCTCCCTGCAATCAGAGCGTAATTTCGGATTAGAGCGCACTCTTTTTTCCTCAGTTACTTTTGAGCAGTACTGTAGGGTTGTTAATGAGTTGAATAGCCTGCCTGAGGGGGTTGATAACTCCACATCAGTGCACTGCTTTAAGGTAAACATTGACAAGTTTTTTCATGACTGTTGTACAACCTAATCTTTGTGGGCTTGTTAGGTGTTGGTTTGCTTTTTGTTTTCTGGGGTGGGGGTTGGATTACAGGGCATCTTATTGGGCCTTTTTAGTCCTTCTTTGTCCTTAAACCTGTTGTGTCATGTTATGGTGGTCTAACCTGACAAACAAAGTAGTTGTTATTAGCAACAAAAAATTTGAACAATTGTTTTCTTTGCACTCACCCAGTCAAATTGAATTGCGAAATTCATCCTAGATGTGAACAATACTGTATGTCTGGTAAAATACCATCACAGAAATTATTGGCCTAAAATCTTTTGTGTACGAAGTAAAAACCTTTTTATTTCTTAAGCTGTCAGAAATCCCTCCCTTTTACCTAGGTAGGCAAATACCTGACAGTGATAGGGCCTAACATTGTGTCCATAACAATACTACTAGCCTTTCGGCTGGTTACCCATCATTTCACCCCCTTGTCCAGGCCTACCTTACTTTATTAAGTTAGACTTGCAATGAAATAGTACATCAAAACCATGTTTTATTGATATTGTAGGCCCAAAGCAATTATGAAAATGTTTTTGGTGAAATTCTGACAAAAACTTGAACAACTCTCCAGCAACATTGCATTTACAATCAACAATATTTGGCTAACAGCCAATCATATGTTGAGTTGACCTGGTATTCTCTTGTTTGTCCAGAATGAAGCATAACATGCAACTTTAGCAACTCCTTTTGTACAATTTTTGAGTTCTATCACAATAAATGCACTGAATAATGTTACGATTTAAGTTTTCCTGCTTGTTGTCCACAATACTTCTCGAAGAAAATACATGAACAATGTACTGTAGTCAACAAAATTAAAAAACCTCAGCTAAACACAACTCACCTAAACACAACTTTCAGAGCAACTAAATGTAGCAGCGCACAGACATATGAGTTCGTACAAATGAACAATTGTTTAACCATCTGTTACCATCTGAAATCAACCTTACAGTATTTCACAGTATTTCACCCTGAAAGATCAGATACCTATTTCAATTCATTGGCATTGTTTTGTTAACTTAACAGCAATCATATTTTGGAAAGAAAACAGCTGTGGAACAGTTAGGGGGTAAACTGGTCAGTTCTTGGGTGTGAACTGAAAGGTCTTTGGAGGCGAGCTGGTAAATACTGGGAGGCAAACTGGTTGGGGGGTGAATTGGCAAGAGGGCAAGAAGACCAAAGTACATTTCCATTAAGCCTACAGTCGCCTCGTACCAGTACCAAGAAGTCATAAGTGTGGGTTGACCTCGATGTTGTTAGCAATTGTTTATAGCCTAACTTATGACAGCATCCCCATACTTTACATGCCTTTCTTCTTTTTGTAGGGCTGTCAATTTTTGTTTAATGAGTTAACTGTTTCATTGCATATTTTTGGATAAATCAATGATTAATCAAAAGAAATGTTTCCAAAGGAATTCCCACAAATTGTACAACTGTTCCATGCAACAATTTGGAAACTGTAGCAAATACTCTGCCCACAGATTTAATCACTAAATGCAAAATGGGAAATGTGCACAGTAGTATGTATTAAAAATTCATCATCAGTTACATACACAGTTTGCTGTAGAACAGTCTTGTTTTGAAATGATTGCCCAGAATATTCACAATACCAAACTAGTATCAGACAACCATCATTTACAGTAAAACTGGAAGTAAACAAGTTACGGCTCTCTGGCTCCTTTACTGCATGCTGAAGTAGTGCAAGCCAACACAAACTATAACATAAGGGGCTTTGGTCTATCCATTAATTGCAACAATTGTCTACATAACTCTTGCTTTATGCCCAGAAAATTTCCCCTCTGGTCGTATTGTCACTAAGTTTTCAAATTAAACCATTCTGTCACTTCCCGCTTTATTAAATTCTACACAATGCTTCTCCTCCTACAGATTGTCTTGTACACTGCTGATGGTGTGTGTTCGTAAAATGATACTTACAGAAGTAGTATCTTCAGGGTGTTCAGGAATTCTGGATCCAAGGGCCAAGATGATCCCTAGAACCTACTTTGTGCAATATCTCAAAATGTGTTACACTTTCCCTTAATCAATTTTAGTTTAAAGGTTGAAGGTGTGAAAGTTATCTTCAAAGTTCCCATGTGTGCTGCACTGTATGCCCCATTGTATTGCATTCTGCAAAATGTGCGTGATGCTCCCCATGAGCAGTTGAGTTAGGGAAAACTAGCCAGTAATCCACAACTGGAAAAAAAAGGCTGTGGCCGGCTCTACTTGAACCAACAGGTTGGAAACTGGGCCGAAAAATTCTAATTAAATTTAAATTTTTACGAATTTTCTTGTTCAATGTTCATGGTTTGTCATAATGCCTTTGAGGTAAGCACAAGATATACTAAATGATAGTAAAAATATTTTTTGTGACATTCTGAATGCTGCCTTAATTCAGGCCAATGAGATTTTAGGTCATTTAACTCATGTGGCACTATTACTAATAAAGTCAGCCAATTAGGGACCCTTAGTTGCACACGTGCACCATTGATGCTCTAGTTGAATATTATCAGGTGCCCTGTATTGTGGAACAAGAGCTGTTAGGCAAGTTGTTTCTTATCTCTAGTTGACAGCAGGGTTCTAGCCAGAAAGATCTGAATGTGGGCCTCAAATCTCTTTGAAATCATCAAAGTTTAGTCCCACAATCAGATAGTGTCTAGCATATATCATATTGATCATTGATTTAGCTTTCAGAGCTTGCTGCCATGTAGGAAACTTGGGTGAAATCGTTGTTTAATTTTCTGCTATTCCCTGAAAGTAACATCGATCAACATAAGTGAATTTATGAGGTACTTGCCTCACTGGGCAAGTTGTTTGTATAGTCCAGCCATGCTGTAACCCTGTAAGGTACTTGCCTCACTGGACATGTTGTTTGTATATTTCAGTCCTGCTGACAGCTGTAACCCTGTTTGTTGTTATAGCATTTGTCTTAGAAGTAATTTAGAGAAATTTCTTTAGTCTGCATCCAACTGCAATGTTTGACCCTAGTACCAATAGGCGTACAGGGATAATTTTTGTGGGGAGAGCTAGAGCAAATTTTGCCCGAATAATGGCACCCTTTATCTCATGTTTTGCCCAAATGGACCAACTGTTTTTGCCCAAATTGGGAGGGCAAGTGCACCCCCGCCTCATATACCTATGTCTAGTACTACTGTACACCTGGTTTACACCATGAAATGAGAATGTCACATGGTGACTCCATTACAAACCAAGCAGTCATTAAAGACCTCACTACAGAGCAGTAAGTACAACCTCCATGGAGTAAGGCATGTGTCATTAGAGGCCTAATTTCTCTCACCCCAAACAGTTCCAAATCTCCAAAGTTACGGAACACCCTCACACACTATCTAAAACTCATCCTTATCCAGACACAATTTCAGTTTATTACTTCAGTGCATTGCTGTGTAATATGACCAAGGTACAGTACTCAGCATTTTTTGAACTTGTTGTCAATTAAAGAGCTCTGCCAATTTTGAGAATTTCTGTACACTACAAAAATTGTTGCCTGCCTTCAAAGTGTACCTCAAGTCAAAAAGTTCAGAACTTTATACGAAGAAGCATAAAAAGTGAATTCTAAAAGTCCAACTCCCATCTTCGTAGGACATTCCTGAGCTGAGATATAAAATGTTGAAGTTAATTTATTTTAAAACAAATTTATCCAAAAGATTTGGCATAGATGAGGGTCAGAGGTTATGTTTACACAGTCTTAGTCAGGAATTACAACTTTACAGATTTCAGCTTTTAGTTTGAAATCAGATTTTTTATTAACATTTGTCAAAAATCCATTTATTGGGTGTCAGAAAACACTGATTTTCATTCTACATTGTAGGCTGAGGGCTGAGTTTACAAAAGCAAAAAAAAAAAAAAACCTGACTGTGCTGTCCTAAAGCAATGCCAGTGTAGATGGGGTAGCTTATTATCTTACTTATGTATTGTCCTTCTTTTACATTATTGAAGTCTTGTAGAATGTAGTAGATTTCCTGTCCTGATATTAAGGTGGTCAAAATTTCAAATTTTTTTTGTTACTTCAGCCCATCAGTTTGACACCAGTAAATGCTGGTATTGTGGCATGGCCATGAAATGAAAATCAGCCATGGATCTTTGGCTAAACCACATATGGTTTGTTACAATAAACAGTAGTCATACATAGTTTCAGAGTCTACAGGTGTGCAAATGTTGAGTTGTGTCCTATATATTATACCCTCAATGAATTATATTGCAAAAAAGAGTTTCGTTGTGTGACATTTCTGTATTATTTTCTTTACATTCCAGACGGCTCCTCCTGAAACAAAATGTCAGGTATTGAAGAACTCAAGAGAAGGTTAGCTGAAAAATCTGGTGGACTTCAACCTAGTAGTGGCTCCGGTGCTTTGAAACCTTCAGTAGGAGCACGCAGATCCCCAGCACTTTCTCCCCCACCTCTTCCACCCGGTAAGGTACCACAGTCTAAACAGAAACCTCCACCACCACCATCTACTAGTAGACCACCAGTCCCAAAACCCCTGGTGCCAAACCTCCCTTCATCAAACAGGACTTCTAACTTATCACCAACTCTTCCTAGTAGCCCAAGATCATCAACATCTTCTCTACCACCAGCCCAACCACCACCTCTTCCCCCCTCACAACAACCTGGAAGATCCCCCATCCACAGTGCCCGAAACTCAGCACCACCACCCATACCTAAGCCTTTGCCCAATCGTAACCATATACCTCCAAGTCCAACGCGAAGTGCGTCTTCAGATGGTGCTGACGATATTTATGAATTAGAAGATGGGGACGTCATGGGGCATCCCACTCCTGAGCCGGTACAATTAAACGGAGGAACACCACTACCCTTTCGTGGCACACAACCCTTAGGCAGGTCAACAATATCACTGGAGGGAGATTATCGGCAAGAGCTAGATGCTATACATGCGGAGGTGAGTTAAAAACGTATCTTTGCCAGTTTCTCATACTTTTTGAGTGCAGTAGGAATCAGTTACTGTATTTAGACTCATTTATGCCCAGAATGGTTATGGCAAAAAGAAGCAGTGTCTTCTCAATCTTTCTGTCAAAAATTGTAAAAAATACTTTTTTCTGTTTTTTTTTTCTTTCTTTCTTTCCAAAAGGTGCAGTCCACTCTATAATCTTGGTGATTAATTTTTACATCTTCTTCAGTGTATGAAACAAAACAAAGCATTGTCTTTAAAAAAATAGGACAGAATGTTGAAATTAGATACACAGGATCATACTTCTCTCTGTTAGAAAAGTGTTCACAGGGATATTGTTTTTTTTTTGACAAGAGGAAGTGGACCACATCAGTCCACTTTTGCAACAAATTTCAGGAAAATATATTTTCTAATGTTAATGTTGTAAATTGTTTGGATATTTATATCAGGTGCCTTTGTTCCCTGTAGAATCATTTCTGTTGGCTTTAAGGTAATTGCTTTTTGGTCCATAACTCAAAATATTGAAAATGTGGGAAACTTCTTTTCATCAGAAGGGGTAAGGCCACAGTGGTCAAAGGTGTTGACGTGAAGTTAAAAGGAACAGTACAGAATACAGATACAGTGGTGTTGAGGTAGGGGTACAATTATAGTAGCTATAGTATAGCTACACTGGTGTTGAGGTTGGGGTACAGTTACAGTCACTATAGTATGACTGTCAGCTACAGTGGTGTTGAGATAGAGGTACAGTTATAGTAGCTTCAGTACAGCTACACTGGTGTTGAGGTAGGGGTACAATTATAGTAGCTACAGTACAGTTACACTAGTGTTAAGGTTGGGGTACAGTTATAGTGGTTTTAGCACAGCTATAGTGGTGTTGAGGTAGAGGTACAGTTATAGTAGCTCTACAGCAAAGCACATCTACAAAGAGAAAGAATTTAGGCCTTTAGGGGTGGGGATCCAGGGGGCCAAGCCCCTAGAAGTTCTGAGGTTTTAAAAACATCTCAGTCTCACGAATGGTGTGTTATATCCTTTTGGTTTACCCAACTTCTGACTGATTGCATTTTGGGGGCAGGGCAAATGAGGGGTAAGGACAAAATGTGGGAGACAAGTCCCCCACACAGTGCAGTTCCTGACTAGGGCCCTGCCATGGAACAGAAACATGAAATTAATCTCTGACTTGATTTGCATGTGGTTAGGTACTGTAATTTCCCTCAGCTCTGCTTAAATATTTAATTCTAAATTGGTAATGGATCCTAGTATGCAGTGTCTATTTCAGTCCTCACCCACAGTAACTCCTATTGTTAAATAGTAAGACTAAATTTAAAAGCACACAACACCATTGTATTATACAGCGTCAGTCAACTTGATTAAAAGTTCAAAGATTAAATTTAATTTCAAGTATAGTTCAAGTTCAAGTTTGGTTTCCCTTTAGTCACCTCTTATGACAGGTAGGAAATACCATGGTCATACTCTAAAACCCTCATCCCACAGGGGGCCACAGTACCTCCTATCACCTTATGTGTACTAAATACTGTACAGTAGCTATACTTACTGTCTGGCATATGAATAACACTGGTAAACCCAGATAGCAGAGGGCACCATATAACCAAGTATAGGTTAAATGGTATACATACTGTAGGGTGATAACAAGTAGGTATTGTCCCTCATAGACTCCCAAACCAGGGAGTTAATTGGGGAATGTAAAGCAAGATTAGTTATCATTTGTAAGAGGGGAATGTGTGTTGATTTTTATATGGCTGCTTTTCCATTCATGGAATAAAGCTAACAACCTGACTATATCAGAATACAATAAGGTATTGTAAAGATCTTTTGTATGTGTGGACTTAAATAGTCAAATCATTCATTACTGTGTACCCTGTGTGAATTGATCACACTTGGTGTATATTGCTCCAAAAGTTGCCCCCTTTTCGCTTTTGCAGTCCATCCCCTGGGAAAAATGTTGTGAAGTGAAGTGAAGGAATGAAGTGTGGGGCAATACTACTTCAGTACCTTCAAGAAAATTTTTATTTTTGGGTACAACAGATCAAATTGTGTTTATCATTTAACTTCTAATTTTCATTTCCACATGTATACCTTTCTGTGAAAATTTCTGAAAAATTTATGTCGGTTTTTGTTAATCCGTGCTTCCATTTGTTATTCGGCGTCACTAAGATACAGTTAGCCAGGAAGCGGCTTAACTATGCACTCTTCTCACAAGTCACTAGTTCCTATGACACTGACTCAAGATCTTAGTGAGCCTTGTACACAGGAAAATCTCATTTCCCAGCATCCCATGCTGGGAGTAAATTGACTGCAGTTTTTACAACTACTGTACTGTGGAACCTTGTATACTGTTCTACACACTGCACAACCTAGTATATAGAGTCCTACAGCGTTGGATGTTGTTATAACCATTGCATACGATTTTGTACTTCTTGTCAATGCAACACTTCCCGCTCACAAATCATTGCAGGAAAAAGAACAAGCTGTTTTTTTTTTTTTGATGTTGCTCTTTTTAATTTAGAAAGTTTTGTTAACTGTACTTTTATTTCTGGGACATGATTCAGGTGCTAAAACACAATCATCTTCATGACGAATTCAAGTTTTGATCAATATTTTTCTTTCAGTTGGATTTTTGAAATTGCATTACCATATTTTCAATAGTTTGAAGATACTAAACATGAATATTTATGCAATTTGTTTTGTTACCTGTATGTGGTTGGTTTTGGAAGGAAAGACTGAACTGTGATTACATCTCATCTCATAACTGTAAAGGGAAGCTTTCCATTTTGTTAATTGTGCAAAGACTGTTTGTTTGAACATTGTTTAAAACTGTTAACATCTGCCATGCCTGTGCATAAGGTAGGTCATTTTTAATTGCTCATATGCTCATACAATAATTTTAAATAAATAAGTTTGAGTTTGAAAATATTAACCTTTTGTTCAAGTACTTTGTTTTTCCCTTCTGAGCTGATTTTTTACCAGAGTAAAAGGAACATTAAAGAGGTCTTTCAGGTTACAAGAAATGTTAATGAAGAAGAAATGTTTCTGAGTAATTGTTGGGTAACAAAACACACAGATATAAGATTAGACAGCGCCTCCACTACACTGTAATCAATCATAATGTTAGACCGTGATCCTTTTTTGTTAGTTTCGAGGCAATGTACTTAAGTGGTGCAGAATTTCAGTTGTAAAAAACTTGTGAAAACAAACTCTGATTGCAGCTTTAATGTTACATGAGGGCTAGTCATGCGTGCATGCACTAAGTATTTGGAAATCTGAAGAGTAGGAATATATTCTTAAGTGATATCAGGTTATAATACAAAATTGCAAATGACTGCATATATCTAGCCTGATTCAATGAACAAATTTGTCAAAGAGAATACTTGGAAAAAAGTGTAAACCACTTTAGCAGGTGATAAAGACCTGTTACTTATTGATGCTAGCTCTCAAAAGTTATGTCTTTCGTTATGTGTTACTACCTCTCCAATAGGGCTGGAAATGTCAGTCACTAAGTTAGATGGAGCTTTACAGCTCAGTATGACCTAGCCAGGAGTCGTACTCGAGACCTCCTGACTGCAAGCTGGATGCTCTAACCACCTGACCATGAGGTTGGTGATGTTAGGGAGAAAGGTAACACTTGAAGCCAATCACAAAAACTCATACTCTGCTATTAGACATGTTCATTTAAACTTGGAAGCAATTGGTCAATAGGGCATTCATATAATTTTAATTTATTTCCAGCATAATTATAAAAATGTATAAACAGGATATCAAAAGTGAGTTTTTGAATGGTTAGTGTACAAAAATAAAATGACATAGGAAACATACAAATGCAGCTCTTCTACAATAAATTTATCTAAATCACTATTTTGTAAATATAGGGCACAGGGATGTTTCCATGCCAAGCAGCACCGGGCGGTGCTAGCCAGCTCTCGGAATCTCTGCCCTGTACTGGCCATCAATTTCAACAACACCGCCTGGCACAAATGTCTTACCCTAACTGAATAAAATTGCTACTGTAAATTTCATTAGAGTTCCAACTGATTAATTCCTTGTTTTTTGTAAGCACTCTCCAACCTGCAAAAATTTTTCAAAGGGGAAGGGAACATCCTAAATATTTGTACTAAATATTACGGTTGCCGTTCTTTCCAATACTCTGCTGCTTGTCTCTAGAATGACCTCTCTGTTACAGTTAAAGAAGCAAGAACACTCGCAAATTTCAAGATCTTACTTAAATCTTACCTTTTCTCCTGTCTATGACTTTCATCTTTTCTTTTCTTTGCTCAGCGCAAAGGGACTTCAGTGTTTTTTGCGCTTTATAAGAACTGTGTATTATTATTATTATTATTATTATCCTGTTCCCCAAGGATGTTGATCATAAATTACCCAGTTCTCACAATGTTCTGGTGGAAACCGTGATAGAGCAGCATAATAAAACTATTTTTATACACATTTATTCAAAATTTTATATTTTTAAAAATTTAAATTTGCATTGTTTCTGGGGTTATATCTAGGAGTATCTCGGATGTAAGATAAGTTTGAGTGCAAAGGATGGTTGTCATTTTCCTGTATGCAGTAAACACTTCTAATAAACTCATTTTTAGCATCATTCTTTATAGTACTCTGAAGGCTTTATCTCACGTACCCCGCGACACTTGGTGTTACCTCATGTTTGCAATCAGGCAAAACCGCAGGTTAACCTGGTGTTTTCCAGTCTGTGTTCTCACGTACCCCATGTTTGGTTGATTGGGTAGTGTTACCATAGTAACGAGGTCAAATATTTCACATACTGATTACTGTAAAATGTAAGAAAATACCTGTCATCAGTGCCATAAACACCTGTGACCTTGCTGGATTAAAACAAACATGGTGTTTAAAACTGCTTTACCCTGCGATTTGAGGTGGATCAAAATTTAAACACCGACCCGGCGCTTACCCGCGGTCCCACGTTACTAGAGCGCGAGGTAACACAGTGTTACCTTGAGCGCGGGGTAGGTGAGACCACAGTGTGAGAGTAACTCCGCATGACGAATTGGTCATGGTAAAAATATACAGTTGATTTCCTTCTTTGCCCAATTACACAATTTGATGATTGACAGACAGTAATACTCCATGCAAAGACATTTTATCCAAGTCAAGAAACCCTAGCCCCATAGAACCGTGTCATTTTTTGCAACCCAAGTGGACTAGAAGCTCGGTGAAGTGATAATAATAGACCTCCAGCAGTGGGTTGGGACACCTGATATACCTCAGTTGAACAATAGATTACTGAGGTTAGAAAATCAATTTTTTTACCGCAACCGAAACAGCATGTGTAGAAAGGTAAAATCCATATTAAAAAATCTTTGGCAAAACTTCAAAAAAAGTGATACTTCTTTTCTTATCTTTGATTAATACAAAGTGATACCATGTGGAAACAGCATGTATTAATTTTGGAAAAATATTGGCAGTTAAAACCTTTCCCTTTTGATCAACATGAAAATATAGAACTACACACAGTAGAATTGAGACTGTTAAGTACAGTATAGGCCTACCCGTTTCAGTATTCAGCTTACTGTATATGACCTGTGAAACGCACTTTATCATCAAAACAAAGGCCTGGATATACTGTGTGATGAGTGCATTCTGCTTTAGATGCTTAATTGAGATTTTAGTTGACTTTATAAATGATGCAAGACCTTCATTTTTAATAGAAAGAAATGTCATTAAATATTTTAGCAAGCAAAAACAAAATGGGAAGGATTGTTTGCATTTTATTTTCGAAGTTTCTATTCCATCCAGTATTGAGAGAAGTATGTTCACTTTGCTGATGTTCAGTAATACCTTTCTTCTTGATATTAATTTGCAGCTTTTGTTGGGCTTGTATTGTCCCCTTTCAATAAGCAAATTCAGTAATTTGTCGACGCATGGATTTGTGGGGCAGAGCATGGGGGGGTACACAAACCAAGCTCAGCACATACAGTAGTGTACAGCGTTCCCTTGTTTTTGTGAGAACTCCTCCAGCAAACAGCACTGTACAAGTGTCAAGTTGCATGCAAGGAGGGGTCTTAGTCCTACTTTACAACAGCTCAAAATGCAATATTTTGCACCTAAAGGCAATTTTTAAACATAAGGTTTTGTTTAAAACCACACTTGAGTTCCTGCCTTATGTTACAGTATGTACAGTATGGATTAAGAAAGAATAATTTCATGAAATTTTCATGTAAACTCAAAATTTGGAATACTTGTTGTAGGTGCAGGATTGGGTTTGTTTATCCCAATGATTTGGAGGATGTGAGCATGTGCATAGCTTGTTAAACAAACTACCAAACTGGCTCACACCACACCAGTAAGGAAAGAGTGTGTGTTTGTGTGTGTATGGGGAGGGGCATGCCCTTTCACATGGAAATATAGCCTTTGTGTAGGAACAACTTTATACCTTACAATGCTCTTGAAAGTAATAGGCAGTTGTCCCAAAATTGCTTATAGGAAGAGAATCAGCAAACTGTTGTAATAGGGCAGTCTAAATCTCCCTATGTTAGATTTACTCTACAAGTATCATTGAAGGTGGTTTTGCACATGACACATTGCATGGTACATACAAAACGGAGTTACTCTTCCAGACACAAAAGTAACAAAATAATTTTGTGATATTAAAAGAAGACATTCCTGACTTAGCATCATGGTACACTATAGTTCAAGTTGGGGAGAGCACATTTTCCTAAGTTAGTAATGTTACTTTTAATACTTAAATTTGAATTTTCACTCAGAATTTGAGTCTTAGCCAGGTCTTACCGAAGACTTTAAAAATGGAACCTATTGCCATTGTGCTTGGTGCTCAGCATAACAAATGGAGTAGGGAAAACAAGCCTGTGAGCCTTAACTGGAAAAGGGGCCAAAGCTGGTTCGACTTGAAATAATTGTTTGGAAACTGCCATAAAATTCCAAGTAACTAGTTCACTAACTAACCTTCCTTGTCAAGAAATATCTTTAGAAGTATTTCAATACAGCTTGAGCCTTTTCTTTCTATTGTATGCCTATACTGTAGTTCAGTAACTGTTGTAGTCCACAGTGAACTTTACTGAATATTGTGTCCAGGGTATAAGATGAATACTGAACCACATTATTTGAAAAGATCCTTTGAAAGTGTTTCCTTTGTAATTGGAATTTTCATTCATTAATAGTGTTTTGAGTGTTTCTTTAACATACGTAAAGTATGGTTCTTATGATGCAGTTTAGGTCAAAATTTTTTGAAATCTTGTGATGTGAGCATTCATCTAACAATGTACAGTACATGGCTGGTATGCTCAATTTGAATTTCAGGATTCATTCCTGTGATGTTGCTGTACAAATGCACTTACCGCGTGAAATTGGTCTAACGGTAAGAGCATCTGCCTCTCACGCCGAAGGCCCCGGTTCGCTTCCCAGATCGAGTCATACCAAAGACTCTACAAATGGAACCTACTGCCATTGTGCGTGTTGCTCCTTTAATACGCATAAGCAAAGGAGTAGGGAAAACAAGCCAGTGAGCCACAACTGGAATATTAAGGCTGTGGCCGGCTTGACTTGAACCAATAGGTCAGAAACTGGGTCCTGAAACTCTAACTAGCTACAAATGCACTTATACCAGTTGGAAGACCAGATGGAAGTTTCTACAAGGGGCATTTTTGCGGGATAGGTCAAAGGTTAACTCTTCTATGTGTTTACAGCTTATGGGGGGATGTAACAATGTCTGCGCACATGATTAAGGATGCGTAACAGAAAACGTCATGTAAGGGGGGGTCAGTGTGCATGCATTTTTTAAAGGCGGTCTTTATGAGCATCTTACCGTACATTTCTCTGTTTACATTCTGGCATAATTGGTATGCACTTCTGTGTCCTTGGAAACCAACAAAGTAGTTGGTCTTCCATTGTAAGAACGTAAGAATGTAAATGTGTGTATAAATCTTGTGAAAGATGCCATAGAAACTGACCAATCAGTAAGTCCATAAACTTCAAACCAGTGGTGTGTTTCATTACCAGTTGACCTAACAGGAAGGTCACTAAAGCATGCACAGAAATAAACATGAATTTGTTTTTTGTTATAAAGTCCCTCAACACCGGAAGAGGTTTGTGAACGTTGGTTCTGGAGTATTACACATTTTTGTGCATTCACACACCTCTCTATCCCGCAGTTGATCCAACATTTGCTGTATAGATCTTAACACACATGTTAGTGTAAAATGTGACAGAACCATGCAGCACATATTACTGTACGCTATGATGTCTGCAACATTTGTGCAACTTCTGCACACCCCCCTTCGTCATAACTTGGACAAACATGATGCATTTGTCTCACTACCCCAAGAGGTCAGAGGGTGTACCTTACAATATACAAGAGCATAAGACTGAACTGGAATTGTTTATATCATAGGTTTAGCTGTAATAGCCTCTGTCAAGTCTTTTCAGTGATATTTTGCTTCCCTTCCCCTTCCCTCAAGAAACTCTCTGGCTGTTACCTCCTACATGTTACACACCACCTGGAAATTGCTACACTGTGCAGATCTGATTGATGACAAATTTTCAAGGTGTCATATAGGTAGATCCGATGTGAGGGTTAAAAGAAGGGAGTCCCAAGTGGGGTGTAAAGTGTAAATTATATAAGAGCAATAGTTGTTGGTGGAAATTGCCTTGCTATTAAAGACTAGCTTCCTACAGCTGTTGCTGTCATATTAGAGAACCATCTACTTTTTTCAAACATGTGATTTTATTTAAAAATGTGACAAGAAGAATTTCATTTTTGAGAAAGAGAGACCAACATGACAGGAAAACGAAGAAGTTTCAATAGAGACTATACCACATACCAATTGAAACAAATGGTGCTTCAATATATATTGTACACAAGCCTTGATTTTCAGACAAAATTATGGTTGTCCTTTGGGCAACCATTTCACTAATTTAAGTTGTCCAGAAGGAAATTTGGTCGTCCAAAACATTTTTTTGCACAAACACGTATTGTGTTCATGTATTATTATTGGTTTTGAAGAATAAAAAGATGTGATTTTTGAGGGACAGAAACACTTTAAGTCTGAAATACTGTATCAGAAAAACTTGAATGAGTTCATCAGTCAGCAGTATGCTTCTTCAATCTGAGAGAAAAATAGTCGGCCGTCAAACAACCAAGTTTTTTTAGTTGTTTCAGGCAATTAGATAACCAAGAAAATTGAGCCCTGGAACAGTATGAACATACAGTAGAAGTTTCACCCTATACAGGTAGGGTGATACTACCATGGTATGGAGTTGGTTACTATTCCAATGGAGGCTACACAGTACTGTACCCTAGTGGAACTTTGTGTCTCACAGAATCTCTAATTCCAATAGAGGCTGCAGTATGGAAGAATCTGAATACTCAAATGATGGTCCAATTAAGTTGGCCATAACTGGGGTCCATCAGCTTTTATCTTTCCAGTTCTCTGCTTAAATTTATCATAGATGCTTTGTACGCTAAAATATTGCTTGATTCTCTCAGTTTCACTGAAAATAGGGTTAGGCATTGTATATGTTGCATGTAGACAATAAAATTAAAGGGCAGGAGCAGTCATCCCAAATTGAAGAAGTGTAGTAGACAGTCCAGTTTCATGATTGGCAGTTGGGAGTCATGTGACAATGTTTTTTCTCTTCAAATGTGAAATTTACCAGAAATAACTACTTGGTTTACCTTGATTATGCAGTAGTAAAGTCATAAAATGTAATGAAAGATACTTTGAAGGGAAATTAGATGAAAATTGTGCTATTTAGCTTTTTCTTCAAAATAAGTTTGGGGGACTGCTCTTTACCTTTAAGATAGCTTAAGGCTGAAAGACCCTACAAATGGCGGCCATCACCAGCTGCTCAGATTTGTCTTTGCAGTACTGCACCATAGTGAAACTTGAAGCACCATGAGAAAATATTGTCTTTCATTTGACATGCAGTACATGTCCTCTCATGACAATAGTTTTTCTTTCTTTCTTTTTTGCTTTCTTTTTGCTTTCTGAAATATGTATCCTGTTTTTATTACATACATTTGTTTGTTTAAGTCCCTACAACCTCCATCTTTTCATGTTATGAAAAGTTTTCTTCATTTTTCCAAGCTATAGTACAGTATAGTTTACAGTATGCTTCACTTTGTTGCTCATCATTAGGTTTATGAGGATTAAATGCACTAGTTTGTAACATGAGGATGACCTACTCTTTGAATTTTCAGTAGTTAAAAAAAGAGAAACATGGGTTTCGGGTTACATCTGTCAGGAACACAGGTAAGGTTTACACAGTGATGTAAGGGGAGGGGGAAGGGGGGATATCATGGGGAAAGGGGGAAGGGTTGAAGAAAACCTATACTTGCAATGAAATGTGGAAAGAGAGGGAAAACATGGGAAAAAGAAGAAAAGGAGCACTCAACTCATCATTTGCCTCCCCTACTGAATCAAACTTCCCTGCCACCCCCCCCCCCCACCCGGATATAAGGTTATTTACCTGTACCGGATGGCCAGGTTATCTGCCAGAAACTCAAGAATGGGACAATTCTATTATTGCCAAATTTCAAGCCCAAATTGATGCTGCATTGGCCAAAGTTACAGATAGATATTGGGGGGGGGGGGGGAGAAGCTTGCTTTAAGGCCCTTATAAGGTGTTCTGCTATGTGAATGGTTGTTAAGGCTGTATTTATTGTTATATTACTGCAAAGATGTTCTTTTCATATTAAAAAGAGAAAAAAAGATACTGACATTTGTTTTGTTTATGGAAATGAAAAAAGGGGATTATCCCCTCCTTCTGGAAGGGGGAACAACCCTTCTGTCATTTTGGGAAACCCTGATGGCTGAAGACAGGACATTCTAGATTTTTAGTAAGGTGCTCAAGTTTTATAAATATTCTTCTGAATGTTGCCTTTAGTTTCTGAAAGCATGTGATCAACTGCAGAATCATTTTATGGCTCATATACACTGTACTATACAGTATACCGTATAGAGTGACTATTTTCCATTGACACTCAGCAGCTATAGTATAGTAATAGTCAAGGTTTAACTTATGGCAACTTTTTTTTAATTTGATTCATATCTAATATTAAACCAGTCATTTGAATTCTTTTCCCTTACTTTTTTCCTGGAAAATCAGCCAAAATGACCTCTCGTCATAAGCTGAATTCCCACTCTGTTTTCCAAGATCAAAGAGTACGGGATACCAGAACTTTTAGTAATGCAGTACGTTGGCACAGATGGGTGAGTTTGTGTGTTGGAATGTAATTGCATGTGATTGCTTTAGAGTTTGGTTGTTCTTGTTGAAGTTGATCTCTTTGGTGCAAGGTTTAGATTGCTCCAGATGTAATGCATGTTTGCATGTGTTAGTGTACATTGTGTCACATTAGAAGTTTTATTCCACACAGTGCTGTGCATATGAACAAAAGGATAAATGCAAAGCCCTTAAAGGCCCAGTTCTCTCACCCCAAACAGTACCAATTCTCCTAACCTTCCTACTGAAGCCCCTCTCACAATTGTCTGATATATTCATCCTCATCCTAATCCAGACACAATCTCAGTTTATTGCTTCAGGGTGAGTATGTAAAAACTCAATTTATATAACCAAAACACTCCCAGTACCGTTCATGAAGTGTTATATAAACTTTGGCACTCTGCATTGTTTGAATGAGCTGTCAATCAAAGAGCTCAGCTAATTGAGAAGTTTGGTACCTGGGTACCAAAATTGTAGTTTGGGGTGAGAGGTTTGGCCCTTTAAATTTGTTTATCTGTGGTGTGATAGGTGTATCTTGTTTTTGTCTCGGTGGTTCTGTGTCTAAATCAGTGTTAAGATTTTTTCTTGTTTTCAGATAATCTCAGAAAAATTATTACAAAAATTTCCTGAAGACTGCAGTAGTTTGGGTCCGTGGGCCATTCACATTTAATTTTTGTTACAATCTGTTTTGTGGGTCAGAGGGTCATTTCCTATGATTTCATCCCTACCAATATCTATTGGCAGGGCTGGAAAAAATGTAAATTTCCCTGCGAGCAAATCAAATTTCCCAGCAAACAAATCAAAATTCCTCATGTTTACATACAAAAGTAGTCAAATTTCCTTCCAAATACCAAAATTTCCCTGCAATGACATTCCCAAATTGCTGGTTTTTTTCCAGCCATGTCTATTGGGGCTGACTATCTCACTGTTACAATTTTTTGATCTGATGTCTGTAATTCTCCATTTCAGTGTAGGCCCCATTTTGTTGGTTGCCTAGTTTTTCAGATGATGTCCCTAGGTAACCCTTACCCCTTAAACCTGATTATGATCCTATCCCCTTACCTTAACCCCAAACTTAATACATTAACCTAACCTGATCTCTAACATTTGACATAACTTGTGTCATTCACACAACTAGGGAACCAATGAGATAGAGGCTATAAAATGGGGGACTTATGAGATGGCAGGCCAGAGGCGAGGGCATATTGAGATGAAACATGCTTAGTGTTGGACCAATGAGAGGGGACCAATGAGATGTTGGACAACAGTTTAAAGTGTACCCTATTTTGACACTCTGCATTGTGCATGTTAGATGTGGCTTGCTGTTCATCATTTTGCATGGATACCTTGCATTGTATTATAATAAAACCTGATATTTTTTTTCAAGATTGTGGTTCTCTTAAAGAATGTCCTATGTCCTATTAGTATCGTTCCAACATTTGCAGTTTTGATTGGCTGCTGTGCTTTGATAGATATTGCGAGATATAGAACAGGACTGTATGTCCTGTAGAGTGCATGCAGGTGACATCATAACTGGTAGTCACACCTACTGCCTGTCAAAAAATCAACAATCATGCAGAGGACATCATTTTGGTGGTTAGCTACTTCTTAGCTAGCTACTGTATACTACTTAGCTAGCGTACTGAAGTACATGTCTAGATTTTACCCTGCAAAAGAGACGGCTTGTGACGTAGGCCTATGGTGAAAGCACTTAACATAAATGCTTGTTCTCTTAAATTTCATCAGAAAGAATGGTATGATTGGGAGAGAGGGAGAAGTGGGGTTCGATCATGATTGGCACAGAAAGCTCAAGAAAATTTTGACCAGAAATGTATCTCAGTCAATCTCAGTCAAACTAATAGAAGGTTTTCTTCTGTAACATATCAAACATTATTTTGTCTCTGGAATGTTCTTTTAAATAGGGCAGTATTGGTATAAAATATCCATCTAAAGTATTACAAAATGTATACCCTCACAGTGTTATAATAAGTGAGCAATCATGGAATCTCCCACATTATTGGCTACAGTACTATAGGTGAATGACCTATTATCAAATTTCCTACCTTAAAATAGAAGGCACTGAGAAAAATACAGGATAGTATCAACTTCCTCTTGCAACATAATACTTGGATAAACATCCTCTTCTGCCAAATGTAGAGCAATTTCTACAGATTGTGGGACATAGCCATCATAGGTATATGGAGAAGAGTAGCTATGAAATGCAAGTGTACAATAATAAAATACAGTATTGTACAGATAGCTACACCTGCTGACTTCCTGTAAAGGGCAAGAGCAGCCACCTCAACTTAAAATGGTGCAGTAAACTGTCCTATTTCATGATTGGCTCTTGAGAATCATGTGACAATATTTTTCCTCCTCCAGTGTGAAATTTACTAGGAGTAACTGCTTGTTTAGCCATGGATATGCAACATGAAGTCCTAAAATATTAACAAAGGTACTTTGAAGAAAAATAAGAGGAAAATTGTAAGATAAAGCTGCTGTTTCAAAACTAGTTTCGGACCAATCATGATGTAATGGTTGCGGTAAAAAATTGCAATTGATTTCCTTCCTTGCCCAATTACACAATTTGATGATTGACAGACATTAATACTCCATGCAAAGACATTTAATCCAAGTCAAGAAACCCTAGCCACAGTATGCAGAGCATATAGAGGGGGTTTTGATTACAATCCTGCCCAAAGAACTGTGAAATTTTTTGCAACCTAAGTGGACTAGGAGCTCAGTGAAGTGGTAATAATAGACCTCCAGCAGTGGGTTTGGAAACTTGATATACCTCAGTTGAACAATAGATTACTGAGTTTAGAAAATCAACTTTTTTACCGCAATCGGAACAGCATGAATGCTTTTGTCATGTAACTATTGTGTTAAAGTTAAAAAAAAATGAACAGTTTGATGGTTCTCACCCTCACTGTCTCCAAAAATGTTAATGTCCACCTAAAGTTTTTTTCACTTTGAGGATTTTATGAATTGCAACCCAGTTATGATAAGCAGCGAATTATTTTACAAAGCATATTCTTGAATCCCCAGAGCTGCTTCCTGCAGTTAAGTAAAAAATTGGCCTATCCCTTTATTTTTTTTTTTTTTTATTTTCAGTTTATTTGGGTACCTCTGAATTAAACCAGGAGTTACAAACTTAAGGTATAAAACTCCACCAATCAAACTAAACCACAGCTTTTAAATCTGCAATATTCAGACATTTTTCAAAGTGTGAAGACCTGTCACTTATATTTTTCATGACAACATATCCTGGGTCAGTTTCACAGTAAATTTCCTGTGTCTGGAATTAAAGCTCATCAACCACTTAAAGGCCTGCAAACCAGAAAGACAAATTCATCTCCCAATGGGTTTTGGCAGGATACACTAAATGCAGCATGCAGGAAGGATTACAAGGACATGGATTACAAACAGTAGGCTACCGTGTACTGTTAATTGTATAATGAGGAGAAAGGTTTATAGTAGGAGGTAAGATTAAACAACACATCAACTGGATATACATATATACTGTACAGTGTCAACTAGGTGAAAAGATGAAGTTGAAATAGGTTCATATACAATTCTAGTTCAAGGTTGGTTTCAAATGCAGTTCAAAAACAGTGCAAATCCTTTAGTCATCTCTTATGACAGGCAGAAATACCATGGGCATATTCTTCAACCCCGGACCCTAGCCCATGGGGGAAGATGAGGAGAAGGGAGATCTCCCCTTTATTGGTGCATTAATTAGTTGTGTAGCTAGTTGTGTAGTTGTGTAGAACTAATGGCAGGTAAAATAGCCAACCAACAGTTAAAGGGCCAAATCTCTCAACTCTCCAACTACAATTTTGGTATAGGGGTACCAAAATATTCAACTGGCTCAGCTCTTTGATTGGCAGCTAATTCAAACAATGCAGAGTACCAAAGCTTACATTACACACCATGAACGGTACTGAGAGTGTTTTGATTTTATAAATTGAGTCTTTCTATACTCATTCTTGAAGCAATAAACTGAGATTGTATCTGGATGAGGATGAATTTCAGGCAATTGTGGGAGGAGCTTCAGTAAGGTTACTAGAATTGGTACTGTTTGTGGTGAGAGAACTGAGCCTTTAAGGAGGTAGTTAATTAGATGCAGTTTTACAGCTCAGTTTCTGATCAGTTGGTTTAAAGCTAGACCAATCCTCTCACCCCAAACCACAGTTTTGGTAGTGGTGTACCAAAATTCTCAATTGGCTCAGCTCTTTGATTGACAGCTAATTCAAACAATGCAAAATGCCACAGCTTGTATTACACAGCATGAATTGTAGTGAAAGTGTTTTGATTATACGCATTGAGCTTTTTAATACTCACCCTGAAGCAATCAACTGAGATTATGTCTGGATGAGATGAATTTCAGATAATTGTGTAATTAAGTATTGTTAGGAGAATTGATATTGTTTGGGGCAAGAGAACTGAGCCTTTAAGTTGCATCTGGCCTTGGTCTTTTTTATCCAGTTGTAGCTCACTGGTTTGTTTTCCCTACTCCATCTAATTTTGCCTAAATCACAATGATCCTGATCGGAACACAGTGGCAGTGGGTTCCATTTTTCGTTCCTTGCTTTAGCAAAAGGAACCAGTGCAGTCAGGTTGGTGTGTATACAGTGTGTGTGTGTGTGTATGTGTGTATGTCTGTGATGCTAGCTTGGGTATGATGTAACTCAAGAAGGGAAAGTTGGATTCAGTTGAAACTTGGTGTATAGAACCGCTATTGTTTTTGGTGGAGGTCAAAGGTCATCTGGGGTGACCAGGGTCAAGGTCTGAAAATCTTGTTAATGCGATATCTCAAGATAGGAAACTTGGATTGGTTTCATAACATACTTCCTTACCAATATATCTTTACCGTCAACCCCCGTCTACATTCTATAGATGTAGTTGGATGAATTATCACAGAAGAAAAGAATAAAATTTGTTAAGTTTTGGGAGAAAATATGGTCACACCATGGATGGAATGTTGATTTTTAATCAGACTAATGAATTTTCCATAGAATCCTTTTCAAGCAGCAAAATATTGCAAAGGATTGTGGAATCGAGTTGCATATCTTTTTGTTTTTCATATGTTTCTTTGTCAATAAAACGAGGTCATATATAGGAATAAAACCAACAATTTCAAGTTAATGCTCTTTAGAAAAAGGTTCAAAACTTTATATTCAAGGCAGACTACTAAATTTACAATTATTACCCACAGCCCCAAATTCTCCTTTCCTTTTTAACCCCAGAAAGATGTTGATGGGGATATACTATACCATCATTGTAAAATTGCATATTTTCTGAAACCTTGTTTAATAAAGGGAAAATGCACATAGTTACTCCGGTTTAGTTACCCCTTTGCCATGAATGTCTGTTGATACTACATGGCAGTTTTTTTCTTTGCAAGAGTTGAGAAATTTTCAGAGAGTACAGTACAGTAACTTTTTCTTACATTGAGTATGCAGTAGTTACTTAAAATAGAAATAAGAAATATTTTGAGATTTAGCTGTTGTTTCAACTTGAAAAAATTTGAGATGAACACTCAGCTCTCATCCCATTTAAGGTTACTTGTACAGGAAGTAAGAGGTTATTTGTTGAATGTAATTTCTGATATATGTTTCAAAATAAATATAGGGTTACCACCTTGTTCAGTTCCCCTTAAAGCAGACTGAAATTTGATACAAGCTGGACATAATGTGTTTGCTCAGTAAATGAGTCCATGCGAAGATATCATAGTAAAGCCTCCCTTCAGTGGCTTTTCTGTTAATTTATTACTATTTCATTGTGAAATATTCCTGTCAAGGTGGCATTGCTTTCAAAGAGATCTCTTTTGTTGTCAACATAGTCACATAGGCAGTGTTTCTTCTTATTTGAATGAGTTTATTGGATCATGATCCAATCTACTGCAGTACTGTAGATCATTTTCATTTTTTCATTTCATTCATTTATTTGGTTTATCACGACACAGAAATTTACAAGTAACATTAGCAGATAAATAGCAAAATGCCACATTACCGTAATATGAGCTTTGGTACTCAGCCTTTTTTTGAACTAGCTACCAAACAAAGAGCTGTGCCAGTTGAGAATTTTTGTGGACTACTATAAAAGATGTAGTTGAGGGTGAGAGGAAATGCCTGTAAATGTAGAAGACGCTGGTATTCTTTATTTGTACGTTAATGTAAGTTGATAGGCCTTGAACTTTGAGGCATCCACCGTGAACACACACCACTACTCACTTGAAATCATTGTGAGGAGGGCAATTATTTGTACATCTAGATGAAGAATGGGACCTTACATTTAATTTAAATGGCCAAACCTCTCAACCCAAACTACAGTTTTGGTATGGGGGTGCCAAAATTCTCAATTGGCTCAGCTCTTTGATTGACAGCTAATTCAAACAATGCAGAGTACCGAAGCTTATATTTCATTGCATGAACAGTACTGAGAGTGTTTTGATTATATAAATTGAGTCTTTCTATACTCACCTTGAAGCAATAAACTGAGATTGTATCTGGATGATGATGAGTTTCAGACAGTTGTGGGAGGGGCTTCAGAAAGAAGGTTAGGAGAATTGGTACTGTTTGGGGTGAGAGAACTGGGCCCTTAATTTTTAATTTAACGTTTTGAGGGTCCGGAAGCCATTTGGCCCATCGAGGACCCTATGCCAGAGTGAGGGTGGATGAACACTGGCAAACTACACCTTATCTTTTCGACTAGTGCTCAGAGGTAATGAGGCAGGCATGTACTAGTCTCTCCCAAGCCTGCTCCCGTGACCGCCATTTAACGTCCCCATCCGACGGACATGAGCATATCCCCAGTCTTTAGCCACTTTCCAAATGGCTGGGTGGGGTTGGAGGTACTTGCTCTGCACCACTGCTCAACAGCTGAACTGAATTAATTAAATACTAATAATAATATAACAGCTCATCTACAGCACTCCAAAATTAACTTCTTAAGGAGTGTGATGACTGCCCTATTCTCCGACACCCCTATATTCCAACACCCCTATTTTTCAACATTCTCTATATTCATCTATGACAGAATTGTCAGAACATAGAGGCGTGGGAACAAAGTCTGTGTTGGAACATAGTGGATTTGTCTGAATATAGGAGTGTCAGAATTTAGCGGTGTGGGAAGATACGTACTGTAGGGCTATAACCAAGGAGTGTGATTTGTAGCATGTGCACCTGGAAAATATCAAAATGTTTACAGTCACGTGAGGCCTGCTCTTCCCACAAGTATGAATGCAATATCTCAAGATAGGAGATTAGATGTCCTTTGTTGACTGCTGTAGAAGAATCCTATTATTTTTGGCTGTGATGAAAGGTCACTTGTGATCAACAGGGTTCACACCCTCTTAAATGTTGAATGATCACATGCTACTAGAATCAAAAAGGGTTTTTTACCCAGTGTGCAATGTGCAAAAAAAGGGCCTTTCCCCAAGTTAGCTTATCTCTATAATTGCAACAGTTAATTCCTTCTTCAAAAGAGCTAATTGCTCTATTGATCAAGCAGGCTTTAAAGGGGTAAAAATCCTTATAACTTTGTTATCTTAAGATACCATAAGAGGAAGTTCATTGATACTGTAGATTCTGGATTAGGAGTTGTCAACTAGAGATGACTTAAACTTGCTATTCAATTCTAGGTTGATGCAAAAGGTCATCTGATGTCGCCAGACTTAAAAAAGCAAAATTTCTTTAGATTTTTGAAGGTAAATTAAACAATTAAAACAGTTTTGTATTTGTCCAACAAGTTAAGATCACATTTAACCAGTGGCTCTAAAAGGAATGTATGGGCAGGTATGTAACCAAGATTGTGTCATGGGGGGGGGGGTTGGTGCATGAAATGAGGGTAAAGAATAAGGATAAAGAGAAAAAACAGCTATTTTAGGTGGTTTTTGGCATGGCACGGTTGGGTCATGGGGGGGGGGGGGTTTCTGACCGCCACTGGATTTGGGATATATGCATGTACTGAGTACTACTGTACAGTACTCTACAGTAGGTACAGTACAGTACAGTATATGTTCCTATTATTGAAACCAATGCATTTTTGCATGTAATTATTTGTTCTGTAATTTCTTATGGTGAAGATGGTGCAATGTGCATGTAGAAAATTAATAACTAAAGGGAAATATTGCATTTGTTTTGCAAGAAAAATTCATCCTTTCGAAACTAATATTTATTGACACAGGTTGATAGACTATCAAAAATACTGTAAGATATAATGGTAGCCATCTTTTCAAAAAATAAGTTTCCCACGGATAGAAATTCAGTTGTTTGTTACTCAATAATAATTTGTTTACCCAGAACTTCCAACATTTCAAATGATGCAACATCCATGGCTCTCCGTGGGCATAGTATTTTGAAGAGATGTGACCATTGCTGCGGTTCATGATTAGCACTGAATTGTTGCATAGTGTCTGAGCCATTTTCTTTGCACTCTTTGTTGGAGCATTTTAAACACAATATTTCCCTTTAAATTTGGGTTCTTTCTGTTCTGTGAGTTAACTGCCGCATACTGTACCGCATGATTTAAAACACTGGTTATTCAAGGATTCGTTTCATACCCAAGAAACTGTATCCAGTTTAGCTTAAAAATTGTTTCCAGCTCCTATAAATTGTAAATTTATGTGTCTATGTGTGAATTTATGTGTTTGTGATAGAGGAGGGAGTGAAGAGGCTCATAATTTGAAAATTTGAACTATTTACAGCATAATGTGTAACTTTTAGCTGCAGTCACTCACTAGGCCTATAAATGATAGTCAATTGAAACCCAGCTGAATCAACAACAGTCATTGTATTTTTCTTCATAGATGTGTGCAAATGCTTTGCAGATGATGCATTGTTTGAATGTGATGCCAATCAAAGAGCTGCACCAATTGAGAGTTTTGATATGTATACTGAAACTGTAGTTTGGGGTGACGAATGACTGCCTTTAAAGCTGTATTAGGTATCATGAAAAAATAATAAAGTTGCAGCTCCCTTAGCCAAGCGGCAGCAGCTCTGCAACTATGCTTTGGTTCCATGAACATACTTTACAGGGCCATAGCCAGGAGGCTGCATTTGGGGTTTGGGGGCGCACAACAGGTTAGTGATCATCATCCTGGGAGAGGGGTCTAAGGGGAGAGGGTCTCCCCTCCTCTTTGGAAAATTTGTGCCTATCTGAGAGGGCTAAGATGCAAAATGGTGGCGTTTCTGACATAAATTCACAGTAACAAATGACACAGCTGCAGCATGCTGAGGTAGCTTCAGCCTGGCTAAGGTATGTATGGTACGTACTGTAACTGCAGCCTACAGTTTTGAAGTTGTCCTCAGGGTGGTTGCCACTCCAATTTGAGGACAGGTCATTGTCTGAGCTGACAAATATGCCTCAACTATTCCTTACCCCCCTAAATGTAACATCATATCCTTTCGTTAGTGTACTGTTTATATTTTGAGTCCAGGTTATAAGAAACAAGACAATCATGGAAATATTTTGTGCCAGTGGGAACCAGAAATCTTTGGCTCCATGCCATTAGGCAAAGACTAGTGCTGGTTATACCCGATCAGGATGGCACCTATACTGTAATATAGTTTTCACATTTTAAGCCTTTTACAAGTCCTCTTCAAGCTCATGTTCTTAAGTCATATTTGTCTAAAGAGCCCATAGAGTGGCTTAATGACAACTATTTCCCAGTATATAAAGCCAACTATCTATTGAAAATTTGAAATTTTTACTCCCAATTTGTCAAAAGAGGCTTTTTGTCATTACTCTCCCAAGCTGTACCGTTCGCAATAGCCAAGGTCTGATCGTCTCCAGTTTTCAAGAATCAGTAATGAAATGGGATGTTAGAAATCTGATGCTTGTCACTGTAGAAACCCAAGTTGGAGGAAGCAAGCGGATATCATTTTCCTGCCTTTGTCAGTAACGTTATACCTACAGTACTGTAAGGTTCATGTAAGGCCTATCAGTTTGAATTTGTTGTTCCTGCAAGCCTAGTAGATCTATGACTAGACAGCAATTCTTTGCAATGGGAAAAGACAATATTTTAACTCAGATTAAATCAGATCATTAATTGTTGGATAACAAGAATGATATCTCACCCAGATTTCTTTGAAATTCCCTTCCAATTAAATTTGTCACAACCATTAATTTTGAAATCATACTATTGAATGTACAGTCTGTATAAGCAATGAAGAAGTGGAAACAAGCCAGAACTAGTGAGCCATGACTGGAAAAAAAGGCTGCATCATGTGACTGGCTGGATTTGAACAATTAGTTGGAAACTGAGCTCTAAATTCCAACTACTGTGAAACGCAGATCTGTGCAATACCTGAAAGTACAGTGTTTTCAAATTGTTGTAGAAAGTACATGGCAGTTCATCTTATAAGAGAATTATCAGGGTTTACTCTTTATTTCTCAGTAAGAATAATGTACAATGTCACATTCAAAGCTTCCAGGGGTTAAGTTTCATAACTGCAGTACACCAAAGAATCTGTCATCTCAAATTATTTTCAAAGATATGTCAAATTTTAGGCATCTCAGTTCTACTTTCATGACGACTTTCTGCTTTCTGTAGTATATGTAGAAGGGTTATTTCAACTTTGTGACATGTCTTAATTTTACAAACAGTGACTCACTTACCATGAGTTTGACCAGCAAGCAAACTTTGTTTTCAATGTCAGTATGCCCACTTTGTGGTTAAACCTGAGCTTCTTTATGCAATTCTAATAGTTTCCTGTTGAAGGTATGGGGTGCTGTACTTGACTTTTAAAAGGAATATAGTATAAAGTATTTCCTCATAGCTGAAATATGTCAGTCATACAATGCATTTGGATTATTAGAGTGACAGACATTTTGGTATACTGTTCAGTATGTTTGACCTACTGTACATGCATATATGAACTTACATACGCTGTTTGCAGATGCTTGCTGTGTGCTATTGTTGATGTGTACAGCATGTTTGGCATACAGTATGCGGCCGGTTACACTTCATCATTTGCTTGTGTCATGTTCAGTGTGCTTGGAGTGGTTCTTCCTTCACACCTTCATGTGTTTACACTTTGAAACAAATATTTAGATTATGCCCCTTGTGTGTGGAAGGTTTACTTTACACAGTAAGAAAACTGTTAAAATGTGCCCATATGGGGTAATAAAGTTTTGTATTGCAATGGCCAATTCACATGGTTTATGTTCTCTGGCCTATTATTGCAATTATACCAATAGGCAACAACATACAGTACAAGAAAACAACCACTGGCACTGCTTAAAGGGTCAAACCTCTCACCCCAAACTACAGTTTTGGTACCCGGGTACCGAAATTCTCAATTGGCTCAGTTCTTTGATTGACAGCTAATTCAAACAATGCGGAGTGCCAAACCTGATATACACATCATGAATGGAACTGAGATTGTTTTGATTATATAAATTGAGTTCTTCTATACTCTCCCTGAAGCAATAAAGTGAGATTCTGTCTGGATGAGTGTAAATTTCAGACAATTGTGGGAGGGGCTTCAATAAGAAGGTTAGGAGAATTGGTACTGTATGGGATGAGAGAGCAGGGCCTTTAAACTCTTATGAGGTGGTGCTCTATAATAGTGTGTAACTGAATGTTTGGTGGTCATTTTTGCTTCATCATTTCTGCTTTGATGCAAATTTTAAGGAAGTTTTTATTAGGTACTGTAATTTAAAAGAAGAAAATTGATATCATGCACTTAAAATAAATGTAGAAGTACTTACTTAGTATTTATCAGAACTAAGGCCAGAATAAAACCAGTTGGAAAGGCTAAGAACAGGGTGGGTGGGGGGGGGGGGGATGGGGAGGGGGGAATGGGGAGGGGAGGAGGACTGGGAGGGAATTAGTTCATTGATTTCTGATAATGAATCCAGTGCAGTAGTATGACTACTGTACTTCCTACAGTACACATATGCAGTGACATCATTTCTAATGTCCACATACAGCATAGGCACCCCAGTAGATCAAGGGCAGTGTGGGGTGTAGCTGGTGGCTTAGTTTGTTACATACATCTGTGCCCTCAAATGATCTATGCTTTCATCGTTTTCACACTTTGTGAAAAAGCAATTAATACATGCTTGACTGGCCTGTTAGCTAACCCCAAATGTTACATAATTTTTTGTGTATTTTAATATATCTGTAACATTCACTCTGTTAATCAGATGTGAGATCTGACTATATCAAGCATGCATGTACGTGTTAGTGAGCTACATTTCCTCCCTGAAGCTACAAAAGGTAATCAGGCAAAGAAGGAGAATGTTACAACTTACAGAAATAAGAATGAATGGTTCATCATGCAAATTATGACTTTGAATTTTGAAACAAGGGTAAAACATTCACACACACATGCAAAAGTACAGTGGTTAATTGTGGACTGGCCTCAAAATATAGAAAGAAAGAACTCTATTCACCGTATTCTTGTGGCTTTTAGTTAGGAGCTCATAAAAGAGAAGTATCCCAGACCAGGCCTTCAAACCTGTTGTAATACTCTTGATCCCAGACTCAAGATACAGTATCTCACTTTTTGTTTAAAAATACTTCCACTTTTCAGCAAAGCCACAGAAAGTTATGTAATCATGGCACATTACCTTAGAAGGCTCAGATTCCTTTTATTGTTCTTTATTTGTCCCATTTGTCATTGAAATCGGTAATGTTTAATTAAATGTTCTCATGTCGATCTATTTGAAGGATACAGCAAACAATTATGTTGCTGAATATTCCCCGCATCAGCATCTACCTTTTAAATAAATTGAATAGAATGTCATATTAATGTACTGGGATGATATCACTTACATTATTTCCAATAATGCAATTTTTCTCCTGCATTTCTTGGAAAATTAATATCTTCCAAATGCTACTTGCTATTTATGCATTTTTCCCCTTTCTGAAAGATCACATTTTCTGCATAATTTGAAGTAATTTGAAGAAGAATTTGATCTCCCGAAGATCCCCTTTATATGTTTAGAAATCTTGGGTACTGTTTTTGCAGGCATTAATGTGATTGTTGCAAATTTGAGGAGAGGCACATGCCTATGGCACCATGACTCTGTAGTGACTGGCAGTGCTCCCCTGAAAAATCCCTGTCTACTAAGTACCCTTCCCCAAATATCCCCTCCCCCTCCTTACTCCTCCCCCCCCAAAAAAAATGAAAAAGGGTGATGGTGTCACTGCATGCAAAGATAAAAGTTAACTAGAAAAATGAAGAGTGATGCAAGGGCTTTAGGGCTTTAAGTTGTTTCAATTATCGATTACTTCAATTATTGAGAAAGTTCCATCTTTTCATTAAGTTTTCTTCAAGTGGCACCTTTTATTATTTTGTTAAATATATAATTTTCATTTTTCAATCAACCTTCCACATTGTCACAGTGTAACTATTTTGTACAGAAGGTACTTGAACACAAGTACAGTAATAGCTACTGTATTCATACATAAGTCACAGTAGTTGTAGCACTGAACAGTGAAATGCAGGCCTGCATGGTTTGCTTGTTTCAGGAAATACATACAATTTATAGTTCAGTCTTTACATGTACAGTACTTTAGGCTTGATAAACTTCCTGTCCTAATCTGGCAATTTATCAAACCATGCTGCTCTGATATGCCTTACTGCCAACTCTCACCGTTACACCATTAATAACACAGTTTGGGGCATCAGCTCTCGGGAAATTTTGAAATCTCATGGTAAAATAATATTATTCAATCAGCATGTCATGACAGGGCCCTTTACAGTATAAACATACAGTATACTCTTAAAACCCGATAAGTGGATCTTAGATCGGGTTTTCAACAGTTTGAGTAATTACCCTGGAACCAGCCCATCCAGCACATACTAGAATGCAGAACTGCTCATCAGGCTTGTGCACTGTGTTTCTGTGTACTGTACATAAAACCTTTCTAGAGAAAGATTATCAGCTAATAAAGGAACGACAAGAACAGCTGTTAGAAATGGAAGTGACTGGACAAAGGCGATAAGCATTACATGCATGACTGCAAAATGTCTTTCAAAATCGGTTGATGAGGCAGTGCTTGCCTTGAGATCTTAACATTCCACCACACGATGAAAGATATTTGGGTGGGAAAATGTCACTCCAGAAAATAGTAAGATGTAGCTAGGTTACTAGTGTTCAAGTTTGCCATACATGCAGAACCGCATCTGATAACTCTTGCAAAAATGGAAAATTGTTACACATGAAGCTGAACACATAGGGTGATTGACAAAGTTTTTCTTATGTGTGTTCAGCTTATTGCTGCAAAAAAGTAAATAAATATTAAAAATAAAAAAGATGGGTTTGCAAAAAAAAAAAATTAAATAAAGAGGGTGGGTTTTTAAGAGGAGCAGCAGCCGTGAAGGTGAAACAGTTTTGCAGTTTTTACTCAAATGATGCTCTGGCCATGGGCCATGCTTATTTCTCAATCGGTAGCTCGTTCTTTGTGTGTCACCCGTATGCTTTGTCGTCGGGTGATAGCTTCTTCAAGTTTGGTTTGGTTTCACAGAACGGCCCTTTGCCAGAGGGTTAGGAGGACTTTAGAGAAAGCTTTGTCATCTGGTAAACTACTGATCTGTACATTCAATCATTGGCTGATGGCATTGATCCTGTATGTTTATGTATGCAAAAAGTCTTCATAGTATACTTAAAGTATGAGGTTTTACTTTTCAGTTGGGAAATAGTGTAGCCAGGATTGTGTCATGGGGGGAGGTGGAGTTTTGGGGCCCGACATGAGGGCCAAGTCTAAGGGTAGAGATAAAAGACCGCTATTTTAGGTGTTTTTTGCATTGCAAGGCTGGGTCATGGGGGGGTTTTTACCTCTTACCCCCAAAACCACCCCATGGCTATGCCAATGCAGTTGGGCTGACCTCAGCCTTTTTTCAATCCCTGGCTAGCCTGTTTTCCCCACTCCATTCAGGCACAATGCCAGTTGGTTCCATTTTTTAAGTCTTGTGTATGCAGCCAGACTTCCAGACCAATCTCCAGACTTCCTGGCTGCAAGTGGGACCATACTTGACCATACTTCAAGACCTATGCCAATATTCCAAAATCTGCATGTTTATGGGTGTTACAAGAGTCCCGTTAGAAGGCTTGATTACTAGCACATTTGTACCATTTAATTCCTGTAACTTACAAATTCCCCTGACTCAAGTAGCTGTATCAGTAATAGACTGGTTCATTTATCATTAAGTTCTTATTACTCAGGGTATTCTTTCCAACCAACCAAACTAAATTTATCAGTATTCTGAGGAAAGTTTTCAACAATTCTCCAAATTGTGACAAATTTATGTTTCATATTAAAGGGCAAGAGCAATCATCTCAACTTGTGAAGTAGTGTAGTAGACTGTCCTGTTTCATGATTGGTTCTTGAGAGTTATGTCACATTTTTTCTCTACAAATGTGAGTGAAATCTGCTGTTGTAGAAGTAACTGCTTGGTTTAACTTTAATATAGAATAGTTAAGTCACAAAATATGGTGGAAGATACAGTAGTTAAATATCTGGATATATGGTGGAAGATAGTTAAAGGGCACAGTATAATAAGATGGAAATTGTGAGATAAAGCTGTTGCTTCTAAATAAGTTTGGGCAACTGCTTTTGGTCTTTAAGGGTATAACTTCATGTACCAAAGTCTTGTCGATATACAGTAATCTTGTAGATTGTGAAGGTCAATCCATAATGTCAGTAGAGAGTACAGTACCTGTGAGTACAGGGAAGTCTGGGAACTGACGTGTACAGTAAGATCTAAATGTCAGACCTGTCTGGTGTCTTTATGGACTGCCCAGTCATTTGATTTGGGTACAGAATCCTATACAGCCATTCTGTATGCTTTGTTGTTAAAGGACTGTACCATGGAAAGTTTGCTTAACACCAGGTACTCTACCACTATGACAATGAGGTCATCTTAAAAGGTTTTTATGGTTTAACAGCTTTTAGTACTAGGGCATTCACACCACGTTGAAGTCGGACAAATTACAAGAACTGGTTGAATGAGGAAGGGTTGTACTGTGTGGTAGTCAAGTACTGTCTGTCAATACCTTTGTCACTGCATTGTGCTCTACATTTAGCATATTTTTTGCATAGTCTGTATGTAAGTGGCTATCATAATTGACAATAGAGATTAAGTACAGTATAGGGTAGATGAAAAAAAACTTTAAGCGGAAATAAATTTGAAGTATAATAGATGTACTGGAATATGTGTGTAGAAACAATTGCTGGGATGTACTTTGACATTGTGAAAGATAAGTATATTTCCTGGAGAGCTGCAAGTCAAATATCAGTGCTTAAATGTTTTCTCAGCTGTTTGTGTAAGAGCATGTGTGATATAGCCATGCATGACAGACCTACTGCGTGGTTGTGATTTAAAAGTCTGGAGGTTGAGTGGGCAGACCGGGGGCCAAACCAGGAAACTGATAAGGGATGGGAAGGGGGGGGGAGAACCAGTTGACAGAGTCTCATTTGATCTTTGCCACTATGGGTTGGAGTGGAGCACAAGACAAGTTAGGTCCAAAATGCTGATTGGATCTTTGGAATTTGCACTTGCCAGGCCTTGTTGTGACTTACAATAACAGTAATAATAATGATAATGATGCTAATGATAATAGTGATCTTATATGTGCTTGAAGACCCAATTTTCTCACCCCAAACAGAATCAATTCTCCTATCTTTTGTACTTAAGCCCCTCCCACAACTGTCCGAAATTCATCTTTATCCAGTCACAATCTCAAATTATTGCTTCAGGGTGAGTATTGAAAAGCTCTACGTGTATAACCAAAACACTCTCAATAGAGTTAATGCTGTGTACTATAAGCTTTGGTAATCTGCATTGTTTGAATTAACAGTCAATCAAAAAGCTGGGCCAATGGAGATTTTCTGTATCCCCCTACAAGAAGTGTAGTTTGGTGTGAGAGGATTTAATTCTTCTTTCTTTTAATCCTATTGCTCGAAAACAGTTCAAAGGGGGAGACTACAGGGGAAACGCTATTACTTAGTGTTGACCTCAAGCAGGGGATCAGATCTGATACACCCTTCAAGATCAATTGTGTAAATGTGAAAGGTTGTGCATTCAGAGTCAGATTCACAGAGTTTGATTCACCCACTGATTTAGATCAGATCTTGATTAGGGGATCAAAAAAGTGAAAATCAACAGTATGTGAAAGCTCAGAGGACAAGGATGCACCTGAGATCAAGATTGAGTATGATGCAACATTCCTTGTTCCAACCACAAAGGCAAATGGCATTGCGCAGTACACATTATGTGAAAAAGCCAATACTCAAATCAACTACCTACCACTAACAGTCTAAAACCTGACTTTTGGGTGGCAAGTCAAGTTTCTACTTAATGATTACACTTACAGTTTATAGCCATTCCAACCCTTAAAACAATACAATATGATTAAGTCCAATAAGCCCATGGGATGGTTACTGTATGTACCATTTTAATTTCAAAGAATTAACTTTTGCATTTTCTATCTCAGCTCAAGAATGTCCTAAAAAGATAGAAGTGGACTGTTAGAATTTATTTTTCATGCTTTTTACAATATATTTTTCAATTTTATGACTTGAGGTACACTTTAAGAATTGGTCCTTTCTCATCATGCAGTTGGCAAAAGTTATCTTGAACTTAGTCACATCATGTTACTAGAAAAAAAAAGTCATGTATAAAACTGTTTAAAGCTGCAATTACAGTTTGTTTTTGCAATTTTTTTCACAACTGTAATTTTGCACCACATTTGCACATAGACTTAAAACTTTATACAAAAATGATTTGTGATCGTGGTCTAATGTCGGGCTTGGTTACAGTGTGGTGGAGACTGTGAAGTGTTGCATCTGCATGAAACTTTGTTACCCAACAAATATCCAGTACTGTAGTTTGCATTCAACAGTAATTACAGTAACACAAACTTAAAGGGCCAAACCTCTCACCCCAAACTACAATTTTGGTAGGGGTTTACTGGAATTCCCATTTGGCTCAGCTCTTTAATTGACAGCTAATTCAAACAATGCAAAGTACCAAAGCTTACAGTATATCACATAGCATGAATTGTACGGAGACTGTTTTCATTATACACGTCCAGCTTTTCTGTTCTCACCCTGAAGCAAGAAAACTGAGATTGTTTCTGGATGAGGATGAATTTCAGACACTTTTGGGAGGGGCTTAAGTGAGAAGGTTAGGAGGTTAGGTTACGTTGGTACTTACTGTTTGGAATGAGAGAACTAGGACTTAAACATATATGGTCTAACTTGAAAGACCTCTTCAGTGTTTCTACATTCTGGTACAAAACAATCATTTTAGAATTGAAAAAAAGGTTGTAGAACAAAAGGTTAATATTTTCTGTCAAACTCTGATTGCCCCTTTAGTAAATATTTTCTTTGTTTTTTAAACATTATGTTTGAGGCACAGTATTCATATTCTGTCACCTTGCATTTCAGACCAGAAATGTCACCCGCTCGGCAGGCTTTGGAAGTCATCTACAGAATCGAGTAGCCCATGAGGATTTACTAAGGCTTGGTACCGAAGAGGCAAAGCTAGTCACTGAACTTAAGAAGCTTGTGGTCAGCCGAGCAAAAGCTGAGAGGGATTATGCAACTGCTTTAGGCAACATTAGCTTAACAGCGTCCAAGTTTGAGTCTGATTTACTACTGCAGAGTGGTAGTTTAGTGTATCAGGTGGGTGTTATTCAGGCTCCTTTTCTAAGGAGGATTATGCTTAGAGCAGTCCCTTTAAGTTGAAGTAGTGTAGTAGACTGTCCTGTTTCATGATTGGCTCGTGATAGTCATGTGACAATATTTTTTCTGCTCAGATGTGAAATTTTCTTAGAGTTACTGCTTTGTTTACCTTGAATGTGCAAAACTGAAGTACTAAAATATTGTAAAATATCCTTTAAAGAGAGAAGAGAAGGAGTTGTGAAATTTAGCTATTGCTTCAAACTAGGTTTGGGGTAACTTGTAACAACATAATCTGCAATCCTGAAATCCTAAATTTTTGTAAGAAATAGTTTGCAGCAAAATAAGAACTCAGTGGGATTTGGTTGTTTTAAAGGGCAGGAGCAGTCACCCCAACTTGAAGCAGTATAGTAGACTGTCCAGTTTCCTAATTGGCTGTTGAGGGTCATGTGACAGCATTTTACCACCTCAAATGTGAAATTTACTGGAAGTTACTGCTTGGTTTACCTTTCATATGTTATATTGAAGTAATACAATATTATGAAAGATTCTTTGAACAGAAATGAGATGAGAATTGTTACATTTAGCTGTTGCTTCGAAATAAATTTGGGAGGGCCGCTCTTGACCTTTAAGTTCACATTTTGTTTGAATTGGGGTGACTGCTTTTACTCTTAAACCCAGCTTCAAACAAAACATAAAAACACGATTTGTCACACAAAACTCTTTTAGCATGGATGATCCTTGACACAAAGTAAGTACAGTACCTCTTTCACTACTTCAAATGAGTTCTAATGATTGAAAAGTTTGTGGAACGCTGGATTAATCTGTATTTTTCATTTTTCATTTGTTCTTTCAAAATCCATTCCCCAAAGAAGAATGAAAAGATCAGAAATGAGAGAAATATGTTGTGCTTTCAGTGTGCATGCTAAATGAAGGTTAAAGTGTGGGAAGACATAAAGGTGGGAAGGGGAGGGGGGAGGGGGAGAATGTTAAAGTGACTCTACTCAAAGTGCTGCAAGTTTGTCTAGTCATTAAGTACAATACCATACTTTATTTAGTAAGGAAAATATGTGTAAGTGTATTTAGAACAAATTTAAACTGACAACTTTTTTCCTGACAGACAGGTCTAATTCATGGAACACAAGGTATTTGAAAACATACTGACCTTACAGTATATTCACCCTGTAAAGCCATATGTTATGACAATTGACTATAAAAGCTCATAGTTGTATTTCCCTGTCCAACCTTTAGATGAAGATAAACAGTGTGTGTTGTACATCATACTCTATACTCTGTTTCCATTAAATCATTTTCTTTTAATCGAACATCCTGTACCACATACCTTGGATGCAACCCAAGGTGATTTACATCAAACGTTGATGTCATAGTCAAAGGGATAATCTGAACACTTGTTGTCAATTCAATAGGAAGAAATAACCACCCCCAAGCCATATAGTCAAATTGAGTTGAAAGCTAATCCGGGCCCGTAGCCTCGAACAACAATTTTTGTAGCAGTCTACGGAAATTCTCAATTGGCTCCTTTCTTTGATTGACAGGTTAATTGAAACTGTTTGGGGTGAGAGGATTAGCCTTGTGAATTAATGTTTCTTAGGAGGAATTTCTGAAATAATCACATAGTATGCTCAACTAATAAAGCTTTTGCATATATTTGTAAAAATGGTTTATATCCCCCCCCCTACCTTTAACCTCAAGCTATCCCTCCCCTCCCCCTTGAGTACAATGATTGGCTAAAAGTGAGCTTCAATGGTGTGTGCTAAGGTTTAACCCTAAATCAAATAGCAGTGATGTAGTCAAGTCCAGAGAGTTTAAGTCACAAGTCTGACAATTTCCAACTTTCAGTGACTCGTGTCTGAACTTGGACTCTAGTCCCTGTAGTTTCTCACTGGGGAAGAAAACCAACTTCTCTGGCCGAGTCCGTCAGATTTTGAAATAGCCAGTAAGAGTCTGGACTCTAGTACATCGACTGCCAAATAGCAACTGCTTGCTCCAAGATTAGTCCACCTCATAGCATGACTGCAATTGCCACTCTTGCTTAATGTATCTTATGATTTTCTCAAAGTAAAGTCAAGATTGCATATCAATGATTGACAAGTCTTAATCTTTTGGTAGTTAAATCTCTTTGCCATTCACCTCAAGAGATAGTTTTTAGTCTCAAGGGGACATCTTTTAGTTTCTGTTGGGTTATTTTTGGAATTATTTCTTTATTTTATTGTAAATTATACTTGTTGCTCTTGAAAATGACCTTTTGCTAGCTAAGAAGGACGGTATCAACATACTGATAGTTTTTTGATGACTATCATCAGGTAGTATTACCAAAGTGAGAAGTCCAGTGGTAATAATTATAGCATATTGTCTAAGAGTGTAGCTGCACTTCTTTCATCTGTCGTGCTGCGTGCATAGTAAAGAGACTTCAACGCTTAAGTCTTTGTGAGCTTCCATGGAATTTCTACCCCACCTTGAATCCCTATTTAGTATTATGGTTGAACATGAAGGACATTCATCTCAGACGAACTGTATGACAAGCATGGAAAATAGCAGCACTGGTTTGGAAACAGGCTTATGAATAGGGATATTTCTCTGTAACCAAACTTTGCAAAAAGATGTAGATTTAGACATGACTTGAAAAGCTTCATCAGGTCTCATGAAGTTTTTAGTTTACATTCAGATCTATTCATTTGGTTTAAAAGTCAGAGATACAGCCAGATGTGACTATGGAGCAATCTCCTTGCCCTTCCTACCCACCCTTTCTTGGCTATTTTCTACTCATTTCTTGACAGAATGTAGCATAAAGCCCAGTTCATACTACAGCAATATCGGATTCGGATTTTGCTCCAATTTTGTGAGTTTTACTTAAAATCATCTCCATTTTTGGTAGGGAAGAAACAAATTGTTTGACCTGCATAAATATATGACTTGTATCTCAGGACTCTAATTATACTAATTATTTTGTGATGTCACATCCACACACAGCTCTTATTGGATACACATAGTCCGATAAAAGCTATTTGTCAATGTGACGTCAGGAAAAAATTAGTGTACATTTCACTTTCATGGTCCTCTCATATGGATCATATATGTACATAGGGTGGCAAATTTCTGGTTCTTTCCTGCCATAGGTGGCAGAGATTTTAAGTAAAACTCACACAAATAGGATCATAATCTGATCCAGTATCTCTGTAGTGTGACCTGGACTTTATTGTTCAAATTTATCATTTCTATTGTTAGTCCTACTCTTCAAAATGTAACCTTGAAGAACTCTTATCCTGAGAAACCCCTCCTAATGTCAGTGCAGGTTGTGGTACCTCAAAATACTAAGGGCATTACCACTGCCACCGCCTAACAACAAATTACATTACTGCTTTGTTATGCCATCTTTTGTGCTTGCCATCTCGTCTCCTTCTGCCTTCTTAATACATGTTTGCCTCAATGCTTCTGTAAAACTGTATCAAAAACTCAACCTTAGTGATAATATTTTTTCCTGTCTTTTTCTTCAGGCATGGAAGAGTATTGTGGATGAGACAAGAGAGGTTAGTGTCCTCATCCAGCATAGAGCCGATCTGTTGAACACTGCCCTCAAGGAGAAGGTAGACCTTCTAATTCAGGAGAAATCGAAAGCCAAATCACAGTATGTTTCAGAGAGACACAAAATTGATGAAGACTTCAAAAAGGTTTGTTATTGATATACTTCATTTGAACTGAACTTTCATGATTTGTTCCTCTTGTGGTGGTGGTGGCGGCGGCAGCGGCAGCGGGGGCGGTGGGGACTTGGTGATAGTATTACTATGCATGCATACACTTATATACTCTGTCTTTCTCCCCCATGGAAGGGAGACCTTTTTAGAAAATTCTAGTTGGGCCTTTAATGTGACTACTTGTCCATCAAATGCCTTGGCTTCAATTTCTTCAATCCTTTCTGACACTAAAGCCCTCCAAGGTGTGTTTACACTTTCAAAATTTGGGGTTTTGCTGTAAGAACTGGTATTTCAATAGGTTTTGTTTGTCATTAAATTTCTTCCGTTCATTTAAGATAACCTCACAAACAAGATCTATGCTTTTGGCAATGATCATGTGTATTGTAGTATTTGTTTTTGCAGCCAGTCTGCAACAGGACCATGCATAGATTGGTTTTGCTTGTTCTGTTGGAGTTCTATGCCTTAACTACCTCCTGGTTAAAAGAAGGGCTTAAGGTCACATCGAGTTGTGAAATGTTCGGGGTACTTATTCTGAGCATTTAAGTGAAATTAGCAGTGAAATCTGATGTGTGTTTCTGAAGATAAAATATTAGCTAGTAAAGTTGTCACATTTTCAAGTAGAAGGGCACTTGAAGCAAGCACATAAAACATTATATCCTCACATTATGGACAGTCTTTGTTTTTTTTTATTAATTTACAACCAATTTTCTCCTCAACAAGCCCATATTTTCAGAATGTGATTGCATAAGTGGCATGAGAACTTGACAAAATATGTATTCCCCACAGGGAGGTCATATCCCTAGTGAGTGCAAGGTCAACACAACAGTCTGAAAAACAAAAGACAGAGAAACGCAGCATTCCTTAAAACCTCTGCTGCCCTTAAATTGACTTTGGAACTCAAATGTAGGGACTTCAGTTACTGATATCTTGAGAAATAAATGTCCACTTTGAATGGAAATTTCACCTCACTGTGTAGATTTGGTTTCTCTTTCACATATGAAAAATTAAAATTTTGCCTAAACTTTTCCTTTAATTGACTGGCCCCACATTATGGAGAGGTCTGAAGAGCAAGAGACTGTAAATTTTGATGTCTCATTGAGGACATAGATCCATTAGATAACAGGGCTCCATATAGAGTGATGGCTGGTTTTGTTTGTTTCACCAGAGAAGGGAGGGGTCACAAAGAATTAAAAAAAGTACAAGATATTAGATTGTTTGATAGCATGAAACTTTGCCCTCATTCTTTACCAAATGATTCTCTACTTAACTCCTCAGGAATGTTTGAAAAGTTCCATCTAACACATGCTTTTTCAAAATAATGACTGTGAAGATATTGCCCTCCCGTGGCCCCTTATCAATAGTGGTTGTACCTTTAATGAATATTCAATATCTTTTTCTGTCATCAGGCCAAACTTGACATGAGAGATTGTGACCAGAAGTACCAAAGGGCCAGTAAGGCTGCTAAAGAATCCAAACAGACTTACAATGATGCTTTAATAAAAGGTGACTTTATTTGACTTAATTTAAATTTTTTAAAAGTGTATTTGATGTCAAATGTATTAGTAGCAAGTAAAGCCTTTCAGCCAGATTTTTGTAGAGGAAAGTGTAGGTCACGGAGAAGTAGAGCCAGGGATGTGAGGCTGGGGGATGGGGTAGAGCATCCTTACAGCTACAAGTATTTATGTACTTGAATGATTAGAGAAAAATTGAAAGGCTAAAACACCTGAACATTTTTTTTGGGGGGGGGGGGGAGGGGGGGGGGAAGAGAATATATATATATATGTTTTAGTTATTATCCTACAGAAAAATCCTGTTTTATATAATTGGAACCCATCCCCTTACCTTCTCTTCACTGCTTTATCATTAAAAGGTGCATGTAGTTCTCCCATGTCTGCAAAGCTTGTTACAATTTATCTATATTTTTTCAAATAGAAGTTTTTCAAGCCTTGCTATGTCTAAATGCAATTCACATTGCATAAAATGGCTACTGGACACAGTTTGATAGCACTCTTTGTGTATGTGTAGGGTCCCTCACATTAAAGGTAATAAGCAAAGGATGTCACAGAGGCAAAATGTGTTTGCTTTTTTGGAGAAAAATGCATGTCATTATTATTTTGAACCAGCCAATGGAGACAGTGATTTGTGGACGAGTCCACGCATAAGTCTACCAGATTATATCGTGCATTCAGGATGCTTTATTGTTTCAATATATCTCCAAAATGTCTTCTTGTGAGGTCAATGCTTAAGGTCTTTACTGGCTGGTTTGGTGATGCTTGTTAGTTTTGCACCTCATGCTTCTAAGTTTTGATGTAGGTGCCTGCAGCCTATACAAGCATGACTGACCTGTGAACAGGGACCGCAGAGACGGGGGGACTAGGGGGGCTTTAGCCCCTGCACTTTTTTTGCTGGGCCGCCTCAAATTGCATTTTGGGCTGCCTTAAACTGCATTTATTTTATTGGACATATTGAGCCGCTTCGATGAATAGCCCCCTCACTTCAAAATTGGCTCTGCGGCCTCTGGTGGAAGCATGCATTTACTATAGCAAGTACCTCTATGCTATGTGCTTTGTGATCCATCCACATGTGATGTTACACAATTGAATCTCAGCAAAATACATCTTGGACAATACTCAGCAATAATTATTTAAAGAACTGTTTTTTGTGTGCTTAAGTATCTTGAGTGCTCTTAAGGGTTCTTGTATATAAGCCCTTCAAGGCTTTTTCGAATACTTCCTTTCTCTTTTGTTCATTTCTTAGGTTACTGTGTTGTAAAAAATTTTATTTGTGTCTTTCTTGTATTCCTTGTATTTCATATGGAAAATGAAAAAACTAATAAATGAAACGAAACAACAACAGACATATCATTGAAACTAATAGAAATGAAAGTACTGTAGTCAGCTGATTTACATGCTGGTCATTTATTATGTGTGTATTGAATTCCACTACAAATGTGAGAAGAGTTTACATACATCTCCAATGTGAGGAAGTGATATAACCTCTGCTGCCCTGAAGATCAATTCAAAACACAAATTTAGTAACTTAGTTTGCCGATATCTCAAGAAATCAATGGCCAATAACTTCTGCTGCCCTGATTATCATTTCAAAACACAAATTTGATAAGTTAGTTTGCTGATACATGTATCTTGAGAAATCAATGGCCAATAACTTCTGCTGCCCTGAAGATCAGTTCAAACATAAATGTATTAGCTTAGTTTGCTGATATCATGAGAAATCAATGGCCACTGTGATTGGAATTAAGTTTTACCAAATTGTGTACAGTAGATTCCTTCAGTTTCTGTTTCACCTATAAAGGTTGAAATTTTTCTTAAACCCTTCCTTTCAAACAAACTCCAGTACCTCCTTGTCTTGCATGGGTGATATGTTAGCTCAAACCAGCTCAAAGAGCTGTTTGAGCTATTGTGATCTGCCACTATCACTTTAGCCGTGTTCCCATTTGATCCAGGGAGGTGGATCTTGATCTACCGAGGTGGATCAAACACTAATGGGAACGCAGATCAACAACACTCACTCAAGATCAAGATCCACCGATTTTGATCGACCGTTCGGGGTAGATCAGATCCACCGCGCTGGATCAAAGTTTGTAATGGGAACACATCGGTAGATCAAGTGACCCTGGATCTCCGGTTACACTCATGTATGTTTTTGTGATACATCGATAAGAAATGCATGGCAGGCCGACTTGTAAACATTGGTGACCTTTTCGCGCTTGCGCAATGTGTTCATAAAACACGTTTGATCTACCGCGCTCACTCAAATGGGAACGCGGATCTCGATCAAGGTAACTGATGTTGATCCACCTCGGTAGATCAAGATCAACCTCCCTGGATCAAATGGGAACACGGCTTTTGTCTATCTTTCTACCTATCATGTCTGTTCACAATTGCCTTTAATGCTTTCAGGGGCACATTTGTTGATAAATTGTAATGAAACTTGGACCCATCGTTCATTGGACATAGGGCTACATGTTGTGTTCAAAGAGTTGGGGTCAAAGTCGTCTATGGGTCATAAATGGCTGTTTTGTTAATTTCTTTACAGCGTTTCTCCTACCACAAATAGCATTCACATGTCCTTGAAAGTTGGCCATAATATTCCTTGTGTAGTGGTTATTGAGTCTTGTATGTAGATTTGTTTATCCGAGGTCATCCTAGGTCATACGAGGTTTAAAGGTGCACCTTTTTTTGACATGGTTCTATTGCTTTGCACCTGTGAGACCGATAGTTACCAAACATGACATGTTTAATTGACTTTTGTAGGGCTTTTAGCTTGTTGAAAAATACATGTAATAAATCATTCAACGTTCATTTTTAAGGCCATAGATGTAAATATTTTGAAATGCTATTTTCCCCTAGCTGCATTGCAAGATTGTCCTTATAATTGCTCAGAAGAATGACTGGCATATGCGAATTACAAACTTTTTGTCCAATTTGGGATGGACAATAATTGTGGCACCTTTTTGACCAGTTTTGTGCTACCCCTCTCCTTTTACTAGTCTCACAAATTCAGCTTACTATAAGTTTCCCATTGAACTGCACTCCCTTTAAAATTGTCTGTGTACAGCACCAAGTCATATGACACTGCTTCTAAACTAGCCCTGCTTGTGAAAGAGATGAAGAGGGTCAAATGTCTTTCATTGCTTTCACTTACTTACTCAGGTTTGAGCTTCAGCACCAGTGGTGCTCTAGCTTTGTCATAGTACATGCCAAAAAATGTTTACTATTTAAAAGGTCATTGCATATTCATGACAATAAATTTTCTTTGGGGGATTGAGAATGACCTCTTTTATCCATTAGAAATGATTAATACATTATCCTGGGAACTTAATTTGTGGGTCACCACTCTTCAACTGAGGACTGAAGGGGAAGTTGAGTAAAGTAACTTGAATGTAAAGAAATTTAATAAGCTACTGTGGAAGTGGAGTTTCCCTTGGCTAGAGTCCTTGTTGATTTCCTGGGTGACTATCTTGAAGGTTTCCTCCAATTAGAGGTCACTTAATACTTCAATGACCATTGACAAGGTGTTAAATTACTACTAAAGAGGAAAACATTTTTGGAAGATCTGTGTATGTAGACTTTCTATACACCAACTAGATAAACTTTGTGTTGGTGTATGGACAGTCTATATGCACACACCAACTTGGTAAACACCGACTGCATAGACTTGCAGTTGGGAGGTTGGGAGTTTGAGTCTTGGCTGGATCATACGGAGGGCTTTAAAAATGGAATACTGCCATTGTGCTTGGTGCTCAGCAAAAGCAGTAGAGTAGGGAAAGCAAGTCGGTGAGTCATAACTGGAAAAAAGGCCATGGCTAGCTCGACTTGAACCAATTGGTTGGAAACTGGGCCGTAAAACTACATCTAACCTAACCAACGTGGAAATCAATTTTCTGGCCACAAACTAACAGTAATCATGCTAAGAGAAAATTTTCAATAGGGTGTGACCTGTTTATTTTTGTTTTTGTTTTTTTAATTTTGAGAATTTTTGTTCATCTTTTCAGCTAAAAATACAAAAGATATTGAGAGTCGTAAAGAGAAGTATCAGAAATGTGTGAAGAAGCAGCATGAATCACACAATGATTACGTCCTGTCATTGAGGGCAGCCTCAACTCATCAGGAACATTACAGTAAAGTCATTCTGCCAAAGTTATTAAACTGTTTACAACAAACTCAGGAGAGCCATGTAGTACTTCTGTAAGTAGTTTGCAGTTCTTTTGTTGAAGGCAGTTATTCCTAACTCCAGACAGTTCCAATTCTCCCAGCCTGCCTCCTTCTAGCTCCTCCCACAGCTGCACTAAAACTCCTCCTTTATATCAGGGTCGCCAGGTTTTCCTTAGTCACAAACGGCCAAATTTGGCATCAAATGATCTAAAAAAATGCCAGATTTGAAAAATCCCTCAGAGTATGGTAATGCATGTCAGGATTGACAAATATATCATTCATATGAGGGCATGATACCCCATGTGCATATTTATTTCAAGGTGTGTTTGCTGTAATAGGCTAATTTAAAGAAATGCCAAAATAATGCCAAATCTGGATTTGAGTTCCCTTCCAAAAATCTTCACACAAAGCATTTTAAAAAATGCTGGCAACCCTGATAGTTATCCAGACACAATTGCTTCAGGGCATACCCTACTGAGCATACAAAACCCTAATATGATGTAATCAGAACACTCTCAGTACATGCTGTGTAATAATATGAGCTACTTTGCATCATTTTTTGCATTTGATGTTAATCTAAAAGTTGTACCAAATGTGAATTTTGGTGGAATCTGTGTAAAAATGCTGACTGGGGTTATGATTGACTGCCTTTAACGTTGGTGTTTCCAAATGTCTGTTGCATTAATTACATTCTTCATTGTATCCCAGATGTTGTGACAACCCATTAATCTAACCCAAAGCTTGGAAGGAATATGATCTTCAGCTCAGTTCCTAAATGTACTTTGATTTAAATAAATGAAAAGCCTATCTTTGACAGTTAATGATCGTAATCTCACACTTGCTTTTACCACACTTTAACCTTGCAATGAACCAAGTAAAAAACTTTTACCATTATGTGGGCGTATACCCAAAAGGCCAGAAATATGTAATTCCTAGGATTTTCTTTTTTCATGTTTATCAGAAAGGCCAGTCTCTCTTTCCTGCCTTTCTAAGTAAAGTTATATTTCAAGCTTTGAATTTTGAAGTGGACAAATATGAGAACACATCATTGCTTGTCTCAAATTACTACAAGCAGTGCATTTTTATGCATCCCTGCACATATGAACTTAGGCACTCTAAAGCCTCATCTACACTATCATACATCTGTTCACGAACATCGTCATACAAATGTTTAAACATTTGTTGGGAAGATGAAACATGCAACTATACATTTGAACACCTTCACACATGTTGGTGGTGTGAATCTGCACGATCTGCACGTTGGTGAGTCTGCACGATCATGCGTTTGTCCATTAGCAATGTCACCCAAATTTATGATATTTTGGACCAGATGTATGATCTTGTAGAGAGGGCTTTAGTATATCAAAGTTTGGTAAAACAGCACACCTAACACACTCTTAATTTCCTGTAGAATGTGATTAGTGCAGCACTTCTGGGAAATCTTAAACTCTAGGCTCGCATTAATTTGGTAACATATAATATCCTTTACTATTTAAGTTGCCTTTGTTTGTGTAAGTTTCGTGACATTTCTGTTTACTTACACACGTGCTGTGAACTATTTTTGTGCTATTTTTCCAACATCACCATAATTTCATAATATTGTTTCTGTTTGACTCCGGTAATCTTTGCTTTCATTGGATAGAATGTTTTTTTTTTTTTAGAATGTAACTTGATACATCGCTATTTGTTGATGTTTAATGTGAAAGTTGTCTTTTCAAGTGTCTATCTGTCTCAATATCTCTGTTTAAGATCAGTCCAGTCCCTGGATGTATGATTTTGTCTATGTAGGAAGTTGCATGACATAGAGAGCACGGAGGACTCGTGGCTTAAAGGCAGTCATTCGTCACCCCAAACTACAGTTTCAGTATACATATATCAAAACTCTCAATTGGTACAGCTCTTTGATTGGCATCACATTCAAACAATGCATCATAGCTAAATTACACAGCATGGGCACACATTATTGTGTGCCCCACTTGATTACACACTATGGACTTGTATGGCCACTGGGACAAGCCATGAAGCAATAAACTAGGATTGTACCTGGATAGAGGTGAGTTTTAGATAGATGTGGGAGGGGCTAGAAGTAAGTAGGTTGGGAGAATTGGAACTGTTTGGGATGAAGAAAATATGCCTTTGAGCATTGGACTGGTGGTCCAAGGGTTGCTGGTCGAGTCTTGCCGGATTCATTATGTTGTGTCCATGGGCAAAATGCTCTATCTCTATTGCTTCTCTCCACTCAGAAGCTAAATGAGTACCTGAGAGGTAACTCACATCATTTTAAAATGATTTACTTGCTTCTGCTCTAGATGGATTGTCTCTAAGATGGGTCACTGCTGAAAAGAGTAATATGTGTTGGTAGTGCTTTGAAGATGTTTGTGCTAGAGTGCTATATCTAGCCCCGATATTATTATATTACATTTTCAGTCATATCCCTAAGTGAACTCAGCACCCAATTCTTACAATACAAAATGCATTCATGCTAGCTTAGTACCATCAATTATGAAATATTCCTAAAGGTACTAAGTTTTAACAGTACATATCACAATTTAGAAATACATTCGTTCTTGCTTAGTACCGTCAATTATGAAACATTCCTAAAGGTACTAAGCTTTATGGCACATATCACAATTTGAAAATGCATTCATTCCAGCTTTAGAGTGACAAAAAATGTGTGCCAGTTTGTGTATAAAAGTGAACTCCAAACAAAATTTGTTGATGTCATGTACAAATATGTGACCTTCAGATTGGTTGGAATATTTATAATTGTTCAAAATAATGCAACAGTGTTCCTCATTCTAATCATGCAGTAGCCTATGCCTCCCATATTGCTGGTAGTAGTACCCTCTAAACAGATGGTTCATGGTGTTAGGTTATGGTGTAGACTTTAAGTTTGAAAATTACTAGAACACACTCACACTAACTCAATAAAAACATAACATGAATTTTTAAGGCCTAATCCTCTCCACCCCAAACTACAATTTTTGTAGTAGTCCACAAAAATTCTTTATTGGCTCAGTACTTTGATAAATAGCAAATTCAAAAAATGCAGAGTACCAACTGCTGACGCCCATATTATGGGATTGTTTTAATTGCACATTGGGTTCTTGTATACTCACCCTGAAGCAATAAACTGAGATTTTGTCTGGGTGAGGATAAATTTTAAACAGTTGTTGAAGGAGCTTATAAGCAAGAAGATTCGGTGAATTGGAACTGTTTGAGGTGAGAGGGTAAGCCTTTTTAAGAGAGAAGCCATGACTTAGTCAATATAGTGATGAAGTTTGCATCCAGAAGTTGATGGACACTGTTTGGTTAACATAAATGTGAGTCTGAGCTGACAGTCTGCTATGTAGGGCCGGTAAGATAGAGGGCATACCTCATTCTTTTGAACACTGTTTCTGTATTCTTATGTAACTTAATTTGTGCTTGTTTATATCATGGTAAGTTTTAATATGTCTGTTGAAAACCATAGTAAAGGAATTGTTAAAGTCTGTAAAGAGGTTGGCTTTTAGTTAGTAAAATTCCTTCATTCTTTTTTTCAGAAAACATATTTTTTCAGAATTATCGACCGCAGTCAACACAGCATCAGGAGATTTCATCGATAGTCACAACAGAGTCATTCAAAGTGTCAACGATATCAGGATTGATTTGGAATATGCAAATTACATAGAAAATAACAAGTAAGATAACTCTGTGAAATATTTAGTGTTGATCTGTACTGGTAGTAGTTGTTATCTGGCTGTGTGTATATAGTGGAAGAAGCAATTCTGAAGTAAAACGTGTAAAATATGTTCTGTCTAAATGAACCTATCTCTTCTCAAGCTAGGGACACTTGACCAATGACATTTGTTGTTTGGTTTTTAAAAAACACCACTTGTTTTCAGTTTGGCAAGGTGCATAGCCAGGATTTCATCATTGGGAAGGGTGTAGGTAGTGTGGAAAGGGGGGGATGAGGGAAGCTTGGATAAAAAATCTGTTTTAGGTCCCCAGAAGCAAAATATTTGTGCTTCAAACTTTTTAAAGTTCATAGAGATGTCTATTTTGCTTTTTTGCCATGATTCTTTTCAAGCTTGGGTCATGGAGGGTGGGGGATTTCAAACCCAACCCCCTTGTCTGTGCACCTGGTTGGGATTAAAGTGTTTGAACACAGATATATTCTTTTGGTGACCTAAAACAAATTTTTTCCAAGCTTCCCTTCCCTCGTAATTAAACTGCAGGAGGTTACATTGCTAGTAATTCTTTCTTACACTTTGTCAAATTATACACTGTTTTCATTCAGCAGAATTCAAGTTATAAGTATACAGGCTTCACCCCAAACAGACTGTAAATTAACTTTCATATGCTGAGGTTGAGGGGAAGGGGAGGGGGCGTTAATGAATTTTTCACGATTATGTTTAGATTCTCATGTTCAAAACAGCCAAATCTATAATTGTTGCTGAAGTTATCATCCATTTTTTGTTCCTTTTTTTTTGTTTAGTGACCACTCAGTTATCAATTTAACTTTGGTGGGTAGGGAGTGCAGGGGTGGGGGGGCTCTTCTGTTTATTTTATGTCGGCTCTCTTTGGGAGTGCTTTTGTATCTCAAGCCCAGAAGGGTTTTCTTCCATTCATAACCATTGTCTTTTCTAACTTCTTATGTGCTTTATTATCTTGTTCATTTACTGTTGTGATAAAACAAATAAATGAAATGAAATGAACTTTCTGTCACCCAGTTGGAACTAAAAGCAGTGTTACTCTTTTTCAGGTTCACAGACAATGCATCCCCCCCTCCTGTGGGCAGGGGGTTGTAGAATATGCTCACAGTATTTTCTGCCAGTGTCATAAGAGGCAATCAAAGGGCTTGCACCATGTTTGAACTGTATTTGAAACTTAACTTTAAATTTTTTTAAAACCATTTTTTAACTTTCTTTACCTGTTCATCTGGCACTGTATAAAACATTTGTGTTGCTTAAAGTATATCATCTGATTTTCATTTGACTTTGACTGACTTGCATTTAAATTCGTCTCATTCAATACAACAGGGCATGTAGGATAGAATCAATTCCAAAGCATTTTACTACATTTTATGAGAATTGTTTGCTATGTTTGTAGTTGTTTTTCCTCACAGAGTTGATCCAGACCCATTAGAAGCAATTGAATTTGATACGACAGGATTCAATGAGCTGCCTGACAATCTGGTGATAAATGAGCTGGTTCTCAATAATCTTACCTTCGAAACTATGCAACACACGTAGGTTTATTTTTTTTTACGATATTTTAGTGCCCTACTTATATTTGCAAAACTGTGGAGCACTTGGCAAAAGCTTGTTTAAGGTCCCAATTCTCTCACCCTAAACAGTACCAATTCTCCTAACCTTCATAAAAATTTATCCTCAGCCCAACACAATCTCAGTTTATTGCTTCAGGGTGAGTATAGAAAAGCCCAATGTGTATAATCAAAACACTCTCAGTACAGTTCATGCTGTCTAGTATAAGCTTTGGTACTCTGCATAAATTAACTGTTGATCAAAGAGCTGAGCCAATTGAGAATGTCTGTAAACCCAGCAAGAATTGTAGTTTGAGGTGAGAGGATTGGCCCTTTCATGTGTGTACTTGTAGTGTTTATGCTATGTTTTAAGTGTGACAAATAGTGACATGAAACATCACACATAAGTGTTTTAGAAATGGACCAGAATATTTCAACAATAATTATATACCTATATGTCTAAAAACAGTCACCATTGGAATCTTTTGAAGGGCAATAGGAGGCCCCAAAATTCTTTTGAAATTTAAAAAGAGTTAAATTTCACAACTGTATTCTCTCATGTAGGCCTATATGTTTCTCCCAAGTATCGTTTATAATATTTCAGGAATTAAACATTGCATATTCAAGACAAACCAAGCAGTTACTCCTATAAATTTCACAATTGAGGAACCACGTGTTTGGTCTAACTGTAAGAGCATCTGCCTTTCCCGCAGAAGGCCCATGTTCGATTCCCAGGTTAAATCATACCAAAAACTCTAAAAGTGGAACCTACTGCCATTGTGCATGATGCTCTGCATAAGCAATAGAGTAGGGTAAACAAGCCAGTGAGTCACAACTGGAAAAAAGGAAGTGGCCGGCTCGACTTGAACCAGTAGGTTGGAAACTGGGCCGTAAAACTCCATCTAACTAACTAACTGACAAAATCAAAAGCTCATTGAAGGAGGGTGTTTTGCAGTGACTTAGATTTTCTCAGCAGTTACAAGGTGCACGCATGAAAGGTCAGAAGGTCAAATTCAGTGGCTGTGGTAGTGGTTTGTAGGACATTGCACGACCTCAAACCACTTTGCTTTGGTTCAGGACCTAGTGTTTGCATACAGATATGTGACCTCCAGGATGTGATTACATTAGTTAGCTTTTGCATGTGTGAAACCTTTCTGTATACTTGTCTGCTAGTGAAAGCATTTCTTCTTTTGTTTTTTAATTCTTTAATGTTCTTACAGTTTATCATCTCATAACGATGAGCTGGGACAACTAGAAAGCACGATTAATCAGAGAGAGGAAGATTTGAGAGCTTTAGATGAAGAAATTAGACAAATTCCTCAAGAATCCAACTCAGAAACAGCTGTTTTGGAGTAAGTATTCCATGAAATAATAATAAACGTAGATACTCTGTCTTTAAAGGTCAGGTAACATGAAATGACAGAATTGGGTATCTGATGTAAAAGGTATTACAAACCTAGAAAATAGTTACAATTCCTATTAAAATCCAGCAAATATTGACCATTCTACTTTATTTGGTCTAACGGTAGAGCATCCACCTCTCGCGGGGAAGGCCCGGGTTCAATTCCCAGGTTGAGTTATTCCAAAGACTCTAAAATGTAACCTACTGCCATTGTGCGTGATGCTCCGCATGAGCAATGGAGTAGGGAAAACAAGTCAGTGAGCCACAACTGGTAAAAAGGCTGTGGCCAGCTCGACTTCAACCAATAGGTGGGAAACTGGGCCAAAAATACTCCATCGAACTAACTAACTAACTAACTAAAGGGCAATTTTAGATTTGCTCTTAACGGTTTGTTGACATAAGCTTAATATGCAAATCTTGTGATATTGACGGAGGGACACAGGTTATGTTGTTTGATTTTGCAACCTTCGTTTCAAGGAAAGTCGTAACATAAGTATGTCCTGAGTTTTTTTGTTTTTTTTTTGACATTTTTATTGTATCCTTAAAAAACATCAGTATCAACTACCAAAAGGTTAACGGTCTGATGAATAATTAGGAAATAATTAGTTTAGGATCAACAAAAGAAATGTCAACACTGCAACACTCTACATCATTACTTTTGAGTAAGCAACAAGTTGTTTCAGAAACATTGAAACTTTGAAGAGTTACATCTTGAGAACATTAAAAGATATTTACATAATATCTTAGGAAACCTTGCTCATTAAATGTCAAGTGAAGTCAGGCCTTTTTGCTAACATGTCACAATACCAATACATGACAGGAATTCCCCATTACCTACTCTTACCCGACTTGCCAATGGCAACTCGGGTAAGAAGGATTAGGCAACCTTATTGATTTGTTGGGGAAGGGCATCCCATTGGCCCAGCACAGCTTTACAGTGTGTCATGCATAGGTGACTTTTAATTTGTAGGGACTCAGAAGTCAAGATGAGGTTCATGTCTGCCAGGAAGTTGGGCTAAACAGAGTTAAAAGGATCAGTTGTGTTGGACTTTTCTAAATTCTGGCTAATGGGCATTTCCTGTAATGACCATAACTTAAGGTTGGGAGGGGGCAGGGTAATGTTCCCAATCTCATAAAACAATCCCAAAGTATGTTTAAAAAATTATCTTTGTTGTTAAACAGAGTTGGGGGTACACCAGTTTGTTCAGAGGGTCGACTTTCAATGCTTGTTTTTCTTGTAGCTTACCAGCTTTTGATGAAAGCTGAAATATCTGAAAGTTTCCACCTATAAACACTTATCACACTGGTTATTGACAATTGATGTCACTGTTTACATGAGAACCTGAAACATCCTTCTTCAATGAGGTTCAACTGAAATTCATCAAGCTTAGAACACAAAAATGAAAAACTTCAGCATAACCATGAGGAAACAATGAGTGTTGTAAGTATACGCAAGGATGTTAGTATAGAAGAATCACAACAGTCAAGTGATGGTCTGATTAAGTCGGCCCTAAGTGGGGTCCGTCAATTTTAATCTTTCCAATTCTTTGCTTAAATTTGCATTGGATGATTTTACACTGAAATACATCTTAATTTTCTCAATTTTACTGAACATGAGGGTGTAGCATTGCATGTAGACAATAAAATCAAGATGGTTGAAGGACCTCACTTATGGCCCCCTTGAGAAGCTGCGTGGATTTTTCTACACTGAGTACAGCTTTAAAACTTTCCTGTTGGTGTTGCAGAGGTATTTTGGATTAAAACATTCAGTACCAGTTGCATAACCACAATTGTGCTGTGGGAGGAATTTCTGGGGTGTGAACCTGGGTAAAGCCCTGTTCCCACTTGGCCAAATGTGAGCACCAATTATTACGAATGGCGACTTTTTTGTTCTGAAATCGTTCTAAAATTTATCAGTTTTCCATTCGTGTAAGTTTTGAAAACCTTCTCGCTGATTCTGTGTCAAAACAGAAAAACTTGGAAGTAGTTATGAACATTCTCAATTTTTTTGAAATGTTAACAAAAATCGTAATTTTTTACGAATGTTTACCGAGACAGAGACCTTCAAAAAATATTCAAAAATATTTGAAAAGTGATCGGAAACATTTGTAAATGAACCGGATGTAATCGTTCTAAGTTCTGTATTATTCATTATGCTTCTGAAACACTTTCGAATGTTTTCGACTATGGGAATCAAACACGGAAAGGTTACGGACATTTTCAATTGTTTTTAATGCCTAAGGGACAGCTTACAAACTCAAACCCAAATCCATAACGAACACAAGAAACGTTTTTGGATATCATACGACCATTTACTCACACTTGCAAAATGGATCTGAGTCTTTACAAATACCATACAAACATGCCTGTGATGAACCCATGTTCTCCAATGAAGTTCGTGATAGGTTCATAAGCATTCAGAAAGTAGCTGGAAATGACCGGAAACATTACAAAGCACGTCGTAGGTATTTTCAAATTGTCTCTGATTGAAATGGAATGCTTTTGGAATCATGTTAAAAACAACGGCTCATTTGCGAATATACTCAGTGTGTAGTGCAAACTTAACGCATCATTGACACACAGAAAGCCTAGGGGGCAGAAACAGCAGGAGACCTCCCCAGCAAGCCTACCTGCATCCCAAGACACATGTCAGCAAGCATTGAGCATAGAGAAAGAGATGGAGGTGCATGAGACAGAATCAGTGGAGGGGAGAGGATTAGTGCAGGAAACTAGACCAGTGCCAGAGATACCCTGCAGAGCGGACTCGATTTGTTCACTCCCCCTTTAAGGCTTCACAAACCACTGTCCGCCAAAACGAAGAGGCCTGCGTCCAATTTTAGAAGCAAACTTCATTTCCATAATATGACTCATTCATGTCCTGCCTCATTTTATGCCATTGTTTTGAGCGAGTGTGTGTATTCTTGTTGTTGTAAACCTGATCGGATCACTACTGCATTGCATAATCACCTGTCCAGTGGGTATTACCGGGAAGTTTGCTTTACGATGTCATATCAACTCTGTAGGTGGCATGGGCTACTGCATGATTTAAACGGGACCAGATGTTGCCTTCTTGTGAATATTCACTAACATTCATCCAGCCTCGAGGCCACATATTTCTATTAATATTCAAAGAATCTGTTTGGAAATGCCCCATTCGTAATTATTCAGGTTGAAATTCAGCCAGTTGGTTACAGGGCTTGAAGTTCCTTCTTCCTGTATGGATAACAAAAGTATCTTTTTCAAGTCTCCAAATGCAAAAAGGCAAAATGGCAAAATGACTATTCCTCAAATTTTGGTAAAGTTTATATATTGATCACTGTTTTGCTATTTCTGTGTTTTTCAATCTTGTTTCATGGGTGTAGGATAATTTGAACCCCCACTCCCTCCCCCCCCCCTTCCTCCTGAATGTGCACATGAAGTAGAAAGTGTTCAAAGTTTGCGTAGCAGCTTTGAGAAAATCCTAGAGGTGTAACCTTACACTACTACACATTTGCATTTGTTCAGCAATTTGACTGACTGCAAGGTATGATGCAATTTCAGACACGACTGCCATGTTTCTGTATGGAGTAATTGTTCTATTGTATTGTGTGATCAGGTGACCTGGATTGCTCTGGATGACTCTAAGATTTAAATTCAGTTTTGTTTCATTTACTTTGATTACACAGCCTTCTAACAAAGCAGAAAGATTATCGTGATCAGTCACGAGAAGTGTTAAACCTCAAGTGTCAAGAGGCCAAGATTTCAGAGCAGTTATCTGCCGTTCATGCACAGCTGGACGGTGTTGAACCTGATCATCTTCCCCCTGGATTGGACCTCCCTGATCAGCCATCACCGCAGCCAGTATTGAACACTCTTAGATCAGATCCAGTAAGTAATATACCATCTGGCTGAACAAGTTAGTTCGGTATTAATTCAAATTGAGGACTATGAACCATGTTCCCATTCTGTAAATTGTTAGGATAAACAAGTTACTACCTCCTACAATACAAGTTCAAATTTAGATTTTATTTGAATATTTTGCGAAGTCATTCTTTATTTTTGCATCTGTACTATAGGGATCTTAAGGGTTATTGTATGCATTGGACTGTATCTGAATCGCTTTTTTGGTGCAAAAAATTGCATTACAATGTGCGGTAAAGCAGGGCTGATGCCCTATTTTCTTTCTATTGAACTAGACACTTAAGATATAGCTTAGTGTTGTATGTAGGTACCACACGAAACAAGGGAATACAGTGCGCAATACGCTTAGCTTGATTTGTGTACCCTATGTTGTGCCCCACAGTTGTATTATATAAACCAAATGTACACATAACATTTACAAATTTAACATAGGCGTTCTTACCTAACGTGGTACTAAAAGTAACATTTTCAAAAAAAAATTTCCTAAAACGGAGGAAAATTATTGGTGACTTACCAATTGCACAAAAAGTCTTGGTACTTAACAGAAAAAGTGAGAAAACCCAAAGCAGAGCGCTCCCAATGCTGTATACTACTGCCATATACATATAATGCTTCTGAGTGAGGGAAGCAGGTTAGTAGGAGATTGGTGTTGTTACATGTAAGTTCCTGCTGAAGTTATGCACTGAGAAAAGTTATTTATAGTCTAATGTTACTGAGCTGTGAGACTTTTAAAAACAGTTGGAGGTTTGAATGTTGAGTACTTTTTACTGCATTTTAAATTAAGAAATGTCACTAAAAATCTGTAAAATAGTGGGGCTAGGAAGGGGGAGAGCTGCTAGCTTTCTTTCCAGCCCCTTAACTGTTTTGGGGGTCCTGTGCTAGTGAAGTTGTGTACCTTCTACATGGCTTTATCATTCCAACTGTGTTTTAAATTATACAGAAATGGGGCCTCCCGCTCCAGCTGAAATTCTTGAAATTCTTTCACTTTAAATTCATACTTGAACTTGAGGTCTCTACTTTGTTGGTAAATATTTCATCACAAGTTTGTTGTCCTTTTGATTACATTTTCACATGGATATTTTTCTTTGAATGCATACTTTGGCTTGACACAGCAACTAATTATTTGTATTCTCCTTTGATCTTGTTTCTGAATTAATCCTCTTTTTTGTTTTAGGGAACAGGTACTAGTGGTAAGAGTGGCTGGAAGTTGTCCACCCTGCTGAAAGCCAAAGTGAGTGGTCTGATTTATTTTTTTATTACTGCTGTCCATCAACCAGTTCCCCCCCCCCAACCCTCCACCCTCAAACATTTTAGTAAAATACCATGTTTAGATGCCATTCTAGTTCTAAACAAGAGAAGAATGCTGGTAAACAGCTCTGGAAATGGAAATCTAATTTTTCTTTCAGGAAATGCCTTCAAATTTTGAACCACTCTTTCTCGCCTCTGGGTTAGTTTGTGGGTTAGTTAGATGGATATAAGATTTTATAGCCAAGTTTCTAAACATTCAGTTTAAGTCGAGCTAGTCACGACCTTTTTCTCAGTTGGAGCTTACTGATTTAATTTCCCTACTCCATTGCTTATTGCTGATGCACAATGGTAGAAAGTTCTATTCTTCTCTCTTCTGGGATGTTTATTTCACATGGAACATGTTACCGACTGCATGGTCAAGTGGATTAGCATGGTCAAGAGCATTAGACTTGCAGTAAGGAGATTAGGAGTCCTGGCTAAGTCATACCAAAGACTTTAAAAAGCGGAACCTGCTGCCATTGTGCTTGGTGCTCAGCATAAGCAGTACGAGTAGGGAAAACAAGCCAATGAGCCACGACTGGAAAAAAAGCCGAAAACTTAGTATAAAGCTTTCGGGACAGAACAAGCATATTTAACCTATACAATATTTCAACTATTAACAACTCTTGAAGATGACCGTATGGTATAGGCCAGTAGTGACCAACCAGTCTACAAGGCAATTTCATGTGATGTCACACGATTGACTTTGCCTGGCATTGAAGGGCAAAACAGGCACACAGTAAGCATATTTACAGCTGATGCAAAGCGTATTCCCATAGAAACTACTGTGAAATGTACTGTGCGTGTTGCAAGTAGTCTTTCTGCGCGTGTTGATAAAATAGACGCTATAGCCTGTCAAATGAAGTCAGTGAAAGTTGCCTTCTTCCTAACTATTGGTAGACTGCAGACGGATCCCAAGTCATCCAAACGGGTAGTAGGAAAAATGAGAGTGAACATGAATTTTTTTATGTATAACTGTATGATTTGTTTTGTCACAACAAATTGAGTACTTGCCTGACACTATGGGACATCTATAGTGCATGTTGACACAAGGCTGATAAAGTCGGGAAGCTGACTATTGGTCAACTACTGGTCAACCTGTAGACCATGCACTGATCTTAAGTCCACCATGAGGGGTGCAGGAAGAAAAGGTTTTTTTCTTTTTGTTAAGGCATGTTTAGTTTCAATAAATTGAGAACCTAATAGATGCAATGGGATGTTTATGGGACATTAAGTGAAATATCCCTTACTAAAACTGCCGACCACTAAACAACCTAAAACCCAACTTTTGGGTGGTAAGTCGGGTTTTTTAATTGATTGTTAACACCCACAGTTTATGGCCAATCCAATGCTTACTGGGTTTTATCATACTTATACTGATTTAAAGGTTGGGGTGTTTTACTAAGAAGACAATTAGAAAAGATCAAAATATACACAAACAAGTAACACTAAAACAGAAAATTAATGAAAGTAAAAGAATAAGACAATAGGAACCAACCAGGCAAGTATTAGCTTTTAAAGTAAGATAATGGAATTTAATACATTGAGGGATAAAAGAGGAGGGGTTGCGATTAGTATTGGAGGAGGGGTAACTTCATTCTTTCACTTCCAGGGATAATTGCATTTTGCAAAATATCATTCATGGGTGGATGGTTATTGTGTTGCATGATCTTCGACAGTTTCACCCCAAATTTACAGATAAATTAGGGAGGAAATAAAGAGGTGAACAGCAGTGTTTGCATTTCTGCATATAGACAGGTTGAAGATTTTCGTTTATTTTTTTGACTTTCTTATGACTCAAAATTCAATCTGGGTAAAGTGCTATATGGTACTGAAAATTGAAAATCACAAACAGAAAATGTAAATCGTAGCACATGGTAGTTTTCTTCAGTTATGAAAGAAATTAACTTTGCTGTAACCTTAATCTGACAAAGTATAAAAAGGCCTTTTTGGCATAAAAATGGGTAGTCCTTTTAATATCCTGATTGGCATGGAAAGACTTCAACAACTATGTGCTATTTTTATCCAGTCATTTCGAGTGAATAAATATGATTCTTTGAATATTATTTATAAATTGTCTGCTTTTTAAACTTATTGAAGTGGCCCAAAGAACAGATGTCGTATTACAGAAGGCCAACCAATCAGTTTTATTATGCTACCGTAAGTTTCACTAGCATGCAGTTAATAGCATGTTAAGGTCTGTTGTCTGCTTAGGCTCTATGCCTTGCCATTTTGCATGTGAAGAGCAAGACTGATAGAGTGATTCCACATTCACAGTGAAATTACCATGATACAATCAATCCTCCTTGGAAAAAAAATTATATTGCAGAAAATGGGATTGGGATGCCTGATAGATTCTAAAAATTTTAAGCATTGTGATCCCCAATGCATGCTGTAACAGATTCAAGTCTGTGTGGATTAATGAAGTGTTCCTCCTTGCTGACTGCTATCAGATTCAGGTCTGTGTGGATGCCTGAAGTGGTCCCCTACGCAGACTTCTAGCACGTTCTGATCTTTACAGTTTCATGGACTAACATTGGTGGCAGATACCATTCTGTTCAAATGCATGAAGTGGCCCTCCTTGCCAACTGCTTTCAGATTCAGATCTTCACGGATTCATGGGGTAACGTTGAAAGCAGAGTTACATCTGTGTGGAGGCATGAATTGGATCTTCCAATGCATGCTGGGAGCAGATTTGGTTTTGTGAGGATGCATGCTGTGAGCAGATTCAAGTCTGTGTCCTTTCATGTGATTGGCTGATGGGGGGGGGGGGGGGTGTCTGTGTGCATGCATGTGTTGAGTTGGCGGGAGAGGGGTCTAAAATTGTTTGCAAAAACAATTTCTAGTTAATTCAAATAGTTCCTAAAGTGTATGGATTTAATGAATAAACAAATGTTCGATTGTTCTTGATTCAACATAGTAGTAAATACTTTGTTTTTATGCAGCCCAGCACCAACAGGGATGTCCCTCTGGAAGAGGAGCCCTGGTACCATGGAGCCCTCCCTAGACAAGAAACTGAGGATCTTCTTAAACAAGAAGGAGACTTCATTGTTCGGTTCAAGAGTGATGCGTCGGGTCAGTATGTCCTCTCCTGTAGGTCAGCAGAGAAACTGAGACATTTTCCAATTGTTCAGCAAGATGACCAAACGGTAAGGCTATCATATTTTAAGAAACTGTGTTTGAACAGGTCCTAGAAATCCTGGAAAGATAGGGAAAACAGTTGTATTTCCAGGTCTGGAAAGTCAGGGAAAAAGAGCAATTTTTCAAAAAGTCCTGGACAGATCAAAGAATTTTAAGGGAATTGGACTTATTGCTCGAATGTTTTGTAATGTTCCAATACATTATTTCATGGAACAAAGATTAAAATATGGAATTTTACTGTTTTTATGTCAATACATAACATATATTGAGATATTATCAAACTAGCCATTTCCACTGCTTTTAGATAACCCTTGATCACATACATACTTTTTTCAGTATTGCGATTCAGCAGCGTAGCTGCTCTAGTTAAAGGTTATCAGTAAGCATTATCAATCAAGGTCCTTAAAGTCATGGAATATTATTATTTTGAATGTGTATGAAACTTGATGAGGGGGAGGGGAGACTCTAAAATGGCTGAAAATATTTTAGGGTTGATCAAAAGATGCAGATAAATTGTTGCTTCTACACGGTTTCAGCATACATATCAGTTATATTAATTATTACACTGTACACTGTTCCAACCTGCATGATATATTTAGGATCAACTTAAATGTTTCTTAACATGAAACCAAAAGCTAAACTCATTGTTGTAAGGCAGTAGTTATTCATCACGCCAGACAGTCCTCACTCTCCAAGCCTACTTACTTCTACCCCCTCACACAACTTTGTAGAACTAATCTCCATCCACAATCTCAGTTTATTGCTCCAGGGTGAGAGTATACAAAACCTTAATGTGTAATCAAAACACTCTCTCTCTCTCAGTGTAGTACATGTCATGTGATATGAGCTACAGTACTCAGCATTGTTTGAATTTGATGTCAAATATTAGGAGCTGAGCAAATTTAGAATCTCTGTAGACTCAATTCTAAAATTGTTGTTCGGGTTGATGGATTACTGCTTTTAAATGAAGCCATGTTAATAAATCATGAACTAGGATAGAAATTAGAATTGAAAGTCCGATAAGCCAAAATGCTTTACTTTGCAGTGTGAGTGTTGGATTGATAAGTGCTGTGTTTGCCCATTGTAATTGCTACTTGTGAAACAAAGTAAAATGGGTACTAAATTTAATACCAATAAATGCTAGCAAAATGAAAAGGAAGTCAAAGACTTAATTAGTGAAGAAGTTGCAAATAGGAATGCATCATAGTATATTAAAACTTAGCTGCTATGCAACATTGATGACCTTTTCAAAACCACAATGCAACTACTATGTAACATTGACAACCTTTGTGCAACTGCAATGCAACATCAACCAACTTTGTACAACTGCAATGCAACATGGACGACCTTTGTGCAACTGCAATGCAACATTGACAACCTTTGTCCAACTGCAATGCAACATTGATGACCTCTCAGCAACTGCAATGCAACATTGATGACCTTTTAGCAACTGCAATGCAACATTGATGACCTTTCAGCAACTGCAGTGCAACATTGACAACCTTTCAGCAACTGCAATGCAACACTGACAACCCTGGGACCTTTGTGCCACTGTAATGCAACTTAACAACATTTGTGCAACTATAAAGCTTTGTTGAAAACCTTTCTGCAACTGCAAAACAAACTGAACTCATTTTTACAAATGAAAAAGCAATTTTGACAACATTTATTCAATAGAGGTGAAAAACTTGATTTTTACAGAGCATCAGAAACTTTGCTGCTCTCCCCACTTCCACCCTGCTCCTTGCTGTGGACCAATAAGATATATGACTTTTTAACAATTATCTTACACTAAGACATTTGTAGACTTGTTTACAACTTAGATATCAAGTACTCTTTGCTTATAGTTCAGAATTGAAATTAGTAAAGACCATTAGTGAGGCACAATTGATATGAGAAACAAAAATTGTGGGCAACTGCACCCATAATTGGGTATTTTAACAGGTTGCTTTACTGATTCAGCTGTTGAAGTTGTTGCAGCAGTATCGATTTACTTCTCTGAAAATGCTCTTAAAAAAGAGTTGAGAATTTTTCTTTTATCACATGTCTTTAAATGCTTAATTTAGAAAACCTTTTTCCCAAAATAGTATCAGACAGAGAAAAGTTAAATGTAATAAGATTTATTTTCATTTAAATTGACAGTACCGATTAGAGGGTGGCAGCTTCAATTCTGTTCAGGAACTTATTAACCACCACATGACCATGGCTCTTCCAGTCACTAGAGCTTCTAATGCTGTCATTAGGAATCCTGTGTGTAAGGTCAGGGACGCACACGACCTACGACATGAAGATATCATATTGGGAAAGAAACTTGGGGCTGTAAGTTTTACTATGCCGTTTGTTTTTGATTTGTTCACAGAACTTGCTCAAGATTACATGCTGTACGTTGCTTCTTAAGAATGCAACTAAGACACTACAGTAGATCAAAGGCAATGGTGGGGTGGGGGAGGGGGGGCATAACTGGCATCTGAGTTCTGTACATAGCTGTGCCCTCAAGTGATCTATGCTTTCGTTGAGTTCACACTTGGGGAAAAGTTGTTAACACATATTTGACTAGTCTGCTTGTTAGCTAACCGCAAATGTAATGAAACTTTTGGGGTATTTTGGTGTACCTGGTAACTGTCAATCAATTCGCAAATCTAAAACCTGACTATATAAAGTGTATATGTATAGTATGCTTCATTTTCTCCCTGGGGCGATAAGATCTAATCACCCAGAGAAGGATGTTTAAAAAGTAAGAAGGAAAGTTTGATCTGATCGTGTGTGTCATGGTAATGTTTTCAGAAGGGTTGTTTGAAGTGATAGACAGCTGTGCTATTATTTTGATCACTTTGTCTTTTGGTTATTGTGTTTTGGGATGGGTGTATGCTGTGCAGTGTAATTAGCAGTACTCCAGATGGTGAAGGTTTAGATAGAAAATATATTCAAGGAAGACAAATCCAGTGATGTTTGTGAAAAACCTGTTAAAGGCCCAATTCTCTCACCCCAAACAGTACCAATTCTCCCAACCTTCTTACTTAAGCCCCTCCCACAATTGTCTGAAATTCATGCTCATCCAAATACAATCTCAGTTTATTGCTTCAACGTGAGTATAGAAAACTCAATTTATATAATTGAAACACTCTCAGTACCATTCATGCTGTGTAATGGAAGCTTTGGCACTCTGCATTGTTTGAATAAGCTGTCAATCAAAGAGCTGAGCCAATTGAGAATTTTGGTACCCCCCTACCAAAATTGTAGTTTGGGGTGAGAGGTTTGGCCCTTTAAGGCATTTGCTTCACTCATTTTTGACGAAATTATTCAACTGCAGTGAAGATACAGGTTATCAAGGGAATTGAAAAAATGACAGTTGATGCACTCTTCTCAGTCTCATCCCTCCATTAGAGTGCACTCTGTCTGTTCTGTGATGTCATATTCTCCTGTAGTATAATTTACCAAAGATAGCTGTTCAGATGTATTTGTTGGTATCATTCTATATTTCAGGGCCATTTTGGTGATGTTCATGAGGGCACCATGGGAAAGCAAGCTGTTGCTGTCAAAACTTGTAAGGCTACAGTGGACGCAGCCACAAGGAGGAAATTTTTGTCCGAAGCCAACATCCTGAAGAATTACAACCATCCAAACATCGTCAAACTCATAGGTGTTGCTACAGATAAACACCCGATATACATAGTAATGGAACTAGTGCCAGGTAAAGATTATCTCTGTTGCTTAAAGGGCAAGAGCAGTCATCCCAAATTGAAGTAGTGTAGTAGATTGTCCAGTTTCATGATTGGCTGTTAGGAGTCATATGACAATGCTTTTTCTCTTCAAATGTGAAATTTACTGGAAATAAATGCTTGGTTTACCTTGAGTATGCAATAGTAAAGTCATTAAATGTAATTAAAGATACTTTGAAGAGAAATAAGATGAAAATTGTGTTATTTAGCTTTTTCTTCAAAATAAGTTTGGGGGACTGCTCTTTACCTTTCAAGGACATGAGTAGTCTACAAACTATTTCCAGACAACATCCAAATTTGATTTTTTTTCTCTCGTTCAAGTATCATACATGATATTTCAGGAGTAACTATTTCATTTTCAAGAGAAAGCAAGGAGGTACTCCATGGAAATGTCACCATTCAGTGAGAAAAATATGATCTCATATTCAATTCTAGAGAGCCATTCATGAAAAATGAGTTCTAAACTAATTCAAATTTGGGTGGCTGCATTTTCCCACGAAAGAAAAGTAACAGATTTTTTTGTTTATGTTTCTGTGTAAGCAGTTAGTTTCTTAGGTGAGGTTATAGCTCATCTTCTAACAATCAATTTCTGTACAAGCAAAAATGCAGTTGCTGGCAATTAAATAGTCTTTCTAAGTCCTCCCAACCCTCTGGCAAAGGACTGTTTGGTGGAACCAAACTTTAAAGGGGTTCATTGAGTTAGTATTGATAACTTAATGAGAGTGTTAAACTGGTCACTATGACATGACAATGCTTATAGTTAGCATGATGAGTCAAAATTCATACCCAATAGTTATGGAAAAGGTTAAATTTTGAATTTTGTGATGTCCTGACTTGTAACAGTTTTGTACATAATTTGGAAAAGTGTCTGGTCACGAATTTTTGAAAACCGAATTGGACCGTTTCATACTCACTCATAAGACAGTTATTTGCATGTAGAATATGGTTATATAGGATTGTCTTAGTTTGACCATTTATCATTGGTATGTGAAGAATACTTAACACGTTTGGAAAAATTTGTTGAAATTCAAGAGCTAACTCAATGAGCCGCTTTAAACTGCTTCCTGAAGAAGCTATTACGTCCACTGAAGGACAATATGTGACCAACCTCAGGGCCTTCAGACCATTTACATCATTGGTCTGTCATGTATGACTCCATTCTAGACTGGATGAAAAGAACAGATATTACACATGATCTCATCCAGTATAATGTTAAGAACTACCTGAACATCACTAATGAAGTTGCTGGCAGTTGAATTAGTCCAACCAAACCCAATCTCTTTTTCTGCTGTTTGGACACAAACTGTACTCCTTTTTTACTTAGTATCTATTACTATTTTTGAACATTTTTGGTATCCTTTACGTGGTGATAGAGACTTGTTGTAGGAACCCAAAGTTTAGGCAAAGAGTCATATTGTGAATAACCATTTAGTTAATTTAGTTTCGTAGTATGAATATTCATACTGCTTTTGAAAGTTTTCTGTTGTCTTCAGTCTTCGTTGGTCCCCAATTGGATGCTTCATTTGCTTCATTAAAAAAAACAAAAGGAATCCATCACAGAATGCAGATTGTGACCAGTGAAGAAGGAAGACATAAGGAGAGAGGTTAAATATTCATGAAAGATTTCTAGTATGAATATTCATTCAGGCTGTAAATATTGTCCCTGACAAATGTGACTATAAATATAAATGAGCTAATGTTTGTCAGTTCACCAGCTGGAAATTTTCACAATTCCCTTTGTACTCTGCAATCAGTAGGTCGCACACTTTCAAGGTTTGTGTTGAGGCAAGCAGGTGTGTGTGACAGGGAGTACAAAGATCTCTTTTTGATGGAAATTATTTAGAAAACATCAACAATTAGGTATATTTATAAATATTTGGCAATTTACCTTGGAGTTCTCTGAAAATTTAACAGGTTTTGTCAAAGTCTGTATTAGTGTTGAGCTCACTCCTAGGTGTATGTTAGGCCTAAAGCCTATCTTGCTTGTGCTCGTATGCATGTCATCTGTAGGCATTGTCATTTCAAAATATGGCTGTAATTGATTTGCTCTTACAAGCTGAGGAATGTGGGCACCCTTGGTCCAAGCATCTTATAGTCTGCAGGACTTAGACCCTTCTTAGGGATGCAACCAGAAAGATTCTGAAGTTGCAGGGGAGGGAGGTTTTTGAGGGGGTACAAATTTGTCAAAATGTAACATGTTAATGTCAACTCAGGTAAATAAAGAAATTAAATTCCTTATTTCACCCCTCTTGAGAGTTGGCCTGACCCTTCCTCTGTTTCCCAGATAGTTGTGTGATTGGAAGTGTTTACTAAATAAATCCACCCTTGGTGTGGGTTAGATGAAGGTAGATGAGATTAAATGACACACCAACATGAAAGTGTTATGTTAAAAATGGAACCTACTGCAGTTGTGCTTGGTGCTAAGCATAAGCAATGGAGTAGGGAAAGCAAGCCAGTGAGCCACAACTGCAGAAAGACAGTGACTGGCTTGACCAATATGTTGGAAACTGGGCTGTAAAACTAAATCAAACCAAACTTAACTTGAATGTGTTATGTAGTGTGCACAAATGTATGGATGCCTACAGGTTCCTTATGTATTGCATTGTACATATTGTGCACAGAAAATTCTGGTATACGATCACCAAGACCTCTGTGTTTATCTGGTGTGGGCTTTAAATGGAATGCATCTTGGATTTTCATGTGTAATCATGGTAGAGGTAAGGTGTAGAGTATAAGGTTTTTATTTCTGTACTGCTAGTGTAATAAATTATACATATCATTTCAGGTGGTGATTTGCTGAAATTACTCCGTGATGACTCTAAACATCTCTCTAATTTGGACAGGGTTAAGATGGCTGAGGATGCTGCTTCTGGTATGGCATACCTAGAGAGCAAAAATTGTATTCACAGGTAAAATAATTACCCTTACTATTTAAAAATGATTTAAATAGGGGGTCAAAAAATTTAAGAGTTCAGGAAATTGGAAGTCATGAGCTAAATGTTTTGTCATGGTCACCACTTTTGGAATGGCCAGGGGTGGGGAGAGTTTGTAGGCTACCCCTTAGACCAATGGCATGCTTAGAAATTGTGAGGTGGGGCCAACCAGTGAATAGCTCTCCCCCAAATGACATGGATGGTCTACCAAGGCACAGAAAAATCTCTGCCATTGAAACTGGTTGAATGCAAAATTGTTTTTCCTAATCATCACTACGAAGCTAGATAGTACTATGTCAGGGCGGCTTTTTTGGGGGGGTTGGGGGGGTGGGGGGAAGGGGGTGTGCCCAAGGATGGGACTGGTGTGGGCATATCCCGGCAACTGCAGCAATAGTGCTGCTCTTGCTTTAAGTTTCTGTGAGAGTTAAAAGAAGGGTTTCAGGTCACATCAAGTTCTGATTTGAAAGAGGGTACTTATTCCAAGCATTTTGGTGAAATTTGCAATAAAATCTGATGTGTGGTTCTCAAGATGTGAGCAAGTTGTCAGATTTTCAACACAGTAAACTTGAAGCAAGCACATATGACATCATACTCCCACATTAATACTTTGGAACACAAATCTAGTAACTTCATTTGTTGATATCTCGAGATATACATGTCCAATTTGAATGGAAATTTCACCACACTGAGTAGATGTCATTTTTTTTCACGTGTGAAAATGTTTTGCTTCAACTTCCCCTTTAAGGCATATTTTCATGAAGGTTTTAGAAAAAAGACAAAATTATTTCAGACCATGTTCACCAAACCCTGCCACAATACCATTTTCCTAACTTAAGATATCTCTCTTTAAAAATTGGTTATTTTTTGAAACATACCTCTGCTTCTAAACAAAGCAGCAGAAAGTAATATGTAAAGATTGCGCATTGCCACAGATTCCTTTTGTTTTTCTTTGTTATTGAGTGTTCTATTTGTCCTTTAAATTTGATCCTTTTGGAATGATTAATTAAGTATCTTTTCCAGTAGATCTACATTACACTTCACCATAGGTAGAGCACAACTGGTGACTCTGTTTAATATTGCCTGCAGCTGCATCAAAATTTTCAATACATTGTATGCTATTTCAATTGTGAAATTAATGTGCTGTGATGACATCACAGATTTCCCATCATGCAACAATTCAAAGAAGAAATTGCATTACTTTAAAAGATTTATACCTCCTGAATGCTGTATGCTATTGAGATGCAGTTTAGGCTTCCTGAAAGAGAATTTTTTTTTCTGCATATTTTGAAGTAATGAATTTTGTCTCTGGAATATGCCCTTATCAAGATAGGGACTGTGTTAGAGTTTCATGGCCATATACTTGTTGTAAAACATTCGTCTTGCCGAGATATCACTTGTTCTGTCAGGAAGCATTGCTTGAAAATAACATCCATCTCAACATCTGTGTTACAGAGACCTTGCTGCAAGAAACTGTCTTGTAGGAACGAAGAATACTCTTAAAATTAGCGACTTTGGAATGTCTCGAGAAGAAGAAGAATACCAGATCGAAAGTAATAACATGCGACAGATTCCCATTAAATGGACTGCACCTGAAGCTATGAATTACGGTAATTATTTGAAAATACCTGTTTTGCTTATTATTTGTAAAAGACAGTGGAGCAGCTGGGGCTGGGGGGGAGTGTTGAAACAACACACTTGGACAACTTCATGGCCTGTTTACATTATACAGTATATCTTTAGAGATATTTATGTGTCCAAAGTGAATGGAAGCTCAACAAAACTGTGCAAATTTAATTCCCCTTTCACATGTAAAAATTTTATTTTTCCTTAGAGTATTTCTCTCATTTTTGTATTTTTATCTGTTTTAAGTAAAATTTAAGTTTGATGAGAACACATTTCTCAATGTTCACGCTCTGAAAAGTCTCTATAGTGTAAAATTTGAAAGTGACAGAAAAGTTTTTTTTGCTTTAACTGGGAGCCTTTCAAGTAAAATTGCATAATTGAACTTGTCTAATGCTTAATACAATTAGCAGAAAAACTAAAAGAATGTAATGAAGTTTGTCAAGCTTAGAGGTAGTAAAATTATGTACTGTATTTAGGAAAGTTAGAGTATCAGAACTTTTTAAATTCTCTGATGCCTAGTTGCTAAAATTAGGTAATTTTTGGCTGCCAACTCCAGCTTTATTTTTGCCCAAATAAAGGAAATAAAAGATGAAGGAATTAATGGTTATGCATTGTTTATTTAATGTTTATGTTGCCCACTGCAGTGTCAATCATTGTAGCATACATTGAGAATTATGCAGTGGTAACATAGGCTTGTTATTACAGTATTTATGGGCAACTTCCAACACAATTTGTGATCTGTCTAATATATACGCCAGGTGTCTAGAAACTTCACAGGCTGAAATTGTCTTTAGTTCCTACTGTGTTGTCAATCTATAGGAATTTCCCAAATAAAGTCCCTCTTACAATGAAGTGTGGACTAAAAAGAGAATACCTTGGTATTTTAGCTCCTAATTGGTTATTTAGTAGGTGCAAAGACCTCAATAGGAGGTAGTGTCAAAATAGTGCAAAGTTGCTCTAGTTCTGTTTGACAATATTTAGTGTCTTCTTTAATGTTGGAGAAAACTTGATATCTAGTGTGCTTGTGTTTACAGGTTAAAGGTTACTGACCTTTACCAGTTGGAATCGAGAGTGGGAGGGGTCTTTTTGAGGTCATTTTTACAACTGATGTGTTGTTAACTGCAAATATTTATTTCATCTGTGTTTTTAGGGAGATATACATCATTGTCAGACGTGTGGAGTTACGGAATCTTGCTGTATGAGATCTTTTCAAGGGGGAGTACTCCCTATGCTGGAATGAACAATAATGAAGCCAGAGAGAAAATAGAAGCTGGTGAGTTATGATAGATAGGAAACAGAGGGTGCTATTCTGATATCTCACTGATACATGCTATAGCCTGGGAATTTACCTTACTGGGTTTATCCAAAAATGAGTGTAATGTAGTCTCATGTTGTACATTACTTGTTTTGATTCCATGAAATTGTAATCTGAGGAATAATCAGACCATCATTATATACATATATTATATATATATTGTTTGGGTGTGGTGGGTGGGGGCAGGGGAATTCTTAGAACATGGTGGTATTATGAGCGTTTGCTAGAACTTTATTTACAATAGTACTAAACTTTCTCCATAAAATCAGGTCACCTTCAGCACAGTATATGTTCCAACAAACTTTATCCATGAGGATTTGAATTAAAAACCTAAAGGGAAATATTGCATTTAAAATGCTCCAACATAGCATTAAAAGAAAATAGCTCTACTCATTATCAAATCATTCGGTCTCAACAATAAACCCCAGCAATAGCTTCATCTCCTCAAAATATTATGCACAAGAAGAGCTATGGAAGTTGCATCTTTTGAAATGTTGAAAGTTTGGGTGAAAAAATTATTTCTGAGCAACAAACAACTGAATTTCTATCTGAGGAAAACCTATTTCTTGTAAAGAAGGCTACCATACTTCCTTATTTTGAATTATTTATCACTCCTTGCTGATAAATATTGGTTTTAAAAGGATGACATTTCCTTGTTAAACAAACGCAATATTTCCCTTTGAGTAGAATCAGATTGAATATGTTCATTTAACCATTTTGGTGTATGAGTGAATGGCTATAGCTAATTCTTCATCCTGTTCATGGTTTACCCTGCAGTCATGCTACGAGAATATAGAACATTGAGGGGGGGAATGTGGGGCTACACATCCATTTCAGGTGGATGGCTGTCCTGGAGTCTGGGGTTTTGGTTTATGGGTTGGGGTTATTGTTGCCAGTTGGGATTAGGGATTATGGGTAGGGTTAAGTTCAAATTCCTAACATTTTGGGGTTTCTTTATCCTGTTTGATTTGTTTTTCCTCTGGAGATTACAGGGAAAACCTCTAAACAGTATCTCTGTTACCAAGGACTGGGGAATAGTTCTTGGTGAGAAATGTAGACTTGGTTAAAGTGTGAAGTGACATTGGTTCTGAATCACACATTTGTCAAAGGTTTTGTCAAACGGGGAATTCTTTATTTTGAGCATGTTATTTTCCAAAGGGACATGTAAATAGGATCTCTTTTACAAATGGAAACCTGGAAAAGTCATGAAATTTTGAAAAAAAAAATTCTAAAGCCTGGGGCCTGTTCCACAAAGAGTTACGCACAATCTTAAGTATGATTTACTGTTGACTTAAGTATGGGGAATCAAACTTAAGATTGTGCATAACTCTTTGTGGAATGGGCCCCTGGAGAAGTTTTGAAATACATTAGAATTATGTAAAGTCACAGAAATTTTCGTATGTTACATATTTCCATTCTCACTCACAATTATTTGTAATACCAAAATGTACCCTCTCTTAAGATATGAAAATTTATTGTTTTCTGCACCTCAAATTTAATATATTTTATGGAAGAGGTCAGGAGAAATGTCATGGAGATTATATATTTGGTCTTGTAAAAGTCAAAGAGAAGTCATGCAAAATGATTCCCCAGAAATTTCAGGAAACATGTAAAATGTTCAAGGTAGTTTGTGTCTGTGTTAAATTGTAGTTAGTTAGATGGAATTTTACAGCCCAGTATCCAACCTGTTGGTTCAAGTCACACTGGCCAGGGCATTTTTTCCAGGTGTGGCTCATTGGCTTGTTTTCCCTACTCCATTGCTTATAGGGAGCATCAAGCACAACGGCAGTAGGTTTCATTTTTAGAGTCTGGTATAACTCAAAGTGGGAATAGAACCTGGACCTTCTGCATGAGAGGGGGATGCTCTTACCGTTAGACAAACATGTGGTCCTGTTGAAGGTAGTTTGTGTTGGTGTTTAATTGTAGATAAAGGTGAGAGAAAGAGGGGTTTGTTTGACCTGATGTGTGGTGTGTTGTAGTAGGATTCTTTTCTTGACCAACTGATTGCTCAAGTGGTTGCATCCAACTTGCAACCTGAAAGTCTGAAGCTCTAGTCCTGGCCAGGTCATACTGAAAACTTTAAAATTGGAACTCCAACCTGGAACCTACTGTCATTGTGCTTAGTGCTCAGCACAAGCAATGGAGTAGGGTAAACCACAGTGAGCCACAACTGGTAAAAAGCAGTGATTGGCCAGACTTAACCAATCGATTAGAAACTGAGCATCTAGCTAAGTAATTTGTTCTTGTCAACTTATTTTAAAACAACAGCTAAATCCATGTATTTCCTCCACGTCTCTTCCAAGTATTGTTCATAATATTTCAGATATAAATATTCACAAAAGATGCTCTTATTACATACGGGTGTCAGATTTTGTCGTTCTTAAGCTAGAAAGAGTGCATTTCTTACTTGTGATATGTACCGTTCAAGCTTAGTACCTTTTAGGAATGTATCACATATGACAGTGCTAAGCTAGAAAGAATGCATTTCCTATTGTATGCATTGGGTGAAGATATAAGAGTTCAGGAATTTTCCTAATTTCAGGAAATTTGAAGCCTTGAGGAAAATTTAACAGGAAATCCATTACCCTGAATGAAAAGTTTTGGCCAAGGGATGGGTGTAATTTGTACTTAATGGATATAATTGAAATGCAGTGAAATGTAACAATTTTATACCTAGACCTTCTCAGTGAATATTCTCGAAGGGAACCCTCCCCTTAAATGGATGACAATTCACAATCATGAAGTTTCAGGAAATGGACCTCTGCTTTGCTTACATCTCTGAATTCAAGCAGTAGCTCTTGGTAAAATTTCACCAATGAGTCAGAAAATGTTGTCACTTGTTTCCATTAGCCAGTGACTTATGCACTAGCATATTTTACTACACCTAAACCAAATTGGGGGGGGGGGGGGGGGCAGAATGTTCTCTTTTTAACTGAATTTCTGGAATTCCAAACATTGTTTCATTAGAGAGCTTTTGAAATTTAAGTGTTCTATTCCTTACCGACATGACTGTCTGCACGGTCAAGTGGTGAGAGCATTAGACTTGCAGGTGGGAGGTTGGGAGTTCAAGTCCTGGCCAAGTCATACTGAAGACTTTAAAAACGGGGGGAAAAAATTGTGCTCAGCATAAGCAATGGAGTAGGAAAAACAAGCCAGTGAGCCACAAGTGGTAAAAAGGCTGTTGCTTGCTCGACTTGAACCAATTGGTTGGAAACTGGGCCGTAAAACTCCATCTAACTAACTACCTGTAATGCATTTGCTTTAAACTAATAACCACTTGTCTGAATTTAAAGGGGGAAATGCAGTCATCCCAACTTTAATTAGTGCAGTAAAATGCACTGTTCCTTGATTGGTTCTTGAGAGTCATGTGACAACATTCTTACTCCTCAAATGTGAAATTTGCCAGGAGTAACTGCTTCGTTTAACTTGAATATGCAGCACTGAAGTCCTAACATACTATGAAAGATCCTTAAAGATAAGTGATAAGAAATTGTGAGATTAAGCTGCTGCTCAAAATAAGTTTTAGGGGACTGCTCTTGCCCTTTAAATCATCATATCATCATTGCTTTTTTTTTCTCGCCTTTTTTTTTCTGTAAAGGTTATCGGATGCAACCACCTGCAGACTGTCCTCCAGGGGTAGGGGACTGGATGGAAGCTTGTTGGAGGAAAGAACCTGAAGATAGACCGAGATTTGCTGATATAAAAGCAGCAATGAAAAAAATTCATAAAATGCTTAAATGAAAATATTAAAGATTTTGAATATATTTGAGATTTCACAGACTGCAATATTTCTTTCACTGTAAAAGACTTGTTCACATTTGCAGAAATCAAAGTATTTATGTTTAGTGTGGAATTGAAAGTAAAAATGTATAAAGAAATTTATATTTTAGTTTCAGAAAGGTTTAAATTTCAATTTTTATATGAATCACACACGGTTGGGAAGGAAGTTATCAAGTCTTGTAAGGTTTAAAATTTGTCAAGATCATGTCTTTTGGAATCCAATATTTTTTTTTTTTACTTTTAGAATTAACAGCTGAAATTAGTAAATCTTCAAGTAGGTTAGTAGATCAGTAGATTATGACAAACTTTGCTTCAGTTTGCAATCTGTGATTCCTCATGAAGTAAAAATGCTATCATTTTTGTGGACTGAGCTAAAGTCATACTTGACTGACTAAAGTGTCACACATTGCCCTCAGAGCAGGCTATGGCATATTCAGATCCTTATGGCCTGCCAAGTATTTAAGTAAACACAGAAAAATTGTTGCATATTCATAGAAATAAGTGGCCTTAATGACTTCATTGATTAGTAATGAATATTCAAAATGTAAGTGTTTGAATTATGCAGTAATATATGATGCCAGCAACTGTGCTGGTGTATCATTTTACTATACCCATTGATTGGAAGTGACCATTGGAGAAATGTAGGTGCAGACCTGAGCAGGGGGTTCTGCTGGTCATCCCCTCTCCCTCCCCCATGACCAAAACCTTGAAAAATTTTAAAAAATGGCAAACAGGTAATCACTATAAACCTTATTAGATTGAAGGCACATGTATTGCACCATCCAGATACCAAAAAGCCCCTTCCTCGCAAATCCTTCCCCGTCTCACCAGGGAGGTTTAATGAGATCATAGCTTTTTCAGGAAGCAGTGAAAAATTGGTTTGGCCGATCAGCCCTTTGCCAGAGGGTCAGAAGGACTTTAGGAAAAGTAATTAGATAAAGATTCTCTGGGAACTTATTCTTTGAGCCTTACAAGCTGCGGACACTTATCTCTTCTGTTTGTTGTTCTTTATGACTCAATAGGCTTAAAAAGTGTTAGAGACTAAGTTCAAGCGGAGTGAGTTGTCTGCCAGCTCTCGAACAACAGATTAGGAAATTTGTCCCTTGCCTCAATATTACTAGTGGCTTAAGGATGTAAATTAATTTCAGGGCTTGGACACATCTGGATGCTGCTTAAAACCTAGTTGTCCCTTGTTCCCTATATGTTACCAAATTTGCAAAGGAATATGAGTATAAATGAAAATCTGATAGCAATGTTTAGTCTTATTCCCTTTTTGCTGATTTGCATAAATCATCAGAATTGGTCTATTCAGCATCATTATGTGATCATTGGCAATTGCCAGTCCTCTGAAATGTTGGGACAGTGTTTGGCACTTAACTGTCAGCAACTACTTACACATAATATCATAGTTCCAAATAATCCTTTCTGTTGAAGTCGCAGTAGGTATGAATGAGGTTGCCGAGGTATTAAACAAAGGAATTAAATGCCCAATTAAGTTTAAATAAATCAACAATTAAAGGATTTGATGTCCACTTTGAGGTAAATCTAATTGGATTAGCATAAGTTAAAGATTTTGATGGATCTCCATGTAATAACACCTCCCTGGTCTCACTCCCAGTAGACCCCTCTCATGACACACACCTTGCTATGTGCCTGCATAAATGTTTACACACTCAGACGCAAATCCAGACATTCCAAGAGGGGGGGGGCTGACCTAAAAGAAAATGGGTGTGAAGGAGTTGCACTGCTAATTTCCCATATATTTTTTTTTGATGTGGCGAAAAAGGGTAGGGTGAGGCGGTAAAAGCCCCCCTTGGATCTGTGCCTTCACATTAACAATCAGACTTCTCAGGTTTAAGTTTCTTGTTTCGGTTTTACCACTAAGGGAGTATACACATTCATTCAATAAATCCAATAGAGTGACGAATTAGGGAGTAAATGAATATCCATATTTTAAATTTTAAAAGTTCAAGTTATTGTGTACGAGTACGAAGGGGGTCCATCCCACCATGCTATGTACTATATTACATATACACAGTACGTATGCACCGGATCTGCAAAATGTTAACGCCATATCTGCGCTTGCTATGCCCCAAGAGGATGCATGTGTGTTAAATATCTCCTCTTCAAGCCTATTTTAAGTCCAAAACACAATTACACACCATAGATTAATAATTACCTATGACAGAATGCAGCTAGAGTGCTATGGTTTCACGGTGAAACCATGCATATGTAGTCATGGTAAATTATGGTTTCGCAGCAGAACCATGCACAGCAAAGGGGTTAAGGTAAAAAAGAACCTATTTCTAAATCGTGATATATACTGTTCAAGTTTAGGAATGTATCATATATCATGGTACTAAGCTAGAATAATGCATTTCTTATCGTACAAAAATTGGGTGTAAATTTTGCCTGAAAAACTGGACACTGTCCCCCTCACTTGGACTGGCAGTGATTGGAAAGCCTTAAAGGACAAATCCTCTCACCCCAAACTAAAATTTTTGTAGGGGTTAACAGAAATTCTCAATTGGCTCAGCTTTTTGATTGACAGCTAGTTCAAACAATGCAAAGTACCATAGCTCATATAACACAGCCTGTACTGTACTGAGAGTACTTTAATTACAGATTGGGGTCTTGTTTACTCACCCTGAAGCAACAAACTGAGGTTGTGTCAGGATGAAGATGAATTTCAAACAGTTGTGGGAGGGCGTAAAATAAGTAGGTTATAAGAATTGTTATTGTTTGGAGTGAGATTTGTTGAGCGTACAGTGTACAATGTGTTAGGGTATGCCCTGCAATGGGTCAAAATGAGCCAAATTAATATAAATTGCCAAATCAAAGAAATGTGTACATGGACAGGGATATTTTGTAGTAAAGTAGTTTTGGTGTTTTAGATTCACTCACTAATAAGCATTTTCATCGGGATGTATTGATAATTATTTGAAATTCAGCAATATCATTAACCATTGCCATAAATTTTTTGACTAGCATAATTTTATGTTTGTGCTTGCAGTATGCTACATAGAACTGGTTGTTGTATCATTTGCTATAACAAATTGGTTTTTGCTGTAAACTACAGTAGCACTGGAAAACTGGTACATCTTGCAGTTTTAAATTTGGTGATTTGTTTCGATTGGCTATGATCGCAAGATGGCCAACTCAATTTTTTAAAATGGTAATATTCGTCAGGAAGATTATAGCAAAATAATATCAGCCCTGCCAACTGTTTCTACCATGGCCCTACAAGTTTGGACCTGATGTCTTGGTGACAATGCCAGAACTTGTGAAAGTCCCTTTGTGTCACAGCCCTCCTGTATTTGGGGAAGTAAATAATTCACAATGTCAAACAGTTGAGTTTGTAGATGGAACTGAGATTGTGTCTGGATGAGGATGAATTTCAGAATATTTGTGGGAGGGGCTTAAGTAAGAAGGTTAGTAGAATTGGTGCTGTTTGGGGTGAGAAAATTGGGCCTTTAAGTACTGTCCCATAAAACAGTTATTTGTATGAAGGATATGGTGATTGTCTAAGTTTGACCTTTTGTCATTGGTATGCAAAGAAAACCTAACATTTTTGGAAAAATTTGTCGAATTTCATGAACCAACTCTTTGAGCAGCTTAAAAATTGCCAAGGATGTCAAGATTTTGTGTTTTTTTCAGTTGATTTGAGGGGTTATTCCTGATTTTGCTTTGTTTCATCAAAAGGGAAGTGGATACCCCCTAAACAAAACCTTCTTCTTGGACCCCTGCCCCCAAGTTATCACTATCCCTTTACTCCTTTTCAAAAAAAATATATGGTAACCCTAAGAATAAGAGTGAATAAAACAAAATTGAAATCTTCTTCACAGTGTAGAAAACACTTTTGAAATGTGTGGCCATTTGTCCAGGTGCTTGAAGAATCTCAAAACATTGCCCTATTTGAGGTTGGCAGGTTGATGATATTGTTGCTGTTCATCAGTAAAAAATTGATCTTTTTTATGGGTAATTCCTAAAGAATGTACCTCACTAAAGTTTAATGGAGTCAACATGATAGTTTTGGCTCCATGTATGCACAACATTTGTATAGAAGGACGAATTCGACAAATTTTTGGAGAATTTCCAAACTGTAAATATGTACTCCAAACGAATATTTTGTAAAATTGTTTTATACTTGGGCCAATAAAGTTTTTTTATTCAGCTAATATGTGTAGGGAAATAGTGTTAAGAGGATACAACTCAAAACGTCTAAACTCAAATAATTGTTAATCATCTACGTATCAATATCTGTTATCTTCAAGATATTTTTTTAAGTTATATGAACAAATTTTGGTTTAATCATTATGTGACTTGTTTTCAGTTATGCAAATTTAAAAGATCTATTGAAAAAGTACTTATATGGGTGTAGCTCTTGAGCTGTTGGTTCTCAAACTTTTTTTCCCACCACTTCTCTTGGCTTAAGCCAGGTCAGAAATATTACTGAGAGTATCTCTGTTTAGAATATCCACACTATATAACATGTTGTTTTAAATTATAAAAAAAAGTAAAATGTCTTTTTCTATAAAATCTGGGAAACATTAATTTCCCATAATCCTAATTATGGAAAACAGGGGCATATGCAGGTTTTTTTTTTTTTTTTTTTTTTTGGGGGGGGGGGGGGGCTCAGTGGGTTGCGAGAGCTCGAACCCTCATGATCCAAGCTATAGGGTGGTTTTGGGGGTTGCAGTTGGGAGTCATACGGAAGACTTTTATTACGGAACCCACTGCCATTCATTGTTCTTGGTGCTCAGTATAAGCAATGGAGTAGGCTGAGGGAAAAAGCCAGCGAGTCACAACTGGCAAAAAGGCTGTGGCCGGCTTGATTTGAATCAGTTGGTTAGAAAATGGGCAGTAATACTCCATCTGACCTAACCTAGCCATCCCCCATGACCGAAGCTTGAAAAAAAGTTGTGGCAAAAAAATGGTCACTATAAACTTTAGGTTGGAGACACAAGTGTTGGCACCATTTTGCAAAAGGAAGGGGGAAGATGTTCCCCGTTACACACACTCAAAAAATAAAAACCACCTATGCCCGCAATTGCAATTGATGCAGAGTTTGAAAAGCAAGGTTAACTTACATTGTTGAATGGTATTTAAAACTGTTTTATACTCTATCCTTTTACTACTAATAGTTGTCCTTTTTTTTCTTATTTTGCCAAAAATTTCAAAAAGTTGTTCGAGGCACATGGAGGAAACTGTAACCAATATAATGTAAGGTTTATAGAGGCATGTTTAAAATATGTCAGGGAGGTGGTTCTCTGTAAGGGCCATTCAAAATATATATGGCCCAGCTAGTACAGTGAAGTTAAATCTGATACTATGCTAATGTTACAGGTGTGTGCGGTCACGTTGATATCTTCTTGAATCCTTTCATGCAAAGATAGCATAATTGTTAACATCTAAGGTGCATCCTACAGCAGATCTGCAGGGGTGTTGCAGAAAATTGCACTGCCCCTTGTCATAGGAAATGTATGTTCTTGAAACGAGATAGTGATGTAAAAAACATTATAGTATGAGCTGCGTGTATGTGATAAAGACACTGAACTTGTTACTGAGCTACTTTGGTTGCCGCATGGAATATGGGGCACAGTGCGGGATATACAAATTGAGTTTACAGCTTTCCTTTGTTTTTGTCAGTAGGCTTTATGCATACAACACTCTTTAATAGTCTAGACAAGTCAAACAGTGCTACTTTGTGGCAGATTAAAATGCATGTTTTGACACCAGAAGGACAGATTAGACACAATCAATTGCACTAAACCACAATTGAGATCCCTCCTTACGTCATGGATAAGAAATTTTCGTGTAATTTTGGAATACGTGATTAGGTGCAGGACTGGTTTGTTTATCCCAACAATTTGGGATAAACACATGTGCATAGCCATCCAAAGCAAATTACCAAACTGGCTTATTGACAAAATTTTTAGGTCTGATTGATGCTGTTGGTAGTGTTTTAGGTGAAGTAAGGCCTATAGTATGAAAAGGGGGAGGAAATTAAGGATCCAGGGGGGAGGGGGAAGAGCGTGTCATTAGTCAGGTATTACCTTTGGATTCACTGGGACTGCATTTCACATCAGATGTATTTGTACTTCCTCTGTGTGTTAGTGAGGTGGTGGTAAAACTGATGTTCAGTGACATAATTTTACTGTAAAATATAATGAAAATTTCATCAGTGAGCAATATTTATAACACATGCTGTATCCAATTTGAGTATAAAGTTTTCAGACAAAACTTGTTAGAGGTTTTTATTTTATGGATACTTTTGAAGGGACCATTAATATTCATAGTGGAACAATTATTGCTGACCTGATTGGGCCCATGAACTTGAAAGTGAACTTGACCTTGAACTTCACCCTGACCTTGAACTTGTAAACTTTAAAAACAAAAGTATGGTCCAAAAGAAATACAGGAGAATAAGAGGTTCTGCTAGTCTCCATCCTGTCTCAGCACTGTCATGTCCTTCCCACCCTGTGTTTTCCTCCTTTTCCTGGTCTTGAACCAGCCACCTTCGGCTTCTCAGTCTTCCTTCTTATCCACTACGCTGTGACTGGATCCCCAGATTATCAAGTTGCTACTTTTATTTTATACCACATATTATAGCTGAAAGCTAGAAGAAAACCAAAAAGCTGTTTACTGGGGTTTGAACCAAGAAGTCTGGAATGATCACCTCTTTTGCCAGTAGCATTACTTGCTCCAGTGAGCCATCCTGACATTTGAAAATCAGTAAGCAAGATGTAAGTGTTAAACCTTGAAAAAGCTAATGTTTAAAAAAAATTTTGAAGAGTTTAAAGGTTAAGAACCAGGACAAAGAATAAGAAAGGTGAAGGTTTGAAATATTGATAGTGTTATTTATTTTAAATAGAAGACTTGTGATTGTTTGTGATTGGTGGATTCAAAGGGTAATGTTTTTAATCCATGGAAATAATACATCTCTCTCCCCACACCCATTCTGAAAATTTCCTGCCATCATGCCCTCCCAGAAAACTGTCACCCTACTGTATTTTGGTTCCAGGGTCTTTACAAATGTTCTTTTTAACTAAGAAACAAAGAGGACAGCCAAGAGATGTGCTGCATGGTGTATCTTTCAAATCAATACTGTTGGAAGCAAGTTGCTAGGGGTACACAAGTTGCTAGGGCTGGGTACACAAGTTGCTGGTGATACATCAGAAATGATTACAAAAAGTCAACCTAAGAATACACTGTGAAGTTGTATTACATTCAAAATCAATTTTTAAGGCACAAAAACATAATATATTTTATCAGCAATCAAAACTGAGAACATCTATCGAAAAGGCTAAATATCAAAAATTGCACATCAACTGCATGTATTCTATTACAGGTCAAGAGCAGTCACCTCAAACTTCTTTTGAAGCAACAGCCAAATTTTACAATTTTCCTCTTGTTTCCCTTCAAAGTATCTTTTATCATACTTTTATAACTTCAAAATTGTATATCAATTTAAAGCAAGCAATTGATTCAAGTATTTTACATCTGAAGAGAAAAAAATGTGTCATATGACTCCAAACAGCCAATCATGAAATAGGACAGCCTATTGCAAGTTGGGGTGTGACTGATCTTGCCCTTGAAAGTACATGTATTATATTAGTAATTTAATAGAGAGAAATATTGGAAGTTGGTGTTGAACGAGTATGTAGTGAGAAAACTCTCAAAGGATAGGGGTAGTTGATCTGTATAGTCCAGTCATTTGTATGGGACAAACTTCTCTCTCATCCCCTCCCCCAATATTCTCCACCCAAATTTCTCCAAACAGGAATAAAACTTTGCCAATTATCCACAAGTAATCTTCCATACTCTCCCACCCTTCTCTCTCTCTCTTACTCTCAGAAAAGGATTTGACCTGACAGTACATACATCTTTGCCATGAGTGTGTCATAGACAAGTTGGATTCATATGCACATGCATTTTCTGCCACTTTAATTATTCCAACAAGATCTGAGTTTGGGTGCAGTATTTGCTTCTCCACCTAGGATTACAGGTCAATAGTTATGTGGCTGCTGTCTACTGTACCTAGGTATTTAAACATTTTCATATTTAAAGGGCTGGAGTGGTCATCTGAACTTGAAGTAGTGTAGTAGACTGTGCAGTTTCATGATTGGCTGTTGAGAGTCATGTGACAACAATTTTTTTCTTCAAATGTAAAATTTACTAGTAACTGATTGGTTCACCTTGAATATTCAATACTGAAGTTATTAAATGTGATGAAAGATACTTTGCAGAGAAATAAGAAAATGGTGATATTTTGCTGTTGCACCAAAATAAGTTTTGGGGGACTGCTCTTGACCTTTAAATGCTGAAATAAATTACAGTTTCTACAAAACTTCATGGAATATGAGTCTATGAGTGACAATACTTACCTCCTATTTATATATGTATTTCCCTAATTGCCTAACGATACCCATCTGGCAGACACTTAGCAGAGGTGGCGTCCTAGCCCTTCTGACTATCTCTCCCACTCATTCCTCCTATTGCCACACTTGCAGTTCAGTCACACCTGTACAGAGCTGTCAGCAATCTTTTATACTCATCTGGACTTTTTGAGACTTTTGTGATCAATTTTCAGACATGTGCTAATATACATTTCGCTATTGCCAGATGGGTATTGTTAGGCAATTAGGAAAATACATACATAAATAAGAGTTAACGAGGAGCAGAATAGACTTATTGTTATTCAAATTCACTGCAGCCTCTTTAGTAAACTACAGTAGCTATGCTGCTGAATCTCAATGCTTTTTTGCATGATCAATGTTAATCATGAAGCAGTGGAATGATGTGTTTAAGTTTATATGATACAACAGAAAAGAGCAAATGTCCTTTTGCTGATCTGGTGCAGTATCATGCCTAAAATGGAATATGAAAGTACTTCCTATATCACATAGTGACATACTGTACAAGTTGGTTAAGCTATTGTGGTGTGGTGTGGTCATTCAAATATTTGCAGCACAGATTTATAATATCCTGAAACTACATGAAATGGTTAGCAAATATTGAAACAGAAAATTCAATAAAAATACTGTTATACTGAAAAATTGCAAAGCACATTGAAACTAAAAAGCAAAGCAATGCAATTACCTAACTAGATGGAGATCAGTCTTATAATAAAAATCTTGTTTCTAACAAGTTCCAAAAAAATTAGTTTCCTACCACTACTTTCCTTCCTAGTTTTCCTAACATTAACCTCCTAGAAATCTCTTATTATCCAGTTGAAACCTGTGAAGGCACAACTTTTGAAGGTTGAGAGCTGTACTGTATAGCATCCTGTTTAGAAACTCCAACAGCTGTAAATGAACTTCTTCATCAAAGATATGGCTGGTCAAACATCTTGGTCAGACCAGACAAGACCATCTAACAGTTACCTTATGCTTGATTTAGCAGAGGCTTGAAGCCTAAGACAAAATAGCAGACTTAACGCACACAATTGCATTATGGGAAAAAAGGGGTATAAGCAATGGGCTGAAATGACACTGTTTTCTTTTGCACAACTTTTTGACCAGAGAAAAATAACTAAGTTTTCAACCAATCAGATTATCCAGTAAAAATTCTGACTGTTTCAATGATTATACAATGCTATGCTTTACAAGATATTATGATAAAAATCATGTAAAACCTTCCAAATATATCCATGCTGAAAAGGATATATTTAGCACAGCTACTGTAGCAACCAGCAAGTGTGACAACATCTCAGTACATGTATTGAGATGAAAGTTATTCAAAGGCACTATTTACAAGAAACATCTTGATACTTCAAAGTAAGGATTAAAGAGGAAGAATATGTGAAACTATGTATACAGGTGCACTGACAGGACAAACAGAAACTTCGAAGAAAATGGTAAATAAACGTGACTTTCTTTGAACACACTCAAAGATGAACTTTGTTTGATAGATTAAGGGAGCTCCATTCCATAACCATGGGGTCCACAATCACCAAAGCTTTTACACCCAGCTGTGGGGGGGGGGGGGGGGGGGGGGGAGAGGACAGACAAGTTCACACAATTTGGAAAATCTGAACGAAGGCTTTGCATATTTTTTAGTTTAGTAAGAGCCAGTGAATAAGCCTATCATTTGTGGACTTAATATAAACCAATAGGCATACATCGAAATGGATCCTATAATCAACTGGAAGCCAGTGCAAACAAAGTCAGAGTGCATGGAGTGGAAGGTGTCTCCTCCCTCACAGAAAACAATTAAGCCAGGATGGTGCCATTATTTTGTTAGTCGAGTGATTAGAAATTCAAAAAGAATAAAGTTAATACAGTAATCAACATGGCTGTGAATGAGACCATGAATGAATACTTTACCTGCTTCAAATGTCAGGCTGTTTCAAACAGACCTAATGCAGGTAAGGTTGGGAGATATGATTTCATTTAGCAAATCTAGGTTCCTGAAAGGGTAAGACAGATATCAAACAATCACCAAGTTTATTAATACTGCTGGCACATGGTATGGTTTCACTGAGAGTTAGGAAACAAGAAGAATTTTATACTGCATGGGTGCATGGTCTAAATTTCAAGGTCAAATCCAGAACACATGCATGCATACTGTACCAACTTTTAAATGGTTTGAAGACATATATTCCAGAGACAAAATTCATTGACTTCAAAATATTCAGCAAAACTGTTCTATTTCAGGAGGTGAAAACTGCACATCATCAATAGCATATAGCTTTTGAAAGTAATGCAAATTTTTCTTGAGATTTGGTGCATCATGGGAAATCTGCAATGTCATCACAGCACATTAACTATTTTGACATTGCATACATTACATTTAATTTTGATGCTGCTGCAGGCAATATTAAAGGACCAAGCCTCTCACCCCAAACTACAATTTTGGTATGGGGGTACAGAAATTCTCAATTGGCTCAGCTCTTTGATTGACAGTTAATTCAAACAATGCAGAGTACCAAAGCTAATGTTACACAGCATGAACTGTACTATAGCTGAGAGTGTTTAGATTATATAAATTGAGTTTTACTTTACTCACCTTGAAGCAATAAACTGAGATTGTATCCAGATGAGGATGAATTTCAGACAATTGTGGAGGGGCTTAAGGTTAGGAGAATCGGTACTGTTTGGGGTGAGAGAACTGGGCCTTAAAGGCAGTCATTCGTCACCCTAAACTACAGTTTCAGTATACATATATCAAAACTCTCAATTGGTACAGCTCTTTGATTGGCATCACATTGAAACAATGCATCATAGATAAATTACACAGCATGGGCACTGAGAGTGTCTTGATAACACATTATGGACTTGTATGGCCACTGGGACAAGCCATGAAGCAATAAACTAGGATTGTGTCTGGATAAAGATGAGTTTTAGATAAATGTGGGAGGGGTTAGAAGTAAGTAGGTTGGGAGAATTGGAACTGTTTGGGATGATCAAAATATGCCTTTAAAGCAACATTGTTGCTTATACTCTATGTATGTTGAAGGATAATGCCAGATCCACAGGAAAAGATATTCAAACATTCCAAGTATCAAATTCCAAGGAAAAACACATTCAATTATAAAGAAAAACAAAAGGAATCTGAGGTATTGTGCCCAGATTTAAACATAACTTTCTGCAGCTTTGTTGAAATTCAGAGATATTTTTTAACAAAAATAACCAGTGTTTAAAAGTGAGATATCTTGAATTAGGATAAGGGTAATGTATTACGGGGTTTGAACAGTATAGTATGGGAATATTTTTGTTTTTCTTACAAGACCCAGGTGAAAAGTCACCAGAATATGCCTTTAAGGTCATAACAAGTTAGAGGGTTACTTATTCTCAGCGTTTTGGTGAAATTTGCCTCAATGTTCTTGTGGGCCTTCTGTCTAGCAGGCCGCAAACCATTAAAGGGCCAAACCTCTCACCCCAGCTACAATTTTACTACCCCAATGCCTCAATGTTCTTGTGGGCCTTCTGTCTAGCAGGCCGCAAACCATTAAATGGCCAAACCTCTCACCCCAGCTACAATTTTGGTAACTGGGTACAGAAATTCTCAATTGGCTCTGCTCTTTGATTGATAGCTATTTGTTCAAACAATGCAGAGTGTCAAAGCTTGAAATACACAGCATGAATGGTACTGAGAGTGTTTTGATACATAAATTGAGTTTTTCTGTACACTCACCGTGAGGCAATAAACTGAGACTATGTGTCTGAATGAGGATGAATTTCAGACAATTGTGGGATGGGCTTCAGTAAGAGGGTTAGATGAATTGGTACTGTTTGGGGTGAGAGAACAGGGATTTTAAGGGAACAATATTTGAATGCAACTTGGATTTTTCTATTGAAAGTCATTAATTAACAGGTAGACTTGTTTGTTGTCTGATCCTTCCAATATAGTGTCATTTCTGTCGGCTTCACCATATGTGCTGTAAGGATCCTTCTAAAATGACACAGGGTATATTTAGTCCTCCAATTATGAAATTCACGGTGGTGCTTTGGGACAATGTGCAATTTCTCCAAACAGATGGCTACATAGACATCCTCAAGATACAAGTACGGAGTTGAAAGTGACGTGGAATATATTTTAGGTGGTACATCTCCGGATAAAATGTAGCCTGTCCCTGAACAAAATGGCGGGTACTTTGAATGTGGGTATTTTGACTTTGGCATGTACCACTTGCTTCGGGGGTCTCGTATTGGACCCGAACGTATGACATAACCTGTCGCAAAGTTAGTTTTGGGTGATTTGTCCAAGTAATTTATGATATTTGCGTATGAAACATACATATCATCATCAGTTTTCATCATAAATTTGGCATGGGCACAAAATGTTGCCATCCACTTCATACCCATGATTGTCTTCAATGTCAAGTTCTTATAAGTGTCAACAAAATCCTCCATTATTATGTCACAATATTTTTTACTCTCTTTTAAGACAAGTTTTTGAAGTGTGTCATTGTTCTTCTTGGCTAAAAGAAACAAAGTCATTACTTCGTGGCCATTAATATTGGTTGGACTCCCCCATGACCCACGAATTGCTTTTCGGCTCTTGAAGTTTGCATGAACAGACGAGATTAATACTAACAGAAAGACATCTTTGTCTGAGCCATCTTCATTTTTACATTTGTTCGGTTCATTTATCACATAATTAAAATCATGAGGGTTCACCAAGTTCCCGATTTTGCTGGCTTTCTCACCTTCCAGCTCTTGCTCCATTTTGTCATGTACTTTTTTTTTCTTTTTCACCCTGGTAGGGGAAGCAGCTTTCTTTTGTCCTTCATTTGCTGTCTTTTTCTTTTCTGTTGTGAGACTGCCATTTTTCATCTCTATTTCATGGAAACTATCTTCCTTCTCATCTTCTTTTACTGGTTGGTGCTTCATTGCTTCTGCGTTTTTCTCTTCTGAAACTAACGATGCCTCTTGATGGGTAACAAATTTTTTACCCTCATGTTTACTCAGCTTTTTGGATTTGTTACTTTTTTTCCCTACTCTGTAAGTTTCTTCCTCAAGCAATTTACCCTCAGGATGGAATTCACCTTCCCTCATTCTGCTGATAAAGCCCGTCTTATTTGCAGTCATATCCTTCACAAATGATTTAATACTAGGGTTATCAGAAAATGCTCTGGTAAAAGGGAGATTCAGACTGTTTTTCCGAGAACTCCAAAGGTATCCGCAAAGGTTTAAAGCGAGTATCAGAAACAAGATTGCTGCTTTGGTCTTCGTAAATTCCATGGCTTTATGTAAGTGAAATCTACACAGACACGAATGGGAAATACATATGTAAATAGGAGGTAAGGAGGAGCGAAATAGACACAAATTAATTTCTCCAGGAAGGAAATCAATTGTTGTTCAAAAAACATTTGTAGATGACAATTCTAGTTGCATGCCCTAGCTTAGTCTTCAGATGAAGATCACTGCTCAAAAAGTATTTGTATACACATGAAAATTCTGTGGATGCATGCCCAAATCTTCAGCTCATCTGACAGAAGAAATGACAGAGGAAAAACATGGTTTGGAAATAGTACTGTAGAAGGAGATAAAGCTTAACTTGTGCACCCCATAGATGAAATGTTCATTTTTGAGGAAAGCCACAACCAACATCAATCAAATTTACTATCCAGGTTGGTGACTGCTACTCCAACCCAAATCTGGGTATCTCAGGTAAAGTCCCCGTCCCCCTCCCCTTCCCCCTTTGACCTCACTCTCCCCCAGAGCCTCTCTCCACAGCAAGTTCTAAGATGCCATTGAGGTGATACATATTCTTACAAACTTAGCTCCTCAGTGAAATAAAGTATTTTTGCTTTCTCTGGGAGCTTCAACCCCCTTCCCCACTCCCCTCAGTTGATTTCTTAAAGGGTATAGCAGTCACCCCAACTTTAATTAGTGTACTAAAAAGTCCTGTTTCATGATTGATTGTTTAGAGTCATGTGACAGCATTTTTTCTCTTCAATGTGAAATTTACCAGAAGTAACTGCTTTTTTTTTTTTACATTAAATGTGCAGATCGAATTTAAGTAATAAATTATGAAAGATACTTTTTAAGAGGAAAATTGTAATATTTAGCTGTTGTTTAAAAAAACTGGGGGCCTGGGGGACAGCTCTTGACCTGTAACTAACTTCCTATAGCTCAGCAAAATTTCAATCCATATAGACTTGTACACAAATTTATGATACAGTGCACACAACCGAATACTGTATATGCAAATAGGTGCAATATGGGGATATCAAGAAGAATACTACTTTAGACCCATGCATGCATAAGGTTTTCATAGGCATGATGCATTCTTTCCTCCCCCTTCCCCATCAGATTTCACTCTTCATTTCCTTCCCACCACTACCTCCTCTTCTATCCCCCTCCTCTCCCCCCCTTCCCTAGACTAGTCTGGTATACAACTCTTAAGTATTACTGATTACATACTGTAACCTCTAGCTTCAGTACCATGGTACAAATGTCCATGGCAAATTAGTAAACCAATCTTCCAGGATGATAGGGGATAACCTACAGAAAATTATTTATGGTACTGCTTTAACTCCCTTTAACTGCCTTAAGTATTACTGATCATACATTACCTCTAGCTTCAGTACAAATGTCCATTGCAAATTAGTAAATTCTTACAGGAAATAGTGTGTTTAACGTACAGAAAATTATTAATGGCACTGATGTATAGCAAGTTTTTTGTGAAAAGCATGCCAACATTACAAAAGATTTACACAAGGATAGCATAAACATAAATTACAGAAATGCAACTTATAACAAACATTTTGATGTGCAAAATGTGGTGAATATTTTGTAAGTACCAACATGACATGAATCAAAAAAATTATGTGAGAAGCTATAACCTTCAATCCCTTTAACACAAAAATGAGAGTAGTAATTCAAAACATAATTTACAAAAAAAGTTCTCACAGCACAATACTCAGTCACATTTGTTACTTGATCACAATTTTGTTCTCTCAATTTAAATTTTTGCAAGGAATACAAAATTGATAATTTTTACAGTGCATTACATTTTTGGGCCGGAAAGAAATGTATAGTCATCAGGGAAAGTAAGAATTGTATGGTGCAATTTTCAGTGCCTGCAATATTAATAATTAAGGCAACTTGAACTTAATATTTCCCCATAACTAAGTTCCTACATTTTGCAAAAGTCATTGTGGAATGAACTGTTTTGCTGTTCCCCATGCAGGGGAAAAAATTAAGAAAAAAACCTACCTTAAATCCTCTTATCAGCCAGCTTCAAATGTCATGCAGTAGTCCCAAACTATGCCTATTGTGTCTATGAAACTCGTAGTTGTCCACGTTTTAACAAAAGTACAAGAGCAAAGCAACTGTGCAATCATTTCCCTTACTATAGCTGGTAACTTTAACACCCACCTGTTCGTTTTCGCACCGAATATAGAACAATACAGAATATCTGAACAGATGGGGTTAGAAATTAATTTTCATTACTCATCTTTGTTAATTGTTACAGCCAACTGGGATTGGTCAATAATATTCACAACAAACTTATTCTGCAATCATTATCATGCAGCAAGCAGGCCCTTAACCGAGAAAAGGGGACCTGCTTTCGAAATTTTTTGATCCCTTCAGCATTTGAAGTTTATCAGTGACAACTTTTATCTCAACACATAATATGTATTGAGATATTGTCACACTAGCCAGTTGCTATACTGAAGCTGTAAGCTAAAATCCTATTCACCCTGGCCATGTTTGGTAGAGTTTACATTTTGATCATAATATCTTGTAGAACTGAATATACTTTTATACAATTATTTATACAGTCACAATTTTAATGTTGTGCAAAAGAAGGTTTTGCATTTCTGCCCATTGTTTATTCTCCTTTTTTTCCGACAGTGCAATTTTTCCAACAGTGCAATTGTGTGTGTTTTTAGTCTGCTATTTTGTCTTTGGCTTCAAGCCTTGCATTTTTTGAATTAGCAGTCAGTCAAAAAGAAAAGCTGAACCAATTGAGAGTAATTGTGTTACCTCCTACAAGAAGTACAAGAAATGTAGATTGGGGTGAGAGGATTGGCCCTTTAAATCAGAAGGTTGTAAGTGTATGTGTGAAACCCTATCTAACTAACAAACAAACCAATGAGTAACTCCTTCCAAATTTCACAACAACAGTGTCACATGGGCCAGTTATGAAACAGGGTAGACTACTTCCTTCACTAATCCAATCTGGAGTAGAATGCATTTTCAAAAAGTAGTCTAATTTGTGATTTATTGCTGAACATATTTGTTACCAAATTAGGTAGATGCTTGGCTTTAACATGAATTTAATGTGTTTTTTTTTTTTTATGGAACTGTCAAGCATTTAACCTACCGAGCAAATTAAATCAATCAGGTCCCTCAAAACTTGCAACAAGGCCTGTAGGCCAGACTTGGTTCTGGAGGAGAGGGGCAAATTTTTCCCAAGTCAGGGCAAAAAGTTTTATAGAATAGACCAAATTGATACTAGCGCAGCTATGCTGCAGAATCTAAATACTTTTATGCATGATCAATGGTTATCATGAAGTAGTGGAATGATGTGTTTAAATTTTTCATGATACAACAGAAAAGAGCAAACATCCTTTTGGTGATCAGGTACAGTATCATACGTAAAATGAAATATATGACACAAAGTTTCCATATCACATAGTCTACAGTACAGGTTGGTTAAGCTATTGTGGTGCACTTTTGTCATTCAAATCATTCAGAGATTCACAATATCCTTATACTGTACATTCTTATGCTAAAAATTGAAAATGTTATCAATTAAAAAAAACCAGAATGCAAAAATGCATTGAGGTTTCGATGATACATAAATGTACTGTTTTTCAAATTTGACGTCATGCACCACTATCTTCTCACTCAAATGTTATACTAGCAAGTTCATAAAATAATGTTGTTATTCCAGATGCCCTTTTGACCTCCACAAAAGCCATACATAGATAGATAAACCAACATCTTGAGATATAACTTTAACAAGATTTGAAGACTTTGACCCCTGGTGACCTGAAATGACCTTTGACCTCCGCCAAAAAAGAAAAACTAAAACACATCTACATACCAAATGTGAAATCTATCCAAGTTTCCTACCTTGAGATATCGTGTTAACAAGAATTTCAGACTTTGACCCCCGGTGACCCCAGATGATCTTTGACCTCCGCAAAAAACAATAGGGACCATCTCCTGACTAAAACCCATCAACATACCATATATGAAATCTACCTAAGCTTCCTATCTTGAGATATTGTGTTAACAAGATTTTCAGACTTTGACCCCCAGTGACCCCAGATGACCTTTGACCTCCGCAAAAAATAATAGGGACCATCTCCTGACTAAAATGCATCAACATACCAAATATGAAATCCAACCAAGCTTCCTATCTTGAGATATCGTGTTAACGAGGTTTTCAGACTTTGACCCCCAGTGACCCCAGATGACCTTTGACCTACGCAAAAAACAATAGGGACCATCTCCTGACTAAAACGCATCAACATACCAAATATGAAATCCAACCAAGCTTCCTACCTTGACATATCGTGTTAACTAGATTTTAAGACTTTGACCCACAGTGACCCCAGATGACCTTTGACCTCCGCAAAAAACAATAGGGACCATCTCCTGACTAAAATGCATCAACATACCAAATATGAAATCCAACCAAGCTTCCTATCTTGAGATATCGTGTTAACGAGATTTTCAGACTTTGACCCCCAGTGACCCCAGATGACCTTTGACCTCCGCAAAAAACAATAGGGACCATCTCCTGACTAAAACGCATCAACATACCAAATATGAAATCCAACCAAGCTTCCTACCTTGAGATATCGTGTTAACTAGATTTTAAGACTTTGACCCACAGTGACCCCAGATGACCTTTGACCTCCGCAAAAAACAATAGGGACCATCTCCTGACTGAAATGCATCAACATACCAAATATGAAATCCAACCAAGCTTCCTACCTTGAGATATCGTGTTAACGAGATTTTCAGACTTTGACCCCCGGTGACCCCAGATGACCTTTGACCTACGCAAAAAACAATAGGGACCATCTCCTGACTATAACGCATCAACATACCAAATATGAAATCCAACCAAGCTTCCTATCTTGAGATATCGTGTTAACGAGATTTTCAGACTTTGACCCCCTGTGACCCCAGATGACCTTTGACCTCTGCCAAAAACAATAGGGTTCTTCCTCTCAATATGGCGCATCTATGTACCAAGTTTGAAAACTGTCGGACATTCCTATCTTGAGATATCGTGTTAACGAGCAAAGTGTCACAAACACACACACACATACATCCACACACACACATACACACATACATACACACACACGCCATCATGAATGCATAGGTTTCTCTTTCATGGAAACCAAAAATCAGTAATGATACTTTCACACTAAAAAAGGAATTTGTAAAGCACACTAACACTACAAGGCACAAGTAATTATCCAGCTACAGGTAGATGGAGATCAGTCTTACAAGAGAAGAAAAACTTTCTGACCAGTTCCAACAAAACAAGTTTTCCTACCACTACTTTCCCACCTAGTTTTCCTAAAATCAACCTCATATCATTTATAATCTCACTGAAACCTCTTGATGAAGAGCACAACTTTTGAAGGTTGAGAGCTACTGGCATCCTCTTTGGGAACTCAATCAACTGTAAATCAACTTCTCCATTACAAGACAAAGAATGTGCAAACATCTAAGTCAGACATGATCATCTTAACAGTTACCCTATGCTTGGCTTAACAGAGGCCTCAGATCAAGCCAAAGACAAAATAGCAGACTAAGACACACACTAGTGCATGGTGGGAAAAATGGAGTATAAAACAATGGGCAGAAAAAAAAAAAAAATTTTCTTTTGCACAACTTTTTGACCACTTATAAGAGAAAAAATAACTAAATTATCAACCTATTAGATTATCAAGTTAAAATTCTGACTCCATAAGTAATTGTACAAAAGTATGTTCTGCAAGATATTATGATCAAAATGTAAATTCTACCAAACACGGCCATGCTAAATAGGATTTTAGCTTACGGCTAGCAACCAGCTAGTGTGACAATATCTCAATACATGTTATGTATTAAGATAAAAATCCTGAAATGCGAAATACAAAGAAATTTGTGGAAATCAAGCGTTTGATTTGAAATAAGTCTGTTGGGGACTGCTTTTGCACTTTTACATACCACCATCGAGAATATATACATACTACCACTATTTAGACCATGTGCCCTACATCCCCAAACTGATCGCTTCCTGTACATGCTTCCAATTCCAAACAGTGAGAGCGGTACATCATATTCTCCGATGAGGTATATTTCTGGCTGACACTGGTTGGCACAGGCCTAGGGCACGCACAAGAACACTGGCATGAACACGTTGCATATGTTAATTCATAAGCAATTGCATGCAGAAATTAGACAAATTGGAATCTACATTGTGATGACAATTAAAGCACACTTGTGAATTCTTTTGACACCTATTCATGTCGTCATTTGATAGTAAACACTGAATAAGTCTATAGCAGCAGGTACATGCTAATTAGTTCAAGCCAGACACAGACCTTTTTAACAAGTTTGGGTGCCTGCCAGACCTTTCATCCAGGACTGAGGTAATCCCGGTGCATTCCTCAATGGTTGATACATGTAGAGGGCACCGTCTGAAAAAAATGCTACATTCTTCAAAGTTACTGATGTACAAGATCTAACTAGCTCTGATCTGCACATATGACTTTTGAACTTTATAAAAAACCAAAGAAACTATCTACTCAATAAGTGATATGCAGTACACATTCCAAGTATCATGATCCCCGCTATTCTTCTTTAGATAGTTACATGAGCTATTTTCCAGTTGTGGCTCACTGGTTGGTTTTACAATACTCCATTGTTTTTGCAGAGCAACCAGCACTAGGTTCCATTTTTAAAATTTTCAGAGTGACCCAACAGGAATCAAACTCCAGATTTCCTGGCTGCAAGCTCTAAAGACTTGACCATGCATGCAGATATATGGCCACACAATGAGGGAGAGGGATGCAATTAGCCAAAACTTTGCTGAATCAAGCAGACTTCAGTGCCTCAGTTGGGCAGAGATTATGCCAAGGTTGGGGATCTGGAGTCAGACAAAACATTCCCCCCCCTCCACCCAGAGAAATATCTCCCACATACGCCCACATGTACAGGTAAAATGTCTACCTGCAAAGCTTTAAATTCACACAAGCACACTCTCAATTTTGTCAGCCCTTGTGTGATTCACTCACAACTGGTGACACTTTCCTTTGTGCTAACCCTAACCAATTGAAATCATTGATAACCAATGAACTACTTCGTGTCTAGTGTTCCACATCACCAGTTGTGACACCTCTCACAAGTACACACATACACAAATAGCATCACCATCACATAGATTCCTATGACTACATTATGCAAGGAATAAAATTACAATTTTTTTCACTTTTCATGATAAATCAATTTCCCACAGGTTGACTATCATGTGTGAAATCAATATGGTAATGGGTGGATGTATAAAAACTACAATTCAGGCATGTGAGTGGATCAATATTCTGTAAACAATTGTCTTGTTGTATTCAATAATTGACATGTAAAAACATAGTTCATGAATCATATTTTGATTCAAAACATGATAACATAGCATACCACTATATTTAATAAATTCAACAGTCACAATATATGTACATTCTCAAACTTATATCCAAAACATATTTCATCCATTGGAAAGATTGTAAAACTTAAAATTGAAGGGCTAATTATCCTCTCATCCCAAACTACAATTTTTGAAGTAGTCCACAGAAATTCTCAATTAGTACAACTCTTTTGACTGACAGCTAATTCAAAAAGTGCAGAGTACCAAAGCTCATATTAGACATTATGTACTTTGTTTTGATTACACATAGGGTCATACTCACCCTGAAGCAATAAAATGAGATTGTGTCTCGATGAGGATGAATTTGAAACAGTTGTGGGAGGGGCTTAAGTTAGTAGGGTAGGTGAATTGAAACTGTTTGGGGTGAGAGAATCCGATCAGGTCTTTAACTAAGTGGGTAATGACCTGAAAATGGCACAGAATGCAAGGTACATTCATGGAGTACAGGTGGAGCTCATCTATGCATGCTGCGGTCGGCCGGGTTCTTTACTGAACCCGGTTGCGTTCGTAGATTAGCAAACATAGCATTCTCTGATACCACTGTAGTGCTAAGGCAGGTCTGTTCCAGTTACCAGTCACCCAACACTTTTGTAAATATCAGTACAAGGCCTAGTCCTCTTAACTCTTAACTTAGTTCCAAATCTCCTAACCAATTCTGAAACTTAGGCCCCTCCCATGACTGTGTTAAAGTCATGTCCTCATTCAGACATAACCTCAGTTTATTGTTTCAGGGTATGTTTACAAGACACCAATGTGTAATAAAAACTCATACAGTGCATGCCACATCAATATGAAATTTGGTCTCAACATTTTTTTATCTAGCTGTCAATCAAACAGCTTTGCCAATTGAAAATTTCTGTAAACTACTACAAAAATTGTAGTTTCTGGTGAGAGGATCATTAGCCCTTCTGTAGTATATCTGCTCCTGCTACATATTGTACAAGACACTCAGAGTGTAGCCTCTTGTGCCTAGCACCCATACATTTCAAAAAATAACCAAACAAAAATTTTATAGTATTGGACAATTATGCTATCAGTTTGAATTTATGGATTGACCACTCACTTGAATTTTTCACAAAGTAACTGTTTTTCAAATGGGGTAATGTCCCCTAGATCCAATATTAAATCTTTTTCCTAAGTCCGCACAACTCTCTGGCAAAGAGCTGTTCAGCAAAACCAAGAAAAAATTGCCACCCTTGGACTTAAAGGAATATAATGACATAAACAACTGCATGACTCATTTAGACCGTAATGAAAACCTGTGACCACAATTGACAATTATATTAGTGGAACTGAATTACAGTATCTGCCAAAAAACTATATGATTCTACAACAATGCAAATGCTCAACAATTCTTGACAAAAGAAACAGGCATTATTGTTTGGATTCCAATTATACACATCTTTTGTCATAAAAGTTTGTAGAGGTGTACAATATCTACTGAATTCATCTCTGGTATACTGTACATCAGTGTATACAGCAGTACTTGGTAGGCAATATCTGACCCATGGGCTGGTTGAAGTCCATCAAATACTTTTTTAGTTGCCTGCAGCCTAACACTACAAATGGTTGGCAAACATCAGTACATGGTACAGTAAACACTGAATGCTGTTAGGTACCTCTCATAAGTACCGTACTTGTCCTGTACGTAGGCCTATCTACCCCTCAACTTCAACTTTACTGCAGTCCATTAAGATGCTAGTTTGTGAAAAAAGATCTATATTGCCCAAAAGCCTTTATGCAATTGTGCATAGATAGTTAATTATACTTTTTTTATATTCTGTGCTCAGACTAGAGTTCACACTCTGCATGCTTCATTGCAAACTGCAGCGACAAAGTAATACAGTACCATTCCACTCATGAGCATGCATGCGTACAACAGTACCAATATCACTGCAGCCATGATAGTATACAGATAAAATTAATTCTTTCAAAATACTGTGCAGTCAAAAATTGTGAGGTTCATATTCTATGCCTACGGGTAGTTTAAAATTGAACGTCACGAGAAAAAACAATTAAAACTTTCAGCCTCATAATTGAATTATTCATTACTTAATATTGTATATACTATAAATTGAATCAGGGAATAATTTATCCAGTATCGCATCTCAATTTGCTACACAAACAGGCCAAGTTGCTACACAAATGAAAATTTGTGTAGCAATTTTTTTGTGTGCATAGCCCTTGCATTTTCACAAATAATGTTTGAAAGACCCAAAAATCTTCAAAACTGCGATGCAAAATTTGAATGCTAAATTATTCCCGGTGAATGACCATTATATTATACCAAACAGAAAATGAACATTTTCACCCTACAGTAGTTGAAAATCTAGGAACACAATGCCCCCAAAGGTGCTTGGCTGTCACAATACTTGTGATATTGGCTACAGGCCACCTTCTAAATTGTATTAATACTTGAGGTACAAGCTGAATCAAAGAGATAATTTGCACCTAGCCCCACATCCCCATAATTTTAAGAGAAGCAATCAATGGGAGAAAATTTCCAAGACCTGGAAAAATGTATTTCAGGAGATGAGGAGTCTGATAAAATGCATTGAAACATGGTGACTTTTTATTTGGCAAGGAGCCAAATATTCTCCAGAGAGAGAGAGATTTCTTCCGAACTCACCCCTACTCCAACCCCCTGGCCATGGAGTTACGTACAGGCTCCCCTATGGGATGGGGGTTATAGAATATGCACAAGGTGTTCCCCCACCGCACTGTCATAAGAGGTATCTAAAGGAGAGATCTGAACATATTTGGACCACATTTGAAACCAAATTTGGGCATGTATTTGAACTTTACCATTCGATCTAGCTGACAATATAGAGTACTTTTAAAGATATCACAACCCCCCTCCCCTTTGTGGTGTATTACCATAAGCTTACGCTGGCTATATCTGAGAAGCAGCTGCTGACTACCCACCTAGCTGCAACTGTTGCAGTAATACACTTCATTTCTGCCTTGGGCATGGCTTACCAATAGTGACGTCACCTACTGTAAATGCAATCTACTGTGTATGTAACATACTCTCATGGGCTTTTTTTTTTTTTTGTTATGGCAGGCTTTTGGTTTTTTTTTTTGGTTATGTTGCATCTACCTTACAAACTACATACAGGCATGTGGTGTTTCATTATTCCTGTGTCTGAAGTCTTTAAAAAAGACAGCCAAACTGAAACCTACCTTTCCACTTGGCACATATGAAAGAGGCTATGTTAATGTTCCTAGAGTTCACTGTTCTCGAGGTTCAATGTTATGGAATCTTGGGAAAATTCACAATTCTGTGAACATTGAACCATGGGAATAGCAAACATTGTTACCAGCATGATATCATTAAGATGATCAATACAAAAACATCAGACCTTAGGAACATCTGGTAGACCTCATATAAAAAAAAAAAGGTAAAATATAAATAAGTTGTACTAAAATGAACATTTGGGGGGGGATCTTGCCATTATACTGGACTATTTTTCCTGTGTAACATTCTATAAAAACTGATGAATAAACAAAGACAAAAGGAATGAAAACCTGACAGGCAATTTCTTTTAAACAACAAGGGCAAAACTTGACATTTAAGTAAAATTTGAAAGTAAAAAAATAAATATTCATGAGCAGGGAATGCATTTTGTTGATGACCATTACATACAAATTTCAAATTTTCAAAGGTGTGCAGTATACCTACTTAAATTCAGGTATGCACCTCAATTAAATAAAAGGCATAGCCTACTTAGCAATGACTTTTTTATTTGGGTCCCATGTAAAATAAAATTTTCCCAGTTCATGTCCTCTGAGTATATACTCTTTTCCCAACTCAAATTATCATTTCATCGAAGATATCAAAATTACCAGAAACTCCAAAATGGGGGAACTTATACTGCCAAACCCCCAAAGTCCAAACTGATGCTGCCCTAGCTTGGCCAAATTTACAAATGGGTCCAGTTTCCAACCTCATGGGGTAGAAAAAAACATGAGGTCACATAAAAGGCTGTAACCTGTCAAAATATCCCTAAAGGGGGTTGAATACCATTAGAGAACATACATGCCCTGCAAAAATTTCAAAAAGATAACAAAGTTAAGTCAGAGGCCTACATTTTCCTCATCAGGTTTTGATGGTAAGCAGGTCGAGGGCGTGGAGGGCTGCTTGCCTAATGATGGCAGCCTCCATCTCCATTGTGCCATTAGTCTACCAGGGTCTATACACAGTAGTTGCGGGTAGGTGTGATTACAAATGTTAAAGGGAAACATTGCATTTGTTTTACATGAAAATTTCATCCCTTTTATATCAATATTTATTGACACAGATTGAGAAATGATTAAAAAATAATGTTGTATGGTAGTCTTCTCTTCAAAAAATAAGTTTCCCTAAGATTGAAATTCAGTCGTTTGTTGCTCAAGGTTAATTTGTTCACCCAAACTTGCAACATTTCAAATGACGCAAGTCAGGAAAAGCTATAAAAGTTGCGTGAGGCAACTTTTATAGCTTTTCCTGTTCATAATATTTTGGGGAGATGAAGCAGTTGCTGGGGTGTAGAGTTGATAATGAATGGTTTGATGACATCTTGAGCTATTTTCTTTCAACGCTATGTTGGAGCATTTTAAACACAATATTTCCCTTTAACTGGGAGGGGCCAAGTAAATTACCCCCTTCAGATACTTTGTAAATTTCACCCTAAAATATTCATGCAATATAAATATTCAGTTTTACAGACAATGAATAAATGTGCTAAAACTCTCAAAATATTTCAAATCTTCAAAATCTCTGTAAATAAATAATCTAGAACAAAACATTTTTGGCAGTGCATCGATCTACCAGGTTGAGTTTCACCTAAAGTTAGTTAGTTAGTTAGCTAGTTACACTGAGTTTTACGGCCCAATTTCCAAGTGGAGCCGGCCACAGATTTTTTTTTCAGGTTGTGGCTCACCTTGAGAAAAGAACAACAATGGCTGAAATCAAAAACCTTAAAGGCAGTGAAAAGATGTTTTTGGAAATGGCTATTCCATTAGTTTATCTGTTCCTTTGCTCAGGTGTTTACGAATGTTATCAGCAACACAACCCTCTTCCCAAGACAGGTAGTGAATGTCTGATCAATCCAATGTGCACCTGTTACTGGATTTTCTGAATCATTTTTAATATTCTTTTAAAAAGTTCCTTACAAAGAGGTGAAGAGCCAAGGGGATGATGCACACTGTTTAACAAGAAATGTTATTGAAGTTCTGGCTAATGATAGCCCTTATCTCTAACCTAATCCCTTACCCTGACGAAGAACACAATTGATACAATACAATCGCAAAAGCCAATCAAGAAACACCTTGTTAAACAGTGTGCGTCAGCAAGAGGGTAGAGGAAGATCATACTATAAGCATCTCTTTTCCTCCCCTTAATGTTCAAAATATACTGTGCATGGAAATAACCTACTGAATCAGGTACACAGGGTCATGCAGGCAGACGTGTAGCCAGGATTGTGTCATGGGGGATTTTGGTGTCATGGGGGGTGGTTGGACTCGACACGAGGGAAAAGTCTAAGGATAGAGATAAAAAACTGCTATTTTAGGTGTTTTTTGCATTGGAAGGTTGGGTCATGGGGGGTTCTGCCCTCCCCCCATTTGGCTACGCCACAGGGGTCAGGTACAAGACATGTATGGTCACTATGCATTTGGTAAAATAACCTCTCCAAAGGCAGGCTCAATTAAAATGAAGAATGTGATAAATGTTGTGTCTGTTGTCCCCTTATGTGTGATGAATAAGAGGGTTTGGGATGCAAGGCTATTGTACAATTAGTTACTTAGATAGAGTTTTATCGCCCAGTTTTCATCCTATTGGTTCAAGTTGAGCCGACCATGGCCTTTTTTTCCAGTTGTGACTCAGTGGCTTGTGGCTTACTCCATTGCTTATGTTGAGCACCAAGCACAATGGCAAAAGGTTCCGTTTTCAAAGTCTTCAGTATGACTCGGCCAGAACTCAAACTCCAAACCTTCCGACTGAAAGTCTGATCTGCAAGGCCATTGTTCTGGCCCACACTGACCACTCATGATCCCATCACTAAATGTGCCTCATCGAAACATGTTTCCCACATAACTTGCCCTTGAATTTGGTTAAGTTTACAAGGAGTTGGATTTCAAAAATCTCAGGAACCCATTTATGGGATCTATCACTTTTCACCATGGTAACCCATGGAAACCCACTTTTGGATTCTTTTACAAAATGCAAGGGTGGTAACTGATTGGTGGTAATCAGTTTTTGGGTTCCGTGATTTAATCATCACCGGACCACCACGCGATGGGGTCCAATCTTTCCCGTGAAATCTGACAGCCTGGTTTAGGGGCAAGAATATGAAGAGATGAGGCTTTAATGCAGCAAACCACCTAAACTATCTTTAAAAGAGATCAGTCTCTTAATTTGCCAATAAAAATAGCCCTGTCAAACTTCAAACAATAAAAACAAATAGACAAATCAATAAGTGAGTTTCTTTTCTAAAACAACCCAATGGTTCAAATGACAAATTAATATCAATCAACTGCTATGCTCCTACGGTACAAAAAAAGGTCCATCAATGTAGGTTATGTTCAGCATTTTCCATTCATTATCAAATTATGCATACATTAGCACCATATTATTCTGCAAAGCACAATTATAAAGTTTGAATTTCCAAAAAAAACAACTTACAGAATGAGTTACACTTTCATATTAAATATGATCATTCAAACGCAGCCACAGGAATACTCTACATGATTACTGTACACCACTTTTGCATGACCAAACATTCATGGAAAATCGCTTTGCTGCACATGTGCATGATGCTGGATAAATGCTTAAAGTGAGCAGTACGAAATTAAACACGATTAATAAGACTGAGAAATTAGCACTTCCAAACAGCAAATTTAAAATGGTGTTCTGGACTGGAGACCTCCAGTCTGCAAGGCAGTATCCCTATCGACCAGGATACCAAACAAGGTGAGTGAGTGCTCTCAACCGTATTGAACATATTTATACATGCTGTGGAGGAATGCATGACTGAACGAAATGCCTTCTGGGTCCCCCCTTCCCCCTCCTCCAAAAAAAAGAAAAAAACTCCAGCTTGCTGTTTTTTGTATTTGCAAAAGTAGAGTAATTGGGGATTTGTCTATAAATATAATTTGTGGGTTGTGCAAAAATCCAGAAGATGAAGAATTAGTGTCTCTAAAGACTTGTCCTATACACAGTAAATGCAGCTTTTGTGTCATGAAATTAGATAATCCGTTGCTATCTTTTTGTCTCCAATCAGGCTATACCTAATTCACATTCTGTCTTGTGGCCATCCTTTTTTGATCTCAGATCTTTGGTTTTTAGGGGTTTTGATAGCTTTTTTGTCAAACCAGCTTGAGATAGAAGTTTTCCAGAGGCATTGGCCACCAGAACGATCATAAAGTGATTGCTCAATAGCCATGGCAGCCACCCTTGTGGAGTCCAGGGGCCAAGCCCCTGGTTGGGGTCTATGACAACCCCCATAAGTTCAGGAATTTTATTACTTCCAGGAGCCACCAAACCACTTAATGCACTTGAGCTTTTGGTGCACTATTTTGTAAAATGTTATTCAATAATTTCCCAGTAACTTACTGTAGTAATATACGTGACTGTTCAAGGATATCTCAGTTGCCTGATAATAAGTGATATGTTTATTGGCCATGAAAGTTCTGAAAAAGTGTCTGTCACAACTGGATAAAGAAAAAAACAGAACAAGGCAAACATGCATGCATTTGTTCTACACATTTTTTTTTAGTTAGGATAAGTTGAAGGGACACAGGGTCTGCCCCCTACCCTAGAAGGGCATACCTCCTAAGAGGACAGCCCCAGGCATTCCTTGAACTTCTTGAAACTCTTGTACTGTACAATAAGTAACATTAGACAAAGATACTGTGCATGAGCACAAAGCAACTGCATGACACTGTGTAAGTGCAACACATTGTAAAAAGGAAATTCATGTTTCTCATACACTGCCCACAATGACAATGAAGTACAACGGCCCTGGTAAACAAATAAAACTAAGGAATAATACTTAATATTTATACTATTCAGGAATTTTCTTAACTATAACAGAAAAATATTTTGGACCTTCATAAATTGTACCTAGCACTGAACACACTATTGTACATGTATGTAAGCACTTACTGTAACCCAAAATGTCTGGCACCACCTTTCCAGTAAATAAAAACAAATGAAGAAAGTAGATACATCTAAGATATAGGATTCTTGGAAAAGGCTCTGAATTTCAAACATTAAACCACCATCTTAGTGGAACATCACCATCACCTGTAAGGAGCAGGGCTGTCACCAGACCATTTTGAGAGCTGGGTGATTTGTGATCACCATCCTTGGGGGCGCTGTCAAAGTGTCCACTTCCCTTTAAAGGGACAACCCTCTCACCCCAAACTACACTTCTAGTATAGGGTAACAGAAACTCTCAACTGGCTCAGCATTTTGATTGACTGCAAATTCAAACAATGCAGAATACCAAAACTTATCTTGCACAGCACAAACTGTTCTGATGGTGTTTTTGATTATACACATTGAGCTTTCTATATTCCCCCTGAAGCAATAAAATGAGATTGTGTCTGGATGATGGTGAATTTTAGACAATTGTGGGAGTGGCTTAATTAAGAAGGTTAGGAGAATTGGTACTGTTTGGGATGAGAAAATTGGGCCTTTAATAATTTTGCAGGTTGGAGAGTGTCATAAAAAACAAGGAATTATCATTCAATTCTTAAGACGTCTAAGCATTTCATTCAGTAAGGGTTAAAAATTTGTGCCATGCTGTTATGCTGAAATTGATGGAGTGTACTGGGCTGAGATTTTGAGAGCTGGATACAACCTGCCCGGCACCGCCCTGCGGGGTGACAACCTTGGTAGGGCATTTACACAGCAAATGTACTGTAGTATGCACCAAAAAATACCCTACTACCTACCACTTTCACTAACACCATGCCTAGGAAACCTTTGTTTCCCAAGACAATAACATGTTGGAGTGAAGACAAAAGTATTTCTCACATTCTGAACATATTGCGATGCAGGGAATGCTTTTACCCTAACAGTGTAGAGTAATTGCAAAAAGAGTTCCCATAGTGCATGGTCACACTGCAGTTATGTACACATACAGTAGATGTTTCATCTCAAAAGAGGAAGGAAAAGCTATGGCTGATTAATTGACCCTACAGTAGATCACCGAAAGTGACACTTCTAATAGGGATATTACAATCTTATATAACATATACTGTAACCTCCACTCCTACACATTGTGATACTGTTCCCTCCAACTGGAACAAAAAATAAGTGGAAATTTTTCCCAATATTTCTATAAATATGATAGCTACAGGTTCCTCCAAAATGAGTTTTCAGTTTCTATTGCAGTGGGAAAACAGCATCTTCTGAAAAAGTTACCACAAAAGAGCCTGCTTCCATGGATAGTTGGTACAGTACCTTTGGCAAATTGAAATATGAAGTTCATTCCACCCAATCTGAGAAAAGATTCTTGTCAAGTATTACTTATTCGAAACACAATGGGTGAAATCATTCTGGTGAAGCATTTTTCTATGAGATTTAATTGGTCATGATGATCATCATCATGTTAATACTCTGCAGCTCTCCAAATCACTAATACTGCCATAGAGGCAACCTCCAATGAGGGACTCCTTCAAAAGTTTCTTAGGTACAATTTATCTTTACAGAAGGGAATCTATTACACATTCATCCTAAACCAAACTGTTTCGTTGCAACCTCTTGTCACTACAACTTCGTTGACATTCTTCCAAGAAAAGTAAACTCAACATTAATACAATAGGGCAATCTCCCCTACCAGCAGTCAGCATTTATGCTTGTTTGTTGTTTGATCATTCCAATATCGTATCATTTCTGTCGGGGTCACCATATGTGCTGTAAGGATCCTTCTGAAATGGCACAGGGTATATGTAGTCCTCCAATTATGAAATTCTCGATGGTTCTTCGGGACAATATGCAATTTATCCAAACAGATTGCTACATAGACATCCTCGAGGTACAAATACGGAGTTGAAAGTGATGTGGAATATATTTTAGGTGGTACATCTCCTGATAAAAGATAACCCGTACCTGAACAAAATGGCGGGTACTTTGAGCCTGGGTAAGTTGTCTTTGGCATGTACCATTTGCTTTTAGGGTCCCTTATGGGTCCTCCATTAATTACCATGCCAGTCACAAAGCTTGTTTTGGGTGATTTATCCAAGTAATTTATGATATTTGCATATGAAACATACATATCATCATCAGTTTTCATCATAAATTTGGCATGGGCACAAAATGTTGCCATCCACTTCATACCCATGATTGTCTTCAATGTTAAGTTCTTATAAGTGTCAACAAAATCCTCCATTATTATGTCATGATATTGTTCATTTTCTTCCAACACAAGTTCTTGGAGCTTGTCGTCACTCTTCTTTGCTAAGAGAAACATGGTAATTATTTTATGGCCATTAATGTCCGTTGGACTCCCCCACGATTGTCGAATTGCATTTCGGTTTTCAAAGTTTTTATGCACGGAACAGATCAAGACTAACAGAAAGACATCTTTGTCCGAGCCATCTTCATTTTTACATTTACTTGGTTCATTTATCATATAATTAAAATCATGGGGATTCACTGGTCTCTCTACTTTACCTTTCATAAAGGCATCAACTGCCGACAAAATTCCCCCTTTCTTAGCTTCTTCTTTGTCAGGAATAACCACTTCCTTCTTGTTTGCTATTGTCTCTTCTTTAGCGATAATTTTTTTTGTATGTTCTGTTTGGGGAGGGGGATTCCTTTCTTTGTCAGCTTCCGCTGCTACCATTTCTGATTGCCTTTCTTTTTTATTCTCTTCTGGAATTATCACACGATCTTGCTGTCTGTCTATTTTATCAGCTTGTTTGTTGAATGTGTCTGGCTTTTTAGTATCTTTGTTTTTCCCTTCCGTAGGGGAATTTTCTTCCAGCAAAATATGGTCAACATTGAATTCCTCTTTCATTACTTTGTTGATTAAGCTGGACATATTTTTGGCAGACAAATGGTGAACATTCGAGGCCTTATGAAGTAATTCAGCCATTTCTTTTTCAATGGATGGTACATCGTGATAAGACAACTCTCTGGGAGAACGGAAAAATATTTTCCATGAACCAGTTATAAAGAGATACCCAAAAAGGTTGAAAATGGTTGCCAAAGACAAGAAAAAGGTTACCTTCGTCCTACGTGACATCCTAGCATTAACAGTTTGAACTTTCACACAGATATTGTGAAGTGAATTCCACAGGAAGGGTGATTTAATGAGGAAAGATGCTTTCAGGTGTATTTCAAGTTATACATTTTTCCTCTTCCTTCACCTGAAAAGAAGTTAAAAAAGAGAAAAAACAAATCAGTACATAGATATTTGTTAGTAAAGGTTAAAAGACACACCAATACAAATGTGTCATATAGTAACAACTATGTTCAAAGGTACACTTAAAGGTTAAAGGCATATTCTGGAGACAAAATTTGTTAACTTCATAATAAGCAGAAAAAATTTCCTCTTTCAGATGGTGAAAACTGCATTTCAATAGCTTATAGCATTTGGAAGATACAAATTTTTGAAGTATTGCAAATTTTTCTTGGGATTTGATGCATCATGGGAAATTTGTGGTGTCATCGTGGCACATTAATTTGACATTGCATTCAATTTGTTTATAATTATGATGCTTCTACAGGCAATACTAAGCAACACTGTTAGCTGTGCTCTACATATGGTGAAGGGAAATGCTAGATCTACAGGAAAAAAATATCCAAACACTCCAAAAGTATCAAATTTCAAGGACAAACAGGATGTTCAATAAAGAAAAACAAAAGGAATTTGAAGCAATGTGTCCACATTACATAACTTTCTGTGGCTTTGTTGAAAAGCAGAGGTATTTTTAACAGAAAAAACCAATCTTAAAAGTGAGATATCTTCAGTTAGGAAAATGGTATTGTGATAGGGTTTGAAGTACATGGTGTGGAATATACAATATTTGAATTTCTTGCAAGACAGAGGCAAAAGTCCAGCAGAACATGCCTTTAAATATGATTTCCTGGATTAGAGTCTGGATAAGAAAGAGTTTATGACAGTTGTGGGAGGGGCTTAAGTAAGTTGGTTGCGAGAATTGGAATTGTCTAAGGCAGGCTTCCTCAAATAGCGGCGGGAGTGCCACTTGTGGCGTGAGACGTGGTTTGAGGTGGTGCAAAAAATTACTGTGAGAATATTGATAAATTTAACTTTTTCATAGCTTTTCTGACAAGAATTGTTCTGCCTCAATTTAGGTGCTGTAAATAAATGTAATACTTCCCAAAGACTGACGTCACATACTGACAAGCATATAAAAACATCCTATTTGTTCTCACAAGAAAGTAAAATCACTTTACAAAAATTGTAAAGTTTGTGAAAAATTTTGGATGGGAAAATTGAACAAACTTTGCATCATTTTGCATGTAAGCCCCTCCTGAATGCAAAAAATTTCAAAAGGGGAGGGGATGAGCCTCTTACTAAGTACTGTGCAGCCTGCTATTCTCAGAAAAATTTTGACTACCCTGTAAACTGTACACAAAGGCAGGGTCAATGTACTGCACAGTGCATAGGATGTACACATCATCCCTGTTTCTTTTACATACATAAGTGCACAAGTATCTCATTGTATAGTACTGTACTTAGCAATGCATCTCCTTTCAAGTACTGTACCTATGGAAACTGTACAAATCACATGAAGCGACATGAATTCTACCTTTTCTAAAAGCCAAATACCATTTTGTAATGTCATTTTGCTCAAACTCCAGTTTAAAAAGTGTAATACCAAAATAACAACCAAATTTTGTTTCCTTATTTTACAAAACAAAACTGCTCTGTCTACATGTACGAACAGAACACACACAATCTTAATTTCTACCAGCATACCCAAATCACTCACCATATTTAATTTTTACAACCTTACACAACATAAATTAATACAAATGAACAAGATTAAGCAATTAAAGGGCCATTAATTTTCTCTGTAGTTCAGTTCAGTGGAAACAATGTACATATTTGCATAATAAAGCAACCTTGCCTAATGTACAAAGCTTTGTCACTGTATATTACTACAACAATTCAACACAGCTTGTTCCACTGATTTAAACAAATCCAAGTGAAGGCATTGGGATAATTTTGAAGCAGGTGCTGAACATATTCTTCAAGGGGAAGTTCTAGCAAAAATAATTCATTTATCATTTGTGAAAGAGGAACTAAATGTGCACAATTTGGTTCCTACTACCTGTGTCATTCTGATCAGGCATACTGTACTTCTGGAGATATCAGCAAATGAAGTTGACCTTGAAATTAATGAGGATGAGACCTCCTCATTAGCATTACCAAAGGTTGTGAAGCTCCCATGCCTCTCATATAACCACATACTGATAAAATGAGATTGTTGCGGAGAAAATTGGTCCTTAACTTCAAAGGAAAAAAAAGGACTGCAAAAGGGCTGAAATTTAGCACTTGTCCTATTACAGAGACAGGCAAAATTGTCTCAAACATCCGCTTTCTCTCTTTGAAGTTGTCTGATCATGGAAAAGAGGGTTTATTTGTAAAACAGCTTTTCTATATTTGCAATGAAGAAGGTTGTACAAATTTTCTTAAGAAGTGGTATTGAGACAATGGGATAGAATACAGTTCATCATTGAAACAGGCATAAATGGAAAACTACAAGATAAAAATCTAATTTTTGTTTTCTATGGCAGAGACATCAAATGTTTGTACATCATTCCTCACTTTCATTTGGACAACCAAACTTTTTGCACAAAACCTCCATTTAGTTCCAGCTTTTCTGATAGACAACCTAAAAAATTTCTTGAAAACCAGGCCTTCATTGAAGATTACAGTGCTTCCAAGCATGTCTACAGTGAAATTATGTTAACTGAAAACTTCAGTACTATCACATTCAGGTGGCAAGAAGTCAGGTACCCCCTCGCCACTGCCCCCCTCCCCCCCTCATCCTTTTGGATTATCTTTATATGACATGTTGACACCAGTCACAAAAACTTTTAGTGTGTACCCTGTTGCATGTACAGTATAAAGAGCCACCTTGTAAAGACATAAAAAGCCTATGTTCAATCTCTTTTGCCCCTCTTTATGATATGGTCCAACAATATCCACCACCCTCCCCATGGAAAAACACAGACATACCGTATATTCTGTAATAAACGCCCCCGGGGGCATTACATTTTTGAAAAGGGGGGCGTTTATTTGAGGGTAAATTGTAATAAAAATTAATCAGCATCGGTAAAATTCTGCCATTCAACCCATCATTACCACCGATTATTAGTAAACTGAAAAAAGGGCACAAATATACTTGCAACTTGCTCTTAATTTCGTTAAAATTCCTTTGAATACCGTACTCAATCCTTCCCGCCAAAACGGAATCCATTGATAAGCACAAACGTATAAATTATACCCCTGCCATGAGCGCGATCGTTGGTTATTTTCCCCATAACAATGTAGTATAACCTGGAATTGATTTCTTGCAGTCTGGAAAAAGTGCCGCGTAAGTTGCTCTACAACTTGTTCTGTACAAAAGCACAAGTACAGACTATCCAGGCTGCAGTGTTTGGCTGCTGTATTTCCAAGTCCCAAAGCTTTCCATGTATATCTGTGCACGTTTTGTACACGTAGCACCTAGAATCTTTGGAAGTTCGGTGGTTATTATCCTGCATAAATTAAGCCATTTCTCGCATTCCTTCCTTAATGTTATTTGCAGTAGGACTTATGAAATGTGAACGTCATTGCCAACAAAAACAGTGATACACCTGGTCTCATGCAGGCTACTTCTTCGCCCACGCACTTACGTGCGTGTCCATTTTTACCGCCAAACAAGGCATCATGTTTTGCTCAGTGACATCATATGCATACGATCCATTGCAAAATTTAAATTGCCCCTGCATCGTGATTGGTTCAAATGCGATGATTCTAGCCAACCAATCACAACTCGCGCCATCGCCTATGTGATTTAGTGTGTGAAAATACTAAGCCTCGAGACGAATTTTTCTGTTGAGTTTCTATGTGTTACGACAATCACATTTCCTTTGCTGATATAACCAGCTAGCGCAGCCGGGCGAGCCCCGTGCTAAATTCAACAAGAAACGACATCACAAATCTCTGCGTACTTGGATTTTTCGGGGATCTCACTTGCGTGCATTTCAATTGCAGATTATTTTCAAACAAGACATAAGTTTTGGACAAGATCTGCTAAAAATGTACGGGGATATTTATATCCGTAAGGAACCATAGGATACGTTAATCGGGTGCAATTGTTTTGCTGCCCCAGAACCGCTAAGATTATTTTGATTGCGTATTTCTACATGGCCTCATTAAAGCGGGATTCTACAGTACAAATGCAACTACAACCCAGTACAGTAAAATTCTGCAAATGTTCCAACATGATTGGGGGATGAAAACTAAACAGAGCATGATGTTTGCCTAAGAGCTAAATTATCAAAGGGTATGTGACATCGACTGAAAACAATCCTACTGTATTAACGATTGGTTTATATCTCCACTTTTGAAAAGAAAATAATTGGCCTACAAAAATGATATTCCATTCGCAAAACAAATGGAACTATTCCCAATATTTTCCAACTTGAACAATATGCACAAAGCAAGGGGCACGTACTTTAGGGACAAACACGTGTCTTCCCTCTTTCTAATAATCGGTAATCGGCATCGGGCCATTTGTTCAATTAAATAATGATTATGCATAACCGGTCAAACACTAGCTTTATCTGTGGTTTGGGCCTGTAGTGCGGGAGGCCTTGGCCTACGCAGTTGTTAAAAATTTTGAGGGGGGCGTTTATTAGAGGGGGAGCGTTTATTACAGAATATACGGTATTTCATATTCAGTGAACTCTATTTAGGATCTAGGGCCGTGCTTCTCAACCGGGGTCCAAGTGCACCCCCAGGGGTGGATTAGAAATGCTCGGGAATGAAATTTGGAAAATTGGGGAATTGGGGGTGAATTATACACAAAGGGGGGACTTTTTGAATAGGGAAAATTTGCATGAATTGAGTTGGGTCTTGAAATCTCTACTGTGTTTATGTGTAAATATGTGGCCTGTGTTCTTTTAAATTCAAGTTTGAAACAAAACCTAACTAGCGTGTTCTAGTTTTTAGTAATTTGATGTTTTATAGTACTCGGGGTGAATGGTGCAAAAAAATTTTACCCAAGCGGGTAAAAGGAACATAAAGGTTGAGAAGCACTGATCTATGGTAGTGTGCGTTCAGGTACAGTACAGTACAGTGCATTTGTTTGTTACATCTGTCCTTTAGTAGCACATCATAGAGACTGCTGTGTAGTATTTTAAACTTAAAGCTAGGAACTGGGACTGCTATGTTCATAAAATTGTTGGGCAACATGGATGACAAGCTTTCCACCCCCTCACTTCAGAATTGATTCTGTTTGCAGTCCCTCAGTAGTACTGAACAAAATTACTGTATCAAGCTGACATACCAATCTCAAACAAACATTTACACATTACCATGTTTAAATATCACCTGTACTAGTCATTATGAACCACAAATTTAAACCAAATTTTGTGACAATTTCTTCCAGCTGAGTAAACTGCAAATCAAACTTACAGCAATTTGTTTCATGCAAAGAATGCTCACTGTACATTACTGTACATATGTTTCATGTACAGTATAATATTCTCAGGCACAGATCTGAATTTACAACTGGTATGGAATCAGTGTTACTATGCCAGGCCTCACTCTTCTGCTCTCAAATAGCAAGGCCATTTGGCCAGAGCAAGTTGGGCTTTTTGAGGGCATCAAGGCCATCAGTCAGGTTTGTTCTAGAACAAGGGCACCAAGGCCATGCAGAACACTGAAGCTATCACTTAAACAGTGGCAACTGTGGCCCCAACTTTAAGCCATAGGCCTATTTCCATAGCATTGGAACAAACATGGAATGCACAGAGGCAACAAACCGCCTAAACTTGAGGCCTCTATATGGCATCAAGTTACTGTATATATACATGCATAAAACCTGGTTCAGAGAATGCCTTTCCAATATTTCTCATAGGGTTTTGACTGCATGTTTTAATGAAAGAAGTGCATATTGATATTCTTTGTTATCTTTGATTAATGTATCAACAGCCACAGCACTTTTGGCTTTACTGTAATCATGAATTGTATACTGTAATGCACAACCAAATCACTACTTTTTTTTTTTAACTATTGTAGGATAGCGTGAGAAGTAAAATAACTAGAGTAGCACAGTTACTGTTGCTCAACCCTTCTGATGTTAGCTGTTCAGTTTTTAATTCATCTTGAACAAAATCATGGTGAAGTTCACTTCATGTATATCCACACGATTGGCCAGCATATGAACACTTCACCTAGCAGTAAGACTGTGTCAGGGATAAATCTCTACAGCTAGTTCATTCTCTCAAATAACATTACAGATGAGGGCAGGGATCAGAAAAAGTCATAGGGTATCATAAATATGACCAGTTTGTGTGGGAGAGTGGCATTTAAGCAATTGGGTAAGAAGATACTCAATGTCTTTGCTCTCTCTCCCTCAATCTGTCTCTCCCTTCCCATCCCTTGCCTCTGCTTTCCTCTCCCTCCCTCCCTCCCTCCCTCCCTCCCTCCCTCCCTCCCTCCCTCCCTCCCTCCCTCCCTCCCTCCCTCCCTCCCTCCCTCCCTCCCTCCTTCCCTCCCTCCCTCCCTCCCTCCCTCCCTCCCTCCCTCCCTCTTTCCTTCCCTCACCAGCTCACTCCTCTGTGAAATTTGTAGCAAAAAATGAAGAATTAGAGAAAACTTTAATACACCATCCATCTGAAGTTTAAATGCAGAGAGGGAAATGCCAATCTGTGTACATTTGAAACTGAAATTATTCCAAATTCTAACATGCTGTATGTGAGCAAAGATAATCTCTCTCCACTACCACCTCCAACTTGACCACGGAAACAAACTTTTGGTGATGAGTCACATAGCAGTTCTGTGGATGAATACTGACCCCAGTGTATGCAAGTGTCATCACACAGCCTCATTCCTCATTAGCCACCAAAGGATCCAGAAGGCTTGCCAACTGGGTCATCCAACCCGGATCTGATGGATCTGAGAACCCCCTAGGACTATCCTGACAAAGTCAGCTAGACAGGCCCCGACAGTACCCAGCATTGGAATCTGAGTCTGAGTCCGAAGACAATGGACTTTTCCTCCTCAGGTGCCCAGAGATGCCAACATTTACATCCAGAAATCAGGGAGGTTTCACACAAGAATCAGGAGGTTTTTAGAATTATATGCAACTTAATGAAGGAAAAACTTTCTTGAATCAGGGAGGTGTCATATATTTGCTGCCTGAAATGGAAAAAAAACCCTTGAATTTTCAGGGAGCCTCCCTGAGAATCAGGGAGAATTGGAATCTCTGAGACAGGCTCGAGAAACTCCAGAACCAGTGGTCCCCTGATTTCCTTGGCAATCTGTTGCCTCCAGAGAACTCCCACTGTTCGTGATGAAGGGATCTCTCTCCCTGGGAATGCGAACTGCCCCGGGAGGGCTGGGTGTCCTGCAACACCAGTTCGGTGGCCAGGACCACCGAGCCTGCGCCGGTCCTTGGAGCTGTGGCTCCCAGGTCCAAGGGCTGGCTACCCTGAGACGCTTCAGCGGGAGCATCCAGGGAACCCATAGCTCCTTGGATCCCCTGCAGAACCTGGCCCCGAGATGGAGCCAGAGAACCTGCAGGGTCTGATGGAGCTGAAGGGATGAACTCTGAACCCTGGCTATGAGGAAACCAAGGGTCTGAGTTCTGAAGCCGAGGTTCCAGGGGGCAAGAATGCGCTGGTCTCTGGACCCGGTGGGGACACTACTTTCCGGGCTCACGGATGGCATGACCCCAGGACTAACCACGGCGGCAGGTTTGGGGACTCCCAAACATGACATGACTGGTGCCGGGCTGTCCTCCCTTCTTTGCCTTGGCACCAACACTCTTCTTTCTCTTGGCCTTGGATCCTGCCTTGACACTAGCTGCTGACTACTTGGTCAACCATTTGGCCGCAGCCTTCCCCTTGGCTGGACCCTTGCCCTTCCGAGAGAAAGGTGGGGGAAGTCCAGAGGGGCCTGGGGCAAGGGGGTCCAGCATCATACAAAGCCGTGACTAGAGTTTGTCTCAGTGGGCCTGCAGCCAGAGGTGGATCTCCTGCCACTGGTCCGCCAAGAAACTAATGCACAACTTGCAAAGGTCACGCCTTGTGCAAGTTCTTCACTCTGGACAGAAGAAACGGGAGATCCCAGGCCTTCCTCGGGAGGAATTGAGAGCAAAGCGTGCAATGAGCACTCTCCATGATTCAAGGTGGCTAAGAAGGCTCAAGAGCATTCTAATGACAACAACAATCAATTCATAATAGACTATAAAATACAGAGTTGAAAGAATTACGAAGGCTATAGAGTGCTAGAGCCAAAAATGCGTAGCTAAAAATGAAGCTAGGTAGACCAGCACTTTTAAAGGAACAGAGGAACCCCAAACCCTTACAGGGGGAGAAGCGATAACAATACCATGAATGAATAAATAAATACAATGGATTGCATTACAATGGGGGAGATCACATAGCACCTCCTGAGGCACAAGGCTACAAGGATAATACAAGGTATATGATAGGCTAGTAAGCCTTAGCTATGAACCAGAATGCAAAAATGCATTGAGGTTTTGATGATACTTAAATGTTCCATTTCAAATAATCCCATCATGTACTATTATCTTTTCATTCAAATGTTACACTAGCATGTGCAAAAAAAAAATTGTTATCCCACATGACCTTTGACCTCCACCTCCGAGAAGAGGGATCATCTTCTCACCATAATGTGCATCCACATACCACATGTGAAATCTATGTAAGTTTCCTACCTTCAGATGTGTTAACACCTAACAAGGTTAGTGACCTAAGATGACCTCTGACCTCCATAAAAGCCACAGATAGATAAATGGAACCAGAAAGCCAAAAGGCTTAGTGATTCCTTGCCGCTGAAATGTAAGGCCTTTTTTCACATTGACATTGCTTGGCAATGTTTTTCAATTAACAGGGCACCATAATGTGCCCACAAAGTACACATGCAAGGCATCCAATCTTCCTACATTGAGATCCCCCTTGCCCGTTGTGAACCCAAATGACATTTGACCTCCACCAAAAACTTCTGGGACCATGTATTCACTATGTGCCATCTACAGGACAAGTTACAGGACCCTACTGTACAAGTGACATTTCTTGAAAGACTGTGCAGGAAAGCTTGTCAGGCTTTGAACATGCTGACTCCAAATGAACTTTGACCTTTCAGAAAATCAATAGGGATCATCTACTCAATATGACCAATCCACACACTAAATATGAGCACAGTCACATGTACCGTTCTTGAGATATCGTGTTTACGAAGTTTTGACCTTTTGACCTCTCATGACCCCAAATGACCTTTGATCTCCACCAAAAACAATAGGGATCATCTACTCAATATGGCCAACACACTCGCCAAATATGAGTATAGTCACATGTACCGTTCTCGAGATGTCATGTTTACGAAGTTTTGACCTTTTGACCTCTCGTGACCCCAAATGACCTTTGATCTCCACCAAAAACAGTAGGGATCATCTACTCAATATGGCCAAGGCACACACCGAATATGAGATAAGTCACACTTACTCTTCTTGAGATACCGTGTTTAAAAGCAATTTTTAAGAAATTTACCTATTGACCTCTCGTGACCCCAAATGACCTTTGACCTCCACGAAAATCAATAGGGATTATCTACTCAATATGACCAACCCACACACCAAATATGAGCATAGTCACATGTACCATTCTTGAGATACCGTGTTTACGAAGTTTTGACCTTTTGACCTCTCGTGACCCCAAATGACCATTGACCTCCACGAAAATCGACAGGGATCATCTACTTAATATGACCAACCCACACACCAAATATGAGCATAGTCACATGTACCATTCTCGAGATATCATGTTTATGAAGTTTTGACCTTTTGACCTCTCGTGACCCCAAATGACCTTTGACCTCCACCAAAAACAATATGGATCATCTACTCGATATGACCAAGCTACACACCAAATATGAGTATAGTCACATGTACCGTTCTCGAGATATTGAGTTTATGAAGTTTTGACCTTTTGACCTCTCGTGACCCCAAATGACCTTTGACCTCCACCAAAAACGATAGGGATCATCTACTCGATATGACCAACCCACACACCAAATATGAGCATAGTCACATGTACCGTTCTCGAGATATCGTGTTTACGAAGTTTTGACGTTTTGACCTCTCATGACCCCAAATGACCTTTGATCTCCACCAAAGACAATAGGGATCATCTACTCAATATGACCAACCCACACACCAAATATGAGCATAGTCACATGTACCGTTCTCGAGATATCGTGTTTACGAAGTTTTGACCTTTCGACCTCTCGTGACCCCAAATGACCTTTGATCTCCACCAAAAACAATAGGGATCATCTACTCAATATGGCCAATGCACACACCAAATATGAGATTAGTCACACTTACCCTTCTTGAGATACCGTGTTTACAAGCAATTTCTAATGAATTTACCTATTGACCTCTCGTGACCCCAAATGACCTTTGACCTCCACAAAAATCAATAGGGATCATCTACTCCATATGACCAATCCACACACCAAATATGAGCATAGTCACATGTACCGTTCTCGAGATATCGTGTTTACGAAGTTTTGACCTTTTGACTTAGTGACCCCAAATGACCTTAGATCAACATCAAAACAATAGGGATCATTTACTTAATATGGCCAATGCACACACCAAATATGAGATTAGTCGCACTTACCCTCCTTGAGATACCGTGTTTACAAGCAATTTCTAAGGAATTTACCTATTGACCTCTCGTGACCCCAAATGACCTTTGACCTCCAAGAAAATCGATAGGGATCATCTACTCAATATGACCAACCCACACACCAAATATGAGCATAGTCACATGTACCGTTCTCGAGATATCGTGTTTACAAGATTTTGACCTTTTGACCTCTCGTGACCCCAAGTGACCTTTGACGTCCACCAAAAACAATAGGGATCATCTACTCAATATGGGCAATCCACATGCCAAGTATGAGATCCCTCGGACTTACCCTTCTTGAGATATCGTGTTTACAAGCCAAAGCGTCACATACGCACACACACACACACACACACACACACACACACACACACACACACACACACACATACACACGACATCACCATCGCATAGATTCCTTGCCTGCCTACGGCAAGGAATCAAAAACATACATACAGTATACAGACAGACAGTTATTTTGCAATATTGCATTTCAAAAGGTTTTCAGACCACAACCCCCACAAAAAACAATAGGGACATCTCCTGACTATAACACATCCACATGCCACTTATGAAATCTATCCAAGTTTCCTACCTTGAGATAGCATCTGAACCAACACCCCACCTACTGTAATACTGTTGACACAATTTCTGAATGTTGATGCTAACACTGAGAGGGGATAGGAGAAGACCAAGAGTCCAACCTGGCACTTATGGTTCCATGTGCTTAAGATGATTTTGTATTAAGGGAGCAGAATGGCAAGACGTGTGCCTTCAACCCTAATGATTTTTTGAATGACATGAAGGTGAAAAGGTCAAAAGAGGTCAAGTCAGGTCAAAGTAGGTCATTACATGCACTTCAATTAGATGAACACATCTCTCTGTTATACCACCCCACTAAAGTAAAATGTTTTGGTGGTGATTGGATATATCAATAACACATGGCTTTCTGACATTTTGACCCTTTCAGACTATTTTTGTTCATCTTACAATATTTCCACCTCTTACTGAACCAATCTACCTTTCCCAAAACTTATTTTACAATTTGAGCAACGGATGCCAAGTTACAGCTACTAACGGAAATTCAGTTTTTGGCCTATGGTGATATCCAGTGACCTTTGGACTCTAAAAAACAATAAGGAATATCCATACACACCAAGTTTTGAGACTAGAAAGCCAAAAGGCTTAGTGATTCCTTGCCATATGATATATTGTAATAATGAATATGGATGCCCACATGACAAGCATGAGATCCCTCACAAATACTGAGGTATACTAGTAAGGTCAAAGCCTTTTGAGATCATGTGACCCAAACTGACCTTTCACACTCACTTAAAACAATAGGAAAGCAACTACCTAAAAAGACCATCAACATGCTAAATATGAGCAATTCACAAACTGAGTATGAGATCCCTCCACAGTTCAATAACCACATAAAATGTCATGTCTTCAAGGTTTTGCCCTTTTGTGACCCCAACCTTTGACCTCCACAAACAAGAGAAATCTCCCATGCAGTTATGATGCTGGTAAACTATGTTGTTTATTAACTTAATAAAGAGATATTTTTGAAACATGCTCCTTTAAATCAAAATTCTGGGTATTGAGGTAAGCTCTCTATATAATGATGTCTCTATGATCCAAAAAGTTGACTGCATTGAGGTTAGTGTTACAACAAGCCCTAATCTTAACAGTCATCCATAAATTGGAACATACAGTAGAGACATCTCAACAGAAAGGTGTAACCTTGGCTATTAGTGGTGGTCCTTTTGTATTTGTTTTTTGGTGTAATGCCCTTCCCAATGACTAAGATATCCTTGAAAATTAACAAAAAATGGGAACCCTAATAATCCAGAAATTAACAAGATTTGTAATTTTCCTTAAATTGTCTGCTTGTAGGAACACCACATAACAGAGTACAAGTCAAGTGTCCTTTGTTTGATACACAGTAGATACTATTATGCTTGTTTTGATTACCTGAACTACAATACTTTCTGAAAAACAAGCCTTACTGAGAGGGCTAAATAAGTGTCAGACACTATCTCCAGACAGGTAGGAAATGGTTAAAGCCATTGAGCTGTATGATTCAATGAGAAAACCCCTCAGGACACTGTGGCAGTCAAATGTGATGAATTAGGTATTAAAGATAACAGTGACCAGCAATTTTCACAGACTCTGGTGGGTCAGTTACAATTTGATTCATTCAATTAGGCAATCTCAGTTCAAGCATGCTCAGGGATATTTGATCCAAATGATCAGTTATTTAGTTCTTTTTATAAAACTAATTACCCATGGTGTATTTAATTATCTAGTTCCCACTTACATGTCCTTATGAGGACAGTGGCACAAGGTTAGTCTGTAACTTTTAACAACCTTTGATACTAAATTTAATGTTATATATTTTCTTTAGGGTTATGGAAGAAACAATGCTTGTATGTTCTAAAAAAATGTTGGGCATCATACAGAGCACTTGATCTGTTCAAAGTTTACACTTATGAAGTTCCCCACTGAACAATTCCTATGCTTTGTGGGCATGGAAGCTTTCTCCAATATGTTCAGACTATGTCCCCAAATAACCCTCATACAGCCTTTGTTTAACTTGCATATTTCATGAAAATCTATAGGCTAAGATACTTATGGCAAAATCAGCATACCTATGACAAAGATAAATTAACTAACATGTCAGCCTGATGAACAGGTTTTTTCCTTTTTAACTTTTTCAGATTTTGTTCTACCCACTTACTCTTATGCGTATTAATACTGGCACTTAATGTTATAGGGCAAAACTTCAAACCAAAATCAACATAAATACTGTACCAAATGCACTTTTATGCACTTTAGACATTCTTAATACAGTGAGATTGCTTCAGCACATATTTTGAAATTACCCAACTTGATCATTTACATAATGAAGTGGATTCCAAAAGCTTACCAGATGCATCTTACATTACCCATGCCATTCAAAACTCTTCACCCTATGCACTAATGAATATTAACCCTAACAGTTACCCTTTTTGAGATATAGTACGTGCAAGATTTAACCTCTGATGACCCTAAATGACCTTTGACCTCCAGTAAAAACAATAGGGATCATCTACTCAATATGGACAGTCCACATGCTAAGTATGAGATCCCTCACAGTTACCTGTCTTGAGATATACTGTTTACAAAGTTTTGATGTTTTGACCTCTGGTGACCCCAGATGACCTTTGACCTCCACCAAAAACAATAGGGATCATCTACTTAACATGGACAATCCACATGCTATGTATAAGAGCCCTCACAGTTACCCTTCTTGAGATACAGTGTTTACAAGGTTTTGACCTTTTAACCTCTGGTGACCCCAAATGACCTTTGACCTCCACCAAAAACAATAGGGATCATCTACTCAATATGGGCAATCTGCATGGTAAGTATGAGATCACTGACATTTTTCCTTCTGGAGATATCGTGTTTACAAGCAATTTCCAAGGTATTTACCATTTGACCCCTGGTGACCCCAAATGACCTTTGACCTCCACCAAAAATAAGAGGGACCTTCAACTCAACATGGGTAATCTACATGCCAAGTTTGAGATCTCTCAGAGTTACCCTTCTTGAGATATTGTGTTTACAAGCGGGCATCACACACACACATACACACACACACAAGACATCACCATCGCACAGATTCCTTGCCTGCCTTCGGCAAGGAATCAAAAAATTGATCACTCTGTTCGAATTCCAACCTGTCACATACACACACACACACACACACACACACAAAGCACATACCCATACTCAAAGCCATACGAGGTACAGAGAACAGTTCCCTGTATTAAGGAAATCATCAGAATTTCCTTTAGCCTGTTAAATCATGCAGCATTCCTTGAGATTTGGAGTACAGTATTAGTAATGGAAAAGGTGTTTTCTGACTAGGGAAAGCAAGGGGAAGAAGCAGACTTTTTCCCCCAATTTTTCACTAGTGCCTGCCCCCCCCCCCCCCATGCTTCCTACGCCCTTTGTCACAGACTACTTACTGTAACAGAAAATATGACAGATGCGTGGTACCTGTATCATTAATACATTAAAATAGACATTATTGATTCCCTTTTTGTACCAGCAGGTACCAGTGTTGACATTTCAATGTTCAAGTACTGCAATATTGATTCCCTGAAACATTGGTACCATTGGTACCATAAAACCCTGTCCTTTTTGTGTCATTGTATAAATGAGAAGTCATAACTGCAATCACGAAAGTGATTTCTTGTCAGTAAACTGATACTTGTGAACAAGGCAAACAAATCTAAGTGTGCTCATTCATTTAAGCTGGCCAATATTGATGGATGCTACAGTACGATGACCTACTCTCAGTTAAATATCTTCAATGATCAGTAAATTTACTTATAATTTTCTGATCCTAAAAGGTTGTAAAAATCAACTCCAATAATCCTTACATAGAGAGCATCACTTGATCAGAAGATTTCATCGACTGTACTTCAGTCGAATTTGATGAAAGGATTGTCGCATCCATTCTGCATATTTATTAGTCCTCTTGATATTATCAAAACTGTACTCAATAAACTTTCACATAGTGACGTGTCTGTATGATACTCATAACAGGCCACCATTCAGAGAAAGAAACATCATAACAAAAGGGATGTAAATAATTACTAAGAAATCTAGAATTCTCTCCAGAATTAAATACAAATGTGAAGAACATATACTGCTTTTAAGGGTTAAGTAAGGCTTCACCTTATGGCTCAATATTTTATTTGAAATGGCTCCTCACTTTACTTGTCTAAAGCCACCGTCACACTTCAACAATTTCAGATCGGATTTCGATCCATTTTTTGTAAGTTTTTGTTAAAATCTTCTCCATCTTAGGTGGGAAAGAGACAAAAATATGCCAATTTGTGTAAATATATGAGTTGTAACAAAGGACTATTAAAATTATACTTATGCTAATTACTTTGTGACATCACATCCATAGACAGATTTTATAGGACTAAGCTGTCCGATAAAAAATTTGTGTACAGTATGTTGTTGTGACGTGATGAACGAAAAAGGTGGCATTTTATTTTATTAGACATCAGATGAAAGTCTTATATTTATATTGGGTGACAAATTTTTCGCGGTTTCCGACCAGAGGTGGAGAAGATTTTCACAAAAATACTAACAAAATGGATAGAAATCCGATTCAAATTTGTTGCAGTGTGACCGTGGCTTATCTGTGTTACTCATCCTTGTGTTACTTTCATAGTCACAGGCCTTGAAATTTGAGATACGTAGGCCAGCCATCACTCACCTCAAATCACTGCGAGGAGTGTGACTTTTTGCACACCCAGAGAGAGATTTGGAGCTCATGTAAATCTGCTACAGTTGAATAAAACAGCACACCTACCACACTCCTTAATATTCTGGAGAGACTGATTTTAGGCACAACTTGAAAATATAAAACTCAAGGCATGTTTTTGTATTTTCTTATTTGGGATAGCTTGATAATCAACTTACTGACCCAGTGTTTTTTTGGTGTTTTGTCTATACTCTATATTCCCTTGTACAAGAAATGCAGTCATCTCAATTTGGTTTTTAAAGGCCATTTCTTTGTGTATGTCAAAACATTGTTGACAAAGTGTCCTCTCTTTAAAGGGGGAATTTAAGCAAAAAATTAATTTTCACATGTGAAAGAAGAACTAAATTTACTAAGGGTGGTGAAATTTCCATTCAAATCGGATATGTATTTCTCAAGATATCAACATATTAAGTAACTAGATTTGTGTTCCAAAGTGAAATTCAGGGCAGCAGAGATTATATCACTTTCTCACATTGACAAGGAATGTTTTGTTTCCCTTTGTTTTTTCAGACTGTTGTGCTGACCTTGAAGTTAATAAGAATAGAATCTCCTTATGAGGATTGCAAAGTTTGAAAAGTTCAAATGCCCTTTATGCAATCACATTTTGATAATATGTGACTGTTGAGGAGAAAGAAAAACAAAAGACTGCCCATTAAGTAGCGATATGATGTCATATGTGCTTGCTTCAAGTTCACTGTTTGTTGAAAATGTGACAAATTTACTTGCTCATATCTTGAGAACTTTGGATTTCAATGAAAATTTCACCAACAGGCTTAGAATAACTTGTACCCCTCCAACATATCAAAACTTTATGACCTTAAACCCTTCTTTTAAAAAAGAAACCAAGATATTGACATTTTTTTAATTTTTTGTGATTTGTGTTCCAAAGTGAAATTCAGGGCAGCAGAGATTATATCACTTTCTCACATTGACAAGGAATGTTTTGTTTCCCTTTGTTTTTTCAGACTGTTGTGCTGACCTTGAAGTTAATAAGAATAGAATCTCCTTATGAGGATTGCAAAGTTTGAAAAGTTCAAATGCCCTTTATGCAATCACATTTTGATAATATGTGACTGTTGAGGAGAAAGAAAAACAAAAGACTGCCCATTAAGTAGCGATATGATGTCATATGTGCTTGCTTCAAGTTCACTGTTTGTTGAAAATGTGACAAATTTACTTGCTCATATCTTGAGAACTTTGGATTTCAATGAAAATTTCACCAACAGGCTTAGAACAACTTGTACCCCTCCAACATATCAAAACTTTATGACCTTAAACCCTTCTTTTAAAAAAGAAACCAAGATATTGACATTTTTTTAATTTTTATGGAAATGAAAGGTGAAGGAATTTTACCCACCTATGGTAGGCTACAGGATATGACACACGTTTTAAACAAATTTCCCAAATTGCTACTTCATAAACCTCAACACACCTTGAGTTCACAAACTTTAAAATACACAGAGAAGATTATACAGAGAAGATTATATACTGCATATTGTGAAGAGCAAAATACTTTCAGTAAATGACAAGGCCATCAAAGTTAAGGCAATGTTCCACTTGTTTAATTACAAAACCAGATTCATTCATGCGTGTCTGTGACCTCTATGGTACAAGTAACTGTAGGATTAACCTTACGGTAGCACTAGTACTGTACTAAGGACTGCAGTGTTATTATACTGTATCTATATTCCTATAGCATTGTAAGCAACACACACACACAGTTAGACCTAATCATAACATCTATTAGCCATGCAGATCTGTCTAAAAATTCAATTAAAAAAAAAAAATACATATTTTTTTTTCAATCACTGTTTCGATCTTTAATCTTTATCCACTAAATTTTCATGTTGTAGTTGTAAGTTTGCAGTAAAACTCTTAAATGAACACATGAGCTCAAAATTGCTTACCAGATGTTAATTTTCAGTTGTAATGCTTTGAACAGCTACCTACTTTACATAGCAATTGATACCGTACTCCAAAGGAAGGCATTCTGACCTGGACTTCCAATAGATGACAAAACCAACAAGTACACTTCAGACAGCCAAAGGCATGTTTTAGAAATTCTGTTTTGATAGACATATGTTTGCTAAAATAACAAGAGGGGATTTTCTGTACTTGTTAGCTTCTGGTTTTCCAGATGGTGTATTCAAAACACTTCCCTTTTCTGGCACACAGATGCTGAAGCCTTTCAAGCCAGACTTGGAAAGTTGTAAGTAAATAGGCCTGTGTACACTGGACACACTTCAGGACACACATGTGGTAACATGTTGCCGACACAACTGGACACCAATGTTTTGCCCCTGTCTACACTGGGCACATGTCACAGACACAAGTTGCAACACATGTTGCAGCTTGTGTCTGCTCTTGAACATTTTCGTACACAAGTCGTTCTGGCAACATGTTGCGACACATGTGTCCTGTGCAGTGTACACAACCGTTAAACAATGTCCCATTGAATCAACTACAAGGTGTAAACAATGAACACTGCAGCTGTTAAATATTTACATACAAACACCTAGCTATAGTATAAAATAAACAGTTTAATACTACAATAACTGCAGAGCAGAGGATACCTAGCCAACATCTTATTTTTGCCTCTAGAGGTTTTAAGAATGATTGAGCTTATAATGGTCTGATTTCATGGCACACTTTCACTAGAACCAGATCTGATCAACAGCATGAAGTCAGATCACTAGACATGTTCCAAGTTTAGCATGAGCAACCTTACTGTTCAGATAAACTAGTGCTGCAGTGACTGGGCATAGCATTCTGTTTTACCTGTGTTAACATCCCACCATCAGCTTTAAAAACACATGTTAAAGAGCAAGAGCAGTCGTCTCAACTTGAATTATTGTAGTAGACTGTCCTGTTTTGTGATTGGCTGTTGAGAGTCATGTGACAGCTTTTTTCTCCTCAAATGTGAAATTCATAGTACTATTAGAAGTTACAGCTTGCTTTACCTTGAATATACAGTAGTTATGTCACAAACTATGATGGAAGGTACTTTGAAAAGAAATAGAAAGTAAACTGTGAGATTTAGCTGTTGCTTTAAAATAAGTTTGGGATGACTGCTCTTGACCTTTAAAGCAATGTGACCATCAAACCTTTGTTTGAGGATTAGAGTAGCATTAAAAGGTCACACTCTCATTTGTATAGGGAGGCTAAGCAATAGACACTTGAGAGATTAACTAAAGGAACCATCAACTGAAATATCTTTAAATAAAAAGGAATAAAAATATTCCAGTAGGAATTGTCAGATAGAATGGCAACAGACAATGTGCTGTAATTTTCCACCTGTTATACCGTAGCTCCATGTTTAAACAAAACAAAGTGGGTTGAGCTTTGTAAATTACGTCCCCCCTCCCTCCTCCACCCCCCTCCCCCCACACACACACTTGAAAAAGCTCTTTGTCTAAAACCACAAATCCAACAGGCTTAGTGATTCCTTGCCCCTGAAATGTAAGTCTATGTTTTATCAGATAGAGAGTGTTTCTTAAAGCGGTTCATTGAGTTGGTTTATGAAATTCAACAAATTTTTCCAAACCTGTTAAGTTTTCTTCACATACCAATGACAAATGGTCAGTCTGAGACAATCCACATACCCTACATACAAATAACTGTTTTATGAGTGAGTAATTAACGGTTTCCAAAAATTTGTGACCAGACACTTTTTCAAATTATGTACAAAACCGTTACAACTCAGGACACTACAAAATTTAAAATTTTAAGGTTTTCTGGGACTTTTGGACTTGAAACTTTACTTGTTATGCTAACATTAAACATTGATATGTGGTAGTGACCCTTTGAGACTCTGATTAAGTTATCGATATCAACTCAATGAGCCTCTTAAAATGACCAACAAGAGCCCAAGGGCACTATGGTTCCTTGCATTAAAGATGATATTGTATTAAGGTAGTCCCAAGGTAAGGCATAATTTGCACCTTTAACCCCAATGACTTTTGGCCATCACCCAAAAACATAGGGGCACATTAAATTTCAAAATCATACAAGCACTTGCCGTTTGAGAGAAATGGAACACTAAACTTTTCAAATTATCACACTGCACACTGCCCACTTCCATGCGACAAATACATTCATCACCTTTCACTAAAATGTCATTTACTTGAGTTTGGGGTAGTATAGGAGGTTAGTTAATTGCCTTTTTGGTCAATCTCAACAATTCAAATCGAGACCTTAAAAAGAAGTCACAAAGGTCAAATACAGTCAAAGTAGATCAAAACTGATTTTAAATAAACACAGTCTCTTCTGCACCAAAGAAATTTAACAGTCATCTGGTCATTCCTGACCACCAAACTTTATGATGGATGACTAGAAATTATGTCATGGTTGTCCTTTAGACTACCCAATGTGTTTACCTGAAAAGCAAAAATAAGGAAAAGCCCACAATTCTGCTACTAAAGGCAGCCCGATAGTGATTTATTACCACCAATTACTTCTTCACAATTTGGCTAGAAGACCAAGAAACAAACATAGCTCTGTAGAATCTAAAAAATGACTTTCAACTTGACCTTTTAACCTAAAGAGGGTGTTAGAAACAGCATTGTAGTCCCTAGGGTAAAAGCAGAGGTAAAGAAGAGAAACTGCTTTCATATTTTACTATTGAAATTGGAATCTTAGCTTGCACTGTGAATAACTTTATTCAATACTGTATGTGAGGAAAAGGTTGTTTTTAATAATAATTGCATTACTGTCCTGATTGTTAACTAAACTGCTTTTAGACTGAGAGGGGGTTATAATTCTTCTTTTCTTTTATACATTGCATTTGTCTAAAGGCATTAAACTTCAGCTGGACTTTTAAACCAATTGAACAAAGACCCAAAGTGTCTTCACGTGCACTTTACTTAGACGAACACAACTTTCCATTATTTCCACTATGTTACTTGGTTATTGAGTAATTGCACCGCATACCTGGCATTGCAATAGGCCTACATATGACCTACATGTACACACTAGCCTGTCATTTAAATGTCAGTAACTCAAGTAACGAACATTGTAGGAGGGTAGTGTAATAGCCTTTTTGGTTCGTCTGATCAAGACAAATCTTGACGTCACAAAAAAGTCACAAAGGTCAAAAGGTCAAATGAGGTCAAGTGAGGTCAAGGGGGGTCATCACGTGCATTTCACTTAGACCAACACAAATCTCCATTACACCACCCCTCTAAAATGTTTCAGTGGCAAGATATCAATAAAACATTACTTTTTGACCTTTTGACCCTTTCCAATTATTTTGGTTAATGTACCAACATTTTCACCTCCTACCAATCTAACTTATCCTAAAATGATGCCACTGCTTGAACAACAGATACTGAGTTACAGCTACTAACAGAAATTCAGTTTTTGGCCTCTGGTGATCACCAGTGACCTTTGACCTCCACCAAAAACGATAGGGCACATCTACTCCACAACATCTACATACATACCAAGTTTGAAAAAAATTGATCACTCGGTTATTGAGTTATCGCACCACATACCTCGCATTCCAATCCGTCACATACACACACACACACACACATACACACACACACACACATACATACGCCAAGGTGACTGCATAGGTTCCTTTGTTACACAAGGAACCAAAAACAATGGTGACAGCTTCTCCATATGGGTAATGGAAATGTTGCAACATGTACAACATCCATTACAAGTAATTAAACCTCACTGATATATATTGTGATTGCAAGGTTTTGACTTCTGACCTCTGATGACTTCACCACAATGACAGGAAACATCTATAAAATTTGGACAATGCATGTGCTAAGGACAGTATGAGATCTCTTACTGCTATTTTTCTTAAAATATCATGTGTGCAACATTTTAAACTGTATGTTTCATTGGATGGTCTCAACTTTTCAAAATTTTGCAAGAGGAAGTGTAAAATGTTCTTTAGACAATCATAAATTGTCTTGCTGTATTTCATTATTATATTCTTTGTTCTTGTTTCTACCATGCAGATCACTGTACTTCATTTCATCAAGTATTATTTGAGTTTCCTCTTTCATTCCGTTTGAGAGGATGTCACCACCGAGTCAGAAAGGGTAGGGATGGGGGGGGGGGAGAGGACACTCTTGCAAGTACCACTATATTGTTGTAATTGTCACTCTGTAGCTCATTAACTATAAAATTATATCACCAGCACCAAAAATTTACTACATGCCAGAAATGACTACCAATCCCTGCTGTTTGTTCATTTAAATAAACTTCTAGACAGCTGTGTGTGTGCAAAATTTATCTGCAGAACAGGTTCAATGAAAGACATAAACTACTGTACATTAAAACATAAATTTTCAAACAAAAATATCAAAATATTATAGAATACCAACCAAATCTTGGCTGGCACCTGCTAAAATACTGACATATTAGTAGGGGAGGGCCAGATAGTCTGTCCCAAATATTTTCATAATTTAATAATGACAAAATATTCACCTATTCCAAAAGGCTCAACTATTTTAGGGCAGGTTAACAAAGGCCAGCTGGTCCATGTGGGTAGGGCTACTGTAATCAACATCCCCACATGAGGGCTTGTGACAATTAAATATATGAAAATCCATATTAGTGATATTATGCCTTCATACAGGGTACAATTGAGTAGAACTTAGCACTGCTGCATGCATACACTTTTGGTGCATGGGGCTAGGGCAGATATCAAATTGCAGTGGGCTAGAGAAATAAATTTGCCCACCATACCAGGCATGGGCTACAGTAGTTGTAAGGCATTCAAAATTTTAAGCCCTGGGAAAAGGATTACAGTGGTTTGGATCCACACATTGGGCAGCTGATGATAGAAATTAATGAAAATATAAGAAAGTGCAAAATGATGTATACTGCACATGTGCAAGAACTTACTAGCTTAAATATTTAGTAAATTTCCTAACTTTGCAAAAATGACTATAATTTCAGTCTTTTAACATTATCATTGAGACCAAAATCTACCTTGGTGTAACAGCTATACTTCGTAACATTTGTATCAGTTATTGCAACAATTAATGTGACAATTATGCACTGTTTTACATGCTGAGGAAAATTTCTGTTCAATGGGACTATTGAAAAAATATAAGATGGTTTAACTTGTCATCAGACTTTTGGAAAAAATGTTAGGAGTCCAAGAACTCTTGAGCTCTAATGAGAACACTGAAACAGGAGCATTCCTTGAAAATACGCTATTTGAAAATCTGGACTGAGAGGACAGTTGTGGTTCAATGGAAGGAAGAAATGTCGCAGAAAAAACAGCTTGCATTTATGCATCCATCAATGGCAAGATTACATGCTGCAATTAAACCTACCAGAAAACTAATAACAAAGAACAAACCAGAATAGAAATGCTGTTGTGAAGCTCACACAATTTCTATTGTCTGTTTAAAACAGGAACTAAAAGAACCAAATTTCATCTTTTATTCATCTGCTTTCAAAATCTCCATTCATTACAAAATTAACCCCAAGGAAATAAAGAAGCGTAGAGGCAAAGCTCTGTGATTTTGCTGGTAAATCTACACCTAAAGTAGTTTTATGGCAGATCTCACTGCATATTATTTTCAAATCATGAAAGCCTGGACTGTGTATTGTTATGAGCAGTAAGATAAAATTAATAATGTATGTATGGTGTATCTATAAACTGTTCAAATATTGCAAAGTACATTTAGTTGCACCTATAAATCCACAAGTAAACACTGCATGGTTTTATACTGATCAAAATGAAGAGACTCAGAAGGTTCCTACTGTAATCTACTTGGTCTCAAAACAGTTATATTGCAGTTACTTGGCTTGACCATATCAAGATGAACAGAATGGGAGATATCTCCACAGTAAATTCTTTAAAGCCCACTTTCCTTCACACTTTCTGACAACAGCTGGTTATAGATACCACCTAAACAAACATACAGTGTATATGGCCTTTTTTCAACCAGCTGTATCATCAAGAACCAGGACCAGGTTACGCAGCCTACATAACCATGTACAAGACAAGAACTGAACACACAACCAAGCACACTGCTATTAGTGTGATAAATAAACTGCTAACTGTTCAGCAGGAAAGTGAACTCAGCCCTACAGAAACAGCTTTAAAACAAAAGTTTTTACTTCCTATGTACATTAGAATGCAAATCGGCAGGTATTAATTTTCTGCTCCCAAGCAATCATGCAAACAGAAAACTTTTGATGAAAAGTTGATGCCATCTGCCCCATTTTATAACCTTTAATACACATGAACACAATGTGTGAGCTAAAAAGAAAAACAATCAGACACCAGAAAGCCAAAAGGCAATAGTGATTTCTTGCTGCTGAAATGTAGGCCTTTTTTCACATTGACATTGCTTTGTAATGTTTTTCAATTAACAGGGCTCCATAATGTGCCCACAAAGCAGGCTTCAACAAATCCCCTGCCCAACAGTCCGGGACAAGTAAATAATGACTCGGACAAGTGAACTGCTCAATAGTGTAGCATGCCGGACAAGAAGCACAATATTCTTCTTCACATAGGAATTCAATGGCAAGTACTAGATAATTAGATATGGACTCAGTGCATATTCATGCGGACAAGTAGATTTTGGGAATCCCTAGCCTGATGGACAAGTAATAAAAAATGAATGTATCGAAACCTGCACAAAGTACTGTACACATGCAAGGCATCCAATCTTCCTACATTGCGATCCCCCCTGCCCGTTGTGAACCCAAATGACATTTGACCTCCACCAAAAACTTCTGGGACAATTTATTTGCTATGCACCATCTACATGACAAGTTACAGGACCCTACAAGTGACCTTTCTTGTAAAACTGTGCAGAAAAGCTTTTCAGGCTTTGACAATGCCGACTCCAAATGACCTTTGACCTTTAGGAGAATCGAATGAGATCATCTTCTCAATAAAATCAACCTACACACCACATATGAGCTTTGTCACATATACTGTTCTTGAGACATCATGTTTTCTAGGTTTTAGTGTTTGACCTCACATGAACCCAAAAGACCTTTGACCTCCACAAAAATCGATAGGGATCATCTACTAAATATGACCAACCCACACACCACATACGAACATAGTCAAACCAACCGTTCTCGAGATATGGTGTTTACAAGGTTTTGATCTTTTGACCTCTTGTGACCCCAAATGATCTTTGACCTACATCAAAATCAATAGGGATCATATACACAATATGGCTAACCCACACACCAGATATAAGAAAAGTCACGCTTACCTTTCTAGAGATACTGTGTTTACAAGCAATTTCTAAGGAATTAACCATTTGACCTCTTGTGACCCCAAATGACCTTTGACCTACACGAAAATCAATAGGGATCATCTACTCAATATGACCAATCCACACACTAAATACAGCATAGTCACAAGTACTATTCTTGAGATATCGTGTTTACAAAGTTTTAACCTTTTGACCTCTCGTGACCCCAAATTACCTTTGACATCCACCACAAAAAATAGGGATCATCTACTTAATCTGGCCAACACACACACCAAATCTGAGATTAATCACACTTAGTCTTCTTGAGATACCGTGTTTACAAGGAATTTCTAAAAAATTTACCTTTTGACCTCCCGTGACCCCAAATGATCTTTGACCTCCACGAAAATCGATAGGGATCATCTACTCATACACGGATTGCAAAACAAGCTGAATAATGTAGAACACTCTTACTGTGCATTCGTTATACTATCAAGCTAAGGGCATTCACATCTGCTACGAAGGTTGCCCGGCAACCGGTCCACACTACACACAGTTCATACCTAACGTCATGACTGATGCATGGAGAATTCGTTGGGTCTGCAGAGTGAGTGCATATGCACAACTTAACTAGCGCTAACAGTGCCATGTCTCAGCTTTAGCATAACTCCCATGGCTTTATTTACAAGTTTAGTTTCAGTAAGTAGGCCTAGGCCACAACTGTAGCTTCAAAATGCCAAAACAGACCAAATTTCACAGAGAGTGGACGAGAAAATTTGAATATATTTCTAGCAGCAGGAAAGATGAATAATATATGTTCTGTTGAAAATGCCTCCGGAGGAAATTCATTGATGCCCAAATTTTCGGAGTTCAACTTCCCATTTTCACAACTGTATTCGTGTAGCTTAGAACACTGGGAAGGGCGTTTCCAGCTATCTGGGGGTCACGGTTTGTAAAGGCCAAAAATTTCTGGTACACTATGTGCCAACCCCTGCGGCGATCTGCTTAAATTGTAGCGAAGGTTGTCCTCCTTTTCTGTCATGAAGGAATGGACACCCTACTGTACTTGGCACCCATCAATGTGCTTATCTCCTTTTACACCAGTGGTTCTCAAACTTTTTCAAAATACCGCCCTCATAAGGCATCCATGGCTGATCCAACGCTCCCCTCCCACCCAACATGCCATCATATTAATATAAGTCTAAACTCTAAAGACCAGTTCATGTAAACAAGGAAACACAAAAGGATGGAGTATCTGAACTTGTTTTTTTTTTCTTGCAGTCAAATCTTTGAAACAAAACCTGAATAATAGCTAAATAGCATGTCTTTCAAAATGCTTTGATTGTACAGACACTGCCAATCACTCTGCAACCTCGTAGGTTCCTTTATTGCACGAATGTATGAGAACCTTCAGGGACCCCCGAGTCAATGCCAACGCCCCCTTATTGCTTGCAAACTCCTCAGTGCCCCCTTGAAACTTTTCAACGCCCCCAGGGGGCGGTAGGGACCACTTTGAGAACCACTGTTTTACACCAACAAATATAGTAGGCCCTAACACAAAACCTGAGTGAGTTAACCTACACTTCACACTCGCACCTGTTGCTGACAAATGCAGTAAGAGTGATAACTTCGGTAATACTCTTGATCACCAGCAGCCAGGTAATACGTACCTATGGAGGTTATGCATCAAGGTCACTGGGATGCACATCTCTCTGTTTTTCCATCCAGGCATCCATTTTACAACAATTGTTACTACAGGTAAGGTGCCATTGTGCGCGTGTTTCAGTAACACAACCACTGCCTTAGATCATTTTCATTCAGTGAAATGGGCCAACGTTATCTTTATAGGTAAGCTTCGAAATGTTAAGGACCAGGTGACATTTATGAAACTTCAACTGTGGTCTTTTGTAGTTATTTCAAGCAAACATGTATCATATTTATTGAACAGCCATACTAGTAGTCAAAGTGACATCTTTAGGAAAATAAATGTTATTGAGTCTGAGTGTTATAATCAAATGAGGTATCTTGTGCCGGCCTACGGCTCGATGAGTCCTCATCTTAGGTTTGAAATTCAGTACAGTATATCTTATGAATGCTCTCATGATTCTTAACACTGATAACATCATCAGAACTCATTTCCTCTTCTTTGTTCTTTTGAGAATTAAAAGTCCAAAACCTAGCTGTGCACTTTATCTCAGGTGAAGAGGTAGTGGTTTTCAACGACATCACAATTTAAGGGTCATGGCCAACTTAAAATCTTTATTTATGTACTGTAACTCAGTTTCTTCTCTTCCAGTCTTCACTAAAACAAAAGCCCAAAGAAAGAAGGAAAGCCTATAATATTGCCATACAAGTCTTTAACACCTTTTCCTACATTCAGCAAGCTATAATTGATTTACTCAAAATCTTAAATCCACCCAAAAATATATGGTTATAGAAAATCCGTCCTGCGCATGCCTTGAGGTTTTCCTGTGCTCAATACAGGGATAATGTATTCCAATTCGTTCCTTCCATGTCTTGTGAGTTTTCTTTAAAATAAAGTGTTATGGTTTCTAGTATGTCCTTCCTACCTCTCATTTTATGTCGATGAAGGTTCATTAAATCACATTTTTGAGCATTTTCCGTTTGCAGTTGTCGTGTAATGAACAAACGGCCTGTTTTTATACACAAACAGCAGGCCGAAGTACACTTATGACATCATCAAATGCTCTGTCTAGAATTGTTTTCTATGGTCTACTCTTAAGTTCATTACGTAGGCAAGAAAAAGCTGCACTGGGAGAGTGGAATATTGAACAAGTATGTTTAGCACAATATTGATCAAAACTTACAGTGCCTAATGAAGGTTGCACACTGTTATTTTTTCATGTAGTACAAATGTTTGGGATTAAGACAGATCTCTGCAGCTACTTGTGAGTGGTGGTTATATATCCTTTAGCAGTGGCCACAATGAAAATCACTGTGCAACATCTGCATTGTAATCAGCAAATTTTTAATACACTTTTCCTTTGGCTGAGACTAGAATGCGGATCTCACAAGTTTACAAGTTAGAGTGCAGTATGCCTGTAAAGAGGAAGATTAAATGTTTTTGACAACCATTTAGCAGAAAAACTAGGTTTCCTGTAGGAAATATGGTAGTACTCTTTCAGAAATGCTTAAATGATACACTTAATTGAGAAAATTTATGGCAAGTCTTAATGATTGGCTATTTTTGATACAAATATTTCCACTTGTTAACAAGGTTACATGATGTTTTCTGAAGTGGGCACATTCTCCCAGATTGCTTTTGTTTTTGCTTATAAAGTATCCTGTTTGTCCTTGAAATATGATACTGTTGGAATGTTGGGATATCTTTTCCTGCCAATAACATAACCCAAGAACAAACAGTATGTAGGATGTACCACACAGTGTTTCTAAATAATCTTGGCAGCAGCATCATTATCTAACATAAAGAAATTGAATGCAATGTCAAATTAATGTGCTGCCTTGACATCACAGATTTTCCACTCTATCTGACAGAAAAATCTGTCCTTTGAAAATTAATATCTTCTGAATGCTATGATACTGAGATGCAGTTTTCACCTCCTAAAAGAGAAAATTTTTGTGCACATTCTTTAGTCAATGAATTCAGTCTCCAGAAAATGCTTTTAAATGCATAATGCCATAGTCCTGGTTTGTACAAGGCAATTTTGTATAGTAAAGCTCTCTTTGCAAATTCTTTGTTCTGGCAGTATTCCCTTTAATTTGACATCACCAAAGGTTAGTCACCAATTGAGAAGTTTGCTATCCCTCAAGCATATATTCACATGGGGTCTTTAAGTTCATGGCAACTTCACATCAGATTCAGCCAGCTCAAAACTGAGCTCTTAAAGAAACATGGCCCTGAACTTTTCAAGGAAATATTCGTTGTTCTACATTCATTTTGGCTGACAACATTTACAGTTACTGTAGTTAGCAGTTTATATGGAAATCTCTTATAACCATGGAAGTACTACCTCCGAGGTAGTACTTCAGTGTTATAACTAGATAGTGATATTGTACAAACATTTTCCAGGGTTGAAGCTAGACCAATTATATACTGGTTGACACTTAATAACTGATGATACCTTCTTCATTTGAGTAATGGTGACAAATCTACAGTAGAAGAATACTATTACACCATGTACAGTATCGTATGTGCTGTATGATAAGTCACACACTCAGGGAGTACTGTAATATCCACAAGCTTAGGGAAGTTAGGGCAAAGATATTATAAACATAGATACCAAACTCCTATCTCTACACTGTCAGATGTGCTGACTCCTCACAGAGGTTCAATCGGAGGGGCAGAAGTATTGACTGGACATGCGCACAGTTCTAGTTTGGTTATCTGTGTGAACAATTACGCATGCTTAACAAAAAATTCCTTTGTGACGAGGTGTTAGCATGCCTGTACACCCACAATTCATTTCTCTTGTAGTCCGGAGTAATTGACGCATACTTCTGCATGCTTGGAAAAAGAATGCAGTTGTTTATTTCGTGTTGTAAGCGCGTAAGAATGCAAACATGTGCATAGATGTGTGCTTTTGAAGATACCATAGAAACTGGCCAATCAATAAGTCAATGAACTTTAAACCAGTCGTTGTGAGTTAAGCTTCAAATGTTTTTAAGTAGAAAGCCTCGAAAAAGCCACAAACTGTTCCATGTAAGTGAAATTTATTGAAGCACGGTGTTTGCAAGAATTGAAATGTTTTTGAATTACATGTATTGATATTTCCGGAAGATATCAATTAACTGTTAGCCTTCAAAACCACTGATCAGTGATCAGCATTTCTGTCCTTCCATTTCGGCCTCCATGAGCAGTCACCAAAAGTTTGATATCTATGTTTATAATATCTTTGAGTTAGGGTGACAATAAGAAAGCCCCCTCAATATGTGTACAGTAGGTAGGCAGGCAACTGGGGATACTACTCCATCTCTGATGGTACTGGGTAAACTGGGCTCGACCTAAAAGTAAGAAATTTTCTGGCCAGCAAAATCCTGTAATTTTGTAATTCTTCTCTTCCTACCAACACTGGCACACTTTCATAACAAATTTTCATGGCCAAATTATAGGACGAACTGTACCTTACAGGGTCATACAGGTAGACAATTTTTCAAGGGGGTTAATGACTTTATTTTTGCCAAAATCAGACCTCATCTCAGTAAATGGCCTAAAATTTGACTGTCAGATTTTATGCCCAACTGAGACAAAATACAGAACCTGCACAGTTTAGTCTGTTCTTTAAACATCCAGGGGTTAGGGAAGTGGTAAAAACTACCATGACACCCTGTAGAGAAAAGATTAAATACACAATGTAGTTGTTTTCTAACATTCATGAAAGTGGCTATTCATGTGAAAGACAGTAAAAGGACTGGAGGCTAGAATAGACTCCTGGGAGACAATACATGAGAACAGGAGTGGGAATCAGATTGTGCAACAACCACAACCAGAGCTGGTAAGTGAGCACATTATTTGCCACTGTCAGAGCTCTCTGTACCCAAAACCATCTGTTACTGTATTAGTATCATTCAGGCACTACTTTTTCCCAAACCACACCTGCAATGTAGAGAAAAGACGAAAAGAATGGGACATTATTAAATTAAGGTAGGCCTTGTGCATAGATGATATACTGACATCATCCTTCAGGCAGAACAATGGAACACATGGTCACACGCATAATAATTCACCATGCTCATGTAGCAGACGATGCACATATTCGACTGGTTGACAAATCAGCTGTCTGCATTTCTCTGTGTTGGTTTATTTTTCTCCCCCAAAGGAGGCCATACTTTCCACTCTGTGACATCATATGCACAAGGTCTACTGTAATGAAATTTGCTACCAAAAAACCAGTGCAATATTTATCTCAAGTGACACATTGATCTGCTCATAGGAAGCAAAACCAGGACCAGGAACTGGTAGAAAAGGGGAGTTAAAATGTCTCCAATTTTTTCAAGTCAAAATCAACAATTTCCTAAAAAGGGACACAATATCACCATATGGTCAGAAGTTGGACAATGACATAATTATGCCGACTTAATATTTACCACAACCTGCTTGTACGTATGCATAAAGTCAATACCTACTATACATAAAGTGCACTATAAATACACAGAGTATATGCTGCTAGAAGGCTACAGTTGGCAGTTTCTTGTAATATGCTGTAAATCAAACGAAACTTTATCTCGCCATTGAGCCATTCTGTCCATAATAATTCCATAATCTATCAAGCGAGATTCATGGCACATACATACAGCATACAGTAATGATCATAGTAGAACATGCCAGCCTACTCCTTTATGTGTCATAGATAATTAGTGGAATCATGTTGTTTCTTGCTGTGCTTGGAACATACTTTTTTCACTGTGTAGAGTACTTTTACTAGCCTGACCAGACAGTGGCCAGACTTGCGAACAATGGGCACTTTTGACTGTGTGCACAGAGCATGAAATGAGCTAGGTACTGTACCTAGCTGTGCTGGAGCTCTATTCACATTATGAGGAGCTTGGTGCTGTGCATGGCTGACTTTGCTATAGCAGCTTGGATGATCCTCTTAATATCATGTTGCTACAATATGCCCTTTTGTTCAACATACTAGCCTATCCCTTTATGTGTCATAGATAATTAATGGAATCATATTGTTTCTTGTTGTGCCTGGAACATACTCTTTCAATGTGTGTAGTACTTTTTCTAGCCTGACTAGACAGTCGCAGGACTAGTAAACAATGGGCACTTTTGACTGTGTGCACAGAGCGTGAAATGAGCTTGGTGCTATGCATGGCTGACTTTGCTATAGCAGCATGTCCCTATGCTCTTTTGTTCTGCAGACAATAGAGTTTTAATTGATAAAAGCAGTCAGATCTTTGCATCTAATTTTGCCCGATTTCATTGTCTTGGACTTTGGACTTGGAGTTTCATTCTGCAGACAAAATTCATTGCCTTGAAGATATGCAGAAAATTTTCTCTTTCAGGAGGTGAAAACAGCATTTCAAGACTTAGCACATAGCATTTGGTATGACTCGGCCTGGGAAGCGAACCCAGGCCTTCCCCATGAGAGGCTGATGCTCTTACCGTTAGACCAAACACGCGGTCTTCGTCATATCAAGTTTGAAATTTCAAACTCAAAATTTTGTCATATCAAGTTTGAAATTAATCCAAGTTTTCTAACTTGAGATATCATGTAAACAAGGTTTTCGGGCTTCTACCCCCTGTGACCCCAAATGGCCTTTGACCTCTACCAAAATTGATAGGGTTCTTCTTCCCATCATAATGCATCAACACATCAAGTTTGAAATCATTTCAAGCTTCCTACCTTGAGATATCATGCAAACAAGGTTTTCAGGATTTTACCCATTGTGACCCCAATGACCTTTGACCTCTACCAAAAGCAACAGGATTCTTCCTTACACCATAATGCATCAACATATTAAGTTTACAACTAATCCAAGTTTCCTACCTTCAAATATCGTGTAAACAAGGTTTTCGGAGTTTGACCCCCTCTGACCCCAAATGACCTTTGACCTCTACCAAAATCGATAGGGTTCTTCTTCCCATCATATTGCATCAACATATCAAGTTTGAAGTAAATGGAAGCTTCCTACTTTGAGATATCGTGTAAAAAATGTTTTGGGGGTTTTAACCCAAATGACCTTTGAACTTGACCAAAACCCATATGATTCCTCCTCTTGATATGGAGCATCTACGTAACAAGTTTGAAAACTTCCAGACATTTCTACCTTCAGCTACTCTGTTAATGAGTTAAATGCAAAGTGTTTTGAGTCTTTTGACATTTCTACATTGAGATACTGTGTTAATGAGTTAAATGTAAAGAGTTTCTAGTCCTTTGACATTCTACATTGAGATACTGTTTTAATGAGTTGAATGTACAGTGTTTCAAGTCCTTTGACATATGTGACCCCAAATGACCTTTAAATTTGACGAAAACTGATACCGTTCTTTCTCTTGATATGGGACATCTATGTACCAAGTTTGAATACTTTCAAACATCCCTACCTTGACATATCCTATTAATGAGTGAAATGTAGAGTGTTTCAAGTCCTTTGACCCCTGTGACCCCAAATGACCTTTGAACTCCACCAAAAAGGGTTCTTCCTCTTCCTCTTCTTCTTCCTCTTTATGTGGGGCATCTAAGTTCCAAGTTTGAAAACTGTCAGACATTCTTGAGATATCATGTTAACAAGTTAGTTGTGTTAAATGTAGTGTTTCGAGTTTTTGACCCCTGTGACCCCAGATGACCTTTGAACTCAACCAAAAATAATAGGGTTCTTCCTCTTAATATGGGACATCTATGTACTAAGTTTGAAAACTCAGTGACATTCCTATCTTGAGATATCATGTTAACAAGCAAAGTGTCACAAACACATACACACATACATACACATGCACACACACACACACATACATACATACATACATACACACGCACGCCATCATGATTGCATTGGTTTCTCTTATCATCGAAACCAATAACCAATCCTTAAAGTGAGATAGCTTGAGTTAAGAAAAGGGTATTGCAACAGGGTTTGAAGGATACGGTGTGAAATATTTTTGTTTTTCTTAAGACCCAGGTGAAAGAATATGGCTTTTCAGAGCATGCTCATTTGATGCACAACAAAATGTACTCTTATGCAAGTTGAAGAAAGTTCTTTGGAATGCATGTTTTCTTTTCTAGCAAGTAGAAACTGTCATTGTGAGGTCTAGAGTGAACAGAAAATTTCCATCTTTTTAAACCTTTCCCTCTGCTTCGGGATGTTTCTTTATTCTTTGCTAACGAAAAGAGGCATGTGTCTTTTAACTGTTTTTATTTTGTTACAGACCTGTACTATTCACGTCGTCAAAAGCAATTATAAAATTTTACGGAACAAATACTGTAGCTGTGTTCTCTTTGCTAATTCAGGTTACATCTAGGTTAGGCTTAAAACAGGCTTGGGGTAATCACAACGAGTAATCATAATCTATCGCAATCGATCACATTTTTATAAAGTAATTGTAATCACGATCCATTGTTTTCGTGAAAACTGCAAAGTAATAGCAATTGTAACCGATTACAACAACAAAGTACAGTGAACCCAGTCATGATTTCATTGGTAATTACTTTGAAGTTCAATATAAAAAGGAAGAAGAAAAGACTAAACAATTTTTTTCAGTGCTTGGTCCTTCTGCAGGAATGACTAAATTAGCCCTCTGTTAATTTCAATCATTTCATGCATGACTGATAGCAAATAACTTAAACCCATTGGCATTTTTGAAAAACCTAGACTTTGAGCATAAGTACTGTACCTTTGTAGATAACTACATGAAATTATGTTTTCCCACCATGTATACATTGTTTTTTCTTGCAAAGCATATTAATTGTTAAATATGAACGCAGTTATACCACAATGTTCAGATCAGTCTTCCCATTTTCATCTTTGTTGCTGAAAAGCTATACACTGATTGGTACAGTTGTAATAGCCCTACTGATACTGGCATGGTTTACATCGGTTGTATGTGTTTTGTAATGTTACTTTTGTGAGTAATAAATATTCAACTTGTGCTATTTGCACAAAAATGTAGCACAATACCTCCACAGTTTTGTCTAGTTTCATAATTCTCTGGAGGTATATTTACAGATATGCAAAAGAAAATATAAGAAACAAAATTTAGTTAGTTGGATAGGGTTTAGTGTCTAAACTTACAACTTTCCGGTTTAATCTAGAATGGTGCCCACGGCCTTTTTTCAAGTTGTGGCGATATGGATTGTTTTCCACACTGCATGGCTTATGCTGAAACAAAATTTAATTCACAATTGCAACCATCGTTACATTCCAATGTAACCACAACCATAATCAATTACTTTAAATTATAGCTGTGATGGTAATCCTAATTGTACAGGTAATCATAAAATATGAAGCAATTGCAATTGTAATCGATAAAATTGAGATGTAACCAAACCAAACATGATTCCTAAGGGACTTTACTGTGCATACTTTGTTGTGGGTTGCAATTGTATAATGTGGTATTGTTGCATGGACATATGCTTTTCTGAAATTATTTTTTTACTTGAATAGGGCTATGTGGTAGGTCAATGTGATTTCTTTCATTAATCTGACTTTGCAATAGCCTCCTGCTTCCATCAATAAAGCGATTATCCTATACAAAGCAAATGCTGCAGCCCTTTTAGGCTCCCCTTTTTCGGGTAGGGGTTGTAGAATTTGCCCTTCAGTATTTCCCACCTTTTGTAAGATGTGTCTGAAGGGACAAGTTATACTATGGATTTAAACTAAATTTGAAATGTATTTGAACTCTTTTATTTTTTATCTGGCTGCCACTATAACACACCTGTGTTGGTTTCGTTAAATTCCAGCCCAATGGCAGTCAACTACAGTATAATGCTAACTGCTAAATGTTTATGCTATTTTCACAGTCTCATTCAAATATTTTGGTATTTCACAACTTCTGAAGGAGTGAGAGCTATTTCACTGCTTATATCTTGAGTTACACTCTATGACAAGTGTGCAGAAAACACATCCATTCAATACAGTATGTTACAGATCCTCAAATACACTTCAATCAACTCTTGAGGGGTTAATTTTTTCATCACAACTTAGAGACACTTTGAACATGCCTCCTAGACACATTTTGTGCACTAAAATGTAACTCCACAAACAGTAAATAAGCTTGTAGAGCTTACACACAAAACAAAGACTAGCAAGGAGCTTATTCCTCTCAAGATAACTTCTTGGGAAATATCTGCTTACAGAGCCTTGTTGTTTATGGTAAGAATAAGCAAGATTTTCTTACATTTACTTCCTGCTTGATTTAGCATAGGTGTGACACCAAGCCTCTAACATCTGGAAGTTTAACTACAAAATGTAAACGTTCCAGTCAGTAGGTACAGTATCTGTGCCTAGCAACCAAAGTGCTGTGTGCAAAGAAAATTGAGGTTTCCATGACAACTGAAGAGTTTAACCATAAAATTTGCAAAAACAACTGAGCAGCCATAACATTTTTAATGTGAAAAATGCAATGTCTCCTGCCTCCCAGCCAAAGAGCATGCTCTCAAATTCTTAAAGACATTGACCACTGCTCAAGTCACATTCCATTGCTCTAAAGAAATTTCATCCACTGGCTAGTGTGACAATATCTCAATACATGATATTGTAAAATAAGTAAGTTGTTGTACCACATCTTTAGGTGTAGCTAGAAACAAAAACGATTCAGAGAGTTCTACTTGATTTCAAATGATTTTATTCGATGATTTGACATACAAAAAGAATTATCTCTCAATTATTCGGCCGGCCTAATATTAATCAAATATCTACAGGTTACTCAAGTGCTCCTCGTCTGAAGTCTTATGCACGAGTGTCCAGCTCGCAGGCTTGGTCTTGGAAACCTCGCGCGAGATCCAAACACCTGCAGTGCCCTGACTGGTCAAAAGTTATGACGCACCCATGTAAATGAGTGTAATGATATAAATGACCAATGAGGAGGCTGCAAAGGGTGAAATTGACCACACCTTGAAAATATAGGTTACAGTGTGCACGTGGAACTAGGGTGAAGTAATATGTCACGTCCACTGGTGACACGTGACGGGAAACAGGTAGGGCACTGGGAATCTTGAACAAAGGAAAGGCCAGTTGCTTGTAAACAACAAGATGGCATCTGCTAAAGGTCATGGAGAGTGCACCATACTACATAACATTATGTATTGAGATAAAAATAACAAGATTTCCTTTACTTGATAAAACTGTACACAGGTTCCCTCTTCTGTAAGCCTTGATGGTCTGTACATTGAAACTACTGTACATCAAATTCACTCTCACACTATAACTTCTGTATGTACAGCAGTATCTCATTATTTGTGTTTCATACAAGTGCTTTACAGGCAGTTAGCTGTCTCTTCAAATTGATGACACACACTGACCAGCGTACTGTTTGGAGTCAAAGCATTGTTTGCACATTGAGTGATTTGTATGTGTTAAGTAGCAGAAAACAGACATTCTTTATTCCCTTTGTTGGTGACTCTGTGATGAACTATTTAATAAAAAAAATCAAAAGTAAATTTTTGAGTAGCATCAGAACTAATGAATGTCAAGGTGAAAGGTTTCAGTTTTTGACATTACTGTATAGGTCATCTTTAATTCCCGAAAAAAAAATTACATTGTAGCACTGTAAATGACAAAAAACGGAGGGTGACAAAAAACATCAGCAAAGAAAAATATTCATGCTAATAGGCTATAAAGGAAGTAAATTTACATTCAGACTTAAAGGCCTATTAGTGCCTTACTCAATTTCCAAAATGATGCTTTCCTAGGCTCAAGTTACAAGTGCATTCAGGGGGAGCTTGCTTCAGGGCTTTTGTTAGTTGCAATTTTACAGGGTTTAAAAGGCCACTTATTTATGTAAGTTCAAACATTGCTGCAAAAGTGTGCTCTTTTTAAGAAAGCAACCAAGATATTGACAATTTTCTTTACTGTATGAAAATTGAAAACGAAAAGAGGGGATTTTACCAAACTTCTTCAGGAGAGGAAGGCACAAATCCATCCTTTCCCCCTGGGGGAAATCCTGCTACTGTACTTGTGAGAGTGGATCTTCCCAGCATCCAAATTTGATCTTAATTGTTGAGTTGTTGCCATCCGATGGAGAGTTGTCATTCATATACAGCAGGCTTCTCCCATTGGTAACATACTATCATGAAACAATTGCCATTCCCTGCTTATTATTACTGTTGCTAATGTGAATGCTTTAGACTTGGAGCAAACAAAAACACACATTTAAAGGAATTTGTTTTGTTCAAAAAACTATCACAGAGTGATGCACATGCAATCCTCATGTAGTTTTTACCCTTTTCCAAAGACGAATCAACAAATAACTTACAGCAGATCAACATTCATTTACTTTTACAGTTCACAGGTCTCAGGTTACAGTCAATCCACTGCATGCTACTACAGTACAGGTCCGAGTCAATGCAGGTTTAGAGCAGCAAAGCAATCCTTCGTTAAGTGCATGCAAATTGCTACAAACCACAATACAAGTGTATATACCAGCTCTTTTCAGCCTGACGTGACCATTTAGAGGGTTAGGGTTACATACGCATAGTAATACTGGGTAAGGGTTATGGACAGCTTCTCCTTATTGATAACAGATTGACTTTGTGGGTACAATGTTACCACACCACGGTAAAGGAGGCATCTATTGTGTGCACTCTTAATGCGCACACAATAGATACCTCATATACAATGGAATAATGCAATGTGTTCTGTCAGTCCAAGGAACATCACATCCAGTGCGGAGAGAAGATAACATGACGTGTTGGAGTAAAACAGTTGTTTTCGGGCGGTACAGCAACAGTGCAAACATATAGGTTTATTGTATAACTGCAGGGTTTTCCCTGGGCCTTTTGAACGTCGCACCCCGTGTCGTTCAAGCTTCAAAATCAAAGAGGCCGCAACGTTCAAAAAACGGCCGCGATGTTCAAAATTGCTGCCAGCTAGCCTCCATAATTTTTCTTCTTTCTGTCAACGATTGCTTTTGTTGTTAATACAATAAACGACAAAATTATTGACTTATTTGTAAAACTGGAACTTACTTTTTTTAACTTCCATTCACATACTACTGCATGCGAGTCAGAGCTCTGTATGTGTATCCCATAGGGCCTATTACTGAACAAGTAACACCACAGTATTACTAGCCTGCACTTGCCCTCGTAGGCTCCTATCAGGAAACTGTTGTGCTCACTCCGGAGCGCAGTAGCTACGTGGCACAACATGACTTGCACGACCAAAACACAAACGCCCGTTTTGCAGGTTAGAGGCGGGGCTAATGTCTCAGATTTAGGAAATTATCAATCAAACGAACGAGCCATGACATTGTATCTTTACGTTAAACCTACATATTTCCTGTTACTTCGTTCTTAAAAATTACGCCGAAATTAAGAAAATCGGAAAATTAAGTTGTGCGAACGTACACTGCAGTCTAACCCCCTCTCCCCCTCCCCTCCGTAAATACTCTATCTCTGAACTGTTTAGCCGGACTACAACCAAAGTTTGGGAAATTTGATCGTAGCACAAATGCAATGGGAGTATTAGAATTCTATACGAAGATGGGCGAGCCCCGTGCCAAATTCACCATGAAACGGCATCACAAATCTCTGTATACGTGGATTTTTTCGGGGATCTGACTTAAGTGCATTTCAGTTGCAGATTCTTTTTAAACGAGACGTAAGTTTTGGACTAGAACTGCTTAAAATGTACGGGGATATTTAAATCCGAAAGGAACCACAAGATACGTTAATCGGGTGCAATTGTTTTGCTGCCCAGAACTGCTAAGATTATCATGAATGATTGCTCTACATGGGGTTTACTAAAGCAGGAGAGAAGCTACAGTACATTATCTTTTTAAAACGTACTTAGAAACTGGCACGTTGTAACAAATACAAAACTCAAACTGGCCGGACAAAAACACACGCAACTACAACCCAGTGCAGTGAAAGAACGCAAATGTTCTGACATGATTGGGGGATGAAAACTAGACAGAGAACGAAATCGGCCTAAGAAATAAATTATCAAAGGGCATGTGACATCGACTACAAACAATTCTACAGTACTGTATTTAACGGTTGATTTGTATCTCCACTTTTGAAGTGAAAATATTACGCCTACAAAAATGGTATCCCGTTCGTAAAACGAACGGAAATATCCCCAATATTCTCTATCCTGAGCTGGTAATATTGCAAGCCGACCCGGGCCCAATCATGTCAATTTTGGTGAGCGACGGGCGCGAAATAACGGCCAACCGGGGGTAAAAATCGTTCGGTGCCAGCATTCAATAAAAGCCATGCCGATGAACCAAAACATTTAAAGCAGAAATTACGGTGATATAAAGCCAATGTGACCGCTATCACTTGATCAAAATTTGTACGAATGTGAGTTTCAGTGCTAATAATTTTGCGTCAACTTACAGAAATGATGTTGACGAATTTGCCTCAAAAGTGTCACCATTTTGCGTCCAGGGATTTGCATAAGTCACAAAAGGGGAGGGGGACATCCCCTCCCCTTATACCCCTCCCCCAGGCCGGCGATCCACCTATGGACGCATCAGATGCGCGACGTTCAATTCTAAACCCAGGGAAAACCCTGAACTGTACCTTGTGAACAGGGTGCAGTCTTTTTTAACTTGTGGATAATGACCAATTTTTATTGAAATATCCAACTCTCATGATCAGATGGTCTTAAAAGAACTTTTCTTTTCGCGGTGGGAATTCACTGTTTCCTTTATTAAATGGCCTGTAAACGCAATGGCCAGTCTTGCACAATAGGCCTACCCCAATAAGAATGGGTTTCCCACCATTCGTAAGCGAGTGTTTTGTGCACAGGCACGCAATATTTTCGCATTCTCCTGACAGTATTGACATTCTGATATTTCTCATCAACCTTTGTCTCAAGAAACATTGCCAGTTAGACCCACAATCGTGTATCCTGAGGCTCTGGCAATAGCATACATGTACTGTACTTACTGCCAGACTGTCATTGTTTTCACTCCAGTTGAAGTTTTCATGACCCAGGTCACGCAAATGCCCAGATTTTGGACCAACAGAATACAAACAGGGGCTCTAATTGGGTTTCCGTACCCACAGTTATAGGGTTAGAGTTACATACGCAAAGTAATGAGGTTAGGGTTACGTACACATAGTACATAGGCATAGGGTTAGGGATACATGTGCACAGGCCTACAAATACTTATTACTGGGTTAGGGTTATATACTCAGTTTACCGTCGAGTGCGCACCTAAGAGCTCTGTCATTTCAAGATTTTTACACGTTATGTTAACGTAGATGCGCACTCGACAGGCCTGTGCACTCGACGGTCACCCCATCATCATGATGCGTGCAGCTCAGTTACTTGCCGTTTGGTCTAGGCCTAGGCCTACCCCCGGAAAATAAAATGATATTCTGGGTGTCATGTGATCAACGAAGACACAAAATCTGCCTTTGCTACAGTGTTTTTGGGGATAGCGAAGGCAGATTTGGTGTCTTCGTTGATCATGTGACACCCGGAATATCGTTTTATTTTCTGGGGGTAGGCCTAGACCAAACGGCAAGTAACTAAGCCGCACACGTAATGATACTAGGCCTAGCCTAGCCTAGCCCTTGAACAGGACCTAGCATTACGTTCCTATGCTATACACTTCATTTCTGGGCCCTTGCTAGCGGTATATACAAAAACACTGCTCACTTGCCTACTCACGCGTGAGTAGGCATCCCTCACGTCCCCAAAAAGATACCTTTTCTCACCAAACTTTCCACAGATGATCTTTGTCATCACATTCACCTTCCACACAAGTCTGTTAACGAAATAAGACCTTTAAGAGGGAAATTTTGGCTGGATAATTCTGCGAGTAATGTTAAGCCTGTGCAGATTATTTTTTCAGTAGAAGAAGTCAGTGTTTGTCATGTGATCTCATTTAAAACAGAGAAACCTATGCATTGACTGTACAATTTCGTAATGTACAGGGAGCTTACTATATGAAGTTCAAGTATTGACTAGCCGCGCTTACTAATTGGTCTTCGACAGCTTGTCTAGGGGAAGTCCTTCCCATCATGCAACACAGTAGCACTGTAGCAGACGATCAAGATGTCGATGTTAGTGTGAAGGATGGCACCACATTTTTCCTGCCTTTTGATATGAATTTACTGGTATTAAACATTCCAGAAGGTATAAGTGGTATTTAAGAATGCTCAAAATCATTATATTAACTCAAATCTGTTCTATGAACCATTCCATCGTAATTGGAGCTCGGTTTGTTGTTTTGGCTTAAAACGTTGTTACCTTTGTACATGTAGGCCAGTGACCGTAGTAAGGAGTGACTACAACTACAAGGAGCGGATTATACGGTCATGTTCAGTGACTAGCCTAGCCTAGGTTAGGACTTAGGCTAGGAAGTTAGGGTTACATGCATGTGCATGCATATGTGCCACTTCCGGGTATGGAAACCCAATTAGCACCCGAACCGGCAAGACCTGGGACAAGATCCGCACGCAGTATTAGGATAGGCCTAGGCTGGGCCAATTTTCGGTCATAACATAACGTTAACCGTAAGCCTAACGTTAGGCCTAAGTTAGTCTAGGCCTAGGTTACGTTAGTTATTACAAGCTATCGGTGTGAGAATACCCTACCAAATAGCCTTGTCTCCAACAGATTAAGAATTAAAAAAGCACTCTTCTGGAGTCACTTGTCATCAATAATTTGCCGACACCTTCACCTCTGTGGTCATGACAATACGTTGGATACTTGTGGCTGTTCATTCATGAGAAAATAATATCATAATAATAATAATTAGCACTGGCGTTAGTTCTGTTCACTGACCACACGCATAACGAGCAGATACAATACAATACAGTCAGTGCACAATGTGTAGTGTGCATCCTAACTATTATTGAGCAACACTGCAGTGCACCTGCGCGTATTACTAAAATAGCCTGGACGCAACGATGTGGAAGTTAATACGTAAATCATCAGTTCCGCGAACGAAATGTAGCCTGCGTAGCTAACCGTATATCAGTGTAATATGTTGCTGCTGTGATTTGTATGTTGTAGTTGAATTGGCATTCGATGAGTCAAATGATTTGGGCCTGGACTTCAGGCCATCTTATGGGGCCTTGGCCCTCCTTTGCCCTTCAACCTGTTATGTTATGTTATGTTATGTTATGTTATTCAAAAGGCAAATCACCAAACCTAAACAAACAGCCCCAAACAATCAGATTCTACCACAGGCTTGTCAATGTTAATTAAAGCAGTGTACTGACAGGGAGTTAACTACCAGATCCCAATCTGGCAGACAATTCCACTAGTTGACTCGCCGGGGAGAATCTAAACTTCCTAGTCAAGCCTTTTTTCCAGCTTTTTACAATGCCCGCGAACGGAAATTACTTTGAACCCTTAAATCACCAGAAGACAAAAGGGAATTCCTCAGTGGCGAAGAGCCCCCCCCCCCCCCAGATTCTCTTCAGGCCCCCAGATTTTTTGCGTCCTGATAAAGTAATTAAAAAAAATAATGTTTGAACGGAATTAAAATTTGAAGTATTCCATTCAAAACAGCAAATAAAAAAAATGTGTCAAAATTAAAAAAAAAAACATGGATGAATGTGTGTAAAACACATTTTGTGCGCACGTATGAAATCAAGTAATAACTTCAAAATGCCTACTTTCACTAAATTAGATACCGTTTGTGATCTGCACTGTCGTTTATTGCATATCACTTAGAAGATGAAACGAAAGTCTTGACGACAAACTTTAATGTGACTTTGTTAGGTTAAGACCCTCATGCCTTTCGGATGGCTGATTGATTTACTGAAAATAAGGCAATCGTTCACTGGAGACCACTCTTACACGACCATTCCTATACTTTATCATACACAAAATATGCCGTAAGCAGGTAAGGGTAAGGTACTGCCTTCGGATAATTCTTCCCTTCCATCCTTAACAAGTAGGCCTTGGCCTATGTCGCGCCTCACTCCTGCCCATGACAAGTGCCACTCTAGGACGACTTTTTTCGACAAGTCCTCTTTTACTAGTTGGCACTGGCGTCCGGGGGATTTGTAATCTCCACAAGGTCCTGATTTCATGTGTTTCCCACATGATACATACTTCTGCTTTGCGGTTCAATTATTTTGAGAGATTTATTCGTAGTATTTTAATTTTGACTACGTAATGTACCGATGGACAAATACTGCACCATTTTGCACATTGTTTCTTTGGTAGTATGTATGTCTCTTGTAAAATCTCTACAAAAACTAAAACTATTTTGATATTTTTCATGCTCCCCAAAAAGGGAAAATCCTAAAACTTAGGCCTATAATCAGTTTAAAGTTTTGCCAAACATAGTACCATTTTGCATCTAGGAAATTAACGCAAGTTTCTCAGAGGAGGACACAACTACTTTTGGTTTTCCTGTTAAAGGGTAAGGTACTGCCTTAGGTAAGCTGAAATCCATTCAAATATTGCCGCATTTGCGACTGGGTACATCCAGTCTAAAACACGTGGGAATTAGTGCCGTTTCCGGCCATCTGGAGGGGTTTTAAAGCCCAAAATTTTCTTGTACGCTCCGCGCCAACTGATGGTGGCGCTCCGCTTAGATTCAAATATTGCTGCATTTGCGACTGGGTACATCCAGTCTAAAACACGTGGGAAGTGCCATTTCCGGCCATCTGGAGGGGTTTTAAAACCCAAAATTTTCTTGTACGCTCCGCGCCAACTGATGGTGGCGCTCCGCTTAGATTCAAATATTGCCGCATTTGCGATCTACGTCCTTCTGAAGTTTACAATTTTTCCAAAGAGAAAGGGAGATACCGATTCCCTTAGGTCTCATCCCCCACGCCACATATCAGAATTGCCCAGATTTTGGGGTCCCTAAAAATGTATGTATTACCATTTTTCATACATTGATTTTTTATTCCGCTCAATATTTGAAGAGGCGCAGACATGAGATTCGTATTTCAAGGCTGGGTACATCCAGCTTAAAACACATGGGAAATGCCGTTTCCGGCCATCTAGAGGGGTTTTAAAGCCCAAAATTTTCTTGTACGCTCCGCGCCAACTGATGGTGGCGCTCAGCTTAGATAGTCTTGCCGTGCCTGACCTTCGGAGGTACCAGGCCCCCCCCCCCCACTTGTTACCTAGCCCCCCACCCCCCCCAAAAAAAATCCCATCCTGCCTACGCCACTGGAATTCCTTTCAGAAAACCAAAAAACTTGTAAACTTGTAAAGCCCCAATTTGGTAAGCCCGGGATGTTTAAGCCTAGCATGATAAGATAAATTTGTCATCTTAGATATAAGGCGAGTGGCTCTCCTCTGAACTTGCTCTTAAAAAAACTTGTCCTCCAAGTTTTCATAGGAGGGGTTCCCCAAGCCTGAGCGTCATAAGATAGGGTCTTACCAACTGCTTGTACAAATTAAGTACAATATCCTTTCTAAAACTGATGAAATTCCTCTTGATCAATCCAAGCACTCTATTTACCTTTGCAGCAGTGGCTGGACACTGCCTTGATGATTTAAATCCCCAGTAATTACAACACCCAGATTTATCTCGAAAGTGATATTACTTAAAACACTACCATTCATGTTATAATCATAGCTAAATCTTATAGGACCAAAACGAAGGACTTTACACTTATCTGCATTGAAAGACATTTGCCAAGTCTGGGACTAAGAAAATAACCTAGCCAGATCTTTCTTCAGCAGTAAGGCATAATCCAAAATGCTAATCTTTCTATAAAGCTTATTCTGCAAACTTACTTATAAAAGATGTAAGAGAGCTGTCAATATCATTGATGAAAATTAAGAAAAGAAGTGGACCAAGGACAAAACCCTGTGGTATTCCACTTGTGATTTCTTTCCAAGAAGAGAAGTTACCATTGACAGCAACTCTCTGAGATCTACAATGAAGCCACGAATTTATCCAATCAGCAAAATTGACTTGAAACCTAACCTACGCAGTTTAACCATAAGCCTAACTAATGGAACTTTATCAAAGGCCGTTGATAAAGGCACACACACTATTTTTTTTTATCATTCAGAGCATTAGGTAGGCCTAGGCCTAACCTCAGGACTGAACCCTCAAGAACTTTCAACAGATAAAAGCTATCCTTCACATCAACGCTGCTTCAATCCGTGGGTGTTCGTCCTTCGAAAAGTTCTTTGTAAGCACAAAAGTGACATGGACAGTGGGGAACAGGACGACAGTGGCGTAGCTAGGATTTTTTCCAGGGGGGCAAAGGTATGAAATTTCCCCAAAACTTTTCCCGGTCAATGTGTATGTATTTCACATAAAATATGCAAACTTACAAGTATAACAACATTACCTTGACATTTTGTAATATTACCTGCATTTTAATCTTATAGTATAACATAGAGCAATCGGATATCGGAAGTATATTATTTTGGTAAACAATATCTGGTTTATTTGTATGTACTAAAGCAGTGGCGTACGCAGGATTTCTCTGAAGGGGGGGGGGGGGAGGCATGCAGTATGGTCTAAGGGGAGGGGTGTCCGGAAATTATTTGACGTTTTCAAGTAGCCTACATGCAAAATGGTGCAAGATTTTCGACTTTGACAGGAACAATGTTAAAGGTTGAATCGTGGTGGTTCATGGGGGTAAAACTGAAACTTTTGTGTCTTTACATGCACTCTTATGCCATTTATGCTACCTTACGAAGTAAAACTTGTCATTAAATTTGCACACTTTTAGAAGTCCAAATAAAAGAGCATTGATCGGTATTTGTGGTTTTTCTTGGTCACAAAATGTTATTTTGCCATAAAGATTATCTAAGCGGAGCGCCAACATTGGTTGGCGCGGAGCGTAGAGAAAATTTGGAAAAATCAGACCCCTTTAGATGGCCGGAAATAGCACTTTCCAGGCTAATACGAAGAATCTAGCCAGTCGCTTTCTTCTTTTGTCGTTTGCAATAAAATGCTCACTTCAAAATATGTTCGCAAACTGCAAAGTGATCAGAGAGTTAAGAGCTAATTTTACTCCAAATATGTAATTTTGCCCAAAAGACCGAGCGAAGCGCCACCATTGGCTGGCGCGGAGCGTAAAGAAAATTTCGAAAAATCAGACCCCTCAGATGGTTAAAATAGCGTATTTATGCTTGTAAAGAGAATCTAAACATGTAGTCTTTTTTATCGATACCACCATTGGGAAATAGAGTCTACCTTTTTAAGTAAAAATTGGAATTTGACAGAATTTGCCTAGGTCTATTTGTAGGAATTAAAAAAAGTTGGCATCACTGAAAGACCTTGCAAGGACAATCCTTCCCCTTTGAAAAATTTTGAAAAATTGGGTGTCTGTTAAGCATTCTGGTGCCACATATACTATCTTTTGAAGTAAAATCTGTGTTAATAAAGTTAGACTACGTATTTTTAAGAACAAAGAAAAAATGGCATCAGTGAGGGGGGCATGGCCCAATGGTCTCCTCTTCGCACGACACTAAGGAGGCCTAATAGTGGCTCGATCACACAGGATATCCTGTGAGAAAAGCAGTCTGTTATGTGCAGAAGGCCACAAGGTGCTCATTGTCCATTTATTGCTACACTCAAAGTGAGCAGAAAGCTATTTTCCCGAACTAGCTTGTAATCTCCAAGGATTAGGCTAAGTAACAAAATCTAAGTGTGCCAACGGTTCCCGTTAAATCTAATTTCTAGATTAACTTTAAGTTTATCGTTGGCCATGGATTGTTTCAGCCCGATCCATCGTTATGTACGCAGAGTAAAATCGTACAGCTACTGCTAGCTTGTAGAAGAACATAACAACCTCGGGGGTCTACGGTAGTGACTTGTCAGTTTTCACATCCTTTTACTGATGAATTCCCAAAGTATCACCTGAATAACAGCTTCCTGTGCACTGAAATGCACTGATCATAACCCCCGACGCCGTGCGTATACAAGCACAAGAGAACATTCAATCTGCTACGCGACGAGGGCATTTCAGTGGAACGCGAATTGGGCCGGTTCATGAGACACTGACGAAATCTGAGTTAATTTGTTGCATGAAAATACGAATTATGTATGAGAAATGTCTCACAATTTCTTATTGTTAACAAAAATTCTGAGAAATTTTTGTGAAATTTTTGTTATAATAAGAAGATTCATCAAATTTCCCCATTTCCATCAAATTTCCCCAAAAATTTTTCCAGGGGGGGCAACTTGCCCCCCCTGCCCCCCCAGTAGCTACGCCACTGCAGGACGAGCAGAATCATCTCTACAAACACACACACACAGAGAGAAATTTGGGACGAGATGGGAAAAGGAAAATCATGAAAAGTAGAAAAAATTAAGCGGCGAAAGGACGGGGGGGGGGGGGATTACGGTAGGCCTATAATTGCCCAATGCTGGATTAACAAATGTGATATTTTTGACCGTGAAACGAACTGAAGACGGCACATGTTTCGTTAAAAAAAAAACAATTGCAAAAACTGATCGGATGGTGTTAAATTATCCGTCGTTGATTAGAGGTTGTGAGATATAAAGCTGGAAAAGAGGCACCGGCAGGCCCGGTTTTAACCAATAGTTGGTCAAACCTCATCTTACCTATATAAGTAAACCGAAGTTTCTATTGGCCATCTTGCGCCCATTCATTGGTGCCTATACACAGTCAAGAAACACGGGGTAAATAATTCAATGTATCTGGGGAGCACTAAATTCGTAAAATAAGAGATGAAGTAGCTAAGTTCCGGGGGCAAAGTTATGAAAATTTCCCCAAAACTTTCCCCGGTCAATGTGTGTATTTCATACCAGTACAAATATGTTAATGTTCAAGTATAAAAACATCATCATGTCATGATATAATGTTACCTGTATTTTAATCTTAAAGTATGACATAGAGCAATTAGTAATAACAACTCTTGGTCTATTAATTTTGGTCAACAACATCTGGTTTACCAACGACTGATGTAATTAGACTCCCAAACTTAATTTACTGAAAGCAAGTGAGCATGCTTTCTAAATTAATTCCATGAAAAAAAATAAAATATAAAATGACTTGATACTTAAAAACACGAGCTTTTCAGTTTTAAAGTATACTGACAATCCAGTAATCAAGAAACGATTTTGCAGTATCCATAGGAGAACGCTCTAAAAACGTCCTAGTCAAATTTGAATCAGAATTTAATCACTTGGGACACGAACGGGAATCTTGTCAAAACTTTGACTAGATTCGATAGGGTAAATGGAAACGAATAGTTTCATTTCTGAATCATTTCTAGTCAATTCTGAAACGAATCTAGTGAAATATTTGACAAGATTCCTGTTCGTGCCCCATTTGAATAGATATTTTGTTTAGAGTGAACTTTTACGAAGAATAAGTCTTTCCTCTATTCCAGAAGGTTTTTTTTTCATAGAGCTAAATACGGAATAACTGCATCCAACCCAATGGATGGTTGCGACACCGACTGACGAAATCCGAGGAAGTATGTTGCATGAAAAGACGAATTTTTATGCATTAGGAATGTCTCCCAAATTTTTCTTTTTCTAAGAAAAACTCAGTTGAGAAATGGGAAAAGGGCATATTGTTTCCTCAAAATTCCCAAAATTATTTCCCAGGCAACTTGCTCCTGGTATTGATTATCGCCCTTCCTCGCCACCCACAGACCTTCTGGAGTACAGGAAAGACCTTCTTTGCATGATCCCCCAAATTTCCAATTTTTCTTGAAATAATACAAAACTTTCCAAAGTTTCCCCAGTATAAGCTCCGAACTTTCGATCTTTTTCGAAAAAAAGCCGAATATCTGTCCAGTTTCGCTTAAAAAAACTTAGTGTGCAATAAAATACCTGTATGTACCTCAACATTGCTAGGAAGGGGAATATAATCTTCAATAAATTCGCAATATTGCACAAATTTTAATTTTGCAAAGAAACATACGTTTCTTAACTTTCTGCAATAAACTAATAAAATTCCGCCTTTTTCTATGAAATTCGGGGACTAGTCCAGTTTCGCCCTAACCTTTAGGTGCTCTTATACTCTGTAATTGATTTTACCACTGAAAATCATATTCTTCATTGCAAACTCAAAGTTTTGAAATTCCGACTACATAAACTCAAATTTTGTTTCATAAAATTCCATTTTTGTTCCAATGTAAACCGTTTATCGTTTAATAGTTGTCCTAAGTTCGTTGGCCTAAATGTGAAACTTTAGCCGCCCCGACAGTCAGTTTTTTCGAATAGGTCGAAAGGAAGATTTTACAATAGTCCTAAAATTTTTCAAGTTACCCTTCATCATTAATTAATAAAACATCAAAATCTTCTTGGAAGGAATCTAAAACTTTCTCCAAAGTAAACCCCACATGATGTTAATAGTAATGGTTGCACAGGCAAAGTTTTCAGCGCTCTTTTTCGCCCCTTGAATTACGGTGCCCTATCATTTGGGAACTCGCTCTCTGGATTTCTACTGCTGTTTCCGTTGGGGAGGGGGATCAGACACCTGTTGAGTAAATTTTGGCACAACCTCCTGAAAAGGACTATATGGTGTTCTATCATTAGGCAAGTAAAGACACATAACCACATAGGGGAGGGAGCGAGGATGACCATATCTTAGCTAGTAAATACACCACAATAAAACCTTCACGACTTGTCAACTCGTGAAAAAATTGCAACACGTTGTGTCTAGGCTCCTAAAAAAAGACCCCCTCCCTCTTCTTAGACATCTTAACTTCTTGAAAGATTAAAGGTGATAGACCCCAGTTATGGCCGATAAAAATCAGACCATCACATGCTATCCGGATTCGTGTATATGCCAAAGGTATTTTTCCGGCCTTTGATAAGTGACTAAAGGAAAGGATGTTCACAGTAGCTGAGCTGTACTTTTTTTTTTTTTTTTTTGTTTGTTTATTGTTTATTTTTTTCAACTGAACTACATGCAAACGTACATTCATTATCATTCTTATTATGATACAATACGTAATAATATTTACAAGAAACGTGAGTATGAAGACAGTAGAAAAGGCTTGCAAGCTTTTCTAGTCTGGCCCTAATAACTGAGATGTTCTTAATTGCTTACACAACTAGAATATATAAATACGAATATGACTCCTATAACATTTACATGATTGTATACAAAGAATTGCTGCTAGTTTAATGCGTACTTTTAGCCAGATTTTTAATTATTTATTTATTTGATTATTTATTTATTTTTTTGCCAGGTAAAATTAATTATCCACATACAATAACAAGAAAGATTTCTTTAAGTACTTCTTGAATAGATTAAGGTTAGGGGCATTTCTTATGCTAATGTCAAAAGAGTTCCAGAGAGATACCCCGCTACTTCTCACATGAGAGTGCGCAAACATTGTCCTAGTATATGGCTGGAGAAGATTATCTCTTCTTCGTGTTGGATAGTTGTGATGACAACTATTAAGGTTGAAAAAGGAATGGAAATCAGGAGGGAGTTGACCGCTGTTGTGTCTATACAAAAGAACTCCTAACTGGTAATTGTAGTGGTCCTTTAGAGTTAGAATATTATAATGGTGAAAAAGTGGAAGAGAATGAGTGTATGGTGAAGCTTTTGATATAGTTCGTACAGCCCTCTTTTGAAGAATAAAAAGCTTGTCTGTATATGTTGGCAAGGCATTACCCCATAATAAAATACTATAAGTAAGGTGTGGTAAAATTAATACATTATAGATAGTTAACAAGGAACAACTAGGAATATAATGTTTTAGTCTATTCATAACACCGACGATTTTAGAAACGGATTTAGTAACGTTATGAATGTGAACGTGCCATGTAAGTTTATTATCAATTGTAACCCCTAAGAACTTAGTAGAATTTTCACTACTTATGATGGTGTTCTTAAAATTTATGGTAAAACGTGCAGTGTCACCTTTCATGTTATTAAAAACCAATAATTTAGTTTTACTTATATTTAATGATAACTTGTTTGACGCTAACCATTCAGAAACATTTTTTAACTCTGAAGAAACAACTTGGAGGGCTCGACTGACATCAGGATTATGATAATAAACAGTTGTGTCATCGGCAAATAATATAAACTTCAGTAATTTTGACGACTTATACATATCATTGATATATAATATAAAAAGAAGAGGTCCCAGTATTGAACCTTGCGGAACGCCGATATTAATATTATTAAGATTAGAGTCCTTCCCTTTAAAACGGACAAATTGTTTACGATTAGAAAGATAACTTTTAAACCAATCAAATGCCACACCCCGTATTCCATATCTGTACAGTTTGTTCAATAAAATTTCATGATTTATAGTATCAAAAGCTTTAGATAAATCGATAAATAAGGCCACGGTGCTGATACAGGATAGAATGAGAATGATAATAATGTATTTTTAAGTAAGTCTGCGTTTTGTCCAGACAGTAGATTAACATTGAAATCCCCTGCAATAAAACAAACACTGCGATCATTATTTAAGGTATTTAAAATACTATTAAATTCAAGAATAAATTCATCAACATCTTCCCTTGGAGGTCGGTAAATAACTCCAGTAATAATTTTACAAACCGCCGTTTTAATTTTCACAAATAATGATTCAAAATGATTCGAATTGGTTATATTATCCATAACGACAAACTCCATATCTGTTCGAACATAAAGAGCTACTTGAGGCCGGACTTGAACTTGGACAGCATATTTAAAGCCGCGTTTATTAAACTCACCTATATTTATCTATAGTTGGCACTATAAAACATTCTTATTGATGCTCACATATAATTACACTATAAAAACAGTCCAGTAAAAATATTCACCAACCGCTGGTCAAATATGTGACAGTACTGAAAATGGATACATTTTTCCCAATAATTCGTCAGCCAAGTAGTGGGTTACCCACAGGGTAGCCAGGATTATGTCATGGGGGTTTGGGGGCACGATATGAGGGAGAAGTCTAAGGATAGAGAGAAAAACCGCTATTTTAGGCGTTTTTTTTCATTGCAAGGTTGGGTCATAGGGGGGGTTCTAACCCTCAGTTCACCACCCCCCTCCCCCCGTGGCTACACCACTGGTTACCCATTAAGTGGTATCTATCCACATGATGCACATGTAAATTCAACAATCTGGGCAAGTTTTACCCAATTTCAGTATTATCAAATACGTGAACAGTGTCAAGTTGGTGATTATTTTACCCAACTGTTATAAGTGAATAAGTGCTGTCTCGACATGTTAAGGCTTTTCAAAAACATTGCCGACAAAATTTTATGACACCCTTTATAAAAAGTTTCTCAGGGGCCCGGGCCCTGAGCCCCAATGGGCACAACGCCTCTAATAAGTATGTTGACTTCGTTTTGGTAATCTTAAGATCTCAACAGTAGCATATTGGTTTGAAAACATTGTTACCCACAAGGGCGTCGATCCTGGGGGCATGGGGCAATCTCACCACCAATGAACATATCGTTTTGCCCCAATAATTCAGGCCGACGTAAAAAACAACAGACAGAGTAAACAAAATGTGACATTGTGGTGTGCAGATGGTCAGTGTTAGTGTGTGTGTTTTAGTTTTGGGGGTTTTTGTTTGTTTGTTTGTTTGTCTGTTTTGTGTGTGTTTGTATAGGTTTTAGGTATATAAGTGGCTTATAGACCGAGTCCGATCACCGACACAATCTGAGGTTCCCACTGTTGGAAAAATTTTGCCCCCAGTCCACAAGCCTGGTCTACGCCCTTGATTACCCAGGAATAATTTGCTTATTATACACAAGGGTTCGCACAGAGGAAGAATTTTATTGTCTACTTGAGTGTGAATCTTTTACAAATGCTAGGAAATTGCTTGCAAAACATTGTTTAATCTGAAATAAAAAAAAAATTATAAATGGAGCAACTATTTGAAAGTAAATTTAAGGAGAACTGGTAAAGTTGAGTTTATTTTGTTAAAAGTTGAGAACAGCTGTCAGTTGCAGTTTGCTGTGTTCCTTTTTTCTTCATGTATTTTTTCTTTTTTTGTTTTCTTTTTTTCTTTTTTTTTTGTGTTTATGTGTTCGTTTAAATATGAAATGTTTATGTGTTCATTTAAACATGAAAACAATTTGTTAATTTTATTTTTATTTCCTACTATAACTCTTTGGAGGGTGAAAAAAAGAATAAACTGAAACTGAATGCCGGTACACGTGACTTTAGTGGACCACTCTCCAAACAGAGGGCGCTGACGGCGAAATTGCGTTCTACTGTTTCAGATCTCATCATTTCAAAAGTACTTTAAACTCTATAAATGAAAAGAGAACGCCTCTCCTACAAACATCAGATCCTGCAACAAAGGAGGCGAATTAGAAACACAAAAGACCTAAATTAAATGGGCGGAAAAAGTGCAGATTTATTGTGGGACCGGTTCCTTGAAATTCATAACTCTGTTTTATTTTTCGACAGGTGATTACGACGTATATCCCTGCGGCAAGCATATTCATTGGTTCGCAAGGCTAGATTTCAATTGCAAAACACATATTAATACATTTTCACAATATGAACGACGAAGCAATATTGGTTTATTATAATAAAGAGCGTAAACCTATTTAGAGCTGGAATGAGGGGATAATGGCGGTTGTATCGAACATGTTAATTAAAGGCAAGAAGAGGCTGCAGGCATAAAAAAATCAGGTGTAGTCTGACTACCTTCAATCGTTTTTACCGCTGTTTTATCCTTCATATCTTGAAATTAGATATGCAATAGCATGTTACGAATGAGGTCACAACAATATATTCATATTCCTATTAAAGTGGTCAACGTGTTGGGATGCAGGAAAACACGAAAATAATAATAAAACAGAACAGAGACTCCTGGCACAATACCAACAATTTTTTAGCCCATGGTGTTTCGGACTACTGCTTGCTTCTAGTCCTCGTGAACATAAAACATCAAGAATTCAGTTTAATTTATGAGTGGCGCGAAACACGAACATACACATGGTAGATATAACACTAGTTCAGGCGCGGATCCAGACATTCCAAAAAGGAGGGGGGCTGTCCTAAGAGAAAAAAGGGTGTGAGGGAGTTGCACTGCTAATTTCCCGTATGATTTTGTTGTTGATGTGGCAAAAAGGGAGGGATGAGGCCGTAACACGCCCCCCCTCCCCTTTGATCCTCGCCAGTTGTTAGATACATTATAAAAAATACTTTATGACCTTCAAATTCATTAGGGTACTTACCCTATTTCCAATAGACTTGGTTATTTACACTCTAAAAACAGTTGGGTAAGATAATCACCAAGACTTGTCACGTATGTGACACTACTAAAATTGAGAAAAACTTTTCCAATTTTGTTGAATTTACGGGTGAATTATATTGTAACATAACTCTTTTGTGGGTAACCCACCCCTTGGCTTACCAGTTATTGGGAAAAATTTACCTTTTTCAGTATCGCCACATACGTTACCAGTGTTTTAATATAAGAAGTTAACTGTTTTTGGAAATCATAGTTCAATGTAAGTACGCATCCGGGACTTTTGATTCTTAAGAATTAAACAAAGACACCTCATGAGATCAGAGGTGGTGTGCAGGGGTGTAAATGATACACGATTTCGTTACATGATTTTCCCCTTTGGTGATGTACGCTGTCATTTCGTTCACACTGCGTGTAAAACAATAATTTTCAATAAGAACATACTTGACTAAACTGCTAGCTTAACCCAAATGTTAAGTAACTTTTTAACTTTTTGTTAGTTTTGGTATATCTGGTAGTGTCAATCAATTCGTCAAATTTGAAAACTGGTTATATCAAGCGTGTATATGTAATGTGCTTCATTTCCTCCCCGTGACCATAACATGTAATCAGGCAGAGGATCAAGAATGTTTCAAACAATAAGAAGGAAAGTGTCATGAAGGCTAATCTACCTGGCATGGTTTGTTCAATTTGCTGCGGAAGGTTGTTCTCAGGACTGTCAATCCTCACGCATTCCGCGTGATGTAGTCACGCATTTTGTCATCATCATTTACACATTGGCGTTGGCAGTTAAAAATTCGCCCTATTTAATCTGCCAGTGCCGACTTCGCCCCTAGGCCCCCTAACTAGGGGGCCTTACCTCACTCCTGAGAGAGACTTCTATACGTTCTCAGCGTTTACTTATAACACAAATCTCGTCAGAAATCTCTCAGCGAACATTCTCAGAGTTTATTTGTAATACGATCTCGCATACAGACTCGTTTTCAATGATGTTTGTACATCATTTAATCCAACGTCAGGGGTACAGTTTATCTGGTAGACCTAATTTTTAATAATTTTGCAATTTGTGCATATTCGAGTGAACATTTATTCCAAACGGAAGTTTTAAATATCGAATGCCCCGGTTCTACTCACCAGCCTAGACACATATTTCCCGGTGTCTGGGGTCAAGATTATTCAAAATTTCCTGTACGCTCCGCGCCAACCGATGCTAGCGGGTTCCACTAAGGTAGTATATGAGGCACCCACCACTTCTCACGCCCCCCCCCCCAAATTCACGACGCCAAATACATTTACTTGTTATCGGGTATTAAGTATTTTCAAACTTTTACAACTTCTGTTTCTTAAAATTAGTAAATATTGGCTATTTTTCTTTACTTCTAACAACCAGTCTTGCACATAAATGTCAACAAACCTCTGCTTCATTACACTTTCAATGCGCGAAACTGGGAATGCTGTACAAAGAAGTAAAAGTTTGAGTTCAACAGATATTAGAATCCTGTCTTATTATAACTAACTGAAACTATAGACGAATCCGAGCAGCTAGCGAGGGCGGTCGTTTGCGGGGTCGTGCAATCGTAAATTACGTAAACTTTACTGTCTTTCTACAGTTTTAAACCCTCATATTCAGTAAGATTAAGTTAAACGTGAAGTATCTTACTTTTCAAGCATTCATGATACAGTGAAGCGAAGAATTTATGTAAGACTAAATCAGACCATCAATTGACTAATCGGATTCGTCTACATGCATAGTACGTCATATCCAGCAGATATCTTGCTATGTGAGCACTCCCATGAATCAGCTGCATGGGGGCCCCCACCCCCCCGTCGGGGACAATATTATGAAGTGAAAATTTTATTGCGAAAGAAAGCTCAAAATAATGACTGCTACGTTGTTAGGTACGAGCCCGGGAAGTGCCATTTCCTGCTGTCTGGGGGTTTTCAATTTTTCAAAAATTTCTGTGCTCTGCCCTTTGATAGTATTCGGTCAGAATAACATTTTTCGGACAAAACAGACAATTCTGCACCCTCCCGAAATGAAACGCTCCCGTACGTCTATGTCAGTATATAACATATAAAACTTCAAATATATGGGAAGCCAAACTTTTTTCGCGGGAAAATTTTCAATATGGTCCGAGAGCCTTAATCTGCATGATAATATTCAGTAACCCCAACAAAACTATAAATCATCCCTACTTGATTTTTCATATAAGAAGATGATTAGATTCTTCCATCAAATCTCCAAATCCGTCATTAAATTTACAATTTTTTCCCAATATAAGCTTCAGATTGTTAAATGTGGCAAAATTTTCCAATTTCGAGGGATATTTCGTACAATAAATAACCAAAGCCAACTCTGTTAATTACCCCAACATTCTACCTAATTTTGCTTTTGAAAGGCATATCACTTGATAAAAAAACCCAATTTTTTCATAATAACCGTACCAAAAATCCAAATTTTCTTCCATTAAATTCCAAAATTTCTCTAATGAAATAAGCTCTTAATTTTTAAAAACTTCGATCAAAAAAGGAAAAAACTTCGGGCAACCTTCTAGTCTCGTGTTGAAGCTTTAGTACTTAGGCCAAGTACGATTAAATGCCTAACCCCAAAATATTTTCAACTGTCGCCTATATAACGTTTTTTATTTTGCTTATATGAAGGACAGATTCTTTAATAAACTCCACAATTTTTAATGAACCTTACAAAAGCCAAATTTCTTTCAAAATTTTTAAATTTTGTCTTTAAAATACACTATTGAAAAGAAAGCCACAAATTTCGCTCGTTGAGCGCGCCTCAAAACCTGCTAAGTCATGTACCACCGGGACTAACTGAAAGCCTTTGTCGGGGCCTTGAAATGCTGCCCCCCCCCCTGTCGGGGAAATCCTGGCCCCATCCCTACGTTTTACCTTTAGCCCTCTCCGAAAACTGCCTTAAATTCATCCTCATTCAGACACAGTCGTAGTGTACTACTTTAGGCAGGTTGAAAAAATATTGGGGGCCTAGTGCTAGCTTGATTATCTTTAAAAAATATGGATCTCATGTTTGCACCTTTTCATCACGATCCACTGCAAATTCTTCCGAGGGCGCCACTTTTTGAAGCCGCACTTTGCAAATATTGCAAAGGGGTTGAACATGTCTTTAGCGTCCAATTTATTCATTGGGGGATGATGCTAACAAGCATAGGCGTACGGGGATGTTTTTTGTGGAGAGGGCAAGAGCAAATTTCCCCGAATAATGGCGCCTTTTATCATGTTTTCCCCGAATTGACCAACTGTTTTGCCCAAATTGGGAGGGCAAGTGCCTCCTTGCACCCCGTCTCGTACACCTTTGCTAACAAGCCCCTCCCCCCGGTTCCTTCTCCAGGCTGACTTCAGGGGGAAAATTATGGCAGTAAGGTGAGAAAACAAGGTCCTGATTTGTAATCAAAACACTCTCAATACATGATGTGAAACACGAGCTAGCCGCCTACTTTGCAGTTTTGAATCTGGTGTCAATGAAAAAGCTGTGGCGATTAAGCATTTCTGTAGACTATACGGAAATATTTTTGCTAAGCGTGACGAATGTCTGTCCCTAAGTTATATTCGCTTAAAGTAGCTGGTTTGATCACTTGTCTATAAATATTCAATGATCAGTAATAGCTCGTCTTTTGATCATTAATATTAGCAAAAATTTATTTTTGGTTACCTCAAACGTGGTGACATTCCCTTAACCAATCAAATTATTGCCTTCATCTGACATATCCTCCGTTCCTGACTGCCTTCTTTGTTAGTGAGGCCTTGATTGGCTACTATTGTCGTGACGTTATAGTGTCCACACCTTAAGCTACACAAAAATAGTTACACAAAAATGTCATGTCGTGACTTTTAAGCTTCACTTTACTAAATAAAGCCTCTTGGCAAAATTGCAATCCACCTGTTCTGTGGCAGCTAGGCGATTTCGCTAACAGGATTTCAATTAATTGAATCGAACAATAACTGAAATGGTTATTAGAGTGTCATAAATGCAATACTATCGATCAGTTTACTTAAGTAATGAGTCGGGCCCGCAGGCTATTAACGTCACTGACAAATAGATGTTGAAACTGTGAACCTGATTGTACTTTTGAGCTGCCGCCTATGCAGGTACGGCGTACGTTTGACTTTTAATCACCAAATTTTGTCATTATTTTTATATGTTTACTATCAATGTTAATACTACTGTTTTGTTGCTTTGATGTACATAATTTAATATTTACATGATTAAACAGATACATTCGAATCCAGCTCATTAATGTTTTGCTTGGTTCCATCTTCGAATATTTATACCTCTAAAAAAGTAGAAATTTCTAAATATGGTAACCTATCTGTTTAAAGGACCATAAAGTTATAATGGTATGAAGCTAGTCGACCGCTAACTCAGATACTCTTAATCTTACGTAAGTTGGGTTGGTTGGATGGGTTTTTACAGCCCTTACCTGAAAAAATGTTTGTAGTTCCTTAATAAAATTATGGGATGTTGGTTCTGAAAGTGTTACTAATAAAATATAATCATTTTTTCATTTGGATTTTGTAGATAATGAGTTGAAATACAGACTGTGCAAAATGCAAGACAATGTGACCAATTGCCATTTTTTAATTGTATTACCGCGCTCTGTGAAATGTCAAAAAAATGCTCCTTGGTTTGAGCATCCGTGAGGAGTAAGCGAGTCTAACAGTGTAGGGATAGGAGTTTGGTGTCTACGTATCCCCGCAGCTTCCCGCAGATAGCTCGGACCTAACCGTATCTCACCCGGATCTTGCCGGTACTTGCCCGCAGGTGCGCAGTGATATTTGCCCGCAGGCAAGTTTTGAACATGCTCAAAACTTGTTCCGGGTAAACTGCGGGAGTTTGCCCAGAGAGGTTCCAACAGAACACTGACCCGCAGGAGGCCCGTCGCACGGCCGCAAGTCACCAAAAGTTAACCCGCTTGAAGAACGTAGGTTGGTCCTGGGTCGACGGATCGAGTGGCAATATCGCGTGAGCACGTGTCAGATGCGGGCATGGGGCGTGCATTGTGCTGACAAGGAAAGCTATTGGTACTGTCAACTTGAGTTCAGAGCGTCCATTCTCCGGGTATGGAGTTAGATAGATAGAGTTTTAAGGCCCAGTTTCCAACCTGTTGGCTCAAGTCGAGCCGGCCACGGTCTTTTTTCCAGTTGTGGCTCACTGGCTTGTTTTCCCTACTCCATTGCTTATGCGGACTATCACGCACAACGGCAGTAGGATCCATTCTTAGAGTCTTTGGTATGACTCGACCTGGGAATAGAACACGGGCCTTCCGCGTGAGAGGCGGATGCTCTTACCGTTAGACCAAACACGTGGTCTTCTCCAGATAGAGCGAGGAAGTGAGAGCATCATGCGGTCTCCCTGCTGGTTAAACGAGATCTTGCTGCGGGCAAGTTGCTGGTGGGTGTTCTGTAATACCTCTGCCATGTAGATTTTCCCACAATAGGACGCGTAAGCCCCGCGCATTGAAAGCAATTCAAACTCAGGTGACACGTAACTGACACGCAGATAACCTGCAGTGCCAGTAAGTATCCCTGAGCCACGGACTTACACACATGGACAGAGCATGTAACGTGCACGTCCTATGCGTAGATGGTCGCCACCGACTAGGACAAAAAAGGCGCACCAAGATGGCCACCGTGAAGCTATAAATCGTTTGATTTGACGACGACTCTGTAATATTTTCAACAAAAGTTAAACTTGAATGGGAAAAATATCATATTTCTGCAATACGTGAAGTGATTTGACCTTACTTTGCCATATTTCAAAAATATTTCAGCTTTCTTGCAAAATATGGTTACATACTTGAGTAAGTTCAGACTTTCACGCAAATAACAGCAGACGGCCACCTTGGTGCGTTTTTTCTCACACTACGGTGGCGACAATCTACCTCGCTGTAGGCCCTGACCATGTATAGGAAGTCCGTGCCCTGAGCTAGCACGGGACTCTACCGCGTGCAGCACGCATGTCACATGGAGAAAACGCAAAACCCACGAAACTATCATGCATCAAACACGCGAGTTCCACGCGAAGTTCTGTCAAATTTTGACATGCCCGCAAAAGTTTTCCTGCGCAATGCTTGCCCGCAACAAGCCCGTAGAGCCTGCCCGGAATAGTCTGATAGGGACCATAAACATACTACAGAAACTGACCAATCAGCAGGTCCATGAACTTCAAACCAGTCGCAGTGCGTTCATGTTCCATGTTCAAGTGTTTGTAAGTGGAAAGCTTCGAAAAAAGCAAAAAAGGGTTCAGTGTAAGTGACTAATGTATCGAAGAGTCGCGTTTGTAAGATTTGAGATGTTGTTGGCTTCCAAAACGACTGATTGGTGATCAGCACTTCCGCCCCTCCGTTTCGGCTTCCATGAGGAGTCACTGCGCCATTTTATGGCATCTAGTATGCTTGAAATACCTTTGCTCTGAGAGGTGATAAGAACCACATGAACCCTAGGCTTATGATTTTCTCATACAGGCTTTAAGAGCAAGCAAAAGATTGTTTGCAACCTAACCTGTAGAATACAGACAGCCAAATCTTGAACCATTGATATACACGTATACACGAATCCGGAAAGCAAGTGATGGTCTGATTTCAGTCCGCCATAACTGAGGTCCATTACCTTTTAATCTTCCGATTGCCTTGCTAACCTCTATCATGGATGGTTGTACACTAATCTGTATCTTAAATTCTCAAATTTCACTAAATATGACGGTTTGAAATGCATGTAAACAATAAAAAAAAGACAATTTTAGGCTGATGGACCCCACTAATGGCGGCCTACAGTCACTAAAAACAAGCGCTAATCGGATTCATCTATATCTAGGCTACGACGCGCAAGTGCAAAATTAACGTTGTGCGCTTTGTGTGTTTAATTACTTGCCACTAAATTACTGATGTGTGCGTAAACCGTATCTTGAAAGTGCGTCAGTCTTTAGCTTTGGGAAAGCGACTGTAATGTATTGAGCTAAATTCTTAACCAGGACGACCAGTTCCTTCCCCTCCCCTCGTTTCATTGAACGGCAGAACAATAGACGATCAGATCAGCGCTTGTGTTTCGTTACTGTAGGCAGCCATTAGTGGGGTCCATCAGCCTTCAAACGTCTTCATTTATTGTCTACATGAATTTCGAACCCTCATACTCAGTGAAATTGAGGGAATCAAGAAACATTTCAGAGTACAACCATCCATGATCAGGTAAGCAAGCTAACTGAAAGATTAAAGGTAATGAACCTCAGTTATGTCCGACTAAAATCGGAACATCACTTGACTGCCAGTTTGAAGTCTCTTGAGCAGAACTGCGCAATTGGTCGAACGTTCAATGGTAACACTTGAACGTGTTTACAGCTGGCGTGATGTAAAATACATGTTAAACAGTTTGCTATTCGCGACCGGCGCAGGATTCAGATGTTTTGTAACCAGTTGACCTGAACAGAAAGGTCACGAACGCATGCGCAGATATATACTACTACTCGTCTATTGGAGGCAATTTTTCATTTTAGTATTGGGATGGAAATAATTCTTTATGTATGTATCGGTGTGGTGAAGTGGCCTGGGTACGGTCGAGCGAGGGGAAGCACGTGCCTAAACAACTCTCCCCCGTCTCTCCCGTGAAGAAGCTTCTAATGTGCAGCTTTATGTTGTGGTCAACTCATAAGGGCAAGATGTTCGCAGCAGGGAATTGTTAGGAACAACGCCCTGTTCCCAGAAAAGCTTCGTGACGCACCTATACCCTCCAGGGAGTTGTCCTTGACAATTTACTGGACCCTCTACTCCAGAAAATCCTGGTCACGTCACCAGTTGGGTTGATGTACACTAGCCTATCCTTTATTTAAATTATACCTTCTGTGACATCCCTGTTCTGTGTCATTAGGTTGGAAAGGTAATTCATCAATTAACATTTACTACTTTAAGTTTAAATATTATTGCCTTGGCAATTCTCATTTGAGCCTCCCTTACTACCATGAAAATGCTGATGTAGTGATGTTAGTTGGACAAATTTGACAAAAGTTTCCCCGTGTGGGAGTAAATTAATCTTGTTTGTATCATTTTTATGACACGGCCCTGTTTCATTTGAACAAACTCTCATTGCGGTTCATTTATTTTAAGTTACACGCCATCCTAAAAATACTGTTTAGAATATCTGAGTTTTCATCCCACAGTCCTCACGCCCATTTACTTTATTGAACTACAATACGATACATCACCTGCAACTTAAATAATTTTTCCAGTTATTAGCAATGAAAATACACTCTCTGTCTAATTAATTCAAAGGTATTGATCAAAGGTAGTCAGCGAGCACATAAGAGGTATGACTTGAGGGCTAATTACAGCGAACAACCGTGAAACCCTCAGGAATTATCTATCTAATCAACTTTAAAAAAAAACGTGAATTTAACAAGTAAAAAAACTTGACTTCAATCATTCGTGGTATTACAAAACCTGGGCTAAATGACACCGTTTTTATCACAGTGAAAAGTATTTAAAGAGGTCTTCAAAATGTATCATGCTATCATACAGTTTCATGTCTCCTAGAATCCTTGTAAGGACAAGACTCGAATAACTTATAAACTTTTCAAAATGGTTTTAGTTTTATAGAACTCTGAGAGGCATATCATCGGCCCTACATTGGAAACATTTGGTGGAAAGCAACTTTTTGAGATTAATTTTTTTGAGATAAGCAACGAAATTTTCTTCGATTGTGTTCGAATAGTGTTGAAAATAGGTGACGTCAGAAACTCACCTTCCAAAGTGTTACGTGGACTGGATAGACGACGGGAAGAGAAAGGGAGAATGTTTCAGTAAATGAATTCATATGTCTCAGAGCTCATTGGCGTTTCCTTTGAGCAAAATATAGATCTACTGGCCAGTCAAGAACCTACCCATTGTAATTACTGCAGGAATTATCCAGATATTTCAAAAAGTTGTCATTTTGCACTGTTGGACAATCTTTCTAAAGTTTCAAAAAGATTACATCATTCCTAAATCGGGAGCTCTAAATTAAATAATTTGGACGGAGAGAAAAACAAGTAAACGGTTTATGTTTAAATGTTTTCTACTCTGCGTCCTGCATATGTGCACAACATGTCGTCTGCGTTTACACCGTTGTTTCCAGGGAAACCTAAGATAAGACTAGGGAACAGCTTCGACAACACCTCACCAATACCTCACCTCCCAGGAGAGGGCTTTGCATCATCAAGGACAGAGGCATCCACGAAAACCCCCCACCTGAGGCTGTGGGGAGGGGATAGAAGGGACGTGTCCTCTTTAATCTGCGCCAACAAACAGGATATCTTTAACCCTATGACAGAGGGTGCGCCCTCTACAAGTACAGGTATATCGTTTCCTGCAAAGTTACAAGAGTTGTTAGAAAGTTCCTTTCTATTTGGTCCTCCGCGGGCTAGCATTGGTAAGCTTTAATTTAACTCTTGTATCAATTTATACTCCGAAAAAGTGAGGTCATATTTAATCGATTTTTTAAATTTAAGAGAAAGTCTAATTCATAATCTTTAGGGAAAAATTAGTCTATCAACGTTGCGCCAGCAGCACGGTCCAAAATTTTGCTTGGTTGTTACGTATTTAACTGCTATTGTAGATGTACTTATTCAGTGTTGTTTTTGTTGTTGTTTTGTTGTTGTTTTGTTGTTGTATTTCCTTTTGTTGTTTTCGTTTTCTTGTTTACATCTTTAGAAACTCTTCTTATTTTGAACCCTATTTTTCCTTATTTTTTTTATCTCTGTGGGCGTTTTTCTACTTTTGTAGTCTATTTTGGTCTGTTTATCTACCTTTTAATGGGCATGATAAGAAATGAAAACTTTCTGTCTCCTTTTTATGGTCTTAACCGTTCTAGTAGTAACTTTTTTATTTTGATCTGTTCCTGTTAAGTCCTCTCATTTAAAAAGTAAATTACCCGTTTGATAATTTCGGCTTTTCATTGGTGTATATATTCAGCATGCAATATTGTAGACTGAAATAACTCAAAATCGAACCAAATTAAATCAAGTCAATTCGAATTAAATGTTACTTAGAACGACGTATGTAGGGAGTAACAAAATTAACTAAGCATTGGATATTCTTTAGGCGGGGCTATTCTTTCTACTCAACCTGTCCCTTTATTTAATATCAAGACTCCAATTTGTTCCTCCTGTAGCAATGACAGGTTGCGATAATTTAAATTAATTTAATAAATCTGTATCAATAAACCCTCCAATTTTGTAAATTCCTTCACCCTTTTACTCAGGACGATGGACTGAAACTTTCAGACACCATTCCCAGTCTAGAACAAATCATATCCCTATGAAGAATAAGATATGCTTCTAAATGTGTTTTAATCTATTCAGGGAATATGCAAATAAGGAAAGATAATTTTGCACTTTGACTGAGGAAAGGTGAGGTATGGTCCGAATTGACAATTTTTTCCACTGGATTTCTTTGGAGTGGGGGAGTAGCAAGAAGCTGAGGAATATTTTATCTTAAGCACATTTTTCGTCCAATCTTAAAAACGCTCTAAGCAATTATGCACTTTTTGTGTCCCCCCCCCCCCATGAACACATTTATATTCTGAACCTAATTCGCTTTTTTACACTAAATGTTTAGCAGTTGAACGTGTTTAAAAGCACAACGGTGTGTTTAGGCACAATGGTGAGTTAAGCATATTAACGTGCTAAAAGTATGGGGGGTGGGTTTAGCAAAACGTTTCACTCCAAAACAGCTAGAGTGTTCTTCATGGGTTTATATACCAATTCAGTTTATTGAATTTTTTGTCCTTTTTTCTTTTTCTTTTTGCTTATTTGTGTTTGCTACACAACTACTTTAGGTAACTTGCTTTTGTTGTTTTGGGGAGTTGAACTCTCGACAAGCCCCTCAGGGTGTTTTAGTTTTACTTCCATCTACTTCAGTGTTATGTATGTACTGTATTTAATACGTTTGTGTATCCATACATTTTGATGATGTAGTAAAACAAATGAACGAAACGAAACGAATTCTGTCGGACAAGAGAACTTACTAATTGTGACTGACATTAAAAAAATACGAACTTAATTTGATACTAATTAGAGAAATTCTTGAAATCATGCCTTTTGTTTAGCTCTAAAACAATCAAGTGACTGTTTTGTTGTATTTTCTGCAGTTCCAAATTTCATTTCTTCTCATTTTTATAAATCAGATATGTCAATAGTTTATGATTACATTATATACAGATCAAATACAAAAAAAAAAAATCCTAAAAAATTTCCATTTAAATAGAAAAAAGATCGAGACAATGGATAGCTAACAACATATTTTTTCTCTCGGGTAAGCGACAGCTGGGATGGCTATAGGACACAGGAGTTGTAACAACAACTTGCTCCAAAACGTAGAAACGTTCTGCCCAAAATGTAACAATTTTCTGACCAAAATGTAATAATTTTGGAAGTTGGTACAAAATGTAACAACTCTGGAAGTTTTTTTTTACGCTTGTGAGATAAAGACGATGTCACATAGACAATTTAAAATTTTAGGTGTTCATAACTCAATAACGCAGTATGCTATCTCATTTGAGGCCAGGTGCCGAAATGCATAATATGGATCTCTGCACTTGGTTATAAAATCGTTTCATTTCTACACACCTTTTTAGGGTGTATACGCATTTCAACAGGAAACAAATGATCGTTATGTGACTAAACCTTATCAGGGTTAACTTGTATTGCACACTGAAATGGTACTTGATGTAATAAGAAGTCAACCTACCATTCCATGGGTATAGATCACACCCTTCACCCAACCGGGGACGTATTCCCGATCCCCTGGACACCTTTTTCGCTGCCTAGTACTCGAACGTTTTACGTTTCCTTTGACTGAATACAGTTTTAAGCAATTAAATGATGAGAGCAGTCACCCTCACCCCGACATGAAGTTATGAAGCAGACTATCCTATTGCATGATTAGCTGTTGGGAGTCATGCGACAGCAATATTTCTATTCAAACGTGAAATTTAGTAAAAAGAAAAAAAAACACTGAATGGCTTATTTTGAATATACAATATTAAAGTTTGATAAAAGATACTTTGGAGAGAAATACGAAGAAAATTGTGATGTTCAGCTGTTGCTTCAAAATAAGTTAGGGTAACTGCTCTTGACCTTAAACCCCCTGAAAATGTTTTCCCATGAAAGTCATTTTGCTTCCTTCATGTTACCCTGTCCGGTTATGGGGTATGGCGAACGAAAATTAGAAAAGAACCAATCAACGGTTCGCTGTCATTTTTTTTTCAAACTGTAAAAGTGTAAACAGTTACTACCTGTGACTTCTTAGCTAGATGAGGTCTTGTGAATCAGTTTCTAACCAACTGGTTTAAGCTGACCCGGCCAACTGGCCGAGGCCCTTTTTCCAGTTGTGGCTCACTGGCTTGTTTTCCCTACTCCATTTATCATGTTGAGCACCAAGCACAAAGACAGCCGGTTCCATTTTTGTGGATTTACACTTTTTCTTGGTGAGAAGGAGCTTGTGCTACGTAATGGAACTGAAATGGTAGAGTCAAATCCACGAACTATATACAGCGCGCCAATCGATCCAAAATAAGCGAATTCGGTAATTCGTTTTGGCGGTTATGCATAGGACTATGCGCACATCCTACGAATCGTCGGGATATAAAAACCGACCCCGCGGAGCGGACTCGGTTTGTTCAATCCCTTTATAAGGTTGGTGGGGATATGACTGAACAAGGAATATGCCCCACACTCTGCTACGCCGGCAACTTACAAACCAATCTCGGACCTGCAACACGTATTCCAAAATTTGAGTTTACATGAAAATTTCGTAAAATGTTTCTTCTTAATCCATCTATAACTTAAGGAGAGATCTCAAGTGGTTTTGTGAAGCAGTTTGTGTCTAAACTCTCTCTATGGCATAAAACTTTGTATTTTAATCTGTCGTAGAGTAGCACTGACATCTGTACTTTCGTTCCAGTTGCCTATAGACACTTGGATAGTAATGTATGCACGTCCTGACGGACTCATAAGGGTAAGAGTGTCATATGGCATATTGGTACAAGGTACAGTAACTTGCAGAAAAACAAAGAAATACAAAGACTGTAAATTGGGTATAAAAACAATGACATCACAAATTATTGCTCAATTCACCATACTTACAAGCTTGGGGAATTACCATTTCCGATTGTCAACACAGAGAGCTGGTAACGTGACTTGTTGTGCACGCACGACTTTTCAAAGAGCCATGCATACAAAACTCAAATTAACACTGAACACGACATGTTTTTTGTTTTTTGTTGAATACAATAAAATGATGTTAAGAAATAAAAAAAACTTCGACAAATGACGCTTTTCCGTCTCAAATTCTTTCATTCTATCGATCGTCATTTTAAAACTGCATGTGCACCCTGCCCTCCCACCTATAATCACCCACTGACTATGTTCGCTTGGGTTGTTTCTCTGAGAATATGGAAGAGTCAATGAGTTAAAACTTGTACTTTCAACCTGAAACAAATTTGTGAATTCGAGTAAATTTCACCCTTTTTGGAGTGCGTTTCTCTATTCTTGACTGAAGATGCTTGCGATGACCGAATGTACTCCGATAAAATTTGTAAACTGGTCGTGGACATTCAGAAACAGGTCAGAAATGACCGGAAACATTGCAAAACACGTCGTTAATATTTTCGACTTGTCTCTGATTGGAATTAAATACTTTCGGAATAACATTTAAAAAATAAGGCGTATTACCGAATTTGTGCAATATCAGGGCAACTTCACGTAAAGCTCGGGTTGATGCACACTGTTTAACAAGGTGTTTCTTGATTGGTTGTTGCCTTTGTATTGTTATTGATTGTATTCTTTGTTGGTTAGGGACAGTGCGCATCGTCCCGAATGCCGAGGCGGAGGAAATTCCAATGTTGTCCTTGATCCGCGTTTTCAATTGCCAAATTAATTCTACTGGCAGACGGATGGGCGGTCAGTTGCAGTGTCTACTAGCTGACCTTAAAGCAAGCGGGCTTGCTTGATTTACATTGTTGGCCAATTTTTAGCTTTTATTTAAAATTTATCACCAATTTTAGCAACCAAACTTTTATATGTTGTGCCATAGGTGCATCCTGAGCAATGGAGTTTTAGAAACTTTTCTTGTCTTAGGTGCAAAACAGCATTCCATATCAATTCAAGGTCAAATTAATAGGGTGAAAAATAAAGACAAACAAAACATTGGCCGACAAAGTGAAGCCATGATATCACACCTGCTTGCTTCAAGTGCACTTTTTGAAAAATGGAAAATTGTGTCAACAGGTCAACTTCAACTGCTAACATCCCGAGAACCGAACATTGGAAATGAATGAAACTTTTACCAGAACGTTTAGAATATGTTTCCCATCAACATATCAAAGTTAAATTTGGCTCTGGACTATTCTTTTAACCTAACTTACCTACCATAACTGCATGATGAAGCACAAATTGCTTTCTGCCAATTTTCATGTGGCAGAGGCCGCGGAGCCAATTTTGAAGTTCGGGGGCTAATCATCGAAGCGGCCCAATGTGTCCAATAAAATAAATGCAGTTTAAGGCGGCCCAAAATGCCCACAAAAAAAAATGCGGGGTTAAAGCCCCCCTAGCCCCCCTAGCCCCCCCCCCCCCGTCTCCGCGGTCCCTGTGTGGGCCATATTAACTGGAGTAATGGGCGTTAGTTAACTTATTACCGACCATCTCGTTTGGACGATTATTAAATGACAGTTATGACGGGGTTCAGGAAAGATAAAATCCATTATAAATAAAAAAAACAATCGTCGTTTTTTAATTTTTATTTGAAATACTGAATTATTTCGAACTAGTTTATACATTAAAACGTCCTTCGAAAGACGTACACGCTAAAAAATTCCCTACTGAACATTTAACAACCCCAAAAGTGCATTACGAATAAAGACTAGACTAACGAAAAAATTTCTTAAAAAAGGGTTTATAAGGTCAAATCAAGTTTTGATATGTTAGAGGGATACTTATCATAAACGTTTCGGTGTTATTTGCATAAAATCCGATATGCGGTTCTCAAGATATCAGCAAGTAAAGTTGTGACTTTTTAAACAAAAAAGTGAACTTAAAGCAAGCACATATGGCACATTAATGGACATTCTTTTGTTTTTCTTCAAAATTAACAGCCAATTTTCCTTCTAAGTAATCCCATACTACCAGAATATGATTGCATAGGTGGCATGAGCACTTTACAAACTTTATATTCCTTACAGGTAGGTTTTATTCGTATTCACTTCCAGATCAGCCTTACAGTGTAAAAACAAAGGGGAACAAATCATTCCTTGTCAATGTGAGGAAGTGTTATAACCTCTGCTGCCCTCAAGATCATTAACTGATTTTCGTAAAATACATGCGTGTTTTGAATTGAATGAAGGTTTCACCACACTGTGCAGATTTGATTCCCCTTTCACGTATGAAAATTACATTTTTGCTTAAAAGCTCACCTTCAACAAAATTTTGTTGCATTTAATTAATTCGCTGACTTTAGCAGTCAAATTGTATTGCCTACCATCATATTTTGTATGGTAACGATGTTTTAAACTTATTCAATTTACTTTTCTGAAGGAGTGGACAGTGTTGCCCAGACTCTTTACGGCTTTTCGATGCAACCGGCGAAATCGTATGCCCTTTATGCAGTATGGAAACAATCAACACACATGTCGTTCTCTTTCAGCCCTTCTGCTTGTGAACAATACTCTAAGGTCACGAAAGATACTCTCTGTGAATCTTGGCCGGGTCATACAGAAGACTTTAAAAATGGAACTTTCTGTCATCGTGCTTTATGCTCAGTATAAGTAACGAAGTATGGAAAACAAGCCAGTGAACCTCAACTGGAAAAAGGCCGTGGAAGATTCGACTTAAACCAATTGTTTAGAAACTGGGTGTAAACCTCACCTTCAGTGGTGTGGCATGGAGGGAGGTTGAATCCCCCCACGTCCTTCCTTGATAAAATATATAATAGCAACAAAAAAAAAAACACCTAAACAAACCTCCCTCCCCTTAGACCTCTCCCTCATGTTGTGCTTCAAATACCCCCCCCCCCCCCATGACACAATCATGCCTACGCTACTGCTCACCTTACGAACTAACTTGACCTCCTGCACTCTTCAGTTAATATCACAGAAGACGAAATTTTACAATTTTACCATTTTCTAATTTTCTTGCAGTGATGAAGAGAAAGAACCGTTTGACGGGAAATAGGCGAAAGAGAACAACTTTTTCTACAGAGCAAACGTCAGCTTTGGAGGTTGAGTACGAACGAGCGATTTATGTATCACGGTCAAAGAGACTAGCCCTTGCGAGTGAACTAAACCTCACTGAAAGGCAAATTAAAATCTGGTTTCAGAATCGCCGTGCAAAAGACAAAAGAATAGAAAAGGCTCGTCAAGACCAAACTATTGGGTTAGTCGAACTAATATTTCGATGTAAACTTTTCTTCTTCATTGTGACGTTATTTTCTTAAATTTTATCCATTTACAGAGTTAATCGCACACTGTAAAGATTTTAACAATGATGGCTTAATTTGGCGAGAATAAGGTTAAATAACCTCCAACTAAAAGCAAATACATTCATCTATTTCAAATGAGAACAAGTGAAATTTTGACCCATTTGAATGAAAAGTTGTACCTTGTAACAGTGTAATAGACCTATTTCCAAATAGCGATTACAAAGGATTGTGGGATAGAGTTTTGATATTTGTCATTTTTGTCAATGACATTTTACTGTGGTGAAAATTGACGTACGCCCAAAACACTATCCCACAATTCATTGCAATTGCTATTTGGAAATAGGTCAATTGAAAATATGTGAAACACGCTATTTAAATTACAAATGATGTTAAAATTTCCATTTGTACCGTATCTAAGAAATTATTAAAATGAAAGCGAGACTCCAGACTATTCTATAAAAATATTAGACTTTATTGAAAAATCTAACTTCATTAGAAGCAAACTCAGTTACCCTTCCCAATCGAGAATTGCATACGTTATCGTACACACGATAGACCAAAAACGATTTTAAAGCCGCGGTCGGATTTCGATCGGATTCCGATCCCTTTTTTGGTGGTGGTAGGGGGGGGGGGGTGTTTGTTTAAATTTCCTATATCTTTGGTCGGAAAGAGCCAAAAATTTGTCACCAGTGTAAATATGTGATTTACAGATTTACATCTGATGTCTATGAAAATAAAATGCCAATTAAGTTTTGTGACGTCACACCGGCAAACGTCAAGACGTCAAGAAATAATTAGCATAATTTATACTTTAATAGTCCTGCGGTACAACTCATATATTTACACTGGTTGGCAAATTTTTGGCCTTTTCCAACCAGAGATGGAGAAGATTTAAACAAAAACTCGCAAAAATCAGATCGGAATCGGATCCGAAATCGTTGTACAATGTGATTTCGACTTAAAGGTTCCAGGGCTGAAAAGTCCAGCAGCTTGCCGTCTCGCAAAGATATTTATACGAGGAAAATTAAAAGAACTATTCATTTACGCATAAAAAATATGTTAATAATACGAAATATATCAAACGCAATTAGCAAACGTAATAATAGCTTTTAACTGGATGGGGGAAACCCGCACTCCTGTTCAAAATTTTACGACATATTTGTCCATAAAAACGTACTTTCATGGAAAAAGGAATTTCCTTACGAAACGTTCAAGTTTTTGCTGAAAAGAGCGCTACATTAGCCTACAGCCCTTACTACCCAATGTCCTCTTATCTCTAGGCCAATAAATCATGAAATGAGAAAAAAGTTGAGTTGCTATTTTAATCCCAAGTTAAATGCCTGGTGACATGAAAATGATAAAAGTGGGTATTCGATTCAAAAAGCACCATAAATACTTTTTCAGAATCCTGAGATATGATTGGTCAGTTACCCATGTTCAAATCCGGTGTAGAGACATAGGGTGTATGGAGAACAACTTTTTAATGCAAATGATATAAAAACAGTTTTGTTTAGTTTTGCGTGACACACAATTAACAACAGGACGATACTGGGCAAACTGATTTGTACCTGTAAAGTAATCACCAATTAGGCCTAAAATTTCAAGTACCGGGTACTGTATAACTATTATTTTTTGTGAGAATTCCATGGCTCCTTTAAAAGAAGGAATATTTTGGGGCTTATGAGTTTTCTGTCCTTTTTGCAGACATATCAACCTTCACAGATTCGGTGCAGCCAGCGTCGAACAACAGTTACACTGCGTTCGTACAATCCCTCTGCAGTATCCAAACGTCACCGATAAGGCAAATTTGGGGCCGTCCTTTTGCCCACTCTGTTCTTTGAACCGTTTTGATATAGCGCCATCTTCTTGATATAACTTTCGGTGTGGACTAGATTCTGTAACTTCTATAGGATTTACATTTTTGGAATTGCGGTATGTCTTCATGAAAGTGCACACACTGTAAATATCTGTCCCTACTTGACAAGCTACAAACCATATAGGATATGGACATTTCATTTTAACACAAGACACTAGTATATGCGTTATAATACCTGTGCGAATATTTCTGTCTCAAATTTCGAGTGAAATTATGGAACAAATCGAGCCATTCCTGCCAAATTTAGAGTAGACTTGGGATCAAGATAATGGTTTACCCTGGGCGGGGCCCATTTAGGCTAGTCTTTACCAGATGAAGACCAGCTGGGCCCCACCAAATCCAAAGGTTTAACATCTGTAGTCCATCTGGTCTGCAGCTGGTTTCAGCTAGTAAATGCTAGCTCAGTTGGACCCCGTGTGGGGACACCTTGCAAACACGAATGGGGTCCCAGCTGGAGCACAGTAAGTTGTCGGCAGGAGCCCATTTGAAGCCCATTGGGCATGTTGGCTGGGATTTGACAGCTCAATGGTCGGAGCAGTGAAGAGAATGAGTTTCAAATTCGACAACCCAGACAGGAATCGGACATATGGCCTGGTGACGCAGTTATCTTGGAACCGATCACAAATATGACATGATTTGGAAGATATTCACACGGTGATAAAACTCGCTGAAAGGACTTAATCCTCTCACTCCAAACATTCCAACTCTGCTAACCTAAAGTCCCTCCAACAACTGCCTAAAATTCATCCCCACACAGACACCAGTCTCGGTTTATTACTTAAGAGTCAGTATAGAAGACCCCAGTCCAACGTAGCAAACATGTATGGGCCACATATGGGTAAACCTATATGGGGTCCATTTAATTTTGCGCCCAAGGTTAATAAGGGCCCGCCCCATTGGGAAGCCCACATGCATGAAAAATATAATAGGGTGGGCCCATATTTCCCTCACATATCAGTTATTTATTTACATGGGCCGTAGTACTCCATATCGGTCATATAGGTCATGTTAGCTAACCCTTGTGGGCACTTTGTCACTCCCAGTTGCAAAATTATATGGGTCCCATATGAGCCAAGAAATGGGACCTGTAAGGGTCCCATATGGGAATGTTACTTGTGATGTGAAACAACTCTCAGTAGTCCACATGCTACGAGCTACTCATTTCTTAAAAGTTTCTACCTTCATTGGTTGTGCATTTTTGAACTTGTTGTCAATCAAACAGCTTTGCCAATTGAAAATTTCTGTGGACGACTAAAAAAAATTAGTTTGGGTGAGAGTTGACTGACTTAAAGGCACAAGTTGCTTTTTAATAAGATTACTTTCCAGTTCTGTGGATCAGGAAACTGAACCCTTTTGAAGATTGATAAGTTGTTTCAAGGGTTAGCAAATATCTGATATCGTCATTTTAAAAGGTCAAAAGGAATCACCAAAACTTACTTTGAAGCAACAGTTAAATCTTTCAATTTTCCTCTCATTTCTCTTCAAAGTATCTTTCGTAATGTTTTATGACTTCAATATTGCATTTTCAAGGTAAACCACGTACTTTCTTCTTGTAAATTTCACAGTTAAGCAGAAAAATGTTGTCCTTTCAAGAGTCAATCATAAAACAGGACATTCTTTTACACTACTTCGAGTTAGGGTTCCTGCATCTCCCTTGAAATACCATTACAATTTTATCTTCAGAAAACATTTTTAAGAATCAAGACTTGACAGTTTTAGCAATCTTTGTGTCAATTAATTATTTCATTCAGTTACGTATCAGTTCACTTGACGTGGGAGGGGCGAGCAGCAGATTTTTTTTCGGTGAAAAAATTCCCTTTTTGCAAAGAATCTACCTATTATTCGGATGCCCAGGATCATTCCATCAGGCTATATGGAATCCATTTGAAGCCCTGAAGATCAAAGATGAAATCCTGTGCAAAAGGTTGAAAAGACTCCCTAAGTGGAGGGCCACCATAAGTTGGCAAGGAGGAATATTTTCGGGATAATGAACTTTCTGTCCTTTTTGCAGACATATCAACCTTCACATATTCGGTGCAGCCAGCGTCGAACAACAGTTACACTGCGTTCGTACAATCCCTCTGCAGTATACCAAACGTCACCGATAAGGCAAATTTGGGGCCGTCCTTTTGCCCACTCTGTTCTTTGAATCGTTTTGATATAGCGCCACTTTCTTGATAAAGGTTTCAGTGTGGACTTCTGTAACTTCTGTGTTTACATTTTTGAATTGCGGTACGTCTTCATGAAAGCGCACACTGTAAATATCTGTGTCTACTTGACAAGCTACAAACTAAGTAGGATATAAAAATTTCATTTTAACACAAAGCACTAGTATATGCGTTATCATACCTGTGCGAATATTTCTATCTCAAATTTCGAGTGAAATTACCTAACAGATCGAACCATTCCTGCCAAGTCAATTTCAACTGTTGTGTAGACTTGGGATCAAGATAATGGTTTACCCTGTTTGAAACAATTCTGACCAACGGTCGCCGGGGGGGGGGGGGGGCAGGGCCTTCCGGTCAGTATTTCATTAGAGGGACGGTGACCATGATAACCCAGCGTTTTGTTTAGTACCTTCCAACATGCCCAGTTGGACCCCAAATGTGTTCCCGCTGGACTACTTGCTGGGCCCAGTTGGGAGGCCAAGGGTTGTTCGATCAGGCTAGATGGCTATATGGAACCCATTTGAAGCCCAAAAGATGAACCTTTGTGCAAAAGGTTGAAAAGACTCCCTTAGTGGAGGGCCACAATAAGTTTGTACTGAAAATGAATGGACCCCTCTGACAGCGGAAAATTTTCCAGATTTGTACGTAGAATCTAAGACTAGTCTTGGCTTAAAGATAAACATACAATAAATTGAAGAAAGTTTCGAAAAATCGTGACCCCTCATACATCCGGAAATGACATTTCTCAGATTTGTAAGTGGAACTTGACTAGTCGTTATTTTGCGTTTTGTTTGCAATGAAATGTTCACTTTAACGAAAAATGAGCAAATTACAAGGCGATCAAAAAGATTACCAGATTAATGTACCATTACCATTTTTCAGGCAAATTGTTAACTCGCTACCCTTGCACTTGCAAAATACTACAGGTAACTCCCGTCGGCATCGACTATGACCAATGTTTTTTTAAGTCAGAAGACCCGCTGGGGTGTCTATCGGCAGACTTCTTCCACGTTGTACAAGTCTATGGAAAATTAGAAATCAGACACACCGACCGGGCTGTTTTTTTTTTACTAATAATTTTCAAGGTCTCTGATTTAAGAACTAAGTCTTTTTTATTTTCCTTCCCCGTATCTCTTTTTCTACCTATCCTCAGGGGAGACGCTACGGTGGAGCAAGAGGGGGCATTTGCCCCGAAATTTTGGCATTGATCTTAGGTCAGTTGGGAGTTGGGTTAACTGAAAAAATAAAAAACATACCTTTCCAGAAACGTAATTTTTCATCCCGAGATATGCTTATACCTCCGAGCTTCCCGGGGCCTCGTCCCCTGGACCTACACTCTCAGGAACAGGCGCTTTGGGCTCGGTTTCGCGTTGCGAAAATTTGCCCCGTAGTCCCTCCATTTTTACGTTCTGGTGCCGCCACTGTCTATCCTAAATTTTTCTTTTCCATTGCAACTCGGGCCATTAAGTTGATCTCTCCGTCGGGGGATGGGGGCACTTTGCTTCCTGCCCGTTGGGGGATGGGGGACACTTTTCTCCCTGCCCCTACTCTTGAAAGATGCGCTTCTGCTTATAGCTTATTGCATACTTTCGTCACAGATAAGGTAAACATTCCGTTACCTATAAAGTCCTTAAATGTATCACCCTAATCCTAAATTGTTCCACAGTTATCACTGGAAATGTTGGCGTGCTTTGCATATTATGAAGAGAAGAGGTTCAAAACTACTTCCTTACCTCATGTGACCTGTACAATAACCAGCTGAATATGAAAAGACGTGCATAAGAAGTCATAAAAGTCATCTATGATATGCTGTCCTCCATAGGCGTACGAGCCAGGTGTTCTTGGAAGGGGGAAACTCGCCCTCCCAATTCTGGCAAAAACAGTTAATACATTCGGGCAAAACATGAACAAAACATGATAAATGGTGGAATTATAAAAAAAAACCACTGTCCTTGCCCTCACAAAATCTACCCCGTACACCTATTTTACCCTCCCTCGATCCATTCTCATGTCCAGGCGATTTGAGATGGTTTTTATCTTTCAGAGGACATTTACGTTCAAGTCAAAACTGTCCAGGGGAACCTAGGGTAACTTGCAAACTAAGACCTATATGGCCAATAGCTTTTCAATATTTTCCTCGCACCTTGCTCTTAATTCGCACGCAATCTCTATTACATAAACTTGTCTCAAAATTCCCTGAGTTCATATACGCAAATGAAAACTTTTCCGAACAACCGGATTGAGGTTCATCTTGGTCGAAATGATTTCACTTCTCAGATTTCGTAAAATGAGGGAGATTGTCAACTACTCCATCGGCCTGATGTCACGTTCTTGATGGTGAACAGACTGCACGGTGAAGTGGTTAAAGCACCCGACATCAGTCGGGGGTGGGGAGTTCGACTCCTGGTCGGGTCATATCGAAGACTTTAAAAATGACCCGAACCTGCTGTCATTAAGCTTTCTGCTTAGCATAAACAATGGGGTATGGAAAACAAGCCAGTGAACCACAACTGGAAATAGGCAGTGGCCGGTTCGACTGGAATCAATTGGTGTAGGTAGGTGGTACTTTCAAGGTCAAACCAGGGAGCTGCCACTAGACCTCTCTCTTGACGGTGAACAGTTAGGCTGAAATTCCGATATCAAAATGAGGGCGCGCTGTATGCATGAGGTTTATAACGGCGTAGGATACATAGAGAAAGAGATTAACTGAAACCAGAGAGCCAAAAGGCTTAGTGATTCCTTGCCGCTGAAGTCCTTTTTTCTTTTAAATTGACGGTGTTTGATAGATTTGTCTTTACAATTTTCCAGGTTTTCCATGTAAGGTTGGAAACTCTGGTAGATTAGTCTTTACAATTTAGGCACAAAATGTCAAGGATTCATTTAACAAAGATCAAAATACACTTATATCATGTTGATAACCTACAGATTCCAACAAGCACTGACCCCCAGTGACCCCAGATGACCTTTGACCTCAACCAAAATCAAAAGGGCTCTTCGATTCTCTCACGACCACTGAATACTTGACATGACATTCGGTCTGTATTAAAAACAAGGCGGTTCTTATGGTGTTAACCAAACATTTGAGAGGTTTTTGTAGTTTAACCTCTGGTGATCTCAAATGGCCGTTTACCTGCATTAAAAACAATAAGGTTCTCCCTCTCAACATTTCAAACCTATATCCCAAATATGAAGTGTCTGTAACTCCTATCTTGAGATATCGTGTTTAAAAGCCATTTTAGACGTTTTTGCAATTTTACCACCAGTGATCTCAAATGACCTTTCACCTCAACCAAAAACAAAAGGGTTATTCCTCTCAACATCATGAATCTATATACCAAATATGAACAGTATCGGTCTCTCCTATCTTGAGATACCGTGTTTAAGAGCTATTTTGGACGTTTTCGCAATTTTACCGCAGAAGACCTCAAATGACTTTTGACCTCTACCAAAAACAAAAGAGTTCTTCCTCTCAACATCACAAATCTGTATACCAAATATGAACAGTATCGGTCGCTCCTATCATGAGATATCGTGTTTAAAAGCCAATTTCGACATTTTTTCAATTTTACCGCAGGTGACCTCAAATGATTTTTGACCTCTGCCAAAAACAATAGGCTTCTTCCTCTCAATATGACAAATATATATACCAAATATGAAAAGCATCGGACATTTCTACCTTGAGATATCGTGTTTTCAAGCAAGTGTCACAAACACTCACACAAACACATAAACACACATACACACACACACAACATCACCATTGCATAGATTCCTTGCCTGCCTACGGCAATGAATCAAAAACATGTCAGCACGTACGTACATGTTCCTGACTCGGTATCAGTCTACTTCAGCAAGTTCGATCCTATAGTTTAAATAAGCAGCGGGTGCGAAGTGCCAGAGTACAGACGAGATAAAACAGTCGTGACGTAGAAAGTTATCAAGGCAACAAATTAATCCTTATTGCAACGTCACGTGCCTAATCCGGTCTTTTGTTGGGGTAATAAGCCGTTATTTAGGAATGTGCTGCCGTTATGAGTGAGTAGGCCTACACTCTGAAACACGTGTTCAGCAATTAAACTCTAATTTCGCTTCTTCTTTGAAGACACGTTTATATTCTAAACATGTTTAGCAATTAAACACTAAGTGCTTAGCAATAAAATGTGTTTCAAAACGAAATGTTCAGGAACAAGGCACTCGCTTACAAAGTGGGAACGAAAAGTGTTGGAAAAGCGTTACATTTTTAAACGTCTTTTTAAGAGTGTAGCATTTTACCAGCCCACAGAGCGGACGAATTCTTTCCGTTAAACTCATCGCTGCAAAAAACTCAACTATGAGAGGTGGCAGCGTAAGAGGGCTACAGCCACAGAGACGCTACGTAGGCTATCATCTTCCTGGATACTACATTCGCTACATGAGCCCGGCTGGATCCAGAAAATCCAGAATAGGCCTATAAGGGGTGCGTCAACGTAATTTTATCTAAAAGGGGGTCTTGGAAAGTTAATTTCTAGTTGCAAAATCTTTGCACGGTCGAAAGTAGGACCACCCTTTAGGCGTTTGAAAATTAGTGAAGATGTTGTTTTGATAACATATCAAGCTACTGAATAAAGGTATTTTGCATTTCCAAAAGGGATACTTCGAGTTTGTTGACCTTTGTGCCAATTGTGCCCAGAAGATTGCTTCTTCAATTTTTAGACCTATTATGAATGAAAATATATAAGGCGCAGGGTTGATGTCATATCTAGAATCTAATTCTAGTCATATAGTCAGAGCATATTGGGAGGGCAATGAAATCATGCTAGATCCGTCTACGAAAATTGATAGAAATTACACTTATAATTAGGTTCTTTAATTAACGACTCCGGTTACGAAGGAACCCCAAGATTTATTAGCCATTTTGGGGACCCATCAAATAATTTCTAACTCAACGTGTACCATGAATAGTCGTATTCAATTCAAACTCTGCTCACAGGGATTTGAATTGCTTTCTTGCAGCCATCTGTGGTATTAATAAACCACATTATTAATATATAAATAATTATTAAATAAATATTTAATTATTAATAAATTATTCAGAAACTTATAAACTTACTAATGGACCTAATCAATTTCTCACCATTACTGCAACAAGAATTGTATATTATTTATTTTATACAAAGAATCCAAACACTTTAAATATGGAACAGTTATTTCAAACTGGTAAACCACTAGTGAAGTTGAGTTTATTTTGTAAAAAGTTAAGGATAAAATTTAAGTCTTATGGTGGGGCCTACACTAATTTGAACGATCATTTTACTATTACTATTTTTCTATTATTTTTATATGTATTTTTGTTTTTTATTTGGTTCATTCTCTCTCATCTTTTGTTGTTCATTGTTTATATGAAATTATATGCAAATATTTGTTAATGCAATGTTGGTGTTTATAAACTCTTATACCTCTTTGGAGGATGAAACGAGAATAAGCTGAAACTTGAATTGAGTAATGGACCCGAGTGCCCATATATATTATTTTAGAAAGTTATCATATTCAATTCCATAGCAGGGAATGGCGGGAGGTCTGGGGGTTCGACTCTCGACTGGAACCGGGTCATATATCGAAGACTTTAAAAATAGAACCCCTCTGCCATTGTGGTTGGTGCCATGGTGCTTGGTGCTCAGTATAGGCAATGGGGTACGGAAAACATGACAGTGGACACAACTGGAAAAAGGTCATGGCCAGCTCTACTTAAATCAATCGGCTAGACAGCTAGAAATTGTGAGTCGTAAGACTCCTCTATCACACCTAACTCAATGGCAGTGAACAAGCAATTAGCATATGAATGGGAGGAGATGATATGATATTAGCCTTTGTTATCCACAAAAGTTTGCATATTATGTAACTTCAGTTATGTCATATCTTATACCGAATTACACAACGAAATTGAAACAAATTGTTTACGAGCTAACAAGAAGGTGCAGATGTCCCTGCTTGAAGATATTAAAGCAATTTTGATTAATGGAAAATATATGAGAATTTTACGTTTAAACACTAAAGTGAGGAAAAGTTGAAGCCCTTTTAAGAAAACGGAGGAACAAATCAGGTACAGTTTCGATTCCCATCACGAGAGCACTTTAAATCTGGTTTCACAACAATGTGCTACTGAGTCGAGCACCAAGAGCCCTTAGGAATGATTAATTGGCCTATCTAAAACGACCGACTTTCAGCGTCTAAAAATATTGACTTTCGAAGCCGTTTCATAATTCATAAAGGTGCTTTATGTCTAAAACAGCCGCAATGGATGACCATGTAGCCTGTAAGGTTCCTAAAGCCTTCACATGCTTGTGAAATTCGAAAGCATCTTAGCCGACCACTTACATTTTCTTCGAAGGGTACAAATGACCATATCAGACATTTTTCAATTGGTTTTAAAATCATGGTCAGCTACCATCATGAAATAAACATTCCTTTCAAAAATTCGTAGAATCACCCGATTTTTTGTATGGCCAACGCAGGTGTATGCAAATTGCCTCTACCAGCTGAAAAGCTGATCTTTTTGTTTACAAATCACAGCCTTCTGGCTGCCCCTAACAATGCTTCGACACAACAGCACAGCTTGCTGTGGCATCGAGTTATGGTCATTTGACTTGTCGAAGTTAAAGGTAGTACGACATGCCAGCAAAATGCCATGACAGCATTAGGCAGGTAGGGTGTGAACTTTCTCAAGGTAAATGTCGTTGGAGTTATGTCAATATAATTTTGGGGTTCTGAAGACAAACCTCTTCAAAATTCGAATGTTTCTGAAGCAACTTGTTCCTTATTAGGGCTTTTATGCAAAAATAATGACGTGGAATGTTGTGAAGTGTTGACGTTTCTTTTGTTAACCCTGTATTAATTATCTTTTAATTACTCAGCAGATAGTTTATGGTTTGGTTCTTGATGCTGATGGTTTTCAAGGACGTAATTTAAAATTAAATTCTAACTGTTTAGCTCCCGTCTTCATAGGTCAATCCTGAGCTGAGATGTAAAATGTTGAAGTTTATTCACTTAAAGCAAATTGGTCCATATTGCGCAGTAATTTGTGACTTTCTTGTTGTTCAACTCACAATACCACCTTTGTTTCCCTTTCAAATCAAAAATGTTTTTTTTTTACCTTAAACACTTCCTGTTTCCTTGCACAGCATGTTGCTCAGAGAGAGTTTAATCAAATACATTACCCCATAAAAGTAGTGCTTTTTCACATTGGCACAAGGTGTAGTAACTTTCAGAAAAACAAAGAAATACAAAGATTGTAATTTGAGTAGTACAATAATGTCATCAAAAATTATCACGCAATGTACCACTTTTAGTTGAGTAAAAAACTTCAACATTTTTTATCTCAGCTCAGAAATGTCTTATGAAGATGGGAGTTGGACTGTTAGATTTCATTTTTCATGCTTTTTGATTTATAAATATTTTTTTTAACTTTTTAACTTGAGGTACACTTTAAACTTCCAAAATAAAACCTTCAGGACAAACTACAGCGATCTTACAACTGTCCTTGAAATGAAGATTGTACACGGTAAACACTTATGTCATGTCCTTCTGAAGACATCACAAAATTTGCATACTAAACTCATGTTTATGAATGATCAGAAGTGCAAATCAGAAATTGCCCTGTAAAATGGCTATATTTTGACGGATTTTGATGTGAATTGCGACAATTTTCTTGATTTTCAATGCTTTTTGTGTCAGATACTAATTTTGTCATTTTCATGTCACACTACCTTTAATCAAGTGTAATGGTTACTGATGGCTTAGTGGAACTGAAGGTTTAACGAATCTTTTAAAAGAATATTTATGTAATAAAACGAAGCAGTAAATCAGTGATCACAAATTTGCATAAGGTGTCATCGAGTCAGGTTTTTGAAAAGAAAAGAAAGATAAACAACAAATATGGTAATGAGAGTAGCACGTACTAAAATGATACCACAACATTTGCTTAAAATTGCTTTATCAAATTGGTTGAATAATTTTCATCTACACAGAATGCTCCGGCAGCAATGAGGTTGGACGATTTGTATTCATTTCAAAACTTAGTTTTTAACATAATTTTTTCATATTTTGTAGTACGAAGAACATTTTAAAAGGACACTATAAAAGTGATAGAATTATGGGGGTAATGAGAATACTATAATTATGGGATTTGACAAAGGTACTTGAGACTTGGTAAACAATACAAAGACATTTGTCAGTTACACACAGCCTGGCTAATTGCACGTTATTATCGTCAATTTACGTTCGACAAGACTCTTTTACGACTAGTCTTTCCATATAAAAACGTCATCTAGTGTAGTTTGCAAACCAAATATATCCATAAAGATTTATCATTCGTTTAATTCGAACATGCTTTTATGATAGGCCCAAATACAGTAGCAATTTCAACCCACGCTTGCTTCATGACAACACATCTTGTAAATAAATTAGGGGTCATTTTCTTGCCTTGTCGCGTTTTCAGCCGTGTGCCTCCTCAAGAATATTATCTTGTTATCAGTTGAGTTCTAATTTCCAAACCTGTTTACAAGTATTCTTTTGTCTAGAGTGCGGGTGTTTATAGAGCGATTAGACTCATCTTAAGCTTTCTTACACACTCATCAGTCTTGCACATCTGGTAGTACTAACGGCTTAAGCCACTTTCTGACAGACTATTATGGGCGGATTTTGATAATATCGACCAGAAAGGTAAACTTGTGTTCATTGCAGATCCTCCTGTGGGTTTCAAAGTCCACAAACTGTAGCAATAATTCATGCGATGTAGCTACTATATAATAAAAGACTGCTGCTTCTGTCTAACATCATCTGTTCATATGGGGAGTATCTAGTGGTGGCGCTACGGGGACAAGAGAGAGCTTTAACCTCAAAAATTTCGTCCTCTCTCTACTTGCCTCCAACTTACGTCACTTAGGAGTTAAGTTAACCGAATAATAAATAGTATACCTTTTCAAAGACTTTAAGCTTCATCCAGAGACATGATAAAACTTCAGGCTTTGCCAACTGGACCCTACCCCCAGGAACGGGCGTTTTGGGCTCAGCTTCGTCCTGACCAGAAATTTCCCTCACCTACATCTGTTACCCTTAGTTTGCCTCCCCCTACCACCACAATCTGAAATTCTGGCGCCGCCACTGAGAATATTTTAGATTGAAGGAATGGACGACCTTTCTCATATGAAGCGTTGGGGCTCTTTGACACCACCACTAGCTGCTTCATTGACTTACATATTATTTCCCCTTCATAAAGTCCCCCCACAGTCTTGTCAAAGTTTACATCCCACTAAAGTTACTTCGCACGTAAAAGTCAATGAGTTGGCCAATCATGACATCACAAATTCACTTAAGCATGACCGTTTAGATTTTGAGCTACAGGGGAGAAGTTTATGGGCTGTGCACCAACCCTTATCAATCCCCAAGGTTACGGAAATCACTCTCTTCCACACCCAGTACTGAAATGGTTTAAACCACCTTTAATCCATCCCAGTTCGGCATCACTCACACATTAACATCTTCGCTTTAATATCGACGAAAAATTAGCAGCAACTGATTATTCTAACATGAGCAGTTCACACCCAAAGAGAACCTAAAATAGACGTTGTACTTTGGAACTAATTTTCCGAGGAAGGCCGTTGCTAATGGTGTTGCGATCCCATATATCACTCGCGTACTAAAGACACCGTTTTTGCCATGGAAACGTGAAGCCCTTAGGGTGTAGAGTACCTTTAAAGTTACTCTATTAGGGTGTAGACTACGTCGCCCTCCGGTTGGCCCTCTGACGTCCAGGCCCAGAGCAACACACAGAAGATCTGGACTAAATACTAACAAACCTCGAGGGTAACTTTAAAGCACAACCCTATTATCAAATGATCAAACATTGAATGTGATGGACAAAACTGTTTGTCCATTATTGACCATTTAAATGGCAAGAACAGTTGTCGTATTTTCGTTGCATGTTGATAGTTGTAGTGTTAATCCACTGCAAGTAGTGATTTGCATGTGGCACATGGCCTTCTTATCCCTCCGCGCTGTGGTTGCCAGAAACGGCCGAACAGCCATAACAAGGGCTAAAGGGAAGAAGGCCTTTACTCAAAGTTAATTGTATGAATGATGCGAAAAATGTGCAATTGCGTCGAAGGGGGAGGGGTTGATATATCCTCATTGGTCCCAAATTTTGGCCCTTTAAAGCCAGGAGTCAAAGCGTCACTCGCCATATCAACCACCGATGGGCACACAAAACCTCTCTCAATAGTAACAGGGTATTGCCACGGAAACACTTCTTGGTATGGTTTTATACCTTTTTTGCGAGAAAGAATAATGATCTCTCTCTCTCTCTCTTAGAAGAACGAAAAAGGGAGGAAGGGAGGGAAAGGAGGCACGGAAGAGAGATTAGATGGAAGGAAAACCATGTGAAGGTAAAGAAGAGGGAGGTTTGCACTGACAAGCCTACCACAGATACCCTTATTAAGGTTTGAACTACGTCATAATGGTCCTAACCAACTGTCTCTATAGACGAATCCGATTAGCGCATATTTTAAGTGACTGTAGGCCGCCATTAGTGGGGTTCATCAGCCTAAAATCGTCTTTATTCATTGTTTACATGAATTTCAAACCCTCATATTTAGGGAAAATGGAGAATTGAAGAAACAAATTAGTGTACAACCATCCATGGTAGAGGTAAGCAAGGAAATTAAAAGATTTAAGTTGATGGACCCCAATAATGGCCGACCAAAATCAGACCATCACAATCTGTCCGTATTCGTCCATAACTTGCTAAGTAGTTATCTATGGTGTCTATTTAAGAAACTCAATGAAGATATACTCACTAAATCTATCTAAAACTCATTACGGCTCACGAACGTTTACAGATGAAACGATGCGCCAGCCGTGACGTCATTGTCATATATACCTGGAGTCGGGACCAAGGTTTGTTTGCCGAAGAAATGGTGAATAGCGTTTTGATCGCTCTTTGATCTATACCCGACTACCCTCTTGAGAGCACAAATTACCCTAATAAGATTTTTGTTAAACTGTAAGCGCACCTATGCAACGATTATGTAAACTTAAGAGAAATAAAAGGCAGTAATATTGCCTTATCAGTTTGTACAGTTATTATGGAATTATGGATATGGCTCATATTCATTGTTCACACGAAAGTCGAAGGAATTTTAACTGTGGTATAACAGTGCATGATCTTGCATGCAAACGTGCTAGACGAAAAGAAAGACCATATATTCTTTCCGAAGCGTTCAAGTTTCTCTTTAGTGATGTAAGATAGGGATTTTTAGCAATAACATGGATCCCTTCTTCCAGTAGGAAGTTGTTATTCGTAATTATTCCCAACAACTGGTTACTTCGAAGTCAGGGACCGCGGAGACGGGGGCTAGGGGGGCTTTAGCCCCCGCACTTTTTTGCTGTGGGCATTTTGGGCCGCCTTAAACTGCATTTTGGGCTGCCTTAAACTGCATTTATTTTATTGGACATATTGGGCCGCTTCGATGATTAGCCCCCGCACTTCAAAATTGGCTCCGCGGTCGCTGCAAGTCCGAAACTTACTGCATGTTCAATAGTGGTTAGCCGGCATCCGACTTGCAGTCGGGTGTTAAAGGGTCATGGCGCGGTCATACTGATGACTTTTAAAATGGAATCCATTGCCATTGTACTTGTTGTTCATCATAAGCAACAGAATAGGGAAGAAAACCAGTGAGTCACAACAACACAACTTAAACCAATTGGTTAGAAACTGAGCGGTCACGGTAAATCCAGCTATCTATAAATAACCCTGTGGTGGTTCGTTGAGGAAGGGCCCTGGAGCAGGGGTAATTTTTAGTCCCCTAGGAAATTTGAAGCTGCTATAGACCTTGTGCATTGACGACACACTGATGTCGTCCGTTGGGCAAAACAATGGAACATGTAGCTGCATGCATATGAATTCGTCCCGCAAGTGTAGCAGACTATACGCGCATTCGACTGATTGACGAATCAGCTGTTTGCATTTGTCTAGTTGGTTTGTTTTGCACCCAAAGGAGTAGGTTAGTCATATAGAGGGCGTACTTTCCGCTCTGTGACATCATATGCATAATGTCTGTTGGCTTAATAAGTGACACACTTCTCGTCTCTGAAAAGTATGTTGCACCCTGAAAGCTATTTGACTCCCCATTCAGTACGGAATGGAGTAGAAAGAGCAACCCAGTGTCCAAACTTGGAAAAAGATACAGGCGCTGCTAAATTTAACCAAAGTGTTCATGAGAGAACCCCCTCCCCCCACACCCGAACGGAGGACATTTATACTTCGACATTGATCTCCGAATCCAGCAGTGTTATGACGTATTTTTGCGGTCAACCTTAAGACACTGGTCATCCACTGTCCAAAGATGTGTAAGGATTGATTTGTTTTTCCACGTATGGTGTGACTATAATCGAATTCACTGGCTAAATTAGGTACCAAATGGTTCTCAGTCGAATCATGAAATCGGTTCAGATTTAGTAAGGTTATGCATGAGAATGAAACAAAAAATCAGGAAAAATTTGAAAATTCCTAGACAAATCTGTCAAATTATTGATCTTTGGGACAAAAAGCATATCAAATAGGTACTTCATGATCCAAAATAAACAAAAAACGAGTTAATAATTACAAAGAACATTATTTCTTGCTATTTTTAGCAGTGAGGTACACCCGCTAGTCATTGTTTGGGATGTGAACATCGACCTGACAGAAATCTCAAGGTCAATTTGTTATTTGTGGTTTTCTATCGTTGAAAACTCGGCCAAGTCATGACGCTATCGGCCAAGTCATGACGCCTAGTTTCAGGCAGGTGAATTTGCTAATGTACAAGTTGAAGGGGGGGGGGGGGAACTAACTAAACCCTTCAGTACCTTAGATGGCTTCGTTACTTCTTAAAGTGAAAAAAGTCACAGGTGAAAACAAACCTTGAACTGATTTCCACCTATGATAACTATACAGATTTTGTTACTGCAATGTTCATTTAATCAACCTAGACATAAATACTTCAATCGACTTGAACTCAGTAAGACGATTCAATTCATGACAAAATGAAAGGATCTTTCAACAGCGGGCATTACACTTGGCTCTAAATTTGAATTTTTTTGTTTGAGTTAGAAAAAGACTTGAGGATTAAAAAAGCATTACCGTATACCAGCAGACGGGCGTCGACCATGTGGGTAGGGGGCAATGGTCACCCCATGAATATGTTGGGGGTAAACATATCGTTCCTCCAATTTTTCAGGCTGATTAAAAAGTAACGGGCAGAAAAAACAAAATATCTCATTGTGGTATAGACATGACATTTTAGGGCTTCGATAGTAGCCCTACGTCAATAAATGTATAAATGTACAAACTGATACTCATATCAAAACTCACCTACTCGAGCACATCAACTTGTAAATAAGGTGGCCACTGCAAATACTCCTTGATGCCTTTCAGCATTTATTCCGTTTGGAACCAGACAATGAATGGACAGTTGCTGGTCGGATGTTTGGAAGGACCTAATTCCTTACTATTGAAAGAAATGTCCACCTTTTGTGACGGTGTAACAACATCTGGGCTCCAATGGAAGAGTGCAGAGAATTTAAGATTTTTAGTGGGATTGACCACAGACCTCATGAACAAAAAGATTTTGTTACTGAAAGACAGAACAATAAGTACAATTCAAGTGAGTTAGGCTAAAGCTGTGACTTGCCTCGAGCCCTGAAACGTTCAAAGATCATATCTATCTTTATAAGGAAACATGAAACATCATTTTAAACTGGAAGTTATAGTCACACTGTTAAAAAATTTCTCTGTAAATTTACATAATTTTTATGGCAAATTTTTTTCCAACCAAATAATTTTTTTTACAGCCAGACTGTAATCATGAAAAACATTAAGGGTTTGTTTTTTCTTTACAGTTTTTGCATGGAAATTAGTTTACAAAAAGTCTACTGTACAATCGAATTACAAAATTGTTCTGTTTTGTTTACCTTAATTTTATGTGAATTTATAGCCTACTGTTTTCATTCCCGACGTTTTAATATTTATTATAATATCGCTTTTTTACCTTTCATATTACGTAACATACACTTCACCATTACGTAGATCAGGTATTTGCTTATCAACGTCATGTGTCGTTGCGAAGTGTTTTCAATCAAAACACATTGAGGATGCTTTGTGGTCATATTGTTGTCAAGTAAACTGCTATCTCTTTGTAACTTTGTTGTTGGAAAGTCACATTTTTTGTACAGTATAATAATTGTTTTTAAAATAAATATGTCAAAGAATGCAAATACATTGGTTACAAACATTTCCAGACAAGGTAAACAATAAGTTTATCACTTCCTGATTAAAAAACGCCAAAGAAGATATTATTCAAAGCAACAGCAATCCTTTTGTTAGGAAAATGCCTACAAAATAAGCTCCACCCATTTATGCAAAATGAGATTTACGCCATAAAGTGGTAAATTTACAGACTCTTTCAAGTAAATTTGTGAAACGTTTTTAATTTGCTCCGATCAAGTGCATGAGCGCCTGTGGCGATGAGTTGACATCAGTATACCAATTGTCCGTGCTCTGAAATTAGGGCCTTACAGTTTCTTTTTACTTAAAAATGTGTGACAAAACACCTGTTGTATGATATTTATAACTAAGAACGTAATAACTTAGTATGCCTTTATAATAAATGTAAGTTAATTTTCAAAAAGGGCCATAAATTTGCCAAAAATGTTTTTTTTTTAAACTGAAACTTCGCAGAACGATGCATGTTATATATTGAAAATTTTCTGGCTATTTCTTATTTGTTTGGGCTTATTTTTGTTTTTTTTTTTCAGCTTAAAAACAAGATGAATGTTTGATAAATGACAGTATATTTATGTGAAATCAGAAAAATACAAAATACTGTTAAAATTTCTGTAAATTTACAGAAAAAGTTTTACAAAGCAGTAAAATTTGGTTAAAAAAGCAGACAGAAATGGTTTTTCAAATAAACAGAAAATATATGTTAAGAAACCTTTTTTATTGTAGCAATACAAAGTGTCTGTAAAAGATACAGAACGTTTAAGTTAAAAAAGTTAAAAAGTTTAAGTTAAAAAAAATCTGTAAGCTTACAGAAATTTTTAACAGTGCACAAATTTCACTAAATGTTATTTTAAAGGCAAAAGCTGTCGCCCAGACTTACTTTAAAAAGCAACCAGACTGCTCTAACAAGAAGTCTGGTGTAACTTCCGATTACCCATCATAATTATCATTTCAGGATTTAAAAATTTCTGATTAATTATCATGAGTATTATGAGTTATTCTTATGAAATTTCCCAATGTTAAGTGAGAGAAATATTGTCACATGACTCTCAAGAGCCAATTATGAAACACGTCAGATTACTGTACATTAAAGACAGTCATTCGTCACCCCAAACTACAGTTTCAGTATGCGTACATCAAAACTCTCAATTGGTACAGCTCTTTGATTGGCATCAAATTCAAACAATGCATCATAGCTAAATTTCACAGCATGGGCACTGAGAGTGTCTTGATTACACATTATGGACTTGTATGCCCACTGAGACAAGCCATGAAGCAATAAACTAGGACTGTGTCTGGATAAAGATGAGTTTTAGATAAATGTGGGAGGGGCTAGAAGTAAGTAGGTTGGGAGAATTGGAACTGTTTGGGATGATTAAAATGTGCCTTTAACCTCAAATTGTTAATTCATTTCCCCTTTAACTAAAATTTCTACTGAATATCAATTTATGATGAGTCCACTTTGACACACCAACGAAGTGCGTGAGGCAGGCAGGTTATAACCTGCATGGCAGAGGTGGGATTTACATGATAGAACTCATTGTTTCCTATGTTTTAAATTCAAAAACAGATATTAGTGAAGTATACGTAGGGGCGTTGGGTCATGAAACTCAGTGATGCCATTTTTGCTCCTATCAAAATGACAAATATTCAAAAAATATTTTACTTCAAAAGACAGAGAGAAAACAGCAACTGCCAGTTGTATACATGCCCTACAGCAGTATATGGGGAGGGGCGTGTAACAGGGGTCGATCCTGAAGCAGTGGACAGGAAACAATAGCACCACCAAAGATATCGGGATAAACATATCATTGGCTCCCAATAATTTTACCACATTAAAAACAACAGGGCAGAAAAAAGAAAATATTATGGTACGCAGATGACTTGAGGACTTCGAGAAGATGTCAAATCAAGGGGTAGATGCGCAGTGTTTAACAACACGTCTCTTGCGAATCATGTGACAACCTTAATGACCAAATTTCGAAATTTACTAAGATTAACTTATTGGTTGGTCTTGAATATATTTCAATATTATTTTCTAAAATATCATGAAAGATATTTGGAAGAGAAAAAGAAGAAAAACTATGAAACTTAGCTGTAGTTTCAGAATAAAGTTTGGAACCACTGCTCTTCTTTTTAATCTTGACCAGTTGAAGTAACAAAATTGCAATAAATGACACTCGTATATATTTGGTATAAGAATGGGCTGGCAAATTTTACATAATGACAAAAAGTACGGCACTAAGTAACCTATAGTCACATTATTTGGAAAAGAAAGCGCACTATCGTCACTGTCTGCTGTCAACATCATGCGCTGGGAAGATCGATGCCAATGCGGGGGGGGGGGGGGGGGTGTCCCCATGCCTGCCAAAGTTTGGACTTCCTTAAGTAGTCCAGTATCAGCAGCTTTGCAATGCACTTGTAATATTTCCAGAACAATCCAACTTAAGGTAAAATTTAAGGAATGCGATATTGTTCTCGATTCCTTTTTGCATTTTGTCTGAAATGAGGCAGTTTCATCGTCAAATTAAACAAACGAAAGCTTCAATGATACTGCCTTGCTAAGCCTGTCACTATGCACCTCGCCCTACCCCATTGTCCAAAAGGTACACTTCTGATGCTAAATTTTGTCGCTTTTTCTTCGAGCAAGAACGATTTTTAAATAAAAAAAATCAAATACAGTAACTCATTATTCAAATGACACTCCGCACTAAAATATTCGTTTTTTGCCAACCACTTTTTCGAGCTAGGGGACAATCGCCCCCTGACTCCTGTAGCTACGCCACTTCTCTGCAGGATTGACCATTGATATGCACTTCAATAAATAAAAAAAAAATCCATCTACACAGACTACTCAACTTACAAGGTTGAAAGGTATTTGAAGATAGGTGTATGTGAAAGCATTGAGTACAATAGGCCAATGGGTCCCTGCCTGAAATATAGTCTTGCTCGAAACACTGTCTTCAGTTGGCACGAATTTTGAAAACCGCAACTCCAGGCTCAGACAGCCGTAAAAGGCATGTCTCGGGCAGTCAAGGTTGTAAGAAGTAGCTAAGTATTCCGAATTTTCTTTCAAGTGTGAACACCACTGCATCAGGAACGTAATTTGCAGCGCGCAAAGCGCGCCACAACTTTTGGTCCTCTTAACCCTTAACCGTTGTACTCCAATCGGGCATATTTGCGCGCCTCGGAAGTGGGCGGACGTAGCACGCCCCGCATCAGCTTCCGTAGGCTATTGACCACGTGACCTTAAATTATTGTCTCTCTCGTTGTTGTGGCCGAATTTTCGAGTAGCTTCTCGCAGTTTCGAGCTCCGCGTGAAACAGTAAAGAAGGGTGACAGATTGATAACCTCGCTCTCCGTCTGGGTCCAAAAGGACCCAAACAACGGTAAAGGGTTAAACAAATGCATGTATTGTAGTGAGCCTTGGAATCTGGGATTCCTGTAAGGAAATTTAAAAAATTGGGGGATTACTGAAGAATCTGCACTTCATTCATATATTGGTAGCAAATGTGAGAATGATTGCACGACGACTGAATCGTTGTTGCTAAATAATGTTATCTAAAACCTAATGCCTTACACTCTCCGATGACATTTCAAAAGTTCCCCAAACTTTGTTGTCCTTTTAGAAAAAATATTTGAAAATCAAGGGCTTTCATTGAATAAAATTTGGAATTTTATGAAAAACAGTTCATAAAAATAGCAATATAGCCGCCGGTGTCTCTTGATGATGTTGTTTCACGTATGGTAAATATCCCATTTTGTCATTTCCAGAGCTGGTTAAAGTTACACAACTGATTTATGAGCGAGAACTTGTACATTTTATATTGCATTTTGCGGCGCGCGAAGTGCGCCCGAAAGTTTGCTTTTTTGAGTTTGTAAAAATGAAAAAGGGGTTTTAGGACCCTGGGAAGTGGGGGGGGGGGGTGGCGGAAGCATGCTTCCGCCCCTCATTTTTGTTGGGGGCTGTCGCCCCAGCTCCCTGGTCCTAACTCCTATGCTCTTAAATCAAAGAGTGAACTAAGTCTCTCTGTACTAAAGTCAAATGTGTGAATTCACTGCAAAAGAGTTTTAATTCACTCCAAGAACAGTGAAATTCATTACAAAAAGAGCTACATTTACTCCAAAAGAGCGAACCTTCACTATTGATGAGAGTGCCTACATTGATCACTCTTAGTGCACTTTATGTAAAGATACACCTGTAACATATCAGTGGCGAAATGTACATTAAATCACTAAATAGGATAAGTGTACTTTGTAATCCGGTTCACTCTGTTAACTCCATCAATTGAACAGCCCCACCAATGTGCACATGAATGAACAATCATTTCCATTGCAATTATACCCATTAGATGTACGGCACTTTCACGACCTTTTTGTTGAATAATATTTCAAAATTGACAAAACCATCGAGAATTTATTATTCTCGTTAGCAGAACGCTTCTGAGGAAGTTAAGATTTTCCTTCATCTAACTTTTAAGCCAGCTTTTCGACCAACTATTACAATCCACATTTCATAGAGTATATACGAGTAATTTTCAACTTATTCATTCATCGCTTGTAAAAAGAGGTGACTGATGCGAAGAGTAACAATAGAATGATCGATATACCTAAACATTTGCTTAATTTGGTAGCAAAAATTGACAGCGAAAAGACGGTTTTAAGAGAAAAAGCCGATTTTAAGTGCATAAAATTAACACAAATAATAGCCCATATTTCCTTGGAAGTCGTTGCAACTGTCTAAGAAACTAATCCGGTACCCAGCGGGATTTAACGCCTGCATCTGGTCGCCAGGTATATACTATTCTTTACACTAGCGGAACATTTTGTCACCATGATCTATCAAACATGACTTATTGAATCGAACTATTCAAATGTAAATTAAAAATGTTCATCGTAACTGATGACGCAAAATTTGCGCCAGAATTAGTATCAAGAGCTACTTTTTAAAAAGTACAATTGAAGGGGAAATTAGCGGAAGAAGAGAATCGAAATCTAGTATTTGTTATTTGTAAATGATGTTCTTTGATGCTTCTCACAATTCGCTAAAACTTGCTACAGTTCTTAATTAATAGAGTATGACTGATTTTGAAGACCCATATTGTTCGCTGCCAAAGTACACAGACAGGGCAGCTATTTAGGCCATTTTACATTCTTACTTCAATTCGTTTGAGAGAACAGTGAAACTAAAATGTGAAAGTGAAAATGGGGGCGGGCTTGTTTAAGTTTATAAGTGATGTTTGGAGAATCGACAACGAATTTGATTGGTTGTGGAGCTGCGGAGGTCTGCGGAGTGGTGTATTGGGAGCACTCAAAGGCTAGGCGCCAATTCGTTGGTAATGTTGAAGCGAAGAGCCATTAAACTCATTTCGTTGAAATGGTTCAAATGATTTCTAGATGGTCAGAAAGAAATGGTCCCTCATGGCAGAGGTATATGTCACTTTGCATGAAGTGGACAGCTCCTCGGTGCTCATTTCTTGAGTCCCATGCTGAGGTGAAAACACGATCAAATCATGCGCTTTAAAAGTGAAATTATTTAGAGTCAAAAGGTGAAAAATTAAAACCCGAAAAAGTTATCAACGGCCCAGTTAAGTTTGGCCTTAGGGTAAGCTTAGTTCATCACAACGGTGAGACCAGAATGTCAAATTTCGGGGGCGCAAAACTAAGGGCAAAGAAAAATATTGGCATTGCAAACAAACTTGAAACAAATTTGAAGGGTAAATGTTATTACTTCAAGAGTTCCAATCCTCCCAACTTATTTGCTTCAGCCCTTCCCCCTTTCCACCGCTGTCTACAACTCCTTTCGCAAACCCTGTACAGTAACCTGCATAGCCAGCATACATGAGCTGCCTTCATCTTTTTAACTTAACATCAATCAAATAACCGAGAATTTTGCAGCGTCAGAATTGTAGTTTTAGGTGACGAGCATCTGTCTTTAAAAAAAACCAAACCAGTGAGATTGAACTTCAAAATGTGGGTCACCCTGCTGTTTTATTGGTTCAATACCTAATCTGTGGTTTCTCCTTGTGGGTAATAAAGCTATCATGAGCTCCAGTATTATACTTATCAAATATATCCGAACTGAACAAACCCTCCATAACTGACCTCTCTGAAAACTGTCATTAGAGCCTTTTACATTTGGGACTCTCCTTGTAAAGCCTGCCTCGTTGGAGGTTTACCGCCACTCCAAAGATATTACAAGCAATGAAGCACGCCCTCGAAACGGGTTTCTATGATTGAAGTGACATTCCACTTTACCAAGAGAAACACAACTAATAAGTGAGCTGCACTCATCACAAAAACATTTATTGTGAATATTCACATGCGGTTACGATTCTCTATAAAATCCTCACATTTTGATTTGTAAGGTGTCACATTCAGTTCTCGAGACATCAGTATCACACCTGATATCATGTCTCAAGGTTATGTTACGGTTAAAGAGATGAGGTTAGGCTAGAGTTAAAAAGTCTCGAGAGATATTATATTACATGATGAAGTGTGAGGATCAGGTGAATGACAGATCCAGAAGGGTGCTAACCCACAATGGACTTTTTGCAAACACGTCTTGACTTTCATACTATCACAGAGTAGCAAGAAACAGTTACTAAGTATTCGTAGAAACTACCGTACAAACTACAGGCCTATACATGAAACCCACCATTATTAAGCCGAAGTGACACTGTAAAGAATTCCTACCGGACTCAGACCAGATTTTGGTGAGTGCTCATTAAATTCATCTCCATCTCTGGTTGGAAAGAGCTAAAAAAATTGTCAACGAGTGTCAATAAATGACTTACGTCATTGGCCTACGAAACTGAAATGTTGACTATCTTTTTCTTTCGTGTCGTCACATCGACAGAAAGACTTTCCTGATAACAGCTGTTTGTCGGCATAACGTCACGTAATAATGAGAGTAAATTCTTTTCGTCGTCCTTCCGTACAAATCATATATTTACAGAGGTTGGATATTTTGAGTCCTTCCCGACCAAAGATGGAGAAATCTTACTTAAAAACTCAAAAATTGGATCGGAATCCGATCCAAATTCTTAGCATTGTGAAAAACGGCTTTACAATCAAAATGGTTTGCTTAACACATAAGCAGTACGACACCAGTGAGTTAAAAAAGCAGGCTCCTCTTACCTAATATATTGTAATAGACATTATACAAACCGAAAGCGTTAAGATTCTCCCTAACTGACAAAGCATCGCTGTAAAAATATGGCGTCTACAAAACTATAATTACTATGTATAGAAAAACTTTAAAGTGATCTTTAGTAACTCTAAACATCGTTTGTTTAGTCGACCAATACCAAGACGGGCAAAGTTGCTTGCATTAAGTCTTTAACATAAGGTAAAAAAGATTTTTTGGTAAAGTAACAATAAAAATACTGAAAAGGAGAGATAAGAATGTAGGTCGTCAGCTTAGCACTCTATCGCGAAGCTCTTCAATTTTTAGAACTGCCACTTAAACAGAGGGGAAAAGTCAAGAGGCGTAAAGACCTCGTAAAAATCTACGATGAACTGAAAAGATACCGTTTATAGGGGACCATTTTCTAACCAAAAACCGCTGTTTGACAAAAAGTAAACTGAGCGATTTCCGTCAGTTATGGTAAACTAACTTATTTTGCATTTAGTGAACTTTTAACTGTAGACCTACATATTATCAAAGTATCAGAAAAAGATTTGTTCGGCCTTACGCCAAGTCAACTTAGCAATCACTTTTTCGCTAATCTGGTACCAGAGCTGAAAACAAGTGTGTTGTTATCAAAATAATATAATTTAACATGGGGAAGTAACGGCGGCTGATGAAGGGGCCTAGAAGTTTCCATGGGTTGATTCTCTTGTCTTTGCTTATTTTCAAGTTACTCTCCTATTAAAATAATGAGAAAAGTAAGCTGCACCTGTACCCGGGTATTTCCTTTTTTCCAGTCGGAGACAAAGCCTTGGTCTGACAACGACAGGGTACAAACTTGCCTTTCAAACACAGCCTGCTTTGCAGACTTTGTCTTTTCTTGCAACGATCCATGAGAACAGGGAGTTTACATCTACCAAGAATAAGAGCGGGTTAAAATGCCTCATGGATCTGACAACACACGAATGCAGAATAATCCAACTACGGTATGTCTTGGGAAGATTTGGCCTTAAAAGGGTCAATCCTCTTACCCCAAACTACAATTTAGGTAGGGGTTTACCGACATTCTCAATTGGCTCAGCTCTTTGATTGACAACTAATTTAAACAATGCAGAGTACCAAAGCTTATATTACACCGAATGAACTGTACTGAAAGTGCCCCCTGAAGTAATAAACTGAGACTGTGTCTGGATGAAGATGAATTTCATACAATTGTGGGCTTAAGTAAGAAGGTAAGGAGAACTGGTGCTGTTTGGGTTGAGAGACAGAGAGAATTGATCCTTTAAAGGCTGTTATTCATCCATCTAACGTTCCAATTTTCCTAACTTATTTACTACTAGCCCCTCCCACAACTGTCTTGAACTCATTCTTATCCAGATACAACCATTTATTTGGGTCTCAGTGCATGCCCTTGTGAGCATACAAGTGTAACCAAATCACTCTCATGAATACTAGTCATTCTGCCTTTACTTTTTTAAATTTGACAAAGAGCTGTGCTAAATAAATTTTGTAGACTACCGGTGAAATTGTAGTTTGGGGTGATGAAGATCTGCCTTTAAAGCACCAAATTTGGTGTATTGAGTGGTAAGTGGTAAAAAGGAAGCTTCCACCTGTTTCAAATCATTGGATGGTTTTTTTTTTTCTTTTTTCAGAATCTTATCAGCTTCGTTTTGTCAGGGGCTATTAGGTAATTATTTCGTTAGAGTCAGAATCACTTTTTCAACATATACAGTTGTCGATAAATTTGAAGGAAAAGCATGGATAAAATAATTTCAGTGAGACATTGGACATTTAGTTTTTCTTCCTTGGAGAAGGAAGTATTCGATACGTGAGGAGGAATACCAATACCAGTTCTAAAAAGTATTTATTTTGCGTCCTAACGAAAAGACAGCCCTTTGAAGAAATTGGACGCACAATGCTAAGCTATAAATAAGTAACAAAAAAAATACGATTTTACACAAGAAACGACAACTTGTCACATTTTCAACCAAAGAAAAAGTTTTAAAGGCCCAGTTCTCTCACCCCAAACAGTACCAATTCTCCTAACCTTCTTACTTAAGCCCTCCCACAATTGTCTGAAATTCATCATCATCCAGATACAATCTCAGTTTATTGCTTCAAAGTGAGTATAGAAAAACTCAATTTATATAACCAAAACACACTCAGTGCCGTTCAGTGCCGTTCATGCTGTGTAATATAAGCTTTGGTACTCTGCATTGTTTGAATTAGCTGTCAATCAAAGAGCTGAGCCAAATGAGAATTTCGGTACCCCCGTACCAAAACTGTAGTTTGGGGTGAGGGGTTTGGACCTTTAAGGCGTGATTTAAAAATTGAAATAGATGTCGCCTCTCTGATTTTCCTTGGGGGAATATTTCATCCATAGACATATCTGGAACGCTTTGTCCCCGGTTATTTTTCTGCGTATTGATTAAGAGTTTGTCATAGTAGGGACTGGGGTAAGTTGATGTTTGCTAGAATAACGAGTTCTGATAGTTCAGATAATTTTGTGACTAGGAGTGCCAGCACTTATAAAACATGTACAGTGGAGAAGCTACATGAGGAACGAGTACTAGAGGGGGCATTTGGCCCTCAGATTTTTCTTGCCCCTTAGTTGCCCCCACCCAAATTAAGTCAACTCGGAGTTAGTTCAACCAGAGGAAAGAAATTTATTCTTCCCAAGACTTAATTTTTCACCAAGAGGTATGCTAAAAACCTAAAGCTTCCTGGGCTTTGCCCCATGGACCCCATCCTCAGGTGCGTTCTGTTTAGTAACGCAAATTTCGCAACATTTCACCCGTTTGTTCTCTATTTACCCCAACACTTGCCTTTGTTTCTCACCTACTAAACATGTACAAGAATTATTCAAACTTAATCGAGAATATTTTGTTGTTATTTCTTAGAATTTAAAGTGGGACATGAGAGAAAAGTTACGTTACGGCAAAACATTGATTGTCAACAGTCAATTTTATTAAGATACTTTTTTCGGGAAAGAAATTTGTGTTAGTATGTGCATAAAAGGAGCCAAGACTGTTTATATGTTTCTTAGGTATAGCAGGGATGGAATTTTGATTTAACTTGATGATAAATTAACAATAGGGACAATTTGTTACTAGCTTGTCTGGAGCTGCTACTTCCAAATTCGTTTGGCTTACATGACCTAAATCTGGACGTTAAAATATCTCCTACAAATTGATTGACGGCCATGAATAAATTTATTGCTTTCGACTTGTTAGAGGTTGTGCCAAGCTTCAGAGAGGGATTTGGTCAGTAATTACATGCTACTTAATTTATCATGGATTTATTTTTAAGTATAAAGGGCCTAACCAGTAAAGTATGATCCATTGGCCTGGCCTGAAGACATATACTAGCTTAAAAAGTCTTTGGCTGAGTGGGTCAAGGTACCAAAATGCTCAGTAAACAATGCAAAATTTTACACGAGTCTTAATTTACACCCGACCCGTCAATAATTCAATAAAGCAATTTTTTGATCTGTGAAAGTGTAATTAAGTAAATCAATGTGATTATTGTTTCAAATCATTAATAGGTAAAGAGATACGTAGCACGTGCTTACGACCTACCACATTACCCTTGACCAATGCCTTATGTGAATTGATCTAATACATCACACCTGGATGAATGCAGTGGCGTCACAACATGTGGGTGTAGGGGTGCAGAAGACTCAACTTGCGCCCCATGCTGAACAATTGCCCGTTTTTTATGTCATTCTACACCCAATTTGTCGAAGGGGCTAATGCTACTCGTTATTTTTTCCTCCACTTTCTCTCAAATATATGACATCTCCTATTTTGGCCACAAAATTTCTTTCCAAGCAAACCCATATTTTGCGCCCCCTGAAAACGTAGGGGGTGCAGCTGCCCCTCCCTGACCCCCCTTGTGACGCCACTGGATGAGTGGGTTCCAATGTGGTAAACAAGTGACTTGGACACAAAGCCTGTGCTGCAGACAGAGCATGAGGGGACATTTACCCCCTCAGATCTTTCCTCCTCTAATTAAGGTCAGTTAGGAGTTAGGTTCAACTGAGGAACTAAATAATATACCTCTCCTGGGACTTAATTTTCCACTAGACATATTGAAAAACTCAGAGCTTGTCAGCCTCGGTCCCCTACCAGTGTTTTATCCTTGGACCCCACGAACAGGGGAGGGCGCTTCGCGTTCGGTTTCGCTCTGGGCGAAAAAAAATTTACGAAAAATTTTGCCCCGACGTTTATATCATTACCTTACTCCCCCGCTAATTTTGACCTTCTGTTCATTAATTGAGGACATGTCGTGTGCTTGCTTCAGGTTCACTTTTTGTTGAGATTTTGACAACTTTAACTGCCCTCATCCTCCCCCTTCCCCCCCCCCCCCCGAGAACCACACATCACATTGCAATGGAAATTTCACTAAAATGCTACGAGAAAGTAATGGAAATTTCACTACAATGCTAAGAGCAAATATACCTTTTCAATATATATGCGAGGAATACGATTACGATTTACGTATTACTGTTCATGTATCCTTTTAACTGTATTGAAGATTTCAAAACTTGTTTCAAATATAATGTGGGAAGTTGAAACAGACACACTTATTGATAGCATGCATGATAACAAAACTGATATTGTCTCAAAATATATGGCTTCTTTTGTCTAAGAACATTTGTGGCATTTGTTTTCTTTATTGTTATTTTTTATTTCTTCAAAAAAAAAAGCAACTCATTACAGACAGTAATCACAACCAGAGGGTAGCTAGCAATTGCCTCTGTCTGAAGGCAAGTTTGTATGTACAGGGGTTGCCCTCAAACAAAGCTGAAATGCCCAACTTTAAAAAAGTTGCAAATTTTCAAGGGGAGTGGGACACCTTAACCCCTCCCGACGGCGATCACTGATACCCTTTTGTTTTAGTTCCTAAAATACGAAAATTTTGTAAGAAGAAATGTTACCTCGAAAATAAAAGTGTCATGCGTATCACTAGATCGCATTTAAAGTCATCCAATTTTTTCAAAAATCTTTAAAGGGGAGTAGGCACCATTAGACGCCTCAACCAGGCCGGTGATCATTCGACAATGTGCCCCTCTTCAGAGAAATCCTGCGTACGCCACTGAGAACTATCTATAGACAAATGATCTAGAGGACCGAAGGTCAAGTAGTCTTGTTCATAACGAAAGTAATTTCCTACCATTTCGAAGCAGTAGAGTAGGGAGAACAAGCCAGTAGCCACAGCTGGAAAAAGGCCGTGGCCGGATCAACTTTAACCAATTAATAGTTCTCACTGGCGTCACAAATATGAGTTAGCAACTGCCATGTTTAAGGGCAAGCCTGTACATACATAAATACCGGAGTTGCCCTCAAACATGACTGGAATGTTCCACGCGGACATCTTCTATGACGTCACGTGTAAACTATCTTAAAGATAGCTGGAAACTGGGCCGTAAAACTCCAGTTAACGAATTAACTAGCCATTTCGAATTTATGAAAAGAGGTCAATTTGGTCAACTACATCGTTCGCTTTTAAATGCGTGTAGAGGGTGTATGTGAAGTAGTCTTAGCGAAAGTTGTTCACGGGTCAATAAAAACTAGGAACTGCGAGCAGGGAGTTGCTATTCCCTGAATGCGAGCAAGAATACAGGTCAAAAGGTTTGTCATGTTAAGTCCTGGCTTCTTTGGAAAGCACACTTTAAGTTTATCTTCGTAGTGCAGAAATGGAAAATCGGTCATTCCAAATATTATGAAAATGTTTCAAAATTATGGTTAGGGATAGAACAAGGGTTACCTGAGCTAAGTATACTTCAGCCTATTGTTTCATAAGTCCTGTGTCAGAATTACAAAAAGGAGTAAAAAAGTTGCCACTTTGGAATAATGGGTTTGGTCTATTTTGGCCTATTTCCAACATTCCAACAAGCTGATTGGTCCACTGGCATGAATCTTTTATTGTCATTTCCGGGGAAAAACTTATAGAACGTCTTTGAGTGTACCGTTTTATTTTTGACCCTTAGCTCTTTGCCAGGCTGGGGGACTTTGAAAAAATGACTCAAACCATTCTACTCAGGCCTGGATTCAGACATTCCAAAAGGGTGGCTGACCTTAGAGAAAACAGGGGTGTGAGGGAGTTGCACTCCTAATTTTCCGTATGGTTTATTGTTGATGTGGCGAAAAAGGGAGGACTGAGGCCGTAAAAGCCCCCTTTGGATCCGCGCCTGTTGCTTAACTTCAGAAAACATGAATATTTGACCCTGAAATACAAGTTTTTCATACTAGGTGGTGATAAGCTACCCGACCTACTAAACACATGTTTACGTGGATAAATCGGATTGAAGGCGGAAATACTTGTGACTAACCTGAACTGTTTTCAAGTACTGACAACACAAAAGACCTTTGCTTTCAACCTAACAGCTTAGGCTATAGGCACTGCCATAGCATTTTGCACTTTAGTTTTTGTTTCCTTTCAAGTTTATCATAAGTTGTCAACATACCCATTCAGCGTTAATAAACGCGTTGAGTATTGACATTATTTCAGGAGAAACATAACTCCCGGTTTATTCAACTCCAGTAAATATATCGCAGACGAGAATAAAATTGCATGCGTGTTGACATAGAAGTATCTAAATACGGTTAAAACCTACTTAGCTTGATCTTTTAAAACACATGCAACGGAGGTTCTTAATAAGTCATTGTATATATGGCGGTATAGTCCTGTTGGTGTTGTAAACTGACTCTCGTAAACCAAAGATACACTATAAAAGTAGCAAATAAAGAAATAATGTCAACAACAGGTGTCATACAATTATATCATAAACTGAATTCTCCGACAAACTTAATCGCTGGCTAACACGCATGCAAGCTCACTAAACTGATTTACATACAAATTATAAAGTACAACTATTATGAACTAGGGGATTTATGGCGGTTGCAAAATAATCAGCTATATTGAGTTGTCACGTGACCAATCATAAAGATTACTTGCAGTATTGTAAAGGCGTGCACTTACCTGTCACGTGGGGCAGTCGGAAGACTTCATACAGAGACAATTATCAGAATGCTTTCAAACGGTGAAGAAGTGTTCAGACAATTTTGGTGGCGCTAGAATACATCGAATGTTTCACTTTCACTTCACTTCACTTCTTATACACCTTTGAATAAAAAGACAGAAAATTTGACGCACGACCAGTCCTTGGTATGTATTCTTTTCGTTAATAAAATTAAGTTATACCTACTGAGGATTTTCTGCTTGCAGTAGTAGTTTCTGAAGGTGCGGTTCCAGGTGTAATTAGGGGCGTAAATGGGGCTGAAGGGGGTCCAGCGCCTACTAGAACTTTAATTAACCCCAAATTTATGGTGGTTAAATGAAATGATATTTGAAAAAGGTTTGTTGAAGCCCCTCTCATTCATGTAGCCTCAAACACAGAATTCCTAGCTAAGCCCCTGGACGACGAAATGCGGTGGATGTTCTGGTTCCACCATGCCTACCGTCTTCACTTCAGACGGTTCAAAAGCCGCGCTTCAAAGTTTATGCGTACTAATCTGCTAATGTCGATAAACTACGGTCAGTTAGTTAGATAGAGTTTTACGGCCCAGTACCCAACCTATTGATTCAAGTCGAGCCGGCCACGGCCCCTTTTCCAGCTGTGGCACAGTCACTGGCTTGTTTTCCCTACTCCATTGCTTATGCGGAGCATCACGCACAACGGCAGTAGGTTCCATTTTTTAAAGTCTTTTGGTATGACTCGACCTGGGAATAGAACCTGGGCCTTCCGTGGGAGAGGCGGATGATCTAACCGTTATGATACCAAACAGGTGCTCGATAAACTCCGGTCAGACGGAACACTCTAAAAACAGTTGGATACACTTTTACCCATGCTGGGCACACATGGCTCCTCCTCATTAGTAGGGTAAAAACCATCACCCAAGTTGGTCACAAAAGTTCCCATTGCTTGGTAAAAGTTTGCTAACGAAGGTAGTTTTTGATCAAAATGGGGAAATATTTTATCCAACAGTTTAGCACTACATGACGTACCGTATCAATTCGCTTTTTGAGTGTAGAGGATAGAAATGCACTTTTTACAGGGTTTTATTCAAATTTTCCCACTGTTTTGGAAACTTCGTTTATTTAAACCAGTAACGTCGAACTTTGCCCTCGTGAATAATGTGTCTCCCTTCTCGTTAAATATTACATCTAGGCGTATTTTCTTTGACCTTGCAGCTTCTCTATACCCTTTAAAAAGTCGAACCCATACTGCCGTTTTGGGAGATGATCCTCATACGTAATGGAGTTGGGAGAACAATCCCTTGTCTTACAACTGGTATAATGCATCTGTCACCCTTCCCCGCGGAGCGGACTCGGTTTGTTCAGTACCCCTCTAAGGATTCACAAACCACCGATGTGACTGACCAACGAGTATGCCCCACAGTCTGCTACGCAGGCAACTGTCACCAATTAAATGTAGTCTAGGGTCAGGAGTGTCGGTCTATCAACTTATTAATTGTATAATTTCTCTTACCTTATTACATAATTGCAATCATCAAATTGTAAAGCCATCTCATCCCAGGCCCTATTATCATTTTAAGCGAGGTCATTGTTACCAACTTTCACACTCTTAAAAAAGTCATTGTCATCCTCACTTGGATAAAACAATCTTTTTCAACGTTTCTGTGTAAACCATTGTGAAATATCAGGCATATAAATGGTTTTGCCAAGAAAAGTTTTGAAATTCAAAGTCATAACTCCAGACCCATAGTCAAACAAGGCACTGTACCATAGTGTTTTCTTATCTTTCTTGTGTTTACATGAACACATGTCATACAGTATGTTTACAATTTTTGTTTGCGTGATGAATAGTATGTTACGACCATCCTTTACATAGGTAATCATATATTCAAACAATAAAAAATAAAACAATACAAAACAAAAAAATAAAGAACGAGAACAAAAACTCAAAGAAAAGAGTAGAGAAACATTCTCCCATTTCATTGACATCGGGTTAAAATTTGACTACAAATTCCCGATAAAATTGCCAAAGTCCAGAGGATTATGACAGGAAATGGATTTTGTTACAAAAATTGATGTGGCAGATCACATGACATGAAAAATTAACAGCATGCAGCTTAAAATTGACATTGCCATATTTTCTTTCAATATTTACCTGTTTCAAAATAACTTCATGCCATATTATTTCTTTAAGTCCTTTTAATTATTATTTACCGCAGTTGAATCATTTTTAACATTGTCTTAATCACTCTGGTGAAGTTATTTTAATGGCTAATCGTAGAAAGTTATTGCTAGTATCACTTGCTTAAAGCAAGTGTTGTTTAAACTGTTGAAAAGTCATATTTATATTTTTTTCTTGGGTAAAGTTCTTCCCATTATTACTCTTTTTTTAAAAGTTAATGTTTCGAAATTAATGTTACTTCTCGTTTTGTAAAGTCATTGGGACAATCCCTTTGGTAAAATCATGTTAATCGTCATTCTTGCAAAGTAATTTTTATAGTTACTTGTGTAAAGTTAATCCTACTATCACCTGATCACTCTTCTAAAATAAATATTAAATTTTGTGTTGTCAGGTCATAAGAAATGATACCTTTTACAGTTTTAAATGTTCCTTTAAAATAGAGACGATAACTGTAACTGTAAAAGGTATCATTTCTTATGACCTGACAACACAAAATTTAATATTTATTTTAGAAGAGTGATCAGGTGATAGTAGGATTAACTTTACACAAGTAACTATAAAAATTACTTTGCAAGAATGACGATTAACATGATTTTACCTAAGGGATTGTCCCAATGACTTTACAAAACGAGAAGTAACATTAATTTCGAAACATTAACTTTTAAAAAAAGAGTAATAATGGGAAGAACTTTACCCAAGAAAAAAATATAAATATGACTTTTCAACAGTTTAAACAACACTTATCGTCTCTATTTTAAAGGAACTTTTATCGCTTTTGTCTCCTGGTTTTTGTATCAGTAGGCTTACTCTCGAAAAATCATTGTCCAACCAACTAAATGTGACTTTCATAAAGGCATAGTTCTTAACCTTTCGTTTGGTATGTGAATTGGTAAGCACGCCTCTGGTATAATAAATCCTAAGCCTATGAATTTTGGTTAACTGATTACTACGAATTACAAAAGTACAAAACGGCACTTCTTTATTTCAACAAAACTTGTTTAGTAACCACGGGGTAAAATGAAATTTTCTGGTCTTTTTGTGTCATTAACAGACATTGTTGGATTAAAACCATGTGAAAATGATTAATACCGTACTCTCCAAGATTTTTCATTAAAATTTTATTCATATCGACTAGTTGTTACAAGAAAACTCTCGAATATGGTACTGTGACCTTTGTTACTACCATTGTCATTGGACGAGACGTGGTATCATATCTGTTGTATACTTGTTGTTATTATTATCCTTTCGGAGTAATTGCTCTTATTCTCATTGTATATCCATTGTTTGTAGATTACAAGACTATAAAACAATAAAAAGGACCAATTTACCCTCTTTGCCAGTACTTGCTAAACCCCACAAAGACAATTTTTTTTTCTGCTTTACTCTTCCATTATTTATTGTAACTTCACTACCCTTAAAGGGCCGATTCTCTCACCCCAACCTACACTTCTTGCAGGGGATAAGAGAAACTCCCAATTGGCTCAGCTTTTTCATTGACTGTTCATTCAAACAATGCAAAGTACCAAAGCTTTTATTACTCAGCATGAACTGTACTGAGAGTGTTTTGATTATGCACATTGAACTTTTTATACTCACCCTGAAGTAATATAAAATGAGATTGTGTCTGTATGAGGATGGATTTCAGACAATTGTGGGAGGGGCTTAAGTAAGAAGGTTAGGAAAATTGGTACTCTTTAGGGAGAGAGTATTGGACATTTGAAAAGAACAATTCATAAATAAATTGACATTAGAAATGATAAAAAGGAACATATGACAAGGATTCTGAGTTTGATTTTTCCATTTTCATTTCTCATGTTTGGTTTTCGAAAAAAAAAAAACAATTAAAAGTTGGCACGCTTTCTACAAAAGTGAACTTGAGGTAACTAGTGAACTTGCCATGTCATGGAGTTACATTGTTGGTCAGTGTTTTGCGTTTCTATTTTTTCATCCTATTGTTTTGACTTTGGGTTGATTAAGGATGTTATCTCACGCCAATGAAATATAGTTTCCGAAATATCTGCCAATGATGAAATATATGAAGCATAAAGACAGGCTATGAATACACCTTTGTTGTTTAAATATTGGGGTAAATTTCAAATATAGAACATAAGTGTTTTCATACCCTGTCTGCCTATTCTTTTAACTTGACACACCTTCACTTCGTTAAACTTTACATAATATCACTTTCTTCCCCTTTCTTTTACGTTTTTGAACATTTCACTTTTTTTACAAGTTTAGCAAAAACTTTTGTCATGCAAGAAAAGAGGGGTAAGAAAAACGTGGTGTGGTCTGACTCCCGCCAACCGTTTTGTCACCGACGAATTTTGAAAATGAAAGATAATAACTTCGCTGCAAACTGCCTAGACTGGAAAGCCGTCTCGCTATGACATACAAAGGGGTAACTCTCATGCTCTTAAGTATTAGATTACTGAAAATTTTCGCGTTCCTTACCGTACCACGGTGACAAAGACAGGGTATTCAGGCCTTTTCAAATTATAAATAGTACAAACCAACCCAGAAAATCCGTCCTATCATGATTTCAATCTTGTTACAGTGTGTCACTTTTAGGCTGCGTCAAATCAATACCTAGCATGTCATTTCTACAAAGTTTAGTTTTTTGTTGTAAAAACCCCACTTTACTTTACAAGCTGCATCATTTGGTTAAGCCCTACATAACTACAAAGGAAATTAAACTGATCGAAAAAAATGTGAATTCATGAGTCACAACTCATCCCCTCAATAAAATCTGACAATAGTATAATTTTGTTCCTCAAAATTAAATATTTCATACTCAAATAAACAGTGTATGAATCATACTATCGAATAATATACCGTAAAAATAAAAGTCATTTTTTATACATCAATACATTGAGAACGCAAGACAACAATGTCCAAATTATTAAATATGAACATTCATGTCCACAAATGAATGATCCTGTCCACGAACACGTGAGCAAAGTTTTCACATCGACTTCAAAATTCATTTTAAATTTCCTATTGGCCCATCCCTCGATTCTTCTTGACATCCAAAACTTCAGGCTCTCGTAACTTGTCGCAGGAAGCGTCCCACTTAATCAAAACACTCTTTTCCGAGTATTAACTTGCTTTCTCGACTACCATATCGATCCTGCGACTTAGCCTTATCAGCTTTGGGAGTCAACACATAATTAAATGGTCTAATTGCACATGGCACTCTTATCTGTGATTGCGTAGATTAAGGGGCTTTCATGACATCTCAACCAAGTGGAGTTCGGCGTGTGTTTATAAACGGACCAATGACAGCACAAGGTGGGCGGTGATTTTTAGTTAAACTGTTGAAACATTAAACAAAACCTTAGCAGTGTTGAGGTCGATCGGTTCCACGGAGAGCCTGACTGGTAACTGTGTGCTTAGTCAGCGTATTGATGGATCAATTCGATCTGAGCGGACACTTAAAATTCATTTCCGAATTTGATTGGAGGAAGTAGACACGAATTGTCTTTTATAAGTTTGCAGGAAAAAAAGTGGTTTCGTTACTTTTTCTGTTATTTTAGCAACTTACACCAGTTTCTGGACAATTTAAAGTCACCGGAAAAGACAAGGGACTACGGTTTTTAAGTAAAATAAATAACGAAGTTAAGTGACGAATACAAACTTTTTATAAAATGATTTAACTTGAAGAGATGATTTAACTAAAGAAGTGAGTGCATTTAAGTGCTTTTAAAAGCTAGTTTGGATAATTTTGAAGAAGACAAAGTAACATTTTAGTCAACCAACTCCTTTTTCGTTGATACCTGAAAAGCATTCGTTCTTATATCAGTTACAATTTTTAGAAACTTCAAAATGGACGTATCGAAAGGATTCACAATCGATGCGTTGCTATCGGGAAAAGCTCTCTCACCTTCGTCGGACATCGCTTCGCAGTCATCTTCGCCTTCCAGCCCGGTTAAACCACAGCCGTTCTCCCCATTTGTTTCCAGTTCCTTTGAACGTCTTCCGCATACACCGACAGCAATCCCTGCCCAGGCATTACACACAGCCCCCTCCCCTAGAATGATTCAGTCTGGCTCCTTGGTACCAAGACCTGGTTTCTTACCGGTGCCTGCTGGGACGACGCATTCAAATGCAGCTCCTCTCATGCCAGCTTTCTACGCCCATCCTCTATACGCAGGACTTTTCGGGGGACACCATCCTAGCGCGCACTTAAGCGCTTTCAGGGTGGCTGCGGCGGCCTCGGGGGCTGCACAACTAGGGGACAATGGATCCCGAACAAGTCATGGCCTCCCAAGCTTCCCATTGGACTGGTTCAGGAATGGGATGATGCTTCATAGGTTCGGAGAATATCCCGGTGAGTAGACGTTTCATTTACAAAAGCTCTTTCTATACATGTGTCCTAACGGTTTATGTTTTTTCTTCTTGAAATAATCGTAATCTTTTACTTAATTACACGTAGCGTAATAAGCGTTTCAACTTGCCCAACAAGACAAAAAGAATAAAATCTTCAGAAGCGTAATCAATGTTTCTTATATGTTAAAAAACAAGCAATTCATTGCAAGTTTCTCAACCCTTTCATAAAACGCTCTTTCTTTTAAACGGGCAAATGTATAGAATTTAAGCTGATTGAAATATGGTTTGAAAATTTGTGTAAATAGGCTAAAATATTGCTTGGAATAAAAACGACTGCCAAAAGTCAGATACGATACTCTTACAACTATAAGTAACTCCATGGTATGTTGGAAATTTATCTCATTAATCAAGCTAGGGTATGAAAATTTTATCACTTATTATCACAGTAGCAACTTGCACAAAGCGATAATTCTTGATGAATCACATTTTAAATATTGTGCCTTTTCTTGAAAGAGACTACGTTGCCGATTATAACTTTCCTTTTAGAAAGGTAACCAAAATCTTACGATAGATCAATTAACTTCGATAACCGCAAATCACTGGGCAAAATTATTGAAAAATTGTCACCCATCCACAGCTAATTGACCAAGTTACATATACAAGTCAATGTGGTCAAAAGTTGTGCATTTTAACAGATCGACAATATTAGTTACAGGCTTTACAGATGGATAATTGTGAGTGGTATTTTTAAATATGTATATTAACAAGTACCGTAATTTCGAATCGTTGGTATTTTCTTTCTATTGCAATATCAACAATTACAGGTTTTGCTTGGTCAGTTGGTAGTCTTGCAAAACAGAACACAAATCCCACATTTATGAAATAAATTAGAGAGAGAAGTGTTATGTTTTTACTCTTTAGTAAAGGAAAAAACAATTGTAACAGCTGCAAATGGGTCTTGAGTATATTGTAGAAACAGACGAGAGCAAGAATATTTCTTAAAGCATTATCAAATTTGAATGCTCTGTACCAGAAGTAGAGCAGAAAGTTACAATGTTTGTTTATAAATCTGTCATACGGACGTATATGCTGGATTAATAAACATATGTACGCCATGATTCTAATTAACAACCTTACCAAATTAAACTTCTTCCTTTCGGAATCTTTCACGACTTAACTGTATTTCGTCTTATAGTTTTCAACATAGCTCAGTAAGTCTCGGAATCGTTATTAAATGTTTGTAAATGGGTTCCTCCGAAATGATAATAATTGAATTGATTGTCTGGTGTGTGTATTTGGACATCAAAGTATTATTTCGTTATGCCTTCATTGGTATTTCAGAATTACCTGTGAACTTCATCTTACCAATGATCAAATTGTTTAAAGAAAATTTATTAGTTCACCCCTCTTCCTGTGTTTTTGCCTGTTATGTTGAAGTCATGAATATTCAGATTGGAGTTTTGCAAAAGTTTCTTAAACAGTCAAATATTAACTATCGTAAACATAAATTAGAAAGAAAATGGCAATACTAAAAAGCTATTAATATATGCAGTTTTAAAGTTTTTCTGTCAAATGATTTTCCTCAATTACCTTCTGTCATAGATGTCATTCTTTGATCTTTATAAAATCATGTAATGTTATACACCCTTCTGAATATTCATTCTTATAAATTCTTCTAACGTAAAAAAAATTATTCCGCCTTTATTACTTTCAGAGAAATATTTAGGTTTCAGATTATTGATTTGGTCTGACATTTTCCAATATTTTATAGGCAGAAGTTAACAAAGGTGACATATGTGTTTTACATCGTCCCATGACTTCTCTAAGATGTAAATCTATCCGTTATGTAGTAACTGTTCAATAAACACATCAATATCGTGACAATGTTACACAAATGCAGAAAAAGGTATACAAATCAATAATTGGGTACAACAATAATCAAGAAACAAGTATTTGAAATATCAATCCCGTTCGCACTTATTTACTATAACTTTAATTTCAATGAGTTTTAATTTGTCTGTATGTGGGTGCGTTCTTTCTTCCTGTTGGTTAAGTGTCTGTGTATTCTCTGTAATACTGATAGCTATCTTATAATCAATTAATTCAGCTATTATCACATTCATTTACGAAATATTAAAACAAAATTTTTCTTGAAAATATCAGTTTTGAAAATCTAAGTCTCTTTCTCACAATAAAATTAATAAACTTACCTGCGCAGCAAACTGCATGGTATATTCCTTGTTCAGTCATATCCTTAACTGTGGTTTTGCAGTTTTGGAAGCTGAGAAGCTGAGAAAAAACAAAGTCGGCTCAGCGGAGTAGGAATACAGAGGATTATAGGCTTTCTATTTGTTGGTCCTCTTCCATATTTCAAGTTTTAACATATACGATTGAACTCTGGTTAGGGTCAAATTTTGTTAGAAACGATCGATATTTGGTTTGGCTATGATACCCCCTTAATCTTTTACAGTGAAAATTCACTCTTTCAGAGTTGGAAAATCTCTCTTCTAAAGTGAAATTGCTGACCAATCTGAATTTGGGATTCAAAAGTTCAACCGAAAAAGGCCATTCACACTATTCAATATTAAATATTCAATTCTAAATTTAGATCCATCCCCAATTTCACTGTTTTGGATTTACAGTGTATGTACCACAATGTGATACAAACATGTCATTTTCTCTAACGAATCTAATCCAATTCTATCTTAAAAGTTCTCTGATATAAATTCATACTGTACCATATAGGCCTTAGTGTACATCTCACGAGCTCCTCGACCTTTTCGACAAATGGCATGAAATACGAAGGGCTTACTAACATAGCACTTCACTTGCCCCTCACTTTTGTTAACAAATTTTTCGAAACTTTTTTTTAAAGCACGGGACGTTTATTCATTTTATTCTGATAAACTATGAGGATATGAAGTTTGTTGAATATCGCTTCGAGGCAAGTTATTGTCTGGCTGATTGCATACTTTCATAAACTTAGGCATAGGCTAAAGCGCAACAGATCCACTGCAGTGATTAGTTACGGTATGATATTGAAAAGTACGTGTTAGGGAGTTAAGTTTGTTATTGTTTCATTGTGAAGGGTGCAGCTAAGTAATGTTAGTCACATCTGCTTGCAAATTGCCTGCCACATGTATGTGAGTAAATATTTTTTTTAAAATGCATAGTCTATAACTTGTGCTTAGGTAGACGATGACTTGCAAAACTGTGCTACTACTAATAATGTTTTACATATCAATATGTTGGTAACCGTACATGTGTTACGGAATCTGTGGAACGTGTTTTGGGCGGTATTTACATGTATACATATGTAAACCTGTTTCCTACCATGTCTAGGCTGTGTAAGGACCCACTGCCGACAAATATAGCAAGATTATGTGTGTTCTAAACAGTCGCCAGATGGGCTTTTCAACAGACCCAAGCCTTAATTTGCTTACTCCTTAGTACAAAGAAGAAACAAGCATTAAATCGGTCGTCATAATATAATATAAATAAGATGGTACTCGACGGGCTTTTGATGCGTCTGGGAAAACACAGCGTTATGTTTTACGTCTTCTTCTGGCTTCTCGTAATCGTATTTAAATTGAGCATTCTTCTTTTCTGGTGGCGTTGCCCTAGCATGGAAACGTGTTAACTGCTCGGTAAATAGTACTACGGTGGTCAGATTGTATTTACCTTATCAACTCCGTTCCTTTGAATCACCGCCGCGTTATGGTAGCGGGGGATTTAGTTTCTAATTTGTTTGAATTTCTCACTCTATGCAAGCATGGTTTGCCGGATTTACTGCTGCATGCCACCATGGCTTCATAATAGGGTTCCAACGACCTCATAAACTTGTTTCCAGTCGTTTTCTTGATTTTATTTGATTATAATGACAGCCTCGAAAATAGAACATTTTAATAGTATCGACTGTTTGATGAACATTATTCTATTTGCATGTCAAAGGTTAATTAGCCCAAAAATACGGTCTGTGGAATTCTTACGATCGCAGAGAGGTCACGTGACTGTCAAAAATTCTAATCTGGGTATTGCTGAGTATATGATGCACTTGTCATCAATTGTAAAACTACCCTCTGGTCCCCTAGCTGGCTCTGATATACCCTCCGTCACAAAATTGACCCAACATTTCATAGGCTTTGACGCACGTTTAATGTAAAGTATGACGGACTCTCTCCGCATCTATTTGGTTGTTTTAACGCAAAATTTGGAAAACTTTGACGCACCCCTGCGTGGCAACTCGGGCAAACATGAGAGTACGTGTTACTACTGGATTACTGGATCATGCATGCATGATACATTTGATTCATTGATCAACTAAAGAGGACTATGAACTACGAGATAAACCTCTCTGCATGTCATAATATATTCGATAAATATCGGTAACTGTCGGAAAACATCGTGTGTAACATTCCCACCAAAAAGCTCGAAAGGATACCTCGAATTGAGAGTTGACATGGAATAGTAAAAGAAAAAAACTAACTGATCCTAATCCCTGTAATCTGTTCAGGCATTAGTTGCAATACCTTTTAAAATGATGACTTTTTTCTTATTTGGCATGTGACCTTGGGATATAAGAAAAATACTTTGATTTTTTTCACAAACTTTGCAAAATGAAATGGTTAGATCACCTTGAGAAAAGCGATAAAATTATTTTCAGATCTATTTTAGGCTTTTAGCATGTATATCCCAAAGGATGAAATATTCCGGCTCCACCTACCTCCCTTTCGACAAATCTCTTTTTTCGTTTTGAGATCTTCCGAAAACCCACCCCGACTTCATCGAGGCTAGGCACATTTCTTTGTAAAATCTAAAAATTGTTTAAATATCTGTACATCGGCAAAACAAAATGAAAACATTCATTTAAGGAAAAGAGAAAATGTGCTGTCAGGTGGTGTTAATTTTTTAGATTAATTGCAAGAACTTGCCTTCTAGAGATCTTTTTTTTTACTCCTGTGCAGGTACGAAAATTTATACAATGTAGTTTAACACTTCATCACGGAAGTATGTACTCCCCCGTCACACATTACTTTTGTAGAATTATGCGTCCCTGGATCCATTGCAATACTGATAATTGTTTACAAAATAACTGAAATGCCTTTAAACAAAAGAACATAAGTTAATGTAAGCAGCTAGAGTCTTTATACGATACCAACTTCCAGTTCATGAGAACAAAAGGAATGAAATTATCAAAACTTTTAGACGTTTTTGTAGTTTCTGTAGATACAAATTGTAACGATGAAGGTTAAGACAATGAGTATCAATTAATGGCATTTCAATGGATTTTCTAAGCTAATGATAGGATCTTTAATTTTGTTTTGTTTGTTGTAGAGTCGGCCTTAATGTAACTATAACAAAATGAAGACAATAATAATGACCCACTGTTTAGTTTAAAACATAGAAGGGCAATTTTAATAATCAAAATGAGTTAAAACAATTATAGAGCCTGAAGGGGCGTATATCCAGTTTCAATATAGGGGTGCAATATTTGATTTATTACAATAACTGGAGAGCAAATAGTTTAAGTTGAAACTTTTAGAAAATTAACTAAACACATTTGATGGCCAATAAAGGGGCACGCGTCTGTTTCGCCCCGTTGAGTTCACCACTAGGAGGTTTTTCATTCTACAGATTCTAATGTTTTTTGTAGTTTATTATGTTGTACCTATTTTCAATCGATTTTATTATAAAAATGGTGAACTACACCTTACTTTTGGATTTATAAATCTTTGGATATGGACTGATGGCAAAACTGAAAATTTGAAACCTTTGTGAATTCAAAGGATTTAGAATTTAGAAGATATGAATAGTGGAAACCTATATCAAGAAGAAATTTCAATATTTACCCTTCCTCTTTTCATGCAATATGAACATTATCACAATACCTATCTTTTATAAATTACTGTCCAATAATTAGGCCGATTAATGCATTTGTGGGCGTAACCCAAAATTGGAAGACAATCAATTAAAGAAATTCAAAAAACTGAATCGTCATATCCTCAATAATCTTGCTAGCCATTATTTAGGACGCAACTCAGAAGTATTTTTAAAAATTTACTTAAGATGATGCAAAATTTTAATCTAGAAAACTTTAATTTTTATTCACCTTTTCACCTTTTGGAACAATTCTGCTTTCTTAGCCAACTTTGTTACTATTGCACCACACGTGAGAAACTATAGTTGAGTCGACAAGCTATTGCGAAATCTTAAAATATACTTCGACGTTCTCTCATTCACTCTTTTAATTATTTCTAGTGTTGCACTTTTGTAGCTGGGTTATCTATTCACCCCGGGGATGGTTTACCGTTCCCGTCCCCCAACGTTTGCAAACACATTAAGTCGACTCTCTAGTTATTTTGCTTTCTAATTACCTCTGCTTTCGCTCAAATTAGGGTTAAATCAAATCTCATTTAGGCTTTAAGAGAAATCTGAATTAACTACTTAAGGGAAAGACAAATTGATAATAAAAAGAAGAATGGTATTGGCCTGGGACTTTTGGTAACCTCTCGAGCCAACAAGAAAACGGCGGGTGACCGCAGGCTATGTTTCTCGTGAAGTAAAAGTAAAGGGCTAATATTCCCAGTCCGTCAATGCGTCTTGTATCTTTTCTCTAATATTTCTACTTTAGACAAAAATGACACCAATCCTTCGTCCAACTTTATTTTCAGAAGGATTGGAAAAAGTGCGGAGAAACTCACTGAGCGGGGTCTCTCAGTTTTGAAAGCTTTAAAGACCTGACTTTGAAGATTTAGGTTAAAGAAATGAAATACATTTTTAAACAAATAGAAGACAGGAATTAGGCTAACAAAAAATAAAACATGTGATTATATGATCAAATGCATAGAGCCATTTTCCAAAAAATAAAAAAAAAACAAACATTATTTGACAGTGTTTTGGTGGTGCGTCGTTTTTGGCCATGGGAATTAGCATGACATTGACAAAATTGAGGCATAACAACACTCAAAAACATATTTAAACAATTTTGTTTAAAAAAAACCGGATACTTACTTGTATGAGTACTCCTACTCATGCAAATGAGTACTTTAACTCAACTTTTGTAAAATATTGCACGAATTCAGTTGAAGCACTCACTTATTTCCAAAAGGAATACTGGTAATCATTTTAGTTAGTATCTTATATTTTAAACAAAATTGCTTAAATATTTTTTGAGTGAAAACCACGTGCTTCGTATAAACATGGACAGAGCTGTAACACGCACGTCCTATCCGTAGATTGTCGCCACCGACTGGGGCAAAAAAGGCGCACCAAAATGGCCGCCGTGAAGCTATAAATCGTCTGATTTGACGACGACTCTGTAATATATTGAACAAAAGTTAAACCTGAATGGGAAATTATATCACATTCCTGTAATACGTGGGGTGATTTTGACCTTAACTTGCATTATTTAAAAAAATCTAACTTGCAAAATCTAAAGATTTACTTGGACACGTCCAAAATCATAGTACACAGCCATCTTGCTACGCCTTTTTTTACACGTATGGTGGCAACAATGTACCGTGCAGCATGCTCTGTCCATGTATAGGAAGTCCGTGGTGAAAACACTGTCTTATAATCCTTTGCAATTGCTATTCGGAAAATGGTCTATAGAGAAGATAAACTCAATATAAGTATTCGATTGTAACCGTACATATATCAATTAACTCCATAGCTGGTTGTGCGGTAATCTTTGCTCAGTCATATCCCTGAAAGTAGTAATAGAGGAGGCTGGCAAACACAGTCCGCTCCGCGGGGTACTATATTTAAGTTTCTTCTTTTCTGCGTGAAAGGGTTATGTATGTAGGCTAGGCATAACTTCATACTGTACAGAAGCAATCGCGATATTAACCGAAATCATTTTTAGTTTAAAGATACATGTTTTTATCCTATACTCAAGTTTCTGTACCAGTTTTGCTATTTGTCAGTAAAACTTTCAACACCGAGTTTTTTTTTTTTTTTTTAAGGAAACCCTCAATGACTTGTTGGAACTTCGGGGCGATGCACACTGTTAACAAGAAATTACCTTCACTTATATTTTTGCAATCATCTAGAATATAAAAGAATACCCTGAAGCTTAAATCAAGCATCATTTGTACTCTCTGAAATCACTCTGGTTAGATTTAACCAGTATTGTGGTCACAGAATAACCAACCATTTCCTGTTTAAAGTAACCGAGAAAGACAGGTTAAAATTTACTAAAGTGATGTTAATATTTGACTGCAATTCAAAACAATTCATCAATTTTACCCCTGTTTTGTTAATTTTGACCATATTTCCTGCTTATTTTTACCCGAGAAAAACTGGTTAATCTGTGACCACGATATCGGTTAAATCTAACTAGTGTGTTTTTAAAGTGTAAATTCTGCACCTCTCGCTTCCCCCTCCTCCTTCAGACCCCCCCCCCCCCTTCCACATTTCCCCGGTCTCACGTACTTTATTTTAGTCTTAAAGTCTTCTTGAACAAAATTTACTAAGGGTAAAAGAAAAACAGAAAAAAAAAAGAAAAAAGTCATTATTGAAATGACAGTTTATTACCAAACTTAATCTTACTCAGCTTGAAATCACGCTGAAAAATATTTTTACTCAATTACAATTAAACAGGATCTAGTGTCTTCAAAATAAATTGACAAACTTGATTGAGCTTTAGTTTTCTCTCCCCCTTTCGTCAGAGATTTATTCATGTGAAATCTTTCTGTTTATTGGTTTCAATGACACTCTCTACGTACGCCCAGATCTTAACTATACCTCATTTCCTATTTTCATAAATCAATTATTCTCATTGATAAAATTTGCTGAAATATGGCGTTCTTCCACAACTTAACTCATTCCGTTATTTTTATTCCACAATTTTTTAAGTTACGGTGAAATAACACACAAGGACAGACGGACACCAGCACGCGCTCTGCCGTTGAACAAACGAACAAGCGTTTCTGTCGGTGACGCTAATCTGTAACTTGCGGGGCGCCCCACCGCGAACACGTAACAGGAATGGTTGCTTTTAACCTTGGAAAAACACCCTTGCACGGCACAAGTACTATTCATTACGCATTTATGGTAATTTTATAACTCATAAACCCATTAATATAATTAAAAACTTATCGATTCTGACACTGCATTGGACTCTCCGTAACATAAGGTATTCATTGTTCTGCTTCACAACGGGACAATGGGAGGGGTGTGCAAGTCACATTTTTAAAATGTATCCATTGAATTACACAATTATTAATTATTGTCAATGTGATAGTTGAAGACGCATCCAGATTGCAAGGCTATATGCTAACCATTTTTTTTTCTGAAATATAGTTTAAGTTAGCGGAGCTTCTTTTTTACAAACCTTTAAATTTAATAATACAGACGGGTAGAATACGCCACAAGTTACATTGAATGTAACAAATTAGCCAAGTAATTGAAGAATTAATTAGCCAATAGACGGGTGATAAAAAGCCTACCGCAGAGTTAGAATGTGAGCAACGTATTCGATTTGATATCGATGTGAAAAATGTATAGCAGTTGTTCGATTTCATTGTTACATAATTTAATTTCATGCAGACTCGCCCTCTGTTCTGAAAAGAAATGAATAACCTACAGATCGCGTAAAGGTTAAGGTAGAATGGGTGCTGTGAATGTGTTCAATTTCATTGTATATAATGTAATGATTTTTGAAGCCATCCATGAATTTTTTAGCCTAGTTAATTAATAAAATATTTTGATGAACATAATGTTTTACTTTCTTGAGACAATGTATAATTAGGTTATATTGATGCGAACAAACTTCAGCTGACAGATGTCTACCCTAAGCAATAGAGGTCGTTAAATGGATTTGACGAAAAAAATGTTACAAAATTTAAAATAAGGTTAAAAAGTGCAAGAAAAGACTAATAAAGTCTGTGTCAGAATAGTGCTCGTGTTTGGGAAACCTTTAATACACGTGAGGAATTATGTTCGTCATTCCACGCATGCGTAGGGTAGACTAGCCACGTGAGTTGTTGGAAGTGGGAAAACAAATTCCAACTTTATGTATCAACTTTGTAGGGTACGGTACCGCTGATAGGCCTACTTCGTAACAACTACTAAATTCTTTGCATTTGGCCCCTGTCAAAGAAAAAGCGCCCTTATTTTTCTTTTACTTTGCATAAACATTCTGCATGGTATAACTTCTATAGTGAGGCAATGAAAACATTACTAATACTTTGTAATTACAAATATTTAAGATACAAGAAGAATCAAGGGTGCCAGTGCTATTGTATTCAGAAAAATTAATAACCTGAAAAGGAAATTTCTTGGAGTGGAAATACGGTCTCTCAACTGATATTAACATACTCCGGAAGATAAAAGAATAGCTTCTTCTTATCACGTGATAATACTTTTCTTACTTTTTTTTTTTGAAATCATACAGTTGTATATTTAGCTGGTGGCCACGGCATTTCTTTTCCCAGGTGAATGAGGGCAAATCATACCAATGGGCAAATCAACTTCTTGGAGAAGGGTCAAACAAACGACATCCTTTTGACCAATTTTTGTAACTATGAAATCGGATCATACGAAAGATCAGGTTAAATATTTCTGCACCTGACTTTGAAAATAAACTCAACCATAATATTGAAACAACTTTAAAAAGTTCTGAAAAGTAGTTTTGCCTTCATTTGTCTTGCTGGCCAACTTCCGAGTTTTTTAAAGCCAAAGACAAGATATTTCCTAACTTTCTAAGCTGGTTATCTTCAAACAGTGTGATATAAAATCACTTCTAAATAGGAAGCCTTAAGCTGGATGAATTCTAAACTAAACCACGACATTGGAACGAGTTTAGAAAGTTTAAAAGTAGTTTTGCCTTCATTCATTTTGCTGGCCAACTTCCAAAGTTTTTAAAGCCAAAGACAAGTTATTTCCTAACTTTCTAAACCGATCGTCTTCAATTAGTGTATTATAAAAGCCTAAAGAGAGAGTCTTAAGCTGAAAATCTAACGCTTAAAGAAAAGTAAACACATCCCACCTATAAAAACAATCCGTTTATTCATTTTTATCTGATTTATTCGTTTTTCATCTGATTTTATTGACCAGTTGTGTTCAGTAAATATGCTGATATGGCAATAATATTAATAAAAATTGGCCGATTCACTTCTTTAATATTTCCTCATGCGAATCTACAAACCTAGAAATTTAGAGAGTACAGTTAAAAGTTCTCCCATTTGGGAAGAAATTGACACTGAGAAAATGAAACAAACGACTGGAAAAGAACAAGGGCGTTTAACGAGTTTTATTAGTTACCGTACAAGTGTAAGCAGACGCTATATGGAAACATTTGTTCCAATCATTCAGCTTTCACTTTTTTATTTATTCGCTTTCACTTTTTTATTTATTCGTCCCTGAAATTACATTAATTCCCTCTAAATTCATTCACCGCAACGTCATGAAATGTATTGCGCATTTCGAAATTTGTTTACATAAAGAATAAACACAGATTGTTTCTCAACTGTGTTTCAAAGTCAGATGTACAGCCAATTGCATCTTTCAAATTTAGTCAACGTTGAAGAACAATTTTTCAAAACGAACCCTCTAGCGTTACGAAAAATATGAGGGCGTCATAGCTATGGCATTGAATTAAGATCGCTTGTGTATTGCAATTTTCAGATGAAATAAATCAATAAAAACCTTACAAATTAGTCTCTGGAACATTTATTTATCTTAAGGATATGAAGGGTGAAATTACTTATAATTAGAAGTAACGGGTATAACTCAATTCAGAGGACTCCTCATCGTTTTTGACACCCTTCTGGGCCTCTTACGACAGGCTATGTTGGGAGAACGTGGGTTGTTGTATCGAAAATACACCTAAACAGACGGTCCGCATCTCCAGAGTTGTTGTAATCCAAGCAATTTCAATTTACTAAATTAAAACCTCCTCTGAAAATGCGCATCACTCTACAAAGGCCCGGGAATGAGGCGATAAATTTGCTAATGTGATTAGAGCACCTATCCATGCCAAGATTCAATAACATTTTCGACTAAACGACGGTTATAAATCGACAAGATCGCATCTTGGCTGGAGCTGCTCCTAGCAGGAAAAACATATAAGCCCAAGTTCAAAAGCGCGTAGCTTGTCAGTAGATCGTACACACACATGAATTAATCATTTCAATGCGAAGTAAAAAGCCAGTTGTAGATTGACTAAACCTCGCGTGGTCTGATAGCTAAATCGTTAACGTATCACTTTCAGTCCTAACAGACTGCCGAGGCCCGCCTTTTAATCACATCCGAGCACGACTGGGAGAGAAAAAAAAACGTCACGAGAATTGCAAAGAAGTAAAAAAAAACCTATCAAAGAAGAACAGGGAGATTACAGCCGACCGGTTGTAAAATATCAGATTCGTTGTGTACAGAATCAAATTAAGTAAATGGAATTGGTAAATTGGATTAAAATTTCTTTATAGGTTAGGTGGGATTGGGTGGGTTACGTTAACACAGTTGCTTATTGCTAGTTCTGATTAGCTACTTCCGAATGGTGATTTTGCATTGCAATGCATGTTCAGAACGCGATCCTGCATATGTGGTACAATAGTATACGTTAAAGCAAGGACCAATGATATTGCCGCTACCATTAAGCAATCGGTTGGGAGTATTCTTTACACAGGTATGGTATATTACATTGCAAAATTCTCCTTCCCGAATTTGTAATATCCGTTTTCACACTAAAAATGCAAAATAATGTATTTGTTAGTATCATACATTGAACTTTTTCTTAAAGGGCAGGAGCAGTCCCACCAACTTGAAGTAGTATAGTACACTACCCTGTTTCATGATTGGCTCTTGAGAGTCATGTGACAATATTTTTCTCCTCAATTATTATCACTACTTGATATGCAATATCACGTCCAAAAATATTACGAAAGATTTTTTGAAAAGAAATAAGAAAAAATTGTGAGATTCAGCTGTTGCTTCAAAAGGAGTCTGAACGACTGTTCTTGCCCTTTAACTTTTTAAATAAAGTTATGCCATTGAAGTTTTAAAGTTCAAATTAGAGTTATGTGGAGGTTTTTAAACTTACTTAAAAGGGAGATAGTTTGAAAAGGTAGACTTTGGAATTGAAGTTATGCTGTTCGGTATTGTACTGTTTACGTTAACAAAATGCGGACAATTTGGATCATGACGGGAACTACTTCTAATATTTACTTTGTCAGATGTAAATGAAATATATTAAGAGTCAAAAGAAGGTATAAAACAGTACATGAAATTTTGTATTAAAATCTCAGTTTTATTTCCGAACTCGTTTGGACTTCAAAACATAGGGTTATGCTATTCGGTGTATAACGTGAAAAGGGTAGGCTATCGTACAAACGAACGATAACTAACGCATTTTCTCTAGGTTTAGTACCATCTCCATAAGTTTTAATATACGAGCCTATTGCAATTCATTTTCCTTGCGTCATTTGCGAGTGTTTGGTGGAGAGGTTGATTGATTGATTAATTGATTGATTGAATTTTTTTATCAGTTCTTTGGGTGATACTCTACACTTTTTCCATACCTTCATGTATTAAATCAGGTAATTAAGGAATAAATTGCATTTGGCTGCCAATTGTTGGTGATTCAACGGTCGAGAATGCAAACTTGGAAAAATAACGGACGAAGGCGAGTCGGGTTTTTTTCTTTTTTCTTTTTTTTTGCTAATTTGTAGTCTCGACGGTTTATGTGCTTACAATAGTAAGAAAAGTGTGGCTTACCTTTATCAGTTTATTTTACCACCAAAAGTGTGTGGAAAATATCATTTCATCTGTCTGAGAATTACTTACGGTTTGTCGGAGAATAACAAGTCAGTTTTTAACCAATCAGAATGAAGGATTGTCCATAACTAGATTTTAGAGGTGGTAGAATAGCTGTTACTTTATGTTGTTCCATTCTGTAAAGTTAGTTAGGTGGGCTTTCCACCAACACGAATGTGTTGTACACATTACAATCTATATACATTTCAGTTAGATACTGAGTTTGCCTGATATCTGAATTCGAAAACAGCTATTGATTACGTCAAATACAACAAATTTTCTTCCTGAAATTTATAGAAGGTTGAGTAAGGCGAATAAGTTACAATACATTGCATTTATTTTTAATTTTCACCCAGAGATATGCTAAAATCTCAGAGCTTCATGGGGATTTGCCCCCGGACCTTACCCACAGGAGCGCGCGCTCTTCGCGTGTGGTTTTGCTCTGCGCTCAAAATTTTTTGCCCTAGCTGCCAACATTTTCCTTCGTCTCCACTGGTTGTCAAATCTTTTGAACAACTGCAATTAATTACAATTCTTTTCACATACACAATTAAATGATGAATATCAACAGAAGAATTAGACTGAAAATTTTGTTTTTTACATCAATTATCAAAGTTAAATTCTTGAGTGTGCCAACACTTTCAACATCAAGACTCATGCTACTTGCCTTGAAACCTTTCATTCATGATATTTCCAAAACTAACATATCCATTTCAAGTTTGAAGATTTCCAATCAACGTCCCAAAGAAATTAAAGTTTTCTTTTCCACAAATCATCAAAATTTACGTAACACCAACCCACTCCAATCACCCCTCATAAATGTGGTTACTCCTTTAAGGCCTAACCCTCTCATCCCACACTACAATTTTTGTAGTAGTCCACAGAAATTCTCAGTTGGCACAGCTTTTTAATTGGCAGCAAGTTAAAAATAAATGCGCGGAAATGTACTGAAACTTATATCACCTAGCATGTACTGCACTGAGAGTGTTTACACATTGGCAATAGACTGAGCTTGTGTCTGGATGAGGATGAGTTTTAGACAGTTGTGGGAGGGGCTTAAGTAAGTTGCGAAAATTGGAAATCCTTGGGGTGAGAGAATAAGGGCCTTTAGGCCATAAACTAAGTAAACATTACACGATGCCTCTGTTGACAATATCACTTTCTTCGGATGGAAAGAGGGCCCCGCCCACCTTAGCCACCAAACCTATTATTGATCATGGTTACAGATTTTATTGTTTTGTCGTTTTAGGTGACACCCGGTCCATCTTTTTACTATAACATTAAACCCTTCTTTTAAGCTATCTTCTGGATATTAAAAAGATTTTGAAGGTTTCCTGACTTGGGTTGACCATCAAAGTCTACATCCGAATCCATTGGCATATTTCTATGAGTTAAATTATTTTCTTAAGCACCTGAAGAGATCCCCCTAAAGGTGTTGGTGTACCGTTTTCAAGGTTTGCTTCTCCGCTAAGCCTTTCCTGCTATATTCTTTATTTCGAATCAAACCCATCATTATATTTGTCACATGATCAATACGTGTTAGCAGGATGGTTCACCTCCTGGGCCGTTCAAGATAGTTCCATCCAATTCAATTACCTGTCTCGCTTCATTCAAAGAGTGAACCCCTTCGCTTGCCTTTAAAGATCGAACACCTCACTCTACAAAACTCGTCTTTTTAATGGGACTTTCATCAATTGCCTTTATAGCTCTAAATTGAATCGAGATCCTGGTTTCATCCTCCCGACATTCTTAACCAATAACAAGATTCACCCCCAAAATATGCTCTTTAAAGATGAGGCAAGTTTTAGTACCGGTCCGAAAGCACCCCATAATCTCCTAAATACCTCGATAATAAGGCTTCAGAAAACATCTTTAAATTAAATAACATCTTCATGTAAAAGCTTCGTCACATAAAGTTTGGCATCAATTTGCCACCAACGTAACCAACCCGTGCAGAAATTTTGACACTTCCCCCCTCTAGCAGTAAAATTTTCCTCTTCCTAATTCGTCTGATTTAATCCAATCTGCGATCGTCTTCTTATAATGTAAGATTGCGTTTTATCACATTGCAGCCCTTACCTCCCTATAATTGAGTGCGATGTAAATGACTTTTTGCCGACTGTCGTATCGGTCTAAATTGGATCACTTCAGTCTTTCGTCATTGATATAATCTCTGTTCAAGCTCAGCGGCCTCCGGGGATATAACACTAGGCTCTGTAGATTTTATCCTTCTTATGAAACACTTTAGGCTACTTCGATTTAAGGAAAAATTACCAACTCCTCGGAGGTGTAGTGGCGTAGAGATTATTTAATTTGGAGGACGGCTGTGTAGAGGGAGGTGTAATGGGGTAAGGTGCCAAGCCAAACGACCACGGTACACCTCTAAAGAGGTTAAAATTAAGTTAACTGGGAGTGAGCGTACTTTTGATTGATTTATTTTTACGAGTTCGGAATTTTTCTTCTTTTTAATGTCAAATTTGGTATAGATTTGAAGGTTTGTTTGCTTGAAAATGGTATATGCAAGTGCAATATATTTTCTGGATTTTTCTGGGCCATTTTAAGACAAGATTCCTCATTTTTAAAATTTGCTTATTTTATTTTTTGAAGTATTTTAAGTTTCTGAAATAAACTTTCTCGCTAGTTTTTGCGTTTTCACTGAAGTTTAAAAAAAAAAAGATCTTGTTTCAAAAAAAATCAAAACTAGTTTTCGTTTTTTTATTTATACAACCTTAAAGAAGATTAAATTAAAGAAGTAAATTATATTTCCTTTGGGTAATCCTGAACTTGGTAAAGAGTAATAATCCACAGTAGATATTAGTAAAGTCTCGGATGATTTTGTCACTACAACAGTTAAGGTTTGTAAATTGAGTACGAATGTGAATTTCAGTTGCGAAGTACTACTTGAAAGAAAAAAGTGCATTTCAATTGAAATATTTTGGGGGACAAATAAGGCAATTTGTGATTAAATTCAAATAAAAAATAATTTTAAATTAAAACTAATAAACCAAACCAAATTGTAAAACAAGTTTATTATCAATAACGAGTATTAACAATACTGGTTTTGTTCTAAATCGAAAGTACATAACCAGACACCGTGAAACATTCTGATTTGTATAAATTCAAAGTGGAGGCAAATGGGGCAATCACTTTGTCAGACGTTTTACTCAAAGAAGAGCAAATCGTGTTTCTATTGGATTTGATGTAACTTACTGACTTATGTAAGTATGTGCTAGATAAAGAAAACAAAAAAGTATGTAGGCTATATTTTGCAGTAGTAAAAATTAAGTCTATCGTAATGACCATTTGAAAACATTACAAAGGATTGTGGGAAAGGGTTTTGGTACTACTCGTTTTCTAGTAATGCCAATTTACTGTTGAAAAAACGACATAAGTTCGAGATCTATCCCACAATCCTTTGTAATTGTTATTTCGAAACGCGTTACGAAAATGGACAAAAAGAGAAATAGGCCTAAGCCAAAATATTCTGTTACTAATGAAAATAGCTTGACATTTAAGAGGAATTTAATTTAATTTACTTATAAAATGAAACTAAAAAATAAAAATTTTGCCTCGAGATAAAACTCACATTGAAGCAACCATTAAAGAGGACATCTTGTTCTGTTTTAATTTTTTAATGGGAGTTTGAACTTATGACTTCATTTTTTCTACCATTGTGTTTAGTTCATGCGAGTTTTTTTTTTATATCATATTTTATTTAGCAAACTGTTCTTAGTATTGCCGTGATTGATTATATTGGCAACTATTTATTAAGTTTGGTCGTCGGTAGACAATCTCCCGAAGGATTTTTCGTCCCTCGTCGGATCGGAGTCTAATTTATTTTCCTATTGTAATTAATTTCATGATCATAAATGACAAAAAATGTTATATCAAATCTTTCTACACCTGGTTATAAATTGATCGCCGCCACGCGTATGAATAAAATTTTAATTCTGTCATTAACTTGTAAACGCCTCTGCCTGCGTAATAAACGACTGACCATCAGATAAAACGGCTGTTCTTCTTGTCCAGAAATAGTTCCGGAAAAACAGCAAAAGTTGCCATCGAGCTGGCCTAATCGATCATTGGTAGTAGGCTTATAGGCTCTGTGCCAACCGTATTCCCTCTCACAGTGTCAAGTTACCACTCCGCCTCAGTTCTTCCCCGTTTAATTAATTGTTTAACTGTTCGAATAGTCATATTATCTCATTACTTTAACCAACTCAGGAAATTAGTCCATTCTTAATCATGCTCCGCGTTTCAAATGGGAACCCATTGCGTCGAAACACCGGAAATTTTCGCTCCGTCTTGCCAAGTTTATTTGAACGGAGAAAAGTAACGGGATATTAACTGAAAACTAAGTTGCAAGACTTTATATCGTCTGGGTTATTAAGGAAGTTGTAAAGTTATAAAATGTAAATGAACTTCAATTAATCACAAATAATCAATATGCGGACAGACGGTTATTAGAACTTGTGATCGCCTGTCTCCCACTGAGACTACTTGGCCTCGGCATACTTGCAAAAAGGGGAAGAATTTAAACAAAATCTTCTTTCAAATTGAGTTGTTTAGGGTAACAATAGAGAAATAGAAAGGCCTTTAAGGTTTTTCTCACTTTTTGCCAATTTATTTTGTGTTGTTGCTGAAGGAGATGAAGAATTTGTACGTTGAAGTCACTTGGTCCCATATGTCGCATGGTCACCAATTTGAGAAGAAATAACATGTGGTCATAAAATTGATAATATTAAAAAAGATAAAAGTTCATAACTTTGAAAAAGAGGAAATGTAGAAACTGAATGCCTCGAATTCTTGTCACAAATAGTTTGATTTTGAAGTAGTAATGATGTTTGAGCACAAGCAACAGTTATGACATGTCGTTAAATTCATAAGCCCACGGACTACAGAACTTTACACCAACTGCTCAAATTCTATATTAGCAGATGACAACTAATAGTTTTTGTGGAGTGATTGAGAAGAATGTGTCATCATCTTATTGAAATAGTTTTTTGTTAGGGAAGTTATTACATAATTAGTTGCTTTTATCAGACCTTCTCATCTGCATTTAAAGTTATTAGAATCAACATTGCTTTCAATGCGTAATAAATTGTCAGTTTACATTTTTTGGAATTTATGGCAAATCAACTGTGTTTGTAATTATATGTTATGCTGTTAATTTGCAGTGGAAATAATGAAATAAATAAAATATGTATTTTGATTAAAAGTAAATAAATAAAATACGTTATTGCTTGTATGCTACGAGAATGTTCGCAGTGGTAATTTTCAATATCCTGGGACTATATGCTTATCAGAGTGATTAAACCAAAAATGTGCAAAAATAAAAGACCTAAAGACAGTATTAAGAGAATACTCTAGGACCAAATTTATCACTGATATATTTGAAAGGGACAAGTTTTTACATTGTTAGCATTCTGGTGAAATTTCAATTTTTTCACATTCGGTTTTCAAAAAATTAGCAATTAAAGTCTTAAAGCTGACACATTTTCTACAAGCAGTGAACTTCAAGTAAGCAGATGTGATTTCAAGCATTCAGACTGATGGCCAATGAGTTTATTTTTTATCCTATTGTTTTGATCTTGAACTAATAAGGGATGCTATCTTGCACATAAATCATTTAAAGTATTTAAAATTCCATTGCTGCGGATTTACTTATGGTATCAATATATCAGAGTTAAACTGCAAAAACTGGTAGTAAATTCTAAGGAAAAACAAAAGATTGATTACCAATGTGAGTCCACGACCAGAAGTCGGTGTCTTACAAAAACAAAGCATTCCTCCTTTTGTAAGTATTTTTTAGTTCATGGAATTAAACTGATTATCAACTGCAGGGCTATATTTTCATAACAAGTAAACTTATTTTAAAAAGTGAGATAAAAACCACTACTTGTGGCTTCACGGGTGCATAATAAATAGCCTTTTGGTGAGGAAGAATACTTCATTTCACTTATTTGATTATAGAATAACGCAATTTGATGTTTTTTCGAAGTCGATAGCAAACAAAGAGCTTCAAAAGACAGATACAATTTCTGGCTTAAAGAATTTGGTGACATGTTTTGCTCTTCGTTATTGCATCAGGAAAACAAATCAGAATCTTATTTATGTAAGTTTAAGTGTCATGATACATAATCAATACATATGAGAACACTATGTCAAAGGTCAAGATCAGTCCCCCAAACTTATTTTGAAGCAACAGCTAAACATCACAATTCCCATCTTATTTCAATTTAGAGTAATTTCCATCATACTTTATGGCTTCAGTATTGCATATCCAATGTAAACCAAGTAGTTACTTGTAGTAAATTTCACATTTAAACAAAAATAATGTTGTCACATGACTCTCAATAGCCAATCATGAAACAGGACAACCTACTACCCTAATTCCAGTTTGGGTGACTGCTCTTTCCCTTTTCTGTAGCCGCTGTTATTTTGCAATGTAGACCTGTATTTTCCTGAAAATGGTTGTTGCATTTCCCTTAATATATTTCGAAAATGACCACCAATTTTTTAATTTTGCTGCTTTTTCAGTAAATCAGATGCGAATCTTTAAACAAGTAAAATTATAAATGACTTCAGTAAATTGTCTCATTTTGTATAGCCTTGTTTTGTGGTTTTTAACCTTTTTTACAAATTTAAGGTGCACAAAGCATAATATTATATGCCCTTCTATTTTTCCGCCTTACCAAATTTCATGGATTTGAACTTTCAGTCACGTCAATTAACACCAAGTAGACTTTAATTAATTATGAATAAGGAAACCAGGAAATTGTGGTTCTATTGTATTACTTTCGCTATCTTGGAAAGCCGACCACCGAATTTTTGTAACATTTGCTCATACCAAACAGCTACAAGTTTCAATATCGTGCATCTTTCAAATTATTGATGACGGTTACCACAAATTAAGTTAATTCTTATCAAATCAATTGACTTCTTCTTTTATACATCACTTAACACCATCGAAAATTCATCGTTCGTCTTGTGTTCATTTCACCGCAGCTGCCGGGAGGCATGTGGTTACCTTAAATCTTGGTATGCTACACTGTGACGATGGCCTAAAGTCACCGTTATCGTGCGCAACTCGATAACTTTCTTTCAAATCCCATTACTCCAGAAACCCCTCGCTATGTTTGTCACATAACAACCTGCGCAGGCACGGTTTACGGCCAGATTAATAAATTGGTTTTTCTTCAAGCGTCTTTTTCTTCTTTTGTAAACCAATTTTTCATTTCATTTAGCCCACTGTCCTAGTGTGTATGGTTAATATATCATGTTCGTAAACTCGGCACAAGCCCAAGGGGAGATATGTTACATGTATAAGCTAACCCATTAGAGTTAATTGGATTTGTTTTACTCGACGGATATACTTTCAGATCATAAAGACTTAATTGTGATTAAGTGGGAACGATTAGACGTAGTGGAACAGGTACAAACGTGTGAACGAATGAATCTACCTCTCAGCTATTTATGGTGAACTTATGGTCAATTTTAAAACCTAGGGCAAAAACCGCAGCAACCTGACTCTTTCAAAATTAATCGTCCCGAAAAATTTCATTTCGTCTAATAGTTCTTATTAGTCACTTGTTTATCTTCTCCCGATTGAGAATTAAAATTTGAACTTTGTATCAAATTATTGTTATTTAAAGCCACCAGCAGAAAAGTTGGTCTAGGTAGCAAACTTAATTTACAGTTGGAAGAGATATTAGCAAGATACAAATTGATTGAAAGTGACGTTTTACGGGGCCCACATCTTGACACTATTATAAGTAACTTTAATAGGCTTTGTATGAAAGAAATTATAGAGTGGCGTTTTGGAGAGATAAATAGAAGGCGGTTACAAGTTTAACACCCATCGTCATCAAAATTACCAGCTGTATATGTTTTCCATAAATTGTTCTAGATCATGTGAACACGTTATTAACTTGTGAGTTGAGACAATTTTTCAAGTGAATCACAGATTTAGTTTGGACACGTTTTTGATACATCTACAAAAATTTACGAAATCTTATCACCTGAGGGCAGAAAGTGTCAAATCGCCAAAAAAAGTGTCTTTTTGTACACATTATGAACCCGTAGGCACAGACAAATTTACAAAATCACTTCACTCAACTTTACAAGTTTAGCACATGGTACAAAGACGAGTGAGTGACGTCACAATTACGTCCCATGATCCTTTGCGACGTGATTTACTTCATCTGAAAATGAAGCTATTAAAAACCTGAGCATCGCGTTACTTGTGATTTCTCCGAGGAATTTGTGGGGAGATTACAAATTAAATTCTCGATCATGTTCGATTATATACACGCGGCCTCCTGCTAATGTCATTGTACGCTGGCAGTAAGCGTGGCGAGAAAAGCCCAAACTATTCCAATTTTCGTCAGCTTATCTTTTGAGGGTATCAGTAGCGAAAGCAACAAATACCTGTATCGTCTTAGGTAAAATATCATTGGAAAGGGAGAACTTAAATGACAGTACGCGCCGATCAGTCCGAGCTTAAATTGCAATGATTTTGAGTCAACTGTCGTCTTCGGGTAACGTGAATCATATGGTATTTTTAAATTGACCGAGTATTTCTTTTCGTTTCCAACTTTAGTTTAAATAAATGCGTTTATGTGATTCGTTCATGGAATCATAATAAAAGGGGATAAGAAAGATGTTTTCGTGTTCGAGAGAAAAAGATATTTCTTTAAATCGGATCTAATTTACGAGGATGGCCGGATCTTCTTGTAAATCGAATTAACCAATCAGGTGTTGAGTAATTTAAACAACGCAACAAGCTCGCAGAAATTCAATAAATTATCCACGTGTTGATGACGAGATATTTGAACCATATTTTTAAGTTTACGATTATTTGCAAGATGATTGCGTATAGGGCAACTTGAATCCAACCAACTGACTAAATTGATTATGTTCTTACGCGATGAGTAAGGTTCTGAGTAAATTTGACGAAAGTTACTTGGCAATAAAAGATTAACTGTCAAGGTAACTTAGGCTATGACATATCACAACCTTCCAAACGACCGTCTCAAAGGATAACACGAAAGGAGACAATGAACAGGTTTCGGCTGTTAATTGGGTAGGGAGGGGTAATGGGTTAGCAGCGAACACGAGCGACATGCGTTATACCTTGGGAAAATATGGGGAGAGTGAGGGGGGGGGAATTTGAAACTAAATACTGTGCATCACACCTGTTTAAAGCTGCTCATTGAGTTGGTTTATGAACTTCAACGAATTTTTCCAAATCTGCTAAGTTTTCTTCACATAACAATGACAAATGGTCAAACTTAGCAAATATCCATATCCTACATACAATTAGCTGTTTTATGAGTGAGTGCTTAACGGTTCAATTCGGTTTTCAAAATTCATGTCCAGACACTTCTTCCAATTATGCACAAAACCGTTTCAAGCCAGGACACCAAAAATTCAAAGTTTAAACTTTTTTCGTAACTATTGGGTATGAAACTTGACTCATTGTGCATGTAATTAATTCCTGCAGCTGTACATTTTTCGCTAACCTAACTAAAAGCATATAAGACAGCAAAGACATAAGAAAAACGGTATAGGGGAAGCTTACTCTACATTTTAATAACACAAGTACAATATCTGAACCAATATTTAATATTACAGTATTTACCATTGTTAATTTTTTCTAGACAACCGTATAAAAAAAGTCATTTTCCAAAACTGATCTTTATCTCTAGTGATGCAAAAAGGATTTTTTGAAGAATCTGTGATTTGAGATAAAACGTTGAATTAGAACCTGTTGAACTTGAGGTTGTAAGTTACAACCCTTGCATTTTCCCCATTTCTGTTTTCTAATACCTTCACACTGTCAAATATCTGTCCCGAAAATCACTTAATTCAGAGAGTGAAATAAGGGATGGATCTAAATTCAAGACTGGGTATTCACTTGAAAAATAGTATCCATTGGGGATTGAAAATCTTTTTTATCCCAAACTTAAATTGGTCATTAATATCACTCTAAGAAGAGTTATTTTCATTGTTAACTACTTAGAGGGTAGTCACTGCTGTAGCTTTAACTGAACATTTAAATTAGTCAGGGTATTGGTATATTAAAAATGCGTACCGTTTTCTCAACTTATTAATTGCTTTCAGATCCGTTTTTGACACCGATTTAGTAATCCCCCCCCCCCCCCCAAAAAAAATGTGGTAAACAGTTCTGTTAATTTGTTTGTTATAGTTTGTTTTTCTTATTTATTTTGCTTCGTCTTTTGTCGAGAGACTCCTACTATATATATGTCCACTCGTAAAGGAAATCATAACAAGATGTATGCTTTAACTATAAGTAGAGTGAAAATTATGACAGAGGCGAATGAGCAAGTTTCTTCATATCGATTTTGCTATTGCATTGATTTACTCACTCATTATTCAACTTTTATTTATTTAATCCGTTTGTCTATTAGATGTTGTTGTGTGTTAGTACCGACAATTCCTTTGTTTGGTGATACTTGGATTATCTTATTTAATTAATTCTCATTTTGTACTTTATATTTACAGGACATCAGCAACCTACAGTTCTCGGAAAGACCAGAAGACCTCGGACTGCATTCACAAGTCAACAATTGCTGGAGTTGGAACAACAATTTAAAAGAAATAAATATTTATCCAGACCAAAGAGGTTTGAAGTTGCTACGTCACTCATGCTCACAGAAACACAGGTTAGTCAAGAGACTAAATTAGTTATCATGTTCACAAACAAGGATTAGTCGAGAGACTAAATTAGTTAACTTTTATTCAAAAGTTAGTTAAAGCTAAAGCTTCCACTTATTCTCATAATAATATAATTTCATAATAAAGGAAAACAAAAGACAAGTCATCGAAGGTGAACAAAAACAGAAATAATAATCAAACGAAGAAAGAAATGAAAAGCAAGATCAAATAAAACCAAAACGCCAATAAAAGGAAAAAAGGAAAATAAGTGAAAGGTCACTAAAATGTGATTTAAGTAACGGGTGGTTAGATTTTTGGGAGATTATTCCTCACAAGGTTTGGTTTTTGTGTTTAGGTAAAGGTTTGAAAATGCCATCATACATAACACAGACACGAATCTCGTCAAATCTAAAGTTTATTTGAACGACATAGATCATCAAAAGCCAAACAAACGTTTAGTCTAAAATAAAAGACAGAAAAAATTATTGAACATCAAAAAAGTAATTGCTAAAGAGAAATGCAAGAAACAAATTATTTTAAAAAATATTAAAGAAATAAAAACAAACGAATACAAAATACAATAAAAATTAACAGATAAAACATTACCCAGGATTGAAATAAACAATATAAAGTAAGAGCAACCGATGGGTGAGGTTTTCGGTTTTATAGTCTGCTTTGTAAAAGACTTGGCTTTTTTGTTCAGTTAACTTCATCTTTGTTTTGTCTCCACTGGTTGTCGAATCTTTAATCTTTAATTACAATTCTTTTCACATTATCAATAAAATGATGGATATCAAAAGAAGAATTGGAATTCTTGAGTATGCCAACACTTTCAGCATCAAAGACTCATGCTACTGGCCTTGAAAATTGTCATTCATGATATTTCCAAATTTAACATACTCATTTCAAGTTTGAAGATTCCCAAAGAAATTTAAATTTTCTTTTCCACAAATCATCAAAATTTTCATAACACCAACCCACTTCAATCACCCCTCATAAATATGGTTACTCCTTAAAGGCCTAATCCTCTCATCCCACACTACAATTTTTGTAGAAGTCCACAGAAATTCTCAGTTGGCACAGCTTTTTAATTGGCAGCAAGTTAAAAATAAATGCGCGGAAATGTACTGAAACTTATATAACATAGCATGTACTGTACAGAGAGTGTTTACACATTGGGGTCTTCTTGTGTTGTCACCCTGAAGCAATAGACCTATTTCCAAATAGCAATTACAAAGGATTGTGGGATAGAGTTTTGGTGTTTGTCATTTTTGTCAATGGCATTTTACTATGGTAAAAATTGACGTACACCCAAAACTCTATCCCACAATTCATTGTAATTGCTATTTGGAAATAGATGTATGGACGATAAACTTGTACTGTGAAAAATGTGTATTGAGCAATTAAAACACCTTTCTCCATCCTCGTAAACATGCTTAAATTCTCGATCAGTTAAGCAATTAAATACGAGGTGTTCAGCTATGAATGAGACTAAAATAAAACTTGTGAGTTAAACTTGTTAACATGTTTAGGAGGCAGATGCGAAAAGTGCTAGCAATAACGTTTTATTGCTGTCAGTTACCTTGGAGTGTAGCTAATCATGTGACCAATTACAAAAATGGCTTAAATGTAAAATGCAGTCACCCTAACTTGAATTAGCGCAGTAGACTGTATTGTTTCATCAATGGTGCTTGAGAATCACGTGACAATATTTTTCTCCTGAATTGTGAAATTTATTTGAAGTAACTGCTTAGTTTATATTCAGTGGTGCAATATTTCTTCAGTCTTGAAATTTCAGGAAAGACACTTGGAAGAGAAATGGAAAGAAATTTATGAGATTAAGTTGTTGCTGCAAAATACGTTTTGGGTATGTTGTCATTTGAGAAGGAGATGTAGGAAAGTACTTACAGAAATGTTTAATTCCTGAAAGGTATTTTGGGGTGCGGTTAACCCTTTGGCATGACAAAGGTAGTTAAAGAGAATCGCAGTCACCCTAACTTGAAATAGTGTAGTACACTGTCCTGTTTCATGATTGGCCCCTGAGAGTCATGTGACAGCATTTTTTCTCCTCAAATTTGAAATTTACTAGGAGTAACAGCTTGGTTTACCGGTGAATATGCACTATTGAAACCCTATATTATGAGAGATATTTTGTAGAGAAAGAAGAAGAAAATTGTGAGATATAACTGGTACTTTCAAATTATTCTTGGGTTACTGTTATTTACTTTTTAAAGGTAAAACTTTCAAATTGCTTACATTTTCTTCTCCACTTTAGGTCAAGATTTGGTTCCAGAATCGTCGAATGAAATGGAAGAGGAGTAAGAAGGCCAAAGAACAGCAACAAATGGATAATTCCAACTGTGGAGAGAAGGAAAAACTTTCTAGATCAGAAAACGTGAAAACTTGTTCACCATTTGTAAAGGACAGTGCACATGAGCTGAAACCCGAAATAGCAATAACAAGTGAAAAACTAGAAAATTTGAAAACAGAAAGATTCGCTGCACACGATTCTTGTAAACTTTTAACTTCACCATTGGAAACTACAGCTCAGGAAAGAGGGTGCGACTTAGCAGAGCCAACATCTTTGAAAATAATGCGTGCTTCTCTGGTCGAAGAACACGGAAATAATATTCCACTGAAATAATGTGATATATGGTATATACGAACAGCTTGAAAATAACATGTGGGTGATCGATAATTGCTGCATCTGTGCTGACGACCAAAGAACTCCCGTACATAATTATAGTAATACTTTATGTTAACCTGTACAATTGTCAATGCAATGTCCCACTTAAAATGCTAACCGGACACGTTAGTGCTAAATGTCAATAAGTTCACAAATTATCCTAGCATTAGGCTTTGCTTGCCTACCCAGTGATATATATCAGAAATATACCTGCAGACCTGTACACCTCACTGGTCGGAATCACTTGCTAATTACAATGCAAACGGTCCTGTAACGGTTGATTGACTTTATTAACTCGTTAGGCATAAATGGTTCGTTATCTATACTTAGGTCAATATCATAAATAGGACCGTACCACAATTAGCTTTGAGCTAAAATAGGCCTATTTGGGTAAAAATTTAATATTTTAGGTTATGAAACCAAAGAATAACATAGGCCTATTGTGAAACAATGTGTCCTAATGTGTCTCTAACTTAAAGGAATTTATGCTCATCATCCGATTGAAGTTCCAATTCTATAAATCCACTTTCGTATTCCCTTCCCTAGCCGTCTAAAATGTCATTCTTCTGAACATAATCCTGCTTCAGAGCATAATATGGCGAGCATACAAAGCTCAGCAAAGTGTTATTTGAACACTCTCAGTGCATGCTGTATAAAAGGAGCTATCCTGTATTCATTTGATGTCAATCAAAGGTTTGTGTTGAGTGTAAAACTCAGGAACGGATACAAGGGGGGGGGGGGCTTTTACGGCCTCAGTACCCTTTTTTCGTCACATCAACAATAAAACATACGGGAAATTAGCAATGAAACTCCCTTACACCCCTGTTTTCTCTTGGGTCAGCCACCCCCCCCCCCCCTTGGAATGTCTGGATCCGTGCCTGAAACTGTATTATGACCATGAAGTGACAAATGACTAGCTTTAAACATTGGAAGACATCCTCAATAAACATAATTTTGTTGGAAATAAGTCGGTATATCTTTAACGGTATGTTACTGTTAGTATATATCCACAGTCCAAATAGCTATCGCAGCCAAATGTAACTGTTCAGAGTAGCTACGGTAACCAAGATAACTGAAAAAAATATTTGAGGGGCAACAGCAGTTTCTCCAATCTTATATTTAAGCATCTGTTCCCCTAAATCTCAAAATTTTCTTCTTATTTCTCTTCGAAGTAGGCCTATCATAGCGTTAGGACTTCATTAATGCATATCCAATGTCAACCGAGCAGTTACTCATAACAATTTTCACATCTGAATTTGAGGACAAAAATATTGTCACATGACTCTCAAGGACCAATCATGAAACAGGACAGTCTACACCAGTACTTCAAGTTAGGGTGACTGCCCTTGCGCTTTAAGATAAGATTTCGTTTTGGCAAATGACAAGATTGGAAATTGGACAACTCTCTGTTGGCTGGGGGTTGTAGAATATACCCACAGTATTTCCCGGCTGTCGTAAGAGGTGACTAAAGGGAAACGAAACCTGAACTAAACTATACTTTAAGGTAGATTTAGATTGTGAACTTTTTATCGAGTTGACTGACACTACATAACACATTCGTGTTAATGTGTCGTTAAATCTCATCTAACTAATTAACTAAATGAACAACTATCAGTGTCTTAAAGGAAAGTAAGATTAGTGATAAGTATTTTACATTACTGACTTTTCGGATGCCGACTAATATTCCCTTACCAAACACTGTCATGTGATCAACAGCCAGAGGGAGGGCTAGGGGCAAGGGACCTTGTCAACAATCGAATTCTGAAATGTTTATTATTGTGACGAATCAAAACAGTGACTATAAATGATGTTAACTGTTGCAGCAGATTGCATCTCTGAGCGTAGGCCTACTCAAATATTAACAAAAAATTCTTAAAACCAAGGGGGGGGGGCACCCCTCCCATTTGACACCTCCCCACCCCTGTCGCCCATCGTTTGGGAACTCAAATGAAATATACTGGTTAAGTCAGTGTTAACTGTTAACGTCATCGTTTGCTCAATCATCAATTATTTACTTGAACGAAATTAACCTCCTGAAGAAAATGTTTTAAGTGTATCAAAATGTTGCAACCTATCAGTCGTTGAATGAGGCCTGCCTTTAGGGAATTTGGTTTTTGTTGCAGAATTGGTAGTAAAATCAGAAGTGTGGCCACCAGAATGTCAAAATTGTGTGGGTGGGGGTGTGGGGACTAAGGGCAAAGGAAAATGCTGGAGCCAAACATTTTCGGGTGAAGCTCGAAAACGAGTCCAAAGGGCTCGTTGCTACTTGTGAAGCCCCCGGAAGCTCAGAGGTTTTAGCATATCTCTGGATGAAAAATTAAGTCTAAGGAGAGGTACATTATTTTTCTTTTTTGGTTAACTCAACTCCTAACTGACCTAACTTTGGAGGAAGTGGGGAGCAATGAGAAACTCTGGGGGAAATGTTCCCTCCTTCCCATCCCGTAGCGCCGCCGCTGAAAATCAGAGTCGAAAATTATGAGGGGTATGGGTGCGGTAAATTGATAAGCAGAAATGACAACAGTCGTAGGACAAGGACGTCTCACCTGAATATTTTCTTATAAGCATTTCAGTATCAATATAAATGAATGGTGCATGCTATATACGGAAGCAGTACCACATTATGGGCACTTGAAGCCTGCGCAGCTGACAGAACATCTGTCACTGGGTAACAAAAGGGCAAAAATTTGAAATACTATCATACTATTGGTGTTTTATGTATATTTTAGCGCCTGCTAGGCATGCGCTTCACAAGGCAATATCACTGGATTTTATTCATATTTTCTTTGTACATATTCGAAGGTTATTTCCCTACGCAGTGTAAATGAGATGGAAATAAATGTCTTATCACACAGTCACAGATTCCTTTGTTACTTATTTTCTTGTTTTAGTTCTTTAAACTTCCTTCTTCTCAATATCCTCCTTAAATGAAAGTGATATGAGAACTTTTGAAATGGATCAGATTTTAAGCCGTTTTGATTTTATTCCCGGAATTTACTATAATAGCATTTACCTCAACCCTGGATTTACTTTAATTAGTGGAGATCGGTGACGTACAACGCGGCGGATGAATACTCTCAAAAGGCACAACAGACTTTTGCAAGGTCAATAACGGCTTTTACCGCCGATCTTATGCAATAAAATATCTGTTCATACGTTTTTTCGACTTAATCGGTTTAGTCAAGTAAAGCTGAGCTAATTTCATAATTTGGATCTTTCTGAATTCCACACGCGGTTGAGTTGTTGTCCAGTGACACGTAGTAAACTAATTCAATTGCCGATGTTAGTAGTGTGACATCTGTGATAGCCTTAAATTTTGATTCAATTTAATGAAATCATGGTTGAATTTTTTGAATCACCTTTTATTACATTCGGAACAAAAGATCCATGGTTATCATATTTCATAATCTTTAATTAAGCATAAAAGCTACGCCTGATATATTACATTTGTTTTACTAGGCTTTGTCATGTAATAATCAATAAAATCGAAGTATTATTTTTATGAGTTTTTTTCTCCAATAAAAGTGCTTTTGATGTTCACGTCTTTAGGAATAAGAGGTTTAGAACTGAACAGGAAGAAAAGCAGGCAATTACTTAACCAAAAAAGACAAGAAAAGTAAACGCGGGAAATTTCAAGGTCTGACGTAATACGGAAAATAATGGAAAGTCAAATAGGACAAAAATGATAATTATGAGAATTTATTTTGTGCAGGCTTAGTCGCAGTCTAACTCCGACATTTACGGACACCGCCACCGAAAATTTCTTCCTGGCGAACAAAATTGACAAGACGGGGAATTAAACCATAACAGCAACGTGAAGCATCCTATAAGACCTCATACTTCGTCATTGTACGAAGGACGTTAAAAGTATTGAGTTAAAAAAATACCCCAGAGAATGTCTCTACAGAAAACTAGAATAACACTTAAACTTTTTTTGCAAAGTATTTTCTTTCAGGGATGTGTCGAACACACGTCAGAAAAACGTAAACAATTTGGCGACAACTCTTCTGTCATTGATTTTTGGACAAAACTGAAATCAAGCAGTCATCTCCTGGTGTTTAGAAAACTTCACAGAACAGCTTAGTTTCCCTTTATTGCAATTTGTTCACAAGTAATCACCGAGGAAGGTCTCGGACGTGATGTGGTCGGTTCTGTAATCATCGTAGCTTTCCACTTTTTTACTATCGATTGATTTTCTGGACTGGCTATGGGTCAGTGAAAACGATTCACACAGACCATTGATTGACAGATTGATACTTATACTATAGGCCAGGCATTTCTATTTTATTTGCTTTGAATTTTTTTATTCTTTCATGTATTTAATTAGTAATGTTTTTCTCATAGAGATAGTGAGGATCGGCCGAAACATAATAGGTGAAATGTAGTATACTGCGGTATATTGGGAAAATTAAATTTACAGCATTTTTCTGCTCACACTGATTGGGAAAGGGACTAAAACAAAGTTACTTCCGAGTTATACTGTAAACTGTTTCGCTCAGTATAATTGAAAAGTTTATCTTTTACCTTTACACGTTTGTGTTAATACAAAAATATGTTCCAAATTGGACTAGCTTTATTTCCCGAGTTAATGGAGTAAAAAGAAAAAAAAATAGGAAAAGAAGTGATAATGAATTGTATAAAAGAATAATACGAAGGTTTTTCAATAATTAAAACATTTACTTAATTACAAAAGAATTAATAGCACGACAAATGAAAAAAGGGAATTCGATATGACACTTGTGTTTAGAGACGAACTCAGAAGAAGTTTATTTGCTTGTTTGTTTATTTGAAGGGAAAAACTTCCTTTTCACTCTGACCCATATAGAGACTTTGAAATAAGTCACGAATCCGGCACGTTGGAAGACAATTATGCTAAGTACACATGGCTTTGCACTGAACGCCACTATGGAATATTATGACGTCATATGAAAAGTCTTTGTATACATAATCGACTGGAAAACGTCTAAAACGACCATTTTTTTGAAGAAAGAAAGTTATTTCGTCATGTACATATATACAAGCAAACCAAATGGTAGACATAAATATAGACCTAAAAATTGCAATCATATAAATTATATAACACCATAACAATTTTTCATTGAGGCTTTTGAAGTACATTTTTTTTAAATGGAATATTTTAAATGAAGAACTTTTCTTTCTTGAGGTTTCCTTGAAGGACTGCGCTTTATTTTTTGTCCTGAAAGTATACACACAAAAGTAAAAGAATAAATACATTTACTAGTATTTATACTGGTATTTGCAATTTGGTTAATCATTACACAATATTTTCACCATTTATGTTTATACACTAAATAGACAAAAACCGTAAGCATAATTATGCAAAATATAATAAGAAAGTTAAAAAAGAACTTTCACACGTAAACTTTAAAGGAAGAATGTTTTTTTTTTCGAGGGAGAGAACTTTATTCCATCATGAAACACATGCACATTATGCATAACTGAAAAGGTTGGAAAATATTTAGAATATTCGAAAGTTTCCATGGAAGGAAGAATTTTATTCATCCTGAATATAACAATACATAAAAAGGTTGAAGAATAGATATATTTAGAGGTATTTACAGGACGAACTTTATCTTTTTTTCTTCTTTTGCCTTGAGGGAAGAAACTGTATTTACATCTTGAAACATAAAATGTATTACGTACACTTTCAGGAAGAAAATAAAGTTCTTTCTTTAATTAAGGAAACCTCAAACAGAAAGAAAAAACACTTCATATTTTTTTCTTAAAGGAGAGCACTTAATTCCCATCATGATGAAACATATATACTTTGAATAATGTATATATATATATTACAATTGGAAACTAAAAGGAATATTTACAAGTGGTTACAAAGTTCAAATAAATTTTAGGAAAAATTATCGGTCATTTTACATCAGTACGTTTGTAAACGAAGTGATTTTTCAAAGCAATGTCTTGGAAATATCATCATAGTAATTATTTAAACATAATAAGTAGCACTCTATTCACAGCTTGAACATATACAAAACAATAGTTGAAAAATAAATACAAATAAATATAAAAGAGGAGGCGTTTTGCATGGGCAGAAAAAGGACTACCGAAACCCAGGAAAATTTAGAATTTTCGGTAAATTCTCCGGTAATTTGAACCAGGGACCTTTAGATCTTCAGTCTTTTTTTAGGAACGTTTTATTTCTGCCTTCAAGTACGGTATACATACCGGTATATAAAAACAAATATTTACAGAGTTTTGAGAAATAAATATAATTTTACAGTCTAAAGCCCTTCTAACTGAGCTATTTTGGCACGACAAAACAGTCGTCTACAAAATATAATGCCAACTGTTATTTTTGTAATTGCCTGAGCACTGTAAACATAAATTAGTCAAGTGGTGTCTGAATAGACTAACCACATTAGTCACTCATATTTGACTAATTTGTGATTATATCTGACTAATTTCGTATTTGGTAGAATCTAATTCAACTGGGTGAAATGTTATTCAATATCGTTGACTTACGTGATTAGTCGATTCAGGCACTGTTTGAATAATTTGTGTTTATATTGCACAGCTGCCACCTTTCCACCTTTCGTATATCTAATCCATAGGCCTGAACCAAGAGAAAACACTCCACGGCCACACAACTTGAAAAAAAAATGTCGTGGACATCACTAGATTTAACCAGAAAGTTAGTCCATACAACCAGTGCTTTCAATAGATGATATATCTGATCATTTCCCAGTCTTTACTCTAGCTGACATGTCGGTCACTAAAACGGAAAACAAATCCTTTCTTAAAAGGAATTTCAATCAAGCCAATGTGACATTATTTCGCTCAAAAATTGAAAATGAAACTTGGACGGAGGTTTACAATTCAGTTGATGTCAATACCGCCTTTTGTAATTTTAGCAATATATTCTGTAGTCATTTAGATAGCTCTATTCCTTGCAAAGTTCGTAGTAATAAAACAAATAGATCCCAAAATAACAATGACTGGATGACTCCTGCCATTCTTAATTCGTGTCGTACAAAAAACCGTTTGTATAAAAATATCTCGAAGTCGGTCTATCAACAATTTAAACGATTATAAACGTTTCCGTAATCGTCTAACTTCAGTTATCAGATTAGCCAAAAAATCATATTATACAAACCTGTTCAATAACAACAAAAATGATATTAAAGGTACTTGGCGCTCAATTAACACCTTGTTATATGGTCAGAGTACCGAATCAACACCGAAAAATTAGGCATAATGGTGATTATATATCTGATCCTTTTTGAAGTTAGTAACACTTTCAATGATTTTTACTGACGTTGGGTCTGCCACTCATCAAAAGATACCGCAGGTCAATGTCCACTTCCAGTCTATTTACATAATCCTGTCACTGATTCGTTTTTGTAAATCCTGCAACAAAGAGAAGAGGTTCTCAAAATAATTTTATCTCTTAAATCCTCCGCTGCTGGTTATGACGGAATCACCGCTAGTATTATGAAACTTGTTGCCCATTCTTTGTCTATTCCTCTCGCCTATCTTTTTAATTTTTCTGTTGAGAAAGGTCATGTTCCCAAATCCTTAAAAATTGCACGTGTTGTTCCGGTCTTTAAATCCGGTGATAAAGATTGTGTTAATCAGTATAGACCTATTTCTGTCCTCCCATGCTTCTCAAAAGTAATTGAAAAACTTATGTTCTCAAGATTATATTCTTATCTGGAGAAACGTAAATTAATTTACGACTATCAATTTGGTTTTCGTCCTGGCCATTCCACTGTACATGCTATTTTACACTTTACCAATAAAGTAATGGAAGCCTTCGAAAAAGAATCATTTTGCTTCTGGCATATTTCTTGATCTTTCGAAAGCATTTGATACTCTTGACCATAATATTTTACTTAATAAGCTTGAGTACTACGGCGTCCGTGGTAATGTCCTGGACTGGTTTAGAAGCTACCTGACTGATCGTCGTCAGTTTGTGGTTATTAATAACATTAAATCGGTCCCTAAGTCAATTACATATGGTGTCCCTCAAGGATCTATATTAGGGCCATTGCTTTTTATTATTTATGTCAATGACCTTCATACAGCCAGTGATACTTTCAGTATAACCTCATATGCTGATGATACAAGCCTCTTTCATTCTAGCTATGACATTAAAGATCTGATACGTAATATTCAAAATGATTTTGTCTATATACAAAACTGGTTTTATGCAAACAAATTATTACTCAATGTAAAGAAGACTACTGCTATTGTATTCCGTTCACCATCCAAGTATCTCAGTGCAGACATAGACTGTGTCCACCTTTGTGGTGTTAAAGTTATTTTTGTGATGCTACCAAATTTCTCGGAGTTTATATTGATAAGAATCTTACATGGAAAAATCACATCCAGCATGTATGTATGAAAGTCTCACGAGGTGTTGGAGTTTTAAATGGGCTTCGAGGACTGTTACCTCGCAGAATCATGGATTTACACCTTGTATAATACCCTTATCCTTCCGTACTTTACTTATTGTAATGTCATTTGGGGTAGCACATATACTTCTAGAATTCAACCTCTTTTCATTCTTCAAAAAGCGAGCTCTGCGCCACATTTGTAATGAATTCCATCTGCAATATACAAAACCTCTCTTTGCCAAGCTCAATATCCTTAATATTTATGATATTAATCGTTATTATACTGGTATTTTCATATTCAACTGGTTAAGTGATTCACTCCGTCAACATTTAAAACTTACTTTGAATTGCGTACTGGCACATATTCCTACCCCTGTCGACATCGAAACCACATAGCAATACCTTTTTTTAGACTTAGATCCTCCCAGTTTGGAATTCGGTTTAATGGTCCCAAATTATGGAACTCGTTTCCCAATGATATTCAAGAGTGTAAACTTTTAAGTACATTTAAGAAGCAATTAAAAGATCATTTTATCACCAACTACCTCTGAATAATTTTAATTCTTTGCTATCTGTTCCATTTATTTGTGTTTTTGTGTTTCTTTTTCTGTATTATATATGTGTTTTGTAGTAATTGTTTTCTGTTAATTTAAGTCTCTGTAAAGGGGTGTCAACGTACATAAGCTCCCTGGAGCTTCTTGTTGTCACTCCTCAGTCTCTTCAGTACCCTGTACATACAAATAATTCATAACATATTTCTTTATATGAAAGACTGAAATAAAGTTCTATGAAACTGAAACTGAAACTCAATTACACAAACTTCTCTCTCCTCCATGAACTTCTCACCCCTTTGCCCCCATAATCTTCGTACTTGGTCGGGTCTCTGGTTGTCGATCCTGATCGATTTCTATAGCAACTCCTTAATCGATATCCCAAAGATCGTAATTAATAGAATAATCTAGAACCAAATTTATGTTTGAAATTTTGAAGAGGAACATATTCTAAAGCATTCGGCTGAAAGTTTCATTCATTTCCTATGTTTGGTTTGCACGATATTGGCAATTGAAGTTGACACATCTTCTAGAAAATGTGAACTTGAGGCAAGCAGCTGTGAAAGTCATAGTTTGACCTTGGATTGATTAGAGATGCAATCTTGCCCCTAAGGTATAATTTGTTTAAAATTCCATTGCTCAGGATGCACTTGTGGTATCAATGTATATCATTTAAGTTGCCGCATAAAAATTGGTGGTAAATAATAGAAGAAAACAAATCATTGGCCAACAATGTGAATCCATGACATCACGCCTGCTTGCCTTAAGTTCATCGGTTCATTCTGTGCGGAAAATGGTCACATTCAATTGCTAATATTTTGAGAACCAAATATGGGAAATAAATAAAATTTTCACCAGAATGCTTAGAATATGTTCTTCGCTATCATATCAGAAATTAATGTGGTTCTGGACTATTATTTTAATTGATGTTTAAATGAATGACTGGTTTTGTTTTCTTATTGGTATTTTTGTCCTTCTGATATCTTAAGAGTGGGAAATAATAATTGTAATTGGTTTTCATGTAAGGCTTTTAAACTGTTGAACGAAGATGAAAAAGCAAAGATGATACTTGAGCATGGACGTCGATTCAGTGAGGTAGGAATAATCCCCCTCTCCACATTTCAGAAGTAGGCCGTTGACTTTGATTTTTCCCACAGCTTGTTTTCGGGGGGCCGGGCGGGGATGAGTTAATGTGCCCCTCCAATATTAAGAACAAATCGCCGCCCTTGTATAGATTTCCCCAAACTCGCAAAAATGTTCCTTATTTGCTAAGTTCTGAAGTTTACAACAAAACTGCGAAAATTCACTCCAAGAAGAGTGAAATTCACTCCAAAAGAGCTAAGTATCTGCAGGGACGACTCTTTAAAAGGAGTGATCCTGTATGCACTCGTTAAACAGGTGAATTTTCACCCTTCGTGGAGTGAGTTTCACTGTTACTGGAAAAAATATATACACTCTAAAAGAATGAATTCACACTGTTTAGTTAATTACGGAGTGACTAGGCTCAATCTTTGGTTTCTAGAGTGTAAAGAGTCCTTCAAAGTTATTATTTAGGACACTCTTTCGGCATGATGCAACAACCGCATGACCTGATATTTATATGAGACTGTAGACAAGTCGACAATGAATTCTATCCAACTCAACCCTCATGCCCTTCCTTGGCCTGCACTGACGAAGTAAGTTCCCTTCAAACAGTCAAACCACGTTTTTCCAAAAAGCAAATTCAAAGCATTGTATTGTGAGACAGAGGTGTGGTATTTGTCGTTTTCGGCCATAGTAAATTGTCATTGATTAAAAGGACTCAAATCAATCTCTGTCCCACGATTCTTCATCAGTGCTATTTGTCAAAGGGTCTATAGGGACAACTTCTTAATGCCTTTTGTCGACAAATTTTATTTATTTCATTTTAATTAGAACGACTGGAAAGAAAACTGATAACCAAAAAAGAAAAAAAACGCGAACTTGCTTCTGTCCTTCAAAAGACCCGTGACAGTTCCATGCAAAATTTCTGAATTAATTTCCTTACAATCGTACCTGTTTAACTGTTTAACTCCATTATTAAGTCTTTTACTATTTCAGACTTTACCTTTGGGATCATTCTAATTTCAAAGCAATTGGTCTATTTTGCACGTGATAAAGAGAATAGGCCACTTTAAGCAAGTTCATTTCCTAAAAAAGATTTTTTTCAATTTTCGACTTCCTCTACGACACCATTCAAAGTTAAACTGAAACTGTTATGCTTTAATAAACATCATCGTACTTTACGAAAAATACATGAATATTCAACAACGTTACCATTGTTGTTTAACTGTATAAATCATCTAAAACATTTTAAGTCTGCTATTATGACAACAAAACGCAGAACAAGTTGAGCAATTTTGCAAGCTAGTCTGCTATTAATATTACCCAAATGCTTTTGTAAATGATGTTATTAATTTATAGTTGTCACAATATTGACACAAAAAGGATTAGCCTAACTCTGCTCAGGGAATTTCATTGATTTCAGAAAGCTCACTTCCTGCCGGCCGAAAGAAACAACTGTAGCCAAATTGTCCAGTCTTCATGTCTCCGGGCAATTAAACGTCTGTTTATTTCTTACATTCATTTAAACTTCGATTTGCAAAACAACATTTGAGCTAATTAGCTGTTAATCAATAAAACAAAGCCGGCGTTTGTCTGACAAAGTCCTAGGATTCACGAAACATGACAGTAATTAATAATCTGTTCATTAGGTAACACAGTGCTAACGCGACCTCATATCTGCATCTACTTGTCATATAGTTGTGTACAAATGAGCAGGACGAAGAATGGGGTCGATATTAAAAACATGTTTAGGTACAATGATCAAGACGAGATGAGAATTTCCTGTGATTTTATGATTTAATTAGGAGTGGTCATTAGTTGACTAACAATCGATCCCAGTCAATGACTCCTACAGAGTGGTCAGTGATTCGAGTTCGGACAATACGATTGTGTTCGATATGTAAGGCTTTAAGTGGAGAATTATGTCCGATACGTTCCATTTACTTATAACTGTATACACTGGGAACTGACTGTGGATCTTAGGGACCACTCGAATTTACTTCCATGGATTCGCACATATATACATGAGAAGTTTACGTTGGGGATAGGGGGTGGGGGTGTGAGGAGAAGAACTATTTGAAAGTGTTCCATGCTCAATCAGAAACGACCGACTGACACCATACCAGTTGAAATCTCCCTCGACTTTGTTCCTCGGATAAAGCTCGCGTGCATTTGTTATGGTTATGATCTCATACGCTCACCCGTTCCATTTGGAGTGACTTTAAAATTCAGTTTATGTCAAAAACGTTGCGGAAAGTAGTTTTGCCCCTCTTGATTTGGGATGGGTGGATCCTATAGGTCTGTAAATAAATCCTTTTTGACACTATATTTCGAAATTCTCTTTTCCAATTTCATGTAGTCACTTTATATTGCATTTGACTTCCTGTTTTCGTTATAAATGACTTTTTGAGAGTAAGTCTACGCCAGCCTTGAAAACACTTTAGTGTTCACGACGAAAAGTAGCAACAACAGACATTTATTCCACAGACATCTACCTTTTATTAATGTCAAGTGTTTATCCTAATAAAATCCCCCATTAGTTCCTCGTGAAGGTGTGTCGGCTAATTTCTGTTAGGCATACCTACTTTTTTACTTTTATTATACAGCTAAAATCCTCTTAAAGGCCTTTTAATTATCTGCAAAATTTCAGTCAAGTGCAACCTTCTCGAAATATAACTCTTATATGACAGCAATCCAAACCCAACCTTCTGTTGCGCTCTTAGTAAACACCCGGTAATTCGGTTGATTTATAGTGCGGCAGACACTTCATGTTTCTATCCCTCCACTATTTTTTTACTAAATTATCTGCATGCTTTTCTTAAGATTTTGGCTATTTGAAAATAAAGCCAAATAAAAACTGCGGACGGCTCTGACCTTGTTACCCGGTAAGAGCTGGCGGGAGAAAAAAAAGAAGCACTTGAAAAGCTCCCGAATGTAGCCAGCTAGGTAACAAATGGAAAATAAATTTGTTGCACAAACAAAGGCATCTTGTGGCACTTTTTCTTTTATACCGAGGTTGGCGAAAAGGGATATTAATTTGTTCTTATATCGGATTATTAAAGTCATTTGGGTTTCAAGGAGGTAATTAGTGGGGAAAGGACGTGCTAATTTGCCAAGTCCAAGGGTCGAGGGCACTTCATGAAACTAATGGAAATGAGACGAGCCTGGAGAAAACTGACTGAGATGGATAAAAAACGGTTCATGACAGTTACATTCACACTTGAATCGTTGAAAATAAATTACGTTGCTCAGAACTTTCGTTCTTTTTCGAAAGGAAAACTTCATAAAAACAAACTATGATAATCCGATATGTGAATAGAGAAGAAAACACCTTTCATCGGAAGTTAAAATGCAAGATATATATTTTTATACTTTTACATAAAAAGACCCCACTTTGATTCTCTGTTACAAATGGAAACACAAAAAACAAATATCGGCAAGATAGGATTGTTTTGCACATAGTCGTTAAAGATGGTGGTACTATCGACAACTATGTGCTTGTTTGCGTGTTTGTTTGTTTGTTTGTTTGTGGGTATATATACGTGCCCTCAAGTTCGCTTGCGTGGATTGTTTAAAGGAGAGTCCGGTCCGGGACACGATCCGGGGTTCCCATCCGGTTGGAAAAAATTTGCTCCCTCCTCAATCCACAAACCATATCGACGCCCCTTTCCGAAACATACTACTCCTACTAGTCCTGATTTTGTTAAGTTCATGGCCCCAACACTACAAAGAGAAGATATCAAAAAAGTAATAATAACAAAGAAAGAGTAGAGAAGAACAGAAATATTGTGAGATGCCAAAAAATAAATAAATCAAAATAAACAATAATAACAAACCAGAAAGCCAAAAGGCTTAGTGATTCCTTGCCATGAAACACCTTACCTTCTTTCAAATTGACAGTGTTTGATAGATTTTTCTTTACAATTTAGGCACAGAATGTCAAGGATTCATTTAACAAAGATCAAAACACACTTATATCATGTTGATAACCTAAAATTCCCAACAACACTGACACCCAGTTACCTCAGATGACCTTTGACCTCAACCAAAAGGTTCTTTGATTCTCTCACGACATCTGAATACCTGACACGACCTCTAGTCTGTATAAAAAAACAAGAAGGTTCTAAAGGTGTTAACAAGCCATTTGAGAGCTTTTGTAGTTTAACCTCTGGTGACCTCAAATGACCTTTGAACTTGGCCAAAAACAATAGGGTTCTTCCTCTCGACATGACAAATCTATACCTCAAATATGAAAGTGTTGGTCACTCCTATCTTGAGATATGATGTTTACAAGCTACTTTTGACGTTTTCGCAATTTTACCACAGGTGACCTCAAATGACCTTTGACCTCTACCAAAAACAATAGGGTTCTTCTTCTCAACATGAAAAATCTATATACCAAGTATGAGAAGTGTCGGTCACTCCTATTTGAAGATATCGTGTTTACAAGCTATTTTCGAAGTTTTCGCAATTTTACCGCTGGTGACCTCAAATGACCTTTGACCTCTACCAAAAACAATAGGGTTCTTCCTCTCAACATGACAAATCTATATACCAAATATGAAAAGTGTCAGGCATTCCTACCTTGAGATATTGTGTTTACAAGCAAGTGTCATAAACACACACACATACATACATACAATACACACACACACACGACATCACCATCGCATAGATTCCTTGCCTGCCTATGGCAAGGAATCAAAAACTAAGGTAATGGATCCCATCAGTTATGTCCGGCCTAAATCAGACCATCACTTGAATGTCCGGATTCGTCTATACGTCTACACTAGCATTCTATAGTTAGGTATTTCTTACAGCTTAGGTCGTACTTTGCTCCTGCGGGGAAAGGAGAAGGGAAACTGTCCAGAGATTTCAAAATCTGAACTACACCACATGTTAATTGACGGTGACGCTCTACCTGTGCAGTTTTGAACTCTCTCTAGAGTTTCACCCATCTACCGCCCTGTAGGTTTATCTATGACTTCTCCTGTAGTGCTTACGACCTAGCTTGATTCTGATTTAGTATTTTAAACTCTTCACGGTGACGGTGAGAGCGGTGAGAACGGACTGTACGTCATAGCCCTTATATCAATCGGGGTGGGGGCAACCCTAGACCACGGCCCTTCCTGCTAAGGGACATAATAACAACTACCGTAAAATTGACTTGCCGAAAGCTCATTGTTTTTCTTCAGTAAATTCGATTCAGTGTACAAGTTCAGGGAGCGAAAGACCTTGTTTTGTCGATCGCACTTCAAGGGAAAAGGAAGGAGGATCATAATACAGACGCTACGCAGACTAATGTGAATTCTGAAGTAGGTCGCAACAGGTCGGCTGCTCAACTTTATCATCAGTAATCGATTTTAGAGTCGCTAAACTATTTACCGTCATGTTACAAAAGCAAAGTTTATGTTACAGAAATAACTCAGAGATAACAAACTGACGTATGCTTCTTTTCACGAATCTCGGCCAGAAGTAGACAATGCATGGCGATCTTCCCCCTCGCTTTCCTATAAAATCGATCAAATATTAAAAATGTGATGTTATGTTACGAAAACAAATGTTAATGTTGCAGGAAAGACTCAAACATAACGGTCTGACCGATACGCTTCTTTTCACGAATCTCAGTCAGAGAGAGAAGCAGACAGTGACGGCCTAGCTCTCCCTTCCAAAGCCTATCATAAAATCGATCAGAGATTCAGCCACAACAAAACCCTTTTAATTCGATTCTTTCTTAAAGTTAGTTTACATCCACTCATGCGCAAAATGCGAACAGTGTATTAACAATGATCAAAGTTTACCGAAACAACAGCACATTTTATTTTCTTTTTCACAAATTGAAGGCATATATTATTTTACGTGACTACCACCTCTCCACGTGACCCTCTCTCCGTAGTTTCAATTCGTGATGATTTAATTAGCGTTGTTGCCGTTCAAGATTCAATTTTCCCGTCTCCGCTCGTCTTTCGAAGTTCATAAAAGATAGATTTACCTCAAATGTGTCCCGGTTGTGTACTTGAAGCGCGTTTACACTCTTTCAGTCACAGTTATATATATTAAGGTTTGCCTGGATACAATGGTATGTAATGGTGTATTGTTCGGGTCATTCTAACACGGACAGACATTGGCAAACACAGTGTAAGCGTCTGTGATCGATTATGCTACTCTACACTTGATAAGGTCGATGAAAACATGTCGAGAAAGATATCAACTTTTGCCAATTTAGCTCGCTGTTTGTCATTGTGGAATATCGTTGGTGTAACTGTCTCTTGAATAAGAGACCACCAATTTTACACCTTATGCATAGAGCCCGACCTACATTTCTGCCTAACATACAAATCTATTTACATGGAAGTTAAATACACAATGAATAAACAAATATTTAAATATAACTTGCGGTATTATTAGGGTCATGTGACAGTTCTGACATGTACTTCACTGTCGAATTCCTGCTAGAATATGCCAAGTTACGTCTCGCAAGAATAAGTTATAAAAGTTATAAAAGGTCACAAACACACTAAAAAATTAAACTAAAGAATTTTTTAAGCTAAAATCACATAAATTTGGCAAAAATGCTAGTTTCCAAATCTTAGTAAAATGATGTCTTAAAATTTTATGCACTGACGTAACTGACGAGTTCATGTATTTTGTTCCGTCGGGTGATGTGTCGGCCTATGTAAATTGTTGAATTAATTACATTTATTTGCAAAAAACTGGTTTCAGGACGAAACTCTTGCATCAATCACTTTTCCCGATAGGCCTAGTATATTTGATTTATACCAGTGGCGTAGCCAGAGGGGCATGGGGGCCAATGCCCTAACTAATTCAGGACCACATTTTGCCCCCCCCCCCCAAAAAAAAAAAAACACACACACAAAAACCACAAAGATACAACCATTTCTCACAATCCAAAAACCTTATAGTCTTCTTAATAGTTTTCTTTGGTAGATCTATAGACCTACTGTTTGTATAGAATGGGAATCGGTGTAATATAAGTGTTGACAGGCAGCACTAGATTTCATTAAAGTTTATATTGCTTCTAAGATGTTGCCCCTTGAGCGTTTGCCCCCCCCCCCCTTATAATGAATTCCCAGCCACGCCACTGATTCATACTACGTTTAAGTTGTGCACAAACATACTTTTTCGTTAGTAAACCACTAAGTCAGTTTAATCCTTTCTCAAAACAACATAACATGAATTAACCTATAGTGAATGGTGCATAATTTGAATATTTGAAAAATTAGATCAAAAATTAAATTACTTTTCGAATAAAGCTGGGATTTCATTTCATTTGTTTATTTTATTTTAATTCTGTGAGAACCTTACTTTGCATTAACTATTTTTTTCCTTCTCCGGCATCTACAATGCTTGCACTTAAAAAGGTGTCTTGCGAATAAAATCTTATTTTGCCCTCTTTGTTCACACTTTTAAATTCTAAAAATGTTTAGCAATCAAACTTTAACTCTAAACATGTTTAACAATAAAACACTTAGTGATAGCCAATAAAACGTGTTTAGAACGAAATTTTTAGGACTAAAGGCACGCGTACTTAGCATCTAAAAATGTTTACAAAGTGAAGGCTAAAAGTGTTTAGGGAAGCGTTTAATTCTTAAACACCTTATTTACACTTTTAAAAAGTTGGTTAAAAAAATTCACCAACACTGATCACGTATGTCAAATACCTGAAATTGGGTAGTTGTCCCCAATATGTGTTGTTTACTAGGTTACCCCACAGGCTGGTTACCCAATTAAGTGGTAAAAAACCTCTTGGATAACCCATTAATTAACAAATATTGGTAAACTTTAACCAATTTCAGGTATTTGACAGTGACCAACGTTGGTAAGTTTTTTAACCACCTTTTTTGAGTATAGAGTGGAACTTTTGTAGTAAATTTACCATACCACAAAAAAAAAAATTCCCTCTGAAAACATAAATTATAATATATGTAGAAGTCAGTGTTAAAAAAGTAAACGTAATTTTCGACGGCAACATGCCTCAAAACTGGTGATGTTAAAAAGTTATGCAACCGCGTCTCCCCTTGGACTTTATGTAAACGATGTCATAATGAAAAAAGTGAGCCCTCATTTGGAGGTATGACAAACCAACATCAACAAATGCGAACAGCTGATTGGTCAACAAATTGGATACCTGCAGATCGTCTACTTACACACGTGGAACCAATTTTACTGTGTGTGACCCACCGCTCCATATATGTGCTACACAAATGGTGCGACCACGTGTTCCATTGTTAGTCCTCCAAAATGATGTCATCGTTTCGTCAATACATAAAGACTACAGCATATCCATTGTTAGATCATTAATTATGCAGCAATATGATTATAACATGAAAACAAGTATATATGAGAATATGTCGTAATAACTGCCATATAAAAAAAAACAATGCAGTTCCGAGAAATTATAGCTATTCCATCTGCAGATACCGAAACTTGACAAGTTAATGATTGTTATTTAAAGGGCAAATACACTATAAAATGGCTCAAATTTGCTGTTAATTTACAGAAAAAATAAAGAGATTTCTCAGTGTATAAAGATTTCAGAAACGTTTTTGTAACAAGTTTTAAGAACTTTTCTGCAATCTTTATTTATTTCTTTATTGTTTTGTTCTGTAAATCTACTGCAGTTTTTGGTTTTTTTTTTCATTTTTTTAAAGTGTATCCTTATCAAGTTATCTCAGACAGTTATATAACTCCAAATTATCCAGTAACTGGTTTCAGGTCGTTTTAAATGTGAGTACAAGAGCATGAGTACCAGGTACCAGGTAATGAGTACCGGTGTGAGTACCAAGGTACTTGAATGAGGGCACGGAAACTCTTGTTAGAGGTACGTAGTGACATTATTTACACGTGATCAATGTTGATCAATGCAATAGGATATAATTTCATAAGGTGAAAGATTGAACTTCTGTTCAACAAGGCGAATCCGAGTTCAAAAGAAGGGCAAATCTTTTAACGAATGAAATTATTCATGAGATCGCACCAATGAAAAATAAATTTATTTGCTTTTTTATGACACTTTCTAGGTTTCTTGTCAAATTTGACTCGAGGAAAAATGATTCTTAATTCTGCGGTGTTTTATTGAGTCGCGGTATAGATTTAACGTATCACAATAATCGCTGGCTCGTCCGTAGACGAGTGTTAGTTTGGTATTGTAAGGAGCTTTCGATTTCATGACGAGGACCTCATCTACAAGGAAGTCACGTCATTTTTGTGCATGTCGTTTCGAGCGCAACGCGAAATAACGCTACGCCAAGTTGTAAAATGACAATGGCAACGCATGAGGTGACGGAGTTACGTTGTTGTAGCTGACGTTCACGTTGTGAAATCTAAAGCTCACTGATATACGATCGTGTGTGATGCCTGTAACGTCATAGCACACGGTCGAGCAACACAACGGCGTGATAGGCGGTGACGAATCATGCTCAGCACGTGATCACCAATGTACTAATTAGATGTAAAGGAATTACTTAAGTGTTATATAACAGTGCTTATCACCATTTACACATAACTATGACCTTTTATTCCTAGTTGCCCTACATATAGATAGTTTTTTACCCGCCTCGTAAAGTACAAACCTCTTTGGTCTCTTTTCTCACACTTATGGTTTCAGCGGTATACCGTATGGTACTCATATACTTAACCCCTTTGTTTAAATATTCTGAAAGAAACGTTTGCAACTTTTAGTAACCTACAAACAATTGGAGATAAATTTTTGAAGAGCCCAATATAACAGACAGAAAGTCGCCTATCAATATTTTGACTGTCATTTCAATATTTAAAACTTATTTGTTTTTTATATTTCTCCTAAGAAGGCTATTTTAAAAGTTGACCCTACCACCCTACAACAGTAATAAAATCAGTCATAAATAAAAGAACCGACTGGTCAATATAATACAATTCGTCTGTCACTTGACGAGTTATTATATTTCATAAAGATACTCATTTAACTGATAGGCAGACAACTGACTTCATTTGGCAACTCTGCGACTGTCAACTTTCAACTTTCTTCAGACCCATCCGTTGAGTTCAGTTAAAGGTTACACAACGACGGGTCGTGTATTAGACTAGTATAATGCACGATAGCGGCTAATGCAGCGATGAAAGAAGCGCAACCCCAAGGGTTTCATTTTTGGGTGGGCGAGATGATGGCTGATCGCCGTCCTGAAATGGGGTTTAGGGCATTTTGAAAATATCGGCGCACGAAAGGTGGGCTATAGATGCAACTTGGCGTTACATTTGATGCCAGGGGCGCCAACCCCTCTCCTCCTTTGTGGGGGGTGTGGGGGCAAAGGCCCCACATATTGCCTCTGGCTAAGTCGTTGAAAGCAGCCCGAATGCATTCAGTGAACGCATTGTGCCTAGCTAATCTACGATAATGCATTTTTCCGTTTCTGGTCGCAGATCTAACTTGTTTAAACTTCTTCATTCCTACCCAACAACATGTTAGTGCGAAATAATACTGGGTTTGTAAATAAATCATTTTAAACAGCACACAGCCCCGAGAAAATGGAGAGGTTTAAGATGAGTTCGATTATTACCATTAACATGGGTTTAGTGTAGGGTAATGAACGGTCACCTGACCGTATTGGACTAATAGAAGTTCACGATTATTCTATGACTGAATCAATATACCGGATGCCAATAAATCTGAGCATATAATTCTAAACTAACTGTTCTATTAATAGTATAGGCATTTCCGTCTCTTTATTTTATTCTGTAAAATATTTACGAAGTTCTTGATAAACGCGGTAAGGGTGCTTTTATGGTCAAGAATTGATAGTATAACCTGATAACGGGTCATCCGATGACCACTTCTTCGGTAGATGGACTACATTTGGTACAACTTGAGGTGAATTCAGTCCTATAACTTGACAATGGGACGGACGCGTTTGAATGTACTTGGGACATAAAATTGCTGGACAGGTGGTGCCGGGGCGTCGATCTGGTTTTTTGATGGGAGGGAGGCAAAAAATTTTCCAACAGCCGGAACCCTGGATCGCGGTGTGTCCCACACCTCAGTCGTCTATAAGCAATCCGCCCACACGAACGCGAGCGCACACGTTCACTCACACACAAATAAACACGCATACAGACTCTCATTGACACGTGCATACAAAATATAGATGACGCATTATAAATGCAGTACTATTACTTTAACTTCAAACAGACGTTTATCGAAGCCCTAAAGTGATTGTATTTTTAAATAATGTCCTCATTGTTTCTTTTGGTATTCGTCTTTTGTCTAGGTCTTCTTATAATACTTAGTTTCAAGGGACGGAGCAGGGCGCCCTTTTTGTTCTTTGACATCATATGGACTGATGGATAAGGTGTATTGCTATAGAAAAAGTTACGATGGATTTACTTGATTATGCCTTATGTCCCTGACGTCACAAGATCATAGAAACCGGAGAACACAAGTGCAAAGGTAATGAACGCATGTAGATTGCTTGGATGGCGGTTTTGGTGATGACGTCATTATATAAGTGGTCTTAAGGATATCGCATTCTTCATCAAAAAAGAGTGAAACTACGAACAGATTCAAACTAACGAAGGACATACGGTACTCTCTTTATAAGTGAGAATGACTCTTTTCCAATAAAAAAAAATCCACTCCAACTTTAAAAAGAGGGATTTTTCACTCTAAATGTTTTAGAAAATAGGTAGCTATCCTTCTTTTTCAAATTGTGTGCTGCATATGCCAATTAAATTCTTCGAAAGGTCAGATTTTTGAGGGCGTGAATCTTGAACAATTCTTTGAAGACGATTCTGATTCTGAAGAAGGTCTACCATTTAATCGTTCTTCGTCATACATTCTTAGTTTAGTACATTTTCCAATAAGATTGACCTTCGAATGATTTCAGAAGAGGCAATCAAAGTAAATTCTTACAGCAGAGTGTAACTCCTAGGATGCATTTCTAGCCTTTCTTTTGAAGTCTGGCTGGTTGAGACAGACAACAAAGTGTGAGCTGCAGACATGATCTCATGCTCTGGAGGCTTGCTTTTAGCCCGCAAAACGGACCCTGTTTTCTCAGCCCTCTCTTTAATGCTTGCTAAACAAGAAATTGTACCGAACAGTCTTTTACGGAGGCAATGCAGCTTTAAGCTATCAAGTAATATGATAGTCACAGCTATATTATCCTTGATAATACTTACGGCTTGAATTGTCCTCACATCCTCAACTCAAATTAAATTAAAGCACTTTAACGTACTGATGTCATCCGAATTACACTAAAGGGCAAAAAGGGACGAGTTAATTTTAAACATCCGTCAAATTGTCGAACTAGAAGTCCACTGATTGGTCCGTCCCAATTTCATGTTTACATTGGGTCATTCCGATTAAAAACTGGACAACAGCTTAACGGTTTTCTATTGCTGATATTTTAATTACAGGAAGTATACGACTAATACAAGTTTGTTTCGCAAATATTCCTAGTAAGAACTACAGCTTACTCGTTTACCTGTTACGCAGTCGGAGGACTATGGTATGGGCTACTTCAGTGTCACTCTCTAAATGTAAAGGAGTGAACTTAATCACTCTCCAAAAGAGTGAAAACTGTGAATTCACTCCTTCAGAGTGCACTCCAAGAAGAGTAAAATTCACTCCAAAGAAGCGAATTTCAATCTTGATGGAGTGCCTAATATTACTTTTCAAAAAGCGAATTTTCATGCTTCTTAGAGTTAGTTTGTTAGATAGGTTTTACCGGTTTAGCTTCCAACCAATTGGCTCATTCATTTTTGTTAGAGTGAATTTAATTCTTTTTTCTCTGCATAGAGTGAATAAACGCTCTAATGGAGTGACTGCTAACTTTTCACTCTATTAGAGAGTGGCTAAATTCACCCTTCTGTTTTTAGAGGGTATAGCCCTACATATTTAATATTCTCCCTTATATGGTATACCGCAAAATTTGTGCTTAGTGGTGCGCTAAGACACCACTTTTCTTACTGCAAACAGTAAACTCATATTTTGAGACAAATAGTTTGGGTAAGAGTTGCGTACATCCCAAACAGCTTTAGTATAATTCTGATGACATCAAGTGCGTTAAATTGTTTTAATTTAATTTGAGTTGAGGATGTGAGGACAATACAAGTCATAAGTATTATCAAGGATAATATAACTGTGACTATCATATTATTGGATAGTTAAATCTGCCTTGCCTCCGTAAAAGACTGTTCGGTACAATTTTTTGTTTAGCAAGCATTAAAGAGGGCATATATATTTGCAGTTTAAATTATCGAGTATTTGTTCTTTTGTTCTTGCAGACTCATAAATACAGGGTGCACCTCTTATGACACCCCATTAATTTGTTACTGCAACTATTTTTTCAACATTGAACTAATAAAGAGAAACAAGTTTGAATGTTTCCCCTAAGGTTAATTTTAAACTCTAAAATGTCAATTTTCTGCATATCCGACTGTGCAGTCTCCAAGTGGTTGCAAATCAAGAAGTGCGGCTAAACTTAAGATACGCTCTCTAGTCAAGGAGGGTTTCAATTTGTTACCTAGTGACCACTACCCATATCTCTGCACTCAACCCCCCCCCTCCCAGAATCGTTATCGAATATGAACCAATCATAATTATCTTAAAATGGTCATTGAGTTTTTTAAAAATTCAAACGGAAAATGGTTTGCATCAGACTTCTTTCCAAGTTTTAACGGAAAAATGCAATCACCCAAATTGCCATCAGAGAAGTAGGGTATTTGACGAATGGCTCTTGAGGAACATCCCTGTAAACACAAATTAGTCAAGTGGTGTCGAATCGACAAAGCACGTTAGTCGCTCATATTTGGCTAATTTGTGATAATATCGGACTAATTTCATAGTAATAGACTAAAGAATATCAGTCAAAACTTTGTCAAGGCTTAATATTTGTTAGAAAATAGTTCAACTGTGTCAAATATTAGTCACGTATCAGTCAATACTGTTGACTAATTTGATAAGTAAGTTCATGCACTGTTTTGACTAATTTGTGTTTACAGTGAGATGTAACTACATTTTTCTCACTCAATTGTGAAATTTAGAATCAATCTTCCAATTACCCCAATATATCATGTCATGAAATATCAGGAAAGATATTTGGCAGAGAAAAAGAAGAAAAGTGCTGACGTTTACTTTTTCTTTTCAAAAAGTCAAGGGTGACTGCTTTTGTCTTTTAATCAGTTAATTAAAGGGAAATGTTGCGTTTAAAATGCTCCAACATGTACTTAAAGTATCTGAGGGAAACTTATTTGTTGAAAAGAAGGCTACCATACTGCCTTGTTTGTAATCAGGTAACTATTTATCACTCGTTGCCAATAAATATTGGTTTCAAAAGGATAAAATTTCCTTGTAAAACAAACGCAATATTTCCTTTTAAAATACACAGGTAAATATTTATTACCAAAAGAGTTTCTCACCATTTTAGCAAAAACTGTTAAGATAATCTTTGTGCACGATTTGTATTTGAATTTAAACAAAAATGCAATCACTCCAACTTGAATGAGTGTGGTAGTCTGACCTGTTTTATACTTTACAAATAGAAAGGGTGAAACTTCACTCTTTAGGAGAGTGAAATTTGAAAATTTCACTCCAGAAGAGCGGCGAAAATTTGCTCCAAGAATCCCTGATGACACTCGTTGAAGAGTGAATTTTATTCTTTTCACTCTATTAAAAAGTTACTAAATTCACTCTTCTGTTGTTTTAGAGTGAATGGATGATTCTTGAGAATGACGTAACAACATTTTTGTTTCTAAATGGTGAAATTTACCAGAAGTAACTGTTTGGTTACCTTGAATACACAATACTGAAAATACTTAAAGCACTAAAATACTATGTTTTGAAAGATACCCTAAAGAGAAATAATGAGACAATTTTGAGGTTTGGCTGTTATTCAAAATGATATTTTCTTGCCCTTTAACTTAGGTGTTGTAGAGAGGAGGGAATGACTCATACCGTTTGAAAAGTTATTTGTATTTGCATGGCTTCGTGTAATCTACTAAAATAATTCTAAACAAATAGCGGTCTGATCATTTTCTGACCGGAGTGGTGTGGCTAACTTAATATGCTACCCTCGTTATGTCAAAGGTCATTAATGAGCCTTTAGCTGTGTCCCTTTAAATTATAGGTTCTCGCGCATTTTTAAGGCATGATCCATTTCTATCGACTTGCTACGGTCAACCAGCGATCCACCACGCACCTATCGATTAGTTACGCATGCGCAAAATTCGAACAGGCTATCATATTGCATAATGCGTCAATGGTGCGCCTCAACAATGAATGTCTCCAGTCGATCGAAACTGTTCGATCAGGGAGTTGCTATTTACCAGTCGCTCCTATCAGTAAGTTGTCAATAACTTCCTGGTTCAGTGGTGCCACCCAGCTTCAGAGTAACTTAGTAGCTCGTCTCTGACGGATGTGTTCGGCTTATAACAGCTTTGAAACATGTATAATCTAGCGTAACGTACGTAATGTTCACGACTAGAATATGCGACTTCGACTTCTCTAGTCTATCTAGAAATCATTCTCGAACCACACGATTCACAGATCTGCTCGCGACTCGTCTTAAAGCATCTGCCAACCCATATCTGCCGTCGCGACTTATCATTTGAGAATTCCTACCTCAGATGAACCAAGTTTCAAGCCCCCTCACCTCAAGTATTCTCAATGAGTAGCTGTGACAGCAGGTTGCTCACTACAGTGTTCCACTAGACTGTATTGTTAGTTCTCATTGCTTGTCCCAAACCAGTACACGACGTACAATGATATCATCTTCGATTTACGTATAACTTATTACATCTATTTTACCACGACTTGTTAATTACTCAATAAAATATATGTAACAGTTTAATCTGCCTCTTACCACTCGCTCTTTAAGTGGTTTCAGTGGTTATATTTCAATGTTCTTCAAATTAAACAAACGACTAGAATAAGTTTATCTTTGTTTTGTCTGGTTACGTTCGGTATGACGTGATCACACTTGACAGAGTGACGAGAGCTTCCTGTAACTTGCGTCGGGTAGACCTGTGCGCCCTCACCTGAAATAGAAGAAACTGCACGTTACCGGAGCGATTTTTCTTATAAAGACATACCGAATGGGCAGGAAATTAGAGGAAATGAAGGAATGATTGGTGATTGCAAACGTTATCCCCTGTAGAAAATACTCCCCGCTCAATTTGAAGCCTCTTGTTCAAAGGACAGAAATCAATAAACTCAGACTTTTTTCTGTCACTCGACGCTGGTATTATTTGAAAATTTGCCTCCAATTAATTTCATGGAATTTTCACCGGGCGGGGAAATTATTACATACAACTCTCGTGTGTGTGTCTTCTGCGTGTTCCTAGGCTACTCCCGACCGCTGTTCAAACATTTGACTTCTTCGCCGCTTGGGTTCTGAAGAAAGATTTACTTAAAACGCGTTATTGGTTGGCGAAGGAGAGGATGCGTTCGATACAGCGGAGGCCCCAGGGAAGACGGGATGGGTCTTGTTTTCTTGGATATAGGAGGAGAAATGAATTTCGTAATATCGTCGCTTAATTATTGCACGAGTTCGCCGCTAATCTTAAAATGGAAAAAAGGTTGTGTTAGGCCCGAGGAGAAAAATGGGTATTTTAACAGCTAAACGGGAAGAGAACGGTATGATTAAACCCACTAAGATGTGATACTGATCCTTTAATTGAATTTGCTAGCCACGTTTAATAAATTCCTTTTCAGTCTGTTAACGAAATGAAGACAAGTTAGTTTAGTAGGGATTGAAGCTGACAGACCTCGAGGCCCACGTCTGGTCACAGTTGTTCCTAGAGATTTTTTATAATAACGAAACTATGATAAGTTTACTCTTTTCAGAGGCATTTCACGCTACTTGTGTCCTTCGCAAGCATAATCGGCAATAATTTCCTCGCAAGTGTTATTTGGATGAGCATATTTTCATCACCAAGAAATTGTTGACTTAACGTGATGGAAAGAAAAGCAGCTTTAATTACCCTGATCGTTTTTTTAATGAAATCGGAATCACAATTTAGGAGAGACCGAAGATGACTTTCTGTGTTCGTGTTAAAACAAAGTCAGAGCTAATTTAACCGAATCATGATCTCAAATTGTTGTATAATATTCAAGACGTGACTGCCAAATAAAATTTGCAGGAAATTTGTGTTTAAATTTAAATTGATTGGAGCTGTCCTGTTTATCCCAATGTTCAGAGGAGATCAATTCTGGTCAGAACGTGTTGGTATATTGTATATTGCTCTATTAGATGAACGATTAAAGTGGAAGCCAAATTTTAAAATGACCAACATTATGTCATGCAAGAAACTACCAAAGTGGAATTTTGTTTCCACTTTTCAATTAGTTTTATAATTAACCTATTGTGTGCAGATATTGGATCGACAAGGCAAGACTATATTTTAGTTATGTTCTAAATTACAAAGGCTATATATTTTATCAGATACCAAAGCGTTTCTAACTTGTCCCACAATTTGATCAGCATCGTTCTTTGCTAGATTTAATATATACTGCATCGCAACTTTACACAAAACTTTCGGAGCAATGCGCACAGTTTAACAAGAAATTTCCAAAGTGGCTTACGATAGCCATAATTACTAACCGAATCCTAACCCTATCAAAGAATACAATCGATACAATACAATGGCAACACCCAGTCATATGATAAACACTTTTTTAAACAGTGTGCATCTTCTCGAACTCTTTGGAAGTCATCGTTTTTAAAGTCCCTTTTCCTTATGTGTACGACCAGCAAAGAAAACAATAGATAATGTGGGTTGTATGAAGGTAGGTATGATGGAAACAATTATTTGCATAGAAAATTTCGGCATGTTTCTGGTACACGAAGAAATTGGAATTTAAAGATGATTTGCTGTTTCACAAAATAAAAAAAAAAAACCAGATAACGTCAATGAACTACCTTATCCATAATTTCACATCAGCCGTATCGTATCGAAACGTACGCATTGTTAACGGTTGATCGAAACATATGGAGTGGAGTATTTTTTCTATGTATGCCAGTGAATGGTTTGGTACGGTATACCCTTTAGAACAGTTTGGTAAAATGTTCACCAACCGCCAGTCACGTATGTGACAATAATGAAATTGGGTAAATTTTTTCCAGTATATTGCTTAGCTAATTGGTGGGTTACCTAAGAAAGTGTTATTTAACCACATAATTCACCCGTAAATTCAACAATTTTGGACAAGTTTTACCCAATTTCAGTATTGTCACATACGTGACCATGCAGGTTGGGTGATTATTTTACCCAAATGTTTTTAGAGTGTATATAGTAATCACTGGTTATACCTGAAAATCATATTCATTAAAGGGAAATATTGCGTTTACTTTACTGGAAATTTTCATATATTCTTTAATCCAATAGTAATAGATACATAATGATAGGCCATCACCGTAGCTCTCTTTTTAAGAAAGAAAGGTCTTGAAGAAAGAATTCGGTTATTTGTGTCTAAAAAAGTAATTTGTTCACCCAAACTTTCCCAAATTCAAATGATGCAACTTACGTTGCTCTTGTAATGCATAACATTTTGAGGAGGTAAAACTGTTGCTGCAGTTTATTGGTGAGACTGAATGGTTTAGTAATGATTTAAAGTGTTTTCTTTGTATGCCATATTGGTGCATTTTAAACGCAATATTTCCCTCTAAAGGCCCAGTTCTCTCACCCCAACAGTACCAGTTCTCCTTACCTCCTAACCTTCTTACTGAAGCCCCTCCCATAATTGTCTGAAATTCATCATCATCCAGACACAATTTCAGTTTATTGCTTCAGGGTGAGTAAAGAAAAACTCAATTTATATAATCAAAACACTCTCGGTACCGTTCCTACTGTGTAATATAAGCTTTGGTACTCTGCATTGTTTGAATTAGCTGTCAATCAAAGAGCTGAGCCAATTGAGAATTTCGGCACCCGGGTACCAAAACTGTAGTTTGGGGTGAGAGGTTTGGCTCTTTAAGGCAACACAATAGCTGAAAACAGCGATGGTGATTCAGTAAGAAATCATTGCAAGATTTGAAAGGTTGGAGTATACAGTACTTCGGGAACCCTATAGTGCTTATATCTGCTGTTTTATGTATGTGAAGGGCAAACAATATAAAGTCAATTTAACCTTTAACATAATGCAGTATGGTGTGCCAAGAGTAGGACTTTGTAAACTCTTGAAAGTAAACTTGAGTTGCCATTTTTAATTGGTGTTGTATACCTTTGTCTTAACGCCAATTAAGAAAGTATCACTGTTGAAATATATAAACCATTAAGTAAAACGTCAATCTAAATTTGTTGTCATGGAAACTACTAACAGCTGCATAAGCAAGATTAAAAACCCTTGATTTGCTCAATGCTCTTACCACAAATTGTCATCTGAGTATACTGAAATTCTGAATCAGAAGTAAAATAAAAATATATAAAGTTTAAAAAAAAAAAAACAACAAATTACCAAACCGAAACATCCAGTTTGTCATTTCAGGGGGTCGTCTTGATGTGGCACTGATGACGTCAAGTTTTGTGTGGAAATTGAAGGGAAACAAAACATTTCGTTTGTTTTACAGAAAAAAATCACAGTTTTAGTACAACGAATTTCCATAGACACATGCAGAATAATAGAATACTTAGAACGAGACAGTGCGATCCTTCTCAAGAGTTGCGTTAAGTTTCTCACAAATTGAAATTCAGTTAGTTTTGCTCAAGAATAGTTGTTTCTTGAACTTTCAATGATTCAATGATTCCATAACTCTTCTAATGCATAAGTGTTTTGAAGAATGAGGAAATAAAATTATAGTTGCTGACGTTTGTCGTCGAGACTGAGCACACTGGGTGGTTTATAGTCACGATTAATCCATAGGCGTACGGGAGCATTTCAGTTTTTTTGGGGGGGGGGGGGGCAGGGGATTCTCTGCCCGAAAATGTAATTCTGCCCGAAAGACTATCTAAGCTGAGGCGCCACCATCGGTTGGCGCGGACGGTACAGAAAATTTTGAAAAATCGCAACCCCTCAAACAGCCGGAAATGGCCTTTCCCATGCTTATAAGCAGAATCAAAGCCGTCGATATTTTGAACTTTCGTTTGCAATAAAATTTTCACCAAAAATGAGCAAATCTACAAAAAGGTCAAAAAACTCCTAGATGAAATGTACCACTACTATTGGATGACTTTGGGCGTTCTACAAACTATTTTACGTCAGGCAGCACGAGATTATCATCGATATAATTTTGAAAATTGAAAAACTTCAAAACCCTCGAAAATCCCAAGGCATTGTCATGGAGGGCGATTGACAGACTCTCAGAGCTCCGCGCCACCATGGCTTGGCCCGGAACGTCCCAAAATTTTGGCCCAAAACGCCTCCAAGATCGCTGGAAATGGCACTTCCAAGGCTATTTAAGAGTTCCCACAACTCAGTAAGTTGAATCAATACGGTCAGATGTATTACCCTAGAGTTGTGTAATCAGAAAGAAAGGAAGAGGAAAGGGCGTTGACAAGGCACTATTCATATATTCTTCCGCGATCCAGCAATCGGTAACTGAGGTTCGTCCTTAAAAACATTTGAGATGTGAAAAAACATAACATAATGATGTACTGCACGTGGGAATGCAGTGGCGTAGCCAGAATGGGATTTTTTGGGGGCCTAGGAAACAAGTGGGGGCCTGGTACCTCCGAAGGTCAGGCATGGCAAGACTATCTAAGCGGAGCGCCACCTTCGGTTGGCGCGGAGCGTACAAGAAAATTTTGGGCTTTAAAACCCCTCCAGATGGCCGGAAACGGCACTTCCCACGTGTTTTAAGCTGGTTGTACCTAGCCTAGAAATACGAATCTCATGTCTGCGATATCTATGAAAAATGGTAATACATACACTTTTTAGGGACACCAAAACTGGGCACATCTGATCTGGGGATGAAACTAAAGGGAAGCGGTATCTCCCTTTCCCTTGGGAAAAATTGTTAACTTCAGAAGGATGTATGTCGCAAATGCGGGAATATTTGAATCTAAGCGGAGCGCCACAATCAGTTGGCGCAGAAGAAAAATTTGGGCTTTAAAACGGGAAGTGATAAATCGCACCCCTCTGGCAACCACTTCATATTAATAAGTTGATACGTCAATGTTTAAATATTCATATCATGTCTTGCCGGTGAACAGCTCACAGGGACGTAAATAGGAACTAAGTTCGGAGTGTGGCCCACTCATGATGATAATAACATATTTCACAGTTCTTGTGCGCGATCGACGGCTGAATCTGGGTTTGACAAGACCCAAATGGTGTATGGTAATTGTCAAATTGCTTTGATTTTGGAAGAAATTATCAAACTATAACAGCAGTAACTCAGATAAGGCATTCAAGTGTATATGTAGTGACTGCTCTGAAACTACAACTACCCATACAGTGGCACAACAGACATGTGGATAACATGGGTGGCGCCAGGATTTCCCCGACAGGGGGCCAGCATTTCAAGGCCCCGACAAAGGCTTTGAGTTAGTCCAGGGGGACGTGACTAAACATTTTGAGGAGCGCGAAATTTTGGCCTTCTTTTCAACAAAAACTTAAAAATCTGATTTGGAAGACAAAATTTAAAATTTTTTAAAGAAATTTTGCTTTTGTGAGGACCATTAAAAAGTTGGGGTGTTTATTGAAGGATCTGTCCCCAATGTGGGAAAATAAAAAACGCTGTATAGGCGACAGCTGTAAATATTTTGGGGTTACGCATTTAATCGTACCAGGCCTACGTACTAATGCTTCAACACGAGACTAGGTTCCCCGAAAAGGTTTTTCCTTTTTTGAACGAAGATTTGAAAATTAAGAGCTTATTTTATTGAAGAAACTGTGGAATTTAATTGAAGAAAATTTGGTTTGGGGTACAGTTATTATGAAATATTTGGGTTTTTTATTAAGTGATATGACTTTCAATTGTGCTGATTGGATAAATTCGTGACTTCATGGTAGATCTCAGAGAGTTGCTGTCAATGGTAACTTCTCCTCTTGGAAAGAAGTCACAAGTGGAGTACCGCAGGGTTCTGTCCTTGGCCCACTTCTTTTCTTAATTTTCATCAATGATATTGATAGTTCTCTTACATCTCGTATATTGTAAGTCTGCAGATGATACTAAGCTTTATAGGAAGATTAGCATTTTGGATGATGCCTTACTGCTGCAGAAAGATCTGGATAGGTTATTTTCTTGGTCTCAGACCTGGCAAATGTCTTTTAATGCAGATAAGTGTAAGGTCCTTCATTTTGGTCCCAAAAGTTTTAGCTATGATTATAACATGAATGGTTGTGTTTTAAGTAATGTCACCTCTGAGAAAGATCTGGGTGTTGTAATTACTGGGGATTTAAAGTCATCAAGGCAGTGTGCAGCCACTGCTGTAAAGGCTAATAGAGTGCTTGGATTGATCAAGAGGAATTTCATCAATTTTAGTAAGGATATTGTGCTTAATTTGTATAAGCAGTTGGTAAGACCCCATCTTGACTATGCAGCTCAGGCTTGGAGTCCCTTCTATGAAAAGGACAAGTTTCTTTTAGAGCAGGTTCAGAGGAGAGCCACTCGCCTCATTCCTGAGGTGAGAAATTTGCCTTATCATGCTAGGCTTAAACATCTTGGGCTTACCACCTTGGAGCTGAGAAGGATTAGGGGAGACATGCTCCAGGTTTTCAAGTCCTTTTGTGAAAGGAACTCCCTTCTGACTTGTAGTTATTTAAGGGTTCAAGGTAATTCTCGGGTGCGTGGGCATTGTAAAAAGCTTGAAAAGCCTTTTGCAAGGCTTGACATTAGGAAGTTTAGTTTCTCCCATAGAGTTGTCAACGAGTGGAATTGTCTAGCAGATTGGATAGTTAACTCCCCCTCAGTTCACTGCTTTAAGGTTAACATTGACAGGTTTTTCCATGGCTGTGGTAGAATCTGATTGTTTGGGGCTGTTGTCAAGCTTTGGTGGTTTGACTTTTGATTAGGGCTTGGACTTCAGGGCATCTAATGGGGCCTTGGCCCTCCTTTGCCCTTCAACCTGTTATGTTATGTTAAGAGCAAAATAAGGTAGAATGTTGGGGTGATTAACAGAGTTGGGTTTTGTTATTTATTGTACGGAGTATCCATCAAAATTGGAAAATTTTGCCACTTTCAACAATCTGCAGCTTATACTGGAGAAAACTTGTAATTTTATGACAGATTTAAGGGTTTAATGAAAGAATCTAATCTTCTTACAAGAAAACCAAGTAGGGTGTGATCTGTAGTTTGGTTGGGGTTACTGAATATCATCATGCAGATTAAGGGCCTCGGACCGTTGGGAAAATTCTCCCGCGGAAACAGTTTGGCTTCCCATACATTTGAAGTTTTATATTTTATGTATTGACTTAGACGTACGGGAACGACATTTCAGTTTCGGAGGTGTAGAATTGTCTCTTTCGTCCGAAAAATGTAATTTTGCCCGAACGACTATCAAAGTGCAGGGCACAGAAATTTTTTAAAAATTAAGAACCTCCAGACAGCAGGAAATGGCATTTCCCGGGCTCGTACCTAAAAAAAATGGGTCATTATTTTGAGCTTTCTTTCGCAATAAAATTTTCACTTCATAATATTGTCCCAAAACGAAGAACAATTTGCAAGCTTGCAATGTTCTGTTAAGTAATTTGTTCGACCAAAACACTCTATCTAAGCGGAGCGCCACCATCAGTTGGCGCGGAGCGTGCAGAAAATTGTTAAAAAAATCTAACCCCTCAGACAGCCGGAACAGGCATTTCCCAGACTTGTAACAAGAAATGAAGCAGTCGTTATTTTGAGCTTTCCTTTAAAATGAAAGTTTCACTTCAATAGAATAAAACGAACTTGCTAAGTGATCAGAAAATTACCAGATAAAAGGGTACTGCTGCAATTAATTAGATATAATGTTCTTGTCTCTTTTCGGGGGAAAACTCTGTAAAGGAATCGTCGTTGTAGTCCATTGCAAGGCCCGCTAAAAAGATGAGATTTTCCATATGACTTCCCGAACTCCAGACTATAAATGATTTTCCTTCCAATGTATTTGAATTTTTGAAAATATGTCACCTTACAAGGTGGCTTCAAATGAATTTTTAGTCAGACTTATTGGGATACATTTTCACACTACTGGTTATCATCAGCCTATGTGTAGCAGGAAAAACCTGTCTGATTTTCATTACCGTTACTAGAATTCGGCTGTAGGGGCAGGCCAGGTGACAGAAAATTGGGCACTGCATGCACTTGAAAAATCTCTCGTCTGTTTTTGTCTGGAAAATTTAGAATTTTGAGGGCATGCCCCCGACGGGGGCATGACCTTGAGGATTGAAGATGGGATAGAGGATAACAGAGCTAGTAAGAAGTGATTTAAATAGATTCAGATAGGCATTAAAAAACCGTTACAAAAGAATAAAATAGTTCAAAAAGAAAAAAAAAGTTCATTATCATCCTTTCAGTAACTTCAGTCCTTTACGTTCACTTTTAGGCCTCCCGAAGGAAATTGCCGTCCTTCCACAACGTGGGAGGAGATAGGACAAGGTACATGAAATAAGGATTAACCGAGCAAAGAAGAAGCGATTGAAAATCGATTCTGATATGTGTTTCAGATAGATAGCATTTCAAAACAAAAAAATATGTTCACCCATCCAGTAATTTCATTCCTTGTACGTTTTTTTTTTCTTTTTTTTTATTATTATTTTTTATTTTTTAGGCCTCCCCGACGAAATCGCCGACCTTCCCCGACGGGGGGGGGCAGTGGTCCCCGTTGGTGGGGGCATGGCCCCCCCCCCCCCCCCCCCCGCTGGCGCCACCCCTGGTGGATAATCGTGGATAATCGTAATATAGCTTCTTTGGGAAGGAGTGTAATGTGTAGCCGATTTACTTTTCTGTTATAATCAGTAGACTAGACATAATATACTGCGATAGTGTTGTGACATGCAGTGTTAATTTCTGGAACGTTTTATTCTTAAAATACAAAAATTTTCGCCCGCTACTGTACGCACACTTTGCTCCACGGTTACAGATTTTCAGATGAGGGATGTGTCCCTGTTTATAGTCGGCTATGTTGATTGAATAAAAGTATATAGTTTTGGCCAAAAGCCTATTATGTAGTCTGTGTTACCGAACTACATAAATTTTGCTGATGTTTGGAAGATCCTTTATTCAGACACATCATTATGTTGTACAGAAAATAAGTGTCTCAATGATAACTTCATGGAATTGGAAAGGGATTATCCCAGAAATTCAGTGCCTTGGTTTTTAACCCCGAGTATATTCCCGAGTATATTTTTTAGGAGAAGGCAAAGTTCTTAACTGCTGAATGATCTTTGATTATCATCGCAGCAAAAAGGTGCAGGGTAGTTGACATTTTTAAACATACACAGAGAGTTTGCTGGTTGACATATTATGGACTTGCATGCCACTCAGGATAATTTTGTGAATATTGTAATCGGGTTTCCATCTGCACAAGGACGAGCTGAACTTAAGTTGCTTTTGGAAGCAACAAGATAGTTGGAAAATTTCAATTTTCTGGCATGAGAACAATGGGAACGTTGTTCCATTTCATGAACTGAGCCAAATATTTCATGCGCATTTCTGGAGCTAAACCACAAATTTTCCAACTGTTTCGTTCCAGGCATGTTTCGAAAAACCGGCACTTGTGGCTCAGCTAAGGGTTGCTGGATCTTTCGACTGGATAGAGCTGCTTCCCAACCCTTCTTGTCTTGTATATGTCCTTTAAGGCGATCATAACCTCCTTTACTGTGTTCCTGAAAAAATCGGCATTCTTCACATTCCAAGTTGAACCAATATACTTTACTTTATTAGCATTAAATGTTAACAGTATAGGCGTTTCCAGGCAAAGCTAGGGGAACGCTCAAAGTTAGTTCGCGTGCATCGCCACTTTGGGTTTCATGTCAGGAATTGCCAGAGGGGGGAGGTCAGTTGTGGTGGAATGGATAAATATGGGGGGGGGGACGCTAAATGCTAGCAGGACTAAGGGGATCGTCATCACCATAAGCGGGTTAACACAGGAATAGGCCTGCAGACTGGAGCATTTCAGTTTGGGGAGAAAATCCTCTGCCACGAAATCCAATAGTGCCCCAAAGGCTATCTATAAGCTATAAGCGGAGCGCCACCATCTTTGGCTCGGTCGCTCATGTAATTTTGGAAATCGCAACCCCTCAGCGAGGTCATGGTGAAATAACATTCGCCAAGCTTGTTAGCAGAATCTAAGCAGTCGCGTTTTGTTATCCTGTCCAAAAATTATTCTCCTTACTTCTCTTCAAAATATCTTTCATCTTATTTTGACTTAATAAATATTTCATATTCAAGGTAAACCAAGCAGTAAATTTCACATTTGAAGAGAAAATGTCTCAACAGCCAATCATGAAACAGGACAGTATATACCTCACTTCAAGTTGGGGTGGCTGCTCTTGTCCTTTAAGCAGTCGTTATTTTGAGCTTTCTCTTTGCAGTGAAACGTTAAAACTAATAAAAAGGATGCCTCATCGGCACGGCTAAGCTACCCAAGGCAGTCCACTGATAGGCCTATGGCTCGCGATTCTTGCAAACAGTGGGTACCACATGGTGTCACTACACTAGTTATACATAACCCTTCACCGGTGTCTCTTACCCAAATCAGAGTTCCTGGTTACCCGTCTTTCGTTTTTGAAAATGTCTCCCTCCCAATATCTGATACGGATCAGTAAGATCACCGTCCTTGATCATGGGATTTGATGTCACTGGGCACAAAAGGCGTTTTTCATCCCACACATTTACATATTGTGCGGTTAATGACTTCTAGTAGTCTAGCCACAAGTTCATTGACATGGATCTATGTATTTCTGAGAGCCACATGTCACAGGTAGCAAGAAGAGAAGAGCTGGTTTTACTTTGGCTTGTTGTCAGGTGGTGGATCTAGGCATGGAATCAGGGCAATTGTTTTGGGGAAATTACCCAAATTATGACCTCACGAAATGTTGAAATTGTCAAAAGTCATGTATTTTGATCGGAAACGGTACTACGAGCTGCTTTCATCTAGACATAATTATCATTCCGAAGCAAACTAGTAACCAATAAACCTTACCTTTATTAAAACAATTTGAAATGAGAAAAAGATCGGTTTCTGGACAAAGCTTTCCGACACCGGATATCTTCCTTGAAGCAACATGGGGGAGGGGGGGGGGGAGGGGGGGATGTATACTAAAATGCATAGGAACAGTCGTAATTTTGAATTTTCTAGTGAGCAACCTTTTTCTGTGGTAACTTTTCCCCTGGCCCCTTCATCTAAGTTTCTAGTAGCCCACCTCTCATACAATTGCTAAATGGAAGTCAGTAGATGGCATATGATATTAACTACTTGAAGATTTTTGAGTGAAATCCGAGAGCGTACCGGTAGTTACTGCACCCCGATATAATGTAAAGTAGCGTTAGTACGGGCCGGATCTTGCGTAGCCGGAAACAGAAAAAAAAAACGGATGAGAGTTCCAATTAATTTTCAAATTGGTTTATTAATTCGTTGATTGAGCTCCAAAAAGATCAAGTTTGACTCGGCCGACTAAATAATTATTAAAATTTAACTATATACATGGTGATTGCATGCTTCTGCTTTGAGCTCTGTTGCACGAGTTCCAAAACAAAATAGTGGGAGCGACAGGCTCTGAGCTTGCAAACCTCATGGGAGATCGGAACACATGTAGTCCCCTGATTGGTTAAAAGTTGTGACGCACCAAATTAAATCAATATTAATGAATGTACTGATCAAAAAGATCAACGAGGAGGCTGTAGAGGGTGAAACTGGCCACACCTTGAAAATACGGGATACGGCGTACACGTTGAACTAGGACGAAGTAGACGCCCACGTTCACGGGTAACACGTGACCGGAAACAGTAAGGGCCCTGGGAATCTAGGACAAAAGGAAGGGAGAATTGCTCGTAAACAACTAGATGAAGTCCATGTTAAAGGTCAGGGAAGGTGCACCATACTACATGACAATTAGCACTTACAACACCATGACAAAATGATGCAGCCATTTTTCTCTTGTGTACTATCCGTGTAAGTTACTATGGTAATTTCCTGTGCGCAAGTAAAGATTTTTGAAAGCTTGAATAATGTGATGACCAAAGGGGAGTCCAGTTATTTCTCGGTCTTTGCATTTTCTGTCGGCATTTCATTTGAATTTCAACTTTTCTCACGGCTCGTTTGTTTGTTAGAAATTAAAAGACCGTGCCCCACCCGATCCGACGTGTAATGCTTTTTTCGATTTACTTAGTTAATAAGCCCTTCTACGGGAACTTTGTTTTCCAGGAGGTTACAATTTTGCACAGTGTTGTATAGCTGTGCACGCAGTAACACCCTTGTTCGGTCAATACGTAATACCTTCTGTAAGGAAGATATTTTGTGGGTTCAAAGTTGTTTACAAGGGGAACACATAACGTTGCAAACAATGTGATAGTGTGTTTATCAACTTTGCAGTTCATCCAATACTGTTTTTCACAAATTCCCTAGAATAGATTCCAATAATTCGCAAGATCAAGCTCTAACTAGCGTGTTACGTTGTGCAACCACTAGCGTGTTACGTTGTGCAACACGCGAAAGTATTCCCAACATCATCGTGAACTTTCCAAACGCTCTTATGCTACCTCGTATATGAATATTGAACTCCTTGTGACGTTAGTGTGTCGTCTGTGTCATTAATATGAAGTGGTTGCCAGAGGGGTGCGATTTATCACTTCCCCTTTAAAACCCCTCCAGATGGCCGGAAACAGCACTTCCCACGTGTTTTAAACTGAATGTACTCAGCCGCAAATGCGGCAATATTTGAATGGATTTCAGCTAACCTTAGGCAGTACCTTACCTTTTAACAGGAAAACCAAAAGTAGTTGTGTACCCCTGTGAGAAACTTTCTTTGCGTTAGATTTCCTAGATACAAAATGGTGCTATGTTTGGCAAAACTTTTAAACTGATTATAGGCCTAAGTTTTAGAATTTTCCCCTTTTGGGGAAGTTTTAGTTTTTGTAGAGATTTTTCAAGAGGCATACATACTCGCAAAGTGCAAAATGGTGCAGTATTTGTCCATCGGTATATTACATAGTCAAAATTAAAATACTACGAATAAATCTCTCAAAATAATTGAACCGCAAAACAGAAGTATGCATCCTGTGGGAAACACATGAAATCAGGACTTTGTGGACATTTTACAAATCCCCGGACGTCAGTGCCAACTAGTAAAAAAAGGACTTAAAAAACCGTCCTACAGTGGCACTTCGCATGGGCAGGAGTGAGGCATGACATAGGCCTATAGGCCTACTTGTTAAGGATGGAAGGGGAGAATTATCCGAAGGCAGTACCTTACCCTTACCTGCTTACGGCATATTTTGTGTATGACAAAGTATAGGAATGGTCGTGTAAAAGTGGTCTCCAGTGTACGATTGCTTTATTTTCAGTAAATCAATCAGTCATCCGAAAGGCAGAAAGGGTTTTGACCTAACAAAGTCACATTTAGGTTTGTCGTCGAGACTTTCGTTTCATCTTCTAAGTGAAATGCAATAAACGACTGTGCAGCTCACAAACGGTATCTAATTTAATGAAAGTAAGCATTTGGAAGTTATTACTTGATTTCATACGTGCGCACAAAATGTGCTTTACACACATTCATCCATGTTTTTTTTTTTCAAATTTTTACACATTTTATTTATTTACTGTTTTGAAGGAAATACTTCAAATTTTATTTCCGTTCAAAAATTTTATTTTTTTCAATTACTTTATCAGGACGCAAAAAATCTGGAGGGCTGAGGAAAATGTGGAGGGCCTAGGCCCCCACCCCCCTCCCCCGTGGCTACGCCACTGTGGGAATGTATAAAACATTACCCGGTCTTGTATCTTTCCGGGGAAAACTGTAGAACGGAATTAAAAACATGAGTACCGTTTGAGAAAAACCCGGCTTGTAATGTTGCTAGATGTTTTTACATGAATTTGTGGGCAGACTAAATTCGAATGAGTGAGCAAACAAGCTACGCTGATTTGTTTTCCATTGCCCGAATTTCGGTTCCACAGTACTGCATGTTAAAAAGTTTCGCACAATTTTAAGAGGATCATTTTGAAAAGTGCAGCATCGTCATCTCATTCATATGCTGCCCAAATACCTCTCGACCAAGTACGTTTCAGCCTTCTGGTGACTATTGGTGATTGCCATTTAGTAATATGGTGCGTCACAAGATAGCTTTTGATTGATTTGTTCGGGCAAAATTTTTGGGACTGTATACATCCTCTCTCCCCTTGTAATCTGGCAATTAAAAATATCCCAGAACTTTTTTGCAACTTTTGCCCGAATATTGTGTCATTTCGGGCAAAGGTTTGCGCAAGAATATGAAGCGAGGCTAACGAAAAATGTTTTTTTCATAAGCTGCCCGAATGTGTCGCGAATTTTGGTATCTTTTAGAGTTTTCATGAAAATTGTACCGTGACTATGATGCTTTTTTATTATTTTTTCGGTCAAGTGTTTGAAGGAATTCGGGCGAGCCCAGGAGTTTTCTGTGTAAGTAGAAACAAAACAGGTTTTATGACTCAAACGGCTACCCGAATTTTTCCAGATCCCTGCCCGAATTTTAGGTCTTGAGAAAATTTGGGGGGTGGCAGTCTTCCCCCTACCCCCCGCCTCGTACGCCCATGGATTAAACCTATTTTTTGGGATGTCGTGCTGTTGCATTTCAAACGCAGTATTTTCCTTTAGATACAGGTATAATGCAGGTTTAATAGACAAGTTTGGAAATTTCCCACTTCCGGCTAGGTCACAAGGTCAAGTGTACCTATATGATGTTTACGCATGCGCACAGATATATATCTGCCTACCCAGCGAACGTTCATTCCCTTGCCTGTTCTGCATTGTCTTCAGTAAGAGTACATTGAATTCACAACTGCCACGAAGACTGGCGTTAAACTTCACACATTTCCCAATGGGTTTATTGTATTCCTTCTCAGAACAGGAAGGTATTGTAAAATAAGAGCCGCGGAATTCTCAAGCCAAATGTATAACATTAAAGGGAAAATGCAGTCACGACAACTTGAATTAGTGTAGTAGACTGTATTGTTTCTTGATTGGCTCTTACAGGAGCTCATTTAGTTGATATCGAGAACTCAATGAAAGTGTTAAACTAGGGTCGCTACCACATGGCAGTGCTTATAATTAGCATAATGAGTAAAGTTTCATATCCAATTGTGGTGGAAAAGGAAAAAAATTAAAAATTTCTAAAAAATTGATAGGCCCAATTCTCTCACCCCAAACAGTACCAATTCTCCTAACCTTCTTACTTATGTCCCTCACACAATTGTACGAAATTCATCCTCACCCACACGCAGTCTCAGTTTATTGCTTAAGGGTGAGTATATAGAAAAGGTCAATGTGTATAATCGAAACACTCTCAGCACAGTTCATTTTGTGTAATATAAGCTTTGGTACTTTGAAATTGTTTGAAATAGCAGTCAATCAAAGAGCTGAGCCAATTGAGAGATTCTGTCACCCTATACCAGAAATGTATTTTGGGGTGAGAGGAATGGCCCTTTAAAAAAATTAAATTAATTAAAAAAAAATGAAAAGTGTCTGGTCACGAAATTTGAAAACCGAATTGAAACGTTAATACTCACTCATAAAACAGTAAAGGATCATGTGAAATTATTTTTTTTTATCCTAAATTGTGAAATTTACTGGGAGCAATTGCTGGGTTACCTTGAATATGCAATATTGAAGGCCGTATATATTATGGAAGGTATTTTGAAGAGTAAATCCTGAGATTAAACTGTTGCTTCCACGGGCTGCGAACACGGGGGATTGAGACGTGGAACATGTCCCCCAATTTTTTTTTTCGGGGGGGGGGGGACATCATATCAAAAGTCCTCCTCAATATTTGAGGCATGAAGAAAAATACGTGTATCCAGTCAACTTTTTTGTTACAACCAATAAGTATTTTGCTATTGGCGTTAATTTCTGGAGTATTCTTACATTAAAAACTTTTAGCGTGCTTCGCCCGCTTTTCCCCACAGATACCTTTGCTTGAAACAATTCAACGGGAGTTTCAGACACGTTGATTGAATACAAGTAGCCTATTAGCCTTTAAGAAATTCGTGCAGGCGTTATTCTACCCAAAACAACATATTAAATGGTCAAAAGTTCTCTTTTTGCTGCTGTTTGGAAAATTCTTTATTCAGACAGAATATAGTACTGTGTAGGAAATATTACTAGTCTCAATGATGCTAAATTCAGGGTAGAAGAAGGAGTTTATCTCCCGAAATCCGGTGCCTTCCTTTTTCATCCCACCTGGAGGAAGTAAACTTCTTAATTGCTAATTGATCTTCCATTATCATCAAAGTCAAAAGGTGTAACCTGAAGATAGCTCAGATTTTTTGACATGCACAGAGAACTCGTTGATTACATATTCATATATTACCAGGACTTGCATACCTCTTGGGAACAAGCTGTAATAGGGTTTGAACCTGCACAAAAAAGAGCTGAAAACAGTTTTGGCATGGACTTGGAGTAATAAATATGGAAACTGGAATTGCGTGGTATAAAAACTGAGAACTTTCTTCCATTTCATAATCGGGAGCCAAATATTTTCAGCATTTCTCGAGCAAACTCCCAAAATTTCGACGCGTAAAGCGCCTCCAAACAGCTTTGTTCCGGAAATTATTATTAATTATTGGGAAACTACCACTTCTGGCACAGCTTGGGGTTGATGAATCCTTAATGGGATAAAGCTGTCCCCATTGCGCTGCCTTGTATATCCATTCATAACCTCTTTTACTGTATGAAAAATAAATTTCCTGCAAAATAGCGTGCAAGACTCACAATCGAAGTTAAACCAACTATAGATAGGTAAATTTTTTTACGCGCTCCGCGAATTGGTGCATATCAGAATATACCATGAGCCGCATCGACACCTCTGGTCCATCCATGGGAAGCTTAACATATCATGTAATTCTCAAAAACAGTGGTTACCATATCGTGTCAGTATCGTACTGAATACAAACAACCCTTTGTCGGTGCGAGTTGCTGTTTACCGCCTGCTGTTGTGGGTGAAAGTGGGTCCAATATTTGATACAGATCTCCGCCCTTGGTCAGTTGGTTGCTTCAAGATTAGTATGGGCGACTGTTCTTGCCTTTAACTAAATTGTCTTTCTTCTGTGTGAAATTGCCTAAGTGAAGGATGATTTCTAAATTATTTTTATTTGTTTTCTTTCTTTATTAAACAAGATATGGGTAACTTTTACTTAATTTATGCAACTTTTCAATCAAACGTTTTGATGTTTTTATTTCACTAAAACTGGAAAGCCATTTCTGTGAGTGTCCTTAAAAATGATATTTCTACAAGTAAAAGTAGGAAACATGATATAATTATGAGTAGGAAGGGTCGGAAACAATTATTCGCACTTTTCCATTGATGCCAGCGAGGAGTAACTTTTCGATGACATTTTGTAATGTCTTTTTTCGTTTTACAATAATCTAGAATCCGTATGTATACTAAAAGGATATAGTTTTAATACTTCTTCTCAAACAGGGATGGGGGGAGGTATTTTTCTTGCTTGGGTCATGGGCCGGGGGATGCGGCCTTGTCCATACTCCGTGGATTCTTATACTTTCCTGTAAAGATGACTATAGAAATTTCTCCTGCAAAGTTGTCAATTTATTTTTATTAAGGAGGAAAGGTTATATAGCTCAATTATATCAGTACACGAAGGTGTATCGACTTACATCAATAAGGGACAGATAAATACACGTTTAGCTGGGAATGCCTCATTTTGTGTAGATAAGAATACAAATTGTGTGAGTTGAGAAATGTTCAACGAAAAGTAAGAAAAAGATTGTGCCAAGATTGGAAATCCTTTTTTTACTCGACGGAGGTTTTATTCTTTCAAGCATTTCTTTCTCAATATATATCATTTGTTAGCGCCTCTTTTAGATATCTGGTGTGGTTTTTCACCAAACCGAGGCGTTTAATAGATATATTGATTTTGTTGAACAATTTTGATTAAGGTGGAAATGTTTTAAGCGAATTACCACCCCACGAGACAAAACGATGCGTACGGGACATGCCAGGGTATAATTGGCAGCCAAATGGGTCCATATCAGTTTCTAGTGCAAATTGAAATGAGGCTATGTCGGGGCTATAATCCTCCTTCATTAATAGAACTTAATAAATTCGGAAATTGTTTCGCTTGAAAAAGTTAAGACGAGATTCTTTAGCCTGTTCGTAACATGAAGCGTAACAAGACCCAACGGGATATCGAGAATTGTCCCGTGATGGTTAGCGCCATGTTACTAGGTTATTACACGAACCACAACAGTAACAAGTTGTGTAACTTTACGCCCAAATTGTAAAGATGGTTATCATGAAAATGTTCCCTAGAGACTACCGTAGACAGAGCCCAACAGGTGAAAGTTTGCAAGATAAGCTGCATGAGTCAGTTATGTCTAAATTTGTAGTCAGGATAAAGTATTAGCCCACATCAGCCCAAAGATTTAACTTGATATCGATTTTCAACAAACAGGTGGTATTTAAATCAGTGAGAAAATTTGTGCAATTTTTTCTTATTTCTTTTATTTTGTTCTTTTCTTTTCTTTTTTCTTTTGTTCTTCTCTTTTTTCTGTATCATTTGCATCGATTATTGTAGGTAAGGTTGACGTAAACCTACGTAAAGCAGAAACTCTAAAACAAAGTATATCCGGAATACCAGGGTAATGAGGTACAGACGGTACTGTAGTACCAACGGCAGCTGTTGTAACACTTAAAAAAAGTCCAGAGCCAAATGTACTTTAGATATGTTAATGAGGGACATATTCTAAGCATTGTGGTAAAAGTTTCATTCATTTCCCATGTTCGGCTCTCAAGATGTTAGCAATTGAAGTTGAAACATTTTCTATAAAAAGTGAACTTGACACAAGCAGGTGTGATGTCATGGATTCACTTTGTTGGCCAATGTTTTGTTTTTCTTTGCCTATTAGATTGACCTTGAACTGATTAGGGATCACTCTAAAAATAACGCGTAATACTTAATTAACACTTCAACGGGTTAATAGCTGATTTTTTTACAGTAATGGTACTGGGCTTGTTGCTTTATAAACGCATTAACGTGTTATCCGCGAGGGAATGAACATGTTGATGTATTACTGATGTGAACACATGAATGTGTTTATGCTTTAGCTCTACCTGACCATCCAGTGGCCAGTAAACCAGTGGCGTGAGCAGGTTTTTTGAGGTGGGGCAGTATGTCCATGCCCCGACTGATATAGAGGTGGAGATCAATTCAAAGGGAAGGGTGTCCCTACACCCTTTCCCTTTGGAAAATATGTCATTAAAATTCACCCAATGTTCAAATAGCGATGCGCCTTCTGCTCACCTCAGTTAACACTCTAAGGAGGACATCAAAATCTGCATTTTTGGCAAGATGTCGTTCAATTGACAAAGTAGAAAGCACCGACAGCCGGTTTTGCCCCATTCTGGTGCGTCGATAACTTTAAATGATATTTAGCTTAGAGAAACTTCTTTCTGACGACACAGGTGTGCCTGTGAGTGTTAGCTAGGAAAATGGCATACAGTCTATAGACATTTGGCATTACAAGATAGATATGCGAGATGTGAATATACTGATGCAAATCGTACATTGTGGTTTCAGAGTCTGTTTGGAATATTTCATCTCTGTGTCTCCTAATATGATTCCTCCATCTGTCCATGCAACAAACTGGATTTCAGTCCCAGTCGCATCGGTATCAGGCTTGATGATGACCGTTTGGTGTTTAGCGTCTGCCCCAGAGTCCTCAAAGTTCTGTTCTACTTCCGCCTCAACTTCAGCTCCATATACCTCGATAAGCTTATGTATTTCGTCGGGCATATTGCTGGCTTCATCTATGTTCTTCAACAGTGGATTCGGAGATGGGGCATCGAAGCATATCAGGATGTCATTGTTTTCCCTGAACCGTTCCTCCAACTGCATGATGGAAGTGTCAATACTCGAAAGGAACACATTGTTCTTGAGGACAGTTTCTTCGAATTACTACCAACTGCAATATTTCCTGATTTCCTGACCAGCAGGCTAGCTAGGACAATTATTTCCTGACATTTCTGGAGTCTTAACTGTGTCAGATTGCTCCCGTGTAAATTCCCCCGACTGGGTTGTTTCCTCCGACTACATATAAAGGTGGGGCCCTTATTGCGCACGCCGCTGCGTTAAACTTTTTTGCACTTAAATGTGTTAATAAGCTCACAGATAACGCGTTAGTGTGTTAACAAATTAACAAACCCTATACTTTATTTGTACAAAAATCAGCTATTAACACGTTAAAAGTGTTAATTAAGTGTTACGCGTTATTTTTTAGTGTTGCTATTTTGCCCCTACGGCACACAGAGGTTTCAAAATGCCATAGCTCATGATGCACCTAGGTTATCAATATATCAAAGTTAAGTTGCGTAAAGTTGGTGGTCAATTACCAATTATAAAACAAACCATCTGCCAAAAATTTGAATCCATGACATCACACCTGTTTGCTTCAAGTTCATTATGTGTAGGAAATTTGTCACATTCAATTGCTGATATCTTGAGAACCGAACATGGGAAATGAATAAAAAAAATTCACTGGAATGCCTAGAATATATCCCTCTTCAACATATTAAAAATAAATTTGACTCTGGATAATTCTTAAAGGCATTCCAGAGACAAAATTTATTGACTTCAAAATATCCGGAAAAATTTCCGCTTCGTTACGTGAAAATTGCATCTCAGCAGTAGCTGGTAGCGTTCGGAAGATACCAATTGTCAAAGAAATTCACCTTTTCTTAGGATTTGGTGCATTATGGGAAATCTGCGATGTCATTGGGGTACATTTATTTAACATTGTATTTCATTTATTTATAATTTTTTGCCGCTGTCTGAGGAAATATTAAGCAACATCGTTTGCTAAGCAACATAGTTTGTTTTACCCCACTTATGGTGTAGGGTAATGCTAGACCTACAGGAAAAGGTGTTCAAACATCCCAGCATTATCAAATTTCAAGGACAAACAGGAATTTCAATTATAAAGAAAAACAAAAGGAATTTAACAGAATGTGCCTACATTACATAATTTTTGTGGCTTTGTTAAAAGTGGAGGTATTTTTTAATAAAAAAATAACTAATCTTCAGAGTGCCTGAGTTATGTGAAGGGAATTGCGGCAGGATTAAGAACACCTGGATCTGGAATATTTTTGTTCCTTGCAAGACTTATGAAAATCCACTGGAAGATGCCTTTAACATCCAGTGGCATACTTACGGGGGCAGAAGGAAACATGATGGCCCCCGCTAAAAAAAGCTCTGGGAAATTCAAAATATTGTAGTGCAAATTTATTATTTTATGGAATTTATTACATTTCGTCTGCAGTTATTATGGTGCAATAACTTTATTTACATAAAAGATATACAGTGCATGTGACACTTAGTCTGGCTAGTTTCCGACCCTTCCGTAAGTTGCCCATCCTGTCGGCATCTCCCTTTCCCCCAATCAGAATGCAGTATCCCATCGTTGTAGACTTCCTGAGATCTAGTCCAAGGCGTGTGTCCTGTGACACTTGTGGACTCACTACAGACTTGTAAACGCTAGTATGCCAGCATGTAGCCTTTCTCATTTTTTCGATATCTGTAAATTCTAGTGACATCAAATAAATTAACGTCGAATCATTTAATTCTATGTGAGAAAATTTCCATTTATTCTTGTGTTAACTTGAACTATTCAACTGTGGAGCGGATTCGGAATCTCGGACCCAGGCTGGGCTAACCGCACCTAACAATATGTTTGTCTGCATTTTAATATGTCTCTTGTCTACACATACAACACAAACACAAACACACACACAGACACGCACATACAAATAGGGCCGGCCACGGACAATTTAGCAGTTGTGACTCACTGGCGTGTCTTCCTACTCCATAATATTGTGAACACCAAGCACAGTGACAGTAGGTTCCGTTTCTAAAGTCTTCCGTATGACCCGGCCAGAACTCCCAACCTCCCGACTGCAAGTTGGATGGCGCTCTAACCACTTGCATAATAATGGAGAAAAAGAATTATCATTTCAAAACATGAGGTGATATCATAATCTAAAGCTCCGAAGCCTAACGAATAAATAATTACCCGAAGCCGCACGCATTCCTTTACACCGTTTTCCTCTCACCGCATCAACATGAAAGCTCAATCTAAATTCTGTTTAAAACAGAAAACGATAAAATCGTTTCATTATTTTCGTGGTTCTGTTGCCAGTCAAATAGGAATCATTGAGAGCCCCCCCCCCCCTCCCCCGTGGAGATTCAAAAAGATTCTCTTAAACTCTAAGCGACGGGAGGCGAGTTGTCCCTGGACCCCACCGTTTGCCGTAGCACGGATTTATTGACTTCCGCCCTCCCCGGGACGTTTTGACGATAACACACCAACAATGACAGTGACAATAACATGCACCCATAATCAGTTGAGCATACGATACTGCTTTTCAATCCCTTCCATGACTCTGTGATAAAAACTATAGGGTGTCGAAAGGGCATTCCTAAAAACATCTTTGCAACTACTGATATTTCGTTGATTTAGTGACGGTAAAACGTCAAGAGCATAACAAAACGTGACGGTGTGACTCTGTTCAACTGCGGATATTTTGTATCTTACCAATGTCTATTGTGAAAGAAAATGAAAGGCCTAATCCTCTCACCCCAAACAATTTAAATTCATAAGAGTGCTAATTCACTCCAGGAAGAGTGAAATTTCACTCCTCACGAGTGCCTGCAGTGATCACTCTTTTTATAAAGATAATCACTGTATAGGCCTAGGCCTATACAGGAAATACCCGTCAAGAGTGGAACTACGCTCTTTGGAATGGAATTTTACTCTCTTTAAAGTGAATGTCCCATTCTTGGATTGAATTAACACTCCAGTGTAGTGAATTCACACTTTTCACTCTATTAGAATGGGACTAAGTTCACTCTTTTGATTTTAGAGTGTGGAACTACCGATATTTTGTTTGGTTCTTTTCAAGTAGCGTTGAATTGTATGATCAAGGTAAAACATGGCGATGGGGCCGGTGGTAGTTGGGCTCTTTTCAACCAGGAACGTTGTGTATCCTTACAACGTTTATAATATGAGAGCAAATTAAATTTACTTGCTAAGAAGATCAGTCAAACAAATCCATACACCAAGGACGTCAAGAGCTTCTCAATATGACCATTTCAAAGTAGCAAGGGCGGATAAAAGGAAAGTTGTTTTTTTTTTTTGGAGGGAGGGGGGGGGGGCAAACTCAACTTGAGACCAAGACGTCTGAAATAGTATCAAGGGATGTCGTGCAAAAATATTTTTTGGTGGGGAGGGGGCATGAAAAGTGGTAACTGACTGCCCGAAAGAATATCTAAGCGAAGCGCCACCATCAGTTAAAGGCGCGGAGTGTACAGATAGCCGGAAATTGCATTTGCCAGGCTCAAGTACATTTTAAGCAGTCGTTATTTTGAGCCATTTCCGTCAATGTGAATACATTACATCACGTCTACTTGTTGCAAGTTCACTCTCTGTAGAAAATATGTCAACTTCAATTCTAATATCTCGAGAAACAAACATGGGAAATGAGTAAAAATTTCCCCAGTAAGCTATGCCTAGAATATGTTCCTCTTCAAAATATCAAACATAATTTTTTTTCTGGACTTTTTTGTTTCAAGGAGCTGCACACCGTTGGAAATAATTGAAATCATAACTTTTCAAATCATATTAACTCATATGACCAGTGGTCGAAAGAGCCTGTAAACCTGAACCGGCCACACAGAAGCATTGCTAGCGCTATTAACGCTCCTGCGCGGCCGATACTGGACTAAAATTTTCATACAATTACGAGCTATATCCATGACAGTTACGCATTAGTTTTTACTTTATAAATAATATATGACATTTGTATGAGATAGAAGGCTGGGATACTTTGCCCAGATTAAGAGGAAGGCTACTGTTTTTCATGTCATATCGAATAACGTTATTTTTGGAAAAATGAAGACCATGCTTTGGAAATGTTTGGGGGGAGGGGCAGGTGCCCCCGTGCCCCTATGGCGAGCCGCTAATGTAAAGTAGTAATTACAAAGGATTATGGGATGGGTTTTGGTATGTTTCAATTTTTTCAATAGCACTTTACTGTAGCAAACTACGATGCACTCCTAAAATCTATCCCACAGTCCTTTGTAATGGTTATTTGGACAAGCTTGGTCCGTGAAGATGTCCACATGTAAAAGGAATAGATCCAAAGCCCCTTCTCTATACAGTAAAGATTCTTGAGGATTCTGGGTGGTCCAAAACCGCAAGAAAGGTGTTTTCTGAGCACACGTTTTCACCGTCACCTGAATCTAAACGATATTTTACCAAATTAATTTTAAGACTGGGTGAGAAATTTTTTTGGGGTAAAACCCCGCCTAGTCCAGCTATTTAATTTCAGTAGGCTGTATGAATGTTACAGTGGTGGGTCAAAGGCGGTAAAAAATTTGACCCATAGGAATTCAAAGTAACCATTGTCTTCATGCAATTTATCTCGCCTCGTGAAATACTTCCGTCACTTAGCCCTGGTAGCTCGTTCTTCCTCAGGTTTCTGGATGCGAGTCTGCAGGGGGTATAATTTATGTAAAATGGACCTGTATATACAGCCATGACGACCGAATATCTTTACTAACACAATGCGCAATAGACTTGGGCGTGACCTTCCTACCGTTTATGACGAGCCTATCGTGCCTGCCCACATAATTATACAGGCCTAACAAACCTTCAACAATCTTTTCAACTAAACGCAGGCTTTACAACTACGTGCACGATATACAATTCGTCAATGAATAATCTTTTCATTTGATGTACAAATATTTTGATATAATGGAATAAAATCCTTCCTTAAGTGGGATCATTCACTCAACAGATTTTACGAGACATTCTTTTCCGATTTTGTTCACAATTCTTTCAAGGTTCAAGTACACTAGAAATACCATAAGATGTTACAGGGAGCTGGGAATTTGGGAATTCTAGTCTTAAGCATGTAGTTAAAATTGTATAGACTGAATGTGTTAGTCTAAAGTAACGTAATATAAGTGTCAGTCTTACTGTCAGGGGAATATAATTCAATTCTTTACCCTTGAAGTTTAAAAGGTAAACATACCTAAGGACCGTCATTGCCCAACCATTCAGTTATAAACCTTCCATTCAAAGATGTGTTTAGCCAATGCTGGTGGCAATCAAATCTATTTTTAAGCACTTTTTATGAAATCCGTTAAAACGATGACTAGTTTTTATGCGTCGAAACATGGCGCCTCTTACAGAGCTAAGTGATAACAGGCCTAATAGCACTATCGCACTTTTAGTGAACGGTATCAACTCAGTGATCAGCACGTACTAAAACAAGGTCACAGGCGGACCTTAAGAAAATACTTGTCTAAAGTCCTTCCCTTACCTGCATACAAGTATGACTATGTCAACTTCATACATATGACAAAATTTTGACATACTTCTTCGTTTTTGTAGTATTCCTTTGGTTTGGTGGGTGTTTAAAAAGAGGACATCGCTACAGGGGCGTCGATCTGGCTTGTGGATAGGGGGGTCCAGAATTTTCCAACAGCCGGTGGAACCTGGATCTTGCCCGGATCGGAATCATCTTTAAGGCAATCCACCCATACTGCCATGCAAAAGCATGAGCACACGTATACACACAAACAAATATGCATACACACTCAACGTCACATGGACACGTCCGTACACTCAAAGTGTGACGTGAAGCCTACGATTCATCTGTACGCCTTAACCCTTTACCGTTGTGCTCCGATCGTGGCATATTTGCGCGCCTCGGGATTGGGCGAAAAAGCGGACGTAGCCCGCCCCGCATCGGCTTCCGTAGGCTATTGACCGGTGACCTTGAACTATTGTCTCTCTCATTTTTGTTGCCGAATTTTCGGGTAGCTACTCGCAGTTTCGAGCTCCGCGTGAAACAGTAAAGATGTGTGACAGCCGAGCTCTCCGCATGGGTCCAAAAGGACCCAAACAACGGTAAAGGGTTAAAGCGACTCATTGGGTTGGTTCAAGAAATTCAACAAATTTTTCCAAACTTGTTAAGCTTTCTTCACATACCAATGACAAATGGTCAAACTTAGACAATCCCCATTCCCTTCATACAAATAACTGTTTGATTATTGAAATAGTTCGTAATATACATAAAAATATGTTTCCTAATTGATACGCTACAAAAAACCGAATAAAGTATGAGCTAAATCACATTTTTCACATTAAATCCCCACCCGAACCCCCAAAAAGTAACACCGGGCGCTCAATCGCGCATCAGGGTTGGACTTGGCTATCCTTCTGGATTTTGTAAATGTATTTTACAACAACTTGAAAAAGATCAAATGTCTGGCTTTGCGATTTAAAAATTACCAGGCATTTAAATAGAGTGGTAACCAGAGTTGTTTTAAAATTTTTACACATCTTAACTTCTGGCATCACATTTGAGCATTGACTAAAAAATTGACCAAAATGACAAGAATTGACAAAAATGGTCAGTGATTAAGTCTAGCGTCTTGATTTGTTACAGTGTAGTGGAGGATGTCTAGTCTTGCATCTATGTGGATATTTTCACCCAACAAATCTTCAGAAATTTTCTTTCAACAGTCAGACCATAGGAATATGAATTAGGGGGAGGGGGGCTGGGGCGACAGCCCCCTCAGTGGAAAATGCGGGGCTTCCCACATGCTTCCGCCCCACTTTCTGGGTCAGAAAACCTCTTTTTTATTTTTCCAAATCTCAAAACAGTAAAATGCAATATAAAATGCATTTTTACTTGTTCATAAATCAGTTTGGTAAACTTCCCGACCTCTGGAAATGACAAAATCGGATATTTACCATATGTGACACCACATCATCGAGAGACATCGGCAGCTATATTGCTATTTTTGCAAACTGTCTTTTATAGAATTTCAAATTTTCTCAAATGAAAAATCTTGATTTTCAATTTTTTGTGTAAAAAGGACAACAAGGTTTAGGAAACTTTTGGAATGTCATCGGAGAGTGTCAGTTCATAGGCCTTAGATAACACTATGTAGCAACAACGATTCAGTCGCCGTGCAATCAATCGTAGACTTACCACCAATATATGAAGGAAGTGCAGATTCTCCAGTAATCCCCCAACTCTTTAAATTTCCCTATAGGAAACCCAGAATCCAAAGCTTTTAGCAGTACAAGCCCCATATCTACATATATTTGTTTTTATAAGAGGCAAAACTTTCAGCATCACTAATACAGTGGTGTTCACACTTGAGAGAAAAAATTGTTCTCCCAACTTTCCCTTCTTAAAATTCCGAATTTTTCCTAATGAAAGCTCCACATTTGTAATTATTAGTGTTGAAAAGGCAAAATTTTCCGAAGGCTTCGCACGCCCTTAATGATGTAACATGTTAGCGATGTTAATGTGACTTATTTTCCAGCGATGCACAATCTGCCCATTTTATCATCGGCAAAAAAACAAATCCTACAATTTTTATCTTTGTTGGGGGTCATGCCTAAAGATTACCGTCAAAATAAATAATGTGATCATCATTGCTGTAGCACATCAAATTTTAAGTTTTACTAATATTTACGTTCTGATGCAATATGCTTAGAATGAGTCAAAGGTCTAAAATTAAGCCATCCACATACACCGTCTGACCGTTGATATTCGCAGTGAAAACGCTACGCAGGTTTAGAGGGAGACAAACCCATGTGATTAGCCTCCAAGTTACACATCTTCTACTGACCGACTTAATACAAAGAGTTGCTAACATAGTAAACTTAGTAATTATTTCGCATTCTACGAGATTCAGTATTTTGGTTATTTTAATTAAAAATCAGTCAAAGAGGGAAGATTCGTTTCATATTGTTTTAACTAGTCTTGTATGACCTAGCCCACATACTCCCATCCATCACTCGTAAATTAAATGAAATACGTGAATTTATAACAAAATGATATACTACTTCCTCTTCATCAAACATGGCGAATAAAACTTTGTAATATTTTCATGGAAAGCCAATATCATTAAAGATCCAAAAAGTAAATCTGTTTGATTTCGTAGCACATAAAACTGTTACAACCTTCAAACTCCATCTGAATTTTTGGGCATCTAACGTACGTTTAATGTTTGCACTGCCTTGCGATTGCACACAAACTGTTGACTTAAATCTGCGATTGATAAATCGGTTGTTTAAAAGTAGCGTTACTCATTAATCAGAAATCTATTCCCTGTTCCCTACTTCAGGTTTTGTTCTTAGTATCGTCTTGAAGTCTGGTTTCATTTTCATTGGGCAATGACAGTCAATCTTAATACGAGTGACTGGGGGATCCGATCCAATAAATATGTACACGTACATACGTGTTATGGATTTACGGTTTCCTCCTGTATTAGGATTAAAGCACATGTATAGATTTCATTATATCACCCCGAATTTAAATGGCAAGAACCGTCACCCCAAGCAAAAACTACATCTCGCAACTTTCTTCTTATTTCTCTTCAAAATATCCTTCATAATATTGTAGGACTTCAATTTTGCATGTTCAAGGTAAACCAAGCAGTTACTACTTGTAAATTTTACATTTGAGAAGAAAAAATATTGCACATGACTCAAGAACTGCTACCATAATACAGGACAGTTTCATACACTACTCCAACTTGACGGTTGCTCCTGCCCTTTAAGGTTTGCCCCTGTTTAGTCTTTCGAAGTTAAAGAGAAACATTGCGTTTGCTTTGATAAAATAATTCATATTTTTGATGCAAATATTTAATTGAACGGAATGATATATTACTACTCAAAATAAGGCTGCACGGTAGCCCTTCTTTTCAAGAAATAGCTTTCTCACAAGTAACGATTCAGTTATTTGTTGCTCGAAAACGATTTGTTTGTACAAACTTCTCAAAAATAAACTTTTGTAATGCTTCTTCTAGCACATAGTTGCATTTATTGACTGACTGGTTTAATACAGTGGTATAACTAGAGGGGGTAGGGGACCGCCCAGTTAAATGCGTTGTCCTCAATCCCGCATGAACTTTGAAGGTAAAAAAGTTATTGGGCAAAATGAAATGAAGACAAGACAAAAGCGTCTCCAATACCCCTTGAAAGTATGGGTTTTAGTTGTAAAAGAGACCTCAAGTGCAATTTCCAGCACCTGAGAGGCATTTTAAGCCAAAATTCTCTTTGTGCGCTACACTCTTAAAATGTTGGGCAAAATTTTACCCAACTTTTACCCAACGTTGGGCTCGTATACCACCACACCAACATCTGGGCAAATTGTGCCCAACAAATGAGCAAATATATTTACCCATGTATTTGGCAAAAGATTGCCCCTTTTCTGGATAATTTATTTTGCCCATTAGTTGGGCAGCAGTTTTTACTCAACGTTGGGGCAAACTTTACCCAGATGTTGGTGTGGTGGTATACGAACCCAACATTGGGTAAACGTTGGGCATTTGGTTACTTCGAAGTCATGGAGACAAACGAAGTACACAAAGGTATTTCAATGTTTTCTAAGTTACAATACAATGAAAAACAGCATTTATACCCGCCTCAATAAACATCTTTTTATTTTGGTGAGGAATTTCGACCAATTCCTGACTGGTCATAAACTAACGTTAAGCACAACACATCGACACAGTAACGTTGTAAGCCTAACGTTAGCCAGCCCTATGTAAGCCTAACATAAGCCTTGGATCTGCAGTACCTTGCCCAGCTTTGCACCTCAATTTTGGACATTTATTGGCTTTCACTTCACAGAAATAACCGAGAAACATTTAAAACTTTACCTTAAGAGATACACGTTAGTGTACACCTGTAAAAGTATTATTGAAGGTACCTAATCCACACGAAAGAAGCTTTATCGCCACAATTTCTTCCGCCATTGTTGTCGTTCGTCTGGGACGAGCGAGTCTTTCCGACGAATAGAAGTATCACGCATGCTCATTTCGCATACGTCGTAGACATTTGCCCAACTAATTGGCAATGACCTTACAGGTGCCCAACCATTGCTGTGTTTGCCCAACTTTAACAAAACTTTGCCCAACGTTTACCCAGACCGTAAGTGCCCAACACGTTTTGCCCAGAATTTTTAAGAGTGTACGCCCTCAACCTATCGTGGGACTGGCCGCTTTTATGGTGTCATTTCTGTTCTCCCCACCACCCCTCTGCCCCCAATGGAACGCCTGGTTACATCATTGGTTTGATAACAACTAGAACTGTTTTCTTTGAATGTCATGCTAGGGAATTTGAAACGCAATACTTCAGATATTTGCCCGTCTGCACTCGGCGGGTAGGCTTGAAAAGGTGGTGGCGAGGTTAATCAGACTGACAAGTTTATCCACTTTGGGTAACAAATGATCCACTTAATCCCATGTGTTCCAGTTTTCAGTTCTCTCCTTTTTCATGTCTTGACGGAAAGGTACAACTTTTCCCAATGTAAAGAACATAAATTAGAAAAATTCCAGTAAGAATATGGCGGGGCGGGGACCGGTGGGAATGGGCCTGTATATATCCCCAACTTTCTGGAAATTGTCCTGTTCACTTTCACTCTTGCATCTCAGATGCCCCGCCCAGCTCAGTAGTTTTGCACCGACAACTGTCTTCGCTACCAGCTGTGTTGATAGGCCTATTTGGGTTAATTACTAGTATAACCAAAAATACTAAGCACAACTGGACCTTAGTCGACCCGACTTAAACCAATTGGTTAGAAACTGGGCCATAAAACCCCATCCAACCATAACTAACTATCTACTTAAGGTCACTTAGATCTGATAAAACATCTAAGCGGGAACCACCAAGTTAGTTGGCGCGTGGCGTACCCAAATTTTGGCCGGAATTGCATCCGAGATCACCAGGGATGCCAGTTCGAAGCCGTTACAATTGAATTTCTTCGGTTGACTCTAATTTAGAATCAGTCACGTTGTCCACAAGTCAGGGTTAATGATGATGGTTAGCGTTAAGATTCGAGTGAAAATTAACTTAATTGGGGTTGTAAAAGTCATTTAAGGCATAAACCTGGTATTAGTAACTCAAAATCATGTTGAATCGAGAGTATGGGTTAAGTTTACGTTCACATTACGCCAAAGTTCTGATTTTAGTAAAATTACGTCACTTCCGGGGACTGATTCATAATTGGGATATTTCTGTTTATTTACACCTTACTCAACCCCTAAATGTCTCTGGAATGTAACTATTCAAGAAAATTTATTTTGGAGTAAAATATGATTCAAAAGGCACCCACCCGATTCCCGCACGGCGTGCTATATCCACTCCCCCGTGGTCGAATCGCTGACTCTTTCTAAAACCATATGCCGCTCAGGCTGTTATAAATTATCCTACAAGCATCGTCAATCTGTATTCTACACTTCGGGTTCCCTCAAGGTTTAAAATTCGAGATATCTCGAAATTAAGACAAATACGGTAAGTTTACTGCATGAAAAGGGATAACCGCTTCCAGGCAAAACATTTTTAGGGAGTGATGTATACTCAGATGTGTTAGGGAACGGTTACTTTGAATCATTTAAGGTCGCGAAAAGGTTACCAATAAAGCATCCCTATCACTCCCCCCATGCGAGTAGCCTGGCTAAAAATGGCTGTAATCCATCCCTTTCGAGTAGTATACCGACTCGGAATGGTTGTAATACATCCTTAAGGGGAAAGGCAAACACCCAAAGTTGACTTCGTATATTAGACTGTCCTGTTTCATGATTGGCTCTTGCGAGTCATATGAAAATACTTTCCCCCTCCAATGTGAAGTTTACTTGGAGAGCTGCTTGATTTATACATTGGATATGCAATACTGAAATCCTTACATGTTATGCAATGTATACTTTTGACCCCCAAAAATAAGAACAAAATTGTGAGATTTAGCTGTTGTTTCAAAATAGGCCTATAAGTTTAGGGCGACTGCTCTTACCCTATAAGATGTCTTGCCTGAGAAAGTGAGACGAAACGAAGGAAAAGATTTTGAAAAAGAGCTTTTTTCTACCCAAATTTATAAGCAGTTTTTCAGCCAAAACCGGATCAATGTTTCCAGCCAAACAGTTCAGTGGATGCCATCCACTGTACTGCCGGTACCGCGATGAGCGAGCTCTGTTTTCTCAGCTCCTCAGCTTGACTGAAGAAGGAATATGATGTACAGCTTGCTACGCAGGTAATACTGCCGGTGACTTTGTGCAAAACGAAGTGCAATCCTTACGATTGCGTACTTATTACCGTCGGAGCTCTTATTAAAACGTGTTCCTAATCAGTCACGACAAACCTGAACTAACCGCTGTCTTATTGTGGATTGCGATAACTACCGATGAATTGCGTAAAGTCAAATAAAATTAAATTCCAAGTCTAAATAAATTAAAGAATTGTTAAGATAACAGCCAACAAATCCCGTGTCATTAGTCTGTGAATTCGGTCTGAAAGAAGAAGGTAAACAATACGTATATGAGATACCGTAGTAACCTCTGTGTCCGCCTTACTGAAGGAAACAATAAGTTCTAATAGAGGGCAGTATTCATATTACTTCTTAAACCATCTGTTCAATATCCTGCTCAATGTGTACATTGTTGAATTTGACACTGTACAACACACACAGGGCGACATCGCCCATACGCAGAACATGACCACCATTCTGCGCATCGCCCCTTACCCTGACCCAACTTTAACACTACGTTTCGTTATTGATATTTTTGAGAACAAAAACCCGAACAATGTATGGATACGTCGTAGAGTATCTGTAAACGTACTGTAGTGTCAGCAATGGGTATAGCCCCATCTTAGTTTATAGTCGGGGGTAAATAAGCTCGTCGGGGAAAAACTCAGAATCCGTCTGACCTACCAATAAATGCATACACTCCTGTTGCGTGTTGTGCGTATTAACTTATGCTTATTGCCAATGTGGAGGGAAATTCCCGGAGAGTAGTCACCTTTTCCTACACCCCAAAACACCTTTTAATTATAAAATTACTATTGGCCACTAAGAGGTACCAGTTTGCATCTGGCGAGTTTCTCATATAAATTATGTTCCAGGACCTCCCTATCACTTAGACCACTGCCTCATGCCCACCAGAAGAAAAGAAAAGGGAAGAAAAGAAAAGAAAAGGGAAGAAAAGAAAAGAAAAGGGAAGAAAAGAAAAGAAAAGGGAAGAAAAGAAAAGAAAAGGGAAGAAAAGAAAAGAAAAGGGAAGAAAAGAAAAGAAAAGGGAAGAAAAGAAAAGAAAAGGGAAGAAAAGAAAAGAAAAGGGAAGAAAAGAAAAGAAAAGAAAAGGGAAGAAAAGAAAAGAAAAGGGAAGAAAAGAAAAGAAAAGGGAAGAAAAGAAAAGAAAAGAAAAAGAAAGGAAAGAAAAGAAAAAGAAAGGAAAGAAAAGGAAAAAGGAAAAAGAAAAGAAGAAAAGAAAAGAAAAGAAAAGGGAAGAAAAAGAAAAGAAAAGGGAAGAAAAGAAAAGAAAAGGGAAGAAAAGAAAAGAAAAGGGAAGAAAAGAAAAGGGAAGAAAAGAAAAGAAAAGGGAAGAAAAGAAAAGAAAAGGGAAGAAAAGAAAAGAAAAGAAAATTTTCAGAGGAAAGTAGTTTCTTACATTATTTGGGATTGAAAACCATCCCAAGGAAAGTGTCTCAGTCTGTAACGTGGTGAAGTGTACTGAGAGTGAATAATTGAACGACACTCGGATGTATATTTGAGAATAAAATTTGGGATACAAGAGAAAATGCTGAGTGACAAAATAATTTCCGGCACAGTACAAAACCCAGCAGAAATTGTGAGTTTTGCTGTGAGGTGGAGTGTTTAGCCTAAGGATTCCTGGCGGGGTCCAGTGAAAAAGCTTTTGATTCAGCGGGTGGTCAGGGGCTTCTTATGCTTCTCTCTAGTTAGCTTTATTATAGTCAGAGACGAAGAGGGATTGGGCTCAAGCTTTGAGATGTTATAATATCTCTGGGTGAAATATAAAGAGGCGTGATATGTATATTTGATTCAGGGGCCTATTTGGGGAGAGTCCTGACAGGCATGGGCGTCCACAAGGGGCCGGGGCAAGGGGGCACTTGCCCTCCCCCTCCCTGGAAAATCAAACTTATGAAAAAATTAATTAAAAATTAAAATAAAAAAATTAAAAATAAAACATCAAAATATATTCACTCCCAGCGTCAGTTTCTACTGAAATATGCGGACAATATTTGATCAGGAATAGCAAAAGAGAAGATGGTATGCTGAATAGTGAAATCGTAATTTGGGGACCATCATTCGTGGTATCTATTGGAAATTTCTACTGTAAAAACTATGCCAAATTTGTACTAATTGTCAGGAATGTAGTGTGCATATGGCATCCGACTATTGATGAATGCGTTGGTCTTAGTTTGTGGTCCCGTGTGGATCTTAAGTGGATGTAACTGGGATATACAAGGTGAATATGGGGGGGGGGGGAGTATGATTCATAATGGGGTAACGGATATAGGCCTACATAGGCTGTTTGACAGTTGAAAGTTTTATCGTGCACATGCGTGCGAGGCCGTGAACGAGAGGCAGATTTCCCTTCAACAATTTTTTACATTGAAAATTCTTAAAATCTAAAAATTACAGACATGAAATTCCTGTTTCAGGGCTGTGGGTATGTGCAGCCTATAACACTCGCCAAGTGCCGTTTCCAGCCATCTGGAGGGTTTTTAGGACCCAAAATTTTCTTGCACACTCCGCGCCAACTGATGGTGGCGCTCCGCTTAGATAGTGTACACAATTCAACCATCCATGAATGACCCCCCCCCCCCCCCCCTTGTAGAAATTTCTGCGGACGCCCATGCTGACATGGTAGTAAGTACTACCACGTCATTTGGGCCACCGGTCACTGGACAGCTGGAAATAGCAATCACTTTGATTTCGAACTGAAATCATACACAATGTTCTAGATTGGCGCCCTCTACAGGTACAGTAGGAAAACAATTTACCAGGAAGAAGGCTGGGTCAACTTGAAGCAAAGGAGTATTGTATTTTGTGGGTTTCCAGCCTTTTAAGGTACTCCTTTAATCATGATGTCTACATTAGAGGACCTGCTGGATAATGAAATTCCTACCGGGAGGAAGGCGTTGATTGATTCTCATCATAATTTGCCACAAGTAGCTAGCTACTGTGAAGAAAATTATGACAAGGTAACGTTCTCAGTGTTGTTAGGCTAGCTGGGCTAGTTAGCCTAGCCTAGCTATGTACTTTAGGCTTAAGTAGGCCTAGGCTAGGCTAAGTAAGTGTCAAGATAAATTAGGCCTAACGTTAAAATACTGTGGACCAAACGTGGCAAAAACTAAAACGAATAACAAACGAATGATGGCATGTTTACGTTGCAAATTGGCGAAAAACATAGGAATAACAATACCTAGGCAAGGCTACAGTGTGTGATTGCAGCGAATAACCGTTGTCATGAACACACCGTGAAGTGATGTATGGTGGCTTCTTAGCCTACAGCCACTTTAGAGTTGACGGAGGATCTTGTCCCAGATCTTGCCGGTTCGTATACATTGGATTATTCCATTATATATAAGGTGTCCATTGTGTGAGTATTAAGTGTGCACACAACAGAAGTCTGCATTGCTGTGGTGCGGTAACGTTGTACCATCAAAGTCAATATGCTATCAATAAGAAGATTAAACGGCATATTTCGACATATTTCATGCAATAAACACTGGTATATTTCTGTTTCCAACAGGTGATATGCAAGAAACCTTCAAGGTGTTCATCAGATCATCGAGCAAGTGTAAAGGATGATAATTGTGTCAGATATACATAGTCTTTTACAGACAGCCGTTTTATTTCTCAACCATGTAGATGATGGGCTGTTGGGGTGCTGGAGTGCTATTGACTCATTTTTTTTTTTTCCGGACCTTCAGGCCTTCTGGAAGCTATAAAAGCTGAAAAAAGTTGACCAATAATGTCCCGAAATAACTTAATAATAGAGACTTGATAACAAACCAATTAAAGATTTTGATTACCAACAAATTAAAGATTTTGATAACCAAACAATGGTATATGTTATGAACACTGCAAAAATCATAAATTGAGATGTAGTTAAACATTGGTTATATTCTATTTAATTTTTAATAACCAACCAACTGTGTGCCATGATGTTCTATGTAATTGGTTATATTCTATTTAATTTTTAAATATTTTAATAACCAACCAATGGTCTATGTTACGAACACCGCACAAGTTATAAATTGCGATGAAGTTAAAATTCCCGACATTGGTTATTGGTAAAAAACGCAACGTGAAACCATATTTTTATATAATTTTAACAACCAACCAATGGTCTACGTTATAAACAATGAACAAGTTATAAATTGCGATGCAGTTAAAATTCCCGACATTGGTTATATTCTATTTAATATTGAAGATTTTAATAACCAACCAACAGAGTGCCATGATGTTCTATTTAATTTGTAAAGATTTTTAATAACCAACCAATGGTCTATGTTATGAACACCGCACAAGTTATAAATTCCCATGAAGTTAAAATTCCCGGACATTGGTTATATTCTATTTAATTTTTAAAGATTTTAATAACCAACACCGCACAAGTTATAAATTGCGATGAAGTTAAAATTCCCGACATTGGTTATATTCTATTTAATTTGTAAAGATTTTAATAAACAACACCGCACAAGTCATAAATTGCGATGAAGTTAAAATTCCCGACGTTGGTTATTGGTAAAAAACGCAACGTGAAACCACATTTTTATATAATTTTAACAACCAACCAATGGTCTACGTTATAAACAATGAACAAGTTATAAATTGCGATGCAGTTAAAATTGCCGACATTGGTTATTGGTAAAAAACGCAACGTGAAACCATATTTTTATATAATTTTAACAACCAACCAATGGTCTACGTTATAAACAATGAACAAGTTATAAATTGCGATGCAGTTAAAATTCCCGACATTGGTTATATTCTATTTAATTTGTAAAGATTTTAATAAACAACACCGCACAAGTCATAAATTGCGATGATGAACTTCAGATTAAGTGTGATTTTTTTTTTTTTTTCCTAAGTTAAAATTTAGGTAAAACACCCGATACCCGAGTTATTGGCATTTTCAATCACCGGATTTTAAAGAAGAGAAGAGAGAAAGAAGACACAGACACAAGCATGTTTGAAGAGGTAGTGAGCCTTTCTTCCTGAATGGTAGGGTAGCTCTTAAAAGAGCTGTTTGGTCTTGGCTGTTTGAGCTTGATGACGTATCTAAACCGGGTACTGTTCCGCGATGTGTGCCATGATGGACTCGAATGGGTCCGCCGTGTATCGTTGTCGCCACATCTGCTCGTCCAGGTATGCCGGCAACTGCTCACGTCTCATCCCCATACACTTCTTCATTTCTGCCTTTGTCTTCGCCCAGTAACTCTCGATGGCCTGAGTGTGAACACCGGTTTGGGGGTCGACGAAAGTTAAGCGAGTGGTTGACTGTTCGGTGGTCAAATCCAAGTTGGGGTGTGATGCCTGCATATGCTCTCCACTGATCGGAGTGAATAATGCTGCCGGGACGGACGTGTTGCTGGATGATGGGCAATAGCGTTGCAGCATCTCTGGTGTCAACCACCTGCATGAAGCCAGTGCTTGGTGTCGTTGATGTGTCGACCATGCCAAAAACCCATCGTTCCCCGTTGTCTGGAAATCTACCTCTGTTGTATTTCCTCTTGTGGCGGAATAGGCTCGTCGATCTGCACTACGGTGCCCGGGCCTCCAAGCATGATTGGCGTTCGCATGAGTTTCGCAGATGTCACGTCCCTAATGAACTCATACATTTGCGCAATCCGTTTCCTGCTGAAGTCTGTCAGACGAGATGCTTGGCAAATCTGTATTCTAGAGGCCCACAGGAACATGACCCATATCCAATGGTCTAGTCGTAGTTTCGACCCATCGAAGAAGCTGCCCGCCCGAATCGACTTGTTGGTGTCACATGCATGGCATCTGAACCGTTCCTTATCGCTGGACGATGAGAATGGCGACAGCTTCATATCTCTCCCGCATGCACATCGCAAACTTCTTCTAAGTAGATGACGTTCTCTCAGAAACTCCCTATGGTCGGCCATGTCTTCAATTTTAACTTATCTCAATTTATAGCTTGTGCGGTGTTCACAACCTAGACCATTGGTTGGTTATTAAAAATCTTTACAAATTAAATAGAACATAACCAATGTCGGGAATTCTAACTTCATTGCAATTTATAGCTTGTGCGGTGTTCATAACATAGACCATTGGTTGGTTATTAAGATCTTTAAAAATTGAATAGAACATAACCAATGTCGGGAATTCTAACTTATCTCAATTTATAGCTTGTGCCGTGTTCATAACATAGACAATAGCACACCAACACCCAAGCATGACCAGTAACACAAAACCACCAGCAACAGCCCATCACCTACATGGTTGAGAAATAAAACGGCTGTCTGTAAAAGACTATGTATGTCTGACACAATTATCATCCTTTACACTTGCTCGATGATCTGATGAACTCCTTGAAGGTTTCTTGCATATCACCTGTTGGAAACAGAAATATACCAGTGTTTATTACATGAAATATGCCGTTTAATCTTCTTATTGATAGCATATTGACTTTGATGGTACAACGTTACCGCACCACCGTAATGCAGACTGCTATTGTGTGCACACTTAATGCGCACACAATGGACACCTTATATATAATGGAATAATCCAATGTATACGAACCGGCAAGATCTGGGACAAGATCCTTGACGGAATCTATTTAACAGTTACCGCCAGTTACTGGAGTCACCACTGATTTAGGCCTATGTAGATCAGTGGGAGTTGCTACACTTAAACGACAACTCAACCCCTGGGACAACTCGGCCCCTGAGAAAACTCAGCCCCAAGACCTTTCACAATCACACTTGGTTTCCTTTACTAATGTTCTGTACGTTAGGCTATGCACTGCGCCAACTTGCAGATACACCATAGTCCCCTCCTTGCACACACTGAGGTCCCCAACTCAGTCCGATTAACTTCTCATATCAAACAAAAAAAGTGTCAAGATTTTTCTTTGAACTCAACAGGGCTGCAAATTAACAACTGTTTTAATTTACTACAGTAGGCCTAACTGTGGATTTGAACAACAAGGGGAATTTTGCCTGCCCATGGAATCCTTCAAGGACTTAATCAGGTGAAATTTCGAACTCTTTAGGGTGAATAAGTGGTTCTAAACAAAAATATCAAGCAGGCTTTGGGAATCATAATCAGCAATCGTAATCGATTACACATTTTGAATATAATGGCAATCGATTACTTTTGTGAAAATCGCAAAGTAATTGCAACTGTAATCGATTACAATGGCAAAGTAATTGCAATAGTGGTTTCATTTCTGATTACATTGAATTAAACGAAGAGGTAACTAAACCATTTTTTTTTTGTGCTTGGTTCTTCTCTTGAAATGACACAATTTAATTGTTCCTCTTTTTTGGATGTTCCAGCTTAAAATGAGTGACAACATGGGTTCAATAATCTCTAGTTTGGGAGGACTTGGTTCGGGAACGAATCCTGAAGTACTACCAAATTCTGGTCCCCTTAGTATACTAGGCTATATAGACCGAAAAATTATTGTAAGGACCTTTCACTAATCAGCTCAGTAAGTTACCTGCCTTTGGCCATAGGTCTAGGCCTACTGGAAAGTACATTTACTATAAGCCAAATAATTATGTTGAGAAGGAAGTGTTTGGAGTTATACGCCACGCCAAGTGTTGAAATTGTATGCCAACCACTATCATTTTCTCTGGAGCAGTAGGTGTGCTACTTATGGGCATACATTTCCATACACCAAAGATCTTTGTGTGAAGGATGGTCTTACTTTCCAGTATGGGCCATTGACCAGTAGTCTTCACTGATTCAACTGTATTCTTCCATTGGATTCAATTTGCAAATTGATGGCACAGTTCTGCACTAAATAATGACTGTCCAATGGAACTGGATCCGTACAGGCAATTTCCATGACAAAATGCGACATCACAAATCTGAGACAAGTGAACATGATTATGGTGTCTGTAGTGAGTACTGAATTGAGTGAAAAGATTTTTTTGCATTTGATGTAAGGTTTTTTGTTTTGAAAAAAGCAACAGTCATTTTATTTCATCAGAAAAGGTTATGAAAACCTTTTTGAGAAATTTGAAGAGATAAAATCTAGTAGGCCTATAAAGTAAGAAATCATGACAACTTTTGGGCCAAGCCCTAGCCCGTATACAGCAATGTGACCTACCTTGTCTTTTTATTGAGGCTTCTATGTATAATGCTAGGACGTCCTGTGGTTCATGGCACACTTACATGGGAGCGTTAAAATCACATTAGACCAGCAAAATGCATCCATATTTATTCCTAAAACCAGTCGTGTTCCATTGATGCAGCATTCTAGCCATGTAAGTTATTTAACTCCTTGTAGCTGAAGATGAAATGTTAGATCCTGAAAAAATATGAGAAACATTAGAAAAAAAGTAATCCGTGGGCTCCCATAAATAAGTAATAGGCCAAGGAAGGGAATGTTACTGCAGTAATGTATAAACAGTTTATTCTAAAATTAGCCTGGCATTATGGCATAAAATGGGTAGGCTTAATGCAGACTAGGCCTTCTTACTATTAGGCCCAAACAAGGAAATTTGCCTTAGTGTAACCATTCTGTTGCTACTGTCTATCAAAATGCCCAAATAGATGTCTTTTCATTAGGCAAATTTCCGTTTCCCCACATAGGCCAAGTTGTAAATTTTTTCCATGAAGAAATGAGAAATGTAGGTTTTTTATAAAAAGTTAGAATTTCATTTTTCGTAGAATGAATTTGATAAAAGAAGGTGAAACTTTATAATAAAGTAAAGGTTGATGTAACAGTGCTGGTGCCCACTGGGTGTGTAATTGGGCTATTCCCATTCTAAAATCACAAATCCAGCAACTAAAACACCAAATTGTTGGTCTGTAGGAATCTTCTTCAGTGCTCCCAATGTACTTTCGGAAATTGGGTAAAAAAAGAAGTCTGAAATGGCCAATGGGGAACATGATGCAAGCATCTTGATTCTTAGTGCCAGCTGTGCAACAAGCCCTTTAATTGTTTCTTTTTGACACTTTGCTTTTCAATAAAATATTCTCTTTTAAAATTTTGTCAAATGGTGAAGGGTAAGGTGAGGTGAACGTTACTGAATGATGTGCTACTTGCCTATTTTTATAGGGGTCAAAACAGGAGTTCAGCTTCCCCTTTTTTTTCACTTTCCCTTCTCTTTTCACATTTTCTTGGAAATATAGTAGGGCTGTCACGTTTAAACGTATAAACGAACGATCGGCCGTTTAAACGGCGCTTTCATAGCCCAAACGTTTAAACGATATGAACGAAGTTTGCTCCCAAACAGAGAGCACAAAGTTGTTCACACTTTCATTTACCACTTTTGCCATTTTGGGGATTACCATTCCCATTCGATCAAGTCCAGTGTAGTGAGCATTCCGCCCTTTTACGCCTGAACCAAATCAGCCCATTTTCGTTTTATTCTTAACAATCTCTTTTTAAGTAATCGCAACATAACGATGTCTTCGAGCTAACACTATAACATTAGTGTGACTAGTCAGTGTAGCACACTGCACAATAACTAACGTTAGGCCTAATGCCTAACTACATGCATAGGCCTAGGCCTACAAGTCGAATCTGCAACGTTGATTTTACTTTCAATCTTCATTAAAACTAAATCCTTAAGTCTACAATTACAACACCGAACTTTCGGTAATAATATGCCCGTTAGTGTACGTATAATTTTAATGCCATGATATCGATCACTTAACGTTGCGCGAGCTAAGTTTAGCTCGGCCAGGTATGTAGTCTGTTTAGTGAAGAAGCCTGCGCGGCAGCAGTTAGCTGCCCGTGGACGGCAAAGCCGCCGTGTTCAGACATGCATTTCCTGTACTACATACATAATACATATCGTGTACGCAGGTACCCAAAGAGCCAGCAACGCATGTCCCGGATGTTTTGTGACAATAGAGGGCGGCATGCCAAAAATATTGTCTCAAAGCCAGTACTAGTACATAGCATCGTGTTTACGGTAGATTCTAAGGGAAATCAAGGGCGGTTATATTTGGACATCGTTTAAACGGTAAACGAATGTTTATTTTGACCGTTTAAACGTTTAGGCAATTAAACGGAAACTGACAGCCCTAAAATATAGGGTGTGCCCCCTCCCCCTCCCCTGATGCGTTCCTGTCCATATCCTTGTATTGGATAACAGTCTGACAAACCTCTTTACCTTCAAAATGTGACTCCCTTTGCCATTAACAGTTCTCCATTTCAAGACAGCTAAATTTTCAAGTGGCTGAAAAGAACACACACTACATACAAGGTCATGGTCCTTGGATACAGATAGAATACAATAGGACAAAGTCTCCAACAAAAACTGAAACTTGCAAAAAGATAAAAGGAGAAACTATTCATAGTGACAATATGCAAGATGCAGTGAAAAAAACATCTCCATGCTATTGTATGGACAACATCCAGAGCTAAAATGATTTGTAGTTTGTAGGTCTACTCTAATACTGGACATGTGCTTTGTACCAATTGTGGAATGTGCCAGATAGAATTTTTGCAGGTGCTATCTATCTCCCAGAACAGAACAATAGCTTGTATTGGGTATGTTCTTGTTCTGTTGTTGAATGCAATACAAAAGGTGGGAAAAAAAGAGGAATCTTTCAGGTCTGAACTGAAAAGAACATTTCTGGTGCCACAATAAGTGAACCCATACAGTAGTTGTTGCATACCAGCCTATACGTTCTGCGCATAAAATTATGGTATTTGGCTGGGGCGAGGGACTTGGGGCAGTATAAAGGGTTGTAAGATGCCAGCCTGTTACCTAATTTGTTGTTATTATACCAGCATTGTACAGTTGTAAGCCTAATACCTATATTAGAGATAGAAATGACATTTGTGTAACATATTATCAGAATTTGATGTATTTTATTTTATTTTTTTTGTTTGCAGGCAGGAAATAAAAGGCAGGCATTGGAAGAAACCAAAAATTATGTGACTCAATCATTGGCCAGTGTGGCCTACCAGATTAATACCTTAGCCACCAGCATGCTAAATATGCTAGATCTTCAGGCGACGCAGCTATCTAACATGGAAACCAGCATAAACCATATAGCTCAGGTAATTGTATGGATGTGAAAACATTTTCACAGGACAACAAACTTAGATAGGATTCTGATCCTATTTTTTGTGAGTTGTCAAAGTTTTCTCAATCTATGGTCAGAAAGAGCCCAAAGTTTGCCAACCTGTGTGTATGAGCTGTTTTGAAGGACTTTGAAAATAAAATTTATGCTAAAAAAATTCTTCCTTGATGTCGCATCCGTAGACTCATTTTATCAGACTATGGTGTCAGGTAAAAAATGTATGTCAGTGTGAGATCATGAAAATGAAATTTCAGTTGGCATTTGATTTTCATAGACAAATTTTTGGCACTCTCCGACCAGATATGGAAAAGATTTTGACAAAAACCCCCAACATTGGATGGAAATGTGATCCAAATTCATGTTCATTTAAGTCAATTGACTCTTTGCAATTGTAAATTGTGGTTTAATGATAGTATGACATTTTCAAGGAAACAAGAAGGTAAACTATTAAAAGTACTGACTGGTTCATTCCCAGTAAATGTGTTTTTTGTTTGTCAAGCAGATCATCTGTTTGCCAACAGAAATACATATTAGAAATTTTACACCTAGAGGTAGTTCTCTCTTAATTTCGTCCTCTATGAAGTCTCATACATCGTACTTGCAGCCAGCATGGTCTAAAATTGACTCCTGGCCAGATCATACAGAAGACTTAAAAAATGTAACCTACTGTCATTGTGTTTGGTGCTCAGCATAAGCAATGGGAGAGGGAAAACAAGCTAGTGATCCACAAGTGGAAAAAAGTCTGTGGTCAGTCTGACCTAAAGCATTTGGTACGAAAATGTGTCGTAAAAGCTCATCTAACAACAGCAACCATATATCTATGAAGTGTCCATTAATAAACACCATCAGGAAAATATCCTGTTCAGGAATGTTTCTTTCTCAAATTTTTTACAGACTGTCAGTATTCATAAAGAGAAGGTTGCTCGCAGAGAGATAGGAGTACTAACAACAAGTAAAAGCTGCCCGAGAACTCACAAGATTGTTGCCCCTAGCAACTCAGAGAAACAACAAAAATATAAATCAACTCCAATCGACTACACCGTACTGGACGACGTGGGTCACGGAACTAAAATAAGTAATACACAGAAGAAAGAAAGTAGAAGGTCTAACTCCATCAGCAGCACCAGTACCAGTGGTAGCGCTGACTTCCCTGTCTTCTCTGGTAGGAACCCTAATCCACCTGCTTCAGGTATGTATTTCTGTGAACTTTGGGAACAATGTTTGGAATCAGGAACAAAGTTTTCATTGATTTAGTCTTAAAAGGGAGGAAGGTGGCGTAAGTGTATGGGCTGGGGCCAAGAGGTGCAAGTGGCCCCTAGCATTATTGTCATCAAAACCTTACAAACATGACAGAAACAAATGGATCATTTGAAGTCTGTGATTGATGACAGGATGATGCTGTCCTGTGCAGGGATTTAGCTGCAGTGGGTCCCACCCAGCACTTCAGGAAAATACACCTCCCCCCACCCACCACAAATCTGACTAATGAGACCTAAAGATAGCCCATAATTCTTCACTGAAGTAGAATGAGGTAAAATTTAAAAACTAATGGCTTAGTAATGGGTAGATGCCATGGGATAGGGTGATGTGCTTTTCCTAGATAAGACGATTACCTGGCACTCAAATTTGGCTTACTATATCCCTGGTTCTGTGACATTGTTCCTTAGTAGTTTTTTCCAGGGTGTGATGTTCTTCCTTTACTTCAAGTAAAGTTAGTTGGGAAGAAGGAGTTTTATGGCCTAGTCTCTAACCAATTGGTTTAAGATGAGCTAGCCACTTCGTGTAGGGGCACACTGTTGCACTCTGTCTGGGACTGTCTCACAAGTTGGGCATTGCACCACTTCAGATGGTCATACTGTGTGTCTTTGGAATGCTTTCATGGGGAATCTTTCTTCCTGACTATGAGTAATATATTTGTTGAGGGCATTTGGTTTCTGTCTGGAGTTAGTTCGGAGTCCAAGGGACAATTCTTTTGTAGAGCTTCCCATTTAGGGTCCAATCATAAAGTGGAATTAAGAAGCCTGGAACTAAGTCCAGCCTTTGTATGTGGCAGCCCTTTAAAGTCATCCTTTCTGTTCATATAAACCTGATAGCACACTGACAGTACTACAGCTACTAAGCTCATCATTTAAAATTACCAAAGTCCTGGGGAATCAGGTCTCTAGCCAGTGACGGACTGCACAGTCAACGGGTTTGGTCTTTGGCTTGTATCCTGGAGGCCCGTAGTTCAACTTCTGGCTGTGTTATACTGAAGACTTTAAAAAATGGAATCTACTGCCATTGTGCATGGTGCTTAGCATATAAACAACGGGGAGGAGAGCCAGTGAGAAATAATTTGAAAAAAGGTCTTTGGCTGGCCCAATGTAAACATGTTGGTTAGAAACTGAATCATAAAACTCCATGTAAGTAACTGAGTCAGTGATCTGTTTAGCCATCTTTGAGCAGGCCCCCAAAATTGTAGACTGCTATATTTTTGGAGAAATGGCTTCATAGACAAACAATTAAAAATGACAGTGAAGGATGAAGACCAGAAAAATTTAATAGACACAGGTCTTATGCAAATGGACTGAACAAGTGCTACAGCTACAGTAGCTGGTGGCATGATTTTTCTGTTAGGTATTAAATATGCAATGTGTGTATTTATGACTGACATTTTTACCTGTTTTTGACCCAGGTCTTGACACACTTGGCTCTCGGAGGAGACCAATTGCTGCACCCCCTCCGGCTCCGCTGCCCCCTGGAAACTACACCAGACACGAATCTCAGTCATCCATTCACAGCAATGTACACGAACCCCAACGTCCCCCATCACTTATGGGAGCACCTCCACCACCCAGCATGACAGGAAGGCCAGTTGCGAGTACCCCACCCCCTCCCCCATCCATAACACAAGATCATCCAGGTAAGTTGCTCCCCTTCCCCCTCGTAATATAAGTTTAAATGAAAAATTTCAAAACAGTATTTATTTGAATGAATGCAAAATGTATTGCTGTGATGATTGTGTTTCAGTTTTCCCTCCTACTAAAATATTCTTAAATCACTTTAACAGGGCTTACACTTTAAAAGGAAATTGTTGAAAAATCATTGTTTTGGTACCATGTACAACCTTTTTCATTTGTATTGAATTTTTTCTGTTGCTTGGGATTGGAAGTGGCTTGCATTGTTTGGACTGGTTCAAAACTACTAAAAAAGCATACTCCAACTTTGATTTGGAGTACCAGAGATGAAAAAGGGACAAAACTTCATGCCCTTCTCAAAGTGGTAGGCCTGAGGTGTGGATACCTGACAGATCCATACAGGTACTCTAATCTAAAATGAGCAAAACAGGTGCACATCTGTGAAGAAAATTTCAGAACAGGTAAATACCCTTAGTGCAACAATCTGCCTCCATCTCCTGTACATCAAAATAAAAAGCTGTCACAAGGACAACTTTACTTTTCCTGCTATTTTCAGAGTTGATCTTAAGCTTTGGGTGACCAAGTATTGAGATTGAGGTTTAAAATATTTGCTCTCTGACTCAGGCCTACAAAATAAATCAAAATTTTTGAAAAGTAAATTTTGAATTTTTGCAGCCTTGAGTTTTAGATTGTCCAAGTGTGCAAAATATAAACACTCCTCAAGAAACTAAGGAGTTTGGCAGGTGTGCTGTTTTGTTAAACTTTCCCTTATTCATCTAGGGGTCCAAAAATCACACTCCTCATACTGATATGAGGGGAGTGATGGTGTGGGATTGCACTGGCACAACTCAAAATTCAAGACCTGACTTAAGTAAAACTACAACAACTAAACAACAAGTAAAAGGGGAGAATTATTTTTTGAAGTAAATTTGAGGTGAAAAGTTTGCCAAAGCAAAATTATACATTTGAAAAGGTAAATATTCTGAGGTCAAAATATCTGAAAGTTTTGGAAGGAATCAACAAAGTTTGTGTGATTGAAAAGTGTCTAACGCAAAGTATTCTTCGTTTAAGAACAGAGTTGTTAGATTAAATGAGTTGCTCTTTGTTCTTGTTAATCTTTCTTTTTTTTGAAAGGTTCATTATCAGTTAAGTTTTCTCCCTTCAACGCCCCAATCATGTACATGGAGTCTTAAAAAGTGTATGGGAAAGTTAATATTGTGCTTCAATTTTCCACATTGTGCAGGAATTTTGGTCAAGTCAGTTTATAATTGTCAACTGGTTCATTTTAAGAGGAACTATTTATATTCTGAGCTCTGAAGTCCATAAAATCTACAGATTTCATTTTTCTGACTTTTAATTTTAAAAGTTAACTGATACTAAAAATTATTAGAAAAATAGCAAACACAGCAGCTTACATCCATCCAGGGTTGTCACCATGGCACGGTGCCGCCCAGCTCTGAAAATCGCCACCCAATACTTGCCATCAATATCAGCATCACCGCCCGGGACAAATTTCTTACCCTTACCGAAAAAAATCTTAGATTTCTTTAGAATTGAGTAAGAACTCCTCGTTTTTTTTAAGCACTCTACAAACTGCAAAAATTTTTCAAAAGGCAGGTGGGACTCAGACTCCTCTTAGACCACTTCCTCAGGATGTTGATCACAAATTACCCCGCTCTCAAAATGGACTGGTGACAACCCTGCATTCACCAAAGTGATTTTCAACATTTATTGTGAACATTTAAAGAGAAAAAAGGGGGAGTTCCTCTCCCAATTCTACCCAGTCATCGAGGGGAGTACTTATGAGATCTCCTTGTGGGCACCTACCCACGCACAACATGGATGATTCGCTATGTGGTCCATTTTTTGAGGTCACAATGTTGGCAAGTATCCCAGACTCATTGACCGATAGTCCTATTTCTGTCTGATTCTAGTGTGCATACATTTAAAGGGACATGTTGAGTTGACCTCAATAATTCAGTTAGGATTTTTGAGGGTACTACCTTATTACAATACTTTTTACTAGCATAATCATGATTCATTATTGTCTGTACCTCGCAGAGTCCCAAGGGGCACAAACACAGCAGAGAGAGAGAGAGACAGGGATTGGCGCAAGACACCAGATGGCACCTGAAGGTGTCCATGGTCTATAATAATCAACATAATTAATCAAGTTTCACATTAAAAAGTTGAGCCAGAAGTTTCAATCTTGAATTTGTTTGTATTCTTGCTTGTTACATTATTTTTGCATTTTTGGAAAAATTGTCTTGCCACAAATTTTCAAAACCCAATTTGACTTGCTAATTCAATAATGAAACATTTGAAGGTTGGGTAAGGGAAATCTCTAAGTTTGACCATCTTGCCATTACTCTCCCAAGGAAACTTTACAGGTTTGGAAAATTTGATGAATTTCACAAGCCAATTCAATGTGCCACTTTAACAACTTCAATCTTTCTCAGGTGATAATCTTGCTAGACACAACTCAGTTAGGCAAGCTTCACTACCACGGACTACTCCATTTTTGCGTAATGCCCTCGGTAAGCTTGTGAACGTTCACCAGCACGATTTCAAAAGAGGAAAAAAATCTAAAAATATTTCTTGTTCCTTCTTTTTCTTGCTTGGGATAAAGCTTTAGATAAAAGCAATAGATTGCATGTTCTTTGTGCCCACCGATCTTGGTGACATTCGTACAGCAATGGTTCTACACCATTTTTTCTGGGTGCTCGTATTTTCTACTTCAATCCTAACCCTTCTCACAGGCAAATTCTATCTAGACCCATTGGAGGTTTCAAATCAAACCTGGTACAAAAAGGTATTCCTGTATGCTAAAAGGCATCTTCTACTATGTGCATGTACCTGGATATAAATGTATGTCATGTTTCTATTTTTGGAAGTAATTTGGCCCAATAAAGTTTACTCCATCTGTATTTGTGCATAAACCTGGATGAGACTTAAGTGTAATAGCTTTGGTCATTAATATGCATGTTCTTACAAGATCAGGTGGTATGTAGTGGGGCTGTGCAAAAATTTTAAAATGACTAGCCAGGGAATAATTTATCCAGTATCACATCACAATTTGCTACACAAACAGATCAAGTTGCTACACAAATGAAAAATTGTGTAGCAATTTTTTGTGTGCATAACCCTTGCATTTTCACAAACAATGTGTGAAAGATCTCAGAAATCTTCAAAACTGCTATGCAAAATTTAAATGCTAAATTATTCCCTGCTAGCTTAAGTATGTAGAGCAGTGACAAACATTTAAGTAACACATCACTCTGTATGTTAGGAGATCACACCTTTGCACACAGTGTCGTTGCTGGTACGGAGTAGATGGGAGAGATTTCAAGAAACAAAGTAAAGTATTAAGGAGGCATCTGAAATGAGGGAAATGGATGTACAGAGCTCCCAACTATCTTCTTTATGTGGGAAATAAAATCGTACCTTATTCCCCAATCCATTTTGTCCATTTATTCTCTCTCCTGTACCCCTTTAGGTCCTTTTCCAATTTCCATAAAACCTTTTGTACTCATTCCCAGTCAACAATGAAGATGGGTGTTTCATATTGGTATATTGGAAATTGCATTGAATCCAATTATTCAAGTAAATTGCTCATCTCTTGAGAGTATTTCATGAAGCCAGTATAACACCCAGGAGCCAGGAGTGTCTTGTGGCTTCACTACCTGGACCTCCCCTCCCCCTTGTGCTTTGTCCCTGGGTCTCACTAGGGGCCCTGAGGTGAGACCCTGGACCACACCAGTTATTTGTTTTGGGCTCAACAAGCACTTTCTGCACATTTTCTTCCTTTCTAAGCTGATTACCCCTATTTCAAATCCTGACATTTTGGGAGCTCTGGATGCATGGCATTTACAAATACAGGGTTTTAGGCAACGTGTAGTCTTTTCTGTAGACCTTAATTGGTATCCATTGTTTTATGCAAAAGGGGTACTTTTTTTAATTTTAATTTTAAACTTCTTAGTTTTGGGAGTTTCCAAAGGAATATTTTTTTTGGCAGCTATTGGACAATCTAAAGGGGCCTTTTCAAAAATTTTGTTTGCTCTGTTATTAAAGTTATCATTCTCCTTTTGTTGGGCTGCTTTTTGTTTTGTTGTAGAATAAGCATCATTCTTGAGTGGTAGATTTAGATTTATTTTTGATATTGTAAGCAGCGCCAGAATAAGTTTATTTTCCGGGATGGGAGTAATATTAATTCCCAGAGAGGAGGTGCAATTTCCCACTATTCTTCCTGTATTTTCAAGTACAGAAAAAGGACATTTCCCTGTAGAAGCCTAGGATTAATAGAAGGGAACATCCCAGCTCCCCAACTTTTTCCATCTTCGAACATAAAAATTACAAAAACCTGATACACTGTGGTGGTGGGACTTTCCTCAATTCCTACATCCAGGCCACAAAATATTAACAGCTCTGGAAGTCAACCTCATTTGTTATGAAGAAAAAATGAGTAAAATACCAAAAAAAAAAAAACACACACACACACACACACACAATCCCTACTGTGATGTCTTTGATTCACCATTAAAGACCAACATGTTCCTTTTTGATTCCTTGCCGAAGGCAGGCAAGGAATCTATGCGATGGTGATGTCGTGTGTATGTGTGTGTGTGTGTGTGTGTGTGTATGTATGTGTGTGTGTATGTGACGCTTTGGCTTGTAAACACGATATCTCAAGAAGGGTAAGTGTGACTAACCTCGTATTTGGTGTGTAGGTTGGTCATATTGAGTAGATGATCCCTATTGTTTTTGGTGGAGATCAAAGGTCATTTGGGGTCACGAGAGGTCAAAAGGTCAAAACTTTGTAAACACGATATCTCGAGAACGATACATGTGACTATGCTCATATTTGGTGTGTGCATTGGTCATATTGAGTAGATGATCCCTATCGATTTTTGTGGAGGTCAAAGGTCATTTGGGGTCACCAGAGGTCAATAGGTAAATTCCTTAGAAATTGCTTGTAAACACGGTATCTCAAGAAGGGTAAATGTGACTAATCTCATATTTGGTGTGTGCATTGGCCATATTGAGTAGATGATCCCTATTGTTTTTGGTGGAGATCAAAGGTCATTTGGGGTCACCAGAGGTCAAAAGGTGAAAACTTCGTAAACACGATAACTCAAGAATGGTACATGTGACTATGCTCATATTTATTGTGTGAGTTGGTCATATTGAGTAGATGATCCGTATCGATTTTCGTGGAGGTCAAAGGTCATTTGGGGTCACAAGAGGTCAATAGGTAAATTCCTTGGAAATTGCTTGTAAACACGGTATGTGAAGAAGGGTAATTGTGACTAATCTCATATTTGGTGTGTGCATTGGCCATATTGAGTAGATGATCCCTATTGTTTTTGGTGGAGATCAAAGGTCATTTGGGGTCACCAGAGATCAAAAGGTGAAAACTTCGTAAACAGGATAACTCGAGAACGGTACATGTGACTGTGCTTATATTTGGTGTGTGGGTTGGTCATATTGAGTAGATGATCCGTATCGATTTTCGTGGAGGTCAAAGGTCATTTGGGGTCACGAGAGGTCAATAGGTAAATTCCTTAGAAATTGCTTGTAAACACGGTATCTGAAGAAGGGTAAGTGTGACTAATCTCATATTTGGTGTGTGCATTGGCCATATTGAGTAGATGATCCCTATTGTTTTTGGTGGAGATCAAAGGTCATTTGGGGTCACCAGAGGTCAAAAGGTGAAAACTTCGTAAACACGATAACTCGAGAATGGTACATGTGACTATGCTCATATTTATTGTGTGAGTTGGTCATATTGAGTAGATGATCCGTATCGATTTTCGTGGAGGTCAAAGGTTATTTGGGGTCATGAGAGGTCAAAAGGTGAAAACTTCGGAAACACGATAACTCGAGAACGGTACATGTGACTATGCTCATATTTGGTGTGTGGGTTGGTCATATTGAGTAGATGATCCGTATCGATTTTTGTGGAGGTCAAAGGTCATTTGGGGTCACGAGAGGTCAAAAGGTAAATTCCTTAGAAATTGCTTGTAAACCCAGTATCTCAAGAAGGGTAATTGTGACTAATTCTCACATTTATTGTGTGGATTGGTCATATTTAGCAGATGATCCCTATTGATTTTCCCAAAGGTCAAAGTTCATTTGGAGTCGGCATGTTCAAAGCCTGACAAGCTTTACTTCACAGTCTTTCAAGAAAGGTCACTTGTAGGGTCCTGTAACTTGTCATGTAGATGGCACATAGTGAATACATGGTCCCAGAAGTTTTTGGTGGAGGTCAAATGTCATTTGGGTTCACGACGGGCAACGGGGATCTCAATGTAGGAAGATTCGATGCCTTGCATGTGTACTTTGTGGGCACATTATGGAGCCCTGTTAATTGAAAAACATTGCAAAGCAATGTCAATGTGAAAAAGGCCTTACATTTCAGCAGCAAGGAATCACTAAGCCTTTTGGCTTTCTGGTTTTAAAAAATACCTCTGTGCCTTGAACATAACTTCCTGAGCATTGAAAGTTTGTGAAGTTTACATACAGTACCCACATGAGGAAAGACTAAAAATGGAACCTTCTGTCATTGTGCATTACGCTGTACATTAACAAAGGAATGGGGATAACAAACCAGTGACCGACAACTAGAGAGAGGACTGTGGACACTGTTTGATTAAGTCAGGTCATAGACCAATCCGGACAGCAAGCGATGGTCTGATTTCAGTCGGCCATAACTGGGGTCTATCATCTTTTAATCTTTCATTTCCATGCTTACCTGTATCATGGATGGGTGTACACTAAATTTTATCTTGATTCCCTCAATTTCACTGAATATGAGAATTTGAGATTCATGTGGACAATAAATGAAGATGATTTAAGGCTGATGGACCCCACTTATGGCTGCCTACAGTCCCTTAACACAAGGGCTAATCAGATTTGTCTATAAGTTGAGGCATAGGACCTTCTCTAACCTTACCTAATGTAAATTGTACATGAACAAATGATTTTCATACATAACGTTACCCCATCCTCTACTTGTCAGTAATGAACTTCTCTTAAAAATGCTGATCTTTATAGCAAGTATTTATAAGTTGTTGGCAAAATTTTATTTAGTTATAGAAATGACATATTTTCAAGCTGCTTTTTCATGTCAGATTTTAGTACTGTAGTTTAGGGAAGGTGAATGCAATGGTCAATAGCAGCCTCAAGCATGCGCAAATCATACATGAATGATATGCATATTCATGTTGCCAATTAAATGTGTTCCATGATATTGGAAGTATTTGCCTGACACTGAATCATGTTCACGTATGTCTTATATCATGTTGCAATGTGCATTTTAGGGAAAATGCAGTCATTCCTATTTGGATTAGTATAGCAGTCTGTCATGTGTCATGATTGGCTCTTGATAGTCACGTGGCAATTTTTTACTCCTCAAATGTGAACTTTGCCAGGAGTTAGTTACTGCCTGTTTACATTGAACATGCAGTATTGACTGACGTCCTAAAATATTATGAAAGATACTTAGAAGCCCAATCAGTAGAAAATTGAAATTTAAAGGTTGCTTCAAAATAATATGGAGTGACTGCTTGTGTCCTTTAAACGCTAATTATAACATCACTGGCATTTTGTGTGCATAAGAAACCAGTTGCCTTAAGTATATTTGCAATGAAAAGATATGGAGCAAATTTGTGGAGTACCGTATTTACTCTATTAAACGCCCCCTCTCTAATAAACGCCCCCCCCAACTTTTTCGTCACATTGCATAAAGTGAAATTGTTAATTCCAAAGACAATATGGTAAAAGGAAAATGAAATAGTCCTGCTTTGAAGCCACGAAATCTCCTAAAGTCCCATTCTGTATCCTGAAGTAAAAGGCATGTTTCTGCAACTAATTTCTGTTGATATCCATCACACTATCACATACCGCGAACCTGTACTGCTTGGTTTGCGGTTGAAAGTGGTACTGTACATACCGTAGGTATACAAATATTCGCTAGCCTATCCGAACAGCCTAACATGAAAATCCAAATTTAACACAGGAAAACTGTTTAACAGTGAAATGCTGTGAACGCGTATGTACTGCTAATGGTACTACTCACGGTAACTATTATGCAATTACCGTATGTACGTGCGTATAGCCAGCAGTATAGTACCATGAGGCCTGGCTGTATACTGTTCACAGCATGCATGAATGCATATGCCGCGGGCACTTAGAAAAGTCACTTCTGTGTGTAACGTTACATATCAAGATGTCAGCGAAAATTGATCACACTTGCAAAGTTCAGAGTGCTGTTCGTGGCTACCATATTTATAGGGAATTAAGTTTGGTTACCGGTCATTGGGGAGGAGCTCACAGCTGATTGTGAAGCTGACAACCAAATGGACAAATATGCCATATGTAGCAGTTTATCAGAAGTCACTTAAATTTGACTCTAATAAACGCCCCCCTTAACGAAAATTTCACGCCCCCAGGGCGTTTAATAGAGTAAATACGGTATGTGAAAAGCAATCATGTGAAAAAATCTGAAGTATGTGGGGTGCCTGTTTGCATGCCTGATTTGTAGTGCATAAGAGGGCAACCATTTTTATGGTTGGAACATTCTATGTGTTTCTTTGTCACAGCTGTAAAGTCAAAGAAGTATATATTCACTTTTACTTAGTTATAATCCTTAATCCTGTACTTTCATTGGTCCATTAAGGTCAGGTTACCTTGCCTCATTACAAGATAAACTCATGGTAAATGGTCAAATGCACACATGAAAAATGGAATGCAAAATTTCCTTTCTTTTTAGCCTTTTAATGAAAATCATGTTGTGTAGGAATGCACAGGGTTAAATAACTGTGGACCTGTGCAGTAGAGCAGGATAATTGTAATAGTAGGGAGTTAGTTACAGTAGATGAGGTTTTGCAGCTCAGTTTCTAACCAGCCCGACTTCAACCAGTTGGTTGAAAACAGAGCAGTAAAACTCAATCCAACAATCTAACATTTTCCACCTAATAGGTTTGAGTCAAGCTGGCCACAGTTTTTTCTCTATTTGTGACTCACTGGCTTGTTTTTTCTACTACATAGCTTTGTATTTTATACTGAGCAACAAGCACAATGATGCAGTTAGAGTTTTACGGCCCAGTTTCCATCCCATTGATTCAAGTCGAGTCGGCCACGGCTTTTTTCCAGTTGTGACTCATTGGCTTGTTTTCCCTACTCCATTGCTTATGGGGAGCATCACGCACAATGGCAGTAGGTTCCTTTTTTTAGAGTATTTGGTATGACTCGACCTGGGAAATGAATCCGGGCCTTCCTCGTGAGAGGCGGATGCTCTTACCATTAGACCAAAGCACAGTGATGCAATCAGTATGCAAGTGATGGGCAAGGGTGCATTTTGAGTGTATGTAGCAATTCCTTTAACCCTTGATTGTGAATTATCCAGTGTGAATACATAGGTCAAGAGATATTTAACATTTAATTTTCTTTTTCATTGATGCAAATTGCATGGTGTGAAAATTTGCAGCCAGCAAAAAGATCAAACCTTAGCAATGAATGTTTAGAAATAGAATTGATCATCATTTTGTTTATATGTCACTTCTGATTAGCTGTAAAAAATAGTTTTTAGTCAGAATTCATTCCTTGGATGACATTTCATTCATGGTATTATGTGAGCAATTGTTTGACACAAAAAGTAAGTAATCCAAACAGTTTTCTGTTGTGTCTTAGTAGTCTTCAAATTAAGAGTGCAGCACAGGGTCATGATTGCATGCTTCCATTAATTGGAGACTCTTCGACTCAGAATTACTTTCGTCATCTATGAATGCAAGCTAAGATTCTTGTCTTAGCAAGTTTAAACACTTCACAGAACATAAGCATAACTCTATGTAAGTAGTATTGAACTAATATTGGTACATGTGATATTCGACAGTAGTAGAAGATGATACGTTGTTGCACACTATGTCATTATGTCTTTTATTGCTAGGCCAGCTTTGTTGACACTCCATCTTACGGTGGTCCTCCTTTTACTTTGACATTTCTACATTGAGGTTGTGTTGGTTAGGTGCTGTATATTCTGACATGTTTATATATGAGGTCAGAAAGGCTAGTTGCATTAGGTTCAAACCAAACCCTTATCCTAACACTGACCACATATGAAAAATGGGAATATAAAGATGAAACAAAGAGATTTTGTTACAGGGATCAGTTTTTTTGCCCCATCCATTAGATTATCCAAGTACTGACTTAGTGAAATAAAGGTAGCACATATGGATTTGTTGGTAACATAGCCCTGCACATTTGGTTTATATCTAATTATACCAAGAATTACCATTTTCTTATTAAGTAAAAATTATCAGTTTGGTATCACTGGCATATTTTACACCATTCATTTATTCATTTCATTTATTTTCCACAAAAATCATAAATAATAGAACCAGATATAAAATAACAGAAAACGGTGGAGGAAGTCTGAAAAAGCAATAAGCTTGTACTAAGCAGGCCACCTTTACAAGAAGTAGATACATAGCAAAAAGATTGCAAGATTTGTGTAAGAAACATTGACACCCATAATGGTCCACCTTCTACTCATAAGGTATCATCAGATACAGGTACAAGGGTACTGTTAAATTGGTCTCTTCCCTTCCTCTTATTGGAAAAAATCTCAATTTTTTCTTTTTTCCCCAAGGATGAATATCCTTTGTTTTTTTGCTTTCGTTTTACCTTTGAATACTGAAGAACTTTTTCTGACCTCTCTTCTTCCTTGTAGGGAAAGCAGAACCCCCATTTACCATTCTGTTTCATCCATTACTTGGCAACCAACAATATCTTTTAATTTTATCTGAATTTTTTGTACTTTTTCCTGTCAAGAATTGTTATGTTTGGTATGCTTAGTTTAATGTGGAACTTTGAACTGTAAGAAGGCTGTTGAAGGTTTTGCAAAAAAATCACGGAAAAGTGGATGTAGTTCAAGATTTAAAGGGGAGATTGCATTCACCCTAACCAAAATATTTTGAAAGAAACTTTAAAGAGAAAAAAGAATTTGTGAGATTTAGCTGTTGCTTTAAAATAAATTTTGGGGTGACTGCTCTTGCCCTTTAACTTGACAAAATAGTTACAATTGTTATGTTACATTGTTCTGGTCATACATTTCTTGGTGAGTAGTGATTGGTTGTTATTATTTCATCATTTTATTTAACCTACAGTTCAAAGTTATTCTCTCTAATTTGGTGTTAGGTTTTGAAAAATTGAAGATACACAGTTTAATTAGAATAGATTACTAACTTGGGATTGCATGTAGTCACTACTAACATAAGTTACAATCTCCTTTTTCAAAGGTCCAGGGGTTCCAATGGGCGCACCACCTCCCCCAGCACCACCACCACAGCCTTTTGTTGGGTCACCCCCTCCTCCAGAAGACTATCCGCCACCTGCTCCACAGCCAGCCCCCTTCACTTCTCAGCTCAGCCAAGTGCTTAACAGGAGAAGTGGCGTGGATTCTGAGATGGATTTGCCCCCTCCCCCAGTGGATTACGATCAGGGAGGTAAGTGATGAAACAGAGTTTGATCTCTGCTGCCCTTTGTTCGTTGAAAGGCAGGGCTTGATTTTCTTGATTGTGTGGTTGTCCGAACAAAATTCCATACAGACAACAAAGAGTTAAAGTTGGTTGACTGATGGACAACAATTTTTCTGTCTGAATAATAATTCAAAATCAGCTTCCTTTTATCTGATGCAAGACTTCCATGCTTTCTGATCAAATTAAAATTTTTCATTATATTTCAGACTTCAGTATAAATGGTTTATCCTCTCAACCATTACACGTTATTTTGTAAGACAAATAACACATGAACACATATACACTCATTTTGAATTTAAGCAACAAAGGTACTTACAAAACGTACTATTTTGGGTTTGTGCGAATAATATATTTGGACCACCAATTTTCCCCTTGAGGACAATTAAAATGATTGCCCAAAGGACGACCATTAAATAATCTGAAAATCAAAACCTGCAAGGGGTAAGTTTGGTGTGTCAGAAGGAGATAAAAAAGATATTTTAGCATTTATGAGCTCTTAATGATAAACAGAAATTAGTGTGAAAGTCAGAATACAACTGGGAGATTATAATTTATAAAGGTCTTTTATTTTGTTCATTTTTACAAAGGAAGCTAAAAGTCAAAATGGATGGTTTGGCTCAGAAAATTTGATTAAATAAAATTAAAAGTTTTGGAAATATATTTACTTTTCTAGCTGTATTTTAGTAACGGTCACAGTAATACTGTAAGGCATTGTGCAGTGTGGCTTTGCTAGTGGCCTTTTTTAGGCTTGTCTCACTCTTTATCAAAGCATTGAACCAGAGGAAGATGAAATTATCATATCTGGAAATGCCAGGACAAAATAAACAAAAAAAAAAACAAAAGCAAGCATCTTCTGCAAATTAAAACTTTAGAGAAGAAAAGTTTTTTCCGCATTTATCCTGGACAAGTCAACATTTTCCTGATGTGGTAGACTTAATTTTATAAGGGGGAAAAAAGTGAAGGTAATACTGTAGACAAGTTTGAAGTTAAATCTGCATGTGCATACGTGATGTGTCTGTTCTGGTCAACTGGTAACAAAATATCTCTGCGGTGAGCGGGCAGTGTATAGCACTTTGGTTTTACATGTGTTTGTCCCCTCATCAGCTGTAAACAACACAGGTATAAGTGTTGCCCTTTGACCATTGACCTATTCTGCAATACTGCGCTGTGAAAAAACTTCAAACTGGTCTACTGAGTTGAGGTAAGACATGAGTTGACTCATTCCACTCACGTCAGAGTCCAACATTCTTTGCACATGTGTTACTTAGCTAGCTACACCTTGAGGCTTGGTTTCACGTACCCTGCGACACTTGGTGTTACCTCATGTTTACAAGAAGGCAAAACGGCAGGTTAACCTTGTCTTTTCCAGTTTGTGTTCTCGTGTACCCTGTGTTCCATTGATTGGGTAGTGCTACAATAATAGTGTGGTAAAATATTTCACAAACCAATTACTGTAAAATGTTAGAAAATACCTGTCATCAGTGACATAAACATCTGTGACCTTGCTTGATTAAAAAAAAACATGGTGTTTAAAACCTCATAACCCTGCGATTTGAGGTGAATCAAAATTTAAACACGGACCCGCATTAACCCTCATTCCCATGTTACAACTTACTTGAGCGTGAGGTAACAGGGTGTAACCTAAAGTGCGAGGTATGTGAGACCACAGTGTTAGTTTCATTTCATAGTTAGACCTTGGGAATAGGATAGTTGCAACTACCTGGCACTAGTTTAGGTTACATTATTACTTTTCATCCATATTTATTGATTCACCTGCAATTTAAGGGATTCATTTTGGTGATTGTTCTTTCTCACCTTATCCATTAAACTTGCAATTTCTGTCTAACCTTTTACCAATTTCTATCTTTGAAATCAGAGTCACAAGTGTATTGAACAATAGGATAAAACACTTCCTCCTTGAATGCAGGTAATTCTCATCCCAAAGTACAATTTGTGTAATAGTCTACACAAATTCTCAATTGGCACAGCTCTTTGATTGACAGCAAATATAAAAAATGCAAGGAACTAGCATACAATAGCTCATGTTATACAGCATGTACTGTACTGAGAGTGTTCCAAGTACACACTGGGTTTTGCATACTCACCCTTAAGCAATAAACTGAGATTGTGTCCCGGTGAGGATTTTAGGCAGTTGTGGGAGGGGCTTATTAGTAAGTAGGCTAGGAGAATCAGAAGTGCTGGGATAAGAGGATTTTGCCTTTAAGCTGCTACAAACCTCTGGTAATTGATGTCAGGAATACTGCAGAAATGAAGTTAGCATGGAAGATATATGAAATCAAATCTATTTGTTAGTAGCTTCCAGAACTGTAAGAAATGTTCTTGCCTCATTTATAGATATCATGGAATCTCCATCCCTGGATGACACAATGCCCCCACCCCCACAGTTCCTTCAGACTGATGAGCCATCATGGATGCCTGCTTCCTACATTGAAAAAGGTATGTGTTGTAGATGGCTACAGTCCAGAGCGTAGCCAGGATTGTGTCATGGGGAAGGTTTTGGTGTCATGTGGGGGGGACACAAAATGAGGGAAAAGACTAAGGATAGAGAGAAAAAACTGCTATTTCAGGTGTTTTTTGCATTGCAAGGCTGGGTCATGGGGGCGGGGAGTTCTTACCCCCTGAACCACCCCTGTGGTTACGCCACTGACTACAGTAATATAGTTCTATAGCAGTGTTGGTTGTAGTGGATGCCTGGCAGTCTGAGGCGAAGTCCATCATTGAATGGTGGCATGTGACACGACATGTGTGGAGGCCCCAAGGCCTTTCCAGGCCTCAACAACAACACTGTCATTTAGTTCTTTGGCACTCCTCATATCATAAATCATCCTGTTGGCTGAGTTTTACAAAATAATTTAAACTGTGGTCTTGAAGTTTACTTGCTGTACTATGCAAAGTGACTACATGACTACAAATATGGAAGTAGTTTATGTCCTGAAAAATTACATCTTTCTCTTGGGTGGCAAACCATCTCAACAATTTAGATCAAATGTAGTTTCTTTGGAAAGACTGTTTCAGATCAGAAAACTGTATTGCTATTGAATGGAAACCTTGCCTTACTTTCCACTCTGCCTGTGATGAAACCCAACACTCTTTGTTGCTTAGCTTCATTGCTTCAGTTGCCGTCCTTGTTTTCTTGTTTTCCCTTCAGCTGCAGCACCCATGATCTGTTGGTGCACACTTTAGGACTACTTGTCTGTAGCTATAATGGCATTTGGGTGGGTTTTCATTTGAGTGCTGAAGTTGGGACTGTTGAACTATAAAACCCTATGGCATATCATATTTGGACTTCGAATGCTATCCTAATGGTGGTGCTCTCCTTAACAATATATTGGAGCTATGAATGAGTTTGAGGTAAACTATAACATTTCAGAATAGGGGTGCCAAAATGTATATTGTGGGAGCCAGTTCATTATGGACCCATTCCTTGATTAAGGAAACTCTTTACCCTAGTGTACATGTAGGGATTACAGATTGTACAGTATTGTGCTCTACTGTAGCACATCCAAGCACATTTAAGCCTGATTTAAGAATGGTTTAAGGCATGTTTCCAGGTGGTCCCACAAATTAGATTAAAATGCACTGTTAAAGCTCTTGAGAGGTGCTATCCTAAACCCAAAGGCCTTCACAATCATATCTCCACAATATAAATTTTGTATTCCATTCAGAGATGTGGTAACTGTATTCAAGGTGTGTTATTTTCTGAAGAACTCCGGTGATGATTTTTCAAGGGGCTTAGGGGCCCATATAAAGGTTCATGCCCAGGGCCCCTCTATTTGTAAGTCCAGCCCCAATAACTTTCTATTTTATTGAGTGATGACCATTTCCTTCTTTTGATGTTCCTTAATAGTCATTGCCATCTTTGATTACGAAGCTACGAGGGATGACGAACTCACCTTTGAAGAGGGTGCACTTATATATGTTCTTCAGAAAAATCCTGATGGTTGGTATGAAGGGGTCATGAATGGATACACAGGTCTGTTTCCAGGAAATTATGTAGAATTATGTCCTTAGTTGAGGTTTATATGATGTAGGGCTGATTGCTGCAACTTTACTACAGTTGAACTTTCATTTTGAAGTTCAAAGATAACTGGAGGAAACAACTTCTCATTGCCATACCATTTCTTAAAGTATACAGATAAACTTGTAATATTTCAGAGGGTAGAAAAGCAGAATGGAAAATTTTCTGCATTGAAAATATTAGTTGACCTCAGAATAATGTTCTGTTATGTATATGATGTTTTTATATTTCACTGTTATCAACTTGCATTTTGAGGTCAAGTAAATCACTGTCTTAATTTTGAATAGAGTGTGAAGCGTTGGTGATGTTTAACCATCAAACTGAAATTCTTGTTTCAACTTTCAATATTCTAATTCAATTTGAATAGAAAGAGGTTTTTCTGCCCCGAAATATTTTATAAAATAGTCTACAAGTCCTTTTTAGCATAGACCCCAGAGGATCAATTGTAGAAGAAGGCCTGTTGGACAAATCTGAACAAATTTGGGTGGCCATACGGGTGTCAAAAACTAGAGATGATATTTGGGTATTTCACTGTATTTATTTAGTACCCTCATTTAAAATGTAATGAAGCAATGTTTTGCCCACATTAGGTGACTGCTTTAAAAGTAAAAAGGGCATTGCAGAATGCAAAAATCTGGTTAAATAATGGTTTCATAGTATTGCATTGGACACACAAAAGGTAAATTTCGCCCTAGATTGTTTGTCACCGTACCTTTGACCATTTGTAATTTTAGTCCATCTACATTTGCTCTTTCTTTGCAATGTTGTCCAAGGAGTAATACTGCAGCATGTTGAATCGGACCAAAGATGTTCTTCAAGTTCAATGAGTTTCGGCAGGCCCTTGTGGAGGTTTTACAAGTACTTGTTGAGTTCCTGAAATTCCCTGTAGGGTTCTATACATCCCTGAAATTCCCTGTAGAGTTCTGTAAGTCTCTGTAGAGTTCATAAGTCCTCACAGAACTTTAGATGACAGCATAAGATCGTTACCCCAACAAATATACCCCAAAGAAGAACCCCTTCACTTACTGTTTCTATCACTGTAGTGATTGGGATTGCATTTGACTTCACAAAGTTGAGTAAGCATTTGTATGTCACTGCTGATGCCAAATTTAGTTTATAGTCTGTCCTCTCAAGCAGTACAGAATCACTGGGAAAGTGGTCATTTAACTTTTGATGCAAGAGACACACCAGTTTTCCAAATATTTTGAAAGTAATTTTGGGACCCCCCATTTATTACTCTGCGACCCTAAGGTAGGAAACCTTGTTGACGAACATCCTCTGTGCATCTAAGAAACCTTTTTTATTGCATGGTTCAAGGTGATATTACTGAAAATGCTTCTGCTGTAAAAGTTACAACTATATTAATGAGGAATATTATTAAATTATTAAATTTCAATTTTATATTCAATTTTACAAAAATTAGATTGATTGCACCAGATCATATACCATATATAACTTTAAAAATATAATGCTGAAGTAGTTCGTCACAGGCATTGTTAAGGAATGTACTAAGAAATTTTTATTAGAAGTGGTATTGTAGCCCAAAGAAAGCTTTTCTCGAAATGTTAACTTTCTTTTAAATGTTTAAAATTTATTCCTGAGAGCACAGGTTTTCAAAGGGGGATATTAGAAATATAGTGAAAGACTATGCAACAAAGTATGTGGGATATATGTTATGTAGTTTCAATTGTAGATTTTCCAGCTTAAAAATGTTGTCACGTCAAGATGGTCATTTATGCATCTCCAAGGAGTGTCACAAATGAGGCTGCATATATAAAGGTGACAAGTTCAAGAAAATAAGTCTTTGTACACAATAAAAAATATCACTGAATTCCCCATTGTATGTACGTATTATCCATTATTTGAAGATTTCTATGAATACAAACTTTGCCATAACAAAGAAATTTGTTTTGTCCTTTTTCATTGTTTGCAAGAAGTGGTCTGCTTCTGCAACAGAGGAGGGAAATGACCCAGTGACCTGTAATTAAAAAAGGTTTTGACCAAAGCTAGATTCCAACCAGGTTAGAAGCTGAAGCATATTAAAAGTAGCAAACCAAACCACAAGGAACAGTCAAAACAGGTTTAGATATTTTAGGGTCTACTAGCAACTGCTTCAACCCATTCCACTGTGCCTAGGCTTTAAGGTGCTATTTTAACATACTTTACCAGATTTGTACTATAGCCAACAAAATCAACAAAGCAGACGGTTGAACCAGATACTACTCACAGCCAAACAAGAAAAACTGAGAAACATTCTCACAGAGCATCATTTTTGACCATTGCTAATCTTTCCCCAAGTCACCATTTGCTACCTCACCAAAAAAATCCACCTTTCAATACAAGGTTTTCACTTACTAATACCAAGATCATAGATCATATTTTGACAGACAATTAATTTTTGGTGAACCACAGGTTGAAAACAAACCTCTCGGGGTACATTTTGTTTTGTCCCCACCAAATTTTTTTTTTTTTTGTCTGAATTTTATGTTAAAATCTTCCACTTCCACAAAAATTTCTTAAAATCACACAGTAAATTTACAGCAAGAGGTTCAGTCTATAATAGCAGAGAGACTATATTCATCCCTGGCAATAATCTCTTGAAAATTTCTACTTGAAAATGCAATAACTTTAAAAGGTTTTTTGATGAGGAAGATGAAAGATTCATGTTAGCTTTTACATCTTAAAAGCATGTCAGAAATTTGATCCAACAGCATTTTATTGCCTTTCATAGTTGAAACAATGTATTAACAGTTTGCAGTGCATTTTAATGCATTTCAAATGGAACTTTCAACAGTGGGGAGCAATGTATAAACTGATCAAAGCTGTAGCAAAGTTTCACATACCACTCCCTTACATATGCATGGCTGAAAAATGTGTTTATTTCCCAGGAAAGAAGTAAAATAATTTCCAGGATGGTGGCAAAATTCTCCACCATTCTCTCTATATTTTCATGTGCAGAGAAAAATATCCCTCCACATGTCCAAATTTTCCAGGAAGGAGCTGCCCAGCTTTTTCCACCCATGTTAACATTTTATATCATTATAGAATTCTGCCCCTTGAAAGTGGACGTCATGACTTGGCTGATAGCGCAACGTCTTGGCCCATTTGACAACAGTAGACAACCGCAGACAACAATTGGCAGTCACTGGACCATGTTATCTGCAACAATGTTGCTTTCTGTCAGTTGTGTAACAAGCAAGGACTTCAAGGACTGAATAAGTTTGTCCAAGTTTCAAGGGAGTGGATTCTCTAATGTCTGACTTAAAGAGAAGAACTGTCCACACTGCATCATTACAAAGGGACATGTTTTGCCTACAAACCTTTCAGTCAAACAATAAAAAAGCTGGTTATTCTTAGTTTTGTCAAAAGTATCCCCATTACAAGAACTATAAACAAAGGAAGCATTGTTTGAAAACTTCAAAACTTTGGGAATTTTCTTAAATGATGTATGAACAAAACCATGAATCTTCCAGTGACAGTCTTAACTGTTTTTTTTATTAAGTTACAATGAAACCTTTCTCATTGCCTTCAAGTTTTACAGAATGAAATTTCATCTCAATGGTGTGGAAAATTTCATACCCATAATGCAGTATTCCTTTTATTCTCCACACAAGGTTTCCATCTTTACCATATTCAATTGTGAACTTGTGTATGTTAAAGCAAGTGTTCTGGCCCCTTGGAAGTGGTACATATGTCATGAACTAACTATAAATTATAACGCTTTGACCAAAAAGATTTACAAAGGCCTGTTTAAAGTCTATTCATCATGCACTCACTGATTGATGAAGATCTGAAGGTTGTGAGTGGAGGCATAAAACTTCAGCCAATCAAATCATTGATGTAGATTTGACAGGATTAGCATAAATTTTCTATTTGATAGTACCTACTTCTTAAGTAAAACCGCACTCATATCACAGCTGAGGTGTTTTCAAATCAGATACAGCTTAAAATTTAATTTATGCTAATTCCATTAGATTCTCTTCAGGATGAGAAATCATTTAATTAAATTAATGGATCACTAGGGTGGAATATCTAAGCAGTCTCATTCATATCCACTGCCCACCAAACAAAATGATTTGATGGAATCCAGTTTGGTTGAATTGCTGACCACTGGCTGTCAAAAATGGAATTCTTGATAAAATTCAAAATCTCTGTGTGTAACAAATGGGCCAGAAGACAACTGGACAAAAAGTATCACAATTTATATGCAAATGAGCAGCTGATAGTTGGAGACTACTCTTTTCTGCTTAATTTTAATCAGTTTTCACGATCTTTCAACAAGCAGTTGCAAAATAGATATGGGGATTTTCTAATTTTGACCATTTGTCACAAGTATGTTAAGAAAACTGCAGGTTTGAAGAAAAAAATTGTTTAATTTCATAAACCAACTCCATTTACCGCTTTAGGGACTATTAACCATAAACTCATTGACGGTCAGATGTTAAAGGGACTCAACTAAAGTATTGATAAGTAAATGAGAGTGTTAAAGGATCACATTGCTTATAGTTTGCATAAAGAGTCAAGTTTCATATCCAATAATTACAGAAAAAGTTGAAATTTTGAATCGTGTGGTGTCCTGACTTGTAACAGTTTTGTGCATAATGTGAAAAAATGTCTGGTCACAAACTTTTTAAATTAAAATTGAGCTGATAAGTACTTACTCATAAAATAGTTATTTGTATGTGGAATATGTGGATTATCTAAGTTTGACCATTTGTCATAGAAATGTGAATTAAAGTTAACAGGTTTGGAAAAATTTGCTGAATTTCATGAACCAACTGAATGAGCTGCTTTAATGTTGACTTGAAAATTATTTGTAACAAAGTGACAGACACAAAAAAAAAAATATTAAAATATTAGAAATATTATGTTAGGGACAAAAAAGAACAAACAAATGCTAAACTGAACTTTCCCAAAGCCTTTTATAAACATCACACATGGACTACACACAATGAAGCATTGATAGCCATTTCATACAAAATTATGTACAAGTAAAGGAAATCTTTTTTTTTGCATATTTACAGATTATTGAAAACATCACAAGCACACATTTATAGGAAGTAAAGCAAAATGAAGGAGGGATGCAAGTTTCTGAAATTATGAGATTGTCAAATACATAACTAACATCATTTGTAAATAGAGGAACTCGGAATAAGATAAGAGTTGTGTTAAAATATTACTTGAAGTTTTAATGAAAAAGTCTGGATCGACTCGAACTTGCTCATATTTTTATAATAAATTTGTCTTCTCAGACATAAGAATGCCTACTTTAAATTTATGTCCTATTAAGTGTAATAAATAAAGTTCAAACATACAACCATATGTTGGTTCCATATCTGTGTACCATGTCCCCAACAAATAAATCACATTATATATCTTACTGTTATACTAAAACATCTTTCAAATCATAAAACTTACTTTCAAAAAGACTGTAGCCCTCTAAAATGAAGTGCCTTCAGAATGCTCATAAAACCCTTCTCAAACACGTTTTCCCATTTAGAATGGCTTTTGAACCACAAGGAGCACTTCCAACCACAGGGACATACACATGGAATATTTGTTGTCAAAGCTTTTTAACCTTCAGTAGAGAGCTGGGTGGAGACTAAAGAGAACTTTAACAGAGCTCAATCAGGGAACTCTGACACAATTTTCTAGAAAAGAGATGAGGAATACTTGGCAAGTGCTCAGAGGTCCTCTTCAGAATGCATGTCCATGATGAAAACTTGCCTCAGGTGATGTGAATTCCCATTTACATCTTTGTACATTAATAACAGACAAAGAGGATTATAATGTGCCTCTTTGTGAGAGACTCTTAAATGAATCATTGATTTAATAAGATTCTTGAACAATGAACATTAACTTTCCGTAAATGGGATTGGAGCCGGTTGCCACATGAGAAAAATTCTGAAATATTCTTACTTCAAGATGAGAGCATGGAATTGAATTTTGTGCTTCAAGCATTTCAATTCAGCAGGCTCATAATGATGAATGGCTTGAAGGAATGCTGTTTTGACAATACATATAATAAAGTTGTTTTATACTTCTTCCAGATTTTAATAACTGGGAAAAGGATATTCATTGCACATTACTATCTGCACTGATAACCTCTTCAATAAAACTTTTGTATAAAGAACTCAAGCACTGGCTGTACAACAGAGAAAGCACCCATTTTAATATTCAAATTAAAATGGATTCAAATTGATGGCAAATGCTTTGCTTTGCTTTTCTTCAAAATTTACTACCAGTTTTAAACAACAAAACTATGATAAATTTTTTATCATAAGATGAAATTTCTCAACCCATAGTCGACAATGCAACACAGTGTGAATCTGTGACATCACACCTGCTTGCTCCAAGTTCACTTTTTGAAATGAATGTGTCATCTTAAGTTGCATATATCTTAATAACATGGGAAATGAATGAAAATGTCATTTGAATGCTTAGAATATGTTCCTCTTTAACTTTAAACAAAAATTTGGCTTTGGACTATTTTTTAAAGCAACAGATATACAAGTTTGCAATTTGGGAGAACAAAGAGAACCAAAGCCTTATTTTGCATGGTCTTGCGAGTCCTATAGTCATTCCTTATACCAAGAGCGATTGATACCCTAACCCTCTCCCAAGCATCTCCTCACATGCTTTCCCTCACACAGCCCTTGAACTTGCTCCAGCAAAACAATAGGCCTGCATCTCTGGTGGTATCATTCCTATATTGAGTAGATGATGGCAGGTTGGGGTAGGGAAAGGAGTAAAATGTAAAGCAGAATAGAATATAAACCAACTAAATGAACTTTCAGTATTACACGTTTTTCACCCCAACCAAAAAAGATGCATATTTGGTCCATTCAATCACCTACAGTACTACATAACTGTCATGCCTGGTTTATGATGGCTTGCTCTATTAACATTACCACATTAAGAGTTCTCGAAATCGATGCTGATTCGATGTATTTGTGCCTATTTATACCAATAACAATTTTTGTAAAAGGATGATAAAAATTCCCTTTTCTGTCCTTCCCAACTAGCTATGACAATGCCCTGCATAATTCTCTCAAGTACAGTGTACTTGAGAAGTACTGTGCAATGGGAGAAAATGACAACAGTTTATTTTTTGTGTAACCAACTGGTTAAAAGGATTTTATTACACCAGATGTCCTCTTTCCAATGTTTAATTGACATAACTCCTGTTTCATGATTGGCTACTAAGGGTCATGTGACAGTTTTTTTTTCTCCTCAAATGTGAAATTTACAAGGAGTTACTGCATAGTTTACATCAACATGCAATACTGAAGTCCTAGAATATTACTGCAGATACTTTGAAGAAAAATAAGTAAATTGTGAGATTTAGCTTTTGCTTCAAAATGCCACTCTGTACTGCCCAGTGGGCAAGACTTGCCCACCATCATATTTCCCTAAATCTTTAATTTGTTTAATATCACTCATTAAGCTATTCATACTTAAAACCAGGTGAATCTTTTACACAACTTTACATAGAAATTAGTAAAATTGTCTGAAAATATGAAAACAGTTTAAATTTGTAAACTTGACACTATAAACAGGTTATTGCATACTTGTAAACTTTAAATACTATTGCAAAACTTAAATAAAGTTGGCAAACCTAAAATGGACGGATGAGGCATCAGCATGGTAATATGATGTAAACAAATAAATGTTGGTAGCCCTGGGGTTGTCAAAAACAAAAAGGCATCAAAATGCATTCTCATTTCAAAGTGGATTTAAAAGTTAAATAAGTCATCTGCAAATGTATAGTGTTGCAGATAAGTCATGGCAGTCCAAGGCTGTGGCTAGCCTCGAGCACAGGAGGTACAGTACAGTAGGAGTATTTCTGAAGGATTGAACAAAATTGATACTAATTCATGCCTGTAAATGACGACGAGTTGGTATAAAATTGTAACGCTGTATGTATAGAGATTTCAAGGCCTCGAGGCTAAAGGGTCCAAAGTTGAGGCCTGCCTTGATTCCAGCATTGCAAAATGAAGTACAAAAGCATATTCAGTATTCAAAAAGGCTGTAGATGTGTGCTATAGTACACACAGAGACATCCATGTAGAGATAAAATCTTCTGTTTTGGAAAACTGAATTTTTTTCAAAATAGAAAATAAAGTAACAGTTAAGAGAACTTAGCAGCAGCCAATTTACAACTTCATCTCTTCCTAAAAGTCTTATTAATGATTAACACTAACCTGTGGCAAAACAACTCATTTCTCCTCAAAACCTATGAAAGTCACCTTGACTGTTTCCCTATGAGAGACAACAAGCCAACCCTCCTCCCCCTTATATGCTAAGGAAAAATGTATGTTTAGAAATGGGAAATATTGCTATAACTATAAAAGGTATTACCACTCTAAATCCAACATTTTCATGTTGTTTATCGACATTTTATTTCTTTTAATGAATCACTGGAGAGAGAAGTGACTAATTTTATCATAACCTTCAGGCTCTGAAAGCTCAACCACATTTCATAGTTGGTTGTGAGGTGGATATATATCACAACAGCTTCTACATTTTTTCAGTTTGAGGAGGCTTGTAACAGGTTCTGGGTTGGCCAGGAGACTTGGTGTAACTATAAGGCTGATCTATGTGTTAATTAGCTGGCTAGCATGGCAGTCACCCAAAGGGGGAGGGGGGGTGGGGGGGAGGGGCTGTTATCACTTTTGATGCATTCATGAACACATACAATACCCCCATCCCGCCATGCATCCTACTTCCATCTTAACCCCTTCCTCCAGAAAAAAGAAATGTGTGACAAATATCATTAGAAGCTGCATGTATCACACAGATGACTAGGGGCAGTATTAATGAAAACAGCAAACATACTCAGTTTAATTGATTTGTTAAACACAACAAAATCAGTATACAAAAGAAATGGGAAAAATTGTGCATTTTATAAATCTAGGAATCATTCAAAAATTTTTAAAGTACCAATGCTTAGTTCAGCCTGGAATGTTAAAGTTTATACTTGGCAAGCTTGGAAAAATGTAAACAGGTGCAACTGGTACAAGTGTACATAAACAACGGAGGTCACAAAACTTTGAATGTTGCTCATTATGTATGCTGACCACTCTAACATCCTCCCTATGCAAGACAACTTTGAGCTTAAGTTGTGCAGCAAAAGATGTTAATCATTTCAAGTGGTCATTTAGGTTTTCCAAAATTGATTCTTTCCTTCCTTTTGCATTTTTGAAAGCCCTACCCTTGACATCCCAAAATGTACTCTTATTACAGAAATGTCCCACAAACTTTGTTTAAGGCAAAAGGCTTGGTCTCATGTACCCCGCGACACTCGGTGTTACCTCGTGTTTGCAATCATGCAAAACCGTAGGTTAACCCCTTGTTTTCCAGACTGTGTTCTCACATACCCCGTGTTTCATTGAATGGGCAGTGTTACCATATAGTAACGAGGTCAAATATTTCACATACCAATTACTGTAAAATGTAAGAAAATACCTGTCATCAGTGCCATAAACACCTGTAACCTTGCTTCATTAAAACAAACACGGTATTAAAAACTGCTAAACCTCAATGGGGTTAGGCAGGGACTCTTAGGGACCCCAATGGAAATAAGCTTTTTTAAGGCTTTTTGGGTTATCCCTGGTACTCTGTTTGTAACTCCTTTTACTCATATTTTATGTCTTATCTTTCTGTTTTTGCCTGTAACTTCCTATTTTGAATACTGTCTCTTATATTTGTTTGTGTTTTGTGTTTTATATGTACCAAATAAATAAATCAATCAATCAACCCTGCGATTTGAAGTGGATCGCAATATAAACACCGACCCCGCTTTAACCCGCATTCCCACGTTACTCGAGCGCAAGGTAACACGGCGTTACCTTGAGCGCGGGGTATGTGAGACCACAGTAATAGAAAAAGCTGCAGTAGAAAAGTGTAACATGATGACCAGGTGCTTTCAGGTATCCTGATTGTTTGGAAACTGCACACAAGCTGTTGTGAAGTCAATGGAATACTGACCTTCTGTAATGATGCGCCTTCACAGGAGAGGGTAATAACAAGGGACTTAAAATGGCTCTCAGGTATTACCAAAGGGCTGGCCAGTAAGCCTTTAGCCAGAAATATGTCTCACCATCTTTGACACAGCCATATCATTATGTAGATGGCCAAAACACTGTGTGGGCCGTCTTTAGAGACCAGCAAAAGAAAAAAAAAACACAGAGAACAGGATGAAGATAGAGAATGGATTAAATAGCCAAGCACCACATGCAGACAGGCTACATGAGTGCTGCAACATACAGTAGCTGGACGCATGATGTTTGCATCTGATATGGTGATATGGTATGTGAGTAGGACTTGGTTTGTACTCCACTACTAAGACCCGTGATCAGTGTAGATCATAAGTTTGTGATCAGTAGCAACTAAGACACTCAGAGATAAAATCCTGGCTAAAGGCCTGGTAGCTTCCAGTATGACACAATAAATCAACCAGCCCTCAAATTATCCTACCCTCTCAAAGAACATTTGTAACAATGAAGGCAAATTAAACATTCTTATAACATTCTGCCAAAATATAAAATGGTCAGTGTGCAAAAAATGCACAAAACAGAAATCTGTCATTATCTTGAAATGGATGTGAATGAAAACCTGATGTTTGTTTGTAGGCAATTATGCAAAATGTTACAAAGTGTTAAAGGACCAATCCTCTCACCCCAAACTACAATTCGGGTAGGGGTGTACCAAAATTCTCAACTGGCTCAGCTTTTTGATTGACAGTTTATTCAAACAATGCAAAGTTCCATAGCTTGTATTACACAGCATGAACTGTAGTGAAAATGTTTTGATTATAGTTAAATTATACACATTGAGCTATTTTATACTCATCCTGGAGCAATAAACTGAGATTGTGTCTGGGTGAGGATGAATTTCAGATAACTGTGGGAGGGGCTTAGGTAAGAAGGTAAGGAGAATTGGTACTGTTTGGGGTGAGAGAATTGAGTCTTTAATATTCTGCAACAAGATGTTTGAATCTTGGCCAATGAAATGGTGATCTTCACATCACACCTAGTAAAATGAAGGATTTGTGTGCTCAATGATACACTTCCTGCAGCATCTTTTCAGTAGGCGGTAGCCCTCCCATGAAATCTGATCGCAATCTTGAATGTTCAGCTGCTGAAGCTCTGGACACTTGGCAGAGAGTAACCTCATCGTTCTATCAGTAATATGAATACACTCCTTCAAGCTAAGTTTCCTCAGACTCATACAGTTGTCAATGACACACATCAAACCTCGATCTGTGATGGAAGGACACTTGCCGACATCCAGTGATCTCAGTCTACGACAACCTTTTGCGAGAGTTTCCAGAGATTTATCAGTGAGATACACACAGCCCCTCATATTCAAGTATCTAAGTTTTGAGCACTTTTTGGCTAGCATGTTGATACCGATGTCCGTCACTAATTCACATTTGGCAATACTGAGATACTTTAAGTGATACTCCAACTTGGAGAGTTCTCTGAGGCTGAGATCCGTCACCCTGGGGCAGTCGCTGACTGATACCTCTCTCAGCATGAGACAATAATTAGCTAGATATTGCACACCTATGTCAGATATTAAATCACACTTCCTAAGGTAAACATTGACTAATGCTGGACAGTTTGTTGCAATAGTCCGTAGTCCATCATCATCCAGTAAAGTACAGTCTGACATATCTAAGAACCGAAGATTTATCTTCTGCTTGAGGAAAGCGGTAGGGTCAAGGTTCATTGTGTCACCTGGAAGATTCATACAGTTCAGCTGCTTACAACCTGGTAGGAGAGGAATGAAGAAAGTAACATCTTTAAAACCACAAAAAAAGATTTCCACCTCTGGTAATTCTAATGTACAAGGATGTATATAAACACTTACAAAAATGATGCTGTATCTTCTGACAAAGTTTTGAAACACAAGATACAAAATTCATTCATACTTGGTAATAATTCTCAATGTCTTTTGGTCAATAAAAGTCAGGCCACCATGCATTTATCCCTCATAAATGCTGTAAAAATAAATGCACTCAACTTTGGCTACTTCTTACCTCAGGGATGTACTGCTTTAATACATAATTATAATTAATTTATGCACAAAATTTTAGTTCTGTTCTGTATTTCTAAATCAAAATATTATTGTGTATGAAACAACAAAGTTAAACAACTCTGGACCTGTACATTCCAACAATATAATGCACTCTTTGGGGGGTTAATGCTATTGCTGGATGTACTCAGACTATGTCATCTTGTGTCGCATGCTTTGACCATTCAATAGTGCATTTATCCTGCCTACAATAACTTTTGGAAAAATTTGGAATGATTGCTCTTACCCTTTTTGACATCAAAGAAAAGAGTGTGCTAATCAAAGACCACCCTTGCTATTCTCTCCAAAACCTTAAAACAACAAACTTTTCATTTTTTACAGTAACTTTTGTATCTTTATCAAATGAGAAGTGACAATCTTTACCAACCCTCAAAGCAAAGATTGGCTCTATTTGCTCACTATTGCTATAGGCCATCCTTTATCCGCAACATAACTTGAAGGGTTTTAGATCTGAAAGCTTCCGATACCTCTCTTTGTATGTCACAGTGCCCTGCTCCAGTGATAGCTCTGAAGTAATATGAAGGGAAAAAGTGCATCCACCCCTTATATGTTCTGATAAACTTGATTTGATCTATGAGTGGATTGGTTGAGCTATTGGGAGCAATGTACTATTCGCCCACGCCATTTTTTTCCCAAACTACTTTAAACAGGAGACACCCTTGTCTCAAACCATCAAAACTGACATGTAATTGGAACTTGGATAAAAAATTCCTCTTTTTCAATTTCATTTTCTTTTGAGGTTACCTTTGGGCTAAGATGTCCCTCCTGAGGGCATGGCATTGATTGTCAGGGATACAACCCCCACAGAGAGCATAGAGGACAGCAAAAATGTGCAGATCTAGATGCAATCATGCAGTAGACTTGACTAAACTAGATGGAAATAATACAGCCGTACAGCCCCGAGCCCTTGCCCTTCACATACCAACCCTATGAGCTGTCGGACAAGTTGATCAACACTAAATAATAACAATAAAGTATATTTGTAAACAAAGGAGAAAATAAATTATCTTAAAATGGCTGTTGACCTTGCTGTAAGCTTTCAGAGATGAAATTAATAGGAAAAGGGAGAACTACTGTAAAACATCTAGATAACCCTAATACTGACAAATTGAGCTGTTTCTCTGGGCTCAAATTATCATTCCCTACATTGATTGACATACAGTACTTAACACAGTTAATCATGATTGACCATTTTATAGTCATTGTGCATGCCCTATGGAGTCCATGCAGACCTAAAAAATTTTCTTTCCTGAACAGAAAGAACCCATGAGACCTAAATACTGAGAAAATTTTGGCAGCTAGCCTACACATACTCAGCTAGTCATGTCTCTGATTGCACAGTTTGTCAATCTTCTTCTTATTACTAATTCTACACTGAAAGAATACCTTACACATTGGAATGATTTTCTTCTTAAAGGGCAAGAACAGTCACCCCAAACTTATTTTGAAGCAACAGCTAAATCTCACAATTTTCTTCTTTCTATTTTAAAGTCATCATTCAGATCTATGTTAGAGCCTCAACATTGCATTCAAAGAAAATTTCACATTTGAGGAGAATACATGTTGTCTCATGGCTCTCAACCAAGAAACAGTGCTGTCTCCTATTAAACTTGTTCAAATTGGGGTAACTGAAATTCACTTTTAAACACAACATTGCTAAGCATATAAAGCCAATTCAATCAATCAATAAAACCATAAAATGTTCATGAACTTGTCCCCTCACCACAAACTGCAATTTTTGTAGTGAGTCTACAGAAATTACAGTATCTATTGGCTCATCTCTTTGACTGACAGCTTGTTCAAACAATGCAGAGTATCAAAGCTTATATTACACAGCATGAACTGTACTGAGAGTGTTTTGATTATTCATATTGGGTTTTTCTTATCTCACCCTGAAGCAATAAACTGATATTGTGTCTGGTGAGGATGAATTTTAGACAATTGTGAGAGGAAGAATTTTGATATAATTGAACTTGAAGTGAACTTGAACCAAGTACATGTGACATCATATCCCCACATTAATGAACAATATTTTGTTTTTCTTAAAAGTTTACAGCTTATTTCCTCCGAAACAATCTCGTATTATCAGAATGTGGTTGGATAAGTGGCATAAGAAGTTTACAAACTTTGCATTCCCCTAAGGGAGTACTATTCCTATTAACTTCAATGTCTACACAACAGTGTGAAAAACAAAGCAAAACATTTCTTTCCAATGTGAGGAAGTGATATTATCTCTGTTTCCTGCAAGCTCACATTTGAACACAAATCTAGTAACTTCATTAACTAATATCTCAAGAAATACATATCCACTTTGAATGTAAATTTCACAACATTGTGTAGATTTGGTTCCTCTTTCTAAATGAAAATTAATTTTTTGCTCTAACTTCTCCTTCAAACCCTTCCCTGTAGGGGACATATGTCACAATAAAGGCTCTTCAAAATGTTAACACATAAACTACAGCACTATATTTATACCAAAGGAGTACCCCCAATCAACTTTTTTTGAGCACATTGTGGATTGTAGTAGTAAACTAGAACAGAAGTAATTTTTAGGAGGAAAACTTAATTGTAAATGTAGTAAGTGCAGGGGAGTGCCTACAATATAATTCACCATGATGAAGGTTGACAATATATTTCATGGGAACATCTTGCTGCACGGCTGTTATTGTCCACTAAACTGTCGAAACTGACAGTGTTCTAAATGCATCTAGCTCTCACATATCACACAGGCCTATTGTACTATATGAAATGATATTATATTGTTTGCCTTCAATCACTATCATAAACTTTTTTCATCACATTTCCCACGACGACTTGTTTTCTTTTCATTTTTGTTAACATAGCGAACCAGTCAAAACAAAAATTAATAGCAGTACTATGCAAATTTGATTCATACTGTACAACCATCAAATACCACAGGGTAAACTAATACACATCTGGTGAATGAAGAAATGGTATACCACACCTGTGTATACAGCCACCATCAAAATTGCTTTTTGACTTGTTTGAACAAACTTTGAAAGCAACGAGTCTTATGCTAAGCCTTCCTTCTAAATTACATTTCTACAACAACTTTCATAAGAAAACTCCTGCACATTGTAACATATTAAACCATTCCAAGGCTTAATGCATCAGTTTGCTTCTTCCAAGCATGGGTTTGGATTTGTTGTAGTTAGTTAGATAAGTTTTAATGACACACCAACACGAATGCATTATATAGTGTTATACTATTCAACTACTGTTCCAAGTCCTCTTGTTTAGTCACCTCTTATGACAGGTGGGGAATACCATTGAGGGACTTGCACGGTTTTATGGCGCCATGCAACAACCCACCAGTCACGGGATGAGTAATAACAGTCTTATGTGAGCATTCTACAGGGGGTAGTCGGGGACAAACTTCTCTCCACACAAGACCTCCTCAGCCCACCTGGATGCAGTTTTACCTCATACCCAGGACACCGGATTTGCTGTAGTTCTAACTTCTATGCTACAACTTCTGGCTTTCTTGTTTCATTTAGTCCCACCTACACCTTTACATGGAAAGGCAAAGGGAAAACTCAGACGCTTTCCTGAACCTTCCAAAAACCTGAGAGGGACAGCGGATTGCAAAGTCCATATTGGCTATCACACCCGCTGAGTCACAACTGGAAACAAGGGCCCACCAGACACTGGTTCCTTGCTGAATATAATTGAACTTAGCCATTACTCCACTAGCATACAGACAAAATTTAGCTGATTATGTATCAAGTTTGCCTGTTACTCTAGTGACCCCTACATGACCTTCAAAGTTGTTGGCACTTAATGCTGCCTGCTGTACATCCACCAAGTTTCAAATCTTGAGATAATTTATATACCTTGTTCACAAGGTTTTCAGCGCTTGAACTCAAGTGACCTTGTCACTAAGGCAGTTCAGCTACCAAGTTTCATTCAAGTGCAACTTTCCCTTGTTCAGTAACAGTGTACCCAAGCTAGCATTACAGACACACATATGCACACACACACACACACACACAAACATGACTGTATGTGTGCCTTTTGCTAATGCAAGGAACCTAAAAGGTTGTAACCCACCTGACTTCAACAAATTGCTTAGATACTGAGCTGTAAAACCTCATCTAACTTACATAATAAATGTCTACAGGTTTAGAAAAGATAGCAAGTGCTAGAAGGTAATAATCAGAGATACATTGGTCAAGAACATACCCCCATGTAACTCATGCCACAATTCTGATAATAAAGCAGAAGTGATGCCAAATTGGGACATAATGAAGTCTATAAGTTCAGAGGTATCCAAAGGGTCCAGTCAGTTTTAGTCAATTACCATGTAACATAGCCTATATGCTCACTAATACATGTTCCATTAAACTCCATGGATTGGCAATCTCTATGAGCTCTGAAACTTACTTCAATCCACCTTTGTGGCCCCTCTTACCTTCACATAATTTGTCCTGGAAAACTTACAGCACAGTAGAGAGAAGGGATTATTGCATACCCCTGAACCTCCTTCCAGGGTATGAATGTGCTTTTTTGTTTAACAGGGCTCAAAAAATGTTTATTTCCCGGGACGGTAATAAAATTATCTCCCTAGAGGGGAGTAAAAATTTCAACACCTCTCCCTATATTTTCATATATGGAAACGGGAAATTTCTCTACAATAATCAAAATTTCCTTCCATATATGTTCAAAGTTCCGACAAAAGAGCCTCCTGGCTTCTTGACATTTTCCACCCATGTTTGTTTAACAGGGCTACAGTAGTTGTGGGTACAGTGAGCAGAGGTTAAAAAGGTACTAGGACTGAGGTAAAAGAGGGGCTATGATCACACTTAAAGTGTATCATACAAAATTTTCTCCACAACGGTGCAATATTTCTTGTTAACTAAATGTGAATTATGTAAAATTGGTTTACACAAGTTACGATATCCCCAAAACTCCCTGGCTGGAGGATTCTATGAGCCCCAATACTTACCTCCTATTTACATTATGAATTTGCCTCAGTCTGCCTATAATCTCCAGGCTCCCGCTGCAGCACAGGGGAATCCCCTTTACTCGATTTCCCAACAGGGTTTTGTTGCTCCTCAGAGTATGAATGCTCAGAGTATAAAGGCTCAAGGTATGATTACAGGCAGACTAAGGCAAATTCAAAATGTAAATAGGGGGTAACACAGGGTGATGTAGATTATGAGGACCTTATTGCTTACCAGATACATCTAGATGATCCAGACTGGAACACTGTGAGACCACTTTAAATATTGCTTCATTTGTAACCATACTACAACCTCTCAGCTCCAGGTGAGTTAATTCAGGACACTTTGCTGAAAGTGTCATCAGACCTAGGTCTGTCAGTTTTTCACACCCATTGAGGGTTACTCTCTGTACCATAAGGCAAACATATGGTGTCTCTTGACAGAGTCTATGCATGAGGACCTCCATAGCAAGGTCCACATTAAGGTTCCTTCCAGAAAGGTGGATGGAAGTCCAAAGGCTCGGTTGGTACACTAGACGATGCCAGCGACGGCAAACTGCAGAGCACCGACATAATGACTTGGTGGGCAAGAATGAGAAGACACGGGTGATAACACTGTCTGTTAGCAAATCAAATCTGGAATGTTTGGAAGACGACTTCTGGTTTCTTATCGCCTTGGAGGTGACCTCCCTGTGGTTGTTGTTTGAGGTGGGGACTGGGGAGGATGATGTAGAGGCATGAGAAGAGAGGTTCCCAGATGATGTTGTTGGGGTAGAACTTTTAACAGTTGAATCTGGAGTGAAAACACTGCCAGCTGATGGAGTTGATGCTTTGGAAGTTGATGGTTCACCATTCTCACTATGAATCTGAAGAGTGCCAATTTTCAGGGAATCTGTAAGAAACAATAAGAAGGTTGAGATAACAGTATTCACCGTTCATTTTTTTAAGTCTGACATGTTTTGCATTTTTCTCAGAGAACAGCACCTGAAGTGATCCCACTTGTTGAGACACAAATTGTCAACAGAGTAGCAGAAACTGCACTTCTTCAGGTTTTAAACCCTGCATGAATATATACCCTGCACACTATACAAGATATTCAGTATAGTGCTCTTCCCCTCCCCCACCCCCCCCCACTCCCACCCCCCACCCCCCTTCAGACAAAGAATCACTGTGTTCAAGTTAACTTACAACTTTCTTTTTAAGATGCTGCCCACATCAAGATACTTGTACATAATGAACACACTTCCAAACATGGAATTAAATGTTGCCCTTAATTTTGTGTTTTGGAATATCACTACATCTTTCAAATCTCTCCTTTCACATATGCTTCCCTGCCAAAAAATCAAAATATTTACGGTAAAATAAGGAGGTACTCTGCTTTAATTTTATAATTCAAACCAAAAATTTTGTCCCATGATTAAAACAAGCCACTGAAGAATAGGGACACCCCAGTAAACTTTTTCAGATTGAGGTAGATGCATTTTCTCCTCTTAAAACAAAGATATTTTCAAGGAAATGAATGTGCCGGGCTTTTAATTTGCCATTTGTCCAACTGTCACTTTCTTTCATCTTGATAAAGAAGTGTTAGCCTACATTTATCATCTAGGCAATCTACTGGAAACATCATGTGTTTGAGTTTAAATTTAGCATGTACTCTCACTGTAACTGTGAATCAAATTCTAAAGCAAGGAAGCATGACAACATAAAGGTCAAATTTTCATCAAGAAACTACTCTTTATCAAAACACAAGGAACCTTTTAAGACAAATTCATTTAATAGTCTTCAATCAGTGGAACACGTTTCTTTCATGCTGCTTCCAAATTTGAGTGATGGCTGCAGAGCAATGTGCAATATATACACAATGTGTAAATGTGACAAGTTCTCAACGTTAGTGCAAATTAGCTTGTCATTCCATCACTTACTGCATGCACCATATCACATAGACACTGAAGATCAGGGGTCGCCTGATCTACAGATTGCGCTCACATTATAAGGTAAGATCAAGTGTTGTGGATCTTCCTCTTCCCTAAAATCTGTGGATCTTGATCCTGAGTAACTGTTGTTGACCTGGCTTCCCATTTGAGTTTGATCTACTGCTAGAGATTCCATCAAGAGGGTAAGAGGGATTCCCCCTTTCCAGAAGAGAGAGTGTAAAATCTCCCCCCCCCCCTTACTTTTTCATTTCCATAAGAATAAAAGAAATGTCAGAATCTTTGTTTCTTGCCTTAGAGGACACCTTTGCAGCAATGTTTGAACCTATAAATAGCCTTCTAAAACCCTTCAGACTCCCCCAAACTACCTGGTTTGGGAATCTACAAGCCCCAATGCTTTACCTCCTATGAGCCCCAAAATGAAACCAGGGGAAGTTGTGGGTAAGCAGGGATTACGTGTGTGAATAGGAGGTTAGTAGAGGGGTGATGTAGATTGCAACTTACAAGGAACTTGAAGCAAGCATTTGCTTCCACCTGAACCTACTTGTAAATTTTGGCTCGAGGAACAATTAATTTGAAATAAATCTCTCCTTGTTTGCATTTGTGGCAGAATCCTTAACCACAGTAGATCAAAATCCATCACACTCACTCACTCATATGGGAACATGGCTACAGTCATCTCAGTTTGGATTAGCATGGAGAATCGGAGATTGGCCAATGTTATGAACAGCTATTGAGAATCATGGCAAAATATTTTTCAACTAAACTGGGAAATTTGAGAGGAATAACTCTTTGGTTTACCTTGAATATATAATATTTATGTTTTGAAATATCATGGAAGATACTTGGAAGAGTAATACTGTAGGCAGAAATTTTTGAGATTTACCTGTTGTTTTGAAATACAGTAAGCATGGAGGGACTGTCTTAGCCCTTCTGAGTAAGTTAGGGGCAACTACTTTATGTGCACTTTAAGTTGTATCAAGAGGGATCTAGGGAATATTTCCATGTCACACTGTACAAGCACATCACTCCACTATGCAAATGTTTCAACTGAGATCTCCATCAGCAACACACTAAGCAAAACTAACAGACAGACACGCACGACGTGGAAAAATTTTCTTCCCTCTTCCAACTTTTGCAAAGGCTCTCTGACAAATGCTGATAATATCTTTTAAACATCACTTGAGTTGGTTCTTGCTTTTAGCTCAGCATGAGGGAGTTAACTACACACTCTGTGACACAAAATCCAAGTCCTTTAGAGCCAACTGTTCAATTTAAGTAGAAACTTTGCATATCTTAGGCGTCAGATATTTTAAGGTTCCAATATTTTTGAAAATATTGAAATTTCATGATATTTAGCACTAAAACATGAATGTTTTTTAGGTATTATTATTATTACATGTTCACTGAGCAATGCCAGCATGGACACTATGTAATGCATACAAAACTCATCTTCTTAAATCTTAAATTCAAGGTCTGTGGGAATCCTCAGTATTTCTTTAAATCTGTGGGAAAAGTCATGGCACAAGTATTCCAATTGTTTCTGTTAGTAATTTCTTTCCTTTTCCCCTCTGTCTTTACATACGACCACTCAAGTAGAAATAAAGGGGTGTGGCAGTCCATTTGACCATGGTGCTTTGTAGGTGTTTTGAGCCGTGTTCCCATTTGAGTGAGCGGGGTGGATCAGGGTTTTGTTTCTTCAAACGGTGTCGAATAACTTGATCCAGAGCCACGTTCCCATTTGAGTGAGCGCAGTAGATCAACATGTTATATAAACACAATGGGCAAGCACAAAAAGGCCACCAATGTTAACAAGTCGGCCTGCCATTTCGCATTCAATAGCACTGTACCACAAAAACACACACGAGTGTGCGTGTAGTATACGGACCTTTCGCTAACTGCATGCACACATGCAGAATTACCCAGCAAGTTTAATGACGCGAGGCTCTCAACTATTGGGTCTCAAAAACAGAGCAGAGACCAAAAACCGATCTTCACCTATGGTTTTCAAGTTCAGCTATATACACCCCTCACATCAAAACCAATGATCTTTTAAACACTGCCTACTAGATCAATGGCATCTCACAGAACATCCCGTACTCAATAGAAGATTCCTGAGTTCTGGCGAGTATCATTTCTTAAAACCGCAAAAAGTAAACTTCACTACTGCATTATATACACTTTCCCGTAAGGTGCCTAGTGTGGCCTACAACAAAGGAATATTACCCGCGTTTGTCACCGGAAAGCAAATGCATGCCGAGAAGGAATAAAACGGAGATACAGGGTCACTTGATCCACCGATGTGTTCCCATTTCAAACTTTGATCCAGAGCAGTCGATCTGATCTACCCCGAACAGTCGATCAAAATCGGTGGATCTTGATCTTGAGTGAGTGTTGTTGATCCGCGTTCCCATTAGAGTTTGATCCAGTGCGGTAGATCTTGATCCACTGCACTCACTCAAATGGGAACACGGCTTTAGAAACTTTATGAAATGTTGCACCCTTGGACTCGAGAAATTCTGCTCAAACCCCTTGGTTGGAAGAAGTTTAAATGATCACAAAAATCGAATCAACTGTAAAAATTGGCTGGAATCACTGAACTCCCCAAAACTTCCTCGTTTGGAAGTCTATGAACTCCAGTACCTATCCCCTATTTACCTATGTGTGTATATCTTTGTTGTTCACATTAGCTGTCAGGCCAAAAACTAATTGCTCCCCAGTAACCCCAACCCAAAGAAGGCATTAGATACCCTCACTACTTCTTACTATATTTACTCATACTCATATATACTCACTGTGAAATAGACTACACCATTAAAGCTTACTTTTAAAAAAATATCAAAACAAAAAAATATTAAATGAATGAGGGAGTTATTTTACACAATGGTTTTGCATCACTGCTTTACTCCAACGAACTAATTTGCTTTCACAAATATTTCAATTCAATTTCAATTTAATTTATTCCCACATTAAAATATAAGACAGTTGCAATTAACAAGACAAAGAAGTGGAACAGGGCTCAGGAAGCAGAATGCTTTTATAAGCAGCTCCCCTTTAAAAATGTGAAACTAAAATAAATTTAAAAGAACATCATAAACACAGAGAACATACCATAAAATATATGTATACTATATAAAAAAACAAAACCAAAAGCAAAGAAAAAGGATAAGAATAAATAGAAGAATACAATACCTGGTCCCTTTGGAGGTCTCCTCACAACAAACTTGAGCATGACTTTGACTGTCACACAAGAATTTTTCCATAAGGAGATGACATTCCAAGTGGAAACATGGAAAAATGCCACTGAAAACATGTTCTACAATTTCCACATCTCCTTACAGCTCTATAAGCTAAAACAAAGGCTCCACTCCAACACAAAAATATCAGTCAATACTGCTTGCCTGTAAAATGATACAATGGACCTTTCACCAAGTACTTTTCAAAATATTCAATCACTTTTACAATGATATCCTTTCCTTCATTCACTCAGTATAAAATAAAATGAATCCATATTGTCCTGACACCTCTAAATCAGGAAAAGTTAAAGTCTCTTCCAAAAGCATTCTTTGATAACCAATTCCTCACGCATGAAAGAGAGGCGGACTGCTTGGATTCGCAAAACTTTGATGCACAAACACAAAACATCTGAAAGAGTGAAGTATTCACGGATGTGAAATAAAGCGGTGACAAGACAAGATGTAATAAAATTTGATGAAGAGATGACAATCCCCAACTGAACCAAGTAGACCCTGAAGTATTGACCAATTAAAGGTGAAGAATAGCCTTATTAGACCGTGCCAGCTTGGAAGGTTTTGTTACAAGCCAAACCTGAACTGGGCACAAGCAGCCAAGAGAATATGAGACTAGCCTAGAGCCATCAGTTTTGCAGGAGACGATAGGCTTAGTGCAAATATTGGAATAGTGCAAAGAAGTAATGCATCAGTAAGTATTGTTCGTAACAAATCAATTATGCCACACCATGCTACTGTACCCTGCATGCACTATTTACTCGCTTGTCAAGTCCAATAGAATAACTGCTTCCAAAACTGATAACAGATGGTGTCCATTTTGACACCTATTATAATACTATTGGTGTCATATTACTATGTGCTGTATACAACACCTGATTCAGGCTAGGTGCTGGATATAGTTTACTGGGTGGCACCATTTAGCTGTCTTTACACTATATTATGTCAGGATGGTTTCAAGCGTAAGGTTTACATCTTCCAAATTGTTGACACTTCCTTTGCTTCTAGCAAATTTATCTACACATGCACAGAAACCAATTTACAATGAGGTACTGCACTTACTTTATTTCTGGGACTAAGTAACTTTATTCACTTCATTCAGAGACTATCATTTACTGTTACTGCACACATTACAAACATATGCTATTAAGAGATCTCAATTAAAGTAAGAAGTTTGAGCTGTAAACCTAGGGGAACAAGTTTGCCATTGTTGAAATTTATGCAAATTACAGTACATCCCACAAATTTGTGTTTTTAACAGACAGGGAGGGATAAAAGTAATCGTCACCAAACACTGAGGACTTTTATTGGAGTTGAATAAATATGGAGGACAGATTTAAATAAGTCTATTAATCAAATGTATTGGTTTCACCTGAACTTGAGTTTCCTTTCAACTTGAAAACAATTTAATGTCACAATTTATGAACAAAGAAATATGACAGAGGCATTGCGATTACATCATAGATCTACCATGCTGGAGATGGCTTTGTGCTGAACAGCAAAGTGTGCACTGTGGCATACATGTGTACATTCATCGAGGGAGCATGTCAAGTGTGGTCTACTAATGTACAATGTATTCCATCATGGCCCATATCCATAGTACAAGTCTCTGTAAGACAGAGATGATCATTATCAGAGGACAGAAATTTGCAGTTTTAACCCTTTACCGTTGTGCTCCGATCGGGGCATACTTGCGCGCCTCGGGAGTGGGCGGAAAAGCGGACGTAGCCCGCCCCGCATCGGCTTCCGTAGGCCATTGACCCCGTGACCTTAAACTATTGTCTCTCTCGTTGTTGTGGCCGAATTTTCGGGTAGCTACTCGCAGTTTCGAGCTCCGTGTGAAACAGTAAAGATGGGTGACAGCCGAGTTCTCCGCATGGGTCCAAAAGGACCCAAACAACGGTAAAGGGTTAAAATAAGCCTGTGGAGTGTGTTTACTGCAAAGCTGATGCCACTGTCTCTGCGTGTGTGCACGTAACCCTCTAGCCGAGTGGTGCAGGTAATTTAGACTAACCCTTTATCGTTGTGCTCCGATCGGGGCATACTTGCCCGCCTCGGAAGTGGGAGGAAAAGCGGATGTAGCCCGCCCCGCATCGGCTTCCGTAGGCCATTGACCCCGTGTCCTTAAACTATTGTCTCTCTCGTTGTTGTGGCCGAATTTTCGGTAGCTACTCGCAGTTTCGAGCTCCGCGTGAAACAGTTAAGATGGGTGACAGCCGAGTTCTCCGCATGGGTCCAAAAGGACCCAAACCACGGTAAAGGGTTAAATTGATTTTTGTAAGTCAAAAAATTTGAGAAAAAATACTCTTACAACTTTTGATAAGAAATTAAAGGGAAATTTACCAAAAAACTGACCATGTAAAGTATGTAGACTTTGCTTTGAAAAACTTTTTCAACTAAAAATTATCCTTCATGAAGAAGATTATAAGGAAAAGCCTTGAGATAAGATTAGATTTAGATACTTTTTATGTAAAAGCTATGTGTGCAATCACAGATTTCATTGACTGTCCTTCGTATTTCCTGCAGTGCAGCTGATTTTTTTTCTCAGCGCGATATTTTCCTCCACCCTCTCCTACCCTCTCAAAGAAGACAATTTAATGGATGCATCCACATCCAAATCTATCAAGGCCATGTATAATAAATTGGCAGAAGTTTTCAATCACCAAAAATGATTTACAACACCTTCAAAATAAAAATTTGTGAACAGAACAATTCTCCATGGATTACTGGAAAGATTTTACCAGATTTACAACAACTTCTGAACCAAAAACAATCTCTCTTGTGTAGAAGATTGCTTCCAGTAAAAGGAGGATAACTAGAGAGCAAGTTGTCAAATGAAGTGAAGCATACAGATACTATCAAAAATGTACTCATCCAAATTTCCAATTCATCAGTTTCTCTTCAATTATGAGTTATAAAATATTAAGTCTTTGTTTTATTTTGTGTCTATAGTAGTTTTCTGAATCATTTTGAGTTAGGAGATACAGTAGCGCAACATCAACAGTGTTCAGTTGGTGAAGTTTATAGTGGCACTCCCAGGTGAGAACTTACAAATGATGATGAATCATAGCTAGTGTTATCTCTGCTAGACAGACTACAGTTTCTTGTACAGTATGTTAAGACGGCACAACATCACACTGACCCCATAAAATTACAAAAAAACACAGGCTAGTCCTGAGGTCTACGGTCTATAATACAGTATGTCATTGGTTGTAGCACTGTTTTAAACCAAGCATTCCCACAGACCTGGGGGCCGTTCCTCAAAGAGTTACGCACAATCTTAAGTTTGATTCACCATACTTAAGCCAACAGTAAATCATACTTAAGATCGTGCGTAACTCTTTGTGGAATGGGCCCCTGTTCCTTGTGAAATTGCTAAGCTGAATGTTTTGTGAATATTCTACTTCACATTTTTCCCACCTATGTACAGTAGGTGGCTGCAGTGTATGTTGGGGTAAGGGAGTGGGGACAGGGCAATGGTTTGGTTTTGCTGGAATTTGACACCTCAAACGTCAAGTCCTTTTTTCCAGGGTCTACCCAATGTTCCCAGGGTTCAATGTTTCCAAGGTTTGATGGTCCATGTTTTCTTATATCTCGACAATTTGGCCATGATTACAAGCTTTGTTATTCCTGGGGTTTGATGCTCCCAGAAGTGTTGATGTTTTTGAGATTCAGGAACATTGAACCTGGGGAACAGTGAACCTTGGGAACATAGGCATAGCTTTCTTTTTACCAGCTGAGGGTCACTGGAATGTTTTTTTTTTCTGGTTGCAGGGGTTAAGGGGTTCAGTTTATAGAGGGACTGATAGGGTATGTTGAGCCTACAGATGAAATATACTTTACAAGGAAACCTGCATCACACTAATATTGTTGCCACTGTAGGTATGGTTTGCAGCTCACTTCAATGAGAACTACAGTTTGATATCATAGAAGACTTGTGAAAGACCTAGTTACAATCATTTGAAGTTGTGTATTGTGCACAAACTGAGCAACGTCGTACTTCCACAGGCCTATGTACACTGTCACAATATTTTTCAAATAAACTGAACTTTAAGCACTGACATCAACATTGATTGCAATTCTGTCAGGAACTATTTTCGTCACAATTTTAGCTGATGTGCCAAACATCGGTTTCTCTTTTCTGTCTTTTTAAATTACTAATTTGCATATTTAATACAAAATTCCTCAATGACAAAAACAACATGTCTATCAAATTACTAGCTGACTTAAACATCCCTAAAAATCAGTACATCGAAATTTTCCTTGGGTAAAAGAATGCCAGGAATAAACATGGAGCTCTGTACACAAAATGCATGTCACGTACTGCCCCATAAATTGGCAACTTACACTTAGAAGCTGTACATAGGGCAATGACTTCATATGGCAATGACCCCATACACTCAACTACAACAATGACACCACTGGGGAACAGCAGTGAGACTGACCTAAACCAGTGGTTGAACATCACAGAAATATGAAACCACTCCCTGGTGAAACTGTCTCACAGTCATTTGTAATGGAGGACTTTCATAACAAATGTATGACACCTGTGGATAAAATTACTACCTTGCTGTACTTTGAATGAAGCCTTCCAAGAATGGAAGTACTTCCATGTTCCAACGATACCAAGGCCTACAGCACTACGATTAGAGTAACTGCATAGTTAGATACAGAGCTCTTGAAGTGCCATACTACATGTCATCATGGTGAGATAATTTTTCTTACCATGTTGACATCTTTAGCTAAAAAAGTTGACATTGTGAGATAAATTAGCATTCCAGCTCAACATCTTCAGCATAGGAAATTGCCATGGTGAGATAATTTATCCGTCCAAGTCGGCATTACAACATGGTGAGATAAGTATCTTATGTCGGCATATTTGGTCGGGAAGTGGATATGGCGGGATAATTTATCTTGAAATAAACACGTACGCATGCTCATTGAGAAAGTAGAGAAAAAGTTCCCACACTGTTGACTGCATGCCGAGCAACATGGCTGAATGTGATTCACCACCTGCACGTTTTTTTTTTTTGTCTGAAACGATGTCAACATGGTAAGATAAGTAACATCACCATGATGAATTCTTAAAGGATGTCATCATGTCAACATGGTAAGATTATTATCTAGCCTTCATGATATGCAATATGGCACTTTGACAGCTCTGTAGTTAGAGGAACAGAAATCTTTGAAGTAATAAGTAGCACTGTCACTTTAACTCAGATAAACATACAATATTCTTCAGTTAAGTCTGAAAGACTGGAAACCCACAACTGTCCCTCTTATAAAATTTGAAAATCCAACTTGGAAAAACTAGATAGTTCTTAATAAGCTGAGGAAATAAGCTAAAGCTTGAATTTCAGAATGTAATTTATTTTCAGAGTTTGCAAGCCTTTGACAAATTATCACTTCTTTCCCTATTGCCCAAGGGTCTTCAATCTTGCCCATGCAATAGATCTACCACACTCTTCACACTACTTATATTCACAAGGTGTAATTTTTCATAATTCAAGCAACATAGCCATAAGGAAACACGATACAGTGCCATTGCTTGTCACACATAAAGCTACATACGACATTCATTATGTCTATCTTTGCATTACTGGGGCTTCATCAAGGTTCAGACCCATTATTGGTTATTCAAATTTTTATAAATATTATGGTATAAACTGTCTATTAAACCTGAGGGTTAGTCAGGCAAAATAATTGGAACTTTATGCTGATTCTACATCAACTCCAACCCTCCTGTCTCACATAATAAATTGTTATAGGAGTAGAGGAAGTACTAGGTATATAAAGCACTAATCTGCTTGTAGGAGGTCAGTCACCCATAAATACTGTACTATATTTCAATCATTTCTGATAAGAAGGAGAATAATAAATTCAGGCTATCAATCTAATGGCCTCTAGTCATTTGAATAATGACAGCGATTAAGAATACCAAACCATCTATAAAAGGTTCTTTAATATAAATAAATAACATACATGAGTGACACAGAGCTTGCCCAAGGTACTTCTAAGAGAAACTGACTTTCTGGCTCGTAGGATTGGAACTGTTTGAGGTGTGAGTCCAAAATATTCATATACTGTTAAAGTCACCTCTTTGGTTCAATTTTATATTATATTATAGGCACTATGGAAAGAACAAAAGGCTGCAGCTGCCTCAGCCCATACTTTGTTGAGCTATTTGCACTGTAGTTGCACAATTAACTAGGCAAAATTTGCATACACCAGGTTGTGACAGTTCCAATTCTCCTATTAACCTACTTACTTAAGCCCCTCCCACAACAGTACAAAACTCATCTTCATGCAGACACAATCTCAGTTCATTGCTTCATCATGACTATACAAGACCCAATGTGTAATTACAACACCTTCAGTGCAGTACATGCTGTGTATAGTACTCTGTTTTATTTAGATGTTATTAAACGACACACCAACACAAATGCGTTATATGGTGTCAGTCAACCCGATAAAAAAGTTTAAAGTTTAAAGGCATATTTTCATCATCCCAAACAGTTCCAATTCTCCCAACCTACTTACTTCTAGCCCCTCCCACATTTATCTAAAACTCATCCTTATCCAGACACAATCCTAGTTTATTGCTTCATGGCTTGTCCCAGTGGACATACAAGTCCATAATGTGTGATCAAGACACTCTCAGTACCCATGCTGTGTAATTTAGCTATGATGCATTGTTTGAATGTGATGCCAATCAAAGAGCTGTACCAATTGAGAGTTTTGATATGTATACTGAAACTATAGTTTAGGGTGACAAATGACTGCCTTTCAAGTACTTTGCATTTTTTGAATTTGATGTCTATCAAAGTGCCGAGCCAATTGAGAACTTCTGTAGACTGAGTACTACAAAAATTGTTGTTTCAGGTAAGAATTGACTCCCTTTATGCTGGTGTGTTTATTGCAGTGAATATAATCACTGTAGAACTAACAAGCATGTCTACTGTACTGTACAACTGGCTGAGGGAGCTGCATATTTGCTGTATTTTGACATGGTGCATAATAATAATAATAATAATATAACAGTTCTTATATAGCGCCTTACACAAGAAGTATCAAAGTGCTAAATAAACAGAATCTGTAAACAAATTCCTCCCAATTAAATATTCAAAAGTGTTCTGCTAATTCTGCTGAAAACTGACCATACCTCCTCCATAATCCTTCCAAAATTAACCTACATTGCACAAACTAGGCCGACATGGTTTATGTGATATTTGCAGAAGCCAATTTGTATGTGCCTTAAGATATGACACAAACCTGAGGTGCATGCTACCATACAGTACACACATTAATAAATTCACATCATATCCTCAATCAGACTAGAAAAAAGAGCGAATAATCTACTTAGAAATCCACTTGAAGACAATTCCAGGGAAAACCTACATCTCAATTCATTCTGGCAAGGTTATTCACATGTAAAATAATCCATCCCTGAATTTCCTTGCAAAGGAAGATGAAATCCCCCCTCATCTAAAGTTTACAGACAAGGCACACATTGACGTTTTTTCTTTCTCATAATTGCCATTAAGATATGATTACAGTAACCCAATCAGTAACTTGAAATACTAAGACGATTTTGAAGGGCTTCTGAAGGAAATGCATGGGGCGGGTCATTGTGCAAATTACCTCAACCATGATGAATAAAGTTGACAAGAAAGTAATTAATGAAACAGGAAATATGTGCCAGAAAAAAAAAAACTGCTCAGTGCAAACTGTGAAGGCAATAAGGGGCTTTATATTCATGTTGTACACAAATTTGGTGCAACAGGGCCAACTTTTGACATGTCTTGTCACTGTTTTGAGAATTATTAAAGGGAAAGAGCAGTTGGCCAAAAATGTCCCAATTTTCTTTTCATTTATCCTTAAAGCATCTTTCAGTAACATATTTTAGTCCTTTAATATTGCATAGCTTTCAAGTTCAGAGAGGCTTAGATGCGGGTCCTACTAATCTGTCCATTGGTTGGATTGCCGGCCTGGGGAGGGGTATGAGGGGAGGGAGACACCCCCTCACCTTTTCGAAATTTTTTTAATTTTAGACATGTCTACACCCAAAATGGTGGCACTTTTTTGGCAAATCAGTCAACACAAATTCGCTAGGTTACCGCCGACCAAGTTCAGTACTGAATTTTTGGCGGTAACCTTGAAAAATATTGTGTTGAGAGATTTTCCAAAATAATATTATCCAGATACTCACAAATGTGCAATGACTAAAACCTCTCCTCATTACAATATTTAATCATTATTTTTGAGTTAAATTTTGGTGCGGTACCGGCCCAGTTTGCAAACTTCAACTCGGTGTGTCACCGGCGGTTGTACCGAGCTGCAGGTGATTTCCAAAATCTTCGTACATCTTGCATGGCATTCTAGCCATGAAAACATATAGACAAATCCGATAAGCGCTTGTTTTTAGGGACTGTAGGCCACCATAAGTGGGGTCTATCAGCCTAAAACCGCTAAGTTTACTTATTGTTTGCATGAATTTCAAACCCTCATATTTAGTGAAATTGGAGAATTTAAGATACAAATTCATGTACAACCATCCATGATAGAGGCAAGCCAGGAAATTGAAAGATTTAAAGGTGACGGACCCCAGTTATGGTGGACTGAAATCAGACCATCACTTGCTGTCCGGATTCGTGTACAGGCCTAGCCAAGAACGTCAAGAACTGTCCGCAAGACAGTTAAGAACATTTGGGAAACTCTAAGACAAGCCCCGCATATAACCCACAAAGTGGGCATTTATTTTCGCTATTGAACCCGCCATTGCACGACTTTTTTTACACTACGCATTGACATGAAATATATTCCATACCTGCTGCGAAGGTTAGCCAATAACGACGTTGCAACAGTAATCATAGTTCCGTTCAGTATGTACCTATGCCTAGGCTTAGGCCTACTCATTGAATAGCAGCAGCGCCACCAGTTGAATGTGATGTGAGATACGATTTACTGAATTTGTAGTTATCGGTCTGCTGAATTATTTGCTAATTTCTGTGGTTCTCTAACTAAGAATACTTCGGAGATTTGGGATGCGGGTTTTTCAGAGGGCCGGGCGGGTCAGCAGGTTTGGGTGTCCAAATGCGTGTCAAACCCCAAAATGCAGGTCACTTGGGAGGTATGATATTGAATATTCAAAGGACACCAAGCAGTTGCTACAAGTAAATTTAATAAAACTTGAAAAAAAAAATATTGTCACATGATCCTCACAAGCCAATCATGAAAGAAGGCAGTCTATTACAGTCACTTCGGCGAGTGCATTTTACCTTGAAACATTCATTTTTTTCACAGAAAAGAAATGGTTTAGGGATATAAATTGGCAACTAATTCTGTAAACTGTGGTATCCAGCCCCCTGCAACTACTGCTGGTATCCATACAATCTTGGAATAATTTGAATTTTAAAATGAAGTACCTACAATTTTGGTTTCTTTGAGAAACTTTGCCAACTTCCACAAAAAAGGTTCATAAAGCATTAAATGGGAAATGCAGCCCCACGGACTTAATCAGTCATTAGTGTGGTAGTCTGTTCTATTTCATAATTGGATTATAACATTTGAGAGAGTTATGTTTGTAGGTCCTTTAATATTATGAAAGATACTGCACGGGTCCAGAAGCCAAATAAGGACATATCTGTGGGAACTGGTTGCTTTAAAATAAGTCTTGGGCAACTGATTTTGCCCTTAAATGTCCAAATATAGTCTGACAAAGAAGCATCCATCCCATGGGCAGTAACCTGGGGGGCAAGGGGACATGCCCCCCCCCAGCACTTACCTTAAATTTTTCACAGATACATTTTTTGAATATGAGGTAATGTGCCCCCCCCCCCCATCCCCTCATATTGAGAACGAATTGCTGCCTTTCACCCATCCTGCTAGACCTATTATCACTGTATGTCAATAAGACCTAGGGTCTGATTATCTCACAACTGAATTCATACTCCAGAATGGGGAGAAAAAGTAGATCAGAGTATGGCCAAAAGTGAAAAAAGGGTCCACAAGACAAAAGTTCTACCTCACCAACAAGGAATTTATACTAAAACAAAACAATCATACCAAAAATCCAATCTGGTGTTATACTATATTTATAGGTTGTGAAGTGCAAAAAGTGAAGTCCAAATTGAGCGCCAACTCCAATCTGACCTCTCTTTGTGCATTTATTATTAGCAGGTCCTCAAAAACCAAACATGAAGTGTAAATAGGAAAAAGTGCTCCACAGCAATGATTCTGCATCAATTTTTAAATTTGCAGACAGGAATTTCATCACCAATATGCATTGTTACTTCATTCTTTTGCATTAATTTTATTCATATAGTATGTGAATAATGCATTGCATTGTTATCTTTGCATTTTGAGAGAAAGTGCAAGAAATTGTCTCTCATTCTGTGATGCGATACCTGATATTATCTTTGAACACTGTTGCCAGGTTGCTGTACCATTTTTGAGGCTTGCCCTATAAGCTCTTCAAACCATGGAAGTACTAGCTCGGACTTCCATGTTCAAACACACATTTACTCTGTTCCTTTGAAGAGCTTTAAGTGTTTTAAAGCGATCTAATAACATTTACAAGATGTTAAAACATGCCATCAGGTGTATCTTAGTCATTACTCTATGATCAATCTAAACAATCGAACACTCGATCATGCACAGATCTGCAGTTTCCTCAGAAACTTAATCTTTGCATCAATTTTCCTCCTCAATTATACATGGGACACAATTTTGTGACTCATCCATCTCTGTATTTACACTCTTTGAGTGGAAGGCAGTGAACAAATTTAAAGATCACTGAACCTGACCGAAATATTCTGGGTCTTCCCAAAGGCATTTTACAGTGTCAATGTTCTATACTTAATCAATGCAGACATAGTTTCCAAGTTATATGGGTTTAGACACCAGAAGGTGTTTGTGATGTGTCACAATTATTTATTAACTTTCTCTTTACAATATAATCAAGGTGCATACACACACTGCAACTTGACATTTTTAATTTGTACCTTTGTTGAAGTGGCATATATATTTTACTGTTTTTTCCAAAAGAATCCTTTGTGTCAAAATTTCAAAATTTTTGCTAGATACAGGATATTTTGGGCACAAGCAATAGGAAATTAGGATGCGGTGAAAATAAGAGTACAGTACAAGAGGTACAGTGACTGACACTAGATGAAAAGTAGCCCAAAGAGGGCGAATACTGTATGTGTCATATCAATTTGAATTTACTGATAATTTATATATGAATGACTAGTTAATCACATTCTGTTGCAACAGATTGAACTATTTGAAAAGTTTCTCAGGACTATTCCAGGAAGGAACTCAAGAAGGTACCCCCCTCTCCAGGGATTCACCCAGGAACACAAAAGGGGGAGGATAAATTATGGTTAAACCCCAAGTCCAAATTGATGCTGTCCTAGGTCAAAGCTACAGTTAGGTTCAGGGGACCAAAACTTGCTTCAAGGTCCCTGTAAGGTGAAATCTGAAGGGTTTTAAAGGCTATTTATTTGTGTTACAAGTTCATGCACTGCTATAAAAGTTTCCTCTCTTTTAAAAAAGAAGCCATGATGTTGACAATTTTCTAACTTTTATGAAAATGATAAGAAGAGACTTCATCCACCTTCTTTTGGACAAATCCCTCTTTAACGGGCCAAACCTCTCACCCCAAACTACAATTTTGGTACCCAGGTACCAAAAATCTCAATTGGCTCAGCTCTTTGATTGACAGCTAATTCAAACAATGCAGATTGCCAAAGCTTATATTACACAGCCTGAACTGTACTGAGAGTGTTTTGATTACATAAATTGAGTTTTTCTGTACTCACCCTGAAGCAATAAACTGAGATTATCTCTGGTTGAGGATGAATTTCAGACAATTGTGGGAGGGGCCTTCAGTAAGAAGGTTAGGAGAATTGGTACTGTTTGGGGTGAGAGAACTGGGTCTTTAACCCCTCTGCATGATATATTGTACAGCCCCCATTTGGCCATTTAACATGTCCCTCACTGTCAGGTAGTTTAATTACAGTCAAAATTGTGCTTTCTTCAATCTTGGCAACACTTTGACAATCCAACACATGTCTGTTTTCCACATAAATTTTAGGGATTGGAAACCAAAAGCCATATCACATCTGCAATAATTTGGTTTGATTATTATTATTACATAAACTTATATAGCACACTAACAACAAGATGTTCAGTTGCGCTTAAGAAAAAGCCAGGCTTAAAAAATATGTTTTCAAATTTACCTTTAAAAACAACTTAAGAGATGCAGACTCTAAACACTAAGAGGGAGAGTATTCCATGACACAGGGCCACTAAAAGCAAACGCCCTCCCCCCCCCCAATTGCTATATCTTACAAAAGGAACAACCAAGCTTGTCTCGCTTCGAGTAGACCTTCTTAAGTTGTAGGAAGGAGGCTTAACAATACACATATCACGAAGATAAGAGATAGCTTGCCCACAACATGATTTGTACACTAGAATGAGAATTTTGAACTTTATTCTACACTCAACTGGTAGCCAGTGCAAACTTCTTAAAGTAGGGGTAATGATACCAGATAACACTCTTGCAGTAAAATTTTGAACTGTTTGCAATCTCTGAATTTGCTTTTTGAGCAGACCATATGATATACTTTAACAGTTAACCATATACTGTAGGCCCTATACTCATGTTCTGAGACCTCAAGAAGGGTTATGTGCAGGGGGCATAGGGGAGATTTGACTGATTTTAGTGATGAAGGTTTGGTTCACACCTTCCTTCCATGAGTTCAACAACTTCACTACTTTATCAGAGATAATCTAAGCTCAACATTTTAACTACATTATAAGTACTTACAGAGTTGAAAAGCAATGTTTTCACACATCTTAGCAAGACACTGAACAGGTCTGCTACCTCATAAAGACAGAACAGTTTACAATGAGGCAGGCTAAATGTAAGATCCACTCTGAAGTGGATTCACTAACTTTATTACCTACATACAGACTTTAGGATATGCCACAGTACTTTACTTTATACCAGGGTTGTCCAACCTTTCGCAGCGGTGGGCCACATGTAATGGTTATGATGGACGAGGGGCCGCATTCTATACTCGTTTTTTTTTTCAATTTTTCCTGACGCCCAAGGCAACAAAATGCAATAATTGCACGCAGGGAACACTGATTCATTTTCGTTTTTGATTGAACGAATAAATATAATTTTAGCAAAAATTGATGGTGTTGGGCAAGGGCGCAAATTTCTGTTTGAGAGTGGGGCGAAAATGCTTACGATGTGCCCATGAGTATTAAACTGTGCATGCTTGGCGGGCATCGCGAGCGCGAAGCCCCAAAGGACTCCTGGTGGGATCCAGGGGAAAAGCCCCTGTGGGGGTCCAGGGGTCCCCGCAAGCTCTTCTGTTCTAGCATTTCCGAAGCTTCAGAAAAACTGTTTTCGGACGAAAAAAAAACGAAAAAAGGTGACCATATTTGCGTCCATGGTGTTGGGCAGAATATTCGGACAAAGTTTTTTCATATCCCTCCTGAATCATTCTCAACCCGCCCCTGTGGACAACACTCCAATGTAGCCTAGGCTACATGTAGCAGACATTTGAAATGTATTATTTCATTCAAAAGTAAGCATGCCATAGCAGATGGGGAAGCCTAAATTTGTCATCAGTAGATCTGCTTATTGAATAATTTTGCAATATAGATTATTTCTGACGGGCCGGACGCAACCTTTTCGCAGGCCGGACAGTGGCCCGCCGGCCGTAGGTTGGACAACCCTGCTTTCTACACTGAAACTTGGTCACTTTTCCAAATGTACCTGAGTTATTACCAGTAAAGTTTAAGACTATACCTAGGATTGCACACTACTCTTTGCATTCCAAACCACTCAAAGTGAAGTATGCATGCATATATTTCGATTACCCTCCAGCTCACAACTTGAAAACACTTCCACTTGCAATATCAACATCCAAATCTTGGTATAATCTATCCTCAACAACTGAAAACTAGGACTCAAAATGATGGAGACCTTTCCATATATGGTATCTCACAGGGGAAAAAAACTGCTAGGTATTTTAGTGATCCATCCTGGATGTACAATACAAAGATAAAATCCACTGTAAAATACTTTTTTGCTTTCCAGGTTTGGAAATGTTATTCCTGAGCTACATGCAGCTCTTCATGGTGAAAATGATGACTCTCCAGAGATAAATGACAATGAATGAGAATCCAACCACACTGAACAAAGTGGAGACTGTGAGAATCAGCTAAGAGGACAGCTATCTGTAACCATACCTTGCCATATCAATGTCTTTCAACTCTGCTAAACCTGTCTAACCTAACTGTCATCTATACCCTTGTAAACAACTCATAAACATTCCCTTCTCTTTGTCCTTCCCAGAATGCAAGATAAGGATGGAAATCAAGCAAACAGAGAGAGGCTTGTTTGCTAAAGTACTACAATGTATCCCACTTAACAAACAATTGAACTTGTAATTCTCTCAGTCAATATTCATCCTCCAGCAATCAGTGGGCCATCAGGGATAAAAGTGGGCTTATTAAAGGAATGGTAGAAATGCATCTGGAATAATATTGGCCCTTGTATGGTGGTCGTGAGGCTGTGAGCAGTGAAATTCAGGAAGTTTTGGATTCCATCATGGAAATCAATATTAAGTATTTGCAATAAAATAATTTATCAGTTATATCGTGTTCTAAATGTTCCATGATTTAAGAGGAACTCACAATCACTTTGACACTAGGAAGATGAGTCACTACTGAAATAAGGTGAGAAATGCAGGCTCTTTCAGGATAAATGTCTTCAGTAAAATTTGACAATGAATTGAAATAAAAGAATTTTTAATGATTAAAACAGGTTTTTAAAATACAAAATTACTTTCCCATCTCATAATGAACCTTAAAGGGCAAGTGCAGTGACCCTAACTTGTAGTAGTGTAGTAGACTGTCTGGTTTCATGATTGGTCATTGAGAGTCATATGACAGCAGTTTTTTCTCTTCAAATGTGAAATTTACTATTAGTACCTGCTTGTTTTACATTGAATATCACTGAAGTTAAAAAAAGACATAAAATCCTTTGAAGAGGAATACCAGGAAAATTGTCATGTTTAGCTGCTGCTTCAAAATATGTTTAGGATGACTGCTATCGACCTTTAAATTATTCCATTAAAGGGCAAGAGCATTCAACAAAAGCATTTTGAAACCACGTCAGGTCATTCTCACAAATTCCTGCTGTTTTTTTTTTTCTTTTTTAATCTAAGTACCTTTCATCATAAAGAAACAAGCTACTCCTAACATATATTTTCCAGATTTTTCATACAGGGGTAAGCATCCATTTACGGTGAATCACATGTTCTGACTGTAAATGAGATTTATTTCCCACAATATTAAGACCCAATAAAACAAGTTATCCTTGTTACTTGTTTTTTATGAAGGTTAGGCAAGCCTGAAATATTGTGAAAGGACAGACCATTTTGTGTCAAGTCAAAATTGTTCACATGTCAGACATATTTACAAAGGCTAGACACTTTTTGAAACTTTCCACATGCAATTTAAGCCCACCTTCTGGAACTTTTTCACATTGCTACATACCTCCTGCACCCCCCCTCCCCCTTTGTCCTTCTTCGTATTTCTGTCAAATATTGCACAACTTCTAACACAAATTTAATACCTTTCAATCATGCAAGTCTTACTTTAAAAGGCATTTCACAGTGGACAGTACCCCTTTAAGGAATTTCAACTATTCTGTTACATCCTCAGCTTAGCATTCAGTAGGAATAACTCCAGATCAATAAGTTACAATCCTATTGAGGACATGAAGAGATTATTGGCTAATGATGGGAAGGAAAAAAGTCAATAGCAGGCTGCTTCTAACTGATCTTCTCAAAAACACCTAACTCTATTATCTCTATCAATAACTTGAAAATGAAATAAGAAAAGGGACATGACCAAAATCCAGCTTACACATGTACCCAAAGGAGAAAAGCCACTTACGGATAAAGTCTTCAATTTGTAAATTTAAAAAATAAAGTTCTTTTGCATTCTTACGTTTAAGTGCATTAACAGTCACCTGCTGCTTGTCACAAAGATGAATGGGAGGTTAAGTTAAACCCCCGTAGGTGGTAGAAAGAGTCCCTCTTCAAAAAAAAAAGTCTGAAATTGATGATTGACCAATGACAAATGGGCAAAAAACAATTGAATAAACTTTTTCTTCTCCACAGTGGCCTGTTCTGAGTCTTACAGGAAGAAAGAGGTCTTTCAATGTGAAAAGGAATAACCAGAAAGCCAAAAGGCTTAGTGATTCCTTGCTGCTGAAATGTACGGCCTTTTTCCACATTGACATTGCTTTGCAATGTTTTTCAATTAACAGGGCTCCATAATGTGCCCACAAAATACACATGCAAGGCACCCAATCTTCCTACATTGAGATCCCCCTTGCCCGTCGTGAACCCAAATGACATTTGACCTCCACCAAAAACTTCTGGGACCATGTACTCACTATGTGCCATCTACATGACAAGTTACAGGCCCCTACAAGTGACCTTTCTTGAAAGACTGTGCAGGAAAGCTTGTCAGGCTTTGAACATGCTGACTCCAAATGAACTTTGACCTTTGGGAAAATCAATAGGGATCATCTACTAAATATGACCAATCCACACATTAAATGTGAGCACAGTCACATGTACCGTTCGTGTTTACGAAGTTTTGACCTTTTGACCTCTCATGACCCCAAATGACCTTTGACCTCCACCAAAAACAAAGGGGAACATCTACTCAATATGGTCAACACACTTGCCAAATATGAGCACAGTCACATGTACCGTTCTTGAGATATCGTGTTTACAAAGTTTTGACCTTTTGACCTCTTGTGACCCCAAATGACCTTTGACCTCCACGAAAATCGATAGGGATCATCTACTCCATATGGCCAATGCACACACCAAATATGAGATTAGTCACACTTACTCTTCTTGAGATATCGTGTTTACAAGCAATTTCTAAGGAATTTACCTATTGACCTCTCGTGACCCCAAATGACCTTTGACCTCCACGAAAATCGATAGGTATCATCTACTCAATATGACCAACCCACACACTAAATATGAGCATAGTCACATGTACCGTTCTCGAGTTATCGTGTTTACGAAGTTTTGACCTTTTGACCTCTCGTGACCCCAAATGACCTTTGATCTCCACCAAAAACAACAGGGATCATCTGCTCAATACGACCAACCCACACATCAAATATGAGATAAGTCACATGTACCGTTCTTGAGATATCGTGTTTACGAAGTTTTGACCTTTTGACCTCTCGTGACCCCAAATGACCTTTGATCTCCACGAAAATCGATAGGGATCATCTACTCAATATGGCCAATGCACACACCATATATGAGATTAGTCACACTTACCCTTCTTGAGATACCGTGTTTACAAGCAATTTCTAAGGAATTTACCTATTGACCTCTCGAGACCCCAAATGACCTTTGACCTCCACGAAAATCGATAGGGATCATCCACTCAATATGACCATTGCACACACTAAATATGAGCATAGTCACATGTACCGTTCTCGAGATATCGTGTTTACGAAGTTTTGACCTTTTGACCTCTCGTGACCCCAAATGACCTTTGATCTCCACCAAAAACAATAGGGATCATCTACTCAATATGACCAACCTACACACCAAATACGAGGTTAGTCACACTTACCCTTCTTGAGATATCGTGTTTACAAGCCAAAGCGTCACATACACACACACACACACACATACACAAGACATCACCATCACATAGATTCCTTGCCTGCCTTTGGCAAGGAATCAAAAATATGTACTCTCTGCAGTGCAAATCAGAGTGCAATGTTTAGCCTAGGTCTACACAAACAGCAATTCCAGAATGAGTATGAACCCCTCCCTGGCCCCACTGTCCCATGCATGTATACATTCATTCCTTTAAAAATTTCAATGATTGTCATTTCATGTTTACACACTCTAAGTGTCAGACTTGCAGATCGATGCAGTTTTGTCTCATTTTTGTGTGAAACAGGAATTCTCCTGGAATCTTACAACTATTAATTCTAAAAAGAGTGCAAATATCACCTACCTACAAAACCTTAATGTCATTCCCAGAAAATATTTATGACTGAAGTACCTCATTCATCAGATAAATGCACACTTTATGGTAATAGAAGTCAATAAATGATGCCATAAAACTGTCATTTTAGTAGCAAGACACCAGCTGAAAAGATCTAACAAAACGTTTGGTCAAAAATACTGATTAATATGTGGAACATTAGGAAGAAATATTCCTAGAGGGCTCACCATTAAATCAGAAATGTGCATATGAGTAGGATATTCTCTACAGCAATTACCATTCTCCTAAAGTTTGTTTTGTTTATTACAAAGCACATAAAAAGATAAAGAGTGCAGATGTACATTTCAATTTTTTCTCCCTTTTTTCCTAAATTTGATGATAATCCTGCTCATACTGTTTTGTCACAGATAGTTATTAACTGTTTAAAATCATTTATTAACAAATATCGATATAAAAATTACAAGTTCTTTATGAGTCTTGGGAAGAGGTTGAGGAGGGCAATTAAAGTGGGTGATTACTGGATCACAAAAAATTGTTTATTTTAAATAAAATATAATCTTGAAGTTCTAATATTGAGAATTAAGATAACTTTTGAAACCAAGACTAAGTGACAGTTCCCCCAATCCCACCTTCCCTGCCTTCTCCTCTCTCCCCCCCCTACCCCCAACAAAAAATTACCAGTACAAATCATTAATATCAAGGCCACATATAAAGTCTCACCCCTATCTAAAATGGAATCATCCAAGATCCCTGATTTTGCTGCATTTCAAATCTAAGTGACAGCAAATCCTGCTGACATTTTTGAGAATGCGCTGTAATGTTTTTCGTATGGGAGTAATGTCTTTATGTGAAATTGCAACTAATAAAAAAGGACTTTAAAATTATAACATAAAGTAGTTTAAAGGAATTAGACCTAAAATCAGCAGGGTCAAATTTTTCCCTAAAAGATATTTCAACCTGTCAAAAGGTCCGCAGGGTGCTTGAAAAGAATTAAACTATGATCAATAAAACTATATGGTCCCACAGCAGGGTACATAGTGTTCATGCTGCTCTGCAAGCTTTTATGAGTGAATGAATGGTAAGAAAATTGTCCATCTGTTCAAGTTATGTTCTTAATATTACAAACCTCATTAAAAACTTGTCAATGGGGAAACAATGGGAAGTTGAATCAGTTCTTTTCTGGTTCCTTTTGACAGTTCTATGTACAAAGCAATCAATTCCCCCAAACTCCTGCAGGTAAATAGGGTTACTGTACATATTTTGTCACAACTTAAAGGCCCAGTTCTCTCACCCCAAACAGTACCAATTCTTCTAACCTTCTTACTGAAGCCGCTCCCGCAATTGTTTGAAATTCATCCTCATCCAGGTAAATTCTCAGTTTATTGCTTCAAGGTGAGTAAAGAAAAACTCAATTTATATAATCAAAACACTCTCAGTAGCGTTCATGTTATGTAATATAAGCTTTGGCACTCTGCTTTGTTTGAATTAGCTGTCAATCAAAGAGCTGAGCCAATTGAGAATTTTGGTACCCGGGTACCAAAATTGTTGTGGTTTGAAGTGGCACAAAAAATTACTGGAAGAACATTGAAAAATTTAACTTTTCATAACTTTTTTGACAAGAATTGTTCAGTCTCAAAACTAGGTACTGTACATAAGTCTAATACTCCCACAGACTGACATCACATACCTACAAGGATATAATAACTTCCTATTTGTTCTTACAAGAAAGTAAAATCACCATCACTGTTGGGCTGAAATCTGAAAAGGGAAAGAACTATACATACCGTACCGTAAATTACACCAATTGATATTAAAATATGCCTATAGAAGGCCAATAAGGCTAAGGTGACAGCAATATTTTTGTAGTACACCTCCCATGGCCCTAGACTATGACTTCTGAAATGGTACAGTACCTTAACTGGTCGACTAACAAAATACAGCTATCTCAGCATCTTTGAGTACTGTAAACTGTCAAACTTCTATTAGCCAACATTGGATACATTAGGGCAAGTGTTCCAAACCTTTTGGACTTTCTGCTGTACTCCTAATGTAACAATATCTCCTGCAACCCCTTCTGACACAAACAAAAAACCCAGAAACCCACACTTACCCTTAAAATGATTCTCCCTGAATCATATTTGATTACTACATTGCTCTGTTTTGGGGGGATTGTCTCAAAAGTTCAATTAGATAGCGTTGCATGTAAATTCTAAACTTTCTGATTTATGGCACTGTACATAGCAGTGCCCACAGCTTTGTTTTCATTGCAATGCATTTTTTATATGCGCCATTGCTTATCATGCAGAACATCAACTGTCTCTAGCACGTTAACAGGTATTGATACGATGGTATTAAGTTCCTTTCTTGGGAACCAGGTTACTAGGAAGTTTACACCAATTCCACACCCTCTTTTTTCAACCTTTTCAAGTTTGCAGCCTACAATGATGAACAACAACCCAAAATCAGAACCACCCACCCTGTATTAACATTTTCCTATGATGATTTGGATCATATTGAGGGCATTTAACCTGGCTGTTCCCCAGTTTGAATAAATTTTTAGACAGAACCCTAGCTTTCAGGGTAGCCAAAAGAAGTTACCTATGACAAATTGCATTTGTTTTGAAAAATAATAAACTAATAAACTAAGTATAAAATTTCTTACACCCTTACACTGAAACAGTGGCTTCCAAGTATTGTGTAGATCAATATGCATAGATTTAAAAAGATTTGCAAAACTTACTACATAGTTAAGTTCTGTAGATCACCTATACCCCATGAATTCTGCTACATGGCTCAATTAAAACATAAATTATGGACTAGATTTTGTAGATATCCCTTACGTTTAGACAAATCAAGAAATTTTACCCTAGTCAAGTATGATAACCTCAATGAACACTTCTAAATCGATTCCGAGACCATCTTCCTCAAAGCACCACCCCACATTATTCATTACATGATGAAATGATGCTTTAGTAGATGATATGGCTTGCCTATCTTGATATGGACAACTGCCAGTAACACCTCACAGGCTCACACAACTCAAGAGAATTTTATCAAAACTAGTGACAAGATAATTTATCTGAACACAACTTGTCACAAATCACTCCCTCCTATGCTGTCAGTTCCTAGTAACAACATCCACAGTCAATCCAACAGAAATGACTGTTAATCTCTCCAAGGTATTTTCACCAAGGAAGATAGTTGTCTCCCTCACTCCATCTTAAATTTCTGCAAAGGTAAAATTGCTCACTTCCACAACTTTGTCACATCTCTGATAGATGCAGTGACTTCCAATGTATGACAAATTTGAAGATCTGATGTCTTACCATGGATTCCATGTAAGACTACAAAACACCTTGACGAAACAAAAATCCAATTACTGTACATAACTCTGTGGACCTTGCTTACTGCATGCATGACTCAAACTCCAAAAGTTTATCATTAGGACAGAGATACTTCCAACAAAATACTTAGAATCACAAGCACTATAATGTTGAACTAAGTTGAAAACAGAACTTCCATAAATTTAAAAACCTACTCTGTGTTCAACTTAACAAATTCACAAAAACTATTAAGATAACGATTTTCACATTTTTCCTTCATTTTATCACAGAACAAGTTTCAGGATATGTTCAACTGGTTAACCTTACAATCACTTTGCTGCGCTTCAAAAATTAATACTAGCATTAAATGACAAATGCTCACTTAGCTAATGACACAGCCAAGGTGTTCTACACATCGCAACATCTCCTTTGAAAACTGAAGATGAAAACTTCGCTGGAATCACCTATTACTAAATTGACCAGCTTCTCTGTGGGTTACTGTCAGCATGATCATTACAAGAGAAGTCTCCATCATCAAAACTTTCCAAAATCAATTTCCTTTTGCAAATTTTCCTAAGAAGTCCCTTGTACAAAGCAAACACCTTCTGCTGATATCCACAATACCTTGCTGACTGAGCATTGCTTGGCAAAAGATAATTGTAAGCATAATTTTGCTCCAAAATTTTTTAGTTCTGTCTCATTTTCACTGACACTAGGCTCTCCTTAGAGAAATAAATACCAATATGAAATGAAATTCAAAGCCCTCTGGCTTAAGACAGGGTCACACAGAGGAAAAGCAGGTTGCAGAGGCAAGTTTTCCTCTCTGGAGAAATGATGCTATTTTTGCCCCCAGGTAAGAAAATGAGCAGTTATGAAGGGAGGTATTGAGATCGGAGGTTCAGCACCATGTATTTTGGAAATAGAAGTGAAAATACATAGATTGATGAAATAGCTAAAAATTTTCACTGGGTAGTGAGAGTCAGATAGGATTGCAGTCTACATGGGTGGTGTATGTAGTAGCAAAGTATGAAAATTGTCTCCAATAGAATTGATCAAAAGGATGCGATGGGCCCAGGGAAATTCAATTTGGATTTTGTAATTTCTTGGTTATGTCTGTAAGTGGTCTCCCCAATGAAGGGCATTACAGCTGACATGTTTTTGATTGGTGTTAACATTGTAGCTGTACTTTTGTCTGGGTGTGTGACACCTACTTCTGTTTGATGCCAATCTATTGTATTCTTCAAGGGAGACTTTTGATTCACTACATGAGGAGATAAGGGTCAAAATTACCCATGGTTATACAGTGATCAACAAGATCTCAAATGTCTTAGGGGCCAGAGTTAATTGGGGGAATGCTGGACTATTGGACATGGCTTATAACTTTTGATCCGAAGACTACTAGGTTTATAAGCTTTAACTTGCGTCCTTCAGGAAGATGCCTTCTTCACTTTCCTTCTCCCTTTCTTCCCTTCTTCACCTACTGAGGTATTATGGATGGCTTTGAGGTAACTTTACATTGGCATGGTACTAGATATAGCTGCAGTCAAAATCAGGTGCATAGTGGGGTAGGAGTGGGTTGAAAAATGAAACCCCCAAACCCAAGTATGGAAAAAATATATGGCAAAAGGAAAGTCAAACAAAGGAGATCACTATAAACTGTACCATGTCCGAGTCACAAATATTACACAAATGCATCTGCATTCTAAACATACTGTACAAATGTAATAAAACATGATTTTTTCTCAAAGGGAGAGGCAAACCCTCTCCTTTTGCTTCCCCATGTTATACTCCCAATATCTCTCCCATGACAAAATTCTGGCTACATGCCTGGCCATAATAATGGAGAATTGTTTAAAGGTCAAGAGCAGCCCCCCAAAAAGAAAAAAAAAATTATTTTGAAGCAACAGTTAAATATCAGTTTTTGTCTTATCTCTCTTCAAAGTATCTTTCATCATATTTTATTACATCCCTAAAGGTAAACAAATCAGTTACTTCTAGTAACTTTCACACTTGAAGAAGAAAAATGTTGTTACATGACTCTCAACAGCCAATCATAAAACAGGACAGTCTACTACACTGCTTAAAGTTTGGGTGACTGCTTTTGCCCTTTAATTTGTCTATAGTATGCGTTAATATCACAAACCAAAAATGCCCTCCAAAAGGAGGTCAAGTACTTTAAGATCTTAGATTAAGATGGTTTATTCCCACCAATACCAATTTGCCCCTCCATGTATTTAGACCATGAGCCACCACTGGCTGTCAGTCAGACTCAACAAAATGTAGTTCTGACAATCTCACCATAGTTATCCCTGAGTTATATGTTGTTCCCCCCTATAAAAAGTCTGTGCCCCCCAGTGCCTCCCTAATGAAAAAATCCTGGCTACACCACTGCATGGTACCTACTAATAAAACCCAAAATTGGACAGGACTGTCACTGAAAATATTTGAAAACCCCTTGGCCTGGATAAAATTATTCTGTAAGTTTAGGAGAATGTCCAGTTATCTTCAAGAAAAAACATGAACTGTTCTTCTCACAGAGGTAAAATACTACAGTATGACTTGCAGGTTCATTCTTATTTTATCAGATCCCCTTTACTGGTCACATTGACAGATGAGGCTGCATTCATCTCGAGTGAGTTTCTATACAAGTGTTGAGATTAAGTACCAATAAATGCCGAATCACGTTTGGGGACTTCTCAAGATGACAAAAAGCAATTTGATATTTATCATTATTTCCCAAATGACTTTGCAAATTAATTGACACACTACTCTAAAACAGAAAGGGGCCCTTAAGAAACAATTGAGAAAATATTTACATTACCGTGCAGTACACCTTAAATGAGGGCTAAAATATAAACGTCCTTTCAAGAGGACAATATTTCCCGAGGGGCAATTTGGTGGTAAAACCTTTGTTTCAGACATTTCATCAATGACTGGTAATGCTGATAAGACAAAAAGACTGGTCAGCCTATCTAATATACATATGAAATGTTACCGTCTGACTCTAAACATGGAAGTACTACCTATTTCCATGGTCTAAAATTTGCTTCAAATAATGCAAGATGTATAGTATACATGTGACATTAGAATCAAGTCGGAACTAATAGGTAAGCATGGGGCATAAATCAAAATAATTAGACCCTATGCATTGAAGTCACCACTGACATCATTTCGGAGGAATAACTATGTGCACATGGATGTCCCACTGACCTTTGCGTAGGATACATCAGTGGGCCACCACAGTAGAATTTGCTCCACCTGTTTAGAAGACTAGCATGCCTATCCAATGGTTGACCAACCAGCTGCCAAACTGCATTTATTGGTGTAATTTTGTTACTCTTCATGAGAAGTTGAGCCACAAGCCAAGTTGAACCATTATTTTTACACACAATTGCACTTGGGAGTGATTACGCACCTAATCTGCAGGGAGGAAGAGTTGAAACTGGCTATTCCCTTTGACATCCTGTACTGCCCCAGGTTGAGGAGAGACAAATAAATAACCACTTCGAATCACGGCCGCGGTAAGTACATTCATAAGTAGATAGAGTTAGTGGAGTAAGTATTAGCGCAGCCTACCAGAGATTACTAGTGCTGCATGCATCACCATAAAATGATATTAACAATATCTAGATTTCTTTTTTAAAAAGAGGATGCTTTGCAGAAATGTTTGAACTATAAATGGCCTTTAAACTGCACCTTACAGGGACCTTGAAGCAAGCTCATGTTCCCCTGAACTAACTAATAACTTAAGCCTAGGACAGCATCAATTTGGACTAGGATTTAGCAGTAATAAATCCTTCCTCCCCTCCCCTTTTTGTGTTTCTGGTGGAATCCCTGGCCACACATATCTATACAAGAATATTATAACAAATGTTTGTTGTTGTGCAGTTACAGGTGATGGCACTGCTCTCCATCTGCAGCAAAATGTCTTCCCCCCTCAAACTGCTAAAGAGGCAATAGTTATGCACTACTCTAGTCTCCATTCTAAATATATTGACTGACCTAAGAGCTAGCTGACACTAATATTTAGGGTAAAAAATCCATTCTGTGCACTTTATTGTTCACTTGACAATATACTGTACTGTAATGCTGGACAGATAACATTTTTGGTGAGTAGCTCATATTTTACAATAATTTTACAATGATTTTAACTGGTACCTTTTCAGGTACCAGTTACAATCATCTGCAAAGTATAGGTCTGCAACATATTCAAAATATTTAGCAGCCACATGGGGTAGGCAGCCCTCACATTTTTCAGTGTACAGTAGTAAGTACAGACAATTAACTTTGCAGAATTTAAAACTTAATTACATGAATAAAACTACCTCAATGAAACAAGTTAGTATAAATTTACATTCCATGGTGATTTTAGCCAGAGAATAATGCCATCGACAAAAACAAGGCACACAAAAACTCTATTCCAAACTCCTTCATGTCTGTAAGTTCATGATTGTAAGGAAAAGGAACTATAAATTTCACATCTATGAATGTTGGGCTCTATGTACCACTGTAACTTTGACAAAATACCACACAACACCCAGCCCACTCACCCACCCACTAAACATCAAACACTGAAAACACTACAAACAAAACGTTTGCAGATTTACGTAAAACATACATCATGTTCACCATTACACACTTGTCTAATCTAAATGAAATCCAGCCTTCTTCAAAGAAAAATCTTCTTTTCACTAAGAAACATAAAAATCTGATGATTCCAACTTTCAAATGGCATCTCTCAAAACACAAAAATCAATTTTTCTGATTATAAAGACACAATTGTTCAACATCCATCCAGAGCCAACTGAGGTAAGAACCAAACTCAAACACACCACATTTAAGGCATCCATCAGCTGTGCAACTGCTCCTCTTGCCAGCTACAAAATTTCAATTAAGCATCCAATTACCAAACACACAAAAAATCAGTGCTCATCTTCCAGTAACCTCTTACATATTGGTTGGTTTTAATTCTCCACTCATAAAACTAACAGTTTTGTTGCCCATGAATAAAAGTCTGACAAATGTTTAGTCCATTGCTACCTGCAGATTTGAGGATTTCCAAACACAACAAAACACCACAGTCCAATAGGCTGGTAGACACCAAGTCTAGCAGGAAGCAAATAAACTATCTTTTCATCTTCCCACAATGAACAGGATTAAAGCTTCTCCATTGGTCTAAAGTTTATTCTGCCTACAATTTTTATGGCTAGTGACCTTAAGGGGTAAACAACAATTTCAAACAATGCTATTGTTGCCTTCCTTATCTTGCTATGATACAAGAATGACATCAAAGTTTTAATTACCATTTTATAACCTGCAGGTAATCCAAACACACAAGGATTACAGGGGATTACAAAATACTTCCTCAAATGTAAGAAAGCTGCTAAGACAACACTGCTTCTTCCTTCCTTTGCTTTCAATTACTTCTTATCTGACGAATGTCAACACTGCTACAACTGCTTCTTCAAAGAGAAACATCAACTACAGCTAAAAAATTCCACAAGAACTGTGAGGATTTTGTTGTAAGTAGTAATCCAAGATTAAATGTTTCCTCTAAATCATGGTAACTAGGGCTATACCATTCTTTGTATTTTGCTTCAGGGATGGAGGCAAACCTTAACACAGCAACACATACTTCTGACTTCTAAAAGACCAATTGCTGTACATTCACAGTTTCTTTAAAACTGTGTGCAAGGCATTAGCGCATTAGCAGCCAATCAGAAAACTCCAAATGTAAAACAATGTAACTCAGGCACTCTGAGGAAATGCCTACTGTGTATTGCTGCTGTTCACAAAAAACTGGATATATTGACTTGCTCAGCCTGAAGTGAATGTCGGACTTGTCTCTTTGAGTAAGCATCTCTTTTCAACCAACCATAAAGAGTTCTGAGAGCATGCAGTGATGCAGAGTGTGAAAAGATTCTCCAGGGAAGATAGGATCAATTTTAAGACTAGAACCAAAACAAATTATGAACCCCACCAACTACTACCCAGAAATAAACAAAAAGTGGAGAAAGCAACAAAAATGCCAGCAGACATATGAAAACTTTATGGACTTGAATTTCAGACAGTGATATTCATAAGATATTCCAACAGTGTAGGGAAATAACAGGTTCATTTTAGCAGAGCCTGTAGCATTTTTAAGGTACACTCTACTGCACCTGATGTGAACATAACTATTTTTTTGTTTTCCAGAAAAGGACTAAGTATGTTAACTGCCACATGGAATCCATTAACACCTAGAGACGTGACTTTCACATCACTGGGGTATCCTAGAGTAGTATGACAGAAGAAACAAGTCTTTGATGTAATATTTAGACATCGCAAACACTTGCAAGCACTAATAGTACAGTTTGTCCCTAAAAGATAACTAAAACTGGGACAAGATGTGTAGTTACTGCCACTGCTTGGCATCCATTTTATGGGCAACTGAGCAAGCAGTGGGGGCGTAGATGGCTTTTATTGAGTATCTTTAATTATCAACATTACAGCGGGTTGCTAGGGGTTGCATCAGATGCACAAAAGGGGTATTTATTACTGCCAAACCCCAAGTCCAAATTGATGCTGCCTTTGGTCAAAATTACAGGAGGGTTCAGGGGGAGGGGGAAAAGGCTTGCTTTAAGGCCCTTTTAAGATACAATCTGGAGTGTTTTAATGGCTATAACTTATTTATGTCAGTTCAAACATTGCTGCAAAGATGTCCTGTTCTTAAATAAGAAATCGAGGTTTGACATTTCAAGAATGACTGCTCTGAACCTATGTCATGAAAGTCACATGATTTACTGACGTTATTTTGTCCCCTTTTCCCTTTTTCATTGTAGGGCAATTGCTCCAGAATCGATGGTGACCCAGGGTCAATGGCAATTCAACATGATTTATTTAGAGGTCATATTGTTTCACTGAAGCACCTACCCAAGCATGCAGGGTGATCAAATTACGAGACAAGTGTAAATGTACCAGGATCAAGCCAGATCTACAATTTGACATAAGGTCCCACAATCAGGGTGATTTTACACTAAATCTGGATTTGATTGCCTGCGCAGACTCCGATCCACTGCTAGAGATCAAATTAGTAGTGTAAATGCAGATCAAATCCGGATCTGATTGCCCAATTTTGATCCTAGTAAGGGGGGAGGAACAGACCCCCTCGCAGGTGATCAAATTTGTAGTGTTAAGTGCTCCCCCGGATCAACAGCAACCGTTTATCTACAGTATTTGCAGACTGGCAGAAGTCAACATATGCTTTTTAATTTTTGTTGTTTACATTTTGATGTGCATGCACATGTGCTCGTATTTTGTGATTCATTTAGAGCCACTTCTGTTGGAGCGCAGAGGAAGATCAGAGTACGAGACAACTTTAAATGCTCCAGGATCATGCCATACACATAATTCCATATGCTGATAACATCCAGTGATCAGATCTGAATCAAGTGTAGAAGCACCCTCGAATCCAGGTATAGTGTATGTATGCACTCTCAACCCCGGTACAGTGTACATGCACCCCCAACCCCTATTTGGAATTTAACAGGGTCTCAGCAGCTGCACTTTCATTGTTCCAAAAAGCATGGATTCAAGTTTCACCATCTTCCTCACCAATGTCAATTTTTCCTCTTCTTGACTTCAAAAGGCTTGCCATCAAAGTACAATAGTCTAGCAGATATACTACTGTGGACCTATACATCCTGTGCACTTCTGAGGCTAAAGTGCCTCATTCATGTGGACCCAATCTACCAGCTATTTTTGTTATCTTGGGGGGGGGGGGGGAGCATGAATACCTTTTGAAGGGACCTTTGGTACAAGGAAGTTAAGCGACTACAAAATGCTTGTTAAAAGTTGGGAAACCATCTAAAAAAAAAAGAAAAATAGTAAATTCTGTAATTTTTTTATCACCAGTTCACCTTTTTTTCAACTTCAGAAAGTCATGAGGTGGAAACATCATTGTTCCTAGATCGTTTCATGGTATCAGAGCATGATTCCATTTTGTTCAGTAAAATTATTAGCATGTAAGAATGCATGTTCGCTTTTTGTGAAAATGAAAACAGCACTGCAGGCTGGATGAGGGTCTCATGGAATACTGATGTTTGTGATGCGGAAGTAGAATTGCTAATCCAAAGTCCCACATTGAAGATCTTTAAACAAAGCTGTCAGGTTTCTTATAAATGCACAGTGCGACTGCCTACAGGTCTCCAAACTGAAAAAGTTTTGCTGTATTTTTTTTTTTATTAATGGAGTCATGACCTGATATGCTAAAAAACCAAAGAATACAAATCTTGGTAAAAAAGAACTGATAAAATAATCAACACACCTCAGCTGATTAAATAAAGCATTAAAGAAAAAGAAAGAGGGTATTTAAATGGTCAAAACTGGTGCTCTTTTAATAGAGATCAAAAGAAAGTTACAATGGATTGTCTGAAAACTTTGAACTTCTAACCACCCTTGAACAAATATTGATAGAATAATTGGTAGGACTGTGTTCACTGCAGGTGTGGCATGAAAATGACCCTTTAATAACCTGCTTTATAAGAACAAATATTTTCAGTTGATTTAAGACTAAAGATTAATATTCTTGGAGAAAATTAATAAAATCTTCATGCATGATGAGGAGAAGGTTCAATTTTCACATAAGATCCACAACCTTGTATAAGGGCTTAAACTTGACATCATATTGAAGGCCAAAACAGTCTCCCAGCCAAAACTTATTTTTAAGCAAAAGCTAAACATCACAATTTTCCTCTCCTTTCTCTTCAAAGAATCTTTGATTATATTTTTTAACCCAGTATTGCATATTCAGGGCAAACAAAGAAGTTTGCTTTGTATGCGGTGTGTCTCTTATGGTAGCCTATTCAATTTTTAAAAACCTGACTTGATAGTAGGATTGTGGATTGTGGGGTGACATGAACAACCAGAAATGGGTCATAGGTCAAAAGATGGGAGAACTGGAGCTGTTGATGACTAAATTTTGCAGCCAAGTGATGGTCAGATCTGTCGTATTAACAGTAGTCGTTAATGGGGGCTACCAGGCTTATTCCTCTCCAGTAATTAGTTTACTACCCTGTACCATAGAGGGCAGCAAATAATCTAAAACCTTGTGACATTTGAGCATACTTAGTAGAAGTTTTGAATTGGATGCAACTATCATGGAACAGGTACACAAAAGAAATGAAGGGATTAGCACTGGTGATGACCAGTAATGGACAACAAGACTCACCATGACTTGTGATATTTGATTGGAATCTTTCATCATTGCTTTTTGTTACTTTCTCCTAAAGTGAAACTTTGATAACAGAATTTACGAAGAAGTGCGCACGAATCTTAACTTGCATAATGCAATTATAATAGTAATTTACAAACTTCATGGGGTTGGGAAGGTCTTGAAATAAAGCAATGTGACAAACAATTACCATTTATAATAAGAATTCAATTCAAGGTTCTTATGGGAACCTAAGAATATATTCTGACAAAAACAACTTACATTTTTTAAGTCTTTCCATTTAATACTTCATTCAAATAAAGCCTTTACTGGATAGGACCCCATTTGACTACACAAAACTAACTCAAACCTTTTAGGAGAGACGTTTATCATCTTACAATTTCGGTTTCTCCATATAGCATACGAATATTTAATGCAAAGACATGAGGCTCCTCACATGCGGTATGCATTGCCAATGGCATTCAAAACAGTCATAAATTTGTTGGGACATGAAAATTATTGGTTTGCCTTTTAAAACATTACTGTGCCTTGAGCACAATGTTTCACATTACTTCTTTACATGTCAAACCTTAATCTTTTCTAAATAATACTGGTTTGTTAGAAGTGTACAGAGCTTGGATGAGTACTACTGTTGTCTGAATTTTATTAATTTAGGACAGTTATATCAGAAAAAGGATTAATGATAGAGTATTAGGTTGCATTATCAAATTACTTCCCCTACCAGCCTTGCCTTGACAGTTATGCCTTCAAATACTATTCGTCTGTCACAACATATGAATGAATTCATTGATGATTCTAATAATCTTTTGATTAAATGCTGCATATGTTAAGATTATTTATAATTATACTTACTGAATCACTAAATGTCTTTAAAGTGAAACCTTCAAAACACAAGGTTTCATAGTGAACAAAGAAACAGGAGTGTAAAGTAAACAGGGAGCTCCTTTAAAGGAAATTTTAGTAAAGATTGAGAGACAGATTTCATTTTTTGGTAGGGAAAATGTTTGAAATAAGAAATATTTATTTCTTTTCTGTGCAATTCTGGGAACAGGTGCTTAAGTTTCAGTGTAAAAATCCAAGGCCATTACTTCTATGGCAGGTTCAGAGTAAAGAGAAACACATGAGCAAAAAAGCTTTTGTCCCCTCAAGAGCCAGAACATGTTATAAGAGAAGAACTAGAGCACCAAGGGTGCTGAAGCTCACACCTGTTGAATTACTCACTGCAACACATTGTTCATTCTAGGAAGGTAATAAATCTAAAACAAACATGGAAACCCAGTTATAAAGGAAGCAGCAGAGAGTACAATTTTTTGAGACCTTTCTCAAATTTGGATATTCTATAAGTTTGCAAAGAGACAAAAGACCAGGGGCCCATTCCACAAAGATTTACGCACAATCTTAAGTATGATTTACTGTTGACTTCAGTATGGGAAATCAAACTTAAGATTGTGGGTAACTCTTTGTGGAATGGGCCCCAGTTGAATTAACCAGAAAGCCAGAAGGCTCTGTGATTTCTTACAAACCAAGATTTTCTTTAAATTGTGCCATTATGTATTTAGCAAGGCAGATATCAAGTGTAACGGGTTGTGATAACAAAATAGTAAGTAAAAGCTTCCTCTTTGAACACAATAAAAGAAATTTGACCCTCTTCATCCCTTCCACGAGAAAGACCAAGTTCAGTGCATAAATTTGACTCCACGCTAGTACTATAATTTGTCCTCTAGAATTGTAATTTATACACAAACAGTTTTAAAGAAAGTGCAATTGATTAGGAAGTATGTAGTAAACTAAATTTGGGAGGCTGGTAAAAATAGAGGGGTGGCACAAAATTGTTCAGAAAGGTGTCAAAATTATTATTCATCCAAAATCAGACAAAACATTTGTAACCTGCACATGCCAGTCATCCATCTGAGCACTTTTGAGAAAAATTTTGCAATGCATCTAGGAGAAATGACGTTTCAAAATATTGACAGATCTATGATCCCAAATGACCTTGGGTGACAAGTGACCTATTTTTTTACAAACAGCTAGAAGACTGACAGTTGCAAAGCAATAGCACACCCAAAGATAGTCCTACCTTTTGACCTTGTATGACCTGGAATGACTTTGGATAAAAAATCTAGTACAAGACTGAAGAACCACTATGCCAGGAATATCATGAGCAACTTTATTGAGTACTATTTTTCGGAGAAATGACACTACGAAGATATTCACAAAAAGCCAGTCATGATCCCTAGATGACCTTTGACCTCACCTTTTTAAATACAGCATGTAGCCCAATGTTCAATGAACAATGTGTCCAAGTTTTGTTACAATTGGTCAACAAATGTGCCCCTGAGAGCATTAAAGGCATTTTTGAAGAGATGTGGTAGATAGAGGGAGGGACATATAGACAGCAGAGGGTGGCGGATCACGATTGCTCAAAGAGCTCTTTGAGCTGGTTTTAGCTAAAAAAGTATTCTTTACCCCTCCTCCCTGCTGTTGATAATTGAGATCTACAGACTTGTTAGGGAGGCATGTTTTTTAAAACTATTACACATCAAAAAACTTTTTAAAAAGAAAAAACCCCAGCTACAAAAGTAAAATTACTAAAAAAGTTTTCTTTTCTCTTTGTCTTTCCCACATTTTTAATTTTTTTTGTTAATTAATGAGCAATGAGTATAATAATCCACATTCTCAAAATATAAATGAGGTACGCTTTTAAAAGGGATTTGCAGTTCTAATATTGAAATCATCTCCAATTTTTCTGAGAGCTGATGCATTTTGAGAAAAGCATACACAATCTGATTAAGTTTGATCTTACGAGATCTTACGACTTTGACTTACGAGTACTTTTCATTTTCAGCTATCAAAGTTTATAAACTTTACTTGAAATGAACAATGTTTTATTTACACGAGTACAGATAAAGCCTGTTTACATGAATTATTGAAAAAAGAAGAGAATAAAAATTGAAAAACTCTCCAATGCAAAAGTTGTCACAATTTCTTGAAATATGGCACAACACTCCAAATGTTAAATTCTCTCAATTCTCTCACCCCAAGCAGTACCAATTCTCCTAACCTTCTTACTTAAGCCCCTCCCACAATTGTCTGAAATTCACTTTTGTTCAGACACAATCTCAGTTTATTGCTTCAGGGTGAGTAAAGAAAAGCTCAGTGTGCATAATCAAAACACTCTCAGTACAGTTCATGATGTGTAATTAATATAAAGCTTTGGTACTCTGTATTGTATGAATAAGCTGTCAATGAGCTGAGCCGATGAAGAATTCCTTTAAACCCTACAAGAATTGTACTTTGGGGCAAGAGGGTTGGCCCTTTAACAAAACCTTTCTCTTCCAACTTCCTGCTAACACATACTCCCATTGAGTTAATACAGTATACCAGGGTGTTATTCATTTGAAGCAAATGCAATTTTCATACAGCAAAAATAGAGGGCACTCTTTCAGAACATTATCAACCAAGATGAGGGCGCCATTTGCTTTTAGCATTTCTTGGTAAATGTTGCAAAAGTTTGAGGGTACAGTATATCATGTCACTCCACTATCAGTGTTATCATACCACCAGTGTTTCCAGCAGAGGGGGAAAAGGGGGATTTGTCCCTCTCCTTTCCAAATAATTCTAAAAGAAGGAGGGTTAAATACCCTTCCCCCCCCCCCTTACATTTCCATAAAAATTAAAAATTGTCAATATCTTGGTTTCTTCTTTAAAGAGAGGACACTTTTTCAGCAATGTTTGAATTTACACAAAAAAATGCCTTTAAACCCTTAAAATTGCACCAACTTGCAGCAAGTTTTTGTCACCCTGAACCCATTTGTAACTTTAACCTAGGACAGAATCAATTTGAACTTGGGGTTTGCTGGTATTCCATACCCCCCGCTTTTTATGTTTCTGGAAGAATCCCTGACTACCATTTGAATATTACCATTTTGGTCTTCCAACAATGATCAATTTAATTCATGCTACATGGCGCAAAGTGACAGCAAGAACTATATGAAGATCCCAATACAGGAAAGAAATAACAATGCATTTGAATACCATAAAAGCAAGGGTTGCCTTTCCTAAATCCTATATTACTTCATTGTTTACACATGTACTGTAGGTTTTCATCCTCTACCACCTTGTAACAGTGGGCACATTACAACATCACAATCCATCATGGATGGGGGGGCACTTGAGGGACTTGAAATTACTTGTATACACAGGAGTGTTTTCGGGGAATGATTTGGAATAAAAAATATAGCATTTGAAGATCGATTTTGAACCTTGCAGGAGGCAGCACAGGCTTCAGGATCTCTTATGATCAAAGTAGATTCAGTGAATGTTGTAAATGACTTATAGACAAAACCTATGAAACAACTTCAGAGACAATAAAGATCATTCAGAAAAAAGAATTATTTCGTCTGTTCTTTCTGGGGGTCATTCTGCTTGCGAGGGAATCGCAAATTCTCTATCAACGAGAACTAACCTTCGTCAAACATCTAATAGGATACAGATGACAAACTCAAACCTGAGTGTTGACCATAAAATTGCTAACTTTAACCTGCATATTTTCTGCATATCCTGCATCCAGTGTTACCAACAATAAGGCAGCATCACTGGCTGCTAGCTGTAGTTTCCAGACCATTCAATGCAAATAGCCCAATAGAGGGACACCAGTTTCATGACCTCATACACCAATAGAGGCTTTTCACATGACGTCATAATACTCTCCGGCGGCCATGTTGGAGTACATGTAACTACGTAGTAAACCATACGGGACGCGCTTGCTCGTTGAATTTGTACATACCGTGCATGTCACAGTGCGCACTGTGCAGTGCGTTCGGCACAAAGCCACGTGTATTTGGCATGAATGTCCTCCAGCATGGCGGTTCTGTGACGCAATTGCAAAGCCTCTATACACATCACATTTGAGGATACAAAGTGTAAATAATATTACTAATAAGTTACAGAATGACTATTTAGTATTACAATTAATAGCTAAAATTAATTATCCTGCTCATTGCCATTTAAATTTTGAATTAAATCACAAGCTCTGGAGAGAGACTGATAGATACAGGTACACCTAACTACAAAGTACTACCTCCAAAAAATAATGTAAAATTAGAAGCTTAAATTAAACTTTGTAGAAATGGTCTCAGTACCATTTAACCTCCTATTTTTACACATCATTACAGTAGAATGTGAATTATTGTACTTTATTGAAAATGAACTAAACGATGACTTGAACACAGTTCAAGTTGTTAATTCTGGATACCTCATCAAATAAAGACAAACTAAAAGTCAGTACAGTACACTATGTCACAGTTAAATAGATAAAAAACTTTTCTTTGAACTACAGTATAAATCTCACAAACTAGTAGGCCTCCTTAGTGGGGGTACTTTTTTCTCTTCAAATTTGATACACTTGTAAAATTGCTGGTGGAATTGACCAGCACACATTCTTTGGAATACAATGTACAGTACTTGAGGCTTAGATTTGCCAAATCATGCAAATAGTAGTCATTAAGTTGTTACTTATTTCAACTACTTAAAAGTGGAAATGATGTCACCCCAACTTGAGGTAGTGCAGTACACTGTCCTACTTAATGATTGGTTCAAGAATCATGTAACAGTATGGTACAATCCTCAGATGTGAATTTACCAGAAGTTACTGCTTGATTTATAAGCACTACTGAAATTCTTAATTAAGATACCTTGAAGAGAAATAAGAAGAAATTGTGAGATTTAGTTGATGGTTCAAAATAAGTTTGGGAGACTGCTCTTACCTTTAAGTTTAGGTCCACACACATGTATGGACCTAATGGGTTCCTTCCCCACCCTTTACTTGTTTTCTTTGGATGATATCAATGAAACAAATAAACAGGCCATAGCCAATATTAGCACCATTTTGAAAACTTCATGAAAACAGATAGCCTACTACTGTACCCTGAGAGGAAGTCATTGGTGTGTCCTTTATAAGAAATTGTTCTCCCTGTGGTGCTACCAAGGGAATGGAAAATGGAGAGTGTCGCTAGAGTTAAAATGCCCCCCCCCCCCACATCCTGGTATGCCTCTCGCTCAGACATGAACCAATATATCATACTTATCCTGAGACTTTCATGAGGGCTTCCAGTGGGATTTTGCCTCTGGACCCCATTAGGGACCTTGCAGTGTTCCGTGAACCCTGCATGCCAGAAAATCTTCTGCCTCAACAATTATCTTTGCCCTCAACTTGTCCCCCTCCCCCAGTTGAAATCCTGGTGCAGCCACCGATGTTTCCTTCATTTAAATAAGAAAAACTTCCCATGTACATTACCTGAGGAGTAATAGGTTTTATTTCATAACCCTCCATAAAACTGTAACTCAGAAGTTACATGAGAGATCAAGAAATCACTGGGCAAAAATGCCACTTCTCCATGGTATGGAAGAAAAGTACATTGTGCTACAAATAAAGTTGAGAAAAATTAAACTGACTTTAACAACCAAACATTTGGCTACCTAATCTTCAGTTAAGTCAATAAACAAGGATATATTACACTACACTGCAAATGCAACACACACAAATTAAAACAAACTTACAAGCACAAAGCCAAGAATGCATCATGTTTCCATGGTAACAGGATTTCCATACCACATAAAGGAAGGCAGCCTGCAACATGGCATGTAGCAACTTGACCTATCTGAACTAAAGCGTTCTAGCTTTGATCCTGGCAATAACAATAAATAAATTGTCACCACAGAGCTAAAACGACATAACATCCTACCACACAGGGTTACTGCTCGCAAACCTAACATGAATGAGGCACTGGCAGACATTCCTTGTATTATGTGTGGGTATAGACACACAGCATGCACAAAAGCTAGTACAAATTGTGCAACATAGCTCGAACACCTGCTCTAGGTGTTGATGATCACTACAGAATACTGATTATAAAGTGCGCAAGAGTACATACAAGGACACGATGCCAAACACTAATCTTTGCATGGTTCCCTTGGTAAAAATTTTAAGTTTCCAAGTTGAACTGTGGAGGAAAAGTTATCTTTCCTCAGAAGGTCTTGAATAACAAAATGCTAAAATGTTTCTTACTCTTAAAGAAGTTTCTTAAACTATAAAAAAAAACCTATAGGCCTAACTAGTTATTACAAGTACTTTTTCCCAATGCAAAGGGAACTGGATAGATAAATAAGATAATGTGAGAATGCAGGCCTCTGTCTGTGAAAATACGTGAAAACCAATGTCTCCAGGCCTGCTTTTAAAAGCAAGAGAGTTACAAACTTTCAAAATAACATGAGTTCGCACATTTTCATATTATGGTTGACATCTAACCTTAAAAAGTTCAATTACCCTAAACATATAATCTTTCTGATTAACTGAGTTAACACACCAACTGAAAATATCTTCTAATAACAGTCACCCAAAGTTATCATTTTGAATCAACAGCTGAACATAACTTTCTCCTTATATCTCTCCAAAGCATCTTTCAAATATTTGAGTACTTTAAAATTGCATTCAAGATAAACCAAGCAGTTACTTCAAAACAATTTTACAATTAAGGAGAAAAACTATTGTCACATGGTTCTCAAGAGCCAATCAGAAAAGAGTGTTTCCTTCTGTTAATATTCAAGTGTGGGTGACAGCATTTCCCCTTTAATGAACCAACTCAATGTACCTTCTACTGGAAAGGTGTTGGTACAAAGTAAATCATGACCACCTGACTAACAGATTGGTGAACAACCTATTGCTGCTTAGACTGGCTACAGTGACATATTTTCGGTGAACCTGGTGACTGAAATCTTAGAAATGTTTACCATCACCTCATCCCACCCACAATGGATCTAATTCCAGTTAAGGTTGATTGCTCCCTCTAAAATTAGAGACAAAATGTCTGAACCTTGAAACTATTACTGAAACAATACCTGATACATGACGCTGCATCTAGCAGACACATATTCTCATATTGCAAAACCTAGGTTTCCAAAACTTGCTCTTGGCACCATATGAACTTCACTCACAGAACAAAATGAAATTATGTACAGATGTATATTATGTACATTTTACATGTACAAAAATATTTATAAAGTGGGAGATCATAGAACCTTGTTGTTGCTGTAGGCTCTGATTCACTAAGCAAAATTTAAAAAAATAAATTTATACATTTTTCAATGTAAAAAAGAAGAAGGAAGTGGCAATGTAATATTGCAATTAGCTGGCATGGTACGAAAAAGTTGGGAAGCAGGGAGGCTCCTTCAAGCAAATTTGTATGCTATCTGGATAAAAATTATGGCAGTTGGAGGGAAATTTTTCTTTTCTGTGCATGAAAATATCGGGAGAATATTGTGGGAAATAATTTTGATCCCTTCCTAGAAAATAAACATTATTTTCAGCCCTGATTTGGTGCAGGCATCATACTTGAACAACACAAAGTTTGTAATTTTATAAATATGCATGAAATATTTGAGATATTGAGATTATATAAATCTCTGCTTGACAATTTGTTCTGTGTTCCATTTAATGGATCTTTTTTACTTTCCTTCAAGAATCCTTACAACAAGAGTTTACAAATCACAGAAGAAATTATTAGTTAATTCAAACATTTACACAGTTGTGTAAATTTACATCAGGTGTAATAGAAACAGATACAAACAGAGATATCAAACAATGTCCTCAGATCTTGATTACTCTGCAGGTACAGTAATGTACGTGTTTTAAGCAATCAAAGTTATACGGAATTCATATTCCAAGGAGCATATAATTATTTTATCTGTACAGGTCTACTAACATGAAGTTTTGACTGAACTAGAAAACATGCAGTTTTACACTTGTTAATTTGCAAACATAAAATTTACAGCAGGCTCTTGAAACACTAGTTGTGTCGCTTCAAGTCTACATGTAGGTGTTTATGTACAGCAATGTAATTCATGTACTGTACAGTAATGAGCCTTACATTTAAACAGCATGTTGGCACTACTGTAGCTCTCAGAATTTTGGGATAGGTACAAGAAAGGGAAAGAGGGAAAAAAAAAAAGGGGGAAGAGGAAATCCTTTCAAAACATATTTTGAGTAGATTACCTGTTTTAAAGGGAAGGTCTCTACATGATGCAACACACACAGTCAACTATTTTTTTTCCAGCCAACTCCATCTTACTTTCAACCAATTTTCCCAGCAAACTTGTGTCAAATATGCCTAGACCAGGCTTCCTCAATTAAATTTTCTGAAGCACCACATTGCAAAGTGTTACTGATATAATGGGCCACTGATCGCCATCCTAGGGGAGGGGTATAAGGGGAGGGGGTATGCCTTTTGAAAATATTTCTGCATTTCAGAAGAGGCTTACATGCAAAATGGTGCAAACTTTGTTCAATTTTCCCGAGCAAAATTTTTCACAACTTTACAATTTTTGCCGATTCACTGGTAACAGTGAATCGACAAAGCCCTGATTCTAATAAAAGTAAACAGTGACAGTGATTTCACTTCCATGTGGGAAGAAATAGGACATTATAACATCCTTGTCGGTATGTGACGTCAGTCTGTGGGAATTATTAGATTTATTTACAGGTATTTTGAAGACAGAACAATTTTTGTCAAAAAGGTTATGAAAAGTTAAATTTTTCAATATTCTCCCAGTAATTTTTCATGCCACTCCAAACCACGTGGCGCGCCATAAGTGGCGCATGCCCCACTATTTGAGGAAGCTTGGCCCAGGGTTTTCCCTGGGCCTTTTGAACGTCGCGGGGCGCGACGTTCAAGCTTCAAAATCAAGGAGGCCGCGACGTTCAAAAAACGGCCGCGATGTTCAAAATTGCTGCCAGCTAGCCTCCATAATTTTTCTTCTTTCTGTAAACGGTTGCTTTTGTTGTTAATACAATAAACGACAAAATCATTGACTTATTTGTAAAACTGCAACTAAATTTTTTAACTTCCATGTACATACCACTGCATGCGAGTCGGAGCTCTGTATGTATAGCCCATAGGACCTACTACTGAACACGAAACGACACAGTATTATTAACTAGCCTGCACTTGCCCTCGTAGGCTCGTATCAGGAAACTGTTGTGCTCACTCCGGAGCGCAGTAGCTCTGTGGCACAATGACCAAAACACAAACGCCCGTTTCTGCAGGTAAGAGGCAGGGCTAATGTCTCAGATTTGGGAAATTATCAATCAAAGGAACGAACTATGTCATTGAATCTTTACGATGAAATCCCACATATTTCCTGTTACTTCATCTTAAAACTTTCGTCACAATTCCGAAAATCGGAAAATGAAGTTGTGCGAACGCACACTGCAGTCTTAACCCCCCAGTAAATACTCCATTTCTGAACTGTTTTGCCCGACTATAACAAAAGTTTGGGAAATTTGATGGTAGCACAAATGCAATGGGAGTATTAGAATCCTATGCCAAGACGGTTTCTACACGTTATTCCTACACAGTAAAACTGCATTGACGATGCCGCGAGTAAGATTGGCTGATTAAAAGCATTAATGAACCAATCATGATGTTTCTTACGTAGAGATAACTTAAAATATGTGCAATGGACCTTATGTGTATGATGTCATAGAACCCTTGTTTTCCCAACATGTCTTCATAAAAAGATCGGTACGCACACAATCTGTGATTGCATGCAGCCACGTGCTCCATTGCTTTTATAAATTCTGGCAATCACTCGATCATTACCACCGATTATTTGCAAACTGAAAAAGGGGCTAAAATATACTTAAAAACTTGCCCTTAGTTTTGTAAAATTCATCCTTTAACTTCCCGCTAAACGGGATGCATTGATGATCACAAACGTAAAATTTTATCCCTGCCATGGAAGTGATCGTTTGAGATTTTCCGCTATAACCCTGTAGTATTACATGGAATTAGATTTAGAATTGCATTCAATGTGTTTTCCTTGCTCTCTCGCAGAAAGCGCCGCGTAAGTTGCTGTACAAACTGTTCTGCACAAAACACATGCATTGTACAGACTATTGAGCTGCAGCGTTTCGCCTTTTTACAAATCCCCAAGCTTAGCATACAAGTCTGTGCACGTTTTGTACACTTGGCTCCTAGAATCTTGTGCAAGTTCGTTGATTATTATCTTTCATAAATTAGGTCATTTCTAGCATTCGTTCCGTAATGTTATTTACAGTAGGACTTATGCAATGTCGTCATGCGACGTCATTGCAAACAAAAACAGTAATGCACGTGGTCTCATGCAGCAAAATTCTTGGCCCACGCATGCAGTATATTTTCGTGCGTGTCCGTTTTTTCCGCCAAACAAGGCGTCATGTTATGCTTGGTGACGTCATTTGCATACGATCCATTTCAAAATTTAAATTGGTCCCTGCTTCGTGATTGGTTCAATTGATGTGATTCTAGCCAGCCAATCACAACTCGTGCCTTCGCCTATGTGATTTAGTGTGTGAAAATACTCGGTCTCGGGACAAGTTTTCCTGTTGAGTTTGTGTTACGACAACCGCACTTCCCATGCTTATACAGCTGGCTAGCGAAGCAGGGTGAGCCCCGTGCCAAATTCACCATGAAACGGCATCACAAATCTCTGCGTACGTGGATTTTTCGGGGGTCTGACTTACGTGCATTTCAGTTGCAGATTCTTTTCAAACAAGACGATAAGTTTTGGACAAGATCTGCTTAAAATATACGGGGATATTTATATCCGAAAGGAACCATAAGGTACGCTAATCGGGTGCAATTGTTTTGCTTCCCAGAACTGCTAAGATTATCATGAATGGGTGCTCTACATGGGCTTTGTTAAAGCAGGAGAGTAGTTATAGAACATTAACGCAACTACAACCCAGTAAAAGAATGCAAATGTTTCGACATGATTGGGGGATGAAAAATAGAATGAGCATGATGTTGGCCTAAGAACTACATTATTAAAGGACATGTGACATCGACTGCAAACAAATCTACTGTATTCAAAGGGTTGATTTGTATCCCCACTTTTGAAGTGAAAATATTACGCCTACAAAAATGATATCCCGTTGGTGAAACGAAGGGAAATTTTCCCAATATTTTCCATCCTGAACTTGTAATATTGCAAGCCGGCCCAATTATATCAATTTTGGTAAGCAACAGGCGCGAAATAACGGCCAAGCGGGGGTAAAAATCATCCGGTGCCAGCGCTAAATAAAAGCCATGCCGATGAACCAAAACTTTTGAAGCAGAAATTAAGTGATATAAAGCCAACGTGACCGCTATCAGTAGATCAAAATTTGTACGAATGTGAGTTTCCGTGCTTACATTTTTGCGTCGACTTACAGAAATTGTGTTGACTAATTTGCCTTAAAAGTGTCACCATTTTGCGTCTAGCGACTTGCATAAGTCACAAAATTTCCCCTCCCCTTATACCCCTCCCCCAGGCCGGCGATCCACCATGGACGCATCAGATGCGCGACGTTCAATTCTAAACCCAGGGAAAACCCTTTAATTTTAAACTTACAGGTTTGTAAAGGGTAGGAATTACTGTACATAGCCCCGCTATATGATTCCAGTACTTGCATTTGTATGCATTCTTGAAATCAGGGGGTTTTATTTTTATCATCTTTTTTTTTATAAGAATTTTGAGGACTGGACCTGTCAACAAGATCTGCAAATCTGAGTATACATACATGCATGCATTATTTTGTACTGAGAAATGGATGAGAAATGGATGAGGAAGAGGAGATGTGTTTTGGGGTTCAACTGCCATTTCAAATATTATGAAGTACAGTAAGATGACAGCTTTTGATAGGGTTACCATCTGTTCCCATTAATTGGGATTGTCCTGTTTTTTAAAGAAAAGTGAGCGTCATGGACAGATTGTCCCAATTTTCTCAAAAATGAACATAGGCTGGAGCAGACTGCAGGAAAACAAATATTTTCAATGTATGTGTACGCTGTAGACTATACTCAGTCTAATGGGACTAGCATAATTACTGCACATGTTGGCCTTTGAATATGCATGTTACCAAACAGCTAATCAGGCTGGCTGCCAGCAGATGACAATTATTCAGTATGGTAATATTACTTCTAGGCATGAACCAAAATCCAAATTTTGGACAAAGATACCCCCCTCCCCTGAGACACCACCTCCATATTTTTCTCCAATACTGCTGATATCCCACTTTCAGCTGACAGATATATGGTAACCCTAACTAACAAATTCATGAACTATTAACTAGGTACTATAATCCACATTACCACAGTGTCATTAGTTTGCCAGATGGTTACTTTAGGCATAAATGGTATACTGTACATAGGTTGATAGGAGGTAGGTGAGAATCAAAATAGACTTTTACAGCACAAACATAATTCTCTCTTCTGGTAAAAATACTCAGCCTATTTGCAACTTTATAAGGAGGCAGTACTAGTACATGATCATATCTGACTTCCTCTGTTGGCAATGCTACTGAATGAAACACCCCAAACTGTATTATAACATACATTAGAAAGGTGGCCCAAGCTGAGTCTATCAAAAGAACAAAGGCCTCCAGCCATCCCTGACATAGCACCTGTCAATCATTTCAAGATTCCTAATTATCTTTTCAACGGTTGACAGCTGAAAATTTATTTATAACAGAAAAACAACTAAACAATGTAACAAAGATAACAATAAATAGAAATATTCTCACATGTGACACTGAATTACAAATGGAGCGAATTCACCAAATGGTGAAATGACCTCTAGGTAGACAAGTTATACAGTGCAACAGTGCATTGCCTGCCATGCAGCTTTTATATCACATACTGTAAGTCATGGCTTTGTTTTTCCAGCACAAACTGAGTTTCAAATAAAGGAACAAAATATATGACAAGAAAGGTTATAGTGCAGAGATAGTAAAAATATTTGAGTTAGCTACCATCCTGGGAACAATATCAACAAATTGAAATACAGTATAAGAAGTGTACAAAACTATGTACTATGTTGCACAGCAGCCTGAATAACAGTATGGCTCCTTGTGGCTGTCCAAAGAATACTTTCTCTACCTTTCTACAATGAGAAACTATTTGTAAAGTTTATGCCCTCCATTAACAAAAAAAAAATAAAAAATAAAAAACTGATAAAAGTTTGCAAATCAGTTACCCCTTGGACACCATGGGAATATAGTTTTATTGACTTGATGTGTCAGCAATTTTCTAAAATTAGATGTTGGGATAGCAAAACAAACTTTTCACATCCAAAATAGCAAATTTGGTAACATGCTCTGACAATAAGTGGAAATGGTATGTCAAATTGTGTTTGGTTCCTAATATCATTAAAGGCACTGGATTTTCAGTAAAGAAAAAATACTAGTTTAGAGAGCACAAGTTTTGCGAGCATTTTGAATTTGACCTTGGAAATATTATTGTCTTCACACTGATTAGGGGAAAGATTCTTGTATTTAAGTATTTAACTTCATGATTAAAGAAGTATGTCTAAATTTCAGGGGTTTCTTCAATTTGGGACAAATTTATTGTGTTCACCCTTGAATGCAACCAGCAAAGGATAAATTACCAAAACAGAAAATGGTCTTGCCAAGAGGATTTCATGCTATACATCAAAGCAGTAAACATCCATTAGATGACCATTATGTAGCATCCTGACCTCTGTCAATCAAATAAGACTTTTCTTTCAAGTGAATCGAAAGCCAAGGTTCCTGGTTGCAAACAACTCTTTAGTTGCTAGACCCTCCTCAGTGATAGAGACTTCATATGCCAAAAGAAGTACAGTAGACAAAGCTGCCAACTAGGCTGAGAAATGATACCTGACACACTTCAGTGTTGCAAACCAGTAATTGAGAATCAAGAAGTGTGCAGGTGATGCAGAAGGCAAACAGAGGGGCTTCAAATACTTGTACAATCTTATAATTCAGTTAAACTTGTCTGAAATTCAGGTCTAAAAATTTATCCCCCTCTCACACCCACTCCATGTGATCCTCTATGCAAGTTAATGAACGAGTAACCTCCAGTATAATTTATAGTCACTGTCAAAATCATGTACAGAAATGACACGTTGGAAAACTTAAAGATTACACTGTGTTCTTTACTATTTGGCATCTTGTGAATAAATTTCCTGAGCTACCCTGTGGAACATGCTCAAACTTCCCAAATGCAGGTCTTGAAATAAACAACAGCACTGAAAGCCAGAGCTGCAAGCCAGAGCTACAACTCTGGACAAAAACACATGGGACAGTCCCTCCTCCTCTCCCATTCAACGTTGAAATTTGTGAAGTCTGAAGTATGTTTGTCAAGGACAACATTGATTTAGGGGGGAGGGGATTTTACAGGACCAGTGAATCTGTGCATATGCGTTGCTACATTTAGGTAAAAGTGTCCCATCATTTTTGTCTACGATTGTAACCTATTGGGCCTTTACTGATGGCTGTTAACATCCTCAAAAATGTCCTATTACAAAAAGTCTTGAGCCAAATTGTTCAGTTTGGTTCAGATTGTATGTGCCCTTTTTCAAGCTCCAGTATTTCAAACCTTGTAAATGTATCAGCCAGTAGCTGAAACATCATCATCAAGAACTTCAAAAGAAACAAATCACATTTGCTCTTCTCAATATGGCTGTCATATCAGACAAAACAACACAACAGTAATAGTCCCAAAGAAGTTGAAGTGGTTGCAGGACTTCGAAATAAAGCACGGACCATACCAGTAATTGTTGGAGAACAGGAGCTGGCATCAATTTGAGGCACAGGACTTGAAAATCTCATTTTGAGCAATGAAAAATAGTATGCCCAGCTGAGAAAACAGAATCCCAAAGGTCTTTTCTGTGTTGCAGAAAATAAAACAATGAATATTTGTAGAAATTTAATGTGTAATGTACTTACCAACACTGGATATGGTGCCGGTCTGAGAAGGGGTGGGGGTAAACTTATAATCCTCCAGGGTGGTTGTGCTGCTACAGTCAGAATGGTGGCTAGACATCACTCTCCCTGCAAAAAGAAAGAAAAATAAATATGTGGTAGGATTTTTTAAATTATCAGCTGTATGCAGCTAGTCATTGCTGATGACATATCATTGCAGTGTGGTGAAAAGTAGTAGGCTTATACAGTATATACAGTACGTTCTACATAATATTGCAAAATTTACAATAGTTGAGAGATGCAATACCTTGCCATCCATAGCATGCAAGTAATAATTAAATAAGGATTAACAGCATGCATGTATATGTCTTGGTGTTACTGTACTTTATTTGCTATCACTGTTTTGTTTGGGATCATTAGTGGATTCTACCAGACTTACAGCTTCTACAGAGAAGGCCAGATACATTCTCGATCACCTGTACCACAGACCATGGACTACTTCCATGCACAGACTACACAACTATCCCACAACAGTTTTGTGGTTTTCAACATGTGGATATCTAACCTGGTTTCCTTGAGGGGTAGGTTAAAATATGGTTTGCCACCATTACAAAATATTTGGTTTGATCAGACTTGACCATGATTATTAAAACTGACATGTCCAAACAAACTGCAATGCCAAACAGAATGCTATTTATATTTTTGACTTGAAGCAAATTTCTGGATATTGTCAAACAATATGTTAACATGTGTGAGTCATTAATTTTGCATGGTCTTTCAAAAAGACTTTTGAGAGTCTGCTGATGTAGTCATGAAGTATGAATTCTCACCCAAGTGTCCCTTTCAGTAGCCTTAGTACTGTAACTCTAACTTCATGTTGTCCAGGAGCAACAATGGCTTGGGTTCCCCCTGACCACTGCAAATGACAAGTGGCATCATGGTTGCCAGACTCATCAGGTGCCCCTCAAGCAAGCTTGGGTGTCTGAGGGTTTTTCCATAAGAGCACATGTATTGGCTTACATCATTGGTCCATTTGAAAAGAATTATACAAGTAATGAATATTAAACCAATTTTGAACAAATGATATGATACCTACCATCTCACAAAATAACTGATTTGTCCTTCTTTCTGACTGCATTGGCAGCACATAAAAACACATTCTCTACTTTGAACTAAAGTTTGAAATATTACAGACATTAAGTGAAATAGCCCTAACTCAAGTCACCTAGAACTAAACAGTTTAAAAGCTGACCTTTGGGTAGTAAGTTTGGTTTTACTTGATGTTAACACCCACAGTATAACCACCCCAAGGGCTTACTGGATTTTATCATTTTTTTTGCTCTTTTTAGGGTTGGAATGACTATAAACTGTAAGTCCGATCATGTAGCCATCACATAGAAACCCCAACTTACAACCCAAAAGTGGGGTTTTAGACTGCTAGAGGTAGCTGATATGAGTAAGGGCTTTTTCACATAATGGACCAAATAATAACCAATACTAGACTACTGAATGTTGTCATTTGCATTCGTACACTGAAAAATAAGAGCATGAAAAAAAAAAACAAGACTTTTTGTCAATGAAAAATGCTTACAGGACAAGACAACAATTTATAAAATAATATAATGCATCTTAAAATTTTGTAAAATAAACACAATTTCTTTTGTTTTTCAATATCAAAATGAGTAAAACAAGCATACTATACATGTGCAGTCATGATTTACAGGCTAATACATGGCAGATAGTCTACACTGCATGCCAATGGCACTACTACGAATTTCAGACAAAACATTCCAGACACAAAGGGACAATGGTGGAGGCAGCCTCACCTGCATTTGTACGTAGATTCCTTACATCCACAGATTGGCCAAACCAAATTAAAGACATAGCGTTAAAAAATATGGTAAAGCAGCTGCGAAGAGTGTCTTTTCTATCATGAAGCAACTACTGTAAAACTGCTTGCCACTGACTGCTACACTTGATAGCATGTAATCCTTTACACTTTACATACATGTATCTAAATTAAAGATACATGTGGTATGATTGAGTAAGCACTTGGAAAGTTAGACCAGTCACTTCAATTCTGATTACAATCTGATCATTTCTGAAAATGAACTGGAGCTTGCAGTCTAATATTATGAGGTGATATTAACTGAAGCTAATAAGAGACAGGGAGTGGTATAGTCAATATAACAATACATGCATGAGGAGACACCAAACTGTACATCCAAAATGTATATGAAGTTGAAAAATTAACTGCCATTCAAGCCAAAAAATAGCAGGGGTTTTCTTCCCCCCACTTAGGGGGTTGATTCATTTAATTATCAAAACCAGTATAAAAAATATATTCCAGGAAATTCTGATATAATTTACTGGTATGCTGAGCAAGAAGCTTTCTCTGCAAGACATAGTAAAGCTTCATATGAAACATTCACCCAACATTCACCTCCTAGGGATATTGCGGATGGAGCCTTATTAGATTGAATGTATACATTACAAGACTAGAAAGTACACCGCAAAGATGACAAAAGTATGGAATCCAGGGATTCTGTTAATCACTCAAAAGGGGCAATTTATTGCTGCCAAACCCCCAAGTCCAAATTGAGTTTGCCCCTGGCCAAAGTTACAAGTGGGTTCAGGGGGAAAGCTTGCTTCAAGGCCCCTATTAACGTGGAATCTTAAGGGTTTTAATGGCTACTGTATATTTAAAAGGGAAGGGAAGCAAAAAATTAAATTTTCATATGTTAAAGAGGATCCAAATCCACACAGTACAGTGAAATTTCCATTGAAATCGGACATGTATTTTACAAGATATCAGTGAATTAAGTTACTAAATTTAAGTTCAATAGTGAGCTTGAAAGCTGCATAGATTAAATCACTTTCTGACAAGGAGTGCTTGGTTTCCCTTTGTTTTTCAGACTGTTGTCTTGAAGTTAATAGGAACATGACCTCCCAGTGGGGATCGAATGCAAAGTTTGTTAAGTTCTCATGTCACTTATGTAATCACATAGACTAAGGGACTGATGAGGAGAAAATAGGCTGTGAAGTTTAAAGAAAAACAAACGACTGTCCATTAAGGTGAGGATATGTCATAAGTGCTTGCGCCAAGTTCACTTTTTGTTGATAATGTGACAACTTTTCTTGCTCATATCTTGAGAACTACACATTGGATTTCAATAAAAAATTCACCAAAATGCTTAAAATGAGCAGCCATCAAAACATATCAAAACTTGATTTGACCTTAAACCCTTCTTTTAAGTTCAAACATTACTGCAAAGGTGTCTTAATTTTGAATAAGAAACCAAAATACTGACATTTTTTGTATTTTAATGGAAATGAAAGGGGGGAATTTCTCTCCTTCTTCTTGAAGGGGAGGACAAATCCCCTCATAACCCCTACCCCCCCCCCCTCCCACCAAAACACTGACATCCAGCATGGTCACTTTACAATTTAAGACATATGCTAAGTTGGCATGTCCTGGCACTACTACAGTACTGTAAGTCTGCAATTATTCATTACACCACTAAGTACAAACAAGTGTGTCAATCCATGTACCCTATTAAGAGTACACATCACCAAATTCTTCAAAATTTGGGCTGACAAATGCATTATATTTTCTTCAAGAACAACAAATTAGGATTTCAAGTACTGTAACAGCAATGGGAATTTTACTGTTTTCAGGAGGGGTAATCTTTACCCTACTTTAGAGTTGGTCCCTATTGACATTTGAGGGAAATAAGTCACAACGTCTCAGCACTGATTATCCTACAGTACAAAGTAGCTGTTTTAAATGCACCCTGTGGGCTAGGGGTTGTACAATAAACCCACCGTATTTCCCACCACTTAAAGTGTACCTCAAGTCCAAAAATTCAAAAATATTTATTAAAGAGCAATAAAAATGAATTCTAACAGTCCAACTCTCATCTTCATGGGACATTCCTGGAAACAAGAAGTGTTCAAGGTCATAAGAACATTTTTAATTTCACAAGGAAGCAAGCAGGTAATGTGAGTTGTACAACAAGAAACTCACCAATTATTGTGCAATGGACCAATTTGTGAATAAACTTAACATTTCATATCTCAGCTCAGGAATGTTCTGTGAAGATGGGAGTTGGCCTGCTAATATTCATTTTTCATGATCTTTAATATATATTTTTGAATTTTTTGACTTGAGGTACACTTTAAGAGATGACTAAAGTGAAGGACTTGCACCATGTCTGAACTCATGCCAAGACAAGTCCACATCAAGACTTGAAAGTTACATTCTCGGACTGAAGTAAACAAAACTGACTGCAGGATGGCTTCGAATTACGAAAGGGGTCACAGAAGAAATAGGCTGTTTCAATGTAACCTACTCCCTGCTGAAATGCTCTCCAACTGATACAATGAGTGCTTGTGTGCCTACGTGCATTCAATGCATGCAACACTAGCACTAACGTGAGTATAGTACGTAATCTCTTCCCTGGCTGTTATTCGAAGTGGCTTATTTATTCGTACTCTTCCTCATAAGTGGGGTAGATGACAATGCCTAGTGCTTGGTTTACTTACGTACACTATAATTAAAACAACACATAAACAAAGAGTTACGTCATAGGTCGGTCTCTCCTCAACTTAATGGGGAGTAAAGGATGTCAAAGGGAATAGCAAGTTTCTGTTCTTAGTCCCAGCAGATGTGGTGAGTCATCACTCTCAAGTGCAACTGAGCGTAAAAATAACGGTTCAACATCTATTGTGTCTTCGACTTGTCGTGTGTATTTGAAACCAAACTTGAACTTGTTCCATATTCGAAACCGTATTTAACCTTTGCCTTTTTATTAAGCTGATGCTACATGACACTTTCAGGCTGGTATTTCATTAACCCCCTTATCTAACTTGTTAGCCAATCTCAGGAAGAGGGACATGAATAACACATGATGACTACTTACCTTGGGAATCGTATGTTCTGCCATTGGCTTGCCCCATATTTTATTCAGGTCCATACCTCTCTGTTCTCTGTGCTCCACCACTGGCCATGGTTTTTGTCTTTAGGGCTCAGTCAATACAACCTGAAAAAAAATAAAAGGATTGGTTGCGAAATGTTACTTGCACAATGCATCGACCTCATCAGTGAAGGATTTAAACAAGCATCCCAGTGTCAGATATGACTAGAATTTTTTGAGACTACAGTACCAAACATTACTGAAATTCTCTAGAGCAATGTCCTGTGGAAGGCAACCAAAAGTTATGAGTCCAGCAAATGAAATTTGCATACACTGAAGAAAGATGACACGATGTAAACCAACATGCTTTTCTGTGATAATTTACAGCAAAGTCCAATTAAAATCTCTCACTTTTTCTCCTTTCGGTATGTGAGTTGACCCTTTAGCAATCATTGTTGACGATGGGTGACAAACACAAATTCAATGTCAAGACCAATGTCCTGACCAGCAACTACTCAATAGTGATTTTTATTCCACATGAAATATACAGTACTTGTATATCCCCCTCTGTTCCAACTTCTGCTCTTTCACACAGAGATAATGAAGTAATCCATCAGTCACATGGTATACAGTACAGTATCAAGTGATTCATGTTGGGGTTTCAAAAAATCAAGTTGAAGTTAGCATCAAAATGGCCTCATATAAATCCAATACATGCAGATACCTCCAGCTAAAGCATTTGATTCTGAAAATGAATTGAACCATGGTGGGGTGCGGGGAAGTTAAAGAATTAACTTTAAAGTGACTTGGGAGATAAATGTGAGCAATTAAAGAGTGAAACAAAAGCCTGATGTTACTTTTAAGCCTGCAATTAAGTTCTGTTACTGTTAGGCTAGGTGGAGTTAGATGAAATTTTAAGACACACCAACATGAATACATGTGCTATGTACAGTAGTGTAAGTCAACCGGATAAAAAGTTCAAAGTTTACATTTATTTTTCAGTACAGTTTAAGTCCATATTTGGTTTCCCTTTAGTCGCCTCTTATGCCAGACCTGGGAAATACTGTGGACATATTCTACAACCCCCAGCTCACATGACTCGCTAGGTGGAGACACATGAATACAAGTGACTGCAAATCCTGGGTTAGGCCATTAACCTCAGAATTAAGACAGGCCAAGGTAACATCACAACTTTTACAGACAAAACATTTTTATTTTGAAAGAGTTATTTAGGGCATATAATAACCATTCATCCTAATGGTACACATGTATAATTTACATGAGCAGAGAGGTGAGGACGGTATCAGTGCATTGTAGTGATAAGAGTTTTGAGCATTGAGCAAATCAAGCATTTCTGTTAAATTAGCTGGACTACCAGATTTCCCACAGGATAACCTGCTCTCTGCCGAAAAGTTGTCCTTTAGACAACTATTTAATTTTCCCTAAAGGCATGTGTTCATCGTTTAGAAACTAAGTTGACATTCTGTGCACATGATCCACATTAAAAGACCTGTTTGCCAACAACAAGCTGAAAACTTTCTTTACATGCATGGAGGGAAGGTTGGGTGAAGGGACCGGGAAGGGCCTCCCAGGGCCACTGATCTTTTGTTTCACACATCACAACATTTCATCAAATTCTGTTGCAAGCTAACTTAGCTATATTCTAGGTTAGTTAGTTAGATGCAGTTTTACTGCCCAGTTTCCAACCTATCGGTTCAAGTCGAGCTGGCCACAGCCTTTTTACCAAATGTGGCTAACTGGCTTGTGGCCCTACTCCATTGCTAATGCTGAGTATCATGCACAATGGCAGTAGGTTCCATTATAAACATGTGGTCCTAGCTACATTCTAGGATTTTCCATTTTATAATTACTGGCCCAATAGGCCTATATGTAACATGTGCTATCTATCCTAATACACTAATCCATAGGCAAACTGGAGCATCTACTCACAAAAGTTTGCCGTTTTTTGACAAGTTGCAACTTTCTCAGATCATAAGTTTAAAAGATTTTGACAATTTTACAGAATTGCAAAAGTGCTAATTATAGATGGTCATGCTGATAAAATTGAATAGGAGGCTTTTTCTTGGGTGAAGCTTGTCTCTGTAATTGTGGTAGTTAACCCTGTTTAAACCAACCTTATTTTATTGAGCAAATAGTTTTTGAAGGGGGAAAACGCCTTTAACTTTATTGATCTCAAGATACCTGAACAGGAAGTTCTCTGATAGGTACCCGATAATTAGTTGCCAGCTTGAGATGGCTAGAAAACTTGCTGTTCACAGATAGCATCATCCATGGGATAACTTTTATGCCAATTTGACATGGTCTTAGAGAATAATAGCTTAAGATTTCTTTGAAAGAGATGTCCCTTAAACTGGAAAAACTTATGCTAAATTCCATACAGGAAAGAATCATCTATTCCATTTTTCTAAGGATCTTGCAGAAAATAAGGGTTTCAGCCATATCCCCAAAACATTTTCCTGAATTGGACAAAGTATTGTACAGAATATCTAGGCTAGTGAAAGAGACAAACATGTGCTCAGAAAATATTCCTTATCCACTTAAATCTGCCGCCCCCCAAAAAAAGAAAAAAAAAAGAAGTATACTGCAGATCCATTACTACTACTATCATGTAAAATTTCAGTACTACACCTGCCCATTTTATTTCAGTTAACAATGCAAAGATTAGTGCCAATTGGTTGGGATGAATGTGAGAGTTGACATTCACATTCCCTACTATTATTCCACAGTCCACACAATGCCGCTATGAAACAGCAAGATATTATCTAACATTTTTAACACACAGTAGTAGGATAATATGATCTTTTCAGGCCTACTTAATGAGAAAAACACTTTGCTTGAACTGCATAAAAAATCAAATACCACCACCATTGCACTTATTCAAACAATGGAAAAAGAAACCTTTTGTACTTTTTCAGATGCTTTAATAACTGTATGCATTCATTGTTAACTGTCATTCTGCATGCTTTTAGGGTTATTTCTTCCCTAAAAGAAAACGAACAGATTGCAGCATCATTGATTAAATTCTTTAGGCATATTTGTCCTTTCTGGATAATTCTATAACAGAAAAAAATTCACATTCTAAGTGAAACCTTGAATGACAGGTTCGTAAACTTTGAAATTCATTAACCTTGGGCCCGTTCCACAAAGAGTTACGCATGATCTTAAGTTTGATTTACTGTTGACTTAAGTATGGGGAATCAAACTTAAGATTGTGCTTAACTCTTTGTGGAATGGGCCCCTGATCTGTGAACAAAAATTTGGAATTACTTTTTTAAAAGGGCAAGAGCAGCCACCCCAAATATTTTGAAGTACAGCAGGAGCTAAATCTCACAATTTTCTCCTTATATCGCTGCAAAATTATGTTTCATAAAATTTTTTGACTTCAGTAAGCATAGCCAAGATAAACAAAGTAGTTACTCCTCATAAAATTCACAATTTAGGAGGAGAAATATTGTCATGTGATCCTTAGGAGCCAATCATGAAACAGGACAGTCTACTATGCTAACTAAAGTTGGGGTGGCTGCACTGTCCCTGTAATCTGAAAGACTAGTTTTCCAGCTGCACAATGTGAAAAAAATTGAAAGGGTGGTTTTCAGTAAAGTTCAAAATCTTACACAACTGATAATGTTACATAGGTTACCTAACCTTACGTGTACCATTAGTTTCTGGTTTGTGTTTTTTTCATGTGGATAGGACAGTTACTTGTTTGTTTTTTGTTTCTCTTCTGTAGATTGTAGACCCCTCTTAATGGCTGCATTTGCACTTGATCCCCCCACCCCCCCCCATCCCCATGCCGGTCACCACAAAGCTCAATCAACTGAAAAATTTTGTGAACAACCACAAGAGTAATCTGCATTGATTGCCTGTACACGACCTAATCGCTTCCTCCAGTTCAAATGACAAGAAGTTGCATCAATGAAATTATTATGAATACAAGTAATATGTTTGCACAAGTTTGTGTGGCGTGTGGAGCTGCACTATGGAAGTACATCATTGAACTTGAGTCACCTTAATCTCTGGTTGTATTCCCATCACCTTTTCTTGATCACCTGCATGCAGTCTGACTCCCAGAAGGGGGAATCAAGCTCTCGAGATCTGATCCAGGGAATGAGAGCATTCTCACTTGCAAATTAATCCCTGGGCACGATCCCTTAACGATAGTTAAGTTAAACCCCATAGGTCTCTGCATTACTAATAGCACAAAAGTAATAACAAAGAAGATATGCACTATTAGATGCAAAGAGGGAAACATTGGTGGAAATAGTTAGAAAGTTGAGAGACCTACTTGGAAAATATGGGCATTTGAAAGGAAGTTTGGCAATTGAAGGGAAATTTCTAAAATTTTGCTCTGTCCCTTCCAACCCATCCTTTCTTCCAACCCTGGAGTGACGTCACACCGTCTGGTTTGGCCTGACATAATTGCAGGGTGTGATTAAACAACAGAAAACTACAATCCTGAACTTGTGCAAGCTTTGTTATACAGGGTTATACATGTCCATTTTTAAAGGTGTAGGTACTGTGCAACAATTCCTAGATACTTTACATCAAGGGACAAAATAGTTTAATTGGATTTATTTGCAAAGAAATCACTTAACATTTCTTTAATTGCCATTAGTATTCACAAGAACTGAAACTTTTGCTAAATTAAATCAAAATTAACATTAAAATTGACTAGCAATGGGCAGTTCTTGGGTACAAAATGCAAACCCAGCTGTTTTGTCCCTTGTACATGTACATACAGTAGAACCTTAAGTTTTCACACCCAATTTTGTAATTTCCATATATTTTGGACTTAACTGTTTTCCCCTGTTTTAAGACTGTCACATTCAGTAAGGACTGAATGATGCATGATAGTCCAGGTATGAATAAAGGTAACCAGGGACAAGTACTTGTTTCACACATTTGTTCACTTCCACATCTAATGTACTCTTAAGGTTTTTGTCCTACAAATCAGCAACAGTCCTTCACAGTACAGACAAAATTAAAGGGGAGAAATCCCTAACCTTCTTTTGTACATGAACAGTACTTACTCCAACAATCTTTTTTCATTTTTTTTTTTAAATCCCATCTATGAAATTTAATTACAATAGCTCAAAGTATTCCCACACCATACCATTCCATTCCCTCTTCAAAGTGATTCACAGATGCTGAACCTACAGTATTACAGTAAGGTTCCTATCAAAATAACTGTTCTTGAGGCACATCCAAAATTTCATTTTATTGTGCACAATTATGGTCCCCAATGGGATTGACATAATTCTCAAAGGGTAAAATGAGACGTTATGTCAACAAAGATAACAGCTGCTGTAGAAGTAAAACTTTTTCCTACTTTAAGATATTTTTTAAAAAAAAAGGTAAGAAAGTATGATGGAAATTGTTGCGTGCACATTGGACACTGTGTTAAAGTACTGCTAAGTACTGCATCAACATCATTCCAAACATGCCACACTTCGATCTTTGTTTACTGTGAAATGTTCAAATGGTGCCAGGTAAATGGCACCCAAGGGCCTCCAGTCAACTCCATTTTACAACCTGTTCTAGGTGTTTGACAGTGGTACAATCATTTTGAAAAATGGGTGATAAAATGTATCATTTCAAAAATCTGAAATTGAAAAGGTAGACTGTGGCTCAGCTACAGTATGAGAGGAAACACGACCGGGCTAATGAATAAAAAATGAATATACAAAACATTACCAGACAAGATACAATATAGGCTGATGCCAGATTATAAATGAATATTCAAAATTATTGGCTCTTGGTAATTATGTGACATCTTTTTTTTTACTTCAGTTTTGATCTTTGAAAATTATTAAGAATAACTGCATGGTATACCTTGACTATGAAATACACTGCAGACGTAAAATATTATCAATAATCAAAGATACTTGAAAGAGAAATAAGAAAATTGTGAGATTTTTACACCTGCTTGCTTTGAGTTAAGGCTTGTTTCTGCCAAATAAAAGCTTACATTAAGAATTCAGTAGAACAACTGGAAACAAAAACAATTTACCTCAACAGTGCCTACAGTAGCTAAGACTAAATACATCATTGGATAGAAGAATTGTTCAAGTCTTTACACTTCCCTCAGATTTAAACAATTTTTTCATCTTTTAGAAACAAAATCCATAAATTTCATAATTTTCCATGATGGGTGGCAACAAAAAGTTAACAACAAGTACATAAGGAATCTGTTTCTTCATTGGCATTTTGAGTCACAATGCATCACTGATCCTAGTTAATCCAACCATAAAAGTGCAGGATATGGAAGATTATTGTAGGAAATGAGCATTGTCTCAAAGAGCATGAAACTTTGGTTCTCCTTCTATAAGAACTCCTTGATTTATAGACCAATCCGATAAGCGCTTGTTTTATGTGACTGTTGGCAGCTATTAGTGGGGTCCATCAGCCTAAAATTGTCTTTATTTATTGTTTACATGAATGTCAAACCCTCATATTTAGTGAAATTGGAGAATTCAAGATACAAATTAGTGTACAACCATCCATGATAAAGGTAAGCAAGGAAATCAAAGGATTTAAAGGTGTAGACCCCAGTTATGGCCGACTAAAATCAGACCATCCCTTGTTGTCTGGATTCGTCTATAAGGCAAGGGCAATAACCCAAAACTTATTTTGAAGATTTCAGCAAATTCTCACAATTTTCTTAATTCTCTTCTAAGTATCTTTGACAATATTTTAGGTCTTCAGTGTATTGCACAGTCAAGGTATACCATGCAGTTATTCCTAATAATTTTCAAAATTAAAAAAAAAAGACAATGTCACATGATTACCATGAGCCAAACATAAAACAGGACAGTGTAGTACTAATTCAAAATGGGGTTACCCTTTAAGGTAAATCTGATAACATTTACAAGGTTACAGGCCTTTTCAAATTATGGAAATCATTTATGTGCACACAATGTCATTTAGTTGCTATGGCAAATTGCAATTAACTGTGACAATGTTTTGCTGCAAAATATGTATAACTCAAAATGGTACAAGTTGCTGTTATGTCAAAATTGTTGATTCCCTGTGTACTGTAAACATACCCTGTACTGTAGATGGTAATTGGCAGTGGCAAGCACAATGAGCTGATGAAATGCGGCAGCCTAATTCTGTATGCTACGTATAGTTCAGTTTACTAGCAAGTTTAAGTAGCAGCAATTACAGTTGAAACAAATTGCATTACGAAGTGAGCCCTATCTTTACAGCACATGAAAAATGGGAAAGAAAATGAACAACCATCACTTCAGTCTTTTATTTGAAGTCCAAACTAGTGTTTGCATTGGGTACCCGACTAATGTTGTTACTACCCTGGTAGAAAATAAGTACCCAGGTAGCGTTTTTCTATGATTTTTTTTTTTATCTTTGTAAAATAACATGGATATTGAAACTAACAAAATGTATAAATTACAAACATCTCATTCACAATTATGTAGAAATGAAGTTGCTCTTATTTGTTTCCGTAAAATGCTTTTGTTAAACTGCACTTTTCCAAAAACAATTCCCGCGATGCATGTTCCTAACATCAATCAGCTCCTATACCAGATAATGAAACAGCATAGGCCTACTCTACTGTGCATAGCCTAGCCTATCCCTTTGATAAATGATCGTCAAAAGTCAGCTCATAAGTAATTTGCACTCAGTGCGTGAGGATCGATAACGTTCCTAAACTTATGCCCAGAAATAGCGCGAAAGACCTAAGGAATTTTATACATCATTGCCATACCCAAATGGATATACGACATGTGAATCCACTTTCGATTTTCTAAATTTCATACTAGTCAAATTATCACCAAAATTAACATGACACGATTTCATGATCTAAAGAATTAGTTTTTGGTAATACAGCTATGTCTACATAATGTATGCACATATTTCAACCACAAAAATATTCTTTTGTCTCAAATCAATCCCTAATACTTCACATTTTTGGGAGAGAAATTTTTTCTTAAGCAAAATTCACTCCATCAGATTTGAAATCGTACACATTCTTGCAAGGTGTATTTCACGCCTGTGTTCACTAAAAAAAATCTTCTTTCCTCTTTCTTCTATCCTGTTACTAACTTAAAATTTTTAACTGTCACTATCACGAATGGAGAGATGATTTTTCATAAACATACCAAGAAAGCAGTTTAAGAGAAATTTGAACACTTGCTCGAGGTGGTAAATTACTGTTACACAGTACAGAAGTTGCAGTGACAAACGGTATAAAAGTTATTTTTTGGTTCTGATGCACAACGATTACAGCACACTGGACAAAAGCCACAGAAGGTAATAGTCTAATACTAATGGTGCTACAAAGTGTGATCAAACTTTAAATTCCAGTCTGATTTTTAAAATCACGATGCTAAGAACAAACGGCACATTATAGATAAAGAAAAACGTGACAAATTGTTATTGTCAAATCAATCCAATAAGGGGCCGATGGGTGGAGTCATGAAATGTATGTGCATACCATGCACTTTAGTAAGATGTTGCAAGGTTTACAGTTGGGTACCTGACAGGTAATGCAGTTCAGGTACCCGGGTACGAATTTCCAACCTGGTGCAAACAGTACTCCAAACAATAGTTTAGGCAATTCATTAATTTGTATGGTACGTCAAGTTACTTAGCTTTGCAGTGGCCTTATGTTTGGGCCTAACATTAGGCCTTATGTCAGGGTCTAACACTAGGCTGGCCTACAATCTTGCACTTAACTGTGGGAACACTACACTATTATGCCATCTAAAATAACATGCATGATTAAGGTACCCTTTATTCCATTCCTCCTTCTTTGCCACCTTCTACTCACCTGTACAACGATAGACCTCCCAATGAAAATGGTATGTCCAGAATTCACCTTATTACCGCCAGCCTTGTGCAGGAACGTGGGGATTAAATAGTCACTGAACGTGACCGTATTATCCGCTCCTTGAAGTCACTCCTTACTACGGTCACTGGCCTACATGTACAAAGGTAACAACGTTTAAAGCCAAAACAACAAACCGAGCTCTAATTACGATGGAATGGTTCCCAGAACAGATTTGAGTTAATATAATAATTTTGAGCATTCTTAAATACCACTTATACCTTCTGGAATGTTTAATATCAGTAAATTCATAGCAAAAGGCAGGAAAAATGTGGTGCCATCCTTCGCGGTAACATCGACATCTTGATCGTCTGCTACTGTGTTGCATGATGGGAAGGACTTCCGCTAGACAAGCTGTCGAAGACCAATTAGTAAGCGCGGCTAGTCAATACTTGTACTTCATATAGTAAGCTCTCTGTACATTACAAAATTGTACAGTCACTGCGTAGGTTTCTCCGTTTTAAATGAGATCACATGACAAACACTGACTTCTTCGACTGAAAAAATAATCTGCACAGGCTTAACGTTACTCGCAGAATTATCCAGCCAAAATTTCCCTCTTAAAGGTCTTATTTCGTTAACAGACTTGTGTGGAAGGTGAATGTGATGACAAAGATCATCTGTGGAAAGTTTGGTGAGAAAAGGTATCTTTTTGGGGACGTGAGGGATGCCTACTCACGCGTGAGTAGGCAAGTGAGCTGTGTTTTTGTGTATACCGGGCAAGGGCCCAGAAATGAAGTGTATAGCATAGGAACGTAATGCTGGGTCCTGTTCAAGGGCTAGGATTAAAGAGCCTTAACTCCAACATGTTTTGTCCAAGATTGTCTGAATTGAATGCCTCAAAATTTTTCAAATTACAGTAAGATGGAACTGTTACTAAACATAATTCTCCAATTATTATAAGTACTGCACATCATTTAAGTCTATATATCAGGTGTGATGCTGCTTGTCCAAACAGAGATATGATTAGCCTAACAAAATTTGCTTTTCAGTATGTTATGAAATCAAGTACCGTATATTCTGTAATAAATGCCCCTGGGGGCATTACATTTTTGAAAAGGGGGGGGGCATTTATTTGAGGGTATATTTTAATAAAAAATTAACTAATCGGCATCGGGAAAATTCTGCCATTCAACCCATCATTACCACCGATTATTTGTAAACTGAAAAAAGGGCACAAATATACTTGAAACTTGCTCTTAATTTTGTTAAAATTCCTGTAAATACGTACTCAATCCTTCCCGCCAAAACGGAATGCATTGATGAGCACAAACGTATAAACTATACCCCTGCCATGGGCGCGATCGTTGGTTATTTTCCCCATAACAATGTAGTATAACCTGGAATTGTATTCCTTGCAGTCTGGAAAAAAGTGCTGCGTAAGTTGCTGTACAATTTGTTCTTTACAAAAACACAAGTACAGACTACAGAGCTGCAGTGTTTGGCTGTATTTTCAAGTCCCAAAGCTTACCATGTATATCTGTGCACGTTTTGTGCACGTAGCACCTAGAATCTTTCGAAGTTCGGTGGTTATTATCCTGCATAAATTAAGCCATATCTCGCATTCCTTCCGTAATGTTATTTACAGTAGGACTTATGAAATGTGAACGTCATTGCGAACGAAAACAGTGATACACGTGGTCTCGTGCAGCCGACTTCTTCGCCCACGCATGCAGTAGACTTACGTGCGTGTCCGTTTTTACCGCCAAACAAGGCATCATGTTTTGCTCAGTGACATCATATGCATACGATCCATTGCAAAATTTAAATTGCCCCATGCATCATGATTGGTTCAAATGCGATGATTCTAGCCAGCCAATCACAACTCGCGCCATCGCCTATGTGATTTAGTGTGTGAAAATACTAGGCCTCGAGACGAATTTTTCTATTGAGTTTTTATGTGTTACGGCGATCCCATTTCCTATGCTGATATAACCCGCCAGCGCAGCCGGGCGAGCCCCGTGCTAAATTCACCAAGAAACACCAAGAAACGACATCACAAGTCTCTGCGTACGTGGATTTTTCGGGGATCTCACTTGCGTGCATTTCAATTGCAGATTATTTTCAAACAAGACATAAGTTTTGGACAAGAACTGCTAAAAAATTACGGCGATGTTTCTATCCGAAAGGAACCATAGGATATGTTAATCGGGTGGAATTGTTTTGCTGCCCCAGAACCGTTAAGATTATTATGATTGCGTATTTCTACATGGCCTTTTAAAGCGGGATTCTACAGTACATTAACGCAACTACAACCCAGAACAGTAAAATACTGCAAATGTTCCGACATGATTGGGGGATGAAAACTAAACAGAGCATGATGTTTGCCTAAGAACTAAATTATCAAAGGGTATGTGACATCGACTCAAAACAATCCTACTGTATTAACGATTGGTTCATATCTCCACATTTGAAAAGAAAATATTAGGTCTACAAAAATGATATTCCATTTGCGAAACAAACGGAACCATTCCCAGTTTTTTTCCAACTTGAACTATATGCACAAAGCAAGGGGCGCGTACTTTAGGGACAAACACGTCTCTTCCATCTTTCTAATAATCGGTAATCGGCATCAGGCCGATTGTTATATTAAATACTGATTATACATAACCAACTAGCTTAATCTGTGGTTTGGGCTTGTAGTGCGGGAGGGGAGGCCTTGGCATACGCAGTTGTTAAAAATTTTGAGGGGGAGCGTTTATTAGAGCGGGGGCGTTTATTACAGAATATACGGTAATCTGTTGGATAACCTGCTCACATTGTCATATGTACAGTAATAGCATGCACAATTTAGGAATCCCATGTTCCATCCCCTGTTAACAAGTACAGCATCCAACCCCCCTCCCCCCCCCCCCTTCCATTGCTTATTACTGCTGTACAATCTGAGGTCCCAACAAAAAAGGTGCATTCTGAATTGACCTTATAATCTGAATTCCCACACATTGTGCAGGATTGGGGATGACAGGATGTTCCAAAGAATTTGTCCAATGCTTTCCATCCAAGCTATAGACCTATAAATGTTAGGCCTATTCCATTTTTGCATCATGTTCTGACTCGCTGCATGGTCAAGTGGTGAGGCTGGAGAAACCAATTTTGCCACAGCCAGGGGGTCTGGACTCTGGACTCCAGAATGGACTCTAGTCTTAGCCAGGTCATACTCCTAAGTCATAGCCCACCGAACAGGTGTAACCATGTACTAGCCTAGCCTGTACTGCAAATGCTTACCAGTCAAAACATCCCTTCACCAAATCATCCTGTACCAAAACATCCTCGCTATTGGTCAAAATGCCCCCACGCAAAAACATCCCCAGAATTTTATCTATTCTTAGTTACATCTTCCTTTACTGTATTCTGAAGTTCAAATAATTGTTATAGTTTAGCTATTGGAATGAAATAGATGTTTTGTGGACAATTTACACTTTATGTTGAATTCAATGTGGTTTGTTGTAGCCTAAATTCTATATTTGCCATTTGTGACACTAACATAACAGACCACAGGCTAGTCTACCTTTAGTAAGTTCTAACATTAGCCTAGGCATAATACTAGACTAGTCCTGCCTAACTTTCTGGTAATTGATCCTTATATTCTCCATTTTATTTTTTGCATTTAAATTTTCTTCAAGTTTCCAACTCACAGTTTTGATTTTCATTCCTGAATTAAAGTCAGAAGTCTCTGTGGGGATGTTTTGACTTCCTGCAGAGCTAAATCAGTACAGGGCCATTTTGGTAAAAAGCAAGGATGTATGGGTAAAGCAAGTACGTTTTGGTCTGGGGACGTTTCATTTCATTTCATTTATTAATTTCGTCCGTACAATTATAAACTGAAATACAGAACCGGACAGGACACTAGAAAAACAAGTTTAACAAGCTAGTGCCCATAAAGAGACAATACAACAAAGATAATAACAAAAAGAAAAAAAAAAGGAGAACAAAAAAATAACAAAATCAACTAAGAAAGCAGAAAAGAAAGGGTTACTTAACTGGGCGATTAGGGTTATTTTTTACCTTACTCTTAAAAGTAGCATGCGTTCTAACATTTCTTATTTCGTTGGGGAGAGAATTCCTAAGTTTATAACAATAGTTATTTAACAATAATTTACCATGCCTAGTATGGTGCCTACTAACCATAAAGAGGGCATTAGTTCTAGTGCTTGGTCGAGCATTGGTAGAAAAGCTAGGGTTAAGGGTTTTACTAAATACAAAAGGAAGACGATTATTAATATACTTATAGATAAAAGAACACATTTTGAAAGTATGAATATCGCTGATCTTAAGGATGCTAAGGTCTCTATGCAGGGTATTTGTGGAGTGGCACCGGTCTTTGAAAGTAAAAGTTTTTAAAATCCTATTCGGAAGAACTTGCAGGGGTTTGAGCAAAGAAGGCTTAGAGATGCCGTATATTTCCATACTATAAGTCAATTTAGAGAAAACAAGTGAGTAATATAACTGGGTTGCTACAGCAGGGGTAAGTGATGCCCTAAGGCGATAAAAAATTCCATTATATTTTACGAGGTTGTTACAAAGATCGTCAATATGTTGCTTTAATAAAGCATAGCTGATCACCGATCAATAGACCCAGGTATTTAACACAGTTTGTTTTGAGGATACAGTATCTACATCGTTCATGACAAACTGGTCTGGACAAGCATGGGGTATATGGGAATTAGCACGGAAAATTGAAAAATTGATTTTCCCAAGATGTGAAGTAAGTCTATTAGCATCAAACCAAGTCGTAAGTTGATCAAGTATGGAATGAGCTATATAAACAAGAGTAATACAATTACTGTCATGGACAAATACATTCGTGTCATCAGCAAAGAGTCTTAGAGACTCGTGAGGCACAATATTTTTAATGTCATTTACATATAGATTAAAAATAGAAGTGGTCCTAGCACAGAGCCCTGAGGCACGCCTACGTTAACAAAGGTACAGGTAGAATAAATACCATTTACGTACAAGAATTGTTTTCTATTACTCAGATAACTATGCACAATATCAAAGGCTTCACCTCAAATGCCATAATTTTTTAATTTATCAAGGAGTATTGTGTGGTTGCCTGTATCAAAAGCCTTCTTTAGGTCAAGATACTGTAAAGGCCCAGAGCATTACCACCACTATGGAGGTAGGTACAAATACAATTGACTGTCTCCAAAAGAGCATGACTTGTATCATGGTGTTTCCTAAAACCAAACTGAAAGTCAAAGAGGATATTACTTTTTATTTAAGAAGGACCTTAATAGCTTTTCAATAGATCTCTCTAGCAACTTGTTGATACATGGGAGCAAACTTATGGAACAGTAATTTCCAGGCAACGTTGGATCACCTTTTTTAAAGATTGGGATAACTTTAGCCACTTTCAAAGCATCAGGATAAATACCAGTAGTAAATACGAGATTGAAAATGTGACACAGTACAGGGGTTATAACGTGGGAGACAGACTTCAAAACTTTTGGAGGAATGCCATCAATGCCGGGCGATTTCCCGTCTGTAAGAGAATTAATTTCTTTCAAGATTTTGTCGTAACTGATGGGGGATTGGAAAATGGTATTAGGTATACCAGGCTGCATAAAATCCATAGGAGCTGTATCGCAAGAGGTATCATCACTGAGCTTTGTACCAATAGTGGAGAAATAGTCATTAATCGCATTAGCAATTCCAGTATCATCAGTAACCGTTGCATTACTATACATAATTTTAGAAACCTTGGAGACAGAATTACCTTTATCGTTTAGAAGTTCGTTTAGGACAGTCCAGGTGTGTTGAGAGGGGGTGTTGTCTAGTCTGTAAAATACATTTATAGTATGATGACTTAGAAGTTAGAGTAAGCGATGACCTTATTAAGGATGAGTCTGTACTTGGACAGTTTTGTTTTCCTATCATGAGAAGGGTTACGTATATATCTTCGAAACATGATATTTTTATGGCGTATTGACTTTTTAATACCAGACATTTGACTGGATACCCTGCAAATTGGCTTGGTGAGCATAAGCAATGGGGAAGGGAAAACATGTCAGAGAGCCAGGACTGAAAAAATGGCTGTCGCCAGTCTAAGGCCTAGCCTAGGCCTAGGCCAATGTGTTAGCCTCTACGGATTGGTTACAATTTTTAATACAAACTGGACCAAACAGAAGCTTCCTCTGAGCCTAGTAAGTAGTAACTAACTAGGCTACAGACTACAGTATCACTCAGTAGTCAGTAGCATTAACTAATTAGGCTTAGGTAATAATAACATTAGGCCTACCTTGGGCCTAACTAGGCCTTGCCTTGGCCTAAGTTCAAATTTTAGTAGCAGGTCGGTCTCATCTTGGCGTCCTAGGCCTAGGCCCTAGATACGGTAATCAATGTAGCCTATTCTTACTTAGTCGCTAGGCCTGAGGCAGGGGCTAGGCAAATGTAACTGTTACTGTATGTGTAGTTGTTTTCCAAATGAAATAAAACGTCAAAATAGAGTGTTTTACCTACAATCGAACGAACCACACGAACAGTGCAAAGTTCTTGCCACTTGGTTTTCGACAGTTGTGTAAATATCCTGTGTGTATTCAAGAATTAGTCTACCGATTAATGTTCGAGATCGTGAGAAACAGTTAACAATAAGCGACAGCTCCAAGATACATGCAAGTATATTAGGCCTAATTATGTTTTCCAACAGAACGTACGTATACGTACGTACCAGTACCCGTACGTGTATCTGGATACAGTGCACGCTTTACATACGCACAGAATGCAATCGTACATAAGCCTGAAATTTGTAAATTACCAGTTTTGTATTTTGATGCCGAAAATGTAAAAATACGGTGGAGTCGTTATGCCATATCAAATTAGAAAGATTTTGTTCATCGGTTTTCATTTTAGTTAACCTGCCCCAGTTGCTGTGGGATCCCTAAAGCTTGTTAGTATACCATCTGACGATTGTGTCGTGTACAAACAGCACAACACTTAAAATGCCAGCAGAAACTCTTCCCATTGTGTCACTATGTTTTATTGACCGTTAGGCCATCCCGTCTTTATCCTGTATTCATGGACCCGTGGTACACAATAGGCAGAATACAAAGTAAACATTTGGTTTACAAGTAACTGACAATGGAAGATCGGTGACTGCCTTGGGGTTTTAGTAGAATCCCATCTACGTTTTCACGTGCGGAGGAATACGTGAGTGCTAGAAAGGCTCACTTGGGGCCTTCCTCAAATGTGTTTGTGGCCCTTGAGACCTCAACAAAGTCAATGGGTTACCGACAAAGGGAAGGGAGAAGCCAACATTTTAAGTTATTCCCATAAAAATTTTTATTGAAGAATCTACCCTTCCTAACTGGCAAAATTTATTGTCGGTGCGACTTCTGTTTATTGGAGTTAGACCTATTATTAACATCGTCTTAGGTCTACTGAATGAAGAGCAGATGAAACCGAATGGAAAAATTTTTGAAAATTGGTTGCATATTTTTGAAAAAATATACTGAGCCACAACTTACGGACGTTTGGAATCGTTAGCCAGGAAAATTTGGGTCTTTTGAAAACTTGGGAAAGTGAAAAATTGGGAGGAGGGGCCGGGGTTGTATTGAATGTGCCATATTCAGGAGCAAACTTAAAGAAAGGTAAAGGGATTTCGTTTAAAGGTCAAGAGCAGTCGCTCAAAATTATTTTGAAACAACTACTAAATTTAGCTATTTTCCTGTCATTTTTCTTTCAAGAAGCTTTCGGGATATTTTTAGGCTTAAACGTTCAACATTCAAGGTAAAACAGGATGTAACTTCTTGCAAAATTCACAATTCAGTGAAAAACACATTGTCACATGATTGTCAAGAGCCATTCTAAACTAGTACCGTATAGACTGCTATCCTTGTTCAAACTGGGATGATTGCATTGCCCTTTAAGTTACCTTAGGCCTACATATTTTATCGACGATACGAATTAAGGCTTTCCGACACAGTGGGAACTTCTTCCACTTTTTGCCGGTGCGGGGAGGGGGTATCTGGAACCATTAAAGTGGAGAAAAACAATTCATGGTAAAATTAGATTTCTGTGTTACGCAATTTCAATACTTTGGGGTTTTTCTCGAAGTTCTGACCTTTCAATGGTGCCATGAGCAAGAAAAAAAGCTTGAAGCAAATCGTTTGGATGACCAAAGTTGTTAAGGTAACATATTTTTTCTCACGGACTATCCATCTGTTAACGGACTGGTTTTTTTTTTTCAATTTATTTTGACATCATCATTTCTAAATTTAGAGTCTATGCTGAAGAATATTTAAAAAGTCTGTATCCTTGCAAGGAAATTTTGAGTTTCTATTGAAGAACTTGCCTGGTACAGGCATAGCTAATCAATAAGATCGTGAGGGGGAGGTCCGTGAAGAATGAAGCTATAATTATTGGCGGTGCTACGGGGAAGGGGTATTTCACTCAGATTTTGTCCCACTTGCTCGCAAGTTAGGTCAATTAGGAGAAAAATAAATAAAATGTGTACCTCTTCCGAGACTTAATTTTTCATCCAGAGATATGCTGAATCCTCAGAGCTTCATGGACTTTTCCCCCTGGAGCTCCGCCCCCAAGAAGTGCGCTTAAGGCTCGATTTTGCACTGCGCCCGAAAATATTTGACCTAACAACTATCCTTTTGTCCTAAGTTCGCCCCCCCCCCCCCTCGTTCAGCATTTGGACATTCTGGCACACCAACTGGATGTAACATAACTATCCTTTATCTTACGGTATAACTTGATCGTTTCCTGGACGAGTAGAACTCTCCCTGACGTCGAGGTTATGTTCCTGTTGACGTCACCTCTAGTGAGGAGAGAAAATGGGTTGGTAAATTTCAGTCTCAAGAAGGGACATGGTTCTGTCAAGGTGAGATGTTGGGGCTAATTTTGGCTGAAACTTGTGGATAAATGGCTGTAGAGGTTGAGGTTTTTATATCCCCTTCCTGCACGCTTGTAGGGGAAAATCTAAATGTACAACATTTAAAATTTGACCTTTTCCCGGCATACTGTGGTGGGATTGTTTAGTTGGTTTATGTAGGAAAGCTTCAGTAAATGGTTTTGTTTCGTTAACCCCAGTGTACATAAATACCATACAATACCCATTTTCACTAGGCCTAACTCTCTCACCACAAAGCTGTCAATCAACTAGCTGTGTCAATTGAGAGTTTCACAGCTCTTTGATTGAAAACAAGTTCAAAAAATGTAGCTGTAACTCATGTTACACAGCATGTGCTGTACTGAGGGTGCTTTGATCACACATTGGGATCTTGTAAACTCACCCTGATGCAATAAACTGAGATTGTGTCTGGATGAGGATGGGTTTTAGAGGAGAGGCGGTTTCAATAAGTAGGTTAAGAGGGTTGAAACTGCAGTGTTTCGGGTGAAAGGATTAGGTCTTTAATAAAACTGGTGATCCTGGACGAGTAGAACTCTCCCTGACGTCGAGGTTATGTTCCTGTTGACGTCACCTCTAGTGAGGAGAGAAAATGGGTTGGTAAATTTCAGTCTCAAGAAGGGACATGGTTCTGTCAAGGTGAGATGTTGGGGCTAATTTTGGCTGAATCTTGTGGATAAATGGCTGTAGAGGTTGAGGTTTTTATATCCCCTTCCTGCACGCTTGTAGGGGAAAATCTAAATGTACAACATTTAAAATTTGACCTTTTCCCGGCATACTGTGGTGGGATTGTTTAGTTGGTTTATGTAGGAAAGCTTCAGTAAATGGTTTTGTTTCGTTAACCCCAGTGTACATAAATACCATACAATACCCATTTTCACTAGGCCTAACTCTCTCACCACAAAGCTGTCAATCAACTAGCTGTGTCAATTGAGAGTTTCACAGCTCTTTGATTGAAAACAAGTTCAAAAAATGTAGCTGTAACTCATGTTACACAGCATGTGCTGTACTGAGGGTGCTTTGATCACACATTGGGATCTTGTAAACTCACCCTGATGCAATAAACTGAGATTGTGTCTGGATGAGGATGGGTTTTAGAGGAGAGGCGGTTTCAATAAGTAGGTTAAGAGGGTTGAAACTGCAGTGTTTCGGGTGAAAGGATTAGGTCTTTAATAAAACTGGTGACCATGTTGTAGTTTTTACCATCTTGGTTCAATTGAACCTGATTTATCAATGAAAAAATGTCCGGAATATTTATATTTCGTTTAAAGTTCCGGATAGATAGATCTGACCCATGTGATATAAGCAAAAGTGATTTCTCTTTGTCGCCATTTCGAATTTCAAAATGGCTGCCGAAGCAAAATGATCCAGAACGTGTCAATTTCGGTTGTTCTTGGTGGATTTCGTAACTTTGAAATCATGGGTATAGACAGCAGTGACTCTATGTGCCTCAGTCACCGAATTATAGCTGAAAATAGTTCAGTAATAGCAGTCATTTTGGTAAATGGCTGAAATGCAGGGTCAGTCGCAATATTTTCCATGGTAATATGTAAAACATTATTCCATAGGGTCCTCTGAAGAAAATGTTATTAAATCTGGAGGACCTGGGGATTGCTTAAGGTCAGGTGGTCCTCCTAGGTTACGGACTCAATAGGTCGCTCGGCTGTAGGCCGCAGCTTTGTACTGTGAAACATCATTCCTCGATAAATTTCACTTGTAAGGAATATTTTTTCCTTTTTCGAGGATTTCCGTTACATGAAGAGGATCTAGAATTTCTTGTTGGAGGGAGGGGGAGGGGCACCGATGTCCGTACGACCAACATGTGTTTGGAGGAGATGGAAATCTTTTTCTAGTGAGTATGGAAGCCAAGGATGGATTCAGCTTCTGGCTCATGTACAGTTTAAACAGGGAGGGTACTTTTGGCTGGGGTAACAAATGCTTTATTGCCCGAAAGATCTTAGCGGAACGCAACCGTAAGTGGGCGAGGAGCGTACAGAAAGTTTTGCAAATCGTGACCTCTTAGACAGCCATAAATGGTATTTCCCAGGCTTGTTAGTTTGAGCCTTTGTTTTCAAAAATATTAATTTCAATGAAATTGCAAAATGATAAAAAAATACCAGATAAAATGTACCACTACCATTTTTCCGGCAAAACTATGGGCACTGTTGTACAGGTTGACATGGATGAGGCAATAGTCTAATGAGTAGGGTTCGCATATTGCCATACGTCATGAAGGAAATACAATAATTTAAAGGGGCTCATTGAGTTAATATCGATAACTTAATGAGAGTTTAAAGGGTTACTAACACATGACAATGCTTCTTATTAGCATAATGAGTCAAGTTTTATATACGGAAAAAGTTAAATTTTGAATTTTGTGGTGTCCTGACTTGTAACGGTATTGTGCATAATTTGAAAAAGTGTCCAGTGACGAAATTTTGGAAACCGAATTGAACCGCTGCGTACTCTCTCACAAAACAGTCATTTTTTGTAGGATGTGGAGATTGTCTAAGTTTGACCATTTGTCACTGGTATGTGAAGAAAGCAGGTTTGATAAAATTTTGTTCAATTTCATGAACTAAGTCAATGAGCCTCTTTAAACGGATCGCTCGCTACTAATTAGTGAAGAGCGCAGCCTAATTTTTTTAATTGATTTTTTTTTCTGTTTGTTTACATCTCAACCCACGGCCTGCCAATGAATGTCGCTTTAACAAGCCCATTTACAGATTTACAGTTTAAATTATGCTTGGGGTCAATTTTTGATTCGGAGAAATTGATTTTTTTCTTTTAATTTACACTTCTAAAATAAACGTGGCGAAAATACATTGAAGTAAATTTATACTTGGGGTCAAATATGATTCGTGGGAACCCCCATGCTGTCCCGTCCCGTAGCGGCGCTATTCTTTACACACCTGTGCATCCTCCAGTCTGCATGTGTAATTTGGCAATCGAAAACGACCCAAAACTCTTTTCAACTTTGTCCCGAGTAACTTCAAAGGCTTGTTCTATCCCCTACATACTAGACCAAATTATAGTTCTCCGTAGAATAATTTTTCACCCAGAGATATACTGAAACATCCAAACTTTGCGGGGGTTCTTGCCTTGCACTCCGTTGGCTATGTCTCTGAATATACCAGGGTCCAAGGCTTGCCAGGAATTCGACCAATAAAGCAACTTGGCACCCAGTAAAATGTTTGTCGAAGCCTCAGAGATGCCAGAAACCACGCATCTAGGCCAATCGGGGCTTTGCCCCGAACCCTACCCCTGAGGCCTGCACCTCACCCTCAGTTTTTCGCTATAGGCCTACTCTAATTGGCTTACTACACTGACAATGCATTTTCCACAACTTCATCATACTACATTAATTACTGTCAAATTAGACCCTTAACGGGGGGGGGGGGGGGGGGACTGGCAAGGAAAGACAGGAGGAAGTCTTCTGAAAGCATTTTCTCTTGAAAGCCTCAAGTTGTCATTAAATTAGTATATTTTCAAATTGTGATCATGGTGTATATGTCTTGAATAAAAATCAGGTTTTATTCTCACGCCGTTTTGAAAAATGAAAGCATTTTTACTTGGTCCAAATTTAGGATGAAAGTTTGAATAACTCCTATCTTTCCCATAAATGGCAACTATGACTTACCTCGCTGAGCGGACGAACTTTTTCGTTCAGTTCATAGCTACGAAAAACCAAGGGGTTGCAGCCTAAGGGGACTGCAGCCACAGAGGCGCTACGCAGGCTAGCTATGACTTTGATTTCATTCAAAACCACCCATATAGGCCTCTGTGATAGGTATTTTGAAATTTATTTACACCGCAATCATTTATGCTTATTATGTGCCCCCAACCCACACTTGACATCATGGACCTATTACGTAATAGCTCCATGATTGGACTAAAAGCTGTGTTAATATACCGTATGTAGGCCGAGTGCTTGGTATGGCTGTTCTCCTTTGAGGAGATAACAGAAAGCTAAGTCCACCGGATAAGTGCTATAAATACTGACAATAATAACAAGGGCTAAATACAATAGACTCTGAAAGTCTATTATATAGTTGTTGTACATGGCCTATTAACTTTTTGAAGCAAAGATAGGCTCAGTCAGTGATTAAATATTCAAGTCAGGTATTACTGTAATCGCCTGGCATTGACACCGACTGGGGATCCAGGACCAAAATATTTGTTTTGCCAATCGCCATTGCCTCAACTGAAAATAACAGAGCAAAGAGCCCTACTGAATGGTGGAATGCCATACCTAAACGCTAGAACTAAGTTGTGATAGCCCATCTCTCTCTATAGGATAGCAACACTGATAAGTTTCTCACAGTAAGTGTGATACAACTCTTGCACTCATAAGGGTGATTTCAAGGTTGCAGTTCAACGTGCAGGTCTTCTACCTGGCCCTCATTGACTCTCAAGCATATTTGAATATGATAACATGTGTTAAATGGAGTATGACTTAAATGCCAGCTAGCCATCTTTCAAAAGCAAAAGACGTTTTGAATCTCGTTACAGAGGGAGTTTTAGTGATTCATTATACGGGCGGGTCCCAGCTATAAGGGATCCTTTGACATGTTCTATAAAGTACTCGTACATGGTTTTGAAATTTTGTGTTGATGACCCACGGACTCGATGCTGATGAGGATAAACTAACCAATATAGTTTGAAGTGTATACAGCATATTCACTGGCCCAGGGGTAAGACCGGCATGTTATCCCAGTGGTTCCAGTAATGCTTGATAATTACATATGGCACTATGTTACCACAATTACGATACCTTAGCTTGTGTATTATTAAATAAAAATATCGACTCTTTTTTCGGGATTCCCCCTCAATTATATTGTACCCAATTAGGCACGACGAACTTCACAACATCTTTTTTAAATCCAGCAACTGAAAGCCTGTTGCCTTATGGGCTTACACCAGCTGATACTCCCTGTTTGAATCTCATGTTCCTATAGGAGATAGCTCCAAAGTCTTGTCTTCGTTGGTAAATGCTTTAATTATACTATATAGTTAAATGAGCTTTATGGCTCAGTTTCTAACCACTTGGTTTTTAAGCCACGGCCTTTATCAAGTTGTGGCTCACATCATGGCTTTTCAATTATCCATTTCTTACGTTGAGCAATGGCAGTAGGTTTCATTGTCCAGTTGTCAAAGTGCCACTATTGTTATAGTTAATAGGCTTACCCAAGTTTTGCCAAGCTATTGGCCGCGCTTTAAAACCTCTCCGGATACCTGTACTTATCCTACAGTTACGTTCGTCAAAACATGTTTCAAAGATGAAATAAAATATATGTCAGTTGACAAATGAATAAAGCAAACACTGAGTCAAGTTGCTGCAAGTTTCCTTAATAAAAGTTATCCTACGATACAGTGCGTACCGTTCAATAACTTCCCGAGGTGCTACGAACCAAAAGATTGTGACGTTTCGGTGACGTTTAAGTGACGTTTCAGTGACATAAGCCTCCATTATGGGCGAAAATTAGAAATATTAAGAAGAAACATAAACATAGTGTAATATCTTGCTAAGAAACAGGCAAACCGATTCCAAATTTTATCTACAAACGTTTGATAAAATAAATCCCCTCTTATTCCTCCACATATGACTGATATTTTTACTTCAAAAATTCCACTGTATCGTGTGATAGCTGCAGATGTTCAAGCTGTATAAGACATCCTCTACCTTAACCTTCGCGGCACGTTGACGCCAAACCGGACGGTAGTGTTCACACATGGTCCTACTCTGATTGCACTGGGAGGCGAGTAGTGTTCCTCCCCAATGTATCGCCGGTCCTTGAGGGGAGTCCCGAGGGAAGGTTGCTGTCGTATACAAAGCACGCTGAGCGTCACTGTATGCAGAAGGGTACTAGAGAGGCGCCTGAGTTGGTTCTCTGTTGTAGTTGACAGGACACATAGCCGGCCAGAGACCTTGAACGCTTGGCATCAATCTTTTGTTGTTTCTCTTTCAATAAAGCGCCACCAATCTGGAAAGTCAAGACGCACAACACGAGAAAGAGACAAGAACGCCAGACTTGATTTTTTAAGTGGAAACTGATGGCGCTATGAATTTGAATTCCAAACAATACGATGAAGTCGATGTAGGCATCTCTACCTCATGGGCACGGCAAGAGATTTTTTTCGTAGGTCGCTTGAGGAAGATTCATGAATGTTTTATATGCCTATCCCACAAACCTAACTACAAAATAACAGCCTTCGACCCCTTTTTGCAGTTTGGACCACGGGTAAAAAATTCATGTGTTATTAACCATAGACCTATACATTTGACCTAAACCGTGATATTGAAACAAATTAAGAAAAAAAAATCGAATCTTTCCTCTGAGGTCCTATAGGAAATAAATTACGCCTACGGCAATGTGGGTGAGGGTGGTGGGGGGGGGTTAATAAAGGATTGCCTTGAATTGGGGGGGTCAACCCAACTTAATGACCGAAGTATTCCAGCTGGTGACAAATGTTAACATAAGAAAAATCATGGTCAATGAAGTTTCACATGGTGAGTCATCTCAGCACGGTATACACCTAAATGGGTGAATATAATGTGTTGGCAGGATAAACTGGGATAAATGTACGTAGAGTTTATGGGACAAGGGTTAGATATGATGGGTGATAAGAGAGGGATCAAGAGCGTTAAATCGGACAGGTATTCAATGCCGAAGATAGACAGTTTTTCGTTTTACTATCAACTGTCCTTTGGTACTTTCTCGGCATGTATTAAATATTTATTTCTTTTTTTTTCGCTCTCTCTCTTTCTTGGGAGAACGCTACTCGATAACCCCTCTGGATTTTTGAAGAGCTTACCTTCACAATATCTTGGTATTATCTAATATTCTATTATTTTCTATTTCTGTATCACCACTATCAAATATTGTTAAAAACATTGGAGTCGGAACCAAAGGGGAGGGAAATCTCCCGCACTTTTCAATGCCACTACGTGCTATACTATAGATGTCAAAATGGTGCTACCTCCTTTCATGCTAAGAGTGTTACCACCGCCTCATATATCTTTCCTCTTTTTCTTCCCTTTTTCCATTGTCTTTTCTTCTTCCTCTTTTCCTCTTCCTCGTTTCCCCTCATTTTTGAGCTAGGTGACCTCCTTTTCGCACTGGCGACGCTGTTATATCTGAAGGGTGGGAAGTTTTCAAAATTTTCTGAGCTCCGCTAAAACTGGCTCTTAGCTCAGACAGTTTTTTTCAGGCAGGATCATTTGTAGAGTACTGGAAAATTCTCTACCCCAAAACTGAAATCCTCTCATACCTACCTCTCCCTATATGGCATACCTTCCATCAAAATCCTCCCACCCCTACGGCCTACCTCTAAATATAATAGCTTTCTTATTATGATTACCCTCCTTCTCTGAATAATATGTCAAGCCTCAGTAAATGGGGAAGTTACGGGCGTTTTAAAGAAGAATATGCTCCCTTTCCCCCTTTCCCTCCGATACGTAACACCAAATAGCCTACCAATAACACGAGTGACACCGGCTGCTGGGGTCTGGAATTTGAGATAAGTTTATTTGGGAGTAACGTCACCACCAATGATCGGCGCCGAGCGTACCAGAAATGTTTTGCTGAAAACAGCCTCCCGTATCAACGTAAATGACATTTTCGAGCAAGGTTAATTGCATTGGTTTACTTTTAAAGATGGAATTGAATTGATATTTTCTGCAGACGCCACCAGCACTCCACCCGCTACATGTAAATGTCGCTTAAAAGGCCATTCCTCTCACCCCAAATTACAATTTTGTCGTAGTCGACAAAAATTCTAAACTGGCTCATCTCTTTGATTGACAGCAGTTCAAAGAATGCAGAGTACCAAAGCTTATATTACACAGCATGTATTGTACTAAGAGGGTTTTGATTACAAATTGAGGTCTCGTTTACTCACCCTGAAACAATAAACTGAGATTGTGTCTGCGTGAGGATGAATTTTAGAGAGTTTGGGGAGGGGCTTAAGTAAGTATAGGTTAGGAGAATTGGAACTGTTTGGGGTGAGAGGATTAGGCTTTTAAATGCGTTTTTATGTTATTCTCTAGGTAAAAACAGGGAACTGTTACGGCTCCCTGATCAAAAATATCATTCTGTCACGTGCCCGCATCTCCCTCTGTGGCGGTGCCATTGCCAAAAGGTGCGGAAGTGTAACTGATTGGGGCTGTTTATTGTTCCTCTCACTATAAAGATTATACTGCCTCCATATCAAAGTATATGATCGCAATTATGTAGTGATTCAGATTCAGTGTCCCTTTTGTTGTAGGTTTGCCCCCATGATGTGTTTCTTGGTGGCAAAATATTTTTGGTTGTGGGAAACTTAATATTTAATGGTGTTCCCTTGAGTCGGTCAATTAATATGTGTTGTACATTTTGTACTTGCCATACATTTTGTACGTAGCCTACTGACCGACTCAAGATACAGTCACCATTTTCATTTCCGGGATCGCAATAATTACGGCAGTAAATCAAATTTCAAAAAAAGCATTGCGTGACAATATCTGAACGTTGCGCTGGAAGCAGTAAAACATGCTCCATCGCGTGATGAATTTGTGTCATATTGCAAAGACGCACTGTGGCGTCAGTGCACAAAAGGCGCAATTTTGACGTGCTGCTAGACATATTTTGGATCTGGATCTTTTGGTGTCTCACATGCCTTGAAACGTGGTCATTTACCTTAAGCAGGCGACGTCATTTTGTATCAGAAGTCTCTGTGGGGATGTTTTGACTTCCTGCAGAGCTAAATCAGTACAGGGCCATTTTGGTAAAAAGCAAGGATGTATGGGTAAAGCAAGTACGTTTTGGTCTGGGGACGTTTCATTTCATTTCATTTATTAATTTCGTCCGTACAATTATAAACTGAAATACAGAACCGGACAGGACACTAGAAAAACAAGTTTAACAAGCTAGTGCCCATAAAGAGACAATACAACAAAGATAATAACAAAAAGAAAAAAAAAAAGGAGAACAAAAAAACAACAAAATCAACTAAGAAAGCAGAAAAGAAAGGGTTACTTAACTGGGCGATTAGGGATATTTTTTACCTTACTCTTAAAAGTAGCATGCGTTCTAACATTTCTTATTTCGTTGGGGAGAGAATTCCTAAGTTTATAACAATAGTTATTTAACAATAATTTACCATGCCTAGTATGGTGCCTACTAACCATAAAGAGGGCATTAGTTCTAGTGCTTGGTCGAGCATTGGTAGAAAAGCTAGGGTTAAGGGTTTTACTAAATACAAAAGGAAGACGATTATTAATATACTTATAGATAAAAGAACACATTTTGAAAGTATGAATATCGCTGATCTTAAGGATGCTAAGGTCTCTATGCAGGGTATTTGTGGAGTGGCACCGGTCTTTGAAAGTAAAAGTTTTTAAAATCCTATTCGGAAGAACTTGCAGGGGTTTGAGCAAAGAAGGCTTAGAGATGCCGTATATTTCCATACTATAAGTCAATTTAGAGAAAACAAGTGAGTAATATAACTGGGTTGCTACAGCAGGGGTAAGTGATGCCCTAAGGCGATAAAAAATTCCATTATATTTTACGAGGTTGTTACAAAGATCGTCAATATGTTGCTTTAATAAAGCATAGCTGATCACCGATCAATAGACCCAGGTATTTAACACAGTTTGTTTTGAGGATACAGTATCTACATCGTTCATGACAAACTGGTCTGGACAAGCATGGGGTATATGGGAATTAGCACGGAAAATTGAAAAATTGATTTTCCCAAGATGTGAAGTAAGTCTATTAGCATCAAACCAAGTCGTAAGTTGATCAAGTATGGAATGAGCTATATAAACAAGAGTAATACAATTACTGTCATGGACAAATACATTCGTGTCATCAGCAAAGAGTCTTAGAGACTCGTGAGGCACAATATTTTTAATGTCATTTACATATAGATTAAAAATAGAAGTGGTCCTAGCACAGAGCCCTGAGGCACGCCTACGTTAACAAAGGTACAGGTAGAATAAATACCATTTACGTACAAGAATTGTTTTCTATTACTCAGATAACTATGCACAATATCAAAGGCTTCACCTCAAATGCCATAATTTTTTAATTTATCAAGGAGTATTGTGTGGTTGCCTGTATCAAAAGCCTTCTTTAGGTCAAGATACTGTAAAGGCCCAGAGCATTACCACCACTATGGAGGTAGGTACAAATACAATTGACTGTCTCCAAAAGAGCATGACTTGTATCATGGTGTTTCCTAAAACCAAACTGAAAGTCAAAGAGGATATTACTTTTTATTTAAGAAGGACCTTAATAGCTTTTCAATAGATCTCTCTAGCAACTTGTTGATACATGGGAGCAAACTTATGGAACAGTAATTTCCAGGCAACGTTGGATCACCTTTTTTAAAGATTGGGATAACTTTAGCCACTTTCAAAGCATCAGGATAAATACCAGTAGTAAATACGAGATTGAAAATGTGACACAGTACAGGGGTTATAACGTGGGAGACAGACTTCAAAACTTTTGGAGGAATGCCATCAATGCCGGGCGATTTCCCGTCTGTAAGAGAATTAATTTCTTTCAAGATTTTGTCGTAACTGATGGGGGATTGGAAAATGGTATTAGGTATACCAGGCTGCATAAAATCCATAGGAGCTGTATCGCAAGAGGTATCATCACTGAGCTTTGTACCAATAGTGGAGAAATAGTCATTAATCGCATTAGCAATTCCAGTACCATCAGTAACCGTTGCATTACTATACATAATTTTAGAAACCTTGGATACAGAATTACCTTTATCGTTTAAAAGTTCGTTTAGGACAGTCCAGGTGTGTTGAGAGGGGGTGATGTCTAGTCTGTAAAATACATTTATAGTATGATGACTTAGCAGTTAGAGTAAGCGATGACCTTATTAAGGATGAGTCTGTACTTGGACAGTTTTGTTTTCCTATCATGAGAAGGGTTACGTATATATCTTCGAAACATGATATTTTTATGGCGTATTGACTTTTTAATACCAGACATTTGACTGGATACCCTGCAAATTGGCTTGGTAAGCATAAGCAATGGGGAAGGGAAAACATGTCAGAGAGCCAGGACTGAAAAAAAGGCTGTCGTCAGTCTAAGGCCTAGCCTAGGCCTAGGTCAATGTGTTAGCCTCTACGGATTGGTTACAATTTTTAATACAAACTGGACCAAACAGAAGCTTCCTCTGGGCCTAGTAAGTAGTAACTAACTAGGCTACAGACTACAGTATCACTCAGTAGTCAGTAGCATTAACTAATTAGGCTTAGGTAATAATAACATTAGGCCTACCTTGGGCCTAACTAGGCCTTGCCTTGGCCTAAGTTCAAATTTTAGTAGCAGGTCGGTCTCATCTTGGCGTCCTAGGCCTAGGCCCTAGATACGGTAATCAATGTAGCCTATTCTTACTTAGTCGCTAGGCCTGAGGCAGGGGCTAGGCAAATGTAACTGTTACTGTTTGTGTAACTACTAGTACTAGTAATGCTAACAACGTTGTTTTCCAAATGAAATAAAACGTCAAAATAGAGTGTTTTACCTACAATCGAACGAACCACACGAACAGTGCAAAGTTCTTGCCACTTGGTTTTCGACAGTTGTGTAAATATCCTGTGTGTATTCAAGAATTAGTCTACCGATTAATGTTCGAGATCGTGAGAAACAATAAGCGACAGCTCCAAGATACATGCAAGTATATTACTATTAGGCCTAATTATGTTTTCCAACAGAACGTACGTATACGTACGCACCAGTACCCGTACGTGTATCTGGATACAGTGCACGCTTTACATACGCACAGAATGCAATCGTACATAAGCCTGAAATTTGTAAATTACCAGTTTTGTATTTTGATGCCGAAAATGTAAAAATACGGTGGAGTCGTTATGCCATATCAAATTAGAAAGATTTTGTTCATCGGTTTTCATTTTAGTTAACCTGCCCCAGTTGCTGTGGGATCCCTAAAGCTTGTTAGTATACCATCTGACGATTGTGTCGTGTACAAACAGCACAACACTTAAAATGCCAGCAGAAACTCTTCCCATTGTCTCACTATGTTTTATTGACCGTTAGGCCATCCCGTCTTTATCCTGTATTCATGGACCCGTGGTACACAATAGGCAGAATACAAAGTAAACATTTGGTTTACAAGTAACTGACAATGGAAGATCGGTGACTGCCTTGGGGTTTTAGTAGAGTCCCATCTAGCGTTTTCACGTGCGGAGGAATACGTGAGTGCTAGAAAGGCTCACTTGGGGCCTTCCTCAAATGTGTTTGTGGCCCTTGAGACCTCAACAAAGTCAATGGGTTACCGACAAAGGGAAGGGAGAAGCCTACATTTTAAGTTATTCCCATAAAAATTTTTATTGAAGAATCTACCCTTCCTAACTGGCAAAATTTATTGTCGGTGCGACTTCTGTTTATTGGAGTTAGACCTATTATTAACATCGTCTTAGGTCTATTGAATGAAGAGCAGATGAAACCGAATGGAAAAATTTTTGAAAATTGGTTGCATATTTTTGAAAAAATATACTGAGCCACAACTTACGGACGTTTGGAATCGTTAGCCAGGAAAATTTGGGTCTTTTGAAAACTTGGGAAAGTGAAAAATTGGGAGGAGGGGCCGGGGTTGTATTGAATGTGCCATATTCAGGAGCAAACTTAAAGAAAGGTAAAGGGATTTCGTTTAAAGGTCAAGAGCAGTCGCTCAAAATTATTTTGAAACAACTACTAAATTTAGCTATTTTCCTGTTATTTTTCTTTCAAGAAGCTTTCGGGATATTTTTAGGCTTAAACATTCAACATTCAAGGTAAAACAGGATGTAACTTCTTGCAAAATTCACAATTCAGTGAAAAACACATTGTCACATGATTGTCAAGAGCCATTCTAAACTAGCAACGTATAGACTGCTATCCTTGTTCAAATTGGGGTGATTGCATTGCCCTTTAAGTTACCTTAGGCCTACATATTTTATCGACGATACGAATTAAGGCTTTCCGACACAGTGGGAACTTCTTCCATTTTTTGCCGGTGCGGGGAGGGGGTATCTGGAACCATTAAAGTGGAGAAAAACAATTCATGGTAAAATTAGATTTCTGTGTTACGCAATTTCAATACTTTGGGGTTTTTCTCGAAGTTCTGACCTTTCAATGGTGCCATGAGCAAGAAAAAAAGCTTGAAGCAAATCGTTTGGATGACCAAAGTTGTTAAGGTAACATATTTTTTCTCACGGACTATCCATCTGTTAACGGACTGGTTTTTTTTTTTCAATTTATTTTGACATCATCATTTCTAAATTTAGAGTCTATGCTGAAGAATATTTAAAAAGTCTGTATCCTTGCAAGGAAATTTTGAGTTTCTATTGAAGAACTTGCCTGGTACAGGCATAGCTAATCAATAAGATCGTGAGGGGGAGGTCCGTGAAGAATGAAGCTATAATTATTGGCGGTGCTACGGGGAAGGGGTATTTCACTCAGATTTTGTCCCACTTGCTCGCAAGTTAGGTCAATTAGGAGAAAAATAAATAAAATGTGTACCTCTTCCGAGACTTAATTTTTCATCCAGAGATATGCTGAATCCTCAGAGCTTCATGGACTTTTCCCCCTGGAGCTCCGCCCCCAAGAAGTGCGCTTAAGGCTCGATTTTGCACTGCGCCCGAAAATATTTGACCTAACAACTATCCTTTTGTCCTAAGTTCGCCCCCCCCCCCCCTCGTTCAGCATTTGGACATTCTGGCACACCAACTGGATGTAACATAACTATCCTTTATCTTACGGTATAACTTGATCGTTTCCTGGACGAGTAGAACTCTCCCTGACGTCGAGGTTATGTTCCTGTTGACGTCACCTCTAGTGAGGAGAGAAAATGGGTTGGTAAATTTCAGTCTCAAGAAGGGACATGGTTCTGTCAAGGTGAGATGTTGGGGCTAATTTTGGCTGAAACTTGTGGATAAATGGCTGTAGAGGTTGAGGTTTTTATATCCCCTTCCTGCACGCTTGTAGGGGAAAATCTAAATGTACAACATTTAAAATTTGACCTTTTCCCGGCATACTGTGGTGGGATTGTTTAGTTGGTTTATGTAGGAAAGCTTCAGTAAATGGTTTTGTTTCGTTAACCCCAGTGTACATAAATACCATACAATACCCATTTTCACTAGGCCTAACTCTCTCACCACAAAGCTGTCAATCAACTAGCTGTGTCAATTGAGAGTTTCACAGCTCTTTGATTGAAAACAAGTTCAAAAAATGTAGCTGTAACTCATGTTACACAGCATGTGCTGTACTGAGGGTGCTTTGATCACACATTGGGATCTTGTAAACTCACCCTGATGCAATAAACTGAGATTGTGTCTGGATGAGGATGGGTTTTAGAGGAGAGGCGGTTTCAATAAGTAGGTTAAGAGGGTTGAAACTGCAGTGTTTCGGGTGAAAGGATTAGGTCTTTAATAAAACTGGTGACCATGTTGTAGTTTTTACCATCTTGGTTCAATTGAACCTGATTTATCAATGAAAAAATGTCCGGAATATTTATATTTCGTTTAAAGTTCCGGATAGATAGATCTGACCCATGTGATATAAGCAAAAGTGATTTCTCTTTGTCGCCATTTCGAATTTCAAAATGGCTGCCGAAGCAAAATGATCCAGAACGTGTCAATTTCGGTTGTTCTTGGTGGATTTCGTAACTTTGAAATCATGGGTATAGACAGCAGTGACTCTATGTGCCTCAGTCACCGAATTATAGCTGAAAATAGTTCAGTAATAGCAGTCATTTTGGTAAATGGCTGAAATGCAGGGTCAGTCGCAATATTTTCCATGGTAATATGTAAAACATTATTCCATAGGGTCCTCTGAAGAAAATGTTATTAAATCTGGAGGACCTGGGGATTGCTTAAGGTCAGGTGGTCCTCCTAGGTTACGGACTCAATAGGTCGCTCGGCTGTAGGCCGCAGCTTTGTACTGTGAAACATCATTCCTCGATAAATTTCACTTGTAAGGAATATTTTTTCCTTTTTCGAGGATTTCCGTTACATGAAGAGGATCTAGAATTTCTTGTTGGAGGGAGGGGGAGGGGCACCGATGTCCGTACGACCAACATGTGTTTGGAGGAGATGGAAATCTTTTTCTAGTGAGTATGGAAGCCAAGGATGGATTCAGCTTCTGGCTCATGTACAGTTTAAACAGGGAGGGTACTTTTGGCTGGGGTAACAAATGCTTTATTGCCCGAAAGATCTTAGCGGAACGCAACCGTAAGTGGGCGAGGAGCGTACAGAAAGTTTTGCAAATCGTGACCTCTTAGACAGCCATAAATGGTATTTCCCAGGCTTGTTAGTTTGAGCCTTTGTTTTCAAAAATATTAATTTCAATGAAATTGCAAAATGATAAAAAAATTATCAGATAAAATGTACCACTACCATTTTTCCGGCAAAACTATGGGCACTGTTGTACAGGTTGACATGGATGAGGCAATAGTCTAATGAGTAGGGTTCGCATATTGCCATACGTCATGAAGGAAATACAATAATTTAAAGGGGCTCATTGAGTTAATATCGATAACTTAATGAGAGTTTAAAGGGTTACTAACACATGACAATGCTTCTTATTAGCATAATGAGTCAAGTTTTATATACGGAAAAAGTTAAATTTTGAATTTTGTGGTGTCCTGACTTGTAACGGTATTGTGCATAATTTGAAAAAGTGTCCAGTGACGAAATTTTGGAAACCGAATTGAACCGCTGCGTACTCTCTCACAAAACAGTCATTTTTTGTAGGATGTGGAGATTGTCTAAGTTTGACCATTTGTCACTGGTATGTGAAGAAAGCAGGTTTGATAAAATTTTGTTCAATTTCATGAACTAAGTCAATGAGCCTCTTTAAACGGATCGCTCGCTACTAATTAGTGAAGAGCGCAGCCTAATTTTTTTAATTGATTTTTTTTTCTGTTTGTTTACATCTCAACCCACGGCCTGCCAATGAATGTCGCTTTAACAAGCCCATTTACAGATTTACAGTTTAAATTATGCTTGGGGTCAATTTTTGATTCGGAGAAATTGATTTTTTTCTTTTAATTTACACTTCTAAAATAAACGTGGCGAAAATACATTGAAGTAAATTTATACTTGGGGTCAAATATGATTCGTGGGAACCCCCATGCTGTCCCGTCCCGTAGCGGCGCTATTCTTTACACACCTGTGCATCCTCCAGTCTGCATGTGTAATTTGACAATCGAAAACGACCCAAAACTCTTTTCAACTTTGTCCCGAGTAACTTCAAAGGCTTGTTCTATCCCCTACATACTAGACCAAATTATAGTTCTCCGTAGAATAATTTTTCACCCAGAGATATACTGAAACATCCAAACTTTGCGGGGGTTCTTGCCTTGCACTCCGTTGGCTATGTCTCTGAATATACCAGGGTCCAAGGCTTGCCAGGAATTCGACCAATAAAGCAACTTGGCACCCAGTAAAATGTTTGTCGAAGCCTCAGAGATGCCAGAAACCACGCATCTAGGCCAATCGGGGCTTTGCCCCGAACCCTACCCCTGAGGCCTGCACCTCACCCTCAGTTTTTCGCTATAGGCCTACTCTAATTGGCTTACTACACTGACAATGCATTTTCCACAACTTCATCATACTACATTAATTACTGTCAAATTAGACCCTTAACGGGGGGGGGGGGGGGGGGGACTGGCAAGGAAAGACAGGAGGAAGTCTTCTGAAAGCATTTTCTCTTGAAAGCTTCAAGTTGTCATTAAATTAGTGTATTTTCAAATTGTGATCATGGTGTATATGTCTTGAATAAAAATCAGGTTTTATTCTCACGCCGTTTTGAAAAATGAAAGCATTTTTACTTGGTCCAAATTTAGGATGAAAGTTTGAATAACTCCTATCTTTCCCATAAATGGCAACTATGACTTACCTCGCTGAGCGGACGAACTTTTTCGTTCAGTTCATAGCTACGAAAAACCAAGGGGTTGCAGCCTAAGGGGACTGCAGCCACAGAGGCGCTACGCAGGCTAGCTATGACTTTGATTTCATTCAAAACCACCCATATAGGCCTCTGTGATAGGTATTTTGAAATTTATTTACACCGCAATCATTTATGCTTATTATGTGCCCCCAACCCACACTTGACATCATGGACCTATTACGTAATAGCTCCATGATTGGACTAAAAGCTGTGTTAATATACCGTATGTAGGCCGAGTGCTTGGTATGGCTGTTCTCCTTTGAGGAGATAACAGAAAGCTAAGTCCACCGGATAAGTGCTATAAATACTGACAATAATAACAAGGGCTAAATACAATAGACTCTGAAAGTCTATTATATAGTTGTTGTACATGGCCTATTAACTTTTTGAAGCAAAGATAGGCTCAGTCAGTGATTAAATATTCAAGTCAGGTATTACTGTAATCGCCTGGCATTGACACCGACTGGGGATCCAGGACCAAAATATTTGTTTTGCCAATCGCCATTGCCTCAACTGAAAATAACAGAGCAAAGAGCCCTACTGAATGGTGGAATGCCATACCTAAACGCTAGAACTAAGTTGTGATAGCCCATCTCTCTCTATAGGATAGCAACACCGATAAGTTTCTCACAGTAAGTGTGATACAACTCTTGCACTCATAAGGGTGATTTCAAGGTTGCAGTTCAACGTGCAGGTCTTCTACCTGGCCCTCATTGACTCTCAAGCATATTTGAATATGATAACATGTGTTAAATGGAGTATGACTTAAATGCCAGCTAGCCATCTTTCAAAAGCAAAAGACGTTTTGAATCTCGTTACAGAGGGAGTTTTAGTGATTCATTATACGGGCGGGTCCCAGCTATAAGGGATCCTTTGACATGTTCTATAAAGTACTCGTACATGGTTTTGAAATTTTGTGTTGATGACCCACGGACTCGATGCTGATGAGGATAAACTAACCAATATAGTTTGAAGTGTATACAGCATATTCACTGGCCCAGGGGTAAGACCGGCATGTTATCCCAGTGGTTCCAGTAATGCTTGATAATTACATATGGCACTATGTTACCACAATTACGATACCTTAGCTTGTGTATTATTAAATAAAAATATCGACTCTTTTTTCGGGATTCCCCCTCAATTATATTGTACCCAATTAGGCACGACGAACTTCACAACATCTTTTTTAAATCCAGCAACTGAAAGCCTGTTGCCTTATGGGCTTACACCAGCTGATACTCCCTGTTTGAATCTCATGTTCCTATAGGAGATAGCTCCAAAGTCTTGTCTTCGTTGGTAAATGCTTTAATTATACTATATAGTTAAATGAGCTTTATGGCTCAGTTTCTAACCACTTGGTTTTTAAGCCACGGCCTTTATCAAGTTGTGGCTCACATCATGGCTTTTCAATTATCCATTTCTTACGTTGAGCACAATGGCAGTAGGTTTCATTGTCCAGTTGTCAAAGTGCCACTATTGTTATAGTTAATAGGCTTACCCAAGTTTTGCCAAGCTATTGGCCGCGCTTTAAAACCTCTCCGGATACCTGTACTTATCCTACAGTTACGTTCGTCAAAACATGTTTCAAAGATGAAATAAAATATATGTCAGTTGACAAATGAATAAAGCAAACACTGAGTCAAGTTGCTGCAAGTTTCCTTAATAAAAGTTATCCTACGATACAGTGCGTACCGTTCAATAACTTCCCGAGGTGCTACGAACCAAAAGATTGTGACGTTTCGGTGACGTTTAAGTGACGTTTCAGTGACATAAGCCTCCATTATGGGCGAAAATTAGAAATATTAAGAACAAACATAAACATAGTGTAATATCTTGCTAAGAAACAGGCAAACCGATTCCAAATTTTATCTACAAACGTTTGATAAAATAAATCCCCTCTTATTCCTCCACATATGACTGATATTTTTACTTCAAAAATTCCACTGTATCGTGTGATAGCTGCAGATGTTCAAGCTGTATAAGACATCCTCTACCTTAACCTTCGCGGCACGTTGACGCCAAACCGGACGGTAGTGTTCACACATGGTCCTACTCTGATTGCACTGGGAGGCGAGTAGTGTTCCTCCCCAATGTATCGCCGGTCCTTGAGGGGAGTCCCGAGGGAAGGTTGCTGTCGTATACAAAGCACGCTGAGCGTCACTGTATGCAGAAGGGTACTAGAGAGGCGCCTGAGTTGGTTCTCTGTTGTAGTTGACAGGACACATAGCCGGCCAGAGACCTTGAACGCTTGGCATCAATCTTTTGTTGTTTCTCTTTCAATAAAGCGCCACCAATCTGGAAAGTCAAGACGCACAACACGAGAAAGAGACAAGAACGCCAGACTTGATTTTTTAAGTGGAAACTGATGGCGCTATGAATTTGAATTCCAAACAATACGATGAAGTCGATGTAGGCATCTCTACCTCATGGGCACGGCAAGAGATTTTTTTCGTAGGTCGCTTGAGGAAGATTCATGAATGTTTTATATGCCTATCCCACAAACCTAACTACAAAATAACAGCCTTCGACCCCCTTTTGCAATTTGGACCACGGGTAAAAAATTCATGTGTTATTAACCATAGACCTATACATTTGACCTAAACCGTGATATTGAAACAAATTAAGAAAAAAAAATCGAATCTTTCCTCTGAGGTCCTATAGGAAATAAATTACGCCTACGGCAATGTGGGTGAGGGTGGTGGGGGGGGGGGGTTAATAAAGGATTGCCTTGAATTGGGGGGGGGGGTCAACCCAACTTAATGACCGAAGTATTCCAGCTGGTGACAAATGTTAACATAAGAAAAATCATGGTCAATGAAGTTTCACATGGTGAGTCATCTCAGCACGGTATACACCTAAATGGGTGAATATAATGTGTTGGCAGGATAAACTGGGATAAATGTACGTAGAGTTTATGGGACAAGGGTTAGATATGATGGGTGATAAGAGAGGGATCAAGAGCGTTAAATCGGACAGGTATTCAATGCCGAAGATAGACAGTTTTTCGTTTTACTATCAACTGTCCTTTGGTACTTTCTCGGCATGTATTAAATATTTATTTCTTTTTTTTTCGCTCTCTCTCTTTCTTGGGAGAACGCTACTCGATAACCCCTCTGGATTTTTGAAGAGCTTACCTTCACAATATCTTGGTATTATCTAATATTCTATTATTTTCTATTTCTGTATCACCACTATCAAATATTGTTAAAAACATTGGAGTCGGAACCAAAGGGGAGGGAAATCTCCCGCACTTTTCAATGCCACTACGTGCTATACTATAGATGTCAAAATGGTGCTACCTCCTTTCATGCTAAGAGTGTTACCACCGCCCCATATATCTTTCCTCTTTTTCTTCCCTTTTTCCATTGTCTTTTCTTCTTCCTCTTTTCCTCTTCCTCGTTTCCCCTCATTTTTGAGCTAGGTGACCTCCTTTTCGCACTGGCGACGCTGTTATATCTGAAGGGTGGGAAGTTTTCAAAATTTTCTGAGCTCCGCTAAAACTGGCTCTTAGCTCAGACAGTTTTTTTCAGGCAGGATCATTTGTAGAGTACTGGAAAATTCTCTACCCCAAAACTGAAATCCTCTCATACCTACCTCTCCCTATATGGCATACCTTCCATCAAAATCCTCCCACCCCTACGGCCTACCTCTAAATATAATAGCTTTCTTATTATGATTACCCTCCTTCTCTGAATAATATGTCAAGCCTCAGTAAATGGGGAAGTTACGGGCGTTTTAAAGAAGAATATGCTCCCTTTCCCCCTTTCCCTCCGATACGTAACACCAAATAGCCTACCAATAACACGAGTGACACCGGCTGCTGGGGTCTGGAATTTGAGATAAGTTTATTTGGGAGTAACGTCACCACCAATGATCGGCGCCGAGCGTACCAGAAATGTTTTGCTGAAAACAGCCTCCCGTATCAACGTAAATGACATTTTCGAGCAAGGTTAATTGCATTGGTTTACTTTTAAAGATGGAATTGAATTGATATTTTCTGCAGACGCCACCAGCACTCCACCCGCTACATGTAAATGTCGCTTAAAAGGCCATTCCTCTCACCCCAAATTACAATTTTGTCGTAGTCGACAAAAATTCTAAACTGGCTCATCTCTTTGATTGACAGCAGTTCAAAGAATGCAGAGTACCAAAGCTTATATTACACAGCATGTATTGTACTAAGAGGGTTTTGATTACAAATTGAGGTCTCGTTTACTCACCCTGAAACAATAAACTGAGATTGTGTCTGCGTGAGGATGAATTTTAGAGAGTTTGGGGAGGGGCTTAAGTAAGTATAGGTTAGGAGAATTGGAACTGTTTGGGGTGAGAGGATTAGGCTTTTAAATGCGTTTTTATGTTATTCTCTAGGTAAAAACAGGGAACTGTTACGGCTCCCTGATCAAAAATATCATTCTGTCACGTGCCCGCATCTCCCTCTGTGGCGGTGCCATTGCCGAAAGGTGCGGAAGTGTAACTGATTGGGGCTGTTTATTGTTCCTCTCACTATAAAGATTATACTGCCTCCATATCAAAGTATATGATCGCAATTATGTAGTGATTCAGATTCAGTGTCCCTTTTGTTGTAGGTTTGCCCCCATGATGTGTTTCTTGGTGGCAAAATATTTTTGGTTGTGGGAAACTTAATATTTAATGGTGTTCCCTTGAGTCGGTCAATTAATATGTGTTGTACATTTTGTACTTGCCATACATTTTGTACGTAGCCTACTGACCGACTCAAGATACAGTCACCATTTTCATTTCCGGGATCGCAATAATTACGGCAGTAAATCAAATTTCAAAAAAAGCATTGCGTGACAATATCTGAACGTTGCGCTGGAAGCAGTAAAACATGCTCCATCGCGTGATGAATTTGTGTCATATTGCAAAGACGCACTGTGGCGTCAGTGCACAAAAGGCGCAATTTTGACGTGCTGCTAGACATATTTTGGATCTGGATCTTTTGGTGTCTCACATGCCTTGAAACGTGGTCATTTACCTTAAGCAGGCGACGTCATTTTGTATCATGGATGGTTGTACACTAAATTGTATCTTGATTCCCTTAATTCACTGAATATGAGGGTTTGAAATTTATTTATACAATAAATCAAGACAATTTAAGGCTGATGGACCCCACTAATGGCTGCCTACAGTCACTAAAAATTTCCCTGTAGATGAGGTACGTGGCGTCATCTAAAGCTCCCTCTTAACGTGACCACGAACGTCAGTTTGGGAGAATAAGAAAGTGCATGTGGCTGCACCACTTATCTTTGTGTAGGACATATATAATAGACCTTGTGCATATGATGTCACAGAGCTAAGAGTATTTATTGCATAGAGTCCAAGGTCAAATGGCGGAACGTCCGACCATGGAGGCCACAGAAGGTACGAATTTGCAGTGTCTCGACCAACCAGTCGTTTCTTCCGTGTGTGCATTTTCTCTAACAGTTTGTTACTTTTAAGGGCTTGCCTGCGTATGCGGTCCACAGAATTAGCCTCAAAGACGCCGTAACGCGTTTAAAAAACCTAACTTGGAATGAAACGCACGCCACAAGTACTTTTATTGTGCGCACTAACGAAATCGGGTTATGTGCAGCGCATTGACGCGCTGCCACAACCAGATAATGATTGGATAACGTTTGTGCGTGCACTCGAGCGCGTCCTTAACAAAACAAAAATACACGCGTTTATGGAAGTCTGAGCACGCACTCAAGAGCGCGTTCTTTTTTTGTCATATCTTACACACAAGTTAGGTGCAGTTGTTGTTCTTCGTTTAAACATTAATATGCGCTGCGTGTATTTTGATCTTGTAAGTAGCTGTGTACGTCTTCATAGTCAGTGTGGAACACTGTACACTTGGCGTTTTGGATATTTAGCCTAGGATTTGTAGTTCGAGGACTCACACCCGAAGGTAAGTGCCATTATCTATTCCAGTCTATATTATCCAAGGTAGACAACTACAGCCTCGATTCGTAATCGACACCCAGGGTTTCGTAGTGAATTCTGTTGCTAAGGTAACGTTTTGTTAACTTGCTTTACATTCACGCTATATGCATCGTAACAACGAAGACAGTGGTTAACATTAACAGTGTCTATGACTTTATAAGCGAGGCGGCTCAGTAGGCAACTTGATACCTTTTACCTTCGCTTTACGACTCTGAAAGTTGAAAATAAATCTCAAATATTGGCGATTTGCTACTTATTTGTGACGCCAACTTTTGCATAGTTGAACTCAACGTAAAATGATGTTCCTACAGCAAAAAAAGAATTGCTGTTCCTTTACTCTTCGGGAATTGTGAGGGAAAATGCACCTCTTCTGAAGTTTCAAAAATCTCCAAAATGTTGTCGCCACAGTGCAGCGGCTGACCGTCGGAGACTAAACCATTTAGTACCTTGCTCGCTAAAACTGGCCGAAATTTTGTACAGAGTATGTATTAGACCTTGGCCTCTAGTTAATAAATGCTCTAGTCACAGAGCAAAGATATTATAAACGTAGATACCAAACTCCTATCCCTACACTGTTAGACGCGCTGATTCCTCGAGGAGGCTTGATCGGAGGGGCGGAAGTGTTTATTTGACATGCGCACAGTTCTATTCGGTGATCTGCGTGCATAACCATGGATACATGACAGAAAATTCCATTGTGACGAGATTTCATTATGCGTGCATTTTCAAAACGAGTTATATACGCGCAAACTACTTTTCTCTGTGTATGCGTCTTAGTAAAATAGACACGCACTTCTGCGTGCTGGGAAAATGAACGCAGTGGTTGGTTTTTCGTTGTGAGCGCGTAAGAATGTAAACGCGTGTATAGATGTGCGCTTGTAAAGATGCCATGGCAACTGACCAATCACTAAGCCAATGAACTTCAAACCAGTCGTTGGGCGTTAATGTTCAAATGTTCTTAAGCAGAAAGCCGGTATAGAAGCCTAAAACTGTTTCATGTAAGTGTAATTTATTGAAGAACTGTGTTTGCAGGAGTTGCAATGTTTTAAAATCACACTAATTTATACTACCAGAAGATATCAATGAACTATTGGCTTTCAAAACGACTGATCAGTGATCAGCATTTCCGCCCCTCCGAATCGCCCTCCATGAGGAGTCACCGCGCCATTTTAAGTTTGGTATCTATGTTTATAACATAGAGCAGGATATAGGATATAGGATATTATCCTACTCTATGGTTTATAATATCTTTGTCACAGAGTGGAAAGAACGCCCTCCTTCGGGGACAAACCAAACTCCAACACCGACAAATGCAGACACCTGATTTGTCACTCAGTCGAATAAATACGCGCATTGTCTGCTACACGTGTAGACGAATTCTTAGGCCTATGCATGTGGCCACGTGTTCCATTGTTTTGTGTCTATGGATGACATCAATGTGTCGTCAATGCACAAGGTCTTTAGACAGAAGTGTGAACAAATTTCACGCAAATTCGATTGGTTGACCAATCAGCTATCTGCATTTGTTGGTGTTGGTTTGTTATTCCTCAAAAGTAGGGCGTACTTTTTGTATTGTGACATCATATGCCTAAGGTCGATAATTCCGGATAGCATGGCACACAGAGAATATGACCGTGTACAACTAGGGCACACAATCTCCTTTAACAATGGTATTTTCAGTGTTATGCATCTTTTGCAACAATATAAACATCAAAGCTTCCGCCGCGCCCAGGCCAGTGTTTTTGCGTTTGTACTATGTTGTTGAAGTAACCCACGCCTCGCTGTTGGATTGACCGTATAGTATACTGTATAGGGATGGCTGAAAGTACGAATGTGCAGACTAGCCAGAATTGGGGTGTATTGCCAGAACCAATTCGTAAGTATCGTCCAATGCAGTTGGGTTGAACGAATTTCAAGATGTATAGTGAACAAAAAGCGTTTGCCCACATGGGTGCGATGATGCAATCAGTATCAAAAAGCCTCCTTATTATAGGCACACTTCATTATCAGCCTGATTACATTCCGGTGATTACTGACCACAATCAATGTGCGCCCAGCGCACTTAAAAAGTTGTTACTTTCAAATCAGTATTGATCAGTAATCAATATTCTATTTCGAAATACATGTATACAGGTCTGTACTGATACACTTTATTCAATTATAGTCTGATAAAAGTGTAGGAACACTCTACACGACTTATGGGTGGTTTCATTGCAATTGGGGTCCATCTATGTTGACATAAGCTATCTTATAGTTGGCACTGCAGGTTTTCCCTTCATTTTTTACAATGATGTAAATGGTCTGATGGCCGTGACGTTGGTCATGTGTTGTCCTTCAGTGGACGTAGCTTCTTCGGGCAGCAGTTTATAGTTTGGTTTCGAGGAAAGGGGGGGGGGTGGAATGCTTATTTTCTCCTTTTCCATTCTTTCCTTCTCTTTCAACATTTTCTTGCGAATATAGAGGGAAGTTCCCCCTCTGCCCCCCCCCCCCCCTTTAGGCCGTGAAATAATTCTTTTTTAAGTTTTTGCCAGCTGCAGATTCCACCCTGTCAAATACAACATGTCGCTGCATGTTTTAAACCATAGAACAAATGAAACATTGCTGAATAAATAAGGGAACATTACCACTTTCTCCGACTTTCCCCGTTAGATTGCTGGTGTAGGCTACACTGGGCTTGTATGTACGACCAGTGGCGTAGTCACGGTTGGGGGTGGGGTTGGGGGTGTGGGGTTGGGGGGTTGGGGGTTATGACCCCCGGCCATGACCCAACCTTGCAATGCAAAAAACACCTAAAATAGCGTTTTTTTCTTTCTATCCTTAGTTTTCCCTCATGTCGTGCCCCCAACCCCCCATGACACCAACCCTCCCACCGACACAATCCTGGCTACGCGCCTGTGCGCAACCGTGTCGATCTTGGAGGGGGGCTATTGCCCCACTAATGAAAATATTGAGGCAAACATATCGTTTTGCCTCCCCCAATAATTCATGCAGATTTAAAAAAAACACAGGCAAAATATAACACGGCGGTATATAGATTACTTGGGCTTCCATAAACGTCAATTTGAGCCTATTTTAATAATAAAAACTATTGCATTTATGATGCGACATAACGTTTTGTGTACCTGTCACTGTGGGCGTGTAAACGTGTTTTTGTTTTCTTTTTTTTCTTTCTCCTTCTTCTACTTCTTCTTTTTTTTTTTTTTGCTAGCCTACAGACGAATCCGAGACGAGATCTAGGGTTCCGGCTTTTGGAAAAAATTTTCCCCCTCCTAATCCACAAACCAGATTGGCGCCCCTGAAGCCATACGTTCAAAGTGCACATGTGGTACACGTCAGACAATGGCAGAAGTGCCAAGACATGTTGAGGAAATTAACGTCGTGAATATAAACTTCATCCCTAAATGTACAGTAGATTGCTGTATGAAGGTTTTTTGCACATGCCCTGGAAATAATTTTGATGTTTTTGCCCTCTTGGAGTATTGTCGACCCGTTTCAGTCACCCCGTCCTTTTCATCATCAGAACTGCAAGTCACGGTAGCGAAAGGCTGTTGGTTTATATCACCAGCCGGCGGCCCTATAGCGGCGATGAAAAGTTGGCAGGTCGGCGACGGTGCGGCAATGGCGGCACCACCTCGCCAGTGGCAGAGAAAAGGGGACACTACCACCCGGCCACGCATATCTTTCAATTAAAGGGCCAAACCTCTCACCCCAAACTACAGTTTTGGTACCCGGGTACTGAAATTCTCAATTGGCTCAGCTCTTTGACTAACAGCTACTTCAAACACTGCAGGGTGCCAAAGTTATAATACACAGCATGTACGGTACTGAGAGTGTTTTGATTATATAAATTGAGTTTATCTATACTCATCCTGAAGCAATAAACTGCGATTGTGTCTGGATGAGGATGAATTTCAGACAATTATGGGAGGGGCTTCAGTAAGAAGGTTTGAAGAATTGGTACTGTTTGGGGTGAGAGAACAGAGCCTTTAACTGCCCAGTGAAAAGTTTGAAACTAGCGGAAACATCGTTACATAGGTTTGCGTTATACATTAGTGGTACATGCTGTAGGCCTAGACCGCTGTTACGACACATATTGTAACAACTGACCAAAATGTAACATCTTCGCCCAAACTGTTAAACTTTTATTACAAAAATGCAACAGCTATTGAAGTTGATTTACAATGTCACGACTTTCTGACGGCGTTCCAATTAAGTTAGATACGGTACGAAAGGATAGTATATATAGATATTAGGTCGATCGATCTATCCCCCTACCAGCCTACATGCCTTCAATTCGACTTTGACAGCCTTATTACGATTTTACAACCAATTTAGTAACAACTGACCAAAATGTAACAACTTGGTAAAATACGTAACAACTTTTGACCAAAATTTGTTTCCTTCAATTGGGTCGTAAACCCAGGTATGTGCCAATGGTATTTATGCTCCCGACTGGGGAGGAGCCAATTAAGATGGTAGGTAATGTTAACTATTCAAAAATATTCCCTTCTTTGATAAAAAAAAGAAAAGAAAATGAAAAAAAAAAAAACCTCATCATTGCCCTTCAGTGCAATTAAAGTAGGCATACTATATATCTCCCTCGAAAGTGATTTCTTCCGGCCACTTGATTTTGCATATTCAGTCAAGGCGGAAGGCCGCTACGAAATGTTTAGTTGAAAAAAAAAATAAATAAAAAACCTCCAAAAAGTTGAAATCTTTTCCCAATGGACACGCCCTTTGTAAAGTTTGTAGCCGGATGCACCTTGGGTGTATTGACTAGCAATGTATTAATTTTACCCTGTCAGACCTTTATCGGTGGATTGTGCCTTTCGTTACTTTTGTAATAAAATTGATTTGAAAGGTTACAGTTTGTACCAGGCTTCCGTACATAAATTAACAACTTATCAAAATGGCGGCGCCCATCAAGACATGCTCCAAAATTTTTGTCAGAAATGTTATCATGTTTTCTCATTTACGTGCAACACTATTGGCGGGGAGAGTGAAACCTCTTGGTCATAAAGATGGAATTTGCCGGAAATTTTCCACTGGTCGTGTATATCTTGCCAAAAAGAGGGTGAAAACTAAAAGTACGAGTTCAAGTGTCATCTCTTTCATTCAGAAATGTACAGTAGCATACATAACGTTAGGCCTAACGTTGCAATTAGAATACAGTACTCAGTAGCCTGCAGGTCTAGGCCTAGCTATAGTTAGTACAGCAGTATGGTAACTGCTAGACTAACGCGGAGCCTTGATCCCTCACTGAATACTGAGAATATGGGATTCAGATCAATGATAACTTGTTGGCAACCAAACAACATTGCAAATAGAATTGTAAACCATAGGGACTTCATGGTCATAAACCTAATGTTAGGCCTAGCAGTAATAACATGTATGTAGGCCATAGGCCTACCTTGCCACAGGTTGTTCTGCTTCTAGTGCTTTACAGTATACATGGTCTAGTTAGACCTATCTGTAGAAAGGACAAGGTAGGTCGCATCACCATAAACCATTGTGGGCTGCAGGTGCACAAATTTTTTTCATCATTTCTTACCTTAAAGGGCCAAACCTCTCACCCCAAACTACAATTTTGGCACTGGGGTACCAAAATTCTCAATTGGCTCAGCTCTTTGATTGACAGCTGATTAACAATGCAGAGTACCAAAGTTTATGTTACACTTAGTGCTGTGCATTTTCGGTTAATTCACTATCCGTTTAACCGATTTTATTAACCGGCGGTTAACCGTTTAACTGAAAATGACATAATGTTCACACAACAAGTAAGTATGTGGCAAAAATGTTGGTATTTTGCACTGAGTTTTCATCACCTTTTCACAGTAAAAACCCATCCTGCATTTACTGAAGCTTTCTTCAGACCATGTGCACTTTTTAACATTCCACCAACTGTTGTATTTTCCCACCTGACCCTATGTTATATTGTCAGTCACTTCATGAAACACCCCACACCGCTGTTTTGATGCTGTTTGCTTGCGATGCAGTGTTCAATACATGTACAGCGCTCACGTGTTTCTCATAGTAGGGATCTGTACAATTGCACTGTAAACAGCCCACCAGCCCCAAACAACACATCCAAGCCCTATTATCCTGCATAAATTAAGGAATTCCCAGCATTCCTGCCGTAGAGTTATTTACAGTAGGACTTATGGAATGTTATCATATGACGTCGTTACGAACGAAAACAATTACGCACGTGGTCCCATGCATGCAGTAGACTTGCGTGCATATCCATTTTTACCACTAAACAAGGGACCATGTTTTGCTCGGTGACATCATATGCACACGATCTATTGCAAAATTTGAATTGCCTCTGCATTGTGATTGGTTCAAATACGTTGATTCTGAGCCAGCCAATCACAACTCGCGCCATCGCCTATGGGATTTAGTGTGTGAAAATACCAGACCTTGGAACGAATTTCCCCATTGAGTTTGCGTTATGACGATCACACTTCCCAGGCTTACGTAGCTGGCCTGTGCAGCCGGCCAAGCCCCGTGCTAAATTCACCAAGAAACGGCAGCACAAATCTCTGCGTACTTGGATTTTTCAGGGGTCTGACTTAAGTGCATTTCATTTGCTGATTATTTTTAAACAAGACGGTAAGGTTTGGACAAGAAGTGGCAAAAATACAGGGATATTTATATCAGAAAGGAACCATAAGATAACGTTAATCGAGTCCATTTTTTGCTGTCCAAGACGGCTAAAAATTAGATTGTTATTTTTACGTGCATCGTAGGGTTGACTTCTACAGTACAGTACATTATCGCAACCACAACCCAGTCGGTTCAACGAACTGCATATGCTTATTCATAAAAGTCAACATGGAATGTTCCATTTTATATGATATTGGGCAAACAACAAAATGGCGGGAATTATCTGGTGCTTACGATTTTTTTTACGTATTTTTACGGGTTAATTTTTTTCCAAATACTGCTACTAACAATGGAAGATAATGCAATTTACGAAGGTGTAGCATGATAAAATATTTCGATTAGCTATAGTGGGAAGACTTATTTAAATATACTTTTGTGCCCTAATCATGGTCTTGCGGAGGTTTTATTGCCATAGAAGTAAAGGGCTTGGTAACTTTTGTTACAGCTCCCTGCTTGTCTTGTGGCTTCCTTTTCGCTTGGTAATCTCTCAGACATGCTGCTAATTTCTAAAGTTGTGCTTGGGTGTTGCTATTGAAGGGATTAGGAGACGAGCACACAAAGTTCTGCCAACGAAAGTAACAATGGGTGCGCCACTTGTCACTCATCATAATGTACATAATTCGGGGAGCTGCCGCGGAATAAATCTGTTCAATCGAACGGCCGATTTTAAAACTCTTTTTATAGTTATTGTTCGAGCGATAATTTGTGAGAAACTGACACTGTTTGTTGTGCGATGTTTGTGTAACAATTTACTAACAAAGCCACGGCGCAGCAACTGAGTTATTGGCAATACAAAAACGGTTAATCTATGAAGAGGAATGACACACAAGTAACCGACGATTAACCGGTTAAGCGATTAACCGTCACAGCCCTAGTTACACTGCATGAACATTACTGAGAGTGTTGTGATTATATAAATTGAGTTTTTCTATACTCACCCTGAAGCTATAAATTGAGATTGTATCTGGATGAGGACGAATTTCAGACAATTGTGGGAGGGGCTTAAGCAAGTAGATTTGGAGAATTGGTACTGTTTGGGGTGAGAGAAGTGGGCCTTTAAACTTGATTTTACCTCTTCAAATTTTTTCAGTAAGTAGGCCAAGGTTAGGAGAATTGGAACTATAGCCTATTTGGGAAGAGGGGAGTAGGTCTTTGTGTTACAGATAGGCCGATAACTGCTATAAGTCATGGACAAAAGTTGAAAAATTCAACTTCAAGATATTTACTTCCAGTTGAAGTTGTAATGAAAATCCTTCCCTATGTGTACTTCCTTTTCACAAAACTAGCAAGATTATCCTCCTAAAAGTAATGTAGAACATAACACTTCCTGTGAAAGATGATTTTCTGCAACATTTGAGAATTCCAAAGTTGTGAAGTATTTGATCTGTTGTCAGTCTTGCAGCAACAGGCCTTTAATATTGAGGCATGTGAATGCAATCGCACACTATCGCTCTGCTATAATCACTGTGAGGAGTACAAATTTTTGGACAATCTGAAGTAACTCACACGAATTTTAGGATTTTTACCCTACATCTATAACACCAAATGCAAATTTTGGTTGGACCCCATAGGCCCAAGGCACAATGGAATTAGGGAAAGCTGGAAAGTTGTCTGGTCTGGGACTGGAGACATGTACCCTTCCCCTCTGAGAAATAATATCTGAATATTTAATAAGTACTTTGAAATGCAATTTGGTGCAATATTTACAACATCATTTCAAGTCATATTTTTCTTTTTCTTCACAAAATGACAAATCATATTTTTTTTAATTGAATGTGGACAGGGGCAGGCGGGAGGAGAAGGAGCATATCACCCCTGGCTTAACTTACTGTGCTAATGGGCTCATGACAGAAGCAGAATAAGATAGTGAGAAGTTTATTCAGTGTATAGGAAGTAAGACACTATGAGTTTGCATATATAATAAAATAGCAGCTAGAAGAAGCTAATTTAAAAGTCTACTGTAATATTTGATTTCTCCCCAAACAGTTTCAATTCTTCTTACCTACTTACCTAAGGCTCACCCACAAATGAAATAAACTTTTTAAGCAAGGGTTTGTAGAGCAAGCTGTCTGTTACAACTTGTTGAAAGGGCATCAGCAGTCCCACAACTTTAAGCATAGTAGTATGCATCAAAACAAGTTTGGGGTGACTGGTTTTGCCCTTTAAATTGTTTCAAAGAATCTGACAAGATGGAAGGTACAAGTTACATAAAGTTCAAGTTGTGGAAAGAGTGATGAGCTTGTTCCCTCACCAGGCTAGAAAAAATGCTGTGGTCGGAAACTATCTAACCAACCATCACAATTCTCATTTGATCTCTTCTGGACTTTGTTACAGTAGGCTGTTTTGTTTGGCTTGATACATGTTAGACATAGCAGGTGCTCCCTCCCAATCCCATGTTTGAAATGGAAAAAAATCAGATAATACCTGTATAGGAACTTACAGTACAATTGAATTTTGGGTCGAATACTGTACCCATTAACTCATTTGGTTTGATGGCTCTTAGATTTTTGGGTTTATGAGATTGTGAAGTGTTACTCTACCATAGGGTAAAATGGTGCAAAATTTGACGACAATAGCTATAACAGTGAATGTGACAATTAAAATTTTCTTTGGGGGTTGTACTGTAGCCAAAATCTGAAAGGTGGCCTCCATTAGAAAAAAAAAAAAAATACAGTGAAAACTCTTTGTTCTTTCTAATCTGAATTTTGTTGTATACCTTTAACCTGAGCATTTTTGCCATTTTCTGTTTTGTCTTTGTCTTTATTTTCAGAATTGCCTAGATCTCTTGTACAAGATACCACCAGTGTAGAGGCACTGAGCCAGTTCCCTACTCCCAAACAAATTCTTAATGAAGTCATCACCACTGCCACAAATTCCAATCTACATCAGTTTCTTCGTTATGAAACCAGACGAATCAAAGATACAAGTCAAACAATACTTAATCTTCGGTGGCCTCAAGAATTTTCTGTAATTGGTGTTGGAAGAAGGAAGGTTGATTCGGAAAGAATGGCAGCAGCTTTGGCTTGCTCACACTTAATGGTAATAATTAACTTTTTTTCATTTTTTGTTCGTCTGAGGGGTGTGTAAGTCGGCAACTTGCAAACTATATGGCTTGGTGGCCTTTCTAGTCTGTAATTGTGGTGGCCCTCATTGATGGGTCAGTGAGAGCAGTAGGCACAGCTCTGGAAATTTGTCAAATAAAGGGATGAAACCTGTAGACAGGCTGTCTTTAAGCGTAGCACCTCCATGGTTGTCATGCATGAATTGTGCCAAATTATTTGGTTAAAAGTGCCTCCTAGAAAAACAACTAGGGGAAATACTAGTGATACTGTAAAAAAATGGTTTGAAATACCAAAACAGATCTTATGTGTAGGGAGTAGCCTTTGCCCCCACCTGAACGCACCTAAATGATAAGTTGCCTCTTAAATTAGGGTCACTCCCATTTCTTAGTGTAGGTATTTCATGACCTCTGAAATATTTTTTAGATTCTCAAAGGAGTCCTCTCAACTCCCAGTGTGCAGAGTGCTGGTGAAAGTAATGGGGGGAGGGAAAGTCATTTCTTTAACCAAGATCTCATGTTCCATTTAAGGGATCATATTATAACTTTCCTATATCTAGTGCAATATGTATACAAAGGTACAGTCAACATTGCTTATGCTTGTCCACCATTGATCCAAACCACATTTGCACAAGTGTGACTTTGTGGGAAGGGTCTTTCTTCCCTCCCCCTTTTGACACCACAGTTGTCAATCAACAAGGAAGATTGGTTTAAGGGCTTGAATATGCACTATTTATTTACTGAAATGTAATGAAAGAAACTTGAAAGATAAATAAAAGAAAGTTGCACAGGGGCGTTTAGCTGTTTTCTCATAATAAGTTTGCAGCACCTGTTAGGTAGAGTACTAAATGTATGCTGTGCAGTACTACCAAATGTACAAGTTTTTGGTTGCTATAGACAAATCCTGAGAGCAAGTGATGGTCTGATTTCAGTCAGCCATAACTGGGGTTTATCACCTTTAATCTTTCAATTTCCCTTCCTACCTGTATAATAGATGGTTGTACAATAAATTGTATCTTGATTCCTTCAATTTCACTGAATATGAGGGTTTGAAATTCATGTAGACAATAAAAAAAGAACTTTCAAGGCTGATGGACCCCATAAATGTTTGCCTTCAGTCACTGAACACTATCGCTGATCGTATTCGTCTGTAGGGAGTTCATGAGAATGGTAACCCAATTGATGCTTTCTAAGAAAAAAATAATCATAAATAAATTTTAAAGATTATGACGTATGCTTTTAAGGTTTGGAGGTTTGGAAATGAAATTGATGACTAACTTTTGTTGGTTTTAATTTTATCTAATAGAAACTTGGAGTCATAGGTGAAGACGGCAAGCCAAGAACTGGTCATTCTGTCACCTTGAGGAAAGATATCAAGCACCATTTGCAGAAGATGTCTCTTCCAGAAAAAGTACAGCTACCCGAGGATTTGAAAATGAAAATACGGACTCTGCATACAAGCCAAGAGGTGATGTAGAACACAATTTGTGATATTAAAAACTTTTTAAGCTAGAAAGGAAAGAAACATATTCCATAAATGTACTAGAAATGGAACTGCTTTACTTCACATATTTGTAGGAGAATAAAGCAATCATTAAGTCGTAGGGTCTATGTGCATTTCATTGCTAAATTTTTAAAGTATAATCTTCTACCTGAGATTGATATTCAACAAAAAATGTGAAAAAACATAAAGGAATATAGTAAACAGCTGTTTGCAGAGTGTTATTAGGTTTTTGATATAATTATTATAATACAAAGTATATCATTGTATGGCAGCACCCAAAGCAGGGTAGCTAGGAGTATGATTTTGTCCAGGGCAAGACTTTGAACCATTGTCCTCATTTATACTTAGTATAACAAATGCTAAGCCCTGATATTTTTTGGCTCTCAAATCCAAATGACTTTTCTTTTTTATAATACTCCCCCCACATTATAGTCCAATCCCCTGGTTGTGCTGGTGCTATGGGGGGGATTTCCCCCACAGATTTTTTCCTTGCCCCTCCCCCACTCCATGCTTTCCCCCTTCCCCTAGTTTTATGTCAGTTAGGAGTTAGGTTTATGGTAAAATGAATAATGTACCTCTCCCAAAACTTCATTTTTTTCATTCAGAGCTGTGCTTAAACCTCAGAGCTCCTGGGGGAGGGGCTCTGCCCTCTGGACTGTCATATGCAGGAGTAGGTGCTTTGGTTTCGATCTCATATTGTGCCTGAAATTTTTGCACCACAACATTTTCCTTTGCCCTAGACCCTCCACCCCACCCCCATCTCCCACCTGCACCCCCACCCCCACACCCTTGGTGCAATTTTTATAATGTTTTGAGAGATTGTTGACAGAGAGCACTCTTTTAATGTAAAATCCTCTGACAGCACTCATTCATTTGTGTTATACCAATTTTCGCTGCAGGAATATTCAGATCTGGAAGGTGGTGTAGATTTGTCTTTTTCTGATGAGTTCAGCTTTGAAACAGATGAAGAATTATCACAGATATCTGACATCATCACTGGCAGACGCTACCGAGAGATTGGAGTAGAAGAACTACAACGTAGGAGTCAGTTCTTATTAGACCGCTGGAGTCAGTCAAGCCGATACCAAACAAGTTCAAGGTTGGCAGCCGCAGACTTGCCAATAGCTGAAGAAAGGTAATTTTGTAGAAGTTTGTAGCTTGACTTGAAGAGTGCTGTGAATTGAAGGTTGCAATCAGCCAGAGATTGAAGGGGTCTGAGGAAGGTAGGGAGGGGGTATCATGCTTGAAAGGGCTTTTGAAGGGTGTAGGAAAACAGGTCTGATTTTGAGAGGTAGTAATTGAATCCTTGGAGGTGCATTAAGGGTGTAATCAGCTGGTCTGAAGTGGTAGGGCATATTCATAAAAGGGCATTTCCCTTGATAGTCAATTAAAAATTGTAGTAGTACCCCCTCCCTGGAGAGAGAGAGGGTGTAAAAAATGAAGTTAAAATTAAATAGCCATTAATCTAATTAAATGTTAGTTATTGTAGCAATGTAGCAGTATGGTATCATAACAGCAGTACTGGATTCATATAATTCTAGAGTCATTTTCTCTCCCCTGGTATTTTCCTCCTAGTTTGAATGAAAAAAAAATACCTTTTTCTATATACAGGGAGGCTATTTTATCCGTTATTCAGAATAATCGTGTGGCTGTATTGTGTGGTGATACAGGCTGTGGTAAAACAACTCAAGTACCACAGTTCATCATGGATAGTTTCGTGGAGAAATGTGAGGGCGCTAAATGCAATATAGTTGTTACTCAAGTGAGTCTATTGTTATTACCTTTAACAGACTTTAAGTGTGACTACTTTTGACCAGTTTGTAACTATATAGTGTTACAAAAGTAACATTACCAAGGCTTTCATTAATTTTTTTTCACCAAAGGGTTTTTGACTGTAAGTCATATTTGAAAGCTAATAATTATTTCCAAAGTGTATTTGACTCCCAATTAATAGTGTATAATTTATGTATTTTTTACTTATTCACACACATACATACAGTTGACTGTATACCTTCCACTTCATCTTGAGCCAGTGAGCCACAACTGGAAAAAAGGCTGTGGCAGGCTCGACTTGATCCAATACTATGGAAACTGGGCTGTAAAACTCTAACTAACGAACGAACGAACGAACGAACGAACTAACTAAAACTAAAACTAAAACTAAAACTAAAACTAAAACTAACTAACTAACTAACTAACTAACTAACTAACTAACTAACTAACTAACTAACTAACTAACTAACTAACTAACTAACTAACTAACTCCACTTTATCTTACTATGGCCTTACAGTGTTAGTGGCATAGCACCAACTATTTAACTTATGTCAGCAAAAATATTCATATTCAAAATAGATCGTAAATTCTCCAACATCCAACAAAGTGAAGAAGTATTATGCTGTGTTAAAAACACCACTCAAACAAAACACACAGATCCAGTCAAAGGTCAATTCCTGTTGTACACAGTAATTACACTTGGATGAAAGAAGTGTCAGAGTTGGTAATCGGTATGGTTTCGTAATGTGCATGCATTACAAAAGTATGTGTGAGTGGAAGTGATTCTGCAGTTACATGTGAAGTTGGAAGAGAACATAAAGACCATGTGCAACTCAGAATAACATAAAACTCTAAATGTATTGTTTACAGAATAATGCAGTGAGAGTTGAAGCACTGCATTTTTGATATACATTGCAAAAAGTGATAAGAGTAGGCTGACTCTTTGCTTTTATACTGGGCTCCCTTATCCTTGACTCTTTATCCCACTTTAATCATGCATGTTAGGACCTCCCAATACATGGAATAGTCAAATACGCACTCTAACCAAAGCCCTGACTATGTTGGACCATTTGTGTTACAGTTAGTATATTGTAGTGACTCCATTGTAACACTATATTTTTTGTGACATATATAACTATCATCATGTATTAAGACTCATGTGTGAAATGTTATCTTTGTTTTGTGTCAAAAAGCATATGGAAACAAATTTTTTTTAATGGAAAAATTCTTTGATACAAGTATGGCATTTACTAGATCTTTATCAATGCTTTACACTTACAATCTGTCTGTGGAAACAAAAGTTTATAAACCAGTGTTTCTCAATATTTTTCTCGTTCAAAAAAAAAAAAAAAAACCCAATTTACCTTCACACTAACCATTTCTATCCCTGACAGTAGTGACAGGAATGGCACTGTTTACAATCACTGCATTTGACATCAGGGGGTCATGTAAGTAATGTGTTTAGGCCATGACTGGCTTAGTTAGTCTGCTCCCCCAACAGGGAGGTCTTATCCCTATTAACTTCTCGGTCAACACAACAGACAGAAATAACAAGGAAAAAATGCATTCCTTGTCAATGTAAGGAAGTGATGTAACCTCTGCTGCCCTCAAACTCACTTTTGAACACAAATCTAGTGACTTCTTTTACTGATATCTTGAGAAATACAGGTCCTATTTGAATGGGAGTTTCATCACACTGTTTAGATTTGGTTCCTCTTTCACTTACATGAGAATTAAATTTTTGCTTAAACTTCCCTTTTAAGGTAGGGAGAAGGAATCAAGAACAATGGAGAATTAATTAGTTAGGTAGATTAAGATTTAATGACAAACCAACAGGAATTTGTTATATAGTGTCAACTAGATAAAAAATTGAAATAAATTTTCAAATATGGTACAAGATCAGTTTTGGTTTCCAAATCAGTTCAAGTATGGTGCAAGTCCTTCCCGTAAGTCTCTTCTTACAGTGGGTAGGAGATAGAGTGGGCATGTTCTTCATCCCCCAGCCCACAGTGGAAACAACAACAAAGGAAAAAACAATAAAGTCCTTAGAGTGTGTGAAAATGTTTGCATAACAGTTAGTTGTGGGACTGTGTGTCTTACGCACACCTCCACTTGTGGGACAAATTGGTGTGTGAAATGCATTTGTGGGACTACCACAACTGCACCACTCTTGAATAGTATCATCACTTATGTGGATCACTTCAATCTCATTTTTGTAAAAATGCCAAATGCCCAACAACCATGTGGAGTGATGACGTGATGTGTTAAATTATGATAATGGCATGCTGCCCTCTATGTTTCATGTGTCCCACAACTGCATTAGCCACCTTGTTGTGTTTTTATATTCAGTTGAAGGACATGCTGTCTGTCCAACAACTGTTGGATGATGAGGTAGTCAACACATGCAACATTTAACCACAGTGGGGGCAGTCTTCCAGTTAGATAAGTTTCACAATGGCCAGAACTTCAAAGAAATCTCAAGTTTCACACACATGAGTTCAGTGTAATACTAATGCAACATTCACATGCAGGAAATAAGGTCACTGTCTCACAGCAGCATGGAGAAAATTCATGTCCTGAAATTGTATGCTGTGCTAGTATGAAAAAACCTGTGCATGTATGTGTGTGTTTATCACATTTCAGTATTGTGTTCTTATATTGCATTCCAAAGAAGCTTGCACCAAATGAGAAGCTCTATATTTCTCTCCATCAGCCAAGAAGGATAAGTGCTATATCTGTCGCTGAGCGCATCGCTGAGGAGAGGGGAGAAAGAGTGGGGGATACCGTTGGTTATCAAGTCCGACTGAAGAGTAGCCTACCTCATAACAACGGTTGCATGTTATTCTGTACCACCGGTATCCTTCTGAAGAAACTACAAAGTAATCCAACTCTTGAAGGTATGCTCGTACATATTGGATAATTTCTTGAAATTTTGCTTGAACTGTTGTTGAAATCACCATGCGTTTCATAAAGTGAGTAAACTTTTCTTGCTATGTCTTTACTAGGGTTGATAATAATGATGAACAATGAACATATTATACTATGTAGTGATTGTCAAAGGCTGGCTGATATTAAGCAAAAACTCAGCAAAAGTAAGCTGTATAAGTAGTAATGTCTAGTAAAGTTAGAGCCCCACCCTCTCAATGGGGATGTCAGTGCATGATGGGTAGTTTATTAATATGTATCTCCTGACTTCACATAAGCAAGGGATAGAGACCATTTAGGAATGGTGGAAACTGATGTATTGAACTGAAGTGCTTTTATATGCAAACAATTTGAATTAATTCTGAGGTCAAGATGTAAATCATATAAAAGTGAAATCAATACCTATGTGACCAAATCACCCCTTTGGTAAAGCGATGTGATCTCATAAGACATTTTATTGTAAAGTAAGACTTCACGATATTTCTTTTAAAATAAATTCTGTTCTATAGTGTTTCTCTAATCTTATATTACACTGAATAAGTGCACTACAAAAATATCATTTTTCTTTTTTTGCATTCACTGAAGGTATCAGTCATGTTATTGTTGATGAAGTTCACGAGAGGGACATGAATACAGACTTCCTCCTCATCTTATTGAAAAATGCCCTCAATTCAAATCCCAATCTGTCCTTGCTCCTGATGAGTGCATCCATCAATGCTGAGATGTTCTCAAGATACTTTGATGGGTGAGTATCAGAGATGGCACGTAAATAAATAAAATGTCACACCATTCACTAGTTGAAATACTTTGTAGTCAAACATGTCTTCAGTTGGTTTACTATAGTGAAATTGGCATGACCAGACTAAGTTTTGGTTGCACTTGATAAAATGGAATGTACTGCATTTGTGCTCGGTGCTTAGCATAAGCAGTGGAGTAGGGAAAACAAGCAAGTGACCCACAGCTGGAAAAAAGGTTGTGGCCAGCCCGACTTAAAATGCTTGGCTAGAAACTGAGCCGTAACTCTCTATCTAAATCACCCTTTATACTTTTGATAATGCTTTTTGAAATGGAAGCAAAACATATAGAACAAAATGGAAGAACCATTTCTGAGAACATGGCACTTCAAGCTTCAGTTATCCAATCAACAGTGATAGAGTTCTGTTGCATAAAGTGTTAAAGGAACACAAATGCACTTGTTATTTTCAAGATAATTTTCCATATCTCTCCTCAAAGACCAAGTATAGGCACAAAATGACAGAAGAAATGAAATATAAGGCCATATGATGGCTTTCTTTAAAAAGATTAATTTCTCAACAAAAGAAATTCGGTTATTTGTTGAATATGTTGTCTGCCCAAACTTTCAAAACCCCAAATTTGAGGCAATTCTTGTAATGCATAACATTTTTAGGGAAATAAAGCAATCAGCAGAGTTTAACAGTAGATCTGACTGGTTTGATAAAGATTAAAGTTTTTTCCTATTTTGCCCATGTTGGTGCATTTAAAATGCATTCTACAAATTCTACTCGGTTGTATACACTGTTTCATCTAGTTAGTTAGTTAGTTAGTTAGTTAGTCAGATGGACTTTTACGGCCCAGCAGTTTCCAACCTATTGGTTCAAGTCGAGCCGGCCACAGCTTTTTTTCCAGTTGTAGCTCACTGGCTTGTTTTCCCTTCTCCATTGCTTATGGGGAGCATCACACACAACGGCCGTAGGTTTCTTTTTCGCCTAAGAAATTATACATGGATCAATAAACTCAGTATGAGAAAATTTGACTCATTGGAAATTTCAGTTTTGTGGAACTGTACACACATCAAATGTGGGAAAAATTTAACCCTCATTTTTCATTTTTTCCCACAAACACCAGTGCGTCAAACTGACAAGCCTTTGCAGCAAAATTGTGTTATAGCAGCTTAGCGGCATAAACACTGGTTACAGATGACTATTCAACTTGCAGCCAGAATGTCTGAAGTTTAACTGCTGGCCAGGTCATACTGAAGACTTCAGAAATGGAACCTACTGCCATTGTGCTTGGTGCTCAGTATAAGCAATGGGGTAGAGTACGGATTATAAGAAAGTTTGGTTCCATTTTTAAAGTCATTGATATGACCTGGCCAGGAATCAAACCCCCAGACATCCTGGCTGCAAGTCAAATTCTCTAACCACTTGACCATGCTGTCTGTTTTGAGTAAATGAAGGTAATGTGCAATTACTAACTGTGTGGTGTATAGTGAGCAATGTTCTCATGATGCCTTCAAAACCTTTGTCCTTCATCAGGTGTCCTCTCATCACGGTGCCAGGTCGAATGTATCCAGTCCAAGAGTACTTCCTCCCAGAAGTGATGGAGAGACTAAGTGATGCAGGAATTCATCATCACCAAACTTACACCTCCAGAGAACAAGAAGAGTCTGAAGACCCTGAAACTGATCAAGAGTTGGTTGTAGATGTAGTGCAATATTTGGACAGAGAGAAACCACCGGTAACTATGGCAACAATATAATGATTCACTTGTGCAACTTTACTTGCATTCTCTTTTCAAAGTAATAAAAAGCTGTTCCATTCCTTTAATTTGAAACATGTTAAATCATCTTATCCCTTTAATTTGAAACATTCTAAATCATCTTATCCCTTTAATTTGAAATATTCTAAATCATTCAAATGTCCTCAGAGGAACCTTATATGGACATTTCATTATGCTAGAAAAAGTGGGAATGCTGGATACTTTTAGGAAAATTTTAAAATCTATGAGAAAATTTACTGTTTTTGTACATAGCAAAACAGGGAATTGTAGAAAATTTGCCCTCTTGCCCAGAAAATATAGAATTTTCCCAGCCATGTTTCAGAACATGGTGCAAACTGTAGGTAAAGCATACACATTTGCATTAATTTAAAAATTAAGTTAATTTAGTTTCAAAAGTAAAGTCAAATGATCACAAATAGCCATGCATGAATTTGGATAGGAAGGTTTGCTCTTTTAAATTATGGAGACAACATTTTCTCTTCGAAGAAGGTTGGAAAACCTCACAAAAGATCTCAAAAATTCTCACTACATAGTTAACCTAGACCCCATTCTACAATTTAAAGGAAAATCACTTATCTGTATTCCTCCTCTGCAAAACTGAGTTTACATTGTTCAAAGTGACACTTTTGTGTGTCAGATGTTAGCATATATGCAAACAACACTGTACACTCTTCAGTCCTGGAAGCAAGTTATGTAACTATTTACTCAGCGTAGCGATGCTATTGTTAACAAAAATGTAGAAGTTACAAACTCTTGAATTGAAAATGCTGTTCCATTCAAGATAAGAGATTTCCTGTTTAGGCACCATGTCAAATTACAATTCACCTTAATTCCGACCTTGAAAGCTTGTTACTGAATTTAAACCTGGAGTTACTCTGACTCAGATTATGCCTGTTCAAAAGATCCATGACTAACTCCAGCTAAGTGACTCCACTTAATATGAATGGAAACAGCACATGTTCATAATATTGAATTAGCTAGCACGAAACATGTTGCAGTTAATTGAGAACATTGTTCAACTTGTAAATTCTGCACTATCCTGTCCCACTGGATATTTGTTAATAAGCTTTTCACTACCAACTCAGTCTAAACCCATCTCACAAGCAAAGTTTATTTAAATCCCAATTCCAACTTGTGTTCAGATGTAAAAATGACATTTTTCAACCCTCTTTTATTTTGGCTAACCCCAAAAGGTGGAGTTACTTGGTTTCAGCTGGAGGAGAAGCACCAGTTAGTGTGAACTTGATATAAGTAGATAAATGCCAACTCTTTCAGCCAAGCTGCAGAAGCTACAACTACGCTGTGTCACTTTACAATTTAGAATAGCAGATCAGCTAATTCTGCTAAACTTCTGTGTGCAGCAACAAAGCATGGCTGTGGCAGCTGCAGTCTATGTTTTAGATATGTGGCCTAAGGAAAGGTTACTTCCAAATCAAATGTTTGATAATGGCTTGGTTTTAATTCTCTCTCATTAGGGTGCTATTTTGGTGTTTCTTCCTGGTTGGCAAGACATAAAGGGTGTATATGATAAACTTCAAATGATTTGGTCAAGGGTAAGTAAAACTTTTCTTATTGTTTGTAAGAAATCATATTCCTCTCTCTTCATAAATAAGAGTATTAGGTTACCATGGTTATGTCATTTTAGACTGTGGTCAGTATACTTAAAGGCAGTTATTTATCACCTCAGCAGTTCTAATTCACCCATCCTACTTACTTTAAGCTCCTCCCACAACTGTCTTAAACACACTCCTAGCCTATAGAAAAATTCGGACAGGGAGTAATGGTCTGATTTCATTCGGCCATAACTGGGGTCTATCACATTTTAATCTTTTAATTTCCTCTGCTACCTGTATCATGGATGGTTGTACACTAAATTGTATCTTGATTTCTTCAATTTCCTTGAATATGAAGGTTTAAAACTCACGTAGACAATAAATGAAGATGATCTAAGGCTGATGGACCCCACTAATGGCTGCCTTAAGTCACTAAACACAAGTGCTGATCGGATTTGTCTATTGCTTCAGGACATGCCCTAGTGAACATACAAGGCCTAATGTGTAATCAAAACACTCTCAGCACATGATGTATCATATGAGCTATTCAGTCTATTCATTTTTTTTTTTGTTTTTTGTCCCGTCATGCATATGTTCTGAAGGCTAGGGACCCTCCTCCAGGACACGTACAGTGTTATAATAAATGTGTGATGGACTAAACAGTAACCTTTATGTACATACAGTGATACATACAAATTGGGACATTTTAACGAAAGGTGAGAAAAAAGGTGCAAAAAATGCAAAAAAAACCCCATCCAAAATACAATGCAATTGGTGCCCATTAAACAGTTGAGCCTATTCTGCATTTTTTTACTTTGATGTCAATCAAAGAGCTGTGCCAATTGAAAATTTCTGTAGACTACCAGCAAAATTATAGATTGGGGTAACAATTGACTGCTTTTAATGTTTGGAATCATAAAATTCAATTTTATGAAATGGTTATTATGACTTATTACTTTCTATTAGGGAATGTCTTCAACCTGTCAGTGTGTTTTGTGTGTGAACTCAACACATTAAATAGATGATCATAACATAACAAGGCACAGAATAGTTAACAAAACTGTTTCTTTCAAGATCCAGCTGTATGACACTTACTGCATTTATTGTACTTATTAATAAGTCTGCACAGATGTTGAAAGAGTAATAGCAACAAATAGTAGACAGAACATTCCTGTGGAGAACTGTCCAGTCTGATAAAATTTTGTAAGAATTTGCCATAAAGTTATGACCAGCATATTGAGTATCAGGACTAGGGTTGCTTGCATTAAGCCTATTTCAAATCAGTATCATTGTTTGGAGAGCCGCTGTGCTTTTTCTTAAGTCCTCACAACTTTTTGGCCAAGAACCTTTTGACGAAACCAAACAATTTCTCCTGAAGGAGTTCTGCTTCCAGAGGAAGCTACCCCAAAGAAGCTATGTCCTCCAAAGGACAATACTAAATGACTGACCCACCTCAAGGCTTTCAGACCATTTACAACACTGGCCTGTCATGTGCATTGGCATAGCCGTGAAGGAGGGGGGAGCCTGGGGGCATCTGTCTAGACCCACCAAAACTTCTGCCAGGCTCCCCCCAAATTTTCAAGGTTATGTGCTCAAAAGGTACAGGTCAGTTGCACGTTGGGTTTGACCACCTGGTAATGTGCTCAAGCCCCATGTTATGAATTTCTAGCTACCCCACTGGTCATGCCTGGCTCTATGTTAGACTTGATTGGTTGGAGAGCTGGGATAACCTCCAGACCCCTACCTGCCCACCTTTCCCAGTACCAGTGTTAAAACAAAGTTTAATGTCTTTGTATATTTCATGTGAAGTAGTGTTTCTATTAACAGGATAACCAGCACAGCGTATTTCCAGTTCATTCCAGTATACCTCTGAGTGAGCAACAGCAGATCTTTCAAAGGTTGGTAGCTTTCAAATTATTTTCTCTAATGGTGTTCAAGAACTTGGCATCTAATAAGTGGCAATCCAAACTTTAAAAAATTCATATATCATTTTTTCTGTCAAATATTATCATGGTACTTTTTTTTCTTAAAAGCAGTCAACTTTCACCCCAAACTACAATTTTTGTAGTAGTCTACAGAAATTCTCAATTGACACAGCTCCTTGATTGACAGCAAATTAAAAAATGCAAAGCATTGTAGGGTATATTACACAGCATGTGCCATACTGAGAGTGTTTTGATTTATACACAGTGGTCCTTGCATACTCACCATGAAGCACTGAGCTGAGATTGTATCCGGATGAGGATGAATTTTAGACAGTTGTGGGAGGGGCTTAAGTAAGAAGGTTAGGAGAATTGGAGGTTGTTTGGGGTGAGAGGATTAGGCCTCTAAAAGAATAAATGGGGGAGGGGGTAGAGATTGACTCTCACTGTAGAAGTGTGAAGTGGTAAGGAAGCACTTTGAGCAGAGAAAGTGACCCATAATATTTTTCCTGATGGAAGAGCAAAAGAAAAGAAGTGCAAAGTATTGAAAATATTCCACATTAGCTAACGTATATTTCATGTATCTGAAAGAATAGCTATGCCTGGTGAGTGTTTTCTAAACTTTTCTTATATTGCTTCTTTGTTTCCAGGCCTCATGAAGGAGTACGTAAGATTGTGCTAGCCACAAATATTGCTGAGACATCCATAACTATAGATGATGTTGTTTACGTTGTTAACACTGGTAGCCATAAAGAACATAGATATAAAATGAACCTGGGGGTAAGTTACATTAGCTTCTTTCACAATTCCAGTGAGTAAACCACCCCCCCACCCCCAGCGGACTCTGGTTGTAGAATATGTCCACAGTATTTCCCATCAGTTGTATGAGGCAGATTAAAGGAAAGTACTTGCACCTTATTTGAGTTATGTGTGAAACTGAATTTGAATTTAAACTGTATTTTTGAGACAGTGTACAGAATTTATGTTTTTCATTATATAGTTGACACTATGTAACACATTCCTGTTAGTATGTTATTAAATCTTATCTAACTAATTAACCCATTTAAAAAAATATGTCTTCTGTTGAAGCAGATTGGGCTTGTCAGTTGGAATGCCTAAGACTATATCCCTGACCTCTTACCTCCTATCCCCCTCTGTATACCATTTACACCTATACTTACCATGTGGCAAAGTAAATAGCACTGTGGTAACCCTACCAGCAGAGGGCGCTGTACAGCCTCATGTTCCCTTCTGCATTTTGCCTCGCTGTACATAGATGGGTGATGGGAGAAAAGTATCATTCTTCATTCTGGGCCGTAAAACTCCATCTAACTAATTAACTCATTCTTCATTCTCCTGTGGGACTTACTCCAGTAGCTGAGTAGTTAGATAGGATTTAATGATGCACCAACACAAATCTTTAATGTGGGTGTCATCTAGATAAAATGGTTCAGTTCCATCCCCTTAGCCCACCCCAGCCCATGGAGGGACAGTAGTTGTAGCTGTGTAATCCAACATAATGGCAAGACTTTGTTCAAGGGAATGGAAGTCTGGTCATAGACTGGTCTACATACCTTTGAGAGGCCTGATTCCTTTTTAACCTTTTCTTTGAAAAAAAAAAAAGAAAAAAAAAGTGGAGAGCATCATGATGCTACTGTGTGTAGAAAGTGTCCTTTTCTAATGAAAAAGATGTTACCTCAGAATATTAGGATCATTGTCTAAGAAATAGTCTTGTAGGTGAGACTGATCTTGAACTTGGGGTTTTCTTGCCTCGAGACCTCCATATATTATATTGTAACGGTTTTCTCCTTTTCTTGAGTGATTGGTTATTCCCAGGCGAGGCAGTGAGCTGGCCTGCAGCAGTAGGGGTCTTGGCCTAAGCTGGTGTATTTTAATTGGCCAATGACAGTTAACAAGTTGAAAAACAGCACAAAAACAAGCTTAAAGTTGAATAATAATTGAATAAAGGATATGAAAGCTGGAAGTTCCTTCTCCCAGTTAAAAATAAAATAACTTCAAGTAATGACTTTCTTGAATGAAATACAAAAGTAACTGCTGCAAAGAAAAAAAATTCAAAGTAAGAAAACTTTATCAATTACAGTGGTGTGCAGACCCAGTTAAAGCTGCCTCGACTGAAGGGCATTGGCAGAACCCTGCCTGCGGGATTTCCTGCTCTTTTGTGTGCTGCTGTATACTAAAAATGAATCCTAACTGGATACTATCTGGATAGATCGGCCTGGACGCTGTACACTCATACCTTTTTATACCAGGCTGAATACAGTTGGCTTAAAATAATCATACAAATCATACATTTTTACAATAAAGTTGTGACCCAAAAATATTTAACCCATGCTTGCTTTTACGGAGAAGCAGGCAAGTTTCATAATTTGAAATAATATAAGGTAGTATGAAAGAGTAGATTACGGTAAGCCACGGATTATCTTTGTGTAGGGACAATGATCTACAGGGATGGGAATAAATCCCTAAATCCCAATAGAATACACATCTAAGCCCCAAAGAATAGGAAGAAGCTCTGCAGAGCAGCCCCACATAATCCCAGGAGCTCTACTTAATCTTGAGGCGCTCTGGATAACCTTGCCCAAGCCCCACACTCTCCACTACTTAGAAAAAATCTTATGACCTCTTATTATAAAGTTTGGAGTGAATTACAGTACCCCTGTAGAACATTGTCCTATATTTCATACAACTCGGTATATGCCTGCATAAAGATTTAACTCCTGTATGTGTATGCCATATGCCATGAGCTTTTATAAGTCGAGTGAAAAACAATTCTTACATTGTATCAGGTAATTGTTCTAAACATATATTCATGCCAATAACAAATGAACAAATAGGAAATAGTGTGACACGTCAGCAAATTGACCTGACTTCACTTGGCAGTTATGGAGTGAACTGTTCTAAGGAAAACTCTGTTGGAATTATTTCAATATCTTTTACGGTTCTCCAGATATACCTCTTCAAAGTTTGAATGTTTCTGAAGAAACTTGTTGCTTATGCAAAAATAATGATGTGGAGTGTTGCATTGTGTTAACATTCTTTTTGTTAACCCTATATCAATTATTTCTTAATTACTCATCAGATAATTTGTGGTTTGGTAATTGATACTGATGATTTTCAAGGACACAAGTTAAACCTCCCAAATAAAGTCCTCAGGGCAAACAAATGTAACAACTGTCCTTGAAATGAAGATGAAAAAAAACAAAGGATAACATTAGCCATATATGGTATGTCCCTCCTATGACATCACAAGATTTGCATATTGAGCTCATATTTATTAATGATTAAGTGAAAATCAGAAATTGTCCTGTAGAGTGGTCAATTTTTGATGGATTTTAATGGAAATTGTGGCTATTTTCATAGTTTTTAATGCTTTTTACACCCAATACCCGATATTGTCATTTTCATGTCACACTACCTTTAAAGCAACAGTCCATACACAATTTACATATCGCATTAACAACACAAATAAATTCAGCTGAGTTTCACGTATAAATAAAAGTTTAGGAAAAGTCTACATCCCAGCCGAAACATTTCCTCAAATCCTCTGTGGTTAGCAGTAGGAGGGCGCTGCGGCAACGAAGCTCCTGGTGGAAAGTTCCTCCAAACCGTGGGTGGGGAGAGTACTGGGGAGGTAAAAAAAACTGGTTGAACAGTCCCCTATAAGTGTGTAGTATTCTCACCAGACAGTTATACACCTGGGTGACTTTCTATCAGGAGAGGGGGATTGTATAGCCTGCTCTGCTAAAATTGTAGGTTCTAATGGCACTGCAAATATTATGCAATCACTTAAGAGGGTGTAACCCTGTCCTTGAAAAACTATGTGCTCTCCCTTCCACAAGGGTAAGTTTCCTTCTCCTGCATGATCTGATGGGGTCTGTGTGGAGACTTGCCCTTGATTCTGTGCTTACAGAGCGAGGTCCTCTGTGAGGTCTACAGGGACTTCTAACACATTGGGTGCAGCTTCCGGTAGTTGCTGACCCATGGGTGTTTTTGACTGGAGCACCCATGTGCAAACATGTTCCATGTGGTAGTGTTCGCCCCTGTTGCTGTTACATATTTTCTTGCTGAAACATTTCCTCAGATCCTCGCTGGTTAGAAATAGGGAGGGCATGGCAGTAACGGTGCTCCTGGTGGAACAATTCCTCCAAACTGTGGGTGGGGAGCGTACTCGGGATGTAAAAAAAACTGGTTAAACAGTCCTCTACAAGTGTGTCGTGTTCTCGCGGGAGAAGTATACACCTGCGTGACAACCTAACAGGAGGGGGGATTCCCTTTCATATCAAACCCTACCAGGGTGGTGCATAAGGTCCAGCTTTCACTGAAGTCCAGACCACTGGTTTTGGTTGTCTGAGTAGCCTGCTCTGCTAAAATTGTAGGTTCTGATGACACTGCAAACATCATGCAATCACTTAAGAGGGTGTAACCCTGTCCTTGAACAACTATGTGCTCCCCCTTCCACAAAGGTAAGTTTCCTTCTCCTGGATCATGTTATGAGGTGTGCGTGGAGACTTGCCCTTGATTCTGTGCTTACAGAGCGAGGTCCTCTGTAAGGTCTAAGGGGACTTCTAACACATCAGGTGCAGCTTCCGGTTGGTGCTGACCCATGGGTGCTTCTGACCAGAGCACCTGTGTGCAAACACATTCTGTGTGGTAGTGTTCGCTCCTGTTGCTGTTACATATTCTCTCGCGTCTCTGCCTCACATCGCGTCTGAAGAATAGGCTCCGCAACTGATGCAGACTTCTGTCCTTCGTTGTCCATGGGAAGGGCAACTAGTTCTTTGGTGCCGCCTGAGATTGCTGGCTCAATGAAACATGAGATTGCAAGGTCTGCGCTCATACATGATTGCTCTGATAGACTTGATTAATCTGAAACTTTCAACTTTCGGAAATGTTTTGCATCTGTAGTAGGCAGTTTATACTCCTGATATTCTGTCTTATTCTTTCCATTCCTGCTATGAATTGGCAAAATCCACACAATCAAAATGGGGTCAGGATTTAAGGACTCCCATCTAATACCCCCAGGAAAGGCACTTAAAAAAATTTTATGCTGAATATAGATGGATGGATGGATGTCTCCAGTGAATAACCAATTATTCCCACCTCATCGGAATTGACTGTCATATCTTATTGCACCCTTGCATGTGCTCTATCTTGAACTGAGTTAAGTGAGACCTTTCCACCAGGCAGCTTCGTGGGGCCTAATCAGTACCTTCGGCTTGCATTTTGCGTTCTGTTGTATGGGGTAGTTCATTTCATTTAGTTTTGTAGTAACCATGTAAGGCCCATCCCAGGTTGGTTGTAATCTGGGGCTCAGGCAGACTTTCCTGGTTGCAGCATAAAGCCATACAGCATTGCCTTCATTGCATTGCCTTCAAGGGGTGACCTTAACTCGCCTTATCATAGTGTTTCTTTTGTGGGGTCATTTCCTTTCATGGATTGCCACACACTACCTCAAAACCCACATTCGTCTTTTCCCGTAGGCATTGTTTGTAGTCCGTATGAGTCCTGTAGCCCTCAGTAACCCCAGCCAGAAGGCTTGCGATTAGATCAATTGGCATCTCTACCTCCCTTCCTAACATTAACATGTTAGGGGTGTACTTTGTTGTATTGTGAATGGCTGTTCGATATGCCATGGTGACAAATGGGAGGTTAAGGTCCCAGTCCTTTTGATTAGATGAAACAAAATGTGTCAACATGCATTCCATGGTGCGATTGAAACTTTCAACCATTCCATCAGGCTAAGGGTGAAAGGGAGATGTGCATGTCTTCTGTATGCCTAAAAGGTTGCACATACTCTGGAATAGCAGTGACTCGAAACCCCTCCCATGGTCGGTGAATACCTCACAGGGGAATGCTTAACCTTGAAATAAACTGTTCCATGAAAGTGTTCGCAGTTGTCTGATGGTTTGGTATAGCGTATGCCTCAGTGCAAGATGAAAATTATTCATCAACAACCAGAATTACTCTATTGCCCCTGTGTATCTCTGGGAATGGCACAGCTATTCCTATGGCTTCTTGCTCCAAAGGCAGTCCCACCTTATACTTCGTGCATCGGAGCATGGTTCTGCCTTGTAGGATTCTTTTGTATCCTGAACTGATGACATTGAGCACAGTGCCTGTGGATGTCTTGCCTCATATTTCTCCAGTAGACAGTGAAGTTGCCCTGCTCCACGTCTTGGCAAAACCAAGGTGTCCTGCTGTGTTTGAGGCATCAGTTATTTCGATGGCATGGGTTCAAACCCCACTGCTGACACCAATGTAACAGTTTTCTCTTTTTCTTGGGTGACCTTTAGTTCCTGGCATGGTAGCAAGCTGGCCTGCAGCAGTTGGGAGTCTCGGCCTAAGTTGGTGTTTTTTAATTGGCCAACAACAGTTTACAAGTTGAAAAATGGCATGAAAAACAAGCTTAAAAGTTGGAAAATAATTGAATAAAGGATCCAAAAGCTGGAAGTTCCTTCCCCAAGTTAAAAGGAAAACAACTTCAACTTGTGACTTTCTTGAATGAGAAACGATTGTACCTGCTAAAAAAAAAAAAAACATGAAGTGAGAAAACGATATCAATCACAGCGGTGTGCTGACTCAGTTTAAGCTTCCCCCGCTGAAGGGTTTCGTGGGAACCCTGCCTGTGGGGTTTCCTGCACTTCTGTGTGCTGCAGAACACTAGAAATGAATCCTAACTGGATACTATTTGGATGGATCTGCTGGATGCTATTATTCATACCTTTTTTATACCAGGCATACAAGATCTATGAGTGCTTAAGTGTAAGGGAACATGAACTCATTTGCTTTTTTTCAATAAAGATGCCACCCCAAAAATATCTGACCCCATGCTACCAACCTCTATTGGCCAAGTGGTAAGAGCATCTGACTTGCAACCAGGAGGTCTGGAGTATGAGGTCTGGGGGGGTCATACGGAAGACTAAAAAATTGAAACCTACTTCAATTGTGCTTGGTGCTCAGCACAAGCAATGGAGTAGTGAAAACAAGCCAGTAAACCATAACTGGAAAAGAAAGGTTGTGGCTGGCCTGACTTAAACGAATCAGGTAGAAACAGAGCCATAAAACTTCATCGAACTAACTACAAGCCTCTATTTTGACCCTTGCCTGGAACTGAGAGGTATCAACACTACTTAGAATAAACTACCTTGATTTTGAGGGTTTGTTGTTTTCATGTTTGGAATGTCAATAAAGTTCTAAGCATGCTTTGCTTGTCAAAGCAAATTTCCCATGCATCACAAATTAAGAATTCTAGTGGACTTTTAGGAGTGGGAAAAGTATCCCCTAATTTAAATTTATGCTTATGATAATTGATTGAGGTGTTTCTTGCAGATTTTGTTGTCCCACAGACTTATCAAATTATGTTGTCTGAATTTTGCACAGGTTTCTTGTTTAGACTTATTTTGGGTGTCGAAAGCAAACATCAAACAACGAAAAGGAAGAGCTGGTCGTTGTCAGCCGGGGGAATGCTATCATCTGTTTACCTACGACACTTTCAATAAAATGGGTAAGCAACTTATGGAACTTTCTTTAAAATGTTACATGCTTGTAATATTAAGAAAAACACTATATTTTCCCTTGAATTTTAGTAAGAGAAAATGAATTTTGAATGTAACATAGTTTTGTTATTATGAATTAGCTGATGTTAGGATTATTGCATTACATCTACAGCTGTGTTATAATTGTGTAATTTTGCATTAAAATTTTTGTAAAGTATCTGAATTTTTGCATAAGTCAATGGTCTGCATTTTTTCTTTTTCTATGTAGATTTACAGAATAACAATGTAATATTTGATTTGCTCCATGGCTCTAATAAACCAGACAAGGGAAATAGCAAAAAGCATTACAGATTTCAGTCTGTGAAGTTTAAGTTTTAATATTATAATTGTCCAAACAAGTGCTGACACTTTCCTTTATCAAACTAATTATTTTCTATCCTGCTACAGATGATTATGAAGAACCTGAAATCCTTCGTGTACCCCTAGAACAGATTGTTGTTATGTCCAAGATTCATGGTCCAAGTATTCATGCAGTTGAATTTTTAAGCCAAGCTCTACAACCTCCTGTAAAGGAAGCAGGTATGAATTACCTACAAGTAAATATAATATCTGTCTTAGATAAATTACATTAGCCCCTTTACTACACTTGGGTTCGCTGCGAAACCATACTTTACCATTACAATATACATATGGTTCCACCCAGAAACCATAGTACTCAGCCTGCTATGTCATGGAATAGCTCATTATAAACCTATGGTCTGAAATAATGTTTTGGACATGGAAAAGGCTTAGAGAGGAGATGTTTTACACATATGCACCATCTTGGGACAAAAATGGCCATATCCATACAAAAACTAGTATTTCCTGCTACCCTTAAACATGAACTATGTATATGTGATATAATACATAGCTTGTTATGGCGGAGTAGACCTCCTTCCATAGTGAAAGGGTTCATTATTTGCAACTTATGTTAACCCTTTCACAGCTTATGTTGTAACTTGCATGAGCATGCTGGGAGCTGAGGCAATTTACACAGTACAAACAATGCATTGACAAAGTAAGAAACGCAAAACATTGGTTTAACTGTCTACACCCTAGGCCTGATGTTTATTTTTGTGAGAAGATTTTGATGGCTCTAAACTGTGTTTTAAATTTCTTCTAAATCTTTGACAGATATATCAGATAAATCATTCTTTTCCTTAATCTTACCAATTTTACCTGAATCTCCCAAGCTGCATGTAAATTCAACAGATCGCTGCTGAACCACGTGTTTCTCTGGTGGTGGTTGCATGTTATTTTACTTTTGACTATAATATATGGAAATAAATGTCGTAAAATAGCGCCACCTTTAAATTATTTATTTTTTAGAACTTTATAGGGTGGGTAGGTTGAGATAGATAGATAGATGATATTTGCATGAAGTGCTGACAGTCTAAAAATGAGCTGCTGAAATATGTTAATATTTGTGTTTAGTTGAATGCTGATTTATTTTTACCACATAAATTTACGTGCGTAGCTGGAAAGCCGTTAAGGGTTGACATTTGCTTCGAAAATTTAGGAGAGGCTTACATTTGTGTGCTATTTATCTGAAAGGAAGGCGACCTTGGGGCCAACTTGTCATTAAAACTTATTTTTGAATAGTTGTTGCTATACGCTTCAAAGAATTTTCCAGGTGTCCAGGGATTTTACATTTAATACAAGATGTGATGTCATTGGCAGTAAAATTTAGTCATTCTCGGCAAGTTCAAAAGGGAAATGCTTGGCTAGAAAAAATTTGAGGAAAGGCCGTTTTCTGTGAGATTATACAGGGCATTAATGTTTCCCACAGATCAACAGGGCCAGATAGTAGATTTTGTAGTATCTGGAACATGATTGGTTGTTTTCTGTTGGAAAGAATATGGAGGCCAAATGGCCTTGACAACTATACCATTTTGAAAGGCATTAAGGCCATTGCTACAAATAAGAATATTATAGCCTTTTTGACCTTTGATTATTTTCGGTGGTATAAAACTCAAGCCTTTATCTCCTTTCTCCATGGAAAGTTTTTCAGCGAAAAATGTAGCTTTTTCTTCAGGTGTTTTGAATGATCAACTTTGCATTGTTGTTTGCAGTGGAGAGAGCTGTGAGTGAACTTCAGGAATTGAACATTCTCGATGCAGATGAGAACTTGACATTTCTTGGACAGAAAATATCTTACATTGGTACTGATCCTAGATTAGCTAAAGCTCTTGTGATGTCATCTATTTTCAGGTGAGAAGAAATGTTATTATGGAAAAGAATGGTTAAAAATATGAAATGAGAAAACTTCCCCCATTCCCTTTTACTGGAATTAGAATTTAAAACATATAAGCCAAGAGGTTTGTGTGGATTTGTGGACTTAAGAGGTGGGGAAATGGGTTGTTGAGATTGCAAAGATGGTAAAGATTTGTGAAGTGCATGTGGGAATGAGAGGTATTTGGTAAATGTACCAAGGTGTAAATATTTTGGTAGACCTTTCCAATGTTTATCAGATATTTCATGATTTGATCTAAAAAAATTTTCACTTGACATATTTACTCTGTGTTTGGTAACAGATGTATCAGTCCAGTCCTCACCATCACTGCAAGGCTCAGTAGTCGGGAACCATTCAGAGATTCTATGGACAACAGACCTGCTATAATGAAGGTAAGATATTGGAAATATTTGTCATGTTGCTGTTAATGCTATGACCTTTTAAGCCTCAAATGAATAATTAGGGAGCTTTAGATTTCACCACGCAGACCTTATCTACAATTAACAGGGTTCGTATGGGGCCAATTCACATGAGGAGAACGTTGTTAACTTATGGAGACAGAGGGTTCAACACCTAACCACATCTGTCAACTGCCTGGTCATGTGGTTAGAGCATCCGACTTGCAGTCAGGAGTTTGAGGCCTGGCTGGTTCATATCAAAGACTTTGAAAATGGAACGTACTGCCATTGTGCTTGGTGCTTAGCATTAGCAGTGGAGTTGGGAAAACAAGCCAGTAAGCCGCAACTGGAGAAGAGGCCATGCATGGCCAGCTCAACTCGAACAAATTGGTTAGAAACTGGACTGTAAAACTCCCATCTTACTGTCTAACTATTACCTACCCATATCTTATGACCAGCTCATTACATCATGTGATTTTAGCCACTTCAGGTTAGACCAAGACTCTTCTCCAGCTTTTTAGACAATTTAGAGGTTAAACAATGAACTACGCTCCACACATGACATAGACATTTTGTGCCTTGTGAGAGACTGCATATCTACTTGATACACACGTCAGTCTCCATTTGTTAGTAGCAGTGATACAGACATGTAGAAGTAAAAACAAGCCAGTGAGTCTTAACTGTAAAATGGGCCATGACCTTCTCGACTTGAACCAATTGGTTAGAAACTGAGTGGAAAACCTCCTTTTAGCAACTAACTAACTGCATGGAAGACAGCCATCTGTCATCCCAAAGTACAATTTTACCAGTAGTATATTGAAATCCTGAATTGGCACAGATCTTTGATTGACATCAAATTAAAAAAAGGCATACAAGTTTATATTACATAACATGTACTGAGAGTGTTCTGAGTACACATTAGGGCAGTGTATACTCACCAGTATATTTCCTGAAGCAATAATTTGGGTTTGTGTCTGGATAAAAATGAGTTTTAGAGGGCTAGAAGTAAGAAGGCTCATAGAATTGCAAGTGTCTGTGACTATGAATAATTGCCATTATTGGATATGGGAGGATGCAAGGTTTAGTCCTTTAGCTGTTGAGCTGTTTTTTCATGGGGAGGGGTCAATACTTAAGTTTTGAGGCAGGATTGTTATTCAGATATCTTCTAAATCTTAGACAGAATTGTCCATCCCCTCCCCCCAGTAAAATGTTGTTCATCATCCTCTACATACTTAATACTTGGAGTTTGTCAATCTTGTTCTTTAATTTATGCATGTAATGACAAACTTCACAACATAAATTTTATCACTGGTCATCTCACAGATCAAGAAAGAGTTTGCAGAAGAGAGCTTCAGTGACCATCTTATGAGTGTCAATCTATTCAACCAATGGCGAGAGATGCCAAAAGAGGGGTCAGAAGCAGTGGAAGAATTTCATGAAACAAACTTCATCCACAAGCCTACCATGTTCTTCTTGAAAGGTAGAAATAATTGTTTAACATAAGAAGGATACAAGCTCAAAGTCAGGATGGGGTGGGGACAGGGGCCAAGCCCCCCTACACTAATTTTTTGCACTCTAAAAGATCAATGGAAACTCATTTCTCCCCTCTAAAATAAAAAATTACCATTGCAGAAATGCATATTAGACATTTAGTATTCACATTCATTTTTACACTCTCCATGTCCCCTGCAATTTAGTTCCCCCCTTCCAGTTTCTCTCCTCGTAAGCTATTATGCCCTCTTCAGTATCTTGTGTGGCTGGTCTGTTGTGATGTAGTATCTTCTTTGCAAATTTCAAAATTTACAATCTTATCCAAGTCCAGTTTTCCCAATTGTCTCATGTTAACCATGTCCCTATGCATTGTTTTGCTGCAAAACCATAGTTTACCATTTCAATAGATATACTTATTCGTTTCGCCTTGAGACCATTGCACTGCTGGAGTAACTCCTTTTGAATCTGTGGTGTGCACGGACTTTGAATCTGTGGTGTGCATGGACAGAGCATACTGCACGGTACGTTGTTGCTACCGTAGTGTTAGAAAAAGCGCACCAAGATGGGCGTCTGCTATGTTTTGTGTGAAAGCTTGGACTTGCTCAAGTATATCCCCATATTTTGCAAGTAAGTTGGAATATTTTTAAAATATGGCAAGGTTAGGTCAAAATCACTTCTCGTATTGCAGGAATATGATATTGTTTCCCATTCAAGTTAAACTTTTGCTTAAAATATTGCAGAGTCATCGTCAAATCAGACGATTTATAGTTTCACGGCGACCATCTTGGTGCGCCTTTTTTGTCTCAGTTGGTGGCGACGAGCTAGGGGTAGGACGTACACATTACATGCTCTGTCCATGTATATAAGTCCGTGGTGGTGTGTAATAGTGGTTTTGACACAGAATAGACTTCAAGATGTTTTTCATATTTGCACCATTGTGGTTGAAGCAAACACAAATAAGGTGACCTCCACACAATAACTAAGTATTTGTAGAATCTGTATGTGTGTACTTTGTATACTTAACATAATAAATAGCTCATTATGAGGGTATGGACCCCCTTCTTTGGCGAAAGGGTTTAAGCCTAAAACGACAAATTTCTACTGCATTTACTTTTTGATTATTTGTAAATCTCTTTGCAAAATTTATTTAATATGGAAGCACTATTTCCACAAATAGGACTTTTCACTTTAATTTTGAGAGGGACCTGTAAAGTTCATACAGTAGTATGGTTACAGTTTTGTTAGAATTTACCTCATGAGATAAACAAATTTGATATGTCAAATGTTTTCAACCCTTTGTTCAAAAATCCATGTAGTGATAGTTAACAGAATTTCACAAAATGTTTTTTTTTTGAATAATTGTTATCCGTTCCATTATCTGTTAGGTCTACGTCAACAGTTTGCTGATAATTTAGAGGAGGCCGGATTGGTTGTTTCAGCTAAAGACTGTTTGTTTGAACAGGATTCAACCAGTGACTATGACAATGAAGAATTAGTTAAGGTAATTTCATATACATGCCTTGCAATGCATGATGGGAGCAGGTGCAATCATAGTGTAACATATTTTCTTCAAATACCTTTAGTGACTGTCAATGTCTGACGTATGTAGCTGTGATTTTAGTTAATCTGGGACCTCCTGTCTGCAAGTCAAATGCTCGAACCACCTGTCCATAGAGTAGTTCTACGGTGATATGGATTAAAGAAAGTATTTTCTCTTGAATTTTTTCCTTCAAAAAAGAAAATTGTAGGTAAATGGAGTTTTACGGCCCACCTTCTAAGTAATTTGTTTTAGCTGGGGGCCAGCCACAGCCTTTTTCCAGGAATGGCTCACTGGCTTGTTTTCCCTACTCTTTTGATTAAGCTAAGCACCAGGCACAATAGCAGTAGCTTCCGTTTTAAAGTCTTTGATATGACCTTGCCTGGAGTCAAACTCCAGACCTCCTGACTGCAAGTTGAGTGTTCTAACCACTCGACCATGCAGTCAGTCTGATTGTTCTCAGATGAAATATTAGCTGGGCCACTGATGGAACTATGAATTCTGATAAGCCATGTTCCTTTAAATACCTCTTTGCTTATTTTCTTACCACTGGTTATTTGTTGTTTTTAGTAATTTTATTTTCTCCTAATTTTTTTTCCAAAGGGAGTTTTACTTGGATCATTCTTCCCAAACATCATCAAAGCAACCCTAGGGAAGTTTGAGAGAAAAAAATTGCAGCTGAGAAAATTGTCTTTCAAGGATGAGTAAGTACTAATTCTCACCCCAAACTACAATTTGTGTAATAGTCTACAGAAATTCTCAATTGTCACAGCTCTTTGACTGACAGCAAATTAAAAAAATGCAGAGTACTGACTGTAGAACGTCTTACACATTTACACAATTACACATAAGGGCCTTGTATACTCCTCCTGAGCAGTAAACTGAGATAGTGTCTGCATGAGGATGAATTATTGACAGTTGTGGGAGGGGCTTCAGTGAGGAGGTAAGAAGATTTGGAACTGTTTGGGGTGAGAGGATTAGGCCTTTAAAAATCTATGCCAGATTGCAAAAATATCTATGCCTGATTTCAGATGACATCACAGACTACCCTTGTCGTAACTTTGATTGTAAAGTGATTCAATACAGTATCCATAATGTCACATCAGCACAATTGAATCAGTTCACAATTAAAGTTAAGACCAGAATATCTTGTGAAGTCATCCAGAATCCAGCATAGTTTTTATTGCATTTTCATGAGAGGTCATCTTTAATAATTACTAAGAATATTCATTTGATCCTTCATTTTGTCAGATTCTTACTTAATGGTTCAGACCTGGAACCTTTGTTACCTAAAAGAGGTTAGGGAGAAGAATTGGGGGTGCAATAGTATGATATCACAGAGCATAGCTTTTCTTGTCCCCAGAAGTCGGCACATTACTCCACCCTTTGTGCTGCAACTGAAAAGTCTAAACAGCGCTGTCATGCACCACAAGCAGTCCAGCAAGTTAATGAGGTAACCATGGGTAGAGACTACAAGCAGAGAACTGGCCTTCTATTCCAGCACAGCTGTTTGGCTCATTTCATGTTATGTGCATGTAGTTGCAAGTGGCTATTGTTCTTCAGTTTGCTGACTCCAGGGGCATGGTAAAAGCTATGCTCCCAAAGGGCCTTAGGACTTTCTTTGTCAAAAGGTTGTTAAAAAATGCAGTGATTGGATTATTTAATGGAATAATGAATGTATCTTACTGTGTGGGGGATGGGGGGGGAGGTTGGGAGGGCAGGCAGAAGGGGCATGTGGTAAATTACAAGCCTTGAAATTTGGGGCACACTTAGATGAAGATGGGAGCTCAAGTAAATCTATTAAAGTTAAAAAAGCACACCAACCACACTCATTTTAGCACACCTTGAAGATCTAATACTCAAGGCCTGAAGTTTTTCTGAACAATTATGTGGTTTGAGTAATTCTACAATGAAGCAACATTATTCTACCTTTAAATTTCAAATAATGCTAGTATTTTTTACATGCTTGATAATGTCCACTGCAGTTTATACAAGATTTAGTAATCCACTTCTGTCAAATTTTCATTCTTCCCAGCAACTCAAATCGTGTTCTTCTGAGTCGTAGGTCCGTCAATGCTTCAGAGAAATTCTTCCCAAGTCGGTGGTTTACATATTTCAGTAAGGTATGATGCTATCCTAGGGAAATTTTTCTCAATATTTGCAGTGAATGTTAGAGAGACATATTGGGTTGATATTGATAATTTAGCAAGGGTGTTTGTTGTAGGATTCTACCTCATGTCAAAGCAAATTGTTAGCATAATTATTCAATTTTCACATCCAATATTTACACAAGAAGGTAACATTTTAAACCAAATTTCTTTTGTAGTCCTGACATTTAATGACATTACAAAATTTGAAGTAGTGTATTGTCAAATTATGATAAAACAATTACAAGGAATAAAATCATGAATCACTCACGTTACAAGTAAGATATGGAGATTGTCTAAGTTTTACGATGTGTCATTAGTATTTTAAGTAAAATTTACAGGTTTGGAAAAAATGTAGTGAATTTCATTAGCCAACTCAATGTTGTATTACAAATGGAATTGATGCATTCGATAAATTATCAGGCTTTAAAACAATACTGTATTAGATACAAATTAACAGATAATCATAATAAACAGATAATAGACAGATTAATAAGTAAATGTTTTCATCCTGGAATTTTGAAATTTTATCATGGAAAAATCATAGAAATATCATGGAATTTTATTTTCTTGGAATGCTGGAGACCCAGCAGGTTCACATCTGCCTTTCGATGGATTAAGATTCTCATGGAGAGAAATTCAGTAACTTGTTGCTCAAGAATATTTTTTGTTTGCCCACTTTTTTAAAAATTCTTGTGAGACAGTTTCTGTGTGTCTTGTGGTGCATTCATGTTAAAGAGATAAAACTATTGTCCAAGTTATTAGTGGGATTGACTGCTTAGTATAAATGGGGTTAAGCTGGTTTCTTTGTTTTTCACATTGGTGTATTTTAAATGTAATGTTTGCCTTTAAAGGTAAATACTGCATTTTGTTAATAGGGAAATTTCATCCTTAAAACACCAATATTTATTGGCAAAGAATGATAAATAATTACAAATGAGGCAGTACGGTAGCCTTCTTTTCATGAAATAAGTTTCCCTCAGTTAGAAATTGAGTTGCTTGTTGCTGAGGAATAATATGTTCACCCAAACTTCAACATTTCAAAAGATGCAACTTCCATAACTCCTCTTGTGCATAATATTTTGAGGAGGTGAAGCTATTGTTGTAGTTTATTGTTGAGACCAAATGATTTGATAATGACTAGAGTTATTTTCTTTTAATGCTATATTTCCCTTTAAATCAATTACCAATTAGGAGTCTCTGCCACAAAACAAAACAGTGATTCATTGCTGGTAGAAGTAGCAATTAGTCTAATTCTTTTTGTCTAAAAACAATAATTTGTAAAGTCTAGTGTGCAAGACAGAAACTAGCAATGCAAAATTGTTTGTGAAATTAAGAGGAAACAGTTGCAAAATTGGTCTCCTGGCACCATTGGGCTCAAGGTCTGACAATAATTTGCAGTCTATACAGTGATAATGATGTAACATTTGTGAAATGATTTGCGGTTGAATTTTGCAAGAGTAAATGAATCAGAGACAAAAACTGAAGAGGGAACACAACTCTCCAAGTTTTAATATTTGATGCAAGTTGACTATTAAGAAGGCTTCATATGCTGTTAGGTTATTTGATTTTTTTCCTTTTTGAAAATGCACCAAGACAAAAATAAGTGAAGGAAAATGTGAAAATGTCTGCTTTTTCCTTTCTCTTCGTTGTCATGTTTGGATTTTGGTTAACACCCACAGCCACACATGTGCATTTTGCCAGAAGTTAGCAGTTATTTTAGACTAGTTGTTATTCACCACAGACAAATATTTTTAACTGTTATTGAAGATTACTGATTTATGGTAATATTTATAACTTTTCTAAAAGGAGGTGTATCCTTTCAACAACTGGAAACCCTAAAATTTAAGAAAGGGATGATATGCCTGTCTCTAAAAAGTAGATTGTGGTAACAAAGTAAACAGGGGAATATATTTTTCCTAATTTTACTACAGATGCAATCTGGTGAGATTTTTGTCCATGATACGTCTATGGTCCATCCATTAGCTGTGATATGTTTTAGTGGTCAACCGGTATGCTGTAAAGTGCCATCTTCTGAAGGTATTTGAAAATGTTTTTAACTTTTTTTCTATTAAAGGGAATATTCCTTGTGTTTTACAAACAAAAATCATATTTTTAAAGGTAGCGTTGCATGTCTGCAGAATAGCCTGACACCACTTGGTAGTTAGGGGGTAAACTTTCCTGAGGAAAAATCTGTTGGAATTCTTTCAATATCTTTTACAGTTTCCAAGATATACCTCTTCAAAGTTTGAATGTTTCTGAAACAACTCATTGCTTATACAAAAGTAATGATGCAGTGTTGCAGAGTGATGACTTTTCTTTTGTTAACCCTACATTAATTATCTCTTAATTACTCATCAGATAATTCACATTTTGCTTATTGATACTGATGATTTTCAAGGACAAAATTTTAACTTCCAAAATAAAACCCTCAAAATGGACTAATGTTACAACTGTCCTTGAATGAAGATTGTGAAATCAAAGGATAACATTTGCCATATATGGCATGTCCCTCTCATGGCTATTTTCTTGGCTTTTTATAATGCATTTTACATCAAATACCCAATTTTGTCATTTTCATGTCACGCAACCTTTAAAATCAATATTAAATGACACAATAAATGATTATTCAAAACAAGGCTCTACAATAGCCCCCTATTTTTAAGAAATAAGTTTCTCACATGTATCTGTCTGTTCTTTGTTACTCAAGAACCATTTCAGTTTGTTCAGCGAAACATTGGAAATTTCAGATGACACAACTTCCATTCTTTTAGTGCTTAATATTTTGAGAAGATGAAGCTATTGGTGGGCCTTTGTCATTGAAACTGAATGTTGGAGCAATAATAAAAGCTGTTTTGTGTTGTTTGACATGTTGGTGCTCTCAATAGCAATGCTTCCCTTTAAATAATTGTGTTAGAGAGGAAAGTAATTCTTGCTTAACAGGAAATGTGCTGTCAACTTTTGCTTGCTAGCATTTATCAGAAGCAGAGGATGCAAAGCAATTTTCCCTGTGCCAATCAATACTGATTCAATTTTGGAGGAAAGGAGGAGTTTGGGAAAACTGCTGATTGAAATTTGACTTGTTTTGTCATCACACAATCACCCATTAACTAAAATAGAGCATAATTTATTTATCTGAAAAAGCTGAATACTGTGCTTAAATGGGAGGGCCCACAACTCTAAGCCTCTACCTTCATCTTTTGCTGGGTGCACCTACTGTATCATCACAAGTCAAGAAAATATAATTGTTAATTGAACAGTTTTATTTAGTTAGTTTTTGGAAAATCCTGAAATAATCACCATTAATTTCTATAAGAGCTGCCAACTGTACTAAGTTAGAAGGACAATTCCACTTTTTTTACACCAACATTTGTTGTGTTCTGCTTTTCCTGTGTCATGTTCTGATTTGCAGTAAAACTGGAATGGTGGCCAAACTTGGAAAGTGTTTCTTTTGTTTCTTGTAATGGCATATTTTTTCGGGAGTGTTGAAGAAAATGGTGGTTACGTAAATGTTTGATTATTAAAGTGTACAATCAGGTTAGGTCCTTAATGAAAATGTGGCTTTTGAAATCTGACACGTTGGTAGGCATTGTAGATTTTTAACATGGAATTAATCAACCAGTTTGTAAAAAGTTGCTGTTCCGGGCTCAAAAGTCTCCCAGACATACCTGAACTACTCGCAATCCAGCACTCTGGACCCTATCATGGGCCCTAAGACATACCCCTGGACCTCAGGCTCTGGAGTTAGGCGCTTGCAGTATGTGGGTTGTGTCCCTCTTCTTTGTTATAACAGGTTAGCAGCTCTGCTGAATAATTTAATACAAATCAAACCTGCCATGAAAATTTCTGAATACATGAATGTTCTCGAGTTAGTAAACATATTACTAGCTTTGAATCTGACAAAAATGTGAAAACACCTAAATGGAGCAATTTTAATTGATTTTCTGAGAATTTTACATGTCCTGTGTATCCCTTGTTTGAAACACTTAACATTTGCGATTGTTGTAATTTCAGAAAACATCAGTTTACTTGATTAATTTTCTATCATTGTTTACATAGAAATGGACACTATTGCTGAATATCACCCTCGTCTAATGAATGAAGACCAGTCCGATTTAATCAGGATTGTGGTAGGAAGTACAACATCAACGATAGCATCGTTCTACGCTCAAGCCGATACAGCCAGGGTCTTGATGAAACTTAGACGTGAAGTAAACAGCATGGTACAAGATTGTTTGGAGCTGGACTCAAGAGCAAACATGGTGAGAAATTGATTTTCTCCTTGCTTGTATTCATCTTTGGATCTTCATGAGGGCTGTGAAAAATAGCTGCATACATTTGTGGGGAGGGTTGGAGAGGTGTCCGATTGGGGGGGTTATTTTGTCAGGAGTCTTTTGGTAATCATATTATTATTCTTTTCACAATTAGTAAAAATGAGGGAGTAAATCAAGGGACTAATTTTGAGACCTTCCCTCAGTAAAGCTACCCTTATCAACCATTCGTGTGTGTAGATTAAAGGTTGCATGCTAGTGTGAAGGGTGAGGGAGGTGGAGGGGGATAAAATTTTCACCCAAATTTTAAAGGTTAGAGAATTTTATTGTGCAGAACACATGTACAGGTAGCATTCCATTGTTTTCAATTTTTTTAGAGATTCTCCTAGAGTAAGAGGGACTATGTGTACCTCTCACCATGGCAGTACATGATGGGAGGACCGGTTCGACCTCCTGAATCGGGCAAACTTGTTTCCTCAGCTGGGCAGAGATTATGCCCTTGGGCGGAATCTTGAGTTGAGCCAAAACTCACCTCCCCTCCCCCAAGTCACCTCCCCCTCCCCCTCCCCCTCCCAAGAGGAAGGCTCCTGTATGGCCACACCTCTAAGCTTTACCACTGCACTCTATATCTGCTGACTGCAATTCAAAAGTATATGGGACCATTATCTCTAGCCAGAATGAAGTATAGTTCATCTCAATGGTGTATCAGTAAGATTTCATCCAGTCTAAAAATGCTGAACTTCATCTCTACCCATCATGTTCTTAAACCTAACATAAACCATGGCAGATTGCAGTTAATATTTGTGTCCTTTTACTTTTCAACAGTCGCCCTCTATGTACAACAGGCACACTCTCATACTGGATCTCTTAGTTGATGTCTTGAACACAAAGCAACCTCTCTTTATGTCTCCATCCTCATCCAAAGCAGAGAGCAAGGATTTCTCTATGCAGCCATGGCAACAGCAAGAGTTTGAGTATTGAAAAAATGAGGGGGCGAGGGAGGATGATCAAGCTTTTCTGATTTTGCATCTCCAAATTGAAGTACATTTTTGCCTGAATAATTGCCTTCTGTGTTGCTTTAGACCACACTTCAAACATGGCTGATAACATAATGCAGAAAATCTACATATTGAAGTGTTATTCATATTGTAAGTTCCTTGTAGGTGATGGCAACTGATATATTAATGAAATCATGAAAAATATTAAAAAAAGTAGCGTTATCAAGTTCTTCTCCGAAACAAACTTCAACAGTTAATATAATTTCTCCTCACGAACCCCTTTTTGGAATTTGTTTAAATGAAGTGTCATCTGTAATCATTTCATAATTGCTTGAGAAGTTAAATCATGATACTTTTCGGAAGAAAGTGGAAGCATTAACTTGATAAAGAAGATCACGAGAGGTTTAATCTTTTATAAAAAGTTTGTTCGGGTTTTTCTGAAATACACTTCAGTTTCGTCAAGACTTGAAAAAGCTACAGGGCAAGAGGGGTCATTCCAACTTAGAGTAGTGAAGTGGATTGTCCTTTTTCATGATTGGCTCTTGAGAGTCATGTGACAGTATTTATCTTCCTCAAATGTGAAATTTACCAGAAGTAAACTGCTTAGTTAATCTTGGATGTTCAACATTGATGTCCCAAAATATTATGAAATATACTTCAACAAAGAAAAATGAAAAGGAATTTGTGAAAGCTTATGCTTCAAAATAAGTTTGGGGGCCCGGTGGGGGGTGGGGCAGGGGCAGGCTACTGCTCTTGCCCTTAAAAAATCATTGCATATGAGCATGTTGTAAAATGTTTTATACCTTGCCATGCAGTATGGACAGTTTACTTGTATGAAAACCAAGATTTATGATAGAAAGTTTAAAAATCATAGACCAGTCATTGATTTCTTGCTATGCAAACTTACAGAAATATTTAAGACTTTAAAAAGAATATTTCAAAGCTTACCATTTTCTAAATGGATTTTATGTGTTTGACGCAATATTTAACTACATGAAGTTCATGTTATCACACAAATAAATAAAAAAATTATAACCTGAATGTTTTGTCTTGTTTTGATCTGTTTATAGCAACATCCAGTTTGCTTGAAATGTTCGCATGCATATATGAGGATAAAATACCAGCAAAAAGTAGCCCAGCTTGTCTCATCACCACGTGCACAGCCCTATTTACAAAACAGGGTGCAGGGTCCAAATTCGAAAACTGAATGCTAGTATTTTTGTTATCAAAGACAATGGTTATACAAGCTCTATCATATCATTTAGATTTTTAAATGTAAGTCTACTATTTGATGTTGCACTTGGTTAGAAGCACACTGCAGTGCCAATATGGAATATTCAGCTTGAATTTTCTTCGGTCTTGGAGAATACATGAAAAAAATTATAAAACACACAAGAAAAAAACTGCAAAATATCCCCCTCCCAGCCCCTACTTTATAACCCCTTTCCTAGAGAGGTGAGTATACATAGCTGCATGCCCATCCATGCAACTACTTCACATAGAATGGAATATCATAGAAAGATGTGTGTTTCATCTTTGTATGCAATGTATTTCAATCCAGGGAAGCGTCACCATAACACCTACAGTATCAAAGGTTACCAAAATGAATTCCATGTGGGAAATCCACCCTAAAAGACACTTCTTTATTAAATATTTATCAAGTTATAAACATTTTTTTCAGTTCTCCCCTTCATACTTGTTATAAATGAAAGATGGTATTATAAATCTCAAGCTATGTTGTAACATTTATTGAAATTGATTTTTAAGTGGCATGCCTTCCAAACTTACTTAAATAATAAACACATTTACCTTGTTTCTGCACTCTGATTGGTTCATTCAAGGTTTTTTGATCATGTGATATCACATAAAGTGCTGCATCGACCCTAGCATTTGCCTTGTTCTCCTTGTTCTGTGCTTGGTAATCTAATCTATATTGATTTCCCATCAAATTAAAAGCATAAAATCCATTCAATAATTTGCTGACAAGTGAAAGAAATCTTTGCTTTTCCCCCACATCATCATAAAAGTACATCAGATCTCTCTCAGTTGATTGCAATTTTTTTTTTATCATCTTTTTACTGTTGTTGGATATATAGAGACAATGGGATAGGATGAAAATTTGTATGTCTTTTTCTGAAGTCCTCCCAACCCTCTGGCAAAGGACCGTTCGGTGAAACCAAACTGCTGTGTAAGCTTCATATGGCATTAATTGCACTGAAAGAAAGTGCTGGGTTCCAGATCCTTTCAAATCTACGTAGGTTTCACTGGATATACATACAGAGTAGTGAGTACAATTTGTATTGTATCAAGTTAAGAACCAATGTCAATGCAAATTTTGGCTTAAAGTATCAGTTATTTGCTTAAAATCCACCTTTATGGACACAAACATCAATACTCTTGAGATCTAATCCTCTCACCCAAACAGTTCTCCTCACCTACTTACTGAAGCCCCTCCCACAACTGTCTAAAAGTAATCCTCATCCAGACACAATCTCACTTTATGGCTTCAGGGTGAGAATACAAGATCCAAATGTCTAATCAGAACACTCTCAGTACAGTATATGTGTGCAACATGAGCTACAGTAATCTGCATTTTTGTTTGTAGAACATGCCCTTGGTATTTCCTGCCTGTCATATTAAAGAGGTGACTAAAGGGATGGCAAACTTGAACTTGAACCATACTTGAAAATAAAGTTATTTATCAAGTTGACTTGCACTATATATCACATCCAAGTTTGTGTGTCATTAAATCTCAGCCAACTAACTAACTAGCTGCCAATCATGGAGCTGTGCCAATTGAGAATTTCTGTGGACTACTACAAATATTTGTACTTGAATCGATTGCCTTTTAGACAGCAACATCCAAAAATTTGTACTACTTGGCTGCTCTACTAATTGGCTTTGGAAATACTGCTCTCAACTGGGCATTGCTAGTTTTAACACCATTAAACACATGACAATTCAAGAGAAATACACAAACAACCAGTTCTTTGGAAATGACTGTTTATTGACATAATTCACATTCAACATTTTTTAATTGGTGATATTACTATCCGTCTTATTAGTACTGTCATTTTTTTATTTTCAACTCAAATTTTATTAGATCTAACTGTTTGCTCAATTGGAAAAAAAGGTCAGAAAGTTAAAATCACAATTAATTTTAAACTTTTGGGATAACCAATAGACCAGTTCAAAGTTTATTCATGGATTAAAAAAATTGAACAATAGGTCAAAAATCAACGGGTGACTTGCACGTTGAGCTGATGGCATGATAAAAACATGTAAAAATCAGCTCGTATATGCACAACCTGTGCAGCGCTCAGATGTTTTACCAGTTAACTGGAACAGAAAGGTCACAAACCCATGTGCAGATATAAACTTTGAACTCGTCTATTCCTTCAAATGAATCTACATTCCATGATTCTTGGAAATAACAATCATGCCCTACTCCCATGTCTCCCCCCCCCCTCCATATTTCCTTTTATGGAAATATCAATTCCCTTTCCTCTTTTCATAAAAATAATTTTGGATACAGGTGCCAGTGATGAAAACACAAGTGTTCCCTAATCAGACCCCTTCCCTCTACTTGCCTAGATTGGAGCAACTGGTCAACCTACCAGTTGAAGTCCAGTTGTGTGACACCTTCACCATATTTACAAATAAGTTAAACATCTTGTTTTATTGAACTTCTTATTTTCTACAAGTGTTTTCAGGGATTCCCCTGGGTTTTAGCAGTAGTGAGGTGGCATTGGTCAATAACGTGAAATAAAGCCAGCTTTGATACCATCAGGAAGGGAGAACTATCTAGCACTAATGCGATAGATAAATGCAGAGCAAGTGGCAATTAGCGAGCAATTTTCTGTGAGGTGGTAGTCAAAATGTGTAAAGTGTTCACCTCACGAAAAGCAGGCCAGGGAAACACCATATTAAGCTGTTTTAGAGCACCACAGCATACAGTACCACTTTTTTAGAACTTCCTCTTTATATAGAAATGTCATTACAACGGACCTATAAATGATATGTAATCAACACTCCCCCAAAAGTCCTGAATCAACAGTTTTGTTTGCAGCAACCCTCTGACCTTAGAAATAATAAAAAAAAAAAATTTTAGAAGCCTCTCCTAAAAATTAACTTGGAAGGATCAAATGTGTAAACTTAGTAACTAACTATTAAGAAGAAAGTCACACCATGTGCTTTTAAAACAAAATAACATTTAAAAAATGATCTAAGCAAAAAATCATCCATCCTGGAATAAAGCTGATTCACTTTTTTTTCAACAGTAATTGCAAAACATTTTACATAGAAATTATCTAAAACTGTTCTACAAAGGAAAGTTCCTGGTGCATTTTAAGTTTTGAAGCATAAAACTGCACAAAATCACCATATAAAATTTAGCTTTCTACACTTAAGAATTACACATCTACTATACATCTAATCTCTAAACTATGCAAAGCAAAAAAGCTTTTAGTCTTTTGTTCATGATGCAATAAGAGACAAAATGATCTTTTAATACAATAATTTAGAGCACTTTTCAAAAGAGCACGATACAAAACAGTAAATTTGAACGGAATGATAACTGTAATATTCTGTCACTATTATACAAATGAAATATTTACATAATTGAGAACACTTAGTAGGTAACTATAGAATGACTGGAAAAGGTATTTAACGAAATAATATATCACTCTGAATAGAATTGTTTATACAATTTTCAAGGTAAGGGTTCAACCAAGGTTTGTATTTGAATACACTGGATGTAATTTGGTTCTGTACAAAATTTTGGAACGTAAGACCCACTTCACTAAATTTTTTTGAGAATCACCAACATAAACAAACTTTGGCTATGGTTAACAGTTAAAAATGGAATAATTCAGCAATAAAATAATGCCTAGTCATTTTGAACATTCTGTTGTCAAATATCATCTTTATGAGGCAGCTTGGAAGAATTCAATTGTATCCCATGTCTTTCAAAACAACTTTGAACATTGTGTGATGTAGGTCAAGTTTCACTAATTCACAGAACTAGGCCAACGAATCAATACGTGAAATATGGTTTAAAATAAACCTCAAGCATTGTTTTCTATGTAAACCAGTTATGTATGACAACAAAGGATAGATACAGGAGGAGAACTGATGAATTCTATAATGTCCTTGTTATTCCAATGAAGTTTTGCAAGGTTAGAAATGGAACACCACTGTGAAAAAGTTTGTAAAATATTCTAGTACTTGTCAGATGTTTCCGTAGTATAAAGGACAAATTAGGAAAACTGTGCAAGGTTCCCCCTCGGAGGCTTAGAAAGGTTGAGGTGGTATAAAGTCGCAGTCTCACTACAACAAATTCAGACAGGATTCCAATCCAATTTTTGTTAATTTTTCCTAAGATCTTCCTCATCTTTAGTTTTAAAGAGCCAAAAAGTTTCCCAACTACTATTAACATCAGTGGTCTATGAAAAGTAAATGTTAACTGATGTTTTCCTGATGTCACACAGACAAACAGCTTTTATCCGACACTTGTAGTCCCACAAAAGCTGTCTGTTGATGTGGCTTCATCAAACTAGTACAAATTCCATTTTCCACGTCCTGGGATGGAGATCATACATTTATACAGGTTGACAAATTTTGGGTTCTTTGCATATGGAGATGGAGAAGGTTTTAACAAAATCCCATCAAAATCAGATCCAAATCCAATCTGAACTCTTTGAAGTGTGACCACTGCTTTAGAGTTCATTAAAGGACTATGTTGCCAGCTTACCACCAACATTGAGAATGATCAATACTACCATAGCTACTGCAGTACATTACAGGTGTCGATAAATGTGAATTTTATGACCAGGTCTTCCGACAAAACAACATTGGGGTAACCCTGCCATTAAACACAATGGGAACAATATCAGTGTTTTAATTGTCACTTCCATCAACAGCCATGTCATAATCATAATTTGAATCCCCTCCAAATATCAAAAAATTTTTACAGCGCACAATATTTTGACAGGAATATATTCAATTTTTTTGTCTTAAGAAGATATAAAAATGTGACTGCAAAAAGAACTATGATATTTTTGCAGAGGTTAACATGCAAAATGAAATACTAACCACTTTTAAGGTGTGTCAGTGAAGGCTATGAAAAACTATAGGCTATCCTGGTCTGGTCAGGCAAAGTTAAGGCATGTTTTTTTTCCTCTACAAAATAGGCTGTCATAAACAGAGCAGCAAATGAGTAATTAGCACTCTGAGATTAAGATGTTACAAATTACAGCGTGAATGAAAACAGTCTTATAACTTGTTTTTATGGGAAATAACATTAATAATGTAGTCTTAGACAAGTTTGATCCCACGCAAAATTCATGAATAGGCAGACTGTCCTCTAGCTGAGGGCACACTTCTCTTTTTAAGACCTTCCGATACAATATATGCAAAAGGTCTACAGGGAAATTTGTTCACGAAAGGAGAGACTAATAAAAAATGAATTGATAACTGCAATATATGTTCTTTCCCTGTAACTTCATAATCTGTATAACATGATATAGGGGCCTATGTATTGGCAAAAAAAAATTAATGGTAACAGAAATAGTTATGCCTTGTTAAGTTGTTAAGACATTACTACTGCTTGGTTCGGGGAAATGGGTACCATACCTTAGGGAGGAATGAAAACAGTAACATACCAAAGCATGTATTTTCCCCTTCCTGGACTTTCTGACATATACAAAATCAGGGGGATACATATATCCTTAGACCATAATTTCTCCTTCACTGCAAGTAAGCCACAAGTGGTCTATGACATGCAAAAGCAAAGTTCATTGCAGTTTCAAAAAGCCATTCAATTAACAACAAAAGCATTTGACCTTTACAGCAAAATCTTGGGGAAAAGAGGCCTTAGCTTGGATACGAGCAGCCTTTGGCCATTTCACACTAATTTAAACACATTTGTTCTCATGTGTTGAATATATTACAATGTTCATTGCAGTCCTTACCAAGTTTGTTAATACATAAACCTTACAAAATAAGATCTGAAATGGGAAATAATACAGGTATGCCTTATCTTAACACTGCCTCAGATTGAAAAGCTAAACCCATTGGTGAGTGTCATAAATGTATAACACTGCTGGGTTGGTACAATTTTTTTAAAAAAATCATGATTACAATCATGATTTTAATCAGTATGATCTAAATCAAACAACCAAGCAACACTGTCATTATAATGCAGAAAACAAGATTCAAGAGTGAAACCAACTCTTATGCTATATCATTTTCTCCCCAAAAAGTTACCTAAATAACAAAAATTTTCAGTTTTACAGCTCATAGTTCACAAGAGTTCACTGATTGTTTAATAGTCTGAAGTTGACAACATATTGCATGCCTGTCGGGCCTACCCATGTACCCCTTATGAAGGAATAGACATCAGTGTATTAAATCCCTTTTTAGTGTAAGACATTTTGTCTAGTCTTTGGCCTTGATTACAATTACAGATAAGCCTGGGCAAAAATATTAGGGGGAGGGGCAATTCAAACACTGCCTATGTAGAGCACCACCATCACTGAGCACCCCCACCTCCCCCCCCCCCTTGCAGGTTACAGCCTTAACAAGGGTACTGCAGAACTAGGCCTTTAACAGGCTGTTTGAAATATAAACATATTACCAGTAATTGGCAGCATAGCAATCAAACTGATGTAACAAAAAACCTTCATACCACTCTCCTTTGGGCCTGCTTGCTTTTCAAATTTTATTTACAAAATCTGAAACACTTCCTACAAACATACATATATTCCTGAGTTGTATGGGCACCACTTAAACAGCATCTCAATATTACCTCTTGGAGCTAGAAGGACGTGAGAAGTTTTTCTCGAGGTTCATGGACACCTCCCGTTGCAGATTTGTCACAGAATTGTTACGCTCTCCGCCTTTAATCCACGGATGATCAAGCACTTGCTTGGCAGTGTAGCGCTTCTTTTTATCCACAACCAACAGGTGGTCAATAAGATCCTTGGCATCTGCATGGAGAAATCACCACATAAAATGAGTCCTTTAAGAGGAAGTTAAATTAAGATCTGTGATTTTTTCAAGAGGTGGGATAATGGTCTGGGGAAATAACAGGGAAATTGTCCCTTCTCTCCAGACAAAAAAAGGGTAAACCCCTCCCCCTCTTTTCATAAGCTTCTGCCCAAACAAACCCACCTGTACCTTTGGCCAAGGGCATTATGAATTTGAACATTGTGTTTGGCAATAACACCTCTCCTTTCCCTATTTTGAGTTTATGGCAGAATCCCCAAAGGTCTTGCCAAGACATTACATGACCAGCAATATCATGCAATACCTAAGATGTACGTCCTGGCACTGTGTCTATAACATGAAGTGTTGTAAACTTACATTGAAAAGGGGCACCTGCAAACAACCCACCACAACAACACACAGATAGTGGCAGCACTATAAGGGGCAAGGAAAAGTTGTTCCCTTCCCCCTACCACATTTATAGGTCAGTTGAGAAATAAATCAGCTGACAAAAATAAATAATATACAGTACCTCTCCCCAGACTTAATTTTTCAATGAAAGTTATGCTAGAACCTGGCTTCTCTGGACTTTGTCCACCTGCACCCCAGCCATAGGAGTCCATGCTTCATGTTCAGTTTTGTGATGCACACAAAAATTTTGCCCCAACATATTCCTTTACCCCTACTGCCAGCCCAGGTTAGACAATCTGGTGCCCCCCCCCACTGCGCACTGAAGGGATCAGCTGCTCATCACTTAAAGACCATACAGAGTATAATGGCAAAGTCAAATTCATAGAAATGATCATACAATGGAGTTCTGGGCTCAAAACAAAGCCTGCTTGATTTGGGCTAGTGCAGACCATGCTTGAACTAGTTGAGTTGTGAGGGAACATCTTTTTAAAGACGTAACTGTACTATATCCTATCCATTTTGGATTTTCTGTACGTGTTTAAATGAGTTTGGGCTTGTGAAATCTCGTTACTAAATACCCATGGGCTACTAGTGAACCTCAGCAAATTTCAAATGCTCCATAACAATTTAATAACAATTTAATAACAACAGGTTTTCTACAGCAATTTTGCCATGACTCTTTTGGGCAAATTAGCTTTTGAATAGGCAGTGAGAAAAGGTTTGTACATTCAAAAGTTATGTATGGCCTGTGTCATGTTACCATGTTTGATGGCACAGTTGGTTAGACACCCCCTCCCCTCCTATACACAAGTTTCATCAAAAAGAAATCTCCATGTAATTATTCAATGGTTTAAAAGAGTAAAAAGTTAAGGGAAAAGTATGATTGGCTGTACAGAATGCAGATTGCTGATTAGTGGTAACTGAGTGAGAGTAATAACAAGAGCATGGACTCCAACGTGCTTGGACCATCTTAGCCTAAGAATTGAGCCAAGTACAATAGTACAGGTAACTCTGTACTTCTGTACCACCATAATCAGATTTTGCACTTAAAGAAAAAGTTCAGCTGAAAGTTACAATGCTTCCATTTTGTTGAATATTTCTCACTTACACACTTTAATCAGACCTGTAAACTGGGAAAATCCCAAATGGTTGGAGTGGGGTGGAGCAGTTCAAAGGCTGCCTACACAGAGCACCACCATCCCTTAGAAGGTTGGCACATGGCATACTTACAAATTTAGGTATCTTGGGTGGGGGATAGGGGATGGGAGAGCATTTGCTTACTTTCCCCCTTCTCCAACAGGCTACAGCGCTGCTTACACAACCCCAAAAGGTGACGGTGCTAGTTACGCAGCCAAACAATGACTATATGACTTACCTGAGGATATATTGTTCCAGTATGGTGAGATGTACTCATATTTGCCAGACTGTATTAACTCAAACAGCTCATCTTGGTTCCTGTCAGGGCTTCTAAATGGTGGGAACCCACAGAGTAGAATGTAAGTAATGACACCCAAGGCCCACATATCAACAGGAAGTCCATATCCTATAAAGAAATGATGGAAAATTATAAACAAATTGGTCATCTTCTTAAGCATATCATCAAGGTTATACTGTTCAGTAGTCATTTGTTAGTTACAGTATTGTACTGTAGATCGAGTTTTATGGCTCCATTTCTAACCAACTGGTTTAAAGGTAAAGAGCAGTCTCTCCCCCCCCCCAAACTTATTTTGAAGAAAAAGCTAAATAATTCAATTTTCATCTTATTTCTCTTCAAAGGATCTTTCGTTACATTTTATGACTTAACTATTGCATATTCAAGGTAAACCAAGCAGTTTTATTCCTGGTAAATTTTAAATTTGAAGAGAAACAAACATTGCCACATGATTCCCAACAGCCAATCATGAAACTGGACAGTCTACTACACTTCTTCAATTTGGGATGACTGCCCCTGCCCTTTAAGTCGGTCTGGCCATGGCCGATTTTCCAGTTGTGACTCACTGGTTATTGCTCATAATGCTGAGCACCACACACAATGGCAGTATGTTCCATTTTTAAAGCCTTCAGTATGAGCCCCAGGAGTCAAAGTCCAGACGTCCCCGCTGCAAGTGGGATGCTCTAACAACTTAACATTCAGTTGATCTACTGTAGTTGTACTGTACAAGTGGCATTACAGGGAGATACGTAAGGAAGCTCTTACCAAGAGAGCTCTGATTTACAGTATAGGAAGAACATCTAACAACTGGACAAAAATTTTGTACTTATACATAAATACAGGCATGCAACGCTAAGTTTGTTTAGCTATTGCAACAAATTTGATTTGCATCCTGGTACTTACATTAGCCACACCATAACAGTAAACCCTTGGTGACTGAAGTTGTTACAGTTCCCTTTCTACACTACCTCAACCACTCTCCCCAGAATTCCTTCATCCCAACATCTCCTCTCAATCCCATCTTTTGAATTCACCCTCTATAATCCTTATCAACATTGCAGGACAAACCATGAAATGATTGCAAATTTTCACAGAGCTTAAACAGTATTTATGTGCAAATTGAGACTACATTCATCTAAATGCCCTCCCCCCCCCCCCTTATCTCTCTATGGGCTGAAGGTTGTAGAATATGCCCATCACATTAACCGCCTGTCGTAATATAAGAGGCAACTTAAGGGAAGGACTTTCACTGTATTTAAAACAGTATTTAACCTTTTTATGGAATTGACACTATATAACACATTTTTGTTGGCGTTTCATTCGATGGCATAGCCACAGGGTGGTTTTGGGGTTGAAAACCCCCTCATGACTCAACCTTGAAAAAAATAATTGTAAAAAACACCTATAGTTACTACTTTTTCTCTCTTCCCTTTCACTTTTCCTTCATTTTGTGCTCCAACCCCCCCCCCCCTCCTAGACACAATCCTGGCCACTGGTATCATTAAATCTCATCTAACCAATTAAGTGCCACACAGCTAGAAACAGGTTGCAGGGGCCGCTAGATTAAACCAGAAAGGTTAAAGTTGAGGTGAAAAACGTATTTGCAAAGGGGTGTCGAGTCCAACCCCCCTCTCTCCTCCCCTAACTCAATCCCTCCTTTCTTTGATACGATATGCAAGTATTAATTTATTAATTACCTGTCTCTGCTAGTATCTCTGGAGCTACATAAGTCGGTGTGCCACACACAGTATACACTGGTTCGATCACCTCCATAGCCAGTCCAAAGTCTGCCAGTTTTAACTGCATGCTGTTGCCATTTTTCAGATTCACCAATAAATTTTCAGGTTTCATATCTCGATGAACAACATTCATCTCGTGGAGATAGTTCAAAGCACTCGCTAGATCACGCACCATGATCGATGCATCAGCTTCTGTAAACTTCACGCTATCTATAATCGCATCAAATAAATCGCCTCCGCGAACATAGTCCATGACCAAATAAATGTACTTTTCAGTCTCATATTCTTCATATAATTTCACAATATTTGGATGATCAATTTCATTTAAAATTGCAATTTCATTCTCGATCATATTTTCTTTGCCCCTCAACTTAGACTTATCCACCTTCTTAATAGCAAATTCTTCTCCAGTTTGACGTAAAATTCCCACATGCACATCTGCAAAGTTGCCATCTCCAATTTTCTCCCCCAACTTATACCTGTCTAAAACATCCTTTTCAGTGCATACTTGACGAGGTTTAACAACAAATCTTCCAGTCTTCCCAGAGAATTCAAAATCTTTTTTAGGGGATGCTGATTTTCCAAAAACAGAATTACTTTCCTCAGGTACCTTGCCCTCATCATTACTTTCACTTATATCAAGGTTTTCAAAGCTGATGTCAATCCTATCATTTCCTTGAGGTTCCTCCTCTTCCTCTTTTATTTGTATTGATTCTTCTTCCTCCTGCTTTGACGAGAGTTCCTCCCTCTTACTCTCATTCTCCTCAAAATAAGCATTCACAATAAAATCTGCTCCCTGAGATGTCAAGTCTAATCTTTCCTCGTCCATTTTATCATCATCCTCCTTACCATCAAATAAACCACCATCATAAAAAGCCCCTTCATCTTCCTTTAGTTCATAATTCTCAAGGATTTCTTTCTCCGCCTCTTCTTGCGCAGTGACACTCAGCAGCTTGGCCAGTCTATCCTCCTCTTGCTTAACAAAATCTTGGTCTTCATCAATCTCCATCTTAGTTTCCCTGACACCAGTCTCCTCCAGTTTGATCTCCTCTCTTTGCACCTCTTTTTCAGCTTCTTTCTTTTTCCTTTTCTTCTTCTGAGTCTCCTCAGACCTTTTCTCTTTCTTCCCACTAATTGCTGGTAAAGGATCTTTAATATCTAACTTTTCCTCAAAAGATTTGCTACCAATTTCATCTTCTTTAGCTTCTCTTTTCCTTCCGTTTGCCTGTTTCCCTTGTGCAACAGTTTCTTTTGCATCATTAAATTCCCTCCTAGTTTTGTCTTTAATCTCCTTCGCTTTAGTTCGTCTCTCAAGAGGTATATTTTGGTTTCCCTTCACCTGACCTCTCTTTTCTTTTACTTGTCTCTTTCCATCATTTTTATTGCTTGCAGTTTGATCTTTTAAACCAGGTAATCGATCCCCATCACTCCCTATTCTACTCTTCTTTGTGGCATAACCTGCATTAAGCTCATCTTTGTCTTTCACAGCATTTTCTTTCGTCCCACCATTCCTCCCCTCTCCCCCATTCCCATCAACCCTTCTCTTTCCTTTCGTCCTTCCCTTGCCATCCCCGACACCCAAATTTCTACCACTTTTATAATCCTCATTCTTTGTTTCCTCTTCCCTGCTCTCCCCTATTAACGTATTCGGCAGAGAACTGGGATTTTCCAATGAACTTACATCATCGTCATCATTTTCTATACCGCTGTCTACTTTTGGAACACTGTCTTTCACTTGCTTGGCCCTAAGTTTCCTTCCTAAAGAGCTATCCGGTAAAACCTCTTCTAAAATTGACACCAGATCTTCACCCACAACAGGCGTTTTTAAAGTAGCCCCAATCACGACCCCATCTTGATCCCTGAAGAAGTCAGCCACTCCTTTGATTTCATCACCTTTGGCATTATAAAGCTTAGCGATTTTATAGTGCCTGTGATTCGGAAGCCCAAAAGCCTCTGAAATATCTTGCATCAGTTGCTCGTAGGAAAGAATGTTTTTCCGGTTCAAGAGTAACGAAACAGATTGGTATGGTTTCTTCCCTGCTTTGACAATCTTGATAAGTTTTGGTTTGTTGTTCAATGAACTCAAATACTTCGGAGGTAGGGACCGGGAATCTGCTGGAATGTTGTCTGACTCCTTTTGGAAAGGACTTGGCTCAGTCTTGCCTTTAGTTTTCCCATAAGCAGCAGCATACTTCCCTCCAGCTGGGTAAGAACTAGCTAATGACGAACCGTAGAGAAGGTTATCACCAACATCAGCCTTTCCTGAAAAATTGAAGAAAGAGGGTCTTGATTTAAATCACAGATCTCCAATCACACTGTCAGATGAGACTTATGTACAACAGTCGTCCAGATAAGATATTTTGTTCAGATGATGTGTCTGGCCTTACAGTAAAATCATAATAAAACAGATGATGTTTCAGGCCTTAAAGTCACAATAAAACAACCATTATGACTGACTGCAGAGATTCTAGGTGCACTGCTATCATGCCTCACACAGTGTGCAAAGGTACAGTAGATACAATTAAATATTTTCATCAAGCTGGCACACTGTATACAGTACAATGGAATATTTTACTGCTACTCAAGGGGTTGGCTATTCATACAATACTACTGTGTGCACAAAAGATTCAATCTAAAATTTTTCAGCAGATACTGTATGTTCTCAGATAACAAGTTGCACATTTTGAATTAAATTAAAATGCTTAAAATGTTGCATATATTGTTGTTTCTGCACGCTGTACTGTACACTACTGTATTTTAGCATATCTGAAGGTTCAGTTATCTACTTGTTCGAGTAGTAAGAATAGTAAATTCACTGAGATTTGGTACCGGACTTGGGTACTGCAGGTTACCCAAGTCTACTTCACAGGCAGTACTATAGTAGCATAGCTGGGGGAAGGCTTTTAGGTAATCCCCCTTGTAATGTCAATATTTAATTCTTAAAAAATATGTAAAATATTTAAACACACATACGGAAGGGTGAATATCTCGGTAGAGGTTGAAAGATACAGTAGTCTCCCCTGTCAATCACCAAACTTAACAGTACTAAAATATCTTGGGCACATGTGTATTTGGAAATTGTTTGCCCAACTTCATAAGCAGTCTTTTCAAGCCTGTATTACATGGCAGAGGAATCCATAGCATTTGAAGCATAATTGGGTGCAGCATGTGTCCTTCAATGCCCATGCAAAAACTTGATGTCGATCAGCCTATGAAGCGAATGCATCAATTATGACATGTGGGCAGCGGTACAAATTGAGCCAAGATAACATTCCTAGGTATTCCAATGAAATCCTGGGAGAAGGGTTTCAATTTCCTAACAGTGCAAATTTCACTTCAAAAGGTATTTGCAGCACATGTGGCATTGTAATTTGTTAAGTTACCTGCCTTTTCAAGAATTTTAAAAGGGGGGAGGGAAGGAACTTTAATCATGATTTTAAAGGGCCAAACCTCTCACCCCAAACTACAGTTTTGGTGCAGGGGTACTGAAACTCAATTGGCTACGCTCTTTGATTGACAGCTAATTCAAACAATGCAGAGTACCAAAGCTTATGTTACACAGCATGAAAAGTACTGAGATTGTTTTGATTATATAAATTGAGTTTTTCTATACTCACCTTGAAGCAATAAACTGAGATTGTATCTGGATGAGGATGAATTTCAGACAATTGTGGGAGGGGCTTAAGTAAGAAGGTTAGGAGAATTGGTACTGTTTGGGGTGAAAGAACTAGGCCTTTAAACAAAGCAATTTAACATCAAACAACCCTGACACAAGCCAGGGATCACACAACATACTGCCATTGATCAGAAGCAATATCGTGGCAGGAAGTCAAGTATAGACCCCCAACAGTCATGGGAATTAAAACTCCAAGGAAATTGTAAAACAACTGTCAAAAATATGATCAACATGCATTTGCAGGAGATATCACTTGTGCTCCACAGCAGGTTCTAATAACAACATTGAACCATGATGACAGATCATTTTTCGTTAGTTTTTGATAAATTCAATTTGTGATGATGGTGGAGAATTAAAGCTTTGGAAAACTTGAAAAAAAAATTCATTGCCTCTTTAATTCAGAGTGTGACTTGGCGAGATATACTCTTTTTCCATTTGACCCAGGTTCACCATCTACAGCACAAATACAATTGCAGAAATAGTGCAGAATGTACTGTACAGAAGACTCTACCACAATGCAACATAGAATACTAAGGTTGCAATTCTACTTTTTACTGTAGAGTCCATACATAAAGTTTTTTATTGTTGCAAGGGCTCATTAAGTTGATATCAATAACTTAATGAAAGTACTTTAAAAAGGGTACTACAGTACCACATGACAAACCTTACAGATAATTAGCATGATTAGTCAAGTTTCATTTCCAATAGTTATGGAAAAAGTTAAAATTTTGAATTTTGTGGTGTCCTCACTTGTAACGGTTTTGTGCATAATGCATACATGTGTCTGGTCGCAAATTTTTTTAAAACCAAATTCAGCCGTAACTTATCACTCATAAGTTATTTGCATAAACAGTAGAATATGGGACTGTCTACTGTACAGTAAGTTTGACCATTTGTCATTGGTATGGTTTGTGAAGAAAACTTAACAGCTTGGAAAAAATTTGTTGAATTCCATGAACCAATTCAATGAGCTGCTTTAAGAAAAGAAATGCATTCCAAATTATTATTTCAGCAAAAGCAACAAGTTGCTTCAAAGACATAACATTCAAACTTTAAAGCAGTATGGTGAGATCTGTAAAAGAGACACTGACACAATTCCAGCTAATTTTCCTTTGGCAGGCCTACTCCCTACAGTAAGCAAGTAGGTGCTTTTTGCTGACATTTGCTGACATGTCACACTACAGTACCTTTAACATAACTTACTATACATGTATCTCCTTTGTGCAGGATACATGGCACTACAGTAACTCCAAGGATAACATGGTCCTTCAGTAGAACCAGAGTGAATGAAAGTTATTCCTAGATATTTCCATACATGTATAAGAACTTAAGAAGTGTCTGTCAACAAAAACTTGTTCTACTTTGCACTTTGCTAGTCCCTTTTTAACTGTTCAATCAACCTAAATGCACTTGCTGACACTACCAACAGTATACAGATAAAAGTGAGAGGTACATCCATGGCTACGGGTCTGTGTTGGTGTAGTTCAAATCAACCTGGGGTAAAATAGTTTTACTGTACATTGTATGCTATTTGTACAGAGTCAACAATACCCTGCCAGCAAGTCTTAAATTATCACAAAGTAATCACAAGATTTAGCTATCGCCCCAAACAGCTTCCCATGGATACCAAACAAAATACAGAAAAAAAAAGAAAATACAATTTGAAACTTTGGGGAAATAATCTAATGTTTGCTGGCAGTTTATAGTTTTTGTTAAAGATCTGATGACATGAAAATGACAAAATTACATACTGTACCTAATGTTAAGAGGCTAAAAAGAGCCTTTAGTCTAGACAATAGCCACAATTTCTATTTTCACAATAAAAAAATGACCATTTTACAGGGTATTTTCTGATTTGCACTTATTTGGACAAAAACATTATGAGCTAAATATGCAAATTTTGTGATGTCAAAAGAGGGACATAACATAATACTATACCATATGGCTATGGTATCCTTTGTTTCTGCAATATTCATTACAAGGACAATTGTAAGTTACTCATCATAAGCACTACATGTTCTGAAAGGTTTTTTTTTTTTAAGATTAAATTGTTTCGATAAAAACCATCAGTATCATACGTCCAAACCATAAACTATAATAACAAAGGTACTTTACAGTACATAAAGGGTTTACAAAAGAAATGTCAACACTGTGCAATGCTCCACATGTTAATCGTGGACAGGGTTGTGGCTACAGTAGCTAAATTTGAGTGCTGGGTAATTGCCTGATCTGGAGAAAGTGCCTAACCCTACCTCATAACATTTACCCCATTTTTCAGCCATGAATTTTTCATTTTTCCCTCATTTCAATGTAGGGAGTAAATTTGGAGCTATTTTTACATCTTGGTAGGCAGATTTGTGGTGGGCAGAGAGACGTGTGTTTGCCTGGAGTGCCGGGCAGTAATGTAGAGTGCTGGGCGTTGCCGCCCAGTGCCACCCACAGTATATACAACCCTGCTCCTGAAACATTGAAATATTGAAGAGGTATCTTAAGAATGGTAAATGATATTGACACAATTCCATGGGAAAGTGAAGTCAGGGCTTTATCATGACAACCTTAAATAAGCCTACCACTTGATTTTGAGGGAGTAGGCCCTAAGATTGGGGATTCAACAAACTATGCATAATCTTCTCTTATTTACCTTACAAATGAATTTCTTAATGTTTGAACAATGTTTATTAAAGACAAAAGGTTAAGCAAGCAGTCATTTTCCCTGACTTTAACATAGTGAAGGATTGTGACAAGCATGCAGATGTCTAGGTGCTGTGCAAATGAAACTTCCCCTGACTTCAAAGAACAAAACTGTCACAGAAAGCCTACCTTGTGGGGCAAGTCTGTACAGTAGCTAGTCAAATTTAAATGCTGGTTAATTTTCTTATCTGGTGAAAGTGCCTAGAGCTAAGTACCCCCTATGACATCTACCCCATTTTTCAGCCATTAATTTTTTGTTATCTCTTCTTTTAACCCTTTACCGTTGTTTGGGTCCTTTTGGACCCATGCGGAGAGCTCGGCTGTCACACATCTTTACTGTTTCACGCGGAGCTCGAAACTGCGAGTAGCTACCCGAAAATTCAGCCACAACAACGTGAGAGACAATAGTTTAAGGTCACGGGGTCAAAGGCCTACAGAAGCCGATGCGGGGCGGGCTACGTCCGCTTTTCCGCCCACTCCTGAGGCGCGTTAATATGCCCCGATCAGAGCACAACAGTAAAGGGTTAATCTAAAATATCTGCACTACTCGGCTAAAGGGTTACGTGCACACACGCAGAGACAGTGGCATCAGCTTTGCAGTAAACACACTCCACAGGCTTATTTTAACCCTTTACCGTTGTTTGGATCCTTTTGGACCCATGCGGAGAGCTTGGCAGTCACCCATCTTTACTGTTTCACGTGGAGTTCAAAACTGCGAGTAGCTACCCGAAAATTTGGCCACAACAACGAGAGAGACAACAGTTTAAGGTCACAGGGTCAATGGCCTACGGAAGCCGATGCGGGGCGAGCTACGTCCGCTTTTCCGCCCACTCCCGAGGCGCGCAAAAATGTGCTCAAAACAGTGAGGCAGCTACAAGCAGAGCTAGGGGCCCTTGCCTCCCACCCCCCAGATCTAAAAACTGATTTTTTTATATCTCATTTTACTTTAAAATGACAATCCTCTCATCCCAAACTAAACTTCTATTATAGGGTAACAGAAACTCTCAACTGGCTCAGCTTTTTGATTGACTGCTTATTCAAACAATGCAGAATACCAAAACTTATATTACACAGCACTAACTGTTCTGATAGTGTTTTGATTATACACATTTAACTTTCTATATTCACCCTGAAGCAATAAAATGAGATTGTGTCTGGAGGAGGGTGAATTTCAGACAATTGTGGGAGGGGCTTAATTAAGAAGGTCAGGAGAATTGGTACTGATTGGGATGAGAGAATTGGGCCTTTAAGGAGTAAATTTGGGGCTGGTTTTTTCAGATCTAATTAGGCAGATTAGTGGTGAGTAGGGAGAGGTGTGTTTGTATGGAGTGCTGGGTAGGTATATCAAGTACTGGCAGCAGCTGCCTACAGTAGGTCCACCCATTGTACTGTAGCTACAACCCTGCTGTAGGGGAATGTTTGCAATGTACCAACATGGCAAATGAGGAAATTTTGAGTCCATAAAATTACCATGTATCTTAAAACAGTGAGGCAGCTACAAGCAGAGCAAGCCTCAGCAAGGGGCCGTTGCCTCCCACCCCCAGCTCTAAAAATTCACAAATGTGCCATATTGTACCAGTCAACTACTGTACAGCGCAGTTTTTCCAGCTTATCCCTCACAAAATTCTGAGATCTCTCGAATAAATGCTCCATATCTAAATATAATTATTTCCTTGAAAAAGGCAAAAATGCACTTGCACTTCCTTACGTAGTAGGTGATAACTCATAAAGCAGTACGGTAAACTTTTCTGAGCTACTATACAGTACATGCTGTTTTCCTAATATTTTCCAATATACTGTAGTCTCTTGATTTTGAAATACTTTTGTCTTTGTAGTCAGGAAGTCTCAATCCACCGGTCTTAGACAAATTATGTTAACAACAATGATCTTCAGTCCCCATGCAATCTAAGTATGCTAGTAAGAAGTTCAGATTATTCAATAATCCCCCACATTTTCAAACTTCCTCATAGGAAACCCAGAATCTAAACTTTTTTGCAATACAAGCTCCATGTTTAAAAATACTTTCTATAACCCCCAAATTCTGGCATGTCTGCATGCCAAAAACTACACTATTTCCTTACGAAAACTCAAAATGTAAAATTTTCTACAATAAAAGCTCCACATTTACAAATATTTCCTAAAAAGTGCCACATTTTCGGCACGCCATGCATGGAGGCAAATCAAAAGCAGTGTTCACACTCAAATAATCAGAAAATTTGGTTGCTTGTCCCCCTGAATAAAAATGTCTATCTACGCCACTCTCTCAGAACATGTATAAAATTACTAAATGTAACCCTGTTCTATACTGTATGGTGTTCAGTACTGTACATGTCTAGCCTATTGGGCTTTCTGGTTCATTTTTACTTCATATTACTGCTGAGGATATTGAATCTTCCATCTTACATGTGAAATTTTTTAAGTCTTGGCCTTTACTGTGTAGCTTTTTGACTTCATCCCAAAAGTACATCACACTACTATTTTACTTGAAAATTGGGGCTTTTTGCCTAAGCAGAATAATGGCTGAATTTTATTTTCTTTATTAAGTGACTGAAGCAGAAGATCAATGAATGCAATTGAGCCGAACGAAGGATATTTTACTTGAAAGCATTTCTGCTGTTTGATATTATCAAGGAAGTTGCCACTCTAACATCAGAGTGGGAGCTCCCTGATACAAATTTTGGTAATTTTATCATGATGCTAGAGTTAGCACAAGGTTGGAATTGTGAAAACCCAAAACAATCAAATTCACTTTGTTGTCATGGAAACTGCTGTCTCAGATTTGCTGAGCTACAGTACAATTTCTTAAATATGGTTAGTACAGATACTGCACAAGGGCAAGGCCATCTTTACAAAACGTACTATAGATATTTGTATGCAAATACTGTAACTTAGGAATAACCATTGCTGGAAAAGGTGGGAAAGCTGGAAGGAGCTGCAGATACTGGGGCATTCATTGGAGGAAAACTTTGGCAAATTTGTGGAGATCTTCCTTTTTTATATGATAACAAAACATTAAATTATGGGGAATTTTATTCCATCCATGGAAAATAGATGTCTTCACACAATCTTTAGGCATGACATCACTTTTTTCACTTTTTCCCACAAGTTAATGATGATGTGGCCTTTTCAGAGGCCTAGCTAAGGTAGGAGCATATGGGCTTATGTGTAACCCCCCCTCCCCCCCAAAAAAACAAAAAAAAAACATTCTCTTCTCCCAAAGGCCCATGACAATCCTACCCTACTCTCCTCCCCTCAACTCCAAAACTACTTGTCTCTAGTCCATAACCTTCAAAGTAATATTAAGTCATTAAACAGTGTTCTCCACTGATTCAATTTTGTCCAGGTGCTCCAAACTTTGAAGCTTAGTGATCAATGTGTTGGCAGTGGTTTAAAGAGGGATAGTTGACTCTTTTTGGAAAATGTCACCTAAAATCAAAGATAAATGTTATGATAGCTTTCTTTGAAGATTAGGAACATTCGTGATGATCATAACTCAATGTTAGCACTGATTTATTGATGTTTGCTCTGTTAAAAGGTTTCAAATTGATAGCCTTTGTCCAGCTCCCTCTCTCAATTTTTTGTCTGGGTGGCTCATTTTTGTCTGGGTGCTGAAAAAATTAAAGTGTACCTCAAGTCCAGGAATAAAAAAAAATATATATTAAACAGCATGGAAAATAAATTCTAACAGTCCAGCTCCCATCTACACAGGACATTCTTGAGCTCAAATATAAAATGTTGAAATTAATTCACCTCAGTATAAAAACAAATATTGCACAATAATTTTTGGCTTTCTTGTTGTACAACTCACATCACCTGCTTTGTTTCCCTTTCAAATTAAAAATGTTTTATGACCTTGAACATTACCTGTTTGCTTGCAAGCATAGCATGTTGCACAGGGAGAGCTTAATTAATCACATCATCCCATATGAGTGCTATCACAATCACACCTTGGTACAATGTGCAGTAACTTTCAGAAAAATACAGAAATACAAAGACTGTAATTTTAGTACTGTAGTTGACCAACAATGCCATCACAGGTTATTGGGCAATGGGCAATGTATCATTTTTATATGAGTGAATAAACTTCACATTTTATCACGGCTCAATGAAGATAGAACTTGGACTGTTACAATTCATCTTTCATGCTCTTGAATTTTTGAATTTTTTGACTTGAGGTACACTTTACGCAAATTTTGCCTTGGTGCAGCACAATGACAAAACAGCTACCAGTGTTTCCACAAGAGGAGGTTAAGAGGGATTTGTCCCCCCCCCCTTTTTTTAGAGGAAGGTGGGTAAAACCCTCCCTTTTCATTTTAATTTTCATAAAAATTAAAAAGAAATGTCAATATCGTAGCATCTCACTTCAAAAAAAGACACTTTTTGCAGCAACAAGTTGACATAAATATATGGCCTTTAAACCCCTTCAAATTGCACTTTACAGAGGTCTTAAAGCAAGCTTTTGTCCCCCTAAAACCACTCATAACTTTAGCCTAAGACAGCATCACTTTGTACTTTGGGTTTAGCAGTTAATAAATCCACCCCTTTTTTGCATTTCTGGTGGAATTCCTGGCTACTGTAGAGGAAAAAACACTGTTGAAATAATATGAGAGGTTTGTGAGATGTGGCTGCTGTTTCAAAATGGGGGAATACTGTACCAAGTCCTTAAATTATTAGGTGGTTCCCCAAGTGTATAAATGTAGAAGCACTGCTGTACAGTACCTCAGAGGCAAACTACTTCCAATATGGTAAGGGGCTAGAGCACATGGAGGAATACTGTACAAGATTCTAAGTGATAGTGATAAAAAAAATATTGAAAAATAAACAAAGAGCCAAATATAAAGTTTAATTACTGTACAATGCTGTTAAAGTTTGGATGCTTGTTGCCTTTTAGCAGTAATAATTATTAAATATGTGTAGCATATTACTTTTAGGCCTACCGAAAAAAAAAAGGATGGATGGATAAGAATGTTTCATTTTTAACTTATTGAGCGTGAAAGAATTTGAAATTTACAAACAATGCTGACAGAGGAATGTAGCAAATCCATGTGATTCAAAATGTACAAAAGAATTATTGATTAAATTTAGAGTAACAGTTGCCCTTTTCAAACCCTGAGTACAAAGCCTATTTCTTGACAACACTATTTACAGAGTACACCAAAATTTGCCAGATGTGACACAGTAAATTACTATGTGTGTGTTCTCTGACAAACTAGAAAGTTGACATTTCTATTGTTGGATTTCCACCTTTCAATTTAAATTATTCAACTGCACAGCAAGCCTCATGGGAGTAAGTCATAAAAGAGGGCAAATTGTGGTATCTACTGTTCAGCAAGTGTAACTGGTAAGGAGTGGCCAAGCCATGCAGTGTTTCATGTTAAATAGTAGCTTCTGGATACATGGAAAGCTTTGTTGCCTCGTTTCTTTTCAGTTCCCATCAAAAATAAGAAAATTTCACTAGCAACTGTTTTGTCTTTTCCTTCCTTTTACATATTTTCCCTTGTTTTGGCTACAAGGATGGAAAATGGGAAAAAATTCCAACAGGGGAAAACATTTAAAATATTAAACAAAGATGCTGGTCACAAATCCAAGAAACATTGAATTTTAGAGAATTAAACACTAAGTGTAGCTCTGGGGTACCTACAGAGTTTAATCTGTCAATCACAACTAGATAGCCAAAAGGCTTAGTGATTCCTTGCCATATGATATATTGTATTAATGAACATGGATGCCCACAAGACAAGCATGAGATCCCTCACAAATACTGAGGTATACTAGTAAGGTCAAAACCTTTTGAGATCATGTGACCCAAAATGACCTTTCACACTCACTTAAAACAATAGGGAGCAACTACCTAAAAAGACCATCAACATGCTAAATATGAGCAATTCACAAACTGAGTATGAGATCCCTCCACAGTTCAATAACCACATAAAATGTCATGTCTTCAAGGTTTTGCCCTTTTGTGACCCCAACCTTTGACCTCCACAAACAAGAGAAATCTCCCACGCAGTTATGCTGCTGGTAAACTATATTGTCTATTAACTTGATAAAGAGATATTTTTGAAACATGCGCCTTTAAATCAAAATTTTGGGTATTGAGGATAGCTCTCTATATAATGACGTCTCGATGATCCAAAAAGTTGACTGCATTGAGGTTAGTGTTACAACAAGCCCTAATCCTAACAGTCATCCATAAATTGGAACATACAGTAGAGACACCTCAACAAAAAGGTGTAACCTTGGCTATACAGTAAGTGGTGGTCCTTTTGTATTTGTTTTTTGGTGTAATGCCCTTCCCAATGACTATGATATCCTTGAAAATTAACAAAAAATGGGAACCCTAATAATCCAGAAATTAACAAGATTTGTAATTTGCCTTAAATTGTCTGTTTGTAGGAACACTACATAACAGAGTACAAGTCAAGTGTCCTTTGTTTGATACACAGTAGATACTATTTGCTAGTTTTGATTACCTGAACTACAGTACTTTCTGAAAAACAAGCCTTACTTAGAGGGCTAAATAAGTGTCAGACACTATCTCCAGACAGGTAGGAAATGGTTAAAGCCATTGAGCTGTATGATTCAATGAGAAAACCCCTCCGGACACTGTGGCAGTCAAATGTGATGAATTAGGTATTAAAGGTAACAGTGACCAGCAATTTTCACAGACTCTGGTGGGTCAGTTACAATTTGATTCATTCAATTAGGCAATCTCAGTTCAAGCATGCTCAGGGGTATTTGATCCAAATGATCAGTTATTTAGTTCTTTTTATAAAACTAATTACCCGTGGTGTATTTAATTATCTAGTTCCCACTTCCATGTCCTTATGAGGACAGTGGCACAAGGTTTGTCTGTAACTTTTAACAATCTTTGATACTAAATTTAATGTTATCTTCATATTTTCTTTAGGGTTATGAAAGAAACAATGCTTGTATGTTCTGAAAGAAATTTTGGGCATCATACAGAGCACTTGATCTGTTCAAAGTTTACACTTATGAAGTTCCCCACTGAACAATTCCTCTGCTTTGTGGGCATGGAAGCTTTCTCCAATATGTTCAGACTATGTCCCCAAATAACCCTCATACAGCCTTTGTTTAACTCACATATTTCATGAAAATGTATAGGCTGAGATACTTATGGCAAAATCAACATACCTATGACAAAGATAAATTAACTAACATGCCAGCCTGATGAACAGTTTTTTTTCCTTTTTAACTTTTTCAGATTTTGTTCTACCCACTTACTCTTATGCATATTAATACTGGCACTTAATGTTATAGGGCAAAACTTCAAACCAAAATCAACATAAATACTGTACCAAATGCACTTTTATGCACTTTAGACATTCTTAATACAGTGAGATTGCTTCAGTACATATTTTGAAATTACCCAACTTGATCATTTACATAATGAAGTGGATTCCAAAAGCTTACCAAATGCATCCTACATTACCCATGCCATTCAAAACTCTTCACCCTATGCACTAATGAATATTAACCCTAACAGTTACCCTTTTTGAGATATAGTATGTGCAAGGTTTAACCTCTGATGCCACTAAATGACCTTTGACCTCCAGTAAAAACAATAGGGATCATCTACTCAATATGGACAATCCACATGCTAAGTATGAGATCCCTCACAGTTACCTGTCTTGAGATATACTGTTTACAATGTTTTGATGTTTTGACCTCTGGTGACTCCAGATGACCTTTGACCTCCACTAAAAACAATAGGGATCATCTACTTAACATGGACAATCCACATGCTATGTATAAGAGCCCTCACAGTTACCCTTCTTGAGATAGTGTTTACAAGGTTTTGAACTTTTTACCTCTGGTGACCCCAAATGACCTTTGACCTCCACCAAAAACAATAGGGATCATCTACTCAATATGGGCAATCTACATGGTAAGTATGAGATCACTCACATTTTTCCTTCTGGAGATATCGTGTTTACAAGCGATTTCCAAGGTATTTACCATTTGACCCCTGGTGACCCCAAATGACCTTTGACCTCCACCAAAAATATTAGGGACCTTCTACTCAATGTGGGCAATCTACATGCCAAGTTTGAGATCTCTCAGAGTTACCCTTCTTGAGATATCGTGTTTACAAGCCGGCGTCACACACACACACGACATCACCATCGCATAGATTCCTTGCCTGCCTTCGGCAAGGAATCAATAACCACTGAGTCCCTCACAAATTGCCACAACTATAATATTAAGAAGTACTTTGAACATTAATTATTTTATTCATCCCACACAAGTAACTTACTGTAGTAGTAATCAATCTCAATGCTTCACTTTTCAAAAGTCAGAATACTGTTGCACATGGCAGACCAACCCCTTGGCTTGTGCTACAATACTGGTGCTTAAATTAATGGACCTTCTTCCTGTTCTACACTAGACAGAAATTTTGTTTGATTATTTTGATAGTGGAGATATAAAAAATTTAAAAAATTTGCATGCCATGCTCTATGTTGTTTAAGGAACTGCCATTTAGCCATTTTTTTATCAAGTAATCTCCATTAAGCCACTTTGGTAGTTCGCTGCTGCATGGAATTTTGTGGGATGTACAAACCGAGCTCAACACACAGTGTGAGGCGTTCCCTTGTTTTTGTCAGTACATGAATACCACACTCTATCTAGCTTACTCTAACTAAAACAGGGGTCTCAGTCCTACTTTACAGCAAATTAAAATGCAAAGTTTTACACCAAAATGACAATTTTGACACAATCCACTGCATTAAACCACATTTGAGATCCCTCCTTACAGTATGTCACGAATGGATTAAGAAATATTGGTTTCACAAATGTTCATGTAATTTCAAATTTTGGAACACTTGTAGTAGGTGTAGGATTGGTCTGTTTACCCTGACAATTTGGGGGATATTTGCAAATGTATAGCCACCAAAATTAATTACACAACTTGCTTATTTAATTGTACAGCATATAACTGTACCGTACATTGAAAAATTGGCATTACAGTATGATGTAAACAGAAAGCCAAAAGGCTTAGTGATTCCTTGCTGCTGAAATGTAAGGCCTTCTTTCACATTGACATTGCTTTGCAATGTTTTTCAATTAACAGGGTTCCATAATGTGCCCACAAAGTACACATGCAAGGCATCCAATCTTCCTACATTGAGATCCCCCTTGCCCGTCGTGAACCCAAATGACATTTGACCTCCACCAAAAACTTCTGGGACCATGTATTCACTATGTGCCATCTACATGACAAGTTACAGGACCCTACAAGTGACCCTTCTTGAAAGACTGTGCAGGAAAGCTTTTCCGGCTTTGAACATGCCGACTCCAAATGAACTTTGACCTTTAGGAAAATCAATAGGGATCACCTACTAAATATGACCAATCCACACACTAAATGTGAGCACAGTCACATGTACCGTTCTTGAGATACTGTGTTTACGAAGTTTTGACCTTTTGACCTCTCATGACCCCAAATGACCTTTGACCTCCACCAAAAACAATAGGAAACATCTACTCAATATGGCCAACACACTCGCCAAATATGAGCACAGTCACATGTACCGTTCTTGAGATATCGTGTTTACGAAGTTTTGACCTTTTGACCTCTCGTGACCCCAAATGACCTTTGATCTCCTCGAAAATCAATAGGGATCATCTACTCAATATGGCCAATGCACACACCAAATATGAAATTAGTCACAATTACCCTTCTTGAGATACCGTGTTTACAAGCAATTTCTAAGGAATTTACCTATTGACCTCTCGTGACCCCAAATGACTTTTGACTTCCACGAAAATCGATAGGGATCATCTACTCAATATGACCAACCCACACACCAAATATGAGCATAGTCACATGTACCATTCTCGAGTTATCATGTTTACGAAGTTTTGACCTTTTGACCTCTCGTGACCCCAAATGACCTTTGATCTCCACCAAAAACATTAGGGATCATCTACTCAATATGACCAACCCACACACCAAATATAAGCATAGTCACATGTACCGTTCTCGAGATATCGTGTTTAAGAAGTTTTGACCTTTTGACCTCTGGTGACCCCAAATGACCTTTGATCTCCACGAAAATCGATAGGGATCATCTACTCAATATGGCCAATGCACACACTCAATATGAGATTAGTCACACTTACCCTTCTTGAGATACCGTGTTTACAAGCAATTTCTAAGGAATTTACCTATTTACCTCTCGTGACCCCAAATGACCTTTGATCTCCACGAAAATCGATAGGGATCATCTACTCAATATGGCCAATGCACACACTCAATATGAGATTAGTCACATGTACCGTTCTCGAGTTATCGTGTTTACAAAGTTTTGACCTTTTGACCTCTGGTGACCCCAAATGAACTTTGATCTCCACCAAAAACAATAGGTATCATCTACTCAATATGGCCAATGCACACACTAAATATGAGATTAGTCACACTTACCCTTCTTGAGATACTGTGTTTACAAACAATTTCTAAGGAATTTACCTATTGACCTCTCGTGACCCCAAATGACCTTTGACCTCCACGAAAAACAATAGGGATCATCTACTCAATATGGCCAACCCACACACCAAGTATGAGATCAGTCACGCTTACTCTGCTTGAGATATCGTGTTTACAAGGTTTTCACAGTTTGACCTCTAGTGACCTCAAATGACCTTTGACCTCCACGAAAAACCATAGGGATCATCTACTCAATATGGCCAACCCACACACCAAGTATGAGACCCGTCACAGTTACCTATCTTGAGATATCGTGTTTACAAGCAAAGCATCACATACACACACACATACACACACACATACACACACACACACACACACGACATCACCATCGCATAGATTCCTTTTGCCTACGGCAAGGAATCAAAAATGTGTAAACGTTGGCCATGCCAATTCTTCCCTGTATGTAGGCCAATATACTTAAAGTTAGCCAAGTTTGAAGGATTCCTTTTGTTTATAGTGTGAATTTCTTTGGTAAAATTACTGCTTTGCACTTTAACATACTGCATGCATGGTCATAGTGGAAAAGTTTTAGTTGACTCACACCAAAACTCTATCCCACATTCCCCACAATCCTTTGGAGAATGCTGTCTAGAATATTTAATCTCAACTGAAACCACAAAACACTGTGCACATTGCATAACTTACTCTGTTTTGGGAATTAATTCCACTGATATCAGGACAGAATTAGTACAGTGGAAATTTAGACAGGAAAGTTAGGACTTTTGGAATTTCCTAAGGTTTTCTCCTCTGCATCATCTATTTTTGTAGTTTAGAGTTGGCACTAATGTGCTCAAAATTGCACGTTTTTTTGGAATTTTTTAACTTGATATCAGAATTGGCATTAATTTGCCCAAACCCAAGATCCCTATGTGTGAATTCTCAAGTGCCACAAAGAAAACATTCACCTGCAGTAAATTTCTGCAATTTTTTTACATGCATGGCTGTAGTAAAAAGCCACATATACTGAAATCAAATCTTGAATCCCAGCCTACACTCTTTCCTATTGTGAGCCCTCATGCCAACACTGCTTGACATATTTTTAATTTTTTAAACAGCTTTATAGGCATACTGTACTTACTTGTACTTTTCCAGTCTTGCTCCTTAATAGCACCGTATTTCAGTTTCTTGAATTTTTCAAATGAGGCACAAACATAGGACTCTCCGTCCCTGATGTCATCAATGTGTCGTATCCTTGTTCCTCCTTTTGGTGTGTACAGCTTTCTCACTCCATAAGGAAGTGATACTGACTTAGTTAAGTCACTCAAAAGGCCATCTAATGAAACATACCTCTGCGGAGTAATCCTAAATTTTTTCCCTTTATAAAATTTATCCCCATTGCGATAAAAGAGTACATGCTTAGGAAGTCGGCTATCACTTAAAATATCACTTGAAACATTCTGGTCTGCGAAGGAGTTACTGGATGTGCTCTTGACTTCTACCGGTGTACGAGCTTCATCAGTAACTGGATCTGGGGCTCTTTTCCGTCTTCTTCTGGCAAGTGGTTTTGAGTTGTGAGGATAAGCAACCAGCTTATCTTCTATAGGACTAAGCCATCGCTGAGATGGCTTGCTCTCTGGAAGCATTCCATACATGGTGGCTTCCTCATTGCTCTTAACATATAGGCCTCTAACTTTCTTTATCTGCAAAGACAAAACAGGAAAGCAGTTTGCTAGATTTGTCTTAGAAACTGTACAATACATGAGGTTTTTTGTCCACTGTAAAATTTAGCCAGTTGAATATACCTCACAAGGTACCAAAATGATAATTCTTAAAATTAGATGTTCACATTCGCAAGGAAGTTTGGTTGTCCAAAACATGTATTCTTGGTCTTAAGGAACAAAAAGCTGTGATACAGTATTTACTGTAAGAGACAAAAACACTGAAGTCTGAAATATTGTATGATGGAAAAATTTAAAGGAATGATCCGTTAGCAATGCAGTCTCCAATCAAAAAAGAGCAAGCTGGTTTTTAATCCTACAGAAAAAAATGGTTGTAGACTGGACAACCAACTTTCCAGTTTTGGTTGTCTGTATGGAAATTAAGTTTCCATGGACTTAACCGGACAACCACAGCTACTGTACAGTACTACTGCAGGAATTAAAGGGTGCTTGGTTTGATCAAGAAAAACTTCAACAGTTTTAGTAAAGAGTAAGACATTGTTCTAAATTTGTATAGAGTGTAAGTAGTTGGAAAGTCACCATTTTGACTATGCAGCTAATATCTGAGAGTCCCTTCTATGAAATGGACAATTTCTTACAGAGCAAGTTCAGAGGAGAACCATCCACCTTGTACTGTACCTGAGGTAAGAAGTCTATCTAGGACTTAAATTTCTTAGGGGGAACATGTACCATGTTTACAAATTACTTTCTGTTAGGAATCCTCTTAAAACGTTTGGTATTAAGGTTCATTTTCTCAGGATCATTCGAACAATGTAAAAAGCTGGAGAAATGTTTTGCAAGGCTTGCTAATAGAAAATTCTTGTTCTCCCATAGAGTTGTTAATGAGAGGAATAGTGGAAGTCAAGGCATTATGTGGAGTACTACATATATTGTATCTTCCAATTTAAACCTAAACGCATTTTTGCATTCTGGTAAATAACATTGCACAGGTCTTAATCACTCACTGAATCATCAAAATATGGAAGTTTGGGAGACTTTCCTTTCCGCTACTGCCAAAGTTTCTGCTTTTCTTATCGCCTAAAGATTGTCTTACTTTGTCCAACTTTAACTGCAATTTCTTAACTGATGTCCTCTTTCATCCCTATACCTGAAGCCCATAGTTCCCCATTTTTTCAGATCTGGTGGGAGGCTGAATACTGGTCCCCTTCCAAAAGTCATGCACAGTATTTAACCATACATATATAACACAGCTCTGGACCTGTGGTTGAATTCTGGGCTACAAAAATTTTACTAGCCAGTATCCAACGAACCAAAATATATTCCTTCTTTATCTTTTTAATTTGTTTTGTTATTGGAAAAGGCTGTAGACAAATAATTCAGATAAAATATCTGAGACTTGATTTTTAAGTAAAATTTTGAAATCACTGTTATAAACTGATAATAATTAACACTGCAGTTGAATTCTGGTTTGATGAATTGAATACAGCTAATACTCAAGTTGAATTCTGGGCCGTTTGAGCCAGAGGTTCACTCTAGTGCTCCCACACCCTTTAATGAATCCTACAAAATAAATTTTAATTTCTGCATGGAATGGAAAGGACAAATAAGAAGCAAAGAAAGTGATGGTAACATTTTGTTTTAGTTGAACAGTGTTAACCTGAACAACAAATTCTTAAGCAGTCAGATACTGGACATTTTAACCTGGTTATACTGAATAGTTCTACATCCAGGGGTGAAACGTTAGGCTAGGTTTAAGTACAACACAAACTTTTATCACTATAACTAGTTCACCTTGGTCGTTCCCCCATTGCTTGTTTGCCCCCCAGTGAAAGTGGTTCTGCCCCCAAAGTGGGAGCCGTTTGGCTCCCAAATACTTACCGAACTTTATTAGCCTTGCCATGATATCAAAACAATGTTTCATTAACAATGTAAAAATATAATCAAACTGTATTTGGTGAAATTCTGACAATAATTACAGGGGTAACAACTAGGGCTGTGACAGTTAATCGGTTAACTGACCAACCAGTCGGTTACTCAGGCATTATTCCTCTTCATAGATTAACCATTTTTGTATTGCCAATTACTCAGTCGCCGCGGCGTGGCTTTGTTAGTAAATTGTTACACAAACATCGCGCAACAAACAGTGTCAGTTTCTCACAAATTATCGCTCAAACAATAACTATAAAAAGAGTTTTAAAATCGGCCGTTCAATTGAACAGATTAATTCCGCGGCAGCTCCCTGAATTAAGTACATAATGATGAGTGACAAGTGGCGCACCCATTGTTACTTTCGTTTCCAGAACTTCATGTGCTTGTCTCCTAATCCCTTCAAAAGCAACACCCAAACACAACTTTAGAAATAAGCGGCATGTTTGAGAGATAACCAAGCGAAAAGAAAGCCACAAGACAAGCAGGGAGTTGTAACAAAAGTTACCAAGCTCTGTACTTCTATGGCAATAAAACCTCCGCGAGACCATGATTAGGGCACAAAAGTATATTTGAATTAATCTCCCCACTCTAGCTAATCGAAATATTTTATCATGCTGCACCTCCGTAAATTTCATTATTTTTCATTGTTAGTAGCGGTATTTGGAAAAAAATTTAACCTGTAAAAATATGATCGTTAGTGCCAGATAATTCCCATCATTTTGTTGTTTGCCCAATATCATATAAAATGGAACATTCCATGTTGATTTTTATGAATAAGCATACGCAGTTCGTTGAACCAACCTGGTTGTAGTTGCGATAATGTACTGTACTGTGGAAGTCCACCCTACGATGCACGTAATCTTAGGGGTTCTGGACGGCAAAAAAAAAATGGACTCGATTAACATAACTTATGGTTCCTTGCTGATATAAATACCCCCGTATTTTTGCCACTTCTTGTCCAAACCTTACGTCTTGTTTAAAAATAATCAGCAAATGAAATGCACTTAAGTCAGATCCCAAAAAAATCCACGCACGCAGAGATTTGTGATGCCGTTTCTTGGTGAATTTAGCACGGGGCTTGGCCGGCTGCACATGCCAGCTATGTATGCCTCCGAAGTGCGATCGTCATAACTAAAACTCAATGGGGAAATTCGTTGCGAGGTCTGGTATTTTCACACACTAAATCCCATAGGCGATGGCGCGAGTTGCGATTGGCTGGCTCAGAATCAATGTATATGAACCAATCACAATGCAGAGGCAATTCAAATTTTGCAATAGATCGTATGCATATGATGTCACCGAGCAAAACATGGTCCGTTGTTTAGTGGTAAAAACGGATATGCACACAAGTCTACTGCATGCATGGGACCACGTGCATCATTGTTTTCGTTCGTAATGACGTCATATGATAACATTCCACAAGTCCTACTGTAAATAACTTTACGGTAGGAATGCTCGGAATTACTTAATTTATGCAAGATAATAGGACTTGGTTGTGCTGCTTGCGGCTGGTGGGTCCGTTTACAGTGCAATTGTACAGATTGCTACTATGACAAACACATGAGTGCTGTTCATCTATTGAACACTGCATCGCAAGCAAGCTGCATGAAAACAGCAGTGTCAGAGTGTTTCATGAAGTAACTGACGATATTACATAGGACCAGGCGGAAAAATACAACAGTTGGTGGAATGTTAAGAAGTGCACAGGGGCTGAAGAAAGCTTCAGTAAATGCGGGATGGGCTTTTACTGTGAAAAGATGATATTAACTCAGCGCAAAATACCAACATTTTTGCAACATGCTTACATCTGCGAACATGACTTACGCCCCATTTTTAGACTTGTACTTTCCTGTACAAAAGTGATGGCGCTCTTTGGAAATGTTGAGTTTTTGTTGTTGTGACGAACATTACGTCATTTTCGGTTAAACGGTTAACCGCCAGTTAATAAAATCGGTTAAACGGATAGTGAATTAACCGAAAATGCACAACCCTAGTAACAACTCTCCAGAAAGGTTGAAATTTAAAATCAACAATACCAACAAATTACAATCATATGTTGAGTTGACCTGGTATTGAATTCTCTTTCCATTTAGACTCTAAAATGAATTAAGCTTAGCATGTAATTTCAGCAAATGCTTTTATAGGAATTTTCTTGTTCTAAGACAATTAATGCACTGAGTGGTATTATGATTCAAGTTTCTTTCTACTTCTTTAAGAAAGAAAGTACATGAACGAAGTAGTCACCAAGATGAAAAACATAAGTCCTCAACTAAACACAGAATTGAAAACAACAGCGCAAGAACCTGTGACTATGAATTACGTAGTACAAATGAACAACTTCTGCTGCAATCCTTCAACATCGAAAATGAACCTTATGTCCAGTATTTCATCCTGAAGGAGAGTCAAGTAAGATACATCAATTCATAGGCAAAGGTTTGTCAAAAAAAGAGACCATTTTAAAGAAAACTGCTGCTGACAGATTAGGGAGCAACTGGTCAGTACTTCATGGTGAACTGACAGATTTTTGGGGGTGAACTGGTAAACCCTTGGGGGCAAACTGGTATTTGGGGGAAGATATTGCCAACCAAGCAAATGGGTACCTAATACCACTTACTGTAGGCCTGGGAAAGGCTATGGCTACACCGTGAACATTAAACATTCACTCTCGTTTGAATGTCCTTAATTCTTTGAAGTAACTCTTAGTTCAATGAGAATGACAGCTCCCTGGTTAGAAAGGTTACCAGTCATTTCGCCCCCTTGCCAGTTAACCCCAGTCGTTTTGCCTCCTTGCCTGTTCTTGCCCAGGTGGAAGTTGTTTCAACCCTGAAGTGGAAATACTTACTGTACTTTATAAATAACTTGCCAAGATAGAGTATATCATAACATTTCATTAATACTGTAACATTAGGAAATAGTATTGAGTGAAATTGCGAAAAAAAAAACAACTTCAGCAAAGTTGCATTTGCAATCAACAATAGCATAACAACAAACCAATCATATGGTTGACCTGGTTTTCTCTTGCACACATCCAGAATGAATTCAGCCTTTTTTTTTGCAGCATTTATTGGGAATAATTTCTAGTTCTAAAGCAATTACCACACTGAATAATATTACCATTCAAGTTTGCATACTTGTTGTCACTACTTTTTAGAGAAAGTACATGAATGATGTAGTCAACAAGATAAAAAGTATAGGCTAGGCCTATTAAGTCACTTGATCAACTAAACACAAGATTCAAAACAATAGGGTAAGGGCTGCTAATTTCAACCTGTTGCTGATTCCGACCACCTAATCAATATTTATATTAGTTGTAAATCAGGAAAAGGATAAACAAACATGAAGTACTTATTGAAGGAGTTTATACTACCTACTTTCATGCCACAGTTTCTTATTCATTTTGATCTCTTCTAATTAGCAAATATTTTGATGAATAGACCTGCTGTCTTAGCAAACTTTACCCAAACAAGGATTTTTACAGAATTACATAAGAACAGGCAACCTTTGTTTTAAGCTCTGTGCTCGAAGTAACAATATAAAAGCAGACTTTCAATGGTATTTCTCTAATGAGAAATACCAGTTTAGGTCATTTATGTCTCAAAACTCCAATAAAAAATGTTCCTTACATCTTCTGTTGGGGGTGGTTGTTATTACCAACAGGTAGCTGGCATATGTTGCTAATTCTGACCGCTAATTAATATGCAGTACTAATTTGCATATTCATGCAGCCAAAAAATATGTTGGTGCTCTCTTGGAAAACACACTTCTTTTTACTTCATGGTTTATGTTTCACAAATTTTCACACACTCTCTAATGCTATGTAATGACCATATATTTTGGACACTCTCAAATCTCCACATTTCATCATGGATTCCACTAAATGAAATAATGAACAATGCATGTTGCATGTTGAATTTTTTCAGAACTGGATAAAAATGTACCCAAGAAGCCTAAAAATGATTATAACTCATGTCATTCTAATGTTTCATAGTTTTTCATTCAATAATTGCAGAAAAATAAATTGGAGATATAACTTTTTGATTAGGGTGGTTAGGGTTTCACGGTACCACTGATAATTGGTACTGTCGGTACCGCCACAAATGGTACCGGTATTACCGTAGTACCGGTACCAGAAGAGTAAAAAAGTAGGATTTTTATCACATGCAAAATATCCGTAAAAATACCATGCATTGACATAAGTGAAGTCTTCTGATAATCCCTGCCTCCCGTTTCAGTATTTTTTATAACATTTAGTCACCCCACACTAAACAAATCGGTAAACAAAAGAAGAAATAACCTCTCTGCAAATTTAGCGTCCGATCATTTCGGGACACTCAATAAATCAGCGCCGCACGTCCGCACCGGAGCTAGACCCCACAAGATGACAAGAGCACTCAGGATTGTAATGAAGATTGCAAAAATAATTTCTGCAAATAATAGCAACCCCCCTCCTAAAGTATAACCAAAAGTTATTAAGCAGAACTTTACAAAAATATTTCCATAAAAGACTGATTCATCAAGCTTTCTTCCCGCCGAGTTATCGCTATCAAAACTAAATCAAAGTGCTTCAAGATTGAATTTACAAATGCATCGCGCAGCAATCCGTTGTACAATAACACTATACTGTTCTTCAGTACGTAGAGCAATACAACAAAGCAAGTGAGTTGATCAGTTGAACTGAACACGCGAGCCAATGATTTAAGCGGGATTTACTGTGTTCAGTCCCATTGCTTCACCGTGTTACAGTAATTTCTGAAAGAACGTTCGTTGCGTTCGTACGAAAGTTTTTCTCCCACAGACATAGACAGTGGACGTTATGGAACGGTCCCACTGAATCACTGTGTTAAAATCAGAAATCGTCGATGCAACGTTCATGTCAGAGCTTGCAATGCTATGATTCTTTGTCTGCTTACAACGAATTTCGCACTCGTATAATGTTGTGTGCTATTGTAATCAAAGTGAATTTTATCAATCAACGCATGGTATCTATTCGCAATACACCATGTGAAAGCATTTGCTGATGAGCGGGGGTTGCGCAGAATGTCAAAAGAAAGCAAGGGCCCTGTTAGTGTGGAAGGTACTAGTTCTGCGAAAGTAACGTTAAACAGCACTTTCCAAAATTCGTAGGGGGATTTGTGACTGAAATAGCACAAAACGATTATCAAGTGAATGTTCCCTGTTTGTATTGCAATCCTTAGAGATACGGCGCATTTATCAAATGGGTTTTTGTTTCATTCAAGTATCATTCAAATTCAATGCTTTATTTTTGAGAAAAGATTTTCACCGCAAAGTTGACTAATCGTGTCCGTCTAAATACACAATGTGAAGGCGCGGGCGAAGCTAGCGCTGGCAGGGATAGTTCTGAGATTGCGCAGAATGTCGATAGAAAGCAATTTCCTTTTTAGTGTAGATGGTGCTAGTTCTGCGAAAGTAACGTTAAACGGCAATTTCCGAAATTCTTAGGGGGGATTTGTGACTGAAATGGTGCGAAATGATTATCAAGTGACTACTCCCTGTTTATATTATAATGTTTAGAGACACGGGGCATTTATCAAATGGACGTTTGTTACATTTTAGTATCATTCTAATTTAAATGCTATAATTTTGAGAAAAGATTTTCATCTTACAGTTGAGTACCGATTCTCCACGATACTTCGGTACCTTTAGGTTGGTGGTACCGTACCGTACCGGTACTTACGGAAATACCGGTATACTGTGAAACCTTAAGGGTGGTCGTAATTAGCAACAGGGTGGTCTAATCTGAATAACAAGCGGTCGTAATTAGCAACAAAATATGGCAAATTTGAACACATTTTTTTTGCAATCATCCAATTGAATTGAAATCCGATATTCATCCTAGATGTGAACAATATGTCTGGTCAAATACTTTCACAGAAATGATTGGCTTTCAATCTTGTCTACATAATAAACCCCCCCCCCTTTACCCTAGCTAATGAATGTGTAAAAGCCGCTAGGCCTAATCTAAAGGCATGAAACCTTCCATCCTGAAACAGTGTGATATGATATTTGAATTCATTCTCATAGTTTTGGCAATAACAATCATTTTTTGAAAAGGAAGCTGATGCAGATAGGGTTCTCAGTTATGGGGCAAACTGGTCAATTCTTGGGGGTGAACTGGCCACAGGTCGTCCTAGCGTTATATAGTACATATAGTATATATATATAAAAAGGAAAAGGTAGGACACACCGCCTAACACCAACACAGTGCTTCACACAAAACTGTTCATGATTTCTCACCTTATACCACATTTACCCCTTCAGATCTCTCCAGAACCTTCCCATCATCTTCTTCTAAAGAAACACAACAAACTTGAAGTTGTCTTAAACAAAAAACCTCACATCAAATGCAAAAAATCTTCTCCGATTCAATCTTAACAACGGACTAGATCACTCTTCTCCAATTCATGACGTCACATTACGTAATGGGGGTTACCCTTTACGAATACGGTTCTCCCATTGGATAGTTCGAACTGCTTTCAAATCGGTCAACGACCAGACTGTAATTTTTTTTCTGCACGGGGAACCTGAACAAGAAATGGAAAACGTGCGGATCAGAAAACCCAGCATACCAAAACATGTGTGCCCTGCCGCAAGTACATGCAACACGTACAGGTATGTACTGTACCGTAGAATTCCCCTAGCTGTGCTACGAAAAAAAAATTTGCATGCGGCATACGTGCGGTCTTCACGTACAGCATGCATACAACAGGCGTTCTCAGCATTTACATACACTGGCTCAACGATGGGAGAACCGGCTTCGTACAGGGCAATCCCCAGTACGTAATGTGACGTCATGAATTGGAGAAGAGTGATCTAGTCCGTTGTTAAGATTGAATCGGAGGAGAAGATTTTTTGCATTTGGTTCTGAGGTTTTTTGTTTAAGACAACTTCAAGTTTGTTGTGTTTCTTTAGAAGAAGATGATGGGAAGGTTCTGGAGAGATCTGAAGGGGTAAATGTAGTACAGTATAAGGTGAGAAATCATGAACAGTTTTGTGCGAAGCACTGTGTTGGTGTTAGGTGGTGTGTCCTACCTTTTCCTTTTTATATATATACTATATATACTATATAACGCTAGGACGACCTGTGGAACTGGCAGGGGGGAAAGGACAGGCTACCGTTGGAACAGTCAGTAGCCAACCTTAGGCCTAACTAGTCACTGTAACTTAAGTTGTAAGCTAATGTGCAACTGGTAAGTCCTAGGCCTAGGCCCAACGTTAGACATGTTAGTTGTAATGTGGGTTGTAAGGTTAACAAGTTTCTAAGTTAGGCCCAGGTAGACTATTATTTTTATTAATGTTACTGTAACGTTAGTGTTAGCCTAACTTATTCCATAACGTCAGCGCTGTTACAGTGTTAGGCCTAACAGTTAGGCTAGGCCTAGGATGTGTGAACTCACTCCGAATCCAAACTTAGGCTACGTTTTCTTACTTAGTTTTTCTATGGGCCTCTATACTTCGTCAACAAAACCCTCTGTCTTCATGCTGAATATCGTGAAACTTTTGCGGTGTTCATAAGCCCACTGTACCTCTATTGACAAACCATCAGCCTCGATTGGAAGATGTCCGCACCGTACGGTAACATCTAGGCCTACGTTAGGATCGGACTAGACTAGCAAGCTTAGCTAGCCAGGCCAGAGCTAGCGCTGACGTACATGCATAGTGTATACACATACAATAATCCTTTGGACTATGCTTTACCAATACAATACTCCGTCTTTGCGTATGCTTGTTACACGCAGAAACTACTTCCAAAATTCGAAGCATTTCCTCTAAGCTGGTTTAATGACACTCAGATTCAGGTAGCATTAAATACAAAAAGAACACAAATTTTGTCCCTCATAGAGAAATTATTCGTAGAATTGTTCTAAAATTTTGTTGTGCATGGTGCACTTCAGCAATTTAATGTGAAAACTGCCTATACCATTACCATCAAGTTGAAAGAAGTGTGCAAAAGTAGAAGCAATGTTTTCCATACCAAAGCAGACTGTCAACATACAATCAATTAGCTAGTGACGTCACTCTTCGATTTGCCTAGCAACATTGTAAACTGTGCCAATGAAGTCCCTGACATGTAGGCGAAGATACATCTTCATGTAATTGGAGACACATTGGCAATACTTTACTTACAGGAAATTCATCTACGCTACTCATGCACATGATGTTGTACCAAGAATGAGTCCAGAAAGTAGGAGAGGACTAATGTTGTCCATGGGACTACCCTTCAATTGTCAGAGCCGGGCCACAGCCAGACCCTTTGTCCCGATGTGAAGGCTTCCCCACATTTGAACCAAGTATTCCCATCCTGATACCTATATAGTAGTCTCACCCAGAGATATGCTTAGGCTTAGCCTCAGAGCTTCCCGGAGCATCCCCACCAGACCGCTAAGGTGGACCCCTGGATCTAATCTGCTGAGTGTAGCAAAATATACCTATTATGGGACTTAAAGTGATACTTTGTGTTTGACAAAAGGGAAATACATTAAATTATTCTGAACATTTTTTTCACAGAAGTTGACTGAAACAGTCCATTCGAACAACGAGGACGAATAAATACTCCCCATTGCCAAAATTCTGCCAAATTTTGCTCAATTTCCTTAAAAATAACAACAAAAAAGTATCAAACTCGATAATGATGGTTACAAACCTTATCCCATTTCATCAGACCCCTCAGAGTCCCAACCAATAGGAGTGCACTAATGTATGAATATTCAATTTTTTTCTCGGAGATATACTAAAAATTCTGCAGTTTCCAAGGGCCTCTCGATCCCCCGCCACTATAACTCGTCCTTCACGCTAAGTTTTACCCGACATGCGAAAATTGTTCACCCCCAACATTTCCCTTTGCCCTCAATACCCTCTCCCTTCCCACCAGTTTTCTCCCACCCTCCTAATTTTTGACATCCGTGGTGCCGCCCTTAAGTTGAAGTCAAAGGCCATGAACCCCCATCCCTTACCTTAAAGTCTCGGTTGAATGAAGGGGAGTTGCATAAATCAATTTTTGTAAAGCCACTTTGCATTATTACTGTTGAATGTATACTTGTTAGTTAGATGAGGCTTCGATCAAGGCCTGGTTTTAACCGATTGGATTATGTCGGGCCAGTCACGGCTTTTTTCCAGTCGTAACTCACTGGTTTGTGCAGCCTATAAGAACTTCCTCCACAGGCTATGGGGCCATCGCCGAGTTGACCCCCCCTCCTTATTCCTAAATTTTCCCGAATTGCTTGTTCAATTTTGCATTCAAATCTGTCTGAAACGACGTTTTTTTCAAACATATACCGGATATCATAGAAAGATACGACGGTAAAACAAAATAGGGCAATATCCACTACGGAGGAGTGGCATATCGCTCTTCTTGTTTTCATGTTAAGTGTATCTCAAGTTTGAAAATTTTAAAAATATGTTACCCAGCCTGAAAGCGAATTTCCATGGCCCAATCTCATCTTAACTCTTAACAGGATATTCCTAAAGGTCCTGCACCGTTGTGCAAAAAATTTATCCGGTTCTTATTGGTTTGAGGTGACTTGACCTAGTAAAATACCCTCTGAACAACCATACATGTCATCCAAGAAACAGGGAGTTTTTAAGGACATGTAAGGACTTTTCTTTTATTTCGAAAGAAAACAAAGGCATTTAAATGTTAATTCTACGATGGGAGAGTCACAAATTTTTGAACCATAAGGAATTTAGTAAATAATCTCAATGGAACAACATATGGCAATGGGATCCTGGTTAGTTCCATGAGATTTATTTTGCAACCTCCATTTTGCAACTTCAGATGTATATCTTTGTTCTTATTTAGTACTTTGGGTACACTTTGACAGACATTCGGGGCAAAAAGGCCAATTCACACACTTGTAATAGAACATGTAAACGAAGACAGATAACACTAAATATCTTATTACTTTTTTTTGCCTTTTGCCTTTTTTTTATTCTTAAACCAGGGGAGTGTTAGGATTAAAGCCCTGCCTAAGGTAAACCAGGGCAACTCTCAGGTTAAGGGGCAGGAGCAGTCGCTTCATGGCAAACTTATTTCAAGCAACAGCTAAATCTAACAATTAGAGGGCGCCCAGTCTAAAAGATTACCAAGTTAATTCTATGCTCATAAGCGACGGTGAATTGGAAACAACTCACAAGGAAAATGAAGAAGGCTACCTCGATGTGCTCATCGAGGTGCTCTAAAAGAGCATTTTTCTGGATTAAGAGCAGGGCAATTTTAAAAGTCCGACCTTAATTGATGAAGCTCAACATTAAAACAAAGAACACAAACATGTCTAGCTAAAGGTTTTAGAAACCTAACAGAGCAATACTTCAAAGTATCTGCGGTTCGAGTTTAATCCCACCCCACTGAGCACACAGGTGCTACGTAATTGTCTAATTACAAGACAAAATATCCGTTAAGCATGGGCGTCCGGAAGGGGGGCAAGGGGGGGGGCACTTGCCCCCCCCCCCCCGGAAAATCAAACTTGTGAAAAATTAATTAAAAATTGATATAAAAAATTGAAAAAAATTATCAAAATGTCTTCACTCACAGCGTCAGTTTCTACTCGTGAAATATGCGGGCATTTGACCAGGAATAGCAAAAGAGAAGATGGTTGCTGAATAGTAAAATCGTAATTTAGGTACCATCATTCGTGATATCTATTGGAAATTTGTAATTGTAAAAAGTATGCCAAAATTGTACTAGTTGTCAGGTATGTAGTGTGCATATGGCATCCGACTATTGATGAATGCGTTGATCTTGGTTTGGTCCTGTGCTGATCTCAAGTGGCGACGGGCGGATGTAACTGGGATATACAAGGTGAATATGGGGGGGGGGTATGATTCATAATTGGGTAACGGATATAGGCCTATATAAGCTGTTTGACAGTTGTAAGTTTTATCGTGCATAGGCGTGCGAGGCCGTGACCGAGAGGCAGATTTCCCTTCAACAATTTTTTACATTGAAAATTCTAAAAATCTGAAAATTACAGACATGAAATTCCTGTTTCAGGGCTGGGTACATGCAGCTTATAACAATTGCCAAGTGTCGTTTCCGGCCATCTGGAGGGTTTGTAAGGCCGAAAATTTTCTTGTACGCCTCGCGCCAACCTATGGTGGCGCTCCGCTTAGATAGTGTACACAATTCAATCATCCATGAATGGCCTTGCCCCCCCCCCCCCCTTGTAAAAATTTCTGCGGACGCCCATGCCGTTAAGAACGCATAAAAATGCGAAAACTTTTGAAATAAGGGACTTCATACTTAGTATCAGATAATGCTTCCGCCTTTCCTACCTAAACTGAACAAGACATCAATCGAGGGATGTTGGAATCAATGATTTCTGTAGGAAGCTGGCACTTAAATAGTTCCAACTTTGTAAACCTTAGGTCAAACGTTTGAGTTTTGGGGAAGTTTTTGCGAAAAATCTTGTGTAGGCCAATTCAAAACCAAAAAGCTTCAAAGTTTTTTGTCACGGGTGTTGGGTTGCCCTAACCACCTGTGATGGTCCATTGAAATCCAGGTACATGTTTATATTGTCAAGTTAAAACTGACCGCTATGTATGCATTCTCATTAAATTGTTACAAATTAAAAATATATATTAAACAGCATGAGATATGAATTCTAACAGTCTAGCTCCCATCTTCATAGGACTCTCTTGAGCTGAGATATAAAATGTTGAAGTTTATTCACTCAAATTAAAATTGTGCATTGCACAATAATTTGTGATGTCATTGTTGTACTATTCAAATTACAATCTCAGTATTTCTTTGTTTTTCTGAAGGTTGCTACACTTTGTACCAAGGTGTGACAGCACTTTTGCTCTTGTGGGGTGATGTGATTAATTAAGCCCTCTCCGTGGAACATGCTATGCAAGCAAACAGATCCAAAAAACATTTTTAATTTTAAAGGAAAACAGAGCAGGTAATCGTGAGAGTTGTACAATAAGAAAGTCACATATTATTGCGCAATGGACTAATTTGCTTTAAGTGAATAAATTTCAACATTTTATATCTCGGCTCAAGAATGTCCTATGAAGATGGTAGTTTGAATGTTTGAATTTATTTTTCATGTTGTGTAATAAATATCTTTGAAATTTTTGACATGAGGCATACTTTAATTAAGCACGTCAGCTGACGCATACTAAAGTCCACGTTCGATGTTTTCCCCTGGTGGATCATGGTTGAGTTACTAGACTCAGGAGGAATTCCCAGACATGTTCTTCTGTTTGTGTCTTCCTAAAGAGCCCTTGATTTGCTGTATGATACCGCATTCTGTCTATCCAATATATTCTTGTGAATATTTTTTTCGGAAATGGACCTAAAAATTATAAGGCTTGAGGGAGGAGAAATTTTGTTGACGTTCCCTTTGTCAAAAAGTGAAAGATTATGATTTCCACAACACCCCAACCAACCATTTTACCCTGATTCACAAATGGAAGGTCTTGACAACTTGCAGAAAACTATACTGTCCCCCAAAATGATTCGCTTTCTTGACCAGCAAAAGTGATGGAGGTCCCCCAACGTCTGTACTGTTCCAAATTGTAGACAACACAATTAACCTCTTTGCGACAAAGCATAGGCGTACCGGGGTAATTGTTTGAGAGAGCAAGAGCAATTTCTGCCCAAATAATGGCACCAGTTATCATGTTTGGCTCATGTTTTGCCCGAATGGACCAGCTGTTTTGCGAATTGGGAGGGCGAGTGCCCCCCCTCCCCTGCACCCCGCCTCGTACGCCTATGGCGGCAGACAGTGTCTCTAATTGGTCCGCCAGGCGAAGTTGTAGGTATATTAGCTAGGCTCCTGTACTTGGTTTTAAAGTATGGTATGTAAGTTTATAGAAACAACACATTTCCAGAACATGCATGTTGCTATGAAGTTACGTCTTTAGTCAGCTATACTTACAATCTGTACCAGCATATAATTTCCATTCGTACGGCTGACTGCGTGAAGGCTGAAAATGCCGTCAACCATTTTGCACTAGGCCTGGTATGTGTAACGGATACACTAAAAATGTCTGTTAAATAAAGACATAAAACAAAAGAATACTTAAAAGTGCTGCTGATGAGTTGACAGCACTTTAATGCATTCGTTTTGTATTTCTTTATTTTTCTTCTATAGGCCTAATTGTTCAAAAATTAGTGTAACAGAATTTTTTACAGTATACCCCGTTTCATACTTTACAACGTAGAAATGGGGACATTTCTCATTAAGGGATGAATCTTATGTCGGAGACGGGAAGGCGGTTTTACACAATATCTGATAGCACTTTGAACCCATATGACTTTAAAGAAGCTTTCTACGTTCCCAGTGTCCCTTCCGAGTTGAAACTGGTTACTAAAATTCCGATGCAGATCTACCAATTGCTTTTAGGTATTCCTTCATTCGCATTCTACTATCAAGCATTGTTCTGTTGGGTAAGTTTTGTTAAAATTTCATTTTTATCACAACAATGGGGTACTATTGATAGGTCGGTATGGGGAGTTGCTTTTGAAATATAACAACTCCCTGGTATTTTGAAGCTTTTCCAGATCAGCAAACATGTAAGCATAAATGTCCTGTAAATGCATGCACTGGCTGTCTGTGGTTTCGGAATACGTATCGTTTACCAATTTACAGGCAATTTTACAGGCAATTTCCAACAATTTCCAAGGTCAACCAAAAAGAAGTTGAACTGAGGTTGTCATCATATTATATAATTCAGTCAACAATCAAAGGAGGATAATTGATACTATCCTTAACTTTTGTTTTGTGGGCCTTTTTAAAATAATGAGTTATATATGCGACCCATGGGTAGTGAGTGGGTGAATGGTTGGGGGAATTTGGGAACAGATCTGTTATTACTGCCAGAACACAGCTACTTGGTTTGAAAAATATCTTAAACCCCTTTCGCATATTCAAACAGTTCCGCAATAGATTGGAAAAAAATAAAATAATTTTTTTCAGAATTTTCTCAAGATCGTAAAATAGAAAACCAATTTCCCAAGATCTTGAGAAAAATCCCAAGCACTGGGAATTCATTTTATGTATACAATTTGCTTAAACACAACCTGCCAGCTTAGTCTATAGTCTTTAAGTGCACCGGTCTTGTAGCCCTGTAGAAGTTTTGCGTAATTTGATGTTCCTTTGAAGTTCCTTATCATTTTGGGATAAAGCCTCTTCTTTGGTGGCAGCTTTATGGTTTATGGTTTCGTCTTTTGCGAAATAACTTACAGGACGTTTCCTATAAAGTAAGTTTTGCCGAAAGTTGTTGCCATTTTATTATGCGACTTGCTCAGAGAAATTGTAATACCGGTATCTAGATTAATTGCATGTCGGGCATGGGTTACGTAGCGACTCCACAGCTAAGAGCTTGACAAAAAGCCCACCCCCTGCTATTGTCATTGCATGAATGCATTTTAGTATGCTATGTCTCGCCTGCTTGAAAATCATTTTGTCCCCGTTGAAGTTTCTCCACCTCTTTTCAGTTTACCTTCTTTAAAATTTGACAGAACTCGTATGATGAGTACAAAAAACATAGCCATCTACTAGGTTGACTTGCGTAGTGCATGACCAGGGCTGTATCCTAATTCACCTAAACCGGTTCCAACCCAGTACGCATGATGCTAGCGGTCCGCTGGCGGTATATGGCGGAAAATCGCTGGCGGTTTAACGCTGACGGCCCGCTAGCGCACCGACGGACGCTTTTGTACAGTCGTGTCTTGGCGGAAAACGGCCAGCGGACCAATAGTGGACCGCTAGTGAAATTTTTTGTACAATTAAAGTACATGTTTCTGTTCTTAGGAAATCTATCAAACTATCCACTTAAGAAGACTTAATAAAAGAGAAGTTTTAGGCCTACTTCTGGTAGGAGTTGTTCCATATAAACAGGTCAGCTTGCCTACATCCTTAGCGTTACTTCATGCACTGAGCTCATGCATTAACAACAATTATAGGCCTATCCAGGAAGTCCATTGTGATTGGTCAGTTAAATTGTGTGCACAACACAAAGGGAATTTCAAATGCAAGCTCAGTGTAGTGTGAAGCTTCTGATGAAGTGTGTTGGTCTGTATAGGCTATTCACATAACAAAGGCAGTGTATATGTATGGAATTACCATTTGCTGGCAGTCAGTGTAAAGGTATAGCAACTTCTGCATACAGTTGTTGAATGGAGTCAGTGCAAAGAACACTACTTCTGTCAAGCGATATTTTCGCATCCATCATCGTGGAGTGTTGATGGTAGGCCTTATATTGTTCTTGGAATTTTAATACCTCATACGGGAACGATCAGTGAATTCTCTACTGCTAGCCAGACAAGTTCTTTGAGACGCTAGGACATGGCCATAAAACGGCCTAACCTTTGCTGACGGAAGGCCAAACCACTGCTGCAGAATTACATTCCTTTTTGCATGGAAACCAGAACATGCAGGGTTTACACATTTTTCCTACTTGTGGAAATACTTTTTAGAGCTGTTACTTGATCAGTGTCTTATCCCAGGCTATAACTAAGTTCTGTTGGACTGAATTAACTTTTGGACTGTGTAAAGCTGACCAGTTTGAAATGAACGCCATTTTGCATGATTACTTCCTGGCAGTTAAAGTTTGAAGGCATTTTAATTCTGTACTGGCATAGACACCATATTGTTTGAAAAGGTCATTATCTCCTTTGGGGCCATTGTAACAAGCAATCTGTGTTTAGCTAACTCTCTTGCAAAATGGACAATAAAGGAAATGAATGAAATATCATGATGAATGAAAAATCACCCTCTGTAAAATAATAAAATAACCCTATACTATAAGCCTGTAACAGCTGGCGGTCCGCGAGTGGACCACTGGCGTTTTCTCGCGTTTTTCCGCCGGAGGACCACCGTAGAAAAGCTGGCCATTTCGGCGGCGGTCCGCCGGCGTTTTACGCTAGTGGCCCACCAGAGTCACTGCTGGCGGACCGCTGGTGGACCGCTAGCATGTTGCTAACTGGGAAGTTGATTTCTATCCGACTCGAAATATACCATATGAGCAACGCTGCACCCGATTTTAAGAGTAAACCAGTTCCGAATTATCAGTGTGATTCCGATCCGACTCCTGAAGCCACCATTGGCCAATTCTGAGTTAGGCCATTTGACAACGTATAGCATGTCACGCGAACGTATTTATACTATTTTCAAATCAGTTAACTAAGAATGAGTCCGTATCTGTAATTCTGTGAATGGCGAATTAGGGGATCGTTAAGGAGCGGATACCATGAAACATGGCTCAGACTAAAACCCTAGATTAGCATCATCTGCCCGTAGTAAGACCTGAACCGGCAGCAGGGCCCCTAGAAGCTGTACCCGGACCATATCCCACCTCATAGGTGATCCCGTTGATTTCATCATCCTACATGATAACGCGCAACTTTGCATCAGGGAGTTTCTAGAGACTCCCGGTTTGCCTTGCCAGCCTATACTGTATCGTCAGATAATAGGCACAGGTCTATTGGAAACTTTACCTGTTACATGTCGTAGGTTTTCGAGTAAGCTATAGAATTTACACACATGTAGCCTACATGAACAAAGTCCAATAAAGTGTAAGTTATCATAGAGATAGGTCCTACACGGCGAGGACTAAGTCCGAAGTAAGATACCACATAAAAGGAAGGTGACCTCCAGTTGAGACGAAAATATCGCACTAAGGGAGAGGGGTTGTCATACCTGCCGTGCCGTTTTCGGGTTTTTCTTTTTCTTTTTTTTTATTTTGATGTATACATTTCAACACATAAATTAGCTTTAAGTTCCGGTCACACTACAGCTACATCGGATTGGATTACGATCCGATTTTTGAGAAACTGGGCGCCAATATTTGGCGACATATCATACCGTGTAAAAACTGCCATGTCGACCCATCCTGAAATTCTGTTTTTCTGTTTATAAATTCATATGCATAGGTGGACTCGGCCTTGATTATCGAAGCTACTCTGGCCTACAGAGAGTAAAAGACTAACTGCACGTCTCAAATTTAATTCCAGAAAACCTCAACATTTTTGACTGATTGCAGTGTAATCATGGGCGTCGATTTGGTGGGGCATGCTCCCTACTTTTGGAGATACATCCATTGAGTTAAGTTTAAACAGTAAATTTTCTTACGGCAGAAGCCATGTCACCCACTTTCGAAGGAAACATTGAAGGAATGATTGTAAGCGTTTAATCGACACAAAAATGTAAATTTAATATGTAAGAGATACTCGAGTTTGTATTGACCATTCAAACACTGAAATTATGCTTCCGAAGCTTGAGAGGTGCTGCTATAGACAAGTCAGGGAGCAATTTGTTCGGGTTCGCATCGCAATTTGCGATGCAAAAACGAGGAAAAATTGATAATTGCGATACATCATTCGATCTTGAATAGCAGACTTGCGATGCAAAAATTTTCGCAGTCATTGTGTCATTTTGAATGTTCACAGAACGAAATAATGTTAGGAGAAAATAAAACCAGAAATTGGAAGCCATGAAAACTGATCATGCAAAACAAAAAAAAAAATGGCCCCGTATTTTTGTTTCCAAATAAAACCACCGCAATTTTCCGCTTTCAAGAGTTTTAACCCATGAACTCGTTCCGCAGGAGATGCATTGTTTACTACTACGTACATCGGCATCGAAGGCAAAATCCGCGGAAAACAACTGGTTTTGCCCTTGATTATTCTGGTAATGACAGGAGACTTTTGTCGTCGATCAATCTTTACATTATTCTCAGTCAAACATGCTCTACATTCTCAAATCACTGTTTAAACTCCTAAAAAGGATGAATATTTAAGGCTGTATACATGGTTTGAAATTATAGATCACTGCGTAAATATTTCATGCTTTTGTTCATGTTGCATAACTCACGATTCCGTTCTGTACGGTTCTACTGGATGCAAAGAAACTTTGCGCCAAGCCACACCCGCATTCCAAATCGGCAACTGTCGATCAATGCAAGTTTGCCCTCGAGACTAGGCTAGGCTCAGAAATCTTTATGCAAAACCTTGTTAGGGTAGCACAGGAGCCAAAACAAGCAACTCTGAAGGAAAACATATCGTACATGGAAATTGCTGAAGTAAAGATTTTAAAAATATTAGGCAGGGCTTAGTTTGAGTATTTTACACATGCTGTGAAACTTTTTAATGAAGTGACTGTCATCTAGATAATTTTGTATGCCTATCAGCTTTTACGTTTTGGGCTGGCTACCTTGAGAAGGGAATACCTGTACAGTAGACTGTACTAGTGTACTGTCTTTAAGTCAGATTTTAAGGGACACTGAGGAGATCATAGGTTCACGTTTTCGACAACTAATGAAAGGATTTAAGAAGCCTGAAAACTTGCTTAGATTATCATAAGTTTTAAAAGCTACTAAATTCATTAAACTGATGACCTCTTTTTTCATCTGTTGAAGGTTAAAGTGGGTGAAATGTTTTGGACATTTTGGGGTGAATCTCTGTCCTACAGGATGAGCTTGATTCTTCACATCGGCAGTTACTCTGCTTGGTTGTACATTGTAGGAGATGGAGCTTTGATTCATAAAATATAATGGGTGTGGGTAGACTAATTGGTAGTCAGTATGTCGTTACAAGTAAGTGGTGGCCCAATTTTAGGTAAGGGAAATCAGCGAAAAAGGAAGAACCCCTAGTGACAATTTGGACAGTGATGATGAAGAGGATTAAGGATGGTTGCATCTGATGAATGTCAATAAAAGATGGCACTGTTCTCTGATTTGTTGCTTTCATATGTCTGTATGTCATACCACTGCTCCTGTTCTAAAATGACGCTACAGCTAGGACTATGAATGGGATAAAGAGGATGCATTTTGTTAGGCTTTCTAAGACTAGGTACAAACCAATCCAATGAGGGAATTACATTGGTATTAAAGAAGTGTCATAGACAATTTATTTTCATGGCTTCATTTTGGTCATTGAATTGACAAACAAACATTTTCAAATGAAAGGTAGCAAAGCAAAAAGTTTAGAAAAAGTTTGAGGAGATCCCATAAAATGTTGTCAAGAGCTGCTGTACAGAAATTGCCTTGGAGACATCCAAGGGATTTTTTTTTTGCCTCAGTGTAGTTATACTGCATACGTGATACGGGTCATATGGACCCATAACGCATGATGTTTCATTACCTGTAATATCATACCTACCCTTCAGTCTTGGATTCTGTAGTTTTTTAAAAACTGCTGTAAAAATACATACTGCTAGGAAATGTCAATATAAAAAGTTGCTAATCATTTTTGGTGGATTGCTAATCAATTTTGAATAATGAGTAGCAAAACTGCTAATCAAAATTCCAAAAACAAATTGCTCCCTGCAAGTGAATAAATCGGAGCAGGGCCAGACTAAAATAAATATTTGTGGAGTATTGACGAGAATTTAAGTCAGTTTTCAGCAATGAAAAGTACCTTTCCTTTTCTAAAAAGGTTTCTGTGCTATCGTTGTTTTAAACGGGTTTCCTTTCAATCCCCGGGAATACTACTGGAAATTTTTACTTCTGAACAATTCATCGCTGTATAGAGGAATGGCGGCGAAAAGGGAAGAAAAGTCTAGCCTGACCACCGACGGGATGACTGCTGATGAGATTCGATCTATCGTTAGAGATCGGAGTCGAATGACTATACCTTTCATGATCGCTAGCGGTTTGGCGGTATGGCGGTTCATTCCAATTACCTTTCCTAACGACGATGTGATCATACGTCTAGTATTTACTCTCCGGTGTCTTACACCGTGTGCGGTCATACTTGTGGGATTAACTCTTTACTGCGCGACCTTTCGTTATAACACGGATCCCAAAAGGCTTTGCACTGATCCCGCTAGAGCAACATACCGTACAAACTGGAAGTATCAAACCGGTTATTGAGGAGCAGCACCGAGATAACCGTTGCGCATATCATTCTCCAGCTGGTCTTGTGTACGTTACTCAGTGGAACGACCTGTGCAAAAGTGGTTTTGATGTACACGGTTTGGTTTATTGCCGGTAGAATTCTTTTCTTCTACGGATACATGAGTGAACGTGACCCCCTCGAAAGGGCATATGGGTTTGCAATAACTGTGCACGGGATGATTACTCAAACAGTCTTCTGTGTGTCTCTCCTGTTGTGGAATGGACTGTTGTCAGGTATTTCGGATACCCTAACCTCATCCGCACAGTAGATGTAAAATAAGATAGAACAATTAATATACTTTCATAGTTGGTACATAGATTCATCTTGATAGTCTAAAGGAACTTTGCCAAGTGGGACAAAATGAATTGACTTCAAATGACGTTAAACTTTACATCAGATTAAATCTAAAGTAGTTAAATACTCCAAAATTCCTCAAAAGGAAAAGGGCACTCATCCTCTTAGACCTCCGACTCCCATAGGCCGGAGCAGGCCCTGCAGTGGCCCACCTCACAACAAAAATCCTGGCAATATTAATGTGCGTATCGCTAGAAGAGATTCCTCACTTAAAATGAAGTTCGTTTTAGGGATACTGTTACTGACTCAGAAGTTGGGATCAAAAAGAGCTTCGCATAACGTAAATACAAGAAGATGTATCAAGGAAGTTTTAATACGGGCGCAAGCTTTTATTGATCGCTATCTGGCAGTCTGGGAACACTTGCCACAAGAGAGCTAGAATCCTCCAGCTCCCTGATTTGACTTCCCTTTTAACTATTACTTTACTTGCACGTTGTCAGTCGAGAGCGCGCTAGAGAAATCCGCAGCTCTGTCACCCATAAAGGTTGCCCAATTTTCAGGTAACTTGATCTGGAGTAAATAAGAAGTGCGATATTCGCACATCCGACCATGTAGACTAGCGATAGGTAAACAATATGTCTTTTTGAAGGGCCTCTTCTTTTTAGTAACATTTACGCGATTTCTTGGAAACAATTAGGTATATAAGGTTGCCAAGAAATACATAGTTTATTGGACGAACAGTGAACAAAATTACACGTTTTCGACACAGAGATAATTTATATCTTGTTGGACAAACTTACAGCCGGACTACTTTCATCTGTGTTTGATAGTCCGTGGAGAGAATGAAGTTTTTTATCGTACAGCCCAACGATATAAAAAACACAACTAAGGTGTGATACGTCGAGGTGGCAACCCCAGGGTTTGGTAGCTACAGACGCCTTACGCAGGCTAGTTCTCGTAGAAGTTGAGGGTGAGTGGGTGTAATAATGAAGCTATTACGTAATAGATCCATGGCGCAATTAAACATTACACGGGTAGCCTGCAAAGCAGCTCGATGGATGTTGGTCCATCACCTGCCTTCGGCATTCGTTGTGAAACCCAAGGAGTTCGTTTACAGTGGGCTATCAAACGGGCATGCAGTATTCCTCAAAAGGGCGATGTATGGGTTCTTGCCTTTGTGGAAGAAGTTTGGAAGTCAAATGTAGTATCCATCAGAGGGGATTGCAAACTATTGCCACTTAGGGTTAAAAGATAGCCCGCGGAGCGGACGAAGTCTTTTCGTTCAGCTCATCATCGCTACGAAAAACCGAGGGGCGATAGCCTTGGGGGGGGGGGGGCTGGAGTCATAGTGTTGTGTAGTATGGTGCACTCTCTATGACCTTTAGCAGGCGCCATCTTGTTGTTTACGAGCAACTCTCCCTTCCTTTTGTTTTAGATTCCCAGGGCCCTTCCTGCTTCCCGTCACGTGTTACCGATGGACGTGACATGTCACATCGCCCTAGTTCCACGTGCACGCTGTAACCCATATTTTCAAGGTGTGGCCAATTTCCCCCTTTGCAGCCTCCTCATTGGTCATCTATATCATTACATTCATTTGCATTGGTGCGTCATAACTTTTGACCAATCAGGGGACTGCAGGTGTTCGGAGCTCGCACGATTCACAAGACCGAGCCTGCGAGCTGGACACCCGTGCATAAGACTTCAGACGAGGAGCACTTGAGTAATCTGTAGATATTTGATTAATATTAGGCCGGCCGAATAATTTAGAGATAATTCTTTTTGGAAGTCAAATCATCGAACAAAATCATTTGAAATCAAGTAGAAATCTCTGAATCTTTTTTGTTTGGAGCTACACCTAAAGATCCAGTACAACAACTTACTTATTTTACAATAGAGGCGCTACGTAGGCTAGTTAAAAACTGCTTTATCACCCCAAGACCAGGTAGGTTGCAAATATATTGTAATAACTTTAATGAACAAGTACGGACTTAGTTTGAGCATAGTTATTTTACTATATTTTTGAGTTTCCGTTTGCAAAAAATTTTCACTTCATACTTAAATTCTGCTGAACTCAAGATGTCATTCTGGATGTCTGGTGAGGTATATCTTGAATTTCTTGCAGAATGCTCGAGATGTTTCTTTATGGTGTCATCATTTCTCTCTAAATTTTCAAGGATCTCCAGAAAAAGACCCCTGTTCAATAACTCACCTCTTTCATCATGTCCCCTCAAGATATACTCAGTATATACTGCCCTAATTGATCAGTACTGGTTGGCGGTGCATTTCACTGTTTTCAATTTTTCATTACCTATTTAGTGACTGCTAAAAGGCAACAAACTGTATGTAAGCAATGTCTAGAAAAGAAGAAAGTGAGATTTCCCTCAACGGCAACTTAAGCAAATTGAATGACTGTGGTTTTTCACAAATTTCACACTCCCCGGACATTGATCAGTAAAACAGCCCTATTTTACTATTTGTAGTGGAATTTTTCCCTATTTTCCTAGATATTTGTCCTGAAATTAAGAAACTTCACTCGATCCTTGTAATATTACATTTCCTTTTCTAGATTACTACTCCACTGCTTAACGGTAATTGTATTTTGAACATTGCATGTAGCCTAACTAATTATCCCAGCTAGCCAGGAAAATTTGATCGGTCCTTTGGCGGCCCATCGTCGGAAAAATGTTTGGCTCTAAGGTTCGTTGACGGGCGTGAGGATGATTGGTAAAAACTCTCTACCCATCATGCACTTTTCACGGTGTCAAGCCAGCGGACCTCCGATGGCTCTCCGTCGGTCAAATGGCCGCCGACAATCCTCCTGCTTACAGGGTATGATGCATCAATATACTGTGGGCCTACGTGACATTTGGTTGATTAGATTTGGTGAGCGATCGATCAACTATCGATTTTGGGTGATTGTAGTGCTATAGGCTAATACAGTGTTCACGCTTACGTCCCTGGTTGGCATTGGTTGGCATAGAGCATGCGCAAGAACACGTGGGTGTATGTTTGGTGTTGTGCGTGTTAACGCTTGCGCGCAGAGAGTAAACAGATTGGAACCTACCTTCCATTGTGACGACAGTGTAAGCGCGCCCACTGAGCTATATAGCATAGAGCTCAGTGAGTGCGCCTTACCAACTCTTTTGACGCCCAGCCGTGATGGCATTTGTTTGTAAACACTGATTGAGTGTATTGAAATAATGTTCGCGTTCAGCGTGCGTGCACCGTTGGATATCAACAGAAATGCGGAACGAACCCTGGAATATGTTTACTAATTGTACAGCATGGCCCTTGAAGTGTATAGGGCCAGCCTGGGCCAAGGCGACCGACGTACCTTTTACTGTCGTAATTTATTTATTTTTCATTCATTTGGGGGGGGGGGGGCATGAACAGGAGATGGCTATGGCCCCCTTGTGCCCCCCTGTCTACGCCAGTGCGGTCATTATTGAATGCAAAACTGTCCAATAGGAGAACCGAATTCGCACATTGTACAGGCCTACGATGACTTATCGAATTCTGGGCCCCATTACTACGCATGGAACGAGCATAAAATTAGTTTAGTCCTTAAGGACACAAGATTAAGCAATAACAGTGAAAGTAATCTGGTCCAGAGCTTACCTGACCAGAATGCATTTTACTTTAATTAGAAAAAATCCTTCCATCTTTTTTAAGCCCACAATGGCCAAACGACTGAGAAAAGTACGAATTGGACCACTATGCATTTGGTTAATTTAGACCATCAGGACACATGATTTAATCATCACGACAAAATTAAATCGACACTGTAAACAAAGATTACAGATTCATCATAAAAATTCCTCACGCAATACTTTGTAAAGTTATGAACAACCGTTTGAGACCGGCGCAAAAGAAATAGCGCTAGATTCTTTAAGAAGACAACCAGTAGTTAAAGTAAGTGGTATGAATTGAAAAAGAGAGCACACCACCATTCAGTTCAAAAGTTGAAAAATGTAAAATAGATAAAAGATGACAGTCACGCTTTCATAGACCAAAAATAGAGGGCGCTAGATTCTTCAAGGGGACAACTACTTAAAATCAAAGTGGGCGGTATGAATTAAAAACTAAAGTACGCCACCAGTCTTATCAAAAGTTGAAAAAGGAAGCGTGGACAAAAGGTTAGAGTCACGCTTTCATAGACGCTGGTCATCGAGAATCGTACCCCACTGAGTCAAGTGTCTGAGTAGCCCAATGCGCGCAGGCTATTTAGTTCGCTTCTGCCCACATCTGAAAGGACGCCCCCTGTAAATAGATGAACGATCCTTGTCGTCATCGTGAACGACTCTAATTTTTAGCAACCCACCTAGAGAGGGAGGAAGGGCACGGATCCTAAGCCATGATGTGTCAAACCTATGCGCAGCGGTCGAGTGATGACGTACGCCCCTATAGATCGCTGTAGCATTTAAGTAGTCAGTTTACTTATATATTGGGGAATACATTGCGAAAGAAGGTTACTGTTAACATTATTAAGTGAGAATTCCTAGCGACGACAATGAGTGTGGTGCTTCAAAATATCGTCGATGTTTGAGAAACAAATTTTCTGGCTCTTTTTGAAATTACTTTTGCAAAATGAACCAAGTATAATGGATTTTTATACAATTTCTTACATTTTCAGTCGTAAATTTTGTTAATAGGTGTGCAAAATGTCATACGTCATACCCTTGTTTGCCATGTCCCAGCCAATCAGCCTCGATCTATTAGCTTGATTATTTTGGTCCGTTATTGTTCATAAACGTCCATCGCTCTTTAGTTGTGAAGCAACCATTGGATAAGATATCATCCAGTTGAGTGAACTTGTGCCAATTATAAGATTAAATAATCCCTAAAGCACTTTGTTATTCTAGCTTCATGCAAGTCAACCTTAAACTGAGGTAAACGGGATCCTCCTTATCCGATTCATTTCAGTCTATTCAGCCCTATTCATCTCCCTCAAGTTGCCTATTTATCCCCCTTCAATTGCCCATTCACCTCAGTTTGAGGCCGTAGCCTAAGGCCTACAAGTAATGTCTCCCCAGCTTTTTCATGGAGCTTGCTAGAAACATCAAATACTGTACACTGTTAAAGCGTGATAAATACAGCCTTTACCATACAAGTCCACAACACTGAACTAGAGGTTGAGAAAGTTAATTTGGTAAAGAGTTTCAGGCCTTTTGTAAAAAAAAAACAAAAAAAAAAAAACAATTCTGTATCAGCACATGTGAAAATGTCATCAGTTTAATCCTTTTTGGGACCATGGGGAGTTCTTTATGCAATACTGCCCTGAATTACCAATTACTAAGCTTTGCAGTCTATAGGACTGTCTCTGGTTGGTGTGAATCTAAAATCCCCCCCCCCCCCATTTCAACCCTGGCTACGCGCCTGTAAGCAACTCAACTCCTTGCTTCGCACTAAGTATATTTGGTGTTTCAATCACAAACAATTTAAAAAGCGTTAACAAATTTGGTTTTGTATAGGTGCACTGCACATACTGCTCCTACAGGGTTCCTCTTCGTTTAGGTTGAAAGCTCCCTTAGTCTCGGTTGTTAGACAAACTATGTGTTTTCATTCACCAGTGACTTAGTGTCTTTGACGGATAGAGGAAGAAAAAACCTTTCACAAAGCCACCATACAAAAGGAAACCCACATGTGATTGCACACGAGAGGTAATCCCTATTGAGCCTTTTTGTATTGAGGTAGAATGGCCGGTCTACTATCTGCGGTACGTTCCTGGATACAGCATGCATTAGAGTTTCCTTCAGCTCTGTGTTTTTTTTTTTTTTTCAGTCAAAAGGTTAACCCGAGGTTTTATTATTGAAATTCGGTACTGTGTCCATTGGAGAAGTACTTTCTTGAAGAAGCAGAATTACGTCCGGGAACAGCTTAACTACGGTTTCAGTGAATGAGTGAGAGGTCGGGGAACTTGGCCGTAAGGGACTCTTTCCCTCGGGGACTGTGACTTTTGCCCGACTCCAGAACCCACCCCGGGGCATTATCTCTGCCCGACTGAGGCAAAGAAGATTGTCTGATTCAGCAAGGTTTTGGCCAATGGGAGGGGGATGCAGCCTTACGCCCCGTATGGCCGCGGCCATTTCGGGGAAAATTAGGTAAATGTAAAGACAGTATGTACTAAGTATACCGGCACTGGTCAAAGGAGTATTACTTGATAAGCCACCCGCATGACCGCCAGCCCTCCATTCATCCCAACAGAAGTAGACGAGAACTCGGATAGGGGAACCGGTACTGCACAGGGGGAACCGCAAAGTATTATGTTTGTTTTCTGTCTGTCCGTGTTGACACCCACTGACAGGGTCTTTTGATAGAGGGTATGAGTTATAGTGCCCTTCCCGGCTTTTTCCTTCTCTTTTCACATTTTCTTACAAGGAAGTAGAGGATGCTTTCCATATACTGGCATTCCAACTAAAGAGAACTATATCACTGGACTTGATGCAAAAGTTACATTTCATTAACAGAATCAAATCAAATCAACTTTGTTTCATACAACATTCCAAAAATATTCCAACAAGCCTTAAAGCGATCTCAAATTTATGACCTTGGCATACTTTTGATATACTTTTGGCGCTTAATTTAGCAATTTACTTCATAGCCCGTTTTTCGCACAAGACATCCATCAAGGCTAGGGCAGTATATGGCATTTGTGGATTGGGTGAATTAAATTTTCCAACAGCCTGAACCTCAGGTAGTGTCCGTGACCGGACTCGTCTACAAACATTCCGCCCACACAAAAGCGAGCACACACCCGCAACTTATACACAGAAAGACATACACACTCACACTGACAAGCATACACACAAAAATAGATAGACTGCTGCATGAAATGCAGTATTATTGCTTTAAATAGGCTCAAATTGACGTTTTCTATAGAAGCCCTAAAGTCATTTGTACACCACAATGTTATATTTTGTTTATTCTGCAGGTTGCTTTTTAATCTGTCCAAATTATTGGGGGAGCAAAACGACATGTTTGCCCCCAAATTTTTGTATTGTAGGCCTAGGTAGTCAGAAGTGATACTATGGTAAGAGTTTGCGGAAATCACCTTCAGGCATGGTCATACGCCGGGACGGGGTGGGGGCTGCAGCCGGTCAATTGGGCAAAACCTTGTTGAATTGGGCAGACTTTCGTGACCCAGTCGGGCCTGTTTGGGGATCTGGAGTCGGACAAAAGGACATGGGCACCCCCGAGATAAAGATTTCCTAACGGCTAAGCCTACAGGGCAAGTTCCTTCAGACTTCTTCATATGCCTAACATGTGAACATGCGCGCGATGCGCGCGAAAATTTCTGGTGGGAATTCCTGTCCAAGCGGAAGACACTAGCCGCAAATGAAGAAAACACTATGATTAATGCTGATGTATACTAAGCCATGCAATTGAAACTATAGAATTTGGTGTTTTTTCAACAGAAAAGAAAGGGACCATGCAGTGACTGCTATGTGGCATGATTGGTACTGGAATTAACAAAATGTAAACACAATCATGATGGAGCTTTCCGCACGAGTTTGAATGGAAGAGCAGTACACCAAGCATTTCAGTCAACAATTTAAAAAGTCATTATTGTAATTTTACTTTGAACGAATTTTTGTTTGAAGAGGAGAAAGTAGACCTTACGTTTGTGGTAGGACTACGGTACTCCCGGTAGTAGCGTCAAATCATAAAGGCCTACTCATCACGTCATGCACGTTACGTAATGTAACAGATTGTCAAATGAAAGTCCCTCAATGTCGACCGGCATATAACTGGAGGCCGACAAGTCTTAACTTCACCCCGGTAACTTTGGTTGGCAACTGAAATATTAAGGCTTACGAATGTCCATTGGAAGTTAATTGGTAGTAAATCGTCGACTGAGAAAACTTAACCAGTCGTGATGAGCCCAAATATATTATATTATTATGTATGTTTATAATATCTTTGGATGAGCCCCTCCGCCGCCCTTGTGCAGACACAAAAAGCCTAGGGGTTAATTTATTGCTTAGGACACACTCTAAAACAAAAGAGTGACCTATAAGTCACTCCTTAATATATAGAGCGAAAACTATGTGAATTAATTCACTTTATTAGAGTATTAATCTACTCAAATGATATTGACATTCACTCCAAGAGGAGTTAAATTCACTGCAAAAGAGTGAACATTCACTCTGAGTGTCTCTAGGGATCCTCCTAAACTGCACTCCATCAAGAGTACAACAACGCTCTTTTGGAGTGAATTCCCGCTCTTTTGGAGTGACGTTTAGACTTTCACTCTTCCAATGCCATGAGTGAATCTAACTCTTCTAATATTTGAGTAAAACATTGCCTTCCGGAGTTGTAATCGATTTTTCATATAAGAATGCACAGTGCACGGGTGCTTATTTCAAGTTCACCCTCCCCCATACTTTAAGTCCTGGGCAACCGATATTAGTGGCAAGCCTATGCCAAGTGGGAGGAAAGCCGGAGTACCTGGAGAAAAACCCACGTACGTTACGGTTGGTGGATAGATTGATTATTTCATCCACCTGACTGGTCAAAGTTGGTTGAAAACACCTGACTAGGCCTACCAGAAATGCACCACAAAACAAGTCACTTGATTTGATTTTTTTTTTTCAAATATTGTTATTTTCTTTTCTTGACCGACCTACGGGGACGGGCGATAGTCCCCTGCCTCCCCCTCCGCCGGCAACCCGAATGCGTCGGTCCTTGTCCTGGTTTGATCAAGTTGAAAAATCTATGGTTATCAGAATATATAACTGCCGATAAACTCAGGTTATCAACTTTGTCTTGAAGAATTTATTGACGATCGGAAGATCCAATATCATCGAAATTTATTGTCTGCCCAGAATCCAAGATTATCGGTCGCGGTCATAAACCGGCCAGTCAGTGGATTTTCATGAGAAAATTCAAGAAGTTATATCGGAAGTTGTTAATGGCCGACAACAGGCGCGTAGCCAGAATTGTGTCATGGGGAGGGGGTGGGGTGGGGGTGGGGGTTGGTGTCATGGGGGTATAGGGGAACGAAATGAGGGAAAGTCTAAGGAAAGAGAGAAAAAACTGCTATGTTAAGGGGTTTGGGTGTCATGGGGGTTCTGACGTACCCCCACACCCACCCCACCACCCCGTGGCTAGGCCACAGGCCGACCATCTTGAATTAACGCGAGATAAACCTGGTTTGTCTTTGATAGTCGATCGATAATCTTGGACTTTATTATTATTACATATTGATACACGCGTGTGTCAAAATACCTTTTTGTAGGCTATGCCATCTACATCATGGCAAACGCTCTGTACTGATCGTTAATAATGTCAACAAATCGCAGCTGAGCAGTCAATCACATTCTACCAATGATATATACAACCACGATGTAGATGGATAGCCTGTGGGTTAAATTTCGCATTTTGGTTGCCATTGTGATTTTAAGACGCATACACGAGCAAGTAAAAATAGCCCCGAAGCTCTCTATCATTCTCTTCCCTATTAAAAAAATATGTCATTGAAGGTATCCTTAACAGCAAATGGAATCAGTGCGTCTGCTTAATAGTAAGTTCTTCTTTCATGTCAGATTAATTCTTTTTAAATGGCCGAGAAGGAAATGACCAAACATGGAACCCTCTCTTATCATTACAGTACAAGTCTAGCTCCCACTGTATACATCTATCACAACTTCAAAATAACATTGTAGAAAGAAACAGGTAACTATCCGGGGTAGCGATGTGAGGTTCGTAACAGATTGTGTCCTTTCTCTCAAGAAAAACAAAGTTAAACCCAAAAGAAAAATTCCGGTAAGTTCGCCCAATGGAATTGTGTGTTTTTATTAAGATAGAGGGTCGTGACAGAGAAACGAGTACTTATTTCGAAGATAAATATATCGTACTGGCCCGACGTGCCTTTGCGTTGGCTTACGGCCTAACGCCGTAACGGCTATTAGTATTAGGCCTACACCTGTTTCAGCGTTTCTGTGGTTAGCCTAGGCTAGGCCTGACGTAAAATCTAACGTAAATGACCCAAACGTTACATGTATGCTAGATAAATACAACCTTGTGGCTTTTCGCACAAGAATTCTCGTGTGAATAAGCCCATCTGCAATCACAATTCACACCAGGATTTTCCTGAAGCCTAACGTTACATGAGTACAAAGTCGTACACACAGATGTAGCCTATGGCTCTGCAGAGATCATTGGAAATCTGTTGTTTAAATGTAAACTTAGACATGAGTCTTTTTTCAGTTTATAATTTCTACATTGATAAAAGGATGAAAGAGATTATGTAGGAAAAAGAGAAGACATCCTTTTTATTTAACTTTCACATATAATTACACTACCTGTTCACTTTCAGGTTGTGGATGGCATACAGTAGGCCTATACATGTATGAACCTACAGTAGAATGTCTGCGTGCTTATCATGTAGTGTATGCTACAAAGTATAAATTTTTGATACATTTTCATACTAAAAGCATTGTGCAATGGATATGCTGTACCACTGCCAGAAAAATTTTGTATGAATAGTTCGTCCACTGCCCTTTATTCTAGCCCTCAAACAGGGCTGTGTGTTCGTTGCATAGCCTAGACTCATTCCTCTCACAACACAGCCCTTGCGCAGATACACTTCACAACCATAGTCACTAGCCAGGACGCCTGTGGACCATCACCTCTTGCGTCTCCAAATAACAAAATTTTCTCACCAAACTTCACACAGATGACCTCTGGCACTGCATTTACCTTTCCAGAAAAGATGTTCACAAAGTTTTATCAAAGAATGGCCGAATTTTCACTGCCAATTTTGACCGTAACAGTAAGTCAATGCATCATGTTTTCGAGCTCTCGACAACTGTTCTCAGTGCAGGTCAAAGGTCAAGAGGGGAAAACTCGGCAAATGGGATACTCCACCTGCGTAGCTGTCTTCATAATACCATCTTTGATTCAGTAACAGTAAGAAGAGTGAATACTGCATAGACTCAAGTGCTTCTGTCACTTAGCAACTGAGTTCCCTTCAGGGAATAATTTATCCAGTATTGCATCGCAATTTGCTTCACAAGCGGGTCAAGTTGCTACACAAATGAAAAATTGTGTAGCAATTTTTTGTGTGCATAACCCTTTTATTTTTACAAACAATGTGTGACAGACCTCAGATATCTTTAAAACTGCTACACAAAATTTGAATGCTAAATTATTCCCTGCCCTTCCCATCATACACCAAAAGAAAGTGGCAGCTACTAACTCATGCAGAAGATGACACAACGCAACGCTAAATTTTGCTTTATATCTTGTTCCAAGTGATAATTTTATGCAGTTATTTTGGTGAGGTCTCGACAATAACGCAGTCGCATTTTCATTCATTCAAAAGTACTTTAAGTTGATAAAGTATCAAACTAAACTCAGTTTTTTCATTTTTTGTGTGTCCTGACTAGTGAGTACATTTGTGCATGTTATCCGTGCAAGGGCTGTGTTGTGAGAGGAATGAGCCTAGGCTATGTAATGAACACACAGCCATGTTTGAGGGCTACCTTTATTCATAAGAAATTTTCTTTTAAATAGGTTCGCCACCATATACTGTAATTTAAAGGGCCAAACCTCTCACCCCAAACTACAATTTTGGTATGGGTGTACCAAAATTCTCAATTGGCTCAGCTCTTTAATTGACAGCTAATTCAAACAATGCAGAGTACCAAAGCTTATATTGCACAACATGAATGGTACTGAGAGTGTTTTGTTTTTATACATTGAGTTTTTCTATATTCACCCTGGAGCAATAAACTGAGATTGTATCTGGATGAGGATGAATTTCAGACAGTTGTGGGAGGGGCTTAAGAAAGAAGGTTAGGAGAATTGGTACTGTTTGGGGTGAGAGAACTGGGCCTTTAAATATCATTGTGGGTATACATTCAAAAGTTTTCGTGTGAAAAGTGCTTTAATTTCTTGTATCCACACAAATATTGTTGTGTGAATAGTGTTTCCACATCCCTTATTCACACTAAAATTTTCATGTGAATAGGTCCCACCTTAAATATAATACAATTCATGCTGGAACTAGTGATAAACAACTGTAGAATTTGTTCTCTTGTCAGACTGAAGTGTGGCATACAACAGGGAAGTTTACTTACACATATTACCACACAGTGTGCATATTTATACAAGCTCTGTCACCCTAAAGACCATACTAAATAATATAGACCACTCTGACCAATGCTTGTGTTCAGTGAATGAAAGCAGCCATTACTGGGGTCCATCAGTCTTAAATCGTCTTCATTTATTGTCTGAATGTAATTTCAAACCTTCATTTACAGTGAAATTAAGGGAATCAAGAGGCACTACAATGTACAATCATCCATGGTACCAGTACGCAAAGAAATTGATAGATTAAAAGATGATAGACCCCAGTTATGGTGGACTAAAATCAGACCATCTCTTGCTCTCCGGATTCTTCTATATATCAATTATCATGTACTTTGGAAAAATCTTTTTTCCTCCAAAACCTGAAATGACTTTGGAATTTGAACTTCAGCATGCACTCTGGGTCTGACTGAATCAGTGTTTAAATGCTGAATGTAAAAAGTTACAAGCTGAGTAGCAATGCACAAGGGATACAAAATGTCACGTACATTTTCAGGCGTTGGGCGGAAAAAGAAAATTGTTGAAGTGATGGAAGTTATCAGCCCAACAAGATGGAAAATTACTTTTGAAAATAGGAATATGTGACATAATCTTAGGAAATTTGAAATCTTTTTCAAGAAAGGAGACTTCATAATGTGAAAGTGCTATAAAGCCATTATGTCAAGATCTTTTGGACAGTATAGCCAGGGACTCAGTCCTACTCAAGGACTTATCTAGGCGTATATTAACTACAGTACTTCCTATACAGTATAAACTGGAGTGACTGGCGAGAGAGCTTTCTTACCAAGATTTTGGTATGATAGCCAATGTTTGCCTAGATACACACTCCATGGGCATTCATAGTCAACTACTGTACATAGTGCTGGGATTAGTTAGCAAGTACTCCCCAATTTGAAATGAAGGAGTGGTTGGTAGAAAACATTATGAAACAAATGCTCATAAACAACCACAGAATCTGTCAGATTTTTTTTAAATTTGTGGTGTCTCAAGAAATACTGTAATATGCCACATGCTACATGCACACCATAAGATGGGATAAGTACAGTAGATCACACACAAACAATGCTTATTGTTATGGTATAACACAAACTCAGTGGACAGGTTGCTGCAAGAGGGGGGAAAGGGAGGAATTTATCCCCTCCTTCCCAGAAGAAGGTGGGTAACCCCCTTTCATTTCCATAAAAATTAGAAAATTGTTAATATCATGGTTTCATATTTAAAAAGAGGACACTTTTGCAGCAATGTTAGAACTTACACAAATAAATTGCAGTGTACTGTACCACACAATTAAGGGACCTCACAAGGTGCCTTGTAGGGGATTATACTTCTCCATTTTAAACTTAACTTTTTCTCAATTTGTGTTGTATATATTCCAGTGGCAAAGGAAAGTCTGGCTCCATTAATTTGAAGCAGGATACATTCAGGAAGCACCTTCTGTGCATTCAATCATGACTGCATCAAAGTTGAGGGGATATGTATCCATTTTAGGTGGAATCATCGTCCATCTGACTCTCGGGACTCTATACAGCTATGGTAAGTGCAGTTTAACTTGTAGTAAATTGTGAAATTAAATGGTGCATAGAAAATGTTTTCCTTTTTTTTTTTTGAACTGGACTATACATAATCACCAAAGTTTTTTTTTTTTGACATTAACAAATCAGTCGTCAATTGTATCAAGAAAACCTGTTTAATCTATTATCTTACAAGTGGCAGGCCTTGAATTTTGAGACGTGCCAGTGCGATTACACACCATTACTCGCCTCAAATCACTGTAAGGGGTACAATTTTTAGCACGCCTTGATGAAGATTGGGAACTCAGATGAATGTATTAAAGATAGGAAAACAGCACACCTACCACACTCCTTAATTTCCTCAGGAGTGTGATTTGTAGCACACCTGGAAAATTTAAAAACTCAAGTCCTGATTTAGTGTCTGGGATGAAGTTTTAGATAATTTGAGCATATCATTAGCATTTCTAAAAATAAATGGAGGTTAATTTGAAAGTGAAGTTTTAAATATTTAGGCTGCCATTTCTGTAACACTGATGACTCACAGGAAGTAATAAGTGGTTGAATAGATATCTTGCAAGAACTTGGAAAACTCAGAGAATTCTGCTTGGGCAGTAAGCATTCATATACTTTACTGTACAGGGTAAGTCATAAAAATTGAATGAAAAATTTTCTATTTAAAGCAAGTCTGAAACTAATGATGGCCAAGAAGAATTTCAGCCAGTTTGAGTTGCGGCAATAACAGCTGGTTCAAATGTTATCAGGGAACACAATACAAAACAGAATATTGTGAGCAGGCATATCAAATGATATGTTCCCCACATTTTCATGGCATGACTTTGTGCAATGGATGATACAATATGAAAGTTTCCACTAAGTAATGGAGATAAAGTCTACAAAGTTTAACTCATACGATTGCCTTTATTTCTCACACTGTACTGTAGTTATGGGGAAATAAGCATTTACAGCTGGGTATTTGTTCCCCCCCCCCCCCCCCCACTTATGCCCTCCATCAAAAGACTGCCTATGATAGCCAAAGCCTTCTATATACTCATCATGTACCCAGAATACTGCTATGAATGTAGTTGAACTGACTCTTTATCCCAATAGGACATCCTTTGAACAGATCTCCCAACAGGCCATCCATTGAACAGATCATTGTATAATAGTGTAGGCATGTGAGACTTCCTGGTTACATGAGGAACAAACCAGACTGTGATGGTCTCTGAATACTTTAACAATAGCAGAGACCCTCATGGTCTGGTGGGTCTCTGAATACTGTAACAGTAGCATCTGTGGGTACATTTGTGTTTACTTTCCTGCTCATTTGAGTTGCAGTGCATTCCGTACAGTTTCTGTGAGAGGTTGGCTGGGTCAGCAGATCAGTGCTGTATAGGAGTTTATAAAAATTAGTAGCCACTGGTTCCTGGAAATGGAAAAATTAACAAACCTTTCAAATTTACTCATAATTTTAATTGATGGTCTCATAACAAGTAGGGTTAACACTAACTTAAGTGTGCCTCTAAATGTTGTAGGCCAACCCATAACCAAAATGTCGAATTGTGGAGGGGGAAGGTGAACAGGTGGGGGACACAGCAATCTAGGAGTTTCACTGGCAGATGGGAGACTTGACAGAAAAGTCTTGGAGTTGTGGTACGGCATACTGGTTTATTTTCCTTCAATGCAAAAGCTTTCAGTAGAAATATTCTTTTTTTTTTTTTTTATTTCTTTTTGAGGGAGGGGAGGCATGTTTGAAGCAATGCTCAAACTTACCAAAATACATGTAGACAGCCTTTAAAACCCCTTGTATGTACCTTACAGGGTCCTTGAATCAAGCTTAAATTGCTCCTCTGAACCCATGTCTACGTATGGAAAATTGCAGCATCAGTTTGGACATGAGGTTTGGTACTGTAGAAATAAATCCCATTTTCAAGTTTCTGGCAGAATTCCAGAGGGTTGAGGGTAGAGCTAGAAAGAAAAAGAAAACATCGTTTGAGCTACAGTTCTGACAGGAAAGCAAGCTACACGTACCAAGCTCAGCAAGGGTTTTTACATGCTAGGATCCACTGTCTGGTGCAGTACCACAGTGGGGGCAAGAAGTATGAAGAAGGGGTGAATGCAGGTGTAATTGAGTTTGATGTCCAAGATTTTAGAATTTAGGATGACCAACTATTGTTATTGCATACAGTATGAACTGTTTGGTGCTTTACCCCCACACACACGTATTGTACAGTATAACACACACTTCGTATCATTGAAATGCTAACAAAAATCATGTGATGTTTCCATGTACAAACAGAAAGCATTCAGTAACTCGTGATTTCAGACCTCATTTGTTTACAAATCTGTACTCACACCTGAACAAGATTACAGTATGATATCATACAGGTAATATGGTCAGTGTAATAACTTAGTCACATGATACTGCACCTCAAACTTGTCATGTGTAATCAAAATTAGGTCTCTACAACCTTTATCTCCAATCAAGGTTCACTGCCTTGTGTGTACTTAGAGTGTTCAAACTTCAACTGTAATTGTTTATTTCAAAAGGTAATTGTAGACTGGTTTTGTCAGGTACAACACATGCAGGGCTCGAAATTGGGAGAACATGCTCCAGAAATGTGAAATTTGATTCGGACAGCCAATATCAATATATTGTCCATGGGACAACCATTTACACCTGTAAAGTACACTATACTTGTGTACACCCTAAATGTAAGCCTGCTTCATGTAAAAGGCCTACCCCTCTCTCTCCAAACTATAATTTTTGTACTTAGTTCACAAAAATTCTCAATTGGCACAGCTCTTTGATTGCCAGCAAGTTAAGAAAATGCAGAGCACTAGAGCTCATACTTTAGGCCTATTACACAGCATGTACTGTACCGAGTGTTTTGATTGCACTGAGATCTTGAATAATACTCATGCACTCATCTGTGGCAATGAATTGACATTGTGTCTGGATGAGGATGAATTTTAGATAGTCGTGGGAGGGGCTTAAAGGAAAATTGGAACTGTTTGGGTAAAGAGAACTAGTAAGTCCTTTAAAGGTCATGTGACATGAAATCAACAAAATTGGCTCCTTGATGTTAAAAGAAAAAAACAAGACAATGTAGCTGCAATTCCCCAAATTTGTCAAAAATTGACTATTTTACATGGCAATTTCTTATTTGCCCGAAATCATTAATTGGTATGATCTCAATATGCAAATCTTCTAATGTTATGAGAGGGAAATGTCAAATATAGCTAATGTTATCCTTTGTTTTTATAATCTTTATTTCAAGGACAGTTGTAACATTAGTCTGTCTGGAGGGTTTTATTTTGGAAGTTTAAATTGTGTCCTTGAAAATCTTCAGTATCAATTACAGTACCAAACCATAAACTATCTGATGAGTAATTTAGAGGTAAATAATAAATGCTTAACAAAAGAAATGTGAAAACTATGCAACACTCAACATCATTATTTATGCATACCCAGCAAGTTGCTTTAGAAATCATTCAAACTTTGAAGAGACATATCTTAAGATCCAAAAAAGAGTTTGAAATGATATTGATGGATTTGTCCTAAGACAAGTTCACTCCCTAACTGCCAAGTGAAGTCAGGACATTTTCCTGAGATGTTACACTACCTTTAAAGCAGGATTCTATTCAAATGTTCCCCCTTTGGGCTACAGGTTGTTGAATGTATCCATGGTATGTACATAAGAGGTGACGAAAGGAAAGAACTTTCACAGTGTTTGAACTGTATTTGAAAAGGAGCTTGAACTTGTATTGTATTCAAAACTGTATTTAATGTTTCCTATACCTTATTTTCTACAGTACTGTACAGTAGTCAAGGCTGTTCAGAAAACCGGTTTTTATTTGAAAACCGGTTAAAACCGGTTTTGTGTGATTCAGTTTTTGGAGTTTTCGAGAAACCTAAAAACAGGTTTCTAGGAAAAAACCAGTTAGTACTGTAACTAATTGTGATTTTTGTTCCATTTCAAATTTTACTTGGATAAGGCATCCCACACTTTTTTAATGGAAAGTTTCTACTTATTGCTGGTGTGTAGAAGGATTTGTTGAAAAACTTGACTTTTGGTTTAACTTTTGACAAATAGTTGTGCAAATTTTTTTCAAAACCTGTGGCACCTAATACAGTGTAGGTACATACATGAAGTCATGAACCACAATAAAGAACTTGTGTGCGTACGTGTGTTATGCATATTGTCAGAGAAGATTTTGAAAAAACCAGTTTTGATTTAGAAACTGGTTTTCATGGCCACCAAAACCAGTTTCCAATTTTTTACTAACTGTCACAGCCTTAACTATAGGTGACTCTATGTAACACATTTGTGTTCCTATGTCATTAAAGGGAAATATTGCATTTGTTTTGCAAGAAAAATTCAGCCTTTTAAACTAATATTTATTGACACAGCTTGACAGATTATTAAAAATAAGGCAGTATGGTCTTTTCAAAAAATAAACTGTTTTCCTCAGATGGAAACTCAGTTGTTTGATGCTTAAGAATAAATTGTTCACCCAAACTTTCAACATTTCAAATGATGAAAGGTCCATTCTCCTTTTGTGCATATTATTTTGAAGAGATGTAGCTATTGATGTGGTTTATGATTAAGACTGAATTATTAGATAGTGTCTGAGCCTTTTTCTTTGTACTCTTTGTTGGAGCATTTTAAACACAATATTTTCCTTTAAACATCATCTAAGTAACTGCAGTAAACTCCAATTCTGTATGACTAGACTAATTTTACACCACTTGTAATGAAATCTTAATGATAAGCCAATTATATTTAATGATGGGGCAGCCTAAAATTTGGTGGAAGTCTCGGACAACCAAATTTTTTAAACACTTATCCCAGGGACACCAGATTATTTACCAAAATTTCAAGCCCTGATCATGTGTTATGGATGATGTATGGGCAAAGGTGGCTTCCAGTACATGCCAAATTTTCCTCTGAGTTTTAGAGGGTGTGAGTTGGTACTAGTCCATGGGATGGAATCTTGCCAGGCTTTGACACCAAAAGGGAGGGAGAACTATGACTTCTGCTGTACAGTAGCTGGTATAGTGAAGATGGCAATTAGAGCAATTTTTTGTGTGGTGGTGGCAAAGATATGTGAGGTGACTGCCTAACAAAAAGAATGCAAGGGGAAACCCTGCATACATTACTGTACATGTTACATGCATAGTGACTGGCATACTGTAGTAACAGAACCAGAGAGTGAAACCCCTTTCTGTCAAAAAGTGTCTCATGGTTTTCCTTTTTTCTGTCCACATCTATTAACTAGTTCAATAGTGGCCTATAGCCAGAACCAAACACATGGTACAGTAGGCCTGATAGTTTTGTTTGACCATAATTCAATTTCAAAAAATTTTTCTTTCAAGAAATATTTGTCTTTTTCTGATCCTTCATGTAAACAAGTTTGGTATTTTGTTGTCACATGGAATTATGCGGCACAGCATGGGATACACAAACCGAGCTCAGCACATACTGTAGCATACAGCATTCCCTTATTTCCATCAGTGCATGCCTACAACACTAAGTGTCTAGCTAGACAACTTGAATGAAAATAGGGGTCTCAGTCCTACTTTACTGCATATTAAAATGCAAGATTTTACACCAAAAACATAATTTAGACACAATCTGCAACACTAAACTACACTTGAGATCCGTCCTTGCAGTATGTTATGGATGGATAAAGAAAGAATGATTTCATGAAGTTTTCATGTAACTCAAATTTTGGAGTATGTGTTTTAGGTGTGGGGTCAGTTTCTTTACCCTGAAAATTTGGAGGAACGACTTGTACATGTCATCTGCATAGCCACCCAGATGAAGTACCAAACTGGCGTATTGAAGGTACAGTAGGCCTATTCCTTATTTTTTGACATTCAATGCCTTCTAACATGTAAAATTTCCAGAGAAGTAAGTTTTAGCCAATCCCCTCTCTTTCAGAATAATTCTGTGTAAAATCTTCTTAATAAATACCTGTGATTGATTAATAATGAGTGGCTAGCTAAAACTGTAGCTGACAACCAAATTTTCTTGAGGGCACCTAAAAGTAGTGAAATGGTTGCCCCAAAGACAACCATGACATTTGCTGAAAATCAAGACCTGCACAGCACTGCCCAACCCTTTATACTGAACATGTATTTAGATCTGCTCTTTTTTCATCAAGCATCATTTGCTGTTAAAGGGGCAATGTCAATGTTTCCAAGGTTCTCGTTCTGGAGGGTAAAAGTTCCTGAAGCTTGGGACCATCCGCACAGTTTCTAGGAACATTGAACCCCAAGAATAACAAACCTTGTAATCGTCGCCAAATCATCAAGGTAAATGCAAAAACGAGGAACTTGAACCTTGAGAGCATCGCATAGATCCCCTAGCTAAAGGGCAAGAGCAGTCACCCCAACTTGAAGTAGTGTAGTTCCATATGATGTTCACCAAAAAAAATATTATGTTGCACAATAATTTTTGACTTGAACTCACATTACCTGCTTTGTTTCTCTTTGAAGTTGAAAATGTTTTCATGACCTTGAACACTCCCTGTTTGGTTGCACACAGTAGCATGTTAGGCAGAGAGGGCTTAATTCATTACATCACCCCATAGGAGTAAAGAAACTGTCTCATACATGTACAAGGTACAGTAACTTTCAGAAAACCTGAAATACAAAGACTTTAATTTAAAGGTAAAGAGCAGTCCCCAAAACTTGTTTTGAAGGAAAAGCTAGCTAACACAATTTTCCTCATTTCTTTTCAAAGTGTCTTTCATTACATTTTATGACTGTACTATTGCATATTCAAGGCAAACCAAGCAGTTACAGTATTTCTAGTAAATTTCACATTTGAAGAGAAAAAAATGTTGTCACATGACTCCCAACAGCCAATCATGAAATGAGAGGGTCTACTACACTTCTTCAATTTGGGATGACAGCTCTTGCCCTTTAAATAGCACAACAATGACATCACAAGTTATTGCACATTGTACCATCTTAAATCGGGTGAATAACCTTCAACATTTTAAATCTCAGCTCAGGAATGTCATATGAAGATGGGGATTGGACTGTTTGAATTAATTTTTCATGCTCACAAATGAATTTTTGACTTGAGGTATTGTACACCTAAAGGTGTTCACGCATTCACATTTGCCATGCAGCTGTTAAATTATACGTACTGTAACCCCTGCAGTAATCAATATGCAAACTGTACTGTACATGTTCATGGCCTGATTGGCACTACAATTTGAATTTGTCCTCATTTGCCTTTGTAGATGATATTACTGTATGTAAATGAATAAAGGCGTCCAAGTGAGCTTACATGTCTCATGTGTACAGCGTTGCATAGCAAATATTCTGTCTATGGGGTCCATATTCATACAGTATGTCTAGCAGTACCATTCAATGCATATTATCTGTGATATCATCGTAGGACTAATGTTGCATAATTTATTCATGAAAACTGCTCACAGTATCTACAGTGCAAAAATAGTGCAGTTTTATTCTAATCTGTTGTTACTAGCATCACTGTCAGCGTACATGTGATACCTTATAGTACTGTACAGTATCTGGTCAGATAAATTACTTTAAAGGCTGAAATTGTAACATGTCAGCAAAACCCGGTACACAGTATATAAATAATTTTAGAATGAACTTTGTTTGGCATACCCTATTTACTCTATTAAACGCCCCGGGGGCGTGAAATTTTCGTTAAGGGGGGCGTTTATTAGAGTCAAATTTATGTAACTTCTGATAAACTGCTACATATGGCATATTTGTCCATTTGCTTGTCAGCTTCACAATCAGCTGTGAGCTCCTCCTCAATGATCGGTAACCAAATTTCCCTATAAATATGGTAGCCACGAACAGCACTCTGAACTTTGCAAGTGTGATCAACTTTCGCCGACATCTTGATATGTAATGTTACACACAGAAGTGACTTTTTTATGTGCCCGCGGCATATGCATGCATGCATGCTGTGCACAGTATACAGCCAGGCCTCACAGTACTATACTGACCGGCCGGCTATACGCACGTACATATGGTAATTGCATAATAGTTACCGTGAGTAGCACCATTAGCAGTACATACCCGTTCATAGCATTTCACTGTTAAACAGTTTTCCTATGTGGAATTTGGATTTTTATGTTAGGCTGTTCGGATAGGCTAGCGAATGTTTGTATACCTACGGTATGTACAGTACCACTTTCGAACCGCAAACGAAGCAGTATAGGTTCGCGGTACGTGATAGCGTGATGGATATCAACAGAAATTAGTTGCAGAAACATGCCTTTTGCTTCAGGATACAGTATGGGACTTCAGGAGATTTCGTGGCTTCAATTCAGGACTATTTCATTTTACCATATTGTCTTTGGAATTAACAATTTCACTTTATGCAATGTGACGAAAAAGTTGGGGGGTGTTCATTAGAGAGGTGGCGTTAAATAGAGTAAATACGGTATATTTAGGCTTTTCTCATATATAATTTGCCTTTAAGTGCAATCTTCTTAACAAACTGAAAAGTCAGATCTGAAGAATAGAGTAGCCTATACACTGTACTACTGTAGTACCATATTTATAGCAACTAGTGTAGCATGTTTAGCAACATAATTAATTATTGAAAGAATGAAACAAAACTTGTTTAAACAGAGGCTTCTATTTGTGCAAGTGGGAATTGACATTTATATTTTGATATCAAACTAAGCACTTCATAAATTTTGAAAGTGCTTTGAGTGTTTGGATTAGAATTGAAGTATTTAATTGGTACAGAGTAACCACACTTTGTGAACACAACCTGTGTTGTAAGGCATAACTGGAGTTGCATATTAAATCTGAGGTTTTTTAGTGGATTCAAGTTTAACAGGGGCATGAAAACAATTGAAAAAATTAAGGTGAGGGGGGAAGAAGTTGGGGGCATAGTTAGTTTGGGTGGGATATTAAGCTACTGTTCCAGAAACGTTCAGGGTAGCAAAAAAAAAACCAGTAACCAGTGGCAAATCACTTTCTATCTAGGCATTTGCTGCCACCTATTTTTCGTTCGACCACAGACTGTCTACTTGGTTGCACATTGGCAGATTTCCAGATGTAGCCCCTGGCTAAGTACAGTACTTAGCCACCTACTGAGAAAAATTTTGACTACCCAGCTGGCAGTCTACCTATGTACAGTTGTACACCATTTGTGCAGAGTTATTCACATTCCTTATTTCATTTTTTTCACTTCCACAAAACAACTGCTGTTTTTTTTATTTGTGTTGCCATCCATGGAGAAAGTATGAAGAGCTAACAAAGTGCCCTTTTGGAAATTGAAATAAATAAAAAAGCGATATTTTGACATAAAAGGAAATTCACAAGCCTGCCAACAGTAATGGCCTGTGTACACTGGACACATTTTAGGATACATTTGTGGTAACATGTTGCTGACTCGGCTGGACACAAATGTTTTGACCCTGTGTAAACTGGACACATGTCACAGACACAAGTTGCGACACATGTTGCCCCTTGTGTCTGCTCTTTAGACATTGGCAGCATTTTCAGACACAAGGTGTTTTGGCAACATGTTTCAACATGTGTCGTGAAATGTGCCTAGTGTACACAGGGATTTAGGCATAATAGTAGTCTTAATTGTCACAAGCAGGCAATGATTAGTTCCTACAGTACTACTGTACCAGGTTGGGGGGGAGGGGGATTCCAGGTTGAATTTAAGGGATTACAAGTGCATTTGGTCACTGTGACAGCTATTTTGTTTCATTTGTTTAGGTGGGGATTGTAAATTATTAAGTTACAGTATAATATCAAAGTGCACGTCTGTCATACTGTGGTCTCACAGTTGAGATAACTCTGTGTTACTTTGAGCAGGGAGTGGCAGCTACTTCCTGTTTTGAGTTCTAGTAATGTGGGAATGTGAGTTTACTCAGGGTCTGTGATTAAATTTCAATCCACCTCAGGTGGCAGGGTTCTGTGGTTTTAAAATACTGTGTAACTTGTGGTTTTCAATTAAGGTTACAGGTAATTTAGCTGGTGATGACCCATACTCTCTAGCATTTGACAGCAGTTTGTACTGCAATACTTGATCTTGTTACTGTGCTGGGGTTGCACAATTAACCCAATCAACCTAACTCAGGGTATATGAGAAAATGGACTGGAAATCATGCAATGTACTGTGCAGTAGCATAGCCACAAAGGGGGGTTGGGGTCAGAACCCCCTCCCATAACCCAACCTTGCAATTCAAAAAAAAAAAAACAGGAAATAGAGGTTTCCTCTGTCTCTCTCTCCATAGACTTTTCCCTCATGTTGTGCCCCCAAACCCCCTCCATGATACCAAAACTCCCCCCCTCCCCCAATGATACAATCCTGGCTACATGCCTGGTACTATGCCTCAAAGGCAAGCAACTCTCACCCCAAACTACAATACTGTTTTTGTAGTAGTTTCACAGAAATTCTCAATTGGCACATGCAGTTCTTTGATTGACAGCAAGTTAAGAAAAGCAGAGTACTTTGGCTCATATATTACACAGCATGTACTTAACTGATAATCTGGGGTTGTGTACACTCTCACCCTGAAGCAATAAACTGAGAAAACTGAGATTGTGTCTGGATGAGGATGAGCTTATATACAGTCATGGGAGAGACTCATAGGTACAGTACTTATGAAGGTTAGGAGAATTTGAACTGTTTGGGTGAGAGGATTAGGTCTTTAAAGGCCCAGTTCTCTCATCCCAAACAGTACCAATTCTCGTAACCTTCTTACTGAAGCCCCTCCCACAATTGTCTGAAATTCATCCTTATCCAGTCACAATCTCAGTTTATTGCTTCTGGGTGTGTGGAAAAGCCTTGTGTATAACCAAAACACTCTCAGTACAGTTCATGCTGTGTACTATAAGCTTTGGTAATCTGCATTGTTTGAATTACAGGTAACAGTCAATCAAAAAGCTTGGCCAATGGAGAGTTTCTGTACCCCCTTCAAGAAATGTTGTTTGGAGTGAGAGGATTGGCCCTTTAAATGGCAGATCTGTATTGGTAGAAGGGAGACTACAGTACTGCTCAAAAGTAACTGATGGAATGCGCTCCTGTGTACAGAGGCTAATTGTTGCGGAATGCTAGTTTTTCCGTGAGGGCAGCAAGCAGAAAATCTTTTCTAATTTTGTTTCAAAATAATGGTTATTAAATACTTAGTTATGGGTTACGGTGATTTGGTACATTTCACACGTCCTTTCATAATGCTGTATCAGAATTTTGACAAAAGGTTCATTAGCTGTTACAAGGAGCTGTTATTTTGGTTGGTGTCGTGTGCGCGACCCATCTTCAAGAACGTGAAAGGGTGTTGCTGTTCCGTTTCCCTTCGCTATGCAATGAAAAAAACTTCGGCGGAACGAAACTACTGTACCTCCTGCAAAAACATGTCACGTATGAAAATGTTGCGACATTTTACGGATGCATAGCACCTTTTGGCAGTCTGCTAACTGCACATACGTCCGTGTGCTGCTCTCAATAGTTCACCAACGAATAAGCTAAACGAGAGTCAACAATCGCCGTAAAGGAAATTTGGCACTTTGCATGAATGGATTTCGGGGCCAAATAAGCCTAAAATATTTTTCTTTAATCAAAACTATTCACTCATTCAACTTATAAGTTTCCAAGTTGTTGTGATGAACCTCCAAGAGTTGACCGTGCATGAATAGTCACACAGATAAAAACTCTTTATAATACGTAACGGTAAATTTCGCTTACCGTTACAGTCAGCAAGCACAATAGGTAGTAGAATGGGAGTACACAGTGAATGGGGTCTGCTGCACTATGAATGGAAGACGGACTGCGTGGATTGCGGGGGCTTTGTCTCCCTGCAATCAGAGCGTAATTTCGGATTAGAGCTCACTCTTTTTTCCTCAGTTACTTTTGAGCAGTACTGTATATTTGAAGGGGAACCAATATTCACATTGAGCATGCCGTACTAACTGTATGTGTTTATTAGATATTTCTGATAGCCTGCTGTTTACAGTGCAGTATACATGTGCAAGAACACAATTAAACTGGGATTAAAACATACAATAGTATTCCGATTGGTTGGGCTTAAATTTGACTCTAACTCGTAATTTCATTACTCATTTTTCATGCTCTCAGTTGGTATAATATGCTATAAATTAAGCATAAATTTGTCTTTCTTTTTAGAGTTGTCCATTTTTGGTTGACTATAGCATGTTACTTATGTTAGAAACAAACACACCAAACAAGGCTCCAGACTAAATGTGCCCAAAATTCTGGTCAATAATGTCATTTGATGTGAATAAGTACAGTATGTTTTCCACTTTTACATTTAGCAACAGGTAGCTGACCAGGAAAATGTAAAGGCAAATACTTTGTTAGTCACAAGGACATTAAAAGTGGGGCAAAATGGTGTCTTCTGTAAAACAACAGAATTATAACATTTGGCCATCTGGAGTGATGCCAGATGAGATTTAATTACACACCTTGATAAAAGGTTCAGAGTTAAATTTGTTTCAAGTATGGTTAATGTTTAACTAGTTTGTTTTCCCTTAAGTGGCCTATTAAAATAGGAGGGAAGTACTGTGGGTGTATTCTGAAATCCCCAGTCCACAGGGGGCTTCATGGCCATCTGGAGCCCAACTTTCCCCTTTTCCTCACCTTGTCTGGCTTCAGACCTTACTGCAAACTCTTTGCCAATTCTCTTATGCACAATTAAAGAATAGTGCAAAACCATCTATGTGCATTCATTTAAAAGTCTATCAATGATGTCATTAGTTTGCAAATTTTATTAGTTTCAGCCAGACAGAAAACAATAAATTGAAGAATTATAGCTAAGGGCTTTATAGCTAAAGGGCATGCATGTATCACAGCTCATTGTTACTTTTTATTGGTTACATTAAATATAAATGAATAAATGTGTGGAATATATCAGGTGACGTCAATAGAACAGTAAATAATGACTATTCCAAAATTAATTAATGCCTGCATCTATATTGAATTCTGAACTCCACAAAGTGTACCAAATTTCAATTTGCTTTTTCCTCTACCAGTAAAAATGAAAACTTTTGTGTGAAATCTTGTACTAGGCCCACTCATACACAGTAAAATTTTGTCAAAAGTAAACGATGGAACATGTTTTGAACTATTTCACCTCCAGTAACATTGACTGCTAATCGACTTTTAGTAAATTGATCTCAGTGTAGATATCTATTCTGTACACTGCCCAGGGATTCTGCCAGAATCTCAAAATAAGGGACTTCTTTCTGCCATACCTTGAGTCCATATTGATGGTCTTCCTCAGGGAATACATTCTGGTTCAAACCAATGAATGCACATTTTTGGTGTTTTAAGAACAAAATAGCAGCATTGTTACATGTACATACGTATGTAATAGTGTCCACTTTTCTAATAGCAGCATTGTTACATGTACATACGTATGTAATAGTGTCCACTTTTCTAATAGCAGCATTGTTACATGTACATACGTATGTAATAGTGTCCACTTTTCTAATAGCAGCATTGTTACATATGTAATAGTGTCCACTTTTTTAACAGTATGTTTGTGATGCCATTTCATACAATGTGACACCCTTTGGGCATAGAAGTAACTAGGGTTGAGTGGTATACCGGCATTGACATGAATATGCGGTGCTAGTGGTACAGGTTGTTTAAAATACCAAAGATATTTGGTGTTACTTATACCCGTTCTTCGAAAAATTACTTGTTCAATGAAAATATTACCTATACTCATTTAACATTTTAAATTTAAATTTTAAAGAAAATAACTGTGTTAGGATGTGTGGATGAGTAATATATTTTACAAAAACATCAATACCCTGGTAGAAACTGAAATGAAATTATCGTACTCATACACCCAGTTGCATTAATGCACAGGATTACACAGGTGCCGTGCACAGTTTAGGCTCCTTCCTGCTCGACTTCCCTACCCTTTAGTTGAGAACCAGTACTGACCATAATAACAGTTCTGTGTGCTTTGTGGTACCAGTGCCCATATTTCACAGTACCATCCAACCCTACTGTAGAACTACAGTAACTCTGATACCCCAGAAAAATATGACAGCACACAATTATCTCACTTTTTTCTTTTGTCATATTCAGTTGCTAGCATGCGAGTGGACACCATGTTATGCACATCACACATGTGGATGAATGACCTACTCTGTGAAATATCTCAGTCAATTATTATTCAACAATCTTCCTATTTCATAATCAGTTAAAACATGATATTTAGAACATGATAAGCTACAGTACTATTCAAAATTATTGGATGAATTGTCATTTGTGGCATGCATGTCATACTTTCCATACCCAGTATTAATTGAAGAATGACACATGTACATAAGTTTTTCATCAAACTTTGTTCTGTTTTGCTTCCAGGAAATATGGCTCCTTATATTGCATCATACATCAGAAAGTACAGCTCCCCAAGTGACATCAGATACCAGGTACAGGGAATGGGAACAGATTTTGGGGGCTCGGAAGGGGAGGGGGTCAACTTGTCTCTTAGGGCAGAGTCATCTTGAGAATTAAATTGTACTCTGAAGGCAAAGACTCGGAAGGAAAAGGAAGGGTTTGCTTTTCAAATTGTGCAATTTCCTCTGTTTTGACACCCTCACACTTTTGCAAATCCATTTATACTGAAGTAGTGTGTCATTGAATAGGCTTATTGCATCATTTAAAGCAAATTATTGTGGTCTCATACTGTTCTTCTGCACTCGTTCAAAAATGTTATAAATTAATATCAATATTGTGCCAAAACTTTAGAGTTGCCTCATGCAGGTTTTGTGTCAGTATTCTGAAGTTCTTCTCATTTGAGGAGATATCTGTACTTTAAAACTTCAAGCTTGGCTGAACACTAATTGAAGCAATGATTACATCATTTATCAAAGAATTATGAGGGATTATTACACAGATGGATTGCATCAATTTATAGGGAAAATACAGTCATCCCAGTTTACAGTGGTGCTGCTATGTAGTTTAGAAGACTACTGTAGGCCTACTGAACATTGTCAATGCCTCTTAAAAAATTACAGCATGTGACAATATTTTCCGTCAGTTGTGGAATTTCCTCAATTTACAAAGTCAAAGAGTATTGCAGCCTTGGTTGTATTTAGTGTTGTATTGCAACATATTTGGGAAAAGTGCTTTCACCCTCTTAGTAGATAAAGCATATTAAAGTCACACTACAGCAATATTGGATCGGATTACATTATGATTTAAGTGAGTTTTCTTTAAGATCTTCTTTCATTGTCGGAAAGTTCACCAAAATTTTGCCATACTGTGAAAATGTATGTTCAGTATGGGAGGAGCACAGCAATGAAATGTAAACTAGTTATTTGGTGATGTCACATTTACAAAGAGCCTTTATCGGACTACTCGTGTCCAGTGAAAGCTTTCTGTGGGATGTGATGTCACAGACTAATTAGTATAACTTAAATTTTTGTAGTCCTTAGATACACATTATAATACAGTTACATAAGTTGGCAAATTTTTTGTTATTTTTTCCATCAAAGATGGGATGAGTTTTCTTTAAGATCTTCTTCAATTGTCGGAAAGTTCACCAAAATTTTGCCATACTGTGAAAATGTATGTTCAGTATGGGAGGAGCACAGCAATGAAATGTAAACTAGTTATTTGGTGATGTCACATTTACAAAGAGCCTTTATCGGACTACTCGTGTCCAGTGAAAGCTTCCTGTGGGATGTAATGTCACAGATTAATTAGTATAACTTAAATTTTTGTAGTCCTTAGATACACATTATAATACAGTTACATAAGTTGGCAAATTTTTTGTTTTTTTTTTCTATCAAAGATGGGAGATTTTTAAGAAAACTGACAAAAATTGGAGCGAAATCTGATCCAATATCACTGTTTTGTGACCTGAGCTTAACAATTACTCACTATTTCGAGGCATATAAAATTATTGTACTGTACACTATGGTGTCCAATTGTTGGCCTTACTCGATCTAGTGGTTGGAAACAAAGTCTACTTTTCAGCAGAGTTTTCCAGGATAGAATTCCAGTTAGATTTAAGACTATAAGATAAGTAACCTGTTGCCTTCTTGCTGCATGATTTGCCTGAGAAATTGGAAACATAGAGTAATGTAATACGTTGATAGAATTCAACCTGGTTTCTAATCATGTACACTAAAATTGCTTCCTTGATGTGTGACCCCAGGGAATTGAAGCAGAATGGTTGGATTGCAAATGGTTTTTGCATAGGATATAGACTGGTTTGCTAGAGAAGAATCACCATTTTGTTAGAAAAAATTGGAAAGTTGCATATACCTCGTACTGTGTACAGCACGAAAGTCACTGCCAATCTAATATAAATATTGCTGTTGATTTAAACCTGAACATGTGAAGGCAAATCATGAAAGAAATGTTAAATAGTGAAGATTTATAATATGTGGTGTACATATTTTAATGGCCTTATCCTTTCACCTCTGAAACAGTCCTAGTTACCGACTCCTTTATTAATCCCCTGCCAAAATTGTCTAAAACTCATCCTCATCTAGACACAATCTCTGTTACAGTACAGTAGTTTATCACTTCAGGGCAAGTATACAAGACTCTAATGTGTAATCAAAACACTTTCAGTACATTACATGCTATGTAATCAAAACAATCTCAGTATACAGTAACTAGTACATGCTGTGTAATCAAAACACTCAGTAAAATACATGCTGTGTAATCAAAACACTTTCAGTACATTACATGCGATGTAATCAAAACAATATCAGTATAACTAGTACCTGCTGTGTATTAATGAAAGCACTTTCAGCACATTACATGCTGTGTAATATGAGCTACAGTCATTTTTGAACTTCAAAGAGCTTTGCCAATGAGAATTTCTGTAGAGTACAACTGTACAAAATTTGCAGTTTGGGGTGAGAGTTGGCTTCCTTTAATTTGTAAAAGTATATGAATGTATAGATCTCATTTTATACCAGCATTTACTGCTATTAAACCATCAAACCACTATAAACCATTCAACCATTTGATATTATATTCACCAGTATGTCTACAATATACCCAGCTAAAAAGACTAAAATTTATGTTTACTGCAGCACATACACTGTCAAGGTACAACAAAATTGGCTACTGTAGGTATCGCAGAAGAATACAATAAGATAACACATATTATGTAGTCTCATGTATAGTTTAAGCAACACAGAATTACAAATTAAAAAGTGACTCTGTCCTTGATACCATTTATCAGTGCCTTTTTAAGGCAGTTTCTTGTATGAAATATGTCTAAATGAAATGTGCTTAATTTTAGCTTGTTCCACAGGGGAAACACAGTCACCCCAATCTGGATTTGTGCAATTGTCTGCCCTATTCCATGATTGGCTCACGAGAATCCAGTGACAATATTTTCCTCAAGTAATCATGAAATTCAGAATGGCAACTCATAGGTTTTCGTCGAATATGCAGCATTTGTAGTAAAGTTCAGACATGGAAGAATCTGTGCTTGAAAGCAAAAAAAAGAAGAAATCTGTGGGATCTATCTATTGCTTTTATATACATTTGGGGTGACTGTGTTTGCCTTTTATAGAGGTTAAATTGTGCTTCCATAAGTTGTAGCACATAGTGGTAATATTCTTGTAGTACAGGATGTACAGAAATTTTCCTTGTGCCCTAGAAGATTTACTGAACGTTGATTGTTGGGAAGAAAATGCCAAGCTCTATAGACATATGATGTCACAGAGCAAAATGTACACCCCACTGTACTTTGGGGGCAAAACAAACCAACTTCGGCAAATGCAGACAGCTGATTTGTCAGCCAATCGAATATGCACATAGTGTAGTCTGTTCACATGCAGGGAAAATTCTTAGCTGTGCGACTACCTGTTCCATTGTTTTGCCCCCAGTGATGACATCAGTGTGTGTTTTCAATTCATAAGGTCTATTTGTACCATCCAGGAGAAAGCACTTTTCACATAGGGACAAGATCACATCACATACGTAGGATAGCAGTTTCAGTGGTGGTGCTACGGCGGGGGGAGGGGAACAGGCAAGAAGGGGCTCCTTATCCCTCCAATTTGAGACTTAATGATTTGCCAACAGATGTGCTAAAACCTCATAGCTTCCAGGAGCTTGGCCTCTTGACCCCTTGTCAAGCTTTCCCTGAACCCCCCTCCACAGGAGCGCTTGTTAGAGGCTGAGATTTGCATTGCACGAAAAAATTGCCCAACAGCATTTACCTTTGCCCTTAGTTTCCCTCCTCCCCCCCCTTCAAGTCTGACATTCCCATTCTGCTGCTCACTGGACAGTTTGCAAATTGTTGGTTGCTAGTAAAGTGAACAATCTACATTATTCAGGTTGCATCAAGTACAGTATGAAAGTAATATCAGTTGGACATTGTGTACCTGCAGCAAGGGCACAAAATTTAGTGTGGGCATTGAGGCAGGAAGTTGTAGGAATAGGAGATCCAACAATTATTACTCCTTTGAAGTTAGTTAGCTGCCAACATTAAACTGCTTATTATCTTACACTTGAAACACTTTTAAGACCTGAAAGAAATTTTTTGCTGAAGATGGTGGGCTCTGTAGTCTGCTACATCTCCAAGACCTGCAGTATTATTTTAATTCCATCCATTACCGTTATGTTGCCAGTCGTTGGGGAAAAAATAAAATTTTAAAGTTTTCATTGTATTTTGTGCATCTAAACTTAACAGTATTCAAATAGCTGTTTTGAAGAATTTTTCAAATTCTTCTTTTTCGTATATTATTGTCTCATGTGCAGAAAGTTATCACAACTGTGATTTTTCTGTAGTTAGTTAGTTATTTAGATAGAGTTTTACGGCTTAGTTTTCAACGTGTTTGTTCAAGTCAAGCTGGCCATGGCCTTTTTTTCAGTTGTGGCTCACTGGCTTGTTTTCCCTGCTCCATTGCTTATGCTGAGCATCATGCACAACGGCAGTAGGTTCCTCTAATGGAGTGATGGTTTTTTTTTTTTTTGGTAAGGTTTGAACAATGTGTCATGGTGAAAACTCTTTCTTAGACACACAAAACACTTATGCCTAATTAAATTTATGTAGACAGTTATTTTACTCAACCTGCTTGTTGAATCTCAGCTCATGTCGCAAAGACATTTTACTTCAAAGTAAAAGCTAACAATGACCTTTGTTTATGGATTAATTCAGTATGAAAAAGCACGGCATCATTGCAATGTGTAGTCAGAAAGAGGAAACCAACAGGGACAAAAAGGACCTGTCAATCGAATTTTGTCACCTGAAAGGAATTAAAGAATTCCAAGCTCATAGTCAAATTATCATTATCATTATCAAATAGATTTGGGCATTAAATCTCCCTCCGTGGCAACTCCCTGATTGAGGCAAAGATGGACTTGACTTGTATTCAAAGAATTTCAAACATTTAGTCATACAAAAAACCTATTTCAAAATTATCATTGCTGAATTAATATAGTTTTCAGTACTGACTATGACACAAAAGTCAGCAATATAAATTTCTGGTGTGCTTTGGTCAGAATTGTTATTTATTTCTTGCTGACAGACCTTTTTAGCAGAAATTATAATTTGTTATGAATATTTCATTCATTTTAGGAAATGACCTTCATCTTAGCTGCTATGGCAGTTGGTCAAGGAAGCTGTATTCAAGTAGGGGGATTCCTTGAGAAGTTGATTGGAGTGCGGCTGGCAACCTTAGCTGGGGCGCTGTTGATGTGGTAAGTGAAGATACTTGTGTAAGTGCCAGAGCTGTCACTGATACATTCATAAAGTCATGGCTTGGCACATGTGCCAGTACTTATCAGGCTTGTGAGAAAATCTATGGGGCTAGGGCAAAAAGTTTCTCGCAGGCAAAGAGTTTTGAGGAAAGAGGGACTTAAACCTAAAATTCTTCAGTGGCAGTGGTAATTATGTTTGTTGGAAGGGGAGTCATAAAATTTTGTAGGTATATCTACATTTAAGCCCCTCTGTACCCCTTCCTCTTCTCTGTGAGCTTGGTATATATTTATATTTGTTAGGTTGACTTGTAAGTATAAGTCCCTATATACATTGCACACATTTCAGGAGACCCATGTTGAAACATGTTGTCAAAACACCTTGTGTCCAAAAATGTTTCAATGTATTGCAACTTGTGTCTGCGACATTTGTCCATTGTACACAGGGGCAAAACATTTGTGTCCAGTTTTTTCAGCAACATGTTGTGACACATGTGTCCTGAAATGTATCCAATGTACACAGGCCTTAAACCTTGCTTATTACTGTAAATGGGAAATTGCATTTGGATGAATTATGAAACAAATAGTACATAAATGACAGGAAGAAGGCGATTATTCAAAATAAGGCAATACAGTATGCTTCTTTTAAAGAAATAAGGTTTTTACAGATAGAAATTCAGTTACTTGTTTTTCAAAAAAAATTTGTCCACCTAAAATTTGAAATATTGAAATGATGCCACCCCCATAAACTATCTGTTGCATAGTGCATTGAAGAGATCAAGTCAATGCTTGGTATTACTGTGGAGGAATGGTTTGATGCAGATATTTTTAGCTCACACATATGCACAGTACATTTGTGAGGTGATAAAATGGAGTAGATGTCATAAACTTTTCAACAAAAGTTTCTTTTTACCTCATGTGTGGAGATTTGGGGCTGAAATTTTGTTGTGTTATTCCTTGTGAGCAGAGCATTAATACTTGCCTATTTGCCATCTTATACAGATTTATGAAAATTTAGGGGTGATGTGCACTTGTTTAACAAGAAATTTCCTTACTGGATAACAATAGCCCTAATTCCTAACCTAATCCCTAACCCTAATAAAGAAAGCAACCATTACAATACAATGAAATCAGCCAATCAAGAAACACCTAGTTAAGTAGTGTCCATCTACCCAAATTTTATGCTTCAGTTAAAATGCTGTTGAGAAGAATAATGTGTAGCAAATGTTTATCACACAATCCTTTGTCAAATATATATGGAAGGTCTTATGTCTTTGCCAGTTTGTACTGTACTATTTCCATTGTATGTAACACACGAGTACAGAAGTCAAAACAGAAATGTTGCTGAGTGGAATATGATCTGGTTACTACACAAATCAATTTTAAATTTGCAAAACAATTTCACAAAGATTATTGTATTTTTGATGTAAATATGGGTGATTTTATTCACAACTTTCTTTCTATTTTGTTTGATAAATTTTTGCAGTGCTGGGGTCACTGTCTCTGCTTTCACTATAAAGCTGTCATTCTATTGGCTCTTGGTGACGTATGGACTCATGTTTGGTATGGGGATTGGGATAGCGTATGTACCTCCGATGGTGTGTGCTAACAGGGTAAGTAACAGGTGTAGATATTTGAATATTCTTTCCTTAAAGGGTAGTGTGACATGTCGGCAGAATACCCTGACTTCACTTGGCAGTAAGGGAATCGACTTTCCTCTTCTGGAATCATATCAATATCATTTACGGTTTTCAAGATATCAAAGTTTGAATGTTTCGGAAATAACTTGTTGCTTTTAGCTGAAATAATGGTGTGGAGTGGTGCACAGTGTTGATATTTCTTTCGTTAACCCTATTTTAATTATTCATCAGATCGTTTATGGTTTGGTCATTGATGCTTTTTTTATTGATGATTTTCAAGGACACAATTTTAACTTCCAAAATAAAACCCTCAGGACAAACTAATTTTAAAACTCCCTGGAAATGAAGATTGTATAAACAAAGGATAACATTAGCCATATAAGTCATGTCCCTCTCTTGACATAACAAAATTTGCATATTGAGCTCATGTTATCAATAATGAAGTGCAAATCAGAAATTGTCCTGTCAAGTGGTCAATTTTAGATGGATTTGAATGGGAATTGTGGCTATTTTCCTGATTTTCAATGCTTTTTACATTGATTACCCAATTTTGTCACTTTTATGTCACAAGATCTTTAAAGGCAGTAATTGATAACCCCAAACAGTTCCAAATTACCCAACCCTCTTAATTTAGCCCCTCCCACAACTGTCTAAAACTCATCCTTTTCAGGGTTGACAGGTTTTCCTTAGTCACAAATGGCCAAATTTGGCATCAAATGGACTGAAAAGATGCCAAATTTGAAAAATCTCTCAGCATATGGTAATACATGTCAGGATCAACAAATATATCATTCATAAACGCATGAAACGTCATGTGCATATTTATTTCACTCTGTTTCCTTGTATTATTCACAGTATGGTGCTCAAGGAATGATGGTGAAACTGCATATTTGGCCCAAATTATACTTTGTTAGTGTTATAACAAGTGTAATTTGTCTAATTTTTCTCTGAAATTGTTAACAAAAAAAGAAAATGATGCTGTAGTAAGCTACTTAAAAAGGAATGCCAAAATGACGCAAAATCATGGTTTGGTGTCTCATCTAAAAATCTTCACACCAAGCATTTTAAAAAATGCTATATTCTTCATTTTTGGCGGGAAAAATGCCGAACTGGCAATTCTTATCCAGCACAATTACTTCAGGGCATTCCCTAGTGAGCATGCAATACCCACTCCTGAATTCCAACAACCAAACAGCACAATACCTGTAGGTACTTTTGAAATAGACCGTTTTGTATTCGTGCAAAAAAGCATTTCGGACAACCAAATCTCCTTGTGAAGCAACAGCTTAATCCACAATTTTCTTCATTGTCCTCCTTAAATTGACTTCATAATATTTTAGGATACAATGTTTTATCCTGAAGAGTGATGTTCTTATGAACCTCACGAAACAAGCTTGTAGATATGACATTTTAACTTTTAGATTGACTTTTAGCATTTTATAGTAATATTTTAGGACTTCATTTTTGCATATTCAAGGTTCACCAAGTAGGTAGTGGTAGTATTTTTCACATTTGAAGAGGCAAAATGTTGTCACATGACTCTCAAGAGCCAATCATGAAAAAGGACAGTCTACTACACTTCTTCAGGTTGGAATGACTGCATTTCCCCCTTTAAAATGAATGTAATGGTTGCTGGAAGACATTTTCCGAAAATTGAAGCCTAGACCTAGTGCATGGCAGATTACTTAAACTTAAGATCAATCAAAACTATATCTGATAGAAGGTCAAGGTGTCGGCTAGTAACTCCAATTCAATGTGAATAAGCCTGGAATTATCATCCACCTGGTGCTCTCAGTCAGAGTTTATCTCACAGTTGTTGGATTGAGAATTACTGAAATAAACATGCCTGGAACTTTTAAACGTGACTTTACTTGATTTGGCTCAACTGTCTTGAGCCTCTGCATATCGCAGTGCTTTAGGCACTTGTTTGATGTATTATGCATTTTACAGAACAATGTAGTAGCTATGTACTTGAATACTGCTAGCTCATACCAGCAAAGCTGCTGTGAGCTATTGTGACCGTGGGGCATCTAAAGTATATCTCAGTCCGTTAACAATTGTTCAAAATGACTCTCCTCTCACATGCTTTCATGGATTCATTTTATAACTTGGACACAATGTTTCTCGGGTAAAGGGCAATACAGGGTGCTCAGGAAGTTTTGGTCCAAGGTCCCATGTGGGCCGTATGGCCCATTTTTTGGAATTCTACAAAATGCTTCTTGCCCTACATATTCTGTTGTACTGTGATGAATTGTTTGTCACAATGATACTCTGGTAGTGGTACTTCCAGGGTGTTCAGAAATCGTGGATCCAAGGCCCAACATTGGCTCTAGGGTCTGTTTTATGAAATGATGCACAATGCTTTACACTTTCCTTCAATTGGTGATGGGATTTGTTTGAAACTTTGTGTAGTGATCTACCTGGTGTGTTCAACTATTTTTGGTCCAAGGTCCACTTTTAGCCCTATGGCCCTTTTTATGAAAGTCTACAAAATGCTTCTCCTCCTATAGATTCTCTTGTACACTTTTAATGATACATTGTAAAGATATTTAATTAGTGGTACTGTACCATCAGAGTATTTAGGAGTCTTGGATCCGAGGCCTAACATGAACTCTTGGGTGCATTTTGTGAAATATTGAAAAATATCTTACACTTTCCTTCAATTTATGTTAGCAGAGTTGACAGCATGCTGTAATCATGCTTGGTTTATAGATATCTGTGTAAGGTGTTCTGGAAGTTATCTCCGAAGGTCTGGACTCTACGGCCCTTTGTATGAAATTCTACAGAATGCTTCGCCTTTGACCAATTGTATTGTACAAGTTAATGGTTTTCTATAATGATCCCCTGTTTGTGGTACCTTTGAAGGAATTTTAGAACCAAGTCCTGAGATGTGCATCATGGTCTAGTGTGTGAAATATTGCAAATTACATAACACTATCCGTTAGTTAATGTGAAAAGAGTAACCGTAGCAGCTTGATGTAATCATGCTTGGCTAGTGATCTGTTCGAAGGATTCTGTGTGTACTTAATGCTCAGTATGGCGGGATGGACCCCTTCCACAGCGAGAGGGTTTAATCACCATCCACAATGTCAAAAGGCACAAGGTACTACCAAGTGCCCAACTGGTAAGTAATATCGTTTCATGTTTATATTGTGTGGCTGTTCTGGCATCATTCATGTTTTATATTTTTTGAAATAGGTTTTAAATCTTTTCCTTCTAAATTTGATCTCTCCTAGTGGTTTCCTGAATCGAAAGGCCTGGTCAACGGTGCCATCGCAGCTGGTTTTGGTGGTGGAGCCTTCATTTTCAACTTCGTCCAAACATATTACATTAACCCTCATAATATTGCACCAAACATCACACTAAAATTTGAAGATCATGTTGAAAAGTGAGGTTTTGTTTAAAATTCATTTGTGCCTGAAATTTGGACAGAAAATTTTGAAAACCTGAACCAAACATTTTACATCAATTTCCTAACAGGTTACAGTATTTCAGTTTGTTTTAATATGAAAGTTTTTTTATCTTAATTTAGAGTAGTTTAACATTGTGTTTTGACTATATGCAGTTTAGGGCGAGGGGGTTGTTCCTGAGGTGTGCCTTGTGATCCCAAAATTTTATGAAAATAATTTGTACCAATTGTATAATGAAAGTTGATGGAAATGTGGTTTAATTTCTTCCTGTCAACTATCAAATCTGCCTGAGTTGTTTGAAGTAGGTTTTGTTAAGCAAATTGTAAGAATGGTATTGAGATTTGTAATTAGTATGAACCTTTTGAAAACCTTTTGAAAGCAGTTACAGTAAATAGGGGTTAACAATGGATGATTTATTTTATGATAGGAATTTCATCACCTTGAGGGGAGAAGGTGAAGAGGCGTTAGTTGCCAGTGGTATCTGCAATGGGGCAGGTTATTAAAACTAAACACCTCTAGCAGACCTCTATTCCTTTTTGTCCCCAATGACTAACTAGATATACTGTATTTGCTCTTTATTACTTGTCACTCAAATTGCATATCAACAAAATACATCACAATAGTAAACAAGACTTCAAATGAATAATAAAAATAACAACATGGTAGAGAAGAGTAACATAAATAGATAGTAAAAGGTCATTTTTTTTTAGCAAAATTAGAAACGAACGTATTCATCCAAGGCAGCCAATATTTCTCCCAAATGCTCTCTAACATCTTTTTTTTTTTTGAAAATACACATTTGTGAGGAAAAATAATTTTTAAAATAAGTAAGGACATTTGGATGTACCTTAATCTTTTAAGAATCAAAAATATACATTTCCACCAATATAAACGTTAAATTAGGTATCTGATCATTATTACTACCAAACAAAACCGTGGACTCGTCATTATAGTTGATTGGAATATTTATATTAGAAAGGGCATTGTGTAGGTGAAGCCAAATTCTCTAAAGGAATAACAATGGCAAAACAGATGTGGAATCGTCTCAGTACAGATTGAATAGAGAGTGCATGTTGAAGGGGCAACGTTAATTGTGTATAAATACTTATACATAGGAATAATTCTATGGAGCTACCGGAACTGAGACCACCTAACGGAAACATCATCTGAACAATTGAAAGGCACTGAACAATAGGAATTCCACGAATCCTTTGAAATGGTGAAAGTCTCAGACCATTTCAGATACAATTTAAAAATGTAACTTGATGCATTTAGAATCTTGTTGTATACGTGCTTATAATTGAAGTACCCATCATGGAACAAAATATTATAATAGTTGTTAATAAGGTTACTTTATTTAATATAGCTGACACATGCTTTTACCCCTATAGCATGTCATTTGTTTCCTTGCCCTCACCATCCCCTGTGGGGTGGAGGTTGTAGAATATGCCCAGGGAAACCACATTTGAACTCTAAGCACGCTTGGAAATAAATTCAACCTTTCATCTTTTTATTGAGTTGACTGACACTTTGTAACACTTTTGTGTTGGTGTGTCATTAAATCCCATCTACGTAAACCCTCACACTCACTACACCTTCCCATTCATTGTGCTACTCTTCCTGGATAGTACAGTAGTATGAATCACCTTGGGGTCTTTCATCCAAATTCTGAGAATCACCTGGATTCTGCATAGAACTGAATAGACTCAAAGGCATACCACAATTTTTCTGACATACATTTGCAGTAATGTCCACAAAAGTTGTGATTGTTCAATATTCATCCATAGAAATAAATTGTAGGTTATTGAACTGTACAGCGTTTAATATTTATGCACCATTTCTTTACTTTGCAGTTACTATGGCCAGCCATCTTTGCTTGAAAGGGTTCCGTCCTGCTTTTTTCTCCAAGGTGGGATATTTATTGTGATGCAGATAATTGGGGTGTGTCTTATAAGTAATCCTCCTGCACCTCAACAGGTAAGAATTTCCATGTCCAATAAAAAGTGATTAAATATTTAAATCAATAGTTCAGGACCAAATTTATGTTTAGAATAATACAGTCAAATATATTCTTAACATGTTCAGTTCTTATACTATTGTTTTGATCTTCATTTGATAATGAATGCAATCATGTCCAGATAAAGCTGTGGTCACACTGCAACAAATTTAGATCAGATTCTGATCACTTTTTGGTTTCGGTGAGAAGAGAAACCTATGCAATGTTGATGGTGTGTGTATGTATGAACCTGTAAACGATACCTTGCCGGGTACAAGCCGCTCACCAGAGTTGAAGCCTCGCATGTCTTTCCTCTCTCACGCGGAGCTCGTAATTGGTGTAGCTACCCGAAAATTCGGACACTGCAATGAGCTCTGTCATGTGATATGCAAGAGCCCATCCTCGCTCATGGCATTCACGTGCCGCATGACTTAAAAGGCTAAAGGGGAATTCCGACCATTTCCTTACGGGGAACAGTTCTGTGTACCCCGTAAGGCATTCAACAAGGGTTTGTCCTGTGCTCGTAGTGTGTACAGGCCAATTTATATGCGTGTATGAGCTTGTAAACGATACCTTGCCGGGTACAAGTCGCTCACTAGAGCTGAAACATTGCACGTCTTTCCTTGCTCACGCGGAGCTCGTAACTGGCGTAGCTACCCAAAAATTCGGACACTGGAATGAACTCTGTCATGTGATATGCAAGAGCCCACCCTCGCTCGGGCATTCACCTGCAGCGTGACTTAAATGGCTAAAGGGGAATTCCGACCATTTCCTTATGGGGAACAGTTCTGTGTACCCTGTAAGGCATTGAATATGGGTATGCCCTGTATGTATGTGTGTGTGTGTTTGTGACACTTGCTTGTAAACACGATATCTTCAGGTGAGAGTGACCGACACTTTTCATACTTGGTGTATAGATTTGCCATGTTGAGAGGAAGAACCATATTGTTTTTGGTAGAGGTCAAAGGTCATTTGAGGTCACCAGCAGTAAAATTGCCCCAAAAAAACGAAAATGGCTTGTAAAGACAATATCTTCAGATATGAGTGACTGATACTCTTCATATTTGGTACATAAATTTGTCATGTTGAGAGGAAGAACCCTATTGTTTTTGGGAGAGGTCAAAGGCCATTTGAGGCCACCAGCGGTAAAATTTCGAAAAAACCAAAAATGGCTTGTAAACACGATTTCTTCAGATAGGTGTGACCTGGTGTATAGATTTGTCATGTTGAGAGAAAGAAGCCTTTTTTTTGGTAGAGGTCAAAGGTTATTTGAGGTCACCAGCGGTAAAAATTGTGTATTTATTGCACTAATAGCAGTGTGCTTGGTTGTGTGTTCGGTTCTTATCTTGCACATATATGCAGGCTATTGAACCTGGTTCATGTTACAGCTGGTTAAACAAAGCATTCACAGTACTGTCACTGTTGCTTGTTTAGGTGGTCTCATAATCAGCTGTGGTCATCTAGTGTGGGGCGAATATAAGTTGTAACCAGGGAGTTACAACAGACTCTGTTGTAACTTATCTCAGGAGGTGTTAGAAACACCTCCCTGCTTATCTGTTGTGGAGATACCTTTCACTCTGTTCTGTTCAGTTTATCATGAATTGGCCAAGCCAAGCAATACCAACATAACTGTTTGAGTTTAATAAGCATAGTACAGTAGGAACTTCTTGAGTCTCTCTGTGTTATTTTAATCAGTACAGAGCGATGCAGTGTTTACTTTGGGATTTATAGGTGCAACTGAATGTACTTTGCAATACCTGAGCAGTTTACGGGTACACCATACGTAACTTATTAATTTTATCTTACTGCCTATTGCCTTTAAGAATACACAGTCCAGGCTTTCATGATTTGAGAAAATACAGTGACATTATGACTTCACTTGCTTAAAAATAAGGACAGTCTGACCAGACCTCACAAAGGGGAGGTCGGGTGTAATAAAATCCCCCTTATCTGTTCATTTATTTGTTGTAACAAACCACTATCACTTCTAGAAGAGCACTTAAACCCTGGCCTCTGAAGAACTTTTTCTAGTTGATTACACAACCTATTAACACAGCAGATAAGTCACTCAAATGTCCAGTGATTGAAAAGTTAACCTTTTCTTTAGATTATGAACAGGAAGCCTTTAATTATGCAAAGAAGGGTTCATATGTCACTGAGAATAAATCAGCCATGTTCACAGAAATCAAATTTAATTGGATTTGGTAACAGATACCCAGTTTATGATTCCAAAAATAGAGTTTGGATCTCTAAGCAGATGAGTTGGTAATGGATATTTAGATCTACCATAAAGCTATTTCAGATATAGATCTACTTGCAAAATCACAAATGTTTTGTCTTCACTATTCTTTACTTCCTTGCATTTAATTTGGAATGTAAGGAGGTTTAGGAAACAAATAACAGATAAAATTTGGTTCAACTTTGAGTTGCTCTTTTTAACAGAAAAAAACAGGTTGTGTGAGCTTCACAGCAGCATTGCTGTTCTAATTGGTTCCTTCCAAACAGAAATGGAGAAGTTTTTATCAAAAGCTCACAAAAATCTGATAAGAATCCAATTCATTGTAGTGTGACCTCAGCTTTACTCTAACAAAGTTTTCAAAACAAAATTAAATTGCCGGGGACACTTTAGGGTATCAATTTATCTGTTTAATACTACACTTTGCCAAACTAGAAAACATTATTTCAGTGCACTGACTATGGTCTTATTCTGAGCTTTCTTAAGGAAATTGGCCTTTACACAAATTTCTTGGCACATAATGCATGCGTTTGCTTTTGTATGGAAATTTTAGATTCATTAGTTAGGTAGATGAGGTTTACAGCTGGACATTTTAAAAGAAATGTACTCTATGTTTCCTTCTTTCAATAGATTTTCATCCCAACTTTACATTTTTCATCTAGATGATACTACATAACACATTTATGTGGTGTGTCCTTTTTTTTTGAGGGGGGAGGGGGGGGCAGTACATTGTACCCTGTAAATAAGTTACACATGCAGCAACTTTTCCAATGGTAATACAGTAATTGGAAAATACAATAAACAAACAAATGTGTATCTGTGACCTTGTTCCACTGAACAGTACAAACATTTGTTGAGTTTCAGCCCTCAGGAAGCAATTTCTTACACAATCTTACAATAATTGAAATCATCATACAAAAAGATGTAGTTATAGTAATTAGAAGCTCATAGCATTAAAGGATTAGTTATCAAAATGAAGATGATAATTGCACATATTGAGAGCCTCCTTCATCTCTACATAGGACAATACAATTTCCTTTCTAGCTTTATTCTGTTGAGTATACCTTTTCGATTGTTATTGCAAATTTTTATTTGTGAAAAAAATTATTTATTTCTGGCAGCTCCCCCTGTATCTTACATTGATAAATGGAATACTTCATATTTATAATAACTTCCCAAATCCCGAGAAAATATTAAATTTAGAAAAAAAAAATGCTTCCCCAAGAACCCAAACTCAACATCTAGAATAAATGCTGATGTGATACTACAGTTCCGAATGAGGTGTGTCATTAAAGGGCATATCAAAGCAGTTGCCGTAACCTACTTTAAATTAAAAGCTAAACCTCATAAGTTTCTTCTCATTTATTTTTCAAGTAGCTTTCATCATATTTTAGAAAATAATACAAACATAAAATCTCGAAATTAGTCTTCATAAATTCCAACATTCATTGTAAAAAGTATTGTCACATGATTCTCCAGAACCAATTATGAAGTAGAATAGTCAACTTAAGCTAACCCAGGTTGGAGTTACTGTACTTCACCTATAACTTCATTTAACTATTTTTATTTCAGTTGAGGACTCTAAGTGTGAAGACCAACCTGATATCTGATGATGAAGACGATGATGAATCGTCAGAAGAATATCACCCAGCTCACTTCCCAAAAGTACCAGAAGAACAGATTTATCAAGATCCAAAGTCCTCGGGGAATATTTATCGACCCCTGGAGGTCATCAGACATTGGCCCTTCTGGCTCCTGTGGTTCACATTTGCTGTCAATGCTCAGATAATTGTCATAGTACCATCCCTGTACAAGGTGAGTATTGGGTGAAGTATGGTCATGTATCAGTTACTTTTGTCACCAGACATCTGCATTTATAATTGTCCAGAATGTCTGAATTTTTGTAATTCTTGCATGATTGAGTGTCTTATGATTTTGCTCTAAATTTTCCCTATTTTGCATGTAGACACCCATGGCAACCAGAAAATGGCCAAAGGGGGGGGGGCATTCAAAAGAGAGGAGAACACCCTTGAACTTGGTCCCTACCCCTATCCTCCTTTTGAAAAAATAAAGAGAAAATTAATATTTTGACCCGATCAGTAATAGCATAAAGCTCAGGGAATGTTCAGTTTCTTTACATTTCTCAACAATTTTACAAGTTTACAGGTGCCTCTGGGAACTATTCTATGTTGGTGAAAACTTCCTCTGGGAAATATGTTGACATTGTACAACTTACTATTAGACCTCCTTTTTTGAACCCAAAGCCTCCAAAATGTCTTAAGAGGGGGATACTGCATGGTCAAGTGGGTAGAGTGAAAGGTCACACTGAAGACTTCAAAAATGGAACCTACTGCCATTGTGCTCAGCATAAGCTCTGGAGTAGGGAAAATAAGCCGATGAGCCATTACTGTAAAAAAGGCCATGACTGGCCAAAGTAAACCAGTTGATTAGAATCTGGGCTATAAAACTCCATTTTACCACCAAACCTAACTACCCTGCCCATTCCATATCCTTTCTCTTCTCCATTCCAGCTGAAGAGTAGGGGAAGCAAAGTGATTTGGAAAATGCATGCCTGTTGGCTCTTAAATTTTTTATGCTTTCAATACTGTGTTATACCAGCAGTGGTATTTATGTTGTTTATAAATGGTCATGTGCCAAGCGTTCTTGTTGATCTGAATTTCTGTAGACCTTATGTTAAAGGTGAAATTTAGAGAGAGTTGCTCTCCTTACCTCACATGTTGTATAAGAGGGAAGGGGAGCAAAATTGTCTATTCATCTTGCTCCTTCATTCACATCGAATTCAAAGGAAGCTTATACTACACAGCATGTCATAAAACTTCATCTACACAGCATGCAATATGGGGTTACACATTAGTGCCCTGTTTGTTCAGGATATGATCATAGCCTTAGGCTTACACACTCACCAGAATATACCCCATAAAGCAATGAACTACGACTGTGTTTGTTTAAGATAGCGTTGGATAATAAGTAAACTGGGAGAATTGGATCTTACTGGGGTGTCTATTTAAAGTGAAAATGGTTGAAAAATTTTATTTCTTTGCAAAAACTATGTTACAAAGTAGTTAGGAAGTAGAAGATGAAACTAAGGTAATGTGACATGTCAGCTAAAAGCCTTGACTTTACTTGGCAGTTAAAGAGTAAGCTTTTTTAAGGAAAAATCCATTGGAACTATGTCTTCTACAGTTCTCAATATGTACCTCTTCAAACGTTAAATGTTTCTGAAGCAACTTGTTGCTTATTCTAAAACAATGATGTGAAGTGTTGCACAATGTTGACAGTTCTTTTGTTAACCCTATGTTATTTACCTCTTAATCAGCTAGTTTCTGGTTTGGTAATTCATACTGACACCTTTAAAGGAAACAGTTTAAATTTTCAAAATAAAACCCTCAGGACATGCTAATGTTACAATCTGTCCTTGAAATGGAGATTGCAAAACAAAGGATGACATAGCCATGTATGTCATGTCCCTCCCTAGGCATTATTAGAGTTGCATATTGAGATCCTGTGCATGCATAATCAAGTGCAAATTATCAGAAATTGCTCTATAAAATGGTCATTTTTTGACGGGAATTGTGACAATTTTCTTGGTGTTTAATGCTTTTCCCATCATTATCACATGACCTTTAAGCAGTATCCACAAGAGGGAGACAATTCAAGATATCTCTCAGTTACATGTTTAACACATTTTTTTCACATTTTGATCACTTTCTAAATATTTCACTGTGGTTTCAATTTTAAATTATTTCTCTCCTAGGCATTTGGACAAACTTTCATACAAAGTGACAAATATTTGGCATTGGTTGGGTCTATCAGTTCAGTCTTCAATGCTGTTGGCAGGATATTCTGGGGACAGCTTGCAGACAAATCATCATATAAGGTTTGTGCTTTTTACACCCTCTTATGAAGTTTCCTTTTGGAAGTGACTGCATAAATATTTATGCTGCTTCAGACAGAGTTGGTTACAACATGCATGAACCACAATAAAAGTTTCTTTTTATGCATCGTCTTATACTAACAATAATTTTTAAAGTGCTTCGCAACAAATGTTAACCACGTGTTTGGTCTAACGGTAAGAGCATCCGCCTCTCGTGCGGAAGGTCCGTGTTCTGTTCCCAGGCCAAGTCATACCAAAGACCTTAATAATGTAACCTACTGCAGTTGTGCGTGATGCTCCGCATAAGTAATGAAGAAGGGAAAGCAAGCCAGTGAGCCACAACTGGAAAAAAGGCCATGGCTGGCTCGACTTGAGCCAATAGGTTGGAAACTGGGCCGTAAAACTCTAACTTACTTTCTAACTACAACAAATGTTACCCTTTCTAATTGGTGAAACTACCCCATCATCACAGAGGCAATCTCTGTGGTTTAGCAGCAGCTCTAATGAGTGGCTTTATGGCAGTTAAAGGGGCAGTCAGACTTTGAAAAGAGAATATTAAGGGACTGTCTCCAATTCTTCCCGTGGTTTCCTTACGGGCAAAACTCCAAGCCATTGTTCAGCTTGTGCACTCTTCAGCTAGCAGGAGAGCTGTGAGTTTTCACTAACAAAAGCTTTCCTGCATAACTGCTTTGAGTGGCAGGCAGACTGGTATGAAAAGAAGTAGCTCTCCCTGCATGGTTGAATTTAGTGAAACAGCTACACTGACTGAAACTGCATCCCAATAAGGCACAGTTAATCAAAAATCCATTGAAGGTTTTCTGAGCAGCTCCTTTTGTTACCATAACAAAAGGACATGACCACTATTGCTGAAAGATGAGCCTTTACTGTCCACAGAGTCACTGACGTGTAGTCTTAAGCCACTCCCCTTTTGCATATGCTGTGGCTGTGAAGAGGAGAGCCAGCCAAACACTTGATACACACTCTGAAAAGACCCATTGGTGTGCTTGCCTGCCAGCAATCATCAGTTAAGAGTCTACAACCCCTAACCTTTTGTTCCAGCACATTGTTTTCCCTCTCTGAACTGATTGTATAGAAAAATCTGGGTAGCAAGTGATGGTCTGAGTGGGGTTTATCACGAATTCACTGAATATTAGGGTTTGAAATTCATGTAGACAATAAATGAAGACGATTTAAGGCTGATTGACCCCACAAATGGCAGCGTTGAGCCACTATACACAAACGCTGAGGGGATTCGTCTATACTGCAAGTTTCCTCATTTGACCTTTGTCTGAAAAGCAGACTGGCCATCCCCAAGCATGTAATGGGACTTTCTCCTGCTTGATTTTGAAGCCTGACTTGACCTTAACCATGCAAATTTAGGGTTGTTACATACCATGTGAGCTACTGGGGGTAAAAAGCCATATGCAGCCAGGTATGTCTCTGCAGATAAAAAGAGGATGCACTATATACTGCTTAATGTGGCTATATAGTAATAGAAGGTGACCAGGTTTTATTTGACTAACCTTACCAAGTAGATATTTTGCAGGCTTGCCCACTTTTGTTTTTGCAGCTTGCCATGTGCTTCCTAACAACTTCTGGAGCAGTACTACTGTTTACGTTGGGTCTGACTGCCTATGGTGGGAAGATTATGTTCCTTTTTTGGATGTGTGCAATCTTTTTCACTTTCTCTGGAAATTTTGCCTTGTTTCCAACAGTTACAGCAAGGTAGGTTGATTCTTTGGATTCTCAATAGAGAAAGGTGTGGTGATTAACTTGGATCCGTGATGTAAACAGGATTTCTCCCAAGGGTTAGAGGGCATGCAGTATGTTGTGTAATCACAAGCCTAGAGAAGGGGTCTAGGGGGAAACTGGTGCTGCTGGTAGGTGACTGTGGAAAATAATTCAAAACCCCGATGTATTTCAAGGGGTCTCAAAGGAGGGGTGTCCTCTAGGTGGAAATTTTTGAAAAACTTGGGTGTCGTTATATGCAATCTGGTGCCATTTAGGTTAATCTCACCCTTGCAAACAGAAAAAAGTGTTGAAATATTTTACATATTTGTAGGAATTAAAAAAGAATTGGCAACGGTGGGGGCATGGACTAAAGCATCAGATGGGTGGGTGTTGGCATGTACCAATGTCTCCCCTAGCTTAACACTACTGCTTTGGGTGGTTAGTCCATTTTCTAAGCAGGTCTGTAGTGTCTGCAGTTTTTCTGGAGCTTTGCTGAAGAAGCTACCTCCAGAGGTTTGAAAATCAAACAAATTGCTCAAATTTTTCTTCCGGGAAATACTTGCGACTGCACATAATAAATTAAAAGCTTTGAAAATATCTGCGAAGTGTATATATTAAGGATAAAGTGTGTTTCCTTCTTCAGGGCATTTGGTATGGATCACTTTGGTACCAACTATGGGATACTATTCACCTCCATTACATTAGCATCTGTAGCAGCAGCCTTCCTGGCAACCACCATGCAGGATACCCTTGGCTGGAATGGGTTGTTTGAACTTGTTGGAGGTTTCAGCTGTGTTGGTGAGTTTTCTGTTAATCAAATATGAATTGTTTCACATGAAGCAGTGGTGGGGCAAAGGCTAAAAAGAGTTTTCAAAGCCATTTACAAATTACCAGTGTCTTTATTGTTTTAGTATGCCACATATTGTTCATGCCATCTTTTGACCTTTGAACTGACTGCGTTGTCATGGGGTTAGAGCATTTGATTTGCAGTCCAGGAGGTCTCGAGTTCGAGTCCAGGCCAGGTCATACAGAAGATTTTAAATATGGAACCTTCTGCCATTGCTCTTGGTGCTCAGCATAAGGAATGATGTAGGAAAAACAAGCCAGGGAGCCAAAGCTGGAAAAAAGGCTTTGGCAGGCCCAACAGAGTGAGAAACTGAACTGTGAAACGTCATCTAAGTGACTTGACCTTTGCTGTCAGTTCCCCTCTGTACTATTTATATGACAACTTGCACTACCCCTAATACCCCCTCCCCTTGAAATGACCGAGAAATGGTTGATTTAATTTTGACACAAGGAATATTTACATGCTGCCTGTCATAACTCAGGTCCCCCCTTTGCATACTCTCCCTTCACTAATACTACATTTCATATACCCTCCCATCCCCTTTGAGCAAGAAATGGTCTACTCAGTATTGACACAAGGAACTGTGGCTCTTTCCCTGAAATTCAGCTTCGTCATTAGTTACTATAACTTACATGTGATTACAGGTAGACCGGAAGAAACAGCATGTGTGCTATATAATATTATATTATCATTTCTTGGCATCAGACAAGCCCTTAAATGTGAGACATAGAACATTGACCCTTCTCATGTAACAGTTCAGCACCATTCAGCCCAGTAATGTAAACAATTTCAAATGATGTACCTTGAGTGAAAGTGTGCCTTCTATTTCACTTTTTATTACTGTTAAAACCTAAAAGCAGTTGACTCTCCCCCAAGACTACAATTTTTGAAGTAGTGAGCAAAAATTCTTATTTGGCAGAGATTTTTGATTTACAGCAAGTTTAAAAAATGCAAAGTAATGTAGCTCATTTTACACAGCGTGTACTGTACTGAGAGTGTTTGATTACATGTTAAGGTCTTGTACACACACCCTGCAGCAACAAACTGAGACAGTGTATGGATGAGGATGAGTCCTGGAAAGTTGTGGGAGGGGCTTAAGTAAGTAGACTTGGAGGATTGAAATCGTTTAGGGTAAGAAGATAAGGCTTTAAAGAATGTCAAATCTAATTTTTACACAGATTGAGATAACCCTATTTTGAGTTTCTTGGTTAAATTTTGGGTTACCGTGGGGGTGAATTAGAAAATACTCTTTGAGATAAATTTTTGATGTCTATCGGCCTATTTGCAATGCGTTTTCATGTTGTGGACACATGGTAGCCTTGATGAAGAGATACTTTTACATATGTGCACCTTCCTGGGCTATACACGAATCCGGACAGCAAGTGATGGTCTGATTTCAGTCGGCCATAACTGGGGTCTGTCACCTTTAAATCTTTCGATTTCGTTGCTTACCTCTATCATGGATGGTTGTACACTAATTTGTATCTTAAATTCTCCAATTTCACTAAATATGAGGGTTTGAAATTCATGTAAACAATAAATAAAGATGATTTTAGGCTGATGGACCCCACTAATGGCGGCCTACAGTCACTAAAAACAAGCGCTAATTGGATTCGTCTACAGCGAACACAAATATAGCAGCCTCTACAAGAAAACTTAGTATTTGCTGAACATGTACATATGTACTGTGTTTACATAATGTACAGCTCAGTATGGTGGAATGACACCTTTGTCTGGCAAAAGAGTTTGGTTATGTTCATTGATTAATTAACAAAGGAAAAAAAAAAAGATGTAAAAGTAAGGAATAAGAAGCTTAATTTTTCCAACAAGTCTCCTTCAGGAACAGCAATTTTCCTTGGACTTGTTGCCTTCCCCCTTTTCTGTTACATGTGTTACAATTAAATTTCAAACACTCTTTCCCAAATAGCAGTTGCAAAGAATTCTGGGATAGAATTTTGATGTTCATCATATTTTTCAGGGGCATGTGGCTGTGGCCAGAATGAAAAATGTATCCCAATCTCCTTCCTAGCTGTTATTTGGTGAAAGGTTTTTAGGTAAAAATATATATATATAGGTAAACAGATTGGAATGATAAAAAGTGCTAAAATTCGGAAGAAAGCTCCGCAACGTTTCGGGTATGTACCCTTCATCAGGCGGCAAAATAATAACTGATCAAAAAAACGATATTCAAAAGAAACAACAAACGCGTGCCGATACAACTCGATCGGCGCGCGTACAAAGGCCAAGCACCTACGTCAACGCGTTGTGTGTCTTGTTATGTCCCCATCAACTCCTAACAATCGTTTCTAAGTCCCTGTAGTGCGGACGCACTGGTAACACACGCACTACCCATGACAACATCCATCCAGCAAGCCAAACCAAAACGCGCCGACGTCAAGCGTACAACCTCTTTACAAAGGGATTGCCAAAAATGAAATGTTTGCCTACTTCGCGCCGCAATTTTAAACACAGCTAAACGACGCAACCGTGCAAAACAAGTTAATAGTGATGACGCGATAAAAATTAAAAGTAATAATAAATACACGCTAGGCGATTATGATGTCATTATGAACGGACTTTGCAAGGAAAATTGAACACGATCAATTTAAGTTCAAGTTCGACAAACAGTCCGTTGTAAAAAAATAAACACAGTCTATAACAGTTCAAGTTTGACGTTCAGCCCGTTAGGAGCCAGAGTTCCTAGCCTTACTATCAGTCGATTTTCGGCAGTAAGACGATCACGGTCGGAACCTCTGCATGAGATGGCTGCCGTGACCATCAGATCCTGTATAGAACAGGCCGATGGGGGGTTAAAATGGTTGGCAACTGGGTAACCTGGAAGGTTTTGCCTAATGGATCTCAAGTGTTCAGTAACCCGATCAGCTAATCGACGTTTAGTTTCACCCACATACATCATGGCACAGCGCTTACAAACTAGGATATACACTATATTGGTAGACGTACATGTAAAATTATGTTTGACGTCGAAGGAGTTGTTGTTGGGACCTACAACAGACAGAAGCCTGTCTTTGCTAACAAGTTTACAAGTATTACATCTACTATGGTTACAAGGAAACGTCCCTGCCGGATGTAACATAAAGGGTTGGGGATGTGAGGCCCGAACCAAGTGACTTGAGATGTTTTTCTCACTTCTAAAGGCCGTAATAGGCGGTTCAGGAAAATACTCACGGGTAGAGGGTTCTCTTCCTAGAAGTTTAGCGTTTCTGTGAATTGACTCAACAATGGGGCGAACTGAAGGATGATAAGACACCACGAAGGGTATTCTGGAAGTGGATTTGACGATATTAGTCTTGGGGGCCATGATAGTTGCTCTGTCCATCCCTTGAACCCTCCCTAGTGCCTTCATGAGTACCTTACGTGGGTACTGACGTTTCTCGAAAAAGGAGATCATATCTTGAGAGACCTGTTTAAAATCCCTATTATCGGAACAAATGCGTCTAGCTCTCAAGAGTTGCGAGTACCAACTCTATCCCGTACATATGTATGTATATACATATATATGGTTCAAAAATATATTCCCTCATTATTATACCACAAACCATGTATACTAAAACAATAAAATATTTTACCATCAGAGTTTTTAAAATTTGTATTTTCTTTTAAATTTTCAGGTCTGCTGTTAACTTTACTCCTGAATGTTAAACGGCTAGATGGATGCCACATTTGAGCCTTGTTTGTTGCTTTCCATGTACTGCAGTATCTGATCACCAGCCTGAAGAAGAAAGAGAAAGCTGGAAGGATTACGAGGACCATGCTACCTGTTGCCATGGTAACTGGAACCTAGCAATTGTTCTGTTTGATGTTATTTCATTGTTTCCCCTAGATTAGGTTTGTGAAGATATTGGAAGTATCTTTGTTGGCTGATTATGGTGTCCTAGGAAAGTGTTAAATGTGGTCTATTTAAAAGTAACAGAAAAAAGGAGCTTATTGTGGCACTTTGAAGATGTATAGTAATCACTATGGTGATGTTCTTTGCTTGCTGTTGTGAAGGAAACCTGCCTTTAGTGATTTTGTAGTTGAAGAAACAACTCCTTTAATTGCTGCTTAATCCCAGCTTTTAATAATATGAAAGTTTAAACTTAGTATTACATATATGACAGATTGTGTCTAGATAAATGCCTTTTTGTGTGTCTTTTTCATGAATTTTTATTAATTTTCATTTTGATGGAACACTCTAAGGGAATCTTTATCTACAATTTCTAACTCCTATTGCTCCGAACTTTTAAATGTATTTTCTATCTCTAAAAAAAAAATTTTTCCGTAATTAAAAAGTAAAAGGGGAGAGCATTTGGGTACACACAATTTTGACAATGGCATTTGGTAATACCCCACAATGATGCTTGTGCAATTTGTGTCCCATGATCCTTTGCAAACACCCTTTGGAAAAGAGCCTGGTATGGTGGGTTGAGATCTTGTACTCTAATTTTCTCATTACAAAAGATGCTTTATACTAGAAGGAAAATAACAAAATTAGAATACAACATGACCTGAATAAGTTTAGACTGGTGGTGCTGCCCTTATTGGTTACATATATTCTTACTTTAAAAGGAGGGTCTTATTTTTTCTGTTTTTTTTTCTTTGGAACAGAAAGAGTTTTTAAGACTTTTGTTTCAGTTGATTGGAGTAATGCTTATTGTATTAGAGAGGCAAATAGTAGCCGCTAAGTTTGTTTTAAGTTCATTTTTACATTTTATTACTTGTAGTTTTTTTTGTACTGTAAGAGTTGTTTAGTGAGTGTACCTTGAGTTGGTTGGTACCTTGAGTCAGTCACTGAGTTTAAAATGTACGGAACATATACTCCTTAGGACACTCTTTAAGTGTCTGACTCATGGTACCAACATGCTACTACTTAAAATTCCCTCCAGTCATAAACATCTAGTACTATATGAGCAGAGTGATTTCCACCAAAACATTCAAAGGATTCTTCATAGTTTCATTTTTCTTTCAGTGTAGAGCTGGTGCTGTCAGTCATGTTCTCTGTAACAATTTTATGAGAAATGTATGAAGTGTACGTGGGGGAAGGGCTAGAGACCATGTACGCTGTGATTTTTGAAAAAGTGAGGCCTTGTACTTTATGTATTGTTGCCAACATGAATTTGTTACTGAAAGCTTTATTTATTGTAATCTTAGAGAGAGACATTCACCAATTCTTAGCAGAGTGATTGTGTGGGTTAAGGGGTGGGTGGGGGTGGTCGGGTGGTGGGGGGTTGGTGGAGATGGTGGGGGTTGATATATAAGGATGTGTAAGTATGTTTGATTGTGTCGAGTAGAAAAAGTCATGTTGCAAAGACTTACCATGCCCATGAAAGACAAAGACAATGAGGTAGGACTGGGTGTGTTTAGCTCTATAAACTGAGCGATAAAACCTCATTTAACTAATTAATTGTATCAAACTATGTCAAGCCTTGAGATTGTCATTGATTTCAAAGGCCAAATAGGGTAAAGAAGGAAAGTTTGGACTGAAGGTGCTCTTACAATTGAGAAATATTTCAAAATAAGACAGTATACTGTTAGTTATGTAGGAAAATGGTAAGTCAAGGTTTCATGTGTAATGGTTGAAATGTAAAAGGTAGGTTTTCAAGGTCAAGCATTTAACCAATATGCTCAATTTTTTGACCACCCACATGGTAGGATGTCATATCATACCATGTTTATCATATTTATGATCCAGGGATGTGTCAATGTTCTCCTTATGTTATCATTAAAGCTACCTAATAGGTGCAGCATATTCCACAGGAAGTGTGGGTCAAAATTCTATGAAATTTCAGGTCAACTGTGTGATGGAGGAACACAGGAAAATGAAATGACCTTCCTTGGAAGTCGGAGGGTGCATCTTTTCCTGAATAAGTGCTTTATAGGACACAACCAAGCAATCTGTATCAAAAACAGCGTCACAAACTCTTAAGTATTTAATCATTTAGACATGTCAAAGTCAAAATTAACTGATGTTGTCGTTTGTGAAACATTGCAAACCCTAATGATGTTACTTGTAATATTATATGTATAACAACATGGGAAGTATGCAAGTCAAGCAGTTTCACATATTCAAGGCAAATTGCCAATTTCACTAGTATAAGAGGGGTCAAAGGTCACATTGCTTTAATATTTTTACAAACTTTCATGTTGAATACAGGCTCATTTAATCTGTGTTATGACAGTCTCCCCTGTCACTATCACTTTACATTAAAGTTTTCAATTACAAAAGCCTATGCAGATGTGTCTTCCTTGTGCTAGTTAAATGTCTCTGTCATAGGTCATGTGATGTGAAATTGTACTCGTAAGCCTGGGTCTGCTGCCCTCAGTCTTGTACGTCATCTGTCTCTTTATGTGGTGGATAGAAACAGAGTTACCTCGAAGGTGGTTTAGACATCTAATATGTTATAGGAAAGCAGAGTCAAGGCTGTCATTGCTAACAAAAATGTTTAAACCAGATTGTCCTCAAGGAAACTTGGCTATCCAAAATATTTTCCTCACGTTTGCATTCAATTATGAAGCGCTGCATTTTGAAAGTGGTGTCCTGCTTTGTTGTTGGAATTAAGTAGAATGTGTTCATTCATGTATTATTCCTCTTGCCAAATAAAAACATTGTGTTTGAGGAACAAAATCATAAATGTAGAAAAAATCAATAGAAAGCAGTATAGTCTTGAATCAGACACAAAACAAACTGCTTTTAACTCTACCAGGGAAATTATGATTGTCTGGGGTTGTGGGATAACAAGTTTTTAGCTTTTGGTTTGCCATATGGAGATTTAGTTGTCTTGGAAGCTCAGACAACCATGAAATTTGGGGCCTGAAGTATAACTTTTCTTTTTCAGTTTTTACTCTATGAAACTTCTCTGCTCTCATCGTGTATTTACAATTGTACACATTTTACTTTTTCACTTCTCGGCCTTTTGGCTAAAATCATGTGTAGTGTATGTTCTTTCTAAGAGCCATGAGGTTGGTCGTGTATTGTCCTTCAGTGGACGTAGTAGCTTCTTGGGGATGCAGTTAAAGTTTTGGTTCCCCCAAACGACCCTTTGCCAAAGGGTCGGGAGAAAAAGTACACATTTTACTTTTTTACTCTCTTATTGGAAAAAGTTGTTCTTTGCAGTAAAAAAAAATTAACCAAAGCTTGAATTGATTTTGGGGGAAAATTTGTAAGTTCTCAATGTAAAGTTGGATCTCTTTAAGAACTGCCATATACATAAAAGAAGGATGTACCTCAAAGTTAATACTGTCAGTATAATCAATACCACCTCTTGAGTTGGACTTATTTCATGGTGAAATTTTATTAAAAGGAAAATGTGTTTAACTCATTAAATATATTATCATTAAATATATTAGAAAACTTCAAATGATTATAGAAAAACAATTTTTTGAAGTCACAAGTACATCTCCCAAACTAACAACCATTTTTCCCTTGCCCGTACATTTTCTTTTCATATATATTGCACAGCTCCTTTTGAATTCCATTTTATCCATGAAGTTTTTCTTATTCATTTAATAAGCCCTTTTCCTAAATAGAAATAATTTTTGGTATATTTTGTACCTTACGAAAATTTTATCCTCCTCCTAAGCATAGAAATATTTCACAAAATTTAAATTTTTTGTAAATATAATATGGTTATATTTTATGGTGTATATTTCAGCACAATGTGAAATATTAACTATCAACTCACAATTATATTACTGAATCTGCTAGAGGGGGTACTTCCATTTGATTTTCAAGTATTAGCTGTGTGTAGGGTCGACCATTTCCAAGTACAAATTTTGGCAGGATGCTTAGAATATTGTAAATACCTATTTGACATCAAAACAGGATTTGACTGTTTAATTTTTTTCAAGGTGGGGGGGGGGTTTACTCAAGACAAGACAGCCAGGAGTCTTGCTGAAAGGGGGTTTGCAAGAAACCAAAAAAATTCATGTAGAGCAAAATTAAACTGCAGTCACACTACAACAAATTCAAATTGGATTTTGATCTGATATTTGTGAGTTGTTAAAATTTCCATCTTTGGTCAGAAATAACTCTGATTTTGCCATTTTGTGTAAACATAGGATTTGTAAGGCCAGGACTATGTATTAAATAGCAAAACTAATTATTTTGTGACGTCACTTGTGAGACGCTTTCATCAGATTACATGTGTCCAATAAAAATTCTCTGTTTGAGTCGATGTCACGAAAACATCACCTGCCATTTCATTTTCGGATACCTCTGATGCAAATCACATATTTGCTCTGGTTGTCAATTTTTTGGCTCTTTCCAGCCGGAGATGGCAAATATTTTAATTAACTCACAAAAATTGAATTAGAACCTGATCCAAATTCATTTTAGTGTGACCTCTGCTTAAGGGGAGCTAATGTTTCCAAACAATGTTTCAATGACCGTTAAATGCACCCTTTTAGCATTTTTCAATCTCGTACTTTAAAAACTCAATTTTAGTCAGTACTACTCCTGAAAGTGCAGTAAACTTTTGAGTGGGCGGAAGTTTTGCCTTTTTTCACAGATCATGAAGAATCTATTTTATTTTCAAATTTTAACATAGGGATATTGACTCTGTCCAGTGGCATTGTTGAAATCACGTGTTAATTAAGAATATGTGTTATGACTTTTGAACTTGTTAGCAGTGCAACTCATATGCTTTAAGTTCACTTGTGCTAGTAAGAGTTAGTGTAATTGTATTGTGTGTGGTTGCCTAAGTCTATTTTTGGTGAAATTTATGATTTAAACCAGGTGAACTGAGATTGTGCAATATTTCAAATTTTGTCAGTGGCTGAGATTACGACAGAGAGAATATTAGCATTGTATAAGTGTTATTGAAAAGATGTACTTCATTTCAACACAAGAAACAGTATTTATGTAAATTAAGTCATTTTGATTTGGTGTATAATTATTCTTGTTTGTTTGTTTCCTTCCTACTGCTGTATTAGAAAGGTATTACATTCCTTTATTCCTTTATACCTAGTAGTAATCCAAACGTTCTGTTGGTCCATTATGGCCATGTGAATGTGCATTATCCTGAGATAAATTCACAGTAACGGATAAATTCATTCGTCTTCGGCTACTCCATTTTACTCTGGGTTGTGCTGTTGTAATCTTGTTATTTGGAATCCAAATTTGATCGTGTTTTGTCTTTTGAATCAAAATGTTGTGTATGAATGAACAAATTTCAACAACCCTGCACCTGTGCATTTAAAACAGGAGAATTCATTCCCAGGGGCTAATGCTATCAAAGATGCGACCATGTGTTGGTCTAACGGTAAGAGCATTGGCCTCTCAGGCGGAAGGCCCGGGTTGGCTTCCCAGGTGGAGTCATACCAAAGACTCTAAAAAAGGAACCCACTGCCATTGTGCGTGATGCTCCGCATAAGCAATGAAGTAGGGAAAACAAGCCAGTGAGCCGCAACTGGAAAAAGGCAGCGGCCGGCTCGACTTGAACCAATAGGTTGGAAAGTGTGCCATAAAACACAATCTAACTAACATCAAACTAACTATCAAAGATGTGTCTAGCTTCATTGCTTGTATTAATAACCCCTGATCAATCATACATTTTCCTGCACTTAAAGCATGGTTAATCATTGTTTTACCAACTCTTAAATTGCCATACAAATGCTTTGTATGTTAAGCCTGCACTTAGTTTTGTTAATCATTTTTGCAGTTAGGGACTCCACATTGCTCCAAAATTTGAATCTTCTCGTGTCCCAGCCAAATAAGTATTGGTCAAGACCTGATTGAACATTTTTCCTGTTAGGAAGTAAAGTTGAGGAAGCTCTTTTAACTTGATATTGCTTCAGATTATAGAGTTGAAAATCTTTGAAGGAATATGACTGTTGAGAGCCAGTCATAAAACAGGACAGTCTACTACTGCACTACTTCAAGTTAGGGTGGCCACTCTTGGGCTTTAAAACTGAGGGTGCTCTTTAAACTTGATGTTTGGCATGAGATTTGCTTTAGAGTCTGGAGATTACACTTTCTGAAGGGATAAAAGCTGCTCTCATTTGCAACACAAAGTCTTGACCAAGGCTAATCCGAAATTTGATTTTGAGGAAAATAATGAGCTGGCTTTTACTGTGATGTTTTGGTTATTTGTTGGAAAACATTTTGTCTTCTTCCATTTGGAGATAAAACTGCCTGGTCCATTTGTTAGGGCTGTAAGTTAAGAATTATTACTGTTATGGTGTTGACTAGTAGAATACGCTACTCAAATTGTGTAACTCAAATTATCACTGATATCAGATAATGAGTAAGCAGTTTCTGCTATGAGAATCTTTAAATGGTATTCTGTCATTTCATATATAAAATCAATTTTGTGAGATAATTGGCAACAATGTTTCAGTTCAACGCATTTTATAAAATGAAAATCTCTTGCATATGATATCACAGAGCAAAAAGTATGCCTTCCTTTGGAGGAAAAACCAACACAATAAGTTCAGGCAGCAGATTTAACAGCAAATCAGATGTGTTTTGCGCATAGTCTACTAAACAGGCAGGGTAAATTCTGCTGTGTTCAGCCTAGGAGGGCCATTCATCTGGCTTTTCGCCCGAGCAATCCGGCTTTTGTCCTCCATGTAGGTTCACTCTGTGCTGCAAGTTTAATATTCCTTAATTCTCTTTTCAGGAAAGTTTTCATTTTCTAATACAGCATCCCAGTTTCTCTACCCTAAATGGTATAGCCTAGAATGCCATAGAAGGACAGTGGCCAGGCATCTGAGGGCACCTACCTTTGACTGTAGCCCCTAACCTAACCATGTTTTGTGAAGTCCAAAATTTGGTAGACTACGTACCAACTCACGGAGGCTCTCCACATAGACATCATGGTCACTGCACAACTGCATGGTCAGGGATTAGAGTATCAGACTTGCTGACGGGAGTGGGGAACTTGAGTCCTGGCCAGGTCATACCAAAGACTTTAAATATGAAACCTACTTCCATTGTTCTTGCTGCTCAGCATAAGCAATGGAGAGGGGAAAAGAAGCCAGTGAGCCACAACTGGAAAAAATGTGTGTTTGGCTCGACTTAAACCAACAGGTTAGAAACTGGGCCATAAATCTCCATCTTGGTTAGAAACTGGGCCATAAAACTCCATCTAACTAACTCCACATAGATAGTAGCTACAGTTGTCCTTCTTTTCTGTTATCTGTGAATGGTCACCTTATAGGAGAATTCAGACAGCCCAAGTGATGTTCTGATTTCAGTCGGCCATAAGTGGGGTCATTTAATCTTTCAATTTCCTTGCTTACCTGTACCATACATGGTTGTACACAAAATTGTATCTTGATTCCTTCAATTTCACTGAATATGAAGGTTTTAAATTCATGTAGACAATAAATGAAGATGATTTAAGGCCGATGGACCCCACTAATGGCTGCCTACAGTCACTAAACACAAACACTGATGGGATTCATCTTTTGTAGCCATGTGTTTAATTTTTTTCTTTCAAAAATGATATTAATGGAAAAGTTCTTTACTGAGATATGCAAAACATTCCATTCCTCCAATACTGAACATGCCCTAATTGTAAGATATAGTTTTGGGCATATTCAGTCTTTCTGTTCAATCATTACATTCCTTAAAGGGCTTGTCCTCTCACCCCAAACTGCAATTTTTGTAGTAGTCCACGAACAGTTGGCTCAGCTCTTTGATTGACAGCTAGTTCAAATAATGCATAGTACTGAAGCTCATATTACACGACAGGCATTTTACTGCAAATGTTTTGGGTATACAAATTGGGCTCTCGTATACTCACCCTGAAGCAGTGAACAGAGATTGTGTCTGGATGGTGATGAATCTTAGACAGTTGTGGGAGGGGCTTAATTAGAAGATTAGGAGAATTGAAACTGTTTGGGGTGAGAGGATTAGGCCTTTAACTTTTACTAACTTTAATTTAGCCTTGGCCATCACACACCCACCCCTTTATTATTATGTTAATGAACTCATCATTGGTATATGTCCAATTTTAATGCATGACTTGAATAAAAAAAAATTAAATAAAGCTTCTTTAAGAAATTGTTAAGCAAAGATTCAGATTAATTGCACCAAAGTCATGACAACGGAATAAATGTTCATCTGTGAAAACAATATTTTTGCTTTACTCTCATTTCTCTTAAAATTAGCAAGCCCCATAATTCCTGCTGTGCTGTCATTAGATGCAGTTAACATAATTCAGGGGCGTCGATCGGGGGGGGGGGGTACAAACGTATGTCGGTTTTGCCCCCGTCCAGTAGTCCAGGCAGATTAATAAAAACGAAGAATAAACAAAGTACAATATTATGGTAGCTAATATAAACAGATGACTTTACGACTTACAGAAACGTCTATTTAAAGCCTATCAAAGTGATAATGCTGCCATTATAAATGCGCCTCTTTATTTTGTGTATGTGCGTGTCAATGTGAGTATACGATACGTATTTGTATGCGTGTACGTGTGCGCTCGCGTTCGTGTGAAACTGCTTTATGGTCGAATGTTAATTGGTCCCGGACACGATCCAGGGCTCCAACTGTTGGGTAAATTTCTTTTGCACCCTAATTCACAAGCCAGATGAACAGTTCAGTAGCATATGCAAAGGGGGTGGTTAATTACCTCAATACGAGGTTGGTCAGAGACATGTCACTTCTGTTACTACGCATGGCAATAAAATGCTAGAGTGAAAACAAATTTATAGCGAATATTGCTACACTTGAGATTGGTTTACACATGTACAGTAGGGATTGTTTTCAGGGAAGCATTGCTAGGACAACAAAAAGACATCGGTTGTTCAACTACAGTTTTTGAAATAGTCACCACAGAAATTCTCCATTGGCTCAGCTCCTTTATTGAATTAAAGCAAGTTCAAAAATGCAGAGTACTGTAGCTCGCAATATACCGCATGTGCTGTACTGAGAGTGTTTAGATTACATGTTGGTCTTGTGTACTCACTCAGTCTAAAGCAATAACCCGAGATTGTGTCTGGGTGAGGAGGATGTTAAGACAGCTGTGGGAGGGACTTTAAAGTAAGTAGGTTAGGAGAATTGGAACTGTTTTTGGTGAGCGGACTGGGTCTTTAAAGGCATTTGCATTTTCTTAAAGCTGTTCAAAATATTGTCCGGTCATGGAGTTATTACGTAATGGCTCATTTTTTCTGCTACATTAAAAAGTGCACATAACTTGCATACATACAGAAATCCTCACAAAGCACAGAGCTAGTTTTCGTAGCTCCTCTGTAACTGTCGCCTCAGTTCTTTTTGTTAACGATTAGCTGAACGAGGTTAGAGCAGGGAGGTGTTATTAGACCTAATAACACCTCCCTGGTTAGAGCTCGAGTCGACGGAGTAAGACCAGGGACCAGTAAGACTGAACTGAACAGTGTTCGGATGTAGGCCGAAAGACGGTTTGGTAAGCTCAGACGGTCGTCGAATTATATACGTACTGTACAGCAAGATAAGTAGGCTACTCGTAGTTGCTCCCTGTGGTACAAAAAGGGTTGTTCATCATATCTTCCAATGTCCAAAACATTGGTTAAATTTGACAAAATTGTAAATTTCTGTGATGCTTTTGACAAGTCACGTGACATCGCGTTATATTTTAACTAGTTTATCCACTGGAAGTTTAAGTGCTTGTGTCTTTAGAAATTTTCTCTTCTTCTTCTTTGGTGTGTTACGTCATGTATTAAATATTCTTGGATATTATTTCCAGTTAGGTCATGAGTGGGCTTTACCAGGGCCTATCATTTACATTACTTGCTGCAGAAGGGAATTTCTGACAGTCGCTTTCTAAGTAATGGTTTCTTTTATGATAGACAAAATCCCCGCGATTATGAAAAGCCACAAAGAAGTACAATTTAAGAATTACATCACATCCCGATCTGTGATACTACCGTTGGGTGAGGTATCTATAGTCTTATCCGAATTGTGCTGTAGCATTTAGGCCGCCAGGATGTATGATTGCCTGCTTGGTGGACTCCTACTTTCTAAGTTTGATGTGTTCGTAATGCTACAGTATGCAGGTGAAGACAGTGGCGTAGCTAGGATTTTTTCCAGGGGGGGGCAAAGGTATGAAATTTCCCCAAAACTTTTCCCGGTCAATGTGTATGTATTTCTTATAAAACATGCAAACTTACAAGTATAACAACATTACCATGTCATTTTGTAATATTACCTGCATTTTAATCTTTAAGTAAAACATAGAGCAATCGGAAATAACAAAGTATATTATTTTGGTAAACAATATCTGGTTTATTTGTATGTACTAACGCAGTGGCGTACGCAGGATTTCTCTGAAGGGGGAGGGGCATGCAGTATGGTCTAAGGGGAGGGGTGTCCGGAAATTTTTTGACGTTTTCAAGGAGCTAGATGCAAAATGGTGCAAGATTATCGACTTTGACAGGAACAGTGTTAAAAGTTGAATCGTGGTGGTTCATGAGGATAAAACTGAAACTTTTGTGCCTTGACATGCATTTCCTCATGCCATTTATGCTACCTTACGAAGAAAAACTTGTCATTAAATTTGCACACTTTTAGGAGTCAAAATAAAAGAGCATTGATCGGTATTTCTGGTTTTTCTTGGCCACAAAATGTTATTTTGTCATAAAGATTATCTAAGCAGAGCGCCACAATTGGTTGGCGCGGAGCGTAGAGAAAATTTGGAAAAATCAGACCCCTTAGATGGCCGGAAATAGCATTTTCCAGGCTAATACGAAGAATCTAGCCAGTCGCTTTCTTCTTTTGTCGTTTGAAATAAATGCTCACTTCAAAATATGTTCGCAAACTGCAAAGTGATCAGAGAGTTAAGAGCTAATTTTATCCCAAAAATGTAATTTTGCCCATAAGACCGAGCTAAGCCACCATTGGTTGGCGCGGAGCGTAAAGAAAATTTCGAAAAATCAGACCCCTCAGATGGTCAAAATAGCGTATTTATGCTTGTAAAGAGAATCTACACATGTAGTCTTTTTTATCGATTCCACCAGTGGGAAACAGAGTCTACCTTTTTAGGTAAAAATTGGAATTTGACAGAATTTGCCCAGCTCTATTTGTAGGAATTAAAAAAAAGTTGGCATCACTGAAAGACCTTGCAGGGACAATCCTTCCCCTTTGAAAATTTCTGAAAATTGGGTGTCCTTATAAGCAATCTGCTGCCACATATGCTATCTTTTGAAGTAAAATCTGTGTTAATAAAGTTAGACTACGTATTTTTAAGAACAAAGAAAAAATGGCATCTGTGAGGGGGAGGGGGGGTGGCCCAATGGTCTCACGTCACTAAGGAGGCCTAATAATGGCTCGATCACACAGGATATCCTGTTAGAAAAACAGTCTGTTAAGTGTAGTAGGCTACATGGTACTCATTGTCCATTTATTGTTACACTCAAAGTGAGCAGAAAGCTATTTTCCCGAACTAGCTTGTAAGCCTCCAAGGATTAGGCTAAGTAACAAAATCTAAGTGTGCCAACGGATCCCGCTAATTCTAATTTCTAATTAACTTTAAGTTTATCGTTGGCCATGGATTGTTTCAGCCCCATCCATCGTTATGTACACAGAGTAAAATCGTACAGCTACTGCTAGCTTGTAGAAGAACATAACAACCTCGGGGTCTACGGTAGTGACTTGTCAGTTTTCACATCCTTATACTGAATTCTGAAAGTATCACCTGAATAACAGCTTCATGTGCACTGAAATGCACTGATCATAACCCCCGTGCGTATACAAGCACAAGAGAACATTCAATCTGCTACGCGGCGAGGACATTTCTGTGAACGCGAATTGGGCCGGTTCATGCGACACTGACGAAATCTGAGTTAATTTGTTGCATGAAAATACGAATTATGTGTGAGAAATGTCTCACAATTTCTTATTCTAACAAAAATTTTGAAAAATTTTTGTAACAATAATTAGATTCATCAAATTTCCCCATTTTCATCAAATTTCCCCAAAAATTTTTCCAGAGGGGGCAACTTGCCCCCCTGCCCCCCCCCCCCCCCGTAGCTACGCCACTGGGTGAAGAGGTGAATAAAAAGATAGAAAGTGAATAAATCAAATATCAAACTAAGCAAGCAATCTAGCAGTCTAAGTAACCACAATTTGAAGTGGTGTCTTTATTCATGAATGTTCATATAACGTACTTGTTCAATTCATGCAGACTGATATAAAATTTGCCTGGATATGAAATATTTCCCTTTGTCATGGGAGATACTTATCAGCTAGTCGTTCACTTGCACGACTTTGCACACCGCAACTCAACTCGATCGTCGGATCTCCAAGAGAGTACTGTGTGCGAGTTTACGACTGCGATTGGCCGTTGCATGACCAGTTTTAAGTCGCGCCGACGGAAATGTTTTGTTAAACAGTGCGCATCGGCCCACTTCTGTCGGGAAGAGCAAACATGTTGGTTCTTCCCGACTGAAGTCGGCGCGACTTAAAACTTGTGTTAACATTGCCAGTCACAGCTGTAGCGACGATCTGGTTTCGCCGAACGGCCCTTTGCCAGAGGGTCGGGAGGACTTTGGAAAAAGTAGTTCTAGCGACGATTGAGTTGAGTTGCGGCGTGCAAAGTAGTGTATAGTGTGCGGTAAATAGTTTCCAGTCCCCGAAAGACTCTTTGCTATAGAATCAGTTGGACTTAAGAAAAGGAAACGAGAAAAGATTGAGAGAATGTTTACTAGTGTTTGGTAACTTTGAACAAGACCGTTAACAAGACTAGAGACCTTTCTGATCGTATGGTACGGTACTTACAGGCGGGTTTATCTAAATTCAGGTGTGGCCTGTTTCACCCCACCCCCCTTCCTGGACGAGATGATAAAACAGTTCAATCTTTCAAAATGACCCTAATATTTAGTTTCGCCGGAAAGTGTAACTCAGTCTGCGCCCCGTGAATGATAGGGTGCATGCTGACGCATGCATGGTGCTGACGGCTTGCACATGGGAGACAGTCACACTCTAAAATCAAAAGGGGGAACTTATAGTCACGCTGTAATAGAGTGAACAGTATTAGTTCACTCCATTAGAGTAATAAATCACTCCAAGAAGAACAAAAACCAGTAAAAAGAGTGAAATTCCCTCTGAAAGAGCTTTATAGTTTCACTCTTGATGGAGTGCTTACATTGATCATTACAGTCACTCTTAGGAAAGTGGATTTTTACTCTTTCTGGAGTGAATTTTTCACTCTTCTTGGAGTGACTTAACACTCTAATGGAGTGAATTCACACTTTTCACTCTTTCATATTTCCCTTAACAGAATATAAGGTACAGGCCCGTGGTCAGACAAGGTTCAAAAACTTTCTGGGGAAGTGTGTTAAATTGTATTAAGTCAATGGCAAACTTCAAACTCTGTAGGGCCAAAAATTTTCAAGGGGGCTTCGCCATTCCCCCATCCCTCATGTGGCTACTGGCCTCATAAATAGGCTAAGTAAATTCAAGGGAATCTAAAAAAGAAGAAATAATTACTGTGAACACAAATTAGTCAAACAGTGCCCGGGTTAGAAATTCACGTTAGTCACTTTTGACTAATATTTGACCTAATTGATATCGTCTTTAACAAAGAATAAGCTCCCTTGACTAGGTTTTGACTGATATTCTTTGGTTCATTACTACGAAATTAGTCAGATATCATTACAAATAATTCAAATACGAGTGACTCACGTAGTTAGTCAATCGAGACACCGCTTGACTTATTTGTGTTTACAGTGTTGAAAGACGGAAACATCGGTACAGTTTAATCAAATCGAAGTCCCTCAAGTAATTGAAAATTTTCAATTTCCAATTTCTGTCAAAAAGCTGAATTGTTTTTTGTAATAGTAATATCGCAAAAGCAGGAAAACAATTCCAAGTAACACGTGGAAATACGCAACTTAAGATGTGTGAGCTCGTTCACACCGGGTCACGGCGAAAAGACCCGCTGCTGATTTTGACCTCACGAAGAAAAAGGAAGTTTGGTCAAGGCTCAGCTTCATAAAATACTTCCGATAGTAGTATTTATTTCCAAGAACCTCATAAACTTTGTCTTTGACGTTGACTTTTACCACTTTTAACAATTAAAGTTGCCTTTGAGACAAATTTTAACATGCCAGTGGCTAAGTTTAGAGAAAATATAGGTGGAAGTTTTTCAAAAATTCGTCAAACTTAGACAATCCCAATATCCTACATACAATTAAAGCATTTCATAGGATTATTTGACTCGCCGTTTTTGTTTTTGACGGTCGAAAGCATTCTCCAAGCATAATTTCAAACGAGTCAGATCCCACAAATTTCTTCTTACAAGTACATGTCATTTGATTTCGGGATTTCAACATTTCGTACTCGAGGTAAATTGATAAGTTAAACGTAGAGAGAAAAAATATTGGCATATGGCTCTTAAGAGCCATTCTTGAAATACGGCAGGCTACTGCACTAGTCCAAATTGAAATGACTGCATTTTCCCTTCAAAAAACCGCGAAAAGACACTTTTCAAATTAAGCACAAAACTGTAGCAAACCAGGGTACAAGCAAATTGAAAACTTTATATATTTGCTTAAACTTTTCAATGTGAAACGTGACCATCGATGCTAATAAATAAAAACATTGTCATATGGAAAAGAGGCCGTGACCGCGGCCCGACTCACACCAATTGTTAGCAACTGTAAGCGGTGAAACCTCATCTAACGGATACTATGGCGTTCAGGTGTTTATTTATTCCTATGTATGTACATTGGTCATTTGTAAGCTAAACTCTAAAAACACCGGGGTTAAATTTAACCAGGATCGGTGTTCTATTTACTCCAACATAATCCTGGTTAAATTTTAACGCAACTCCTGGTTAAACTGACTCAAATCCTAGTTATTTTTAACCAGAATTTGTGTTGTTTTAACCAGATGTTGTGTTATTTTAACCAGGATTTGTGTTAAAAGTTAACCAGGATTGTGTTGGAGTAAATAGAACACCGATCCTGGTTAAATTTAACCCCGGCGTTTTTAGAGTGTAAACGTATTTTGTAAGAAAACTACCAAACTAAAGAAGCCTAACCTAAGGTCAAAACAGCAGGTTCACAGGTACCGGGAAGCGCAAACTGTAAAGTAGATGGGGACTTTCCCCCATTAAGCTGTATCCAACTGGGCTCTTAAGTGCCGATTGAACAAGGACCGGTCAGTCACACCACAAAGATTTTCAATCCGGAATCCGTAAAGAAATTTTGTCACTTGCCCGGGTCAAAAGTTTTTTTTTTTTATTCAGACTAAGGATTCTAAGAATGGTCATGCTATATTGATAACATATCCTCAAGTGCTTAACGACAACCGTTTTGCTAACATTATGACTTTTAGCGCTCAACAAAGCGACATTTGCTCAAAAATATCTGACTTTTGTGCGCTCTCTGATAAACGCTATCTGTCCATGTGACGTCACGAAATCATTAGTTTAAGTTACGGTTTCGTATATCTCTTACAAAATCATACGTTTACACAGGTCGGCCAAATTCTGGGCCTTTCTTATCATAGATGGAGGAAATTTCAGTTAAAATTCACAAAAATCGGAATTTTATTGGATACATTTCGCTGCAATGTTACCTATAGCTAGCTGCGCTTTGCGATAACCAGAGGCGCCGCAAAAGGGAGAGGGGCATCTGTTCCTCAGATTTTGCACTCCCCCCTTCGCCCGAAAATGCATGCCCCTTTGCCTCCCCTCCCCCGCCCCATTTTGACATTCTGGCGCCACCGGTGGAGATAAAAGCCAAACAAGATTTAGCCTGTAGATCATACCAGGCGACAACAATTTTAATTTAAACATTGTACCGCGCATTTTCAAAGTAGTAATCACACTTGAACGTTCACGGAATCATTTATCGCGACTGACTACTACACTGAAATTACTCAGTAATTGTGTTTATGCCAAAAATCGTTATCATATCGAATCCTTTATCGTTGTTTTTTGTAACCGATAAAGTCACTTGTGTCGTACCACAGTTGTATTGAAGTGATGAATCTGTTTGTCAGTTTGCACTACGGTTACAACTGCTGGTGCAAGGACTCAGTGCAAAGAATTTTCCCTTTTCTCCTAAAATCCTAAACAAAATTATAGGGTCACTTGTGGACTTCTACTTGCGGCATTTCCCAAAACGTTTCCCCTCCCTCCGTCTACACTAAATGTTAAGGAGAATACTGAGGGCCTTTCTCTGCATGCTACAGGCGGGGCCTTTAAACTCCATCTAACTAATTTTCTATGCATGCAACTTTATTTACCTTTAATACCAACATAATGTGCCCCAGATTGATTTTGTCTAGGATTGTGCACGTACTGGCACCTTGCCATGCAATATTTTAGAGTCAGTATTATCAGATTATGGATGGGGTCAAGAACTCATGATGCAGACATAGTGCCTCCTTGGGGTCCGAAAATATAGTTCCCCTGGGCTGCAGAACCTGGCTTTGGTGGTAAGTAATGTCTGTCTTTTTGTCTCGAGAACTGCTTCAACCACCTCCCTGCTCCAATGAAGTGTTTTTTTCTCAAAAACTCAATGGTTGTTTTCGTAAATTAACCTAACAATCCGACACTTGTACTGTTCACGTAAAAAGATACCAACAAGAACATACCTATTAAAGATTTATTATTCTGCGTTACCAAGCCTAGCAGCAATCACAAATCTCGAACAGTGCTTGTCGAAATAAACACGAATTACCATGAAAGAAATATTGAGAATCCTTTCCTCCAGTTTGGGTAGTTTCCGGATTCATTCTTAGTGTGAGATACGGTAACTGAGAGGAATTTTCTTCGAAAGGAGAGTAAAGAGCGTCGGGAAACAGTCATTCACTGACAAGGTGAGAAATACTTCATTTTGGTCATCATTATGACGGTAAACAAGAAGAATTGACGGAGAGGCAAAGAGGTTACAAGTTGAAGAACTAAAAGGTATTTTGGAGTGTATCAAAGAAACATGTTTTTAACAATATGGTTTTTCTTTTGCGGGTAAGTTGATTATAACCAGACAGACTATAACCCACTGACTATTTTGTGACTTCCTACCTAGTCAAATTAGTCAACAGAGGCACAATTCTGACTAGTTTTTCTTTTCAATATACGTACGTCAAATGACATAGGCGGGTCAACTTTCCTTCATTAGAATTGTCTACATAAAAGAACTGCGCAGCGTTATGATTGTATTTCGTTTGTTAATTATGAACACTAAGAAACATATTTTCTGTAAGTGTTTAAATGTTTAAGAGAAAGTTATTGTTTAATAATTAATCAAACTGTAAATACATGTAAGTAGTTGTAAATATAAAACTTAAAAGGCATTTGGAGCCGCTAGGACAGTGAATGGTAGGCCCATCTATTCCTTTCGACGGGGGGGGGGGGGGGGGAGATGCGCACTGTTTAACAAGAAATTTCCTAACTGGCTAACAATAACCCTAATCCTTAACCTAATCCATAACCCGAACAAAGAATACAATTGATACAATACAATGACAACAGCCAGTCAAGAAACACCTTGTTAAGCAGTGTGCATCTACTCCCTTTCGGTCGGTCGGGAAGAGGATCCATACTTGGCAGATCTTACCTTAAAGGGCCATTCCTCTCACCCCAAACCACAGTTTGCATAGGGGGTTACCAAAATTCTCCATTGGCTCAGCTCTTTGATTGGCAGTTACTTCAAACAGTGCAATTTCCAGAGCTTATATTACACAGCACGAACTTGTACTGAGAGTGTTTCAGTTATACCCATTGAGCTTTTCTATGCTCACTCTGAAACAATGAACTGAGATTGTGTCTGGATGAAAATGAATTTCAGACAATTGTGGGAAAGGCTTAAGTAAGAAGGTTTCTAAGGAGAATTACTACTGTTTGGGGTGAGAAAACTGGGCCTTTAAACTAAACGGCCCTGGTTTAATGATATAGCAGCACTCATGGCTTTTTCCAGTTGCGGGGTACTGGATTGATATCCTTACTCCATCAGCCCATTTCTTATGCGAAGCATAACACACAACGGCAGTATAGCTCCCATTTTATCGGTTTCAATGATGAAAGAAACCAATGCATTTATGATGGCGTGCGTATGTATGTATATATGTATGTATGTATGTACGTACGTACGTATGCATGTATGTATGTGTGTATGTGTGTGTTTCTAATACTTTGCTTGTTAACACGATATCTCAAGATAGGAATGGTTAAGTTTTCAAACTTGGTACACAGATGCGCCATATTGAGGGGAAGAAACCTATTGTTTTTGGTGGAGGTCAAACTCATCTGGGTTGACCGGGGGTCAAAGTCTAAAAACCTTGTTAACGCGATATCTCAATGTAGGAAACTTAGATTTCATATTTGGTATGTGGATGCGTTATCGTCAGGAGATGGTCCCTACTGTTTTGGCAGAGGTCAAAGGTCATGTGGGGTCATCTGGGGTCAAAGTATGAAAATCTCGAAAACTCGATATCTCAAGATAGGAAACTTGGATAGATTTCATATTTGGTATGTAGATGCGTTATAGGCAGGAGATGGTCCCTATTGTTTTTTGTGGCGGTCAAAGGTCATCTGGGGTCACCAGGGGTCAAAGTCTGAAAATCTGGTTAACGTGATATCTCAAGGTAAGAAACTTGAATAGATTTATAGTTCGTGTGTGGATGGGTTATGGTTGAGATATAGTCCCTATTGTGTTTTGCGGAGGTCAAAGGTCATCTAGGGTCACCGGGATAAAAGTCTGAAAATTTTGTTAAGCGATATCTCAAGATGTCTATCTATCCATTCATCCACCCCTCCATCCATCCGTCCCTCTGTCCGTCTGTCTATCTGTCTATCTATCTAGATTTAAGGTTGAAGGACGCCACTAATGGCATCCTACAGTCAGTAACACAGAGAGGTGTTGCTGATCGGTTTTTTCTATATCTTTATTATTTTTGCTGAGTTACTTGCCATATACATTATAAATCAATCGAATCCGATTGATTGAGTGAACGTTTATCAATAATTGTTCAAGAGATTAAAATTCTACCATATGCAGATGACACTACTATTTCCTTAGGTGGATTTAATGAGTCACTTGGCGCTTCTGTTGAGGGTTTTTTTGACAGTTTAAATACTCAGCAAACCTCAAAGTTAATTCCATCAAAACTTGTATTTTTCCTTAGGCCCTTTACGGTATGGAAATAAACCTCATTTTGCGGATCTATTCAGATATAAATGGACTTTAGGTCCTGTGACTATTCTGGGAAGTACTTATTAGAATTCTGGTGATAGTTTGTTTCAACTTCATTCCTTACTTACCAAAGTTTTCACGCATTATAAATCCGTGGGATCAGAGAGATCTTACCCCTATTGGCAAAATAACAATTTGCTAAAACCTTTGGGATCTTTCAAAGTTCTCATTGTGTTTGTTTCAGACTCTGCTAGATCCCCTGATTTGTCCATCAATCAGGTTGAATGTTTTATTTCTAAATACATCTAAGCAGAGCCAGACGGATAAAGTAAAACGTACTACCCAAGATTGTCCCTATACCGTAAAGGTGAACCAATTGCCATTTAATCTGAAAATAAAGAGTACCTGAAGTTTAGAGGTTTAAAAATATATATTTTATAGGTTGCAAAATGAATCTAATTTATTCATCTCCCATTGTCATAGCTTGACCCATTTTTGAGATATTAAGTGTTGGAATTTATTCGCTTTAAACAAAATAGTCCGTTGCGCAATGACTCCTGACTTTCTTGTTGTACAACTCACATTAAAGTGTACCTCAAGTCAAAAAATTCAAAAAATACAAATTAAATAGCATGAAAAATGGATTCTAACAGTTTAACTCCCATCTTCAGATGACCTTCTTGAGCCGAGATATAAAATGTTGAAATTTATCCCCTTAAAACAAACTAGTCCATCGTGCAAAAATTGATGAACTCATTGTTGTACAAGTCACATTACCTGGGCTTTGTTTCCCTTAAACTTTAAAATACTTTTTTAATTTGAACACTTCTTGCTAGCTTGTTGCACAGAGAGGGCTTAATTAATCACATCGCTATCACACCTTGATACAAGGTGCAGTAACTTTCAGAAAAACAAAGATATAAAAAGATTGTAATTTGAGCAGTAAAACAATGACATCACAAATTATTGCACGATGTACCATTTTAATTTGAGTAAATAAACTTCAACATTATATACCTCGGCTCAAGAATGTCCTAAGAAGATGGAAGTTGGACTTAAAAACTCATTTTACGCTGTTTAATACATAATTTTGAATTTTTTGACTTTAGGCACACTTTAACTGCTTTGTTTCCCAAATTTTTATGACCTTCAACGCTTCCTGCTTGATTGAATAACATGTTGCACAGAGAGGGCCAATTACATCACCCCATAAGAGTAAGAGTACCATCACATATTGGTGCAAGGTGCAGTAACTTTCAAAAAAAAAAACATGAATGCAGACTGTAGCCTAATTATCTCATCGCTCCGTGAGGAGGATGAGATATTGTAGTCACTTTGCCTATGGGACTATATATGGCAATGCCAGCTAAAATCGCAATGGTTACCATGGTAACTGTAAATTTTCCCAGGTTACTAGTCTCGAGGTCTAACCCATGGTGAGGTACCCCGGGGTGACTGAAGGTCCAGGGCTGAGAGAGGGGTCAAAACCTGTCCGTGTGTGTGTGTGTTGGTGGGTGTGTATGTGTGTGTCCAATTTTGTTTTCCTAATATCTTGTAAACGGCTTGGCCGATTTTCTTCAAACTTGGTAGGATGGTACCTTAGGTAGAACAATTGCATTTTGATACAAACCGGAAGTGAAGGTCAAAGGTTACGGGTCAAAGGTCAAATTTAGTGAAATCGACATTTTCTGCTATATTTTCAAAAGTAAAAGCCCTCCTGACACGAAACTTCACACATATGATGATTGCATCTAGGCCTACCAAAATATGTGGTTGCCATAGCAACAGAGGTCAAAGGTCAAGTGGTAGAATGGAACAAAAAATTTTCAAGTGATAATTTGTTCGTAAAACAACGTTTTTGTCTTTTAAACTCCTCCTAGTGGGCTGGACCGATTCTTTTCAAAATTGGTAGGTGGGTACCCCAGGGTAGGGACTTATGTCTCCCAGACCCTCGGAAGTAAAGGTCAAAGATCAGAGGTCAAAGGTCACATTTTGCAAAAAACCACTTTTCTTTACTATTTTGTACTAAAACTTCAAAAGGAAACCTTCATTTTACATGAAACTTCACAAGTATAATAGGGTAGACTAGTTCTACCAAAATATGTAGTTTCCATGGCAACCAAGGTCAAAGGTCACGTGACAGGGGGTCAAATACCTTTTTGTATTCACTTTAACTCTTAACGGAAGCATCCCACAAGTCTGAAAGTTTAAGTGTAATAGCCTAAGCATGATAAGGTGTACCGATATGTGTGGTTGTCATGACAAACAAGGACATAGTTCACCTTACAGATTGTCAAAGGTTAAAGAGGGCGTGACACGGCCATAAAAACTTTTGTGTATTGCAAGATTTGATACAGAATTGTACAAATATCATCTCACACCCCATTAAAAACCCGTACAATTCGGCATAAATGATATTCGAAGGAAAACTGCGTTCGAAATTCAATTTCGAAAAATGCCGCAACAGCTAACCTGACTTTTATGACGCAATTGGCGGCACAAACCCCGCCCTAAGGCGCGCGTCTAGATGTGGAACTAATGTAACGCTCGGTAAAGTTATCTTATCCTAGCAACCTCATGAAAACGATTGCATCACAATAAAGAGTCCAACATACAGAGCGAAAGGCGCGGACCATGGTGGGGATTCGGAGCAAATCATTGGCCAAAATGTTCGCGTGCATATGCGCGCGGGTAAAAATAGTTCTGTTTTTGTGCAAGAAAGACGCGGTTCGGGCGCTATAAAGAACAGCTATGAACATGTATGGACAGACCACAACAAGCGCATCCCCACTACGAGCGCGTCTTTACTGTATGAGCTGTTTGGTGAAGATGCTATTGCAAATACTAAGCAGTAACCGTGCAATGCACAATTCACAATGTCAGTGGCCACGCTCACTGCTATTGTAGCACCGGTGTTTGTAATTATGTATGCGCTAACACCATGCACATGATTCGATGATTGTGAGCTCTCTGGTACAGTGTTGCTAACCGTGCCTCCAATGACGTCACCATTTTTGAGACGCGTTCACATACGTTTTTTCGCATTAGTTCGAATTTCAAATGGGCTGAGCCTGGCCTGTAATTGGGAATTCAAAACGTCGTATGTCGGTATTTATGGACATAATTTAGTTGGGAAATCATTCACTTTATGTCAAGGTGTACCCAAAGAACAGTTACCGAGGAACTTACTTTAGAAGATTTTCGGCCGACGCATTAATCTTTTCTGCGTACTGGCCTGTGGCGAATCCTAGCCCGTGGCAAGGAATAACCCAAGATATGAAACTGTGGGTGACTAACATTAGGTTAGGCATAGGGCCTACCTATCTTACATATTAGTTCCCTGAAAACTTGGCGGTTTTGAAGCATCGCCAAAAAAACGTACCTGACAATTTCCTTGCCACGGGCTAGGATTCGCCACAGGCCAGTACGCAGAAAAGGTTTGTGCGTCGGCCGGAAATCTTCTAAAGTAAGTTCCTCGGTAACTGTTCTTTGGGTACACCTTCAATATGGCGCACACGCCCAGTTTTTTAATTGAGACGCACTTGATGCGCATATCAGCTCCGGGGCACACGTGAAGTTTGCCGTCGCGTCAAAATGGAGAATACGCTCATACAGCTAGTGCCTGAATAATAACAATTACGCACTTGTCTGAAGCGTCCCTGAAAGCGTCTTACTTTTTTAATCGTTGCGTCCATATCTGTATCAGTTAAGTGTAACAGTCAAGCTAGTTTTCTTTAGAGTGTTGCAAGGGGATACCAACATCTTAAAAATAAATTTGTTCCAAAATCTTAGATAGGCCTACTGGATTAAAAGGGCAACCGCTACAAAGATTGGGTAGCCCTTCTCCAGTTCTTTTATAATCCGGTGTCAGAATTTAAATATCCAAACGATGTTTATTGTTTTTGAATAAGGGGTGCGCCTATAGTTCCAAGAACTTGATTGGTCTGTGCCATATTCTTTCCCCTCGCTATCTTACGAAAAAAAAAAAAAAACTTCCGTCCCTTGGAACGAAAAAAAAATCGCTTCCCAAATGGACTTCAAATAGGAATTTCAAAGTTTTGTTGCATGCAGCTTTAGTATGGTAATTTTTGTCAATGAAATTCTACTGTAGCATAACAACAGCAAAGATAAAACTTCTAGCACATAAATAGTTCAAGTTCTGTAACCAACTTGGGCACATGTTAGCGATGAGATATGCAACTCCGTGGATTGCCCTCTTGTTTAATTAGTAGAACAATGACATCACAAACAATTGCACAATGTACCATTTTAAATTGAATCGATAAACTTCAACATTTTATATCTCAGCTCATGAATGTCCTATGAAGATGAGAGTTACGCAGTTTGAATTCAATTTTTAGTGCTATTTAATATATAGTGTTGACATGTTAGACTTTCAGTTTGGTATAGGCCATTATATGGCCGTATCTTGATTACGTTATCATTTTACACTTCCTAGAAGTTTGCGCTGTTGTTCATATTTCAAAAATCACGTGTGAAACTTCATTTTAGCACTAAACTCTTTACCGTTGACGTCGTAATATTATCCTTTCTTGCGGTAGCGGATAACCGCGAACTAGCTTCCTTCTTTAGAAAAATGGGGTCACACAACTTGTGTAAGTAGCATATATACCGTAATATTTGCTATATATTTAACTCTAATGTTTGTTAAGCCTCTGAACATTTTCCGTAATTAATACCGTGTGTATTTTTTACGGTTCCTTCCGGTGGTCTGATATACAATTTCGCAAGACACATTGTTTACTATTTAATATATAAAAATCAGAGAGACACGGTTGCAAGGACTTTCGATACATGGTTAAAGGGACCCCGACCAATGGAATGACGGGGGGCTCCCCGGACCAGTAGCCAGGGTGGCACAGACACTTCAAGGAACGGATAACATCAATAAAAGGCACTTAACTCTCACCCAAAACTACAATTTAGTAGTCCATAGTCATTTTCAATTGGAATAGCTGTTTGATTGACGGCAAGTTAAAAAAAAGACTGCAGCCCATATCACAGCGTGTACTGTTCTGAGAGTATTTGATTACACATTGGGTCTTGTATACTCACCCTGAAGCGACACACTCAAATTGTGTCTGAAAAAAGATGAGTTTTAGACAATGGTGGGAGGGGCTCAAGTACGGTAGGTAAGGAGAATTGGAACTGTTTGGGGTGAGAGAATAAGGTTTTCAATATTATTCTTTGAAGTAAACAGCCCAATGATTTAAAGGGAGTCGTTGAGGATAATATTTGAAGCCCATCATAGCCTTGTAATCCTTTGCCCCTTCCTACTTTCATCTTTGCACAAGGAGCAAATTCTCACTGATGAAGCAAAAATAGACAGAACCTGTCTGTATATTTTATTGATTACAAACACAATAGAACTGACACAACGACAAGCGTTTTTTGAAACTAATGGGAAAGACAAGGGCATGCTCTTTTCATCCTTACACTGGGGCTATTCCTTCCGATTTCTTACGGAATGCCTTATAGGCCTGTCAAAATTGTTTGTCTATTATAATTGTTTGAATATTCATTATCTATGATAAAGTATGAGGTAGGGTTGAAGCGAGGAGATACATCTTCCACTTATTCCATACCGAAAAACAATATTAAGTTTAAAACCTCTCCCACTGAAGACATGGCTCAGGAATCCTTACAGGGCCAAGTTTTCCCAATGGGGGACAGCAACCCTACTAGTGCATGGTGTCTCTTCCTACCTATGAGAACCTATGTTATCCTACGGATTCAGGCTTCCTGACGAAATTGTAAAATTCCCCTCACGAGGAGTTCGGCCACAACTGGCAGGGGAGTGCTACCCTCTTCTCCCTACACTCTAAAAACTGTTGGGTAAAAAGTGTTGGGCAAAATACAAAATGCCCAACATGGGCAAATTATTGCCCAACAAATGGGTACCCATATTGCTGGGCAAATTAAGGTTGGGCAAAATCCAGGTGTTGGTAAAAGGTGTTGGGCAAGTTTTGAAGTACCCAACAGTTGGGTAATATGCAATTGACCAATCAGATGATTAGTTAAAGATCAGTTAAGTTTTACAGATAATTATTTAAATATAAGTGGTTCATTATAAGATCTCATGGTTGAATAAGGTTGTATTTGGTAAATAAAAAGCTAACGGTAGAATAGCAGTAAAAATCTGGACGAAAGTACTTAAAGAGCAATGGTCGCATAGAAAAAAGAAGTTTTCATTGTTACATAATTAATGGGAGAAGAAATACAAAGTTCGCGATTGAGTTTGATACTTAAAACTACACATTTCACTGTTTACCTATTGAGTTCATCGTCGCTGGTGCCCCAGCTACTTTTGGAGGATAAACGGTGTATGTGTTAGGGTACTTTGTAATTACATATCAGGTTATATTGAAATCCAAACAAGCACTCAATTTACTGGGTAGCTGCATTGCCCAACACCTTTTACCCAACAGTTTGCCCAATACCTTTTGCCCAACAGTTGGGAGGACACATATATACCCAGTGTTGGTTAAAAGTTGGTCATTCAGTGTTGCCCAACTACTGGGTAATTGCATTGCCCAACACCATTTGCCCAACAGTTTGCCCAATTGTTGGGAGGACACATATATACCCAGTGTTGGTAAAAAGTTGGGCAAATATTTGCCCAATATTTTTTAGAGTGTACTGGCGTCACTCATGTTTCACTGCTTCATCAAACTGACGTTTAAAGCGTTTTAAGAGAACTCAAGGGGAAGTACACGGATATTTGACAGTAAAACGAAAATATATCACTCTATACTGAACACGGAAATTGTGTAACTAAACATTTTTGGTACTTATCTGAAATTTACATTTATATAATCGTGATGTGCTTTCAATAACACCGTTTAACACCACTTTTCATACTCAAGAAATTTATGTTCTCGATCGAATTTCCAAATGGGGCGGGGAAGAACATTACTCATCCGAGAAGGAAAAAGACGAAAAGACCGATTGAAACAGAAGGGGGAGGGAGGTAGACGATAATTTAAGAATGTGCTAGGACCCGCGGAAGTTCTTCGAACGAGCCTTGTTCCCATAATATGCGTCTTCAACACTTTCAAAATAAACGCCGCCCTCTACACAGCTTCAACTTTGTCTTATTCCCCTTTTAACTTTTGATCATTTCAAAGAATTCAGTTCCATGACCCGCCATTTAACAAATTGGAACTGATGTTTCAAAGAGAATGGTAACCTTTGAGTTATTACGCATGCTCAAACGGTGAATCGGAAATAATCCAAAAAGATCGATCGTCTGATTAGCTCTCCAAATATTCACCCTGACAGACGTCATATCCAGCACGACCTGAACTCTCTGCAAGTCCTGAAGTTAGATCAATCCAGTTCATTCATCGTTAACATCGCAACTGCATGAAAAGTAAACAAGACCAAAGTATTGGAGATTTGTGATTTCTCCTCCGTTGTAGCTTTCATGTCATAATATCATGCGTGTCGGAGTCAAATTTGACTAGAGTTTAGTTTTTAAGCTATTTGATTGGTTTCAAAGGGAACTATATTTTGTGCCTTTTCAATTGACGCAAAACAGCTCGACAAGATCAGACCTTTTTCCGATATCTGCGACTTGTTCTGTTTGTCTTTTGCTTGATGTTGGGCTATTACGACCGTTAAGACTCCTTTTTATCCTTTTGTGGATTGGTTCTAAGACATTTCACTGATTACAATGGATCTTATGCGAGGCAGTGACGTTACCAAGTGCTTCTCCTGTTTTCTGATTCTCCTTTTCACCACACCTGTGAAGACTCTGCGGCTGGGTGAGGCCAACGTGTGTTTAATAGATGAAAGGTAAGGCTGAACAATTCCTGTTTGTCTCATAAATCAAATAACTTTCTAGGAGGGGTCTAAGGACAGGGGTCTCCCTTCCCTTTGAAAAATGCATTCATTTAAGCACCGTCATATGTAACCTACTGCAACTGCAGCAACATTTAGCATCAGTCGTAACTATTTTATTCCAGCCATCTCAAAAAAGAAAAAATGAGTAAATTCAGGATTCGATTTATGGGCATTTCCCCTTCCCCGTACTCCCGAGCTACGCCACTGTAGATGGCCCTGCGTGCGTTTGACAGTCAAGCATGTTTTGCTTGAAAATGTTATAACTATCTGAGCCATATTATTTGTCTGGTAACTTAGCATTCACAAGTTTTCAAAGTTTCTGTGTGAAAGGTTCATTTAAAATCATTTTCATTACCGTCTATATAATTGTAACGCTTTGGTTGTTTAAATCGAAATATTTTTCACGAAATAAAATATTCAGAATTTGAATTTGGTATTCTTAAAATAATAGGGTCGACTGTCACATGAAAAGGAATAAATTATTTTTAGAAATTAAAACAATAAAGAATTAACACTATAGACTCAAAAAAGTGAAATTTACTCCACAAAGAGTTTTCAGAATGATCGCTCCTAAGTACGAGAGAACTTCAAAACGTATGGAGTGACAGTTCTCCTCCAGATAGAGCTCTAATTTATTCTGTTTGTCAAATGGAATGTGTTTGGAATGAATTTTCACCCCACTTCGTGTGAAATCCACTTGAATTTATAGGAGAGATCATTCTGGACACTGCTTTGTGGAGTGGATTTCGCTCTTAAGATTTTAGTCTAAAAGAATGACATCGACTGTTTGATAAAAGTAACCAAAACAGGCAAGGGGGGGGGGGATATCAATGAAGTCATATCGCGATAAACAACAATCATTTAATGTGAACTAAAATACATGAAATATTTCTATTGTTTCATTTTTGCAGTTTTCTCGAAACCTTTACTGAATCCTATATCGACTTCAGAACAGAAACCTATACTACTATTTGTAACTGGTGGGAGTGTACAAAAACAAGGTAAGAATTTTACGGACATTTTACACTCAAGTGGGTCAGAAATTGTCGTTGGCTTCGTACACTATGATAACAGTTGGGTAAATATTCACCTACCGCTGGTCACGTGTGTGACAATAGTGAAATTGGGTAATTTTTTCAAATAATTGGTCAGAAAAAGTGGTGGGTTACCAAAGAGAATGGTACCCAACCACATAATTTACCCTTAAATTCATATTTGGACAGGTTTTTATCCAGTTTCAGTATTTTCATACAGGTAACCGGTGTTGGAGATCATGATTTTACCAAACTGTTTTTACGGTGCATCGAGGCAGGACTACGCCCCGGTCAAGTCCGGGCCTCTTACATTTTCCTAATTTATTACTATAAATAGAAACGTAGAGACTGTCGAATTATAATTTGTAGTCTTAGCTACTTTTCCTTACTAGTAAACCCTCAAAAGGATTGGGGGATATTTACGAGTAGTTTACGAAGTTGTTACAAGTGATTGAGGAAGCTGACGGGAGGGGACCACAATGAACGGCTACAAAAAATATCGGGGTACGAAAAAGGAATGCGTAAATGATACTCAAGACTGAGACTGTGTGAGGTTAGGGGTTTGAAAAACTCTTACGGGGACGTAGGTTATGAAAAGGGGAATAGAATGAAACCTATATCAATTCGTTCTATATAGTAAAAGCACCGAAAGTGACGCGGGCCCGGGAATGACGCATCCTCAAAAATTACCAAGTAGCACATTAGTACCGTAAGTAATAGGAGCCTAACCCTGTTGGAACTATCCAGTGGTTCGTTTGCACGATGATGAATCCATTTCAGGTACGTTTGTATCTATATGTGATTAATTTTCAAGCTTTTCCCAACTACTTCCTACATTTATGTTTATTTTTAACATTTGGAAATACTACTCCACCAAAATAACGAAAATTACCTCGTTCTGGTGTAAACTGCTCGAAGTACTCCTTCATCTGACGTAGTTACTCGTGTTTAATGTGATGAGTGCATAAACTAAGTTATTAGGTTATTTTACTGTGTTTATAACATGACCAAACTTAACGTCTTTCTTAGGTCGGTTAGGTCGACAAGCGAAATAAGTTTTGCACGGTAGCGTGTGTACGACTCCAAAACGCCTTTCTGCTGGGCAGACTCCGTTGCTCAACACTTCCGTGCTGCACTTTTGATTCGCGCCAAGGACTAAACCATACGGCTTGCTACGTAGGTACCTATACGTAACTGTACAAAGTCAATGTAAATGGTGACACACTACATATATGGAAAATTCGTCACTATCGGTGCTATTTCCAGGTTGACGACAGAGAAAATTTTGAATTAAATCGAATTCTCTTTACCTAAATTTTGGGTGTTTGCCATGCAGCTGCATGGCAAACATAGACCAAATTATATCAGCGCACAACAAATACATACTGGCGAAACAGGAAGTATAACCAGCAACGCGAAGCAACTGCAATTGCAGAAAGGAAAGTGAATGCCCATTGGAAGGCAACTGCCTCACGAACAACATTGTGTACCAAGCAACTGTAACACGCCACGACAACAACAACGAAGAAACATACATTGGTCTAACAGAGAACACATTCAAAACAAGATACACCACCCACAAGTCTAGCTTTAAACACAAAGACAAAAGACACGCAACTGCACTCAGTGAATACATCTGGAAACTAAAGGATACAAATGTAGAACACTCCGTAAAATGGAAACTAATGAACAAAGCTCGAGCATACTCCACTTCATCTAAAACTTGTAATCTCTGTCTGGAAGAAAAGTTCTTCATTATACTCAAACCTTCCTTAGCAACTCTAAATAAAAGAAACGAACTGGTAAGCTCTTGTAGACACAGGAACAAACATCTACTGTGTAATTATTCTAATAGGTAATGGTCTTGGCTCGCTGTACACCGTTCGTGCCTGTTCACATCGAACACGGAACCAACACGTGCTTAAAAACGGACACGTTCAAAAGCAGCGAACATATACGTATTTAACGTTATTGACATCATTCTACTTCAGGCTTCTGAGGAGTGAGGACCTACATTATTGGCCCTTACGAAACAGTTCTGTAAAGCTATGTTGTAAGAACTTATTGCAACCTTTTCAATATTACAGCTCCCTTCACAGGGTTGAGCACTTTACCATTGCCTGGTTGACATTACTAATTAATTTTTATTTTTACTTATTGCGGTTATATATATATATATATATATATATATATATATATATATATATATATATATATATATATATATATATATATATATATATATATATATATATATATATATATATATATATATATATATATATATATATATATACAAATACAAATACAAATAATTGCCCCAAAAAACAAGACTGGACAGAGTGCTCAATTCTGCAAGCAGAAGAGCAGATATCGACCATGTATTTATGCTGTAAAAGCAAGCGATTTGGGGGTGTAACTGCAGGGTTAAAATTTCTTGTCCCCTTGATGGGAAATGCCTCACATCAGCCGTAGTCTACAAGGCTGAAGTAACTAGTAACGATGCCACACTCATACATAGGCATGTCTGGCGGCCCATTCAAGGAAAGGTACAACAACCACAAGAAATCTTTTAACTTAGAACGTCATGAAAAAGAAACCGAGCTCTCTAAACACGTTTGGTCCCTTAAGAGGAGCGGCCAGGCTTTTACAATTCGTTGGCACATATTAGCGCAGTCAAACACACATAGAACTCCATCTGGCTTTTGTAACCTTTGTCAAGCTGAAAAACTTGCTATAGTCGATCACCGTTTCCCCAACCTCTTGAACAAAAGATCGGAGATTCTATCACAATACCGCCATCACCACACACGCAAGAAAGTTACTCAAGCGGGCAATGGTTAAAAACCCAGAACGGCGAAGGCTTGTGTTCATTGTTACCGAGATCCCCTGACGATCGCATTGATTTGTGAGAAACTTCAAGTAGGGTTTTGTTTGCTTTTACAGCATAAATACATGGTCTATATATATATATATATATATATATATATATATATATATATATATATATATATATATATATATATATATATATATATATATATATATATATATATATATATATATATATATATATATATATATATATATATATATATATATATATATATATATATATATATATATATATATATATATAATCATAAATTGATCATTAGTTTAATTACAGTCGGACTCGAAAAAATGACCGTTTTTTCGAAAAGCTAGCGAATGCAGGAGGAGAGACGACAATTAGGTTGCATGATACCGTAGAACTGAAATTAAGTACACTGTCTTAACAGGTAACAAGTAATTATAGAACAGGCATCTGCTATTCTTGCACCCATATCCTTACCAAATTGGAAATTTCAGAGGCGCTTGGCGTTTTGCCCGTTATTTACCAATGCGAAAGTTGTGTGCAAAGGTCGTATGTTAAAGTACATTTAGAGTAGTTTTTTTTTATAGTGGGCTGCAGTGGGAGGTGCTTGTGACGACTTTTATTTTAAATGCTGTTCAAAAGCTTTTTAAAGCGTGATAAGAAGTGAAGTGAATTAATGAGAGAGCCAAAGAAAAAACTGGGGAGCCGGGTAATTGCCATATCAGTTTTTTTTAATATTACACTTGGGAATCATCTGAGGGAAGTGAGCCAAAATGGGGAATTTCTATCTCACAGAGCTGTAGCTGTGCAAAAGAGAGAGGACGGAACTTTTGGCACAACGCCGTGCATCAACGGTACGTTATGATAGGGGAATGTGTGAGTACAGCCCATAGGCTGCGGAAGCGGGGGGGGGGGGGGGGTTCCAGGAGGACCTGCCCCCCCCCCCGCATTTTTATGAGATTTTGGGGGTATGGTCCCCCAATAACTGAATGTCGCAAAATATATTTTAAGTTATTTTTATTACATTTCGGCTATTCTTTGGCTAAATTATTACTTTTCAGAGTGCAAAAGTTGCAAAGCTTCCGGGGCTTCGCCTCCTGGAACCCCCACATTAACGATAACTTGTAGGAGAGTTTACTTTTGCTCTTAAAACAGTTAAAACAAAAATTTTTGCAAATTATTTTCCCTTTTCAAATAATTTTTCTTTTTAAATCAGAGCCTTTTAAACATACGGAGCGAGGGGCATATCTCCAGTCCCCTTGTTGACCCCAATGACACACAATTGCCCCAGTAATAATGTCGCTTTTAGGATTATTAATAATACCTATACAAAGGTACTCTTTTGCTTCCATTAAGTCCACTGAAAAGCCTAAAATGTCAGAGCTTCTGGGGGCCCTGTTGCGGGCCCCTGGACCCCATGCATATTGCCTCGGGATTTTAAATAGAACTCCCAATTGCTAAAATGCCCCAAAACTCTTTGGATCTCTTAAAAATGTCCTGTCTCAAATTATCAATCCCATGTTCAATTTTGAGTAGCTTCAACATTTTGGCTTTTCCCCCTAAAATTACTGTAAAGTATGTTTCTCCTTCTGCCATAGTACTTCACGATTCCATTCTCTTCTCTTACCTCGCCTCACTCCTGAATTAAATTCATAGTTTAGAATCCTTAATTTGAATATGTTTTTCGACCATTTTGGAGCCTCTCAAATCACTAAAACCGCTGAGCTTCCGGGGGCTTCGCCTCCTGGACCCCAACCGGGGCTTTGCCCTGGACCCCACCAGGGACCCTTCAGTGGGCCCCTGGACCTCATCCCGGTGGGGTCTTGCGCTTCGCGCAAAACCGGATGCCTCACGGCGTCACCATTATGTCGGCTGCGAAAACTTGTGCCCCCCTCCCCCCAATAAATCATCTACCGCCGCCTATACAACCTGTTCATCGCGGAATGTAAGTAACGATTTAACATTCCATTTTCGACTATGTAGGTCGAATGAATTATATTTATCCGTTCACGTTTAAAGGGAAATCTCAGCTTTGGAATATAGAGAAAGCACGAGAATCTCTGTGAGGCAGAGGGAAGGTTGCTGCGAAGGATGGCTTTACGATGACGTAACGGACTCGTGTAGCATTGGTGAGTAAATATGGTGTCAACAACAGAAAAGGGCAGTCTTTTTCGAATAAGTTTTGGTTACCTGTGGAAGATTTGCTAGTTGCAAATGGTATCTGTTATAGGGGGACTTGACTAAACTATCCCTATCTGTACATCATGCTAAGCAAGCTAACAGGAAGCATTGAAGTTCATTAAAACCTGTTTTCATTTCGATGAGAAACAAAGCAAGTAAATTAGTTTTACAACAAGAAAGTCACAAATTATTGCGCAATCGACTTTTTTTAAAGTGGATAAATTTCAACATTTAATATCTCAATCATGGAACAATCTATGACCACTGGGAGTTACATGATTCAGCTTGCAACCTCTAAAATAAATATTTTTGAAATTCTGGATTTGAGGTATACTTTAATGTTGCCAGGGACTTTGCTCAACTCCCAATTACGCACAATATTGCACTATCGTAGGCCTACATTGAATTAAATGAAACTCTCAGAGTTGGAAAAGTGGCCTGAGTAAGTGGCATGAAGGAGAAGGGTTGTCTTCAAGGGGGAGGAGGAGGAATGCATGAGTGCACATAACACCTGAAGCATTTGCACTTGACGGACTTGGCCAGTACATGCGAGGGTGAAAAGGGCATTCGCAGAAGAAAGAGGGAAGGCCACCACACGGTATGAATCGAAGACCATTTCGTCTTCTTTGAACCACAGGGAAGTACTACATATTGTCCGATGTCACCACCCTGAACCCCCCTCCCTCATTCTCCCCACCCAATATTTTGGGAAGAGTTTCGTATTACATAAAATCAAGTGGCAACCCTCAACATTTTGGTATAACTTTTAGAAAGACATTGTCTTCAATATGTTTTCACATTTTATGGTAAGTAATAAATATTAAAAGCTATTTTATGAAATTTTCTGTCGGAATGTATGTCATCCAAAATTGACAAAAAACAATATGACAGCGACGATTTTTACTATACTTTATTATAATAAGGGGAAATGGTCTTTTAATGAGTTATTTTGTTTTGATTATGTTGTCTCAGCCATTCCCAAATTCCTATTCTCATTAACTGCTTATTGTTACACATCTCAGCTATTTGCGATCCAGTCTGCATCAGTGACCAAGGCGACTGTACATCACCAAATAATTGCACTTGCAGAGAAGGATTCTATGGCACACAGTGCGACAGAACATGTCCACTTGGCTTGTATGGACCTCGGTGTGATCAAGAGTGTGATTGTGGCTCTAACGTGACATGTAACTCATTAACTGGTATTTGTGAGTGTCCACCAGGTATGACAGGTAAGCGCATCCTTCCATTGCCCCAGGTAGCGAACATGGTCCCAGGTGGGTGAACACATCTGCAGCCCTTGAAATATCGAACCCAAAATTCATTCAGGGGTCGTATGACCAGTCTACATCGTGGGGGATATAATGTAATTGACCCTTACATCACATTTTTACATCGCCCCAGAACTACTCCATATTAGCATATTGGTTAAACATGGCTTGGCCATGTATAAGCCCCCCCACCCCCCCCCAAAGGCAACATATGGGGCCCTAAAAGATTTCATATAAGAATAGTATCAATTATACCTACAAATATATTTTACTTCAATTAAGGCGTAGTGGGGGGAGGGGGTGGGGAGAAGATTTCCTTAAAGGTAATTTTCGGTACCTTGTAAAACCGTACATGCTTTCATTCATTTTAATATATTTCGTCTCTTAGAAACTCCTTTGAAGTTGTTTCTCTATGGGGACCGTGCTTTCCGTGATATGCAGCCTTTGATGCCTTATCTCAGGCTTGTTAATAGTCTGTAGAGGAAATTGCCCACATGGTGGATGTGCATCACTCCTGCAGCTTAGTACCGACTGCATAGTCAAGTGGTCAGAGCATCAGACTTGTAGTCGGGAGGTCGGGAGTTCGAGTCCTGGCCTGGTTATACCGAAGACTTTAAAAACGAAACCTACTGTCATAGTGCTTGGTGCTCAACATAAGCAATGGAGTAGGAAGAACAAGTCAGTAAGCCACAACTGGAAAAAGGGCCGTAGCCGGCTTGACTTGAACCAAATGTTGGAAATTAGGCCGTAAAATTCCATCTAACCATCTAACCTACACGTCAGTATGTTGGCTGCACTCGTAAAAGAGGCGTACAAATTCCACAATTTGCTTTAACGTGAAATTGCTGACCGATTTTAAGCAGAAGCTAGAAACAGCTTTTCATCAAATATATATTAATATTAAACCTACAAGATAACAACTATAAGTCACCTACAATATCCTACAAGGTGATCCGGAAGTCGCTGTTACAACTATTACATAAAAAATCTTGATGTTGGATTTATGAGTAGGATAGTAAAATTGGAACTGTTTGTGGTAGAAAGATTTGTCCTTTAGATACTATGTGAAATTGACGACTGCCAATGCCATTTAAACTGATGTTTCAAGGACAATTTTTGATACTTTTCGCTTCCCACAGGACACAGATGTAGCGAAGAGTGTCCCGATAGAACATACGGATTCAATTGTTCAAATTTATGTGATTGCTCTCAGAATACAAGCTTGTGTGATAAAGAAACAGGCGAGTGTCTATGCTTCCCTGGTTGGGATGGTCCAAGATGTAACTTGCAGTGTCCGGATGGAATGTATGGCAGTGGTAAGTAAATGGAGACCGAAGATGTCTTTGCTACTATAAGTCCTTACTTTAAGTCTGTAGATCTGCGCAAACTGAAGGACAGGGTGTGTCAAATATTGGGAGGGGGGGGGGCAAGGAGAGACATCCGGCTAGAATATCACGTAAGGGCTTTGTCTGTAGCAACAGACTAAAGATAACTATTTGATCGTTGCATCTCCTGCTTAACCCTTTACCGTTGTGCTCCAATCGGGGAATATTTGCGCGCCTCGGGAGTGGGCGGAAAAGCGGACATAGCACGCCCCGCATCAGCTTCCGTAGGTTATTGACCCCGTGACCTTAAACTATTGTCCCTCTCGTTGTTGCGGAAGAATTCTCGGGTAGCCACTCGCAGTTTCGAGCTCCGCGTGAAACAGTAAAGATGGGTGACAGCCGCGCTCTCCGTATGGGTCCAAAAGCACCCAAACAACGGTAACGGGTTAAAAAACATGCCCCCCTCTATATGGACAGCATGTTACCTCAAATTTTAAAATAAATTTGCTTTACGGAGAGGGGGACTTACAAGCGCACCGCCAGGGAGGTGTTACTCCATCTAATAACACCTTAATGGCCCCCAACAATTTTGTGTTGTTGAGATTAAACTGGTACAGTTTTAATGGTGCATCCACACAAGTGACTCTCAAAACGGGGAAAAATCGACCGTTTTCAAGAACGAAATGTCCAAACAATGTTTTTACAAGTCTGCACCATTTAAGTGGCTTTAAAAAGAAACGTTGAACACAGGATATTAACCTTCATAGCACTTGATCTTTTTAAAGGTCATATTGAGTTAGTATCGATACCTTAAATCAGGTGTTGAAGAACACTGTCACATGACAGTGCTTATTACTGGCATAGTTAATTAAAGAAAAGTGAAATACCATGCATAAAAAAGTTAAATTTTGAATTACTTGTATCCAGATTTGTAGCAATTTTGTGAATAATTTGACAAAAATGTATGGTCACGATTTTTTAGAAAACGAACGGAAAAAGTAAATTGCTTACTCTTCACCTTTATGAGTCGTCGGAATATAGGTTGTGGAATTTTCTAGACAATTTGTCTTTAGTAGTCCATGACATGTATAGAAGTTAATGGATTTGAAAAACCGGTGAATTTCACGAACCAAGTTTACGTACCGCTTTAAATAGGAAATTTTGCAAACGAAACGAAATTTGAAAGTTTAAAACATTGATTAACTTTTTTTCCAGTCTATGACCTAAAAGGATAGCGGAAATAAGTAATAAAAATTTCATTTTCATATTTTCCAATTTGTGTGGAAGGGTGCAGTCAAATATGTTTATGTCCAGAGTTGGCAACATGTGACAAAATCAACGGAAGTTGTTACTGTCCGGCAGGAATGCATGGTGCAGACTGTACAGAACCCTGCACTACCGGGTTTTATGGAGAAAACTGCCAACATACATGCCTCTGTCAGAATAATGCAGATTGTAATTCCGAAACAGGTTGGTTTTCATACTTTCTCTTAATGGCACTAATTTTTTTCCCAAACTACAATTTTTGTAGTACACAGAAATTCTCAATTGGCAAAGCTCTTTGATTGTCAGCAAGTTAAAAAATGCAGTGTTGTGGCTCATAATATACAACATGTACTGTACTGAAGATGTTTTAAATACACTTTGGGGTGTGGTATACTCACTGGCACCCTGAAGCAATAAACTGAGATAATGTGTGGGTGAGGATGAGCTTTATAGACAAAGTTGTTGGAGGGGCATTAAGTAGGTTAGGAGAACTGGAACTGCTTGGGGTGAGAGGAGCCGGACTTTAACATCAGGTGTCTCAGCCATAAAGTTAGAAATGCATCAACGTTACTTGTTCGTTAAAGGGCCTGTCCTCTCACCCTAAACTACAATTATTGTAGTAGTCTACAGAAATTCTCTATTGCCTCAGCTCTTTGTTTGGCAGCTAGTTCAAACAACGCAGAGTATCAAAGTTTATATTACACAGCATGAACTGTACTGAGAGTGTTTTGATATATACGCATTGCTCTCTCACAATCGCCCTTAAGCAATAAAATGAGATTGCGTCTGGGGGAGGATGAATTTTTAGACAGTTGTGGGAGGGGCATAAGTAAGAAGATTAGGAAAATTGAAACTGTTTGGGGCGACAGAATTTTCCTTTAAATTGACTCTAAATTCAAAACATACAGAGCAGCTTCCGTAACGCAGCAATCACATGGAGAAGGTTCTCATTCAGGTCATATAACATTACAAGCTAGTCCAGTGTTTGGAAAAGGAGGATCTAAAGTTAGATTAGGGAATGATTTGATTAACCGAATTACAGCACTGTTGGAGACTTGCCCTTAAAGGCCCAATCCTCTCATCCCAGACAGATCCAATTCTCCTAACTTCCTTCTTGATTAACTGAAGCTTTAAAGATTAGTGGGGTGAGATGATTAGACCTTTAAAGTGTATTGATGTGTAATGTAAGCTTAAGTTATTCATTTTCTTCTCGGATATTAAATGTATAGAATTACGGTAACTGTCATAGATAACTTTCTGTCTGAGTTTTCCTGTTGACGAAAACGTTCTTATACTTGTGGCAAACTAGTTGAAATTTAACCTTTTAAAGGAAAATATTGCGTTTAAAATGCTCCAAGACAGCATTAATATTAAATAGCTCTACTCATTTTCAAATCATTCAGTCTCAGCAATGAACCCCAGCAACAGCTTCTTCTCCTCAAAATATTATTATAATATTAAGTTATGGAAGTTGCATCTCAGTTTTGAAATGTTGAAAGTTTGGGTGACAACTTATTCTTGAGCAACAAACAACTGAATTTCTATCTTAGGGAAACTTATTTTTTGAAACGAAGACCACCATACTGCATTATTTTTAATCATTTATGGCTCTGTGTCAATAAATATTGGTTTAAAAAGGATGAAATTTTCTTGTAAAACAAACGCAATATTTTCCCTTAAGGTATGGCGACATGCCACCAAGGTGTCCTGTGTTAACTGTTAACTGTTAGCTACAGAGTAAGATTTGCATGGGAATATTCTATTGGAATTATGTCAACATCTTTTTACCTTTCATGAGATATGCCTCTTGAAAGTTTGAATGTTTCTGGAACAACTTGTTGCCTATTCTAATGTCCTTGAAATGAATATTTTAAAACCAGTAGCGTATCCAGAATTGTTCGGGGGGGGGTTGGAACACGACATGAGGGAAAAGTCTAAGGAGAGGGAGAAAAAATCGCTATTTTATGTGTTCGCTGCATTTCAAGGTTGGGTCATGGGGGAGGGGGTTCTAATTCCCCAAACAACCCCGTGGCTACGCCACTGTGTAAAGCAAAGAATCAAAATAATATCCATATGGTCAATCTCTCTCTAGAGGTGTGCATCTTCAGCTCATTTTTACTGGTGATTCAGTGCATATCAGAATTCATCCTGCTAAAGGTTCAAATTTTAATGGATTTTGAAGAGAGGTGTGGCAATTTTCATGGTTTTCCCATCAAATAGCCCACTTTGTTATTTTCATGAAGCCCAGACACATATTTCCTACTAAGTGATAATCCTCAGTCTGTTTCGGTCAGGTGATCCTACGTTATCCCATAATAAACTCACCGTAATGAATAGACGTACTCGTGTTAGGTTAATTTATTTTACCTGGGATTGTGCTCCCGTAATAAAAAAAAATATCGCTGTGTATAAATGAACAAGGTTTATCCATGAAAAATGAACTGTGCATTATTCACATGATGATGCACCATTGACGGTAAGTAATATCTGTGGATGCACTCAGGCTGCGCCCTTGTGCACCTTGGCCTTTAACTTCAAGGTTAACACAACATACCGAAAAGAAAAAAGAAAAAAGGGAACAACGCCCTCCTTGTTAATTTGACTTTATTTGCTATCTCGAGAATTACACTTCGGATCTGAATGGAAGTTTCACCAAATTGTTTAGATTCGGTTTCATTTTAACATATGATTTTTTTTTTGCCCTAAATCTTTCCTTTAATGAATGTCTCCTCATTATGACGTATGTAGGGGAATGCAGCTGTCTGACCGGCTGGGAAGGACAATTTTGCGAACAACCTTGCAGTGAAGGCACCTACGGTCAGGACTGTCGGGCATCCTGTGAATGTTTGAATAATGCCACATGTGAACCAATCAGAGGTAAATTATAATCTCTATATGTTGATTTACTTCCATAGGTTAAAGGGCAATCACAGTTTGTTTTAACAAGTTTTCCACGTGTTTAATTCTGCACCAAAATACATAGATTTAAAACTAACAAAAGGAATCTGTCATCATGGTCTGATGTTGTGATTGGTCACTGTATGGGTGAAGCTGTCTAGTCTTTCAACTGAGTGGAATTTTTTACCCGAACAAAATTACAAAATCCCCATTCAACAGTAAGTAGGCCTAACACAGAATTAACGATTCTTACCACAGTAAAGACCTCTTCAATGTCCGATGATTTATCAAAATAATCAGTTATAAAAGTGCTAGAAAAAAAAAGAATAATATTCGCAAGCTGCAAAACTCTGAATGTCCCTTTTAAGTTCATAGTTTTACACTTTCATTAAACGTTGCAAGGAGGCGACAGTTTTAAAATTCAAAAGTATAGATATGCCATTCGTATTTGTAGCTGTAGAGTGTGTAGGGACTGGGTATAACACTAGATGACAGTCTGTCTTACATTACTGAAACACATAGAATGTAACTGCTTGCACAACTTTGCTCTAAATCTTGCAGACTAAGGGTCAAGGGTTATCAACAATTAAGTTAAACCATATAGAGTGCTTTCACGTTACTTCATAATTGGTAAGCCACGCCCACTACCGGGCAAAAGTCAATAGCATTTTAGTGTAACATTCACACGTGGGTCGTCATCTGCTTCGGAGCTAGCTTCACTAAATGGATACTTCACTAGATTTGCCCATCAAAAGGGGGCGGGGGTGTTACGCAAGGGAAAAAATGCTATTAAGACAACAGGAAAAGATGACGCTGATCAGGTTTGTAAATTATCACCATATACATATAAGTAACCCTAAACTACGGAGCTCCTAAAGTGCCAGTCTGCATGTCATGATGGTGACATAATTTATCTGACCAAGTTGTCATCTTTTCCCTAAGACGTCGACATGGTGAGATAATTTATGTTACCATGTCGACATCCTAATTTAGGAAGTCGGCATGGTGAGATAATTTATGACACCATGTCGACATCTTTTGCTTAGGAAGTCGACATGGTGAGATAATTTATCTTACCATGTCAACATCTTAATTTAGGAAGTCGACATGGTGATATAATTTATGTTGCCATGTCAACATCCTAATTTAGGAAGTCGGCATGGTGAGATAATTTATGACACCATGTCGACATCTTTTGCTCAGGAAGTCGACATGGTGGGATAGTTTCAACTTTATATGTCTATGTATAGCCAGTTGCCCCAGGCGCGGATCCAGACATTCCAAAAGGGGGGCAGCTGACTTAAGAGAAAGCATCGAAGTGAGTGAGTTGTACTGCTTATTTCCCGTATGTTTTATTGTTGATCTGGCCGTAAAAGCCCCCCCCCCCTGGAGCCACGTCTGGGCTGTCCGCATGCCAGAGTACATTTAGTGCACTATATTTACATGTGCGCGCATTGCCAATGTATGGTGTCCGTGTATGCATCACAGGTATGTATACTGTACGTATATACGCACACCTACTGATTGCTTTGCCTTGTATATGCACACTTTATAGAAAATCCCGGCGTACGATCACCAAATGCACCCTGGCCCACATGCAGCATGCAGTGTCGAACACTGAGTGCATATACATAGACGTACTTAGTTGAAATTATCTCACCTACTACGGAGCTCCTAAAGTGCCAGTCTGCATGTCATGATGGTGAGATAATTTATCTGACCAAGTTGTCATCTTTTCCTTAAGAAGTCGACATGTTTAAATGATTTATCTTACCATGTCGACATCCTAATTTAGGAAGTCGACATGGTGAGATAATTTATGTTACCATGTCAACATCCTAATTTAGGAAGTCGACATGGTGAGATAATTTATGTTACCATGTCAACATCCTAATTTAGGAAGTCGACATGGTGTGATAATTTATGATACCATGTCGACATCCTTTGCTTAGCAAGTCGACATGGTGAGGTAATTTATGTTACCATGTCGACATCCTTTGCTTAGCAAGTCGACATGCTGAGATAATTCATCTTGCCATGTCTACGTCCTGTGCTTAGGAAGTTGGCATGGTGAGATAATTTATGTAACCATGTCAACATCCTAATTTAGGAAGTCAACATGGTGAGATAATTTATGACACCATGTCGACATCCTTTGCTTAGCAAGTCGACATGGTGAGATAATTTCAACTAAGTACGTCTATGTATATGCACTCAGTGTCACTGTATACTGCATGTGGGCCAGGGTGCATTTCGTGATCGTACGCCGGGATTTTCTGTAAGTATGCATATACAAGGCAAAGCAATCAGTAGGTGTGCGTATATACGTACAGTATACATGACTGTGATGCATACACGGACACCATACATTGGCAATGCGCGCACATGTATATATAGTGCACTAAATGCACTCTGGCATGCGGACACCCCAGACGTGGCTCCAGGGGGGGGGGGGCTTTTACGGCCAGATCAACAATCAAACATACGGGAAATAAGCAGTTTAACTTACTCACTTCGATGCTTTCTCTTAAGTCAGCTGCCCCCCTTTTGGAATGTCTGGATCCGCGCCTGGGGCAACTGGCTATAACATAGACATATATAGTTGAAATTATCCCACCATGTCGACTTCCTGAGCAAAAGATGTCAATATGGTGACATAAGTTATCTCACCATGTCGACTTCCTAAGCAAAAGATGTCGACATGGTGTCATAAATTATCTCACCATGCCGACTTCCTAAATTAGGATGTTGACATGGCAACATAAATTATATCACCATGTCGACTTCCTAAATTAGGATGTTGACATGGTAAGATAAATTATCTCACCATGTCGACTTCCTAAGCAAAAGATAAGATGTCAACATGGTGACATAAATTATCTCACCATGTCGACTTGCTAAGCAAAGGATGTCGACATGGTGTCATAAATTATCTCACCATGTCAACTTCCTAAATTAGGATGTTGACATGGTAAGATAAAAATTACCTCACCATGCCGACTTCCTAAATTAGGATGTTGACATGGTTACATAAATTATCTCACCATGCCGACTTCCTAAGCACAGGATGTAGACATGGCAAGATGAGTTATCTCAGCATGTCAACTTCCTAAGCAAAGGATGTCGACATGGTAAAATAAATTATTTAAACATGTCGACTTCTCCAGGAAAAGATGACAACTTGGTCAGATTAATTATCTCACCATCATGACATGCAGACTGGCACTTTAGGAGCTCCGTGCTAACCTTATCAAAATGTGTTTATGCATGACGTCCAGTTAACCACTATATTCCCAATTTAAAACAACAAGTTTATTATTTGGACGACATTTAGCTTGCTATCATATTAGTGAAATATATTTTTATAGGAAATCCTTTCCCTGTGTATATGAAATATGTTGCTTATAAAATTCACACTGTGCAACATGAAAAAAACTCTTCCTAGAAGCTTTTGACATTTCATTTGGTATATAATTGTGTAAAAGAGAACTGGCATGTTTGTGTTTCATTTACCTGTTGATGAAATCCGAGAGCTGGCTCAGCTATATATAGTCCCAAATATTTGCTGTAAATAGAACACTTAGATGTTATGCAGTGTACTTGGTCGTTCAACACCTTTTGCATATCCTAATGTCAAGAGCCTGGCAAATATTGGACGGGGTTGGTGGGATTTTTTATGTAAAGCTTAATGGTTTATAGCTCCAGAAAGACCTCGGACGGGGTTGGAAATTTTTCCACCAGAGGTTGCGGTGCATTATCTGAGTTCTCTCTTCCTTTCACCATTCCTGAAATATGTTCAGGACATTCAGCCGGTAGACGATATTAACTGTGGGCGAGTGTAAATATTATGTTAATCGAACTGTTTTGTAGTTCTATGTGTGTCATGCGAAAGTATAGTGAAGTGAAGTGAATTGAAGTAAAGTTATTTCAAATTCCTTCCTGTCATTCTATTTATCGCTAAAACTCCGGACATGGGTAGCTGTGGGAGGGAATTTAGACCGGAAATACTTTTTGAGTTTCTTTATAGACCTTTTGCATTGACGATACACTGACGTCATCCTTGGGGGCAAATCAATGGAACACGTGGCCACTTGCATAAGAAGTCGCCCTGTACGTGTAACATATTTATGCGCTAATTCGACTACTTTACAAATCATCTGTCTGCATTTGTCGGTGTTGGTTTGTCTTGCCCCCACATAGGAGGGCGTCCTTTTTGCTCTGTGACATCATACATATAAGACCTACATGTAGACGGAGATATGCAGTGCGTCTGAATATATCAGTAGTAAGATTACTGATAATTAGATGCATAGAACACGTGCCACCTGGTCATTGCTTTCAAAAATATAAGAAAGTATTGTCAGATACACAAAAAAATTGGGGAAACGTGACCGAAAAACAAAAAAAAAGGTCATCATCTGGTATGCTTCCAATTCGAGAAATTAATTCTTCAAGTCCAGTTCTGAAGAGAAATTATTCTAATCGAGTTTCGACTAGCCAGTTCTTCTTGGTCCAGTTTCGGAGTCAGTTCTTCAAGTGCAACCCCGCAACCAGTTTTTCGCGACTCAACTCTTGATTCAAGCTGAGCTGGACATTGTAAGCGGCAGGCAGAGTTTGGTTCTACAATTTTTTGCTACTTTTATTCTGCACGACATTTGTAAATTGTATTAAAACTAACAAAAAACGGTCCATGATCGCGATCTAACATCGTTACTGGTTACAATGTTTTTGGAGACTGTCTAGAATTCAGTTGCATCTGTGTGGAATTTTGTTAGCCGACAAATATTCAGAAATTTTCATTCAACAATTGAATTAGCACAAATAAACGTTCTTCCAACCTGGAAGACCTCTTGAATGTTCCTACATTCTGAAGAACAATCAGTTCAGAAGGGAAAACGAGATGCTGAAACAAAAGGTTATTATTCTCTGCCAAGCTCCAATCGTCACTTTAAATAAACAAAGGAAAACAGCAAAAGTAGCCATTGAAGATTTAAACTTCCTTTAACACAAATGATATTTGCAGCAAAATTTTCTCATCATACACTCTAAAAAAATTCTAGTCAAATTTGAATAGAATCTAATCAATTGGAGCAAGGACCAGAATCTTGTCAAACCTTTGACTAGATTCTACTCATAAATGAAACGAATATTTTCACTTTTGAACCATTTCTACTCAACTTTGAATCGAATCTTTTTGAATACTTGACAAGATTCCGGTTCGTCCCCCATTCGACTATATTTTTGTAGAACATTTTCAATATGAGTATTTGGCTTCTTTTTCTTAGGAGACTGTACTTGTAGTCCAGGGTGGGTAGGCAAGATCTGTAACCAGCCTTGCCCTCCTAACATGTATGGGCCGGGATGCCAGTTCTCGTGTAACTGTGTCCATGGTGTCTGTAACAACGTCGATGGATCATGTGACTGCAATCTTGGTTACCGAGGAGACGCATGCAGTACACCTTGCAGTGAGGGTACATACGGTAGGGACTGTGGCTTTAGGTGCTCGTGCCAGAATGGTGCCGTGTGCAACCCCATCAACGGGGACTGTTACTGCACAAGTGGGTTCATGGGAGAAACTTGCGATACGCCTTGTGCCGGTGAGTTTAACAAACTTAAATCACATTGATGGACAGCGATGAAATGTATTATCCCTCATGTAGTTCAGATCAAGTCTGGAGGGTGAGTATGAGGCTCCTTCTTCATGCTCGTAGTCTCCATCAATGAGTCGTTTGGTTTCACTAGTTTTTTGTACATCACCGGGAAAGGGTTATGAAAAATAAAAGTAGATTGAAAATAGGCTTAAAGCTGTCGCATCCAACATTTAAAGAGCAAACCAGAGCAGTCGTCTCAAACTTACTTTGCAATTACAGCTAATCTCACAATTTTCTTCTTATTTCTCTTCCAAGTATTTTTCATGATATTTTCGGATTTAAGCATTGCATATTCATGTTTTACTCCTGGTAAATTTCACAGTTGAGGAGGAAAAATGTTATCACATGATTCTTGCAAGAACCATTCCTGCAGGTACGCCGACACTGCAAAGGGGGGGGGGGGGAGGAGGATGACATTAATTAAAGTCAGTCCACCCTCACCCCAAACTTAGTCCACAGAAATTCTCAATTGCCACAGCTCTTTGACGGACAGCAACTTGCAGAGTACCGGAGCTCATATGACGTTGTATGTACTGAGAGTGTTTTCATTACACATGGGGTCCTGTGTACTTACCTCGAAGCAGAAAACTGGTATTATGGTTGGATGAGGATGAGTTTAAGGCAGTTGAGGGAGGGGCTTAAGTAAGTAGGTTAGGAGAACTGGAAATTTTTATGGTGAGAGCTTTGAACCTTTAAGTTAGGGTGACTGCATTCTCTCTTTAAAACGGAATGGTTTTTCTATATATTCAAATCCGAATAGACAAGTGATGGTCTGATTTTATCGGGCATAACTGGGGTTCATCAGCTTTACTCTTTGAAATATTTTGCTTCATTGTGCTAAGGATGATTGCACATTAAATTACTTATTGTTTCCCCCATAATCACTGAATGTGAGGGTTAAGAATTGTACATAGACAATAAACTTGAGACGGTTTAAGGCTAATTAAAGGACCCCACTAATGGCCGCCATTATGAGTTGCGCGGATTCGTTTATATGAACAAATCAAGACTATTTAGATAAGACCGTAGTGATTCTACTAACTGTACCTCTTTGCATTTCTTGAACAAGGTAACACGTTTGGCCAAAACTGTTCAGAGATTTGTCGCTGTCAGAACGGCGCCATGTGCAACTCAATCAATGGCGTATGCACCTGCGCACCTGGCTGGATGGGTGACGAATGCGACTTCGAGTGTATAGATGGGTTCTATGGTGAGAATTGCTCAGAGTCCTGTCTTTGTCAGAACGAAGGTCTCTGTCATCACATTGATGGTACATGCACGTGTAAACCCGGATGGATTGGTATTACCTGTGACAGGCCGTGTCCAGAGGGAACTTTTGGTCAAAACTGTTCTGGTATTTGTGACTGTCTCAACGGAGGGATATGCGACCCGGAGACTGGTTCGTGTGACTGTCCAGCGGGTTTCCAAGGCAACCGCTGTGAAGCTGAGTGTCCTGGTAAGGCGGTATGGAATACCGTTTTAACATTTATTCAGGAATTTCAGATGTCTACAATTAATTTCAGATATCTCTAATTCAATTCCAGATATCTCTAAATAAGTGCAGATTTCTTCAAAAAATTGCAGATATCTTCAAATTATTTGCAGATATCTTTAAATAATTGCAGAAATCTTAAAATAATTTTAGATATATCGACATAACGAAGTATTTCAGATATCTCTAATTCAATTTCAGATATCTCTAATTCTATTCCAGATATCTCTAATCAATTTCAGATATCTCTAATTAATTTCGGATATCTCTAATTCTATTTCAGATTTCTCAAAATGAATTTTAGATATCTGAAATTAATTCGAGATATCTGAAATTCCTGAATAAACGTTAAAGCGGTATTTCATAACGCCGCATGAAAGGAAGCAGTGGTGTGCGCAGGATTTGTGAGTTGGGAGTCTGAGATGCATGAAGGTGTTATTTTTTAAACAGTTTGAAGCAGCTTGCTTGACTGCCAATAGGGGACACACTCCTTTTGTTCGATCAGACTACTTTCGAATGATTTTCTCGACTAATTAACTGACTTTACCCGAATACCTTCATACTTCCTTATTGATCACGCTACTGTTGGAAGGAGTGAAATATAGCAGTTTCTTATAGGGAACTTAGATGCTTCAAAAATTGGCACCGGTACTTTTCCAGCATAAGGGAGAATTATAGCCATTGTCGAAATTAAGATTGTCGTATTAAATTCAGTGCTGATCAAGATAATTTGTCAGCCAAAACTTTAAAAAAATTAAACCATGCAGCTTCGAACCACAACTTTTGTATTGCATAATTTTTGAGAAAGAGATAAGCCCATGCTGGACTAGTTTGGTGAAAATGAAAAGATTAATATTGGTTGCTGCCACTTATTTGTTAAATGTGGGTTGCATTGCTAAGGTAGTATGTCCCTTTGAATAAGCTTCTGACATTTGACTAATAGTCACGATAAGTTCTTAAGTCCATTCTGTCATAGTTTTTTTTTTTTTTTTGCGTTGTGAACACAAACAGTTAGGTAAAACAACTTGCCCTTGAAATTTGTACATACATAGACTTTAAAGTAAGTTTGCACCGTTGGAAGAGCTTAGACTCCTACCGACAGAGCAACTCAAAAAGTTCAAAACACCCTTATTCTCCCCTCGTGTCTCTTTCATGACCAGTTTTATTTCATTCGTGAAGGAAGTCTTGAATTTCATTACAACTTCCAATTTTTCCGTCGCCTATATTATTTTCACAATAAACCAGTGGGTATAACCGTCAGCTGTTATGTTAGTAAGTTTTCCCACGACAAGGAACTAGTATTTGTATTGGATAATGGTACTTCCACGTTCAGGCGAAACTGGATTATTGACCATAATGACTTGAACTTCGAAGGGAAGTACCAGTATGGAAGCACAAGCATCAGTTACTTCTAAAGTTTGTGGTAGCGGTCGAAGGCATCTAAGGTCACACGGGTTAAAGTTTGATAACCCAGCTGGTGACTTCATGTAATCGCTGGTAACTTCTTGTAATCATAAAAACATCTTTTTATTTTGTATCTAGAAGGTGAACGTATATTTATTCATGCTTAGTTATAATCCCCAACTTCAATCCCTTATTACGGTCAGATGACCAACATAAACTCAAGGTTATCATGCTGAATTCCTCCTACTTTAAATTTTGATATTCCAACCTCATTTTTCTATTGTCAAAGTGAGGTATCAAATTTGTAACCCCACGGCGGCGGAGCTGTACAATTATTGCTACATTAAGCTTTTATTCTACTAGGGTTAAAAAACAATTACACGGTGAATTGAGCGGGGATGTAAACAAATCTCCCTCTGAATGCCCTGCAGGATGTGTCAAGGGTTCCATGTAGCCGGCTGGATTAAATGAATATGCATGGATGTTAAATCAGTGTATGGTCAAATTGTGTCACTGAGAACGGGAGGAACTCAAGTGGATATTTGAAAGGTAGTGTGACACCAAAATGACAGTCGGGTATTTGATGTACAAAGCTTTAAGAACCAAGGAAATTGTCGCAATTCCCATCAAAATCGGTTAAAAATTGGCCATTTTACAGTTTTATTTCCGATTTGCACTTAATCATGCATTAATATGAGCTCAATATGTAAATCTTGTGATGTCATGGGAGGGACACACCATATATGGCTAATGTTATCCTTTGTTTTTTGCATGATCTTCGTTTCAAGGGCAGTTGTAACATTAGTGTTTCCTGAAGGGTTTATTTTGAAAGTTGAAATTGTGTCCTTGAAAGTCATCAGTATCAATCACCAAACTATACACTATCTGATGAGCAATTAAGATATAATTAATGTAGGGTTAACAAAAGAAATGTCAACACTGTGCAACACTCAACATCACTATTTTTGCGTAACCAACCAACAAGTTGTTTCAGAAACATTCAAACTTTGAAGAGGTATATCTTGAGAAAGGTAAAAGATATTGACATAATTCCAACGGATTCTTCCTTAGGAGACCTTGCTCCTTAGCTACCAAGTAAATTCGGGGCTTTTTTCTGACATGTCACACTACCTTTAAGGGTAAACAATTCATCATGATGGATGATCACATGCTAATCTTTTTTTTTGTCCCACTTGTGCTGTTTTGATGTGATTATTTACAAGCAAAATCTGCGTTTTCTTGTAGCCTAACCTTTTAATCAAACCCTTGTCCTGTATTTATGAACGATTAAGTTAAAAAACTCTTTACCTCAGGATTAGTGCAGAATAATGACCTCTCGGGGGTTAATCATATCTATTGCTGGATGCGCTCTGGCTGCGCCCCCTTGAATCGCTTGCAAAACAGTAACCCTGACCGTGGGGTATCCTTCGCTATTGCACGGCCCCCGCTTTGTTCAACCTTTAACTGGCCTTAAAAGCATATTTGCTGCAATGCACTATGACAGACCTATTATGACGGCCAAAGGTCATAGTAAAGCGGATTAGTGTAGAGTCATGAAGGGCTCTTGAGAGTCATAAGATAAAAAGCCAATGAAGAAAAGGGGAAAACAATTGGGACATCTCCAAAAAGTGGAAGTATAGCCTACATCTCCGCTGAATAAATGAGTTCGGCGGTAATTCGTTGCCGCATGGAACTGAGTTGCACACCGCTTAAATGACCAAGCGAGCTCAGCAGAGAGTGTAACGCGTTCTTTTGCTTTCGAGCAGTAGGCCTACATGCATACACCACGAGATGAATCTAAGTGTTTAATTTAGTAAACGGAACGAAAATCTGTTCAACTTAACGGCAGACTAAAGAAAAATACAGTCACTCCAACACTTGAATTAGTGTAGTAGACTGTCCTGTTCCATGATTGGCTCTTAAGGATCATGTGACAATATTGTTATTCCTGAAATGTGAAATTTACCAGATAAACTGTTTGGTTTACCATGATTATGCAATACTGAAGCCCTGGAAATATTTTGAGAGATACTTTGAAGAGACGCAAGAAGAAAATTGTGAGATTAAGCTGTTTCGTCGAAATAAGTTCGAGGCGACAACTCTTGCCCTTTAAACATTTTTTACACCAAATTATGGTCATTAAGATACAGCCCACTGCCCCAAACCCCACTCACCTAAGATCATCTCTCCTGATACCGTGTATTGATTGATAAGGGTTGATTCCACGAAATTTTCAAATTTGCAATACGTGTTGTAGGTGTATGCTCGTTTATCAGGAGGATGTGTAGTCTTGATCAACTAATACTAGTCAATAATACTGTACAATGTTTACTCCTGTTTTTGAGTACGCCCTGTATTACCTCAGAAATTCTCAGCTCTGTTATTACTGGAGCAAATCTTTCTGCAAAATAGTCAAGTTAAAGCCCGACCTCTATTTTGAATTTCGGTAAGAAATGTAATAACGCCTTGACCAAGACTAGACGATGTGGAGAACGGTGCGCATAGCCCAAATCAAATTACCGAATAGCTTAGAATAATACGCTCTTAAAATCTAAGAGTGAACTTAGTAAATCTTTAATGGAGTGAAAAGTGTGAATTAACTCCATTAGAGTGTAAATTCACTCCAAAGATAATGAACCTCGCTCCAAGAAAGAGTGAAAATTCACTCTTTAAAAAGTGCCTGCAGGGATCACTCTTCATTAGGAATGGTCCCTGCAGACACTCCATCAAGAGTAAAAGTTTGCTCTTTTGGAGTGAGTTTCACTCTTCTTCAAGTGAATTTCCGCTCTTTTGGAGTGAACTTTTTAACTTTCACTCTTCTCACGAGTGAAATTTTACCCATTATCTTTTTAGAGCGTAGCGCGTCTGGCTGCTGATGGATTTTCCGTACATTTCCTGTAAATAACGTATTCACGTCTTATACCTTTCATCTTTCCACATAAAGTATATCAGACTATATCTAACAGAACCGGATGTTTTGTGCAATTTTATTTTAGGAGGTCGGTACGGGAAAGACTGCTTGGAATTGTGTAGTTGCCGAATGGACGCCTCCTGTCACCCGGCCGACGGGAGTTGTACTTGTGATGTGGGCTACCAAGGACAAAAGTGTGAACTCCCATGTGATATTGGATTTTACGGACAAGATTGCTTAAACTCATGCAGCTGTGTGAATGGGGAATGCCACCACGTGACAGGGGTGTGTACATGTTATCCAGGATGGATAGGTCAGTTTAAAATAAATTCGGACATTAAACAGATACATTACTCAAATACAGTATTTAGAAAAAAATACCTTTGATATATATTCAGTCGTATGGTACTCGATATATTGGTTATTATTATTATTATTTTTTTTTTTTACAAATTAGCGAAGAAGTTATCGTAAACTTGTTAAGTCACATTTACATCAGTCAAGTGGCGTAGCCACGGGTGGGGTGGGGGTGGGGAAAGTGGGGTGGGGAAGGGTGGGGTGGGGTGTGGGGGCGTTGGTAGGGGTGGGGGTTAGAACCCCATGACCCAACCTTTGCAAAGCAAAAAAACACCTAAAATAGCGGTTTTTCTCTCTATCTTTAGACTTTTCTCTCATGTCGTGCCCCAACCCCCTATGACACCACCCCCTCCCCATGGCACAATCCTGGCTACGCGCCTGCATCAGTCTCTGTCTAAGTCCTTCTTCTTCTTCTTCTTCTTCTTTTAGGCCCAGAATGCAACACCCCTTGCAGTGGCGGCTTTTTTGGATTGGATTGTCTGAATGAATGTTTATGCCAGAATGGAGGTTCTTGCAATCACATCACTGGTGTCTGTCAGTGCTTGGAAGGATTCACTGGCGAAATGTGTCAGAGTTTATGTAACGGTGAGTTCTCATATTAGACCGATGGCATGGTCAAATGGTCAGAGCATCCGGCTTGCAGCCGGGAGGTCTGAAGTTCGACTCCGGGCCGAGCATACCGAAGACTTTGAATATGGAACCAGTACTGACATTCTTGGTGCTTGGTACTCAGCATAAGCAATGGAGAAGGGAAAACAAGTCAGCTAGACACAACTAAAAATGGCGTTGACGGCTCGACTTAAACCAATAAGCCAGTTCGGTAATTCTGTTTGGCGGCTGTGCACATGCGAACATCCTCCAAATCGTCGGGATATACAAACCAATCCCGCACCTACAACACGTATTCCAAAATTTGAGGTTACGTGAAAATTTGGAGAGATCATTATTTTTTTGATCCATCCATAGCATGAGGAGAACTCCCAAGTGAAGTTTTGTGCAAGTTGCTTTGTCTAAATTGTCTTTTTGGTGTAAAACGTTGCATTTTAATGTGCCGTATAGTAGCAGCACTACTGAGACCCCTATTTTCGTTGACTTGGCTAGACACGTAGCGTTGTACGCACGTACTGACGAAAACAAGGGAACGCTGTACTCTACGTGCTGAGCTCGCTTTGTTTATCCCTCGCCGTACCCCACAATTCCATGCGGCAACGAATTACCGAACTCGTTTATTGGTTACAAAACTTTGAGCCGCAAAACCTCATCCAACCAATTATGTAACGAAGTTGAACGGCTTTTTTTCCTCCGTTTATTTTCAGAGACTCGGTGTTCATATATAACAACAATCGAACGCTTTCAAACATTCCTTTCTAGACAGTTACAGTATATACATAGTTAACATAACATATGCATACAGGGGCGCAAATCTCTGTTTGAGAGTGGGGGGGGGGGGCGAAAATGCTTATGATGTGCCCATGAGTACTAAACTGTGCACGCTTGGCGGGCACCGCGAGCGCGAAGCGCGAAGCCCCAAAGGACATCTTGTGGGATCCAGGGGCAAAGCCCCTGTGGGGGTCCAGGGGGCGAAGCCCCCGGAAGCTCTTGTGTTCTGGCGTTTCCAAAGCTTCAGACAAACTGTTTTCGAATAAAAAAAACGAAAAAAGGTGACCATATTTTTAGGTCTACTCAAATTTGGGGGGGGGGGGGGCAAATTACGATTTGCCCCCCACTTTTTCACTTGAGGGGGCGAAGGCCCCCCTTGCCCCCCGGGTTTTGCGCCCATGTATACATATCAGCATAGATACAGTTTTAAGTCAGATTATCTTTACTTCGACCTATAGTTACGTTTTGTCTAATACTCGTTTATGAGAATACCAGCAAAAACTTTTTCACCATTTGTCCTCAATATTTTATATTAGTAAGATAAATTTAACAAAAAGCAGAGAACATGACATAGCACATACAAAAAAAAGGAAAACATTCTCAATGCAGCATAAATCATATAACAGAGAACACCAGTAATTGATCAAATTAATTTCAGTTAATAGAGGAGAATTGCGACAAAAGGAGAAAAAAAGAAAAGATTTAGGGAGAACTTAGTCGGAATGAGAGGGCGTTAACAAGTTCATGATACCTTTTGACTCTTTTCGGTGAACAGCTGGGTTTGGAACAAATATGGTTTTCTACTTTAAGTATAAATAAAAGTTTATGGTAGAAACTCTTAAAATCAGGAATTACGGAGTTAAGTTTGCAGCAATAAATAAAATGTTTGCACTACAGAAAAAAAAAATGTATGGGTGCTGTAGAAGGAGCTTATAACCAAAGAAAAAATCGGATTTCCTTAAAATAAATTGCCTGCCAAAGAGATGCTGTTCGGTGTCTAACAGAAAGGAGGAAGTGAACGGACAACTCCAAAATAGGTGCTCCAAAGTTTCGATTTCGGTTTTGCAAAATGAACAGTAAGGGGAGTCATTTTTTTCATAGCAAACAGCAGCTTGTTGGTGGCAAGGATTCTATGCAAAAAGCGGAATTGGAAATAAATAAGCTTGCTATCAGAAAGGGAAGCGCGGGGGATAGTAAACATTTTTTGCCAGTCATCCTCTGTGAGGTTGAACGTAGCATTCCAATGAACAATACATCTAGGAGGCAAAACGATTTTATCAATAAGCTTACAATAAGAGAAATACGTGACCCGGGGATGATTAAGGGTAGCTCTAAACATAGAATCAGGATTATCGTTGTTAAAGGGGTTTTCTTTCCACTCCACTGGGATTGAAGCTAACAGTCCGAAAAAAACTAGTAAAAGGATAACGTGTTACATTAAATTTGTTACAAAAATCGACATATGAGATCAAGTTGTGGTTACCATCATATGGGTCCTTGACATATAACACACCAGAAGTTTGTTATACAAAATTTTACCATCAACTTTTATTCCAGAGAACTTGATTACCATAGTTATTTACAGGTGTATGGAAATGCAAAGAACTCCATGCATTGCATACTTGTCTAATAAAAACATTGTGAACTGGAGAAATACTGTATCCTTGGGGGTAAAATTACACTAAAAGATAAGGCATTTACCGAACGAATTTAAATAGTGATTAAAGAATAATTTCCAAACAGCGTTACTTCCATCAAGATATCTTTTCCCCCAAGAGATTTTTAAGGCATAAATAAAACTTCTTACATTAGTAATTTTTAGTCCCCCCATTACTGTAATTGTTATACATTGTCCTTCTTCTGATCTTGTCAGGGTTTTTTGACCATATAAAATAAAAAATAGTGGATTGTACATCGTTTATGAAAGAGTCTGGTGGATCAGGAAGAACTTGAAATAGATAAACTAGTTGTGAAAGGGCAAAAGATTTTACAATGATATTTCTGCCAATTGCGGTAAGATCTCGAGACGACCATATATTCAAAATGGATTTGAGGCGAGATAGTCGATACAAGTCGTTGCCATTATGAGAAAAAGTAATTCCAAGAAATTTGATAGGATCAAGATGGAGTGACAAATTAAAATATAACACAAAAGTTGGGTGGTTTGTAACATAGGGACCTAATGGAAATAGATGAGATTTCTGAAGGTTTACTTTTAACCCAGAGGCTCGACGAAAATCGTGAAGAAGCTGTATGGCTGACCCTAGTGACTATTGGCTTCCGTTTAAAAAAAGAACTGTATCATCAGCATATTGCAATAGCTTAATTTCATTGCCAAAATTGTTGATACCTTGAATCTGGGCATTATTAAGTATAATCTTTGCTAAAATTTCAGTACAGAGAATAAAGAGATAAGGGCTTAAAGGACATCCTTGACGTACGCCTCTGTTAACTGAAAAATACCCAGTCGATACACCATTATTAAATATGCATGAGTTTGTATTATTGTAAAAGGTACGTACCCAATTCCTAAAGTCATTACCAAACTTAAAGTAATCAAGTGTAGAATGAACGAAATTCCATTCTAAAGTATCAAATGCTTTTTCAAAATCAAGAAAAATAAAAAACCCAGGAATATTGTTAAGATTTGAAAACTCGATAATGTCTAGCACGAATCTTACATTCTCACCAATAAATCTGTCGCTCATAAAACCTGTCTGGGTGCTACCTATCAGTGAAGGGAGTATCGTTTTGAGCCTAGAAGCGATGGCCTTTGCCGCAATCTTGTAATCTGTATTTAAAAGTGCAATAGGTCTATAGTTTGTCACCTCATGAGGGTCCTTCACAGGTTTTGGAATTAAAGTGATTATACCCCTTCTCTGTTCACAGGAAAGGGTTTGCTGCTCAAATGCATAATTTAACGATTTCAAAACAAATATACCAATACGAGGCCAGAGTTTTTTTTTTTTTTTTTTTTTTTTTTATAGAAGTCCGCAGAAAAGCCATCGCTTCCAGGTGATTTGCCATTTGGCATACTAAAAAGTGCAGAACGGCATTCGTCAAGATCTAAAAGTACCTCACATACATTGCAATCGACAGTATTCTGAAATTCAGGGAGCAGAGAAATACAAACATGCGGGTTAGTGTAATGAGAGGAGTAAGGCTTAGAATAAAAGTCACGAATATGACCTAAATATCAGAATTAGATGTGAGGGATGCACCTTGTAAGTCATTTAACTTATAAATGGTATTGTTTTGCTTGTTTCGTTTTTCAAGAGAAAGAAAATATTTTGAATTTTGCTCCCCTGCTTCCACCCATCTTGCCTTAGATCTGATCATTATACCTTCAAGTCTTTTCTTATACAACAGATGGAGATTATTTCTCGCATCTTTTAACTCGTTAAGCAATTTTTCATTAGTAATAGAATCAGACTCTAACTTAGCAATTTGCTTAATTAAATTACTTTCATACATGCGAGAATTCTTTGCCTTTGATTTACTAAAACGAATGGTACTCTTTCGAATCGTGTACTTCAATCCCTCCCAGAAGCTGGCCGGGTCCCGGCTCGAATTGTACGGGTCTGCCGAATAAGTAGTAATTAAAGTGTTTACTAAATCTATGTAACAGGGGTCTAAAAGTAACGAAATATTAAATTTATTAAATTTATTATGAAATTTCCAATAGCCCGGACCCCTTGATTCTATGGAGGTGTCACATTGCAGTTATAACAATGTGGTGATCGGATTGAAGGGGAGGTTGGAAATAGCAATCAGTGACTTTGTTAACTAATTTTCTAGAAATAAGAAAAAAGTCTAGTCTGCAACGAATATTAGTAATATTAGAAGCCCACGTAAAGCTAGACGAGAGAGGGTTCCTTGTCCTCCAAATTTCATCAAGACTAAATTTATCCATGTATGAGATACAGGCATCACGTGCCTTAAAATTGGTCTTTTGAACACCTCCGTATTTGTCTAAAGCTAGATTAAGAACAAAGTTAAAGTCGCCCCACATTTAATATTATCGCACTGAAAACTTTCTACATGATTAAAGAGAGTATGAAAGAAAGCTGAATTATCGGTATTTGGTCCATATACACAAACAAGCGTGAAGATTTCGTTGTTTACAGTAATATCTAAAATGATAAATCGGCCATGAATATCTGTCAACTTTGTCAACACGGTTAGAGTAAAACCGGCTCTGAAAAGAATAGCTACTCCTTTGCTGGTATTCGTACCATGCGTAAAAAATATTTCATTCCCCCACTCTGTTCGCCAACGACGCTCATCACTAAAAACACTATGGGTTTCTTGTATAAAAATGTCTAATTTATGTCGGTGTAAATAAGCAAAAACCATTCGTCTTTTGTCAGTATGACGAAGCCCTCTACAATTATAACTTGCAATTTTCAGGTCGCTATGAGCCATTAAAAGATTACAACAACAAAACAAGACAAAAGGGCAACACAAAAGACAAAAAAGGAAAAAAGTCTTAATTCAACAAAAAAAAAAAAAAAAAAACAGGGATGAAAACTGAAAAAGGTCAGTAAAAGACCTTGGTTTAAGCCTGATATGACAACATCATACCGCATGAAACAAAACAATGGTAAGTACGTAGTCCATGCAACGTCAATTTTAAGCCAATTCGAAAAAGATAAAATTAAGACCGTCATTTCTGGTCTCAAATGTGTAGGGCTTTCCGGATCCGTCCCACCATTTACCACCAGAGAAACGAAGCCTCGTACCACTGTCATACAGTTGCTTCACCTGCGGTGTCCATTTCTTACGCTCAGCTAAATCCACCTTTGTCAGATCATCAAAGATGAAAAAGGACTTCCCGTTCAAAGCTGCTCTACGCTTTTTCATAATGTCTATCTTAACCAGGTACGAAAGACATCTAACTAAAATGTGTGGAGGGTGACCATTAGCTCCTCGCCCGTCTCTATGACAACGTTCTACAACAATATCCGGATTGTCGAACAATGGCAGGATTTGATCTTTAACAATGCCTTCAATGTTTTCTCCATTGGTATAGGGTACGCCGACGATGCGAAAGTTGTTGCGTCTAGACATTCTTTCCAACTTGTTAATCTCCTCGTCTTTCTTTAACAAAGCATCCTCCAACTGTGAAATTTTGGTACTAAAATTATCAGGATCGCTCACCATGGCCGCCATCTTTGCCTCAATTTCGTCAATTCGTTTCCTTTGAAATTCGATGGCCTTGCCTAAATCATGGAAGTACTACCTCGGAGGTAGTACTTCCATGCCTAAATCGGCATGTAGCTTTTTTATTGCATCCTGTACTGATGTGATAGACCCCTCAACAACCGCTTTCAAAGAGTCAAATGCAGATTCCCGGAAGGAATTTCGGTGTTATTCTGTTGATCGACCATAGCAGATCTAGTGCCTATCGAAAGTGTAGGCCTATGTCTAAGTGAAGCGGGCTGCCTGCTAAAGTTGAACGGCTTAATTGATTAATATTTTGGTGCTAAAGATACACATTAAAGAAAGAAATATAAAGGGCATTACACATGCAAACAGACAAAAAGACATAAATGACAGGACAGAATAGAAGGGAGATAGCCTATACCAGTAGAGTTTAGTACAGTACAGTAAATTATTACAAAATAAATTTCAGAAAATATTGTAATCTATTAACGACCTCGTGATTAGAATGTTCAACAACCCTAGCCTGACCACAAAAAGTGATTTTTTTTTCAGAAAGTACTTGCTTTTTAAAAGTTTTTTTTATCTGTGTGTGTGTGTGTGTTGTTTTCTTTTAAGCATCCCTCGATGTGTTGGATTGGATCCATCGAACACTGGATCAAACTGTTACGGGATACCTTTCTCTGATTGGCTTATTGGCATAACGTTAAAAAAAAATCATAAAGTATGGTTCTGTCGCGAGAGGGAATTCCCCATCAAAACTCCAAAAATACATTAAAGTTTACATTACAACAGTTGGTAGAAAAACAAAATCAAGTTTCTTCAAACATGCAATTTCATGTATATGTAAAATAAATAAGGTAAGCTTATATTACCAACTTGAACAGTTATTAGATGAAAGTAATATCAAATGTTTCGTATTTCTTGGATGCACCATATCCGACCTCAGATAATTCAAGTGCACACATTTTGAAATCGATGAGGACATTAACCCAGTACTTTTCCGATCATTGTCCTCCCTTCTTTTTACATTTACTTCAGTCGAGTGCTTTTAAATTGCTATGAAAGTTTTTTTGTACTTCCAGTGCATTCAAAATGTAACATACCTAAACGCTTCATGACTTAGCTTTCGCTTTTCACTTCTTCCCACCGCAAACCAGGGGCTACGCCAGTGTATTGTTGTGTTCGGTTAGCTCGGGGGGGTCCCATCCATTTTTGCAAGTAGTGATGACAGAAATTAATAAAAAGTTATACATACAAATTTCAATGATTGGACGTTGATTTATTTGATGATAATTATTACGAATCCTAACAAAATGCTGTATACTCGTACTGGTCAAATGTAGTGGGCAAAACTACAGTATACAGAGATATTCTCAAGTCGGGTGCCAACTTACGAGTGCTGCAGGAAACACACTTTTGGATTACATTTTAGAAAGTTTACATCTATGGGATACTGTACAGGCCCGTAGCCAGCCCTTGTGGAGGGGTGGGTCTTTTTTCCAAGATGTGGACCTTTTTCCAAACACGGAGGCGGCTGGCGCGTGTCGTAAGCATGCAGTTGCGAGGGGTCCGGGCATGCTTCCCCGGAAAGTTTGAAATCTGCAGATCTCCTGCAATCTGGAGCATTTTAGAGGACTTTTGAACACAACAGAAGTCCTTTTTCCCCAGGAATTCCACACAGTACACCACTTTTAAAGAAGTGAACGGAAATTCGTCCTCAATATGTCAAGATAAAAAAAAAACACAGGGCTGGAAAATGGACCTCCCTCAAGTTGGGGTGGGTCGTTCGAACGCTCCGACCCCCCCCCGGCTACGGGCCTGCTGTATGCGTTCTGATTGGACGAAAGGGAGATGCCGACAGTACTGCCAAATTACGGAAGGATGGGAGACCAGCCAGACGAAGTGCCGTGTGCACCGCCTAACTTTATGTAAATGAAGGTGTTGTACCATAATTACTGTATACAAAATGTGCCATAATAAATTTACACGACAGTATTTTGATTGGGGGAGCATGAGTTCAGTGCTTCCTTTCTTTTTACCCTTCTTTTCCTTCCCTTTTCACATTTCTTTCGATTAAATGGGAGATCGCCCTCTTCCGCTCCCCTGACGACGGCCTGCCTGTAACGGCATTGGATTGGTAGAAAGTGTCGACAGGTACTTACTCAACCATTGTCATTCACCCCCCTCAAAGAAGACCCCACCCCGAACCCCCCCCCCCCAAAAAAAAAACAAACAAACACACACACACACACTCATGCGAATTGAAGGTGTTTTCTTGAGAAAACTGTACAATATGTATGTATGTGTGATGTATGTGTGATCTCAGTTACTTACCTGTGTAATGTTTGTTAAAATAATTCCTTACAAATTTATGCTTGGCGCGTTAAAAGGGAACATATTTAAGCATCCTGGTGAAATCTTCATTAATTTCTCATGTTCGGCTAATATGGAGCATTTTCTACAAAAGGTAAGCAGGTGTGATGACCTGAATTTACAATGATTGCAAATATTTTGTTTTTGCCTCCTAGAATGTGCTTCTTTATATCATATCACATGTAAAGTTGGTCCTGGACTATTGTTTCAAAGAATAAAGACCGCTGAAGAAAAATTTCAAAGATGAATTTGCCTTTTTGAAGAACAATCCCAAAGACAAAATCTGATTTATTCAACTAATTTTGTAAGCCAATGCTTTATAGATATGATATTGCGCTTCCTCCTAACAGAGACAACAGATGGGTTCAACTGTTCCCAAGGGTGCAATTGTGAGAATGGAGGTATTTGTAATCATGTCTCAGGATTATGCCAATGCGACCCAGGATGGCAAGGAACCATTTGTAACGAAATGTGCCCCATTGGTTATTTTGGTCAAGGATGTGAGTCGGAGTGCACGTGCCAGAATGGGGGCGTATGTAATTTCGTGAATGGAGAGTGCCGATGTCGCAAAGGATGGAGGGGAAGGAACTGTGAGGAGCCTTGTCCATCAGGTAAAAGTGTAATTCTTCATACCATACTAATCCTCAAATTCTACTGGCCCATTACGGTCAGCTGACCATGCGCTGTCCCAGGATAAACTTATGATTTTTTTACTCATTTTAAACTACATGTACTCCATTTTAATCAAGGTTATTTTTAATTTTTGTAGTTATTTATCAATGGAATTTTATTTCTGGTCTGTTAAATCAAAATATTGTTGTGCACGAACGGACAAGCTCAAACAGGGGAAGGGGTGGGGTACAATGAAAGCAATTCACGAAGGAACAGCTCGAGTGCATCTAGCGAAAGCATTAGCCCCCGGGACCAATTAGCCAAACTGTAATGCACGATCCATTCTTGTTCGAAGGGAAAAACAGTCACACAAACTTGAATTAGAGTAGTAGACTTCACTGTTTCTTGATTGGCTCTTGAGAGTCATGTGATATTTTTCTCCTCAAATGTGAAGTTTGCCAGGAGTAACTGCTTCGTGTACCCTGGATATACAATATTAAAGTCCTAAAATAGTATGAAAGATACTTTAGAGAGAAAAGGGAAGTAAATTGTGAGATTTACCTGTTTATTGCTTCAAAATAAGTTTAAAGCGACTGTTCTTGGAGTTTAACCTTAATATTGCATATCTGACAGTGGAGTTGTTTTGGTGTAACGAAACCATTCAAAACACAGTGGGTGATAAATGTATATGGGTACAAGAAGAAGAGAGTCCTGGCATTGAAGGAGATGACAGAGAAACAAAATCTCAAATTGCAGGAAGCAGTGTCAACTTATCTTCTTTTTTGTTTTCTAATTATGACTACTATTGCCATAGCAACAGGGCTCCCTTGTAAGATTATTTGCCTACAGTAAGTCTTCATACTGCGTAGAACCAAAATATTCATTGAATATTTTACGTGATTTTCTTTCTCTTATTTTTTTCCAATAAAATCAACAAAAGTATTTCATTTTTAAGTTCTGTTGCATAAAAATTTCACAAAAGATGCCCTAATATTTATAACTTAATTTCTACATATTAAACTACAAAAAATGATTTACACTTTCATGATACATATAAATTTTGCGTTGAATTTTGCCCAGTTGGGCTCGGGTAGAATACCATTGACTTCCATAAAGACTGTTTTCGTCATCCTTGAATGTTGATTTCTCAACACCAAACGTTTATATTTTGGTGATTACATGACCCTTTTCACCTTCAGATGCTCATCATCTCAAAGAAACTTTTCAATTTGTAATAAAATTTCTCTTTTATATTTCCTCAATAGAATAAAGGTCAAAGTTTACATCTATGTATGCGTTCGTGACCTTCTGTTCAGGTCAACTGATAACCAAACATCTGAGCGTTGCGCCGGCCGCGCATATGCACACTGTTTTCACGTGTTTATTTTCCGCCATCAGCTGTAAACACATAAAAGTGTTACCCGTTGATCTATGATCTTTGAGCAATACTGCGCCACAATAAACTTCGCACTAGTGAACTAGTCTTTTGATGATCATTTGATTCTGTGGTTAAAAATCATGTTTTCTCTTAATTTTAGGATCTTTTGGTTTGAGATGTAGCCAAACATGTGAGTGTGAAAATGGCGCATTGTGTCACCATGTATCAGGAACCTGTACCTGCGCTGCCGGTTGGAGAGGCACCCTTTGTACATTGCCATGCTTGTCTGGATACCATGGAAACGATTGCACAGAGGTCTGCCAGTGTGAGCACGGAACCTGTCACCACATTTCTGGTGAATGTTCCTGCCACACAGGTTATCGTGGGGCAACGTGCAACACTGTGTGTACACCTGGAACGTTTGGTATTGGTTGTAATCAGACATGCACTTGTCATAATGGTGGCAATTGCGACCCTGTTACAGGAAGTTGTAACTGCCAAGCAGGCTGGATGGGCTCGGATTGTAGCGTTCAATGCATTGACGGTTATTACGGAGAGAACTGCTTGGGAATTTGTCACTGTGAAAATGGAGGGACTTGCAACCGATACGATGGTTCCTGCGAATGTCCACCAGGATATACTGGTAGAAACTGCCGGTTCCTTTGTGAAGGTATTTCAGTTTTTCACAATTTATTGTTTTTTTTATGACGTATTTAAAAGTGAATTCGATCACAAAATTAATAGTTTGAGGAAGAATAAGTACTTTATCAATAAAGATGACACAGTAGATCTATTTCAAGCTGAGATTACTATGCAGAGCACATTGATAAAAAGTCAGTATGTAACAACAGACTATGGTACACTGTTAAAAATTTCTGTACATTTACAGAACAAAAAAATGAAGAAATACATAAAGAAAAAGGAAAAAGTGCTGTCGGTTTTTTTTTTAAATTGACAGCATTCTTTCCATATCCGCTTTGTATTTCTTGTATTTTTTGTTCTGTAAATCTACAATATGTCTGTGCCATTTTAAGTGTATTTTAGCATCTTTTCTGGGTAGGTAGGATCAAATAAGCCGGTTAGAAAAATATCGAAACATTTCGCAAACTATGTATGCATATATTGGTGTCACGTATACTCTTGCCCGTACTGGAGGGCCCACTTTTTTCTGTTACAATATATGCAAGTGTTAAAGAAACGGTATCTAAAAGTAGACCTATGTATGAACGTAATGTTTTAAGAAAGAAATCTCATGTGAATGACCCATTACCTTTGCACAACATACCCTAATTAATTCATTGTGACAACAAGGTAGCACGCCTTACCAACTGTTTTGACTTTTTGTTTGTAAACACTGCATGAGTCTGTACATTCTATATTTAATGCTTTTCCTCTTTCATCTAAACCATTCTTTTACAGATGGTCATTTTGGCCAAAATTGCTCTAATTTATGTTCTTGTCGAAATGCTTATTTCTGCTCTCCATTGGACGGTAGCTGTAACTGCATGCCCGGATGGGCTGGCTCTGACTGCAGTGTTCAATGTGCACCCGGCCGTTATGGTCTTGGATGTTTTTTCCACTGCAACTGCGAAAATGGAGGACAGTGTAACCCTGTCTCGGGAGATTGTATCTGCAGTCCTGGCTGGACTGGTGAGCGATGTGTTACTCCTTGCGCATCTGGTGAGTACTTCATGTATTTTTAATACAGACGAATCCGGACAGCAAGTTATGGTCTGAGTTCAGTAGACCATAACGGGGGTCTATCACCATTCAGTCTTTCAATTTCCTTGCTTACCTGTATCATGGATGGTTGTACACTAAAGTTTATCTTGATTCCTTCAATTTCACCGAATATGAGGGTTTGAAATTTATGTAAGACAATAAATGAAGATGATTTAAGGCTGATGGACCTCACTAATGGCTGCCTACAGTCACTAAACACAAGCGCTGATCGGATTGGTCTATAAGTGAAACAGGTGGTTAGCCATGATGTCTATAAATTTTTGTGTTATAATACTCAATAGCCAATTGTGAAATGTGAAAGTCTATATACTACAAAAATCCAAACTGAAGTGGCTGCATGTCACGTTTCCCTTTAATAGTCAACACATGTGGAAAAACGTTTTAAACCAGGGTTATCCAACGTACGGCCCGTGGGCCACGGCCCGGCCCTTCGCAAGGTTACGTTCGGTCCGTCAGGTATGATCTTGAGTGTAAAATGTGCTTTTAACCAGATTCATTGACGACAAGTTTAGGCTACGCCATCCGCTTCAGCATAGGTTCAACAATCCAGTCTTTCATAAGACTCTGAAGCCTACATGTAGGGGATATGTAGGCTACATTGGAGTATGGTCCATCTCGGGAGGGGGTAAGAATAATTCAGGAAGAAAATGAAAAAAGTTTTGCCCCAATATTCTGCCCAAAACCATCATTTTTGATGAAATTTATCTATCTGTTCTATAAAAAACGAAAATTAATCAGTGTTCTCCACGAGCAATGATTGCATTTTGTTGCCTTGGCCTTCGGACAAAAAAATGGAAAAGCGAGTGGGCGATAGAGTATGCGCCCCCCATCATCATACGTATTACACCGTGTTGCCCAACGCTGTAAAAGGTTGTAGAACCGGTTTATAGCCCAGTGGCAGCCATGCGGTTTCATAAAAGAGCAATAGATCTTAAAGGTCCCCAAATCAGATATCCTTGAAAACATACTAGTCTAAATATCACCGATGACGACTTGCAACTTATTTACAAAACCTCAATTTGATATTTTTATGACATCAAGTAATAAAGACGGTGCTGTTATTCCCACTTTCTCCTTACTTTTCTTGAACAGGTACCTGGGGACAAAACTGCGCAGAGCAATGTCTTTGTGACGAGAGTGCATCTTGTCACCATGCCACTGGGGCGTGTACATGTCCGGCTGGAAGAACAGGTATTTATTGCAACGATGTTTGCCATAACGGATGGTTTGGAGTAAACTGCAGCCAGTTATGTCAATGTGAACATGGAGGAAGTTGTGATCCTGTTAGTGGAAGGTGTCACTGTGCGCCAGGCTGGCATGGTCCATCTTGCAGCCAGATGTGTCATGAGGGCCTGTTTGGAGAAGGATGTAATCGTGTCTGCCAGTGTGAACATGGGGAATGTCATCACATTACAGGTAAGATATGTGTTATCACTAACTTAATTTGATCATCCCATGTTTTCATTTCCATATCTCCATATTACGTCAGACGGGGTGGGGGCGGGGGACTTGACACACCGGGCATCATATCCAAATAATGAGTTGATTGGAGTGGCCAGTGCATGGTCTGAACGCCTGTATGGGCGAAGATGTTTCAGAACAATTGAGAAATTTTTAATATTTAAGTTCGCTCATATGTAGCATTTTTTCACACTAAAAATAATTTCCTTCAGATTTGGATGGGGTTTATATCAAGTGTGTCCTGCCTGGCTACACCAATGACGTATAAGACGAAGGGTTTAAGGTCACATCGAGTTTTGATATGTTAGATGGGTACCTGTTACTTATTCTAACTATGTAGGTAAAATTTGCAATGAAATCCGATGTGGGATACTCAAGATATGACCTGGTAAAGTTCTCACACAATTCTCACTCTCTTCTGTTTCCTTTTAAACTTCACAACGAATTTTCTTATCAACGATTCCATGTTATCAGAATGTCATTGCATAAGTGGCATGGAACGTTACAAACCTTGCGTGCCCCACAGGAAGGACCTATGTCCCCTTTATCTTCAAGGTCTACACACCAGTCTTAAAAAAGGAAAAAAGAACCAAAGAATTCCTTGACAATGTTAGGAAGGTTTATAACCATGCTGTCATTAAACTCACTTCGGACACAAATCTAGTAAAATCATTTACTGATATCTCGAGAAATATCCGTCTAATTTTGGATGGAATGTTCACCACACTGTGTAGATTCATCTTTCACGTATGAAAATTAAATTTTTGCTTTTAAATTAAACCGACAGTGATATCTGCCTTCAAATCTTTGCAGGGAGGTGCAACTGCTCTGCGGGATGGACGGGACCTTTTTGCCAAGATCAATGTCCGCAAGGGCGCTGGGGATACGGATGCTCAAATATGTGCGACTGTGTTAACGGCACGTGTAATCCTCACAACGGAAACTGCGATTGTTTTGCTGGCTGGCAAGGAAACAACTGTTCTCAACATTGCTCAGAAGGTAAGACAATCAGAGTTATTATACCGACGATGATGATGACGATGACGACGATGATGGTAGTGTAAGTTGTCGTGAAAGAGATGGTGGTGAAAGCAGAATGATGATTGTGGTTGATGAGGAGGGTGATACCAGTGGTGAATTGAAGATGATGGTGATGATAGAGTAGTGTTGGTTGGAATGATCGATGTGGTGGTGGTGGTAGTGGTACTAATGGTGGTAATGATGATGGAGGTGGTAGAGATGATGGACGTGGTTGTGATGGTGGTGATAGTGGTGGATGGTTGTGGTGGTTGATGGTGGTGGGAGGTAGTAGTGGGATGTTGGTGGCGGTGGTGATGCTGATGATGTTGGTTTTGGTGGTAATTATTGTGGCAGTGGTGATGATGGTGGTGATGGTTGATGTTGATGCTGATCGTAGCAGCTATAAACCCAAACTGTTGTGTAAATGATATTACATGTTAGCTTCCTTTCGTTTAGAGATATTTGAAGTCAATGTTTACCAAAGTAAATTGTGAAGATATGTCAACTATTCCACCACAAACCAGTGTATCATCTTCTCACTCAAGAATTTTTAATCCATTCAGGCACATTTGGTCATGGTTGTGGAGGACGATGCAATTGTCAAAATGACGCCACATGTGATCCTGAAACTGGACGATGTGTTTGCAAGGCTGGATGGACTGGTCTCACGTGTCAACATCCTTGTGATCCTGGATTCTTTGGACTCAATTGTGAATTTAAGTGCGATTGGTGTGGAGAATCTTTTTGCAATCATATCTTTGGGCTATGTCCGGACTACGATCAATGCCCTCCCGGGCAATGGGGAAAGCGGTGTGAACATCCATGTCTTTGTAAAAATGGTGGAACGTGTGATAAATTAGAAGGCAAGTGCATCTGTCCAAAAGGGTACGATGGACCAACGTGTGAATTCGGTAAGTTTAAAGCCAGATCCTCCACCCCAAGCAGTTCCAATTCTCCTAACCTGCTTTCGTATGTTCCTCCCACAACTGCCTAAAATTCATCCTCATCCAGACACAATCTCAGTTTATTGGTTCAGAGTGAGTATACAAGATCCCATGTGTAATAAAAACACTTCTCAGTACCGTCCGTACTGTGTAATGTGAGCTTTGATACTCTGTCTTTTGAATTTGGTGTCAACCAAAGCGGAGCTGTGCCAATTGACAATTTTTGTAGACTACTAGTAGCAGTTGTAGTTTCGGGGAGAAGTTCGACCGTTTATACAAGAATGTTTTTAGTTTGGAGCTGTTCGAAAGCTAAAATGCCGTCAGTAGTATGAGCAGAAGCATACCACAGCAAGGACAATTTCTGTACCTGTAAGAAAGATACATCGCTCTAAATCTATTACTTTTGTTATTAGGTTGTATAACCTGAAATAATCTCAAAATAAGTTAAACATACTTTAAGGAAGATGTTCTTCTTTTTCATAAATGCTGTAAATTAAAACATTTCCTTTTTTCTATGTACCGTATGTTTTGTTCTCAAATGTTTACATGTAACAAAATGGGCCGATGTACACAGTTTAAAAAGAATTTCCCAATTACTGGCTAACGAAAAGACTAATACCCAGTCCAAACAAAGAATACAACGAAAACAATACAATAACGAAAAACATTCTACAATCACCAAATTCCTTATAAAACATTCTGTGCTTAACTAACATAAATTAAATCCCGTAGAAAATATTTCCTTAATAAAATAATGCAAGTCAATGTTTTATCAAAGTTAATACCGAACAAATAGTTGAAAATTGATTCTGATTTTTAGAGGTCCCCTTTGAAAATGGAATTCAGAAGCACACTTCAGTTAGCGAGTTAAGTAATTCGTTTTGGTGGCTATGCCCATGCTCACATGCTCTAAATCATCGGGATAAACTACCAATCCCGCACCATCAACACGTGTTCAAAAATTTGAGATTTCATAAAAAATTGGTGATATCACTCTTTATTCATCCAACCATATGACAAAGAGGAATCATAAGTGTGTTTCTGTACAGTGAACTGTGTCTAAACTTCCTTTTTGGTGTAAAAATGCATTTTAATCTGCAGTAAAATAGGTCGAGTCCCCATTTTCGTTCGGGTCGGCCATTCAGATTTATGCTTAGTGTTGTAAGCACGTACTGAACGAAAACAAGGGAACGCATTACACTATGTGGTGAGGTCGGGTTGTGTATCCTACACTACTCCTGGCAATTCACCGAATTAGATTACTGTTCCCTAGTACTGCACCGCTAAAGCATACACACACACACACATGCACACACACACACCCACACACACACACGCCTCCTCATACGCTTTTTGTTGCATTCACATAAAATTGATTTGTCGTTGTGTCTACCCCGTTCAGTGAGTGTCAATGCAGACGAATCCGAGCAGCTACTGTAATGAAGTGGCGTCCTTCAACCTTAAGCCGTCTTAATTTTATTGTTTTTCACGATTCGAAACCCTCATATTCAGTGAAATGGAGAAAATCAGTTAGTATTAAAGTGTACAGTAATCATCCATGATACAGTAAAGCAAAATATTTGAAAGATCAAAGCTGATGGACCCCAGATTTGTTCGACAAAATCGGACCATATGTTTATGATGTAATTTCTACATTTGCTTTTATAAAACTCCCTCTATATAAGCCCAGGTCACACTATACCGATATTGGATCGGATTTCGCTCCGACTTTTGTGAGTTTTTCTTAAAAGAAACAAAACATTACCAACCTGTGTATATATACGATTGGTATCGTAGGACTACAAAAATCTTGGTTAAAATAATAATTAAGTGACGTCACATCCACAGACAGCTTTTATCGGATACGCGATAGTCCGATAAAAGCTATTTATCAATGAGACGTCACGAAATAATTAGTTTACATTTTACCTTCGTGGTCCTCTCATACGAATCATGAATTTACAGTAGATGACAAGTTTACTTGGTGTTAAGTGTGCTTTTTAGTTATCTGTTAGTATTAATTTTTGATTGACTGTCCTACATGGACAGTGTCCTAAATCACCATGGCAATCAGTCATGTGATCACCCTCTGACAGAAATAAGTGGTTGGAGCATCCGACTTGCGGCCAGGAAGTCTGAAGTTCTACTCGATCTTGACCTTGTTATACAGACTTTAAAACTATAACCTATTTTCATTGTGCTGGGTGGTAAGCATAGGCAATGAAGTAGGGAAAACAAGCCAGTTAGCCACAACTTGGAAAAAAGTTGTTGGCCAGATTTAAACCAATTGGTTAGAGTCTGAGACGTAAAACTCCATTTTAATAACCAACTTACAGAAATATTAACCACTGAAGGATGTTACACTTTTGTTCTGTTAGAATAAAGCCACCCCCATTAAGCACTAACAATCGATTAAAACACAGTCTTCATTGAAATAAAGTATGAAACAAAAAGGTGTAGGTGTTCCGTAAGGTTAAAACGTTTTGATATATTAATTTGCACTCTTTATGATGATATTGATTCCAATGTTTTGTAAAATATAGCTTCTCTGTATTTTAATTTCATCAGATATTTCAACAAAGAAAGCTAAACCCGAACTACGTTTAGTAGCAGAAGGTAGAGTATTTATGTCTTTAGTCAAAGCAGTGTCATACCTAGACTCATTCCAACGGGAGGAGGAACAAGCCCCAAAATTTTCGACTTTTTTAAAGCGTGAATGTTCCTGTGTTCGGAATTTGCTACGAGCTGTGTAATTTACTCCGCGCAAAGCGCACGGAAACTTTTGCCATTTTTTAAACAAATATTTGAAATTATGGAGCTTGCATTGTATTCTGGGTTTCCTGTTACTAAATTTGAAAAGTTGGAGGCGTTTTGAAGAATCTACAATCCCTATGGGCAAATCTGAGATTACACGGCGACTGAAGATAGTTGTTGCTACATAATTGCAATCTAAGGCATGCATATTGAGGCTCCCTGACGACACCCCTGAAGAGCTTATATTAGAGAAAATTTGGAATGTTATGAAAGAAAAATTATGGAAATAGCAGGCTGTAGTTGCCTGTGTCACTTGATGACGTGGTGACACATATGGCAGATTCCTGATTTTGTCATTCAGAGCTCGGAAAAAATTACCAAATTTATTTATGAGCAATCACTATTGTATTAGGAACCACCATCTGCTGCGCGCGAAGCACTCCGAAAATTCTGTTTTTTTTTTAAACAAATAATTTCATAAATGGAGCTTGCATCGAAGAGAATTCTGAATTTCATGAAAGAAGAGTTGGGACACCACGCTGTAGTTGACCTGGTGTCACAAATAGAAGATTTCCGAATTTTCCATTCTTTCCGAGCCGGGGTGGGGTGGGCGATTTCCTCCTCTGTCCCCTATAGGTACGCCACTGAGCCAAAGACTGCTTGGAACAAGCTTTTAGCCAGAAATATGGTATGGGGTGTCAGTTGCTACTAATGGCAAATTAACGATCTACATCACTGGCACCGCACGCACCAGCACAGACTTGAAGGGAGAAACCCCAACGGCCTGTGGAAGTGAAGCCTCCGCATATAGAATTTGAAAATCATGCATAAAGCCTAAGTAAAAGTTTTGTAAAATAAAGAACAGTTTAAGATGACAAAATTATGAATTCTGAGCTTTCTTAGATTATAGCGTATTATAGGAACCATAATGAATAATTTTTGTTCAGACTCTGTAGATTTAGAAGTTTTACCAATAGAACCTTTTTCCAAATAACAGTTACAAAGGATTGTGGGACGGAATGTTGGTGTGCGTCACGGACTTTCTATACACATGGACAGAGCAGGTAACGCGTATGTCCTATCTGTAGATTGTCGCCACCGACTCAGACAAAAAAAGCGCACCAAGGTGGCCGCCGTAATGCTATATTTGTATGATTTAACGACGACTCTGTAATATTTTAAACAAAAGTTGAACTTAAACGGCTAACAATATCCTATTCCTGCAATACTTGTAGTAATTTTTACCTTACCTTGTATTATTTCGAAAATATTTCAACTTTCTTGCAAAATCTGTACATTTACTTGACCAAGTCCAAACTTTCACATAAACCGTAGCAGACAGCCATCTTGGTGCGCTTTTCCTCACACGTGCGGTAGCGACAATCTACCGTGCAGTATGCTCTGTCCATGTATAGGAAGTCTGTGGTGTGCGTCCACAAAAATGACAATGACAACAACAAAGCGTACCAAAAGTCTTCATCACAATCATGTGTAAATGTTATTTGGTCTATAGTGTGATCAGAACTGCTTGTGACTTGCACCTGCACTCTTACGACAAAAGAGCGAAGTGTAAAATTACTTCAAGGGTAGTAAAATTAGCTCCAAGAAGAGTGTAATTAACTCCAAAAAGAGTGAAAATTCCCGGCTCTTTAACGAGTGTCTGCATGGATCATTCCATCAAGAGTGAAACATCGCTCATTTGGTGTGCATTTTCATCTTGTTGGAGTAATTTTCGACCCTTTTGGAGTAAACTTTTTAACTTCATCCCCGTGTATTTCATATTCACTGTTATTTACCGTCGTTCATCTATGTATTCGTCTCTGAAGTCGTCCCACGTAATTTTGTCCTAATTACATTGTTTGGCTACTTTCTTGGGGGCGATATTTAAGGTTTAGACAGATGGAACTGTCTGTACAAGAAATACGTTTTTCTTTTTTCCAGAGAACGACTTTTTTCTGATAATTATTGCTGTTGTTGGTGGCTGTTTGTTGTTCATCGGTATCTCCTCTTGTGTAGCGTTAGTGGCAATCAAGAAAAAGAGACGTGGTAAGTAGCAGAGTTGTAAATACTCGCAAACGTACCCTTACATATTTTCTACCTCTGTATACTAATGTCCGTGCTCTTTACTGGCAACCATATTAAAATTTAAAGAATTGAATATTCATAGTTGGTCTTAATATACACTGTAATCGTACTAAGTACACTTTGTCTTCGCACTCTGTAGTCAATTTGGGTTTGTTCTCATTATCAGGGACTGTGGGGACGGGGGATTGGGGTGGGACTTCAGCCCGCCAATTTTTCTGTCGTAGGCATATTGGTCCGCCTTACCTTGCTATATATTATTGTTGAACATGTTGGACCTCTTCGGTAATAACCCCCCCTCCCTTCAAAAATCGCCCCGCGACCCTTGCGTATACTTTGTACCTGTATTCAGTATATCTGATCTTCGTACGAAGTACACTATGACAACTTTGTGCTTGTTCTTAGTATACTTTGTCTTCGTGTACGCATATTTTAATTGTACCCAGTATAATTTGTCTTTCTAATCGCTGGCGGCGACAGAATGTCAAAACTGGGAGGGAAGCAAACTGGTCAAAGGGAAATGTTGGCGGCAAAACTTTTTACGCAGAGTGAAACCGAGCCCAAAGAACGTGCTTCTGTGGGTGGGTGTCCAGGGAATGAACCCCCTGAAACTCTGAGGTTTTATCATAGGCCTTTCTTTGAACGCAGACTTAAGTCTCCGTGACTTAAGTCTCAGTAGAGATATATTATTTTTCTTTTCGGTTAACCTAACTACTAACTGGCCTAACTTGGCGGAGGGGAGCAAGAGGGGGGCAAGGACAAACTTTAAGGACAAAAGTGCTCTCTTAACCCCTGTATCGCCACCTTTGTTCCTATTCAATATAGTCTGCTTTTGTACTCAGTTTACTTTGTACTCGCACGCAGTATACATTGTACTCGACTCAAACTTGCTCTGGTAAATGACAATCTATATACTTAGAGGTTCGGGAAGCATGCAGACCCAACTGATGTGTTTTCAATAATTCAAATTAACCTCCATTTTAGCAAAGGTGGTGTAGTTCATTGCTCAACTATGGAACGCCAAAACCGCCATCGCAAATGACGATGTACTTCCATTTGGTGGCGTTACTTTACATGACGATGTTAGTTCAAATGGCCATCTATCCAGGAATGATGACGTTCTTCCGTTTTTCGACGTTACCATCTTAAACGGCGTTCGATCAAACGGCGATGTGTATCCAAGACGTGTATCTAAGGCGTGTATCCAAGGGGAGTTCCTGTTCTCAAGTATACATATTCAGCAAAGTAAAATCAAACCAATCACAATGGTTGTCATATAAAGAGATCTAGGTCTCGCACGTGTGCGCGCGGTTTCATACTAGTTACTCAATATACTAGGCTAGGTTACCCACATGTCCCATGTGCATGCTTAATAACCTCATACAACCACCTGTGTGCCCTAAGCAAAACGTTCAAGTTCAACGATCAGACGATGGATGAAATAATTGAATTGAATTGAAGACGAGGAGAAGGAAAACTTTCGGAGGGAAGCAGTAAGTTTGATCACTCATTGCAATGATAATGCTCGCCTTTACGTAGCCCAAGCCAAACCTGATTGGCTGCATCTTTTACAAAGCCATCCTTTAGATGGAATAGTCATCATTGGTAACTCCCCTTGGATACACGCCTTAGATACACGTCTTGGATACACATCGCCGTTTGATCGAACGCCGTTTAAGATGGTAACATCGAAAAACGGAGGAACGCCATTATTCCTGGGATAGATGGCCATTTAAACTAACATCGTCATGTAAAATAACGCCACCAAATGGAAGTACATCGTTATATGTGATCGAACGCCGTTTGAGTTGGTAACGTCGAAAAACGGAAGAACGTCATCATTCCTGGATAGATGGCCATTTGAACTAACATCGTCATGTAAAATAACGCCACCAAATGGAAGTACATCGTCATATGCGATGGCGGTTTTGGCGTTCCATACTCAACACAATGAGGTGGGAAACGTATATATACTTCCTGGTTTCGTAAGTCAGCTCGAGGGGGTCGATGGGATCGAGGTCTCGAGGGGGTGGGTTGTAGAATAAGCTTACGCTACACTGAAGCAATAGCCGATAGGATTACGGTCACGCATTTGTAAGTTTTAATTCAACCTTCTCCACTTTTAGTTGGAAAAAGCCAAAAATCCGCCAACCTGTTAAATATATGAGTTGTATTAGAGGGTTACGACAATTAACTTCCTATATGGTGAAGTCACACCGACCGACAAAGATAGGATTTGTTTTCGCACAACTATCGCACAAGTACCGCTCTGTTGAGCGATGTTAGTCATATAATAGCAGAACAGTGGTCTTAGGGCAAATTAATACCAGTTATCCTTAAAGCGTAACCATCCTTAGAAAAGTATAAATGAAGAAAACTACTGGTAGTGTTGGGCTATATTTATTTTTTAACCTCACAATAATCAATAAATAAATATTGCGATAATTCGATAATAATTAAAATTTTCTTGAAACTATTTCCATGTAAGTTTCCTAGTCGATGATAATCAATGAATCTTTTGTTTGACTAATTTTGTTTTTCCATTGACCTTTTAATTTCTTAAGAGATGAATAAATAAACTGAGTGGGGACAGATCGTAGTTGTTTTCAGCGCTGTAAAATTAGTGCAAGGTATAAGTTTGCAAATGAGAAATAAAAAAGACCACAGAAAGAAGGAGGAAAAAATACATAGCATGTTTATTTCACATTTTTTCACAAGAAATTATCACCACGTTCCAATTCTTAATGCCGTATCGTCTCATGCAAAAATTATCACGATAAAAATGATTTTTCATACATCGCCCAAGACTTAGGAAAACTGGGATCGTATTTCGAATTGTAAATCGCTGTGGTGTGATGAAAACGTTTCATCGTATATAGTATCATCTTAACAAGCAAGTGATTAATTTTTTTACCACCAAAATGACGTCATGAAACGTCAATGCACTAGGTCTACTTCATTATTATTACAACGATCTAAAGGCATCTTGTTTCTTTTAAAGCTGCCATGTACAACGTTCAAGTCGACCGGGTTAGAATGTCTCGAATGTCCGTGACAAATGAACCACTTGTGAGGACAGAAGATGGGTTTTATGAAGAGTAAATATTCATCTTTTTAATCTTGAGACTGATCACATTTTCTTAAACGATATCCTTCCCGCCATTTAAAAAAAATGAAGATAAAAAATAGTCAGAACAAAAAGTAACAAACTGGTGCAATTTTTTTTTTTGTACTGAGAATGAAAAAGAATGGTGTATTGATATAAATAATGTGAAATGATTGGGGACACATATTGTCATGTGTTTATAGGATAGAGCGTTCTCTCTTTAAACTTGCGCGGCATTTATTTGTTTTGAAGAGCCTGATCGCTGGTCTGGGAAAGAGGTTTATGGGAAGGGAATGTCCATCTCTCCTTGGAAAACTTTTTGAACATTTAAGCATCCTCAGATGCAAACTGGGACAAAATTAAACATCCTTTGAAGTTTATGTTTTGGTGTGAATGCAAGTGCATTTTTTTCAGAACTCACTTCGACACGGGTCCTTGGCTCAGGTTACTATATCTGTTTTCTGGAAAGGTCGCACGTACACAACCTCCTGAGGGAGGTGGTTAAAGGGATGGGTTTCCTTTTGACTTTTCTTTCTTGGTTTTCAAGGGTGCGTACATTTTTTGTATAAAAACATCGACCCTGGAGGTACACCAAGGTGCTATTTTGCTTGAATTTAACCAATTAATTACAAAGAATTTGTCACATGATTGAAACGAACCATTCTTGAATTAGGATAAGGGATCACACAAAATTCTGTTGAGGATTGAACCTTTCCTTCAATTTATCACATAGCAATACATAAAAATGAAGCCATTATGAAATAATTATGAAGCATATTGTTTATTAAATTGAATGTGAATGTTTCTCGAAATTGAGAGAAGATGTTTTTTCTTTTCCCCTTTAGTATGAATGGAACATCTAATCATTATACTGACATGGAAACAAAAGATGAAGACAAGTAAGTAGATTCACGTCGACACTTCTTTAAACATTTAAAGGAATTTGTCACATGATTGAAATGAACCACTCTTGAATTAGGATAAGAGAGCACACAAAATTTTGTTGAGGATTGAACTTTTCCTTCAATTTATCACATAGCAATACATAAAAATGAAGCCATTATGAAATAATTATTAAGCATATTGTTTATTAAATTGAATTTGAATGTTTCTCGAAATTGAGAAAAGATGTTTTTTCTTTCCCCTCCTTTAGTATGAATGGAACATCTAATCATTATACTGTCATGGAAACAAAAGATGAAGACAAGTAAGTAAATTCACGTCAATAACTTCTTTAAACATTTAAACTGTTGAAGGAAGGAACTGGGTCAACTCTGACCCCTAACTGCAATTGTCATCCACAGAAACTCCCAACTGGCACAGCTCTTTTAATTGACAGCAAGTTAAAAAGTGAAGGGTACTGCAGCTATCATATTACACAGTATGTACTGTACTCAGAATGTTTTAATTACACATTGTGGTCTTGTACTCTCACCCTGAAGCAATAAACTCAAATTGTGTCTGGATGACGGTGCATGTTAGACAGTTGTGGGAGGCAGTGGCGTAGCCAAGGGGGGGGGGGGAACGAGGAGCCCCAAGTCGCACGTGCCCCCCACAGCAAAGTTCCCTCATCCCATTGCAATCTGCCTCGCTCAGCATGTTGTGAGCATGCGCACTTACATTTTATCTGCTGAAATGATGAAAGGTGAGTGGCCAATTTCTTCGAACTAGGGCAGCCTTTCACTTGCCCTCCCTGGTCTCGCTTCGTGGCATTGTATGCATACACCGGTAACTAAGAACGCGTTAATCAGCCACGCGTGTATCCTTCGTAGAAAACTATGCTGCGGTCTTACAAAATCACGGTGAGTCAGGTCAAAATGCTTATTGCAGCTTGGGTATACATGTGCACTCAATCGTGCTCGGGGCTCTTCATCTAGCTCCCCAAACCCTCTCAGTGTGAGAAATGAATGCAACATGAATACTCTAAAAAGTTTACAAACTTGTCCATTTTCCCAGAGGAGTCTTGAAGAAAAATTGGAAATCAAACGATTGGGACCACGTAGGCCGCACATACTGTCTGTATCGTCTTCACATAGGTTTTCACCCAGCTGGTACACTAAGAACGAATGATGATAGGTTAAACGCTATAGTTATGCTATCAATTGAAAAGAAGTTCATAAGAGGAAATTCAAATTTTAATCAAAGTGCAACTGAAATGTTTGCTCATCTCAAAGAGAGACGAATGCATTGTCATAGCCAAGGGAACCTCGAGCCAGTTTGCAAGAATAAATTCAATGAAATAATGATGACGTTTGCAGTCAGTTTAATCTCATCAAATTCCATGTGAAGGCAGAGAAATGCTTCGTTCTATAACCCCAATTTTGTAAATATCGCGGAGCTTCCGGGGCCTTCTCCCCCTGAACCCCCATCGGGGCGTTGCCCCTGGACCCCACCAGGGGCACTAAGGCGGGCCCCTGGACCCCACGCCGTAGGTGGGAGCGCTTTGCGCTCCCACGGCACCCTGGGCGCCGTTGGCTTATTCCCACCAATACCAATTTGCCCCTCCATGTATTCAGACAACGAGCCGCCGCTGGCTGTCAGTCAGTCAGACTCAACAAAATGTACTTCTGATAGTCTCACCATAGTTATCCCTGAGTTATATGTTGTCCCCCCCTAAAAAAGTCTGTCCCCCCCCCCCCGTTCCCCCCTGGTGAAAAATCCTGGCTACGCCACTGGTGGGAGGGGATTAAATTAGAAGGTTAGAAGAATTGAAACTGTTTGAGGTAAGAGGATTAAGCCTTTAAGATCACATTTCGCATTTTTGCTAAATTGAAAGCAAAGTTGGCTTGAAATTTGCGTCCATTTTCTGTTTTCAGATTGTTACCCTCAAGGGCGTGGGCGGCATTCTAACTGAAAAATTCCTGTTGGAAAGCAAATATTGCTTTTTCAGGACGAAAACACAGTCATTCATGGTCAACGACTTAAGAAAAAAGAAATTCTACATAGATAATTCTCAATAGATATTTCTCACGTGACGTCATAGGAGCTTTTCATGGCTTGTACATATACAGGCTTCCTTTAGACACGGTGATTGCTAACCCCCTAGTCGTGAAGTCACTGATAATAATCTGTTGGCGCCTTCTCTTTGATTTTAAATCAGAATCAAGAGATAAAGGGAGTTTGTTACAAACGATAATATTAAAACGCCTTAAAATTTGAATAGTGCTTCCAAAAATGGTAAAAATCTTGATAATGTTAACAGAAAGCTGCCACTCTAATAGTTCCCTGATATAAAAAAAAAAAATAACGAAAATGTAAAAAAAATTTTGAGCCATTAATTTGAAAAAAATTTCCCAAAGACAATTTTTACATGGTCCCAATTACAGACGTAAGTATGTATGTAAGAAGTGTGCCATTGAGTTGCCCTCACAAAATTTCCCCTAACAATGTGGCTCCCTCACCCAGCTCAACGCTTTCCCTTTAACAATGTTTCATCAAGGCCGTGTCCCTGGTCTCTCCCTGATAAAGCCGCCAAATAAACAGTGATTGTGTCTTCACAAAGGACAAGTAAGCACAGTTGTTGGGAGGGATATCAAAGAGACTGATTAGGGGGTAATTTCATCTGTGGTCTGGAATGAAAATCTGCCTTGTAAGAAACATTTGGTACGAAGATCGAGTTCATATTAAACATATCAAAAACTTAATTTTGCTGAAGCTACCACTTTTTCTGTGGATTTATAAAATATTAAACATTTTTAATGGATTTATGTTTACATATATTTATATTTATTGGATTTATTTTCATCTTAGGATTTTTTCCAGGTTTCAGGTGTTCTCAAATTACTCTTGATAGATTGTATAATCACGGTGTATGATCATTATAAACGTACCCCTGGATCTCTCTCTGACGGTCGCACATACCCTATATCTCAAGAGGAGGATAAACTTACAAATACACTCTCAATATAAAAATAAAACTGGGAAAATTCACTCGTTAGGAGGATAAAAGTCGTAAATTTTACTCTAAAACAGCGGAAATCCACTCTAAAAAGAGTTAAATTCACTGCGAAAAAGGAAAGTTTCAATCTTGACGGAGTGCACACCCGGACCACTCTTAAAAAGAGTGGTGCCTGAGGGCACTCGTTAAGGAGCGAGTTTTCACTCTCGTTGAAAGGGCTTTCACTCTTCTTGGAGTGGGTTTCACTATTCTTGGAGTAAATTAAATCTCTAATGGAGTGAATTCACACTTTGCACTCTAAAGAGTGACTAAGGTCACTTTTTTGTTTTTTTAAGAGTGTAAAGGGCGATTTTTTCCTGGTAGACACATTTCCTTCAGTGGGCAAAACCAGTCTATAGATCTTATGCACGAGACGTCAGCGCGTTTCCATTGGGCATACTGGATGGAACTGAACATGCACAATATGTGCGTTACCAATACGCGCATAACCTTTATAGAGGTTACGCACCGACTTCATTGCGTTGCGCATCTTTCTATTTTTCCATCTAGGTGTCCATTATACAAAAATTGTTACTAAGGTGCTGTTGTAAGTAAAACACGTACTGTGCATGATCGGTTTCATCCAGGCTGCCAAATTGAATTGCGATGACGTCACGTGCATTAGCTCTGTACTGCAGACGGATCCGGTCAGTGCTTGTGTTTAGTGACTACAGGCAGCCATTAGTGGGGTCCATCAACTTTAAATCGTCTTCATTTTTGTCTAAATGTAATTTCAAAACCTCATATACAGTGAAATTTAGGAAATCAAGAGGCATTTCAGCGAACAACCATACATGGTACAGGTAAGCAAAGTTATTGAAAGATTAAAAGGTGATAGACCCCAGTTATGGCGGGCTAAAATCAGACTATCACTTGCTGTCCGGATTCGTCTATAGCGCAGGATAATATGCTCTATACTCGCACTTGATAAAGATACATGCGAACGCACAGCTCAACTATACCGTCTTCTTCTTTTTAAAAAGTGTCCAGCCAAATTCAAAGGAGCTAAGGAGATCTCGCTGGTTTGAAAATCCAACCTATAAAATGGAACCTGGTACATTCCAACAAACAGACAATTGAAAAAGATGTATCTTTGTGTTCCACCGAAGTTACTTGTGGGTAAAAGTTGACCAATAGATGGCCAATAATCCATCCAACGAAGAGATTCTCTACCAATCGAAGGAACGTACTAAGATGTGGCCACGTGCAGTTCTATGTGAAGGGAGGTCATCAACCAGCCAGTTACTATGACCTGCCGGTATACAATACAATGGAGTTAACTGTTAAAGCAGATACACATAATATATCCAAAGAAGGGGAGGGGCATTATGATGGCCTTTTGGGGGGGAGGGGGGGGGAGGAAGAATCCACCCTTGGCTCCACATCGCCCCTTTTTACCACCGTGGGTAATCATGAAGTTTCTGGTTTATGTTTATATTTATCTTCATTCTTTCCTGAAATTCTTCTTCTCTTGCCCAGTGTCGAAAGTGGTGGTTTGAATAGTTTAACTTGGTGTGTGTGGAGGAAGGGGGGGGGGGGGATTGACAGGGGTAGTAAAGTGGAATGAAGTAAATGCTTCGGGGTGGAAAAATGAACCAGATTTTGATAGCAATGTCAGTTAAGGGATAAATAGAAATTTTGGTAGAATGACTACCGTACTTGCAAATGTCTTTTTATTTCTTGCCAGGAAAGTTGCAAGTCTTAAGGGGCTCATATGACCAGCATGGTAAGGGGGAGGGGGGAATACGTGCAAGGAAAGGGTTCTGAGAAGTACAGCTAACCTTTCCCCATTCTGAATAAAAATCTAGTGTATTCAGATTAAATTCATATTAGGAAAAACAGTGAAAAAATCGGTTTCGACTTAAACTACCGCAGGTCAGTCCCATTGAAAGCAGACCCTAACGCCTGTGATAACCATTTAATAATTTACTTAATCCCCATTCCGTGTTCTGATATTGACATCACTGATTTCCAGCCAAATATGGTGTAATTTTTTTTTTACTTCCGACGGGGAAGCGGTGAGAGCCTTGAAAGTGAAGAACTGAAAAACGCACAATCGTTTGGGTTACAGAATAGAATTTTTGACGAGGAAAGCTTGCCTTAAAAGTTTTGTATTTCTTGGAGTCGATCTAATTTCTTATTCAAAGAGTTTTCGAAGTTTTATGTATATACTGACTTTTTTGAGATTTTCCGTAAATATGCATTCCATTACAACAAAAAATTGGTATTTATAGGAAATGTCATGCTCATGTGTACCATATAAAAGGCTTGCAAGTTTTGAAATTTCTCGGAGGAAGGGGGTTGAGGACATTCGGACTAAAGGGGCACGGACCTATACTGGTGCTATCCTTATTGCTAGCCAGTGTTGAAAACCCACTACTGTAGGCACAGGACTCATTCGCTGGAATGGGCATGTAGCTCAGAAGTTTTCGACAGAAGAATGAAAAACGTGTCGAATAACAACTCGTGAGTGGTGTCGAGCAAGACAGTTGACAGGTTGTTATTTTTCTAAAGTGGTCGGCCCATAGACAAACAAACTGCCATTTTCTGCGCCAAAATTTAACTAAAATTTCAACCTTTGCTTGCTTTTGAATTTATATAAAAATTCCAAACAGAATTTGCTTATATTGTTTATATCTGATCATCCACTTATTTCATAAGTGATCCTTATTGATTTGCAAGTTTTGTCATATTGCAAGGCAGGACCGAATGTAGAAATGTTGGATGAGGCAGGACCTGCAATGGTAGCCATTCTGCTAGTCTTGGCGGGTTTGAAATGTCACTGCAACAAAACATTGCTTTTTCAAGATGAGGAGCATGCGCCCATAAGTCTCCGATAGATCAAACTTTTCAAAATTACTATTCTTTCATCTTGTGCTTGTTCAGTTCAGGGGCTGAGCTAGGGAGTTTGGTCGGAGAGGGCAAGAATGGTCTGAAGGAGAGCGTTAAAGCAGGATTTTAGAAACCTAAAACGGGCACCGACAGGCATTTTTAGTTCGTTAGGAAGTCAGGCGGTCGTCCCCTGACCATATGGTAGCTCCGCCGTTGATTCAGTTTTTATGTAAAGAGCAGTGTTGTAATCGAGACACTAGAATAGTAACTCGAGTCACCAGTTTTCAAACTTTTAAGTGACTCGAGTCGAGTCATTGACTCGAGTCACTGTACTATTTCAATGGGGAAAATACTCCTAAATTCTATCGAGTCTCTATCATTTTGAGAGGAAGTGACTTGAGTCGTGACTTGTTACAACACTGGTATATAGCAATTGTAACTCAAGATTTTGTATGTAACAATTTATAAATACTTACATATATCTACTATCTAACTAATATATTTTAAATTCATTAAAACAAATACCATGTTTCAATTTACGGGGAGCATCTGGCACTTTTCTACAAAAATTTGAAAATATATCTTTAGCGACAACAGTACTCTGCACAATGCTTTCCTTCAGAAATTCAGTATCATCAAAGCAGGACCAATAAATTTCATAAAAAACAGTTGTACATAAAATTTGCATGTATGTTTCAGAAAATGAAAAAAGAAATCTTTGATATAAATATCTATGAGTCTATTGAATAGCGTCTATGTAATATAAATTTTATGAGAGGGCGTGGCTAGTTGTGACACAGGCAATTTCTCAGATAACATTTCCATATAGGACCCTTATGGGCCCCATTTCTTTGCCCATATGGAGCCTACACGATTTTACCCTCGGGATTGATAAGGCTAAAAATGCCTTAAAGCATATAACGGCTAGCCAACGGGACCCATATGACCCATTTGGGATATCCCATCAATTTTCACAGTGAGTCACATTTTACGCCATATGTAGCAACCTTTCTATATATGGGGAACATTGTTACAAAAGAGTATCGTATAATTGCCTGTCATTAAATATAACTGATTCACGAATAAACGTTTTGAAAGAATTCACCCTGTCGACGGCAAGGTACTAGTAGCTACCCTCGACGAATATAAATTTGAATCATTGTATCTTCATTTTTAGTATGTATAGCAAAAATGAAGAAAATTGTCACAAATAGTTCCACTCTCTACTATATGAAACACTGGTAAAGACATTCAAGGGGACAACATGCAAGAGGGTAGTTTTACATGTCTAATGATTCTAATATCTAACATATACTTTTAACAATAGAATATATATTATTTCACAAAACGTAAAGAGAAATGTGAATAAATATTTTACATCTTTGGTATAAATTAATAGTGTCTAAATGGCATTAACTGTATTGAATTGTGGAAAAATTTATAGAGGAAATAGAATATCAGTTATACGGAAGCTTGCAAAAAATAATTGAATCGAGTATCGTTATTTTGCCGTCTCAATAGCATATCATTCGGTGGTTGTTAAATAACTTATAACTAAGGACACATCGTGATATAATGTCAAATAGAAGACAAGCGATGGATCAAAGTTATGGACGTCGTGACCGGTGGTGTCTCACCCTCAAAATTCGTCAAAGGAACGATAGTTAGAAAATCGGAAATTCCAGTTGGAATTTCCTGATAAGCTATCCAGCACGTTATTTTTCCAACTGAGCCTATGCGGAATTAGTATATATTTTCCAACTAGGCCCAGTGTAGTACACTTTTTCGTGTTCCACTAAATTAGCATTACAGTATGGATAACTTTACAAATTGCCATTTTTCCAGCTGATGTGTTCAACAAGAAATTTGTTGCTTTTGAACAGTAATGGATTGTATTCTTTGTTAGAGTAATGGACTGGTTATGATTATGTCAGGGATAGGGCGCAATCGTTAGCCAGTTAGGAAATTTGTTTAAACAGTGCCCATCCTACCCATCGGTTTAATTCTTACGCGCTTCATGCGCTCTAGAGTTTCAGTGGTGTATTAAATATCAACAGCATTTCAAGCATGGAAATTATTCATCAGCCTGGTTGGCAAAGCACGAAACGTCTTGCCTGTTTCTGGTATTTAAAGTCATTCCATGCATTTAAAAGTCTTGCAATTTGCAAGCACATTTTAAGGGAACTGAGGATGTCTTGGTACAGAGTCTGAAAATGAATGATTTCTAATGAAACATTTCGGCAAATCTGTGGGTCCGTCGTCATGATTCGCTCATACGGCCCAATTATTAAGAGAAAAGTTACACGAAAGAACTAGGGATAAGATACTTATCCGAATGTTAAATGTATATCTCTATCCTCTGTATTTCGTCTTCGGCTATACTGCAGTACTGTCTCAATCAAATTCAGGTTTTTCAATGTAGCCCAGGAGAAAATTCCAGTTGAACAGGTTTAAGTTAACAGTTCCAACAGGTAATTGGAAACAAGATTAACGGGTTTTAACAGGATATTAACAGGTACCAAGAGGAACCTGTTAGCTTTTTATGTTACCTGCTGACGCCTGTTGACTTTTATCACTCCAACAGGTGATTCGAACATTGCCTATTCATACCTGTTAATACCTGTTCAAACCTATTGGGATTTCAACAGGTGTCAACAGGAATTTTCTCCTGGGAGTGAGTTATACAACTAGCAGAAGAATCCGACCTGCTTTGCTCGTAATTACCACAGTTTACACTACACGCTTCCGTATCACGGGGATGGTGTGAATTAGCGCGCGTACCTTTTTCATGTAAAATTTTTATTACACAGAAAACTCCTAAGTATGCCCGAATCCTTTCAAAAGTTTTCCAGAAAAATCAAAAAGCATCATATCCATGGTAAGATTTTCATGACAAATCCGAATTCTCCCTCTGAGCAAGACTATATAGCGCCATGCATGTGATGCTGCATCTGTGATAAATAAGAAGGCCTATAGGGGCATGACCAAATGGTCCGTATGGGATAACAGTCTGAGACCAATATTTATACGACCGATATGTAAGTAGAATATGGGTAAAGTGCATAAAATACCTCGTGCATGTGGGGATATGGGCCCCTTATGAATCTTGGGTGCAAAATTTAATGGACCCTTAAAGGTATACACATCTCAGCTTGATATCCCATCATCCAATTCACTACCACAGAAATTAAAGAAGGGTCATTCTAGGGGTGTTTCCATGTAACTAGTCTGCCTCCCGCAGCCAACCGAATATTACACAGGGGCGGAGGCTGTGTGGAGTGGGAGATGCAAGCCCAGTATGGGGAGAATATATGTCCCTCGCTTTCTCCACTGCTAAAAAGAAATTAAATTGTGAAAAGCTAACCTGAATAAAGAGAGGGCACATGTTGTCATCTATAGAATTCAAAGCCATTTTTAACTCAGCTCATTTAAAGGCCTAATGATATTCAGTACGTGTTCTTCCACCTCGATTACCAGACCGCAAAACTTTGGTTTAATGGTAGCGAACCTCTTCTCAAGCTGCCCGGGTTCAGGTCGATGCATATCGAAGACTTTGATATTGAGTATGATGTTGCGAATAAGCAATGAAGTAGGGAATCTAATTCTCCACAACTGCAGACACGTGCTTCATATAAGTGGCATTCATGGGTGTCCCCTCCCCTTTGAAATTTTTTGAAAAAATGAGTGTCTTTACATGCGATCTGGTGACACATATGCTACCTTTTGAAGTAAAATTTGTGTTACTAAAATATACTTCTAGAATAAAAAGTGGCGTCCGCGAGAGGGCCATGGTCCAACGTCCAGATGCGTACTCCAGTGCCCTGCCCATAGGTAACGACAGAGTTTTACCATGGCAACTTCATTTGTAACTATGCTGTTAAGCTGAGCATGCAAACCACCAAATGGTAAAGCGCGTGTCGGTACCACATTGGGAGCTATAACACGCCTCCAGATAACAGGAAATGGCACTTTCGATGTCTTCTTAATTAATAACATGCAGTTTTCAATTAATTTTTAATGTTGTGTGCATTGTTTATTGATTTATTTACTTTTTTTTATCTTTCGCTGACATCACTAGTGGCATCACCAGCTGAAAGAAAGGGGGCATTTGCCTTCAGTCAGAGCCTTTCCCTCGGTTTCCCCCACTCCACTCCCAAGGAGCAGTGACCTGACATGAGTTTTCTAGGCTAAGTGATGAAAAACAATCCCCAGAACAAGTTGAACCATTCCCAAAGTTTTCAAATTAAAACATTTTTTTTTTATAATTTCCTGTCATTCAATGGCTTATAGCTACAGGGGGTGGGGGTGATTTCCCCTGGCTCTAAAAAGTGACAAATTCGGAAACTTGAATTTGCAATTTGAGACATCAGTTATAACTGCAGCGCGGTTTCCGCAACTTTTCCTTCATAAACTTCCGAACTCTTTTCAATAACAGCTTCATATTTATAATTATCTGTTAAAAAAAACAAAATTTTCCTCGCGCTTCGCGTGCCCCGCATTGCGACCTCTACTACAGTGACGGATAGCTCATGAATCAGTTGAGTAAACGTTTCCGAGCCTCTACCGTGCCATTTCCCTAAATTTTTTTCAATATGGGTTCTTAATTTAAAATCGTTTTGTCTAAAAAAGCAACAAAGTTTGGAATTTTTTTTTTTAATGTCGCCGGGAAGCCTAAGTCCGCAGGTCTTAGATAGGATATAACAACAAAGACCTCAAGTCGCCATGCAATCTCAGATATATGCTAATAGAAAAGGCAAAATCACAGAAATTTTCAAATTTCCTTAAAGGAGACTCAGGATCTGAAATTTTCTGCAATGCAAGCTCTATCAACAATTTTTTGTAAGAACGCAAAATTCCGGAGGCATCCCCGCATGCATGCATGTTCTTAAGATGGTAGTGTTCACACTTAAAAAATTCTAGCTACGCCGCTAGCTGCTGTCATCATACGGTACTTCTTTTAGTGCAGCGCATGCAAGCTTGTTTAGTTACTATTTCTGCCTACGTTAGCCACTGGCCAACTAGTGCAGTCATCAGGCATTGACTTTTGATTTAGTTGCTTGCATATTCCTGCCTTCAACACTGTACCATTTAAAGCAAATCTTAGCAGCATTGACTCAGTCATTGTGAGTGCACTTTTACTAGAAAAGATTTCACGGGCCTATGTGGAAAATTCCATTTAAAGGACATTTGGCACAATTATACCCTCACTTTTTTATATACATACGGTAAACAAATCCATTAATATATGCAGTGTATGCTCACTCTCTACGTTCATATTGGCCCCTGTGGGCGTGAGGTTGAAGAATATGCCCACGGTATTTTCCACCTGTCGTAAGAGGCGACTAAAGGGAAACCATACTTGAATATGAACTATGCTTGCATTTAAACGTTGAACTTCTTATCGAGTTGACTGACACTAGTCTATATAACACATTCGTGTTGGTGTGTCAACTAAGAACGAACTCAACTGCACAAATATGTTTTGAAAGTGCATAGAGGTATTATAGGATCTCTAAAAGTGCACAGAGTCGTATACATATATGGCTCTGAAAGTGCAGTGGAAAGCACGCCGCCACATATAACCTTCCTTGTGCTTGTTTCGCTGAACCGCTCTCTGTACTGAGTTCATGGGTGCTGTGAAAGAAGACACAGAAATATATTTCTGCAACTGAAACTCATGGACCAGTTTGAGATAAGTTACATGCCTTAAGTAATAGCTGTCATTAGCACCGTGAGGCTTGCAGTTTATAATTGATCCATTTTCTCAACGAATGTCTAAACGAACGTTTCTGAAGGTGAAGCCGAAGGAGGAAGACTCTCGGATAGCCTACCACTTTCGCTAACGTTTAGTGTGCTGCACCTTAACGTGTCATTGTATTACGTACTGTATGACTCCCGAGCCTAGGCTTCTGTAAGTGTACAGTGTAAGAATAATCCCTTAAACAGGACCTAGCATTACGTTCCTTTACTATCCACTCCACGCAATGCAAGGAGTGACTAAAATTAAAGGAATGAACTAGCCTGTACACTACAATCATAGTTTACAGTAGGCTATAGCAGGTCACTTAGCTTTGTCAAGGATTTTGCTGAAGTCTACAAAACTTACAAGCCTATGCTTCAAATGAAATGGAAAGGTTGACATCATTAGAAAGGGACCTTCCTCAGGACTGTAGAGACAACCCAATCAATGTGAACCACACAGACTGTACTTATACAAGTTGTTACTGGTAAGTAAACGTTTCTTTCCCCTTTCGGATATATACTGCACTATGTACCAGTTTTTCAGTTTAGATCATCCAATTCATTCAGGTGGGGCAAGGGGACTCCTCAGTGAAGTCCTAAGTAAAGGAATGTGTACATCAGGGATTTGCCAGAAACACAAGAGGGAGGGGGGGGGGGGGGAGATTAATTACTGCTAAACCCCAAGTCCAAACTGATGCTGTACTATGCTTAAGTTGCAAGTGGGTTCAGGGGGACAAAAACTTGCTTGAAGGCAATGTAAGGTACAATTTGAAGGGTATTAAAGGCCAGTTATTCCTGAAAGTTTTAACTTTGCTGCAAAAGAGTCCTCTTTTTTAAAAAAGAAACCAAGAAAATGAGTATTTTCTAATTTTTTGGACATGAAAAAGAGGGAGGATTTTACCAATCTTCTTGAGAAGGGGGAGACAAATCCCTACCTACTCCCCCCTATGCTGGAAAAACTGTAGACTGTAGTCATTTATCTGTCAGTCCCAATACACAGTCCATACTCCAATTCGTCCCCTTTTTGGCATACTGACGAATCGCAAAATTAAGAATTTTGTGGATCTTGTATTTCATAAGTGACGAGTGTTGTCTTATTTGGGAAGAATTTTTGCCGTATTCATCAAAATTTGATGTTAGAGGAAAGTTACTGTAAAATCAAAAGTCACAACAATCAATGATGACCTCTTTTGAACAGCTAGAGGATTCTATGTGTATCTGGTACAGTAGTTGTGCAAGCAGTGGCAGACTTTAAGTGAGGGCTTGTGGTAGACAGGAAGCCTAGGCCTGCACAGTAACCTACGTAGCTCCTTCTCAGTGTACAGTATCTGCCTACAGAACTTTAGCACAAATACAGTAATTCAAAGGTGTCTACTTCAATCATTTCATAATATAGGCCAACCACAACTTGGCTAAATTAGGTTTAAAGGTCAAGAGCTGGTGGCCCTCCCCCCTCCAAACTTATTTTGAAGCATCAGCTAAATATCTCAATTTTCATCTTTCTTCTCTTCACAGTATTTTAAAGCATATTTTATAACTTCAATATTGCATATTCAAGGGAACCATGCAGTTATTTCTTGTGAATTTCACATCTGAAGAGAAAAAACTGTTGTCACATGACTCTCAACAACCAATCATGAAACAGGACAGTCTATTACACTACTGTACTTCATGTTGGGGTGACTGCTCTTGCCCTTCAAGGTTATGGCTCTGTTTGTTGTTTACAGCATTTTCACACATAGTGTATGTAAGTGGTGGGGCATCTTTTCCCTAAATTGGAATGCACCCTAACAACAAAAGGCCTAAGTGTTGGATGAATTTTGAAAGTAGTGGCTGTATCTTGAGCCAGACTGTTTCTTGAGTTTTTCACTGGTACAAAACATATAGCAAGTGCAGTATAACACTTGTAAATTGTCAGACTCATGGTAACTCAATGATACTATAAAAAAGGTACAAAGTACACATATATTCCTTATATTCATTGTGAGGTAGGACAGGAAGTTTGGGTAGAAAATCAGTTGTTACAAGGACAAGTGGTGAGAAAAATCTGCTCAAGTCCAAAGTATAGGGCTGCTCTACCATTGCTTACCTTAAAGGTTAAATTGAAAGCTCACAGTCTACTACAGGTAATTGAGCACAGAAGAACAGTCAGCCAGCCAGTTTGGAAGTTAAATGAATTTGAATCAAACCGAAAGCCTGGGAGGAATGTATTGCTTCCAAACAAATTAAAGTTTGACATTCTGTAAAGCAGACAAACAGGAAGTTTGTGGACAGGAGTGAGTGACTGTCCCATGGACAACTAGAAGATATTGGCATCTGTTTTTCAGGAAAAGATTACTTCTTGGGGCAAGCAGACAGCAACAGGTAGTTATGAACCCTGAAGGGCTTTTTGAACCCCTTCATACTTTTGGATAGCAACCATTCACCAATGACCTTCTGGCAGAAAAACATTCCAAACTTGCTCATGTATATCATATATTGTATACTCTTACAAAAAGTCAAATAGTGACGGTTTTGTGGGATAATACTAACAGTAGTACAGTTACAATTTTTTTTTTTATTGCAGTGAAGAGAACGTGTGGAAACTATGCAAATTTGTTGAAGATAATCATTCAGATCTGGTGGAAGGAAGTTTTGCTGTATTCATCTCTAATGAAAAAAGACAGGTAGGCTTACCGTACACTAGTGTCACAGTATAAAATGTGCCAGAGAGGATGTATCATTACATCATGGCAGTTACTGTATCTGTACATGAAGTAAACTCCCCCTGTGGGCTTGGGGTTGTAAAATATGCCCTTAGTATTCTAAATGGGAGGACTTGAACAGTATTTGAACATTATATCACTATATCACATTTGTGTTGATGTGTTGTTAAATCTTATCTATCTAAAATATTTTGGTAAACAGTTTTACAGCCAATCTGATAAAGTCTGTCTGGTCTCAGGCTTTTTGGTTTCGATGAAAAGAGAAACCTATGCATTCATGATGGCGTGTGTGTGTATGTATGTGTGTATGTGCGTGTGTATGTATGTGTGTATGTGTGTGTGTTTGTGACACTTTGCTTGTTTACACGATATCTTAAGAAGGGAAGATCTGACAGTTCTCAAACTTGGTACACAGATACCCCATACTGAGAGGAAAAACCCTATTTATTTTGGTTGAGGTCAAAGGTCATCTGGGGTCACAGGGGGTCAAAAACCAAAATCCATGTTCACACAATATCTCAAGACAGGAAACTTGGATTAATTTCAAACTTGATATATTGATGCGTTATGATGTAAGGAAGAACCCTATTGATTTTGGTGGAGGTCAAAGGTCATTTGGGTCACATCGGGTCAAACCCTGAAATCCTTGTTTACACAATATCTCATGGTAGGAAACTTGGATTAATTTCAAACTTGATATGTTGATGCGTTATGATGTAAGGAAGAATCCTATTGATTTTGGTGGAGGTCAAAGGTCATTTGGGGTCACATCGGGTCAAACCCTGAAATCCTTGTTTACATGATATCTCATGGTAGGAAACTTGGATTAATTTCATACTTGATATGTTGTTTTGTTATGATGTAAGAAAGAACCCGATGTATTTTCGTGGAGGTCAAAGGTCATTTGGGGTCACACCCCGAAATCCTGGTTTACACTATATCTCAAGGTAGGAAACTTTGATTCATTTCAAACTTGATATGTTGATGCATTATGATGTAAGAAATAACCCAATAAATTTTGGTGGAGGTCAAAGGTCATTTAGGGTCACATGGGGTCAAACTCTGAACTTGTTGTTCACACTATATCTCAAGGTAGGAAGCTTGGATTAATTTCAAACTTGATATGTTGATGCATTATGATGGAAGGAAGAAGCCTGTTGATTTTGGTTGAGGTCAAAGGTCATTTGGGGTCATAGGGGTCAAACTCAGAAAAACTTGTTTAGGATAACTCAAGGTATGAAAGGTGGATGGATTTCAAAATTAGTATGTAAATGAATTATGGTGAGAAGATGGTCTGTATAAGGTTTTTATTTTGTGGAGGTGAAAGGACATCTGGGGTCATGATCGGTCAATCTTTGAAAAACTTGTCAAAATGTGATATCTTAAGGTAGGAAACTTGGATGAATTTCCTAATTAGTATGTGGATGTGTTATGGTGAGTTGAAAGTACTGTACCTGTTGTTTTTGGTGGAGGTCAATGGTCATCTGGTATCACCTGGCATCAAACTCTGAAAACCTTGTTTGCAGAATATCTTAAGGCACAGTATGAAATTTGGCTTTTTGAATAGAGAAATGTTTTGGTTAAAAGAAAAACCAGTCACTTACAGGTGGAGACAAAGGCTATTTTGGGTCACCAGTTGTTACAAGAAATGTAGCATTTTATTGAAAACAGCATGTATGTATCATCGAAACCTCAATGCATTTTTGCATTCTGGTTTCCAGTTGCGGTTCACTGGCTCTAATGTCTTAAACTTTGTCTTGCAGATACCCTTGTGGATGCAGAAAGCTGCAGAATCTCCAGATGGGCTGGTTGTTTGGGTATGTCATATAGCACTGTAGATGTATACATTATGTGAAAAAGCCCTTACTCATATCAAGTACCACTAACAGTCTAAAAAATGACTTTTAACTGACAATGTGGATTTCCACTTAATGTTGGCACTAACAGTTTATAACCACTCCAACCTAAAGTCAATAAAAATATGATAAAATCCAATAAGCTTTGGGGTGGTGATAAACTGTGGGTGCTATCATCAAGTAAAAACCTGACTTGCCTCCCAAAGGTTGGATTTTAAACTGTTTACTTAATGTATGCTCCTTGCCCAGCTCACATACTGTATCGTTTGAAATGTATAGCATGGTGGGAAAATTGAAAACCATCCATCATGCTGGGATATGAGTAAAACATTATTTTTGATCAGATCTAGTTACATTCTTGAGAAAAAGTCAATGTTTTCATTCTTGAGTTTTTCCTGATATTTTTTTCTTTTGTTCTTTTTTTAAAGTTGGTGTGGCAGCTTTTATCAAACTGCTCTAAGTTTCCAACTCTTTGAAGCTCTACAGTACTGAAGCCTCATGTGCTTCAGTACTGTACCTCTATTCAGTCAGCCACAGAACTGATAAAAACCATGAAATGTAACTGCTTGCTTAAAAATATTCTGATGCATGAATAATTTGAACTCATACTTCTAAAAAGTTGATACCTTCTAAAGTATAGAAATGTCTGTGGTAATGAATGGTTTGGATAAATGTGAGCAGCTAGTAAAGTTGACCATTAGTGGGGTCCATCAGCTTTGAATTGTCATAATTTTATTGTCTTCATGGAATTTCAAACCCTCATATTCAGTGAAATTGAGAGAATCAAGAGTTAATTTAGAGTATGTCAAACCATGATGAGTTAAGCAAAGAATTGGAAAGATTTAAGGCAATGGACCCCACTTATGTCCTACTAAATCAGACCATCCATCACTTGACTGTTCAAACTCATCTATGCTGTAATTTAATTAAAAGTCAATTTTGATAGCAAACCGTAATCCTCATTAAATATTTTGAACATCAGTTTTGTTTTTTTCTAGGACTATCATGTCATTTTCATTCACAAAGCATCACAAAAAGTAACAGTATATGATCTGGATACGATGCTGCCGTTTCCCTGTCCCTTTCAGAAATATGTTTCATTGTCACTGAGAAGTGAGGACAATATTCAGGAGCAGTTTCACAGGTCAGTTTAAAGCCTAACATGTACCCTAAAGCACAGGCCATAGTACAGCAGTTTCAGATCCCAATTTTTGTGAGTTTTAGTTAAAATCTCCTCCACTCATAGTCTCAAAGAACTAGAAATTTGTCATCTAGTGTGTTTATATGATTTGTATTGGAGGGTCATGAAAATGAAACGTAAACTAATTATTTTGTGACGTCACATTGAAAAAAAAGATTTAATTGGACTGCTCATATCTGATAAAAGCTGTCTGCAGATGTGACATCATGGAATAATTAGTATAATTTCAACTTTTGCAGTCCTGGGCCATTAAATCTTATATGTCCACAGGTTCGCATATTTTTGTTTCTTTCCGATCAAAGGTGGTGAGAACTCCATCGGACATTGCTGTGTCCTGCACTTTAGTGAATGCATAGACATTACAAAACTCCTGTTTGTTTTTGTATCACCACCCTATTGTGGTGAACTATATTGTGACGGCTGAGAATGGTTATTAATTTGCGTTTTAATGTGCAGCATATTCTGTGCAATTTTCAAACAATGAATGGTATAAATAATTCATTTTTATTGATGCTTTGGTCTTCTGGCATCCAGTTCAGTTCAAATAATGCAGTCTTAAAACGTGCCTTTTGTGAAGTGCATTCAATTTCACACTAAACTCAAAACCTTCTGCAGTTTGCAGGTGGTACACAAAATTGTTTGCTTTATTGTGATTAAGGGAAATTTCTCCTAGGAAATTTTAAAAAATGTTCTCTACTTGGAAGAACATAAAAAATTTTGTATCTGGCCGGCATAACACGCAGATTTTGTTTTTGATGTGAAAACACCTTTAGGCTTTACTCTAGACAAGGAAAAATTTTTGATAGTCCCAGGGACAAACTTGAGAGTATTTACAGTAGTTGTTCATTACAAAATTTGGGCTCTTCAATTACTAGTTATATTTATCACTGCTCAGAAGTGTTTTGGTTATAAGGATATACTGTAAGTTCACTCAAGTCTCTCTCCTGTAAATATTATTTTGACAGAAAGTTTCGAGTCATTCCATGCCAGCTTTTCTTGAAAACCTTTGCGTCAGATAGATCTCACATGAAGAAAAAAGATGGATCCTACCAAAAACCACCACCATCATATCCGTGTATTTATACAAAGGGTGAGATATTGCTTGATATTGTGCATTGTTCACAAATTAAAGGTCATGTGACATACAAAATGACAAAGTTAGGCATTTGATGTAAAAACCATTGAAAACCTAGACAGTGGCCACAATTCCCATCAAAATCTTTCAAAAATGGACCATTCCACAGCCTACAGGTTAATTCTTTATTTGTATTGATAAATGATGCATAAACATGAAATTAAGATGTAAATTTTGTGATGTCAGGAGAGGGACATACCATATATAGCTAATGTTATCCATTGTTTTTACAACCTTCATTTCAAGGACAGTTTTATAATTAGTACAGGTTTACTTTGAATGTTTAAATTGTGTCCTTGACAACCATCAGTATTACTTGCCAAAGAGTATACCATCTGATGAGTAATTAAGAGATAATTAGTCTAGGGTAAACAAAACACTAAGCAAAATTCCACATCATTATTTTTATCTAGGTAATTTTGCTCCAGAGGAATTCCAACAATTTTGGCGTAATTCCAACCTATTTTTCCATGGGGAATTTTTCTCTTTAATTGTCAAGTTAAGTATGTTCATCTTGCCGGCTTTTACCCATACCTTTAACAAAATTTGTCAACACAACAGTATTTAAGGGTTTCCCAACTTACAGTAAGCCTGAACTCTGAAGCTATGTTCTAAAATGATGTAGAAAAAACATGAAGTTGTCCATATAAATTCCTCTTTTTAGTTTACGTCGATGAACAACTGGCATTTATGGTTATCATCCAAAGCAAATTATCACAATACTTAAGCTGCAGTCACACTAGAAAGAATTCAGATCAAATTCTGATCCTATTTTGTTAGTATTTGTTAAAATCTTCTCTCTCTCTCTGGTTGGAAAGAGGCAAAAATTGATCAATCAGTGTAAATGAATGATTTGCATCTGATGTCTGTGAAAATAAAATGCTGACTATTTTGTGACTGATTTTTTTGTCATATCGATAGTACTTTTTATCGAACAGCATAGTCCTATAAATTTTGTCTCTCAGTGTGGCATCACAAAGTAATTAGTAAAAATTTAATATTCTGTCCTGTGGTACAACTCATATGGCTGGCAAAGTTTTGGTCCTTTCTGACCAGGGATGGAGAAGATTTTAATAAAAACTCACAAAAATCAGATGGGAATCTGATCCAAATACGCTGTTGTGTGACAGCGGCTTTATACAATGAGTTGAAAGTCACCATAACATTTTCATGACAGAGCAAAATTTTGCAACATTTTAAACTTCGCACCAGGACTGTAAAGCAACCAAGATCATTTGCAGTAGTTAAGAGACTGTGATGACTTTTTTATTGACTAATAATGTCATGTCTACCTTACAGAGTACATAATGATAAATTGAAATGATGCACTGTAATAATCATGGCCAGTGGCGTAGCCACAAGGGTGGTTTTGGAGGTTGAACCCCCCCTCCCCATGACCCAACGATGATATGCAAAAAACACCTAAATCATCGTTTTTTTTCTCTCTCCCCTTAGACTTTTCCCCCATGATGTGCTTCAAACCCCCCTCCCCCCCTCCCGCATGGCACCATCTTGGCTACGCTACTGATCATGACAGAAAGGCTTCACTTTTCAAGCCAAAATGTATTTGGAATTCACATTGCATTAATCTGGTGCCTGTGATGTGACCTTGAAAAGAATTGAATCAACATTTTGAGAAGAAAGGTGAATAAAAACTTTAAAATTTCAATGAAATTTCAAACATAAATAAACTAATGTAGCAAGGTACATGCCATGTGGTCATCAGACTCTGCTTGTCACAATGCTGTTAATGATATAGTGGTATGAACAAATACAGCTAATATCCCAAGAAGTTTATGTGAAATTTTTTTTAAATTGCCAAATATCTTTCACATGAGAGTTTACTTGCAATTAGTCCTTTCCAATAGAAAGTACCAAAAACTTTAGAAATGGAATCTACTGCCATTGTGCTTTGTGCTCAGCCTATAGCAGTGGAGTAGGGATAACAATTGCCAGTGAGCCACAATTGAAAAACAGGCTGTGGCTCTCCTATTGTGGCTCAGTTTCTATCCAATTGGGTAGGAACTGAGCCGTAAAACTCTATCTAACTGACCAATCCAAAGTAAAAACTAACAGCTTTCAAAATAAGAGAGAAATGTTTTGTTAATATATACTTTAATTTTTCATCGAAACTGTGTCATAAGAAGAATAACATTTTAAACATTCCTCAAATTTCTTTTATATTGCAGACAGTACAATGAACTTGGATAACTTTATCAGCATGGATAAAGACATTTGGCATGGCGATGTCTTCACTTTAGATGAATTTATCCATTTCTTTAGCTCTCAGAAGTGACAGCTGCTAGATGAGATCCTAATTTTTCTGTGCAGTATTATGTATTGTATAAAGTGTGCAATGGAAGGGCAAACCAGGAACAACTAAAAATTTGTAACACTTCCACCAGCAAGAACAGCCATAAAAAAATTTTCCTTTTTTAGGTTCTAAAAAATGGAGGAATTTAATAAAATATGATAGAAGCCATGGAAAAATCAAAGGACTTTCTAAAGACAGCAAAATTCTTTTTAATGCATGTATAATACATACTTTTTACACACTTTTATTATCAAGTTTGTATGATCATGTATTATTAGTTTTTCATGAGGTTGTCATGCAGAAGTTATGCATAAGAAAAAATATTTTATTTCTTTCAAAGGGAGGAATTTTCCCAGTTGCGAGTAATTTCTTTTGAACTTGGCTTAAAAGTGTGTTGTTTCTGGCAAAGAAAAACTGATGTCTGGGGTCCATTAAAAGGATTAATATGGTGTATCAATTGATAAATGCTAAGAGGCAGATACATATTAAGTGAAAGACATGTTGTAATGTTTTTAACATATCTTCAGTTTTTCTCTGTCTGGTGGTGGTTATGTATACTGGCCTTGTAATCCTGACCATGCCCAGGCCCTTAGCCTAGGGGAATGGGTTTTTTTTGGGGGGGGTCCAAAAGTTTTATGACCAAAATCTGAAACAAAAAATGGCAAAAATTGCAAAAAAGCTGATCACTGCAAACTTTATTTTATTTGAAGCTTCAAATTTTGCACCATTTTGCATCTTTAGGCTGAAAAAAATGGCACTTGCCTCCAAAGGATCTCCCCCTACCCTTATATCCCCTCCCCAAGTCATATTCCAAAAGCCTCTTCCCTGACAAAATTCTGTCTACACATCTGATCATGCCCCCCTCAACTCTGTGGATTTGCAAATGACTGTAGCAGTATACCCTTGTTGGATTATTTGACAATTGACAGGAGCTTCTGGATAAGTTTGAAGATTTTTTGTGTAACTCTAAATATTTAGGTGGGGTAGGACTATTGGGAGGAGTGAGAGGGGTAGCAGACTGTATGGAAAAAAAAATTGGCTTCAGTGGCATGGCCATGGGGAGGGTTTGGGGGTTAGAACCCCCCCCCCACGAGCCAACCTCGCATTGCAAAAAAACACCTAAAATAGCTTTTTTCTTCGCTCTATCCTTAGACTTTTCCCGCATGCCATGCCTCAAACCACCCCTCCCAAGACCCCCAAAACCCCCCTATGACACAAACCTGGCCATGCGCCTGATTTGCTTACCCCTACGAGAAAAAGTTATGTCTTGTTACATTGCTCTAGTTCAGCCATGAGTTAACATTATTTTACATAATATGAAAAAGGCTTAAGAAAGCTTGTATTTTTAACACATGTTACATTTGTTTATCAGGTGGTTGAAGTTGCTGTTTGCAAATGACTGAAATAAATTTCAGGACTTATTTTCCTAGATGACTTGAAAACATCAGCTTGTGTTCCCAACAGATCTTTAGACAGTTCTCTGTTGAAAATGCTTTCTTGTACTTTCACCCCTCCACCCTCAAACGAGTCCCCCTCAAGGTGACCAAAATTATTTACCATGAAAAGTGCTCAAGGGTTGAAATTGTCTTAAAAAGATAAGGAAACCATGTTGCAAATTTATGCAAATTTATGCAGAAGTTCAGGATTTTTGGGTGGGTTACTAGGTTGTGAAGAGGGAATTTGGGAAGGTGTTGAACATTTTAGTCCCATAATTTAAACATTTTAAAAGGTTCTTCTACCCATAGGAAAACATAAAAATCCGTGCTATGGCATATGGTCCTCAGTGGGCCAAATGGCTTCCTGGCCCTCGAAATGTTAAATTAACAGTAATGTGGACTGTGGTTCTGAAGGCCCCATGGTCTTTTGAAAAATAATGCATCTCTCTCCCCACATGTTCGAGTATCATACTGACACTTTGGTTTTTGTCCTTCTGTCAAGGAGGACATCTAGGGGGCTTAGATTTGACTTCTTTCCAAAGCTTTTGTGAATTGCAAACACAAAACACTCATGCAACATAGTTTAAAAACTAGTATGAAGAAAATATCGATCAGTCATGGGTTATAAAGTCCTACGACGTTAATTTGTATGAAAACAAAGCAGGCACTAAAAAAAAATAGTCCAGAACCAAATATGTTTGATATGTTGAAGAGGAACATAGGTTAAAGGTAAGGAGCAGTCCCCCCAAACTTATTTTAAAGAAACAGCTAAATATCACAATTTTCTTCTTATTTCTGTTCAAACTATCTTTCATAATATGTTATGACTTCAGTATTGCATACTCGAGGTAAACCAAACAATTACTCTTACTAAATTTCGCATTTGAGGAGAAAAAATGTTGTCACATGACTCTCAACAGCCAATCATGAAACAGGACAGTCTACTACACTACTTCAAATTGGGGTGACTGCTCTTGCCCTTTAGGCATTCGGGTGAAAGTTTCATTCATTTCCCATGTTCTGTCCACGAGGTGTTAGCAATTGAAGTTGACACATTTTCAATAAAAATTGAACTTGAAGCAAGCAGGTGTGATGTCATGGATTCACACTTTTTGCCAATGTTTTGGTTTTCATTATTTATCACCCTACGAGACTGACTTTGAATTGATTAGGAATGCTATTTTCCACAAAACTTGTGAGGTGTTAATTAGTTAAGGGCCAACTCTTCTCACTCCAGACTAGTGGCGTAGCCACGGGTGGGGGGGGGGGTGGATTGAGGGTTAGAACCCCCCATGACCCAACCTTGCAATGCAAAAAACACCTAAAATTACATTTTTCTTCCTTCCATCCTTAGGCTTTTCCCTTATGTCGTGCCCCAACCCCCCCTCATAACACCAACCCAATTTCCCCCCCTCCCCCGCCATGACACAATCCTGGCTACACACCTGCCCCAGACAGTTCCAATTCTCTTAACCACTAACTTAAGCCCCACCCACAAATGTCTAAAACTCATCCACGCCCAGACACGATCTCAGTTCATTGCTTCAGGGTGGGTATACAAAACCCAGTTTGCAATCGGACCACTCTCTCTCAGTACAATACATGTGCTGTGGAATATGAGCTACAGTACTCTGCATTTTGAATTTGCTGTCAATCATCAAAGAGCTGTGCTAATCGACAATTTCTGTAAATTATTACAGAAATTGTAGTTTGGGGTGAGAATTCACTGCCTTTATGGTCATCGTCATGACACATTGGCATGGAAAATACACTAATCAAGCTGCATAAATGGCCTAATTTTAATAATTCACTGAATAGGTATGACAGTAATTAATCTTATGAGGAAGAAGCATCTGCTGAGGTGGATGACTATATGAGGGGGGGGGGGAGGGGTCGGGGTGGAAGGTTTTTCAGGAAACCCCCCACCCTCAACATCGACTTCTATGATATCTACCAATATTTCAAAATGATGTAGATTCATCAAAGGACTAATGGATGCAAGAAAAAAATTTTTCCTCCACATTAAGCACGCCCTCTGAGAAAATACTTCCCTCCAAATATCTTCACATAGAATTGACGGCGCGCTTCATTGGGAGGGGGAAGATCTTAAACTCTAAGATATTTTTCCCAGTTTCACTCTAAGATATTTTTCCCAGTTTCAACTCCTCGCTTACACTTTCCTGAAAGGAAATGCACTCCATGGAAAAGATGTGTTAAGTCTTTATAGGTTGCTACTGGTGAAGATGTATTACTCAAAAAAGATGTTGAAACGTATTATTGTTTCCTGACCCCCCTTCATTAAAGTATGTCCCTAAAACCTTTCCGGGCATTGGCATCAGGCAGACATGGCTTCAATATTCCTTTTCTCTGTAACAATGCCATAAAGAATTGCACACTACTTATCATGTGTAATGTTTCTAAATTTGCGTAACTGAATGTTGTTACGATAAATAAATAATAAATAAAAGCCCGTCGATTTAAAGGGGAAAAGATTTAACTTTCGACATAAGTACATATTTCCAAAATTTCGGCTTCAAAAATCCCAAAAGATATTTGTGCATTTAATACAATCATTTCTCATTTCTTCATGCACTCATATGTGCTATAAAGAGTACTTTCTCTTCAGAGTTACGACTAAAAGTGGTAACGATGAACTTTCTGTAAACTTTGGTGAATCTTTCTTCAAGAGCCTCAATATAATTTGTGAATGCGAGAATTTCTTGAGGGGCCACTCTCCCCCTTTAGACTCACCCATACCCACAGGGCTTGCCGAGTGTTATATGTGGTCTGCTGATATGATTTAAGTTAAAGCGGTCCGGGGTGTGACGGAAGGATAACAACACTTTACCAAAAGAACGTCTACCTTCATTTCAACTGAGATCCGTAGCCCCAGATTCTCCGCCGGCTGGTGACTCAAGGGACCGATTTCAGTCATTTCACTAACAATAATTCTAGCGATCATCGCTAAGTCGCTCGGTAACCAGAAATTATCATCGCTAGTAGCGGCCCCTGTCTCCTGAACAGACCCATCGCTAATTTTTCAAAAGGAATTTGTTGATGCAGGATGTCGCGTTCTTTCCTCGCATATCTGTTACGTAAAGATAAGAATTACCGTTATCACTAGAAACGATTCGCATTCCACCCGGGTTACGCATCCCTTTTCCAAATATCCAGTCCTCCATTTTATGACCTCCAAAACAAGTGCTGTTGCAGTCTATAAACCAGATGAAACCTTCCGTTTGCCCCTTCTCACCCTTAAGTTGTCCCCCGACAAAGATGTGATTACTTTCATCGCAAGCTACGCTGTAAGGGAGCACCTCAGCAGGACCGGTACCCATTGAAATATCGTGCACCCAATTCAAAATTTTGCCATTTTCCTCCGACCCTCTTTCGATTGTAAATATTGAGATTTTACTTCCACGACGATCGGCTACCAGTAAAGTGCTTGTTCCGGTAGAACCGGAAGTGCCGGGTTGGTTAATAGTCATCAGCTGTGGACTTTGCAGAGAATGAGGCGTGTCATCGCTTTCTATTGGCTCATAATTTGGATTAAACTGAAATATTTTCTTCTCATCGAAGTCGGCGACAAAAATAAACCCATCGTCATCGATAGCAATACCCGTTGGCTTCTTTAAAGATGGTGCTCCAAAACTTTCAAGGTACTGAAGTCCGTGATAGACATGTACGCATGCGTTATTAAGATCAGTGACGTATAGCTCATTGTTATCTTCTGACGTCACATCTTGTTTCAGAGCTAAGCCATTCGGTGAAAAGAGATTATGAATTTGTCTCGGTGTTTCAAATAATTCTTGACTACCATCACTATTGATTTTGATAATTTGCTTTCGCACTCCGTCGGAAACAATGAAGCCACCGTCTGTACAAATAATTAGGTCACGTGGTAGTTGCACTGCCGGGGATCCCGTGATCCGGCGTTCGAGTTTCGCCAGCGGACAGACATTGATGAAGACCGGCGCGCAGTCCGTCAGCGATTCTACCGTCATCTTGAATGAACCGTATTTCGTCGATTTTAACGTAAAGTACTGTGTTCCGTCGTCAGAGCGTTGCTCAGATGTAGCTACCGTAATGCCTGACGGATTAGACAAAATATGACCTTCGTTGATTTCTTTGTCACGTGGTATATTCGCAATGCGTAGTCTTATGTTTTCCCCTATTTTGTAAACATCTTGTTGACACGGAAGCTCAAGACGGGGTCCCGAAGCATGGTCAGTAGTAGCTTCTGCCATAATTTTCTTATCACGAGAAGTTGGGAAGTTTGCTGACTCTGAAAGAAAATAGTTATTCTTAATTTTGTTCTCCCTTCAAATGGTTATTTTTAATTGTGTGTTCCCTTCAAATAGTTATTCTTAATTGTGTGCTCCCTTCAAATAGTTATTCTTAGTTGTGTTCCCTTCAAATAGTTATTCTTAATTGTGTGTTCCCTTCAAATAGTTATTCTTAATTGTTTGTTCCCTTCAAATAGTTATTCTTAATTGTGTGTTCTCATGAAATAGTTATTCTTAAATGTGTGTTCCCTTTATAAGTCACATCGGCAACGATGCGCATTTAGTTTATTGTTTTAACTATATAGGGTTACTATAGACAGAATTTTATAGCCCAGTTTCCGACCTATTGGTTCAAGTCGAGCCGGCCACGTCTTTTTTCCAGTTGTGGCTCACTGGCTTTTTTTCCAAACTCCATTGCTTATTAGGAGTATCACACAGAACGGCAGTAGGTTCCCTTTTAGAGTCTTTGGTATGACCTGGGAATCGAACCCGGGCCTTCCGCGTGAGAGGTGTATGCTCTTACCGTTAGACCGGTGCGTTTTAACCAGGGAAGGGAGATGTTTTAAATAGGAAAGGGAGATGCAATATACGCAGCGCACTACTCTAATGTGTCTTAGATTTAAAATTATACTATTTTGGGTTCAGGTATCTTTCATGCTGTTTCATGCAGGATATTGAATAACCAAGGTATTTCAACACACACTCCCTTCACATTTCATTAAGCAAATATTGCCACATGATTTTCGATGCCAGTCATAAAAAAGATAAAGTCGACTAAACCCTTACAAATTGGAGTGACTGCATTGTTAAATCTCAATGGCACCCCCTTCCCGAAACTTATTTTCAGGCACCAGTGCCTTAATTCTCACAATTCTTCTTATTTCGCTTCAAAGCTTCTTTCATATAGTTAATTCAGTTACTACAGTTATTTCTAGTAAACATCACATTTGAGGAGAAATATTATTGTCACATTTATTACAACAGCCAATCATGAAATTAAGGCAATCTACTTTACCACTTCAATATGGGGTGACTACATTGCCCTTTTAAAGGGAAGTTTTTGCCAAAATTAATTTTTTAAAAAAGGAAAAAATGTACACAGTGTGGTGAAACTTACACTGAAATCAAACATAAATTTCGGGAGATATCAATAAATGGCGTAGCCACGGGGTGGTCTCGGGGGTTAGAAAGACCCCCCCCCCCACACGACCCAACCTTGCTATGCAAAAAACCTACCTAAAATAGCGGTTTTTTTCTCTCTATCTTTAGACTCCCCCCCCCCCCATGTCGTGCCCCAACCCCCCTTTAGGGCTCCGACACAATCCTGACTACGCTATTGGTTTGACCAAGCATTTACTTCTAGTAAATATCACACTTGAAGAGAAAAAATGTGGTCCATGGCTTCAACAGCCAATCATTAAACCAGGACTGTCTATTCCACTATGGGTGACCGACTGCATTTCCCGTTTCAGTAAGAATTTGGCACACATTATACGCTCAGAGTAGGAAGCTGTCCGTTGCAACTCCATCCTCAAAGTCATTCAACTATCGTAAAGTCAAGTGATTTTTTAAGGGCAAAAGCAATTATCCCAAATTGAATAGTGTAGTAGACTGACCAGTTTCATGAATGGCTGTTGGCAGTCATGTGACCACATTTTTTTCTTTAAATGTGAAATTTACTAGAAATGACTGCCTGGTTTTCATAGAAAATGCAATAGTAAAGTCATAACATGTAATGAAAGATACTTTTAAGAGAAATAAGACGAAAATTGTGTTATTTAGCTTGTTCTTCAAAATAAGTTTGGGGGACTACTCTTTACCTTCAATGTCACTCAGCACTACTTATTTAATAAACGTACCGTGGAAAATTCAGCACCAAAAATGAAACTTACTGCTACCTATACTACCCCATCCTTATCAGGATACTCATGCATACAATGCAGGCAGCTTCGCGATTTAAAAGAAGTGAAAAAAACATTACCTTGGAAATGAAATTAATACCTCAACAGATTATTCAGAATGTTGCCTGTTGTACAGTTTCTGCTGTCTTTAAGTCGTCTCATGAACAATGAACACCAGACACAAAAGACTCCAATCCATATGTCACTTCATGTTCGCTAGCTGTTACGCACATGTTCCATATATTTTACACACATACCTTTGTACCGTGCGTTATTGCTCAACCAGCAACTAAAGTTGGGGATTTGGGGATTTCCCGGTGTTGAAATTGCCACGGTTGCGTCACTCATAAGGAGATTCTTTTACCAGCCGTGTTTATCTACGTAGCAGAATGTACATCGCACTTTTCTTTGCACAGTCATATAAATAAAAGTGACGCGTATTAAATAAAAGTCCGCTCCTTTGATACGCTGTACAGTAAGAAAAAGTATTCGTTTTACTAGTCCCAGGATTATAATAGGACTGTAATTGGTGAGATTGGGAGGATTTACTGAACAGGGTAAAGGGTGTGCGTTTTCCCTGCTGCACACTTTCTTTGGGTGTAGAATACCGTAATAATAGTTGGTCATAAAATAGCGCTCTATGCTCACGATGCGCATTACAAAGTGCTTTACAAGTATATTGCCCTTGCCCAGAAATGCCCATATTTACACATATCTTTCATTTGCCTATTTTTTCTTCACTCAGACACAATGAGGTAATACTATAACCGTTCAGCCGTTGGAAAGCATAAACAATCTTTACTCTCTGTTCACCGTCTTAACAATAGAAACGGAAAAATTTAATTATCAAAAGTAGAAGCATGTAGCCAAGTGACGAAAAATAAAATATATCTTTTGACGTTAAAGGGACAATGAGAGTTTGACAGCGAATGAAACCTTTTGTTACGGCTCTTCTTTTCTCCTTTTTGCTCATTATCTACCAGAATCTAAAGATATTGAAGAGGTTTTTCCAGCGAAAAGGAAAATTAATTCTGCGTTAATTAGGCTACTAAGGAATGAGGGCTTTGTAACCTTCTTCGGGTAGTACAGAATTCCTCTCAAATGCAAGAGGCGAGACGGCCTCATCCATACGGTGACCAATCACAACGCCAGACTTTGTAGACAGCTCTTTTTTAATTTAAACTTAAAGTATAAATGTGATGCAGAATTAAAGTCAAAGGAAACTTGTCAAAAACAAACAATGAGTTGCCCCTTTAAAAACAAAAACATTACAATGAAAATGCCCATTCCCTAGCTCAATGCTAATTTGCCCACATTAGGCCTATGTACGTGTTTTATAACCTATCACTAAGTCGCTCGTAATTAATCATTGAAAAGACTAGTTCCATGACAGAATGCGTTCTTAGGTCTCTCTATATTAAAATTCGACGTGTACTTGTTTTACTAATGAATGTCTCTACTTGTAACAAGAACTTAAAATCCTTGACGTTTGGCAGTTAACCATTAACATTTTTAGAGAAAATGAATTGCTTCATACGAAATATCAAGAAGTTGAAGAGGTGATTCATGTATGACTCATATCCAAAAAAGAAATCTACCTTAGAAAAAATTAAGTGATCTCCTAATATGGAATACTCGAAACCTAAAATATATTCGAAGTAATACTGCAGTCCCAAAATAAATGTTCAATGGTTCGTTATTCTCATTGCAACAGCTACACAAGGGCCCATCTTTTTATATTCATTATAAATAAAATATATTTCGTCCGCAGAATTCTGTCAATGAAACGATATTGAAAGTATCGTGTTTTACTATCCCTTAAACTAAGCCTGTGGAGTGTGTTTACTGCAAAGCTGATGCCACTGTCTCTGCGTGTGTGCACGTAAACCTTTAGCCGAGTGGTGCAGATATTTTAGCTTAACCCTTTACCGTTGTGCTCCGATCGGGGCATATTTGCGCGCCTCGGGATTGGGCGGAAAAGCGGACGTAGCCCGCCCCGCATCGGCTTCCGTAGGCCATTGACCCCGTGACCTTAAACTATTGTCTCTCTCGCTCTTGTGGCCGAATTTTCGGGTAGCTACTCGCAGTTTCGAGCTCCGCGTGAAACAGTAAAGATGTGTGACAGCCGAGCTCTCCGCATGGGTCCAAAAGGACCCAAACAACGGTAAAGGGTTAAAGCGGAACTTCGAGCTCTCTGAAAACTCCCAACGGCAAAGAACAAGCTTTGCTTCATGTTCTTCACACAAAAATATAACGAGGGGTGAGCTTTCTGGCGGAAAGAACTATTAATAGGGTATAAAACAAAAACAATTCAAAACAGTTACAGTTAAATCAAACGACTGTAGAATATGCAATTCGTTTCCTGTGTAGGCAGTCATTGGAACTTTATGAATATTCATGTATCAGCTGCTTTCGAGATCGCATCGACCAAACCGTCAAGATGCAACCAGCGTATATACTGCACATACGCAATCGCGTATCATATTTTCATTACACTAATCAACGACGAATGCTAGGCTAGGATGTGCTCGCTGTACGAATAAATATATAAGTGAAAGTAAGAATTGGCATTACTTGCAAAAATTGTGCATATGGGTCTTTATTTAAATTAGGGTACCAGACTGTGACATGACATTTAAGAGTCCTAATTCATGTTCCATCATTTATGATATCAAACCATTGGTGGAATTGCTATATTTACTAAGTTCATTGTAGGCTTTGGACTAAATGATGTTGTACAAGTTTTTTATGAATGCTCAGGTTACCTTTGACCTCAAAATAGCCACATTCATTGGAAATTTTAAGTTCCACGTGTAACCTGAACACCAAAAATAGGTTTATCCCACTTAGACTACATATTGATTTGTTTAATATCATAAATGTGTTTTATTTAGTTAATCTTAGCAATTTGAAGTTGAAACCTCTTATGATTACTTAGTCAAGGGTTTCATCTCAATTCTGTGGTACAAACAATGCGTTCCACGTGTAACTGAGATTGGGGGAACACCAAAATAATATTTTATGATATTTCAAATCATAAACAAGTTGGCACAGCTTTATTGCCTGTAAGTTAAAAGCCATGTTAAAAAGTATAGTTCAGCTAAAATGACAACATATCAAATGTAGGAAGTAGTGGTATTTTAACTTCGAATGTTCACACTGTAACATATTTCAGGAACACCAAAGTGGCCTGTCAAAATGAAAAATATGGCTACATGAATGTTTTTCTTTCTGTACAATGGTCTTTTGCCCAAATCTTCATTCAATAATGCACAGGCTTCAATTAACCACTAAAATAAGAAAGATTTAGTGTTTACTGTAGGTCATTTCTGGAAAATAAGATCCTGAAATTCCACACTGTAACTGTAACACCAAATGTTACACGTGGAACCCCTCTTTCGTCTAATCCCAAGAAATAGAAAAGTGTCAGTTTCTTATTAAATATGAGTTACAAGAGTACAATTGATATCTCATCAATCATTTAAGTTAAAATAACAGAGCAAAATAAGTGTAAAAAGAAGGGAAAATGTAACTCCTGCTACGGTAGTCTAAATGTCACACTTTTTGCCCCCGAAATTGCTGATTTTAGGCACTTTTTCATCAAAACTGGGAGAATTAACTTCAATGATTTTTATTTTTTGAAGAGTATGCACTTACATGAATAGTGAGGACAAAATGAAAGCATAGCAAAGACAATGTGGATTAAAATAGCGAGACAGTTGCCCTTAACAGCATACTTTACCATTGGTACCCTAATTAAAATAAAGACCCATATATATAATATCAAAATTGCAATGAGAGAATTATAAATATATGATAGTTGAAAAAATATTTGCCTATGACGTTAAACTTAAACTGCTTATAGGCCTAGGTGGGGTGAAGAAGTCGTAGTTAGTCCCGGACTATCCCCTGCAAAATGAGCAAATAAGTCCGTTATTACTCATTCCACGACTGCCGTGCTGTCGGCGCCTCAAAACCTTGCAAAGCCTTCATGCCCCCCGTTGGCTTGGATGGACGAATATGCCCACGATATTTCCCGCCTGTCGTAAGCGGTGACTAAAGGGGAGGATTAGCGCCGTAAAAATTTGAGCTGTTGTTGAAACCAAACTCAAACAGTAGATCTATTTGAAACTTTACTTCTGCTTTGCCCTTCCATCTGGTTGACACTTTTATAACACATTCGTGCAGGGGCGTAGATCTGGTTTGTGGATTCGGGGACAAAATTTTCCGTTACCCGGAAGTCTTGATCATGTCCCGGATGGGATTGCCCTATGTACTCACATGGACGGCATAAACACGAATGCGATATTTTTTATTATTATACTGTAATGTAGGCTCAAATTGACATTTTTTGTCGGAGCCCTAAAGTCATCTTTACACCACACTTATATTTTGTATCTTATACCTGTTATTTTTTTTAATCTGCCTGAGCTATTAGGGGTGGCAAATATAATTGATATGCCCGATATGATTGCCCTAAACCCAATATTTTATTGGTGGATCTATTGCCCCCCCCCCCCCGCCCACCAGGATCGGCGCCCCTGCATTTGCGTTAGTGCGTCGTTAAATCTCATCAAACTTGCCAACGTCGATCACTCTAAAAGTAAAAATAGCGAAATTTTACTCTTTAAAAGAGTGAAAGTTGAAAAGTTTACTCCAAAAGAGTGGAAACTTACTCCAAGAAAAGTGAAATTGACTCCAAAAAGAGCGAGGATTAACTCCTGATGGAGTGCCCTTAGGGATCACTCTTTAAAAAGGAGTGGTCCATGATGGTACTCGTTAAAGAGTGAAATTTTTCCTCTACTTGGGGTAAATTTCACTCTTTTTTAGAGTAACTTTCACCATTCTTGGAGTGAATGAACACTCTTATGGAGTGAAAGCACACTTTTTACTCTATGAAAGAGTGACAAAATTCGCTGTGGTTTTTAGAGCGTATCATTTCATGGTTTATTTGTTTAGTTCTTGGTACTGATGAAATTAGACTTGGTTGGAAACTGGAGTGTAAAAATCCATCTAAGCTAAACTAACCTAACCTGATGGAATTAGAAACCAAGGAATATGTTTACATATTGATCACTTGTGTGTAAAAGATCCGGCAAAATTCAGACCAATAGCCAGGCTTTGATATTTTTCTTTAATATTTTTTCCAAAATTTAACCAAATGTATGAAAACAAAAATGTGATTACAAGGTCTTTCTTTTTTTATATTTTCAGTGTTAACTCAAAAAATGTTTCACGATTCGTTTTATCGCTACTTTCTTAGAAAGAATATTTTTACACAGGATCCTACATCCCTACCAACCTTATTAAATAGGTAAATTTGACACAAGAGCTGTTTTGCACTTTTTGTCAAAAGGAGGTCTGATCAATCGGACATTTGTTTTGGAAGTGTGGTTTTACCTTTGAAAGAGCAACTTTATTTCCACGTTGAACATATTTTAATCCAGAATAAAAGTTGCAAAATAGATATACTATTTAAAAAATGCAAAATAGATACACTATTGACAAGTATCTACAGTATGATTTATTCAACTTTCAACACCTTTTTAATACTCTCTACATGTATTTAAAGTATGATCTATTTAACTTCCGACGCATTTTAATACTCTACATGTAAAACAGTGGAAGCTAAGTCACTCTCTAATAGAGTGAAAACTGTGGTATCACTCCATTGTAGTGTTAATTCACTTCCAGAAGATGAAATTCTCTTCAATGAAAGTAAAATTTGCTCCAAGAAGAGTGAAAGTTCATTATTTAACAAGTGAATACAGTGGACACTCTTTTTAAAGAGTGATCTCTGTAGGCAATGCATTTAGAGTGAAACATCGCTCTTTTGGAGTGCATGAATGACTCTTCTTGGAGTGAATGTCACTCTTCTTGGAGTGAATTAACACTGATTTCTGACGTTTGTCACTCAGTTAGTTTTTTTTTCTTAAGTTTTCCTCCTTTCCAAGGAAAAACTTTATTCACATGTTGAAAGTATAAACCTACCGTACAGAACAGAAGCTGACGATTAAATATAATATTTAGAAGTATCCATAATCTTATTTTAGGCGTTGAAAATCGATATCTCCATAAATTGTTTTCCATGCAGAGTTCTTGGAAACAAAACATTTATCAATATGAATATAAAAATACCTGTCTCGAGTTAATGTTCCTAACTCAAGTAAAAATGCTCGCAAACTTATCACTTTCTTTTAATGCTCCATAAAACACATATTCTCACCCAAAGCAATTTAAATCTGTTTAAAGGATCATAGCAAAAAGATCTTGCAAACTGAGATAAAATTCAAACATTTAAAATTTGTATAAACACGACCGATTTTTTTAAAAAGTGGCAAGGTTTACAACCTTTCATTTTTATTCATTTTGGACTAAGTTTGACAATTTTTGAAATTTCGCCCTCTTTTACATGAGTGGGGAGTGATACTGAGTTACGGATTTTACATTTACATTTAACATTTAGTTCTTTACAAAAACGTGTTGAAAAAAAAAAAACCTTTCGTATTTCAGTATCATGCTCCTAACTGTGGTAAAAGAGCTCGCAATATAATCATTTCATCGGTCGATAAAACTAAGTTTATCCCCTAATAAATACATGTTTTAGTATCATATCAATTAGGTCTTGCAAATTGAAATCAAAACAGCAACTTCTAAAAATGGCAAAGCTATAGCCTTAAGTACTTTTTTATTTTGAGCGAAATTCGACAAATTTCCGTAAAATGTTTTTTAACATGTACTTGTAGAGAACGTTATTCAAAGTATGAATGTGAATTCCGTACCTCGGTATAATGCTCCTAACTCAAGAAAGAGAGGGCGCAAACTCATCATTTTCTTTACGCGCGAAATAAAACCCATTCTGTCCTTTAATAAAATCATTTGATAGATTTTATAGGTCATTTGAAGATGATAACAATATGGTCTTGCAAACTGAGATATAAATTGAAACTTTTGAAAAATGTCCAAAATCGACCGTTTTTGTAAAAATAGCAAAAATTAGCCTTACATTTTATTAATTTTGGGCGAAATCGGACGAATTTCGGAAAAATGTGTTTTCAACAAGAACTGGTTAAGAACGAAATTCTAAATAGGAATGTGATATCCGTACATCAGTATGGAGTTCCTTATTCAAGGAGGAGGGCACGAAAACTCACCATTTTCTTCACGCGAGAAATAAAACCCATTCTGTCCTTTTATAAAAACATTTTATAGGTCTTTTCAAGATGATAACAATACGGCCTTCCGAATTAGATAACAATTAAAACTTTGGAAAAATTTTCAGAAACGATCGATTTTTATAAAAAAAAAAAACAAGACCTCAGCCTTACATTTTTATTTATTTTCGGCGTGATTCGACGAATTTCATAATTTTTTTTTTTTCAACACGTACTTGTTAAGAACGCAATTGGAAATATGAATGTGAAATCCATTCATCAGTATAATGTTCCTAACTCAAGAAGGAGAGAGCACAAACTCGTCATTTTCTTTGTTCGCCAAATAAAACGCATTCTGTCCCTTCATAAAACATTGTAAAGGTGTTTTAGTATAATAGCAATATTTTCTTTCAAATTGACACAAAAATTGACACTTTTGAAAAATGTCTAAAATCGACCGATTTTTGTAAGAATAGCAAGGCTATAGTCTTACATTTTTATTTACTTTGGGCAAAATTCGACGAATTTCCGAAAAATGTTTTTCAACACGAACTGGTTAAGATAAAAATTCTCAATATGAATGTAAAATCCGTATATCAGTAGCCTATGATGTTCCTAACTCAAAAAGAAGGGCGGGCAAACTCATCATTTTCTTTGCGCGCGAAATAAAACGCATTCTGCCCTTAATAAAAACATTGTATAAATGTTTTAGTTTAATAGCAATATAGTCTTGCAAATTGAGATAAAAGGACATTTTTAAAAAATGTCCAAAATCGACCGATTTTTGTAAAAATAGGGAGGCTATAGCCTTCCATTTTCAAAAAATATCGGCAAAATTTAACGAATTTCTTAGAAATGTTTTTTCGACACGTACTGGTTAAGATCGAAATTATAAATATGAATGTGAAATCCGTAAATCAGTATAAGAATACTAACTCAAGAAGGAGGGGGCGCAAACTCATCATTTTCTTTGCGCGCGAGATAAAACGCATTCTGTCCCTTCATAAAACATTGTAAAGGTGTTTTAGTATAAAAGCAATATGGTCTAAATTAACATAAAAATTGACACTTTTGAAAAATGTCCAAAATCGACCGATTTTTTGAAAAATAGCAAGGCTATAGCCTTACACTTTCTTTAATTTTGGGCGAAATCCGACAAACTTCCGAAAAAAAGTTTTTCTCAGCAAGTCCTGGTTAAGAACGAAATTCTAAATATGAAAGTGACATCCGCCATCAGTATAATATTAGCTCCTTATTCAAGAAAGAGAACGCGCAAACTCATCATTTTCTTTGCGCGCGAAATGAAACGCATCCTGTCAATTCATAAAAAACATTGTCAAGGTGTTTTAGTTTAATAGCAATATGGTCAGGTACTGGTTAAGATCGGAATTCTAAACATGAATGTGACATCCGTACATCAGTTTAATGCTCCTAACTCAAGAAAGAGAGCGCGCAAACTCATCATTTTCTTTGCGCGCGAGATAAAACGCAATTTTTACCTTCATTAAAACATTGTAAAGGTGTTTTAGTTTAATAGCAATATGGTCTTGCAAATTAACATAAAAGTTGACACACTTGAAAAATGTCCGTAATCGACCGATTTTTTCAAAAATAGCAAGGCTATACCCTTACTCTTTCTTTAATTTTGGGCGAATTCCGACAAACTCCCGAAAAAAGTTTTTTCAGCAAGTCCTGGTTTAGAACGAAATTTTAAATATGAAAGTGAAATCCGTCATCAGTGTAATGCTCCGTACTCAAGAAAGAAAGAAAGCGCGCAAACTCATCATTTTCTTTGCGCGCGAAATGAAACGCATTCTGTCAATTCATAAAAAAAAATGTCAAGGTGTTTTAGTTTAATAGCAATATCGTCTTGCAAATTAACATAAAAATTGACACTTTTGAAAAATGTCCAAAATCGACCAATTTTTTTCAAAAATAGCAAGGCTATTGCCTTACATTTTTATTAATTTTGGGCGAAATCCGACGAATTTCCGAAAAGTGTTTTTTCAACACAAACTGATTAAGAACGAAATTATAAATATGAATGTCTTTAATGCTCCTAACACAAAAAGGAGAGTGCAAACTCATTATATTCTTTGCGCGCGAAATAAAACGCATTTTGCCCCTTAATAAAAACATTGTATAAATGTTTTAGTATAATAGCAATTTGGTCTTTCAAATTGACATAGAAATTAACACTTTTGAAAGATGTCGGAAATCGACCGGATTTTGTAAAAATAGCAAGGCTATAGCCTTCCATTTTTATTAGTTGTAGACGAACTTATTAAGATCGAAATTATAAATATGAATGTGAAATCCGTACATCAGTATAATGCTCTTAACACAAGAAGGAGAGCGAGCAAACTCATTTTATTCTTTGGGCGCGAAATAAAACGCCCCTTAATAATAACATTGTATAAATGTTTATGTATAAAAGCAAAATTGTCTTTTAAATTGAAATAAAAATTGACACTTTTGAAAAATGTCCAAAATTGACCGATTTTTGTAAAAATAGGAAGGCTATAGCCTTACACTTTTATTAATTTGGGCAAAATTCCACGAAATCCATACATCAGAATAATGTTCCTACCACAAAAAGGAGAGCGCGCAAAATCATTATACTCTTTGCGCGCGAAATAAAACGCACTCTCCACCTTACTTAAAACACTGCAAAGGTGTTTTAGTATAATAGTAATATGGTCTTGCAAATTGACATTAAAATTGACACTTTTGAAAAAGGTCCAAAATCGACCAATTTTTGTAAAAATAGCATTACATTTTTAATAATTTTGGGCGAAATCCGACGAATTTCCGAAAAAAGTTTTTTCAAAACGAACTTATTAAGATCGAAACTATAAATATGAATGTGAAATCCGAACATCAGTATAATGCTCCTTACTCAAGAAGGAGAGCGCGCAAACTCATCATTTTCTTTACGCGCGAAATAAAACGCAGTCTGCCCCTTAATAAAAAGACATTGTATGAATGTTTTAGTATAATATCAATATTGTCTTTCGAATTGACATAAAAATTGACACTTTTGAAAAATGTCCAAAATCGACCGATTTTTGTAAAAATAGCAAGGCCATAGCCTTCCATTTGTATTAGTTTTGGGCGAAATCCGACGAATTTCCGAAAAATGTTTTGTTAACACGTATTGGTTAAGAAAGAAATTCTTAATATGAATGTGAAATCCATACATCAGTATAATGTTCCTTACTAAAGAAGGAGAGCGCGCAAACTCATCATTTTCTTTGCGCGCGGGATAAATCGCATTTCTTCAACCTCATGAAAAAATTGTAAAGGTGTTTTAGTATACTAGCAATATGGTCTTTCAAATTGACATAAATATTGACACTTTTGAACAAGGTCAAAAATCGACCGATTTTTGTAAAAATAGCAAGGCTATAGCCTTCCATTTGTATTAGTTTTGGGCGAAATCCGACGAATTTCCGAAAAATGTTTTGTTAACACGTACTGGTTAAGAAAGAAATTCTTAATATGAATGTGAAATCCATACATCAGAATAATGTTCCTACCACAAAAAGGAGAGCGCGCAAAATCATTATACTCTTTGCGCGCGAAATAAAACGCACTCTCCACCTTACTTAAAACATTGCAAAGGTGTTTTAGTATAATAGCAATATGGTCTTGCAAATTGACATTAAAATTGACACTTTTGAAAAAGGTCCAAAATCGACCGATTTTTGTAAAAATAGCAAGGCCATAGCCTTCCATTTGTATTAGTTTTGGGCGAAATCCGACGAATTTCCGAAAAATGTTTTGTTAACACGTATTGGTTAAGAAAGAAATTCTTAATATGAATGTGAAATCCATACATCAGTATAATGTTCCTTACTAAAAAAGGAGAGCGCGCATACTCATCATTTTCTTTGCGCGCGGGATAAATCGCATTTCTTCCCCCTCATGAAAAAATTGAAAAAGGTCCAAAATCGACCAATTTTTGTAAAAATAGCCTTACATTTTTATTAATTTTGGGCGAAATCCGTCGAATTTCCGAAAAATGTATTTTCAACACGAACTGATTAAGATCGAAACTATAAATATGAATGTGAAATCCGTACATCAGTATAATGCTCCTAACTCAAGAAGGAGAGAGCGCAAAATCATTATATTCTTTGCGCGCGAAATAAAACAAAATCTCCACCTTAATAAAACATTCTGTAAATGTTTTAGTATAATAGCAATATTGTCTTTCGAATCGACATAAAAATTGACACTTTGAAAAATGTCTAAAATCGACCGATTTTTGTAAAAATAGCAAGGCTATAGCCTTCCCTTTTTATAAGTTTTGGGCTAAATCCGAAGAATTTCCGAAAAATGTTTTTTCAACACGAACTGGTTAAACTGGTTAACTTTTGTAAAAATAGCAAGGCTATAGGCTTCCATTTTTATAAGTTTTGGGCGAAATCCGACGAATTTCCGAAAAATGTTTTGTTAACACGTACTGGTTAAGAAAGAAATTCTTAATATGAATGTGGAATCCATACATCAGAATAATGTTCCTATACCTCAAAAAGGAGAGCGGGCAAAATCATTATTAGTTGCGGTGCCTGCCTTGCAGGCAACCGCAACTAATGCAGTTACTATCGCTATGTCAATTTCTGACTTTTCCGGCCACTTATATCTATCTCCTTCTAGATGCTTTGTGATATCGAAATACGGTTTAGTGCAATTTGTAGGGATGGTACTTCTCTTTCGTGTTTTTAAGTTTTGGTGGAAATATGATTTTCGTAAGAGTGTAAAATTGGGGGGTTTTTCACGTAAAATTTGCAAACGTGTTCTATTTTTAGTAACAATCTTGCGGAAAAACCAGGTCCGTGTGTAGTCTGGGGAATAATGTTGTTTAATTTAACACAGCGCCATCATTTTGGTTGTTCATCGAGGTGTTTAGTGAATTTTGAGTAGTTATATGAGGATTTCTTTGTAGAGATTTATTCTTATCAAGTGACATGGTCGGGGTTGCTGTGGAGTAAAAAGTTTGATAGTTTAGAGGAGTTTTGTTCACTGTTTTTTCATAAAGTAAGTTTCTGTTGGAGGGAAACATTGTTATTGGTAGGTAAATATTATTTGTATGAGCTGGCGAGTATTAATATTTGTGTTATATCAAGGTGTCTGGTTATGGTAAATTTGTTATTTTAAAGTTTAAAATTATGTGGAGAATATAACAATGCCCAAGAAGGGCCGTTCAAAGATTTTTTTGTAGAAAGGAAAGGTTGGCAACAAAGAAAAAGAAAGTAGGGGGTGAATTTCAAGATAAAAGTTATGAAGGGGAGAAAAATGATGATGTGAGAGTTGGGATCAAACAAAAAAGGCTCTAGTGGATATGAAAAGAGTCAAAGGTGTGATTATGGGGAAAGTAGGGAACATGACGATCGTGATGTATTATTTATACGTTCCGAAAGATCTACATGTACATTTTACTTTTTCGTTGTTGTGGGTGGTAATTGTTTTTTTTTTTTTTCGGTGTTTGGCATTATTGGTTACATGGAAGATGATCATCTTTATTTAAGACAAGTCATTGTAAGTTCATTATGTACCCCTCCACATATTTACACCACGAGTTGCCATTGCTCAGAAGCTCCACTAAAGAAGAAAGCTTAAAAAACCAAATTCAGAGGGAATGTTCTTGGAGATGTTTATACATTTAGGGAGAAGAGCACGTTATAAGATGAAGAAGTGTTAACATGAACACAAAGTTTAATGTAAAGATTAGTCACGGTAGGGTTTTAACATGTTCATTCATATCTCGTTTTATATTTGTATGTGATGAGGGCAACCATTTTTTATTACGCTGGGCGGTGATCTGTTTGAGATATTGGGAAGAGGTCTGCATGAATGAAGGTTTTGCACAATCATGCAGGGACTGCTTTGGGTCTTCTGTTGGGGGAGAAGCCCTTGAAAACCAACTGATTTGGTCTTTTTAAAGGCCATGGATAGTTCATCTCTTGTCAAAAATGTGTTGATTTTGAAATGGTTATTTAAAATTTTGAGGGGGCCATATGACAGTTTGGCTTTCCTTTTTTTAATTGAGGAAGCAAAGACATCCCTTGCCTTCTCCGGGATTTACGTCACTGTAAAACAATTAAAAATGATTGCCTTATCATTTTTTTATATTTATGTTAAACGAACGTAAACATTAAATTTGGACCGTTTGTAGAGGGTTTAGATTGTTAGCTTACACAACGAAGTTTTGAACAGGTACAAGAAAATTCGCAATTGTAAATTTTTAGCCAGGTGGTTCATTTCGTAAATGGTAAAGTAGCAAGACACTTATTTATAAGCTAGTTACGCTCTTTTTTGTTATGTCACTGGCTGTGGTGTTATCAGCGAAACGTTTATTTTTCATGAAGTGCGTTTTTTCTTTGAAAGTGATTTGTTGAGCTATTGCATATGAGTGGTTGGAATGATGAAATTTGTCTTTTACGGAGTTTTTTACTGGACAGTGCAGTCTTATTCATGGACCTGGCTTTCTTATTGCTTTTACATATTTTAGGTCATCGTTTGATCAGTTGCGAGTCATGGCCATACATAAACTTGCTATATTATTATTTTTATAAGAAAAAGAAATGCATGGAAATTATTAAAACAATTTTTATATAGTGCAATGGCAACAGTTTTGTTCCGTAGTAAGAAGTCACTGCCAGAAAGGCGACAACAAGTTCTTGATATACTTTTTCTAAAGTCCTCCCGACCCTCTGGCAAAGGGCCGTTCGGCGAAACCAAACTTGATACTGCTTCCCGAAGAAGCTATTACGTCCACTGAAGGACAACACTTAACGACCAACCTCGGGGCCTTCAGACCATTTTCATCATTGGTCTGTCATGTATGGCTCCATTCTTGACTGGATGAAAAGAACAGATACTACAGTTCTTGATATAGAGTGTAGGAAGAAGCGAGACTGTTTAATGATGTGATGACAGACGAATCGCCGCTAATAGTTATAAACTAGGGACATCGATATTTTTGGTATTCGGGTTTCATGAAGGGACGTATAGATGTTGCAATTTATCTTTTATGATTTGTAAGTGATTGATTCGGTTCTCTGATTTGTGGAGGTCAACGTCGTTCAAGTGATTATACATTACTGAACTAAGAAGTTACTGGCGAAGGGTTAGTAGTGACGTATGTGTGCGGGATTAATATAAATTGGAGAAACAGTGACAATAGGCCTAAGGCTAGAGTGAAGTATCATCATATTAACATTTATGTTGAGAGAATGTAGGTGTAAGTAACGCTGACAAAGGAATTTTTACTTTGCTGTTTTATATTTTTTTTAATTTTATTTCATCATTTGTAAAGATTATGGTAAATCTGAGATATAGACATTTCTTTTGATTCTCGTTAACTTGTTATTACATGTTACTTACAACAATTTTTTTTTATTAGGAAAGCTGAGAGTAAACTTGGTGCGGAGCGTACAGAACTTTTTAAAAACCATTAATCTTTAAAAATTCTTTATGTTCAACATTGGAAATTTTTTTCTTTTGTTCATTAACATAAATCCATCTTCAACCAAGTGACTACAACGTTACTGTCATGTATATACAGACTCATTATCGTTTCCAACATTACGTCATAACAGTGTACTCCACCTGTATTCACTTAACAGCTAAACAAATGGCATGTTTTTCCTTATTAACTGCACTACTTAAAATACAATTTTGACTAACGTCTGTTTGGTCGAATGGTCTGTCTTGAGCCTTTGGCGCTTTACCATCTTTTATCAGAAACCCTCATGCTGTACAAGGAGTTACTAAGAAGCCGGGACATTAGGGATACCTTATATTGAATGCACCGTAAGCAACAGCTTGTAAAGGACGTTTGAAATGTTATCTGATGTGACGTTTTACTCTTTCTACAGTTCTAAATCAACTGCTGTATCATCTTTTCCTGATTTACTGTCAACTATGAGTTCCAAATGAGCAAACCTCATTATACCGGCAATCGAGTATTTCTTTGGTGTGTTACACGTTCCACCTCAACCACATTTCTAAAGTGAATGAACAATGTTCCTGGATTACAAGTGTGGAACTTAACTCTGCTATTGGGCAAAACACAATACAAGTATTTTGGAATGGTATTTTTGTCCCCCTAAAATATAAAATCACCTTAAAAGTACAAGACGACTTGGTTTGTCGGCACCGCAACTCGTCTAGACGTTCGTCTTGTTATTAATTTTGGGCGAAATCTGACAAATTGCCGAAAAATGTTTTTTCAAAACGAACTTATTAAGATCGAAATTATAAATATGAATGTGAAATCCGCACATCAGTAAAATGCTCCTAACTCAAGAAGGAGAGCGCGCAAACTCATCATTTTCTTTGCGCGCGAAATAAAACGCAGTCTCCGCGTAACTAAAAACATGGTATAAATGTTTTAGTATAGTAGCAATATTGTCTTTCGAATTGACATAAAAATTGACACTTTTGAAAAAGGTCCAAAATCGACCGATTTCTGTAAAAATAGCAAGGCTATAGCCTTCCATTTTTATAAGTTTTGGGCGAAATTCGACGAATTTCCGAAAAATGTTTTGTTAACACGTACTGGTTAAGAAAGAAATTCTTAATATGAATGTGAAATCCATACATCAGAATAATATTCCTACCTCAAAAGGGAGAGCGCGCAAAATCATTATACTCTTTGCGCGAAATAAAACGCACTCTCCACCGTACTTAAAACATTGCAAAGGTGTTTTAGTATAATAGCAATATGGTCTTGCAAATTGACATTAAAATTGACACTTTTGAAAAAAGGTCCAAAATCGACAGAATTTTGTAAAAATAGCAAGGCTATAGCCTTACATTTTTATTAATTTTGGGCGAAATCCGACGAATTTCCGAAAAATGTATTTTCAACACGAACTGATTAAGATCGAAACTATAAATATGAATGTGAAATCCGTACATCAGTATAATGCTCCTAACTCAAGAAGGAGAGAGCGCAAAATTATTATATTCTTTGCGCCCGAAATCAAACGCACTCTGCCCCTTAATAAAAACATTGTGTGATTGTTTTAGTATAATAGCAATATTGTCTTTCAAATTGACATAAAAATTGACACTTTTGAAAAATGTCTAAAATCGACCGAATTTTGTAAAAATAGCAAGGCTGTATGTAGCCTTACATTTTTATTAATTTGGGAAAAATCCGACGAAATTCCGAAAAATGTCATCCATGTGAAATCCGTACATCAGTATAATGTTCCTAACTCAAGAAGGAGAGCGTGCAAACTCATCATTTTCTTTGCGATCAAAAAGAAACGCAATCTGCCCCTTAATAAAAACATTGTAAAGATGTTATCGTTTAATAGCAATATGGTCTTGCAAATTGAGATAAAATTTCACACTTGTGAAAAATGTCAAAATTCGCCGAATTTTGTAAAAATAGCAAGGCTATAGCCTTACATTGTTATTTTTTGGGCAAATTCCGACGAATTTCCGAAAAATGTCATCCATGTGAAATCCGTACATGTGTAGCCTGTAATGTTCCTAACTCAAGAAGGAGAGCGTGGAAACTCATCATTTTCTTTGCGATCGAAAAGAAACGTAATCTGCCCCTTAATAAAAACATTATAGAGATGTTTTGGTATAATAGCAATATTGTCTTACAAATTGAGATAAAATTTCACACTTGTGAAAAATGTCAAAATTCGCCGAATTTTGTAAAAATAGCAAGGCTATAGCCTTACATTATTATTTTTTGGGCAAGTTTCGACGAATTTCCGAAAAATGTCATCCATGTGAAATCCGTACATCAGTATAATGCTCCTTACTCAAGAAGGAGAGAGCGCAAAATTATTATATTCTTTGCGCCCGAAATCAAACGCACTCTGCCCCTTAATAAAAACATTGTGTGATTGTTTTAGTATAATAGCAATATTGTCTTTCAAATTGACATAAAAATTGACACTTTTGAAAAATGTCTAAAATCGACCGAATTTTGTAAAAATAGCAAGGCTGTAGCCTTACATTTTTATTAATTTGGGAAAAATCCGACGAAATTCCGAAAAATGTCATCCATGTGAAATCCGTACATCAGTATAATGTTCCTAACTCAAGAAGGAGAGCGTGCAAACTCATCATTTTCTTTGCGATCAAAAAGAAACGCAATCTGCCCCTTAATAAAAACATTGTAAAGATGTTATCGTTTAATAGCAATATGGTCTTGCAAATTGAGATAAAATTTCACACTTGTGAAAAATGTCAAAATTCGCCGAATTTTGTAAAAATAGCAAGGCTATAGCCTTACATTGTTATTTTTTGGGCAAATTCCGACGAATTTCCGAAAAATGTCATCCATGTGAAATCCGTACATGTGTAGCCTGTAATGTTCCTAACTCAAGAAGGAGAGCGTGGAAACTCATCATTTTCTTTGCGATCGAAAAGAAACGTAATCTGCCCCTTAATAAAAACATTATAGAGATGTTTTGGTATAATAGCAATATTGTCTTACAAATTGAGATAAAATTTCACACTTGTGAAAAATGTCAAAATTCGCCGAATTTTGTAAAAATAGCAAGGCTATAGCCTTACATTATTATTTTTTGGGCAAGTTTCGACGAATTTCCGAAAAATGTCATCCATGTGAAATCCGTACATCAGTATAATGCTCCTTACTCAAGAAGGAGAGAGCGCAAAATTATTATATTCTTTGCGCCCGAAATCAAACGCACTCTGCCCCTTAATAAAAACATTGTGTGATTGTTTTAGTATAATAGCAATATTGTCTTTCAAATTGACATAAAAATTGACACTTTTGAAAAATGTCTAAAATCGACCGAATTTTGTAAAAATAGCAAGGCTGTAGCCTTTCATTTTTATTAATTTGGGAAAAATCCGACGAAATTCCGAAAAATGTCATCCATGTGAAATCCGTACATCAGTATAATGTTCCTAACTCAAGAAGGAGAGCGTGCAAACTCATCATTTTCTTTGCGATCAAAAAGAAACGCAATCTGCCCCTTAATAAAAACATTGTAAAGATGTTATCGTTTAATAGCAATATGGTCTTGCAAATTGAGATAAAATTTCACACTTGTGAAAAATGTCAAAATTCGCCGAATTTTGTAAAAATAGCAAGGCTATAGCCTTACATTGTTATTTTTTGGGCAAATTCCGACGAATTTCCGAAAAATGTCATCCATGTGAAATCCGTACATGTGTAGCCTGTAATGTTCCTAACTCAAGAAGGAGAGCGTGGAAACTCATCATTTTCTTTGCGATCGAAAAGAAACGTAATCTGCCCCTTAATAAAAACATTATAGAGATGTTTTGGTATAATAGCAATATTGTCTTACAAATTGAGATAAAATTTCACACTTGTGAAAAATGTCAAAATTCGCCGAATTTTGTAAAAATAGCAAGGCTATAGCCTTACATTATTATTTTTTGGGCAAGTTTCGACGAATTTCCGAAAAATGTCATCCATGTGAAATCCGTACATCAGTATAATGCTCCTTACTCAAGAAGGAGAGCGTGCAAACTCATCATTTTCTTTGCGATCGAAAAGAAACGCAATCTGCCCTTAATAAAAACATTGTAAAGATGTTATCGTTTAATAGCAATATGGTCTTGCAAATTGAGATAAAATTTCACACTTGTGAAAAATGTCAAAATTCGCCGAATTTTGTAAAAATAGCAAGGCTGTAGCCTTACATTGTTATTTTTTGGGCAAATTCCGACGAATTTCCGAAAAATGTCATCCATGTGAAATCCGTACATGTGTAGCCTGTAATGTTCCTAACTCAAGAAGGAGAGCGTGGAAACTCATCATTTTCTTTGCGATCGAAAAGAAACGTAATCTGCCCCTTAATAAAAACATTATAGAGATGTTTTGGTATAATAGCAATATTGTCTTACAAATTGAGATAAAATTTCACACTTGTGAAAAATGTCAAAATTCGCCGAATTTTGTAAAAATAGCAAGGCTATAGCCTTACATTGTTATTTTTTGGGCAAGTTTCGACGAATTTCCGAAAAATGTCATCCATGTGAAATCCGTACATCAGTATAATGCTCCTTACTCAAGAAGGAGAGCGTGGAAACTCATCATTTTCTTTGCGATCGAAAAGAAACGCAATCTGCCCCTTAATCAAACCATTGTAAAGATGTTATGGTTTAATAGCAATATGGTCTTGCAAATTGAGATAAAATTTCACACTTGTGAAAAATGTCAAAATTCGCCGAATTTTGTAAAAATAGCAAGGCTATAGCCTTACATTGTTATTTTTTGGGCAAATTCCGACGAGTTTACGAAAAATGTGTTTTCAACACGAAATGATTAAGAAAGGAATTCTCAATATGAATGTAAAATCCATACATCAGTATAATGTTCCTTACTCAAGAAGGAGGGCGCAAAAACTCATCATATTATTTGCGCTCGAAAAGAAACGCCTTCTGCCGGTTAATAAAAACATTGTATAAATGTTTTAGTCTAATAGCAATATGGTCTTTCAAATTGACATAGAAATTTTACACTTTTGAAAGATGTCGGAAATCGACCGGATTTTGTAAAAATAGCAAAGCCATAACCTTCCATTTTTATAAGTTTAAGGGGAAATCCGACGAATAACCGAAAAATGTTTTCTCAACACGAACTTTTCAAGATCGAAACTATAAATATGAATGTGAAATCCGAACATCAGTATAATGCTCCTAACTCAAGAAGGAGACCGCGCAAACTCATCATTTTCTTTGCGCGCGAAATAAAACGCAGTCTGCCTCTTAATAAAAACATTGTATGAATGTTTTAGTTTGATACCAGTATTGTCTTTCAAATTGACATAGAAATTGACACTTTTGAAAGAAGTCGGAAATCGACCGGATTTTGTAGAAATAGCAAGGCTATAGCCTTCCATTTTTATAAGTTTAAGGGGAAATCCGACGAATATCCGAAAAATGTTTTTTCAACACGAACTGATTGAGAAAGAAATTCTTAATATGAATGAGAAATCCATACATCAGAATAATGTTCCTACCTCAAGAAGGAGAGCGCGCAAAATCATTATACTCTTTGCGCGCGAAATAAAACGCAATCTCCACCTTAATAAAAACATTGTATAAATGTTTTAGTATAATAGCAATATTGTCTTTCGAATTGACATAAAAATTGACACTTTTGAAAAATGTTCAAAATCGACCGATTTTTGTAAAAATAGCAGGGCTATAGCCTTCCATTTTTATAAGTTTTGGGCTAAATCCGAAGAATTTCCGAAAAATGTTTTTTCAACTCGAACTGGTTAAACTGGTTAATTCTGGTAAAAATAGCAAGGCAATAGCCCTACATTTTTATTAATTTTGGGCGAAATCCGACGAATTTCCGAAAGATGTTTTCTCAAGACGAGCTTATTAAGATCGAAATTATAAATATGAATGTGAAATCCGTACATCAGTATAATGCTCCTAACTCAAGAAGGAGAGCGCGCAAACTCATTATATTCTTTGCGCGCGAAATAAAACGCAGTCTGCAACTTAATAAAAACATTGTATAAATGTCTTAGTATAATATCAAAACTGTCCTTCAAACTGACATAAAAATTGACTTTTTTGAAAAATGTTCAAATCGACCGATTTTTGTAAAAACAAAACATTTTTATTGATTTGGGCAAAATCCGACGAAATTCCGAAAAATGTCATCCATGTGAAATCCGTACACCAGTATAATGTTCCTAACTCAAGAAGGAGAGCGTGCAAACTCATCATTTTCTTTGCGCTCGAAAAAAAAAACGCATTCTGCCCCTTAATAAAAAACATTGTAAAGATGTTTGAGTATAATGGCAGTATGGTCTTTCAAACTGACATAAAATTTGACACTTTTGAAAAATGTCCAAAATCGACCGATTTTTGTAAAAATGGCAAGGCTATGGCCTTACTTTTTTACTAATTTGGGCAAATACGACGAATTGTCGAAAAAATGTTTTTTCAACACATATTGGTTAAGAAAGAAATTTTAAATATGAATGTGAAATCCATACATCAGTATAATGTTCCTTACTCAAAAAGGAGGGCGCGCAAACTCATCATTTTCTTTGCGCGCGAGATAAATCGCATTTTCCCCCTCACGAAAACATTGCAAAGGTGTTTTAGTATAATAGCAATATAGTCTTGGAAATTGACATTAAAACTGACACTTTTGAAAAGGTCCAAAATCCACCTATTTTTGTAGAAGTAAGCAAGGCTATAGCCTTATATTTTTATTAATTTTGGGCGAAATCCGACGAATTTCCGAAAAATGTTTTTTCAACACGAACTGATTAAGATCGAAATTATAAATATGAATGTGAAATCCGTACATCAGTATAATGGTCCTAACTCAAAAGGAGAGCGCGCAAACTCATCATTTTCTTTGCGCGCGAAATAAAACGCAGTCTGCCCCTAAATAAAAACATTGTATGAATGTTTTAGTTTGAAGGCAGTATGGTCTTTCAAGTGACAAAAAATTGACTTTTTTGAAAAATGTCCAAAATGGACCGATTTTTGTAAAAATAGCAAGGCTATAGCCTTCCATTTTTATTAGTTTTGGGCTAAATCCGAAGAATTTCCGAAAAATGTTTTTTCAACACGAACTGGTTAAGAAAGAAATTGTTCATATGAATGTTAAATCCGTACATCAGTATAATGCTCCTAACTCAAGAAGAAGAGAGAGCGCGCAAACTCATCATTTTCTTTGCGCGCGAAATAATACGCAGTCTGCCCCTTAATAAAAACATTGTATGGATGTTTTAGTTTTAAAAGCAATATGGTCTTTCAAATGACATAAAAATTGCTTTATTTGAAAAATGTCCAAAATGGACCGATTTTTGTAAAAATAGCAAGGCTATAGCCTTCCTTTTTTATTAGTTTTGGACGAAATCCGACGAATTTCCGAAAAATGTTTATTCAAGACGAACTTATTAAGAAATTATAAATATGAATGTGAAATCCGTACATTAGTATAATGCTCCTACCTCAAGAAGGAGAGCGCGCAAACTCATTATACTCTTGGCGCGCGAAATAAAACGCATTCTCCACCTTAATAAAAAGATTGTATAAATGTTTTAGTATAATATCAATATTGTTTTCGAATTGACATAAAAGTTGACACTTTTGAAAAATGTCCAAAATCGACCGATTTTTGTAAAAATAGCAAGGCTCTAGCCTTCCATTTGTATTAGTTTTGGGCGAAATCCGACGAATTTCCGAAAAATGTTTTGTTAAGACGTACTGGTTGAGAAAGAAATTCTTAATATGAATGTGAAATCCATACATAAGTATAATGTTCCTTACTCAAGAAGGAGAGCGCGCAAACTCATCATTTTCTTTGTGTGCGAGATAAATACGCATTTTTCCCCCTCATGAAAAAATTGTAAAGGTGTTTCAGTATAATAGCAATATGGTCTTGCAAATTGACATAAATATTGACACTTTTGAAAAATGTCCAAAAATTGACCGATTTTTGTAAAAATAGCAAGGCTATAGCCTTCCATTTTTATTAGTTTAAGGGGAAATGCGACGAATATCCGAAAAATGTTTTTTCAACACGAACTGATTGAGAAAGAAATTCTTAATATGAATGAGAAATCCATACATCAGAATAATGTTCCTACCTCAAGAAGGAGGGCGCGCAAAATCATTATACTCTTTGCGCGCGAAATAAAACGCAATCTCCACCTTAATAAAAACATTGTATAAATGTTTTAGTATAATAGCAATATTGTCTTTCGAACTGACATAAAAATTGACACTTTTGAAAAATGTTCAAAATCGACCGATTTTTGTAAAAATAGCAAGGCTATAGCTTTCCATTTTTATAAGTTTTGGGCTAAATCCGAAGAATTTCCGAAAAATGTTTTTTCAACTCGAACTGGTTAAACTGGTTAATTCTGGTAAAAATAGCAAGGCTATAGCCCTACATTTTTATTAATTTTGGGCGAAATCCGACGAATTTCCGAAAGATGTTTTCTCAAGACGAGCTTATTAAGATCGAAATTATAAATATGAATGTGAAATCCGTACATCAGTATAATGCTCCTAACTCAAGAAGGAGAGCGCGCAAACTCATTATATTCTTTGCGCGCGAAATAAAACGCAGTCTGCAACTTAATAAAAACATTGTATAAATGTCTTAGTATAATATCAAAACTGTCTTTCAAACTGACATAAAAATTGACTTTTTTGAAAAATGTTCAAATCGACCGATTTTTGTAAAAACAAAACATTTTTATTGATTTGGGCAAAATCCGACGAAATTCCGAAAAATGTCATCCATGTGAAATCCGTACATCAGTATAATGTTCCTAACTCAAGAAGGAGAGCGTGCAAACTCATCATTTTCTTTGCGCTCGAAAAAAAAACGCATTCTGCCCCTTAATAAAAAACATTGTAAAGATGTTTTAGTATAATGGCAGTATGGTCTTTCAAACTGACATAAAATTTGACACTTTTGAAAAATGTCCAAAATCGACCGATTTTTGTAAAAATGGCAAGGCTATGGCCTTACTTTTTTACTAATTTGGGCAAATACGACGAATTGTCGAAAAAATGTTTTTTCAACACATATTGGTTAAGAAAGAAATTTTAAATATGAATGTGAAATCCATACATCAGTATAATGTTCCTTACTCAAAAAGGAGGGCGCGTAAACTCATCATTTTCTTTGCGCGCGAGATAAATCGCATTTTCCCCCTCACGAAAACATTGCAAAGGTGTTTTAGTATAATAGCAATATAGTCTTGGAAATTGACATTAAAACTGACACTTTTGAAAAGGTCCAAAATCCACCTATTTTTGTAGAAGTAAGCAAGGCTATAGCCTTATATTTTTATTAATTTTGGGCGAAATCCGACGAATTTCCGAAAAATGTTTTTTCAACACGAACTGATTAAGATCGAAATTATAAATATGAATGTGAAATCCGTACATTAGTATAATGCTCCTACCTCAAGAAGGAGAGCGCGCAAACTCATTATACTCTTGGCGCGCGAAATAAAACGCATTCTCCACCTTAATAAAAAGATTGTATAAATGTTTAAGTATAATATCAATATTGTTTTCGAATTGACATAAAAGTTGACACTTTTGAAAAATGTCCAAAATCGACCGATTTTTGTAAAAATAGCAAGGCTCTAGCCTTCCATTTGTATTAGTTTTGGGCGAAATCCGACGAATTTCCGAAAAATGTTTTGTTAAGACGTACTGGTTGAGGAAGAAATTCTTAATATGAATGTGAAATCCATACATCAGTATAATGTTCCTTACTCAAGAAGGAGAGCGCGCAAACTCATCATTTTCTTTGTGTGCGAGATAAATACGCATTTTCCCCCTCATGAAAAAATTGTAAAGGTGTTTCAGTATAATAGCAATATGGTCTTGCAAATTGACATAAATATTGACACTTTTGAAAAATGTCCAAAAATTGACCGATTTTTGTAAAAATAGCAAGGCTATAGCCTTCCATTTTTATTAGTTTAAGGGGAAATGCGACGAATATCTGAAAAATGTTTTTTCAACACGAACTGATTGAGAAAGAAATTCTTAATATGAATGAGAAATCCATACATCAGTATAATGCTCCTAACTCAAGAAGGAGAGAGCGCAAAATCATTATATTCTTTGCGCGCGAAATAAAACAAAATCTCCACCTTAATAAAACATTCTGTAAATGTTTTAGTATAATAGCAATATTGTCTTTCGAATCGACATAAAAATTGACACTTTGAAAAATGTCTAAAATCGACCGATTTTTGTAAAAATAGCAAGGCTATAGCCTTCCCTTTTTATAAGTTTTGGGCTAAATCCGAAGAATTTCCGAAAAATGTTTTTTCAACACGAACTGGTTAAACTGGTTAACTTTTGTAAAAATAGCAAGGCTATAGGCTTCCATTTTTATAAGTTTTGGGCGAAATCCGACGAATTTCCGAAAAATGTTTTGTTAACACGTACTGGTTAAGAAAGAAATTCTTAATATGAATGTGGAATCCATACATCAGAATAATGTTCCTATACCTCAAAAAGGAGAGCGGGCAAAATCATTATTAGTTGCGGTGCCTGCCTTGCAGGCAACCGCAACTAATGCAGTTACTATCGCTATGTCAATTTCTGACTTTTCCGGCCACTTATATCTATCTCCTTCTAGATGCTTTGTGATATCGAAATACGGTTTAGTGCAATTTGTAGGGATGGTACTTCTCTTTCGTGTTTTTAAGTTTTGGTGGAAATATGATTTTCGTAAGAGTGTAAAATTGGGGGGTTTTTCACGTAAAATTTGCAAACGTGTTCTATTTTTAGTAACAATCTTGCGGAAAAACCAGGTCCGTGTGTAGTCTGGGGAATAATGTTGTTTAATTTAACACAGCGCCATCATTTTGGTTGTTCATCGAGGTGTTTAGTGAATTTTGAGTAGTTATATGAGGATTTCTTTGTAGAGATTTATTCTTATCAAGTGACATGGTCGGGGTTGCTGTGGAGTAAAAAGTTTGATAGTTTAGAGGAGTTTTGTTCACTGTTTTTTCATAAAGTAAGTTTCTGTTGGAGGGAAACATTGTTATTGGTAGGTAAATATTATTTGTATGAGCTGGCGAGTATTAATATTTGTGTTATATCAAGGTGTCTGGTTATGGTAAATTTGTTATTTTAAAGTTTAAAATTATGTGGAGAATATAACAATGCCCAAGAAGGGCCGTTCAAAGATTTTTTTGTAGAAAGGAAAGGTTGGCAACAAAGAAAAAGAAAGTAGGGGGTGAATTTCAAGATAAAAGTTATGAAGGGGAGAAAAATGATGATGTGAGAGTTGGGATCAAACAAAAAAGGCTCTAGTGGATATGAAAAGAGTCAAAGGTGTGATTATGGGGAAAGTAGGGAACATGACGATCGTGATGTATTATTTATACGTTCCGAAAGATCTACATGTACATTTTATTTTTTCGTTGTTGTGGGTGGTAATTGTTTTTTTTTTTTTCGGTGTTTGGCATTATTGGTTACATGGAAGATGATCATCTTTATTTAAGACAAGTCATTGTAAGTTCATTATGTACCCCTCCACATATTTACACCACGAGTTGCCATTGCTCAGAAGCTCCACTAAAGAAGAAAGCTTAAAAAACCAAATTCAGAGGGAATGTTCTTGGAGATGTTTATACATTTAGGGAGAAGAGCACGTTATAAGATGAAGAAGTGTTAACATGAACACAAAGTTTAATGTAAAGATTAGTCACGGTAGGGTTTTAACATGTTCATTCATATCTCGTTTTATATTTGTATGTGATGAGGGCAACCATTTTTTATTACGCTGGGCGGTGATCTGTTTGAGATATTGGGAAGAGGTCTGCATGAATGAAGGTTTTGCACAATCATGCAGGGACTGCTTTGGGTCTTCTGTTGGGGGAGAAGCCCTTGAAAACCAACTGATTTGGTCTTTTTAAAGGCCATGGATAGTTCATCTCTTGTCAAAAATGTGTTGATTTTGAAATGGTTATTTAAAATTTTGAGGGGGCCATATGACAGTTTGGCTTTCCTTTTTTTAATTGAGGAAGCAAAGACATCCCTTGCCTTCTCCGGGATTTACGTCACTGTAAAACAATTAAAAATGATTGCCTTATCATTTTTTTTTTATATTTATGTTAAACGAACGTAAACATTAAATTTGGACCGTTTGTAGAGGGTTTAGATTGTTAGCTTACACAACGAAGTTTTGAACAGGTACAAGAAAATTCGCAATTGTAAATTTTTAGCCAGGTGGTTCATTTCGTAAATGGTAAAGTAGCAAGACACTTATTTATAAGCTAGTTACGCTCTTTTTTGTTATGTCACTGGCTGTGGTGTTATCAGCGAAACGTTTATTTTTCATGAAGTGCGTTTTTTCTTTGAAAGTGATTTGTTGAGCTATTGCATATGAGTGGTTGGAATGATGAAATTTGTCTTTTACGGAGTTTTACTGGACAGTGCAGTCTTATTCATGGACCTGGCTTTCTTATTGCTTTTACATATTTTAGGTCATCGTTTGATCAGTTGCGAGTCATGGCCATACATAAACTTGCTATATTATTATTTTTATAAGAAAAAGAAATGCATGGAAATTATTAAAACAATTTTTATATAGTGCAATGGCAACAGTTTTGTTCCGTAGTAAGAAGTCACTGCCAGAAAGGCGACAACAAGTTCTTGATATACTTTTTCTAAAGTCCTCCCGACCCTCTGGCAAAGGGCCGTTCGGCGAAACCAAACTTGATACTGCTTCCCGAAGAAGCTATTACGTCCACTGAAGGACAACACTTAACGACCAACCTCGGGGCCTTCAGACCATTTTCATCATTGGTCTGTCATGTATGGCTCCATTCTTGACTGGATGAAAAGAACAGATACTACAGTTCTTGATATAGAGTGTAGGAAGAAGCGAGACTGTTTAATGATGTGATGACAGACGAATCGCCGCTAATAGTTATAAACTAGGGACATCGATATTTTTGGTATTCGGGTTTCATGAAGGGACGTATAGATGTTGCAATTTATCTTTTATGATTTGTAAGTGATTGATTCGGTTCTCTGATTTGTGGAGGTCAACGTCGTTCAAGTGTTTATACATTACTGAACTAAGAAGTTACTGGCGAAGGGTTAGTAGTGACGTATGTGTGCGGGATTAATATAAATTGGAGAAACAGTGACAATAGGCCTAAGGCTAGAGTGAAGTATCATCATATTAACATTTATGTTGAGAGAATGTAGGTGTAAGTAACGCTGACAAAGGAATTTTTACTTTGCTGTTTTATATTTTTTTAATTTTATTTCATCATTTGTAAAGATTATGGTAAATCTGAGATATAGACATTTCTTTTGATTCTCGTTAACTTGTTATTACATGTTACTTACAACAATTTTTTTTTATTAGGAAAGCTGAGAGTAAACTTGGTGCGGAGCGTACAGAACTTTTTAAAAACCATTAATCTTTAAAAATTCTTTATGTTCAACATTGGAAATTTTTTTCTTTTGTTCATTAACATAAATCCATCTTCAACCAAGTGACTACAACGTTACTGTCATGTATATACAGACTCATTATCGTTTCCAACATTACGTCATAACAGTGTACTCCACCTGTATTCACTTAACAGCTAAACAAATGGCATGTTTTTCCTTATTAACTGCACTACTTAAAATACAATTTTGACTAACGTCTGTTTGGTCGAATGGTCTGTCTTGAGCCTTTGGCGCTTTACCATCTTTTATCAGAAACCCTCATGCTGTACAAGGAGTTACTAAGAAGCCGGGACATTAGGGATACCTTATATTGAATGCACCGTAAGCAACAGCTTGTAAAGGACGTTTGAAATGTTATCTGATGTGACGTTTTACTCTTTCTACAGTTCTAAATCAACTGCTGTATCATCTTTTCCTGATTTACTGTCAACTATGAGTTCCAAATGAGCAAACCTCATTATACCGGCAATCGAGTATTTCTTTGGTGTGTTACACGTTCCACCTCAACCACATTTCTAAAGTGAATGAACAATGTTCCTGGATTACAAGTGTGGAACTTAACTCTGCTATTGGGCAAAACACAATACAAGTATTTTGGAATGGTATTTTTGTCCCCCTAAAATATAAAATCACCTTAAAAGTACAAGACGACTTGGTTTGTCGGCACCGCAACTCGTCTAGACGTTCGTCTTGTTATTAATTTTGGGCGAAATCTGACAAATTGCCGAAAAATGTTTTTTCAAAACGAACTTATTAAGATCGAAATTATAAATATGAATGTGAAATCCGCACATCAGTAAAATGCTCCTAACTCAAGAAGGAGAGCGCGCAAACTCATCATTTTCTTTGCGCGCGAAATAAAACGCAGTCTCCACGTAACTAAAAACATGGTATAAATGTTTTAGTATAGTAGCAATATTGTCTTTCGAATTGACATAAAAATTGACACTTTTGAAAAAGGTCCAAAATCGACCGATTTCTGTAAAAATAGCAAGGCTATAGCCTTCCATTTTTATAAGTTTTGGGCGAAATTCGACGAATTTCCGAAAAATGTTTTGTTAACACGTACTGGTTAAGAAAGAAATTCTTAATATGAATGTGAAATCCATACATCAGAATAATATTCCTACCTCAAAAGGGAGAGCGCGCAAAATCATTATACTCTTTGCGCGAAATAAAACGCACTCTCCACCGTACTTAAAACATTGCAAAGGTGTTTTAGTATAATAGCAATATGGTCTTGCAAATTGACATTAAAATTGACACTTTTGAAAAAAGGTCCAAAATCGACAGAATTTTGTAAAAATAGCAAGGCTATAGCCTTACATTTTTATTAATTTTGGGCGAAATCCGACGAATTTCCGAAAAATGTATTTTCAACACGAACTGATTAAGATCGAAACTATAAATATGAATGTGAAATCCGTACATCAGTATAATGCTCCTAACTCAAGAAGGAGAGAGCGCAAAATTATTATATTCTTTGCGCCCGAAATCAAACGCACTCTGCCCCTTAATAAAAACATTGTGTGATTGTTTTAGTATAATAGCAATATTGTCTTTCAAATTGACATAAAAATTGACACTTTTGAAAAATGTCTAAAATCGACCGAATTTTGTAAAAATAGCAAGGCTGTATGTAGCCTTACATTTTTATTAATTTGGGAAAAATCCGACGAAATTCCGAAAAATGTCATCCATGTGAAATCCGTACATCAGTATAATGTTCCTAACTCAAGAAGGAGAGCGTGCAAACTCATCATTTTCTTTGCGATCAAAAAGAAACGCAATCTGCCCCTTAATAAAAACATTGTAAAGATGTTATCGTTTAATAGCAATATGGTCTTGCAAATTGAGATAAAATTTCACACTTGTGAAAAATGTCAAAATTCGCCGAATTTTGTAAAAATAGCAAGGCTATAGCCTTACATTGTTATTTTTTGGGCAAATTCCGACGAATTTCCGAAAAATGTCATCCATGTGAAATCCGTACATGTGTAGCCTGTAATGTTCCTAACTCAAGAAGGAGAGCGTGGAAACTCATCATTTTCTTTGCGATCGAAAAGAAACGTAATCTGCCCCTTAATAAAAACATTATAGAGATGTTTTGGTATAATAGCAATATTGTCTTACAAATTGAGATAAAATTTCACACTTGTGAAAAATGTCAAAATTCGCCGAATTTTGTAAAAATAACAAGGCTATAGCCTTACATTATTATTTTTTGGGCAAGTTTCGACGAATTTCCGAAAAATGTCATCCATGTGAAATCCGTACATCAGTATAATGCTCCTTACTCAAGAAGGAGAGAGCGCAAAATTATTATATTCTTTGCGCCCGAAATCAAACGCACTCTGCCCCTTAATAAAAACATTGTGTGATTGTTTTAGTATAATAGCAATATTGTCTTTCAAATTGACATAAAAATTGACACTTTTGAAAAATGTCTAAAATCGACCGAATTTTGTAAAAATAGCAAGGCTGTAGCCTTACATTTTTATTAATTTGGGAAAAATCCGACGAAATTCCGAAAAATGTCATCCATGTGAAATCCGTACATCAGTATAATGTTCCTAACTCAAGAAGGAGAGCGTGCAAACTCATCATTTTCTTTGCGATCAAAAAGAAACGCAATCTGCCCCTTAATAAAAACATTGTAAAGATGTTATCGTTTAATAGCAATATGGTCTTGCAAATTGAGATAAAATTTCACACTTGTGAAAAATGTCAAAATTCGCCGAATTTTGTAAAAATAGCAAGGCTATAGCCTTACATTGTTATTTTTGGGCAAATTCCGACGAATTTCCGAAAAATGTCATCCATGTGAAATCCGTACATGTGTAGCCTGTAATGTTCCTAACTCAAGAAGGAGAGCGTGGAAACTCATCATTTTCTTTGCGATCGAAAAGAAACGTAATCTGCCCCTTAATAAAAACATTATAGAGATGTTTTGGTATAATAGCAATATTGTCTTACAAATTGAGATAAAATTTCACACTTGTGAAAAATGTCAAAATTCGCCGAATTTTGTAAAAATAGCAAGGCTATAGCCTTACATTATTATTTTTTGGGCAAGTTTCGACGAATTTCCGAAAAATGTCATCCATGTGAAATCCGTACATCAGTATAATGCTCCTTACTCAAGAAGGAGAGCGTGCAAACTCATCATTTTCTTTGCGATCGAAAAGAAACGCAATCTGCCCTTAATAAAAACATTGTAAAGATGTTATCGTTTAATAGCAATATGGTCTTGCAAATTGAGATAAAATTTCACACTTGTGAAAAATGTCAAAATTCGCCGAATTTTGTAAAAATAGCAAGGCTATAGCCTTACATTGTTATTTTTTGGGCAAATTCCGACGAATTTCCGAAAAATGTCATCCATGTGAAATCCGTACATGTGTAGCCTGTAATGTTCCTAACTCAAGAAGGAGAGCGTGGAAACTCATCATTTTCTTTGCGATCGAAAAGAAACGTAATCTGCCCCTTAATAAAAACATTATAGAGATGTTTTGGTATAATAGCAATATTGTCTTACAAATTGAGATAAAATTTCACACTTGTGAAAAATGTCAAAATTCGCCGAATTTTGTAAAAATAGCAAGGCCATAGCCTTACATTGTTATTTTTTGGGCAAGTTTCGACGAATTTCCGAAAAATGTCATCCATGTGAAATCCGTACATCAGTATAATGCTCCTTACTCAAGAAGGAGAGCGTGCAAACTCATCATTTTCTTTGCGATCGAAAAGAAACGCAATCTGCCCCTTAATCAAACCATTGTAAAGATGTTATGGTTTAATAGCAATATGGTCTTGCAAATTGAGATAAAATTTCACACTTGTGAAAAATGTCCAAAAATTGACCGATTTTTGTAAAAATAGCAAGGCTATAGCCTTACATTGTTATTTTTGGGCAAATTCCGACGAGTTTACGAAAAATGTGTTTTCAACACGAAATGATTAAGAAAGGAATTCTCAATATGAATGTAAAATCCATACATCAGTATAATGTTCCTTACTCAAGAAGGAGGGCGCAAAAACTCATCATATTATTTGCGCTCGAAAAGAAACGCCTTCTGCCGGTTAATAAAAACATTGTATAAATGTTTTAGTCTAATAACAATATGGTCTTTCAAATTGACATAGAAATTTTACACTTTTGAAAGATGTCGGAAATCGACCGGATTTTGTAAAAATAGCAAAGCCATAACCTTCCATTTTTATAAGTTTAAGGGGAAATCCGACGAATAACCGAAAAATGTTTTCTCAACACGAACTTTTCAAGATCGAAACTATAAATATGAATGTGAAATCCGAACATCAGTATAATGCTCCTAACTCAAGAAGGAGACCGCGCAAACTCATCATTTTCTTTGCGCGCGAAATAAAACGCAGTCTGCCTCTTAATAAAAACATTGTATGAATGTTTTAGTTTGATACCAGTATTGTCTTTCAAATTGACATAGAAATTGACACTTTTGAAAGAAGTCGGAAATCGACCGGATTTTGTAGAAATAGCAAGGCTATAGCCTTCCATTTTTATAAGTTTAAGGGGAAATCCGACGAATATCCGAAAAATGTTTTTCAACACGAACTGATTGAGAAAGAAATTCTTAATATGAATGAGAAATCCATACATCAGAATAATGTTCCTACCTCAAGAAGGAGAGCGCGCAAAATCATTATACTCTTTGCGCGCGAAATAAAACGCAATCTCCACCTTAATAAAAACATTGTATAAATGTTTTAGTATAATAGCAATATTGTCTTTCGAATTGACATAAAAATTGACACTTTTGAAAAATGTTCAAAATCGACCGATTTTTGTAAAAATAGCAGGGCTATAGCCTTCCATTTTTATAAGTTTTGGGCTAAATCCGAAGAATTTCCGAAAAATGTTTTTCAACTCGAACTGGTTAAACTGGTTAATTCTGGTAAAAATAGCAAGGCAATAGCCCTACATTTTTATTAATTTTGGGCGAAATCCGACGAATTTCCGAAAGATGTTTTCTCAAGACGAGCTTATTAAGATCGAAATTATAAATATGAATGTGAAATCCGTACATCAGTATAATGCTCCTAACTCAAGAAGGAGAGCGCGCAAACTCATTATATTCTTTGCGCGCGAAATAAAACGCAGTCTGCAACTTAATAAAAACATTGTATAAATGTCTTAGTATAATATCAAAACTGTCCTTCAAACTGACATAAAAATTGACTTTTTTGAAAAATGTTCAAATCGACCGATTTTTGTAAAAACAAAACATTTTTATTGATTTGGGCAAAATCCGACGAAATTCCGAAAAATGTCATCCATGTGAAATCCGTACACCAGTATAATGTTCCTAACTCAAGAAGGAGAGCGTGCAAACTCATCATTTTCTTTGCGCTCGAAAAAAAAAACGCATTCTGCCCCTTAATAAAAAACATTGTAAAGATGTTTGAGTATAATGGCAGTATGGTCTTTCAAACTGACATAAAATTTGACACTTTTGAAAAATGTCCAAAATCGACCGATTTTTGTAAAAATGGCAAGGCTATGGCCTTACTTTTTTACTAATTTGGGCAAATACGACGAATTGTCGAAAAAATGTTTTTTCAACACATATTGGTTAAGAAAGAAATTTTAAATATGAATGTGAAATCCATACATCAGTATAATGTTCCTTACTCAAAAAGGAGGGCGCGTAAACTCATCATTTTCTTTGCGCGCGAGATAAATCGCATTTTCCCCCTCACGAAAACATTGCAAAGGTGTTTTAGTATAATAGCAATATAGTCTTGGAAATTGACATTAAAACTGACACTTTTGAAAAGGTCCAAAATCCACCTATTTTTGTAGAAGTAAGCAAGGCTATAGCCTTATATTTTTATTAATTTTGGGCGAAATCCGACGAATTTCCGAAAAATGTTTTTTCAACACGAACTGATTAAGATCGAAATTATAAATATGAATGTGAAATCCGTACATTAGTATAATGCTCCTACCTCAAGAAGGAGAGCGCGCAAACTCATTATACTCTTGGCGCGCGAAATAAAACGCATTCTCCACCTTAATAAAAAGATTGTATAAATGTTTAAGTATAATATCAATATTGTTTTCGAATTGACATAAAAGTTGACACTTTTGAAAAATGTCCAAAATCGACCGATTTTTGTAAAAATAGCAAGGCTCTAGCCTTCCATTTGTGTTAGTTTTGGGCGAAATCCGACGAATTTCCGAAAAATGTTTTGTTAAGACGTACTGGTTGAGGAAGAAATTCTTAATATGAATGTGAAATCCATACATCAGTATAATGTTCCTTACTAAAGAAGGAGAGCGCGCAAACTCATCATTTTCTTTGTGTGCGAGATAAATACGCATTTTCCCCCTCATGAAAAAAATGTAAAGGTGTTTCAGTATAATAGCAATATGGTCTTGCAAATTGACATAAATATTGACACTTTTGAAAAATGTCCAAAAATTGACCGATTTTTGTAAAAATAGCAAGGCTATAGCCTTCCATTTTTATTAGTTTAAGGGGAAATGCGACGAATATCTGAAAAATGTTTTTTCAACACGAACTGATTGAGAAAGAAATTCTTAATATGAATGAGAAATCCATACATCAGAATAATGTTCCTACCTCAAGAAGGAGAGCGCGCAAAATCATTATACTCTTTGCGCGCGAAATAAAACGCAATCTCCACCTTAATAAAAACATTGTATAAATGTTTTAGTATAATAGCACTATTGTCTTTCGAACTGACATAAAAATTGACACTTTTGAAAAATGTTCAAAATCGACCGATTTTTGTAAAAATAGCAAGCTCATAGCCTTCCATTTTTATAAGTTTTGGGCTAAATCCGAAGAATTTCCGAAAAATGTTTTCTCAAGACGAGCTTATTAAGATCGAAATTATAAATATGAATGTGAAATCCGTACATCAGTATAATGTTCCTAACTCAAGAAGGAGAGCTTGCAAACTCATCATTTTCTTTGCGCTCGAAAAAAAAAACGCATTCTGCCCCTTAATAAAAAACATTGTTAAGATGTTTTAGTTTAATGGCAGTATGGTCTTTCAAACTGACATAAAATTTGACACTTTTGAAAAATGTCCAAAATCGACCGATTTTTGTAAAAATGGCAAGGCCTTACTTTTTTACTAATTTGGGCAAATACGACGAATTGTCGAAAAAATGTTTTTTCAACACATATTGGTTAAGAAAGAAATTTTAAATATGAATGTGAAATCCATACATCAGTATAATGTTCCTTACTCAAAAAGGAGGGCGCGCAAACTCATCATTTTCTTTGCGCGCGAGATAAATTGCATTTTCCCCCTCACGAAAACATTGCAAAGGTGTTTTAGTATAATAGCAATATAGTCTTGGAAATTGACATTAAAACTGACACTTTTGAAAAGGTCCAAAATCCACCTATTTTTGTAGAAGTAAGCAAGGCTATAGCCTTATATTTTTATTAATTTTGGGCGAAATCCGACGAATTTCCGAAAAATGTTTTTTCAACACGAACTGATTAAGATCGAAATTATAAATATGAATGTGAAATCCGTACATCAGTATAATGCTCCTAACTCAAAAAGGAGAGCGCGCAAACTCATCATTTTCTTTGCGCGCGAAATAAAACGCAGTCTGCCCCTAAATAAAAACATTGTATGAATGTTTTAGTTTGAAGGCAGTATGGTCTTTCAAGTGACAAAAAATTGAATTTTTTGAAAAATGTTCAAAATCGACCGATTTTTGTAAAAATAGCAAGGCTATAGCCTTCCATTTTTATTAGTTTTGGGCTAAATCCGAAGAATTTCCGAAAAATGTTTTTTCAACACGAACTGGTTAAGAAAGAAATTGTTAATATGAATGTTAAATCCGTACATCAGTATAATGCTCCTAACTCAAGAAGAAGAGAGAGCGCGCAAACTCATCATTTTCTTTGCGCGCGAAATAATACGCAGTCTGCCCCTTAATAAAAACATTGTATGGATGTTTTAGTTTTAAAAGCAATATGGTCTTTCAAATGACATAAAAATTGCTTTATTTGAAAAATGTCCAAAATGGACCGATTTTTGTAAAAATAGCAAGGCCTTCCATTTTTATTAGTTTTGGACGAAATCCGACGAATTTCCGAAAAATGTTTATTCAAGACGAACTTATTAAGAAATTATAAACATGAATGTGAAATCCGTACATTAGTATAATGCTCCTACCTCAAGAAGGAGAGCGCGCAAACTCATTATACTCTTGGCGCGCGAAATAAAACGCATTCTCCACCTTAATAAAAAGATTGTATAAATGTTTAAGTATAATATCAATATTGTTTTCGAATTGACATAAAAGTTGACACTTTTGAAAAATGTCCAAAATCGACCGATTTTTGTAAAAATAGCAAGGCTCTAGCCTTCCATTTGTATTAGTTTTGGGCGAAATCCGACGAATTTCGGAAAAATGTTTTGTTAAGACGTACTGGTTGAGAAAGAAATTCTTAATATGAATGTGAAATCCATACATCAGTATAATGTTCCTTACTCAAGAAGGAGAGCGCGCAAACTCATCATTTTCTTTGTGTGCGAGATAAATACGCAGTTTTCCCCCTCATGAAAAAATTGTAAAGGTGTTTCAGTATAATAGCAATATGGTCTTGCAAATTGACATAAATATTGACACTTTTGAAAAATGTCCAAAAATTGACCGATTTTTGTAAAAATAGGAAGGCTATAGCCTTCCATTTTTATTAGTTTAAGGGGAAATGCGACGAATATCCGAAAAATGTTTTTTCAACACGAACTGATTGAGAAAGAAATTCTTAATATGAATGAGAAATCCATACATCAGAATAATGTTCCTACCTCAAGAAGGAGAGCGCGCAAAATCATTATACTCTTTGCGCGCGAAATAAAACGCAATCTCCACCTTAATAAAAACATTGTATAAATGTTTTAGTATAATAGCAATATTGTCTTTCGAACTGACATAAAAATTGACACTTTTGAAAAATGTTCAAAATCGACCGATTTTTGTAAAAATAGCAAGGCTATAGCCTTCCATTTTTATAAGTTTTGGGCTAAATCCGAAGAACTTCCGAAAAATGTTTTTTCAACACGAACTGGTTAAGAAAGAAATTGTTAATATGAATGTTAAATCCGTACATCAGTAAAATGCTCCTAACTCAAGAAGAAGAGAGAGCGCGCAAACTCATCATTTTGTTTGCGCGCGAAATAATACGCAGTCTGCCGCTTAATAAAAACATTGTATGGATGTTTTAGTTTTAAAAGCAATATGGTCTTTCAAATGACATAAAAATTGCTTTATTTGAAAAATGTCCAAAATGGACCGATTTTTGTAAAAATAGCAAGGCTATAGCCTTCCATTTTTATTAGTTTTGGACGAAATCCGACGAATTTCCGAAAAATGTTTATTCAAGACGAACTTATTAAGAAATTATAAATATGAATGTGAAATCCGTACATTAGTATAATGCTCCTACCTCAAGAAGGAGAGCGCGCAAACTCATTATACTCTTGGCGCGCGAAATAAAACGCATTCTCCACCTTAATAAAAAGATTGTATAAATGTTTTAGTATAATATCAATATTGTTTTCGAATTGACATAAAAGTTGACACTTTTGAAAAATGTCCAAAATCGACCGATTTTTGTAAAAATAGCAAGGCTCTAGCCTTCCATTTGTATTAGTTTTGGGCGAAATCCGACGAATTTCCGAAAAATGTTTTGTTAAGACGTACTGGTTGAGAAAGAAATTCTTAATATGGATGTGAAATCCATACATCAGTATAATGTTCCTTACTAAAGAAGGAGAGCGCGCAAACTCATCATTTTCTTTGTGTGCGAGATAAATACGCAGTTTTCCCCCTCATGAAAAAATTGTAAAGGTGTTTCAGTATAATAGCAATATGGTCTTGCAAATTGACATAAATATTGACACTTTTGAAAAATGTCCAAAAATTGACCGATTTTTGTAAAAATAGCAAGGCTATAGCCTTCCATTTTTATTAGTTTAAGGGGAAATGCGACGAATATCCGAAAAATGTTTTTTCAACACGAACTGATTGAGAAAGAAATTCTTAATATGAATGAGAAATCCATACATCAGAAAAATGTTCCTACCTCAAGAAGGAGAGCGCGCAAAATCATTATACTCTTTGCGCGCGAAATAAAACGCAATCTCCACCTTAATAAAAACATTGTATAAATGTTTTAGTATAATAGCAATATTGTCTTTCGAACTGACATAAAAATTGACACTTTTGAAAAATGTTCAAAATCGACCGATTTTTGTAAAAATAGCAGGGCTATAGCCTTCCATTTTTATAAGTTTTGGGCTAAATCCGAAGAATTTCCGAAAAATGTTTTTTCAACACGAACTGGTTAAACTGGTTAATTTTTGTAAAAATAGCAAGGCTATAGCCTTCCATTTTTATTAGTTTAAGGGGAAATGCGACGAATATCCGAAAAATGTTTTTTCAACACGAACTGATTGAGAAAGAAATTCTTAATATGAATGAGAAATCCATACATCAGAAAAATGTTCCTACCTCAAGAAGGAGAGCGCGCAAAATCATTATACTCTTTGCGCGCGAAATAAAACGCAATCTCCACCTTAATAAAAACATTGTATAAATGTTTTAGTATAATAGCAATATTGTCTTTCGAACTGACATAAAAATTGACACTTTTGAAAAATGTTCAAAATCGACCGATTTTTGTAAAAATAGCAGGGCTATAGCCTTCCATTTTTATAAGTTTTGGGCTAAATCCGAAGAATTTCCGAAAAATGTTTTTTCAACACGAACTGGTTAAACTGGTTAATTTTTGTAAAAATAGCAAGGCTATAGCCCTACATTTTTATAAATTTTGGGCGAAATCCGACGAATTTCCGAAAAATGTTTTCTCAAGACGAGCTTATTAAGATCGAAATTATAAATATGAATGTGAAATCCGTACATCAGTATAATGTTCCTAACTCAAGAAGGAGAGCGTGCAAACTCATCATTTTCTTTGCGCTCGAAAAAAAAAACGCATTCTGCCCCTTAATAAAAAACATTGTTAAGATGTTTTAGTATAATGGCAGTATGGTCTTTCAAACTGACATAAAATTTGACACTTTTGAAAAATGTCCAAAATCGACCGATTTTTGTAAAAATGGCAAGGCTATGGCCTTACTTTTTTACTAATTTGGGCAAATACGACGAATTGTCGAAAAAATGTTTTTTCAACACATATTGGTTAAGAAAGAAATTTTAAATATGAATGTGAAATCCATACATCAGTATAATGTTCCTTACTCAAAAAGGAGGGCGCGCAAACTCATCATTTTCTTTGCGCGCGAGATAAATCGCATTTTCCCCCTCACGAAAACATTGCAAAGGTGTTTTAGTATAATAGCAATATAGTCTTGGAAATTGACATTAAAACTGACACTTTTGAAAAGGTCCAAAATCCACCTATTTTTGTAGAAGTAAGCAAGGCTATAGCCTTATATTTTTATTAATTTTGGGCGAAATCCGACGAATTTCCGAAAAATGTTTTTTCAACACGAACTGATTAAGATCGAAATTATAAATATGAATGTGAAATCCGTACATCAGTATAATGCTCCTAACTCAAAAAGGAGAGCGCGCAAACTCATCATTTTCTTTGCGCGCGAAATAAAACGCAGTCTGCCCCTAAATAAAAACATTGTATGAATGTTTTAGTTTGAAGGCAGTATGGTCTTTCAAGTGACAAAAAATTGACTTTTTTGAAAAATGTCCAAAATGGACCGATTTTTGTAAAAATAGCAAGGCTATAGCCTTCCATTTTTATTAGTTTTGGGCTAAATCCGAAGAATTTCCGAAAAATGTTTTTTCAACACGAACTGGTTAAGAAAGAAATTGTTAATATGAATGTTAAATCCGTACATCAGTATAATGCTCCTAACTCAAGAAGAAGAGAGAGCGCGCAAACTCATCATTTTCTTTGCGCGCGAAATAATACGCAGTCTGCCCCTTAATAAAAACATTGTATGGATGTTTTAGTTTTAAAAGCAATATGGTCTTTCAAATGACATAAAAATTGCTTTATTTGAAAAATGTCCAAAATGGACCGATTTTTGTAAAAATAGCAAGGCTATAGCCTTCCATTTTTATTAGTTTTGGACGAAATCCGACGAATTTCCGAAAAAATGTTTATTCAAGACGAACTTATTAAGAAATTATAAATATGAATGTGAAATCCGTACATTAGTATAATGCTCCTACCTCAAGAAGGAGAGCGCGCAAACTCATTATACTCTTGGCGCGCGAAATAAAACGCATTCTCCACCTTAATAAAAAGATTGTATAAATGTTTTAGTATAATATCAATATTGTTTTCGAATTGACATAAAAGTTGACACTTTTGAAAAATGTCCAAAATCGACCGATTTTTGTAAAAATAGCAAGGCTCTAGCCTTCCATTTGTGTTAGTTTTGGGCGAAATCCGACGAATTTCCGAAAAATGTTTTGTTAAGACGTACTGGTTGAGAAAGAAATTCTTAATATGAATGTGAAATCCATACACCAGTATAATGTTCCTTACTCAAGAAGGAGAGCGCGCAAACTCATCATTTTCTTTGTGTGCGAGATAAATACGCATTTTTCCCCCTCATGAAAAAATTGTAAAGGTGTTTCAGTATAATAGCAATATGGTCTTGCAAATTGACACAAATATTGACACTTTTGAAAAATGTCCAAAAATTGACCGATTTTTGTAAAAATAGCAAGGCTATAGCCTTCCATTTTTATTAGTTTAAGGGGAAATGCGACGAATATCCGAAAAATGTTTTTTCAACACGAACTGATTGAGAAAGAAATTCTTAATATGAATGAGAAATCCATACATCAGAATAATGTTCCTACCTCAAGAAGGAGAGCGCGCAAAATCATTATACTCTTTGCGCGCGAAATAAAACGCAATCTCCACCTTAATAAAAACATTGTATAAATGTTTTAGTATAATAGCAATATTGTCTTTCGAACTGACATAAAAATTGACACTTTTGAAAAATGTTCAAAATCGACCGATTTTTGTAAAAATAGCAAGGCTATAGCTTTCCATTTTTATAAGTTTTGGGCTAAATCCGAAGAATTTCCGAAAAATGTTTTTTCAACACGAACTGGTTAAACTGGTTAATTTTTGTAAAAATAGCAAGGCTATAGCCCTACATTTTTATTAATTTTGGGCGAAATCCGACGAATTTCCGAAAAATGTTTTCCAAAGACGAGCTTATTAAGATCGAAATTATAAATATGAATGTGAAATCCGTACATCAGTATAATGTTCCTAACTCAAGAAGGAGAGCGTGCAAACTCATCATTTTCTTTGCGCTCGAAAAAAAAAACGCATTCTGCCCCTTAATAAAAATTATTGTTAAGATGTTTTAGTATAATGGCAGTATGGTCTTTCAAACTGACATAAAATTTGACACTTTTGAAAAATGTCCAAAATCGACCGATTTTTGTAAAAATGGCAAGGCTATGGCCTTACTTTTTTACTAATTTGGGCAAATACGACGAATTGTCGAAAAAATGTTTTTTCAACACATATTGGTTAAGAAAGAAATTTTAAATATGAATGTGAAATCCATACATCAGTATAATGTTCCTTACTCAAAAAGGAGGGCGCGCAAACTCATCATTTTCTTTGCGCGCGAGATAAATCACATTTTCCCCCTCACGAAAACATTGCAAAGGTGTTTTAGTATAATAGCAATATAGTCTTGGAAATTGACATTAAAACTGACACTTTTGAAAAGGTCCAAAATCCACCTATTTTTGTAGAAGTAAGCAAGGCTATAGCCTTATATTTTTATTAATTTTGGGCGAAATCCGACGAATTTCCGAAAAATGTTTTTTCAACACGAACTGATTAAGATCGAAATTATAAATATGAATGTGAAATCCGTACATCAGTATAATGCTCCTAACTCAAAAAGGAGAGCGCGCAAACTCATCATTTTCTTTGCGCGCGAAATAAAACGCAGTCTGCCCCTAAATAAAAACATTGTATGAATGTTTTAGTTTGAAGGCAGTATGGTCTTTCAAGTGACAAAAAATTGACTTTTTTGAAAAAATGTCCAAAATGGACCGATTTTTGTAAAAATAGCAAGGCTATAGCCTTCCATTTTTATTAGTTTTGGGCTAAATCCGAAGAATTTCCGAAAAATGTTTTTTCAACACGAACTGGTTAAGAAAGAAATTGTTAATATGAATGTTAAATCCGTACACCAGTATAATGCTCCTAACTCAAGAAGAAGAGAGAGCGCGCAAACTCATCATTTTCTTTGCGCGCGAAATAATACGCAGTCTGCCCCTTAAGAAAAACATTGTATGGATGTTTTAGTTTTAAAAGCAATATGGTCTTTCAAATGACATAAAAATTGCTTTATTTGAAAAATGTCCAAAATGGACCGATTTTTGTAAAAATAGCAAGGCTATAGCCTTCCATTTTTATTAGTTTTGGACGAAATCCGACGAATTTCCGAAAAAATGTTTATTCAAGACGAACTTATTAAGAAATTATAAATATGAATGTGAAATCCGTACATTAGTATAATGCTCCTACCTCAAGAAGGAGAGCGCGCAAACTCATTATACTCTTGGCGCGCGAAATAAAACGCATTCTCCACCTTAATAAAAGATTGTATAAATGTTTTAGTATAATATCAATATTGTTTTCGAATTGACATAAAAGTTGACACTTTTGAAAAATGTCCAAAATCGACCGATTTTTGTAAAAATAGCAAGGCTCTAGCCTTCCATTTGTGTTAGTTTTGGGCGAAATCCGACGAATTTCCGAAAAATGTTTTGTTAAGACGTACTGGTTGAGAAAGAAATTCTTAATATGAATGTGAAATCCATACACCAGTATAATGTTCCTTACTCAAGAAGGAGAGCGCGCAAACTCATCATTTTCTTTGTGTGGCAGATAAAAACGCATTTTCCTCCCTAATGAAAAAATTGTAAAGGTGTTTCAGTATAATAGCAATATGGTCTTGCAAATTGACATAAATATTGACACTTTTGAAAAATGTCCAAAAATTGACCGATTTTTGTAAAAATAGCAAGGCTATAGCCTTCCATTTTTATTAGTTTAAGGGGAAATGCGACGAATATCCGAAAAATGTTTTTTCAACACGAACTGATTGAGAAAGAAATTCTTAATATGAATGAGAAATCCATACATCAGAATAATGTTCCTACCTCAAGAAGGAGAGCGCGCAAAATCATTATACTCTTTGCGCGCGAAATAAAACGCAATCTCCACCTTAATAAAAACATTGTATAAATGTTTTAGTATAATAGCAATATTGTCTTTCGAACTGACATAAAAATTGACACTTTTGAAAAATGTTCAAAATCGACCGATTTTTGTAAAAATAGCAGGGCTATAGCCTTCCATTTTTATAAGTTTTGGGCTAAATCCGAAGAATTTCCGAAAAATGTTTTTTCAACACGAACTGGTTAAACTGGTTAATTTTTGTAAAAATAGCAAGGCTATAGCCTTCCATTTTTATTAGTTTTGGGCTAAATCCGAAGAATTTCCGAAAAATGTTTTTTCAACACGAACTGGTTAAGAAAGAAATTGTTAATATGAATGTTAAATCCGTACATCAGTATAATGCTCCTAACTCAAGAAGAAGAGAGAGCGCGCAAACTCATCATTTTCTTTGCGCGCGAAATAATACGCAGTCTGCCCCTTAATAAAAACATTGTATGGATGTTTTAGTTTTAAAAGCAATATGGTCTTTCAAATGACATAAAAATTGCTTTATTTGAAAAATGTCCAAAATGGACCGATTTTTGTAAAAATAGCAAGGCTATAGCCTTCCATTTTTATTAGTTTTGGACGAAATCCGACGAATTTCCGAAAAAATGTTTATTCAAGACGAACTTATTAAGAAATTATAAATATGAATGTGAAATCCGTACATTAGTATAATGCTCCTACCTCAAGAAGGAGAGCGCGCAAACTCATTATACTCTTGGCGCGCGAAATAAAACGCATTCTCCACCTTAATAAAAAGATTGTATAAATGTTTTAGTATAATATCAATATTGTTTTCGAATTGACATAAAAGTTGACACTTTTGAAAAATGTCCAAAATCGACCGATTTTTGTAAAAATAGCAAGGCTCTAGCCTTCCATTTGTGTTAGTTTTGGGCGAAATCCGACGAATTTCCGAAAAATGTTTTGTTAAGACGTACTGGTTGAGAAAGAAATTCTTAATATGAATGTGAAATCCATACACCAGTATAATGTTCCTTACTCAAGAAGGAGAGCGCGCAAACTCATCATTTTCTTTGTGTGCGAGATAAATACGCATTTTTCCCCCTCATGAAAAAATTGTAAAGGTGTTTCAGTATAATAGCAATATGGTCTTGCAAATTGACATAAATATTGACACTTTTGAAAAATGTCCAAAAATTGACCGATTTTTGTAAAAATAGCAAGGCTATAGCCTTCCATTTTTATTAGTTTAAGGGGAAATGCGACGAATATCCGAAAAATGTTTTTTCAACACGAACTGATTGAGAAAGAAATTCTTAATATGAATGAGAAATCCATACATCAGAATAATGTTCCTACCTCAAGAAGGAGAGCGCGCAAAATCATTATACTCTTTGCGCGCGAAATAAAACGCAATCTCCACCTTAATAAAAACATTGTATAAATGTTTTAGTATAATAGCAATATTGTCTTTCGAATTGACATAAAAATTGACACTTTTGAAAAATGTTCAAAATCGACCGATTTTTGTAAAAATAGCAAGGCTATAGCCTTCCATTTTTATAAGTTTTGGGCTAAATCCGAAGAATTTCCGAAAAATGTTTTTTCAACACGAACTGGTTAAACTGGTTAATTTTTGTAAAAATAGCAAGGCTATAGCCCTACATTTTTATTAATTTTGGGCGAAATCCGACGAATTTCCGAAAAATGTTTTCTCAAGACGAGCTTATGAAGATCGAAATTATAAATATGAATGTGAAATCCGTACATCAGTATAATGCTCCTAACTCAAGAAGGAGGGCGCGCAAACTCATTATATTCTTTGCGCGCGAAATAAAGCACATTCTGTCCTTTTATAAAAACATTTTATAGGTCATTTTAAGATGATAACAATATTGTCTTGCAAATTGAGATATAAATCGAAAGTTTTGAAAAATGTCCAAAATCGAGCGATTTTGAAAAAATACCAATTCTTTAGCCCTACATTTTTAATAAATTTGGGCGAAATTCGACAAATTTCCCATAAATGTTTATCAACACGTACCTGTATAGAAGAAAACTCTCAATATGAATGTAAAATCCGTACTTCAGTATTATACTCCTTACTCAGGAAAGGGAGCGCGCAAACTCATCATTTTCTTTGCGCGCGAAATAAAGCGCATTCTGTCCTTTTATAAGAACATTTTATAGTTCATTTTAAGATGGTAATAATATGGTCTTGTAAATTGAGATAAAAATTGGAACTTTGGAAAAATGTCCAAAAACGACCAATTCTTGTAAAACTAGCAAGGCTATAGCTTTACATTTTTATTAATTTTGGGCGAAATACCACAAATTTTCGACAAATGTTTTTCAACATGTCTTCTAAAGAACGAAATTTTAAATATGAAGAAAAACCGAAGATGGAGAGCGCGCAAACTCATCATTTTGTTTACCCGCGAAATAAAACGCATTTTACCCCTTCATAAAGACAATCTATATGTATTTTCAATATCATGAATTTCGACAATTTATCGAAAATAGTTTTTTCAACACGTTCTTGAAAAGAACAAAGTTTTAAATAGGAATAACAAAAATCGTACCTCGGTGTCATACTCCTAACTCAAGAAAAAGAGTACACGCTCAAATTATTATATTAACAAGCTCTCGCCAGCTCTGGGCCGTAAAACTAACTAACAAGCTCTTGCCAGAAATTGCTTACTCTCCTTTTGAAAAAGCAATCGGAAAGGAAATAGGTTAAAATGGGGAAAATTTTGAAAATTAGGAAGGTTATTAGTCTTTTGCTTTCATTTTTTTTACTTCACAGTGAACGGGACAATTCTTCATAAAAGCGACCGTATAATGTGCATGTTAACATTTTGTGTTCGCGTTTTTAGGTAGCATATGCATGCATAATGCATCATCAACTTTAAGCGTATTTTGTAGTACACTCTTGGGTCCCCCTGAAGTTGGGCCTTTGTCAATTTAAGGGCAAAACATGTACGATTCCAGGTGAATGGCAGATGATATAAATTTATTTCATTACTGTAAGCCAGTCAAAAAAGTTTTTGCCGTGAAGAAATTTTCCAGACCTACTTATACATCTCTCTACAAACCAGTGAGCCACAACTGTAAAAGATCGTGGCCGGCCCAACTTGAACCAATATGTTGGAAACTGGGCCGTGAAACTCTATCTAACTAACGAACTCGGCAAACATTTACACAAAAAACTCGAAAACTTGTTTTGCATTTTGTTCTCTTAAATTTTGCACTTTATTTTCACAAATTATAGACACTTTGTAAAAGACAGTCGCACAATCAGTAAAGTTTTCGATGTAGAGTGTTTTCACGTGACGTCACAATTGGCCACACCCACTGCCGGTCAAAAATCAACAGTGTTTAAGTACAACAGTCAAACGTGGGTCGACAGCTGCTTCTCAACTAGCAACTGTACTAGTTTTTGCCGGTCAAAGAGGGCGGGGCTTGTGACGTCAGCGAAACCACTCTATAGTTAATACTGCATTCTTAGCACTCTCAAAATTATTTAAAGCCATATCATTTACAAGTTAACTTATCGATTTTTCAATAAACTAACTCTCCATTTGAATTACCATAATAAACATTATATAAAATAACTTGGTTTTGCTACTTAAAGCACTCAGTTTTGCATAAATGTATTCATTCATCTCTTGGGCAACTGTCCTTTTTAAATTACAACCTTCTCGACACTGTGTCTGTCTACAGAATGCATAACAAGCTAAAAATTGAAAACTTTACAATCCCATGTTGAAATTATTGCAAGACCAGTGGTGCAGGGGGCATTTGGTCGTGACCCTCTCACTTGGACTCTACCATCCTATGTTGAAATTATTGCAAGACCAGTAATGCAGGGGACATTAGGTCATGACCCTCTCACTTGGATTGGTTGGCAAGGGATAGTTCTCCCTGCACTAACAAATAATGCCAAAACTTATTACAGCAATGCTTGTAAACTTTGATTGCTGTTGGAGTTATACACCTCAGTTTCTAACCCTCTGGTTTAATCTCACAGCAAGACAGCTTTTTTCCAGATGTGCGTCACTGGATTGTTACGATTCCTACTCCGTTACTTATGCAAAGCATCTCACAAAACGGCAATAGGTTCCATTTTTTAAATCTTTGGTATGACTCGGTCTGGGACTCATACCAGGACGAGAGGCAGATCCTATACCACTAGGTCAAAAACCCAGTAAGCTGGTCCCTAAAAGGCATATTCCAGTGGCTTTTGACTTGGGTTTTGTAAGAAAGAAAAATATTCCACACCATGTGATCCAAACCCTGTTGCAATACCCTTTTTTAACTCAAGATGTCTCACTATGGTTATTTTTATTAAATAAAAATACCTCTACTTATCAATAAAGTCACAGAAAGTTGAATACGGTGGGCACTTTTTTCAGATTCCTTTTGTTTTTTATTTATTATTGAATGACATTTTTGTCCTTTTAAATTTGACACTGTTGGAATGTTTAAATATCTTTTACTGTTGATCTAGCATTTCCCTACATAACATGTAGGGTGTAGCAAACAATGTTTTTTACTATTCCCAGCAGCAGCATCGAAAATTAAAAATAAATTGAATGCAATGTCTAAATAATGTGCTGGGATGGCATCAAAGATTTCCCATAATGCACTAAATCTCAAGAAAATGTTGCATTTCTTTGAAAATTACTTTATTTGGAATGCTATGTACTGTTGAGATCCTGTTTTCACTTTCCAAAAAAGAAAATTTTCTTGCATATTTTGAAGCCAATTAACTTTGTCTATGAAAAATATCTTTCACTTTTTAATGCAGCTGAATTAAAGGACTACCAAGTGTGAATAGGGTGATTCCCTACCAGGGGCATCAATCCTGGGGGTTAGGGGGTAATTTCCCCACCAATGAAAATGTTGGGAGGATATATATCATTTCACCCCCTCCCCCTCAATAATTCAGGCAGATTAAAAAAACTGGCAGAATAAACAAAATATAACATTGTTGTATATGGGTGACCTTAGGGCTTTGATAAAACATCAATTTGAGCTTTGAGTTATAATAATAAAAAATACTGCATTTATGATGTGCAATCTACCCATGTTTTGTGTGCATGCCTGTCAAAGTGAGTGTGTATGTTTTTTTGTTTGGGTGTGTACATATGTGTGTGTTCCCGTTCATGTGCGTTGATGGCTCACAGTCAAGTCTGATCTGAGACACAATCTAGGGTTCCAGCTGTTGGGAAATTTTTGCTCATGCCAGTCTACAAACCAGATCTACACACCTGCTCTCTATAGACGAATCCGAACAGCAGGTGATGGTCTCATTTCAGTCAGCCATAACTGAGGGCTATCACCTTTCAGTCTTTCAATTTCTTTGACAACCTGTATCATGAATGGTTGTACACTAAATTGTACCTTGATTTCTTCAATTTTACTCATTATGAGGGTTTGAAATTCATGTAGACAATAAATGTAGACGATTTAAGGCTGATGGACCTCACTAATGGCTGCCTACAGTCACTAAACACAAGAACTAATCGGATTCGTCTATAGGAACCATTCTAAGATAAATGAATGGTAAATAATGCCTAGGAGACATTAAAGCATCCATGCAAACTAAGCATAGTCATATATTACAAAAACCCTGGTTTCCTAAAACTTAAAACTAGTTTCTACTTGAGTATGCCCAAGAATGTTCCATTGTGGAGTTAGCGCAACAAATTCTTTAGTGAGAAATATTTCCATTCTCTAAAAGTGTCCTAGACTAGTTTATTGGGTGTATAGATTAGTTAATTGTGTTCAAAGAAAGAGAAAACTCTAAAAGACCTGAAAGGGAATATCCTCCCACCCGGACAGTTCCAATTTTTCTAACCTACTTACTTCAAGTCCCTCACACAATGTCTCTAAAAACTAATCCTCATTCAGATGCAATCTCAGTTTATTGCTTCAAGGTGAGGACACAAGATCCTATGTGTCATCAAAACACTCTCAGTACAGTACATACTGTGTGACATGAGCTACAATACTCTGCATTTTTGTTTACTTTGCTGTGAATCAAAGAGATGCATCAACTGAAAATTTCTATAGGCTGCTACAAAAATTGCATAGTTTGAGGTGAGAGTTGACTGTCTTTAACATTGCAAAATCTTTCGAAAACCATAAGAGGAAGAAAAGGAGCCTAGCTTATCACTTCTTCTTACAGCAAATAAAGAATTGGTAGATAATGTACAAGTGTGCAGGAAACTTACATTAAAGATTTAAATGCTGAAATTCATTTAAATTCTTATACCCGTCATGTAAAATTTTTTTAGCTAAATAGCACACATCACTTAAAAATCAGCTGCACTGCAGTCAATCTAATTAAAAAAGATTTTATTCACACATTATTGTTGTATAAAAAAATGATAAGTCTACATTTTTACACATCATTTTCAAAACTTTTCTGCAGATATTTGGTTAATTTATACAGAATGAAGCACAATCTTTCATTAATAATCTGAACCAATAGGTTTGAACTGGGCCGAAAACTCCATCCAACTAACTAACTAAGTCATCAATAATCATTGAAATAGCTAGCCCACCCCCTCCCCCTTGAATTCTGAAATAGATTACTTTATAATGGAAGAAAAGTTCAAACGATGCAAAATGTTGTACCAGATTGAATCTCAGGATACTTAAAAAATAAAGAATTTTTCAAAGGGTATGGGGATTTCCCCTCACCTCAGACCCCATCCCCAGTGATTACATTCAAATAAAAATTCTGGCTTTACCACTGTAAATGACTTAAAACAACTTTAATTTGATCAGTGATATGGAAAGAAACTTTCCTATGTCTTAAGTGCATCAATATATCCTGAGAAATTCCAAAAAATTCTTTGATCAGTCCTGTTTGATGATCTTCTCCTTGATGGTATACTGGACACACTGTGGAAGCCACATAAATGCCGAGAGAAGATAGACAATTCTCAGTCCCAGAAATAACATGCAACTCAAGTTGGTCAACGTGACTAACTGGTTGTCTAACATGGTAAGCCCGGCCAAAACCAGAAAACAGCGGAAACTTTCCATGAAAGGAGCATACCATCTGAGAAAGAAAACAATGAAATATGAACTTAGGGTTCATAGGAATTCAAATTATTATAGTACTTACACTTCATGTTGGTATTTTTAGCAACTTCCTGGACCAATTTTGGAATGGAAAGAGGGGACTCAAAAAAAGCTTCAATTCCCAGTTTAAGGTGGTACAAAATGCCTACCAACAAAGTACAGGGGGGATATAGCCCTCTAGTGCTCCCCTCTTCCCTTCCTGTCTACACAGTCCCAGGAATTTTGCTGTGGTATACAGTGATTCCTCACTTTTTTTTCTATTTACCTAGGGAAAACACACTCATCCAGTATTTACAATCCACTTATTTTACTATACCATGCATAAATTCCATTTCACTATTTCAATACATTTCAGATAGTCAGTGTTTCCTTCAAAAGGGGAAAGGTGGATTTGTACCCCCCCCCCTTCCAGAAGGAGGGTAAAATCCTGCCCTCCTCTTTTTACTTTGGCAACAAAAATCAACATCTTTGTTCCTTATTTAAGAAGAGGACATGCAGTTTGCAGTAATGTTTTAAATTGCAAATATAAATAGCCTTCAAAATCCTTCAGATTGTACCTTGAAGCAAGCTTTTGCTCCCTGAACCCACACGTAACTTGGGCCCAGGGCACCTTCAATTTGGATTAAGAATTTGGCAGTAACAGATCCCCCTCCCTTTTTGAATTTCTTTATGAACATGACTGGTTCATAAAGAATCACACCTTATCTTTATCTCCACTTCTGTAGGACTATTAAAGTTGATCAGACTTGGTCCTTCCAACTTTTAATGATATAGTATCTCTTTTTAGTAAAACTTTTAGGAGCAAGATTTTCTTCAGAAACAGTCACTTTTGAATACAAATGTATTGAGAATCGTACTTCCAATGCAGAGGTACAACAGTTTAATTGTAAATATAATCTCCATTGTTTTTAAACCAGAAGTGAAACCTTACCAGCATGGTTTGTAATCTAAATGTTGACGCTTATTATAAACTTCCACTTTATGCTGGTTTTCCATTAACAAAACATCAAATCACTTGGATAGTCAGTCACATGGGATCAATCAGAAACATGATTACTGAGTGACCAATGAGGGTGTGTGTGGATGGGATAAGGGGTGGAGGGAAACAAATGTAAGTAAAATAAATGTAAGTCTAAAAATATACACTCAAGTGCTTAGTGCATGTTAGTTTGTAGTAAAGTATTGCTATGCTAAATATTTTGCACCTTGAGAGCCCCTTTTCATTTTTGAAATTCCCGGAGAACCAACTTTCAACATCACAAAAATATGGATTCCGACTCAAAGTACAAATCTTCTCATTTCAGACTGATGCAGTTCTCCTACCAGAGACATTTTTAGTTCTCCTTCCTTTGACCGCCCTCCCCTCACAATTGTGTTTTTTCCCCTTGAGCAGAAACAACATGGTTTATATTGCTCTAGCATCTAAATGTGTAACCAGAACACTCTCTGTGTCTGTTGTATTTGATGCCAAGCAAAAAGCAGTAAATATGTAAAGCTTTACCTACCCCCTTTGGAAAGAGTACTTTTCCAGAATGCACCTCTGTCTTTTTTTTCATCACTTACCCCCAATAGTTTAGTTTTGAAATAAACCATTTGCCATTTGATGATGTTTAAATGCCATAAGTATGAAATAAACCAAACTTTAAAAACAGAAACAAATAGCACTATACAGAAATAAAGAATAAATTCATTTTTTATGTTAATTCCACCAGCTTCACATGCCACCAGGCTAAGGCTCAGCAACTACGAAAGGTAAGAGGTAGTAAAATCCTCAAATAGGCCCAGTCTCTGAATTTGACCTTTTGACCTTGAATAGCAGGAAGAAGCTTATACTTACTTGATATCACAGATTGCACCCACACATGTGAAAGAGAATATCAGATGTAGCATTCCAATCAGTGCAGGCACTGCAGTTAAACTCTGTTGGAGGAAAGCAGTCAAAGAACCTTAGTTTAGTTAGTTATAGTTAGTTGTAATTAGTTATAGTTAGTTAGGTAGATGGAGTTTTATAGCCTAGTTTCCAACCTATTGGTTCAAGTCAAGCCAGCCATGGCCTTTTTTCCAGTTGTGACTCACTGGTTTGTTTTCCCTACTCCATTGCTTATGCAGAGCATCACCCACAACGGCGGAAGGTTCCATTTTTAGAGTCTTTGGTATGACTTGACCACAGAACTTTAGTGTACTGCAAACATTGGCATAGTCAGAGAGGGTCAGGAAAATTGGAATAGAACAAGGAATTTATTTCAAATGATGCTTGATGTTGCACCAGATTGTATCTGAGGTCCTTATGTATATGTTCAAATGTTTCCAGGTCCTCTGGCTAGTGACTAGCTCATGTTGTTGGTCACTTCCAAACTTCCTGCTTATGTCAGTGACTGCATGCAAAATAGATTATTGCAAATATAACCAATACAATGGAGACATTATGATTTCATTCAAATAGCTACAAATAGTCAAGGCTTCTGCTTGATAATTCCAAAAAAATCTGTTAATAGTGGTACACATCCTCATAATGTCCACTAAAGTTCTGGCCATCTCCAATCTAATTATAAGATGGGATTTAACAATACAAAATAAATGATATAACATGTAGTCTCAGCAAGGTAAAAAGCTTAAGTTGAAATACCATTTCAAATACGCATGTCAAATTTCCCTGCCTATAAAAATTCTGTCCACACCTTTTTGCTTCAGTGAACAAAGGTCAACAGAAACCAGATAAGAAGTTACCCTACTGCTTGCCTTTCACACCTTGCAAACAGTGGCACATCTGGCCAGTATTATTCAACCTTTGTTTTCATCTTCTGCTAGATCTCTCTTATCAAGTTTGTGGTTTCTTGGAGTGTGCTTGAATGAGTTAAGCAGGAAGTCGGGTAAAATTTGATTACCCCACCAAACCTTGCTTTTGGTGGGGACTCGGGTGAAATATCTAATAGGGTAAGAAATTCCTCATGCGGGTCAAGTTCAAGGTTGGTTTGAAATATGGTGTGAGTATAGGTTCAAGTCCTCTCATTTTTTGTTTAATTTGATTTATTTAGTTACTTACAAAACACTAAAAACAAACAAAAATAAAAGACATATGAAAAGGCATGCTAAACAAAGAAAAATAAATCAAAGGAGATGAAAGAAAGGAGTAACAAACACATTAAAAGAAGTAATCCAAAAAGCACAAAAAAGCAAATGTAATTCCAATGCGGGTCTCTTAAGAGGAAACAAGAAACGATTACACGAGATAATGGAAAAATGGAGAAATATGGCACAAGATGAAAGACATCAGCAGACATGTATTAAAGAACTATAGAACATGCTCGGCTGAGACTGATTTGCAAGATGGTTCTAAACATACAAAATTGAAAAACCCACCCTACTTTGACCCAGCCAAGATCTTACTGCAGACCTCCCGGTTGCTTCCCTTCATTGCTTCGAATGCAACAACTTCAATATCCACTCAACCAAAGCACGGGTCATGATGTGCAAGCGAGCTTTGTGAGAGAGGGTTCAATTGCATTTTCATATTCAGGAATAAACTTGTAGTTCAGGAACTTAGGGACACAGGAAGCAGTGTGTCCCAGGAGAAAATTCCTGTTGAACAGGTTTAACAGGCAAAACTAGTAACTGGAAACAAAATCAACAGGTTTTTAACAGGATTTTAACGGGTACCATCATGAACCTGTTAGCTTTTTGGGGGTTACCTGTTGATGCCTGTTGACTTTCATCACTCTAAGGGGTAATTGGAACATTGCCTGTTCATACCTATTAATACCTGTTCAAACCTGTTGGAATTAGAACAGGTCTCAACAGGAATATTCTCCTGGGGCAGCCTCAGTTTAGTTATTTAAGTCTAGTAAAGGTGGGCCTGTGGTCATTATGGCTACAATCCTGCATTCTTGAATTCTAGACCAAAGGTGCTTTAAAAAGACTTACCCCAACAGATTCCAGGTAGAAGTGATACACAAAAAAGTTTATGACAAAGTGCATGCCTATGTAGATAGATCCCCACAATGGAAGAATTGGATCATATTTAGGCTGAGGATAATGAATCTGCCGGAGATGAAGAAAAAGGAAAGAAAATGAAATCAAATTATGTGATGAATCTGCTCACACTGAAGAATAAAATAAACAAGAGCAACTTTTCTACATAACAATTAGGTAGCAAAATTTTAACTCTCATAGTTCATCTCACAGATTCAAAGCAACTTTGTCACTATTGCCTCCTATTTAAACGAACTGAGCTACATAGCTTATCTTATGTGGAAACACACCAACCTCATTGAACTGTGAGTTTTTCTTTACTAACACTAGGAGGTTATACCTTGCTGAGTCAACTGTATTATTAGCTACACAAAAGGTACAGAGGACAGCAGCTCAACTACCTGGTTGGAGCGTGACAAGATGTAAACTGTTTGCTGAGCTAGGCAACTGGAAAAATCCACCCAGGCAGCCAGTGAGCAGGTGTTCAAATAATATAAATATTCGAATGGACTGAGAGATTTATATCACAAATACCCCATGCAGGGTAAATAAATGTTGCCAAGTGAGAATATGCAGTGAGTCCTATCCCTGTAATTTTCAAAAAATAGACATCAGAGATACATATAATGGTTGATTATAGCAGGAAAAAGTCCTAGGCTCCAGATCCACGGATGTGTAAGTTTTATCAGTACGTTGCAAATAGCTTGCCTGTGAAGTTCTCATGGGTTTTTTTTTCATTCTGAGCACCACTGAATGGAGGCTTTCATACAACCAATGATGGAAGAAAGAAATAGATCACCACAATAAAAGGGCAAAAACAGTCTGCCCAGAATTTATTTTAGAGTACCAGCTAATCTCACAAATTTCTTTTTATTTCTCTTCCATGTATCTTCCATTAAATGTTTTCCCAACTTTTGCATGTTCAAGGTAAAATTCTCTTTAATTTGACCACTGAGTGAGAAAAATATTGTCACATGATTCATTTAAGAGCCATTCATGGAACAGGATAGCCTACCACATTAATACAAAATGAAATGACTGCATATTCCCTTTAAAGCCCATGTCACACTACCATCATTCTGGATCGGATTCCAATGAGTTTCGATAAAATCTTCTCCATCTATGGTCAGGAAGAGCGTAAAATTTGCCACCCCGTCTAAATATAGAATTTGTTCCTCAGGACTACGAAAACACAATTCATGACATCACATCCACACACAGATTTTATCGCACTACGCTGTCCAATGAAAAATGTTTGTCAGTGTGAAATCATGAATAATCAGTTGGTATTTTATTTTCATAGACATCAGATGCATATCATATATTTACAAGGGTTGAAAAACTTTTGGCTTTGGAGAAGACTTAAACAAAAACTTGAAAACATTGGATCAGAATCAAAATCCAAATTTGTTGTAGTGTGACTGTGGCTTAATACTACAACTTACATCAGGGATGTCTTTAATTAAACCTGTCCTTGGTTTTCCTGGTTCCCAGCCAGGACCCATGAAGATGACACACAACTTATTGACAATGCCCTCGACTTCCCAGAATCGATGCCACATCCACTCAAAATGACAAAACTGTCAATTGGGTTGGAAAAGATGATAAGAGATGATTCGTATTATGTCAATATTTTACACAAAATGGGGAAAAACTTTTATAATACATCAGTCTTCTAAGGGTATGGTAGCAAGAAAATAACAGAACCACTGTTTGATGGACTAATCATCAACAGGGTTTCCATCAAAGAGGATCAAGGGGGATTCACCCCATCCCCCTTCCAGAAGAAGAAGGGTAATTCCCCTCCTCCTTTCCATTTTCACCAAAATAAAAAGCAAATGTCAGTATCTTGGTTTCTTATTTAAGAAGAGGATGAGAGCAATTTTCAAATTGTATAAATATCCTTTAAAATCCTTTCCAGTTGCACTGTTTTGAGGGCCTTAAGCAAGATTTTATACCCCAGACCCACCTTTAACTTTGACCAAGGGCAGTTTCAATTTGCACAAGTTTGGGGTGTGTCGGTAATAATCCCCCCTTTTTGAGTGTCTGGTGGAATCCCTGACCACATAATCAAAACATAGCAAATTGCGACATTTAAAATCTATGAAATCTAGACCATTAACAAATCTAAGGAGAACCTGTTGAACATGTTTTAATAGGTTTGAACAGGTACAAAAAGTAATTGGAAACAAAATCAACAGGTTTTTCAATAGGATTTTAACAGGTACCAACAGGAACCTGTAAGCTATTTCAGTGTTACCTGTTGACACCTGTTGACTATCATTACTCCAAAAGGTATTATGGACCATTGCCTGTTCTTGCCTGTTAATACCTGTTCAAACATGCTGGAATTTCAAAAGGTCTCAACAGGTATTTTCTCCTGGGAGAAATTTCTATTTTGTGCCTGCATTATTAAGTTAAAAAACTGTAATTGATAAACATTTGTAGTTATCATATGGGAGCAGAAATCACAATTGCATGTCATCAGTGTTATGAATAAAAAACCACAACTGCATCTTGTTGGCATTGTGAACAAACAGTCATACATGAATATGCAAAATTTGTAATGTAGTGGGAGGAAATCACTATTTCCATCTTATATCAATATGATGAATAAACAGTACTATACATAAATGCAAATATTGAATGAGGAAGGAATGTCATATTTTCACCCTACAGTATTTTAGCCTCTATTTTTTGCAACAATAATTTTAAGATAGTCAAAATTTTCACATACCCTGTGCATTTTATTTTGAATTGAAAATTACTTTACATGAACAAGGTCAGCTTCACTTGGCAAAATTTTGTTAGACTATCAACTTAATATAGTAAAAGAGAGGTAAACCTCTTAAGGCTGGCAAATGATGCAAGTTTATTTATTTTTTCACTCACCTGTGTATAAATTGGATCATAAGAACAAAGAGGATGCACCAGACCATAAACCACTTTATCAGACTTTTTCTCAGCTTCAAATGTACCTGCAAGTATGAAGAAAGTGGACTCTTTTATTTGAAGGGTAAAAAAGATGTTTTACATCCTTCACAATTATGAAATAAATATAATGTCAGCTAAAAAGTTACCAACTTGACATAATTAGGAAATTAATTATTCTGCAATACTGTATGAATGATGAAACAAAAAGTCTCCCCAGAGTTCACAGTTGCAAATAAGAATAAATATTAATCATACAGTTTACTAACGGAAATTAATAATAATGTTCTCTTCATACATTATGAAGTATTAGCCTTGAAGGAGATTCGTCATGGCTACCGCATTTTTTAGGGAGAAACTGCAGTTGCCTATCATAGTACCTGACCCCTGGTTTATTACTCCAATTAGCTGCTTCAATGGGCAATAGGTTTGATAACCATTCTGGAACAATAGCAGTCCAACACTTTGGGTTTGAAATAAGTAATAGCAAAAAAGGGGATCAAATTACATATAGTGCATTGAAGGGCTACATCTCCCTTCAGTTAATTCTGAGATAAACTGCTATCAAATGTCAACCTTCATGGTCATTTTCAAATTCTTAAATGCACATATAATTGGTACAGAAAACAGTTCTCGACAAGATTGAGCAAAGGATATTTTTTTTTTAAATGTAGACGAATTATAACCACAAAACATTTCACTTTGTCACAAACAAAAAACTAATGCTTCAGTTGCTTAAAGTGTACCTCAAGTCAAAAAATTCAAAAATATATATTAAAGATCACGAAAAATGAATTCCAATAGTCCAACTACCATCTTCATAGGACATTCCTGAGCTGAGATATAACATGTTGAAGTTAATTGTTGAAAATAATTTGTGATGTAATTCTTGTACTACTCAAATTATGATCTTTGTATTTCTTTGTTTTTCCAAATGTTACTGCACCTTGTACCAAAGTGCGATATTACTCTTACTCTTATGAGGTGATTTAAATTAATTAATCCCTCCTTGTGCATATGCTATGCAAGTAAACAGGAAGTGTTCAAGGTCATTAAAACGTTTTTAATTTTAAAGGGAAACAAAGCATGTTATGTGAAGTTGTACAACAAGAAAGTCGCAAATTATTGTGCAATTGTCCAATTTGTTTTAAGTGAATAAACTTCAACATTTTATATCTCAGCTCAGGAATGTCATATAAAGATGGGAGTTGGACTATTTGAATTCATTTTTCATGCTGTTTAATTTATATTTTTGAATTTTTTGACTTGAGGTACAGTTTAAAGAACAAAAGGAGTTGCCCCAAACTTATTTTGAAGCAACAGCTAAATCTCACAATTTTCTCCTTATTTCTCATCAAAGCATCTTTCATAATATTTTTAGGACTTCAACATTACACATCAAGGTACACCAAGCACTTACTCCTGGTAAATGTCACATTTGAAGACAAAAAACATTGTCACATGACTCTCAAGAGACAATCATGAAACAGGACTGTCTACTACTCTAAAGCAAGAACAATGGTACAATGTAACATGTCTTGAATCTATGATTGTATCAACCTAGCCACTGGGTATTGAGAATCATGCATTCTGATTGGCTAAACACTGACCAGTTATTCTTTATGGAACGCCAAAACCGCCATCGCATATGACGATGTACTTCCATTTGGTGGCGTTATTTTACATGACGATGTTATTTCAAATGGCCATCTATCCAGGAATGATGACGTTCTTCTGTTTTTCGACGTTACCAACTCAAACGGCATTTGATCACATATAACGATGTACTTCCATTTGGTGGCGTTATTTGACATGACGATGTAAGTTCAAATGGCCATCTATCCCAGGAATAATGGCGTTCTTCCGTTTTTCGATGTTACCATCTTAAACGGCGTTCGATCAAACGGCGATGTGCATCCAAGACGTGTATCTAAGGCTTGTATCCAAGGGGAGTTACCAATGATGACTATTCATAGTCTAAAGGATGGCTTTGTAAAAGATCCAGCCAATCACAGGACGTGTTTTATAAAGCTTGCCAAAATGCGCCAAATCCCAAAAAAGAGGATTGCATTTGAGCTGGAATAGCAGTCCTAGTTTCGCTAATGTTACACGGACGATATCATGGCTTGCGAACTGAATGCCAGCGTGGAAGAGATGGTCCAAATGGGATTTACAAACCGGCAAATGGCGAAAATGTTGAACTTTAGTAAGAGGACGATAGAGAGAAAAAGAAGAGAACTAAATTTGAGAAAGCAGGACGTAAGTTCGTGCACCACAGGTGAGTAACAAGGCAGTAGCCTAGTATATTTGAGAACAGGAACTCCCCTTAGATACACGCCTTAGATACACGTCTTGGATACACATCGCTGTTTGATCGAACGCCGTTTAAGATGGTAACATCGAAAAACGGAAGAACGCCATCATTCCTGGGATAGATGGCCATTTGAACTAACATTGTCATGTAAAATAACGCCACCAAATGGAAGTACATCGTCATATGCGATGGCGGTTTTGGCGTTCCATAATTCTTCAACACTGCATAAGTCATTCCCACACAGATGAACAGGTTTTCCCAAATACTTTTGGTGGTAGAATAGGAAAAAGCCGCATTTTTCCAACCATTGTTGGTTTATAAAGCACCTAGACTGCAAATTTGGCAAAGGAATGGACTCTGATATGGTCAAGAAAATGAAATTTCCTGTTCCAAGTTTAAGGTGGCTCAAAATGCCAACAGCAAAAAGATGGTAGGCCAAAGCCCCCCTATTTAACCCCCTGTCTCTGCGGTCAATGATTTCTCTTTAAACTTTGAGTAGTACTGTGGATGAATTGATACTGGGGAGCAGCGTTTCAAAATTTTAAAATTAGAGCAAAATTTTACAACCACAAGCTTTGGGGCATGGAAGAACAGTCAAAGTAATTTTGTTGTTCATCAAGGTGTAACATACAGTATGATCAACAATTGTTTACTTACCAAACATTCTGTCAAATATTATCAGAGTGCCAGCATAATTTTTGTCAATGCAGTATCTGTTTCTGCCTGAAAAAAATAAAACACCAAAAGTCTGAAGTACACATAATCAGAAACATGGAAACAATAAGAACATGTTATAATCTAAAAATGCAAGAGACAAATTGTTAAATATTTAAACATGTTTTCAGTTCTATTTCTTTAATTAATACCACTCTTTTGTCAAAATTACAAAAAAAAAATGTAACTCCAAAGCTTGCTAGAATATAAATAAACAAAATGGAATTCATGTATGGGCGGGATTGGAAGATGATGATCTGGAGGGTGAGGGTGAGGCTAATGGAGATGGAGGCTAATGGAGATGAAGATGGAGGAGGAGGAGGAGGAGGAGGAGGAGGACGAGGAGGAGGAGGAGGAGGAGGAGGAGGAGGAGGAGGAGGAGGAGGAGGAGGAGGAGGAGGAGGAGGAGGAGGAGGAGGAGGAGGAGGAGGAGGAGGAGGAGGAGGAGGAGGAGGAGGAGGAGGAGGAGGAGGAGGAGGAGGAGGAGGAGGAGGAGGAGGAGGAGGAGGAGGAGGAGGAGGAGGAGGAGGAGGAGGAGGAGGAGGAGGAGGAGGAGGAGGAGGAGGAGGAGGAGGAGGAGGAGGAGGAGGAGGAGGAGGAGGAGGAGGAGGAGGAGGAGGAGGAGGAGGAGGAGGAGGAGGAGGAGGAGGAGGAGGAGGAGGAGGAGGAGAGGGACAAAATTAATTTAACAATATGTAACATTCCTTAAGGTGGGTAAATTATCAAAAAATATAGAAACATACTAGTAAGAAATAATTTTAAGTCTGAAATCTGTGTATTAAGGAATATTTTCCATTTAAAATGTGCCATTATTAAGCACAACAAAGATGTTTTTTAAATCATTCAACAGTCAACAATAGATTCCTTTGATGACTTTTCAAAGTGTTGTGCATATATACTTTACTAATGTTGCATTACTTGAAATTTGGGACCAAAAATTTATTCTGGGGCAAGAAAAAGGTATTGTGTTTTCTTATTTCATCTATCAATCTTCTACCAGTAAATAACACTGGCTTTAAAAAAAAAAAAAAAAATAATAATTTTTTTGTTAAAAAATGACATATTTCCCTTTTTATTTGTTTTCATTCCCTGGCAAACTTTTGTTTGTTTGTTTGTTTTTTTGTTTTTTTTTTCAAGAGAATCTATTTATCAGCATAAATTACATACAATTATACTTGTCCTCAGATGGTAAGTTTTCCTAATACACAAATTGCAATAAATGTTCAAGTTTTCTTACCATGATGTACCCTGTGGTGGCTTGGGGTGTTTAAAATATATTCCAAAGGACCAAGACTGTCAATAAGCTGTATAAAAGAAGAGGAAACGATTGATACAAAAGGAGGTAACAATAGACCTTATGGACATGATGTCATTACAATGAAAAAAGTATGCACTTCTTTGGGTAGAAGAAAAACCAATACCAACAAATACAAACAGCTGATTGGTCAACCAATCAACTATGCAAATAAGTTTCTACTTATGTGGGTTGAATTCTACTGCATGCTGCCCACTGTTCTATGCATGTCCCACACAAAGGTCAGTGATGCAGCCACATGTACATTGTTATTCCTCCAAAATGTCTTCAGTGGTGATGTCAATGCATAAGGTCTATTGGATAATCCTTTTGCTATTATGATGTTTAAATGTCTCCATATAGAGAAGCAACCACCTATTCATCTGATATTTTGAAGCATTCGTTAAATTTTGCAATTAGTCTCTTTTCCTGGAACCACATGTTTTGTCTTCTGATACAGCATATGCCCCTTCCCTAGGTCATCCAGGGTCCAATTTAAAGATGGGAGTCATACCAAAGACTCAAAAAATGGAACCTATTGTCATTGTGCATGAATGATTTGCATAATGAAGTGGACTACTAGGGAAAGCAATCCAGTAATGACCCATGAGTGGAGAAGAGCTGTGGGCACCACCATAACTAAATAACATATTAAAAGTTGAAGCATGAAAAGCTCCAACTCCAACAATCCAAAGCAAAGCTATACTAGATTTTACCCTTGAAATTGTGTGATCATGTGTTACAAATCACATGGTGCAAATAGTAGAATTTACCCACCCAAGACGAAATCACTGAAGAAGTCTACAGAGCTCCTAAAGTGTTATACTGCATGTCATGAATGGGAGATCTTCCCATATGGACATCTTTACTTTAGGATATATACAAGGTGAGATAATTGCATGTCAACATCCTGTTACAGGAAAAAAAGGCAGGTAATGAATAAAGTTTAGCCATTTTAGCCAGCATGCAGTCAACAGTGTGGGAACTTTTGTTTGACTCTGTTGACTACCTCACTAAGTTTGCATATGTGGTCACACCAAGATAAATTAACTCGCCATGTCCACTTCCTGAACAAAGGGCCTGAGCTTAGGAGGTCCACATGGTGAGAAAATTTACCTCACCATGTCGACATCCTGTTAGACAAAAGAAAAAGTGGGTAATGAATCAAGTTCAGCCATGTTGGCTGACATGCAGTCAGCAGTGTGAGATTTTTCTCACCATAAGCTTGCATGGTCATGTTACATATGTAGTCAAACCAAGATGAATTATCTTGCAATGTCAACTTCCTCAGCAAAGGAAGGCAACATAAAGATGAGTTTTAGATAAATGTGGGAGGGGCTAGAAGTAAGTAGGTTGGGAGAATTGGAACTGTTTGGGATGATGAAAATATGCCTTTAAGATTAACTAATTATCTCACCATGTTCACTTCCTAAACAAAGAATGCTGACACGGTAATGTAAATTTTCCCGCCCTATCAACTTCCTACACAACAGATGGCGACTTGGTCAGATAAATTATTTCACTGTCACTGCATGTCAGGACATATGCAGTATGGCACTTTAGGACCTTTGTAATGAGTAGCCTCATATGGTTTTACACAAAAGTCTTGACAAATATGGAAGCTGTCTTTCAACACCTTGAACAACATTTTCAGAAGTAAAGATGTATACAGACCATCCAAGACCAAGATCAAACCAAACCAGCCTGAAAACAAAGTTAGATGTGCTTGAGTGGTCAGGGATATCTTGGACCAACACCTACGAGGTCTAACCCATCATAAAATGGACTGTTTCAGTTTTGGGTTGTCAGCCTACTTTGAATGACTAAAAAAGTGAGAAACTGTGAAAATCATTAAAATACTTTAGCAAGAAAAACAAATGGCAAAATATACTGATAAAGAATTTAAAAAAATGATATAAAGAATTTAATCGTTGTTTGAAGGTCCTTACCTCAGTGTGAATCCAGAACTGATACAATGTGTTGAATTGCATGTGTACAAGAATGGTTGATGGGGGAAGGAACGGTGCCAGAGGAATATAGAACACCTATGTGAATAGAGCACATGTATAAAAAAATTAAAGATAACGAATGATGTGTTTGATCCATTGGTACATGAGGTGTACAGGTCAAAGAGCTTATCTCCTGCTCCAGATAATCCTGCCTTGTTAGCAATCTGCTCACTTAACCATACAACAGGCATTACAACAGATGCTTGCTAGCCATGGTATTTCTACAGAGAAGCCTGTTTATGCTTAACAGCACGTCTTAGATTAAGATGTGCAGAGTAGGAAATTGAGGAAATCTTATCTAAGTCTTTGGTTCTAAGTTCAAAAAGTCTGCAACCAGTGGATATTTGAGTATTACAAGAATAAAGCATGAGAGTACATGATGCATTTCTTACTATACCATTTTAGATACTTCACCCACAACCCCCATCAGTCCCCATCAAAAGTAAGGTTTGGTAGGATAATCAAATTTTACCCAACATCCTGTTGAACCCATTCAAGCACTATCATGCTTCAACTCCAAGAAAAAAACAAGCTTGATAAGAGGCAGCTTGCGAAAGATGTAAACAAAAGGGTAATAATACCAGTCAGATGTGCCACTGTTTGCAAGGTGTGAAAGGCAAGCACTGAGTAGGGCAACTTCTTATCTGGTTTTTGTTGACCTTTGTTCACTGGGGCAAAAAAGGTGTGGACAGAGTTTTTATAGGCAGGGAAATTTGACATCTACCTGCCTCTCACCTGAGAGGAAAAAGGCTCAATTCCAAGGTCAACTAATACTAAAGGCTCATGGAACCTACTACTGTTGTGAGTGCTGCTGGACATAACAAATGAAGTGGTAAACAATCCTGTCCCCCACCAACTGGAAAAAGACTGTGGTTGCTGTTATATTAAACCAAAAGGCCACCAGTTGTGGCATAAAACACTTAAATAAACAAAAAGAAACCAAACCACAAAACTACAAGGGAGCAAACTGCTATTGACAGCTTTGTACGAGAAGCAAAACGAATTCAACAATTTTTCAGCATTTGGATTCGGTGTAAATAATAGCAGAACCCTGTCAGTACTCATTCCATACAAAGAAATCCATTGCTTCAACCTTTTTAATACTTCTAAACTCACTGCTGCAAATTTTGTTTGTTTTATTCATTGTTATATATACATAGAACAAATCATAAAGTTCATTTAGATAGCAGTTTGAAAGACTGCCAAGTTGAAAAGGATGTAAGGAAATATTGATACTCACCCATGATGTGAGTCTTTGAACAACGCTTTGTCGTAGAGCAGTGGTCAAGTTGTAATCTTCCGAGCTGTGATGAACTTGATGAGCTGCCCACAGAAAATTCACTTCTGCAAAGTAATGTTTTGCACAGTAGAAAAGATTTGACACATGAGAAAAACACCTTTTGAATCAATTTTAACTCAATACAATATTGGTGATAAATTAATGGGTTGAAATGGAACTTGATTCAAACATTTTTAAAAGGGTAGAAGACTGAACTTAGAGAAGAAAGTGTGTAAGTAGGTTGGTTTAGACATGACCAAAATATTTACAGTAATCCTGCCTAAAAAGCTAAGTGCAGCTGCACTATTAGTTGTCGCTGACTATGTACCAAAGATTTTGAAAAATCATTATGACTTCACTTGCTTAAAAATAAGGACATTCTGACCAGACCTCACAAAGGGGAGGTCGAGTGTAATAAAATCCTCATTATCTGTTCATTTATTTTTTGTAAGAAACCACTATCACTTCTAGAATAGCACTTAAATCCTGGCCTGTGAAGAAGTTTTTCCAGTTGATTACACAACCTATTAACACAGCAGATAAGTCACACAAATGTCCAGTGATTGCAGAGTTAACCTTTATTTAGATTATGAACAGGAAACCTTTAATTATGCAAAGAAGGGTTCATATGTCACTGAGAATAAATCAGCCATGTTCACAGAAATCAAATTTAACTGGATTTGGTAACAGATACCAAGTTTATGATCCCAAAACCAGAGTTTGGATCTCTAAGCAGATGAGTTGGTAATGATTGCGACCCTTCAGAATGCTGGAAATAGTACATATTTCCCACGTGAGAAAAATCAATATTATGAGTTTGATTGCATTAAAGATGACTCTGAAAAAAAGACTCTAAAATATTCTTTTACATTTATATTATGCTAATTTTGGTATTTGGTACTGGTACTATTTACGTGGCAAAAAGGAGGGCTGAGTCTCCCTAAATTTCTGTCCCCCCCTCTGCCTTGGAACCATCCATGTTACCTCACAGCATTCAATGAGATATCTCATGCTAATGGTTTGCAACTTTAGCAACTTGGTGGAACTTGAATTGTTGTAGCAACAATTTTACAGTCATGGTGCAAAAACAAAAGTGCCAACACATGGATGGCTATTGTTATTATTTTGCGAGTGGAAGTCTTTTGCACGTTGGAAACTTGGACAAGTATTCTAGAGGCTGGGATATGCAACTATATTTGGTGCTGGGTTGGAGTTGGCCAATCCCATTGTTTCTGAATTTGAGACATACTGTGGGCTGCATAAAAATCAATGGCATTGCATTTGGCCAACAGGGCATTGATGGTACTTCCCTGACCTACAGTAGTGTTTTGTGAAGTCGGTTTTTCTTTGGCCCTGCCAAAATGGGAAGGATTTCCTGCTAAAATAGGTCTATCTAAATAATTGTATGAGGAGCCTTTGTCACAAAGATAAAGTTAAAGCAACTGTAGGTACTGTACAGTTGTATGTACTGCACTGTATTTGAAATATTGTATATGCAAATGTTTACACCAAACACAATATGCCAAGGAACTGCAAATCATTTAAACCCCAACTCTAAAACAACAAATTGTAAAGTGCTTTTGAATAATACTGTAAATGAAGAACACAATGAATGGTACAGTCCAGTCCACTCAAATGCTATGGATATAAAGGGCAGACTGGGCAAAATGTTGATTTCTTTGCAAAAACTTCAAATTTTCTACATTTTTGACATGAATGCCCTGAACAGAAAGAGCCAACTTTCGGTATAAGTGCCCAAATTTCCTTCCAAATATCATGATTTCACTTACCTGTTCCTAAAATGGTGCATTATATTTTTAAAATATATATTTGGAAGCACGTTTCATAAAAGGTATTTAGAGGAAGAGGTCTTAGTTTATAGAGGGCAGCAGACAAGCATAAATTCACACTATAGGCAGTGGCGGAGCTGCCATATGGTCGGACGGGGGGAGCGGTCACCCCCCGTGACAGACCAAAATTGTCTGTCGGCACCCTTTTTAGGTTTTTAACATACTTTACTCTTGCACCATTATTGTCAAAAGACATGATTTAGTAGCTCTTTTTAGGGCCAGATAACAAAATGCTCAAGCAGCCACCAGTAACTGTACTATCTGCACTTTATTCTGATGAAACGGGTCATCTTCGGTAATATAGGGATAGGTTTTGCCAAAACGTATCTTCATGCTTAATACCCACAAATGAATGTTGACGCGATGCTAAGTTAATTGCTTCCACACCGAGCGTGATTATATAATGCCTACAAAACACACACACACTGACATTAAATTTACCCTCCCGGCCAATAAAAGATGTTGCAAAGAGCGCAACAATAATTGTATCGCAAATAACCCTCTTGTTGTTGGGGATAATTATCAACATACACAATAAAAAGAGTTTATAAAGATATCAAAATAGTTTCCACAACATTTTTCAAAATCACTTGAAGAGAACATTCAGGTTAAAATAAAATAAAACTGTTATCATAGTGGTAATGGTTTAAGAGTTTCAATGGGCAGTTTCCATTTTGCTTTTCCTCAAGTGACCATTCTCATGATAAATGGCTATTTCTGAAACTACAGGATAATCCCATGAGCCTGCTTATTTCCTAACTTTCATGGTCTTACAAGCCAGAAAATTGCATCTAATAAAGCCCAGGTTAAGGCCTTGTCTATTTATTATAAATTTGGTATCTAAAGAGCCAAGCAGACCTTTTGTCTTGGCTATTTCTTTCAATGTACTTAATTAATGGCTATTTTAGAGTGGTCACATGATGTAAATTACGTCAATTGATGTTTCTTTGTGTACTTATCTTGATTTCAAGATACCAAAAATGTACACCTAACAATGATTGATTTCCATAACTTTTTTCCCCAGAAAGATTGCTTGCTATTTGGCTCTAGTAGGTTTTATCTTTATCTTCACAAAGTAGCCTATTATTACATTGAAATCTTAAATTGAAACCTGACAATATCACAAAATATAATGACCTCCTTCACACTAGAATGTGGAAGAGGGGGATAGCAACATGGGCGGGTAGGGACAAGGGGGAACTTGCCCTCTCCTGGGAAATAAAAAAACCTGAAAAAGAAGGAAACATGAGAAAAAATATTAACATCAACATTTTTTAACAGTTCACTCAGTGTTTTCCCCATTTATATGCGATAAATAGGCTTTAGAAATGCTATTTCCAGCAATCTGAGAAGCATTTTGGGCCAAAATTTTCTTGCGGCCTGCGTCAGCGCATGGTGGGGCAGAGCTTTCCCCCTTAAAAGAATTTTGTTACCCCACTCGCATTTTCTTCTGCAGAGGCCCATGGATAGAAAATTTAAACATGTTTTGATAGAAGTAGTTTTCTACCAGGTGTGGAAAATCAAATGGAAAGTCTTAAAAACCATGGCTTGAGGTATTTACTCCTTCAAAGCACCCCTGCAGACCATTTTCGCCCCCTCTGACCAGAATCCCTAGCTCTGCCACTGACTGGAGGACCTTGAAGGGGAGTGAGCATGCATATGGCAAAATAAGAGGTGCAGTATATACTGTAACTTTCAAATCCCACCACAACAAAAAAATAAAAAAACTTTTTGCTTAAAAGGGAAAATGTATTCATCCCAGTTTAGATAAGTATATCAGTAATCTATTTCGGGGATGGATTATGACTATATTTATTTATTCAATTAAAATTTAAAAATTGCTTGATTGCTTGTTTGTACATCAGGGTCCATGCATTTTCTGGGGAATCAATTTTCATGACTTTTCCATGGCTTTCACTAAACCAAACAAACAATTGTCATGACTTTGCCATGACTTTCACTAAAGCAAATAAACAATTTTCATGACTTTTCCATGACTTTTACTAAACCAAATAAACAATTTTCATGACTTTTCCGTGGCTTTCACAATTTTCATGACTTTTCCATGGCTTTCACTAAACAAAATAAACAATTTCTATGACCTTTCTTTTGACATGTTGGTTAAACTTTTTATAAACTAAAATCACAATTTTTAGGTGAAATGAAGAATAAGTTTTATTTTATGAGTCCAAATGCATACTGATATTAAAAGTGAGAACAAATCTATGACACTGTGGGAAAATTTTTGTAACTTTTCCAAGACTTTAAATAATTTTCCTTAGTTTCAAGACTTTCCCAGTCCTTAAAAATAATTTTCCAAATTTTCATGATTAGGTTTTCCATGGCCATAAGAACCTTCCTAAAAGCAATCATTACATGAAATAGCCCTCACTTAAACTGCCTACCACTTACTTAACAGTCTAAAACCCGACTTTTGGGTGCTAAGCAGAGTTTTTAGTTCGTGTTAACACCCACATTTCATAGCCACCCCAATGCTCACTGGGTTTTACCATATTTCTATTGATTTAAGGGTGGAATGGCTATAAACTTCAGGTGCAAAAATCAGGTAAAAACCCAACTTAACTGCCCAAATTTAGATTTTAGATGGTTTTATAGTGATGGGCAGTTGTAGTAAGGGCTATTTCACATACTGTAAATGTACGTATGTCCTGATAACATGACAAATACTTAAAAGAGAAATATGTAGAAATTTGTGGGACTGAGTTGTTTCTTAAGTTTGAGGCAACACATTGTGCTCTTTAAAAAGGAACAGGTTATCAGTGCTATGATCATCTGACGATTTTTCCCATACAAGTGCAGATTACTGTATTCCTCTTCGATTCACAAAGACACCATAACTGTTGGTCATGAAATGTTCTGAACTCACTTTACCACAGAGAGTTTGTAATTTGTAAACTGCAGAATTGTAAAACAACTTGGAGAACTTCAGTCTTTTTTAAAACTTTAGTGGTGATGATTTGCACTGGATCACAATACAACTCAAAATACAAACATCCGTCTGTTGGCTCTACAGCCTTTAAAACAAACCTACTCACTGTAGAGTAACAATGCAAAGTTATGTGGGTGGCATGAAACATATCTAGAGTGTGTCAGGCCTTGAATTTAACAATTTTACTTTTGGGACCCGTACATGCTAGGAAAGCTAATGATTCACAATGTGAAATGTTTCTATTAAAGTAATGACTTATTACACACATAGGTGTTTTGAGGGGGCAAGAGGAAGTTTTGCCCAAATAATGGCATCATTTATCACATTTTGCTCATGTTTTGCAAAATGGACCAACTGTTTTTGCCTGAATTGGGAGGGCGAGTGCCCTCCCTGCACCCCGGCCTCGTATGCCTTTGATTACACCAGGTACCATTGATGAATATATGACTAGAAGTGCAGCCAGATCCTATGCCAAGGAGGTGATGAACCCTGTACACTATCTTAGTGTGGAGATGAATCCTGTACACTATCTAAGTGTAGTGCAATCATATTGAAGCAAAGAGCAAAGACCGTTTGGTCAAAATGCCTCCCAGATTTTGAAAATAACAATTTCCAGTCCTGCTAACCTCTTTTAAATAGGGGAAATTACGAGTAAAATAAAAAAAAACAATAAAATCATATGCACCAGAAGGGGGCTCCGGCCCCATCCATCCCTTCTTGATCTTGGCTATGCACCTGTATGCATTACAAGAAACAACCCTTACTAAAACTGCCTACCACTTTACAGTCTAAAACCCAACCTGTTGGGCAGTTAAGTTGGGTTTCTATTTGATGTTTGCACCTACAGTTTATAGCCTCTCAAATGCTTAAGTCAATAATAATATGATAACCCCAGTAAGTATTGGGTTGGCTATAAACTTTGGGTGTGTTACAAGACGGCTCACAAAGCGCAACACCCGGTTGGATTCGATGAGGCAAGCGGGAAATATTTTGTTCAATGCTTCCTCTCAGTGACTTTGCGAGAAATAATGTGTGGGGTCTGGAATGTTCCTCTTGTGCCACAAGTTGCTAAATATACTGTAGCCACCAGATTTCAAGGAATCCCTCGTCAGTACGGATTGATCTCGAATGTACTGGAGAAGAAGAGCTGTCCCATATAAAACCAGTTTCGAATGCTGTTCGGGGAGAGAGCCACACCGAAAGAACCAAGACAGAGACGCTGTGCAGAGACTGCTGCCGTTGGAAAATCACCGTCAACAGTACTGCCTGACCTAACAAAGTCTCGCCATCTTGCCCACAAGGAAACGAGTTCGACGAACATACGAGTACGATACGTGTTGCACACGTTCAAGCTTTAGAGTGAGTTTATCTAGGCGTAACAGTAACTATTGTAAAATCTAAGGAGATAAGGAGTAAATAATAATTAAGTATTTGATTTTAATCTCGCTCTTCTGTAATCTTTTCTGTCCTTGGTTTGACTGCGACCAAGCCATACGTAACAGGTGTTAAAGATTTGTTGGATGAAGACCACAAATATCCTACTGTATGAAGTACTACTCACCATGAGCCATTCGATGAAACCAATAGTAACCCAAATCTACTCCAAAGAAGCAGACAAACCAGGCTACAGGGCTGTTCCAGGCCATGTTGAGTGATGGGAAATGACAATAAATCCAGAAGTAGACTGGGTAATCAAATCCTTTCAGGAATGCACTATGTAAAAGACAGAAAAAAAACACCAACTTTATCTTTTAAATAATGTTGCTTTTCCTAGAGCACCTGAAGAACATTCCTAACTTTCATTTTCTTTACAATTTGCCAGCTACATATTCTGTGAAGATTTGTTTTGGTTTCAAATCTTAAATAAATTATGTTTTCAATTATTGTTATCACTATTACTAGTAAATACAGTAATATCCTCATTTGCCCTTTTTTTTTTTTTGGGGGGGGGGGGCAAATCACGTAGGCCTAACAGTTTATTCTTTGATTAAGTGCTGCAGTAATGCTTGAAAATTTGACCCAAATCATCATTTTTTCAGCCTTATAGGTTTTCCATTGCCTTCAGTTTTGATATAACCTGTTCTTATAATGTATGTCAGTGTTTGCACCATGGAATTGATTTGTGGGAGGGGAGGGAAAAGGGATATACCCCCTTCATTCATATTTTTGGTCTGATTTGAGATATGAAAGGGGGATTTCCTAATTTCAATTCAGCAATTCAATGTGTGACAGGCAAATCACATGCCTCTATTTCAAATGCATTATGTTACATCTGTACAATAATGCTCTTTTTTCTACATTAAATATACTGGCACGTGCACAAATGTTATGATATCAATAAATCAGTTTTCAACTTTGTCCATTTTGGAACCAATAACATACAGTAGATAATAACTTTGAAGATTTTTTTGTTCTGCTATAAAGCCGTGTTCCCACCTGATCCAGCAAAGTGGATCTTGATCTACTGAGATAAATCAACATGTTAATTACCTGATCCTGAGTTACATTCCCATTTGAGTGAGCGAGGTAGATCAACTTTACTTATGAACATGATGCCTGAGTGCAAAAAGGTGACCAATGTTTACAACACTAATTACATTATATTACACACTGGGAAGCAAAATACTGGAGATCTGGGGAAACTTGATCGATTGATTGTGGTTACATTACAAACTTTGTTTCAGCGAGGTCAGTCTGATCTATCCCCAGTGCATTCATCAAAATGGGTGGATCTTGATCTTGTGTGAGTGTTGTTGATCTGCATTCCCAGTAGCATTTGATCTACCTAGGAAGATCCAGATCCACCTCTCTGGGATCAAGAAGGAACAGGGATCTAGCTGAATGTGATTAGTTTGGTCTATTTTGTGCAAAGCTGAGCGGAAGTAACTGAAGCAAATTTTACTATTTTTTTTTTGGAAGAAAAGACAGGACATCCCCCTACATTTTATCTGTGGGAGGATCATAAGAATAAAGGCGGGAAGCTCACAATCCTGAACCTGAATGCAAATGCTGCTGTACATATTACAATCAAATCAAGCTACAGTAACAGCATTAGTCAAAACTAAGCTGACAGTAACACACACAAGGTATGGGTCTATCTCAAAGAATGAACTGATTGGATTGTGCAGATGTTCAATATTGATAAGTGGATCAGGTTTGCCAGATTTTCTGGGAAGCAACTGGCCAAATTTGGCAATGACAATTATAATGACAGAGTTTATGTCAAAAAAGGTGAATATATTGATGGACTATCACAGCTGGTTGTGGGAGTGCCCCCCCCCCTCCCAAATCACATCTACTCTTAACAAGGTGTAACCACTGTATAACAATTTAGTTTCTAAATTTGCATGGCAATTTAGCTGTTTCTTGACTCCCTCTATCAAAAAATCACTAAAAACTCATATATCTATGTACACAATCTGCTACACAATTTTGCATTTGTATAGCAATTTGTCCATTTTGTGTAGCAAAATGTGATACCGGGTAATTTATTCTCTGCACTGCTGCGTACTACACTACACTCTGTTATGTACACCCATTACTTTAAATAATACTGTATCCTTTGTGGCATATTCTGCATTGCATTGTGGTACCAACACAATTTCTATAAGGGAAAAAGGATTGAAAAATGTTCAGTGTAGCATACTTAAAACCAACATGTGTGTCCTTTCTTGTGTGCTGAATTCAAACATTTAGCTTAATTAGAACTTTTATTCATGTTGAGTGAAAACTGTTTTGCAAAAATGTTTACTCTTCATGGATTTCAAAGGAAATTGTGACTTTTTCATTTTTAATGCTTTTAAATTAAAATGTGTCAGTTTTCCAGTCCACAGAATCTGAGGCAACTACTGTATATACTAGTGTCACGGGATTATTAAAGTTCATGAAAGGAACTAAATGTTCAAGTTTTTTCACTGTAACAGAGACAAAAATAGACATAGCCTTACTGTTTGTTTTCCACAATGTAAACAATGATAGATTGAACAAAATAATTAACCTTTGGTTCTGCAAAACAAATGGCAATTCATCAACAGCATGGTTCTACACCTACAGTACCTGTATGTCAACTACTATAGTTCAGTGTAAACCAGCAACTGTATCTACTTCACGAGGGAAGTCCACAAAGAAGAAAAAAAACAAAACAAACAAGGATAAAGTTTTTCCACATGACTGACTAATCATCTCATTTGAAAGATAACATACTGTAAATTGTCATTTCAAAGTACTTTTGATAAATGAACTTCACCTACAGCATTTAATTTATAAATAGTCAAAACTCTTTTTAATAGACAGTCTAAACTGTCTGCACAAAATACAAAAGTTTTTTTTAAATTTATTTATTTCTATTATATGGATGGCAAAAAAACACCTGTACTTTGAACTGCTATATGGTGTAGTCAGAAGTACCAACCCTCCCTCCCAAATACCAGGACAGACTGTCCCACTTCCCTCCTTCATTGATGCTAGAGTAAGATGTGAAACTGTTTACAAACTTTCAGCATCAAAATGGAAAGGACTGTCTTTTGTTTTTGCTGACTTGCTGTTCCTTTCTTATGTAGTACACCTATTACACAGCAATGGATACAACATCTTCGTCAAACATTGTATGAACAAATTTGTTATAGAGCTCTTCTACTAACTACTGTAGTATAGTAAATTTTCAACAAGTACAAAGTTGGAGTATGAAAAAGTACTAACTGTATTTATACTTTTCTGTAAGAAGTTACTTAAAGCTATTACATTATAGTGGAGTGGATTCAAACTTCCAGCAGGTTCTAAGTTCAAACCCTGAATCAGTGAAAATGCCCATTTATTCTTCAGTATTCAGCAAATTTAAATACTGTGACTGTCAATGTGACCATGAATTATTACAGGGTTCATACACATTTAAAAGACAAAATTCCATGACATGAACATGACCTTCAAGGACTTTGACTGATAATACCAGAATCTTTAAAAGCAGTCAGTTTTCATATTTTCAAGTTTTTTCCACAAAATAAAGTACATCTGTACATGAGAAAAACTGGACCATTAAGTCTTCTTTCTGAAATTCATAGACTTTTCCAGTGCCCTTTGAAAAATTGCTTGTTTTTACTGACTTTTGAGGCCTGAAAATTCAATTTTCAGTTTTCCTGACTTTCTGGCACTTGCACAAAACCTGAACTACTGTGTACACAGCATCCTTAGAAAAAATCTTTCCACATTTGCTTAATAGAAACTGGACTCTAAAACTCCATCTAACATCCATATTGACTGATGAATGAATTTTTCAAATTTGGCACAAATAAGTTCTTATATGTCTCACCATACCTTGATAAAACCATCAGCATGCCAGCAGTCATTGAGCTGATTCCATCAGACAAACGAATAATGGACTTCCCCTCTTTTAGCAGGCCAACAACAAATTCAAGGGCAATTCCGACCAAAAAGAACAAAGCCGCCTGTAAAATAAGGTAGCATATTTAAAGACAAATATACAGGCTATGTCATATAAAATGTTTATGTCATGCCTTCAATAACTAATGACTTACTCAACAATTTAGAAAAGACATAAAGGCCACTGTGACACTACAACATTGTGAGATTTTATTGAAATCTTTCCCATTTTTGGTCTGAAAGTGCCAAAATTTGCCAACCAGTGTAACTTCTGTGTATGATTTGCAAAAGAGGTCAATAAAAACGGAAAATATTAACTGATCTGTTTGTGACATCAAACAGATGACTTTTATCAGACACACATAGTATGATAAAAGCTGTCTATTGAAGTGGTGTCACAAAATAATTACTGTAGCATACGTAAACATATTGTTCATAGTCTTGCAATATTGTACATTGTACAACTCTTATTTTTAAACAATTTGACAAATCTAAGGTTCTTTCCAACCAGAGATGGTGGAGATTTAATTCAAAATCACAAAAATAAGATCAGAATCCAATGTAAATTTGCTTTAAAAGTAAGACTGTAGCTTAAGGGGTGGGATAGCTACAGTAGTTTGTTATTTTGAGTTACTAACAGTATTGACCTATCATCTTCAACAGCTTGATAGAGCTTTAAAAATATTAAACATCTAGCAGTACTGTACATTGATTACAAACCATACTTCACACAATGACAGTACCAAGTCTTAAACTGGTTAGAATACATTTACAGTACACTTCCTTCATATATATAATGGAGAAAAAACTTATGAATTCCATCTGAACCTAAAGTTCCCAACAAGACCATTAAAAGGAAGATGCAGATACTGTGCCTAAGCATGTTTCAGTAATGTGCCGCTAGAATTCAATAGAAGTTTTTAGCCGAATTAACCCCGCAATATGGGCCTTTTGCAAAGTTTTAAACCATACCTTTGTTAAAAGAAGGGTTTAAGTTTAAATGAGGTTTTGATATGTTAGAGAGGTACTTATTCTCAGCATTCTGGTGTAATTTGCATTGAAATCCCATGTGGAATTCTCAAGATATGAGCATGGGTAACGTTGTCACATTTGCAACAAAAAGTACACTTGAAGTAAGCATATGACATCACATCATCATGTTAATGTTTTTGTTTTTCTCTAAACTTCACAACCAATTTTCTCCTAAACAATCCTGTTTTTTCAAAAGGTGATTGCATTGGTCTCATGAGAACTGCATAATCTTTGCAATCCCCGCAGGGGATCCCATCTCTATTATGTTCAAGCTCAACACATTGACACAAGTCTGAGAAAACAAGGGAAACAAAGCATTTCTTGTCAATGTGAGGAAGTGGTACTGTGTAACCTCAGCTGCCTTCAAACTTGCTTCACAAATCTAGTGACTTCATTTTCTGATATCTTAAGAAAAACATGTATGTCCAATTTGAATGAAAGTTTCACCATACTGTAAAGATTTGGTTCCTCTTTCACATTCTGTGTCGGATCTAATTTTTTGTTTAAACTTCCCCTTTAAGATCTGCCATTCAGTGATCAAGTTTCAGCATCATGTACCATTAAACCTTAACAAGTTTCTCCTCCGTTTAACAAAATTTGCTATTCACTGTGAATGAACTTCCTGTACAGAATATGTGTTATGTTGTCCAAAATTTCAGACTTTTTACACCATATCTGGTGTTGGAAGTTTGAGGCATGTGAGAGCTATCACATCTGACTTTGCCTCAAAAACCCAGATGAATCTATTAAAGCTAAATCTTACAGCATTCCTTAATTTTTTTTAAGAAGAGTGACATGTAGTACACTCGGAAAACCTAACTCAGGGCCTGCATATTTGTGAAAGAATTTCTGACTAAGCTTAGTTCCATACTTACCTCATTGATATACTTTGGCACATCCTCTAAATGCTCAACGTATGTTTCACTTGGTGTAACAGCATAAAAGAGTCGCCGCACACCAGTGATGAAATCTGTTTTCACCAGTGTGTCCATCTTTGAGTCTGCAATGTCAAAATGATAACTACTGTACATTACATTTCAAATCATGGAAACTTTATTTTTCAATTTTATAATAACACTTACTGTTTCCATAATAAGAATTAATCTACTTACAGTACCTCCACTCTGAAGTGGAGGTACTGTAAAAATAAAAAATTAATGACTGAAAAATAGAGTAAATAAATTCCCTAGGGGTAGGGTGAGGTGATTTCACCAAATCAGAAAATAACCCAGCATTTAAATTTGGCTACAGTAGCAGAAACTGTGTCTATTGGTTCTACTGTAGAGCTAGTGGTAGAAGGGGTGGGTTGAACAGTCATCTGTGGCAACCAACATTTGTGCTGGATGCATGCTTTTCTTATTTATGCATTTACTTCAGATGAATTTTTTACCCTTAAAATTGCATTCCCTTGTATTTGTTGCAATCCACTAACAACAGCAAAAAGATTCCTAACTAAACCTTTGCTGAGCTCTACATCAATGTGGTGCTTAAATTTAAGGTTAACATAAGATTAAGAGATTAAGATACTGTTTATATTGTTCATTTCAGTCGATAAAATGGAAAATGATTTTCTTTCAACGGTGCAAATAATACAGGCAAATAAAACGAAATAAGAACATAACAGGGGAGACATATAAAATAGAAAGAAGGAGGTTAAAGTTAACAATAAAAAGTAGAAAATAGAATAAAAATGAAGGTAAAAAGATCATAGATTTACACTGATTGCTTCACATGAGAATTGAACATTGAAACTGAATGTAATACTTTTGGTACTGTAGGAACAAATTTCGGAACCATGTTTTATTGAGAGGCACAATACCAGATCTGTTAAACAAGATTAATCTGTGGAAGGGATGTGTGATGTCATTCTTATGCTATCTAGTCTCTTGATTAGAGAAGTTTTGTATATGAGAGTGATGGAAGAACCATAAACTATGTAGAATATTTAAACATATGGATATATGAACTGTGTAAAATATTTGAAAAAGAATTCTTTTTAGAGCACCTACTTTCTATCAAACTTTCTGCAAGATTTATGTACCCTTTTAGGCCTAGGTCTTCTTATTTTAAGAAGAGTAGAATAATCTGTCTAGAATCAATGCCAGAAGTATTGAATCAGTGAGTGAGCTACTGGATGTCACTGGACCTACAGTACGCTTGTCAGGCCTAGAATTTTGAGGCATGTGAGCGCACTCACCTCATTTCACTGTGAGGAGTGTGACTGTTGCACACCTAAGCCTAGATGAAGAATGGGAGCTCATATATTATAAATCTATTTTAAACAAGAGAGATACAGATCAAACGATGATGTGGTTGATTGTTATTTTCAGATTTTTAGTAATCTTCACTGATCACCTGTGCCCCTTGATCAACTGTGCCTTGGTTCCTCCCCCTAGTTCTGGTGCAAAAAAAGAAAGAAAATTAGCTACAGTCCTAACTCCAGGCTTACTGTATACTAGGGGACTTTTGACCTGCATGCACCGATTAACTCTCACCACCATGCTCTGTAGGCTAGATCTGCTGTTACTAACTTAATACTGTATGTGACAGTGTATCTTCAGTATCTAGACAACATATCAATTAAATACAACAGAGCTTTGGGAATTACATGATCCCCGCATAATGAATTTAAATGCTCAATCAAACGTGGAAGCTGGTATGTAGTATGTTGCCAGTAACAACTATAAAAATCAGTGACTTTCATTATGCCTAAGCTAGCCTGGTAATACTCACTGCTTGTACAAGCAGACGACGACAGTCTTGGATTTGGAATTTTACCTTGGTGATGATTTGTGCATCGGTCCTAAGTTCAAAATTTTTTTGAACACCTCCAACCTCCAAGAGTCGCCTACCGTCAATACATTCGAAGAACAGACAGTATACACGCAGCTGTGTAGTTAATGAAGTCAATTGACCACTTCTCTAGCATTCCCGCCTTTTTTAGATCTGCGCAAATGAGATTTCGCGGAACTGTGACTGACAAGTGGTCTCCCCTATATGTTGAATAATGTATAAGTAGGCGTATAAATGGCTACAATGACACGGTAAGTGGGTATTTTTATCTTTCCTTCTCTTAGAAATCAAAGATTTATTAGTTTTTTCCAAACATATCATACAAAAATATGCCCCCGAAAAGAGGCAGTCGATTCTTATGTATCAAATAAGGACCTCAAACTTTGCGAGTACCTGACTCATTTAGCGATTCAAAGTGATGTTTTTCTATCACTGTTTGTAGATTACAGCATAGGCTTTCAGTCAATACTAAAATCACGTAGTTTAATTTACGAATTTGTTTGTAAACACCGATAAACCCGGAGCAATATTTACTGTACAATATGTATGTGCGTGTAGTGTATACAATAAGTGTAAACACATATACTGTACAGCACAACAGCATGCATAGTCACACACACGTAACGTTGCTTGATCATTGTAATTTGTAGTAACGTTAGTACTAACTAAGGCCAAAATTGTTCGAAAACCATTTATTTCGTAGGTCATCATCACATTTACAATTGAGAATATTGGAGTAGCTTTCTTCATGAAGTTTAAGATGCATAAGTGCAGTTTTATACAAGTCAAGCAACGAAGGACGTGAGATGTAATGTGGACAATACTAGTATTAGTATTATATTAGTATTATAGTAATGTACAGTGGCCTACTGTAAATTAGTTTTAGGCCCATATATCAATCATGTTTTCAGTACCATTTCTCAGCTGCTAGGCTACTGTAAGATCATATAAAGCAGACTAATTCTTAGATGAAATATATAGTTTAGCTTTAGGTTCCTCTTCAGTCTAGCTTATTAAACTGTAGGGCTTCTCTTTCACTGGTGCATGCTGCATGGAAAAGATATCCAGAAACTAAACCCTGTCTCCAAAAATGCTGTTTAACTGTATATTTTGTACATTTTGTTATGTACCGGTATTCAAGTCAAGCCATAATTAGCATAGCATCTCGCTAATGCTGAGAGTATAAAATTAGTCGTGGACTTGAAAAAGGATTTCACATTGATATTTCTCAGCTTTCTTGCATGGGCATTGTAGTGACATGGTACCTCAGTCATCATTTTCACTTCTGTCAGGCCTATGATTTGAGCCTGCAGGGAGTTTTGCTGGTCTCAGAGGCTGCAAGATCTCTTTGCAGAATTAATTAGTCAACTATTATTGGTGCATGCACACTGTGCACAGTTCATGTTGTTAGTGTGTACTGATATATTGTAGGTTAGTTGCATAGGACTCTTAATTCTGTTCACAAAAGTTGTGACATTAAATTTTCAATGTTTATGAAATACTGTACTGTATGTTTAGTAGTTAGTACACTTGTACAGTGCTAGTCTATTGGCTTCACCCAGTTTTAAAATTACATGTTGTTTACAAACTGGAGATCAATTAAAATGTCTGTTGTGTATGCTATGTGGGAACTTTCAGTGCTTCTGTCACTCAGTACTTCCACTGATTTGTTTTCTTTCAAACATACCTTTAAATTTTGTAACTTATTTTTCTCCTTCATGGATAATATATGGCAATTTTACAGCAAAGGTTTATGTGTTAAATTAACTTATTGCAGTGTAGCCATTTGATGTATGATACCATATGTTTCATGATTTTAAATACTGCACAGTAAATATGTCACTGGAATGTTTAGCCCATGCATGCATGCTCATTGCTCTGTGACAGTGTATTGTATGTAAACTAGCTGGTATCCATGCATGGCTTGTGTACCAACTACCAAGAACAACATAATGTTCCCAAGTTAACTTTATTTACTCTGGCTTTAAGTCCCAAAAGCTGACCTCAACGTGGTGCTAGAGTGGCAACTACTGATTATCAGGAATAAGCTGTGTCTGTTGACTTAAACACACACTTCCATGTGCACACTATGGTAGCCTGGCTGCTTTCTAAAATTATTTTTGTGCATGATCTTAAAGATATGAAAATTCTGTACATTCATGCCGGGACACTTTCAATTGTATCGTCAATGGACTGGCCAATTTTCTGATGTTCAGGAGGCTAACAAGCTTATTGGGCAACATATACATATACATGGTTTCAATTTCTGCATTATTCTTTATATTGATTACTGAGGACCTATCAACATACTTGTAATGATCATATGAGGTCTGCTGTCAGTGATACAAGTTAATTATATAGGTTTCCATAGCATGCAGTCCAAATTAGCGCTGTACTTTCTTAAGACCATACAGGAGCATGCATGATAAACTTGGGTAAGTGGGGTAGTACCACCTTCAAACTGCTACACAATATAATTCCCTTTCTTCCGACATTGCAGTGTCTGAGTCGGTCTAGTAGGGCCTGCAATTTATCATGCTCCTTGTAAAGCATTGCTTCCCTTTGTAAATTGGCTGGAATTTACAAGTAAATGTAAATAATAATTAGCAAAGTAGGCTGGTGGGTATGCCTGGCTGGTATGGCATTCCCATTCACACAGCTCAAGTTTTTTTTTTAAATTAACATTTGACTGGAGTGCCACAATTTTCAAGTAAGGTGATAAATTAACACTTAGGTTTAAACAAGTCTCAGCTGTCTTAGTTTTTTCCTTTTCCTTTTTCCTTTTTATGCAAGCAGATACAATTTTGTGAGGTAGGCATACAGCAGTTTGTATTTTGCCCACTAGTTACACTATGACATGTGCACATACAGCCCACCACACTATATTATGCCCCTTCAAGTACACACTTTCTTGTTAAATTTGTATCTGGCATTGGTTCAAATATTTACGAAGTGGCATAGACCAAAACCAAAATCTGTCGATAAAACAGTACATTTCGAGCAAGGGAATGTTTCTAAACGTTGCTAACGTAAATGGCTTTAATTTAACGTTACATGTATACAGATGACCAGTAGTCATTTCGCGTAAATAGGCCTGCTATATGTGTATGTACTCAGGACGCCCCAGTCGATTCGCCGACGCTTTTACCGAGTACCTGACTCATTTACGAGAGTTTTCGGTACAAAAGTGGTACCAATAGAAAGAAAACAAAATTTTTCTTCAATATAAGTAAAAACTGTGTAGTTTTAAGTAACATATAAACAAATCTGGACAATTTTACGGAACATTGAAAACCCATTTTCGACGTTCCATAAATCGGCAAAAAATTCACACTTTTACTTATTCTCGTAACCAAAACTGTACTCAGGGAGTATTTTTGATATCTTCTCCAGTAGTTTTTATGGATTTGATAATTTATTAGTCAGTAATTGATGAGATAATTGGCTTGTAAAATCATAACTTTTAGCTTATTAGTATTCGCAGCCCTATGACGTCATGTAACGTCATGCATAAAATGTAAGAGAAGGAAGCTCTTTTCGAGCAGTTGCGATCCGACTGAGAGGTGTACGACAGCCGCTGTGATGTAAGAGTTGCAGTTCGATCTGTCCTGTCAATGTTGGGACTCAGATCGATAACCCAAATTCCAAAGTCCCCAAAGAAAAGTTTGTTTTGATCGATCAGCTGCTGGTGGTAATATGCATCGCACTGAGGTTTTCATTCACCTGTTCATTACTGCATTCACGATAGCATGCAGAACCGAATCGAAGTTAGCCTCTTTATTATGTCTTGCAACACGGAACTGCCTTAGCCATACTTTCGCTCTGCCGTTGTTTTAGCAAAAGAAAGTGAAGGTGAAACCAATAAATTGCTGACGACCCACTGAGCATAACTTTCATGCAGTCCAAAATAACAGCAAACCTGGTCAAAGCGAACATAATTCCTGCTGTTTAACATGTTACACAATTTGAGGTCCACAACCAGGAGCCAATTGGTGGGCAGGCATCATGACAGGCCTAGTAAACTTACATGTAGTAAACTGGGACTTAGGCTATGAGCAGAACCCTTACCATCACATTAGCTGTCCTTGTGTAAATATGATAAAACTGAATCATAATCATGGTATGATCAAGCAGGGCTTAGGTTCTTTCCCAGGTGCCAGACTTTTCTTTTTTACCATAGCCCTTCCACTTTAGAGAACAATTAATTTAAGGGTGCAAGAGCATTCACCACAAACTTATTTTGCATTACGGGATATTAGCCTTTAAGGAAATCCGCCATGGCTACCACAGTTTTTGGGGAAAAACTGCGGTTCCCAATTATTGTACGTGACCACTGGTTCATTACTCCACTTAGCTGCTTCAATGAGCAGCAGATTTGATTACCATTCTGGTACAGTAGAAGCCCAACAACTTTGGGGTTCATATAACGACTTACAACAAATCCTTAAATAAGTGCTGGCAAAAAGGGAATCAAATTACTTAGAGTACATTGAAGGGTACATCCCCTTTCAGTTAATTCTGAGGATAAAATGCTATCAAATGTCAACTTTCCGGGTCATTTTCAAATGCTTAATGGGCATATAATTAGTACTGAGAACAGTTCCTGAAGAGATTGTGCTAAGGTTATTTTTTCCGACATGGAAGCAATCATGGCTAAATCTCACAATTTTCCTCTTTTTTCTCTGCGAAGTATCTTTCGTAATAATTAATTTAGGAAATTAATATTGCATATTCAAGATAAAGCAGTAACTCCTAGTAAATTTCTTGTTTGAGGAAAGAAAATACTGTCACATGACATTCAAGAAGGGGAGCCATGCCCCAGCATTTTTTTCTGATCTTTAAAATACTTTAAGTCAGTAACACAAATTTTACTTTGAAAGCATATTGGGCACCAGATTGCATGATGAGGGACCATATTTCTCAAAAATTTTCAAAGCGAAGGGATTGTCTTAAATTTGCTCCCCACAGCCAATGATCCCTTAGCATACTGCATTCCCTCCCCCCTCCCCTTCAGAAAAATCCTCAGTACAACACTGCTCTCAAGAGCCAATCTTGAGACAGGAGACTGTTACACTACTTCAAAATGGGGTAACTGCATCTCCCCTTTAATCTAACTCTATGTGTCCTTTTCTTTCATGACTTGAATTTTCTTTTTATAAATGAATCGGATTATCCTTGTTTTTAGTGACTGTAGGCAGCCGTAAGTGGGGTCCATCAGCCTTTACTCGTCTTCATTCATTGTCTGCATGAATTTCAAATCCTATCCTCATATTCAGTGAAGTTGAGAAAATCAAGATACACTTTAGTATACAACCATCCATGGAACAGGTAAGTAAGGGAATTTAAAGTGTGAAGGTGATGGACCCCAGTAATGGCCCCCGACTAAAATCAGACCATCACAATCTGTCTGGATTCATCTATATCCAATAGTCTTGTAGATAGCTGACCACTGTTTATCACTTGCTTCAAAAGACAAGGTATGATAAATCTCCAGCCCTATCAGTGCAACTACAAAGTGTACTCAATCGAATTGAGCAGGGTTGTGTGAACTTGAAGATACAACCCACTGGACTTAAACCACAAAATGTGGTAATTACTGACCATCACTAATAGGACTTTCCTGATCTATGTGCCACTACTCAGGGCAGGCAAATGAGCATTTTTGTGGCATACTGCTTGGGGTCTTCTTGGGGGTAGGATGGGGCTGGGTTGGACAAGTTTTCCAGTCTACTGTGATATAATTGAATGTTCATGATGTTTATAAAAGAAGCATTGAGCATGCATGGTCAAATGAGTTTATTTTTATGGTTATTTGACCTCTAAACAGTATCCATGAAAAAGGTCAAATTATGAGAAGGGACGGTTGAATTCCATTTGCAAAAACACAGGCTACTCGAATGGTCTTAAATGGTTTCAATGGTTTATGTGTGGTCTCAACTGGTCATGAGCATGCAATGGTAATCTCAACTGGTTCTCTAACAAGCTTTAAATGGAAATGAATCTTTTTAAATGGAAAATGCCCCCAAATGCAGTCTTCACCATTTGAAACCTGGTTTTAAAGGTCTTTGTCAAATTGAATTTAACCCTGGGTAAGATTGTCTTCACTATTTTGTTTAACAAATCACCTTACAACAATTTTTAAAATGTTGGTCTTGTTCAACAATCCTGCTTACAATTACAACATGTTGAGCTGAGGTAAATGTGCACTCTAAATTTTGAAGAAATGACTACTAATAAGTTGTTTTAGTAGACCTTATAGATTTCCTCAGGATTACCACCCCTGCCAGACATACAAACATCCATTTCCAACTCTCCAATAATACATGCAAACTGCATCTTTCCCCAGTCAGTGTCCTTCACCATCCAGTGCCCCTTCCCCCACCCCCCCTCCCCCCATGTGGTATGGGTTGTTTTACTAAAGGACATATTGTGTCTAAGCTGAACCAACATGGTATAGATCTACATAGCAAACTTAGGTCACAGATCTCAAAATACCTTCAAAATATTTTTTCTCAATAAGGAGGGTGTAAAGTTTCTTGATACACCATTCTAAATTTGCGGTAAAGAAATTACCTAACTAAAGACTTCTTTCAATTGTGTCGCAATATTGTTATTTTTACTGGTCAAATTCATTATTCCTGCAGTCTACCTCCCTGGCTAACCATAAGTATTCAATGAATTTACACTCCTTCCCTTAAGAAAAAAAATGTAGAATACTTTTGAGCAAAATTAGGAGAGATTGGTAAGATTTAGGGAGTTTTGACATAAAACTAACTAAAGGCGACTGCCATCCCCCTAAAAGTAAAGTAGAAAAAAGTGAGATGATTATATTTCAGTTTTTGGTCTTTTTTATTGCAAAAAACACAACTTATCACAACTTAAATTTTAAAACATAAAATAAGCTTATTCTATTTTGTAAAATGATTTGCAGCAAGTCAAACTTGCAGTGCAAGCATGATGTCATGGGTACAAAATTAGAAAGTCTGGCCTATAGCAGTAAAAGTACATGCTTATACAAATATGTGTAAAAGCTATAATTTGGAATAGCAATTTTTCCATGCCATGAAAAAACCCTTAGAGAAAGAACATTTTTCAAAACCTGATTTAGTGAGGGCCTTTGGTCAGGTTTTCAGCAGAATTTTTACACTGGATTTTGCACCTCCTGTACAGCTGCTTAGGCTTGTGTAAATAGCTATGTGGACATGCACTGCTTATCTGTGTACAGAGAGTATTTGTAGGGAAAATAATTGACTTAATAGAGATAAGAACTGCAGACAGGAAATGTAAATAAATGCATTGTGGCTCAGTTTCTTTCAAAATATGTAAGTGGCAATTCTTGACATGTCAGTCTTTTTTTACAGAAGAGAGAAAGGCCTTCAAAGTGTCATTTTTAGTCACAGTAGTTTGGAGAGCACTCTCACTTCAACTTTCTTGGCTCTTTGGACTAAACTATGATGGCACTACATTTGAAATAGTTTGCCAACAGGTTTTTTTCAGATACCAATTTCTGACAATAGCTCTGCAAAAAGCGTCAACATTTGGCAATTAAGTTTGTTTATACTGGGGGGTAAAGAATTTTCCCTGACTGGATCAATCAAAAATTTTGTCTCCCCTTACCGATTTTCTTCTCTGAAACATTATGAAAGATACTAACAACAAAGTAATTAGTAGGTAAAATAGTTTCACCAAGTGGAACAGACCTTGGTCATTCTTTGCATGGATGAATTATTTCAATTTGACTGATGAAAAATTGTTTCAAAAGTTTGCTAGCTTTACACAAAGCAATTTGAGATTCATTTGGAATGTAGTAATTTCTCAGAAATTCATTTAGAATAAACCATAACCTATCAGAAATAACATGCAACAAGCTCCTTCAGGTGTAATTGCTCATTCATATGGTAATAATATTTACAAAGGAATAATTTCAAGAAAATTTCAAGGTACTGTAGCTAGTAGAAATCAATATGGCAAAGTAATGTCCTTAAAAGAATGGTCCAGAACCACATTTATGTTTGATATAATAAAGAGGAAGATATTCTAAGCATTCTGGTAAAAGTTTCATTCATTTTCCATGTTTGGTTCGCAAGATATTAGCAATTGAAGTTGACAAATTTTCTATGAAAAGTGAACTTGAAGCAAGCAGGTGTGATGTCTTGGATTCACCATGTTAGCCAATGTTTTGTTTTTCTTTTATTTTTCATCCTGTTAGTTGACCTTGAATTGATTAGGTATGTCATCTTGTCCCTAAGGCACATGAAGTTCTTAAAATCCCATTGCTCAGGATGCACAAATGGTATTTATATAAAAAAGTTTTGTCGCATAAAGTTAGTGGTTAATTATAAATAAATACAAAACATTGGCTGACAATGTGAAGCCATGACATCAGGCCTGCTTGCTCCAAGTTCATTTAACGTAGAAAATTTGCTTCATTCAATTGCTAATATCTTGAGAACCCAACATGAGAAATGAATAAAACTTTCACCAGAGTGCTTAGAATATGTTCCTCTTTAACAAATCAAAAATAAATTTGGTTTTGGACTATTTTTTTTAACACAATGAGTCCCTTTGCAGTAAAGGTAAGCTTTCATATTGCTCATCCAAACTAAAACTCAAAACCTAGAAAGAAGGATTGTGGGATAGATGTAGGCATCTCTTTTTGGCCACAATAGAATTCTGAAATGATGCACACACAGACTCCCTATACATGGACAGAGCATACTGTAGATTTGATTGTCGCTACCGTGTGTGTGAGTTTAGGCATAGCAAGATGGCTGTCTGCAATGGTTTTGTGTGAAAGTTTGGACTTGCTTAAGTAAATCACAGATTTTGCAAGAAAGTTGAGACATTTTTGAAATAATACAAGGTAAGGTCAAAATCACTACACATATTGAAGGAATACGATGTATTTCTCATTCAAATTACACATTTGTTTACAACATTACAGAGTCGTCATCAAATCATACAAATTTTAGCTTCACAGGGGCCATCTTGGTGCACCTATTTTGTCTCAGTTGGTGGCGACAACCTATAGATAATACGTACACGTTACATGCTCGGTCCATGTATATAGGAAATCCGTTGATGCATACCAAAATTCTATCCCATAATCCTTTGTAATTGCTTTTTGGAAAAGGATCTACTACTGTTGAAAGTTATAAACAATAACTTATACAGTTTGAATTGTGCCATCAAATTACTCCACAAATGCTACGTCTTCAATAATTCTGCTACTTGTGTTGTTTTTCTTTCAGAACTGATAATATCTCTGCTTTTTAAATTCAAATGCTGTTTGTTTTTGGAACAGCTATACAAATTTGGCTGCCTGTTAGCTGAATTTCAGATTTTAAATACTGTTCAAGGTATTTCATAGCTGTAGGAATTGTAACGTCTTTGTATCAAGGTGATTTTCTAGTCTAGGTTTGTACAGTATTTAAAGGTGATAACAAAAATTTATCATTTTCTCCCCATGGTGTTGTAATAGAAGTCAGATAATCTGAAAAACACTGCTCTGGAAAAACCCTTAAAATTATCTTAATTCCCATGGAACAATTTTTGCCCCTTACTCCAATTCATTCCAGTCCACTTGCCTATGGGCATCCGATCAATCATTATCTGGCAGTGCTGTCTGGTATAGACTTTTCATGATGGAGATGTCAAGACCGCCACTGCAAGGCCTTTACAAATTCTTCTTCTATAAAAGATAACATCTTTTCAGCCTCAAGACCCCCACTCCAAGGCCTTTACAAATTCTTCTTCTGTAAAAGATAACATCTTGGCGGCCTCAATATGCATCTTTCAAGGTAAAAACAGAAAGAGAGAAAAGATATACATTAGGTTAGGTCAGATGGAGTTTATGGCCTACTTTCTAACCAATTAGAAGAAGAAATAAAGAAAGACATTGCATAGAAACAAAGGAGACATTTCATTGGTTCATACTTGGAGCAATTCAATCTATAAATTTATTCATTCACTGTATGTTTTTCTGCTTCTTAGTCAAAGGACACAAATGTGGAACTGTAGATAAAAGTCAAAAAGGACCTCAATTTGATATCTGAAATAAATGCTGCTTTCAATTTTGGCTTGAAGCTACTTTGAATCAACTGGAAGGTAGTAGTTTTACATAAAAGATTGTAGTAATTTACTGGTTTCAGCTCACGTTCTTCCTCTTGAAAGTTTAAATTTTTAAGGAAACTCCTTTTCAAATCCTGATCTTCTTTATCTTAACTTCTCTTAAATTTAATAATTACTGATAAGAACATCATAAAGAAGCAAACTTATTTCTTAATACTTTTAGTAGCCTCACCTCTTCATCCTAGATTCCAACTCTATTGATACTTAGCGAGTTAGTTAGATGGAGTTTTACGGCCCAGTTTCCAACCTATTGGTTCAAGTCAAGCTGGCCATGGCCTGTTTCCAGTATTACCAACTCTATTCAATAGGACAGCTTGACCAGGCAATTGCTGAATTTATTTATTTCTATCATGTTTCTGGGACACAACATGGGGAGGGGGAGGAAGAGGGGGAGGGGAGGGAATGAGGGTGACGGGAGGGCAGGAGGGGAGGGGGAGGGCCCAATACATCTTATAAGCTATCAGTTTTCTATGTGGGAGAAGGTGGGGGTACAGGTAATTGTACAAGGGAGGAATGGATGTGAAGCTGTGACTGCCTAGCTCTTTTTTCCTCCACAATTGACACTTCCTCACCCTCCCCCTCCTGCATTCAGTTTATCACCTCTCCAAAACTGACCCAGGTTGTACAAACAATATACCCACATTACCTGACTATCACATACTCTATCATACCTTTTGTCTCTTCAAAACATCAATAAGTTTAAGTTGTTTCTTAAAGCCTGCCATCAGTTCGTTCTTCTGTTTTTCCAGTCTCCTGTTTTCAGCTTGCAGCTGCTCATTTCTCCGTTTGTCATTGTCTGATGATTCCTGTGAAAAAAGTTGTATTTCCAGTTTTCAATTTTTGTCCCTTTTTAACATGGCACATTGTGTCGATTCATAAAAATTCACAACTTTTTCTAAACTTGTAATGTTTCCCTCACACGCTAATGACAATTGGTCAAACTAAGACAACCGTCATATCTTGCAGACACATTTTCAAATTGTGCACAAAACCACCACGATCTAGGGTACAAAAGTTGTTCACAATTTTAACTTTTTATTTAACTACAGTATAATGTGTGAAACTCGACTAATTATGCTACTGCATGATAACCATTGTCATGTGATTCTACAAGGGGAAATCCCCTTTAAAAGGGCTCATTGAGTTGATATCAATAAACTAAGGAAAGTCTCTAAGGGTACTGCCGCATGAAAAAGCTTGTAACAAGCATGATTAGTTAAGTTTCACATCTAATACAGTGGTTACGGGAAAAGTTAGAATTTTCAATTTTGTGGTGTCCTGACTTGTAACGGTTTTGTGCACTGATTTGCAAAAGTGTCTGTTCACCAATTGTTTGAAAACTGAATTGAGTCATTACAAACTACCTCATTTGTATGTAGGATATGGGGGCATGGAGGTTGAAATCTGACCACTTGTCATTGGTATGTGATAAAAAGTTAAGAGCTTTGGAAAATATGTTGAATTTCATGAAACAACTCAACAAGCCTTTAGGTTATGCAAATCAACTCAAAATGTCTCTTTGAAGGTAAAGGAAAATAAAAGAAAATAAAAGATGTGGGTTAAAATACAAACTGAATAAAAACAATGTTTTTAATCAAACTTTATGAGCACTTAACAATTTCATGGAAAATAATGCTTAAAAGATAAGTGAAAAGAGACCACACATAAGGAAGACATTTGCTTTAGAACTCTGTTCACCACACACCCTGCAAATCAGGCATTTGGATGGAGAACCTTGCTTAGTATCAATTACCAAACTGTAATCTGAAGTTATCCACACATAAACAAAGATAAGAAAATCATTTGTTCTGTTAACAGAAGCAAACAATTTTCTTACTCACTGCTGGGGGAAAGCAGAGGATGACAGGGGACTATTGTGGTTTTGGGACTACATTTATAATCACAGTTTGTAAACTTCAAAGGACTTGTTCATCTCATGTATGAAGAAGTACTGAATAAAATTATCCCCTAAAGTGTCTTAATGCGTATTTAAAGAGTAGACATACACAAAAGAATTAAAACTGGGTGGCTCCTTTGTAAACAATATCATCTCACTACAACTGGATCAATTTTTTCTAAGAAACTTCAAAATTCTTGATAGTGTTTATATTTCATTCTAATGTTAACCCAGAGATTGGGAAGTCCTCATTTACAAAGGGTACACCTACCCTTGAAGATAGTTTAGCTCTCTGGAGTTGTGACTTGTACTTCTCAATTTCCTCCAAAGCTCTGTTGAGTCGTACTTCAGTAGCACTGTGGGTAGAGGCGGATGACTTCTGTGTGCGCTTTAAGGACTCCAGTTCCTAAAGAGATTTTAAATTTGAAAAGTTTTTCTTGGAAGTAAAAAACCTACATTTTTCACCAAAAATTTCTTCACAAATTGGGCCTAATTCAAGACCCACTACAGTTACATCATTACAGAGGAGTTTTCAAAGCCATCTGACCACTTACCATAAATAAATGGCCATTTTTTGGATGGAGTTGTGGTGTGCATTGATTTTGCCAAGGGCAATTTTCTATGCATGTGGACAAATGCCCCTAACAGATTTCTATGGAAAATTTGCAGCCTTGCATGTAACATTATTTCCTGAGTCCTCTGACCAGTTACTCTCATTTTTTTTTGTAGTTCTCGTTTTTCTAAGCAGATTATTTTTCCCATAATACAAAGCAATCCAAAGCTGCTGGCTAAAGTGTCTCGCAAGCACGGCTGTGCATGGCTGCACAGTCTGTGTATGCATGTCCGATAAAGCATCTCTGACATGTGCTGGGGTGTGAGCTCCAGAGCAAGTGTTCTGTAGAAATCCGATCAATGGTACCTATATCAGGAATTTAGGGAAGTGATATTCTGTTAGAGGCAATTTCATGGCACATAGACAAAAATGACACACAACAAAGCTCTATTAGTCACCCATTCCTTTGTAATTGCCCTATTTTAATTTGAAAATGGTCTACTGGAGGGAAAAGTTATGTCCCACCAGACATAGAGTGTGAAAACAATATTAAAGCCGCAGTCACTCTACAACGAATTATGATAGGGTTCCAAACCGATTTTTGGGGGTTTTTGTTAAAATCTCCTCCAACTCTGATCAGAAAGAGACAAAAATTTGGACAACATGTGTAAATATAGACAAGTTGTACCTCAGGACTATGAGAATTAAATTTGTGCCAATTAATTTTTGATGTAACATCAATAGACAGATCTTATCGGACTCTGCTGTCAATGTGACATAATGAAAAAGTCAGTTGAAATTTTATTTTCATAGATATCAGATGTGAATAATATATTTACAGTGCTTGACAAATTTATGGCTCTTTCAGACCAAAAGAGGAGTAGGTTTGAACAAAAACCTGAAAAAATGGGATTGGAATTTGATCCGAATTGGCTGTTGTGTGGCCATGGCCTTAGAGTATGAATACATGTACAAATGCAGGGGCTATGGTAGTAAAAATCACAATAGGATGGGTTTACCAGATGTCTGAATTTACCAGTGAAAATGTCCTCCTTTCACAATTTTGCGGTGGCTTCTGTGTAAATTTTCTGAATTTCCCATAAGGCAGGGATTTCATGTATTTCTCACATGGTCTGAAAATTTTTCTTGTTTTTCTTTATTGCACCATTTTCCATCTAGACATCCTTGAAAATTGAAAAATTTCCAAATCAGGGTCCTTAGCTTAGCCCCCACCAGGCTGGTAATATCCATGTCCTTCTTTTCAGATATTAAATATGATAACCCTAAAAATGGGCATTCTGAGAAAGAGCTCAGAACTTTTGAAGTTTTTCCTGTTTTTCTTTGAATACTCCACCATTTTCCATCTAGACATCCTTGAAAACTGAAAAATTTTCAAAGGAGGGTCCTCCTCTTTGCCTTCCCACCAGGCTGGTAATCCATGTCCTTCTTTTCAGATATTGAATACGATAACCCTAAAAATGGACACTCTGAGAAAGAGCTCCGATTTTTTCTTTTCCATGGTAGTCATATGAGCACTGTTCATTGGTTTTGCTGACTGAAGGATACTTAGATTCGATATACCAACAGAAATTAGAAAATGCTCTCACGTAACAGTAAGATGTCCATCTGATGCAAACCCAATCCCAATTGTTTTAACACACTTTTAAAGTGTTTCCTTCTTGCTATGTATCTTTCATGAAATAAACTTGTAAAGTGTTATTTTATATTTTATTCCATATTTACTTTCACAACATGTGGCTCAGAATTATTTATTTTCCTGCTTTCACTACAAACAACAATGTTTACTTTCACCGTGTGAGCTTCCTTAAGTTGTAAGGTGAGTGTGCACATCAAAGCTATTTTTAGCTCCTTGGCTTTGCTTGAAACTTTTATTTATGTAAACTATGAACAGAGTAAATAAATATCAAGAAAGCTACCCTACCATTGGTTGTTGTCTATCGTCAGTTGTTTATATCTAAATGAGGGATGTTTCATAAGACTGAATTTAGGTTGCAAAAACTAACTCGAGTTACATTTCCTCTCAGGAGGACAAGCACAAACAAACGTTTCAATATGTGGGAGTGAAAGCCAGCTCAGCAGTCTCATTTCCCGGCACTTTTTTATCCGGGATTGTTAGTCTGGGGGAGGGGGCTTTGCAACTGACTATGAACCTACATCATTTGCATGACAAATTCATCATTCATGAATTTGGCAAGGATTTCAAATCAAGCACTTCACATTCAACATGGTTGTCCATATCAGTTTCCAATGTAACATATCTTACATGAAAGATGGTTCAACCGTTTCCTTCCTTTTGCAACCATGCCAAATGACCATCCTCCCAAGTGTGGAAAACAAGAGCCAGATAAACAACAAAGTTGACCTTTGACCGCTGGCCATGAAATAAATGCGAGTTGGGATGGCTTAAGCTTCCTGTAGGAGGTGGCATAGCGCCAACTGGGTCATGTTTCATGGCCAGTGATCATTATGCGATAGATGGGACTAATGCTACTTAACTTCTGGAATTATAGAAGTAATTACGTAGGTAAAGAAAGGGTTGGGGAAGGGAAAGTCCCGCAAAAACACAATAGCTGAACAGGAAGCCCATTGATTGATTCTGAATCATACTAGTCCACTTAAGATGACTGAAACTCGGTATGTACTTTTCTAGTGTCATGACGGGCAAGTTAAGGAAAGGTTGTAAGTGCAGTTCATACCTACCACATCATCTTTTAATTACCAAGGGTTTGTACACATTCAAACCAATAAAATTCCATAACTTTTGTAAGACTTTCAAGAAATTTGATTTATATTTGTAGGAACTTAAAGGCAGTAAGACACTTCCTTTCCAGCTTTTTCACAAATTGTGCACTGGTAAAATTTGCAGATAACACTGATATGCTGGGTTTGCTTTAAAGGATGATTATAGATCAGGTAAATCATTTTAACAAACTATTGTGAACAAAACTTTTTAGAACGTAATGTTAGCAAGGCAACAGAACTGAAAGAAATTCTTGAAAGTCATATATTGATCTACATGTAGTTATTACTAAGGGGAGTGCTGTGGAAAGGGTAAATAATTATAAATATCTTGAGGTTATTTTAGATAGTCACCTTTCCTGCATGATTATGACGAATTTCTTACCCAATTAGCTATTTCACCCAAGTCCCCAGCAAAAGTGAGATTTGATGGGGTAATCAAATTTTACCCAATTTCCTGCTTAACTCACTCAAGAAACTACAAGCTCGATAAGAGAGAGCTAGTGGAAGATCTAAACAAAGGTGGAATAATTCTGGCCAGATGTGCCACTGTTTGCAAGGTGTGAAAGACAAGCAGTAGGGCAACTTCTTATCTGGTTTTTAATTACCTTGGTTTACTGAAGCAAAAAGGTGTAGATAGAGTTTTTGTAATTAAGCAGGGAAATTCAGCATAATCACATTGACATGTTTTTGAAAAAACTTAATTCTACAATGAATTGTCTGCGTTCCATGAACTGTTTTCATGTTTAAAAGCAAAATTCTTGCCATTTTTATAAAACCGGCATCTGCAGGGTTTGGCTATATAACTTGGTATCATACCATGGTAGAGAAAGATGGTAAAGAAGATGAGCAACAAACTGATACAATGATAAAGGCAAGCATGTTGTGTACTTGGAATAAGGCGGCCAGCCATGGCCACATCCTACAAAGAACTTCTTGGGGTCAAACTTGACATCATCTTGCAAAATGATAAAGAACACCCCTTACGTACACATCCTCAAAGGGGAGTGATACCCACATGGACTTCTGTACATGGACAGAGCATGTAACGTATACGTCCTATCCATAAATGGTCGTCAAAGGTAGGGACAAAAAAAAGGCACATCAAGATGGCCGCCGTGAAGCTATAAATCGTCTGATTTGTTGACGACTCTGTTATATTTTAAGTAAAAGTTAAACTTGAAAGGAAAGCAATATCATATTCCTGCAATACGTGAAGTGATTTTGACCTTACCTTGTCATATTTCAAAAATATTTCAACTTTCTTTCAAAATATGGGAATATACTTGAGCAAGTCCAAACTTTCACATAAAACTATAGCAGACGGCCATCTTGGTACGCTTTTTCTCACTCATTCTGTAGCGACATTTTACTGTGCAGTATGCTCTGTCCATGTATAGGAAGTCCGTGGATACCTCAAAGTGGTAGGTTAAGGCTGCCATTGTCTAATACAAACAGGCACCGCAATCATTAATTCTAGAAAGTATTACATCATAAAATTTGAATTTTAAACCTTCTAAATTTGTCACTTCTGGATTTTTTTCAACCTTTTCATTACTTCAATGTACTGCCATGTTTTACTGTTTTGATGTCTCACATTTCTACTTTCTTACTTTGTACTAAAATTGTATTAAGCTTGTGCAATGCTGTCTGTTTTGTATGTTTAGGCTGTTTTATGTTTATGTGAGAACTCAGTTACCCTTGTCAGTTTTAAAAAAGTTAATCTTATCTATCATTTCTGATAATGCAATTTTGTATCCTTGTGAAAAATGTAAAAGAACAACACTTATGTTGGTTAGATAGATAGAGGTTTACAGCCCAGTTTCTAACCTATTGGTTCAAGTCGAGCCAGCCACGGCCTTTTTCCAGTTTTGGCTCACTGGCTTGTTTTCCCTACTCCATTGCTTATGCGGAGCATCACGCACAACGGCAGAAGGTTCAAATTTTAGAGTCTTTGGTATGACTTGACCTGGGAATGGAACCCAGGCCTTCCGCATGAGAGGCGGATGCTCTTACTGTTAGACCAAACATGAGTTACACCAAACACACTTATGTTGGACACATATGCACACTCCATACCATTAGCATGGAATATACGTCAAAATCAACTAAATGCCCATATTTTTTACCAATGTTGTAAAACCAAAACCCCTCACTTGTCCTACGGCAGTAATTTAAATCATAATTACTTTTCGTAGTCCCGTCAGCTGCGATTCCAGTCCATCACTTTTCCTTTTGGCATCTTCAGCTAGTTTCTTGTATTTCTCAATCTGACTGGCTTGGTTTTGGTGAGTTCTATTCTGTCTGGCTTGTTCATCTTCCAATTCTTTGATTCTAGATGTCAGTTTGACATTCACCTCTTCCTGTTCAAAAGAAAACAAAAACCCAAAGAGAATTAAAAAATGCAAGAATAAGTTTTCATAACATCCTCTGGTCAGTAAGTACTTGTTTCCTGATACAATACTACGCAAAGGTGAGCACATTTTACAGCCCTACCTTAGACTGCCACATATGGCATGAGAATTATAAAATATATTCATGAATTCTCTACCTGTTGTAATAAGCAATGAAACAGGGTACTCATACACAGATATGTTTTCAAAGTTAGGCTGCAAAATCAATGCAACAGGCACTTTAGTCACCTGGCAAAACAGCGTATGGGTAAGTTTTCTACAAGGGCCCTGTCACTGATTTCAGGATTGGGAAGACTAAGGAAAACCAAGGAGGTGGGTATATTTTGAAGCTGGTATTCTGTTTGAGCCTAAAACTGCATCCAGGTAGGTTGAGGAGGTCACGTGTGGCGAGAAGTTTGTCCCCGACCATCGCCTATAAAATGCGCCCATGAGACCATTATAACTCATCCCATGACTGGCAGGCTGTCAGCTCCACAACACCAAGCAAGTTCCTCAATGGTTGTCCCCCTGTGGGCTGGAGGTTGTAATAATATGCCCACGGTATTCTCTGCCAGTCATAAGAGGCGACTAAAAAGGAGGACTTGAACAGTATTTGAACAGTATGACACTATATAACACATTCGTGTTGGTGTGTCATTAAATCTTACTTAACTAACTATAAACTAACTCCATATGAGCAATTGCCTCTTTGCCAAAAAAATATAATAAAATACACAAGCATAAATTTCACTGAAATGTCTTCAACATATAAACAAACATTATTTCAATAGTCAGCCATCCATATAGTACGCATTTTACATGTCCATAAATTTGTCAGCCTGGAAGTTATTACGGTGAGTCTCCAAATAAAAGCTTTGCTCCAAAATTTCGAGTTCTTTGAAAGTCCATTTCCACGTTGCTTATTTTTTACCTAATATGACAAGAAACAACTGGGCAGGATTCCTAAGAGGCATTCTGAAAATGATACATCTCAAAGTTTACTAGAGCAGTGGTTTTTAAGCTTTTGTTTTCTAACCTTTTTGTAACCATAATTCATCTCGCTATTTTCTGGTACCTTCACCAACCCCCCAAAAATTTAAGAGTCAACATTAATTTATCACAGTAAATATTTTGACATCAAGAGTAGGGGGAAGGGGTTGCGTTATAGACAAATTTTCCATCTGACTGTTTTTGTTCTCCCATTATTTCCTTACAAATGTTTTCTCCAGCCACCATATTTGATTTTTGTAAAGTAATCTTGTTTAGCAACATGGCCATTTGTAATTGTCAAATGGGCTTTCCAGGTAAGGGGTTTGGTGGGAGATTTTGTTCAAAACCATTTAACTCCCTTATCCAAGCCACATGATTTTTATTCCCAGGACTTATGAAGGAAAAGTGGTTTTTCAAAATTTTTTAAAGTTTTCTAAAAATGAAGATTACGGTAAGAATGAAGAATAGGGTTTTGCGGATCACGAATATTTGGCCCTTTTCTCATAACTGCTCTTTCTTTCATAATCTGGCATTGGATTTGGTTGGAATTGCAAGAAAAACAGGTGTCAATTTCAAAAAGCTGTCAATGTGGATTTAGGGGTAAGGCCAATATTCCAAAAGATGTTTCTTTAGATGGGCCAGATTTTTCCTCCTGTAACCTGACCCTGGGAAATAAATTATTCGTCCAGGCCACTGTATCCATGTTATTTAGTTTTCAGAGGTCAACCAACCTTTTGGTTACATTCTTGAGACAAACTGTCCAGCTCTTCCTGCATCACTCGGAGCTTAGCCTTTAAGAATCGGATCGTTGCCTCTGTTTGAAGAGAAAAGAACCTGAAATGTTAGAAATAAGTCTACAAGCATCTCAGATTTGTGTACCAATTCCTCTCCAAACATCTAATGTCACTGTTGTTCTCAACCCTTTGAACCTTAACGTCCAGGAAACAGGCCCCACAGAAAGCAAAGGAAGCAAAGAACGTCAAACTTCAATGGTCAAGTACTTCAATTGGGAAACATAGTTTCTCCCTACAAACTGTGTAAGCCATGAGGGATATCCTTTAAGGGCAAATATTTTGTCATGGGGACCTGATTGAGGCTGAAGGGGCAGAATCTGAGAGTGAGTGAGCTTGTGTAAATTCTAAAAGAGAGGTTAATAATGTACCCTTGCAGGCTTATGTGAGATGAAACAGATAAGGTGTTAGAGGTGGAACAGACAAGGTGTTAGAGGTGGACATTCATGATGGTGGTGAAGCAGTAAGTTGGTCATTTAGATGAGATTTAATGACAAAAACACAAAAGTGTTATACAGTGTCAACTAAATACCAAGGTAACCGTTAATACTGTTTTGAATAACGGAAAAGTGCAATTTCAGATACAGCTCAAATTTGGTGCAAGTCCCTTTCAGTCACCTCTTACAACAGGTAGGAAATAATGAGGCATATTCTACAGCTCCCAGCCAACAGGTGGGACAACCATGTGGGTACATGATCGGTTTTGTGGTGCCAACAACCGGCCAGTCCTGGATGTGTATTAATGGTCTTATGTGCACATTTTATAGATACTCTAGTTGCTGACAAACTACTCACCATACACAACCACTTTAAGACTATGCCCTACCTGGATGCACTTTAATAACATCATACCCAGCAGAGGGTAGAGCACTATGGTGAAATTCAGGATGATGTTCACCACTTCTACAAAAACCCAAGGTCAAAAGTTTTTAGACGGATTGTAACTGTATGAACACTATCCTGCAAAACTTACCTGAACCCATGCCCTCAGCAGCCTGTGGAAGGACATCATCCATTAAGCCAAACGCTTCCCCTGCACCATCTTCTACCCTCCTCTCAATATCAGTAATGGTATCACCCAAACTGAAAGCTTCTGCACCCTGGCTGGGAATAGCAACATCATCTGCTGTTGACGCTGCTGACAATGTCCTTGATTTTGGTCTATAATGGGAAGAAAGCTTTTTCAAATAGCTATTATTAACAATTGTGGGATAGAATATTGGCAAATCTGAAGGGAAAATTGTAGATTGGTATAAAACTTTTCTAGCACATGTCTGTGAGCAGAACTATCTTGGTAGGGTTGGGGGAGATAAAATAATTGTTATGTGATCTACCAATGAATAGTTTGTGAAAGATACTTCCCATATTGATAAAAATGACTTTCAGTGCACTTCAATAGGCATCTCTATTTTAAAGGGCAAGAGCAGTCACCCCAAACTTATTTTAAAGCAACAGCTTAATCTCATAATTTTCTTCTTATTTCTATTCATAATATTCATATATAATTCATCTTTCATAATATTCTATGACTTCAATATTGCATAATCAAGGTAAATCACACAGTTTTCCCTGGTAAATTTCACATTAACCCTTTACCTTTGTGCTCCAATCGGAGCATATTTGCGACCCGGGAGTGGGCTGAAAAGCAGACGTAGCAAGCTCCGCATCAGCTTCCGTAAGCTATTGACCCCGTGTACCTAAACTATTGCCTCTCTCGTTGTTGTGGCTGAATTTTCGGGTAGTTCCGCGTGAAAAAGAAAAGATGGGTGACAGCTGTGCTCTCCGTCTGGGTCCAAAAGGACCCAAACAACGGTAAAGGGTTAAAATAAGCCTGTGGAGTGTGTTTACTGCAAAGCTGATGCCGCTGTCTCTGCATGTGTGCACAGCCCCATGGTGCAGATACTTTAGATTAACCCTCTACCGTTGTGCTCCAATCAAGACATATTTGCGCGCCTCCGGAGTGGGCAGAAAAGCAAACATAGCACGCATCCCCCCCATAGGCTATTGACCCTGTGACCTTAAACTATTGTCTCTCTCGTTGTTGTGGCCGAATTTTTGGGTAGCTACTTGCAGTTTGGAGCTCCGCGAGAAACATTAAAGATGGGTGACAGCCACGCTCTCCGTCTGGGTTCAAAAGGACCCAAACAAAAGTAAAGGGTTAAAGGAGAAAAATAAAGTTACACCTCTCTCAAGAGCAAATCAGGAAACAGGACAGTCTACTACACTACTTCAAGGACTTCAAGGACTGGGTGTAACTTCTATCCTACTTTCTTGTACAACCATACCCTTACCACTTGTCAAGGTCATACTGTAAGATCATGTCAATAATAGTAAAAATGTCTAGGTCTACACATTAATGTAACTTTGGTTCCAGGTGCCTAGGGGCAAGAATTAATTCAGGTACGGTACCAGAAGACCAAATTACATGGAGAAGGAGTTCCAGTTCCAGAATTCCAATGAAAACAAACTACCAATGTGAGGCCAGACCCACCCAGTGACCTTTAGTCTGGGTGCCCAGAAGTTTGTCCCCAACATGCATAAGTGTTACACCACTGGGTCTGGTCCCCACTCTTTTTCTAACGAGGTATAAGCATACGTATTGTTTCAAACATTTACCTTTTCTTGGTTTTGCCAGCTGATTTGGCAGACTGCCCTCTTGCAGAACCTGCTGTGTTAGGTCTTGATCTTGATGGTGGTCGTTTATCAAGGTTTGTGGCTGTAATCAAGGATGGCTGCAAAGAGAGAGAAGGATTTGTTCACTAACACAATATTGAACATGAAATCCAGAAAGTTACTTTGAAGAAAAATATCTTTCCTGCAAGGAAACCCAGGCTTTGAATTTTTAGGTGTGCGAGTGCGATGGCACAGGTCATTTCTGCATTGTTCAAATTCCTATGCAATGCCAACAGAACAAATTGCGGAACTTTAGGGAAACTATCGTCAAAGATCAAAACTAAAATATATCAACACATTCCCATACTCTAATGACAAAATGATTTTCCCAAAATCTCAAACCAATTAATTCCCCTTTTTTCTTTTAAAAAAAATTGACTACTTTTATAATATTTATTCATTTTCATTAAAATTTATTAGAGTTTGTATGGAACAATGAACAATAGAATCCTGATCAATAAATTATTGTATTCTTCAATGCTAACCTGACCTCTTCATGCCAAATTCTTTGACTGCATTCATTTCATCATCATTTGGTTTCAGATGTTGTAACTTTTTCATGACTCTTGTATTTCATCTTTTCTATGAAAAGGGTCTTGATGTGGATTACATTAAGGTATGAGTTGAAGTGGATTTTTTTAAAGGAAACTTTAATTTCACCAAAACGCTTAGTTTCATACAAAATATAACACACAACTTAAAGCTTTTAACAACATTTTAAGTTTCTCAGATATTAAAGTCTTACCCTTCCCAATTCAACCTTAAAGGAGTTGTGACATCCCTCAACCATATTTAGCAAAATCCCCATAGTTTTAAATTGGTAGCTGCACCTATGACTGGCATTCATTCAAACAATATTTCTACCCTAGAAGTTCAATGATAACTTTTACAGTCAACTGCATAACCAAAAAAGTTCACACAGTTTGTTTCTAGATGTCCTGGATTAGATGCTTGGTTTTTGGCATTCAATTCACCTCAACTTAAAGAGAAAGTTTAAACAAAAATTTAATTTTTTTATGAGAAAGAAGAAACAAGTCTTCAAAATGTGATGAAATTTCTATTCAAATTGGACATGTATTTCTCAAGTTATCAGCAAACCATAATACTAGATTTGTGTTTAAAGTGATCTTGAGGGCAGCAGAGATTATATCACTTCCTCACATTGACAAGGAATGCTTTGTTTCCCTTCGTTTTTTCAGACTGTTGTGATGACCTTGATGTTGATTGGAATAGGACCTCCCCATGGGGACTGCAAAGTTTGAAAAGTTCTCACATCACTTATGCAATCACAATTTGATAATATGGGACTATTGATGAGAAAATCAGCTGTAAAGTTTAATGAAAAACAAAATATTGCCCATTAATGTGGGTACATGATGTCTTATGTGCTTGCACCAAGATCACTGTTGGTTGAAAATGTGACAACTTTACTTGCTCATATCTTGAGAACCACATATCAGATTTCGAAGCAAATTTCAGCAAAATGCTCAGAATAAGTACCCCTCCAACATATTAAATCTTCATATGACCTAACACCCTTCTTTTAAACCTTCCAGCTCAATCTAGTGGCACCAGAAGTCCTTTTCCCAGCTGTGAGGCACTTGATTCTTTTACCTACTTCATTGCTTATGAGCAATCAAGCACAATGACGGGAGGTTCAGTAATTAAGCCCTTTGGGTTGGGGAATGGAACCAGCTGGGTCTCCTGCATCTAGGTCTCCTGTGTGAGAGGTGAATATTCTACCACTAGACCAAATGCATGATTGTATATGGCTTTGAGGAATTGAAACTCAGTGCAGGCTACCATGGCTCTGTCTAGGTGGTATACCAGACAGGTATTTTGGTTTAAAGGGATACTCCTCTCACCCCAAAGTAAAATTTTTGTAGCAGTCCACACGAAACCTAGATTGGCACAGCCCTTTGATTGACAGCTAGTTTGAAAAATGCACAGTGCCAGAGCTCTTACTACACAGCATACATACTGTACTGAGAGTGTTTTGATTACACATTGGGGTCTTGTAGATAACTGGATGGATAAAAAATCTAAACCTAATATCAACGTTTCCCAAATGGAGAAAGGTTAAACAACAGGGAATAATTTATCATTCAAATTTTGCATAGCACATCTAAAGATTTTTGAGGTCTTTCACACATTGTTTGTGAAAATGCAAGGGTAATGCACACAACAAATTGCTAAACAATTTTTCATTTGTGTAGCAACTTGGCCTGTTTGTGTAGCAAAATGCGATGCCATATTGGATAAATTATTCCCTGAACAATAAAAATTGAAGTCACAGTTAATCACATTCTTTAGGGTCAGAGACTTTCACCAGTTAAGACATAAATTAAAACACAAAAATACCTATTTTAATCACATCATAAAAAACCTATATCTAATGCAAACATTCACTCCTAGTAGTTTTTACAGTCTGATTCTCCTGGTCAATAAATTTTCATACCTCAAACACCTGAAACTAAACCATGAAGAGTTTCTGAGCCCATATATAAAATAATTCAAAACTAAAAGTAATCTTGCCATCTGGTTTGATGATTTACGACCTTCATGACAATGTTGCTCAAACATCTGACTCAACAAACAAAGAGAGACTGCAGTGACAGAAGCTTATAAAGTAATTTAATGAGATAAATTATGTTCAGTTTAGAGAATGCATTCCAACATTTAGTTGTCATTTAACTGCTTCCTTTCAATGGGTAATGTACGATTGCTAGAGCAGCATATCAGAGATTACTTCATCATCTGCTACGATGGTATATGATCACTGGGTGTGAAGAATCCATCTTCATCATCTGTGAAGTAGTTGAACAGTTAAAAATTTCATTTCTGAAGGCCTCCATGTCTATCACAAGGAAAATTGAATGTGATTTGTCTACCTTGAATGTCATTTGATTTTCTTTCATATTTTCTTCTCCTATTCCCTTTCCCTTTCTTTATCTGCTTTCAATTTGTTTGTAGCTTTGTATGTTTGTTTGTTTTTCGTTCATTTGTTCTTCTAAATATTTTCCCTTAGCTTTTCTCTGCTTGATCTTTCAAATTTTTTGAATTTTCGTTTGTTTGTGAGTTTATTTGTTGCTTTCATTTTTTTCTTCTAATTCTATTCCCTTTCCTTTTCTCTGTTTGATTGTTTGTATCTTTGTTAGCTTGTTTTTTGTTCGTTTCTTTAATTTTTTTTCTTCTTCTGTTCCTTTACCCTTTCTGTGTCTGATTTCAATTTGTTGGATTTTTGTTTGTTTGTTTATTTGTTTCTTTTATTTTTTTTCTTCTAATTCTTCTCCCTTTCTCTTTCTTTGTTTGCTTTCAACTTGTTTCTATCTTTGCATGTTTATTTGTTTTCTTCTTTCATTTTTTCCTTCTCTAAGGCTATTCCCTTTCCCTTTCCCTGTCTGCTTTCAATTTGTTTGAATCTTTTGTTTGTTTGATTATTTGTTTTCTTCTTTCATTATTTTCTTTTAATTCTTTTCCCTTTCCCTTTCTCTGTTTGCTTTCAATTTGTTTGTTTCTTTACTTATTTTCTTCTTTTTTTTTCCTCATTCTATTTTCTTTCTGTCTGCTTTCAATTTGTTTGTTTGCTTATTTGTTTGTTTCTTTCATTTTTTCTTCTTTTCTATTCTTTTCCCTTTCTACAAAAATCTGTATGAAAAATTAAGTTCAAGAACAAAAAGTAAAGCGAAATAGTATTTTTAATCCCTTGAAAGCGTTTGATTTATTCAAAAATTCTTGTAATTGTAATTCCTTTCAAATTCAGCAATTACTTTGCTCTTAGATTCTTTTTTCCCTTTTTTTTTTGTGAGTGCATACAAATATACAAATCTCATCAGTTCCTGTTGAATGTTCTATACCTTCATTTAATACTTGACAGTATTAAATGAAGGATCTAAGATATGTTGAAACTAAATTTTTATTTACATGTTAGCAGGGTATTTAAAACAAAGTAAGAGCCTTGTCAGTTTCAAGGAAAGGCTCAAAAAACTTACCTGTTTTTGTAATATGACTAGTAGATTATGCCCTATGTAAGATTATTATTATTATTATCATCATTACCATTATTATTATAATAGTTATGGTCTGATGAAGTTGCGAAAGAAATCCAAAGTGTTGTTCTCAAGATGTCAGCTGTTAACAGGACAAAGGTCAACTTGAAGCAAGCATACATAATGTCATATACTCATACTAATGAGCAGTCTTTTGCTTTTTCTTTAAAACTTTATACCCAATTTTCTCCTCAACAGTCCCACAAAATTTGAAAATGATTGAGTGGGAGACATGGAAACATTACAAACTTTACATTTCTTTACAGATTTTAGGTTTCAGATGAGGTTTTAAGGCTCGGTTTCTAACCGATTGGTTTAAAGCTTAAAGGTTAGAGTTTGATTGTGAAAATGAATCCAGTCATGACAGGGTGTGCGAAAGTTAAAGTATTGTCTTTTACGTAAATCAAGTTCACTGGGGGATAAATCTGAGCAATTGAACAGTGAGACAAGAGCCTGAAGTTACTTTCTGGCCTATGGTAAGCTCTGTTAAGCTAGGTTGAGGACACAGGTGACTGTATGTGCACAGAATAGAACGTGGATCTCGTAAGACAGGCAAGGATTACATCACGTAAAAAAGATCATGTTTTACTGAACACCTTTTATGCTCAAATCTTTTTTTTTTTATAAAAGGTATCTTGAAAGAGTTATTTTTGAATTACAATGACCGTTCATTTTAATGTTATACATTTATAATTTGCATCGGCAGAGAAATGAGGGCAGTATTCAGTGTGTGGTAGCGATAGGGTTAATTTGATATTACATTCAATTTATTTATAATTTGGATGTCCCTGCAGGGAACATTAAGCAACATTGTTTGCTATACCTGTATATGGTGTAGGGTTATGCTACGGTAGATCAAGAGGCAAAAATATTCAGAAATTTCAACAGTATCAAATTTCATAGACAAACACATCATTCAATCATAAAGAAAAAACAAAAGGAATCTGAGGCAATGTTGGCACATTACATGACAATTTGTGGTTTGTTGAAAAGTGGAGGTATTTTTAGCAAAATAAATGTCAAGTTTTAAAATGACATATTTTGAGTTCCGAAAAGGATAATGCAATATGGGTTTGGAAGATACAGTCTGGAATATACTTTCCTTTCATACCTGACCTTAGGAATATGCATATACACCCATCTTTAAAGGACCAATCCTCTCACCCCAAACTACAATTTTGGTAGGGATTAACATAAATTCTCAACTGGCTCAGCTCTTTGATTGACAGCTAATTCAAACAATGCAGAGTACCAAAGCGTATTTTACACAGCATGAACTGTACTGAGAGTGTTTTAATTATACACATTGAGTTTTTCTATACTTACCCTGAAGAAATAAACTGAGATTGTTTCTTGATGAGGATGAGTTTCAGACAATTATGGGAGGGGCTTAAGTAAGAAGGTTAGGAGAATTGGTGCCATTTGGGGTGAGAAAATTGGGCCTTTAAGATCAAGTGGATAGCTTAACTAACCTTTGAAATGTCATCTGATACACCTGGTGGTTCTGTTTCAAATACTGGCAGGACCTGCTCTCTATCCTCCAGACTTTCTTCCAGATCAAGTCGATTGAAAGAATGATTCAGGATTGATTCTTGCTCACGCTATAAGACAGGAATATTGAGCAATTAATCATTTTAAGTAAATAAAGTCTTTACTCTTGATGAGGAGGTAAAAGTTGTCAAATGAGACAAAAACATTTATTGTTAACTAGAAAGGAAGCATTAAGTTGGATTTTCAAAGAATTAGTGCAAAAGCGATCAATGTCAATGAGTGTACAAAGTGTGTTTATGCCATACTATACACTGACTATCATGCCAGATGCCTGCACATGGTTTTGCATGAAAATGAACAAGGTTATGTAAAATGTGGCAGGGGAAAATGTCCATACAGTGATGGCGGGGAGAGGATGTCAATGTATATAGACCAAAGAAATCCCAAGCTTTAGCTGGATGGAGTGTCCCACGATATCAAAATGGATGACGCACAAGGGTCACGTGCTGCCAGAATGTAAATGAGTGGTTCCAGCATTAGTTTTGTACACCCTTCTTGCTGCAAGCCTAACCAGCTGTGTTTTTTCGAATGGTGACATATTGGTGCAAGTGAATGCAGATCAAAAGGGAATTCTGTTTGGTTTGGTTAATGGATTATGGTGTTGATTAAGGTTAGGGTTAGATAAGAGTTATCGCTAAGGTGGTGCTCCTAACATCTTGACACCACCTTTATCCTCTTCATGTCTAATGCGGGTTTTAAAATCTGGATCATCTTCAACAGTATTTTGTTAATGATACCCAGTCATGTCAACCCAGGGGCCCACAAACACAAATACCAATTTGGTTGAAAGGCCATTGTATTTTGCCTACAAGTTACAACTACAATTTTTCATGAATGTAGTGTATGATGTTGTCACAAAACAGTATTAAGATCGTGCAAGGCCAAACTTGTGGGCCTATTCCAGCAGCACTTGTTAAGATTCTATTTGACCCACATTCATTTGCAGGAATATACCCAGGTCATCATTCGCTCATAAAAACAGCGTTCAGCACAATTGTGTTCCATTCCGGTGCTCAAAAATATGATCCATACCATAAAAGTACATTCTGGCGGCAAATTTCCTGACAGTTGCGTCCTTTTTGACTCATGACCAACTGCATGGTCGAGTATAAGAGCATCCGACTTGCAGTCGGGAGGTTGAGACTGGAGTTCAAGTCCTGGCTGGGTCATACCGAAGACTTAAAAAACAAAACCTACTGCCATTGTGCTTGGTGCTCAGCATAAGCAATGGAGTAGGGAAAACAAGCCAGTTAGCTACAATTGGAAAAGAGGTCGTGGGCTTGACTTGAACCAATTAGTTGGTAATTGGGCCATTAAACTCTATCTGACTAAGTAACCTTTTTGACTCGTACATTTTCCGTGGGTGATCAGGTGCTCCTTCCAGCTAAAGCTAAAGATTTCTATGATGTAGACCACTTTGATTACATCATTAACACTACCCATGCCTAAAAAGAACAAAAAAATAATAAGGCCTTGAAGAGCAGTCATTTTAAGATGCTGCAGGAGTGACCAAACAAGGGTATAGCTCCAGTATTTCCCAGGGATTGGTATATCACTTCCTGGCCTTGACATAACTCACCATGACTTCTTCTGCTTCTTGAATTAATGTTGCAGTTTTAGCTTCAAGCTCAGCATTTAGTCTCCTGTTGAGTAAAGATAAACAGTAAATAAGCTATGACTTACAGTAGAAATAACGATATTTTGAAACATCCTGCCCCTCCACCCCCCCCAAAAAAATACCCACGACACATTATCATAAATTGAAATATTTGCATATTTATATTTAAAAATGTGAAATAATTTAGCCTTATGAGGTTTTATGAAGAGTTGAAGACTGTGCTCACAAAGAAATATCAACATCAAACTGGCTAATGTTTCAAGTTTGTAAATGAGAGTGAAGTTTTGATAAAAATATATCAACCAATTCGATCAACACAGGAATAAAACATATTTCAGGAAAGGAACTATTTGCTAACTGCATTGTGTTCATGGGGTTTTTATCTTAATCTCATGGGGACCACATCCTGATATTCTGAGATGACCTAGGCATTCCCTACTGTATTACACGTTACCCCATCCTGTATGTGGGGGTGACTGACCCCGAGTATCTGGGCCCTCTGAATACACAAGTCAAACAATAAACATCTCGGCTTTATCTCCACCCTTTGAATCTTATATGCATCGAGCATATTACTCTAACAAAAGATTCCACTCACATATATTCTTCTTCTCTTGACAAAAGGTCTCTACTGCTCCCACTTGCTCCTCCTGATGGCCCACGGCTACTGTCTTTTGCAGAAGACTTTCTTTCTCCACTAGTGGATGGAGGGCGTGCCTATTAACATTCAAGAAAGTCAATGATCATAATTACCTCAGTTTTGATAATTATATATAAATGTATGCTAAATGTTACATCAAATATTTTAAACTTACATAGAAACTAACTGTCATTTTTTTCATGGAGATTCTGCAGTTTCTGTACTGTGCTCCAGCGTAATTATGACCAAGCATGAAACAAGTTGTTCACTTTTCAAGTAATTTTCACTGCTACTAAATTTTCTTTAAAACACACAAGGCTCTAATTGAGTTTCCATTCCTGGAACAGGCATCATAGCTGTAGGGTTAGGATTATGTAAACATAGTCATAGGGTCAGGGTTACAGTACGTACACACAGTATTTGGGTTAGGGTTACGTACGCATAGTAATGGGGTTAGGGATAGGGCTACATATATCTATACATATGCATAGGTATAGGGTGGGCCATATGCAGGTTTATGCATGCATAGGAACTGTATACGTAGGTATAAACCTATACCTACGGTATACGAATAGTCCATACTGTACCGTCGAGTACCTACACACATACTTTGCTATAGGTATACCTATAAAGGTATACCATATATAACATATAGTATTATTAGACAGTCCTTTATATTTTTTAACCCATCCACGGGCAACGGCACTCACTGTAAAGTAGGCAAGGGGGCTGGTCTTGGTGCTATACTACTGGGGTCGAGGGTTTGGTTCCTAGTACTAACAATGCTTTTCTTTCTTCAACAGCACTAACTGTTTACTTCTCACCAAAGTACACACAAATAGCACTGTTTTCCGAGTTCGGTAAAAAAAGAAAAGGGTTTTTTACTTTAAAAAAAAAAAAACTCTGAAAACATAAAGTTTCAGCGCCCTCTTTTGAAGTTCATGCACTCCAACAGGAAGATCTTCGGCGTGAGCACCATTCCTTCTTCCCATAGCGGTAGGCAAGATGTTCTCCATGCACATCTGTTATTATTCCCCTTGTATGAAAAATGTACAGTATACTGTGCCATACAGTACGTGTATTGCCAATGAATCGTGTATGCATTACATTCATGCATAGGCCTACATAAGTATGTACAGTAACTGTGTGTGTACCACATACTTGTACATGCATTGCCAATGTACAATGATCATGTATGCATTACGTACAAGTTTATGTATGTGCGCACTCCTGCAGATTGTTATGTAGCATTGTATGTGCACAGAAAATCCCAGCATACAATCACGAAAACCTTGGCATACCTTTGGGGTGGGCTTTACATGAAATGCATCCTGGCAAATTTGCATTCACTATTTTGCTGAGAATCTGAAACGGCTATTTAGGATATATTTGTAATTACTAATTAAGGTATTACTGCTTGTTTTCAGTGGTTATAACATGTGACAGGCCACAGAATTCAATTCAGGGCTCTAATTTAGAATCTGTGCCCGGAACTTGCGTCATAGCTGTAGGGTTAGGGGTTACGTATGCATAGTAATAGGGTTTGGGTTACGTACGCATAGTAATAAGGTTAGGGTTACATACGCATAGTAATAAGGCTTAGGGTTATGTACGCATAGTAATAAGGTTAGGGTTACGTATGCATATGTATAAGGTTAGGCCATATGCAGGTGTATGCATGCATAGGAACTGTATACGTAGGGGTTTATAAACCTATACGTATACATATTCCATACTGTATATGTACAGTATATACACTCTCAAGTACATACATACTTAGATTTAGGTATATGTATATACGTATACCTATAGCTATATGTAATTGATAGCATTATTAGACAGTACTTATATTATTTTTAACCCCTCCACTGGCAAGCAACGGCGCTCGTAGAGCAGTAGGCAAGCGCGCTGGTCTTCATGCTGGAATCGCTATATGCAACAATGCTTTTCTTTCTTCCACAGCACTAAACATTCACTTCTTTCCACAGCACACACTCATAGCGCTGTGTCCTGAGTGAGGAAAAAAGAACAGGGTTTTTTACTTTAAAAAGGAAAAAAAAAAAAACTTTTAAAGTTTGAAGGGCCCTTTTGGAAGTTGTGAAGTGAGTAAAAATCATGTCAACTTCCGGGCACGGATTCTAAATTAGTACCCAATTCAGTTCAATTTATTTCTCATATGTACTTTTCACAACAACAAGATTAAGTGCAACAAACTTTATACATATGCACAGGCCTTTGATGGACAGTAGAAAAACAGATTAACAGACTGTTGCACACAGAAATTGCAGTCAATGGCTGAAATGTGTATAGCCTAGGAAAACCCAGCAATATCTGATTTCAGATTAAATTTGCTCAGGAGAATGAGAACTTGGGAGACTGCACACAAAAACAGAGTCCAACAAGTCTAACCTGCAATTAAAATAAGGAAACAACTCAAAACATGGGTAACTTAGGCCTAACAATGTTATATTTTTTATTCTTGCTATTTTCTGTTAAACTTATACCTAATTTAAGGAGTGTACTCTTGACAAGCCTTTGCCTTTTAGCTGCACTCCCTTTCACTCTCACATAAGCTTCTGTAAACATGTTAAACTATGTCATTGTATAAACCTCAGATATGAAACAAATAAATGAAATGAAACGAAACGTAAGTGACCCACTCAAACTAGATTTCGCAAAATCGGTACTCCCAGTAAACATATTGTACATTTTGTGCATTGTTACACTGAATGCTAGCTAGGCTATACGTGAGCAACCTAAAACAAATAATGATTATTTGTTGATTAATCCGAGTTGACACTTTTGCAGATATCTTAAAAAAACCAATACTCCTGTCCCTGCCTGTCTGTCGTTTAACCAAAACAATGAAACAGATTAAAATACCCCGAGCGTCCTTGACGACGGTCTGCTGTTGGAAGCCATGTTTTTAGAATCCGACTGCATTGATCGAAGTGAAGCTATTTATTGGGTTCATTACATGATTCGTGTCTTCATTCAGTCCAAGCAGGGAGTTGCAACTCCCTGGTCCAAGCAACATTTTCACACATCCCTCATACAAAAGTGGAATTACTTCTTTCTAGTGCGGAAAATAGATATCCTTATTACTATCAGAGTAATCGCCACCTCCCCCCCCCCCGGGTGGAACGTCACTGATTTAAAGGCATAGGCCTACTTATTCATTTTTCACTTGTTTTCATGGTTTCAATATTTTAACAACTTTTGTTCTCCATACGAACACATATTTCAGAGGTGCCATCAATAACATTTTGCAGTCTCTGTGTGTGTTCGTTTTTTCAGTGACGGGTTTCGTGCTTTCGCCTTTCATTCATCACCTAATTTCTTCAAGTTTCGCTAGCCAATAAGTTCTTCGGAAGCCTGAATCGGTAGTTGAACTCCGGATAAGTTTCAGTCCCCCTCGACGAGTTGTCTCTGCCTCGATAGTGTTCTTGCCTTTGCTTATACCAGGGAGTTGCCCATGACAACTCCCTGCTTATACAAGAAGACAGAGTCTTGTATGAATGTCCGACACTTTTTCAAAACCTGTTTTCTGGTTTTATAGACACCCCGCACATTTGTCAATTTTTGCCATAAAATTCCAATTTTTCTTCAAATGATTTAAATTTTGCCTAGACCTACGTACCTGCCTGCGACTAAAGACCGGTAACTTTCCTTCATTAAATTCTAAATTTTCATCATGATTTCCAAAATATTTGTCTACAAAGGGCAAAAAGAATTTGGATAAGATTTAAATTTCGTCGGAGAGTCTCAACTCCATAGAGAAGTTTTGTAAATTCCATGTCTCTGCCTGCAGGTTAAGTTTTAATACCCATTCCTCTTGTCCAAAAATATAGAAAACGCCTGATATCCGTCATCAAGGGACGCACACCGGCGCATGGGCGGCGAACACGGCGGGATGGGGGTGAGGAAATGTTCCCCAATATTTTTGGAGGGGGACATCATATCAAATCTCCCCTAATATTTCAGGCATGAAGAAAAATTCTAAATTTGATTCACTTTGTTGTAATGATAAGTAGGTTACTCAATACATTTTGCGATTGTCGTGACATGTATTCTTTCAATTTCTGGAGCATTTCGTTCCCGAAATATAAAATTTCCGCTGGCTGCGCGCGCGCTTTTGTGCAAATCTATACGTTTATTTGAAGTATTTAACACGAGATTCACATAAGCTGATTGCATAAAAGTATAGTATGCACATACATCTTTATTAGTAGTCCGCGCAGACGTTAGTTTATGACACACCATGTCAAATTGATTAAAGTTCACTGTTTGCTGCTGTCTGGATGGAAGATTCTCTATTCAGACACAACATTATATTGTGTAGAACTTAATGTTAAGTGTCTCAACGATAAGTTCATGGCAGTGAAAGGGGGTATCTCCTAAAATTTGATGCTTTAGATTTTCACCGAGGTATGCTTTTAGGAGAAAGCAAACCTCCTAATAGTTAGGCCTAAATGATCTTTGATTATCAAAGTCTTAAGGTGCGGGGTAGCCGATATTATTTAAAAACACAGTGAGCTCACTAGTTACATATTATGGACTTTTATGCCCCGTTGGATAAATCTGTGAATAACGAAATTGGGTTTGCATCTGCAAAAGGAAGGAAATCAAAACAGTTTTAGTAGGGATTAAGAAAGGTTAGGTGGGAAAACTGGAATTTTGTGGCATAGGAACTGAGAGCGTTCTTCGAATTTTTTAACATGAGCAAATATTTTCAGTATTTCTTTTGAAAAAGCTTAACTTTTTCGACGGGCTTCGCGCGTCTGAACTGTTCCGTTTCGGACGGTATTATTTTGAAACTTCTGGCGCAGCTTCGGGTTGCTGGATATCTAACGAAATAGAGCTGCCCGTTGTCGTATATCCTTTCATGACCCCTTGATAAGTCTGCCAACTGGATTTTCCATATGGAAAATAAATTTCTTGCAAAATGTCGTCATTCTTTGCGTGTGACACTCACGGTCGGATTGAACCAACCATATGCTTTTTAAGGATTTACTTTTAGAAGTAAAATTTTCCAGTCAAAGCTAGGAAAACGCTCAAAGTTGGTTCCCGTGCATCACCACTTGAGATTTCATGAAGCAGCCTCTTGAATACATGAATAAAATGCCATGCCAACACTGGGCCGGGTACTTGACTTTGAACTGGTACGATAATTTTCTATTTATCAAACCATTCACAGTAAAAACGCTATAATGACGATCATATTGAAGACTGACTCTGCCATACAGTACCATGTCCACGGTGGAAATGAGCATTCTCACAAGAGAAAGATTTCCACGAGATTCGCCGGCATGAACACATCATACGGTCGCATCGACAGTGTTAGGCTATTTAAGGCAGGCTTGAGGTAGCATATGGTTCTCTCAAATTGTTTGTTAAAATGCCCCCTTGCGCACCCGGTTAGAGTGCTTAGCAAACTTGCAGAAGAGAACGAACCCTTGTCACAAGTAGAGCACGTCGCGAACCTCAGCAACTTTTGTTTCAGTTCTTAAGTCTCTTCATTCCACACCTTACTTAGTTTAAATGCAAATTTTACTTCCTATTTGCAAATCTTAAGGTAACTTCAAAGCAGGTGTATGTAGGTGTATGTACTCTTGTACAGAACATTAAGTTGGTGCGGGAAAATACAGATTGACATGTCCTCGAAGCAGGCAACATCCTAAGTATTTTGAGTAAGCACACTGATCGTTAGTCCTATCCAGATCAATGGATTACAAGATGAAACAAACAAATCAAAATAATGTCTTGGAAAGGAAGAGGTGGATCAAACAGTTTTGTCTGGTAGTAAGTTTTTTCTTGAAAAAATGATCATCCGATCCGCCAGAAACAACATATTTATACTCACACTCCTTAAACCAATTAGTATAGGAATATTATAACCACAACTATAACACACTAGGTCTAGAATGAATTAAAAGCGTTGAATAACTTCTTTCTCATTGATACTGAGTACTCAGTGTGGAAGGTGGACATACAACATGACGTTAGAAAAGTATATAAAATTGAAGCCCTTATTAGTGCAAAATTAATCACTGAGCAGGCGTTAATCCAAGTGGTCCACGGGATCCGGACCCACCCCTGCCCTTGGCTACTAAATATTTTGAAAAGCCAATTTTAAAGATGTTCGTCAAGAGGGCGGATATCCTTAAAAGTTAGGTGTGTCCTTCATCCCACCAAGTGAATTATATAGCGTGCACGCTACCTCAAAAGTTCCTGAAATCCAATTTTTCGCGCGCTCCGCCCCCCGACTGACGTTAGTTTCGTTGATGCCTTTGATATTATTAATAACGTCTAAGACTTAGCCAGGTTGGTTCCTAAAGTGTATCGGTTAATGAATTTCGTTATGGAGAAGTCTCGGAGTGACGCATGCGTGGTGAATGGGCTCGTATTCCCATCAATTTCCGATGTCAGGTTCCCTTAAACTCCCATAGGCCTTGAAGCTATATTCCTGTATTCGTAGACCAAAGAATGTCTTCGACCAAGTTTATGTTAATATGATTGTAGGTTAATCATGTTCTAACACATATTATTCTCAAACTATTACCAAAATTTCTCGCGCTTCATACCCTACCTACACATAACCTCTGTCATTTACCCCTTAAAACAGTCTTCCGGGGCTCCTTAGAAGATTAAGACCAGAAGACCAAGAGTTTCCGGTGGCTTTGCTCCCTGGAACCCCACCGGGGTTTTCCCCCTGAACTAACCTGTTAAAAGCTTCGACGTGCACGAAAGGGTGCACACTGTCGGATTTGACGTAATTCATCCCAGCCATCCTCCCAAAGTTGAAAAAAAAACTACCGCTCTGCTCGGGGGGGGGGGGGCAGTTTAGTATTGTTAAGTCCCCCAATACCGAGGAGAAAAAACTTTTTTCATTCCACGGCTAAATTGTACTCAATTTCTATCAATTTTCATGGCAGAAATTTCTTTCATTTCATATGCTAGAGTGCACCAAATTGCATTTCAGGGTCTTCGAAAATGAAAAAATTTCATAACCCTTCCCCAGACCGGCGACTCACTTCCAACTCCCCTTTGGAAAAATCGTGGATCCGCCCCTGCTGAGCTTCGTGTTCAGCTAGTTTGAGAGTAACAATCAGTGAAGAACTAAGCCGTAAAACTCCAACTAACTACAACATTATACATGTCCACTTAGGTGTCGTGACATGGAGACTCTTTAAAAGTTATCCATCAACTAAAGGTTGTTACGATTTTTTGTGTTCCGGCTTTTAGGTTCACGACTGTTTAGAATTATTGCTGTGAAATTAATTTATTGCTGCAATAAAAATTAACTTAAGTATTACAAATGCTGTTAAATATTGTATCTGGAGTGGAATTCAATTGGTCCTTAAGTGAACGATATTTAAAAAAGGGGCTATGTCCGACTCGAAGATAGCAACCAACAGTCATAAAATCCATGTATTGCAACTTCAATAAATATTTGAGATACATGCGAACTCAATCCGGGAAATTTGAAAGATATTCATAAATGAAAAACACTAGAAAAACAGATAAAAACATCTTAACCGTCGAAGTAGTTTCAGTTAGAAAAGCCAAAATGTTCAGATTTTGTTCACTTTTAATTTTCCTCGCTGGTGGAGGTTTAGTAATCGAATGCTTGTCTGAAGACAGGACCAAATATGGTGAGTTTGAAATTATCTTTTAAAGGCCAATTTTTCTAACATGGAAAATATAGACGAATTTGATCAGCGCTTGTGCCTAGTGACTGTAGGCAGTCAATAGTGGGGTCCATCAGCCTTGAATCGTCTTCATTTATTGTCAAAATGTAATTTGGAACCTCATATACAGTTAAATTGAGGGAATCAAGAGACATTTCGGTGTACAGCCATCCATGATACAGCGAGACAAGGAAATTGAAAGATTAAAAGGTGATGGACGCCAGTTATGGCCGACTAAAATAAAACCACCACTTTCTGTCCGGATTCTTCTGTATGCTCTTGTGAATGATTGGTATTTTATATGAGTTATGTTTTGAGTGTAAGTGTGTGTGTAAGGGGGGGGGGGGTGATCTGCTAAGTTGGTGAGTGGGTGGGGTGGCAGATTATCCAGCCCGACAGGAATATTGAAGGGGTACCACGGTGATTCATTCTTAAAGGTCCACTTATCTGCTAAATGATGTAAAAGACCTTACATTGAAGTTCTAAGGAATATCAAAGGAGTTTGGCAATGTTTTGTATTTAAGTAGTAAATAACGACAAAAAGTTTCTAAATATGACAGGGTAACAATCAATCACTATATGCTTTCGACTCAGACCCGAGAGAACACGTTTTTATGTAAAGATAACGTCTAAATGTATACTTATAAGATAACATGTCAAACCTAAAGGCTGCAAGCTAGGCTTGTCTCAGCTAGACTGCAGCTGCATCGGCTTGGCTGCAGCTGCCTCAGCCAAACTTCGTGGCTTCACACAATACAAAAACAGTGTTAAGCAGGTCGGTAATTGTGATATGAAAAAAGAACGACCACGACTGCATGTGCTGCAGCTTGGCTATTTTACATAGTGCTGTTATAATTAGTCAAAAGTTTACAATTGATAGATAGCACCCCTTTGTATTTAAGTCAAGTATGTTTACAGAGTCATTTCTAGACGGGGAGGATTAGTTAGGTAGTTAGTTAGATGGAGTTTACGGCCCATTTTCCAACCTATTGGTTCAAGTCGAGTCGGCCACCGCCCTTTCCAATTGTGACCCACTGGTTTGTTTTCCATACTCCATTGCTTATGCGGAGCATCACGCACAACGACAGTGGATCCCATGTTTTAAGTCTTTGGTATGACTCGACCTGGGAATCAAACCCGGGCCTTCCGAAGGGGAGGGAACACCGAAAACCCCTTTGAGGGGGCGCATGACAACCGGTCCTCTCTTCCTTATTTCACTGTTTGGCTAGACAACAATTTCCTGTTGGGCGTTGTATTACATAATCAAAAAATAAAATAAAAAAAGGCAGGCCGGTGGGGTTGACTTGAAATATTGAATAATAAAGAATGTGTCCATCACCCATTTCAAAATCCTCCCCTCTAGTGGCACTTTGCAATTATTAGGGGTGCTGAACACGCTTAAAGTCCCCTTCCCCTTCAACCTTTTCATCAGAGTGAACCCCAAGCCTAGCCTCCCTCCCTTCCACTGCCACTGGAAGTGAAATTAGGGACGGATTCTAACTTGAAACTGAATATTCACTTTAAAAGAGGGTGAATGTCTCTTGTATGTTCGGCTTAAATTAGGCCTACCTAATTTTACTCTTCTAGATTGCGTTTACACCAACAGGATAAAAAATGACAAATTGAAAAACTCGAAGTTACAAAAACCGCCTATTTCGATTCTACCCACAGATGTCGATGCGTGCGGTGAATCAGGAGTTTGCGATTGCTCGGAGGTCGGAGTTGTTAACTGTAGCGATCGGAACTTATTTGCATTGCCCAAAAATATACCAAGAAATATATCTAAACTGCAAGTTCTTTCCATTTCTTTTCTCCAAAACTGAATAAGAGCTTTTTTCTTTCCCATTACTCGTCAAGTCAAGAGGTTGCTATAGCAACCAACGCCCCGTAAGGGATAAAACTCGATATGTATTTTACATATCAGACTTCTATTATGTTAAATGCACCCATGAAATTATGGGTGTATAAACAATAGAATGGTGAAGCCATTCCTATTGTTTATATTCCCAGTTCCCATAATTTCTTGGGTGCATTTGGCAATGGCTGAAGTCTGCTATTAGGCTTGTTGGCTTTTTAAATTGACTATTGCTTTTTTAAACGGTTTGGTTTTCTTTCCATCACGATTTGCTCCTAAGACTGCATATTTTATTCAAGGAAAATATGGACAAGAGGTAAGAAAATGTGGTGAAACGAAAGTATGATTCTTCTGCTCAACTTCAAAAACCCTACACTTGTTCCCTTTCTAAAGTACATATAAACAAATATCGCAGTTAATTGCAAGTTTGAATTTTTCAAATATTTCACTAAATTTTAATGTAAGGACAGTCAAATATATAATAAAAATCACTTTTTAGACTCATCCTCAAGGAAAGCAGTCTTAAAAACGTACAGCCTTAGTCAAGAACAGCTTTCTATATGCCTTTGGTTTTATTAATGTTCTGTCCTTTAACGTACACTAGCTCCTTGTACCATGACGTTTATAAGGCAGCAATGTCACGTGACCGTGCATGCATGTCTCTTATCATATACCAAGTAGAATTTTGGAATAAATTATGCTCCTATTAAGTCACTGACAGTTGTATGAGATGAACAGTTATGCTCTTCTTTTCAGGTTGTTGGAGAACAACCACATAAGTGACATTCCACACATGTTTATGACCAAATTCACCCGTCTGTATACCCTGTAAGTTATTTACAATTAATCTTCGTTTAAATGGGCGATTTGAAATCTTCCTTCTTCCTCGCTTTTATATCAGCCGTATCATTCTTGACGTTCAGTTTTTAATATATCTTTCTTCTCTGATTTTTTCATTAAAACAGGTTTATTGATTCAAATGACATAAAACATTCGTTCCAGCTACCAAGAAGTCTGAGGACATTGTGAGCCATTTTCATATTTATTAACACTCTCTTTCGCTGCATTATCCTTTCGGGCGGCCTGCCCGGAGGACATGCCCTCCAATATTTGAGAAATCATCCACTGACTTTGATTTGAGTTCGCAAGTAATTATTTAATGATGTCACCCCCCTCCTCATTGAGAACAAATCACCGCCTTTGTACATCCTCGCCCTAAATCTATGGATACTGCTAAGTTTATGTTAAGCTTTGTGTCTGCAACATACATATTCTTCTTATTTTGGGGGGGGGGGGGTGGATTTGGGGGCATTTTCTCAAATTTTTGAGCATTGTTTCATATTTAAACAAACATGCAACGATTTGCTGGCTAAGTTTTGATGGTAAATGAAGGCTGTCGAATGTTGGATGACAAAGTTACATTTTTTTGAAAACTTGAAATGAACAAACAGAGCTTCATTGTTAGTAACATTGCGCCAATTCGGCAAAAAGTGGGCTCCGTGTATTTTGGGAAATGGGTTAACCATACAGATTCTTCGTTTCTTTGCTAAAATTAGCAGTGCAATCGTTTGGTCTCTGTAGGCTACAACTTAAAAAACACAACAGTGTACTTCACTACTTCAAGTTGAAGTCACTTCCCTTTTCCTTTTTATTTGCCTCTTCTGAATGGTCTTTTCTGACCAGGAGCCTGCTTTAGAAATATTCGATCTATGGGATGTTTTCATGGACACTGTAAAGCCCGCCCCTTTTCTGACTGTGGGGTGAAAACTGTAGTGTATTCGTTGCCTTAATCCATGACAAAGCAAATAAACAAAATCGCTGATACAGTGACAAAATGCACTCACGATCTCTCAATCTCAACTTGAAACCCCCTCTCCCCTTGCAATGTTGTTTCCTATCTGATAGTTACAAAATTGCAGCCAGCAATGAAAGGGTGAGGGAGGTAGAAGACTGGTTTCATTTATTTTTGTCGAGGAGTGTAGCTAAGAAGCAGCCAACGGCCTACGAAATGACCTTTGATCTTTTGCCCGGCAAGGGGCGGGGTTGACCAGTTATAACCTCACGTGGAAACACTACAAAGACAATAGAAAAACAATTTCCAGGTGACAAACCTTTTCATCAAACTATTTCTATTTTACCAGCTCTTGTGAGGGAAACAAACTCACCTCTTTTCAAACCTTCTTTGAAAATGGATGTCATAATTTGAGTACAGTGTGAGTATTTTATATAGGGCTTGTGAAATGTTGATCTCAAGACACCCATTTTCTTTTTTTCTTTTTTTCTTTTTTGCATTCTCTTTACAACTGAATTTTTAGGCATTATAACTGAATGTTTCGATATTTTTTTGAACTGAGCAACAACTTTGCATGAGATCAGACAACATAATTTTTAAATGCAAGCAAGGGTGGCACTGGGATTTTAAAAGTCGCGGAACCAAATGGGGGGGGGGGGAGGGGGGAAGGAAAACCGGGCTTAAAGCTCGAGTATTGCTTTTGGGTCCTTGGGCTAGCCGTAGGTACCTGGTGGGGGTCCAGATGCAAAGCCCTGGTGGAAGACCAGGGGGAGAAGTTCTTAGCATATCTCCGGGTAAACAGTTATGTCTCAGAATAGGTATTTTTGGGAAACCGGAGATGAGCAAAGGCTCCGATGGAGGAGGGGGTGGGGGGTGGGGTGGGAGGGACAAATGCCTCCATCCCCATACCCCCATACCCCCATGACCCCATGGCCATTAATTGCAAGGTACATCCCTTCGACTGATTCTTCCTTTTGTTTTTTCAAGTAAGTAAGCTAGTTTAGCGTTGTTATTGTACTTAAACTGTTCATTGGCTCCTTGGGTCGTCATTAGTCAAGCTTTGTAAGTAGTGTCTCTTTGTCCATTGTGTGTATATGTTGCCAAGGTAAGTTGGCATGTGCGATAGGATATACGCGACATGCCTGCTCATTTGAATTTCTGAATAAAATGGACTGTGATGTCCGTTGACGTTATTTTGACTGTGGAGAAACGTAAACGATGGAAATTATAAAAATGAGCTTCAAAATAAAAGATCTGATGCGGTGAGGAGGAGGTTGTTCATTATTATAGTCAAACAGCATTTTCCTTTCAATGGTAAATAATGAGTTAAGCCCCCAAAATCATTTATTTAAAACATTCCTCATTTTCTGATTACTCTCAGATGTCTTACAAACAACCGAGTAACCACAGTACAAGATGGAACATTCAAATTTGGCTGTAGGAATCTAAAACACATGTAAGAAAATTTATTTATAACATATTTTTTTTTATCAAATCTCAAAATTAAAAGTTTTTGTGTAGACTGATAGGGTGAAAAGACTCATGCAAATCATGGCGATGAGAATTACTGTTCTAAGGATACCACTTCTGATGAACATTGTTTTGATCATGTTCAGAAATCTTCACCTTTCCAACCGTACCCTTTAAGCCTCCCTGAGCCTTCTACCTTCATGCATCCCAGACTCTACCCTCTTCATGCCTCGTAGACCCTACAGGGGCAGTGGAGCGAATTTTGAAGTGGGGGGGGGGGGGGCTGGCTATTACCAAAGCGGCCCAATTTGTTCAACAATAAAACAGAAACATGAGACGGCCCAAAATGCCTATGGGAGAAAAGTGGAGGGGTGGCACTAAACCCCCTAGACCCCGTCTCCGTTGTCCCTCCTCCCCCCTTCACGTCTCGCAAAACCTATCCCCTACAACCTATCAAAGCCTCCCATCTCACGCCTTCCACACCCTAACCTCCTCATTTCTGTCACACTCAACCCCAATCATGCTTCCCAAGTCCTCAGTATACCCCCTTAATTCAAGCCTTCCGGACCCCCTTCATGCTTCATGCAGACCGGGCCAGACTCTACTCCCTTCATGGCTCCCAGACCCTCCCCGTGGAATGCACATAAATTACCACTTTTTCTTACTTATATGCCGTTTCAAGTTCATGTATAGAACCACGCACTTCCTGTACGCATGGACAGAGCATCATAACGCGTTTGTACTATCCGTAGATTTTCGCTACCAACTGGGACAAAAAGGCGCACCAAGATGGCTGCCGTGAAGCTATAATTTGCAAGATTTGACGACGACGACGACGATGTAATATTTTACACAAAAGTTTCACTTGAATGGGAAACAATCATTTTCCTGAAATAAGCGTAGTGATTTTGACCATACCTTGCATTATTTCGAAAATATTTTGACTTTCTTGCCAAATCTGTTGATTTACCTGAGAAAGTTCAAACTTTCACACACACACACACATGCATACCCGTATTCAATGCCTTACGGGGTACACAGAACTGTTCTCCGTAAGGAAATGGTCGGAATTCCCCTTTAGCCGTTTAAGTCACGCGGCACGTGAATGCCGCGAGCGAGGGCGGGCTCTTGCATATCACGTGACAGAGCTCATTGCAGTGTCCGAATTTTCGGGTAGCTACACCGGTTACGAGCTCCGCGTGAGCGAGGAAAGACATGCGAGGCTTCAGCTCTCGCGAGCGGCCTTACCCGGCAAGGTATCGTTTACAAGCTCACACACACACACACACACCATATCACACACACACACACACACACCCATAGCAGATAAGATGGCCATCTTGCTACGCCTTTACTCACACGTACGGTAGCGACGCGTGTAGTATACTTTATCCATGAGTCCGTGAGTAGAGTACTTTGCTTGAGGAAATCATCATACCCTGCAAATATACGCATCAAGGTTATCCGTTTTAAAGCTGTGACAAATTTACTGTTTTAACAGGTTTATGCTAAAAATTTAACTTTCGTGTTACAATATCTTTCTCAGGAAAATGAATGAAAATCTTCTTCTCAAGATAACAAAGAAGACCTTCCAAGGACTCACTGGAATCCGCATTCTGTACGTTCCACACTTTTCAATTAGTTTTTAATGTTTGCACTCTATTCCGTTACATTGGGTGGTCGAGTGGCAGCATAGGCGTATGGGGGCAATTTTCTATGAGGGGGCAAGAGCAGTTTTTGCCCGAATAATGTCACCGATTATCATGTTTCGCCCATGTTTTGCCCGAATAGATCAACTGCTTTTGCCCGAATTGGGAGGGCGAGTGCACCCTCTGCATCCCGCCTGGTACGCCTATGAGTGGCAGAGTGGTCTATATATTCCAGCTGCTGTGTACCAATGTGTTTCACATGTGCATGGGTTCAAATCCCACTCGATGTACGTGGGTTTTCTCCGGGTACTTCGTCTTTCCTCCCGCTTGGCACAGGCTTGCCAATAATATCGGTTGCCCCGGACTTAAGCACCTTCGGGTGGACCAGTTAACTAGCCGACTTTGCTTTTGTCTTTCCTTTACATTCACAAACAGGCCATTAAAAGAACTAGGTGGAAGCGGGGGACAAAACTTATACAAAGGAATAGAAATACTTTCAAATTTTATACAATAATAGTACAGCAATCTTCTAGGGGCTTAAAATCTTCCAGGAAGGGCTGATAAACAAGCGCAGGAATTTATGTAGACAAATAAGTACGGAAGGGGATAGGGGCATGATATAGATTATTACAGACATATGGTAATTCTTTTTAAAAGCGAAATGAAGATTGCATTAGAACGGTATACGTGCTGTCTAGTAAGCATTTATGCCTCACAGTAAATTTATTCAATAAGTCACTTTGCATTAATCTGAAAAAAGGTTTTTCATCGTTTAAAAATAGCTTTCTTTCAAATTTCTAGTCGAATCGACGAAAACCCTCTCGTAAACATAGAACCGGAAGCCTTTTCAGATGTTTGTCAAAGCCTGAGGAAGTTGTGAGTCAAGTTTGTAACAATTTCCTTCCAAACTTTTCCTTGGAATTTATGTAGGTTTGTGGATAATTTCTGTTGAGGTTCATTTTTCCTATATTTCCAGAGAATAATAAAAATGGTAGCATTTTGTGAAAACCCAGTTGCAATATTTCATTACCGACACAAAGTTTTATCTCATTCTTAGAAGACGTTTTTCTGTAAGAAGGAAAAAAATACAGCTTTCATTCACGTTAACAATAATAAAACGCAAATTGGCAGGTTGGGTATGGCATCAGCGTTATTTTGATTCTTTATGTATAAATAAGTTCTTTTGTATTTAAAAGAATAATATAGAGCCAACTTTTTTGATCATGTTAAGCACTCTTGGTTCCAGAGGTTTTAGCAATTGAATGTGACAATTTTCAGCTTAGAGCGAACTTGAAGCAAGCAGGCGTGATGCCATGAATTCACATTGTTGGCCAATGTTTTTTTCTTTATAATTTATCTTAAGGCCTGTATACACGAGCAACATTTGTAAAACGTTCTCAAAACACTGCAACAAAACCAACACATACTTGTTTTCGGTTTGTTGCACAGTGTAGAAAGAGTAAAAACAATTTGAAAATGTTTTGAGAATGTTTTGAAAAAAATTGACAGGACATTTCTTTTGCAACATTTCCAAATCATGCTGTATACCCTGTCTACATCATGCAACAAACCTAAAACAAGCATGTTTTGGGGTTTGTTGCCAGTGGATTTTTGGAAATGTTTTGGGAATGTTTGGCAAATGTTGCTCGTGTATACAGGCCTTTATGCAAGTAAACTCCGATGAACTGATACCAAAAGTGTTTCCTGAGCAATGGAATTTTAATACCTTTACGTGCCGTAGGGGCAAGATAGCATCCACTATCAATTCAAGGTCATAGTAATTGTTTGAAAAATAAAGAAAAACAACAATGTGAATCCATGACATCATGCTACATTGCTTCTTGTTCACTTTTTGTAGAAAATGTGTCAACTTCAATTGCCAATATCTTGAGAACCGAACATGGGAAAAAATGACACTTTCACCAGAGCAGGCCTACTTAAAATAACTCCCTCTTTAAAATATCAAACATAAATATGACTCTGGTTTATTTTTTTAATATAGTCCTACTTTAGGGATACTGCATAATCTTCCGGTGTGTAAATCTCCATTGTATTTGCATAAATTTTACCATCTGTGGGCACCGAACAGCAGACAAAATTAATTATTAATTTATTTCATATAGCTTTGTTTTTGCCGAACAAGATTATGAAGTTGGCGAAAACAAACTTCTAAGCGGGTGGGCGAAACGGGGAGGGGGTGGAGAGGGGGTAAAGGTGGTCCGGGATGGGAGGTACGTACTGAAATCATCAAAGCAATGATAACTTTTGATCTTTGGGCTATTTCAATTATTTTCTAATCAATAAATTTTTTGGCAGACTCGCAAAGAATCTAAAAAATTTAACAACGATACCTTCTGGATTATTTAGAGGCTGTCACAAGCTTAATGAAGTGTGAGTTTTTATATCGATTTTAGTCTTGAAAAATTTGTTATCCTAACAGTCCAAATTAATCAAGTTTAGTCGCATAGTTTTATAAGTATTTTGGAAAGGATTTTTTTTTATAAGGGATGAATAATAAAAATAATATGGTTGATCGGTATTTACATGAAATCTTTACTTAAACGGAAAATGCAGTCAGCTGACTATGCATATTATACGGACTATGCTAGATAGCCTAGTTGGAGTCCGTATAGCCTATACATCCCGGTATACTAATTTACTATGATTGGATGCTTTAAATCACGTGACAATGTTTTGGTTGCTAGTAATTTAGATTAAACCATGGTATTAGGTTTTACATTAAAGGACGTGGTTCTCAGGCTCAGGACAAATTATCTTTGTGCCTTAAAAAAAAAAAAAAAAAAAACATGTAACACTTTCCCATAGGTACTTCGCAGCTTGTAATTTGAAAACACTTCCCGAAAATACATTCCATGGAATTGAAGAAGTGAAACTGTAAGTATACCATATCATTTTAAACACTGAATGAATCATTGTTAAAGTGTTTGAGAGAGGAAGACTTTGTCCGAAAAAAACATTTTCTTACAGTTTGTTTATTTAAAGAAATATTGGTGTCCACTATATAAAGGTGGGCATAAGTCTTTGATTTATACAGTAGACCCATTCCCATTACAGACCTTGTGCGTTGACGACATACACACGCATAAGAATTCGTCCTGCACCTGCAGCTGACTATGCTCGTATTCGACTGATTGACAAATCAGCTGTTTTTGTCTTTGTTGGTTTATTTTGCCCCAAAGGAGGGTGTTCTTTCCGCTCTGTGACATCATATGCAAAAGGTCTACAGGCTTATTTTCCCGAATATGATTCAGGTAACCAGATGCCAACAATATGTTTTCTTCAAGGAACTCCCCAACCAAACCTTCGTCGGTTTGGAGTTAAATAGCCTACTTAAAGGTGACTGTGAATGGTCCATGTTTATCTGTTAAGGGCCATGCATGGGTTTTTAGCCTAGACTGAACTCTGTACCCACTGACAGACTTGGAACAAGTTAAAATACCATTTTTTTTCTAGGATAGCTTCAATAGAATTGATCATATTTTCAAGTTATTAGTGCAGGCAATATACAAGATTTAAAGACTTCGATATTACATGATTAGTATGAATAAATATGCTTTGAGAAGACCGTATACTGTTTGTACAACCTGGCTTTTTAGACGGCAAGAACAACAAATTGCGACAATGGCAAGAACAATAAATTGCGACAATACACCGACGTGACTACGTTGCGCTTCTCTCTGTGTTTCCATTCAGGCTTCCAGTTTACTATAATTGTTACTCAGAGGCACTGTTAATTGTCCACAGGTTTCGGTAACACAACGACTTCGCATAATCAGTTCCATCCAGTATGCAAAATTGAAACACGCTGACGTCACGTGCATAAACTGTATAGGTTGGATTATGTAACCAGGGAACTGTCACACCCTGATGTAACAACGAATACACCGGCCGTGCAAGCTCCTACGTAGGCCTACATCTAAAGCTTTACTGTAGATTTAACCCGATATTAACTTTTGAGAACGTAATCTCTCTTTGAAGACATTCGTTAAAACATAAAAACACCTTTACTTGAGAGATAGACTATCAGACTATTTATACAGGTCTTGGGTTATTTAGTCCCCTTTAAGCCGAGGTCACACTGCAACGGACTCGGATCGGATTCCCGGAACCGACTTTTGGAGTTTTTGTTAAAATCTTTTCAATCTCTCGTCAAGAGGAGCCAAAAATTCGCAAGCCTGTGTAAATTTTATAAGTTGTACCTATGTAAATATTATAAGTTGTGCCATAGGACTGTGAAAATTATATTTATGCTAGTTATTTTGTGAAGTCACATCGAATGACAGATTTTTGTCGGACTACGAAGTACAATTAAAACGTATGTCGGTGTGACGTCACGAAAAAGTCAGTTAGCATTTTATTTTCATAGACATCAGATGCAAGCCATATATTTACACTGGCTGAAAATTTAATAGCCCTTTGCGACGAGAGATGGAGAAGATTTAAGCAAAAATCGGAAAAAATCCGATCCGATCCGAATTCGTTGTAGTATGACCGTGGCTTTAATATAGTACATTTATTCAGAGAATGTGATTCCAATCCATTTCTTCCCTTTGTCTCTGACACTTTTTGTTCCCTTTCTTCTCCCTTCTTCTAATCTGTTCTTTGTTTATTTTTTTTTTGTCCATGCCCTTCCTTCTACATATTTTTCTGGTAGATCTTTGTATAACCTTTGTTTCTTGTATCTTCCACCCGTTAGTCTGATGTTATTATTGTTACTTTTAAAATTGGGCTTTTCCGTGTCATGAAAATTGAAACAAAAAAGGCACACTGTAAAACCCAACTTGTTGTTATAACTCGGTAGGCATACAATTGAGGTAACTTGCTGCATGTCCGTTTTTTTAGTACAATCAACTACGTGTCTTCGATTATGCATTTCATTATAAGGGGAGGGTAAGTAACGGCTAATCCTTTCAAACCAATCTACAATTTTTGTAGTATTTCACAAAAATTCTGAATTGGCATAGCCCTTTGATAAATAGCTGTCACTAGTCCGGAATTTTCAACTTTCGAGGACTCGAATCCAAACTCGAGCTCGAGTACCTGTACTTTCTGAATGGGGAAAAATCAACCTCTCTGGCCGAGTCCTTCAGATTCTGAAATCACGAGTTCGAGGCCGGACTCGACTACAGTCCTTATACCGAAGCTCACACAGCATGTACCGTACTGAGAGTGTTTTGATCACTGGCGTAGCTAGGATATTTTTCGGGGGGGGGGGGGGCAAAGCTCGAAAATTTCCCCTCAACTTTTCAGTTTCAGTATATTTTCAAGGTCAAGGTGCATGTATTACATGCAAAATACGTAAATTTATGATAATAACAAGGTTATCATGACGTCATGTAATGTTATCTAGGTTAATACAGGGCCTACAAGGTCCTGAAGCTACCCACTGTATACATAGGATTAAGACAATGTCATCATGGGCTCGTTGTCACCCCATCCCCAGTGATTAATTTGATTAATTTTCCGAACAGATTAAATAGATTAATTTTCCAAACAAGTCCTAAAAAATAAGGTAAATATTATACGTTTTCCAGGTTTGCAGGGTTATTATGTCTAGAAAACGGTAAGCTATTGTTTTTAGCTCCATCCATGGTTAAACACAGAGTAAGATCAGTCTATAACCTGCCCGGTACTAGCTTGTAAGATGAGAGGCCATTAAATGCTTAAACTTAACCCAGGGCGATGTCAACCAATGGCTTGGAAACTGGGCTGTTAAACCTCGCCTAACCTAACCTAACCTAACCCAGGGCGTTGTCAACTTAAGCCTGTTTAGTGACGGATGAGAGTGATACACGGAGCGCGACCATCGGTTAGCGCGGAGCGTCCCGCCAATGGAAATTTCGCTAAAAACACCTCTAGATTGCAGGAAATGACACTCCCTGTGCCTCATTACTGCATGCTTAGAATGCCATATTTTTCTTGTCCTGAAAACTTTTAAGGAGGCAATTTGTTCACAATATATGTAAAAAGAAAAAACTGGAAACTTAAGGCCTACCGGTATGTATTGCTGACAGCTATAAATCGAATATAAATATAATAGTTGTGGAACGACAGCAAACGGAAATTGTGGTAATCAAATGAGGGAATATTTCGTTCACGAAACTATGATTATGTTACTATTTATTAGCAACATATGATCCAATAGTGCATCAAGTTGATGAACATAACATTAGCTCAGTAACTGGTAGGGAACTAGCTCGATGATGGTATCCTATGCTGCGCAGTATACGCGGAACTGATCAAAATACCCTGCATCACGGTGTACCAGAGAACATTTACGCTGCTGCAGAGAGGGCATTTCTGCGGAACGCGAGTCAAGCGCGCTTCATGCTGCAGTGACACAGATGAGATCTGGTGAATTACGTTGCATGGAAATTCGAGTTATGCATGAGAAATGTTTCAAGATTTTTTATAGTGAGAAAACTTTAAAGAAATAGGGAAAGGAAGTATAATTTCGTCAACTTGAAATTTCCACAAATTCCACAAATTTCCCCAAAATATTTTCGAGGGGCTGGTTTTGATTACACATTGGGAGGTTTACTTACCCTGGATCAATAAAACTAAAATTGTGTCTGGATGAGGATGGAATTTTAGACAGTTGTGAAAGGGGCTAAAGTAAGTTAGGATAGTTAGAACTCTTTGATGTGAGACGTTCAGGCTTCTAAAAACGTTCAGGCAGAAAGTTTCCTCAGTTATGCTAAATTATCACTACAAGTTGGGGTTTAAAGCGGCTCATTGATTTGGGCCATGAAATTCCAAATTTGTTTAGTTTTTTTCACATACCAATGACAAATGGTCAAACTTAGGCAATTCCCATATCCTGCTTTTATGAATGAGTGCTTAATGGCTCAATTTGGTTTTCAAAAATTGGTGACCAGACACTTTTTTCAAAACATGAACCTGTTATATAAGTCAGGGCACCACAGAAAGTTAAAATTTTAACTTTGTCTGTAACTATTGGATATTAAACTTGACTTATTATGCTAGCTATAAGCATTGCCATGTGGTAGTGACCTTTCAACTCTCTCATTTAAGTTATCAATATCAACTCAACGAGCCCCTTTAAAGTGCAACGATACACTCATTAAAGACCTTCAACTCTATTATAAAGTAAAATTGATCACAATATTTGCTTTAATTACATATATAGGAGTATCTCAAGGAATCCTCATCTATCCGCATTACCAGAGAGCACGTTCTTCGGTGTCAAAAATATGCATAACATGTAAGTGTATTGGAAACATTTGCACTCATTTTCTTATACAAAGCAGTTTTTTATTTTCTTATAGGTGTAGGACTTTAAAAGTTACGTAAATCACATATATAAAAACCCACGTACTTTTTCAAAATCATAAGATTAGTGATTTTCCGGGCAAATGAAGAAGACGTGGTTAAAGCTATAAATTAAAACTTCATATGGAGGAGATGACATAGAAACGTGTGCAATAAAGTCTGAGAGAAATTATTTCATACATTTCGTTAATTTTACGTTTTCTACCTTTCTTGGAGAGACATAAATGTTGCAAATTTATGTTTGTGACTATAACAAAAATTCAAAGATATATTGAAAGTCAAAAATGATATTTTAATAGATATATCACAAAGAAAGTGTTGTAAAATTAGTAATGTACAACTACAAACTGATCAACAAAACAACTCTTAAGTTCTCTTTTACTGTTCCAAACACGATCTCCAGCTAAAGAGTGGATTTTAAAATCCATTTCGGACGCTAATTTTAAACATAAAGTATATACATTTATTATATTTCAGAGGACTTGACATGAACAACCTAACTTCCCTTCCTAAGAATATTTTCAAGAATATATCCATCAGTGGTGAAATGTAAGTTTTCTCAATGTTCAAACTGAAACCAGAATAGACGTGTTCGAAGCTTACATCTGCCCATGCGTTAATGACATTTCTGTGTAGGTCATCTGGTAGCAAAACACACTGCGACTGGTTTGAAGTTCCTGGACAGTTTCTGTGGTATCTATACAGGCGCAGATTTATACGTGTTTACATTCTTACGCCCTTACTTCGGAAAACCAACGAGTGCGTTGTTTTTCCAAGCACGCAAAAGTGCGTGCCAATGAAGCCAGAAGATACACAGAGAAGCGTGTATAGAAGGCGTTTTAAAATTGCATGCACGCTGACGTCTCGTCACAATGGAATTTTCGGTTACGTGTCCTTAATTACCTGCGCAGTTGTTTGTTTGCATCCCGACATCAGCTGTAGGCTAAACATTACTATAGACGAATCCGGACAGAAAGTGATGGTCTGATTTCAGTCGGCCATAACTGGGGTCTATCACCTTTTAATTTTTCAATAGTCCTTGCTCATCTATATCACGGATAGATGTACACCAAATTTTATATTGATTCAGTTCAATTTCACTGAATATGAAGGTTTGAACTTCACCCTGACAATAAATAAAGACGATTTTAGGCTGATGGACCCCACTAATGGCTTCCTACAGTCACTAAACACAAACCCTGATCCGGCGGAATGCGGACAACAAGTGATAGTGTATTTCAATCGGCCATAGCTGGGGTCTTTCACCTTCTAATCTTTCACTTTCCTTGCTTGCCTGTATCATGGATGATTGAACACTAAATTGTATCTTGATTCTTTTAATTTCACTGGATGTGAGGGTTTGAAATCCATGAACACAATAAATGAAGATGATTTTAGGCTGATGGACCTCACTAATCGCTGCCTACAGTCACTGAACACAAGCGCCAATTGGATTCGTCTATACCCTAAACCTTTGACATGTTTCGCAGTTCTTCGAACTGGTAAAGTGTAAATAAAAAATATTCGGAATTAAAATCAAATATAGAATTATTTCTCTAACTTTTGCATCTCTTTTTCAGAAATTTGGGATTTAACCAGTTTACAACATTACCAGCTGAATTATTTCCATCACCAAATAATATTGAAAATCTGCTTCTTCAACACAACAAAATTACATTTATTCCAGCTGGATTTTTTCAGTGCCTGCCAAACTTAAAAGTGGTGTAAGTTTTCGACGGCAAACCCTTTTCGTTTTGAAATAGTGTCGCTATCATCTAATAGGACTAAAGCGAACTAAAGCGGCTCATTAAGTTGGCTCATAACATTCAACATTTGTTCCAAAACTGTCAAGTTTTCTTCACATACCAATAACAAGTCGTCAAACTCAGACAATCCCGTTTTCTATTTATAGATTACTGTTCCTTGAGTGAGTACTTCATGGTTCAAGTCGGTTTTCAAAAACTCGTTACAGGACACTTTCATATTGCGCTCAAATCCGTTACAAGTCAGCGCACCACATAATTTAAAATGTTAACTATTTCCATAAATATTGGATCTAAAACTTGACTGATTATGCTAAGTATAAACATTGTCATGTGATAGTGACCATTTAGCACTCTCATTAAGGTCTCGATATTAGCCTCTGAGCGAATGAGCCGGCCGTTACGCTACATCGAATTCGGATCGGATTCCGATCCCAGTTTTGTGAGTTTTCATTAAAATCTTGTACATTTCTGGTCGGAAAGAGCGAAAACTTTACCCACCAGTGTAAATACATGATTGTCATCAGAGGTCCATGAAAATGAATGTTAACTGATTAGTTCGCCACGTCAAACTGACAAACAGCCTTTGTCGATGTGATGTCACGATTTAGCATAATTTAATTTTCGTAGTCCTGCGATGCAAATCACATATTTAGACAGGTTAGAAAATTTGGAGTTCTTTTCTACCAGAAATGTAGGAGATCTTAAAAGAAGCACACAAAAGTCGGAGTCGAATTCGTTCAAGGGTGACCGTGGTTTTAAAGGTTAGTCCGCGAGGAGCACTGGTTATTTAACACTTTCTGTTAAACCTATTCTGGCTTAATTCGCAGTAAATTTACAGAACAAAAAATAAAGAGAAACATAAAGATTATACAGAAAGGTTCTGGTAATGAATTTCCAGAACTTTTCTGTAATCTTCATTTATTTCTTAGTATTTTGCATTGTTGTAAATCCAAGGGCGGATCCAGCCTCTAGCTCATGAGGGAGGGGGGCAGTTTGAAAAGGGGGCGCCAGCACATCTGACTAATACAATAATGTATGCTCTCTATTTTTAACACAATAATGAGCCATCGGATAACCGTGTCAGCCTGTGAGTGGATGAATGGGAATAAAATAAGGGCTAAGGCCGGCTATGGACGTCACGCAATAGAAGTAATAGTAGTTAGCACTAACGTTAAGCGTCACGTCGCGTTACACAGCTCTCAATCAGTACTGTGCTTAGTATCCGTACAGGCTACGTTCCCAATACAAGTACAGTATTCGGTGCGTAGTCTATACGTAGCGTATAGTGTAAAGCTGCGTTTACTTGACACGCGTATTGCGGAACGCGGAATGCGGAACGCGGAATGCGGGACGCGGAATGCGGAAAGCGGAAAGGATCCACGTGCCCAATAAACACCCCACGCGGATCGTTCCGCATTCCGTTATAGTAAAACCAGCTAAATAGTTCAATTGCAGTAAACGACGTTCTACTGATAAGTTACATGCCTGCCAATGTTACCCCAAGCTGCTTTGGGTCATTTTCATGGATGACTATAGCCCAGTGGATAAAGATATGAAACTGATAGACATACTACTTATTGACTGGAAGTTAATTGGTTCATAACACTTAAGTTTCAGTCATATTTCTATTGTTGTGAGAAGTTATCAAAATAAAACATCAAAAAAACCTGCCAAAGTTGCCCCGTTTTATCAGTATAAGGTACGACGTAGTATGGGAAGTCCGGGGAATGTGGAGAAATCCTACTGGAAGCTATACACGGTGTCCACGTGGTCACCAATACGCGCGCGGAACACGGAAAGAATTCGACATGGAGAATTCGATACGCAATCCGCATTCCGCGTGTGATGGTTCCGCAATCCGCGATCCGCGTTCCGCGTGCACAATAAACAGGTCATTGGAAAAAACAAAAAAGAATTCTTTCCGCTTTCCGCATTCCGCGTTCCGCATTCCGCATTCCGCGTGTCAAGTGAACACAGCTTTATAGGAACTGATTGAGGGCTATTATAATGCAGTGTTCCATTGGGTCGGTGATCACTTATCACGGTGTGCACGAGCGTAATATTTTTTACTGTAGTGCAGATAGGAAGACAATTTTGAACGGTCTGTTCTGCATGAAAAAAATATGGCTCGTGCATGCACACCGTGATCACTGTCGCAATGGGCCATGCAACGCTACGTAAGTCTGTACGTGCCGTTATCTTATGTGTCACGCGTTGGCAGAAACCTAGCATACACGTAGTGTGTAGTACGTATCTCATCTAGACGCACGTACTTGCACACAGTCACACAAATAGCAATTTTATTGCTTGATGTAAATTTGACAAGTAAATGTGAGATAAATATAGCCTGCCAGTATTAGCAACAAGCAAGTGGTAGTTTAATTGAATTTCGTAGGACGCGGGGGCGAATTTTTCTTGTATTTGGGGCGCCAAATTGGTCATGGGGGGCTGCCCCCAGTTGCCCCCCTTGGATCCGCCCTTGAGTAAATCTGCCTGAATTTTTTACATTCACGGTACTTTGGCTTTTGCCCGCTTGTTGGTCTGCTCTATTCAGGGGCGTAGCCAGGATTTTCTTGTGGGGGGCAAAGTCGACTCATCGTCCCCAATCTTGACCGACAGGACTATCTAAGCGGAGCGCCACCATCGGTTGGCGCGGAGCGTAGAAGAAAATTTTTGGTTTTAGAAACCCCTCAGATGGCAGGAAACGGCACTTCCAGAGTGTTTTATGCTGCATGTTCCCAACCTGGAAATGGATCTCATTTCTGAAATTTCTCAATTAATGCAAAAAAAAAAAAAAAGAACAATCTATAAAAAATGTCAATACATGTTTCTAAGCGGAGCTGTACCATCGATTGGTGCGGAGCGAACCAGGAAATTTTTGGTTTTACAACCCCTCAGATGGCCGGAAACGGCACTTCCCGAGTGTTCAGAGCAAGAATATGTTCAGCCCAACTTTGAAATCCTCCCCGCTTCTTAATTGGAGCACTTGACAAATATTGAGGGGCTGCACATACCTTTAGCCCCCACTTTTTCATTTTTCATCGCCGCCACTGGGGTGTGGCATTTTCTTGAGGGAGCGAAGCGCCCAAGTGAGGAGCCCAGCAGCCGAACGGGGAGAGGGTGTGGTTCTCCCACTCCTACCTCAAGGAGATGTTGCAATTTTACATCAAAATTGAGCGATCTGGTGAACACCTTAGCTGGAATTTTTGGACATTTTCAATCTTGTATCAATGTTATCCTTATTCCCTCGAGAGTTAGTGTGTGCCTGTAAGAGGGTTACTGTACGAGTCAATGGGGCCCTAGGAAATTGTGTTGCACTGAAACACTGAAACAGCTACTCATAAGACTTACATTGGCTAAACCAGCGGAATTGACATTTACCTTGAAAAACGCCAAAACTCCATTTAAATAAAAAAAAAAAATAAAAAAATAGGTCTGGGAGGGAGTAAGTGCGAACCCCCTGGCTACGGGCCTGTTTTCCTGGGTGTCCCCCTCCCCTTTTGGAATTTTTTGCTGTCTCGAAGAGCTTAGATGCAACATGGTGCTATATTTTGTTCTTTTTATACTAGATTCTAGTGTTCTCCACAGGGGGGTTTTAGAGGGGCGACACGCCCTCCTAGTGAAATTGGCCGCCCCTCCAAAATAGTTGCCGCTCTCCAAAAAATGCAGCTTCTATCTTTAGTTCATTGCTTCATTACACATATACAAGTCATAACTGGAAAATGTGTCTTTCCTCCAGGCTTGGCGCCAGGATTTGCCCGACGAAGGGCCACTCTCCGAACGGGGGAGGGGTAGGGTGGGTAGCGACCCCAAGCCCCGACAGCCAGGATGCCGTCGATGAGTTGGTGAGGGAGATTTGAAGGAAACCTGTGCACTATACCTGCCACTGCGAGTCATATACGACATAAAATTTTTATATGCTAGAGGAAGATATTTCCGCACTGATTTAACCGTGGAAAAGCGGGCGAAATTTTTTGGGGTTAGCCTACACTAAAAAGAATCTGTACTTATTTAAAGCTTATATAGATCAATTGTCACGGCCTCTTGGCCCTATCGGGCACAACTTATACTGTACTTCCCTCTTCGAGTCCGTACCGCACGACTGACACAAGAGATCACACCTCCCTGGTTTAGCGAATTGAGATGAAATTCCCGACATGTTCATTAATCCATTTATTCTACATATTAATTTACTTGAAAAGATGGGAAGGGTTTGTAATTTATTAGCTCTAGGTAACGGAACTGAGGAAGAGTGTGAAAAGCATTCTGAACAGTGTGAAAAGCATTCTGAACATTTTGGGTTTTATCGCAGAAATAACTCTTTTGAAAGCCAAAATAATTAAACCGACCATGGGAAGGCGACAGATTATTCCCGACAGGGGGCGGGCCATGTCAGCGACCACAAGTTCCGACGGCCCCTATGTCGAGGGGGTGGTGAGAAGGGGATATGAAGGAGCCTAACTATCCCATGTTATTGAACCCCTTGTCACATTTTGCACAATATCACTTAATATTTTAAAAGCCGAGTTGCGCACTGATAGTGTTCTGTTGAGTCTGAATCGTGAAATTGCAAAGCGCGCGAAGCGCGCGAAAATTTTTGGTAGACTAACAAAAATAACATAGCCTATGTAATCATTAAAAACAAAAAGAAAAAAAATAGAAACTGTGGGGGTTGTAGACCGTATCGGGGACAACATACATTGCGTCGAAAACACCTGGAATATCCGATAAAATAACCAAACTATGCTCCGTCTGTCCGTGAGTCGCTCACCAACTGACCTATCGCATGACACACACAAGAGAACAGCAACTAGGCTTTGTGATATGGGATGAAATTTAAGACCTCTAAATAACCTGTGTGCTCTGCCTCCCTGTTTCTTGGTAAGGTTGACAGGACTTACACTCTCTAGATATGTGGAATGGAAGTATTAAAAAAAACTGGAGTGAATCTACAGCGCGCGTAGCGCACCGAAAATTTGGGGTTCTTATTAGGGAAATTGTCCCTTAAGAGCAAAAAACAGGTAAACCATCGGGGACACTAGCCGCCGTCGGGGACTGCATACTTTATCGTAACGACTAAGAGCTTCCCCCCCCCCCTCGAAAAACTGTAAAAAAAATGCCCCCGATTCCCTCCCTCCTCTTGCCGTTTATCTTTTTTTTATTTATTTTTTTTTTGCTCTCCTTCATTTTTTCAACATCGCCCATCGCGTCCCCAACATTTCTGTGGGGGGGGGGGGGCACTCTGCCCCCCTGCCCCCCTTCCCCCCGCTGGCTACGCTAGTGGCTCTATTGATGTTTTATCTTCCAAAGATTTCCATAGAACCGTACTTTATCTTCCATGCACTCCTTGAAATACGTCCTTTCACGACTGTTCGGTGGAATTATTATAATTTCCGCAGATTTCTCTTTGGCAACAAGATAGAAAATCTCGTGGATGGTATGTTTTCGGGAACAAGCCTCGAAAAGATGTAAGTCATATTCTAGATTATGTGACCAATGGCGTATAGAGTGCTTTCACTACGTCACAAGTCCCACCCCTTTTAGTTAGTGCAGGGCACTAGCTAGTGTACCTAGCTGAGAAGCAGCTGAAAACTCAGGTGTGACTGATGCATTGAAACTACGTTGACTTTTTCCCGGCAGTGGGCGAGGGCTTACCATTTTTCCCATAACGTGAAAGCACTCTATACAAGAAGGGAGTTCTAAAGTAGAAAGTCACCGCAGAACTCGGTAATCTACATACATTTCCTCCTCTGCATGGAAAAAAAAAAAAAAAAAATCATCACTCTTACAATGTAATTCCGCTGCACTACATATTCAAGAAAGTCACAACTAAGCTCTTCTTCTTTAATGTTCAAGATTCCTGTTTCGTAACAAAATTACCACTGTTGAAGGTGAGCCGTTCAAAACGGGACCAGATGCGACAGTTAATTACTTGTGAGTAATTGTTTTTTAAGTTCTTTGCTTTAAGAAGCTTCTATTAACAAGGGCGGATCCAGCCCCTAGCTGAAGGGGGGGGGGGCAGTTTGAAAAGGGGGGCGCCAACATCATGCAGGGGCCGCATACTCTTGAATTTGAACGACTACATTTCGGAGACCAACTCCCATTGCCATCGTTATATATAGCTATACGGTTCGAAATTCTGGGGAAATTTTTTTTTCTTTTCGGGCAGTTTTTACTTAACTTTTAGGACGCAGGGGGCGCATTGTTCTTGTGTTGAGAGACGCTAGGCTGGTCATGGGGGGGGGGGGCAGTTGACCCTAGTTGCCCCCCATGGATCCGCCAATGTCTATTAATTGAGCTTCATCCCAAACTGACCGCACGATGGTCAAGTGGCTCGAGCAGGGGTCTTTTAGAGGTCACACAGGTTTGAACATTCTCCTTGCAGCCTTAAGATTTTAAAAAATTGAACATACTGAGTAGTATAGAGACTGCATGGGCACCCCCCCCCCAGGGGCGGCCCCGCCCCGTTTTTTGGGGACGTCTTTCGGGGCGGCCTCGGAGGGTAGCCGAGAAGGAGGGCGCCATTTGAAAATCGAGGTGCGACGTGTTGCTAGGTAGGATATTGCGCAATAATACGATTGTGTTGCATGAGAATACATGAATTTATGGGTTTTTTTTTTACTTTTTTTTTACTTTTTCTTTTCATAATTACTAAAGCGAACAGTTGTGATATCGTCATCGTTTCGTATATAGGACTATATATAAAAAGGTTTTGATCGGCTGTATTCGGCATTAGTCTATATAGTCACAATGGGTGAAATAGGTAAAATCGCACGAGAACTTGGAAGAAATTTTGTAAATGACGAGTTAAACCCACACCCGTCCCCTTACATGAAAACCCTTAACCGTGTGGGAAATGAAATTGATGAGAGGTTCGAAACTTCGCTAAATGATATAGCAAAGCATGTTACGTATTTGTCAGAAAATGAGCCCAACGATATCGCGAACAAGGAGAGGATAAACATACGATTGAAAAACTCGCACAGTCTGCTGGAGAATACGTTGAAGACCGTTGCACTCAGTGGATTGAACAACGGGGAGGTTAGGTAAGTATAAGACCACAAGTGTGCATTTATGAGGGGTGAAAAAATGTAACCGGTGTTTTAATCGATTCATGTATTGTTTGGTTTTAACAGGGTAACTTTTGTGAAACATTTACGAAAAAATCACACAACAGCATAGTAACTGCGATCAAGATGATGGTGATAGCCTTGGTGACCCTGACTCTTACTTACAAATGGATGCCCTTGCTTTGAAAGACGAACAAGCATAGGTGAGGATGTATGGTATAAGAAGACCCAATAAAAATAAAAACAAGGACTTACTGTGCATGAGATGTTTAAAATAAAAATGAAGCATATTCCGACAAGAAAAACCAGCAGGCTAGTTCCACAAGGATACATGCACAAACAAGTGAAATATACACAAAATTGTTACGTTTCCAAAGATTTACAGAGTTGACTACTTCATGTTACCTAGCTACACCCCATTAACTAACACGTAAAATGGAACACATCATAATGAAGTCGTGGAATCTAGATTGTTGACCAAATTGCAAACAATGCATCTTTGAAAGAATAATTCAAACTGTTATAATATGGTTCAAGAGCAAAAACTCGTCCGATAAAGTCCTTCTGGACAGGAAAAATAAACGACTTTGGTTGAGAAGAGCCAAGCATCGTCTAAAAGGAAAACAAATTGCTGGTATGGGGAGCAAACGTGGTCGATAAGGCCCTACTGGACAGGAAAAATAAGCGACTTTGGTTGAGAAGAGCCAAGATATCGTGTAAGAAGTGCGTCCCCGAAGGAAAACAGAATGGCAGTACAGGAAGCAAAAAGTGGTCGATAAGGTCTTAGGACAGGGAAAATACGCGGCTGTGGGTTAAAAAAGACTTAGATATAGTAAAAGCTGTGCATCCTCTAAAAGGAAAACTAAGCGCTGATATGAAGAACCAAAAAGCTTTCGATAAAATCTTACTGGGCATTAAAAATAAGCGCATTTTGAGAAAAGACAAAGATATCATTAATGAGCGCGCCCTTCGAAGGCACTGAAATATAGAAGAAACAAAAAAAAAAATAGACAGAAAAATTGACTGATAAGGGGAGAGGTGCGTGGAGGTTTAACTGTATAAAAAAGGCTACCCCACAATGTACGAGCATTCTGATTCAGATTCTGACTGCAGAAAACCTTACTGTACACGTAGTGTCAATAAAATTTTAGTTAGGTCTCTGTCTACCGGGAGGAGGAAGGGTTCACAGTGTTGTACCCCATTCTTGGCGGTGTCACCAACGCAGTTTGTGAGTGTGAAGAGAAGGGGCCAGGGAAGTTGGCCGAATAACTCACGTGTACGTGAGCGTCGTGTCATAAGGACGGGTCTTGCTCACTACTGATGAGTCATTCTCAATCGATAAAACACAAAGAAACATGGAAATTTCCCGACTGGCCTGTAGAGGGTACAACGCATTAAAAACCATCTCTCAAAGCCCTCATATTCGACGAGGTAAATGGGTGTATTGCTACTAAGGGCGCATTTGTATCCATGAAATTCTTCCCTCGTGGGTTCGCTTAGACTCGAGTCATTGCAGCACGGAGAGAAATGAATCACTGCTTGTTTAGCAGAGGACATGTTGAGTGGAAAATGGAGTAATGCTTTGAGTTTGGGGGATTGCACACCATTTCTCTTTCATTTAAGGTCGGCTTTGAAAAGTCTCAGCCAAAAGGTGTAATTTGTTCTGGCTGTAAGAATTGAATACGGTACAGTTACTCATCTCAAGAAAAACAGTTTACACTTATTTAGGTTTTGCTGTATACGTGATGACTGGAATATAACTTTGAGAAAATTGACAGATACACGATAAACATTGAGATGATCTCAGTGTGCTCAGAGTCGTGCTGCACTTGCTCTAACTGCTCAGTATGCACCAAGTCATGCTCGTCAGTTGCACTGGCAAGGCTCTGTACTGCTCGTGGGTGCACCCCTGTTGCCCTCTCGGCTAGGAGCTACGAACATAATCCTACACCAAAAATTTCCAGCGACCATTTATTCTAGGCTGTATTAAAATATGGATTTAGAATCACATCCTCTGTAAGGTGCGTTTTAAAATGTTTCCAATCGCTTTGTTTATTTCGGTCAGTGCTGCCAATGTTTCCGTGGTGCCAGGATCATAGCCACTGTAGCCACGGCCCTCATCTTCTTCAACGTCACTATCGGTCTCTTTCTCATCGGGTTCCTCTTCGCTGCTGTTGACTTCCTCAGTGTCACTGTCGGTGTTATCCGTGTCTTCTCTGTCACTCCCAGTATCCCCTTCCATGGGTTCAGAGGTACTCTCGTTAGTGTCACTCTCGGAGAGGCTATCATAGTAACTCTCCTTGGAACGCCTAGCGTCGCTAGCTTCTTTACCACCGCCGTCACGAACAAAAGAGTTCTCATCTGGATTTCTTGTATGGCGGTCGTGGACCCTCTCTACATGGCGACTGAGTGCGTCTGAACATGTTGATAATGTCATATGACAAACCAATGGGATTGGCTCAACCGTCTGTGAAGTGTATGGACAGACATTGCCTTGCGCTCTTGGAGCACGTTTAAGAGCAATGTGAGCATTGCTCCTATCGAGATGTTCGTAGCTCCTAGCCGAGAGGGCAACAGGGGTGCACCCACGAGCAGCACAGAGCCTTGCCAGTGCAACTGACGAGCATGACTTGGTGCATACTGAGCAGTTAGAGCAAGTGCAGCACGACTCTGAGCACACTGAGATCATCTCAATGTTTATCGTGTATCTGTCAATTTTCTCAAAGTTATATTCCAGTCGTCACGTATACAGCAAAACCTAAATAAGTGTAAACTGTTTTTCTTGAGATGAGTAACTGTACCGTATTCAATTCTTACAGCCAGAACAAATTACACCTTTTGGCTGAGACTTTTCAAAGCCGACCTTAAATGAAAGAGAAATGGTGTGCAATCCCCCAAACTCAAAGCATTACTCCATTTTCCACTCAACATGTCCTCTGCTAAACAAGCAGTGATTCATTTCTCTCCGTGCTGCAATGACTCGAGTCTAAGCGAACCCACGAGGGAAGAATTTCATGGATACAAATGCGCCCTTAGTAGCAATACACCCATTTACCTCGTCGAATATGAGGGCTTTGAGAGATGGTTTTTAATGCGTTGTACCCTCTACAGGCCAGTCGGGAAATTTCCATGTTTCTTTGTGTTTTATCGATTGAGAATGACTCATCAGTAGTGAGCAAGACCCGTCCTTATGACACGACGCTCACGTACACGTGAGTTATTCGGCCAACTTCCCTGGCCCCTTCTCTTCACATTCACAAACTGCGTTGGTGACACCGCCAAGAATGGGGTACAACACTGTGAACCCTTCCTCCTCCCGGTAGACAGAGACCTAACTAAAATTTTATTGACACTACGTGTACAGTAAGGTTTTCTGCAGTCAGAATCTGAATCAGAATGCTCGTACATTGTGGGGTAGCCTTTTTTATACAGTTAAACCTCCACGCACCTCTCCCCTTATCAGTCAATTTTTCTGTCTATTTTTTTTTTTGTTTCTTCTATATTTCAGTGCCTTCGAAGGGCGCGCTCATTAATGATATCTTTGTCTTTTCTCAAAATGCGCTTATTTTTAATGCCCAGTAAGATTTTATCGAAAGCTTTTTGGTTCTTCATATCAGCGCTTAGTTTTCCTTTTAGAGGATGCACAGCTTTTACTATATCTAAGTTTTTTTAACCCACAGCCGCGTATTTTCCCTGTCCTAAGACCTTATCGACCACTTTTTGCTTCCTGTACTGCCATTCTGTTTTCCTTCGGGGACGCACTTCTTACACGATATCTTGGGTCTTCTCAACCAAAGTCGCTTATTTTTCCTGTCCAGTAGGGCCTTATCGACCACGTTTGCTCCCCATACCAGCAATTTGTTTTCCTTTTAGATGATGCTTGGCTCTTCTCAACCAAAGTCGTTTATTTTTCCTGTCCAGAAGGACTTTATCGGACGAGTTTTTGCTCTTGAACCATATTATAACAGTTTGAATTATTCTTTCAAAGATGCATTGTTTGCAATTTGGTCAACAATCGAGAATCCACGACTTCATTATGATGTGTTCCATTTTACGTGTTAGTTAATGGGGTGTAGCTAGGTAACATGAAGTAGTCAACTGTAAATCTTTGGAAACGTAACAATTTTGTGTATATTTCGCCTGTTTGTGCATGTATCCTTGTGGAACTAGCCTGCTGGTTTTTCTTGTCGGAATATGCTTCATTTTTATTTTAAACATCTCATGCACAGTAAGTCCTTGTTTTTATTTTTATTGGGTCTTCTTATACCATACATCCTCACCTATGCTTGTTCGTCTTTCAAAGCAAGGGCATCCATTTGTAAGTAAGAGTCAGGATCACCAAGGCTATCACCATCATCTTGATCGCAGTTACTATGCTGTTGTGTGATTTTTTCGTAAATGTTTCACAAAAGTTACCCTGTTAAAACCAGACAATACATGAATCGATTAAAACACCGGTTACATTTTTTCACCCCTCATAAATGCACACTTATGGTCTTATACTTACCCAACCTCCCCGTTGTTCAATCCACTGAGTGCAACGGTCTTCAACGTATTCTCCAGCAGACTGTGCGAGTTTTTCAATCGTATGTTTATCCTCTCCTTGTTCGCGATATCGTTGGGCTCATTTTCTGACAAATACGTAACATGCCTTGCTATATCATTTAGCGAAGTTTCGAACCTCTCATCAATTTCATTTCCCACACGGTTTAGGGTTTTCATGTAAGGGGACGGGTGTGGGTTTAACTCGTCATTTACAAAATTTCTTCCAAGTTCTAGTGCGATTTTACCTATTTCACCCATTGTGACTATATAGACTAATGCCGAATACAGCCGATCAAAACCTTTTTATATATAGTCCTATATACGAAACGATGACGATATCACAACTGTTCGCTTTAGTAATAATGAAAAGAAAAAGTAAAAAAAAAAAAAAACCTTAAATTCATGTATTCTCACGCAACACAATGGTATTATTGCGCAATATCCTACCTAGCAACACGTCGCACCTCGATTTTCAAATGGCGCCCTCCTTCTCGGGTACCCTCCGAGGCCGCCCCTAAAGACGTCCCAAAAAACTGGGCGGGGCCGCCCCTGGGGGGTGCCCATGCAGTCTCTATACTACTCTACTGTCATTGTGCTTGGAGGTCAGCATAAGCAATGAAGTAGGGGAAACAAACTAGCGGGTTACAAGTGAAAAACACCCGACCCGACTTACCCCAGTTGGTTAGAAACAGAGTCGTAAACCTCATCTAACCAGGGAGCTGCTACATGCCTACCCCCTTCCAAGTCTGGTTGGTGCAATTTACATGGCGTAACCGAAGATACAATACCTTTATAAATTTCTGTTCATCTGATCGAAGGATTGGTGGTCACATATCATGAATTATTCAACAATAATCAATAGTCGTGGGTTAGTGTAGATTAATTAACCCACATGGGTAACGTCAATCATTATGACCAATACGAGTTTGATAAAAGTCGATGTGCCTATGAATAATTGCATACGTCGTAAGACTGGATGATCTATTTAATGTCTCAACTCATTAAATTTTTCATGTCATCTCAGTCCCAACAATCACTATTTATATTTTTATAGACTCGAATACAGAGAAAAAATATGTTCTTCATTTTAAGATTAAAAAATTCTCTGAAGTGAAAGTACAAAAATGAAGCGTAAGCCTAATTATATTCAATGTGTAAGTTCAGTTATTCCATATGGGGGCTATGCACGTGCACACGTCCAAATCGTTGGCTTAAACAAAGCTGTCGCATACCCTAGAATACGTGTTCAAAAGATTGTGTTTACCAGAAAATTTCTTCGAATAATTTTTTCATAATCCATTCAAAATATAAAAAGGGATCTTAAGCCCGTTTTCCTAGTGGATAAATAAATTGTCTTTTTGGTGCAGAAAATTGCCAACATGTTAATCTTGCTGTAAAGTAGGGCTGAGACCCTTATTTTCGTTCGGCTAGAATCGACACTAAGATTTACGCTCCGTGTTATATGTATTTACTGCACGAAAACAAGGACAATGCGGTACATCATATGCTTAACTTGGTTTGTGTATCTCACCGTGACAAGTGTCCCACAATTCCACGCGGTAATGAATTACTGGTCTCGTTTACTTAAATGACGGACATTTCCTTCCCTCCACAGAGATCTTCGAAACAACCCTTTAGCTAGTCTGTCAAGCAAATCAATGGTCAGTCTTGCAACAAATGCGACAGTGTAAGTTATGCCGTTTTATATTGAGCAAACAATCGCATCAAGGTCGTAGCTAAGGTTTCATCTTAGGGGAGGGGGCGTGTGACATAATGAATGATTGATCGCAGTCCTGTGGGAGGGGTCTTACAGGAGGTGAACTAAATGCATAATAGTGCCACATTTGATTGCACTGCCCCTCTCACCCACTCTCTTCTTTCTCCCGTTTTGGTTTTCCTCCTTCCCTTCTCCCTCTTTTCTCCTTTTTTCTTTTCTCCTTTCCTTCTCCCTCTTTTTTCTTATATCCTTTTTTCTTTTCTCCTGGGGGGGGGGGGTGCTCCCCATTGTCCACGTGGCTACGACCTTCAACCGAATGTAAATGATAAAAGCGAAATGCAGTCCTCCAATTTGAATGATTACAGTATTTACACTTTTTTCGGAATTATTCCTCGCCTCAATCATGGGACAATATTTTCATTCCTTATTTGGGATAATCACTATACTCGTTACCTTTTGTTCCATCCCCTATGTTCACAACATCTCCAGAGATACGTCTACCATATTTTAAATAAGAGGAGATTTTGAAGGTTGCTGACCGTTTTAAGTACTTCAGGCGACTATTGCCTGCTGACATTTTCTTAGCATGTTAAATGAGTGGGAGTTTGTTTTGAAGTAAAGAGATTGCTTGGGCCACTGTGTAAGATTTCATGTCATTGATTCTCTACATATGTACAGACACCTGATATGCGACAGCGTCGTCTTACCGAATCGCTTTGAAGATTTGACAATGTAAGTTCTGTTTTAATATCAGTTTTCTGTTCCCCAAAGAGGGCACCTACATAGCGAGTTAAAGGCCCATTTCTCTCACCCCAAACAGTACCAATTCTCCTAACCTTCTTCTTTAGCCCCTCCCTCAATTGTCTGAAATTCATGCTCATCCAGATACAATCTCAGTTTATTGCTTCAAGGTGAGTAAAGAAATACTCGATTTATATAATCAAAACACTCTCAGTACCGTTTATGCTGTGTAATTTAAGCTTTGGTACTCTACATTGTTTGAATTGGCTGTCAATCAAAAGCTGAGCCAATTGAGAATTTCCGTACCCCCGGACCAAAACTGTAGTTTGGGGTGAGAGGTTTGGCCCTTTAAGACCCTGTGTTCGTATGCTCAACGCAATTTATATAAAATGTTAAAGAGCGAATTATAAATAAACAGTTCTAAGTCGGAAACAAGTCAGTAAAAATATTGACAATGTACCGTATCACCTGATCACAAAGACTATCAAGAATTTTGAGCAGTTTGGGAGATAACTTCTTTCGGGTGAAAATGGATTTGAACCCGATGGGTTGAAAATCTTCGTATGGGAGCACCATGTTCAGATAACTCCCAGAGGAAATTCAATGGCGAAGAATGGTGGAAATTTTCATCGATTCTAGGAAGGGGCATTCTGGCATATTGAGAAACTTTTTGCAAGGAGAAGAAAAAGGTGAAATTAAATTTGAAATTTCTTGGCGCAGTTTTCGAGATATCGAGAAATTTTGGTAAGCTTTTTCGTAATTTCAAATTATAGACTCGATACAGCCAGTGAGCCACAACTGGAAAAAGACCGTGGACTTGACTGACTTAAAGAGGCAGTCAGATTTTTAAAGCGAATATTAACATTTTGTTCCAGCACTTCGGTTTTCCTTTTTACTGGTTATTTACCAGAATCAACAGACATTGAAGAGATCTTTCGAGTGATAAGAAAACTTAATTGTTTGTTGATAATTGTTGAACAGGAATTTTGTTATTTTGTTCGGGCAACAAAATAACAAGATGCAAGACTGGACAGCCTCATCATCCTTACGCTGACCAATCACAACGTCAGACCATTATGACAGGTCATTTTTTGTTACTTTTCACCCAATGTATAATTGTGGTACAGATTAAAGGCATGGAAAACTTGTAAAAACAAACTCTTGGTACCGTTTGGTTAGCGTAAAACCTCATCCACAAATAGCCCGCGGGGCGGACGAAAAAAATAAAAAGGGGGCTGCAGCTACAGAGTCGCTACGCAGGCTAATCCACAAACTACCTCGACAAAGCCGCGAGTTTTGTGTACTGATATCAACACCGCAAAAGTGTGCAGGTAATCGTGTCAGCACCAGGGCGCCGCAGGCAGATGCAATGGACACGTGCGTCTTAATCATATCTGACCAAAAATATTGCTTGAAAACACGTTCAAGTAATGTAGAGGGTGTGAAAATAAACAGCAAAAAAATCAGTTCAAATGGGGTTTGGAAATGCTATTTCCGGTGATTTAGAAACACAAATTAAAGGCATTCATTCTTCACCCTAAACTACAGTTTCAGTATGCATATATCAAAACTCTCAATTGGTACAGCTCTTTGATTGGCATCACATTCAAATAATGCATCATAGCTAAACTACACAGCATGGGCACTGAGAGTGTCTTGATTACACTTTATGGACTTGTATGGCCACTGGGACAAGCCATGAAGCAATAAACTAGGATTGTGTCTGGATAAAGATGAGTTTTAGATAAATGTGGGAGGGGCTAGAAGTAAGTAGGTTGGGAGAATTGGAACTGTTTGGGATGATGAAAATATGCCTTTAAACAAACAGACGTCTGAGAAGAGAAAGACTCTTAGTGCTCATAAATATTCATATTTTTGGTAAGGAAATATTTTCTTCAGATCGGGTGAATGTATTTTCACCTGAATGCTGTTATCTCCCAAACTGTTCAGTGTAGGTGATTACGGGGTGACTACACATGCCTTACCTTGTGTACTTGAAATTAAATGCAGGATATGTTCTTCTCATGGTGAGATGATCAACATACGGATACCCGGAAGGAGTAGACTGAAGTCAGCCTTAGACTTTGGAGGGTTTGTTTGTGAACGTCTTCTTAAAACAGAGAGTCGCATGATAAATTGCACGACGTGTCCGACAGGAACCTTCACTCGAAAGTTTGTAGGAGCATGCACACCCTGTCCAGCAGGTAGGTTGTTATTACCAGTCTTTATGATTGCGAGTTCCGTCACTACACTGGAAACTATTTGAGTAATTTGAGTCATGATAGTACTACCTCGGAGTAGTACTTCCGAGTTTGAGTTAGGCACTAGTAGGTCTACTTTTCTAAACTGAAGAACCAAGGACGGAACCAAGCCTTTTTTCTCAAGGTAGTTCTGTGTCCCAATAAAGCTGTATACACGTAACCCCGAAGGGGCAACAAACTTAGGTGACCAATCTTCTTTCCTTCGGACATCTACATAGTAAGTCGCTCATGGTTGGTTCCGTTCAATACTAGCCAGCGGAGCGAACAAAGTATTTTCGTTCAGTTTATTGCTACGAAAAACCATCCGTCTGAGCGGCGGCAGCCTAAAGGAGGCTGCAGCCACAGAGGCACTACGCAGGCTAGTTCAATACGGGATTAAGAAAAACAGATACTATTCACGTGATCTTAGTCAAAGGTCTTGAGACAAGCAATTGAACAACTGTTACCAATGTTGCGCATTTCTTTTAGCAACATGAGGGTTTTAGAAGCAGTTATATTTATCACCCAGACAGTTTCAATTCTTTCAACGTACTTACTTCTAAGCCCCTTCCACAACTGTCTAAAATTCATTCAGACACAATCCCAGCTTATTGCTTCAGGGCGAGTATACAATACCCTTATGTGTAATTAGAACACTCTCAGAACACTAACTCAGTGCAGCCTGTGCATGCTGTGTAATATGATCTAGAGAATGCCATTGTGCATTTTGGGGATTTGATGTGAATCAAATCGAGCTATGCCAATTGAGAATTTCTGCAAACCTGCTACTACTGCTAAAAAATTGCAGTTTGCAGGTGGCAAAAATGGACTAAAGACAATTACAAGAGATCTAGCAATTATGAATAAGAGTTTTTTTTTACTCACTCAAATTTTGCACGCTCTACATATGTAGATGTGATATTGCCTGTAATAAATTAGCCGGCAGGGCTGTAACCGAGTCCACCTAATCCGAGTCCGAGCCAATTCAAATTACAGTGACCCACATTCCGGGCCAATTCCGAGTCCAGTACCTCCGAGTCCAAGCCGAGTCCAGATGACCCGACTCCCAGTCCATCTCATAAGTAAATGTGCTTTTAACTGTACAGTGGCAGCTCAATGAGGGACATGGGGGCATTTCCCCCAGATTTAGCCCCTTCCACCCCATTGCCTTCCAACCAGATACATACTACTACGCTTTACTAGCACAAGATGTCCTCACAACCAGCTACATGGCAGAAGCTCGCGGGAGCCGCAGAAAGCATGATCAGGGTCCGGAATATGGACATGCTCCCACTTCTGCAACTTCACCAGGTTTGGACTATTCTCCCAGACAATTAATTGGCTGATATAGCCTAGCAGTATATGAGCTTGTATGTCGAGGAGGCATCTAAGTGGACTCGGCTGGACTCGGTTTCGAGTCCGAGACCAGTGACAGTCCATTCCGGGCCAATTTCAATTCAAGGGCCTTCCATTGCGGGCCAATTCCGAGTCCAGGAAAAACCGACTGGAGTCCGGAATTGAGTCCGAGTCCGGACTGGGGCGTTGCAGCCCTGAAGTTAAAACGTGAACGTCACGTATGCACGCATACGTATCTCACGTTCCGAGTAATACAGCTAGTTAACTGAACGACGACAGACTGTGATGGAAGTGTCATGTATTGCATCGGAATGGTATTTGGCAGCCAATTTTCGTAACATCCTGTTCGCTCTAAAACTGTTTGGCACGCATGTCACCTGATTGAATGTTTGGCGAAGAGATTGCCAAGAATGGGTTAAAAGAGCCCATAGTTGGGTAAAGCTTACTTAAGTTGACCAACTTGAGCGAGCAGGTTTTACCCAATCCCAATCATTTGTCAGTTGACTTACATGCCTCAACAGCTTTAAGAGTTCATTTAGGCTGTGCTTAGTGGAAGACCGTTTCCAGTAGTAGTTAGACATTCTAGGCCTATATTAGTTTGGTTGCACGAGTAACATGTAAAAACCAACTCGATCCTCAGATAGCTTGAGTAATGAAAAATCATGAATCTTTTCCCTAACCCTATCACGGAGAATAACCCCCGAAAAAAGGGAGTAAACTTTAGATGCAATCACTGAATCCGACGAGAATCCCGGAAGTCCACTCTTTTAAACAGTTACTATTTTGCTAGACAAGGTGTGGCTAAAAGATTACAGGTTGTGTTTAAGCCTTACATGAGCACGTTGTATTTTGCTCAGTACTTGACACTTTAATCCTTGTTTTAGGTAGGTCATTCAACAATTTTGTAGTCAAATATTTAACTTATATGTGCCAAGACCCTCAAAGACCTTAAACAGCAACTTCACTAGAAATTTGCCCCAAAAACTCACTCGGAACTCTACTAGGCTACTCGCTTTAAGTCAAGTTTTAACTTTTTAAGATCAAGTAAAAATGTTTGATATTATCGAAGAAGCTGGGTGAATCTTAATTTGCTCATTGACCAGTGTCTCAGAAATATGTTGGTTGGAAAACGACACTTACATACCAAACTAAGTATAATTAATCTATGTGCTACACCACAACCACAAAATGTTCTTCTAAAATTTAGGGCAGAAAAAATTGTTACCAATAATTAATGAAATACTTCACAAATACTTGGTTTCTGTTTCCTTCTTTTAAATTTTAAATAGGTGGTTTCTATCAAGATGAAGTTGGAACTTTTACGGATGACAGGAAGGGGGTCTTCTGTAAACATTGTAACCCAGGTACATATGTCCCTTTTGGTGAAGGTAACTCTTCCACCAGTTGTCAAGTTTGTCCAGAAGGAACTAACAAGCAACGATGGGCGGGATTTCGAGCGTGCTACTGTCTGAAAAATTACTACCGTGTGGACAGGTTTGGCAAATGTCACGTGTGCACAGAAGACGGCTTGGAGTGTTTGGAAGACTTTGTAACAATTAGATCAGGTTATTTCTGGCACTGGAGTTCATCAAATCTTGAATCTTACAAAACCTTTGTAGAAAATTTGCAGGTGTTTGATGAATCTTACGACAATAAAACGATTATTTTTAACGGTACTCTTCCAAAAGTTCACTTGTGTCCCGCGAAAGAGGCTTGTATAAAAAATGTAGATAACCTGGCGGGAAATTGTCTTGAAGGATACCATGGATGGCAATGTACCGTTTGCGAAAATGGATATCACAAAGTATTTGGTCGTTGCAGTAAATGCCCATCAAAATGGTGGATATTACCAAAGCTTTTATTGTTTACAGTATTCCTAGCAGCATTTGTAAGGGTTATCATTACTCAGTCAAATGTGCCACAAATTCCGGAATCTATCATTTCTGGAAGAAGGTACCTTGCAAATAAAATAATTTCCAGGGGAAAGATTGTCATCGGCTTCTATCAAGTGGTATCGCACTATTGGTACTACTGTGGTACCTTAGTTTGGTCGCCATTCTTGCAGACCTTAATCTGGGATATTATGAAGATTTTGAGCATTTCACTGACATCAATATTTTTTATTCCCGGGTGTTTTCGAGTAAAATGGAATGCCCATATCCAACTCAATGTAGTGTACATTGGATATGTGTTTTGCTTTGCAATATTGGTGTTGATGTACGCCATTTTGAAAATGGTCAAATATCGATACAATGAGTGCTCAGTACCAGAATTACCAGTTTTGAAAGCTCATTTTCTGAAGATGCTTGTCGTTGTATTGTTTCTTACTTTCACTGAAACTTGTACCACCGTTTTTCAGCAGTTTCGTTGTGACACCTTTCTTCTAGATCAAAATGAAAACATATCAATTCGCCTTCTTCATGCAGATTACACTATAAGCTGTGATTCGGCTTCCCATACATTGTACCTGCTGTTGGTTATGCCTCTGTTAGTCTATATAGTCTTCTTTCCAGTCGTTTTGTTCATTCAGTTGCGAAAATGGTCGACGGCACAACTACCAGGCAATTTGCATTTTACCGAATATCCATCATTGGTATACTTTCTTTGCGAAAACTACAGAGCAGAGTGTTGGTATTGGGATGTTGTGGAACTACTAAGGAAATTTCTACTGAATTTTGTTCCAATGATCTTTGGAAATGAGGGATTCGCGACGATATCTGGACTTTCATTGTCTGTGTTTTTCATATGCATCCATATACACATGAATCCGTTCAAGGACAAAACAGATAATGGATTACAAGTAAGTATTATGGCGCAATAGTTATATTATTTCTTCACAATCTAAATGTCTATATAAAATTTGAACCCAGTCCGGTTGGAGGGGCACCTACACAAATCGGAATTTTCGAACGGGCCGCGTTTTAGAGTGCAGTTGTAGATAGGCTTGTATTATTTCTTAAACTGTACTGAGATATTTAGTTTCGCCAGGGAGCTGGGAGAGATCCCTGATTTCGCCAAGAGTGGTGGCATGATATGTTTGCAACGTTAACAGTAACAATTTGTTTTCATTGAACTAAACATTTGCAACCATGTATGTGGATGTGTAGTGAGGATTTTGTGATGGGAAGGGTTTCTCGAGCTTGGCGTGGGTAGGGATTTAAAGATAGGGGTGAAATCTTTCTTTTCAAGTCCCTAAGAGCAAATTGGTGCAGATTCTGCGCCTCAAACGAAAGAAGTTTTCAATGATCACTTTCATTTTCAGTTAAGTAGAAATGCAATAATATAATCCCCAAATTGTTCCTTATACGCACCTGGGGATGAGAGAAATATGAGAATTTGAAAATTCCTGGAATTTCAAATACACGGATTATCACCTACAATGCTCCTAAATAAATTATACAAAATATCCTTTTATTGGTTGTATTCTTTATTTTAGATATTAACAGGCACTTAAACTTTGAGGCTGTGACTTGCTCCTCCCTGATTTGGAAAACTATATTCGTTTCCCAAGAATGATTAACTAGGTTATATCTTTCTCTCTACAGCTAATTTCGCTATTGGTCATCAACTTTAACATGTCTATAGCAGCTTCCAGTCTCTCAGATGATAATGATGGTGTCGTCTTCATCTATTTCATCTCAATCTCTTTGCTCAACATCGGCTTTTTAATTCTTGTGATAGGTTTGTGAAGAATGAATAATTATCATTTAATTGTTCTTAACTATTGTTTATCAAGACTAAATACTAGTTGGTTATGTTGTTAATTTGGTCTGGTTTAAACTGAAGAAGTCTATTAATATCACTATCAAGCGAGTATTGCTCCATAAAAGTTGTTTTTTTTTTTACTTCCTTTCAATCTCCCGTTTTTGGAAAATAGATTACAACATCAATAATGGGCAAACTTGTTTTCCTTGGAGATGATCACACACACACGCAGTGGCAGTATTCAGACAAAGTATGCATCTATATAGGCAAAATATCTTAAAAATTGATGGCACAGTGTTAGGTATATTAGCATTCAGCCACATAAATACCATCAATCAAAACAATGGAAAGGATTCTTAAGTGGGATAATATCAAATTAATGGATAATTCCACATATCTTTGTCTTTCGTCAAACTAAAAAGGATTCGTCCATTCCTAAAAATACCAAGACAGAGGGTGAAAATCATAAATTCAAACTTTCTTTTACAGGCATTGAACCTGTGTTCCGTAGATGTCGTCTTACAAAAAGATTGTGCACAACAACGAATTTATTGCCTGATGCACAAGAGACGTCTAATTCGGAAATAACCGCACCGTTATCAGAACATTGTGAAATGGAACCAATTTCCTCTTTCTCAGTGAACTCTCCTGTCAGTCTAAGCCATTCTTGCGACATGGAGCTGTCGTCCGACGACAGCTCAATGTCGCTAGACTCCGCGACGTGATGTCACCGGGTGGCCACCAGCTCGCGTCTGTTACAAGAGTATCAGACAGCAACTCTCATTTCTAAAGCTATATCGTCTTAGATCGAGTTCTTACTGATTTCTTCATATCTTTAGCCAGTGAACAGATTAAGCTCGCCTAATAGCATTCTCTGCACTCTTAATTCCTTTAACCCTTTACCGTTGTGTTCCAATCGGGGCATATTTGCGCGCCTCGGGAGTGGGCGGAAAAGCGGACGTAGCACCCCCGCATCAGCTTCCGTAGGCGATTGACCCCGAGACCTTAAACTATTTTCTCTCTCGTTGTTGTGTCCGAATTTTCGGGTAGCTACTCGCAGTTTCGAGCTCCGTGTGAAACAGTAAAGATGGGTGACAGCCGCGCTCTCCGCATGGGTCCAAAAGGACCCAAACAACGGCAAAGGGTTAAAAAAAGTCTGTGGAGTGTGTTTACTGCAAAGCTGATGCCACTGTCTCTGCGTGTGTGCGCAGCCCCGTGCTACAGATACTTTAGATTAAATGCTAACATATGCGTACGGGAAGACGATTTCACACAATTTCCGGGGCGCAGGGTGTTTGCCCTGAAAATTCTGCCCATGTACTGCACTGCCCCTGCCCTGAAAATACAAGTGCCAGTGTCCTGAAGTAAACATTTTTCCTAGTCTGGGAGGGCTGCGGACCCTAGACCTCCCGCCTCGTAAGCCTGTGAAGTGTGAATGCCACATTTTACCTAGCCTGATTTTTCGTAGCGATGAGCTGAACGAAAAGACTTCGTCCGCTCCGCGGGCTACATTTTACCACGTTTGTCTTCTGTAAGGTTGAACAGTAGGCCTAATAATATCATACAATAGTTTGACGCCAATGCTCTGGCCAATTAGAAATTCCTTCTTTCCTGCCAGTTACATCAGCATAATTCTCATCCATCAGATTCACACACGATTGATTTCGGTATTCCTTCTATCCTTGTGTTAATTCCCTGACAGTTAGCTTCTCTTTGATAAGAGTAGGCTTCACTATACTTTGTGGGTAATTACAGTGTGCGAGTGATACACTCTGGGACAACGACCTGCACGTGGTTGATTTCGTAGGCGTATGAGGCGGGGTGCAGGGGAGCACGCGCCCTCCCAATTCGGACAAAAATAGGTTGGTCCATTCGGGCAAAACATTGGCAGATCATGATAAATGGTGCCCCCATGACCCAACCTTGAGATGCAAAAATAGCGACTTCGACATTTCGACCCTCTTCAGACAGACAGTCAGGAGAAGACACTTTATTTCAGTCCTAATAAAAAAGATCGACACGTTTTTGCACACTTAAAGTAACATCCGATTTGTCTATCAGTATTTTTTGATAATGATGGAAGGGAGCTTCTAAAGTGTTCAGTAGTAATGCAGTAGACTTAGCCGAGAAAAAGCTGCCCAAAGGAATCTTCCACAAGTAAGCAGGTAACCAGGATTGTGTAATGGGTGGGGTTTTGGAGTGTGATGATGGGAAATTTGCCTAGAAAGGAGGCATGTGTCCCACCCCTTATGGAGGAGAAAGTTATTTTTTATGTATCCAAATGCGAAATGGTACAATATTTGTGCATCGAATGTAATAAATATTACAGAAATTATTTCGTGCCAATTTTGCTGTTATTTTGTTTTTCACATTGAATCAGGGAGTTGGATTAACCCCCCCCCCCCCTTCCTTGGCTAATCGCCTATTCCCCAAATGCAACACACTGTACCTGATTTTATGATCAAGTCTCGAGAAAATCCCAATGCTGCTTGGGATTTTGAAGACTCTTGGTAACCATTCAAGCCTGGAGAGAAAGGGGGGGGGGGGCGAGGTCCTGTTTGAAAACTTTTCACATTCTAGAGAGTTTCAAGTTTGCTATCGACTTATGAAAGTAATTTCCGAAGACAAAATTCATTGACTTCAAAATATGCAGAGAAATGTTTTACTTTAGGAGACAAACGTTCACAAGTTACGGTATTTTATCAATAAAAGTTTTATTTTACTATACTTTAATTTTCAAGCACACTTGAAGCACGGTTCGCCCAATCCAGATACACACTGAAACTAACTTTAACTACTGCAATAAATAAATGAATAAATTATAACACATTGCACAATTGTATGTATGAAGTGGCATGGAAGTGGTTCTCAACTGAGAAGTTTTATTACAAAAGAGGTATTATTGAGGTAGTAATTAACCAATGGCCATAAAAACCATTTATAACAACTTCTATCTTAGCCGATATAAAAACTCCATGCAGGGACTTTCAAAGGTAAAATCCATTTAAAATGAAAAAAAAAAAAAAAAATTCTGAAATAAGAGGAAAAACAGTTTCGATTACTGAGTTTTGTCTTGCCAATCGATACCACTTTCCCTAGCAATTCTATTCCAGCAGTCGGTACAGGACTAGCCTATTAATCGGTTGAGGAACCGTTGTTGGTTTGTCCCGTAATAATTTTTTGAAAATCAAAATGTCCTCCAGATTTTTTTCAACTATACTTTTCCTCACGATTGGATGTTTAGTTCTAAGATGCTTATCTTATGATTGGATCAGAAAAGGTGAGTATGGATTTTTTTATGTTAATTGGTTGAAATAAAGATATAGACATATATGATGACATGCCCGTACCCGTGTGATTGATTGGCATTTGATAGTGTGTGGGTGTGTGTGTGTGTGTGTGTGTGTACGAGGGGTGTAACTGTGTGCGTATAACTATCAAATAATCAGTGGCGGAGCTACCAGGGAGAGAAGGGTGCTCGAGGGAGTATTTTTCCCCCTTTTTTTTCTAGCCCCCAATTGTCCCCATGTTAGTTCAGTTAGGTGTTGAGCCAACAGAAAATACATGATTTCCTTCCCAGAGACTTAATTTTTCGCTCACAGATATGCCCCCCAAATTTCGTTGGCCCCTAGTTTGTTCCCTAATTTTTACATTCTGCATCGCCATTGCACTGTCATAAAATGTAATCATTGTTTTATTTTAGTAAAGTGGTCGTCAGTTTAGATGATGTGTGGGTGGTGTAAAGAGGGGTCGAAACTTTCCGCTATAGACCTATATACCCAAAGAGGAAACGTGTAGCCTGTGGTAATAAATTAGGAGTTCGTAATTGATAAAATCGCTTCCTTATACATTTTAAATGACGTCAACAGAGGGAAGTCTAAAGTGGGGGGGGGGGCACCCCTTAACAAGGTACGCCTAATGCCGCTGCATACTCTCGTCACATAAGGGTCCCACTTATTGAATTTGCTTAGACAGTTAGATAGGTAGGCCATTTTCTGTTTGTCGTTTTAATACTTATAGCTACTTTACATTTAAGTTAAGGATCCGCTATGCTGGAGGAAACTCCTGCCAAGTATACATGGCCTTGTGTAGCCCACGGAGCGAACGAGGTCTTTTCGTTTAGCTCATCGCTACGAAAAATCAACCTAACGGGGGCTGCAGCCACAGAGGTGCTACGCAGGCTAGGCTTTGTGCTAAACGCACTGCACGGTATGTACACATTCATCAAGCAAGTCTATTACGTTACGTATCGGCTACTCCATCATAGCCGCCGAGGAGTATCACTACGTCATATGCAAAGCCTCTATTCTCTAAATCGAAAAAATGAAATTAGGGATGGATCCTAAATTGAGACTAAATATGTACTCTTAAAGATGAGAATGTCTATTGTTGAACGTAAAGGGTCAATTCTCTCTTCCCAAACTACAAGTCTTGTAGGGGGTTACAGAAATTCTTAGTTGGCTCGGCTTTTTGATTGACAGCTAATTCAAACAATGCATAATACCAAAGCTTATAACGCAGCATAAACTGTACTGAGAGGGTGTTGATTATAAACATTGAGCTTTCCTATACTGACTCTGAAGCAATAAACTGAGGATGTGTCTGGATGAGGGTGAATTTCAGACAATTGTGGGAGGGCCTTAAGTAAGAAGTTTAGGAGAATTAATACTCTCTGTGGTGAGAGAACTGGGCCTTTAAAGGGAAATTGCAATCATTCCAACTTGAATAAGTCCAGTAGTATACTTTCCGAATGCCATTTAGGAATCGTGTGACAATATTTGTCTCATTTTATTGGGACGTTTATGGATGGTAATTCATTGCTTCACCCTTGGATAGTTGGATATGCAATATTACAAGTGAATATTTAAAATATAATGAAAGTTACTGTATGGATGAAAGGAAATAGGACCTACGTATTAGGCGACTACTCTTGCCCTTTTAAAATTTTTGATTCCGATTGGGGATTGGTCCCAAATTCTACTTATGACCTAATTTTTCGCTCTAAATGTGTGAGGGAGTATGTAACAAATTTCAACAATCGAAAATGCGAAATCATCATGTTTATCGCTTTATCCACAGATGTTAATGCGTGCGGTGAATCGGGAGTTTGTGACTGCTCGGAGGTCGGCTTTGTTGACTGTAGCGATCGGAACTTATTTGCATTGCCCCAAAATATACCAAGAAATACATCTAAACTGCAAGTTCACTTTTCTTATTTTTCGTGTTAACATGGTCCAGTAATCTTCCCTTCCTGACAGGCTACAAGATATTTGTTTTTATTCAAGGACTTAGAAAGCAGGAGGAGAGTGTAAAATGTTATGGAACGGAAACTGTCCCTCAATTCTTTGAAGAAATCCACTGGGCTACTTGCTTCTTCTGTAAAAATGTAAAAATACAGCAAATTTTCGCCCAAAATTACACCAAATCTCCATCTAGGAACAGTGGCATTTTAACCTCTTCACTCTTAGACGTATCCTTAAAGAAGTAGCTAGGTTTTTAAAGCGGAGGTAGACAAATTTGTCAAGCAAGGAGTATATGAGGAAGAATTATATTTGTTTTTTTGTTTTTACTCACACGAAGGACTTGGATGCAAACTGATGTTATATTTTGGTACTTTTTACTCTAGATTCATGTACCGCAACTCCGCCCTTTCAACTTCCCCTCTCCTCATCCTGTCGCCTTAATTTTTCTCCCTTTTATGTTTTCCCATCACGTCCCCAAACTTTAATTTCTGTAGAGGAACTCATCCGGGTGATTCCTGCTGATCTATGCTACTGCACGTCTCCCAGGAGAACTTAAAATACATATAACCTTAGGGCAGCGAATGTCCAAGATGCAACACACTGACTATGATTTTCATTTCCACTTTTTCAGATCATTAGCAAGAAACCACATTAGTAACATACCATACAAGTTTATGACACAATTTGAGCGCCTTTTTACCCTGTGAGTATCTTGAGATGATCTTACTGCGTTGTAACTGATAAACTGATTCATATCAACTTATACTGCCATATCCATATGTTAATCTTCTTGCAGTTTTTATTTCAGTCTTTCTTAATTGATTATTCCATCAAAACAGGAATGTAGAATTAAATGAGATAAAGCACCCGTTTCAGCTACCAAAAAACCTCAGAGAGCTGTAAGTTTTTCACATATTTATACATTTTTTACATACCCCCGCTTCTACATAAAGATTCCCGTCTAACGCCATCTAAGTAACTAAGCTTATGTTAAGGTATGTAAGTCTCTTCGACATGTACAATTCAGTTGCAATTGTTCCATTGTTTCTACAATTTTGTCATCCAGTAGGGTCCAAGCATGGAAACTGGTCTGCCACTTCCATGATCCAAACGCTTTATGTGAAATCGGTGAACCAGTGATACCTCGCTCTTTGATTTAATCACTACTCATTTGTAGTGACGGTGACGGATGGGGGGGGGGGGGGCAGGGGCATTTCCCCTCAATTTTTCCCTTACCCACCTCCTCCAGTTCCCCCAAGTTAGGCCAGTTAGGAGTTACTTCAATCGAAAAATACATAAAATACCTCTCCTGAGACTTAATTTGTCATTCAGAAAATTGCTTAAGCCCCAGAGCTTTAGGAGGGGACTCCCACCGGGGTTTTAATTCTCCCCGGATCCCACCCGAAGGAGCGCATACTTCGTGTTCTGTTTCGCTCAGGGCTAGGAAATTTCTGTTCCCCTTACATGAACCTTTGTCCCCTCAATTCTGACATTGTGACACCGCCACTGCTTCTTTGGTCTTTGTCAACCAGTTGAATACGCGCCTAGTCCGTTACACGAGCAAGGCGATTTCTTATGCGTGCGGAGACGTATTCCATTGTTTTGTTCACAAGGATGACGTCAGTGTGCCGTCAATGCATACGGCTTATTACCTCTATATAAGGGCGTAATTTTGCATTGTGACATCATTTACATGGTGACTATTTATTCCGTGGACGGGGTGGGGAACCGAGTCGGAAGAAACATTACCATTGCATCAAATGTATTTTAGTATAGGCTTGCCTCTAAAATTCTTCCCCATGTGGAAACTGTTTTTCCCCGAGCCTATACCTTGTTATCTACGTACCTGTCTTTTAAACTTTTAATGTATAATCAATAAGTGGGAAATATTAAAGTTAACAGCCCTTTTACTAAACATTTTTTACACCAGTTCTGGTGGTATCAACAAACTCACCTCTATCGAAGCCTTCTTTGAAAACGGTTGTGGGAAGCTGCGTCTCGCGTGAGTATTTTACGTGTTGAAATCTTTATCTTATCCCAACATTTGTTATGTGCAATCTGCCAAAGAGCTGTTATACGGGATAACAGCTCTCTGGTTATGTAAACAACTAAAACTTGGAGCACTTATCACGATATTTGTTTCTATATTCCCCTTTCAATGAGCAATATTATTGCATTAAAGCAGACAACACCCGGTCCACACTACGCGACTCGATGCGACGCCAACTCGTTGCAACGAGATTGTTCAGACGCGTTGCAAATAAAAGTGTGGAATGCTTTGCAACTAGTTGTAAGCACAACGTGCAACGGACAACAATGACGGACTTCTGGAATCAAGTCCGCGAAGATCAATTAATTGAAATGGACAGAACACATTTTCGTCTCTTCAACGTAACAAGAGTATGTATGTTAAACTTAAGAATTTTGCGTGAATCGCCTCATGGACCTGCGACTTGTTTCATAATGTGGACACTTATGCTCTTAAATCTATTTAGTCGTCAGTCGCTCACCACGACAATACAGTCTTGTTGCAATAAATCGCGTCGCATAGTGTGGACGGGGCTTTATGTGAGATATCTTCTTTTGATTTATGTTGACTTCTGTCTTGTTTGTCATGTAAATGAGCACATTCGGAGCTGATATTGTGCATGTGTTGTCTCTTCTGTTATTCACGTCAAAAGTCACGTCCTGTACATAGGTTTGCGCACTACCCACCCGCGATCACTCACCGCATGAAAGATCGCTTCTCGGCCTTTTGGCTAAGATCATGTGTAGTATCTGTTCTTTCCGGCCAGTCTAGAATGAAACCATACATGTCAGACCAATAATGTTAATGGTCTGAGGCCGTGAGGTTGGTCAAGTGTTGTCCTTCAGTGGCCGGAAACTTTCTTTGGGAAGCAGTTTAAAGTTTGGTTTCGCCGAACGGCCCTTTGCCAGAGGGTCGGGAGGACTTAAGAAAAAGATTTGATATTTTTTATAACTTTTGACCTCAAGGAAAATACCCTGAATATCCTGTGGTGATTTTAATAGAAAAGCAAGTGTAGGTTAGCAAAATTTACTAAATTTCGTCATTTCCTTAGCCAGTTCAAAATTGCAAGAACGCATGCGCAGAAGGAAAACGTGTATGTTGAGGGCACAAAGGAACCAATCGTTCATAGAGATTCTCTAGCAGTAGGCTACTCGGACCTTCAAAATTCATTGAAAATTGAAAAGAATTTCTTTACTCCTTCACTAGATTAATGTTCTTTCTTTTCGTATGAAGGTAATAATTTTGTTTAAGTCCTCTCTAATCTCTGGCGAAGAGCCATTCAGCAAAACAAATGTTTACTCCCGAAGAGAGTAATACCTGGGAAGTTTCATGTTAGCATGACAACCAACTCTTAGCTTCGTAAAAAAAACTTTTCCACTGTTGGTAGTGTATTATGTGTATACTTGTTTCTGCCTTCTTTGTCCTTGACTTACTAAAAGACCGACTGCATGGCCAAGTGGTTGAAGCATCCGACTTGCAGTCGGAAGGTCAGGGGTTCGGTACCTGACCTGGTCATACCGAAAACTTTAAAAATGAAACCTACTGCCATTGTGCTTGGTGTTCAGTATAAGTAATGGAGTAGGGAACCATTACAAGCCAGAGAGCCATGGAAAAGGGCAGTGACTGCTTTGAGTTGAACCAATTGGTGAGAAACTGGGCCGTAAAACTCCATCTAACTATCAAATTGACACCCATATGAGAAAAAAATCCAATACACTATCTTTAATTATCTCTAACTTTAAACCGTCGTATTGTCTGCATATTTTAATTGCTGTATTAATATGTTATGATAACGACACTTAACTTCCGAGAAACATGTATGTAACAGATGATGTAAATTTTGAAAGTACATTTTTAGAATATGAGAATTACATGTAGAGGCTGTTGTAGATTTCAATACAGCGTTTTCTTTCAGGGTACATTGCAATTGTTTAGAAGTTTCCTAATTTTTTCGTAATTCACAGAAATCTTACAAAAAACCAAGTAACAACAATACGAGATGGAACATTTGAATTTGGCTGTAAGACTCTCAACCACCTGTGAGAAATTTTTGACGCATTTTTTTTTCCTATAAGTAATCTTGCATTTAAAAAATAGAAATTTCCAAAATTTAAATGTCCACATATTTAATGCATATTGATAATAAAAAAATAAAAGGTAGTCAGAATAGATCAAGTCAAAATTCACTCCAAAAAGAGAGATACACTTCACACACTTGAAATGTAGAGTTATCGCTCTCTTTTGGGATGAATTTTCACTCTACACCGGGAGACATTCACTCTTACAGGGAGTGGTCCATCATCACAATCTTTTTGGAGTTAATTTCCCTCTTTTGGTTTTAGAGTGTAAGTATTTGTTTTCATGGCTACTCCTGAACTTTGGTGACCGGAGTGCGTTGAAACCACGACTTCCTATATACATGGACAGATGATCATGGGACAAAATCTGTCGCCACCGTTCAAACCGAAAAAGAAAGCGCGCGAAAGGTAACCGCCTTAAAACTGCAGTTTGATTTGACGACGACTCTGTAATATTTCAAAGTTTAAACTTTAGTTTTGACCTTATCTTGCATGATTTCGAAAACGTTTCAAGCTTTTTGCAAAATCTGTCGATTTTGAATAGTTGAGAGCAAGCACAAACTTTCATAAACAAAACCATAGCAGACAGCCATCTTGTTACGCCTATACTCACATGTAAGGTAGCGACAATCTACGCATATGACGTTGGTGAAGTATGCTCTGCCCGTGTGTATAGGAAGTTCGTGGTTGAAATTCATCATTTCATACCTGGCTACATACCGAGGGCACCACTTTTGTTGAACATTTTTTGCTCAAAATTCTATTCATGCCGCCCATACCTTTTACACTGACTTAAAATGTTCTCACCTTTTCTCACGAGTAGGCAAGTGATGCATGATGTGATGAAACGATTCAATGTAGTAAGAACTAACCTTTTAAAAATTGAAAAAAAAATGTTATCAGCTGTACTATTAGTATTAGGCAAAAGTAATTTTTCAATACCTTGCCGAGTTCTCAATTAATTGAAAATTCATATAAATATATCTTTCTCAGGATCATCAATAGAAATCTTCTTCGCAAGATAACAAGCAAGACCTTCAAAGGACTCACTGGAATCCGAATTCTGTGCGTTACAAATTTTTCAATCAGTTGAATGCTTTCATTACCCATTTAATCTGACGTCACAGTTCTTCCTTGAAGCAAAAAGAAATAAGATGTAACAATACCTTTTGGTCCATCGTAAAAGGACTTGTCCTCAACCCAAACTACAATTTTTGTAGTAGTCTACAGAAATTCTCTATTGGCTCAGCTCTTTGATTGACAGCTAGTTCAAACAATGCAGGGTACCAAAACTCACATTACACAGCATGTACTGTACTGAGAGCGTTTGCATTGTACACATTGAGCTTCTCTATACTCAATCTGAAGCAATGAACTCAGATTGTGTGTGGAGGAGGATGAATTCCAGACAATTGTGGGAGGGGTTTAAGTAAGAAGGTTAGGAGACTTCGTACTGTTTGGGGTGAGAGAAGTGGACCTTTAAAGAAAAGCCTTTTAACTCTCTCGTACCTTTCCTTGCTTGCTTGTTAGGGAGTGTCATAAATAGGCTATATATAATTATACGTCTCCAAAACGTACAACTTAGGGTAATATACCGGTAATTATCATATGCGTATAGGATCCCTCCTGCCCAGCGTGATAAGACCCAATCCTAAGATTTTGGTGCGATGCGCAGTGTTTAACAAGAAATTTCCTCACTGGCTAACGATAACCCTAATCTCTAACCCGAACAAAGAATACAATCGATACAATACAATGGCAACAGCCAATCAAGAAACACATTGTTAAACAGTTAAGTGCTCATCTACCCGACATTTCCCCGAATGTATAGGTAAATGGTAACTTACCTACATAGTGGGACAATACAAGTGCAATGGGATGGTAGGATATTATTCTAATTCAACAACATATTAGATAAATTTACACGCCAGCAGCTGGGGGGGGGGGGGTTACAAGACCCTCCGCACGAAATATATTATCCCGTGCGAAAGTTTAAGTGGAGCGCTATAAATGGTGGGCGCGGAGGTGAAAATAATTTTTTAAAGTTACCAGTCCTCAAATAGCCGGAATTCACATTTTCTATGCTGATAAGTACAACATAGGGAGTCTTTTTTTTTAATTTCGTTTGCAGTAAAGCTTTCATCTCTTTCCTAAAGTTATTCTCCAAAAAGTTTGACTGGGGACACTTGCCTCTTGTCCACGGCCCATAAGCCTATGTTAGTTATTCAATGAGTTCATGGAAAATGCGTTGTTTTGAAAAGAGATTTTCATCATTTCAAACTAGTTCTGTTTCTATTTTTTAAATATCTAGTCGAATCGATGAAAATCCTATTGAGATCATAGAATCAGAAGCATTTTCCGATGTCTGCAGGAACCTGGAGAGGTTGTGAGTCAAGTTACTAACATTTTCCGTCCTTGTCCTTCAATCCTTAACCCTTTACCGTTGTTTGGGTCCCTTTGGAGCCATGCGAAGAGCGCGACTGTCGCCCAACTTTACTGTTTCACGCGGAGCTCGAAACTGCGAGTAGCTACCCGAAAATTCGGCCACAACAACGAGAGAGACAAGAGTTTAAGGTCGCGGGGTCAATAGCCTACGGAAGCTGATGCGGGGCGTGCTACGTCCGCTTTTCCGCCCACTCCCGAGGCGCGCAAATATGCCCCGATTGGAGCACAACGGTAAAGGGTTAACTCTATGGTTCTATTTAAAAGGAAACGGGGTATTTGTTTTACATAAACTCTGTTAGATTTAATAATACAACTCAGAATATCACGTTTCAAACATTGAAGAGACTATGTTGTGAAAAACGACATTTCTTTTCAACGTCACAAATTTTTATTATTATTGTGATTCTTTTTAACTAAATGCCTTCTTGTGTACCATACTATCTGAAATAACTTTGGAATGCCTGAATATCTTTGGATGAGGATTTGTAAAGAAATGTGGCATTTATAAGCAGGAGCGTCATGCTAAACACGTTCATTGCATCTGCACTGCATTGCTTTTACACAAAGTCCCTGTCAAGAAGGTACTGTAACTTAGGTTCGGCCCTCCCATGATTCCTTGCACACTGAGTACTCATTTCAAATCCATCTATATTGTTCTTTTTAATAATCGATGAATGGTTCAATAAACTGTTAAAATAGACTAGTTGTGAAGTTTTAAGAAAAACAAACTTAACACGAAACAATTTTATATTTTTCTCATCAAGTATTTTGAATGTCTCGTTTTCTTTTGGCAGACTTGCAAAGAACTTAAAAAACTTAACAACGATACCATATGGATTGTTTAGAAGCTGCCATTATGTTAATGAAATGTGAGTTTTCATTTTGGAACAAATATTGGCATATTCTCAAAATGGCATACAAAAATAGAACCATAGTCTTGCGGTTTTATTAGCTTTTGAAAATAAAAAAATGCAAGTGAACGAGGAAAGGACCGATATCTTCTTTCACTTTCCTTTCTTTCTATGGAGTGATTTGAAGTACATGACTTTCCGACGTTTACAGCAAATATATCTAAACAGTCGAACATTTTTCAATTTTTCGATGCATACACAATGAGAAGAATAAGTGGATATGAATAATTTTTCATATGGTTGATCAATGTGCATTAAGCTTAATAAGAGTCCTTGTTCCCTGGTATTTCAATCTATGAATGGCAACATTTAGCACATGATGCTGTTCGACAAATAACTTGGGCGACCACCCCGAAAAGGTTTAAGGCATGATTTAATTTAATTTCAGTTTAATTCGTAAATGGTTATTGCATGTGGCAAATATAAATTTAGGCTACACATGATTACAACACTCATTTACGTCAGACTTGCTGTTATTTCGAAACTAATCCTCTGTTTGTAAGGCGTCGTTTTGAAGTTTGACTGTATGTAGCTAAACAGCATTAAACCCTAAAATATGAACTTAAGTCTTTGTGGGAAAACGTCGCTATTGTTAGATCCTTGTGCGAATCATAAGCCGGATGTCCCCATTGCTTCAAATATGAAACTTTTAAATGATCGTTAACTTTTTATTTATTTAGATTCCTGCCCTAACCCTAATTCTACTCTTCACTTCTGAATCTGATATAGTGTAAGGCGGGGGTCACACTTTTACTAATTCGAATCGGATTCCGATCCGACTTTTGTGAGCTTTTATTAAAATCTGCTCGATAATTGACCGGAAAGAACCCCAAATTTGCCAACCTCTGTAAGTATATAAGTTGTACCGCAGGGCTATGAAATTTGAATTTATGCTAATAATTTGGTGATGTCACATCGAGAGACAAATTTTATCGGACCGCACTGTCCGATAAATATCCGTATGTTGTTGTGACGTCGAGAAAAAATCATTTACCACATTATTTTCATAGCCAAGAGATGCAAATCATACATTTATAGACAAATCCGATCAGCGCTTGTGTTTAGTGACTGTATATAACAGTCATTTGTGGGGTCCATCAGCCTTAAATCGTCTTCATGTACTGTCTACATGAATTTCAAACCCTCAAATTGAGGGAAATTGAGCGAAATTGAGCGAAATTGAGGGAATCAAAGTACAGTTTAGTGTACAACCATCCATGATAGAGGTAAGCGAGGAAACTGAAAGATTAAAAGGTGACAAAACCCCAGTTATGGCAGACTAAAATCAGACCATCACTTCCTGTCCGGATTCGTCTATACATTTACAGCAGACATACTTTTGGCTCTCTCCGGCGAGAGAAGTGGAGAAGTCTTTTACAAAAACTCGCAAAATCGGATCGGAATCCGACCAGAATTCGTTGTAGTGTGAAGGTCCTCTATGAAGGAGATGGGTTTTCTCACCACTAAATTATCATTACAAACTATGTTACCTTCTTTGCGGTAGATATTTCACAGCATGTAACTTGAAAACGCTTCCTGAGAATACGTTTCTTGGAATTGAGGAAGTTAAACTGTAAGTATAGCATTTTACTGATTTGGACAATAGTAATACTTAGGTGTAGTAATCCGAGGCTAACCTTGTACGAAAACTTATTTGCAACAACTAAATCCACAATTTTCTTCTTTTTTCTTCAAAGTATCTTTCATCAAATTTTAGGACTTCAATATTACATAATCAAGGTAAACCAAGCAGTATTTTTGTTATAAATTTCACATTTGAGGAGAAGAACTGTTGTCACATGACTCTCAACATCCAATCATGAAACAGGACAGTCTACTACACTTTTTCAATTTGGAACGATTGCTATTGTCCTTTAATTATTGTAAATTGCCAGGACATATGATTCGAATGGTACGACCAGTGGCCTCTCCAGAATGTCAAAATTGGGAGGGGGAAAACGGGAAATGTTAGGGAAGGCAGAAAAACTTTTGAGCGAAACCGAACTGAAAGCAAATGCTCCTGTGGGCGGGGCCCAAGGACAACGCACCGGCAGTTGGGGTTCATGGGTGAGTCCCCGGAAGCTCTGAGGTTTTAGCATATCTCTGCGTGAAAATTAAGCCTCAGGAGAGGTACATTATTTATTTTTTCGGTCGACAAAGTTCTTTTCGGCCGAAAATGCTCCTAACTGGCCTAACGTTATGGGGAAGGGGAACTGGGGGCAATGACAAAATTTAAGGGGAATTCCCCCTCCTGCCTCCCGTAGCAGTACCACTGGAGAAAAGCCAAAAATACGCCTTCTTCAAATCACATCACATCACACGACCCAACACCAAATCTGTGTCATTTTGGATTGAAATCGCCTGTATACTAAATGATAATTATGAATGGTCTATGTTAAGGGTGGTCTATGAATTGAACGTAGGCGGTGTTCTGTACCGAGAACCGATGTGGAACAAGTTAAAATGGCGTTTCGTCTATAACGTCATCGTTTTATTCGATTCTAACTGCGGGTGATTTGTTCACACAAATATATGCGATGTAATGAATTCAATACGACAGGTTTATTACGAATACATATACCACCAGTTGGTTAGAAATATGAGCCATAAAACCTAATCTAACTATACCCCTTCCCACCTCCCCCTCCCCCAAAGACGACTTGGTTTGTTCGATCGCTCCTAAAGGCTTTCCGCCCCCTGTGGGTTGAACCAGGGAGGTGTCTAGTTACACCTCCCTGGTTGAACTTTTTATGGAGTTGACTGGAGTTGACTGGAGTTGACTGACACTATAGCCTAAAGCATATCCGTGTTGGTGAGTCATCAAATTTCATCTAACTAACCTGAAGACTTGCTAAACAAGCACAAGACTAACTTACCGAAAGAATTGCAACAGGGATACGTCTGAACGACGTATATAGTGTGCCGCCTTCTAAGAAGGCAGCAATACATGCGCCCATATTTTTCAAGTTATTAAAATGTTAACTTTTTCCTATTATACAGGAGTGTTTCAAATAATCCACATCTGTCCGAGTTACCAGAGAGCATGTTCCTTGGTGTAAAATATATGCACAACTCGTAAGTGTATTCCCACCTTTTCACTCATTTTGCTTATACAAATCAAGATTTGTTTGCATTGCACGTATAGAACATCTTTGACTTTTAAAGTTTCAAAAGCCAAGTTTTCAAAGATGGTGAATTTATAGTGTATATAGATCGAAAAAACGGTGTTAATAAAACTATTACAATTTTAAAGGGAAATGTGTTTGAATGCTCCAACAAAGAGTACAAAGAAAATGGCTCAAACACTATCCAACAATTCCGTCTTAATCATGAACCCCAGCAATAGCTACATCTCTTCAAAATACTATGCGCAACAAGAGCCATGGATGTTGCATCATTTGAAATGTTGAAAGTTTGGGTGAACAAATTATTCTTAAGCAACAAACAACTGAATTTCTATCTGTTGGAAACATGATTTCTTGAAAATAAGGCTACCATACTGCCTTTTTTTATAACCTATCACTCTGTGTCAATAAATATTAGTTTTAAAAGAATGGATCTTTCTTGCAAAACAAACGCAACATTTCCCTTTAAGTCGGGTAGATGACTATATTCTAAATTTAGAAATATATATCCAATAGTGCAAGAAAGCATTTTTGTTCAAATCCACTCAAGTTCAGTGTTTGAGATGGATTTTATAATCCACCTAGTAGCGAAAGATCTTTTTTCACAAATAAAACGGGTATTGACTGTATCTTTCATTCATTGATTTTGTAGTTGTGTCACAGTAAGGACACCTTGACACCTTTTGACGTATCTATTTTCATATCATTGTTGACTTTCAATTCCATTTTAAATTGTTATAGTCAAAATCATTTCCAATTTAACGTATTTCCAAGAGAGGCAAAATATATACATTTTTCTTTCTCAGAGGATTTGACATGAACAACTTAACTTTCATCCCTGGGAACATCTTCAGTTATATGTTCATAACAGGTGAAATGTAAGTTTCCTTTGTCTTCAATTTACAACCGGACTTGTTGATAAAATATTAAAAACCTTACTTAAAAACGTTTCCAAAATCTTTACATCTTTTATTTCAGAAATTTGGGGTTTAATCATTTTACAACATTACCCGCTGAACTGTTTCGTTCACCAAATCAGATTGAACATTTACTTCTCCAGCACAACAAAATTACATGGATCCCACCAGGATTTTTCCAGTATCTGCCATTCTTAAAAGTAGTGTAAGTTTTCGATGACATAGATTGTCTTTGTTTGGAAATTAAATCAATATCATCTTCAGTTGTGGCGCTACGGGGAGGGGGGAAGTGGGAATTCTCCCCTCAGATTTTGTTCTCGCCCCAGTTGTCCTTTCCGAGTTAGGTTAATAAGGAGTTAGTTTAACCCAAATAAATCAAGACTATACCTCTACTGAGACTTAATGTTTTATCCAGAGGTATGCTAAAACCTGAGAGCTTCCGTTGGCTTCGCCCCTGGACCCCCACCAGCAGGAGTGGGCACTTTGTGCACTGTTTAACACTGCGCCAGAAAATTTCGCCCAAACATTTTCCTTTGTCCTTGGTTTGCTCTCCAGTTTTTACATTCTGGCGCCGCCACTGATTACCTTATGGACGAATCCGACTAGCGCTTGTACTTAGTGACTGTAGGCAGCCATTAGTGGGGTCCATCAGCCTTTACTCGTCTTCATTTATTTTCTACGTGAATTTCAAATCCTCATATTCACTGAAGTTGAAAAAATCAAGATACACTTTAGTGTACAACCATCCATGAAACAGGTTAGTAAGGGAATTTAAAGTTTGAAGGTGATGGACCCCAGTAATGGCCGACTAAAATCAGACCATCACAATCTGTCCGGATTCGTCTATATGCTATGTACAGTTACAGGAGATTAACCAATAAGGGGGATCAGTGTTCGTACCCTTATTTGGTATGTATCCTGGCTCATTGGACTTTTTCGTTGGTAGCAGTGCACGATCCATCCTGAACACAGTTTGAATTGCTCCTTTCTAGGATCCTAAGAGCATGGTGTTATTATACTTCACGCAGACTCCTTTTTGGCAACAAAATAGAAAACCTCGTAGATGGAATGTTTTCGGGTACAAGACTTCAACAAATGTAAGTTATATTTACGATTTTGCAGTTAATAGCATACAAGAAGAGAGTTCAAAGGGATTATACCTACCCCTTACGCACCTCTAAAACTCTAAAAACAAGTAGGAAATTTCTGGCAGACAGGTAAAAAACAGAAAGATGTATCTCTAAGTTTCCAGAACAGCAATTTTGGCACGTCTCGCCTACCTGCTTAATGTCTTACTGTTATCACGGAGAAAAACCTAAGTTACTAGCCCTACTCAAAAAGATCTAGTGTCGTTATTTTTTCAACATAGACTTCATATCTGAGCTTAGCTAGAGGACAAACATCAACAACTACTGATGCACGTCATCTTTCTAGGGCAAGTCCTTTCAAAATAAATCCTGTCATTGTTCCTGATGCTCAGGCATAAGTAATGGAGTAGGGAACACAAGTAAGTGAGACACAACTGGAAAAGACAGTGGTGGGTTAGATGAGCCGTAAAACCCATGCATCTTACTAACTATGGCGAGTCCACGGACTTCCTATACATGGACAGAGCATACTGCAGGGTACATTTGCGCTACCGTAAGTGTGAGAAAAGGCGTAGCAAGATGGCTGTTTGCTTTAAGTTTTGTGTGAAAGTTTGGACTTACCCAAGGAAACCAACAGATTTTGCAAGAAAGTTGAAATATTTTTGAAATAATGCAAGGTAAGGTCAAAACCACTACACGCATTGCAGGAATATGGTATTGTTTCCCATACAAGTTTAATTTCGTTTTAAGATATTACAGAGTCGTCGTTAAATGAGACGATTTATAGCTTCACGGCGGCCATCTTGGTTGTGACTGTCCCAGTCGGTGGCGACAATCTATGGATAGGACGTACGTGTTACATGTTTTCTCCATGTATATAGGAAATCCGAGGGCAAGTCACACTCGGCCCGCGTATCAAAATCCATCTTTCTCACTGCGTGAACTCCATTCCATTCTGTTGCAGTTAATATTTACAAAAAACCAAGTTTTAACATTTTTATGTTCTAGATTCCTGTTTCGTAACAAAATAACAGCTGTTGAAGGTGAACCGTTCAAAACGGGATCGAATGCCACAGTTAATTACTTGTGAGTACTTGCTGGTCTTTGTGGGAGGCTCTCCTTAGAAAAAATAACAGAAATGTTACAGGACTTCCAAATAAATAGAGACTGACCCATAAAACTCCACCTAACTAACTCTAAAAGACAAGTTGCAGAAATATGTACGTTTTAACACTTTAGTTGTAAACTTAAGAGAACATTTGCATATTAATAAGCATTATTTGCATACTAATGAACAAATTTTGGTATCCATAAAAAGTAAAAGGTCATGCTTATTTGTGATAGCTTATTAAAGCCTATACAACAGCTTTATGGATTGACAACTTGTTTTTCAGTTTTAGCACTACTGTAGAAAATACCAAACTAAGTAGGTAAAAATTAACAAAATGTGCCAAAAATAAATACATAAAAAATGAAACAAACAACGTTGACCCAAAATAAAAGTGTCAGTCATTAACCAGTTAACATGAAAACATGAGATAACGTTTCTGTCAAAAGAAGATACTGACAGGATGAAAAACAAGAGACTAACAGTAAAGAAACCATTCCCTTTAAAACTGGACAAACTTATCCTGTCTTTGAAGTTCTTACTTGCTACATCACTGACAAAGAGCAAATTTGTTTCAGATTGCATGGATCATCTTTTGTTGTCTGCCGTTTTCTTTTGTCGAAAAATCGACCAAGTCGTTACGCTATCGGCAAAGACATGACTTCCACTTTCAAGGGGCAGAGTTCTCTAAAGATTAGTGTCCCATGTGATGAGAAATACTATTTTTTACAACAATTGGAAAAGAGGGCATTTAATCCCTCGAAACAGCAGAAGACGAAGAATTTAAAAAGGCCGAATGAAAAATAAATCATGATCGTTAAATCTCTAAGGTACGATTTTGATAACAAATTAAGGCTTTCAAAGTTTGAACTCGGATACTGTGTCAAAATTGGACAAAAGTGATCATTTGAGGAGAGCCTCCCCTTATGAGTACATTGCTTTAGAAGGTTTCCATTACCGACTACTTCATTTCAAGTCTGATTGATGGTATTCACATTCGCTTATAGATACGGTATGGTATTGTAATGCCTTTTCCAATTCCTCTACACCTATTTCAGAAGTTATTTGTATATAAGACAAATGTTTCCATTTGTGCAATGGTATGAACAATTCCTTTCGTTTTGAATAGTGAACGGTCTATTCATTCTTTCATTCATACTATCAGACTCATAAATATTCATTATTTGTATAGTATAGAATATTCTTTTGTTTATACCTGAGATTTAATCGGAAGATCGATCGTTCATGATACAGCAGTACAGTATATACGGAGCAGGCGCGATTCAGACATTCCAAAAAGGGGGGGGGGGGGCTAAGGGTGGGAGGGAGTTGCACTGCTACTTTCCCGTGTATTTCATTGTTGATGTGGGACTGCAACACTTTCCGACGCAATAGTACAAAAATGAAACTTTGATGCACGATTTTATTTTGATGATTCTACAGAGATCTCCGAGACAACCCGATTTCTCGTCTGTCAAGCAAATCAATGATCAGTCTTGCATCAAATGCGACAGTGTAAGTTATAGTAAAGCACACTGTACAAATAAGTGAGCTCATAGAGGAATCCGATCAGCGCTTGTATTTAGTGACTGTGGGCAGCCATTAGTGGGGTCCAATCGTCTTTATTTATTGTCTACATGGAATTCAAACCCTCATATTCACTGAAAATGTGGGAATCAAGGTACAGTTTAGTGCACAATAATCCATGCTACAGGTAAGCAAGGAAAGTGAAAGATTAAGAGGTTATGGACCCCAGTTATGGCCGACTGAAATCAGACCATCACTTGCTTAAGTCACCGGTTGGCAGCAGTTGGCATAGAACATGCTCAGGAACCTATGCGTGCACGTTCGGTTTTGCGCGTGCCAGATCTCACGATTGCTCGCAGAATGTAGACGAATCAGAATCTACATTTAATTGTAATGAAATGTTCGCGTACGTCTTTAACTCTGTTGCCAAGCAACTGTGACGTCATTTGTTTGCAAACCAGTGAGTATATAATCCAGTGTTGTAAACGTGAATGGGTCTATAGACGAGTCCGGACAGCAAGTGGTGGTCTGATTTTAGTCGGCCATAACTTTAATCTTTCAATTTCTTTACTCACCTGTATATACCATGGACGGTTGTACACTGAAAAGCCTCTTGATTCCCTCAATTTCACTGTAAATGAGGGTTTGAAAGTACATTTAGACAATAAATGAAGACGATTTAAGGCTACTGGACCCCACTAATGGTTGCCTACAGTCACTAAACACAAGAGCTGATCGAATTCGTCTGTAAGATTATAAGGAAAATGCAGTTCCCTTACAATAGGGTTTTTAATCCCTAAGATTGATTAAGATTTTTTCCTCGTAATGATGGGTCATTATATTCCTTATTTGATAAATTCAGAGAGAATATCTTTGTGCTCTACCTCTTGTTTGTTATTTTTTATTTTCATAACGCCTTTAAAGAGGTATAATATAAATAAGAGAAATTTTTTAGGTTTGGTGATTTTCCTACTTAATTTTTGGCGACTGCAGTGTCAGTGGAGTGTAGGCGGTGGTTTCTTTGAAAGTGAAAGTAATTGGGCTTTTTGTTTGAAAATAAATATTGGTGTGTAAGTTCGCGTCATTTTCATTCACTTCTACATTTACACAGGCACCTGATGTGCGACAGTGTCGTCTTACCAAATCGCTTTAAAGATTTGACGATGTAAGTTTTATTTTGTAATAAATGCGGCTCCCGTCCAAAACACAGGCGTCGCGCATTAAGGCTATGTGTATAGAATACATTTTTATGAAATTAATAAAATATTTTATTAAGCGATTAAGTAACAAGAAAATAAAGACTACGTCACATTCTATTGAATAATAATGCAATATTTTATGTCAGGATATTCTATTCCAGTTTACTTAAAATCGCAGGTTATGCGCCTCACACGGTGAAGTGATTAATATACTAATAGTTGGAAGAAGTGGACTACAAAAGGCTCTAGGTTTTGGGGGATTTCTTTGTGAAAATATTCGGAAAACAGAACTACGCATGATAAACTGCTCTACGTGTCCGACAGGGACTTATGCCCATATATTTGAAGGAGGCTGCACCCCCTGTCCAGCAGGTAGGTTGCTGCCAGTGTTGTTTATTTTGAGTTACGTCACTGCGGTACTACCCAACTGCACCAAAACGTCTTCTGAAGTGCCCATGTGCTTATGTTCATGACAAATGACCACACAAAAGTAACTCTCACCCTAAACTGCATTTTTTTTATAGTCCGCAGAAATTCTCAATTGGCACACAGTTCTTTGGTTGACAGCATGTCAAAAAATACAGGGTACTGTAGCTCATGCATATTTCACAGCATGCACCTGTACTGAGAGTGTTTTGATACCCATTGGGGTCTTGTATACTTACTCCGAAGCAACAAACTGAGATTATGTCTGGATGAGGATGAATTTTATGCAGTAATGTGAGGGGCTTGGAACTGTTTGTGGTGAGAGGATTAGGCCTTTAAAAGAAAAAAAAAAGAACAGTTCTGTTGAAAGTAAAATTCCCCTGACCTCGGACAGTACTACATAATTCTTTATACACCAGCGTATACTGAATCCTTTGACATCCGCACCCACCAAAATCTGTAATTAATACAGCCTGACTAGTAGCTGACTTTTCTGGTTACGAAATAGCAATCGCGGTACTTAGTGATCTATTTTTAACCGTTCGGCCGACTGTTTGCCCTTACAAACCTTCTATTCTATGGGGTCTCTACGACCGTAAGCCTGACTCAAAGAGTCTCTCTAATCGAATGTGCAGAATTGATCCCTGTTAACCAGTTATACTCATTTTTCAACCCCATTTTCTCTTTCACCCTCCCTTTGACCACGCCTTGGAATTGACTTCTATGTTTGGCAGTTGGTTAATCCCCCTTGGTGCTTTTGTCTTTGCTTTACTCTTTTTGACTTACGCCTATTTAAGCAATAAAACTTGTTCCGATATATTTCCAACAGGAAAAATAATGCCATACTTACAAATCAACAAGAATTTCTTACTTTCGGCGTCCCCAAATATAAATCAAACTAGGGAGTTGCTACTCTGTATCTCCTTCTCCAGCAACCTTTTGCCCGAAAAACACTCTTCTGTAATCGCCAATTTCATCTCTCTGAGTGTAAACGGCGTTTGAAACAACTACCCACCACCGTACCTATTACAGGTCTCGCACAGACGTTACTACGTTGCGCCTTTCTTTATTTTGCCATTCAGCTAGTGCATTCTTTTACCTATTAGACCGGTGGAAATCCCCTGCACTGTATTCATTCATATCTGCCTATGCTCTCAATATACTACTACCAGGCTCTCAGTGGGCTTAAAGTATTTGCGTAATTAACGTTTTTTTGTATTATGACACTCCTCTGGGGACTTTTCTCCAAACCACACTCGAAACCCTCCGGAACCCTTATTTTAAGTGTACATTGGACTTTTTGGATTAGGTTTTATACATTGGGACCCTGCATTAGATCGACCGACCTTAGATAAGCCCCGGAAAAACTTCTCTTTTCAACAAGTGTCCACTATACTGGTTTACGAGGCAGGCGTGCACTAATCGCTCCCAAACCTCCTCATGGGACCGCAATTTAACTTCCTCAAGTGATGAAGTGTATCCACAGTAGTCTCAGGCCACTTTCGCCAAGAATGGATGGATTTGAAATTCCTTGTATTGCATTATTATTATTATTTATTAGTACTCTCAAACTTTACAGAGCAAAGGTGACGACTTCCGGAATATGACAACTTTTGTAAACGGACTTTAGGGCGATCAGAAACTAAATTAAAATCACCATTTAGGCATACCTGTGAACAAATGGTTTTTTAGTACAGAAGTTTACTTCCAAGTGAAACATAACTTATACATTTATAGATTCAGGCCTGTAAGGAGAATTAGAAAATAGATACGACATTTACAAATATTCATATGAATCATTGAAAGTTTAAGAAAAACAAAGGTAAATGTTATTTCGTTGTTGAAGCGGGTTTTAATCCACGGATACATATCAGGCCTGTAACTTACACCTACTTTTACAAAGGAAATGCAGTCACCCCAATTTGGATAAGTGAAGTAGTCTGTCCTGTTTTATTAACAACATTTTTCTCATTAAATTACGGAAATGAGGAGAGTAGGCCAGTGGCGTAGCCACGGGGGGTTTGGGCTTATAGAACCCCCCACGACCCAACCTTGCAATGCAAAAAACACCTAAAATAGCGGTTTTTTCTCTCTATCCTTAGATTTTTCCACCATGTCGTGCCCCCATGACACCAACCCCCAAATCGTACCCCCATGACACCAACCCCCCCATGACACAATCCTGGCTATGCGCCTGGAGTAAGACAACTCATTGGTACCATGATATACAATGTTGAAGACACATAAAATGTTATGAAAGATACTTGGAAGCGAAATAAGAAGGAATCTGAGGGGTCTGGCTCTTGTTTTTTCTGTTGTTTCTAAAAAATTTGTGGGCAACTGATTTTGACCTTTAATCTTGCCCTTTAACTGCATTATATCCTATTTGATGACTACAATCTAGATACCTACTGACCACCCGAAGTTGCAAAGCTCGTTCTGTTATTTTACAAAATAAACTAACGTTTTGAATTGAATAATTTCCAAAAACTGACCGTAAGTAGAATCGGTTGTGTTTTCAAAATATATAGTTGTTGGTGTTTAACACTATCTCTCATAATGAAAATTGCAACCGATACTTTGGTACTTTCACATTGACACATGTAAGAAATGTAGGAAACTTCGTACATGAAATTATGAGGTAAAAGAGTCTATGCGTTGTTATCACGGACTCATATGCATGGACAGAACATGTAACGTGCACGTGCTATCCACAGATGGTCGCCACCGAATGGGACAAAAACGGCGCACCAAGATGGCCGCCGTGAAACTATAAATCGTCTGATTTGACGACGACTCTGTAATATTTTAAACAAAAGTTAAACTTGAATGGGAAACAATATCATATACCTGCAATACTTGTTGTGATTTAGACCTTACCTTGCCATATTTCAAAAATACTTCAACTTTCTTGCAAAATATATGGTTCTATACTTGAGCAAGTCTAAACTCTCACACAAAACCATAGCAGACGGCCATCTTGGTGCGCTTTTTCTCACACGTACGGTAGAGACAATCTACCGTGTAGTATGCTCTGTCCATGTGTAGGTGGTTGTTAAAAACGTTTCACAGTTAGGTCAAATGTAGTTTCACGGCCCAGTTTCTAACTAAATGCTGTTTCAAAGTTTACTGCCAAATTAATTCTAACAGTAAATACCTCATTAAACTTCCTTTCTTGTCTCTCTTTTAAATTTTGAATAGGTGGTTTCTATCAAGATGAAGTTGGAACTTTTACGGAGGACAGAAAGGGGGTCTTCTGTAAACATTGCAACCCAGGTACCTATGTCCCTTTTGGTGAAGGTAACTCTTCCACAAGTTGTCAAGTTTGTCCAGACGGAACTAACAAGCAACGATGGGCGGGATTTCGAGCGTGCTACTGTCTGAAAAATCACTACCGTGTGGACAGGTTTGGCAAATGTCACGTGTGCACAGAAGACGGCTTGGAGTGTTTGGAAGACTTTGTAACAATTAGATCAGGTTATTTCTGGGACTGGGGTTCATCAAATCTTGAATCTTACAAAACTTTTGTAGAAAATTTGCAGGTATTTGATGAATCTTACGACAATAAAACGACAATGTTCAACGGTACTCTTCCAAAAGTTCACTTGTGTCCGGTGAAAAAGGCTTGTGTAAATAATGTAGATAACCTGGCGGGAAATTGTCTTGAAGGATACCATGGATGGCAATGTACCGTATGTGAGAATGGATATCACAAAGTATTCGGTCGTTGCAGAAAATGTACATCAACATGGTGGATATTACCAAAGCTTTTATTGTTTGCAGCATTCCTAGCAGCATTTGTAAGGGTTATCATTACACAATCAAGAGTGCCACAAATTCCGGAATCTATCATCTCTGGACCAAGGCTTGCAAATAAAATAATCTCCAGGGGTAAGATTGTCATCGGCTTCTATCAAGTGGTATCGCACTATTGGTACTACTGTGGAACCTTAGTTTGGTCGCCATTCTTGCAGACCTTCATCTGGGATATTATGAAGATTTTGAGCATTTCACTGACATCAATATTGTTTATTCCCGGGTGTTTTCGAGTAAAATGGAATGCCCATATCCAACTCAATGTAGTGTACATTGCATATGTGTCTTTCTTTGCAACATTGGTGTTCATTTATGGCACTTTAAGGATGGTCAAATATCAATACAACGAGTGTTCATTACCACCATTACCAGTCTTGAAAGCTTATTTTCTGAAGATGCTTGTCGTTGCATTGTTTCTTACTTACACTGAAACTTGTACCACCATTTTTCAGCAGTTTCGATGTGACTCCTTCTTTCTGGATCAAAATGAAAACAAATCAATTCGCCTTCTTCATGCAGATTACACTATAAGCTGTGATTCAGCTTCCCATACATTGTACCTGTTGATGGCTATGCCTCTTTTAATCTTTATAGTCTTCTTTCCAGTCGTTTTGTTCATTCAATTGAGGAAACGGTCAAAAGTACAACTAGCAGGCAATTTACATTTTACCGAATGTCCAGCATGGGTCTACTTTCTTTGCGAAAACTACAGAGCAGAGTGTTGGTATTGGGATGTCGTAGAACTACTAAGGAAATTTCTACTGAATTTTGTTCCAATGGTCTTTAGAGATGAGGGATTCGCGACAATATCTGGTCTTTCCTTGTCTGTGTTTTTCATTTGCATCCATATACACATGGATCCGTTCAAGGATAAGACAGACAATGGATTACAAGTAAGTCTATATCACAGCAGTTATGTTCTTTCTTCAGCTGTAGATTTTAAGTAAATTTTTAGATTGTTACTTGCTCCAGGCTGACAGAGTGGAAAACTATATAAACAATGATTAACTAGGTTATGTCTTTCTTTCTACAGCTGATTTCGCTATTGCTCATCAACTTCAACATGTCTATAGCAGCTTCCAGTCTCTCAGATGATGATGATGGTGTCGTCGTCATCTATTTCATCTCAATCTCTTTGCTCAACATCGGCTTTTTAATTCTTGTGATAGGTTTGTAAAAGAATGAAAAATTATAACTCAACTGTTCATAACGGCAATTTTTTTTTTGAAAAAGTTTCCAATTATGATAATATTAAATTCATGGATAAATCAGAATATTTATGTTATACGCCAAACTGGAACTGTGATTCATCACCTTTTAACTAGAGTAGTATAGCTATTGTCGCTCAACCCTTACGATGTTACCTGATCAGTTCTTAATTCATCTTGAACAAAATCATGGTGCACACTTAATAGTAACACATACCAAGACAACCCCAGTTGGGCTGACCAGCATATAAACACTGTTCGCCTGGCAGCAAGTTGGACTTTGTCATGGATAAATGTTTATAGCTAGCTCATCCCCTTATATAGGCCTAATGCTGCTCATGGGGGCAGGAATCAGAAACTTTAGTCATAGTGTATCATAAATGTGACCAGTGTCTGTAGGACAGTGAAATAAGCATAGGGAAAGAAGATACCAAATGTCTTTCCTCCCCCTACCTCAATCCCTCTTTCCCTTTCATCCCTTCCAATGCCTTCTTCTTCCTTCGTCCCTCCCCACTCAGCTCACTCCTCCATGAAATTTGTAGGCAAAAGTACTGGGAGAAACTTTAATACACCATCCATTTGAAGTTTAACTACCGATAGGAAATTTGATACACGGTACACCAAATCTTAAAAATTCCACTGGCAATTATAGAGACTGAAACCCTTTGAAAAGTGAGACTGACATTTTCAGTGACATTTTGTGTGCTTGTCCCTCTACATCATAACATAAGCTCTACCCACACTTTGCGGGTGTAGCTAAAGATACCAAGAGCGACGGTGGAAATCATTAATTTTTCTATCATTACAGGCACTGAACCTGTGTTACGACGATGCGGTCTTGCAAGTAGATCCTGTACAACGAACAATTTTTCGTTAAATACGCAAGAGATGTTGTCAAATTCGGAAATGGTTCCATCGTTACCAGAACACTGCGAAATGGAACCAATTTCCTCTTCCTCCGTGAACTCTTCTGTAAATCTAAACCATTCTAGTGACATTGAGCCATCGCTGTGACGTGATGTCACCTGGTGGTCAGCAACTCGTATGACTACACTATCAAACCAACTCTCATTACTAAAAATATCGCCATACATTGAGACCATCACTGACTCATTATAGTGCCCAGGTTAAGATGGCTTTTTAAGTACTTGCAGTGGTTTAGTTACTTTTAGTTTGGAGTTTTACGGCCCAGTTTCCAACCGAATAGTTCAAGTAGAGCCGGCCACGGGCCCTTTTTTCAGTTGTGGCTCAATGGCTTGTTTTCCCTACTTCGTTGTTTATGCAGAGCATCACGCACAACGGCAGTAGGTTCCATGTTTAGAGTCTTTGGTATGACTCGACCTGGGAATAGAACAAGGGCCTTCCGCGTGAGAGGCGGATGATCTTACCGTTCGACCAAACACGCGGTCTTGCAGTAATCTTCATTGGAACAGTAAAATAGACTTTACTCTTGCCCTCTGCAGTTAATTGCAGTTAGTTGTAGTTAGTAGCAGCATCCACCGACCTTTCCAGTTGTGGGGTACTGAGTTTTCACTGCTCCAAGTGCTTATACAAAGCATCATGGACGGCGGCAGTAGGTTTCAGTAGGTTTTTAAAGGGAGCGTTTAAGCAAAATTATATGAAAGAGGAAAAGTATGTGAAAGAGGAATCAAATCTATACAGTGTGTTGAAATCATGGAGCTACCGTGTTGGTAGCTCCATGGTGAAATTTCCATTCAAACTGGACATGTATTTTTCAAGGTACTATCAGTAAATGCAGTCACTAGATATGTGTTCAAAAGTGCGCTTCATGGCAGCAGAGGTTAAAGCGCTCCCTCACATTGACAAGGAATGCTTCGTTTCCCTTTGTTTTTAGATTGTTGTGATGACTTCACAGTTAATAGTAATATGATGTCCCTGTAGGGTAGTCGTCTAGACTTGAACCAATTAGTTGGAAACTGGGCCGTAAAACTCCATCTAACCTAACCTAACACAGTAGGGAAGGCGAGATTTGTTTAGTTCTCCTGCTACTTACGGAATGGCATTCTGATAATATGTGATTGTTGAGGAGAAATAGCCTGTTAAGTTTAAACTCGAACAGCAATGCTGTTGTGAAGCTGACACAACTTGTTTTGTCTGTTTAAAACAAGAACTCAAAGTTCAACCGAATTTTATCTGGTATCTGTTTCCTAAACCTCCCTTCATTACAAAATTAAATGCAAGGAAGTAAAAAATACCTACACATTTTTTATTTTGCATGTAAATCTACATCTGATATAGTTTTATGGTACATCTAAATATCACTGCATATTTTCTCAAATCATGAAAGCCTGGACTGTGTATTCTTGGCATTGGGCAGTAAGAAAAAATCATGTATGTAAAACTTATGTATGGTGTACCTGTAAACTGTTCGAGTATTGCAAAGTACATTTAGTTGTTCATACAAATCCACAAGTAAACACTGCATGGCTCTGTATTGATCAAAATAAAACATTAAACAGAACAGAATGAAAGATATCTCCACAGAAGATAAGTTGCAACAGGGTCTGTTGTAACTCCATCCTTACAGCCTAATTCTCTCCACACTAGCTGCTGACCACAGCTGATTATGAGACCATCTAGACAAGCAAACAGTGACAGTACTGTAAATGCATTCTTTGTTGAACCAGCTGTATCATCAGGGACCAGGCTAAATAGCCTGCGTTTATGTGAAAGAACTGAACACACAACCAAGCACACTACTCTTAGTGCAATAAATAAACAACTAACTCCTCAGTAGGCGAAATGAACTCAGCTTTAAAACACAACTTAAGTTTCCTATATTAGAATGCAACCAGGTATAGGTATCAATGCTCTCCTCCAAAGCAATCATACAACAAAATTTCAGCCCCAAATCTCAAACTAGAGCACCAATGGTGCAATCGCTCAAACCATGAAAATGTATGAAAAGCACAAAGGTAACACTATGGCAGTTGTGTTTGACAAAGTCTCAGCATTGGATCATACAATCTGTATTCAGAGAAGGCATTTTGCATCATTTATAAAACAGCACAGTGGTACATGTGAGAGCAAAATCCTGCACATCTGTAGAGGTGTGGATCTTTAAAACCCTGTTCATGTGGGTGACACTCATCCCCACCCGTAGAGATGTGGACTTGCATCTTTAGAACCCATTTAATGTGGGTGACACTCATCTGCAACGGTAGAGGTGTGGACTTGCATCTTTAAAACCCATTTAGGTCAGTGACAATCATCCATTCCCCACTTGTAGACGTGCTGACTATAGCATTCAATTTGAAATAGGTGTTTTGCATCATGTACTTATTTCATGATATTACTTGTAGGTAGGTTATAAGTCAGTGACCACAATAGAAAATGTGATCTCTCAGTGGTCTAGCAAGACAATTTGCCTATAGATCATAAAGCTTTAATGTGCCAACATGATAATGTAAGATCATGTACCAATTTCATGATACTGGCATTTGTCCTCTTGACCTTGAGCATTTATACAAAATGCCTTCATGCACACACAATGAAAATACTCGAACATCTCCCTTTAAACACACCTGAACAACCTCACAGGATTGACCTCTTGTACACAGAGAGTTTTAAATGGAGTGCAGTGTAAAGTAAACACTGTATTGATTTTGTGAGACTGATAAAAATATAGTAGAGAGGTGGCACAAAATTGGTCAAAAAGGTGTCAAAATTATTCTTCATCCCAAATTGAAGAAGTAATTTGTAATCTGTACATGCCACTTATCATTCTGAGCAATTCTGAAGACAATTTTTCGATGCATTAAGGAGAAAATAGTATTTCAAAATATCTATCTTTATATGGCCTCAAATGACCCTTGGATGACCTTTGACCTACATTTTTACATCCCTCCTGGAAGCCCTTCAATAGTTGATGAAATGAACCATGTTTGGTGACTATTGCATTCACGGATGTGAAGCAATACCACATCCTGCGCCAAACCCCCCGCGTGAGACGCAGATGCTCTACCACCGTGACTAAACAAACGATCTGGATTTTGTCGAAATGTCGAACACTGACAATATAGCCTAGTATTGTTGGACGACACCATTCGGACCCAACTAGAATTACTTTCTTCCCAAACTTCCCAGCAAAAGTGTACCACAATCCGGACATATACAGGTTTGATTTTGGCTGAGATCTGCAAGCATTTTCCAAATAGGGATGGATCAAACAGTCTTCGTTTTCTCCAAACCATCGCACTACTCGGCTTCCATACGTTACTGATAGTGTAGACTACAGACACACGAAGAACAACTAAAAATCTGTGTTTAGCTTGTTTTGTAATCCACTTATATTTGTTTCTTTCATGTCAGTATAATACCGTAATGAGCACCATGATTTCTACGTAAACATTTATCGTTAAAATAGAAATCCTAACATATAGAAAAAACAAACGAGAAGTAAAATAAAACTTTATCACGGCAAAGAGATGACAGCGGTCACATTCAGCCTATCTACTGTCATTTTTAAGTACCATCCGCATTGTGTTGAACAAACGTTTAAGATTTGATAGAGCTCTTACTACTCTGTCCTGAGGACGATTCTAGCAAACTAAAACATATTGCTCGAACCAATTTCAGGCTGCTTAATAGATAAATGTTTGGTCTGATAAGCACTCGACGTCCATACCTACCCATGGACTCAAAATATACTCTTAGCCTGCACCCAACCACAATTTCTAGTAGCCAACATGTCTCCAGCTTATGATTTTAAACATCGACAAAGCTAGCACTCCACTAGACCATTTTGACAGATTGATTGAAAATTACAAAGATTATAACATTTCAGAAGAAAGAAACACAATCGCACAGGTGTTGTGAAACTATGAACTGGACCAGCTCATTAGAATAATTCAAACTGTGGTGATAAATACATGATAGGCCATGCAGTTTGCATTAACATAATATGATTGCAAGCTTTCTATATCCTTGATAAAAAGGAACGCTGATTAATATGTATTTTAATTCTATTTGGTATTGATATTTTTAGAAAATAATAGATTCACTGGCTAAGTGGCCTCCTTATTATTCCACGTCCCGGAAGCTGAAGCTACGTTCCGTCGTTGGGTTGTGTACTTATGCATATGGCGCCATAGAATAGAACAGCACGCCCTCGTTTGGCGTGCTTTTTTTGTTAAATTAGTGCATAACGTCACAACGTGCACCAGACAACGTGTAACAGACAGCTTATTTTTAGAGAGGTAAAATACGCGCGCATTCCTATTTTGCGCGCGTGGAAATCTACCCCTTGGAATTAGCGTGCTCCATTGTTTTGCCTTTAAGAATGGCATCACGTGACGTCAATGCATAAGGTATTTTAGAAAAGGGAAATTTCGTTACATTATTGCATTTTTAGACTACTGTTACATCATTTACCGTATTTATTCCGATCAATAGTTTTCAGCCGTTTCACTAAAATATTCGCTTATCTCAGAAGTTTCAATTATTGTTTAAGAATTTTTAAAAGTTATCCATCCCCCACAATTTCTTTTGCGGAAAATTATGTCAAATGAAATATTTAAGTACTGATCTGCGGCAGTAGACCTGTCTCTGTGGATGGCATGTGTTACACATAACGACACAGTTGATATCAATATGAGGACTGTAACACATATACCGCCCTCACTATTCCCCAAAATATACATTGAGACATTATTTCATACACAGTAATTGGTACCAAGGGGGCAGTTTGCGGTGGATCTCTGTGTACCAGTTTTATGTTCACCGCAACCCTCATAAATTATCAAATGGCAGAATGGCAAGAATTAAAGTAATGGAATTTTTAAAGTCCATATTGCATTGCCCATTACACCTGAATAGCTTGGTTATTAAAGAAATACTTCGTTATTATTTACAGTAGGTAACGTCTATAATTGACGTGACCACAGTTCATGAACTCTGTTAAGAAGTCAATAGAATCAATAGCTTTCAATTCTCCCTATTCCCTCTATATGTACCATGTATTTCTTGGAGTAATTATTTTCAAAAGCGGATCAAGAGTCATTCATTTTTATACTTGAAACAAAAAAGTTGATTCAATTATTTCAGATGATAGAATGTGATGTTAAGCATTCTACAATCGTTTGCACTTACGTCTAAAACAGTCTGATATATTGCCCTTCAACAACTTTTATTTTATAACATATTTTATACACTCTAACCCTGAGAATCTGATTTTAGTGACATTTTTTTTAAAGAGGAGATTGGGGCCGATGCGCACTGTTTGACAAGAAATTTCCTAACTGGCTAACGCTAACGCTAATCCCTAACCCTAAGAAAGAATACACTTGACACAATAAAATGACAACAACAAATCAAGAAATTCCTTGCTTAACATGCAGTGCGCATCAGCCGAAGATTTGCAAACAAAACCCAACCTACAATATTATATAAGACCATGTAACTTGAATAATACAACAAAATGAATGTAAGGGGATCACGACTAAAACGCTTACTTTAGGTTTCTTCGTTTTTCGGAGAAAATTAAACTTTTTTTTCAAGAATCTATGCACAAAACTAAACATTCTGAGTTCTATACAGCGATATAGCGAACATGACGTTTGAAACAAGAACTATTTGATCTGGAAACCGATCGAATGCCTGCTGCAAACAAATTTTAGTCTGGCAGTCTGAATAAGGCAAAATGTTTGCACAATGAAGATTTAAAGAAGTACGGGAAACATTCCTGGTTTTAAAAACGTTTTTAACCCGTATATGTGTAATGTATTACCGAAAGATGCAAATGAACAACATCTGCAAAATAAGTATGGTATACCTTTCGGTACTAGAAGAAATGTTTAACTTTTTACAACATGCTAAAAGTGTGTCTTGAATCCCAATCGAAAGGCAAGTAAAAGGGTGTTTCATGTCAATTTTATGAATGTAACGAAGGAAGGAAGATTTAGGTATGCTCTCTCAGTCACTATAGTAGGAGGAACGTCGAAGCGTGGGGTTAAAAACATTCATTTCCAGTAATTTATGATCCGAACATGCGTTGGGACCGATCTGGGTTCATTTTATGTCCCTTACTTACGAGAAAAGCCATCACAAACTTCTAAAAGAACAGTCTGACAGCTGGGTGGACTTTTTTCGACGGACTTTTGTTTGGGGTGTTTACGGCGATTTGTTCTCACTATTTAAGCGGAGAGCACTACTTCATATTCAAAATTGAAAATGCTGTGTCACAAATACAGTTCAATAGGCAACTTTTCAAATATTTGGGGTATGTATCGCTTTGTCCCCTGGATCAACGACCATGTTCCAAATTTAAAAAGGATGGACGGTGTGCTAGCGATTGCTGCAAGAATCTTTTCCGGTATCTTTTATTACACGGTTCAATCTATTTTTGACGAATTGGCAATCAAAACTAATCCTATCCATCGATCAATCAGCGCATCTGGTCTGTAGAATCTACTTTAGATGAAACAGGCAATACTAGAGGTTGTGCAAGCTAGAAAATATTTTTACTTAAGCAGGTGAAAGGCTACACTGTCCCCCCCCCCTTTGAAAGGAAATGCCCTCTACCAAAGGGAAAACCTTATCTGCTTATACAAAGGAAAACAACGGTTTACAAACGTCCTCTTAGCCTTTCCAATAATGTGCATTAATACGGTCATGTGATACTAAACGCCACGTCAGACATGAGTATCATATGTAGCACTGCCAGGCAAAGTATGCCTTAATAAAATGATGCCAACCGATTGGCCCCTATGAAGATGACGACATTCCACAACAATAACGTCAAAACGGTAATTCCTGTCACCGACAAACACAAAGTTGGTCCCCATGACATAAAATAAATATAAAATATTTTCTTTGCTGCTTGCTCCTGATCTAAAGCCGTTAAGACTACACTATACTGGCGTAGAAATAATCAGCTGATATTATTGCGATACACACTATTGAAAGCGGCAAAAATGCAAATAATTAAAAAAAGTAGTACATTCCAAATAAGTACAAATTTTTTAAATTGAAATTATTGTTGAATCAAAATTGAATACAAAGAAAAACTGAAAAGCAGCGCTATAATACTCTTGATATGAATTTCACTCGCATTAACAAAATGTAAACGTGCCTGAAACCAGACTTTCTTTTGGCGCAACATAAATATATAGATAAATGTACACCCAAAAATTAATACTTTTCGTCGTAAATTGCTCCCAGATCTAAAAGCTATATGGTGCTAGTTAAAATATCTACGTTGATAAATATTGAACAATACATATCTCTTTGGTTTATGTTATCTTCAGCGATAAGCCAATAATTCTCTACCATTCCTGGGCGGATTTGAAACCTCAGTTTATGTTCACTATGAACAGATGTAATGCGTTCATGCATAAATTAAATTCAATTATATATAAAACTTTTCACATTTCAGAATAGCACACCAATTCTACAAATATCGTTAGTGACGTCAAACGAGTTATTTCAATGGCATATAAACTATAATAAAAACAAAACGTATGATTTTTCCCTATGTTTCATACAATGTAAGTGCATAGAAACGTCTATATATAATCCACGACTTCAAAACACACGAACTATCTATTCTACGATATTTTATGTTAACCTTATGCTTTATTATTAGGTCTGGAAGACTATGTTGGCGGGAACTTCAATATACGGAGAATGTACGGTAGCAAATGATTTTAACAACAATAGGGCCGGGTCTGAGCAAAGGATAGTATTCCTTACATCACGAAAATAAAAATAGTCCACGCATAAAGATTACAGCGGTCCAAGCATAGTACAGACTGCCCACAAGACAGTTGAGTTAGCCATAGACAGCAGTATGTCTACATATATGGTGTTTGACAAACGTCATTGCTCTGCGCATGCTCTACGGACATTTTTCGGTGAAGAATACATGATGTAACAAAAAGTCCATGCTGTGCATGACAATCATTAAAATAAGCAGCTCGGCATGAAAACCATATAGACCGGTAAATACTTTTAACCTTTCACGCGCTTGACATCTATAGGATCACGTGATCAGCTCATTGTTGAAGAGCTCAATTTCCATAGCTTTTCAGTGTTATACTGCAGTACGAGCCAGCCTTTAGTTTGAGTGTAGCGTTATGGTAGCTTGCTCTTCCCTAACTTTCTTATACCTCTGTAGTTCGATGTTGCTACAATTTTCCTTGTACAGCGAACGAGTAGGTCTAAACCATTTAGGTTTGTGAAGTCTGTTTACAATGCGAAGGTCTAACTGAAGAGGAAAAGTGTAGAGGTGGATTTGCTCGGTTTATCGACAAGCACATCCAATTATTGTATACAAAGTCTTTCTTAATGTATTAGTACGTATTTAACGAAATGACGAACCAATGAAACTTTTGATATAAACGTCACGATGGTTAATATTTGGGTTTGTGAACTCCTTACTGAAGTTCCCGCCAAAAGTATAGCCCCCAGATTATTGCCCCATTGGAATGACTATTAAAATGATAAAAAAGACGCACTGATCAGAAATGACTAATATTCCTCTTGCCTTCACACGATGCAACCACTACACACTACAAATTGATAGTTATTGGTGGGCGATGGAATGGGGGATTGAGTGGCCACCGGGAGCATAGAGCAGCTGCTCCTGCCGCTAAAATTTGCTTCCTGTTTCGCTCAAAACTGCCCCTGTGTAGCTCGTGACGGATAACATTGGAAAGTACAATTAACGCTATACTTATCACACCATACGTATTGCATTTCTACCGATAAACGTGATATTTTTTTTTCTGTGACGCCCAAACGTGAAATATCCCAACGTCACTGTAAAATCTGTTACCCCTTAAACAGCTTGTCTAGCTGTGATCACGGTATATAGAGAGTTCTCAGTGACGTCATTGGATAGAAAACGTCATGTCTGAGGGAAAACTTGTGCGTATATGCCGGGGTTGTCCTATGAGATGGCTGAAATACTTCACGTGAAAAGCTCCTCTGACATCACGCAAGAACTATCCACAATGGTGGAAAAGAAACGTTGCGTTGCTTTCGTTTGTTGCGTTTCTGCACTTCTGTAACATAACCAGGCAGGACAAATATTTATCGACTCAATCTTATAAGGAGAATTTCGTTTTGTTTTTCTGATGTGAAACAAGAACTCATAACGAATGAAATATTCGCCAGAGCCATCAACCACCAAACATTTGTTTAGTCTACAAGTTTCCGTTTAAATCGGTAATACACAAATAGACGATAACGCATGACGAACTTTCTCACAGAGTAACTAGTATCTTCATTGTTGGAACGAAGTCAAAAGGAATTCCAGACGGCTACAAAACATCTCCCTTTGTTCAAGGATTCAGTTTGGTTATAAATCCTATTTGATGTGAAGCAATGTCATAGGATGAACCATGGGCATCGTCTTGAGGCAAAAGGAAGCCGGATTGCCGATTTATTGTAGGGGACGTTCTCTAGTGATCCCGCCAAAATATATGTCGAGAATGTAGCGTTGCATCTTTCTCTTGCTGTCCCAGAAAAGAAGAAGTATACGGTGTTCATTTCGCGCCATCAGCATCAGCCTCCTCCCTTGGTGCTAGTAAAGTCCTAATCCCAGACCCATGAACTCCGCCGTCAATCTGTAGAAACAAATTATAGAACGAAAAATGCAAAGTATTAGTCAACGACTTTATTGGGAGATTAAGTATAAGGTTATGGTGATGAAATGACAAAAAGTTCGAAGAACTTTGTCATCACAATTACTTGAATTACGTAAACTCAACTTTTTATTTATACTTTACACCCATTGGACCTTAAAGAGTGCGGCCGATTTCTCCTTTTGTGTCCAAGAAAAATCTAACATTGATCATGAACGTCGCCATTTAACACATAAAACTAAAACTCCTGATGTTCTTTGAGTACATTTTTAATGGAGAATGGTATTTGGGCCCCTAGCAAAGTTCGTCGATGTATTGTAATTGAATCAAAAGCACAGAAGTGGAGCACATGACGTCAGCGCATTTAAGTTCATAGAAATCCTAAACTTTAGGATTTCGATGTTTCAGTTTGACGTACTGGACGCCACTGATCACGCGCAGTAGTGTGTTACCGATACCGAACAGCATCTTAGTAACAATTGTTGCACAATGGACGCATGGACGGAAAAATAGAGAGACGCGCGACGCAGTGACGTTGACCGGGTGCATGACCTTTATATATATCATCCTTTCGATTGGTAATTCTCGCAAAATGCATCAATGAAACAAACTCTCGTTAGACAGAAATTTTAAACCAGCTACGTTTATAAAAATAAACAAGAGAAACATTTCGTTTTAATACGTAGGCTACCTAAAATTCAGCTGAATAAACCAACGTTATTGCCGTTTATTTCACATCTTTTCACGAATCGTCCAGTGAAGATGAACTTACATTGCGGTATTATAGACCGTATGCATTGACGACACACTCACGTCATCCTTGGTGGCCAAACAATGGAACACGTGGCCGCAGGTATAAGGATTCGCCTTGCACGTGTAGCGGACTATGCGCGTATTCGACTGGTTGACAAATCAGCTGTCTGCATTTGTCGGTGTTGGTTTATTTTGTCCCAAAAGGAGCGTGTACTCTTTGCTTTGTGACATCATATGTATGAGGTCTTTTGCCGAATTTAAGTGTACCTCACGTCGGAAATAAAAAAAAAAAAAATAAAATAAACAGCACGAAAATGAATTCTAACAGTCCAAGTGCCATCTTCATGAGACATTCCTGAGCTGAGATATAAAATGTTGAAGTTAATTTACTCAAGTTAAAATGGTACACTGCGCAATAATTTGTGACGTCATTGTTGTACTACTCAAATTACAATCTTTTTAATTTTTTTTTCTGAAAGTTACTACACCTGGTACGAAGGTGTGATAGCACTATTTCTCTTTTGAGGTGATGTAGTTAATTAAGCCCTCTCTGTACTACATACTTTGAAAACAAACCGGGAGAGTTCAAGGTCATAAAAACATTTTTAATTTTGAAAGGAACCAAAGCAGGTAATGTGAGTTGTACAAAAGCAAAGTCACCAATTATTGTGCAATGCACTCATCTGTTTTAAGTGAATAAACTTCAACATTTTATCTCTCGGCTTTAGAATGTCCAATGAAGACGGGACTTGGACTGCTACAAATCACTTTTCATGCTCTTTATTATATATTTTTGAAATTTTTGACTTGAGGTATACTTTACACCACAGGTTCTCATCTGCTTTGGTCAGAGGGTCAATGCACATTTAGCTTTTACTGTAATGATTTTGTAGTAACCATAACTTGATGAAAAGCTTTTCTTATGAAAGGTTTGGGCCTGTCGAATATCACCCAAGGGTACACGTCCATGACTGTGAAGAACCTAGGTCCTTGGCTTTCAAGTAGAGATCGGCGGGTCATTTGCGGCCAGCATGGAAACTTAAAATGGCCAGCAAAAATTCAATGAGCTCGAAAAAGGAGAAATTCCGGAAACAAAAATAAAATTCATCGCAGATATGCACGCAGAAAAGGGTCCATAGTCTGCCCCGATATACTTGAATCTATGGGGTAACAGACTCTGCTTGCACACTTCATTGTACATGGGCATTACGTCATTCAATGTTTGACGAATAGTAATAACAGATATGTTTACACAGTCATGAACTGATTTTCTGGAGTATTTTCCATGACGTCACATGCCCTGCCCCTTTTTTGATTGTCGGGCAAAATCTGTAGTATTTGTCTGTATGTATAAAACTTACATTTGATGTCAAAATGCAAACGTATGCCCTCCTTTGGAGGAAAAACAAACCAACATCGAAAAAATAATGCAAACAGCAGCTGATTGGTTCACTTATCGGATATGCGTTCATATTCTATACATGTAGGGCGAATTCTACTATGTGCTGACCCAATATATGACCTCCTCAAAGTTCGGTGGTGCGACCCCCTTTCACTGTTGCTCCTCCAAAATGATGTCAGTGTGTCGTCAATGGCTAAGGTCTATAGCTAGCAGATAGGCAGCTAATGATTGAGTGATGACCAGGCATGGAAAAAAAACCCAACATGGCCACACGGGGCTATTTTTTCTCATTATATCTGAACTCCACACCTCTTTAATTGTCCAGTTTTCGATCCACTAAGAAATAAATTTCTGCCCCATTTAGTCAGGCTCCTAACATGGGAAAAGGATCCCCAAAATTCACATCACAAAATTTCAGTCCCTGAAATCCTATGAAGAAAAACTTCGAGGAACAAAGCAAAAGATCTGAAAATTTGTTTAAAACAACCAGCAAACTGCAAAAAGTTTTTTGTGAATAGATTTTTTCTATAAAACACTTAAAAATTGATGCATTCCAGAGTCCCACAAGACCCATGGCGATGACAGAGAAGAAATGACCTGGTTGGGTAACAAATTAAAGTTAATGCAGGATTGTGCAACCTTTTGCAGAGGTGGGCCACAAGTTATGTTTAGATGGACAAAAAAAGGGGGGGGGGGGTGACTTGCTATAATCATTTTTCCAATTTTTCGTCCGAAGTCCAATTGGAGCAAAATGCAATCATTGCAGCTCTCCTCTCTGCAAGGACACCCGAACCATTTGCTGTCCAATCTCATTTCATTGATAGCAACAAAAATAAGGAATCAGGGAACTTGATGTACATATTGGTCTGCGATATCTACACATGCAAAATGTTAACAAGTGGATGATAGTGGGCAGGGAAAATCTCACAGTCCGTGCGTTTTCACAACAAGAGACAATGGACTTTAAGAATACAATTTTTACGTAGGCTACGCAACTTCATAAAAGATTGAACCGCTTGATTCCATACCGAAGGGGACAGCGTAGCCTAAAGTTGTCATCAATGAATTTTTTAGTAAAATTTTGTGCTACAGATCATTTCTGATGGGTCAGACCCAACCTTGGGGGGTGGGGGGGGGGAGGAGGGGGAGAAAATGTGGCCTCCGGGTCACAGGCTGGACAACCCAGAGTTAACAAATCGATTTGGAAAGGTTTGTACAACACATAACATCAAAGCTGTACAACATATTAACGTTCGTTAGAGCCACCTCGACTCTAGTAGTAATAGTCTTAGTATCATCTTGTCTCATAAAAATTCTCAATGCTACCCAGGATCCTCCTCAGTCATCCTGTACTAATTTTTAGTCTCTAAAGTAGCGATGGCTGAAACAAAAGTTAATAGTTACGGGGACGATTCTCTTGACAGGTAACAGAATTCTTTGGAATTCTCAAACTGAACAACATAAATAGTCAAAAGAAAATTGTTTTCATTCAAAATTTATTTGCAATAAATGTTCCCCTTGAAATTAAAAGTATTTTTGTCAAATAACATTAAAAGTAATATAATTTTTCATGCTACATAACAATAACAATGAAACCTCACATTGGCCAACACATGATTTCGGTAGAATTACACATCATTCGGAAAATTTTACTAAGGAGAATTGCAACAATGCAAACGTTTAGCAAACATGTCCTTTAGTATACTTTGCAAGAGATATAAGGTTATTAGGTGATATGGATATCTGTTATTTTTGAAGATATTCAAGATATGGTACATTAGAACTCATATTGATAATTACCATGTTACTGCCCTAGGGTTACGTTGCAAAGCAAAACAAACCCACCACTCAAAAATAAATCCAGACAACTTTTCTAATTTATATTAGATATCACATTATTTTCTTTGTTAAGTGTGAAACCTCATGTGAATAATTGTTCCACAATGATGTGCACAGAAATTGCTCTCCTTTTCTAGCCCCTCCCCCCACCATGGCACCTTTGACTTGAAAAGCAAAAGGAAAATCTTTTCCTTCCAAGGTCCCTCAAACAAATTGAGCCTGGGAAATTTGGGAATATTTAAATGGAAGCTTTTATGTCAATACAGAGGAGCCCCATAGATAAGATAACATACAACTATATTGAGTTCCATATTTGTGACAATAGGCATTTGTTTCTTCTTTGGTAAGAAAAATGGAGAATATTTTGTCAAACAAACCTTAATACTTATTTAAAGTGATACAGTACCCTTTAAGCTGTGAAACTCCCTTAATAAAAAGTAAATCATGTATTTATAGTAAAATAAGTTAAGAAGCATACCACTTTAAAACTACCGTACAATGTTAAAACTTGCGATATACAACTGACGTGCTATATACAGTCAAATCCTTTGCGTAGAGCCTCGTAGTCTACAGTGCTTTGTGAATTTTGGCAATAAATGGTTCTTAAAGTCCAGCAAATGTAAGTAACCTTTGAACAATAATACAGGTTCGTTGTGACTTACGTAAAGAAATTGAAAATTAATTCTGAGACTTTCTACATGCTGTTTCCATTTAAGGGCAAACAAGCATTTAAATTAAGCTAAAAATACAATGAGAATAGGTTATTTTACCATTCATTCTTCTTGGCTCCTGATACAATATACTTGACTACTTATGAATTTAAGAATGGCCCATGCTGGCACCATTCATTTCTTAATCTATTAAATTACTAAAACAGAACAAGATTTGTAACAATGTTGAGGGTACGGATACAGTTTTGAAATAGTTCAAAACTTTTCCATGATCATTCTGCAGCCACAGTTTCTAATTAAAGGGGGAGTTCAATTCACCTCACTATGTATTCTGTAAACATAAATTTTTCTTTTTCCAATCTAGCACCCATCCAGCTAATTAAATTTTCCACCTAAATGACCGAAAGGTGAGCTTTCACTGGAAACACACTAAATGCAAAAATGCCAGAGCCCCTGAGGCTTTTATGCTTGGACTGAAATATCTGACAATATTAATTGAGCACATTACTAAATTTTTTGCACATAATTATTCATCCTTAATGCTGACCTTCACAAATGTAAAACAAAACAATAAATATATTAAGTACATTAAAAATGACATCACACGCTTCCCTTCCATCTTTATTTGCAAGACTAACGAAGAACCCTGCTCATTTATTCAAAAAGGTAGAAGCAAGTCCATTAAAACCGGTACAACATAAAAGCGTTACGTTTCCTCTTTCGAGTTGTGAGGTAGCGAGTCATAGGGCAAGATACTCAGACAAGAAAATACATAAAAAAGATGGGTGCTGTTGTGGCACCCTCTCTCTAGGGCAGACCAGAATATACAACTTGCAAATTTTAAATCCAGGTAGGTCAAGTTTCAACTTTTAACTAAGAGAGTTCCATTTTACTTGCAACTCTGAAACACATGTCCCGCTTATTCCTTGAAGTTTTGTCAACAATGAGAACGGAAAGCACACTTTCAAACCAAATACTACGGAATTTGTTCAAATAAAATAAAAGCAAGCACTTCACATACTGACATGTCTTCCAATTTCACAACATGATGACAAAGGAAGGGTTCAATTCAATTTTTAGTTATAATTTACTGTAAATTATAAGTAACATGGCAGGTTTAAAAGAAACTGACAGATTTATTTATTTTTTTTTTCTCATTAAGTTGGCATGAACCCCTCAAACTGACAACACTCTCTTTCTGCATAGAATCAGAAACAAATCATTTTTAGGAGAATTTAGATGTTGACATCAAAATGAAATGCTAAAACTTTTCCAAAGTTTTCAAAATGCCATTGGAAGTTTAAGATTAAGTTTGCAGAGGGTTGAATTTCATCATGCCACTACAATTTTTCCTTAACTAGTCAATTATGAGGGTTTGCCAAGATTCTTCAGACCACAATTTCCAAAAATTTGGTTATTTTTGATAAACAGTGATTGCTATCTATGTTATATCCCCAGTACAAACGTCACTGCAAAAATATCTCTACAGCATCATATGGACTATGATGAAGCTGTTTATAAAGTACAAACTAACACATTTTTGATTGCTCCAATCTTGAATTGACTCTATTCTGGCAGAAACTACTTAATAACTCCCAAAATTAATATGACTCAATCCATAAAAGTGCTTTAAATAGTAAAAGATTAGGGAAGCTACTTTTCAAAAGTCAGTTCTACAGTTTACATTGCAAGTAGAGTACAGGAGTTTGTACATTAAAACCTGGCACTGTGTTGGTGTTTATACAATAATAACTGGCCTATGAAAATGATCAACAAGAAGCCGCTATGAGCTTCTTGAGGTTGGTTTCCCAATAAAGCTATTTACAGTTGAAATTTAAGGTGAAGAAAACATTGCAAATTGTTTCAATGACTTCCAGTACCGTTAAACATTGAAACAACAGGTAAACTATCCATGACGTACCCTTGGATCTAAGTGCAAGAGCAGTCACCCCAACTTGAAGTAGTGTAGTAGACTGTCCTGTTTCATGATTGGCTCTTGAGAGTCATGTGACAGTATTTCCCCTAATGTGAAATTTACTAGAAGTAACAGCTTGGTTTACATTGAAAATACAATATTTAAGTCCTAAAACATTATGAAAGATACCTTAAAGAGAAAAACCAAGAAAATTGTGAAATTTATCTGTTGTTTCAAAATAAGTTTGGGGTGTCTGCTATTTTCCCTTAAAGCAAAGATTTGAGAGATTGGCTTTAATACTGCTTTTCTTTTGATTTTAATCTCCTGACCTCAGTCACGGTAAAATAATTAACAGAAACAACTTTTCTAAAATGCATCACTCCCTACATTGTTTCCTTTTAAAAAATGGATATTTAAAACTTTTTCACCTACAAAACCAATTCTTCACACCATCCCATTTTTAGCTGGAAAAGCCATTCCATATTTAGGTAATCTTGTCCAAAGAGAGAGCAAAAAAAGTAAGAGCCTATTCTACTGCATGAATGACTCTTTCGAATCAATTATGTGACAATATCTTTCTTATTGAAATACATGGGTGTAACTCATTGCTTTACGTTATTATATGAATTATCTTTCTGCCAGATGGGTACTGTTAGGCAAATAAGGAAATACATATGTAAATAGGAGGTAAGGGGGAGCAAAATAGACTCTCCGAGTCTTAAAATACAAAGAAAGGTACAAGGAAGAAAAATTAGACATTTAGTGAGCAGGGCCAGCAGGGCGAGCAGGGCTTTAATTTTGAGGCTTGCAAGGGGGATTGCACACCATCACTCTCCTAAAATAACTGTGATTTAACTGTGAAATTAGTGTGATTTTCTGCACATCTGGATGATGATATTAGCTCATATATACCTACCAAAATTCAATAAAACAGCACACCTACCACACTCCATAATTTCCAGCAGAGTGCAATTTAAAGTACACCTGGAAACTATAAAACTCAAGGCCTGAGTGAGACTTAGATGTTGCCTCAAAACAATCATGGGGTGACTTGCTCTTGCCTTAAAAGTTTATTCTGAACTTTTGATGCATCACTGAAAACTTATATTCTTACTAATTGGGTTAATTTATTCACAACACTTTGAAACAAAGAACTTTTCAACGAAGGGAGACAACGACTTTCACTATTTCAACAATCATTTTTGTCTTTTTCAATATTTTTTAGAACACTGAACTAACAGAGACTTGCCTTGTCAAAAGTACTAAGTCCTTTTGATTTCTCTCAGTTTGTGGTCGCAGCCTCATGGAAGATTTTTACTTGCCATTCTTTCTCAAAAAAACTTTGCCCATACCAATGACATACTCACTCTAGCATGGATGACAACCATTATTTCATATATACAGCCACTACTAGCCTTTTCCAATGCTAACTATTTCCAGTTCCTTTGCATCTTGAAAATTTAAAAAAAAAATTAAAAAAGACTGTACTTTGGTCTCATTTACTTACCCTGCCAAACTTAAAGAGTTAATCTTCTGAAACAACTAAAATACTTTAACGTTATTTTTCTATTAACAAAATACGTTGTATCACCTATAACCTATCGCTAACTACAATGCCTCGGCTTGCATAATATTTCAATGCTACTCCACTGATGGGAGGTCCCAAATATCACTATACATGATCCAAAGCGATATCAGATGAATTTTTATAACATTTTATGCTTAAAACTCTCCTCAACATCATGAATACTATAAAATGCCACAGCTTTATACAGCCTGCCGTATTGTGTCATGTTCTGTGAATCCTTACTTATTAGGAGATGTAAACTATTTATTCCCAGCCAAATATTTAATACACATTAATGAATGGTGGCTCGTCTCACAATATCTAAGAATACAATACTGGTTGTTCAATAAAGAATACTTCATCAGATATTTCAAATATTTTGTCACTGAAAACATCAAATGATGAATTATGATTAAAATTTTTGTTCTGGGGAATTCTGATCCTCTTAACAGTGTAAATGTAGATCGGAGAATACAAATTGCTAAAAGTAGGAAGTAGCTAATACATTTGTGACATTATGAGATGCATTTGATCTGAAATGATCGACAAAACTTTGAAATGATTCAGTTCTTTCCAAATATTCTTAATACTAATTAAAATATATTTAGCAACATTTATACACTTAATGTATTGTGCGACACTGTCTCATCTGTGGTATCTACACGGAAGACTTAAAAAAGTTGATATTGTGACCGACCTCTGTAGACATTCAGAAGATGTCTTATATCAGCCTCATTTGATCAAAAAAAAGTGCAAAAAACTAAAACAGAAAAGCAAGTCAACAATATTTTACAATTTTGAAATGAAAACATGAATATATTTGAATACATTAAACAAATTTCAAAGGTATAAGGTCCTTCAATGCTATGAGAAACATAACATAGCAAACTGGAGATAATGACAAAGAAAACATACATCCTTGACGTATCATCCCGCATTGAAAAAACTTTGCCAATAGTGAAGAAGAAAATTCAATTTATGCTTCCTTGCCACAGCAATTAAGTGCAACTCTCCTTATTTTGTTTAAAAGGCATATAAATCATACAGGGTAACTACAACATAATTATGTTTGAAAATCAGACAGTAGTTATTGTCACGTGTGTTACCGTAGAGATAATTACAGGTCAGATTATAAAGATCAATATATTGTTGATTAGAGTTTACGTTACATCGAACTACCTGCCGTAACTGATTTCCAATGTTGATATAGCATGGGGTTATATTATACTTGGCCAACCAAAGCTTTGGCAGTCGAGTATTAATTCCAATAGTAGCCTCACAACAAACCCTACAAATAGAAGTTACATCCCACAGACAAGAAATCAAGAGACACGCAACAGCACTAAATGTATCTGAATGAAATGAAAACATCATCCACAAAAATATATATACACACTTCAAAGAGAAGCTTACTGTTGCCTTTTAACAAGAAAACCAATTGTTGGTCCATAAGAAAATGTTTAAGACTTCACAGACATTATCCAATCATAAATCCTAGCAATTTATGAGCATGGCAAGGAGTTAAGTTTGTATGATGCATCCCCTTCGGATTGTGAAAGTCTTCATCCAAAATAGTTTAATGCTGATTCAACACTTAATGTCATCCAAATGCAAGATTAAAAGATCTGAAGCCCATGATTTGAATATGCTAATTTATGTTAATTCCTAAATATATGTAATTCCCTGCTACACATAACTGGGCTGCAAACTAAATACCATCTAATACTGACATGGAATTGCCATATCTGAGGGTGAACATCAATCCTTTTTGAAAAGACAAATTTGCATAAAAAGTATCTTTTGAAGAAACTCTCAGACAGCAAATTCTTCTTCCTGAATTTCTGGCTAAACACAAAAAATGTTTGTTAAAATGATGCTAAAATTGACCCTCTTGAAATAAAAAACGCAAAGAGGTTTCTCGTCAAAAGTTGTGCTTTTCGTAGTGCTTCATGAATGGCAAGTACATTGATTGCCTAGTTCAGACTTTACAAAGGCAAGGAAATGGGCAAGTAACTCTATTTCTTTAAACAGTTATCTGATACTAGCAAGACCTAACTTTTTAAAAAAGTTCCGGACAACCGTGAGAAAAAACATGAATCCACCCCTAACCCCCTCCTTTTTATCTGTTACCATCCGATGCAAAGATACACAATAATCAGCAGCATAGCCAGGATTGTGTCATGGGGGGGGAGTGAGTCTGGGAACAGTCTACCGGGAGAGAGAGAAAAAAACCAGCAAATTTAGATGTTTTTTTGCCATTATTTTTCTTTCAAGGTTGGGTTACAGGGTGGTTAAACCCCAACCCCCCAACCCCCCCCAGCCCCCGGCTACGCCACTGACAGTAGCAGATCTCTGCATAAGGTATTCTTCAAGCTTGATCTCAAAAAAACATGTTTTCCAGTTTTTATAATCACTTTTTAAACTTAAAATTAATGTTTTGTTGAATCTACTGGTCGACTCTACATTTGCTATCATACAAAGACTTCCTTGGTTTCCAATAAAGCAAATTATCAAGAAGAGAGTATTTCATTTTGTCAGCCACTATGATTGTAAGTAAAATAGTACAATTCCTCTCTGTCATGAAGAACTGGCCACTTGTTAAAGGCAGTGAACTTTAGCAAAAGTTACTTTTTAATTTGTCAAATTAATGCATAAGAAACCCTCAATGAAATTGTCTTTTTGAAAAAAAGAAGAAAAGAATAAAAGCTAATTATTCTAGTGGAAATTTTTTGTAAGTTGAGACTTTTCAATCAAAATTATTCTTCATACCCTTCTCCACAAGACAATTGCAAAGGATTGTGGGAACGGTTTTTGGTATGCATGGTTTTCAGGCATAGTTAAATGCCATTGTTAAAGAATCAATACCAAAGTTTTATCCCATGATCCTTTGTAACTTCTATTTTGAAACTGGTCAAAAGAAACTTTGATATTAAAAGGTACAACGAATCAATGACAGTAAGTATTGAAAGGCCATTCACCACAGCCGACCATTTGCATGCATAGGACAGTGAATAAAATCTTACAGTTTGGCAAATGTTATTCAAAAGAAATGGTGAATAAACAACAATGAAATACTGAATGACATGATGCAGATCTTTACAATTTCACAAAACATGAGATTCAGAAAAATACTGCAAGATGGCCAACAAACAAAAATAAACTGTTAATATTAAATAATCTTCATGCAGACCTGATAAAAACATTCATAAAATGCCCAGGACAAAAAGGTGTTTAATGAAAATTACTTCCTTTCTTAAGGAAGGTAGAATTTTCAGCAAATTGCAAGCTACAAGTTTTGGTCTATATTGAAAAAGGAGTGAAGAATTCTTGGGTCTCTATTCATATTTTGTCTTACTCTCGTTGTGAATTATCGGAGCAAGTTTGAAATTCATGAGAGAGCTCTGCACTTGTCACATGCTTCTTTATAAAATGTGGTGTGCGGCGTATCTGTCATGCAATGACATCAACGCACATTTGCCAAACGATTATTCTCCACATCTTTGGTTCGTGTGTATGTACATATCAACCAAACAATGGTGGAGCTGTCCTACTGGGCGGCAACTAGATTCACCTCACCAGCAAACCCAATCTGCTCAAAAGACAAATGATCTAGTTGCAGCAACATTTTAAACATACTGCTCATCACTGGCCTATGGGAGTGACGACAAAGCTCAACACGATATTGCAGCACCCCACACCTTAACACTGCCTTGCCCTTACTCCACCATAAATATGACACCATGGTGGAACAAGGATGCAGACTACATTTTCTTGATTCTTTTTCTTGATTCACATGTCTCTTTCTCAGCATACAGCAAATTGGCTTGCTACCAAATGAGGCATTTACCATTTAAATGAGGCATTTACCGTTTAAATGAGGCATCTACCATTTACATGAGGCATCTACCATTAAGCTGGAAATACCCAATACATACATTTACAGGAGCTTTGGTCAAGAATGAATGCAAGTGCAGCTGCCTTCCAAATAGGAATTAGTATGGTGTGAACTTTTTACTACCACTGCTGTTGTTAGCCGTGGATCGTAGTTTGGAGGTGTAGACCGAATTGGACAGCGAGCCCCAGTCCATAAGCGGTGTCGCCTTCAGAAAGTTGGTCACTTGCAACGATGCTAGCAGGTTGCTTGGGGATGTGGAAGTCGTTATGGTGTCCGTGCTCATGCCCGGCGGTAGAGTGGCAGTAGACGAGAGGGCAGAGAGGACAGGAGGGAAGGTTCCATTTAAGGGCAGGGAGGAAGGAGTAGAGGAGAGGTGTGAGGGGGATGTTGGGAAGGGTGAGACAGTTGTTGATGACAAGCTGGTGGGGAGAGTAGAGGGCATGCCTTTGGCAATTTCCAAGCTGTGGGAAAACACAAAAGGGAGAAAGGGTAGAGGTGTAATTCAAATTTCAATAGGACAAAAACGACTATGAAAGAATGGGATTATAAATATTCATAAACAATCTATCAAGGGTGTTACCACAGTATGAGAAATACTATAATTCCTTGAGTGAACCAGAGGAACAGATATAAACACTAGCATCCTAGAATGACACCAAATTTTCTTTCCTTGCAGAGTATTATTCCTTTTTTCCATAAGTAAATTTCTTAAAATATTTTAAAAGTTTTTCCGTATCATTTCCCAACAAAGTTTCTACCAAATGAGACCACAAACAAGCCATAATACTTGGAGAAGCTTTTACAGCCTAATAAAAACGGTACACAAATTTTCATTCTACAAAAAAGAGTGCAATTGGCCACATGTGGACAGTGCGGACATTCCTGAAATCTGTTTCCTATAACAAAATTTGAAAATAATTCCTGCTGAAACAACTCTGGGCAAATTTGGGCAAATTTTATTTCTGTAGTCTTTTCCTCAGGAATGAGTTTACTCAAGGGATTATAACATCACTAATTTAACTATGACTGCATTGATTATATATATGTGTGATGATGACAGACCACTGCTGCTGACAGCAATAAGATGATAGGTACATAAATGAGTCTGAGAAAACAATAGTTCTTGTTTACGCAGTACACACATGGCATGCATGCAAGTGAGAATAACATAAAAGACGCACTTGCAAATATGAGGTCACACCTTGTTTCAATCATTTTCACGACCATACAAAACATTTGTTGAGGTGAGGAAGGAAAATCCCACAAAATGCTAGTTTCCACTTTTTTATGAGGCAGCGATTTTGTGCCATCAAACACTGTTATTGAGACAGTGGTGTTAACCAGGATTTCTTTCAAGGGGAAGGGAATGTAGAATGTTGTGTGATCACTGGCCTGGGGAGAAGTCTGGAAAATTCTTGAAGTTTGGTAAACTCATACCCAATCTGTTGTCACATACAGTCCCCTTTTTAAGTAAAATTTCCTTTAAAATTTAATGCCTTTTTAGGAACTGAAAGAAAAAATTGGCATCAGGTAGGGAGGGTTGTATGGCTACATGGCCTCCCAAGTATGCTAGTATACTCAAAGTACAATTGTCTGTAGGTGGGGATAAGGATGGATTAAAGGATTATTCCATACTTTATATGGTCATGAAAATTATGAAAAAATGAACTCTACTACCGACTGAAATGCTCAGATTAAGGAATTCCCTTGTTCTAACGCACCTTCCTTTGCCAAGGCAAAACAAGCATTCACATTAGAATTAGAAGTTTTGATATAATGTTAGTCATCATTTTTTCACCACAAAATATGAATGTCCTTGCACTGCTAACATGGATAAATTTTGAAGCAGAGGGAAGCTTTATAAGTGGGCAAAAGTTGTACAGGTTGGTACAAAACTGACTCAGGATTTGATAGCTCTGAACAGTGTTAATGATAAAGACAACAGCAAATCACGAAAGGTTAGTTCTTACTTGGGTTGTATTAAACTTAATGGCTAAACAAACAATTAGCATATGACATTGAGTGCTGCTGTTACATTGAGGAGTTATTCACCAAAATTATGCAAAACACCAAGAGAAAAGAGATTAACAAAGGCAGACCATCCATCACTTGCATCTATCCTGCAAAATGAGGTTTTAATTTGACGTCACGGGAACCAGAGAAAAAGATGACAATTTACCCAGCATGGAAACACAGAAATTGAACGGCACAATGGACACAAAAGACTTGGGATGAGGGCACTAGATGAATCTGGTGAATTTAAGGACAAACATTGACCACTTACTTTGGGGGAGAAAGTGAATGCTGGACCAATGGACTTTGAGGAAAATTCAGGGTAAGGTATTTTTTTTATTTTCATATTATGTGCAGTTAAAGTCAAGCAAAAATCTGGCCAAGTAATGGGGTGACAGAACTCAAGTGTTAGTGGAGGTAATGGCATTCTGACTTGTAGTAAAAATGTTGTAACTTGTACAACATCAAAAATAACCTTTGCAACATGTTTGACAAATATACTTAAGTCCAAAACATACTGTCCATGCAGCAATAACCTTACATTGTCTCCACCAATGTGACCTATAGAGACAGACCTAATTACTTAAATATTTCTTAACCTAATTCCCTATTTTTACACCGCCAGGTGTAAATATTGCCACAGACCCTTTTCGCACCATCAGTTACAAAGACTTGTGGGATAGAGTTTTGGTGTTTGGCATTGAGCCACAGTTAATAACATTGACAAAAGCAGGGTGTACCAAAAAAAGCGGGGTGTACCAAAAATTATCCCACAATCCTTTGCAACTGATATTTATAAAATGTTCTATGAACATGACACTCTGTGTACCCTCTCATGGTAAAGAGAAGATGTTTTAAAATTAAAAACGAGAAAAAAAGATTCCTCCCACATTAAATGAGTATAATGTGAGCACATCACAGACTTGCAGAGCATACTGCATGTTAGATTGTTGCTACCATTCCTGTGAGTACAGGCGTAGCAAGATGGCTGTCTGCTATAATTTTGTGTGTGAAAGTTTGGACTTGCTCCAGTAGTTCAATCAACAGATTTTGCAAGAAAGTTGAAATATTTTCAAAATAATACAAGGTAAGGTCAAAATCACTACAGGTATTACAGGAATATGATATTATTTCTCAAATTTAACTTTTGTTTAAAATATTACAGATGCGTCGTCAAATCATAAAAATTATAGCTTCACAGCAGCCATCTTGGTACGCATTTTTTTGTACCAGATGGTGGCGACAATCTACCGATAGGTCCGTACGCATTACATGCTCTGTCCATGTATATAAGAAGTCTGTGGAGCACATGTACTGTAAACTAAAACAAGTCATACTATAATACCAACAAAGTGATTGCCATATTCTTTCATTTCATTCCAAACATAAAGAATGAAATTAAGTACAGGCAAAAACTACAAACACAGCAACCATTACTTTAGAGAAATATTCCACACTGCACTGATCATTCCCTCTAAGGAGTATTCTTTATTATCTCAGTCACTAAATATACATTTTTCCCAAGACACTAAGGATGATAAAAATAATGAACTTCTGGTTATCTCAGATCAGCAGAGCTTCATCTGCTTTAAAAACATCCGAGTTAATTTAAATTTCATCTCTGGATGATTTCTACCCTGAAGTCATTTCACTAAAGAATATGACATCTTGTATATCCTATAACCATGCCTTAAATTCCCCTACCAATCTTACATGACCCAATACTCCATTTTTCATATTCATAGTGACCACCTGGGACAAAACCTGCCGCCTTCATCTTGCTAGAATTGAACAGGACATTTTAGCCAATGTTACCTGAGAAAAAGGTGTTTTCTTGAGTGAAACTTGTCTCTGTAAATGCGCCAGTCAACCCCATTTAAACCAACCTTGTTGCTCCACTGAGCAAATAGTCTTTGAAAGGTGCAAATGGCTTTAACTTTACTGATCTCAAGATACCCGAACAGGAAGTTTTTTGATAGATTCTGGATTATTAGTTGCCAGCTTGAGATGGCTAAAACTTGCTACTCGCTTCTAGCGTCATGTAGAGCAATCAGATGGTTTTGTGTCTTGACAAATACCTGGAACAAATTATTGGCTTTTGCCTAAAGATTTAGGTTGCTACTAATAATCCTATGACCTAGGCAACCTATATTACGATATTCTATACATTTCTTATAAGATTATTCATGCAGCCTTAAGCCCTTGAGAAAACAACAGATTTCTGACAGATTTTATTCTCCAATTGAAACATAAAACCTTCCTACACACCAAATACGTTGATGTTTATTCATCAAACCGAGAATAATAACTAAAACCAATGCATGTTCTACATGAGGTAACCTTTCTATACTACCCCTACTTCAGAAACTGTTCCATTATGAATTCACCCTGAAGGATCTGTCACAAAACTCCATTTTGAATTCACCCCTTTCGGCCGGCAATCTAGAAGGAAGCGCTGTGCTCAACAAAGAAATTGATCTCTTTCCTTATTTCAAAAGATAACCCAATTCTTTGAGCAACACTTCAATGAAAGAGCAAAACTAATACACAAACATTTTGTGCACATAATTAAATGTTGATAAAATCTTGCTTGAAATGTCTATAGCTAGGATTCCTGAGAAGAGGGCTTCTTCCCAACAGCTTCTTGGCAAGTTTCAAGTGTTTGTGGAGTCTCCTTTCACTTCCCAACAAAGACTGGAATAATAGACGGTCTATTTGACTGTGTTATATCCTTGTATTCCATCTCTTCTCAAGTGTTGGCATTACGCAACAGGCTATGCTGCACTTCTCTAACAATCACAAAATTTTTATAAATGCATGTCAGAGTATACTGCACCTGCCAGGGAAATTGATTTTGAAAAATTTGATTTCCTGTGTTGCAGCTCATCCCTTCTTGCAACAAAATCTGCACATGCTACTTTTAAGGGAAGAAGGGGTTCCCCATTTTGAAACCTAGTATTAACACTGCACTGTCCTCCATCTTGCTTTATTATCCATTTCAGGAAGAAAAAAGTACCAATTAGTGTACAAATGCAGAGAAAAAAACTCACCTTGCACTAATGAGGTACTGAGCAAATGTTACAGCCTCTGGTGTCCCTGTAATCGTCACTGACCTCTCTGTATTCCCTTCTTGTAGATTGTTTATTTTGATCGTAGCACCTGACACATTCCTATAAACAAAAGATAAGATTTGTGAGGGCAAACTTTCCACTTTCCCTTGGAATTTTCTTAGCAAAAGTTTTCTCACCAACAACTTTCAGGTTCAAATGACTGACGTTATCATTCTTTCTTTGATCCAATTAAATTTATGGCTTTATCATGAATCGGAGCATGCTGTACAACTGCCACCACACTTGGAATGGTATGAGATAAACAAGATATCATCCCACCTCTCAGAAAATCCTTAAGCTCCTCACCCAAATTAATCAAAAGGCAATAAATAAATGAGAAACAAATCTGTCACTCAGCTCCTGAAGTAAGCTCAATGATCTAAACAGTATCTACACTGACAGCTGTTTTGAAGGAAAGAGAAGCGTGACGCAAAAGACTGGAAAGAAGATCAATGTTTCTTTCTTTCCTGATAAACTTTGCCACAATCATCAAATCCTACCAAACTTAACTTCTACTTTATTCAAACTATCTGTCTTCCTTCCTTGAAAAAGCTTTTTTTCACACTGCAATTTCCTACCCTACATGCTTTGCATACATCATAGAAACTCTGACATTATTGTGAGGGGGTGAAGGATGTTTTTTTCTTTGGATCAATTCTTCTTTGACTTAATCCACTCTCGTCATGTTACTGACCAATCCCATGTGATACTTTTGTTTTGTTTTGCTGTGTACGAGACCCAATTTTACGGAATTGTGGAATTAAATACTTAGGACAGCCATGATTGTGATTCCAACACAATATTGATTTCTACCAAAGGTTTGGGTGAGATAGTTATTTTTCACGCAGATGAACGACTAGACAACCTCCACTACCTCTTATTCACTATAGTTAGTTAAATAAGATTTTATAGCTCAGTGTCTGACCAACTGATTAAATTGAAAAGTCAGACTGGCCACAGCCTTTGTTTTCTAGTTGTGGCCCACTGGCTTGTTTTCCCTGCTCCATTGCTTATGCTGAGCACCAAGCACAAAGTTCTATTTTTAAAGTCTTTGGTATGACCTGGCCAGGAGTAGAATTTCAGCTGCTAGTCAGATGCTCCAACAAATTGACCATACAGTCAAGATCACTCTCCATGGGTAAAAACCAATCATGTTGCTAGAACATGATCACAGATTATTTTTTTGTTAGTTATAAGGTCATTAAAATGTGGTGCAGAATTAAAGTTGTGAAAAAAATTGTAAAAACCCACTTTCATCATTCTGGAAAAACATCAACAAAGTTGAACCCAACCATACTAAATGTGAAGTCTTCTTTCTAATATTCCAAGGAAGTTTTATGAGGTGGGACTCTTTGAGGAGATGAAGAGCACCACAAACCTAAACTGATGACTGTGTTTTTGTAATGTTACAGATTTACTTAAAACTTTGACAACAGGATATTTTGAATAGACAATAGGGCAGGCTTCGATAAATTCGTTTTTTATTACTTGTCCATCGGGTTAGGGATTCCCAAAGTCTGCTTGTCCACATGAATATGCACTGAGTCCATATCTAATTATCTAGTACTAGCCATTGAATTCCTATGTGAAGAAGACTTTTGTGCTGCTTGCCTGGCAGGCTACAACACTAAGCAGTTCACTTGTCCGAGTCATTTTTTACTGTCCCGGACTGTCGGGTGGGGGATTTGTCAAAGCCTGCAATAGGGAATATACACCTATATCACTGGCTTGTGCATCTCTCTGTTTTTCCATCCAGGCCCTCCATTTTACAACAATTGTTATGAAGGTGCTGTGGTGCAAGCCTTTCGGTAACACAACGACTGCCTTAGATCATTTCTATCCAGTATGCCAAATTGAAATGTGTTGATGTCATGTGCATAATTTCTATAGACTCATGCGCTAAGCTATAACATGCGTGACAAATTCAGGCACAATGTCAAAACTGCCATGCTGCAACTTCCTGAGCCAAGCTGCAGCTCACACAGGCAAGCTGTGACAGCTGCAGACGTGTTTTGTTTCTATACAAGAATCCGACCAATGCTTGTGTTTAGTGACTGTAAGCAGCCATTTGTGGGGCCCATCAGCCTTATATAATTTTCATGTATTGTCTGAATGTGATTTCAAACCCTCATCTACAGTGAAATTAAGAGAATCAAGAGGCATTACAGTGTACAATCATCCATTGTACCAGTAAGCAAAGAAATTAAAAGAATAAAAGGTAATAGGTAATGTTGTCCAGATTGGTATATACATATTTATATTGCCACCCAAAGTAGCTTTAGGAAATATTTATTTAAGACTCCAATATTGCATATTTAAACTAAAAAAAAACAATTATTACTAATAAATTTCACATCTGAGGAGAAAAAAATACTGTCGCATGACTCCCAAGAATCAATTATAAAACAGGACAGTCTACTACACTACTTTCAAGTTGGGGTGACTGCTCTTGCCCTTTAAATCTAGTGGTGTCCACACTGTGTAAGACACTGATTGTTTCCCCTCTTCCATTGCTTACGCAGAGCTTCAATCAGAACTGCAGTAGGCTTCATTTTTAAAGTTTTGGGCATGCCTCCACCTGGAAATCTGAGCCGGGCCTCTAACATGATGAGGGGATGCTCTTACCACCAGACCAAACACACAGTCTAAGAATTGCATCACTAAATGCACAAGGCCTAAAGGTCAAAGGGTGATAAACAATTAGGTCCAGGGTCAACAAGCTATTAAAAACACAATGCATGTCTTTCTATAATTCTTTTTCTCATGACTCAAAGATGGACACATTTAAAAGTTGCTGTAGTGCTGTGATAATGAAACGTTACCATAACTTGACTTAAAAATAATAAGCAATTCCTTTAAAGTATCTACAGAAGTTTATTATGTGACAGACTGGAGAAGATGTACACTGAATTTATGTTTTGATGAGTGTATGTAACTTCTTTTTTCATACATTCCAAACTGCACTTACATACTGATATTACTAACCTTATTTCTTGGATCTTTGATCCACCTTTTCCGATCACGCAACCGATCAGCTGTTAAGATAAAAAGAAAAAGTATGCATAAAAACTATGAAGTGGAATAAGCATTTCAACGTAGGACCTAATTGAACTGCAATGAATGAATTTGGTAGACTTGTCAAAACAATTTCTAGAAGTGACATCTTTTACAACCCAAGCTGAATTCTTAGTATGCAGTAAAAAAATATTATACCTTAATGCATGAAAGCATTATTCCATGTTCTTTTTGGCAAAAAGGTGGCAGTTTTTGTTAAGTATTGCTTTGAGGACCCTATACAATTTTCTAAAATTATTACAATAACTTCAATGGGCCAGGCACTTTTTTGGTCTTAACAAGTGATTCTCTTGGAATGCCATTTTACTGAACTCAAAATCTTCTAAAATGTTTAACTTTAAACTGCTATTGCAGGTACAACTCTCAGACTACCTTTTCAAAAAATACAAGTTCTCAGTGCCCATAATTCCATGGTTCAAGTCCATAAGATTGCCCCACTTATGAAATAATTTCAATCTTCATTCACTGAATCATTAACACATCCTGTTTCTGTCAACAGCCAATCACAAATGAGACACCATAACCATACATCATATTACAACTATTTTGTCCTGAAAATATAAAAATTTTGACTCAAGTTAAACACACCCTAAGGGGACGTCAGTAGAATGTGGGTTGATAAATGTCACGGCATCATAACATCATAAAGCTGGTTACTCTGCTTCCACATCATAAGACTCCCAATGTATTTTATAATAATACCAAACCAAAGGCAAAAAAAACATGTTCCTAGTGCAGACGAAATGTAAGTATCTTCATGCACGAATACGATGTTAGAAACTAAGGGACACTTCTAAGCTTCTAAACAGTCCAGAAGATCTGAGTCATTCATTTGCAGGCGAAGTACATCCCTTAAAATTTTTAATCTCAAGTATAAAGTGTCTTAATACCATTGCGTGAGAGGAGTAGCACCATTTCATGTCTGCAAATATATTAAGGGAAAAATGCATCACTCCAATCAGAATTAGGTTTACCCCTCAGAGAACACAGAGCCAATTTTGAAGTGCAGGGGCTAACCATCAAATAAGGCCCAATATGTTCAATAAAATATGTACATAAATGACAGAAAAAGGGCTGGGGCTGCTCCTGTGGTCCGCAGTCACTGACCCTGTCATCCTAATTCAGGAATGGGTCTTTTTGATCATGAAACAAATTTTTTGCTTCAAATGGATATGTTAAATTTATGAGCACTAACTAATTTCTACAATGATTGTAGCTTATAGGTTGAAAAACATCTTCAGAGACCAACCCACAAGGCAAACAAGAGGAGATTTGCAGAAGCAGGGTTGGAAAACATGTTTACTTCCCAGGAAGGGATTTAAATGATTTCTTAGGAAAGGAGTAAAATCTCCAAAGGTTCTCACTGTATTTTAATGTAGAGAAAAGGGAAAAATTCTCCCAATTGCCAAATTTTCCCTTTAGATGTCCAAATTTCCAGGGAGGGAGCTTTCTATATTCACCCCGAAGCAATAAAATGAGATTGTGTCTGGATGAGGGTGAATTTTAGACAATTGTGGGAGGGGCTTAATTAAGAAGGTTAGGAGAATTGGTACTATTTCGGATGGGAAAATTCTGCCTTTAAGGTCTTGTTTTTCAAATTCAGTGATTGTAACTAGATACAAAACTGTTCCTCTGCATTACACAAACTTTAATTCACCCTTGGCTACATCAGTAGGGACATGATTAAATTTACTGTCAACCAACATTCCATAGAATAATACCGAATAAAGTCTTGCAAATTACAGGCCTCAAACAGAGAGGGTACTAATTTAACAAGTCATTGAATAAAAAGGCCTTCATTCAAGGAAGGAAAAGCTTCTTTTAGTTTAATGTTGAAGCTCATCTTTGGTAGATTGGCAAATAGAGTATTAAGTTAGAGGGCACCATAATTACATCCAGTGGTAAAATATTAACCACGAGCCCAAAAGGGCCCCTTCCCTGGGGATATAGGTTCAATGAGCACTCCTTGCAAGAGGCAAAGAAAACAAAAGACCAGAAAAATTAAGGGTTCAAAACAAAAAATAGAAGTCTTTTAAATTAAAGGTGATAGCAAAGGGATCTTCCATGAAGGTTTTCAATGCTTTGAAAAGGTCTGCCTCAAGGCCCATAAAAGTCACTGGCTATGTTTGTTACAATTAAGTTGTGGCTATGAAGCTTGCTTGCCTGTTTACTTACAGTGTTCGGAATGGTTATTTCTTGTGTGGTCTGAGCAGCTGGTACATTAGGAGCTGCTGTGAGTGGCGCTAGTGCACCTAGAAAAAAAAGGAAAACAATATTTAAATCTTTTTGATATCAACAGAAGTCATGAAATGGAACAAAACTAATGGAAGTTGCTATATTATACTGCTATGAACACTGCAGCTCTTATTACTGAGGATACACAGTCCACTTCAAAAAATAACAAAACAGGCTTGCCCTGCTTTCCTTCCATTCACCTATATTTTAGGTCATTGAGTGAGTTTCCTCCAATGAAGTATTTACAAATTTCAAATAAAAACATCATGAGCTAAGAAAAACATTTATGTCATGACACAGTTCACTGGTTAAAGGTTACAATGTGTACATCCACACAGCTTCTATCTGTCAATCGACATTTGTCTTCCATCATTAAATCGTAAAGACACACTCTGCATCCCTTACTTTGACAACTTCTAAATACCAGTCTATCAGTAAATTTTAAAGAGAGATTCCAAATCTTTAAAAGCATCCTTGAGCCGTTTTAGATTTTAAGAAAACTTTGTTGTTAGTTATTCCTGGTAGCAGCTGTGTATACCAGCATTAAACAGCATCATATTTCAATATTTTACTGAGAGTTGTAGATCTGTAAAGACTATGTATATATTTTACAACATCCCCTGGTATAAACATTGGGGATTAAATGTAACAAACATTACCAATCTCTTATCTGGAATAAATCTGCTACTTGGAAGTCCAACTATTTTAATTGAAGGCAGTAAGACACTTATGATGCACCATTTAATCTCAATCAAACTCAGTCCTAGTTTGATATTTCTGTTGCATTGCACTCTCCTTATCTACCTCAACTTCCTTGGCCTATAAGATAGTGTTATCCTCCCTCTAACCTCACCACAATCATGAAGGAAAATGACTTAAAGGGTTCTCGCAACTGATGATATCACCACGAGGGGAATTTGCCCTCTTAACCAACAATCACACAGCTCACTTTGTCTACGCTTGCATCCAAAATATTACATCGATTTCATGTCAATAGGACATTCCTTCATTTGTGCCGTATGTGCACAAATTTGCGCCAGAGAGGGAGAAACAAAATACTAGAAGGCCCTTGAAATTTGAAATGGTGATTGACAGAAGTGATGGGAGACACTTGTTAGCATATGATAGAAGAGTTAGTGAGGATAACAATGAGAGGGTCATACCAACAAAAGGAGGGGGGGAGGGGTTACTGCGAGATTTATAAATGAGACATAATCAATAGTGATGGCATCTGCTGTTCTGACAGAGCATCACCTGTAAAGTTTGAATATATTTTCAGGCAGAATACTGAGAGAGAAAGAAAAAGAATTAGATAATTCACACAAGGAAATTATTAGGGTCCAAGAATTTCATAGCAGCTACCATTCAGTGAAATATATTGGTATAACCCTTGACCCTGTAACAACAACAGGGAGTCATCCATCCCATCACCTCCCGAGGGATATTTAAGGAGTAAATAAACTCTCCTAATGGATGGCATTTTCAAGAATACAAGCTGTCACAAATTTTTAGGTCGAGTGACTGCTCCTATGTGCCAGTTAAAATACCTTGCAGCGTGAACTATTTTGGTTGTATAATTTAATTTATGTTTGATAAACTCGTTTCCCTTCCAAGATAAGACATGCACTCCCTGTAGGGGGTTTCAATTCTTCTACCTAACATTCAAATCAAAGATTGAGTTGAACTTTTAGATTTCACTTTAGGCAAAAAGAGCTAAAAAACAATGGCTTCAAGAAGACTTGCTTGAAATCTTTTGTAGATGGGATGTGTCACAACTTCATGTCTGATCTAAAAGAATGTCTTAGCAATACATATTGTAAGGCACTACACTGCTGACTATACTTTAGGAGATGAAAGCTGTTTAGGCCTACTGTTTGGTAAACAAAGCCAACAAATCACATAATTATAAGTACCTCGTTGTAGTCATAGGTTCATGTTGTTTTCATAATATGTTGGATGAACTCTGCCAATTTTACCTATTTTAAAAATTTTGGACTTATAAATTATGAATAAAACCATTCTGTCTTATGATGCTCCCCACCTTTACTTAAAATCCATGACTATTCCTTACACAATTCAAGGTTTGGCATCATGTTTGGGTATTTCTCCCCTCAACCCCCATCCCCATCACCTTTGGTCACCTCTGAGCTAATTCCTTAGACTGGGTTTTATTCCTTATAACTGTCTGATCTAAATGAAGCAGTGTCGACAGCCCTTATTCCAATTGTTGTTGGGACTTGGACTGTTCTCCCTACTACATTGCTTAGCACTGCATCACCCCCTCTGAAGAGGGGTGGGGCAAGTCCAATTGTATATAGCCTCTTGCATATACTCTTCTGCATTTTGTTATTGTGCGTAACAAGTTATAGTGGCAAAATGTCCACACTTAAACGGTTGTTCACTAGAAAGCTCTTTTTATAGAGTCTAACCAATCTCAAAATAAAATTTTAGTAAAAAATAAGAGAAGCACTGGTTTACAGGGTTCAAATATATCTCCTACAAACTATTTCCATCATTAACTTCCCAACTGCCTCCCATTATCAGCTCCCCATTATCTCCCACCCACCCAAAATTGTCTCCTCCCTCTCATTACCCAGCATTCAACATCTTTCAGAGTGTATTCACATGATGAGCCAACATCTGCTGCGGTTTGCAGGCAGGATGTGAAATTTTTTATCTCAAGGTAAGCAGAGGAAATTTCTTAAACAAAAAATTTTCAAAATAACCTCCATTTGTACTAAAATGGTTCCTTGTGTGGTAATGAGATACCACTGTCCTCCCAGACACTGGCATAGCAAAAGTCCAAGGGACACTGGATGTTACCCAACCAATCTGGTGGTGGTTGGTTATGCCACTGTCTCCATAATGCATCAGGTCATTGCTAAGGTCTTAGGACAAATATGCCTCTTGCTGGGGCACATGAGATTTGGAATTTGCACAAAATTTAAGTATAGAGGGGCAAACTATTACAACTTGTTATGCACTTTAAGTTTTTGAAAGTATCTAATCGTTAATGAACATGAGTCCAACCAGAGAACTGGTACAGTGAGTTGCAGCAGAGCAAGCTGCTACAGCAAGCAGCAGCACTCTGCTCCAATCAGTATAACAATATTGAGAATCAACACTCTTATGAAATCCACTCTCCCTTAACTACTTTCGCCAAAGGACACATGATGACCCTAAATACATTGCTGTTTGCAAACCAGAAACTGTACAAACACTTCTCCAAATATTTGCGGACGTATAAGGTTACAAGCAAGAAAAGAATATAATGCAATGACCCTTATTATGGCACCAGGGAGTTAAAGTTTTATAGAAAAGATGGGAGCATTCCCATTGTTAATAACAGTTTAACAACACATGCCCCAACACGGCCATCTTTGATGCAATGTGTCATACCTATTATATTCATTCATACTTAGGAATAATCCTCAATTTCTATTGGTTCATTCGGGTCAGGTGACTGCATAATATTCTGTGATAAACTCACAGTAATGAAAAATCCCTTTCATTTTTGCTTACTCCAGTTTACTCCCAGTTGTCCTGGTTAAATGTAGTTATTCACAAATTGAATTTTAATTCAACCTTTAACCTTTTCAATCAAAATATTGTTGTGTATGAATGAACAACATGACACTAGAAGCGAATAGCAAGTTTTAGCCATCTCAAGCTGGCAACTAATAACCCAGAATCTATCAGAGAACTTCCTCTTCAGTTATCTTGAGATCAATGAAGTTAAAGGCATTTGCCCCCTTCAAAGACTATTTCCTCAATAGAGCAACAAGGTTGGTTTAAATGGGGTTAACTGCTGCAATTACTGAGACAAGCTTCACCCGAGAAAAGGCCTTTTTCACGGGTAACAGTGGCTAAAACATCCTACTCAATTCAAGAATCAAGAAGGTTGAACAACTCCGGACACATGCAAAATACAAGAAGAGAGCTTGAATTAAAGCATACGGACACTGAACCATGCACCAGCACAGAATTATCCACTCTGCAGCTGGTCAAAGCTCTCCCTGGGTGAACACAATGGCACCCTTGTTTATCACACGCAATAACCTTGATCCTCATTATCCTGCACTAATGTATGGCTCCTCATTGTGTAACCTTTAGTTCAAATCCTCTGCTTGTATTTTGTAAACTGCCTGCTGACCAAGAGAGACAGAGAGAAACATTGTTGGTTTTAGTAAGTGAGACGTACCTGCAGGGGTAAAGGGGGACTGGCCAGGAAAAGCAAATGAGGGTTGTTGGTGGTGAAGGGCTATCTGGTGTAACTTGGTTAACTGAAACAGAGAAAGAAGAAATCGGGTGACACTTAGCTTCGTGCAGGCAATTCCCATGAGGATAAATATACGGTCATTTTCTGTAGCAATGGTTGAGAGGGGGATGCTATCCAGTCATAAGGTGGGGGCACATACAGGAGGGGGCATTTGGTGGAAGACAATTCACCATGAAGGGAGAGAAAGACTTAGTTATAAAGCAACATTCCACCCATAGTTACCAACATGTTTACAGAATATTAGACAGAAGCTGTATGCCCTGGGAATGGGGTAGGGAGGGGGGGGGGGGATTTTGGACTAGTAATGTTTTTCTTGCTATTTACCAATCAAATATAAATGCTCAAGACACAAAGCTCACCAAAACAAACTGCCAGAGGCTGTTTCAAAAGGGTCAAAGGTCAAACTACATCCTTCAAAGTGACCTCCTCGGGTTGTAACCAATTCAAAACTAATGTCTGGAATTGAGAGGTTTTGTCTAGCTTAAAATTGTACTCATATTTCATCCTCAAAAGTTATAAATAAAGCTTTACTATGGTTCCTATCTATTGCACTTTGAAGAAGCTGATAACTTTTTCCTGTAAATCGAAATATTTATTGAAGAACTTATGACTTGAAAACAGTTAGTTCATCTTTTCAAGTGGGATATGAAATTTGCATAAAATTTCCTTTTCTTTTTTAAACCTTCACCCTGAAGTTCATGCAAGATTTTTCTCCAAAGAGGGGTGACCCTAAAGAAAGCTATGAAAATAATGCCATGATGTTTAGTTGGGATTTATCCTGGAGTTATCTCAAAAGATTTTCAAGAAATTGTAATTTCAAAATGATTTAAGGTCTCCCTAATTTTAAAACTTTGTAAAGACTAACATTTGACAGCACACTCTCAGGGAATTTACTATGATGCATTTTACTTTCCTTGATTCTATGCCCACTATTTTGTCTCTATAACTTGAGCATACTTCAATGACATGCATGTCTTTATTCTCCCACATAATTATTGACCAAAAGACCCCTGAAAAGGCAGACAAAACAAACGTTGACTTCCACAGGGCCCAGGCTGATGACGGCTAGGGTAGGATGTTGTTCATGCAGATTGTGCTTCTCTGAACAGGGTATAGGAGAGAGCCAATGTTCAAAATTGTGGTGGGGGGTAGCATAGACTGGGGTATGGGAAGGAGTAAATTGCGGTCACTTGGTATGCAAAATATAAGTCTATTGCCTCACCTTTAAATTTACAATCATCCCATTACACAAAGTTTCCCACAAAGCGGTCATTTTTGTCCTTCTGTGAAAAACCAGTGCAAAATTGTACTCTAATAAAATGCAAACTACAACAGTAGTGTAAATTCAAACTCATGCCACATTAGAGGCAATGAATATTCATAACCTATGGTCTAATACATCAAGTTCTTCAAAAGTTACTACTATTTGAAGCTGAAAGTCTGTCTTGTTTTTATACAGCGAAAAGGACCTTAACAAGTTCCTCCCCCCCCCCAAAAAAAATCAACTCTTCCAAATCTTCATTCCACTTTGGCCACCAAAATCATTTCATTACCTTCACCCATTTATTGGGAAAAAAATCAAAACTCTGTTATTTCTGAAATTTTGGGCCCCCTTAGAAAGCTAGAGTTAAGCTTTTTTACATGAGCTCCAATCAGATAACTACTGTAAAAAGGAAATAAATCTACTAATTTAATAAAAAGTTCCCTTCAAATTTGAGGTACCATTTTGTTGAATGGAGACTGAACAAATCAGCTCTACAACTTTGAGAAGGGTAACATGACGGACAAATATTGGGGTAAAAACATGAAATATTTCAGCCAAAAAATAAGTACCTCAGGATGATGATGATGGTGATGGGGAGCAATACCAAACGTTCCTTGTAAATTCTGAAGGGCAATGGGCTGTAGATGAAAACAAACAAAAAAGGTTCAATGAAAAAGTTAAACTGTGATTACATAATATAAATAACATCATAATACCAGTTCCATTCCCCCTTTTTAACGAGAGAGTTGGGGAGGGGGTTCAGTCCCCACTCTTTCTTTTAACTTTCTTTTTTTTCCAATGATCAAACAGATTTTGTTTGAGAAGGGACAGAGTTTACATTTGTTAGAAAACACTGGAATCATGAAACTACAGGGTCTGTAACCCCACCCCACTTAACCAATTTCAAAAAGCCCTTTGAGATAGCCCTCATGTCAAGAACCCCCCCTTACAGATTTCAACAGTAATTGTGCAGCCATCCATGTAATGCCTATTTCCTGTAGCATCTGTCCATTTACTTCCATCCTGCCAGCCGTTCTCTCCTCTCCTTAGCTGATCATCTTCGTTCAGAAAAGTTCTATTTACACAGAAAAGCAGTACATGATTGCATAGCTTGTTTACACAAGCCTGACAAGCATCTCAGTATTATTTGCCAAAGGTGCTATCAGAATAAACATTCTGATAACAACCCAACCTAGGGCCCACAAATTGGGTTTTTGGAAGTGTGTGTTTCTGTAAGGGGCCTTGTTATAGCATGCTCAACAGGCAACTATTGTACACCTATTGGAATTGCAATGCACTTGCACATGTGTGTATAGAGCTTGAACCTACCGTTCCTTCCATACAACCCTTCCATACCAGAACTTTGATTAACATGTTAATAACAGCATCTTAGTTTATACCTCTTTGAGTCTCCATTCCCCCCTCCAAACAGTTGGACATCAGGGGGTAGGAACGAGATAGGGACAGAGCCCCACAGTCCTATAACCCACTGTCACTGCAGACCACTTTGTCTATTTTGGGGGTTATCACTTTTACAGAGGGGAATGGTTTAATTGTACTACAAGTAAAGTTGTACTGGAAAGTCAATGAAAGTATTGAAATATTTCGTCACCAAATTAGAGGTGCTTAGCCATGAATTCTGGCATGGCAACAAAACACTGGCTCATGAGCAACAAGAGGGGAGAAGGAAGCACAAAGTTTTTTTTCTTTTTCTTGGGGGAAGGGGGATGAAGAAGGCAGTACTTGTGTTCTAGCTACCTATTTAATCAGTTAGAGTTGGACAATAGGAAGTCACTGTTTCACTGGCTGGTGCTGCTCACTGTCCAAAATGATATTAAGATGTAGGACTCAATCTCAAATGACTCTCTCATTTCGCCTAAATAAAGCACAAGCCTACCTTATCTATAATATAATTATGCTGCCTTTGTCCTTGAAAAGCTAATATTCCTGAGTAAAAACAATCAGTCCATGACAATATCTTCTCCATACTGACAAAAAGGCATTTAATGTCAAGTGCTAGCCTCTCCTTGGTCAGAGGGGGGACAGTTTACACAGATTTATTCATCAAATTCATTATATATATCTATCAGCAAACAAATTGATTGCCTTCCACTCTAGATACCCTTTCCCTTGCTCAAACAAATCATTTATGCAGCTGTCTAGGGTTAGACCAGCTAGGCCTGTTATCTTTATTATCTCATACCTGGTAATTAAACAACCTGTACAAACTTACACCAGAGCGAAAACGGAAAGACATGCTGGATTGTGCAAACCTTTCCCTTATGGATGATCATCTGGGAGGTCATGATTATGCAGAGCAATTTATAGTTCATGTAGATAGAATGCTTTTGATCTTTGTGTGAACTATGTGTGTCAGCTTCCACTCTGGTGTTAATGAGAGGCAAGTTTAAGAGGTATGTTTACACAATTTCATGTGGTATTATGCCAATGAGCTATGTTACTTCTATGCATACAAAAACATGAGAGATTAATGTGTTACACTTGCTTACCACAAAGGAATGAGGGGGGGGGGGGGGGTAAAGTAAAGGGGAATAACTGGGATGTTTTAATAACCAGTACATTGGAATGTGATATGTATACACAGATGGCTTTGGAGTGCATGAAGGGAGTTTATACTATTATTTATGCAAGAGTAAAGGCATGAAGTTATATAGGTGGTATTTACAGGGCTAGTGAATTGATGTGTAGTTAGATGCAGTTTTATGACCCAGTTCCTAACCAATTGGTTCAAGCATTGCCAAGAATTGATGTGGGATTATTAGATTCTTCCATTTGGATGTGTAACTTCTGAAAACTTGGTAAAAGGAGTACTTGGTAAAAGGAGTACAAAGTATTGCTAGTGGCAGTGATCACTTCAATGGGGGGGGGGGGGGGCACCAAGCTAAGGGCAAACTAAACTGTTGGGGGGTGACCAAAAATTTTCTGCCGCAGCACAAAACTGAGCCCAAAGTGTGTGCAGCTCCAGCACGAAGCCTCCAGAAGATCTAATTGGCATGCCTGGATGAAAAATGTCTCAGGAGAGGTATATTATTATTTATTTTTTCCAGTTAACTTAACTCCTACCTGACCTAACTTGGTGATGGGAAGGGGGGGGCAAGGACAAAATCTGAAGGGGAAATTCTCCGTCTTTTCCATCCCCCATGCCTACTGACCCTCTGCTCCCCTAGAGAGGTTGGTCATTGTTTATCAAACATTTTCGTGTATTGATGAACCCTTCTATCACATGGCAAATTTACCTACATTTAATAGACAAGCTTTCCTGAAAAATATGACAATACCACACCACCATAACTCAAACCATACCACACCTAACAGATTGTTTTGATGCAACATTTGGTAAACTCTGACATGCCCTTGCGGCCCAGGGTCTAACCAATGTTTCCAGGGTTCAATGTTCCCAAGGTTTGATGTTCCCCGTTTTCATATATCTTGATGTTTGGAGATGACTAAAAGTTTTGTTTTTTTCAGGGTTTGATGTTCCCAGTAGTGCTGATGTTCCTAAGATTCGGGAACATTGAACCTGGGGAACAACGAACCTTGGGAACATTGACATAGCCCCTGTGACACAACTTGGACAAACAAGATGAACATTTGACTCACTGCTGTTCAAGGATCAGAGGCTGCATGTTCAAAATTAATGAGTGCATTTAGGCTGTACCCAACGCATGCAATAATGAATGACTAATTACTTGAATTTTTCAAAGCAGAGGCAGAAGAAGGGGTTGAGAATCCCTGTGGATGAAACATTATCATCTCACAATTTCAAACTTACACCATAACCACACTAAGTTTTCATTAGTGTGGTTCCACAGTCATTCTTATTTAAGTGTACCTCTCTTTCCCTCTCCTCCACTGGGATGAACAAAAATTATGTTCCAAGGAGATCAGTTACTTTGATGAATACATCTTAAACCTGTTTTCTCTATTACATAGTAGCTCGGGGATGCGACTTTTGAGCGAAGGTAAAAAATATCTGGAACGTGACATTCTCATGATTAGATTTTTGGGTGTGGGTTTTACAGTGAGTGCAAAGTGTAGTTTATACCTAAAAGGAGTAGTGAGTGATAACTATGTAACATGTACCATTACATCCGAAAATGGGAAAATGTCGTAATGCTAGCTGCATGTGAAAATTTGTTCATTTGATTATATTCATGTAAATAATTGTATCAATGCATATGATTTCATATATCAGTATTCACAAATGTGATTTCCATGTGTAGTCATCATGAAGATGACAATACCAGCTAAATATGACAGACTATAGGAGAATGGCATTCATCCATTTACATGAAAAAAAAAACATACAAGAAAAAAAGTACTAATTTTCCTTTTGTAAAGATTCATAGGGGGATAAACAGGCAAGATAATGTCAATTACACAACCCTTCCGTACCCTCTTATAGTATTTCAGCTTTAGATTTGCATTCTACCATACGTCACTCTCAGTCACAATTATATGAGAGAACACAGGACCGGATTACTTTCCATTGGAAATGGAAATTCAGAAACTTCTCCACAAAGGGGTGCTTGAGAAAGTCGACCATGTTTCCCATATAATTCCTCCTTCAAGTGACGTTTGGTAGAATCCCTATCAAACTTCACCCTAGGGCTCGTTTAATAATAGATTGCAATTGTTGGTCATTTTGTAATTTTGTTTACATGTACAACGTGACAGGAGGTCATGAAAAGGTCTGCGAACCCCAAAGTCTTCAGCAACGTGACTGTGATCATGGCCAAAGGTACATATAAGGAACTGTCTATTCAGAAAGGGTGCCAGTGGGTTACACTTGCTCCAGACCTCACCCCAAGGTATTTGAACTGTCTACCTTTCTGCCCAACTGAGACAAAAAACCTGTCCCATCTAGTCAAGTTCCTGCCATTTTAAGGGGAGGGGGGCAACACCTGCCCCACCCCTTCAAGCCATGCTTATTGATGGTAAGAAGAGCACACCTTCATTCAGCAGGCTGTAACTTCCAGCATCTCTGAGGCAATATGCCAACCCTTCTACACCAGCCATCCAGTGGGGGACAGCTACGGGAGGTAAACTGAAACAAGTTAGGAGTGTAGGTCATAAACTTGCACACTACCATAAACCATGCAATTCAGGGTTCAAAAAGTCAGCAAGACCTTGGACATCAAAAAAACATGTTCGTGAATCTAATAAATTTACCATGTTTTGTGAATCCATTAGCCCAACTTGCCTTGCCTATAACTGCTCTATAAGAGTCCCATTGATGGTGGAATGATCACTGGCAGTGAAATTTGAGTCTGACAAGATTCTAATAGAGTCCCCTTTTCATTTACAAACTATGAATTTGAATTGAATACATGTTAGTCAGCTCTCATTCAGGAGCAGGAGGACAAATATAAATTCCAATACATCATATTACCACTGAACTTACCTGTGCCCCTAAGGGCATGACTGGCGTGGAAGCTGGTTTGGGACGGTATGGGATGGTTGCACCTTTAGGTGGAGACTGCAATGGAATAAAATAAAGTTCACATTACTTTAGTACAGCAAAAGTGTGGTTTCATTGAAATAGTTCTTGGGATTCAACAAATTTTTCCATACCTGTTAAAGTGTACCTTAAGTCAAAAAATTAAAAAATATGTATTTACGAGCATGAAAAATGAATGAACATTTTGCATCTCAGCTCAAGAATATCCTATGAAGATGGGAACTGAACTGTTACAATTCATTTTTCATGCTCTTTAATATGTGTTTTTGAATTTTTGGATTTAAGGTACACTTTAAGTTTTTTACATACCAATGACAAATTGTCAAACTTAGACAATCCCTGTATCTTACATAAACCTAACTTTTACGAGCCGGTGCTTAACGATTCAATTGAGTTTTCAAATATTTCAGGCCAGATACTTTCAAATTATGCACAAAACCCTTTCAAAACAGTGCACCACAAAATTCCAACTTTCAACTCTTTCCGTAACTGTTGGAGATGACACAAGATTAATTATGCTTCTTATATGCATTGCCATGTGATACAGTGAAAGTGCCCTTAAATACCTTCATTAAGTTAGCGATATCAACTCAATGAGTCTCTCAAAGGTTAAAAGCATTTTGTCCCTACTCCTTTGCCTATGCAGAGGGCCACACAAAATGGCAGTAGGTTCCGTTTTTAAAGTCTCGTATGACTTGATCTGGAAAGACCTCCAGGGTGAGATTCCAGTGATCCACCATTAGACTAAACACACAGTGTATATATATGGGCAATTACACAGTAAACCAACACAGTTGCATCACATAAGGATTAATTTCCATTCTATGTTAATTTCATGTGTTTTTTTATGTTCAAGGCTAATCTTTAGATGCACAGACATAGCCTAAAAATTTTCAGCTCACTTCCTCAATATTGGAAAAAAAATCTACAGGGGTTCAATGGAAAATGTAACGGGCGAACATTGACATACATCAAGGAAAATAACGGGTGTAACATAATTGACATACAACATACAAAATGCTATTTTTCAGAAAATACATAATGTGGATAGGTTTTGGTATTTTCCCTAGGATGATATGTAGCAGTACTTCATAACAAACCAGATGGAATCACCTTATGATCAATATGAAGCTCACGAGACTATATAAGTTATAAATGTATGTCAATGTTACACCCGTTATGAAATTGTGTTCGCCCGTTATAAGAAATATGCTGAAACTCAAAAAGTTTGCCATATATATGGACCTTGCCAATAACTTATGTTGTAATGTGATGATGGTTGACAATTAACAAGGTAACATCAAAATATGATGAACCTTGCACTCATGAAGCATGTTTGAAAATATTTGACATACATTTATGTGATGCACGTGTATGTCAAACAATTATAAATTACCCTGAGAATATCATTAATTGGTGTTACCTTGTTTATTATCAATTATCAAAGACATGGTAACCTCTAGGTATATAAAGCAAGGACCGTATATGGTAAACTTTTTTTTATTCCTGCAGTTTATCAGCACTTTTTATAACGGGCGAACACAATTCTATAACGGGTGTAACATTGACATACTCTTACAATTTATGGTCTCCCGAGCTTAATATTGATCAAAGAGTGCCCCCAATGGGATAGTTATAAAGTAATGCTACATATTATCCTCAGGAAATGTCATAAAGTATGTACATAATAAACTTTCTCAATAACAGCCATTTCTATTTTGTATGTCAATGTGTTACACCCGTTATTTTTCTTGAAGTATGTCAATGTTCACCCGTTATATTTTCCATAGGGCCTACACAGAAATATTTTTCAAAATTGAGGGCGCAAGTTGAAATTTTTTAGGCTATCTCTGTACATCTAAGGATTAGCCCTGAACATAATAAAACATATGAAATTACTTGACAAAACAAAATATGCATATGTGATGATTCTGTGTTGGTTTACTGTGTAATTGCCCATATATATATTATACATGCATGGGATGGAGCATATTATGGTGCTTGAGTGTAGACCAAATGAGATGCTTCATTTTTGGAAAAATGATAAAAACCAGATTCCAGAATATTTATCAGCACTAACTACATGGGTTAGTTAGTTATATCAGATTTAACAACACACCAACATGAATGTGTTATACTGTGTCAACTAGATGAAATAAAGTTTCAAATATGGGTCAAGTTCCACTTTTGTTTCAAATACAGATCAAATACAGTGCAAGTCCTTCCCCTCAGTCACCTCTAATGAGAGGTAGGAAATACCGTGGGCATATTCTAAAACCTCCTCCCCACAGGGGGAAGCTCTAAATGGGAGATTTATGTCTAAATGTGAACACTTGGTTTTTTCTGCTAATAAATGGCCTTATGCATGTATTGGAGCTGCCTCAGTTGTATAAACATGTTAATTATATAACTCTAAAATAGAAAAGGACAAAGAGAGAGTTCTGATTATATGTGGCTGACAAATTTTAATTGCACACTGTCTCCTCAGGTCATAAGAGCAGGGCAGAGCTGCCAAGCGCACTTCAACTTAACCAAAATGGTATCCTCTGCTACCAAAAGAAACATGGTCTTTCACTAAGTACATACCTATTATACACAAAACACTCAATTATGAGGATAACATTATCTGCAATTTTCATCTCAAAAACTCCACCACTTAAGACGAACACTTCAAATGTTTATTCCATGCGTCTCCCTGTTTAATCTCCAGGAAAGGTTAACAAGAACATCAATCATACCACCAAGTGATTTTATTTTTAATGAACCTTTTCCATGTTTCAGATGAATGTCTAAATTCATTGCTAAATCACTCCTCAATTTAAGGAGGAATGCCCCTCTAAACTTTTTTGTTGATAATTCATCATTGGTAACCCTATGGGACATGAAAATTGATCCATGGGATCAAATAACACTCTTAACAAACGTTTACACATCTTCCCACTTGTAACGAATAAATTTTTGTAAAGAGGCCAAAAAGTTGTATTGTTTCTGCTTGTGAAAAGGACTTTGCCTTCATTTGATGTATTCGTAACAATATATGTACTGTACTACAACATAGACATGATCTTACAAGATTTGAGTTAAATGAAGCCATGCCAGGGACAATTTTAAATCATGCGTGTACGAATATTTCAAATGTTCAACAATTAAAGACAGCAAAAAAAAAGTTGATAATTAACAGTTATTCCATTTTCATTCATTTTGAGTTCCTGAAACAAAATGGGCTTTTATTCATCCTCTTCACATGTACTGCTTCATACACATCATAGTTACACACTAATGTTTAAACAAACAGGCTTTTTGCAAAATTTCTCCAAATCAAATCCCCTAGAGATAGATACAGAGGTGCCTTGGGTAACCCTCTCCCAATTGTGGCACATCAAAAAAGGATAAGTTTATAAACACGAGGTAACATTGTGTTCAATATAATACAACATTGCCATTATTGCAACATTTTGTACCTGAGATAGCATATACACAATTTTTTTTTATGTGGAGTGGATACTACCCTGCACACCCAGAACACAGCTCAGCCATCATCCCCTCACCCCTTCCTGTTCAAAAAATTTCTGGAGCTTTCATTGTAGTATCTGACTATTCCCCCTCCCCTCCTCCCCCCACCCCTGAAGAGACCAAAAGGAAAAACCTCAACTAAGAGTAAACAGGGTCTGACAATCTTTTTCATCTCCACCTCCAAGTACGATTTACAAAAATAAATTCTGAGCTGTCAAAACAGGGAAAGATATTGCAGCTATAGCTGACCTTTGTGAACTTCTTCCTAACTCAATTTGGAAACTTTAAATTTACTTTGGTCTGCTTAAACAATTTTTGCTTTAAATACATGATTTAAAGTTGAGATTATGTTTTACAGACAAGAAACGGTACAATCAAGAAATGTAAACAAATGGGTGAAGATCCTCCTCAAAGGCAGCTTCACCAATTTAATTATCAACACAGTAAAAACCATCCAAAGAGTGAACTTTGACGCCTGTGACTTTTACAAGGAGTGATCCCTCTGACCTATTCTAAATATTTCGTGCCATTTTGCACTCTGAGTGGTACTCACAGTCTCTGCAATATAAACAAATGTTTTGGGATACATATGGGGCAGGACTAGGGGCAGATGATTTGGTGGAAAGCAATAACAGAGTAATCCATTGGAATGTGTAATACCTATGTCAGATGAGGGTAGATTTTTAGTGGTATAAATGCCACAATATAGAGGTTTGTGGCTCTTTGTGTGTGAGTAACAAATGCTGTTCAGTAGATTACAATGCATACATGCCTTTATATGCAATATCCATATTATTATTCATTTTCCTAAAAGTTCCATTTTATAGTGTAGTATTCCACGAAAAGATGTAAATTACTTTTCACTTTTATTATTTTTAATTATAAATTAGCAGAGATGAGAAGTATGGTGGTAATCCATACCAACAGGGGTGCACCTTACTTTACTTTTGCCTCATCCTGTTTTCACAAGAGCGTCACTGGTAACAGCCCTGCTTATATCCGGATAACACTCTCACTTTCCATGTAATGCACAGTCAACTGATCAGAGCATCTGATTTGCAGTCAGGAGGTTTAGAGTTCAACTCCTGGCCATGTCATACCGAAGATTTTAAAAATGAAACTAGCTACTGCCACTGTGCTTGATGCTCAGTATAAGCAATGGAGCAGTGAAAACAACGCCAGAGAGCAACAACGAAAAAAAGGCTGTGGCTGGCCCAACTTAAATCAACTGTTTGAAACTAGGCCACAAACTCCATCTAACGTAACCAAATCTTACTATGAACTCACAAGTCACCACTTGACAACCGTTTTCAGAGATGTAAGGGAGGCAGAGGTCTACTTCCTAAAGTTTGGTTTTCCAGAATTGTAGGCCTAGGAGAGGGGCCTCAGGGGGACTGTTCCTAGGTGTAAAATGATGCTAGTTTTTTTAGTTTTTGGGGTATGTTTATGCAGTAGAATGTACACAGATCCCAAACAACCCTAAAGCACTAGCCACCCTTGGTCATTCTTTATCATATCATGGTGACCATGGCAATCTAGTTTGTCGAGGAAAATGGATTTGCTGAGAATTTTTCACTTTGCACAAAACTCCAATTTCCTACAATCAGGAAGTTTCCTGAACCCTTACATCCTTGCAATTCTACTTTCTGTATGCTTCTGATGCAAAGTTTAAGCAGTGAGGACTTAATCTCCATCTCAAACATTCCACTCTCCTCAAACTCTCCTAAAACTAAAATCTCTATCCTAAAGGACTAAATCCTCTTTGATTCTCTTCATTTCATCAGACCTTTCTGTAGGAAAACATTAGAAAGCTTTTCACAAATGAAACCGGTTCTGCATTCTCCCATGGTTATTTACCTTCTGATTGATGGTAAAGAAAACATAATTAATTTCTCCAAACTACCTTGAGTAAAAGGCTAAAAGCCATTGGGACCACAGAGCCCCTTCTTGCAGCCTCCTTGAAATTGAGTCCTTAATAAATTTTCCTAGCCTTCAGCTGTTTATCAATAGTAAAAACAAGAGCATTATAGGCGTACAATTACTCGGTTGGGAATTGGGAAAGGGCCTTTGTCTGAAATAAAGAAGACATCTGCAATAATTTCCATTATGAAGAAATTAAACAATAAGTAGAAAAGAAGGGATTATGGAGATCAGACTGCACTTTGGGGGAAGATAAGAATTTGGTATGCAGTGCTGTTTAGTCTATGGCAATACTTTATCACTGACATGGCATACCAATGAATGACCATCTGGTTAAGATGGATCTTTAAGAATGAAGAATCAAAAGTCCCCTCGTAATTAATCTGAGAAAATGTTTTCATTCCAATGATTCCCGTTGCCCTTGCTAATTGACCTTTTATACTCCCAATCCCCCATCTCTAAATCATGCTGAGCAGTTTCCAACTAGTCAAACCTCCTCTGGAAATGTCCATAGAAACACTTTCTGTACTTTGCTTAGAAAATCTACTTTTTATCTTTGACTGTTACCTGAAATATGAGAGTTACTACCCTTAGACAAGCAATTAAAGATTCTGAGCTGACAGCCTGTGGAAGGGTTTTGGGGAAGGGGAGGGGGTGGTGTTGCTGTCAATTTATTTTTTTTTTAGTTTGAAAGTTAACTATAAGTCATAACATGTTCTTGTGCAACTGAATCAAGGTCACTTCTTTAAAATAAATATCTGTATAGATATTGGTCTATTTTTTTTTCAAATTGTTTATGTGTAAAATTCCTTTGCTGTGGGTACTAAAATCATTGCTGTGATGTGTACATTCACCACTCACTGCAGCATAAACCCTGCGTTTGGCAAACATGGCTTCAGCACTCGTACAACACACTAGCTGCATTTGAAAATTGTAACATTTCCTTGTTCAGCTCTAAGAAATCCTCTATCAAAATGTCTAGTCCGTAGATGCTTATATTACAGTACATTCATCTCAAGAAAAGACAGACAACTGCAAAAAGTTGTCATCTTTTCAGCAAAAGTTGCATGAATCACGTTGAGTATATACTTCTAAGGCTGACTCCAAACATAGTCCAGAAAGACTGTCTATAGAAGACAAATGTTTATTCAATATCACACATCCAAAACTATATTGAATTAAAGACCACAAATTCAGTCACACTTGCGTTATATTTTGTAGCATATTAGTGCTGCATCGCTGCCTTTCAGCGTGTCACATTCAATGTCGTTCAGCTTCATTTGGCATCTGCTCCAGCTGTACCGTGTCACAATATTCTCATTTCATTTCCCGTTTACATTCAAAACCTTTCTTGTTTAGTACTCCTTCTGAGACTTGATGGGAGCATATAACACAAGGGAAAATTCAAACTTTTCTTATACGAGAAGACGATACTGTACATTTTTTTCTTCTTTTGACTAAAGGACAGCAAACATCAAAAACCAGAAGTTGACAAAATCTTCGAAGGTCTTGTCAGGTTGAAAGCATCACACACACCAAACAGACTTTAATGTCTTACCAGATCTGGACATTTTAAAACATTAATGCCATGAGGCCAGTTTGATTTGAATTTGGTAAGCAACTCATCTCTGTGCAGAGTATCCTAACAGTTTGAGAGCAATTTATTGTACTCTGAAAAGTGATCCAAATGTATCATGACAGTGCATATTTTACCGACTGCAGAATTCTCTGTTGAAACTAACTTTTGGTTTCATTTGGAAACTTTTTCATGGCTGGCTGGTAGCCAGGCAGGGGGGGGGGGAGATGGGGGGCACACAGGGGCATGTGCCCCCCACACCCATTTGTTTGCACTAAAAGATAAAAAAGCTAATACCCAGATAAACTAGCAAAACTAAACCATTATAATGATTCCTCTGATGTACAGAGTGCACGTATTCATAAGGCACTGTTACATAAATGGTTCACAATCTCTTCATTTCAAAATTAGCTCGGGGAGGGGCCTAGCTGGGGGAGCGGCCTAGCCCCTTCCCTGATTTCCTTCAGGTCCTCCAGAATTTTTGCGTCCTGATAAAGTAATTGCGAAAAAATAAAATATTTGAACGGAAATAAACTTTGAAGTATTTCCTTCAAAAAAAAAAACAGTAAATAAATAAAATGAGTAACAATTAAAGAAAACTTGCATGAATGTGTGTCAAACACATTTTGTGCGCACGTATGAAATCAAGTAATAACTTCAAATACCTAATTTCACTAAATTAGATACTGTATATAATCTGCACTGTCGTTTATTACATTCCACTTCGAAGATGAAAGGAACATCTTGAGGACAAACTCGAATGTGACTTTGTTAACCTAGGTTAAGACCCTTTCTGCCTTTCCGAGAACCTTTCTGCCTTTCCGAGACCTTTCTGCCACTGGAGACCATTCTTACATGACCATTCCTATACTTTATCATGCACAAAATATGCTGCAAGGGTAAGATACTGCCTTTGAATAATTCTTCCCTTCCATCCTTAACAAGTAGGCCTATGTCGTGCCTCATATAGGCCTTTATAATCAGTTCAAAGTTTTGGCAAACATAGCACCATTTTGCATCTAGGTAATCTAACGTAAAGAAAGTTTCTCAGAGGAGGACACAACTACTTTTGGTTTTCCTATTAAAGCTGAAATCCATTCAAATATTGCAGCATTTGAGATCCATGTCCTCATGAAGTTAACAATTTTTCCCAAGGAAAAGGGAGATGCCGGTTCCCTTTAGTCTCATCCCCCAGGCCACAGATCAGAAATGCCCAGTTCTGGGGTCCCTAAAAAGTGTAAGTATTACCATTTTTCACTGATTGGTTTTTTATTCTCATTATCTGAGATGTGCCAGACATGAGATTCATATTTCAAGGCTGGGTACATGCAGCTTAAAACATGTGAGAAGTGCCCTTTCCGGCCATCTGGAGGGTTTGTAAAGCCCCAAATTTTCTTGTATTCTCCATGCCAACCAATGGTGGCGCTCCACTTAGATAGTCTTGCAGCCCCTGACACTGGGAGGTATCAGACCCCCACTTGTTACCTTGCTCCCCCCCCCCCTAAAAATTCCATCCTGGCTATGCCACTGGGTTACAGTTGAAGATAAAGCATCAAACTTGAAGTTGGTAAACTGGGAGTTCAAGTCCTGGCTGTGTCATATAGAAGACTTTACAATGGAACCTACCACCATTGTGCTGGGTGCTAAGCATGAGCAATGGAGGAGGGAAAACAAGCCAGTGAACCACAACCGGAAAAAAGGCTGCCCTAACTTCAATCGGTTAGAAACTGAGCCATAAAACCTCATCTAACTAACTCCTCCAAAAGAGATAACAGTTATGACTTTAATATAATCTGATACATGTTTCTGGAACCTACTGCCATTGTGCTTGGTTCTCAGCAATGCAATGGAGTAGGGAAAACAAGTCAGTGAGCCACATCTAGAAAAAGGCCATGGCCACCTTGACTTACACCATCAACTGGTTTGGAACTGGGCTGTAAAACTCCATCTAACTAACAAATCTACGTAATGTGAAACTCCAATAAGCACAAAATCCAGGCTTTCTTTATCTGACTTTTCCTCCTCTTCCCCCTTGACCTTTACCCCTCCCTGAACTTCTCTTCCTTCCCCTACCTAATCTCCTTCCTGTTATTGCCACTTACCTCCAGCATGACACAACAAACTTGGTAAATAGCTTTGGTGATTGCATCTGGTGTACCTGATACAGTGACTGCTCTCTCAGTAGAGCTTGGAAGCATTTCACTAGCCACCTGGATGGATGCCCTTGAGCCCTGTATAGGGAGAGGGAGAGAAAAAATGCCAAGTAATTCATCTGACATGCAAATTAGAGGTGTCATACATAGGACACAAAAAGCAACTGAGTTGTAATATTTGATACAGGGTGTAAATGCGGGAATTGGTAGTATTTTGATTTCAACTAAATGAGCCTATGCAGGACTGGAAAAAATGTATATTTCCCTGCAAGCAAATCAAGTTTCCCAACAAGCAAATCAAAATTTACCAAAGACTACACATGTTTACATACAAAGGTAGTCAAATTTCCCTCCAAATACCAAAATTTCCCCGCAATGACATTCCCGAATTGCTGGTTTTTTCCAGCCGTGTGAAGTAGTCACAAGGAGGGAGAAGAAGGGGGTGGATGGACACTATATTCTCCCTCTTCAAGAGATCAAAATTGCCATTTTCTTTATCCTGAAAAAATTGCCCAAATTTTTCTGGATAGGACCTTCCCAGCTTCCCAACCTTTTCCATCCCTGCTTTGTCTGGCTGTTGCACTAAAATATTCAAGAGGACTTTCAGTTTCAAAACAAACTGAAAAAAATTATTCCTCACAAGAATGAATTAAAAGACTAGGCCTTGGATGTTGCATTTTGGTAATTCACAACTTGAAAGGAAAGCTTGAATTCATCTCCATTAAACCAGTATTCACTATAACAAAATCTTCTGTGCCAAAATTTAGTCCGATTAATTCTTTTTTAATGTAAGGTAAATTTGCCATTGCCTATTTGACCATCAAAATTGGCAGAATTGTCCTTTCAAAGAATAATTATTTCAACCAAGGAAGATATGTCATCGCTTGAGAAGTCAACACTGACAATCTTTTACAGCAGACTTCTGCCACGGGTGTGATTTCAAATGCGCATTGAGAATGTCTAGGTGGGTACACTTCATAAAATTATAAATAGCTTTTCTTTGATTCAAAGCAATGGGCCGAAACTGACTGAATTGATAAATCTTGCCGGCCATGAATAAATAAAGTTAGAAACCGTACAATGAATTATGCAAAGTTTCAAACTTGAGGGTAGTCCATTTCAACCTAGGTGCTAGGGAACACCGTACTTCCACATTGATAGAGAATCACATCATTATAAAACAATATTACAAACGTAAAATGCACTTTGACAGGTTAGCCAGTTACTTCAGAATCGCAACAATGGTGGAAAGAATAATTTATTACAGTAGAACCCATTCTTCTTTCCTTGATATCATTATCTCTGGGAATTTTCATTTTAGTGTTGACAAAATATGCCAGAGTAGTTTATTTGGGGGGTTCTAGTAGAGTGTAGTTTTGTTCTTTTGTTTGTTCTAACGTGGTATTGTCATGGCTGTAGCCAAGGCGCAGGATTTTCTGGAGGTCACAACAGATTAGTGATGGCTGTCCTGGGGGAGGTGTCTAAGGGGATGTCCCCCTCCCCTTTGGAAAATTTTGGCCTATCTAAGCGGGCTAAGATGCAAAATGGTAGACTTTCTGATATAAATTCAATGTTACAGATGACAGGTGGCATGATAAGATATGTGCGGTAACGGTAGGTTGCTCAAGTTGTTTGTGTGTGTTCCATATTTCCATAGCAATAAAATTTCAACCCATACTTTGAAATGTTTTGGGGGGCACATGCTCCCAAGTCCCCCTATGGCTACATGCCTGAGTATTGTAACAAAAGTCTCAAGTTTATTTTTTGTCTTTTTCTTCAATTATTAGGTTTTACTCTTCTTCAATTACACTTGCAATTTTCTGTCATCTGCAATCATCCCTTCAGTTTTAGAAAAAAAGAGAAGAAAATAAAAACCATTAAAATTGTAAAGCCAGGTGTACTAGTTTGTGACTTGTGGGCAAGAAGTGAAACATGTTGTAAGTGATTTACTAAATATAAACCTACAGCATTTAAAATGGCATAATTCTAGGGACACCTAAAGCTGTAAAGAGTCATCACTCGATGCTACTAAGAAGAAGTTGAGTAACCAATAAAACAAGAGCCCAAGGGCACTATGGTTCCTTGCATTAAAGATGATATTGTATTAAGATAGTCCCAAGGTAAGGCATAATTTGCACCTTTAACCCCAATGACTTTTGGCCATCACCCAACAACATAGGGGCACATTAAATTTCAAAATCATACAAGCACTTGCTGTTTGAGAGAAATGGAACACTAAACTTTTCAAATTATCACACTGCACACTGCCCACTTCCATGCGACAAATACATTCATCACCTTTCACTAAAATGTCATTTACTTGAGTTTGGGGTAGTATAGGAGGTTAGTTAATTGCCTTTTTGGTCAATCTCAACAATTCAAATCCAGACCTTAAAAAGAAGTCACAAAGGTCAAATACAGTCAAAGTAGATCAAAACTGATTTTAAATAAACACAGTCTCTTCTGCACCAAAGAAATTTAACAGTCATCTGGTCATTCCTGACCACCAAAATTTATGATGGATGACTAGAAATTATGTCATGGTTGTCCTTTAGACTACCCAATGTGTTTGCCTGAAAAGCAAAAATAAGGAAAAGCGCACAATTCTGCTACTAAAGGCAGCCCGATAGTGATTTATTACCACCAGTTTCTTCTTCACAATTTGGCTAGAAGACCAAGAAACAAACATAGCTCTGTAGAATCTAATAAATGACTTTCAACTTGACCTTTTAACCTAAAGAGGGTGTTAGAAACAGCATTGTAGTCCCTAGGGTAAAAGCAGAGGTAAAGAAGAGAAACTGCTTTCATATTTTACTATTGAAATTGGAATCTTAGCTTGCACTGTGAATAACTTTATTCAATACTGTATGTGAGGAAAAGGTTGTTTTTAATAATAATTGCATTACTGTCCTGATTGTTAACTAAACTGCTTTTAGACTGAGAGGGGGTTATAATTCTTCTTTTCTTTTATACATTGCATTTGTCTAAAGGCATTAAACTTCAGCTGGACTTTTAAACCAATTGAACAAAGACCCAAAGAGTCTTCACGTGCACTTTACTTAGACGAACACAACTTTCCATTATTTCCACTATGTTACTTGGTTATTGATTAACTGCACCGCATACCTGGCATTGCAATAGGCCTACATATGACCTACATGTACACACTAGCCTGTCATTTAAATGTCAGTAACTCAAGTAACGAACATTGTAGGAGGGTAGGGTAATAGCCTTTTTGGTTCATCTGATCAAGACAAATCTTGACGTCACAAAAAAGTCACAAAAAAGTCACAAAGGTCAGAAGGTCAAATGAGGTCAAGCGAGGTCATCACGTGCATTTCACTTAGACGAACACAAATCTCCATTACACCACCCCTCTAAAATGTTTCAGTGGCAAGATATCAATAAAACATTACTTTTTGACCTTTTGACCCTTTCCAATTATTTTAGTTAATGTACCAACATTTTCACCTCCTACCAATCTAACTTATCCTAAAATGATGCCACTGCTTGAACAACGGATACTGAGTTACAGCTACTAACAGAAATTCAGTTTTTGGCCTCTGGTGATCACCAGTGACCTTTGACCTCCACCAAAAACGATAGGGCACATCTACTCCACAACATCTACATACACACCAAGTTTGAAAAAAATTGATCACTCGGTTATTGAGTTATCGCACCACATACCTCGCATTCCAATCCGTCACATACACACACACATACACACACACACACACATACATACGCCAAGGTGACTGCATAGGTTCCTTTGTTACACAAGGAACCAAAAAGCAGGTAATGATGTGTGAAATAGATACCTAACTTTAAAACTAGCTGGGTAGGCTAACCCAATTGTGATCAACTTGCTTGCATTAAAGGGACTCGTTGAGTTGATATCAATAAATCATAGAGGGTGTTTGTTAAGCATACTGCCATATGAAAATGTTGATAATTACCATGATTATTAGTCTCAAGTTTCATATCCAATAGCTACAGAAACGGTTTTGAGCATACTTTGAAAAAGTGTCTGGTCACAAATTTTTGAAAACCAAATTGAACTGCAAGTTCTCACTTCAAACAGCTATTTGTACGTAAGATATCTATGGTGATTTTCTAAGTTTGACCATTTGTCATTGGTATGTGGAGGAAACTTAACAGCTTTGTAAGAATTGTTGAATTTCATGAACCAACTCAATGAGTTGCCTCAATATTCCTTTGAAGCCAATACAGGGTCATACCGAAATGATCATACCAGCCGTAAGCTAATTTTAGCCTGCACTTCCATGGGTCACCCAGAGCTTTACTTCTACCTGGTTCTATTTACAAATTGATATTTTCCTTTACAGCCTTCGGCTAGATCAGGCGGGGGAAAGCACTCAATATAATCAATAACTAACTGTGATAAAAACCTTTTTGTTTTCATCAATTGATACCGGAAAAGCGCAAGGTGTCAAATAAAGAGCGGTGTCAACAGGCAATAAATGGGACAGGCAAAGATTTCACACAAAATTAAATCTGATGATGGAAACTGTATGAATATATACAAAATAAACCACTAAAAAGACACATCCTCGGTCCCTTGTATCGATCTTTTACAGTGGACACACTTCAATCTTTAAGGTGACCGAGTTTTTACTGTTACCATTAATTTACGCCAGGACAAACCCCTGACAATGAACTTTACCCATGTTGTACGGCAAGCACTAGAAGCATTTAGAATTATTGAAGGATGTAATATCCAAGAGAAGTACCACTTTCCTGTCAGATTTAATCAGGAAAGTAGCTCTCTTGATCAGCGTACAGACAACTGACAGAAACTGATGACAAATGGGGGGTAAACAAAAATAGTGTGGGTAGAGTCAGGACATTCAAGGAAATCTATTATTAGTATCATGTCCTAAGATTCAGAATTTCAAGTGAAAAAAGTTTTTGGGAAAAGAAAGATGAAAGAAATTGCTGACATTTTCTGTTTGTTGTATGTAATAGGTTTCTGGAATGATGTCTGTGACTGGAAGAATTTAACCACCTGATAATATTAAATTCATACTGCCCTCTGGTAAAATCTATACATGCATATATGTATGTATGTATGAAGCAAATAGTTTCTGAAACAAATTGCATGTCACTTTAAATGGAATAACAAATATTTGAGATAAAAGAAATTTTTATCTTCCTTCATAGTAAATTAATCTCTTCATTACAGTATAGTACCACACCTTATTCCAACAGTGATTCAGGCAGATGGCCCCATAATAAAGACAAGATTGTGTTCAGGGGAGAGGGCTCAACAGTGTCCATGGGAGGGGCATGGATGTGTAAAAATGTGAGATATTAATGGCATTTCATTCCATATTCTGGGGGCAACAAATATTTTAAGAGTGGGTTTATTTCCCCCTCCCCACCCCCTGCTGCAGGCTTGAGCAATAAGAATATTATTATAATTTTGCCACATAGAAAGCTTGGAATTAAAAAATGGAACCTGTTTCATGCCAAGCGCCATTACAATCAAAATATTGTGATATTTAATGAAAAGATTTCAGTTATTTATCATGAGAGTAGAAAGTCAAAGTCAATGTTACCCAATGCGTGCAGGAAATACTATGAATATTCATTGTCAGATAAATTTAATCAGTGCCCAATTTGTGCTATGGGAAATGCATTTTTTCTAGTTTAGTCACTGTCAAATACGATACATTAAGGTATCGAAAAATACACAGCTTGATATACTTTTTTTCTAACTCAAGAGTTGCGAAATCTGATGCTAGTACCCATAGAGTGAATTTAATAGTTTCCATCATACAGGGTAATGGATCTACTGTTATCTTTTCCTTGAAACTCTCTATTCTTATTGATAGCGCACAGTTTTGGCAAAACTGTGATGATTACACAACAAGAAGGATTTGAGTAAGGTGTTTCATTCCGTCATGATTTACAGGTATTCTAGGAGATTTTTATACTGAGATGCTTTTAAAAGCTTTATCAGTTAGAAGTAAATTAACTACAGAGGATATCTAGGGGCCTTTATGTTGCATCATTTAACCCCCAGACCAGCTATAAAAGATATCCTACCCAACAGAATTAAATTTTTGATGTATAGGCCTACAAGCAACATACACATAATCAAAAGCAAGGATTAAGTTTAACACTCAGCATCATATAAAAACAAAGAGTATAAATTAATATCCTTAATTACCTTCACAAGATCACAATAATTTTTTGTCATGTATTTTCACTGCATAGATAATTATGCAATAACAATACCAAACTACAGTACCATGCCACACTAGAGAAATCACCATCCCCAACAACGAAATTCTATAAGGAGTTTATGAACAGGACAATGTGACCTAGACAATCGATTCTCCAGCAGCCTAGCAGAAGTGGCAAGTGCTCAATCACTTCAATTTTTCATAAATGTCATTGTTTTTAGTTGGATAAGCAGGCACAATTTTAGGGGCATAGTTTAAGGGGATTAGACTGGATAAAGGGTATTTCTAAGCATGTATGTACATTTGAACTACTTATTTGAAATTTTAGATAATTTGGAAGGCTAGCAAACATCTAACAGCTGTAGCCCCTAAAGACCCCCCCCCCAAAAAAAAAAAAAAAACACGCCTAGAACCACTCCTGTTAAATAATGCGTTTTGTATTTTCTATGACAATTTATACTTTCAATATTTTCTTATTTCAGTTATTTCTGATCAATTATTTCTAATTTTTTTGCAAAATAGTAATATCAGTTGAAACAACTTACAAGTGGGTATATACTATAATATTACTCCAGGTAGTTCAGTGTGATAACATTACCAGTTATGTAGCACACTCTCATGTACTGTATAACTACAGTATGTACAAACATTTTAACCTTAAGGGGGAGCTGTTTGACAATGCTAAGTGGCTGAGATTATGAAAATGACTTTAAGGGGAAGTTTAAGCAAAAAGTTAATCTTCACATGTAAAAGAAGAATTGAAACTAGTCAGTGTGGTGAAATTTTCATTTAAATCGGACATGTGTTTCTCAAGGTATCAGCAATTGAAGTTGCTAGATTTGTGTTCCAAAGTGAGATGGAAGGCAGCAGAGATTATATCACTTCCTTACATTGAAAAGGAATTCTTTGTTTCCCTTTGTTTTTTCAGACTGTTGTGTTGACCTTGACTGTTGACATAAATAGGAATAGGACCTCCCCAAGAGGATCACAAAGTTTGAAAATTTCACATGCAACTTATGCAGTCACATTTTGATAATTTGGGAGTGTTGAGGAAAAAGAGGCTGTAAAGTTTAAAGAAAAACAAAAGACCATACACTAATATGGGGATATAATGTGTGTCGCTCTGCCTCCTTTGCTTTGCACAAAATTGGTCAATTACGACATTATTTGGATGCCCAAACTACTGAAAAGCTTATTCATGCATTCGTTACCTGCCGTCTGGATTATGGAAATAGTCTTTTCTATGGTTTACCTAAACACCAAATTTCAAAACTCCAGCGAATTCAAAACTCAGCGGCTCGACTTGTTGCATTAACAAAATCATGTGACCACATCACCCCTGTTCTTCGTAATCTTCACTGGCTTCCTGTGCTGCATCGTATCAACTACAAAATCCTTCTTCTTACATACAAATGCATCCATGGTTTTGCTCCATTATATCTAAAGGATCTTATATCTAATTACAAGCCTTTACGTGAACTACATTCCAGCTCTCAATCTCTTTTAAATGTGCCGTCATCTGTTACCCATTCTTATGGTGATCGTGCTTTTTCAACAGTATCTGCCAAACTGTGGAATGACCTTCCATCTTTTGTCAAGAACTCTTCCACTGTTGGACAATTTAAAACTAACTTGAAAACTCATTTGTTTACTTTGTCTTATTGACCGCATGTTGTATAGTTTTAGCACTTCTTGTGTAAGGCGCTATATAAGAACTGTTATATTATTATTATTATTATATGTGTTTGCTTCAAGTTCACTGTTTGTTGAAAATGTGGCAACTTTACTTGCTCATATCTTGAGAACCACACATCGGATTTCAATGCAAATTTCACCAAAATGCTTAGAATAAGTACCACTCTAACATATTAACACTTGATGTAACCTTTAACCATTCTTTTAAAGGTGTTCATGAATTACAACTTCACATTTGGTAGCAAACCAGCACATCAATTTAGAGCCCAAAGTTCAGTTCATAACACAGGCATGTGTTTCAGTCCTATACTTAGGATATTAATTAAGGCTCCATATATGTAAATTCTGCAGGAAGTTTCAATAGAGGGTGTGCGATCTTGGATGGTTGATGTCCCTTGCTTTTGGCAGAGGGTCAAAATGCAAAATGGTAGTGACACATCTTGAAGCATGCAGTAAAATACACATGACCAATCAGACAGACACATATGTTGCCCCCCCAGCCTGCTCCTGCCACGTATACTGTACAAACTTTTTTGCTGTATCATATTGAGACTAATAAATTTTGCAATGAATTTAATTAATTGACACAATACATTTTTTGTGAAATAGCATACTTTAAAGATGTTTTAAAATTTGCGCTTCAAGGAACAAGCGATGAATTCTTCTCTTCAAGACAAGTATCCACTCAGACACCCATCAATAATGAAGAAACTTGGCATCACAAGAACAAATATCATGAGCTTCAAAATCAACACACATAACTCTTCAGCACGGTCCATCTAAACTTTCCTATCCCTTAAATACTTAGAGCAATGACTACTCTCTCCTAGAGAAAATGACAAAGATGAAATTTATGTATGTAGTGCATGCTTACACAATCTGAATTCTCTATGACTAAAAGGGGAAGCCAGAAATTATGTCCCAAGAGTGAATTATGCTCCATGCCCGTGCCACATTCATTAATCTGCCTCCTTCAATGTGTGGCCTCGCAACTTTCCTATTTTCTAAGGGAAACAATTTGGGAAGCTGATTGTGTATTTTCACAAATGTTCTGTTTGATAAACACTGTTATAAGTCACCGGACTAGCATCTGACGGAAAGAGAACTTGTGACACAAATGGACAGGATTGGCTGAGAGACAGGGAGAGTTGAAGAGGTTAAATGAACCAAACAGTAAATACACACCAGAAAGAAACTTAAATTTCAAGAATGCATGTTACATTAGTTGAAGGCACAATGAAAGATAAAACATTATGTTGCCACCAATTTTAAGACTTCATATCATATGAAAATGTCACACTCTAAGATTTATTATAATACCCCAAATTATTTTTAAATAGAACCTTACTAATATATGCAAGTGAGAGGACCTTTTTATTTTGATCAAATTATGCATTGAAGACCTCTCTAACTTCTGTGGCAGATCCCTTCACCAATGTGCAAATTGTTTGCCAGGGTCTCTATAGAGGGTTCAATTTTGAGGATGATGCATGTTCATATTATAGGAGTGAGGGCAGTACAGATTATAAGTTACTCACTTTACGCAGTATTTAACAGAGTACCCTTTCTGCCATATGCAATCATACTGGCAATAATGGTTTGCATAACCAGCTGACATGTATGTTTAAAACATAGGCCTATATAATTACAGATATAATAAGTACTGAAGGAAGAGTTTTTACTAACTTTATGACACGTTGCAATAACCTGTGGTATAACTTTGCAAATGTTACTCTTATCAAAGGTTTTCATACTTTGAAATTCAAATGTTTCTGAGCCTTGGAAATAAAATGATGCATTTCATGGGTATATAAGTGAAGTAGGATTGTGTTCCTCAAGAATTGCATGACAGATGATGAACCAAAACAAAGAAACACACAAAAACTATGCAACATAAATAGCACAAGGGTTAGTTAGATGGAGCTTTACGGCCCTGTTTCCAAACAATCGATTTAAGTTGAGCTGGCCACTGCCTTTTTTCCAGTTGTGACTTTATGCTTTATGCTGAACACCAGGCATAGTGGCAGCAGGTTCTGTTTTCAAAGTCTTTGGTATAACAGGGCTAGGACTGGAACTCCCAACCTTCTGACTGCAAGTATGATGCTCAATATAATCACTTGACCTGGCAGTCACAACACAGACAGAGGGCTCATCAGACTACATCATAATCTACAATATATCAATGCATGAGTCAATACCTACAAAGTGCAGAGAAGAAAGGGAACTGGACCTCTCATTAATTGGTTTGGACTTGTGCGACACTTGTGCAAAATTCTAGACTTTTAAAACTGCCTGAATTCTTTAATGACTTTGCATACAGAACAACAAAATGAAGGGGCATCATTGGGGGAGGCGTCTTCTACATTTTGTGCCCCTAATACCATTCTTGTCTTTTTAATTGTAAATTGTTTGTCAATAACTTCAGTCATTCTTGTTCTGCCACTAATAGATAAGAAAAATTCACCGACAGGAAAAATGGTTGTCCAGGAGGCAAAGAAAGGCGAAAGGTAGTTGATTGTGCTTGCATGATTCTCAAAACATACAAAACTATTTCAAAAGGACAATGAAACACAAGAAAGACTGAACTCATTTTAATTGTAAATATCCTATGTAAAGATTGGATCCAGAGAGGACTATGGGAGGAAGGGGGGGGGGGACTTTCTATTTTAATAGAAATATTCACAAAGGGCTTGTGCCGAGTTTCAAAGACTGTGTGTCCCACTGCAAAAGCACTTGGAGAGATCTGCCATTCCCAGTTCTAGAATAATTACAAAATAAAAAGTCCCAACTATATTCTAAGCTGCACCTCCTTTCCAGTACTGATGGTCTCCTGTGGGCTGTGAGTTTTAAGGATATACCCAGTTACAAGACAAGGAAAACCTGCATTTAGTTAGATATGGAGTTTTAAGGCCCAGTTCCCAACCAATTGCTTCAGGTCGAGCCGGCCACTGCCTTTTTTTCCAGTGGTAGCTCACTGGCTTGGGAAACCTGCAATGAATCATAATCTATCCAGTGAAAGTTAAGTTTTCCACAACCCACAATGCGGAAAGGGCCTAAAGGTTTAGAGGTTTAGCCCCATAAGTTTCAGTACTCTAGGTCCAACCATGGGCAAATACCTAATGAGGCTTAGCAAAATGGTATCAGTACACAAAATTGAATGTGCCCATCTTTAGGGCCCTTGTGTTTATCTACATATGATTAAACATATGTCACCTGATAAATACAACTGCAATCAAGCCATGTTTCTATATTATAGGATAAATTACAAAATATGAATATTAAAGGACATTGAGTGTTGGGTCAAACCATCCCATGACAAAACTACAATAAATATAAACCAACAAAAATCTTATGTGCCTCCCAAAAATGAAATCCAATATGAGTCCTTATGGTCTTTGTTGAAAATTACATGGATGCTTTGAACAAGGTCCCCACTAGATCAAATTACAACTTTAATATAAATATGAACCTGTTTTGTCCCTCTGCCCCAACTTAAGGGTTTTCTGATGCAAGATATGAAATGAAGCCTGTCTACTCTTAATTTATCGACAGATGAGTCATTTTGTTTAACTTGACATGTCTTTAACATTCAAAAGAGGACATACATATGTATACACTGTATGACTTAATATAACGCAAGACGTGACGAGTCATCCACGTGTACTTTACAAATAATATAAACCAATTGTTGAAAAGGCTTGAAAAGGAAACAACTTTTACACACTTAACTGCTTAAGTTATTAAAGCACATGACCAAACACTACTGAGTACAATTATTTCAAAATGAATTTAGTGGCATAGATCCTTGAATATTTTGTTTTGAAGAATCAAGACAAAATTTCACATAAACACTGAAAGCTCACGTTTGTTGCTTTATTTTGTAAGTTGTATAGATTCTCTCCTTTGTTTGTATTTGTGAATGCCATAAATGTTGTAGGCCAAATATAAACCACTTTATCTCAGTTGAACTTAAAGTGTACCACAAGTAAAAAAAAAATTAAAATATATATTAAAGAGCATGAAAAATGAATTCTAACAGTCTAACTCCCATCTTCATAAGACATTCAAGAGCCGAGATAAAAAATGTTGAAGTTTATTCACTTAAAACAAATTAGGCACAATAACTTTTAGAAAAACAAAGAAATACAAAGATTGTAATTTGAGTAGTACAACAATGCCCTCATATATTATTGCACAATGTACCATTTTAATTTGAATAAATAAACTTCAACATTTTTCATCTTGGCTCAAGAATGTCATCCTATGGAGATGGGAGTTGGACTGTTAGAATTCAATTTTTGTGCTGTTTTTTTTTTTAATTTTGTGACTTGAGATACACTTTATATGACTTCTGCAATTCACCAGAATGACCTGGTAAATTTGTAACCTGCACTTTTGTCATGCAGTTGACAAGAATATCCTGTCACAAGTTCTATCAAAAACTATTAGAGAATGTTGCTGCCTTCTTGCAAAAACAGAAAGTTAATTCTCCTAGCCAAAAGGACCCCCTTAGCCAAATTATGAGCAACATTACAGACATGCCTCATGACACCTGGTAGGTACGATAATGTCCCTGTGGATGTTTGACTGATTTGCAAAGACGAAAAAGTGCTGTGTGTCGTGTACACGATAAGTGAAACTTGACAAAAATGATCAAAACTTGGAAACAACATCGAATTTTGACAATTTGTTATTCAATAATATTTCAATTTTAACCTTTCACTTTCAATCAATGACTGCTTTACTGATGCAGGGACTTTAACAAAAAAAACGAGTGTTGGAAATAGATGGTTGGATTTTACATGCACAAATGCATTTATCGTTTGCCCTGTACTGTACACACAAAACTTTGTCTGTGGTAGTGTATTTGTACAGTTACCCTACTTTCTAGCCCTGTTTTGAGCTAAAATTTCAGTTGTGTGTGTGCTAACTTTCTTTTCTTAATGTAAGCCTGAGAAATTCTACAGTCTCCATTTGAAAAGGAGGTATACTATTTATGGGTGGCTATATGCTGTACCTACAGTATAGTACACAAAAAAATTACAGACAACGCCTTAAAGTCCAGGACCCAGTGAAGTTTGCTAGCAAGAATGCATGCATAAAGGACCACTGTGATATAGGCTTCAATCCACCTACTTTTCAGTCTAATTCTACAGTAAGTACTACAAACATGAATGAAATACATGAAGATAAAACAAATCATACATGAATATTCATGTTTTCCAAATTCTTATCCCAGCTCAGGTACACCCCTTTCCCTCTCCACATGATCCCTACAAAAGCTCTATTCATTGAATGATTACTACATAATAGGGTCCTGGGATTGATAAATTTGTAAACCAATAAAGAATTGACAGTTACTTGCCACAGGGCAAGAGAAGTCACCCCAACTTGGAAGTTGTGTGGTAGACTGTCCTGTTTCATAAATGGCTGTTGAGAGTCATGTGACACAGTTTTTCTCTTCAACTTGAAATTTACAAGAAGTGACTTGTTTTACATTGAATATGCAATACTGAAGTTATAAAATATGATGAAAGACACTTTGAAGAGGAATGGGAGGAAAATTGTGATATATTTAGCTGTTACTTCAAAATAAATTTAGGGATCTGCTCTTGACCCTTAAGAGTACAAATATGCACTAAAACATTTTAAATGCTGGGCAAAAACTTTGGAAATTGGAGAAGTACCAACTCCTGTGCCCTTAGAATGAACTCTCTCATATGAACATTGGCATACAACCTGAACAAGATCCTATTTATACATAGCAGCAGGAAGGTTGCCCCAGATGTGAGTCTAACTTATGTGTAGCTTGTACACAGCACATACATCTACTTCTTCATAGTTGTTACAGAGTAGAGGGCAGCACAACAATCCATACGAAAACTTCAAAATAACTGCAAGAACTTTACCCTACATGCCTGTTTAGATTTAACCACACACATCAAGGTATTTCTTCATGTATTTAAAGATGCATATTAGATATCTCAAGCTAACGGCAGTTAAATGTCACACATCTCTGGTATGTGTTTACTCGCGTACGTCTTTATTCTGCCTCTTATCCATCCCGAGCCATAACCTGTCAGATTCCACAAAAATAGCTTTTAATTTGTAACAACAGGAATATGAGAACTCATTTAACTCGCAAGGTAATATGCTTTACAACTCTTCCAGTGCTGAGTTCATCAGCAACTGATTGTATCTGAGGATGGATCTTTTATTATTCAAAACTAGGATAGAAATGCAAGCATGATATGTATGATATATGTGCATACATGACACATTTGCAATGGTGTACTATATATGATGTATTAGGTACATTGTTAAAACTGGATTGAGTTATTTCATCCTAGAACTGTTTAAGTAGAGAACATCTTTACAAACGGATGCTTAGAATCTCATCAAGATTTCAACACTGCATGGCAGACAGAACAAGAACATAACTGCCTTATGAGGTTTGGCCCCAATTTGCATTATTGAGAACAGTCTAATTGAATTATATCATTTTACTTGAAATTGCTACCCTGCAAAGGGCCCACGATACTACTCTTTTCATTCACTGAACAGTGTATAATTTTAACACAGGTCATAAAAAGAAAACTTGTGAGATCTGCAAATAATGCACTATATCTACATACAGCTAGGAATATACTTGAGGTACAAAAACAGGCATGTAGTTCTTGGATTTAGCAGCATTACTTTGTCAGATGATAAGAAATTTAATAGTCTTCCTGTGAACAAGAGTTTCATGAGGAACATTATCCAATCTACTGTAGGCAACAAAAAACAACACAGACAAAAGAATTTTTAAACTACAGAGAACTACCCTTTACCAGTGTCCCCCCCCACCCGTTTTTCAGTGCCATTCCCCTCCTCCGCCCTTCACTGGGTCGATCATGAACAGTTGACACACAAGTCTGAGTTGAACTACTGTATCACTTCACGCACCATTGCACTCTCAAGTGATGATTAACTACACCAGCTGTGACATAAGATCCAGCTGTTCTCTATCACACTCTGCACCTCCCCTCCCCCCATTACAGAGAGAATTCTTTGTTAACATGTTGTGGGTGAGCGTGGTTGAACAATAACACACAACCACAAAGGGAGAAGGTTTCAAGCACACAGCCTCATCCCTTCAAGGCTGCTTTGTTAACTTTGTTTGTTTTAGTCCCAAGAATGTAACATTTAAAGTTTCCTAAACCACCTCTCTCCAGCACTCTCCCCATTCATAAACTTGCCCCCCTCCCCACTCTCAGTGCTTAAACTTGCTGAATTCACATCAAGCAGAATAAGATATGCCACAGAAAGCTATCAATTTCTCCTCAAAAGAAACTCAAATACTCCAATTAAGTTCAAGAAATGCTCCCCATATTTAAAATTATCTTAGTACTTGTTGAGCAGTTTTGAAGCATGATAGCAATCTCCCACTTCACGACCCAATCCAAATAATCTATTCAACCTACTACTGTATTACTAGCATCTGAATGCTACCCTACTGCCACTCTGTATGAATAAATAAGAAACTATAGATGAATCCGGACAATAAGTGATGATCTGATTTTAGTCAGCCATGACTGAGGTCTATCATCTTTTAATCTTTCAATTTCCTCACTTTCCTGTATCATGGATGGTTGTGCACTGAAATGCCTCTTGATGTCCTCAATTTCACCGTATATGGGTTTGAAATAATATTTCGACAATAACTTAAGATGATATAAGGCTTATGGACTCAACCAATGGCTGCCTACAGTCACTATACACAAGTGCTGATCGCATTCCGTCTATACACTGCGTATTTCTCATTGCACTGATAAAGCCACAGAACTGACTAATTTAGGAAGTCTTAAAACAACTGGCACAGGTATCATTGCATTTGCCGTCATAACCTGACAATAAAGATTTAGAAATAAGATTTTGAATGTATCCACAGATGATGAGCACCTGCCTTTAAACTCAAAAGTGATCTTTCAATCTTCTCTATCTTCTGGGGACTTCAAAGTTAAAACCACAAAAATGGATGAGATAGACTAAAGATAGACCATGTTTTATATCCCATTGTAAACCATGTTATCTGTCAATTCAATTACTGAAATGATATCACAAACACAAGGTAATCAATCTGAAAATAGCCTTAGCTGTAAATTTTACAACCCTCCCATTAAGAAATTAAAACCTTGTTGTTATTTTCCACCTGTACTGCTCATTGCAGGTTACTCAGAAGTGTTTTTCAGAAAGAGTTTGCCATTGAAAAAAAAAAAAAAAGACATGAATTCCCATTGTACAATTTAGCCGATGTTTTTATAATCATTTGAAGTTAATACCTGTTAAGCGGAGGGGGGAAACTTCTGGCACCCAACGAAGGTCACAAAAATTTCTTGCAGTCATTTTGGCAACCCACTGACCACCTAATTTGTTTTACCAAATTTGCTATCATCCCTGTTCATGGCACAAATCAAAGAACACAAGCTTCCCATGGGTACTCAAAATGTTTTCTCTAAATAACCTACCAATTACAGGTTTCATATATATCTGCCTAAACCAATCACATCACTGCCATATAACCTGTCAGCCAATCAAATACCCCTGTATTTTTTGAAAGGACAAACAAGAATACAGCCTTTGAATCACCTCCAAAAATGCCATAATTTTGAGCAGCTCTGTTTGGATTAAAACCACTTAGTTAATTGATTTCTTCATATATGACAGTCAGATGGGGACAGATAAAACCAATATCATTTTTCACTTTTAACCAATCTGTCAGCACTGGGTACACAAACTACCTTCAGCTGCATGTACACTTTAAAGGGAAAATGCAGTGACCCAACTTGAATTGGCACAGTAGTAGACTGTCCTGTTTCATGATTGGCTCTTAAGGATCATGTGACCATATTTTTTCTCCTAAATTGTGAAAATAACTAGGAGTAACTGCTTGTCATAACTAAAAAATGATTTCAATTGAAGCTCTAAAATATATTGAAAGCTACTTTGAAGAGTGGTAAGAAAATGATGAGATTTAGCTGCAGCTTCAAAATAAATTTGGGACAACAACTGGGACAACTCTTGGCCTTTAATTAATTAAAAGAAATATAAAATGGGCTTTACTATGCTGTCAAAGTCTTACTGAAGCCTTTCTTTCAAGTCTTAAAGGGACATCTGATTTGCTTGAATCACCACAAGTTGAACCAACAGCTGTGACAGCTAGGTATTTATAAAAGATGTGAAGGGAGTTTTAATATATGTCTTGAGGAAGGTCTGAAGTCACTTCCAAGACTGTTTTTGTTTTTTCTTTTTTTCTTTTTTTTTTGTGGAAGTATGGGTGCTCACATGCAACCTTATGCAATCATTTGTGTAGAACAAGAGCATCTCAGCATACTGTTATTCATGTTGCATAAAGGAAGAATGCAAGAGGAGTGGCTGGGGAGAGGGGGGGGGGTAGGTGGGTGGCGACATTCACTTAACACTTCTCCCAGCATGTGCCCCCCAACATCAGTTACACAAGTGAAATGCAATCACCCCATTTTCAACTGATGGTTTTCTCACTGAATTGTGAAATTAATGAAGATAAACTTATTGGTTAACCTTAATATGCAATATTATGCTCTTAAATATCATGAAAGATACAGTATATGTCAAAGAAAAGTGATGGGAAATAAGTTGTGAGATTTATCTATTCATTCGAATAAGTCTATGACGACTGCTTGTGTCCTTTAAGTACTTGCCATTCAGTACTTTGCTCCCCTGGCAATTTGGTAGAGAAGTAGTGGTGAAGGAATTGGATAGAGGTGTATTACAAACAGAAGGCAACCCCTCTAATTGTTAAATATATCACATACAACACCTCTTCAAACAAAATTCACCATTTACATCACACTTTTTATGTCACAGTACTTTGAAAGAAAATCTGTTGTTATCATAAAGTGCTCGAAATTGCAGACTCGCTACAAATGTCTCCTCATTCAAGAATAGAAAACTTTGTACACACATACTCACTGTTCATTCAAAAGTGTAACCTTTTTATACTTTGAAAATTGCATGACTTCAAGCTTTCAAAGATATATGCCCATTCAACCATTCTTCCCCCAGAATTTAATCATCAGATTTATGATTACGATTCTGCTAAAGGATACTGTCAATTCCATCGAACTTCACTGAACTTTGATATAAAATCCTTGATGCTCCTTGGGCTATTCTTAATTAACTAGGCTTTTGTAAAAAATCTCTGCATTTTCGACTACAAAGCTCCATAAGAGAAATTTTCAATTACTGATGAAGCAGGTGCCGGCTTACGTCTTGAGCCTCATCATTCACCCGCAGGAGCTGTCTCTAAATTTCTCTTTTTCATAACATGAATAACGTCAACATTGATTTTGCGATGGCATTACTGTCCCTCATGCAAATTCCTTTTGTCTTTCTCTTTGTAAGCTGAATAGAACAGCTGGATCTGCCATATATTCCATTGGAATCATTTATTGATATTTATGTTAACTGACAAATGGACTCAATACACAGATTAACAAAGATGTGGCAGGCATGTCCTAATACTTAAAAATTTATAACATACACAGAGTTATAGCATATTGCATAGGGATAAACTAGAGGGTGCTCATCTCATTTTTTTGAGGTTAAATTGCAATTAAATACCTTTCATAGTTTGACGCCTTAAATAGACTTCTATGCTCTGTTGTGCATCTCATTAAGGGTGCCATTTTGCCTAATACACTGAACTGAATGGAGCTAAATGAGTTTAAAATTTACCTCAATGCTGAGATTATAGCAACTTTCCAGCATGTTAAAGCAGGATGTTAAATATCTACAAGGGGCACCAGCAGGTGGTGTGTCAGGAGAGCTAGGAGGGGGAGATGGTTGCCCCCCGGCCATTGGGTTTCTCCACCATGCACTGCTCTTGAATATATCCTTCACAATGGAAGGAAATCAGTCTTTACACTAGGTACTGGAAAAACACCATGAAAGCTACCACTGAGAGTGAAAAATTTTGTTTAAATACTGCACTATGATTTAACCAGCAATTAAACACCCTGCCTTTCCCAACTTAACCGATAAAGTATTCCGTGCAGATTGGAACCTGCAGCCATTGTGTATGATGCTCTGCATAAGCAATGGAGTAGGGATAATAATTTCGTGCTCCACAACTGGAAAAAGACCATGGGTGCCTGCTAGATTAACCAAAAGATTACTTAGTTGAGGTATGAAACTACAACAAAACACATCAATCCTTCAGACATTATCTGTTTACAGATAATTTTATAAGGCATAAGCATTGTAGAACAACAAACATATCAACAGAAACTAGTCTAAAATATTGAATTCCAGAAACTCAATTCTTTCACGAAGGTAATCCTAACTTGCCATTAATTTAAAACTGTCAGTAACTGATAGCTACATACAGAGATTTCTGGAGGTTAGTTGGGGTAACTATCCCATTATTTTCCACCATTTTTGACTCTTACCTAGAGGCAAGGTTGTAATGTAAACATAATTTTCAATGACGTCTTCCATGGAATCAAGGTCAAGATTGTTAGTCATATTGTTTTATAGGTAACCCAACCCCAATGCTCTTTTATCCCCCATTAGGTCCAACCACCCACTGGTCAAGAGTACCCCTGCATGGTTGTGTCTCCAATTAGTGCCACAACTGCTAGTCCCACCCCCTATTAGAGTACCTCCAACTTAACTGTCATTATACCCAAGTGGTACCACACAACCCATACCATTCAACACAATCCCTTCAGTACCTTTGTACCATGACCAGGGATGCAGCTAGCCAAATTTTAGTGCCGGGTAACCTGATCTGGGAAAAGCACCTGACCCTACCCCTTGGCATCTATGCCATTTTTCTATGCCATTTTTCAGCCATTACAGTATGTTTCATATTTTGTAACTCATTTTATTTTAGGGAGTGAATCTGGGGCTAGTTTTAGGTCTAATTATGAAGATTTGTGGTGGGCAGGGAGAAGTGTATTTGCCTGAAGGGCTAGGGGGGAATATGGAGAACTGGGTGTCACCACCCAGCACCACCCACTGTAGCCACATCCCTGACCATGACCCAAAGGTTCATCCATCCAACAACCCTCAAAGTGTACCTCAAGTCAAAATATTTAAAAAAATATATTAAAGAACATGAAAAATGAGTTTTCACAGTCCAACTCCCATCTTCAAAGTACATTCCTGAGCTGAGATATAAAAATCTTGAAGTTTATTTACGGAATGGAAAATGGTATATTGCACAATATTTTGTGATGTCATTGTTGTACTACTCAATTCTTACGATTTCAAATTTGTTTCCTTTACACTGACTTTTCACTAAAACTAAATGCCTGTCACATCTTATCTATATTTACTGTATAAGGAGAGCATGTGTAAACCACATTCCACAGCATGTCACTCTCCTTTTATGCGCATAATTTATGTCCCACTTTGACCTTAAATGCTACAACAGCACATTCATAATGTCTCACCAATGTCCATTGTGTACTGTAGGAGCCCTGTTGCAATTTTAAGTTACATGTTACAGCTGAGAATGAGCCAAAGATAGAGGGGTTTTGGAAACATTCTAGTTAGGAACTTTAAAGGCAGTCAACTCTCATATGAATTAACTACAATTTTTGTAGTAGTATATAGAAATTTTCAATTGGCACTGTTCTTAGATTGACAGAAAGAATGTGCAATACTGACATATTACACATTATGTTATGTCCTGAGGGAGAGTCCTTTGATTACACATTGGGGTCTTGTATATAGTCACCCTGAAGTAATAAACAGAGACTGTGTCTCATGTATGAGGATGAGTTTAGGCAGAATGGACTAAACTTGTACGTGTGTTGGAAAAACTGGAAATGTTTGGAATTAGAGTAATGAAGAAATCCTGAATAGTTGAAAGTTAAAAATTGTCTCTGCTTGATCTTACTGTGTAGCTGTGTTTACAAACAAAACTGCAAATCACTTTAACTCTCCGGTTTGAAGTCTGGTAGATATCTATGCATGAATGATATACAAAAGGCAAAATTATGTGAAAAAGCCCTTACTCAAATCAGCTGATAGTAACAGTTTAAATAAAGCTTGACTTTTAGGCGGCAAGTAGGGTTTCTACTTGATGATTGTACTATCACACAGTTTATAGCCATTCTTACCCTAAAAACAACAAAAATATGATAAAATCCACTAACCTCTTGGGGTGGCTACAACCTGTGGGTGCTTAGACATGTCTAGTTGTGGTCAAATTGAGTTAGGACTATTTCATGTAATATGGGTGATAGAAATAGCAATAGGAGATAGGGAGGAGCAAAATAGACTCATATATCCTTCTTCTCCCCTTCCCCTTTCACCCAACCCCTCATTGTTAAACCTTAAATAAAACATGTTTGCTACATCTAATTCTCTTGCAGTCGAGAGGTTGGGAGTTTGAGTCCTGGCCGAGTAATAACAAAGACTTTAAAACAAAACCTTCTGCCGTTGTACTTGGTGCTCAGCATAAGCAATAAGGTAGGTAAAACAAGCCAATGAGCCACAACTGGAAAAAGGCCATGACCAGTTTGACTTGAACCAATTGGTTTTGGAAACTGGGCTGCAAAACTCCATCTAACCTAGCCCATACAATTTGGACATTTTTCATGATTTTTGCAAAAGTAAACACTTTGTGTTAAAGTAAACCAAGGAGAAAGGGGTCATATCCATTTGGTAACAAAATTAAAAGTCTCATGACAATGTCACTCACATGATCAAGATGTTTGACCTCAAGTCACACATGTCATGATAGCAGGGTGTACATACCTATTAATTTAAATTGGGGTGGCTGCATTTGACCTTGCAAGAAATATCGTATAAGAAGATTTTTCTGAAAAGATTTCATATGCCCTAAAACCTTCCCCTTTACCCCATACATGTATCCATTACACATAAATTCCCCAACTACATAACACTACTATTATGTTTAATGTTTAAGTCTACAGCCAAAGGACATTGGCACCACCTATCACATTGATTTCTGTTACTATAACATGAAAGCATATGTCTTGAAGTAACAGTTTTTTTCCCCAAGGGGCTTAATGTTATTACACCCATTAAACATGGTCTGCACGCAGGCATTCATAGAAATGCGTCAATGAAATTTTTGCAACGTGAATATGGCAATGTTAGTAACGGGTCATTGCCAAGAGGTATGTCATAAGGGCCAAATAAAACCCATTAAGTACCACCCGGGGAAAGAGACATCACATGAACTACAGAAGACTTTCAACCCTTTTACTATAGTAGGAATGTTCCAATGGATATTCCAATACCAGATGAAGTGTAATTTTACCTTTTGCAAGAAAACAACACATCTTATCATAAAATGATGCTAACAGTAAGTTAAAGTGAGCAAAATTAACAAGTAGGACACTTATTTGCAATGTTTTACTTTTCACTTTCAGCCAATATTGATGGCAGCAGATACCTAACAAAACTGAAAATGTAATCAAGGTGTGTGGAAGGAAACACATTATCTGAAACTACATAAAAATAAGGGCATTAATTAACTATTCATGCTTTTTTCATAACCTTTTACAACATAAACACAAGGCATTAATTCACTATTCAAAATGATTGTTTAAGAACCTTTTTAAAGTCTTTTTCGAAATCTACTTTTAAAACCTGTGGTAACCTGGCAACATCTTACTTAAAATTTACCTTTAGATAGCATACCACTAATTCATGTGGAAATGCAAGTGAAGGATTTTGCCCTATAAATTCAAAATAACCTAGAAAAAATTTGGGGGCATGGTAGGCATATAGACCATATTGTTGAAGTGGTGTTCAATTTACCACATGCATATAAAAGGAAAACAATACTTATCATGCACAAATATTGAATGTTGATGTCATTTAGAGTGCATATGCATACAGTCACCCTAATTTGATTCACTGTAGGTAGTCTATCTTAATTTATGAATGGCTCTTGAGAATCATGTGACATTATTCTTCCTCCTGATCTTTTAAATTTTGGAGAAATAACTTCTTAGTTTTCCTTGAATTGCATGAGTATATTTTAAGTTCTCATGTAACATATCATGAAAGAGACCTAATTGAGAGAGAAATATGACATTAGTGAGGATGATTGGTGTTTTTCTCAGATAAGTTTGGGGGGAATGCTTTTGCCCTTTATAAAGAGGCTCATTGAGTTGATATCGATAACTTAATGAGAGTCTCAAAGGATCACTACCACACAACAATGCTTACAGTTAGCATAACAAAGTCATGTTTCAAGTCCAAAAGTCACAGAAAACGTTAAAATTTGGACTTTTTTAGTGCCCGGACTTGCAACGGTTTTATGCATTATTTGAAAAAGTGTCTGGTCATGGATTTTTGAAAACAGACTTCAACCGTTAAGTACTCACTCATAAAACAGTTATTTGTATGTAGGATATGGGGATTGTCTAAGTTTGACCATTTGTCATTGTTACGTGAAGAAAACAGGTTTAGAAAAATTTGTTGAATTTCATGAACCAACTCAATGAGCGAGCCCCTTTAAGGCATTTTTGGCATACATCCCTCTGCTATGCTTTGGAAGAATTTCAATTGCACCCTTCCTATCATTTTTCTTCAGTGCCACGCATTTATACTCTTCCTTCTACCAAAGTAATATTGCTATGCCTCTCTATGGAATAGTATATAGCTTTGAGTTTCAAGTCTGACATGCAAGCTTTTAATTTCAAATCTTTTAATATGCCATGTGAGGGTATAGTCATCATATATTTCCTTTGCATGGATATTTCGGAAATTTAACATAAAATGGAGGTCAAGATGAATTATCTGATTTATTTACTCAAACTATTAAGCTTAAGTTTGATGTCATTGTTTAACACTTACCATTATTTTCATAGTTTACACAGATCAAAGCAAACAGAGGCAGATGGTTAAACCCACTATCCTACTATCTGTCTTACAACTAGGCTTATTGACAGAGGGCAGCAGACCCACTATTACACATGCAATATTATTCAACCTGTGGCAAGTCTTTGACACTATATTGGGAAAAGGGGTTGAGGGCAGCAGGTTTTCCAGTTGAAACTATATATGTTACCTCAATACAATTTTTCATATTTTGTAACTTGTGGCAACAATACAAGGTTGCCCAACTCCATAATTCCTAGAATATCTTATTGAGGGCAGCAGACTATACACTTATATCTACAATAATCCTGCTTAAGTTCAACTATTTATAACATTACATACTGTCTAACTGCACAGAATCAGTGACAAAAAGGAGTGGACTCATGCTATTTAGGACAAAGGTAAGATGGGGGGGGGGGGAGAGAGAGGGGGTAGGTGATTGGAAAATTGAAGGGATAGATTAAGGGGGAGGAAACTGCCAGAAAGGGGTCAGCAATTCTTAGTCTTCTAAAAGCCAAATTTTGTTTTGTGATGTCATTTTGAACAGACCTCTACTGGAAGAGTAAAGTACCAAAATACCAAATTCTGTATTCTGATTTTACCAAATGGAAATCTCCTGTCTTTAGTCCATGGCTTGGAGTGTCACCAAATGGGTTTAAAACTAAAAGCACTGGATCAATAGTTGTTGAATTCCTGCCTCTCCCTGGCCCCTCTGGGCTGGGGGTTGTAGAATATACCCACAGTGTTTCCCGCCTAGGGTATTAAGTGGGGACATAAGGAAACCAAATTTGAACTTAAACCATACTTCAAAATAAATTTAAACTAAACTTTTTGTCAAGTTGGCTGACACTAATGTAACACATTAGTGTTGGTGTGTTATAAAATCTCATCTAACTTACCTACATCTTCCTAATAGACTGCTCGCTAATGAAGTGTTTCATATTATTAAATGAAATTTTCCAGCTCTAATGGACTGCTTTCTATTGGACATTGTTTTGTACACTATAGCCCTCATCCACATTCCACAGTACTGAACTTAACTTGAATTTCAGTACAACCTACTATTATGATGTCCCAGTGCCACAGCTGCAGTGCAACAGTAAAATGTTCAGTCCATTACCATCAACCCATTAAATGAGGTTTTGTGGGTAACGACATCAACCTGGATTTAAATACGCTCTACTCTCTCCTGACTCTACATTCCACAAATCTGCCCCTCCTGTAACTGGAGTGGTAGTGATTCCAGAGAGAATGTTAGAAATAGATCCAGGTCAGCTCCTTTGTAATGAAAGCAACGTGTGATACGAAAATGGTAATTCTAATTATGTTATTGTGTAAATTCCAGCGTGGCATTCGCTCCCAAATGACTATGACAAGCTACGTGATGGATGACATAGAGAATATAAACACCAGGCGGGAAAAAATACCAAAATGAACGTCACAACAAAAACATCATCTTAGTAAAGCTTCAAACAAGGGATTTGATTTACTATGGGATTTGTACATCACAATGTCTCGAGTTGTCAGATGGGGAGTGACACAATGCCAATGTAAAACTTCCCAACCCCAAATATAAATTCGCAGCTCATCAGAATAAAGCTGAAGGTTAAATTTGTCAATGTTAACCAGAGACTTCATTGCTTCAATAAAAGTATTTTCTCTGTTGAAGCAAACTGTTACAAATTAAAACATACCAGTTGTTGCAAACGCAACATCATGAACTTTTACCTGGCATGCTTTTGAATCCTTTGAAAGATAACAGAGCTCCAGCATCTCTACCTTAAAATCACACACTTCTTAAATAAGGGGGTTTATGTTGCCTTAAACTGTTCAAAGGTAGGTTTCAACATTTCAAAAACCTCTCAAAAGCATGTCTAAGTATTTAAGGGAACAGCTGAAAGAAGTCTTTAAAGTTAAACAATCCTACTCAAAAGTATGTCCAACATTGGACAGAACAGCTCAAACAGAGGCTTTTATGTCCAACAACAATAAAAGGCTTTTTTGTTTAAAATCATGACTCAAAAGTACGCTGTTTTACAAGGAATTGCTCAAAAGAACACACTTGTAAAATGCTAGTCAAAATAGGTTTTAGTATTTCAAAGTATCTTTCAAAAATGTTTTTCAATACTGGGCAAAAAAGTATAGGCTTCAGTATTTCATCATGCTGCTAAAAAGAATGTCGTAACTTTTAAACAATGTTCAAAAGTAGGTTTCTGTATTTTATAGGACTGCGCCAAAGAAAGCTGTCATGATTTACAGTTAACAAAAGTAGATTTCACTAATCCAAAATAAAATTGCTTCAAAGTAGGTTTTAATGTTTCATAAATCTATCCAAATAGTGCAACAATGCTTTGCCTCTGGTGGCTTTATATAGCCATATACACCAAGGTTTGAAGGGAGCAGCTGTATTGAATTCAAATGTCTTGTCTTAAAAGCATTTTTCATTTTATCATATTTCTCCAGGCTTTCCATCTCACTGTGTTAGTTGTGCTGCCTGAACTTAGGTATCTCATGAAAATACATTATCATGTCACGATAAAGTTCCGCATCGTGCCTATCATTTATCATGCAGATGCCATGTTGTAATTTAATTTAATATTTCTGGAAAGGTCCCTATTCCCTTGTCAGAAAACATCTTTTCTCCGAAAGAAAATAGATGACACTTACGCTGTCAAAAAGTTTACAACAGAGAATATTAATTGGGTAAGCTGCATGGTATATTAAGAACATAACAGGGCAATATTACAGGAGTTTATTGCACATTTCCCCATGAAATCACCAAAACTCCCTGGTTTGGGAGTCTATGAGTGATGTACTTACCTCCTATTTACATATGTAACCATTATTGCCTGCAATAACTGTCTGGCAAAAAACTAACTACCACCGTGGTAACCCCTACCTAGTGAGGGCGCCTGGCACCTAAGATCGTCCTTCAGCATTTTTGCTGAAAACCCCGTGGCTAGAGCCACAAAGGTCTAAGGGGGCCCGCCCCCCACACTCCCCAATCCCAATCCCTAAAGTCTAGAGAAGCAACTAAACGTAAACGAAGCTAAGCGACCATCTCACCTTATAGAAGTCGGGAGGCTCCAGCATCTAAATCCGCGTGGCAAGTATGAATTGGTTAGGCGGAGTCTCGTTCGGTGAAGAGTGCCGTTGTTGGCAATTGAGGGTTGGACTGAGAGGCCGGGCCGTCGCCGGCCCTGGGCGGGAGGTGGGATGTAAATAGGAGGTAAAGACATCACTCATTGACTCCCAAACCAGGGAGTTTTGGTGAGTCTATTTCGGTCTTACTTACCTCCTATTTACATATGTAATCAGATTAGCACCGTGTAAGACGTCGATGGTCCGACACCCCCAGGACAGCCCTCGCGAAGGCGCCCTCCTTGGAGACCACGTCGGTTAAGTAGCTGGCGACAAATGTTGATGGAGTCTTCCAAGCAGCTGCTTTCATGATCATTGAGTGAGATTCCCTTAAACCAGGCTATGGACGTGGCATGGGCCCCGAGTTGATGAGCGTGGACAGGCTCTTCCGGCTCTGAAAATGGTGAGATTAGATTGACCAGCCATCTGGCAAGAGTGTCCTTGGCGGCAGCGTTGCAAGGTTGTCTTGGAATAAGGAATAGTTTTTCACAACGTCTGATTCCTTTGGTCCTCTCAAGGTACCATTTCAGGGCTCTGACTGGACAGACTTTTCTATCTTCTGGAACTGAGGAGCTCCCCCGGAGTAAAAGAGACAGTCTCATTCTTAGTCAGGAATTGAGGATCTGGGATAAGGTAGACACCGGCATTACTAAACCTGATAAACCCCTTCCGTGTTGTCAAGGCATGAAGTTCACTCCTTCTTCTAGCGGATGCTGCGGCGATAAGGAAGAGAGTTTTGTAAGTTAACAACTCCAGAGTAGTATTGTGCATTGGCTCGTATGATGGCTCAGATAAGGAGGTCAGCACATCGTTGATGGACCAAGACGGGAATAAATTCTTCCTGGACAGTCTTTGGTTGAACATCCCCTTTAGGAGTTGAGAAATAGCCGTGTTAGAACTGATGCTTGAGCCATCCGGGAAACCTTTGTGTATGGATGCTATCGCTGAACGGTAGTTTCTGATCGTCGCAACTTGTTTCCCTTCATTGAACAATGTCAACAAGAAGTCTGCTATGTCCTTAACTGATGTTTCCAGGGGATGGCGATTCTTTCCTGAGGCCCATTCCCTGTATTTGGCCAATCTAGAATCGTAAGTTAACAGGGTGGAGCGTCTCCTAGATTGTGAAGCAATTGACGCAGCCTCTCGTGAAAGGTCTTCACCAGCAAGGCGTTGCTTGATAATTTCCAGGCTGACAAGCAGATGTGTTTTAGGCGTTGGTGTAGGATCCTGCCCTTGTCTTGGGAGAGAAGCTCCCGATGATGAGGGAATCTGAACGGGAGATCGATTAGCATCCTCAGCAGGGTCATAAACCAAGGCTGGTTCGGTCAGAATGGAGCTATGAGGAGGAGTGTCGCGTTGGACTGACTGAGTTTGCCGAGAACCTGTTGAATCAGGCACCACGGAGGGAAGGCATACAGATAAAGATTGTCTATTGTCCAGGCTTCCGGGTGGAAATACCTCGTGCAGAAGAGCGGAAGTTTGTGGTTGACCGGAGAAGCGAAGAGGTCCACTTCCGGCTTCCCGAAGACATGGAAGACTTTGTTGGCCCAGGTTTGGGACAAAGACCACTCTGTTTCTACTAGGTTGCCCCTGGATAGGGCGTCGGCCATGGAGTTGTCCTCCCCTGCTAGGTGGGAGGCTTTGATCAGTATGTTGAAGCCGAGGCATAGGTGAAGAAGCTCCCAAGTCTTGTGGCAGAGGATCTTCGACTTGGTTCCGCGCCTGGCGATTGATGTAGGCGACCGTTGTGGAGTTGTCGCATAGAATCGAGACTTGGTGGTTCACGAGCTTGGGACCCCAGGTCTGAATCGTGTGGTGGATTGCCATGAGCTCCAAGACATTGATATGGAGGGCTGAAGTCTCCGGGGACCATTCCCCTGAAAGAGTCTCTGACTTCCAGACTGCTCCCCATCCTGTTAGAGAGGCATCCGTCGTAATCGTGGAAGTCGGTCTGTGTTCCCTGATGCTTCTCCCGAGGGCTACATTGTGTGGGACAGTCCACCATAGAAGATGATCCCGGACCGCGGGAGTTACTGGAACCTTCTTGGTTAGGAGATTCCGAGACGGGGAAGTAATCGAGAAGGTGTATCTGGATTGGTCTCATGAACAACCGGCAGGATGGAACCACGTCTACCATACTGGCCATCAGCCCGAGTACACGAAGCCAGGATCTCGCCGGAGCTCTGCATTGGGAGATGAGGGACAAGGCTGTGTCTCGAAGAACTTGAACTCTTAGTGGAGAAGGATAAACGCGCCTGGCTTTGAGGTCTAGAACGGCGCCCAGATATGTGATAGTCTGGCTTGGAGTAAGGGAGGTGTAATCGGTAATATCTGCCATCCAGAAGCCAATCGTCCAGGTAGGCGAAAACTAGAATGCCTTTTCTTCGGAGGAGAGCCAGGACGGTTTTTGTTACCCTCGTGAAAACCAGAGGAGCTGTTGACAGGCCAAAAGGGAGTGCTCTGAAGCAGTAATCGACTCCCTTGTAACAGAACACCAGGAACCTGTGTAATGCCTGGTGGATCGGTATGTGGAGGTAGGCATCCTTTAGGTCGATTGAGGTGGCCCAAAGATTCTGATCGAGGGAAAGAAGAACTGTGGCCAAGGTTTCCATTCTGAACCTCCGTGGTCGGATGAAGGCCTTGTTGAGAGGCTTTAGGTTGAGTATGGGTCTCCATTAGTCCGGCTTTTTCAGAGCTAGGAAGAACAATGAGCAGGTTCAGCAGGGGTCGACGCAGAAGACGTCTCCACAGTGCTTGAGAACGATGTAAGATCGAAGAACTTCCAGAAATGAAGTAAGAAGCAGTTTTCAACCAGACAATTTCCAAAGGCGTGTTATTCACATTGAGGCAAAAATGCGAAGGACGATCTTAGGTGGCAGGAGCCCTCAGTAGGTAGGGGTTACCACGGTGCTAGTTAGTTTTTTTGCCAGACAGTTATTGCAGGCAATAATGGTTACATATGTAAATAGGAGGTAAGTAAGAGTGAAATAGACTCAAATGACACTGCGATGAATATTTTTACCATGAATAATTATACCATGAATATTCAAAACAAAAAAGCTGAAACACTCTACTTTGTATTAGGATTCTTCAACAAATCCACCTAATCTTGCTTTTGTCATTCTTAATTTTTACAATGCATGATTTTTAATGTTGCAATGTCTTTTCAATACATGAGGAATTATTAAGAGTAAGGCTTTCAATGACTGAAAGAGATCTTCAAAACACATTTGGTATGGAAGTCTATAAACTAGTACACTGTACCATGTTTATTTCAACCTAACAGCTGTAGTTCCCTTATTGCATGAATTCCCCACAGGCAAGCACTTCATTTCATATGGAGGGTGCCCTGGCCTTCCACTATCGGGAGTAACATATACTCTTTTAATATCTAACAACTTTTCATTTATTGGACACCTTCCCATAATATCCATTGAGAATAGATACCTTACAACCATACAACTGCAAAATATCTGCTAATTTTTACCTCCTGAGGCATCAGCGAATATATTCTTTATAGGATCTCCACATTTTGGCAAATGTCCTCCCATAATGTACCTGATTAATACTTCTGTCAATATTCTGCAAGCCAGGAGTCTTGCCCAGTTCACTTTTATATTGATTTTATTGCTTTCAAACATCACCACTCTAAGATGTAGAGATCAGCTTTTGGTTACTCCTCCATCTTCCATGGATACAATAATCCTACCTTTCATTTATCCTTTCACTTGCAACATGTTTACTGTCAGACTTGCCGGAACTGTAACAAGGTTTGACCCAACTACTATTGTATAGCTATCTTCTACAAGAGCTCATCACCCAACAATTAAATCCAACATATATATGAATTTGTTTTCATTTTTTCTCTCTTAATGGACAATATCACCTTTGGCAAGAATCTTTGCCACTCTCGTTCCATCCCTCAAGGAGTTCTGTTCCTGAAATGAGGGCAACTTTGGTTGGGATGAAATGTTGGAATGAAAAGTACCGTGAAGGATTTTAAATGCAGAGGCTTGACAGAAATAGTGACAGAGAAAAAAGGATTGACAAAATATTTGACAGTCTAACAGAAAATAAAGAAATGGAAATGGTAGTTTCTCAAGTGACTTTTGTGATTGGTTTCAATCCATTTGCAGTAATTTTTTTCCTCCATACTAAGGCAACAATAAGTTGACGTTTTGAACAAAAATATCCTTGAAGTGTAACATGTCTTGCCATAAATTTTACTGCACTTGGTGTGTTGCATCTAAATGGGGAATGAATACATTAAAAGGAGTTGCCATGGGGAAAAGTACGTAAAGAGAACATTACTGAGTTGTATCAATCATCCTTTGTTCGACCTCTATCAAATGTGAGAACATGATTTTTCATTCCCTCCTGTCCACAGCCTACAGTTTACATTGACAATTTCAATAAAGTTTATTCCTGAAAACAAAAATCTGTACTGTAACAGTGTGCACAGTAAAACTGTATGAGCACATCGTAATAAACATAGGCTATTGAAATATTTGAACAATGCACCAAACTGCTCAAGTCTAATGTAAAGTTCTTTGTGATACTAATTAGAACTCAAATTCAAACATCCTTTGTCCAAAGAAACTTAAGTGTGCCTCAAGCAGTGGCATAGCCGTGGGGGGGGTTGGGGGTCAGAACCCCCCATGACCCAACCTGGCAATGCAAAAAACACCTAAAATAGCTGGCTTTTTCTTTCTATCCTTAGACTTTTCCCTCATGTCGTGCCCCCAACCCCCCCATGACGCAATCCTGGCTACACGCCTGGCCTCAAGTCTAAAATTTCAATAATGTCAGAGAGCTACCCTGAATTTTTCTTGAATTTGATGACTTAATCAAAGAGCTGCGCCAACTGAGAATTTTGGTTGACTATATAAGTTGTAGTTTGGGGCGATGGCTGAGTACATAGCATTTTCCACAACAAAAGCCTTTTTCAATTTTGCAACTGTGGTGTTGACATTCTGATAGTCCTGAAACTTAAGTAAGGAGAGGACCGCTTCAGGTCCTGACATATCTTTGTTAATATGACTTCGATAATTCAAAATGAGGTCAGTGTTTGGATTGGTACTAGGTCAGAACCTAACTTTTATCCTAACACTGACCTCAATGTATAGAAGCTTGTAGGGAAATACTGTAGAGATATATTTGCAGCAATATCAGAACAGATCAGAAACAGACCTTCTATGGACGAATCCAGACAGCAAGTGATGGTCTGATTTCAGTCGGCCATAACTGGGGTCTATCACCGTTAAATCTTTCGATTTCCTTGCTAACCTCTATCATGGATGGTTGAACACGAATTTGTATCTTGAATTCTCTAATTTCACTGAATATGAGGGTTTGAAATTCATGTAAACAATAAATAAAGACCATTTTTGGCTGATGGACCCCACTAATGGTGACCTACAGTGCCTACAAACAAGCGCTAATTGGATTCGTCTATAGGACATGCCGAACTTGACTAAGTTAAGTACTAAACACTAAGCACCATGTCACAGCCTTTACCATACATCATCTCTCATAGAATGATTAAAGTTACTTTCAGATGCACTGATTTGCCAGGAAGGAGCCTTCCAGCTTCCCAACTTTAACCACCCACGTTGATAACATAATCACCAGGCTATTCTTTCATCTAAACAACCTACCCAACCATTGCACAGTTTAACAGACAAAGGACCCGACATTGCGCAAGTCTCCCTACAATCAGTGCAACAAAAGGTGAAATGGATTCAGTTCCACCGAGATAAAATTTATTCACGTTATGATTTTCTGACATAATCATAATCAGCTTTGAGAAAAATATCGTGATTTCCCTGAGGACGATGACTTCATGCTTAGATAACTCCATAAAAACTTAAGTCTTTAAAATCCTGCACAGTTACCAACAAATTTTTATCTGCTGGAGTTGAATTTAAGATGAAATGAATGTCAACACAGTAGTAGCTTACGGACAGTTTCTCATCAATCTTGTGATGAATAATCCTAAAAGGGCCTGGGACAGAAATGGGGAGACAAGACAAATCACTGAAGAATTAAAATCAAAGGTTCCACTTTAAACTTTGAGGCACATCATGCAGATTAGGTTTATCTAAATTGTTTAGCCAATGCTTGGTTAATCAATAAGTTAATCATAAGCCCTTCTGATTTTTTCTACCAGAGCAAGTTAAAATTCTACACATACTATTTAAATAATTTACACTTCTTTTTTGAATCTGAAACAAAGAACTTTAACACAGAAATGGAATAAATTATACCAAGGGATAATAATTCTTTTTCTTCAACTTTTGACTTTGCAGTTAGATTCACATAAAAAGCAAAGTATGACAAAATTTTTACAGATGGTTGGCCTAGCGCCTCAAAGACTCGACTTGCATCTCAAAGTTGGTGTGAAGTGCAAGTAACATACTGGTCTCAGTTTCGTGCAAACACTTTAAAGAATCCTACCATGCTCTGAAGGGAGTTATACAAGCACATTTTGAATGCATATGCCTAATGGATCATCAGCCAATTTGCCAGTAGCATAAATTAGAACAGATGTCTCTGGTTTGCGAGAAAAAGAAAGATTAATGGGAATCCAGGCAGCAGCAAACTAACAATTCCAAGCATTATTTAAACTTGGACTGACAATTATGTAAACAACACCGAGATTCAGAAGGAATTACAAGGATTGCACATATTTGGACTAGCACATGGACATTGTCAATTTAATACTTTCAATATTCCTGATGTTATCATGCATACAACAAACTACAACATTTTTCACTGTTCTGAAAAATATATAGAGGAAAGGTAATGGGTGCCCTGCAGAGCAGAAGTTGTTTTGTCCATTATTAAATATATTGGGATATTGTGCAGCTAGCCTACAATACAACTTACACCTTTTTCAGAGTGTGAAAGAGCAGCCCTGCCAAGCAGAAGTTGTTTCATGAATTTTTCTTATATGAAAGGTATCTTATTCACTTAATGGGAGAATGTGCAGCTACCTGCAGTATTTAGGCTTTAGGGTGGGGGCTACATCTACAAAACACAATACTGTTTTACAGTTATTTTACAACAATTTTTACAGTACAATATTCTAACCAAGTGTCTAATGCTTTGTATCTCCTATAAGAAAGATTCTGACCACTGTTGTCCAATTATTTTATTGAGAATGATTTGATGGTTCTAGCAGACCACAAAGGTCATTAAGTTATTTAAATGTTATGGAAATTTATTCACTTCAAACCTGCCTTATCAGGAGCAGGAAGCAGACAAATTGGCAAGCTGGGTTATGCAAGGCTAGCTGGCTCTGCACTTATTGAAAATTCCATCAATAAGTTATTTACATGTAAATGTATGTTTATGCATGACTATCTTTAATGAATATAATTATTTTAATCTTGACAGTTTCATTTGTGATGCAAATGAAACAATACATTCTCCCAGTTCTCCTGGAATTTCCCTGTAAATTCAAAAAATGCAAAACAGATCCATTACTCTGAAAACAGTCAACAAGTGCTTTTAAAACATCATCAATATTTGAATACAACTAAAATACCTTCCAAATGTCTGAAACCAATTTCCTGACTTCCTCCATGCTGGTGTAAGACAAATTAATTTAATGCAACTGTCAATATTTCTACTGACAGGCAGACGGCAGAAGGCATAGAGGCAGTCATATCACTTAAGATGTAAAAATTCTGCAGAAAAGAAGTCTCAGACTTGCCCAAGTCACTTTTCAATTAAAATACCCAACCTGTGTTATTATTCAAGCCAACCTATCAGGTTCAACTAATTGGTTGATATGACATTTTGAATTCAGAATGGATGGCCAGCTAAATGACAAGTAATTAATTAAAAAGACCATGCCTTTATTGCTAGTTATTACAGTCCAATATCAATCGCATGGCTTCTAGCAAGTGATGCGACTTCAACTGTCACTTTTAGCAGACAAAATCTTGAAGCAATGGCTGATGGACTAAGCTACTGTAAAGGTCATTCATCAGGTTTGAGGGCAAAGTATTACACGTTTGTGGTGATTTTGTTGGCTAGGTTACCTGGTGCATATCAAGGGTGGTAAAATGTATGCTTTCGGTTGAACTTTCATGTGGTGTTGTAATAAGGTACAAACAGGTAATACCTTAACACCAACAATATCCTGATGTCTTCATGGCAAGTCCAACAAGTCTAGCATCATACCCCTGTACATTTCTTCACATGTACACATATGGGTGGAAAAAACTGAAAAGATTAGAACTACTTTTCAGGAAATTATAGGGAAATTTTGGTAATTGGAAAAGGTTCTGATTCTTTTACATGAAAATGCAAAAGAATTCAGGATAATTTTACTCCTTTCCTGGGAAATGCACATTTTTTCCAGCCCTGTAAACACAGTTCCTATACTCTCAAATACTTGAACAAATTTAATTGCCTTAAAAGCATTTTTATAACCATCCAAGAAGCATCATAGTCTGTTTTTTGACAACATTCCTACTCATATCAGTTTAGCAACCTTTTGCATTTTGAAAATACCAATATTTATGGCCCTAATGGCATCCAAATGAGGAATACCAATATTTTGCTTTCTACTGTACTGCCAAATCCACTTGGAGTTGTGCAAAATGTAACAACTATTTCAACTGGAATTGCAGGTTCTATGCAGAATGTGGTCAATACTTGAGTTCATCTAAAGAAGACAAATCTATCAGTCACCTCTCTGAAGGGGGCCTCTTTAATTTATATTACCAACTGGGTCTATGACATGCACCAGGCAAAGCCAGGATTTACAAAGACCGACTGAAAAAAAACAGAAAGTTAAGCTGCCAAATAGCTCTGTGCAATTCTTCTAAAAGCCAATAAAATATTGCCATGGGCAATCTTTCCTTCAGCTTTGAATGAACATGAAATTCGCAAGGTTATGAAGGAATTTCTTTTTTGTATTCTGTTGTAAATTTGCAGATAATCTTTCCATTTTTTTTAGCATTGAAAGTTTAGGTAATGTGACAGATATATATGAACATAAAACAACAGCTGTATTTCAGTTTCTAATTTACTAAGGGTTTTAGAGCCTTCGTTGCCTGTAAAGGACTTTGAATAGTCAGAATTTACACACACTTTCACTACTTCTACTTAAGATGAGTCTAGATCTAGGCTAGATTTTTTTTAAATTGAAACAAAAGCATGTTAACATCTGCTCTCTTTAAAATTGCACTTCTGTCAATAACAACAAGACTTTCAAAGGAGTTACCTCCCAATGAACATCTTGCCATCCCTTCAATGTGTGTTAAAAGATGTTAAACCAGGGATTTCACCAGAAATACAAAAAGGGGGATTTATTACGGCTAAACCCTTTTTCCAAAGTGATGCTGTGCTAGCCTTAATTTATGAGTGGGTTTAGGGGGACAAAAACTTGAATCAAGGCCCCTGTCAGGTGTAATTACAGGAATTTTAAAGGCCATGTATGAATGAAAGTTAAAACATTGCTGCAGAAGTGTCGTCTTTTTAAGTAAGAAACCAAGATATTGACAATCTTCAAATTTTTATGGAAATGAAGGGGAGGGGGGGGAAACAAAAAACTCCCCCCAAACTCCCTTGTTGCATAAAATCCTTCAGGTTTCCTCTATAGCCATCCTGTCAGGATGCAGACCTGCCAAAGGATTACCACAGGTAAGCAGGGTTATATTTAGAAGGTGAGGGGGGGGGGATGATGTAATTAGACTACAGAAATAGTGGTCTCTCACAACTTTTGCCCATTTCTATCTTTCCCCATCCTAAGCCCCCCACCACCACCCACCCATTCACTTTTAAATACGTACTGAAAGTGTGATAGGAATGCTCCTACAGACGATCCGACCAGCACTTTTATGTAGTGACTGTAGGCAGGCATTAGTGGGGTCCATTAGCCTTAAATCATCTTCACTTATTGTCTACATGAATTTCAAACCCTCATATTCAGCACATGGATAAATATACAATTTGGTGTACATCCATCCATGATAAAGGTGAGCCACAAAAATAAAAGATTGAAAGGGAGATAGACCCCAGTTACGGTCAATTAAAATCACACCATCAGCTGCTGCCAGGATTTGTCTATAGACAGGTACACTGTTTACACAAACAATGGTTTCTCACAACTTTTTGCCCATTTCTGGCCTCCTTCAATGGCTAGTCCTCCCCCACACACCCAATCACTATTAAATACTGAAAGTGTGATAAGCCGGAGTCTAAGGTATTACTTTTCATAGGAAGAAGTCATGCACTTGGCATAATGTAAGTTCACTACTACAGAAAAACCTTAATACTTTATATGAAATTTTATTTCCTTCCAAACACTACACTGCACATAACTTTGTGTTCTGGATTCTAAATTGAATGAACCAGCTGAGACCTGTACAGCAAATGTCAGAAAATAAACTAAAGCCTTCCCAGAATCCCAATGCACCAGAGTTAATACTGCCATCAAGACAAGGTGTCACTTACCTCTCTTATTTCTTGTATTTTTTTCCCACCTTTACCGATTATTGATCCACACTGGCTGGCTGGGACTATAAGTCTTAACGTAACTGGGGGTTTGGGTGCTGTGGGGGACGTAACTGTGCTTGATAAATCCTGTAATTAAATAAGAGAACAACATGGAGTGAGTCACTAATCAATATAATCACATTTGTGTCCCAATTTCTGTACGAAAACCTGAACATTTTTTTTTTAATAAGGATGTGATATGTATCATAAAGTAGCTTTTCACTAAAAGAACTTTTCACTATGTCTAAAACAGTGATTCACTTTTGATGTCTCAACTCTGTCTTTGTGATGAAGTGATGTATTCAGTCAACCATAACATATTTTTACATATTAAAAGGTTGGCAAGACTGTGTAGTGTCCTTCTGACAGGCAAGAAGGAAATAGGAATAGATTGGCACCCTCTATAACAAGCAGCCACCCGGTCAAGGCACTGCTACTTAAAGTCTACCTTAAGTCAAAAAATTTAAAAATATATTTTGAAACGCATGAAAAATGAATTTTAACAGTCCAACTTTCATTTTCATAGGACATTCTTAAGCTGAGATATAAAATATTGAAGTTAATTCACTCAACTTAAATGGTACATTGCACAATGATTTTTTATGTCATTGTTGTACTACTCAAATTACAATCTTTGTATTTCTTTGTTTTTCGTAAAGTTACTACACCTTGTATCAAGTTGTGATAGCAATCCTACTCATATGGGGCGATGTAATTAATTACGCCCTATCTGTGCTACATGCTATCCAGGCAAACAGGAAGTGTCCAAGGTCATAAAAACATTTTTAATTTTAAAGGCAAACAAAGCAGATTATGTGAGTTGTACAACAAGAAAGTCACAAACTGTTGCGCAATGGCCCAATTTCTTTTAAGTGAATTAACTTCAACATTTTACATATCAGCTCAGAAACGTACTATGAAGATGGGAGTTGGACTGTTAGAATTCAATTTTTCATGCTCCTTAATATATATTTTTGAAATTTTTGACATGGCACTGTGCTGCACATTTGTGCAGTACATTACACTTTAAATGTTTGCCAAGGGCATACTGTTGGTATTACAGTGGGAATAAGGTATATATGTCAATAAGAAATCACGAGGGACAAAGTTAAGTTTGACACGTTCCAAAATATTACAACTCTCCACTTATTTTCCTTTAAAGTGACTGCCATGTTGTATCACACAGATACATGACACACTGAGGGTGGGTAAAGAAGCTTGAATAATTCCTACAATAATTTAATGACTGTTACAAAAGGTTACAATAATTGTCATCTTTGAAACAGCCATTCATGAACTGGGATACTAGGGTATATACAAATTTAATTTAGGGGGACTGAATTTTCTCTTTAAGATTAAAATGTCTACACATAACAACCTCAATGCAAATGAAAATTGCAATGAAAATTTTGATGAAAAAGGAAAGGGGGGAGGAGGAGGAGGCAGATTGACTTTGTAGCAATATGCTCAAATGTGCTGCACAGAGCCAAAAAAAGACGTCACCTCACAAGAATAGCTCTATGTTTCACATTTGTAATGGACAAATTTTCAATACAATAAAAAATATTTTGAATTAGCCAATTAGTCATGCAACTGACATTTTAAAGACGGTTATTTAAAACCACTGCTTTCAAGATAATACAGTTACTCAGGAAGAACTACCACTTATATTTCAAGCAGAAATTCATTAAAAAAATTCTTGTATCATCATTACGGAAGTATTTTTAATTAAATGACAGTTGTTGTTCATTTCAATTCTGTGCAAAATACCAGTTTTAACCAAAATTCCATCACCTGATATTTTCAACATCTACTATAAAACATTATGTTATGCAGCACATAAAATGAGGATGAAATGACAAAATTTAATAGATAAGAGACCCTTGTGAAAGAATTTTCTCTCTGCGATCAAACTTCACAGCAGAAAATGCATTAACCTTTTAAACAAGCTTCAAATGAAAAAAAAGCATAATCAAATCAGATTGGTCTGAGTGTGTCATTACTCCGGGATGACGCAAATGTACTTACTATTCTCTCATGTCGGCAATTAAGATGCAGCGAGCCTCCACAGAGAGGGGAGGAAATTAAAGATTTACTAATCAAGTCATTCGGCAGCTTCCTTGCCAAAAGGATCTCTCTAGCTGTTTTCTGCTGGTCAATGTAAGATCAGTCACTTGCCCAAAGGGAGTAACATTGGAGCACCAGTGATGCCATAGTTCAATCCAATAAAGCAGACATTTACAACTGAACCACAGGGGTGCAAGAAGTTGGAAAGCTATGATAATACTTCCTGGAAAATTGGGGAGGAAATGTTCCTTTTTTTTTTTTTACTTTTGTACATGAAACTGCATAAATTCTGGACAATTTTATTTCCTTCCTAGGAAGTAAACCTTTATTCCAGCTGAGACATAACATACAGCTTGTCAAAACATTATATTTGGGAAAGCTCACGATTCAATACATATATGGCGACGGTTAGTTAGTTAGAGCTTTATGGCCCAGTTTTTGACCTATTGGCGACAGATAACCACTTTTTTTCATAGCAACCACCTCAGAAGGTATGCACACTATAAGTAAGTTTGGTAATTTGTTAAAACCTTGGAGATTTCAAGGGCTTTGCCCCCTAAACCCCCACCCACAGGAACTGGTACTTTAGGTTCGGTTACGTGGTGTGCTTGAAAATTTTTGCCCCCTAAAATTTTCCTTTGCCCATAGTTGCCATGGGAGAATCCACTTCCTTGAAGCATGGGCAAATTTACTATGTTCTTCTTGCAAAATCGGCCAGGCCGTTAAGCTACCATCCAAGTCATGACAATCCACTTTCGAGGGGCAGAATTTGCTAATGACCCCATCCCTAATTTTGAGATTCTAGCCCTTCCCCATACTCAAGACATTCATGACCACCTTTGCTAGTAGGCTCACTCTAAGTGACAAAGTTGTCAACCTCTTTCATTCCTTCCTTTTACACCTCACACCCCCACATTTGATCTCCAGACTACCCATTGAAAATATCTAATTAGGAAGATGAACACAAAATAAATCACTATTCTAGCATCATGACAAGTGTATAAGTGTTAGGTTAAAACTGTACAAGAGTGAAGTATTGATACTATATGTAAATAATAAATAAAAAGTATGTGTACACAGTGATTACGGTTTGGGCAACAGCATGATAAATAAAACATCTTCATCTACTATCTAGTCTGGGAAAATAACATTTAGGCATAAGTTCACTGTGCTATTAAAAGCTGACCAGGGACTTACTGCAGGTAAGTGGGGGATTACAAAGTGTAAATAGGAGGTAAGGAGGGGCAAAGTAAATTTCCCAGTCCAAGACAGAACTTTGATGTTTGCAGTTAGAGTATTGACATGGAATTGTGTGTAATGCAACACCACATTGCCCAGCATGCCAACAACTTTTCGAAAGTAGCAAAATATTAACTACTGTTCCCAATCATTTGCACGTACAGAAATAGCAAAATAGCCTTCATTCTATATTTGCAAATGTTCTGCTGCCAAATTTTTTAATGTTTTCTGCCTTATTTCTAGGTCAGGCCATCTTCCTCAGGTTACAGTAAATTGAATCCTGCATACCCTAATTCCTTTGGTAGTATGAATGCAGAAATGTTTTCCATGAATCAATATAAAATTCAATACCTTCAAATACTGGTATATACATCAGTACCAAGTTCTAAGGCATTAGCAATTCAGAATAAATTTTGGATGACAGCAGTATATGCTCTCAGCAAGAAAAGCCCAAAGGACTTGCTTTGTGTCTTGTGCAATCAGTATCCATCATACACGGTGCTTTGCGAGGTATTTGCTGAGCAACCATGCTCCCATTCACTAAGTTCAAGCAATTTCTCAAAAAAGCTGTCACTTTCAGCTACAATATTCTCAGAATCTCTTGAAAACTCAGTGCCATCTTTGTCATCACAACTGCTGTTTTTCTTGAAGGATCGTCAAAACTTCAAGTTGCACTCTCTTCTTACTTGAAAGAATAGTCCAGAGTCAAATTTACTTTTGATATGTTAAGGGAAACATACTGTATTCTAAATATGCTGGTGAAATTTTTATTATTCATTTCTTATATTCAATTCATGAGGTATTAGCACTTGAATGTGACAAATTTTCTTCATAGATGAAACCTGAAGCAAGTGTAAATGACGTCACAATGGTGTAGTAAGCTTGTGCGCATGCGTTGCGGGTTGTTTTTATTTTCTAAGCTTCTTGTTGTTAATGACGTCACAATAAGGTCGGTTGTTGAGTTTAAGCGAACACAGCGCGTTGTTTCGATTTTCTCTTTAATTTATGCGCATTTAATTTGAAATGATTTATTAATCGTTACCTGATCGTCAAGCTGATTAGACGTAAGACCATCAAAGGTTCATGTGAGTAATTGTCAATGATTTCGCTAAGATAAATTTAGGATAATCAATTGTTAATTGAATATAATCAAACGATTGTAATATTTTGTAATTGTTAACTGATTAAAGATAAGTGTTTTTTTCTGTTATTCCTATTTTCATTAATGTATTGTTTGTTTCTACATTCAGTCACCAGACAGACATGATTTGAGGATATTAGTTGTGGACACAGATTTAGTGATCTGAAGTGGGCCACAGACGTTGTGAAATAGATTCGTTGAATATAGAAATTGTCTGCGTGAAATGTTTTCTGATGGTCTTAATAAATTCCGGTATTGGAGTAATTTACAGCAAGCATGTTATTTTGAAAACATTAAACAAAAATTTGATTATGGACAATTATTATGTGTGTATCTTCCTATTCTTGCCTCTCACGGTTAGTTGGTAGTTTTTACGGCCCAGTTTTCAACCAATTGGTTCTTAAGTCGAGCCAGCAACAGCCTTTTTCCAGCTATGGCTCACTGGCTCATTTTCCCTACTCGACTGCTTATGCTGAGCACCAAGCGCAATTGCAGCAAGTTCGGTTTTTAAAGTTTTTGGTATAACCCAGCCAGGACATGGTCTCCCAACTGCAGGTGTGATGCTCTAACCACTTGACCATGCAGTTGGTTCTTTCCAACCTCACTTAAAACCACCTTTCATAAAATTTTGCATGACCTATCTGAATTGTTTCGAATATTTACAATATACTAGCCCCATTTATATCTTTCCAAAGACATAACTCCTGCTTCCTTTTACAGCTCAATAATACCTCAGAAATATTCCATAAAAATTTCATATTCAATCAAGCCAGATCTCACTTAAAAATTGGAATTTAAGAATACCAATTTAAACAACTTCCATTTTTTTTTACTCCGAGTATCTTCAAGCAACAACATAAAAAATCTCATGACTTTCCATGTCATGCGGACAGACAGTATGGTAATTATCACTTGGCTTGTCTTACGTGACTCTAATTTCTACCCAAGCAAGAAGAAACTAAGACTTGTATACCAATCTTTTGCCTATTTGTCATAAACAAAAAATGTCTTGGAAGATATTTCTGATAAAAGTGATTATGTGTGTCATGTTCCTACTTTTATTTCATAGCCCCTGGCAATTCACCACCCTGGGACTCTACAGGAGACAAGTTGTCACCATGAGAACTTTTACTTAATCACGAAATTGAAAAAAGCAAATGTTACAAGTTTTTTGAAACCTATGATTAAATGTGAAAGATAACAAAGGTTTTACAGTTTTACAGCCTGCTTGCCACTGCTAATTTGACAGCAAAATGATAATTGTAAAGTATCATTTAATAATAGCTATCGATGAGAGTGGTAGCCTGAAACATATCACATTCTCACATTATCCTCAAAACAGCACCACAGAGCATCATCCTGGGAAAAACTTAATGTCTAGAATAAATGGCTAAAGTTCCTCTAAAAATGGATTAAATTAGATTGTCCCTGATATACAAATGTAAGTCCCATTTTGCAATAAGTTAGATGAGATTTTATGGCTCTGTTTCTAGCCAACAGGTTTAAGTTAAGTTGACCACAGCCTTTTTTCCAGTTGTAACTCACTGGCCTATTTCTCTATTCCACTGCATATGCATAAAATACAGAACTACTATCAACCACTGATATTATGCCAAAAATTCCTATTTGTGAATATTAGCATTGATAAAATTGTAGTGTAACTAAGAAAAATAAATATTATATTATTTATTAAGTTGGTATAACAGTAAAATGAATGACCCCATACCACTTTCTTTTGCATCCCGCTTATAAACATATGTCAGAACAGTAAACGTACCTTGCCCCTTCTCTAGCCCCACCCCCTTTCTCCACACAGTTCTCCTCTTTTCGCATACTGTAGCTAGGATCCCATGAATATGATCCCCAATTTAAAAACATAATCACCCCACCTCCTAGCTCCATATTCAGATCCATCAAAGTTACTTCTCTAACATTCACGGTAACTACATGTGTTCAAAGTGGCTACATTGGCACTCTTCAATGTACACTAGCAACAATAGTAACAATACATTGCTGATATTTTGGAGATAAAGAAAATGGGGCCTGTCAATTGGAAGAAACAGATCAGAAATTTTGATTCTGATGTATTTTAATACAGTACCCTGAGGCATATAACAGTTTAAAATTTGGAATTATTTGTGCAGTTGGCTAACCTTCAAAAACAAAGATTTCAGCAAGCTGATTGCTTTCAAAGCTGAGGATACCTGTCAACAGTCCTTAATTTTCCATTTCAAAACATTAGTTTTCAGTACAATTGCTAGGGTGCTATGCTTCAATGTGATACTGCTTGCATAATAGAAGCCCACATACCATAGCACTCAGTCTAACTTGTGAAAATGAAGAAGTTCAAAGTTCAGACCCTACTAATGTAAAAAATCTTGCCAATAAAAAATCTGCAATCATTTTTAGCTTTTCATTAATTCTTCAATCAAAATACTTTTTTGTGACCTTTTGTTGCAATTTCATCTAGATGCCAGATGCCAAACTAGTGCAGTAAATTGCAGGTTTATTTCCAGCCATGACTCAAGCTTGAGTTGAAAATTTACACAAAAACTATCTTAAAGTTACATAAGATTTATACATATACAGAAGAATAACCATTGATGTCCTTCAGGTCCAGATGCATAGTGATGGAATAATAGGCATTGAAATGATTTTGCAACACAGTAAATTGCTACTATATCAAAGTAAAGGGTTTTGATGAACTTGAAAAGTGACATACTTCTGGCTTTTTGGCAAATCTGGAACTTGAGGAGTTTATGTTGCTGGATATTCACACATTTATCTAATACAGAAAGCTTTCCAATACTGTATTTTGGAGATGGAATACCAATCTAATAAAGAGGTACAAAGTGAAATGTTTGCTTCAGGATTTGAAATCTTGAAAAGTCTTCTTCTCATTTAGTAATTATGACACATACATGGTATCATCACTACTCATATAATTGGTTGAGCACCAGGCTTGATGTAACTTCATGTATTCTTAAAGAATATAGATATCCCAAAATTGTATACACCACCTTAAGCAAAAATTATGCGAGTCAGAAGGCTTTATTCTAACCAGAAAATTACATTTGCTCAAAGCAATTTTTATCAACTCCTTGATTGCTCATGTCGACTTAGCTATACTCAGTCATTTTAATATTCTCAATCAGCATTCAACGGAAATCTCACTTTTTTTTTTCCTTAAAAAAAAGGAAGTTAGAAGTGCGAAATTTCTAATTATTTGTTAGACAAAGTTATGCAACTTCAGATCAGCTGAGATGTGTTGGCCTTGACTCAATTGGAGTAAAAAAAAGTTATGAATACATAACTGGAAACATATCTTCTGGGGGAAACCTTGTGAGGTAATATCTTGCAATCTTGAAACTTCAAAATATTTGATGGAAGAATCTTGAAAACTGACTTGAAACCCCTTCAGCAAGTAATACTCATAACAGCTCCCCCTGATTCTGCTGACCTTGATCTCCAAATATTTCAGAAAAAATTCCTAATTTAAAGGTTTATTTATATCAATTCCATACATTTGGCAATTCATGAAATATTAATGCTTTTTTTCTCTTCTCTGTTTCTTGATGTCGGCAGGTACATTCCTCCCCAACATCAATTCACTCCAGGCATTCAGCATGTTTCATGTCAAAACGAAATTTTTCTTCTTCATTTTCCCTTTTTTCCTTTTTCTTTTCTTTTTTTTTTTGGTACTGAATGTTGGAAAGGATACTGTAAATGCCCAAGGCTAAAATATATTGAGCATTTGCCATCCCACAAAAATACAGAGATACTTGAACATTTGAAGCCCCCACACACTGCTGGAAAAATACAAAAGATGGTAGCAGCTATTTGGGGGGGAGTGAAACACTGACATTACCAGACAGTTCATGAACATCCAGACAGCTAGGATTACCTATCTGACAAAAAGTCAAGCTTTTCACATAAAATTTGTCTATCTGACAATCCTCAAAAATTCAAACCTAACCTTAAATGTCAGGGTCAGGGAGCACAGCTTTTTCTAGTCCTCGGCAGTCAGCTGATTACTTCTCTACACAGTGTGCTCCTGATAAATGTTCTGAACAACCCAGTGACCACAAGCAGTCCACTGGGCAAGTTAGTAAGTCTCTCCCTGGGCTGCCTCATTAACATCCCCAGTGGACTGCTTGTGGTCATTGGGCTGTTCACAATGTTCAGTAGGAGCTCGCACACTGGGTAGAGTATTAATGTGGCGACTGCCTGGGACTAGAAAAAGCTATGCTCCCTAACATACTGGTAAGTTGCATACAATGGTAAACCTGGCAGAGAGTGTGGGGAAGGTGAAATAGAGGTGACATTTGCTCCATGTCATTTTGTGATTTCCTGCATCAGAAATTTTCAGCATTTTCAGCAAGGGAGGGGACATCCTACCGTCAACTACAACAAAATCAATAGCTTCCTGCCTCATGCCTCCCTGCCCCTTGGTGCCATTGACCACAGAAAAGTTCCAGGCAAAAAACTTTCCATCATAAAATGATTCAAGATAACCAGTCAGTGTTTTCTTTTTTATTTTCCTGGCAAAGTTACATTCTTTCTGATTTGTACAGTCACATCTTGTTCTGTGAATGATCTGTGTCTGAAAAAAATGAAAGAAATCCCCCCCCCCCCCTTACAGGCTTTATAATTTGTTTGGCCATGAAGGTTTGGAAAATGGACAGACTTGTTCAGGATACAATTTATATGTCATATGAAGTATGTCAAAAGACAGGGGTGGAAAAAATGTGTATTTCCCAGGAATGGAATAAAATTATTTCCCAGGAAGAAAGATTTCTCACCATTCACCCTATCTTTTTATACATGCAGAAAAAGATAATTTCCCTCCAGATGCCAAAATTTCCCCAGAGGAAGCCTCCCTGCTCACAACTTGCAACTTGCAGTTTCAAGGGAAATGTTTGTTGAAGCAAGAGTTACCTTGGTATAACCAACTAGTATCTCAAAACAGGGAGGTGTTAGGAAGGAGACACAACAGCCCTATCTGCCACACAATAGGTACTTCAAAAATAGTAAATCCCATTCAAGCATCAAACTTTGATTGACAGTTCTCTTTGTTCCTATTGTTAAGCCTTGTTGACCTGTCCCATGCTTAAGAGGATTTGCCTCTTTCACACCCCAGTAATCCTGAAACAATTGTCTTTGTTAAAAGATGATTTGAAATGAGGTTTGTTTCCCACAGGTTTCAAACTCTAATCAAATGTTTTAGCTAAACGACTGTCAATGAAAGCTAAAATAGTTTACTTTCTTTTTTTTGCAGCGAATTCGATGAGTCATCTGCTATAGGCATTGTTAAAGGCTAAATCATTTTACCCAATTTTTGCAACTTTCCACATAACTCCTCAACACACTCGAAATATATATAGCGTTAAAATTCTCCAAAGAAATAAAGAGAATTTACATTTATTAGGACGTATACAGACAAAAGTGTAAAATTTGATATGTTTTCATGATGGCTGCCAACAAAAAGTTAACGAGATACAACGTAAGGGTGTGTTCTTTCACTGGAATTTGGACAATGTATCACTGATCCTGGTTGGTCTAGGTATCGAGATAAAATATTTGGGAACAAAAGGAAGATTACTGTCGGCAACAGACATTGCCTCAAAGAGTCAATAGAATGTTGTGTCTCCTTCCTAACACCTCCCTACTCAAAAGCAGACCAATAGGCTAAGATGCACAAGTATGCCAATTACAGTAATTACACATAGATAGAAGATGTCCTATCCCACCTCATCAATTTTTCACTCTAAGCTGGCTGCTTCAACTGTCCAACATTATCCAAACAATTAGTGCTATATCAACAGACCAACATGACAAGCACAAAAACCATTCCAGTTGAACTTGTTTTTCTTTCCTTTGAAAAATCATGTTTGTGTGCTGAGGCAAACTTTGTATGGTTAGGTTAGGGCAATGGGGACATGTTCCAGCTACACAAAAGAGCATTCCTCCGTGATTGCTCATAACCATCATCATTTTGTCAAAGTATGATCATTTTAAAGAAAGTAAATAACAGATTGAAGTAGACAATGGTATTATCTTAAGACGAGAAATGAATTTTAAGTCAGAAAGGGATAGGATCTTTAAACTGTCCAATCATCAATCAGCAGCAGTCGTTCTATTAATGGACTGGAAGACCTCGCCATGAAAACATTAGCTTTGTTTGTCCTCACATCCTGGCATAAAACAGAAACTTTCTGGGGAATAACTGACATATTTGTTGCTCCAGAATTGCAAGGGAAGTCTCACTACTATATATAGGCAAGCATCAACTTCCTGCAACATCTTCAAATTTGGATGGACTTGCAAATCTGATGTCTTAAATAACAAATTCGTTATTCACCACTGACTTAGAGATATCAGTAATTTGTGGTGCAACCCAATTGTGGCATAAAATCCTATATTACCCAAGGAATACAACTTGATTTTGTTTTGTTGGGGACTCAAAACAATCTGTCACACAAGTCCATGCACAAAAGCATATTGAGCAATATACACAAGGGTCACTTCAGGTTGACCTTAGTCATCCTACGGTAACTGATTGAGCTGTGTGATTGGATGGTTGGTACGTTGCTCTGCATACCTCTGCATTATTTGAAACTAATATGGCAAACTCATCTGCCTGAACCCATTTGCTTTTTCTGTACAGTTGTAAAAAGGCTGAAAGTAAAATCTCATGTTTCTATTTCCATTTTGATAAAAATAAAACTGATATCCCCAAAAGACCACTAATCGCTGCAATCTTGAGCTACTACAAATACAATTTACAGCATCCATTTAGGTATACGGGGACTAAGAGGACACTTCAGCCAGTAAATTACTCAAATTTTGCTACAGTATATATAAGTGGGCAGTAAATGAATCTCCACTGAGAACCTCCCTGAAGTATTGGGTAGCCATTAGCAAAGGGTCAAACTGATCCCAGAGTTTCTTTCTTAAAAGAAAATGCAGCTTCAAATAGCTTCAAATTCTCTTTTTAATTAATGGCTTGATGAGTTCAATGTCATCCCAAGTGACTTATCAGGAAAGATTTCTTCTGAAATATCAGAAATAAATTGAAGAGGACATCTTGACCAACCACGAGAAGTTATTGAATAAAGTTTTACTGTGTAAAGTAAGTACAAAGTGCTGAAAGAATAAAGGTTATTTAAATGTTCTCAAACTTTGTCATACTTCTAAAATCCCTTTCTTAAAGGCCTATAGTCCTCTCACCTCTAACAATTCCAGTTCTCCTAACCTGCTTACTTAAAAGCCCAATTCTCTTACCCCAAACAGTACCAATTCTCCTAACCTTCTTACTGAAACCCCTCCCAGGGTTTCCGTCAGAGGGGGGAAAGGGGGAAATTGTCCCCCCCCTCTCCAGAAGAAGGTGGATAAAATCCCCCCCCCCTTTTCATTTCCATAAAAATTAGAAAATTTTCAATATCTTGGTTTCTTACTTGAAAAGATGACACTTTTGCAGCAATGTTTGAACTTACAAATTCTTACACAAATAAATGGCCTTGAAAACCTTAAAATTGCACCTTACAGGGGCCTTGAAGCAAGCTTTTGTCCCTCTGAACCCACTCATAACTTTAGCCTAGGACAGCATCAACTTGGACTTGGGGTTTAGCAGTAATAAATCCCCCCCCCTTTTTTGTGTTTCTGGTGGAATCCCTGCCTCCCACAATTTTCTGAAATTCGTCGTTCATCCAGGTACCATCTCGGTTAATTGCTTCAAGGTGAGAATAGAAAAACTCAATTTATATAATCAAAATACTCTTGTTACCGTTCATGCTGTGTAATATAAGCTTTGGTCCTCTGCATTGTTTGAATTAGCTGTCAATCAAAGAGCCGAGCCAATTGAGAATTTCCGTACCCCTGTACCAAAATTGTAGTTTGGGGTGTGAGGTTTGGCCCTTTAAGCCCCTCCAACAACTGTCTTCAACTACTACTCATCCAGATACAATCTCATGCAGTTTATTGCTTCATATACAGGACCCTAATGTGTAATCAAAACAGTTGAAAGGATTGTCCTCTCACCCGAAACTACAAGTTTTGTAATAGTCCACTGAAATTTTCTATTGGATCAACTCTTTGATTGACAGCTAGTTCAAACAATCCAGAGTACCAAAGCTTGTATTATACAGCATGACCTGAAGTGAGAGTGACACATGCTTTTCTATACTCACCCTGAAGTAATAAATGAGACTGTGTCTGAATGAGGATCAGTTAGGGGCAATGGTGAGAGGGGCTTTTAAAGTAACAACGTTAGGAGAATTGGTTCTGTTTGGGTTGAGAGAAATAGGCCTTTAAAACTTCAAAAGCATTAGATGCTACATAGGTTACGAGAATTGGAAGTGTTTGGGATTAAAGAGCTGGGCCTTTAACTTTTCCAAATTGATAAGTGTAAGTACAAATAAAGTCTCAAATTGGTGAGTCCATATAACAAACATAGTGTGATGTTTAACAGCATACTCAGCAGGTGAGTGTTCCAATGAGTACGTGTAGAGTACTAATTACGAGTATCAATCTATTAGAGTAGGTACACATTTATTCCCACATGAATGAATACATGCAGTGCACTAAATTGTGAATAAGGAGCATACTTCATCAACGATAGTGTAAGTTCAAAATTCATTCTCACATAGCTCAGTACATGTAGTGTACTAAAGTGTGAGCACATAGGTATATTCAATTGATGAGTGTAAGTACGCATTCATTCTCACACAGATGAGTATGTGTAGTGCACTAAACTGTGAGTATAAGAACATACTCAAAACATAACTAGGAAACAGTTATGAGTCCTTACCTCTTCAAACTTATCAGTGATCATCTTGAAAGCTTTATGAATAGCATCAGGTGATCCAGTGACTGTCACAATTCTTTCTGGACATGAACTATCTGAGATGTTTATTTTGGCCTTGCTCTGGAAATAAAACAAAAATAAAATAAAATTCACAAACTGTTGATATATTATTTACATTCCAGCACAGTGGAATACCCAGGATTGTGTCATGGGGGGTGGGAGGGGGTGGTGTCATGGGGGGAGTGGGCAAGACATGAGCAAAAAGTCTGAAGATAGAGAGAAAAAAATGCTATTTTAGGTGCTTTTGCATTGCAAGTTTGGGTCATGAAGGGGGGGTTCTAACCCCCCAAACCGTCCCCATGACTATATGCTGCTGTTCCAACACCATATTAATATACTAGTGAAAGGAGTTTCATCAGAGTTGGATTTAAGGGAGTAGGGTTAAAAATGAAAGGCATCTTCTTCACTTTTGCTAAATAAAACAATGAGGGTGTATGTCACTGAAATCTTAACCCTTTACCATTGTGCTCCGACCGGGGCATATTTGCGCGCCTCGGGAATGGGCGGAAAAGCGGACGTAGCCCGCCCCGCATCGGCTTCCGTAGGCCATTGACCCCGTGACCTTAAACTATTGTCTCTCTCGCTCTTGTGGCCGAATTTTGGAGTAGCTACTCGCAGTTTCGAGCTCCGTGTGAAATGTGTGAAACAGTAAAGATGTGTGACAGCCGAGCTCCCCGCATGTGTCCAAAAGGACCCAAACAACGGTAAAGGGTTAAACTAAGCCTGTGGAGTGTGTTTACTGCAAAGCTGATGCCACTGTCTCCGCGTGTGTGCACGTAAACCTTTAGCCGAGTGGTGCAGATATTTTAGCTTAACCCTTTACCGTTGTGCTCCGACCGGGGCATATTTGCGTGCCTCGGGATTGGGCAGAAAAGCGGACGTAGCCCGCCTGCATCGGCTTCCGTAGGCCATTGACCCCGTGACCTTAAACTATTGTCTCTCTCGCTCTTGTGGCCGAATTTTCGGGTAGCTACTCGCAGTTTCGAGCTCCGTGTGAAATGTGTGAAACAGTAAAGATGTGTGACAGCCGAGCTCCCCGCATGGGTCCAAAAGGACCCAAACAACGGTAAAGGGTTAACACTTTGTATAGTCGCCTGTGTTATTATTTTCTCAAACTTGACATGGACATAGTTTTCATAGTTTTTTTTTATGGAAAAATTGTTTGGAGAATTATATGTTAGGGGAAATGGTATAAATTAAAGGTAAAGTGCAGTCCCCAAAAACTTATTTTGAACAAAAAGCTATGTAACACAATTTCCATCTTATTCCTCTTCAAAGTGTCTTTAATTACATTTTATGACTTTACTCTTGCATATTCAAGGTAAACCAAGCAGTTATTTTTGGTATATTTTGCATTTGAAGAGAAAAACTATTGTCACATGACTCCCAACAGCCAATCATGAAACTGGACAGTCTACTACACTTCTTCAATTTGGGATGACTGCTCCTGCCCTTTAAAGGAAAAAATTGTTTTGCCTTAATGTTTTATGCACTGTTTTAAATAAGTATGTATGTAACTTTGTCAAGTCTGTGTTTGTTGCCTTAACAATCTTCTATTTTGTAAAATTGTGCAATGTAATGGAGAAACAAATAAATGAAATGAAATGTATACATGATTCCCACTGTTCCCATAATGTACATAAATCACTTCCATGTATACCACTTTACAAACATATTTCCGTAAACACAAATGTATAAGGGAACATTGAATAATGTATTAGGGGAACTTCAAAATCAACAGAGGGGGACATACATGCTTCATTTTTTCATTTTGCCCAAAAGTATTGGCAGTGTACTGATTTCCCCCTAACAGGACAGTTAAGAGTAATATATATATTTGTATGTATATGCACAGTGTCCAATATACACGTATAGGTAGTGCCCAAATAAAATGGGGTTTAACATAGAGGTGTTACCATTTCATGTACAGTAAAGCCCAAGTCACACTATAGTGATATCGGATTGGATTATACTATCCCACTTTTGTGAGTTTCAGTTAAAATCTCCTCCATCCATTGTCGGAAAGAGCCAAAAATTTGCCATGCATTGTAAATATATGATCAGTATGAGAGGACCATGGAAATGAAATGTAAACTATTTCTTTCGAGATGTCACATTGACAAATAGCTTTTATCTGACAATGCGTATCTGATAAAAGCCGTCTCTGGATGTGACGTCACGGAATAATTTGTCTAACTTAGAATTTCGTAGTCCTGTGATAAAATTCATAAATCTACACAGGTTGGCAATTTTTTTTCCTTCCGACCAAATAAAGAGAAGATACTAATTAAAACTCACAAAAATTGGAGCAAAATCCGATCTGATATCCCTGTAGTGTGACCTGGCCTTAAGTGATGATAGAATTTAGTTAAAACACCACTGCTTGCTTACAGCAAAACACCACTTATTTTCTTTTAAACACCTTTGTCTTATGAATGATAATAGCATGGTAAATAATTTCCGTTCCTTCAGCTACCACTGAGATTTGAAAATTACAGTTTTCTTTTTCTTTTTTTTTTCCGTTCTGGTCCCATAAGCATGGTACGTCAAAAACTTCTCATCTTTGATCTTTATACCTAATTGAGTATGAAGATGTCTCTCTTCTAGAAGATGAAGACAATTGGCAAACTAACCTCAAGAAATCTCCATCTTTATGAGATGGTCAGGGAGAGATTCGCAAGGTCACTCTCATTTAGCTAGGAGCAATAGATACATGTAAGGGAAATATGCAGTGTCAGTGACTTCAAAGAAAATTTAGAGAAAGGAGGAATTTAATCCAAAGAAAATCCCTAGCTGCTCCCTGATTAAACAAACTGCCATCTCTCGGCCGACGGTTCTCTTATCAAGTAGACGTTTCTCCAAGTAAATCACTGATTTAAATTTCAAACGTAAAAAGATTCACTTCTGCAGAGTGATTTTTTCCAATAAGTCTGATTAGCTTGGATAAGCATTATCAATTCTGGGACGGAACATTGAATTCAAGAGCAAAAGCAAGGGTACCAAACCTTCTGTACAGGTGACATTTTTAAGCCTGCAAATTTCAGGTTGCGGTTTAATATGCTACCCTAGGAATTGCGCTTCCCATAGACAAGAAATAATACACCTCCAAAAGAGGACTTGATCCGAAGTCTGGCAGACCAGATGAATGTAATGTCAACACACAACAGGAAAAAAGTAGAAAATGCCTATCCTTCTCACACCAGATGATTCCAATTCTCCCAACCTATTAACTTGTAGCCCCTCCCACACATTTGCCTAAAATCTCTGCCTTGGGCAACCACAATTTATTGCTCCAGGAGATATATTCTGGTGAGCATCAAAGACCCTACTGGGTAATCAGAGTATTGGAATGCATGCTGCCACAGTTACCATGTGTGGAAAAACAAATTGAGCATATACGGAGGGAAATTTTGGCCTTTTCTTTATGTGAAAAAATGGCAGAACTGTGGGAAATTTTACTTCCTTCCTGCGAAATATCTCTAGTACTCCCTTCTTTGGAAATAATCATTTTTTCCAGCCCTGAGCGTAATATACTAGAGCTAGTTTGCATCTTTTTGCATTTCATGCCAATCAAAGATATGAAAGTAGCAAAGATATCAAAATAGTTGACAATTTAGTCCCCCACCCCCAGCAAATGTATCTAATTGTTTAGGGGTGATGAGTATCTGCAGCCTTTAAAGGCCTAATACTCTCACCCCAAACAGTTCCAATTCTCCTTACCTACTTCTTTAAGCCCCATGCTGCCTCCCACAACTGTCTAAAATCCATCCTCATACAGACAATCTCAGTTTCATATTGCTTTATTATGGGTACACAAGAACCCAATATGTATTTCAAAATATTTTCAGTACAGTATATGCTTTGTAATATAAGTAATAGTATACCTTGAATCTGCAAAAGTGTTAGAATATGATACAGTGATGTGAAGACTACAGCAATTTCTAATCACAAGTGCACCTCACTATTTTTGTGAGATTAAGCAGGATTAACTAGGCACGCCTGCTATATGACAGCAAAGATAGCAAACATATACCCTGATAAATAACTGACAAAAGTGATGTCTGAACACACAGAAGACCAAATTTACATGAGTATAGTAGGGGCACGGAGAATACAGTAATCCCTAACATTGTGCCATTTTTCATTCTAGCAGAGGTTCTGAAACAAATGTGGGAACATTTAGCATTTAACTATGATCACAAATCAGTGTTCTAATGTAAATTTGAATGCCCTATGGAACAAATTTTGGCAGTTTGTGGTACTGTAACCTTTCCTTTCAACCCTTCACCTGAAATTCCAGCTTGCCATATTATTCCTCACACATGCTGTATAATATGTAGTCACATCCTAAACAGACGGGATATACTTACTTCTAAACGATTTACACAAACTCCAGAATAACAGTGCAATTGAAACATATTTTTGAAAGAAGCAGCTTTCTGGTAACAGACTGTGGTTGCCAAACAGGTTTGAGTCCGACATAGCTGAATTAAATTGTAAATTAAACTGTAGTATGTAAGCAACTTCCTGGCAGATGCCAGTAGCGCCATGCATTTTTCAGTCATGAATTTTGGAAGTAAGAACATTTAAGCCCCGGGCAACACCCACACAGAATTTTTCCAGCCCTGCATAAAGCAAACCATTTAAGAGGTTACAGTACTTGAAGATTTTCGACAAACATATTAATCAAATGAATGCAACCTTTAATAGACTTGAAACAAATCTTACATTTCACACGATCATATTTTCTACCTTCTGTGAGCCTCTTTGAAATCTCATTGTTACAATTTATGTCAAAATCAGACTGTTTGAGAACCATGCAATGCAACTTCAGGCCAACATGTCATGAAAATTTTCTGTGGCTGCTTGGGTGTACCATAGTAAATAACTCAATAAGTCTAGCCAAGACAGACCTAGTTCTTTCTTTACATCCTTGTGCTACTCTTCGATGTAGCAAATTACCTACCTACTTTAGATCCTGTCACAAACTACTGGAGGTAACCAGTAATTAAGCAACAGAGCTATTAATTGAAATGACAAAAAACATCAGTTTTAAAAATCTTACATCAATGAAACATGACTCATTTTTCACTACAAAGAAGAAAGAAAGTGCTTTGAACTCCCATAAAACAATTGGTTAAGCCCATAGGGCCATAGTTGCTCTTTCCAATCTACACACAAGTTGCTGAAAATATCACACCTGATGTTTTATGATGTAACTACACACCACCGCCACACTGTACTATCCAGGGAGTAACTGTTTCTGCCAAGTACAAAAATCCCAGCCTGTCATGTCTGACAGTGTGACCAGGTGTCTCTTCTTACTTTTACACATTTTTACGCAATTTTAACACTACCATTTTAACACTCAATCCACAGACATAGGCTATCTGGTACTTTGGTACTCTGCTTTTTTAATTAATTACAACTTTGTCACAACTGGCCAATGATGCATTGTCTCTTCATGAACAGCATATCTTCAAGCATAGACTGACCTTGACATGTTACTTTTCAATATCTTATCTGAGGTGTTCTCACGTGTCTCATTGGAAGAAGGATAGTTGCTCTGTGACCTACTTTTAGGCTGAATTTCTTCCCTGCAATTTCCCGCTCAGTGTACAAAATAAAATTGACAACATTCCTATACGAAGAGTAGTGGTACTACAGGGGAAAGGGGGCATTTTATAGGGGTTAGATTAACTGAAAAATATAAATAACATATCTCTCCTGAGAATTAATTTTTCATCCAGAGATATGCTATTAAACACCTCAGGTGGGCCCTCACCTATAGCGAGGGGCTCTTTGGGCTTAGTTTCACACTATGCTGAAAAAATTTTTGCTACCCACCAACACTTTCCTTTTCCCATAGCTCTCCTCACCTCCCTTCCCCCTACCTCTCCCTTCCCCCCCTACCTCTCCCTTCCCCCCTCCCCTTCCTCCCTCTTCAATTTTGACATTTTGGAGATGCTACTGTACAAGACTTTCCCAAAATGAAGTTTGAATTGTCATTGAAATGATTCTTATTCTCTTTTCACTTGAAAGGAAATGAATATACAAAAGGACACACAGGAACCATCATAAGACTGATAACAAATTCAATCTCTCCTCCAGATCTAAAGAGTACAATCTTTATACACAAATTGTGGTTTTTCCTTAATTTCACTCTTTGATTTTTTCCAGCAAAAATTCAACCATATTTCAAACCTTGTGATTAATGTACCACTTTCACTAATAACCTGTTTACTTCACTTTTAGACAGGCAAGCAAGAAAGAGGACTATAACCAGGCACCCTCTATATGAGGTGATCTGGACCCACGGTGCTATGAGAACAGCTCTGGCTAGGGACTTAGTCTTGCTGGGGTGACAGGTAGTTAGATGGGGTTTTACAGTCCAGTTTCCAACCAATTGGTTCGAGTGGAGCAGGATATGGTCTTTTTTCCAGTTGTGGCTTGCTGAATTGTTTTCTCTACTCCACTGCTTATGCTGAGCACCAAGCACATTGGCAGCAGATTCTGTTTTGTAAGTCTTCCGTATGACCCCGCCAGGACTTGAACCCTTCAACCTCGCATCTTGCTAGGGTGAGTGGGGATTACTATGCATGGGAGATGATGGGAGGAAATGTAGGTTGAAAAAACTTCATCACAACCTTCAGTTGGACCTTTAATTTCCCCATACCTATTTAAGTCTAATTTTTTTATAGCCATTCTAAATACAATTGCCATTCAAAATTTTGAAAAAAATATTGGCAGGAATCCCATAAAACTTTTCCTTCATAGCAGGTGTCAAATATCCCCCTCTTTTGACATACATATGTACCAGGGTTGTCACCACATAGGGGCTGTGGGATGGGTCCACCCAGCTATGAAAATCTCCACCTGGTACTCGCCATCAATTTCAGCATCACCGCCAGGCACAAATTTCTAACCCTAACTGAATAAGTTCTTTGATTTCTTTAGAATTGAGTGAAAATTTCCCATTCTTTTTTGCAAGCATTCTCCAATCTTCAATAATTTTTCAAAGGGGAGGGGAACACTCCCTACCCCTTAGACCTCTCCCCTCAGGATGGTGATCACAATTTACCAGGCTCTCAAAATGGTCTGGTGAAAACCTAAGCAAAATGCACATCTATACCTACATATAGACAAATCCGGACAGTCAAGTGATGGTCTCATTTCAGTAGGACATTACTGGGGTCCATTACCTTTAGTCTTTCAATTTCCTTGCTTACCTGTAGCATGGATGGTTGTACACTGAATTGTATCTTGATTCCCTCAATTTTACTGAATATGAGGGCTTGAACTTCACGTAGACAATAAATGAAGGCAATTTAAGGCTGATGGACACCACTAATGGCTGCCTACAATAACTAAACACAAGCAATAATCGGATTCATCTAAACCTAAAATTTAGCAGAAGGGAGTACTGTCTTTTTAAGCTTATGTATAGAACCAGCTGTTCTTTCTCACCGTCTGCTATTTCTACTGAAATATTTGTTGTACACCTGATGTCCTTGAGATTTCTTGCAAATGTTGCATTATTTACAGTTTTTAACAATGTTTTCTGGGAAAATGTTCTGGGTATTGACTTCTCTGTGATTTATGCTATCATTTATGTGAGGGTAACTTGTCCACCTGTGGAACTGTCGTGTACATAGAGAACACTTGAAATTAAGTCCGACACAGCTGCATACCATTTGTCACTAATGATTTTGTAGCTTTTTATCTCCTTCAAATTTAGTTCAAGACAATAGCTGAACATACAGTACATAGGTAAATCCAAAACCAAAACAAAAATCCAGAACAAGACTTTCATTGTAAAGCAGATATTTTAGTCCAGGACTTAAATTTTGTGGCTGCAACGTTGCACCTTTTATTCCCTGACTGATATGTTTCAATAAATAAAGATTCCATACTTGGTTCGCATATTCCACATGTAGATGTATAAATAGCTTAAAAGTGAGTGTTCCAGATATGAAAAAGATTTAATATCAGACCCATAAATCTATTTTCAATTATTACATCAATGTCTTTTTCTTAGCAATACTGTCCCCCATCACTTTCTCTTTCACACAATACATATTTATAGTCATTCTATTTGTGTTTGTCCAATTTTCATGGTCCTATAAATCTATTTGGATGGAAATTCAATGACTAGGTTTTGGACACTCAATAACACAAGGAATGAACAATGAGAACAGTCATCCAATTCTTCTCCACCGAAGAGTCAACTTTCTTTTACCTACCACTCTGCCAGTGATTTGTCTCAGGATATGAGTATTTACGACAGAGCATTGAACTATAATGTTGATCAGTGACCTATTAATGTTATTATACACATAGTTAGGCAATGGAACTTTTTCAAAATGTAGATATCTTGTAAATGAAATCACATACTAAATTGCTATACTGGCAGTGGTTGCTCGTTACCTATCCTAGTCAGACATGTTTTGTCAATTCTCCGTTGACAATTTATGATTTGTGATCTTATGAAAAGTTTCTCCAAAACTCCCTGTTTCGGAGCCATGGTACCGACCTTCACCTGTTATCCCCAATACCCAAAACTAACTCTGAAAATTAAGTAGCACAGTGCAGAGGGGGCACCCTTGCATCCCCTCCTCCCTCACTAACCAACAAACTGTCACTACAGATGAATCTGGACAGTCCAGTGATGGTCTGATTTCAGTTGGCCATAGCTGGGGTCTATATCACAGATGGTTACAAGTACACTATAACGTATCTTGATTCCCTCAATTTTTCTGAATATGAGGGTTTGAAATTCATGTAGACAATTATAAATGCAGATAATTTAAGGCTAATGGACCCCACTAATGGCTACCATCAGTCACTAAACACAAGCACTGATCGGATTCATCTATAATCACAAGTGTTAGTTTTATGCAAACAAAAGGAAGGCAAACAGGAGGCTGTAGAAGAGGGATGCTGTAGATAAGGCAGTTCAATGATGAATGCTTACAAAATTTAGGGGGCATGACTGCAGCCAATATATGCAAGAGTAATACATGTCCACCTATAGCAGTTGACAAGAACCTTCACATGGACAGGAGGTGTGCAATTCCCCCAAACCAGGTCAAGGCTAATATTGTACACTACATGAAAGTCTAGAGGTCCCTTAAGTTGTACACAGATACTGATTCTTTCAAATACTATAAATACATTGAAATCAGAGCAACATCTCACTGAGACCTGAAAATGGTTCCCTGAATGCAAGCCTCTACTTAAGCCTGCTGAAGGCAATCTCTTAGTCATAATGTACATTGACAAATAGTTGCTGAATGTCAATGGACTATGAAGAACCACCAACCATAGAGAAATAACAGATAAAGAAACAAAACTGCAATGTCCTCAACCATCAATCTTCTTAAAGAATCTATGTAAGGTTTTCTTAAGTGGGAAAATTTGGATAAAGGGAAGCTGAACAAGTCTTTACACATGCATGACCCCTTGACCCATTTTTTAAAGGTCTGACCTAATTTCCAGGGCCAGTGTGAATCCTTCCACAGAATAGAAGTCATGTAGCATTTTTGCAATAAGAATTAGAAGGATTGCTTTGTGATTTGCCAAAGAAGCTCAAAAGTAGCACTGATAGCCAGCAAGCCAATGACTTTTTTTGTGCTTTGCTTTCAAAGGTATAGTCAACAAATAACTTACGAAGAGTATACACAAAGTGGATCACTACTCGTTCTGATTTGTCAGCCATTTGTGGAGTCCACCTTCTCATTTATTTTGTCTACCTGTGCCATGAATTCCCCCAAAACTCCCTGGTTTGGGGATCTACTATACTGGCCCCAATATTTGCCTCCTATTACACTTGTAATCCCACATGCCCACAACTAATTACCCTGTTAAACAAATAGTAAAGTGGAGATAGAGGCTTCACTCACTCAGGGAGCTCCCTCTTCCCCCCCCCCCCCCCACTCTCAAACCTGCCTACCACCAAAACCGTTGGATGCAATTTTGGCCTAGGATAGTTGCATTTAAATTAAATAAAAACCTGAAAATACTCTGTTTTCTATGGGGTTTGGACTGTTTGCAGCCACCCGTGGAATTGGTAAATCAAAATAATTATTAAAATTGCAACTAATGGATCCCAGCAAATTCTCACCATTATACTTGCTTGCTATATTGGTCTACAAAAGGTAGTCAAATACAAGGTTGCAACATAGATATTACAGCAATTGAAATTAAGGCCAAAGACGGTATTAACAAAAAAAAAATAAGGGAGAACTTGGCCTGCAGGGGAAAAAACCATTACGCCTTTGTTTTACACAGTTTTATACAGGAATATTGCATAAGTGTATAGGCAAGTCCAATACACCACACAATGTTTCATAAATTACTTTACTGATTAATACATATGTATCTGTTAACACTAATTGCCATAACGCATTTTTATATCTCATAACCAATGAGGGAAATAAAGTCTTACGTATTTTATTGCTTTCTTTTTTGTCATTTGTACTGGTGGATTTGACCCTTACGTGAACGGTCAACCTAGTGTTTATATGCATATATCACAATGTAAGTTCAGTACTAAAACATCCTTTACTTCTGTAAGAAACACTGTATTTATACAGCTGGAACACCCAAATAAATGAGCAGTACCACACGTGACCCAGGACCGAGTTGGACCTTTTATCAGTATCTATTAGTATCTGATAACACTCAGTTCATCTCTTTAATCCTGTACAGAAAAAAATTTCATCTTATATGCTCATGTAACCTAACTATTACTTACAGTACCAGCTATAACTGTTTGCAAATTTCCATAACATTTATCATGGAACTTTCAAACTGAGTTTTTCTAATGCATTTTACAATAATCATACCCCCCCCCCCCAGGATAGTTCAAATGATCCAACATACCTGCTTCTAATTGTCCCTCCCACAACTATCGAAAACCCATCCTTGGCCAGACATAATCCCTGTTTATTGGTTCAGGGCATATCTGGGTGAGCATAAAGGGCTATATTGTGTAATCAGAACCCTTCCAGTACATGAGATGTAATATGAGCTACTCGGCAGGTTTTTTTTTGAGTTTCATGTCCATCAAGGAGCTGTACCAACTGGAAATATGGGTAAACAACTGGAAAAATTGTAGTTTCTGGTGAACATGCAATGCAAGTGTGGATATTTATAATATTTCATCAAGATGGAAAAAAACAATGGCAATTGTTCCCCTCAACAAGAAGTATAAGTGTGATTACTTTCCACAAACAGTACAAGCACTGAGATTGGTATCTGCCCAATAATCAAGGACTCAATTTTATCATTATTGGTAATATTGGCCACTGGCAACACATATACAAAGAATGAACTTCTTCAGCCTCAGTGCAAATGTGTTTTCAAGCTACAGTCTCAAACTGCTATTAATGTCCAAAATAATTAATAAGATGTTAACCTTAATATTAACAGTTTCAAACAGACTCTGTCCTGTCAAAATAAGAAGCAATTGTCAAATAATTGACTATCTGCTACACTGTATATATGAAAATGGTGTGTAAAAATTGATTGACCCAAATATTTTGCATGCTATTAAGCAATTTTGGAGAAACCTAATCGACAACACTGTACATTCTTACTCCAGTTTTTTAACACATTTATGCTAACTTTCTGATCTTTTTCATTGATCAGTCAAGGTGAAGCGTAAGTGTTTGGAAAACGTGTACATGAATAACACCTTGCAGTTTCTGCATGAACCAAAAGTAGTTCTGTGTTTGAAGGTGCTGAGATATTGAGGAGCCAACTAAAATTATTGACAAATACGGACAGCAAATGATAGTCTGATTTTAGTTGGCCGTAACTAGGGTCCATCAAAGTTTATCTTTCAATCTCCTTGTTTACCTATACCATGGATGGTTGCACACTGAAATGCCTCTTGATTCCCTCACTTTCACTGTATATGAAGGTTTAAAATTACATTTAAAAAATTAATAAAGACAATGTAAGGCTACTGGACCCCACTTATGGCTGACTACAGTCACTATACACTAGCGCTACTCAGTTTCGTCTATAAATTGTCCTCAAAAAAAATCCCTAAGCAATATTTTTAAGTTGTGATAGATGAACCCCGCATTCATTTGTAATGAAATGTTAAAGGGAAATAATTGCATTTGTTTTATAAGAAAATTCCATCCTTTTAAAACCAATATTTATTGACAAAGAGTGATAAATAATTACAAATAAGGCAGTAATGCAGCCTTCTTTTAAAGAAATAAGTTTCCCTCAGGTAAAAATTCAGTTGTTTGTTGCTCAAGAATGATTTGTTCACCCAAACTTTCAACATTTTAAAAGAAGAAACTTCCAGAAATCTTCATGTGCATAATGTTTTGAGGAGATGAAGCTATTGCTGGGGTTTATTTTTGAGACCAAATGATTTGAAAATGACTAGAGCTATTAACTTTTAATGCTATATTGGAGCTCTTAAATGCAATATTTCCCTGTAAAGGCTTTATCCTCTCATCCCAAACAGTTTACACTTCTCCTCAACTGTCAAAAAACTCATTCTAATCCAGACACAATCTCAGTTTCATGCTTCAGGTGAATAATAAAAAGACCCCAATGTGTAATCAAAACACTCTCAGTACATGCTGTGAAATATGTCAGTACTCTGCATTTTTTTAATTTGCTATCAATCAAAGAATTGTGACAACTGAGAATGAACGGTGGAATACAACGGAAATTGTAGTTTGGGACAAGAGTTAACTGACTTTAATTTAGTCTAAAGTTATAGCTGGATGCTAGTAGAGGGTTCCTGCACTCTACAAAAAGTAAATTTCAAGACTATTTCATGACTGTTTGACATGACTATTTAATGACCAAATTACATCCAAGATTTGATAAAACTTTAATGGCCCAATGATCATGACAAATAAATAACTTTATTTGCTTGCAAAAAAATTAAAGGACTGATCCGGGCTAAATTTCATGACTTTTCCATGAATTTTCCAGGCATGGAAAATAAAAATAAAGTTTCATGACTTTTCCAGGTCGCAAGAACCAAAGCTTGCCAATTGATGATCAGCTGATCAGCAGGCAGTGTGTATGCATGGTCTCACTGAAATGGACATCCAGGCAGCTTTTGCAACTTTTAATCCGAGGCCCAAAGCCTCCAGGGTCCATCCAATCTGCTTGCAGCTTATGTTACACATGTAAATATGAGGTACGGAGGGACAATGTAGTTTTTGAGAGTGGATTTCGACGCCTTAGTAATTGTGCCTGTCAATTCAATACTGAACTGTGCTGACAAAAATTCAAATATACTACAAACTGACTTTAGGGAACTGTAGATTTGAAGAAAATGTAATGTTTGTGACAAATCCCATACAATTTAGATAAAATGTCACCATGTTTACAGCCAAATCAAGCCATTATTATGTACTAACCCTTTTTATTAGGTGACCAAATTACACCATTCGCTGAAATTACTGTATCTGCACCGTTTAATGTGTCAGACACAAAAACATGCACTCGAGAAATTTTAACACCAAAAAAATTAATACATTACTGAATTTTTTTTCTTCAAATTTTTATTTTGAGAGTGAAGGGAGGGGGAGAGGAAGTATTAAATGCATATGTCGTTTATAAGGGTAATCTGGTGTCGTACGGCTAACAGGGCATATAGAAGCAAGTAAGAGGGTTGATATGGAGGTATGTAGTAGTATGTACATCTACCTTCTGGTATTAAAATTGATAGTAGAAAATGAACTTCTGTAATCCATGGTTTTTATGGAAACACATTCAATTTAATTATATTTTGGAATCCTAAAAAAAATTTAAGGCCTAATCCTCTTGCTTCAAACAATTCCAATTCTCTTGTTAAGCCCTTCCCACAACTGCCTAAAATTCATCTTTATCCAGACACAATCTCAGTTTATTGCTTCAGGGACTGTTTGCAAGAAACCAATGTGTATAAATCAAAACACTCACTACAGTACAAGCTGTGTTTTATGAGCTTTGGTATTCTGCATTTTCTGAACTTGCTGTCAATCAAAGAGCTTTGCCAATTGAAAATTTCTGTGAACTACTACAAAAATTGCAGTTTGGTATGAGAAGATTAGCCCTTTAAGGGTGGTGTTGGCCCATTACTTTAGTGGAAGGTCTGTATAATTATGATCACAACCATGCCTCAGCTGCTAAATCTCACAATTTTCTTCTTACTTCTTTGCAAAGTATCTTTTATAACTAATAATTTTGGGCTTCAATATTGCACAAAGAAAACATATTTAAGGTAAACCAAGCAGTTACTCCTTGTAAATTCCACAACTGATGAGAAAAAATATTGTCACATGATCCTCAACAGCCAATCATGAAAAAGGACTGTCTACTATACTCATTTTTTAAGTAAGAGAGACACCTTTTGCATGGACTTGAATTTAAGATCTTTCAGCTGAGATACATACAGCTGATAGGTGGTTTCTCATTCTTTATCTGGGTATGCCAAAAGTAACAACACTTAGGGTGCTTTAAGGGCCTGATTTGCCGTTTAAAGTTACAATTGTAACCAATGCCAAAGATCAAAATTAACATGGCATGCAAAAAGTTTTCACAATTTGAAGAATATAAACTTTTTTACAATTTTGATATTTATATCACTCACACTTAAACCTAGCCCAATCAATTCCACCTTATCAAATTATAGCTTTTAAAAGAGGATTAGATCTGGGAGTTAGAGTGGCAGCTTCCTGGTTATACCACTTTAGTTTCAAGGTAGATCTAATACAAGTAGCTATTGTGCAGTAATGGATTTTACTGCCTCATACACTTTTTTCTATGAAAGTATGACCATTTTAAAGTTTGAGGCATAAATATACCGCCAAGTATATGAAAACTGAGAAGAAAAATCAATGACACCGAAGGCCTGGATGAAATAGATGTAACTAGTGAAAGCTCCTCCCTCTCCCATGGAGAACCTATCTCATATACAGGCCAATGGCTTCTTTCCCATTTTCAATCTGACAAAAATCAATTTTCTGGTGGTGGAAATCCATTTTCCATTGGGGAGAAATTTACAAGCCTAATGGATAGGTGAGACAGCCCGGAGACAGAGCTAAGAGGCAAGAAGGAGAGGTCGAAGATGCTGATCTATTTGACAATTTGAGTAATCTGCTTCTGATGAAGCGACGATGGGCTTTATAATGCCAGGTGGAATAACAATACTAGAAAAAATTCATCAACAAAATGTGAAGACAGCTTCCACTTTTTTTCCAAGATGGATGAATAGAAAATTGGCAAATGAATAGTACTGCTGGGCAAGCTTCCTTCCTTCCTTTTTTTCTTTTTTTTTTTATTATTTTATTTATCTTATTTTTTTTTTCTGGTCATGGCAAATGCAATAAATTTGATTGCCTTGAGAGTGATGGGGCATGTTATGTTCTGGAATTTGAAACTACATCAAGGGTAAAATGTTGCCCTAAGAGGAATTGTATCATTATAAATCTTACAAATAAATTTAAAACATCAAAGCTAGTTAACTGTGAAAGTCACAGACCTTCTTTTGTAAAAGAAAAGTGAGGCTACTTGCTGCAGACATTTTTTCTTAGTGTAGGAATCGTAGCCATATTTTCCAAGTTCTTTCTTTATCATGTCGCAGCAAAAACTATGCAACCAGATACATTGCCATCTCCAAAAACATGATCATAAAAATATGCCTGTCTCTTTATGGAGGCAGGAATTTAACATAATGCTTAACTACCGTCAACTGAATATAGAGTGCATCGATGTCGGCAACTATAGATCTGTCTTAATGTGTTACAACTTTGTCACCCTGGTCATGTGATTGATGGGTGATTAAGCCCGTCTGGCACTTCGTACAAAAATATACATGGCCGTTCTTTCAGTCTTAACTGGCTACTGCAGTCATGATACTGTACGAGAAATAGCTTTATCATCACAAATGAAACAAAAACAGCATGGAGCCTGAATGAGGAACCATCTTACAGCCCTAAACATTTTGTAATGATAGAGGAACATTAAGGAAAACCATTTATGCAAAACAACATCACTTATCTTTATGGATTTCCATCTGAGGGCAGTCCTTTCAAGAGCTACAATGTTATTGGCTACAAACGCCCACTCATACTGAAAGCCTAGAGTATATATAGGTTGAAGTGATTAAAACAGGAAACAATCACAATTTCTAAGACTGTGTTAGTATAGTATCACGAGTGCAAGTGCATTTTGCCTCTGGTCATGATTACTAGTACCTGATTTAAGGTACATACATCCTTGAGGACAAGTGCATTAGTACAGTATCTCTGATACCGAGTACAAGAGCACTGTCTCTGGTCCTTAAAATGAGTACCTGATTTTAAGTGTGAGCCACAGTTCCATGAGTACAGTACAAGCTAATGCATCCACTGTCTCTTATCCAGTGAGTATACCAAATGTTAAATAGCATGCATACAGTGTCCTGAGTACTTGTATGAGTACAATATCAAAAGGACAAGTTTATTGGTACTGCACAACCAAGAAAAAGTATTCAAACAAATATAGTGTGAGTACAATGCCATGAGTAACAAGACTTGGTAGATGTCATTGGCATATTATAGAGCAGTCTCTTGCAGGGATGTAGCTAGCCAAATTTGAGTACTGGGTAACTGTCTCTTCTGGGAAAAGCACCTCACCCCACCCCATGGCATCTACCCCATTTTTTCAGCCATTAATTTGTCATTTTTTACCTCATTTTATTTTAAGGAGTGAATTTTGGGCTAGTTTTAAGTCTAATTAGGAAGATTTTTGGTGGGTGGAGAGAGATGTATTTGCAAGAATCAAGTGCTGGGTGCAAGAGAATATTGCCAGGAGTGGGATTGGCAGTGGGTAGGAATATAGAGTGCTGGGTGTCACCTCCTAGCAGCACCCACTGCAGCTACATCCCTGGTCTCTTGTTATAAGTGCACATGCAGGTAAAGCTAACATCTTTTTTTTTTAAGGTGTTATAAATTTGCATACTATCCAAACTTTCAAAATCTTTGAGTATAAGTAACAAGTACTTAAGTACTGATCCACTTTCACATGAGTATCAGAACAGGTATTGACATGTGTTACTTGCAATACTTGCAATTTGCAAAGTATGTCCAAGTTAATACCATACCACATTTTACTACAATGAATCCTAACTTACTATGCAGTGACATTTGTTAAGCTTTCTTAAACCAATGCCATTGCTTCTTTGAAAAAACTTCCGACAATAAAATCAAAATCATGACATCAATCTTAAGTGCCACAAGACAGAAGTCAATGCAGTTTGCTAATAGAACTTGTCTTTGAACCACACTCCTCAATGTATGAAGCAATAATGGCTAAATACTCTAAATTTTGGCTTAAACCAGGCATGCTAGTTACTATAGAAACAGTCAATGACTATTCAAAACTGGAATTAATTGCCATCACATAAACATTCGTCATGTAAAGATTTGCTGGGAATGCTTTAATTGTAATGAGAAAGGACAGAATTAATAATGAGATCAACTCATTGTAAAATCTACTGATACTGACAGCTGGGCCAGACTCAGCTAGTGGGGAGGAGGACAGGGGTCCAATGAGTTTGGGGTTCTTTACCCACTAGTCCCATTTTCTAAGGAGAGTGCCCAAATTTACTCTGCTAAATTTGTGGACTATACGTATGCATCCAACACCCGCACCTCTCCATGGGCTGGAGGTTGTAGAGTATGCCCACGGTATTTATCACCTGTCATGATAGGCGAAAACAGGGAAGGACTTCTTGTTTGAACAATTTGAAACCAAACTTGATTTTGTTCTGTATTTGAGACCGCGTACTGGACCTCTGGATTTTTATCTAGTTCATACTATGTAACACTTTCGTGTTGGTGTGTTGTTACATTTCATCTAACTAACTAACTAACCAACAAGCATACATAGGGCCCTGTAAGTGGTGGCAAGGGCCTTATGGGCCCTGTCATAAATCCAGTAGTGACAGAAAGCACCGAACAGGACTAAAGCCTAGAGGACTGCATTAGAAACATCAAGAAGATCAAAAAAATATGAATCAATATTTATGTTTAACTTTAAACGTCACAAAGTTTAGTGCTAAGTAATTTGTACCAGAAGTAGCATGATCTACTTTTTAACCCTTGTTGTGCAAGAGGCAGCATGTTTCCATTAGGGCACTTCAAAATATGAACATTTGATTTGCTATATCTTTAACAAAATAACATCTTTTATTTGCTTCCTTAGCTCAAGATGTAGAATTTGATGGCGCTAGACCAGAATGGCACTTTAATTATTACTGGAGGGTGTATACAACTAAAACCGCAAGACGTTGTTTAAGCAGCACTGCAGAGAGGGACCTTAGATAAATTCATCATGTTGGGGGTTAAAATCTCCACCACTTTACTATTTCAGAAATCTTATCTTTAAATGAAAAGGAAGAAGTAATAACTTACCTCATCTCTAAATTTTTTTACTGTGCTTCCACCCTGTCAGAAAAGAAGAAAAGAAACATGTTTATTCTTAGATCCAAGATATGCAGTGTTCCAGCAAAGGGAAGGGGGATGACGGTAATGGGAGATTATCCCCCTTTTCAGAAGAGGGAGGATAAAGTGTCTCCCCAACCCCTTTTCATTTCTATAAGAGTTTGAAGCAATATTTGAACTTGCATAAAAAATACCCTTTTTAAATCCTTTGGATTGCACCTCATAGGGACCTTGAAGCAAGCTTTTGCTCTCCAAAACCTATCTCAACTACTCTGGTCAAGGGTACTATCAATTTGGACCACCCCCCCCCCCTTTTTTGAGTTTTTGGCTAAAACCCTGATATAGGAAGCTACATCCCTGTAAAAGCTGATAGATGTCACACCATGGAAGAAACAGAAATACACCACATTCAGCTTTGGGCAAAGTAGATTACACTGTCATTCTTTGGCTGGTATGTCTGCATATGTGGGCTGCGTATTCATGCTCCTTACAAAACTTTTTTTCAATCCAAAAACTTCTTCATTCAGTGACTATACAGACACTGCAGCCTGTGGTAGACATAGGCAGGGGAATACCAGACATACACCACCTTAATTGGGCGGGGTGAGTGATACTAAAATATGCTTCAAAGTCTGTCAAATACAGCCATTTCAAAGCGTACCCCTTCCACCCCAATCCCCTTGAAATTTCCCAAATATGCACCACATAGCTTTACATATGAGTTTAAATGCTAAGGCATAAAGCTATCACTATCACATATCTCTATAAATGTTCCTTAAAACAGGACAGCATGAACTTCTTTCCTACCACTATACATCAACCTCTTTCCTTCTCAAAAGAACAGTATGATAGACATCAAGTGTAACATTTTTTTATGAAAACAAGAAAACTTGTTATAGCTCCCACACACTGGTCAGCACAAATTTCATATTCAACACTTTGAATGAGGATATCCCATCTCTAACTGTTAACCATTAGCTACTGTACAAGCAGCCCCCACATAGCTCTGTCATCAAATGACAGAAAGCACTATGCACTTTTCAAAAATTTCACTAGAAGGTATCTTCCAATTTAAGACACATTAAGCAATTGAGATGATAGTTGAACTATTACTTGTTTCAGTAATGTGACATATTTTCTCTTTACTTGGGGACAATTTCAACAAAACAAGCAAAAGCAGGTCACAATGAAGAGTACAACATCAGTAAAAAGTGATTTTCACATGTTCATTTCTTTGTGTTTTCGTAAAGACCCATTTATTAATGACAACTGTGTCACAACAGCAACCCACTTTCTACAAATACAACTATCAATCACTTGGTACTCTTTATAAAGTACGGTATTGCAATAAAACACACTACGAGTGAAGGCCATTGCATTTTGGTCTGAAACATAAACAAAATTACACCACTGTTCATTTGATAGAGCTATTTAATATGTACAAAGATTTCTATTGTACCAAAAAATTCTATTATGCAGAACATTATAACTACATTGTTCGGTATTACAAACCCTAGCTTCTATACCCACATGACTACACAATACATTGCAACATATATTCATTGTGCTGCACGTGCATTGTCTTCCCAGCTCTCATACATTCAATCCACTAAAATCGTTTTCTCTTTACAATGCTACAATTGTGACATTATTAATAAATTTTCGACAAAAGGACGTTAAGATCTTACTCAAAGGGAAGGTATTCCAAAAGAATAATGCCACTATTATATATAGGTCAATTAATGGACCAAAGTTTTGTCAATTTGATTACTGTGTGATCCACTCCCTAGTAGAATCTTAATGAAGTGCAAATTTTAGACACTCTGCCTTGTTGTTGTGTATCCATTCTCCCCCTAGAGCGAGAAGACTTGATGAATTTTTTGGGTCGATAGCCACTGGGGAGAACTTAATACCTCTAGGCACATTTTATTTCGACAAAGATGAGAAAATAGACAATCTCTCTTGGTCATCAGATGTGATGGAATGAAGTGTGGAAGACCAAAGGAAGCCTGGGGAAAGCACAGTTTGGTTAAATGAATTGTTTTCAAACTCAGACGCAGCGAGGATGACAAGAGTTTTAGGGGCAATGGACAAAAACAACTTTGCAGCGGGGGTTAGTTGATCTGATAACGCCAGGAAATTTTTAGACTAAGTAAACTTCAAGAAATGCTCCAAGGGTCACAATTGGTGCACAGTGGACTGGGATTTTGAAACGACAGAAAGGTCGAAAAATCTTGACAAGAAAAATCTTCAGCAGAGATGAACAAGGGCAATAACAATTTACAAATGGCCCAGAAATTGTCATTCTTTTTCAAGCTCCAATTGGCCATCATGTGAAGCCAAGTTTATACAAGACAAAGGGTAAATCTTCACATGTCCTTCTTTATGGATTGCCTTTTTTGTAAAATAAAGGAATAGGGGTTTCAGATTTCCTTCCTATTTGTGAATTTGCAAATATTTTGGCAATTTGTCTACTGCTTTGTCCATGACATGACATCTAAAGGTCAAATACATAAACTGTTTCAGTTCTAGACTAACAGCATTATTGTTGCCCAGTAGGACCTCAAACAGACCACAATCACTGAATTTATTTGTAAAAGTTTGAAGGCTGCCACAAATTCCGGGGCGATGGGCACTGCTTAACAAAAGATTTCCTTACTGGCTAATGATAGCCCTAATCCTAACCCGAACAAAGAATACAATCGATACAATACAATGGCAACAGCCAATCAAGGAACACCTTGTTAAACAGTGCACATCAACCCCAAATTCCCCCAAACACCCTGGTTTACTGCAAGGTAAGTAGCGATTAGGTATATGTAAATAGGAGGTAATGAGAGGAAATGTAGATTTGCATACACAACGAAGAACACAGTAAGAGCACACAAATGATTACCAGAGACTTTAGCCTCCAGTTCTTGGGATGCATCATGCAAGAATGCCAATTTACAAGGACACCATGATACCAAGATATTCCAGGATATCAAGATCTGTTAGTAACATGCACTTATACTTTTTAAAATGAGATGGATACTATCCAGCTGTTTGCATCACTTAAGCTTAATTTCCATTATTATACCTTACTAATACTCAACATGTCAAGTTCTGAGAAAATTCAATTTCATGAATCTGAACCATAATTTAGGGTTTGTTTATGCCAACGATTGCAGACAACAATAGCCCATCATTGATAGGAGTCATATGGATAGGGCAGCTGAGAGATCATACACTGTAAGCATGACATATGGGGCAAAGGTTGCTCCCTGTAATGTGCCATGACTAATCTAAACTTATCTCAAAATGGAACAAGTAACATTTAAAATAAGAAAAATGTAGAGTATACCTTAAAGGCATATTTTCATCATCCCAAACAGTTCCAATTCTCCCAACCTACTTACTTCTAGCCCTCCCACATTTATCTAAAACTCATCTTTATCCAGACACAATCCTAGTTTATTGCTTCATGGCTTGTCCCAGTGGCCATACAAGTCCATAATGTGTAATCAAGACACTCTCAGTGCCCATGCTGTGTAATTTAGCTATGATGCATTGTTTGAATGTGATGCCAATCAAAGAGCTGCACCAATTGAGAGTTTTGATATATGTATACTGAAACTGTAGTTTGGGGTGACGAATGACTGCCTTTAAACTGCAAACATTTGCTTCTGAGCAAAGGTGCTATTTCAGAAGATTGTTTAAGTGCATAGTGACAGAAATTTATTACAAAACACACTCACTCACTCAGTATATAATGTGGCACAAACCTACATAAGCAATGGAAAACCCATTTTTCTTGGGGAGAAATGACTGATTCTCAAATTTGGGAGCCAGGAAATTATATCCTATCAGTGGAGCCACAAGTTAAGAGAAAATGTATATGGGGGCATAACTGTCAAAGGTATACTTATACTACAGTACTGTAGTTACTTGGGCACTGATCCCTGGGTACTATTAACCTAGATAATCGATTCTTTTTTCTTTGGACAGAATTGCAAAATCTCCAAGAAATCATGCTTGCATAATTGAACAGGATGTTTTAGCCAGTGTTACCCGAAAAAAAAGGCATTTTCTGGGGTAAAGCTTGTCTCTATAATTGCGGCAGAAAACCCATTTAAATTGCTGAGCAAAGTCTATCAATCTATCATGGGGGCAGAGCCCTTTATTTTTCTTGATCTCAAGGTACCTGAAGAGAAAGTTTTCTGGTAGATTCTGGATTATCGGCTGCCAGCTTGAGATGGCTAAAACTTTCTATTAGCTTCTAGCATCATAAGGACTCTAAAGAAAGTGGGATTGCCACTAGCTTCCAGGAATACTTGACAAAAAGCATTGGTAACCCCACCCAAGTCCATGAGTATGAGAAGCACAAGCACTAAATCATGAAAATGACCTTCTCCTTGGCAATATTTGCTTCTACATTAAAGGTCAAGAGCAGTTCCCCCCAAACTTATTTTGAAGCAACAGCTAAATATCACAATTTTCCTATTATATCTCTTCCAAGCATGAATACTACATAACTTAAATACTGCATATTCAAGGTAAAACAAGCAATTACTTCTAGTAAATTTCAAATTTGAAGAGAAAAATTGTTGTCACATGATTCCCAACAGCCCATCATGAAACAGGAGTGTCTACTACATGACTTCAAGTTGGGGTGACTGCTCTTGCCCTTTAAAGGGAAAATGCAGTCACCTCACATGAAGTAGTATGTACACTGCCCTCTTTCACAATTGGCTCTTGAGAGTCATGTGACAATATTTTTTCTACCCAAATGTAAAATTTGCTAGAAGTAACTGCTTGGCTTACCTTGAATATGCAATACTGAAGTCTTTAAATATTGTGAAAGAAATACTTTGAAGAAAAATAAAAAGAAAATTTTGTGATTTAGCTACTGCTTCAAATAAGTTTGGGGGAATTCTCTTGCCCTTTCAGCTGATAACAGTAAACAGAAAGATAAGTCAACAGCCAGGAAAAAGACTGCTGGCAAATCCTACAAAAGCTCACACAGCATGAAAATTTTCTACATCACTAAAAACTGTATCCCACTTCACAAGTCTCACTCCCCATGGGCCTCACTGTAAAAATGCAAACACACAAAAATATGCAGCTAAATAATTTCAGACTGAGAAATCAAAACAGGTTGCAATGTTTTCAATTGAAAATTTTACTTTCATGCTCAACGGCTGAAAAAAACCTACCAGGGATAGTTCTGCTGCAAATGACATAACAAAATCAACACTATATTTTCCTCATTGCACGGTCATGAAAAGTCTAATCATGGCGATCAACATTCTTCAATTCCAATCGAGGTCGTGGGCATCTTTGGTAGTTCTCTTTCCTCACCTATCTTGCTCCCATTTTTTTTCTTTTTTATTAATTACACATGAGCATCCCAACAAGGGGCTAGCCAGGGTTGTAATAAAACAAGAAGGCAAGTGAGTGGCTAATGAAGTACCCCCAGGCATGAATTTAACACCTGTGTTCCAACACCCTCAAGATGTCATCAATATTGCCTGCGAGCCATGAAACTTTTCCCAAACTTAATCACTGCTGTGAATCTGCAGAGTGGCTGGCTGATATCACAGTCTGTGCCTTGCGATGGTGTTTATATCCATCAGTTCATGTGTTTTTTTAGGTCCTGAGGATAGTAAAAACCGAGTACAAACTACCTGTGCTACATAAAACGAGGATCTGTTTGGTAAAGGTCGACTCCAACTTGCCAGTGAAAATGCCAACCAGTATGAACTACAGAAACCAAAACAGCCACAACAGGACACAACAAAATTTTTGGAAAATTTAGACAAAAGACCAGAACCCCTAGTGAGACCATAATTATCTTTCAGGGCAAGACATTTTTGCTTGTACAGAAGAGTCAAAACTGAGACTCCAACTGATGTCATTGTAGTCTCCCCGAGTACAACCCACCCCCTTAAATAATCAGTCTTAACCAGCATGTGTACTAGACCTCTCAACCTTTCATATATTCTATGATAACTAAGCATCCCATCACCTAGTTGGCACTCTACAACAAACATTTTCCTTCTACAGTAGCACACAAGTTTTGCATGCACTAATATCCTGATTTTATGATCAGAAATTTACAATTGACTTACAGTGCCACATAAGCCTTCCCACGCCTGACTTCTAAGGGAACATTCAGGTAGCCAATGGGACAAGTTAGATCCAAATTAAGGTTGCCCCCCCCCCCCAAAAAAAAATGGTTGTCCAAATGAAAACAAAAACTGATGGATTAACAATTGTCTTTGATGTTTCTAACATAGAAATCATACATCTCTTTATTTATTGTTATTGAATTTCTATCTGTTTCAATTATGAATGTTAGTTCATACCTTTGTATCGAGATTGCTTCTAAAAAAAATTCTTTAACATGTTGTCTTGGTGTTGCAGAGAGAACAATAGTCAACAATAGTCAATCTACTTGCTCATCCAACAAAAAGAGCTGTGGTCAGCTCAACTTGAACCAGCAGGTTGGCAACTGGGCCATAAAACTCTAACTTAAAACTATAACTAACCAACAGTCTTAATGAAACTAGTTGTCTGATACAATTTTAACCCATCACAGACAATCGGAGGAGTGCTGAATTTCAGCTCTGCTTCTTACACTACTGTTTCTACACCTTCATTTTCAAACTGAAGTAATCTGTAGAAAAACTTTGCTGAAAGTCCTGATTTTGAAACCAATAAGTGAGTTCGGTAATTCATATTGGTGGCTATGCACATGGACACTCCCTTGAAATTGTTGGGATGATTAATCCTGCACCTACAACATGTACTCCAAAATTTGAGTTTACATAAAAATTTGGTGAAATCATTCTTTCATAATCCATCCATAATATAAGGAAGGATCTCAAGTGTGGTTTTGTACAGTGGATTGTGTCTAAATTGTCTTTTTGGTATTAAAATTTGCATTTTAACTGGCCAAAAAGTAGAACTGAGACCCCTTTTTTCCTTTGACTTCGCTAGAAACTTAGTGGTGCATGCAAATACTGACGAAAAAAGGAAACACTGGTTGCTACTTGCTGCGCTCCCTTTTTATATCCCATGCTGTGCCCCACAATTCCTTGTGGGAATGAATTACCAAACATGTATACCCAACTATTTCCCATGTCAAGCAGACATCTCACATATCATTTACCCCCTTCAAAGTAATGGTAGAACCCTCTATTTGAAGGCCTCTGCAGAAGGGTAAATGGAAACTCAGATACTTTAGGGGTCTGTAGCACTTCAACTGTAGACATGCTTTTTTTTGAAGGGAAGGGGTTGAAAGTGGGAGGAAGGGTTTGCTGAAGATTGGAGAACTGAAAGAGCATTACTGAAAATTTTGCTGTTCCTCCCAAACCCCTATATCAAAGAAACACATGACAATTAACTGCAAGGTAACAAGTATTTGCTATTCTTTTAGAACAAGGACCTACTTGAAAGTGATAAAAATTTATACAGGTAATAGCAACAATCTGTCTATATGGTATCATTATGGCAGTTATTTTACATACAGCCTGACAACATCTAACCAGGTAGAACAAATGGTAACAAGTACACTTTTGAAAACAATCAGTTTTAAACCAAAACAATCTTTTGAAAGCTTTCTATATGTTCCTGTAGTTAGTTAGATGAGATCAGCTACAAAATAACTGATTAAGTCTGGAGACATGGCCTTTTCCAGTTGTGGCTAACTGGCTTGTTTTCCTACTCTTTTGTTTATGGTGAGCATCAAACACAATGGTTCCATTTTTAAACCTTTTGGTAAGACTCAACAAGTACTACAGCTCCAGACTAATTGCTTCACCACTTTAGGGTACTACCTCTTTAAATAATATCCAGAGGACATCAACCTATACCCACATTAAAAACAATAATGTACTTATTCTGTTATATTGTGTAAAACAGTGCTCCTAATGTAAGACTGCCATTCAATACATCATATCTATGATATGCAAATTAAAATTCCTTCATAGCATAAAGTTTTACAAACATTTCTGAATAAAAAGTTTACTGTAAGCCTTATTATAATATTTAAATATTAAAAAAGTGCAATTTGTAAAAGCCACTGACCTCCACAACATTTTCAAATCTAAGTTTTCCTATTTTCATTTTTCCCATGATTCATAGCTGAATGCATAATCTATCTTCTATCTCTTCATGCTATTTTGTTTACTTTTTTTAACCAATTAAGGAATATCTTTATATTTTTCTCTCCTTACAGCCACCATGAAATTAATCTATCAACCCAGCTTGAGGCAGGCAAATCAAGTGATTTATGCTCATTAATCTCCAGCCTCGATGAAATACCTGCTATGCTCTAAGTTAAAGCCCGGTTAAAGCCATGCTTTAGGTGCGAGAACCAATCACTTAAGTGTGAAGCTGAGTGTGCACTAGCTTGCGAGTTCTGAGTGTAGTAAGCTGATACTTCAGCCACTGTACATACCATTTGGCAAGGTTAACTGAGTGCCAGTGTGAAAATGAACACTGTTTCTACATCAGGCTTGCAATGCGCAACATGGCTGTTAAAAGTATTAACTAGTAGCAACAGAAATGATTCTACAAAAAACATGTATTATTACACATATTTTATGTCAAACTGTGGCAGTATATTACACTTACTGTCAAGTTCTGCAATATATTTTATGACCCACTAAAAGTATCTCTGAATATGTTAAGCACTTTAAAATGATGTCATTGCTTCATAAAATTGAAGACCTGAAGTGGTTTTTTGAAGTAAATGGAGAAATTTTCTCATTCATGTGACTAATAAGTCAGACAATATTTGATTTTCGGGTAAAATGTAGGATGAGGTACATGGCAAGGTCATGCTTTTAACAGTATTATGACCACGAAACCATTTGCATCAACAATGACACAACACACTTTATGAAAGAATGTTAACACATTTGGTACATGTCCAATCGAACTGCCCTACCTATACTACACAGACATGTATTAAATGAAGGCATGTCTTCCAAAAAGAGCAATAAATATTCATACATACACATCAACTTACCTTTAAGAATGATTTCAAAAGGTTTTCCTAAGGAGAAGGAGGTCTTTAATCAATGACCTCTGGCAAAACCCCTTAAAAATTGAAATGGGGGCTAAGATAGGGGTCCACTAGCTAATTGTAGATACAGAGTAAAGAGAGAGCTTTAGTCCTTTCTTAACCTTTTGGGTTCTTCATATTTTAGGGGGAGAAGCTATTTTGGCTACTTGGAGCCCTACCCCAAATATTTTTGTACACTACCTTTCCAATTTTTAGCTTGCATGGCAGAAGTGGTACTGCTCCTTAACTTAGGCCTACAGTGTGTTTAACTGAATTCAAAATAACAGGGGCATATAAAATATTCTTCAGTACCTGCTGAGAAACCAAACTGTGCATGTACATGACTGCGACTCTTTCCTTCTGACAACAGGATAAACATGCACGTACTGTACATGTACAAAAGCATTAACCTCCCTAAAAGTGAGCTAATTTTCTCAAAAAATTCACAAATGCTTTGCGGCTCAATTTCCCTCTTAATAACTAAAATTCTTAGCAAGGAACTTCCTCTATTCAAGAATTCTTTCTCCATCCAAGAATTTCATGATAATTACTTCAATCAAATTAGCCAAAATGTAGGCTTGTAGTGCTCTTGTAGTGTTAGGAGCCTTTCCACTACACAATGACATAACAAAGAAATGAACTATTGTAAAAGAAAATGAAATTCCCTTGTTTTAAGTGTTTTCATTCACCAAAATAGGGGAACATACTTCATACTTTAAATACAAGATTGTCTACAAGACTCTATACAAAGCACCATTTGCTAATTTCACTAGAAATCATACTTGTAGTAATTGACAAAGTGTAACTTGGTTAGGACAGATTATGAAAATTTGTAGTAAAGGTTAACTGCTTCTATCTTTAAATACTTAATGTCAGTATCATGCAAAATGTGTAAAAAGGCCTACACAACTGTTAATGTCACATGCAAAGGTCCTACCTGAAAATTAATGACATGCTTTTATCATTTCTAAATGCCACAAAACAGGAGGGTCATATATAATTCACTATTTGTCCGAGAAATAGGATATTGTTCATCTGCATGAATATATATTAGTAAACCTATCGCAGGCCTCGAAGAATTGTGTGTAATTTGTATCACAAACTACACCATACACAACATACAAAAACAAGAGACCTAAATGCCGAGAACGAATTTTTGACAGGTTGGGGCCAAATTTACTATTGCAATCACGTTGACTGGGAAGAAGTCTTCTGTTCCAGATGCCTCCAAAATGAAATCTTCTGTCTTGATTAGTATTTTTTGAAAGGTTACTTTCATTGTAAAGATGACTTTTTACTCCTCTTTGTTCCTGAATCACGACCTTTCCGTCTTTTTATAATTTGATTGTATGGATTTCAAGGAGATAGTTGCTCTTAATGAAGCCGTAAATTAAGTTTGCTATTTTAATTTCCATAAAGGAGTATGTGAGCTTAGATCAGACACTTTCAAATGAAGGATAATTGTGGTCAGATAAAAAGAGATTCAAGATCAAAAAATCAGAGAGAATTGTAAGAAAAACACCTTCAACTAAATTACCATTCCATCAACCTGTAAGCATACACAATGTTTTTATCAGTGATGTGGTCGTCTCTGGATTCAGAAACAAATTTCAGAATTTGAAGGACTCCGCCAGAGGGGTTGATTTTTTCCCACTGAGAAAGTACATGGACTTTTATGCGAGTCTTGACTCGAGTCCTTAAAAGTTGAAAACTGCCAGACTCATGACTTAAAGCCTCCAAATTTGACTACATAACTGGTTTTTATTGCTAACCTATTGACCTCCTTGGTTCATTAATGTGTAAAGTATTTTTTTTGATAAGGGGAAGCACAACCTTACGGACAGGGGGTGGGGTCGGATAGGATGGGGGTTGAAGATGGGGCTTCCTCACATAATCTTACTTTCATTTAAGAATGAGCTTCCTGGCAGTAATTAGTAGTGCACCAGTGCACCCCTACTTGTTGTGTTATGAGTATTGTGAAAGCAAAAAGTTGGGAACTGGGAAGCTTCTTTGCAAGAAATTTGAGTGATTTGGAGGAAATTTTGGCAATGAGAAGGAATTTCAGATTGTTTATCAGAATATAGAAACAGTGAAGAGGTCTTTCAGAATAGAAGAAAAGGGTTATTTGTGTTAACTACTGATTCTCAATATCTGCCAGGGCACAAAATTCCACACATATGCAAGACTAGACAGCCTCCACTACACTGTAACCAACCACAACATTTGACCACGATCATTTTATCTTGATTTGAAGTGGTAAAAGTTGTGAAAAATTTTAAAAACTCTAATTGACGCTAAAAATGAGATATGCAATCATCCCAATTTGGATTAGTATAGCAGTCTGTCTTGTTTCATTATTAGCTATTGAAGGTCATGTGACAATGCTTAAAAAATTTGAAATTCAGGAGCCCAACTCATTGACTCTTGCAAATCCTGACATATCATGAAGATACTTATATTAAAGTAAGAAGAATTCTGTGGGATTTGGCTGTTGTCTCAAAAGAGTTTGAGGTATTCATTTTACCCTCTACAAGAACTATATAGGGGGCTACATAGACTCTGCGCTGCCACTTGAGAATGACCAGGCAATCAGATCCAGTTCAGACCCTGCACAGGAGATCAATTTGCAAGTGTGAATGCACTCATTCCCCAGATCAGATCCTGAAAGCTTGATAGCCTAATAACAGAGGATCAGACCGTGTGGAGGCGATCAAGAAAACAAGTAGGGAACACAAAGGGGGATCGAGGTGACCCGAGATCAATGATGTACTTAAGCAGTGAAGCTTCTCAAGCCACACAAACTTGTGTAAACAAACCTGACTCGCATACGTAGTTTCGGTGAAACAATTTCCTGTGACACAGGAGAGGATCAGACCTTGCACAGGCAACCAATGGGAACACTCTTGTTGTTGGTCACAAAATTTTCCAGTTGATTATGCTTGGGGAAATCAGCATAGGGGGATCAAATGGAAATCTAGTAAGAGAGCAGCATGGAAGGCAAAGGCTAGTTAGAGGCAGGGTAAGGTTTTACGGCTTATTATCTAACCCAGGGCTTTATATCAAGCTAGCCTCAGCCTTTTTTCAGTTGTAGCTCACTGGCCTTCTTGTCTACTCAATTGCTTATGCTGAGCACCAACCACAACGATAGCCAGTTCCTTTTTTAAATTCATTCATGAAGCAAGTGAGAAAGGCCTCTTAGGTGACAATGTAAAACACATCTCCTGCATGACTGGCATGCTGTGGTATGTAATGTAGCGCAATCTTGGCATCTTGCTACGAACACAAGTTCCTTGCTGATAACACCTTGGCCTCAGGGAATCTGTCCATGGACTTGGAATCTACAGTGGTTTGACAGGCATTCATTCATGGCAGGGCAAGAAAACAACACATTCTCAGTCCTACTCACTGCATTTCTATCATTCCCTCCTTCAAACAGATTTCTCTCCACAAGCAAGTGTTTTCCAGTTTTAAAGGGTTAAAGCAGTTGCCACATACCAGTTTTGAAACAACAGCCAAAAATCAGCAAATCTTTTAATTTTCTTCACGGTACCTTTGGTGATATTACAGGACTTACATAGGCCTATAGATAAACTGTTCTTTTTTAAAGAATTAAATATTCTAAGTGTTTTTGACATTTATAAGCACCAAATGGGCATCTTTATGTTCAAAGTCAGTCGTGAGTTTATTCCCTTCCATATTTCAGAGTATCTTTCTTCTTAATAAATCTGTCCACAACTACTGTACCAGACATTCAGAAAACTTTCACGTATACAGAGTCAACACTGATGTTAGTAAAAAGTCACTTGTTACTTCAGGGTCTCAACTATGGAATAACCTTAATCCTCAGCTAAAAAGCATTTCTTCACTTTCCTTATTTAAAGGCAGGCATTCTTCACCCTAAACTACAGTTTCAGTATACATATATCAAACCTCTCAATTGGTACAGCTCTTTGATTGGCATCACATTCAAACAATGCATCATAGCTAAATTACACAGCACGGGCACTGAGAGTGTCTTGATTACACACTATGGACTTGTATGGCCACTGGAACAAGCCATGAAGCAATAAACTAGGATTGTGGCTGGATAAAGATGAGTTTTAGATAGAATGTGGGAGGGGCTAGAAGTAAGTAGGTTGGGAGAATTGGAACTGTTTGGGATGATGAAAATATGCCTTTAACAAGAAATTTAAATAATGTCTAACTGATAACTATTGATGGGTGTAGGGTTTCTGGGAGGGGAGGTTGGCTGTTACTTAATTCTACTTTGTGTTATTGATCTTCTTTTTGTCTTTTTTATATCTTCTTTTTGTAAAGGTGGCCTGCTTAGTACAAGCTTTTTGCTTTTTCAGACTTCCTCCACAGTTTTCTGTTATTTTATATCTGTTTCTATTATATATCATTACGTGAAAAAGCCCTCACTGTAATCCATTCCCACTAAGCAGTTCAAAACCCGACCTTTGGATGGGTACGTCCGGTTTCTGCTTGATGTTCTCACTTACGGTTTAAAGCATCTCCATCCCTAACATCAATTAAACTGTGATAAAACCAAGTAAGTCTTGTGATTGCCATAAACTGTGGGTGCTAATATCAAGAAAAACCCGACTTAACTGCCCAAAGGTCGGGTTTTAGACTGTTTAGTGGTAGGCTATTTGAGCAAGGGCTATTTCACATGTGATTTTTGTGGAAAATAAATGAAATGAGATGACATGAAAATGAACTAAGCTGTAAATTTCAAAATTGAGGAAGAGAAATATTGTTATGTGATTCTCAACAGACATTCATAAAACAGGATATAGTCTTCTACACTCTAAATTCCAGTTGGGGTGACTGCACTTTCCCTTTAAGTCTGCTAAGCTTTGACAGTGTGTCTAAGCTCTGATGTGTACAGCTGATACCACCAGGTTGTGACAATGACAAATGACCCCAATTTACAACTGTTTTGCTTCTCATGGACCACTCATCAGCAGTTGTTTGGTTGCTGCAACTCAAATTTTGTACCAACCACTAAATATGCACCCATTAAAAAATTTCAAGCAGGATTTTCATTTTGTACATATTGAAGATGTAAATTTTCACTGTATTTCCAGGTATGAATTTAATCAAAGTGTGTCCATAATGTTACAGTTTGGAATGTATGGTCATGATAGGCACCCTGAATATTGCAACCAGGGTGTAAAATATGAACCAAATATGAGTTCATGAAACTCTACCAATTTTTTCAAACTTGTAAGGTTTTCTTCACATACCAATGACAAGTGGTCAAAATTTAGACAATTCCCATATCCTATATGAGTTAGTACTTAACAGTTAAATTTGGTTTTCAAATATTCTTGACCAGACACTTTTTCATGTACACAAAGCCATTACAAGTCATGATACCGCATAATCCAAAATTTTTACTTTTTCCATAACTACTGGATGTGAAGCATGACTTAATATGCATTTTTCATGTTTCATGTTTATTGTAAACATTTCCATGTAATAGTACCCTTTAAAACTCTCATTAAGTTATCCATATCAACTCAATGAGCCTTTTTTAAATGTGGTCATAGACCTATTTCCAAATAGCAATTACAATGAATTGTGGGATATAGTTTTGGATGTGCGTCAATTTTCACCACAGTAAAATGCCATTGACAAAAATGACACACATCAAAACTCAATCCCACAATCCTTTGTAATTGCTATTTGGAAAAAGGTCTATGCTGGAATTGCTTGCACGTGAATGTTTTCTTTGCACTAGGACTTTTGACTTTGAGTGTATCAAATCCTACAGTCACACACATTGACATTAGCCCTTTCTTATGTACATAGCCTTCATATAGTCTGACATATTTCCTTGAATGCACTCAAGACTAGACTACTTTTCTAACATATCCCTAATCCAGGTGACTGCATTTTTCCTTTAACAAAACCAGCTTTCAGACCCTTATGTTAATGTACTGAATTCTCAATTCAAATATTCAAATTTTCAACATTTTGTCCAAGTAATCCCCATATTATCTTCTCTAAAACTTTCCCTTTCCTGCTTGAAATACATGAATGTCTTCATGGTTAAGTACCTGTAAAAGTACAAAATGGACTTATGCTTCACTGACTGTACTGATTGCAAGCATACAAGAAAGCCTTCTGCAACTCTTTAGAAGTGTAGAATATTATGGCATATTGTATCTCAATGCAGCTACTGCTATGACTCATGGCTAGGAGAATGCAAATTAAGGGGGATTGAAAATACCTGCACAGCTCTACAGTTTTTAAAAGGTTTTATGGCCAAGAAAAATGCTGCATGTTTATTTTCGGTACAGACTTTATAACAGGTGCGTGGATCAGAATGTTTTACTGGAAGGTGTCACCCAAACTTGTTTGGGTGGAGCAATCTTACACTCAATATTTTTATGGAAATAAAAAAAATTGCATGCAGACAAGAAGTTGAAAAAGATGGCTTGTGGGGTTTGGGTAGGGGGCAAAAATGCTCACTGAATGAGAGGTGTAAAGCTGTGAAACAAAAATTGTAACTTTTTATTTTAACAAAACATTTTTCCAGGGGATTAAGGCTTCCCCTGCCTCTCAATACCTATGCTGCAGGCTTGATAGTTAACCGCAAATAATATGCTAGGAGTATAATCGGTCATTGTATGTGTAAAAGCATAAAACAGTAAGCAGGAAATAATGCTAGAAAAGTCAACAAATTAATACTGGTCACTTAATTCAAACAAAAATGTACCACAAGAAAATTTTAAGTGACCATGAACTTGAATTCTCCAGGATGCATACTAAGACTCCTCTTCTTAAATTCCAAAAGGTTTAAAAGCAGTTCTAACTTTAAAGGGCACATCCCTTTCTAAACCGCAGTCCTTCAACAGCAGCAAGCTCCAAATAAAGATTGCAACTACGTATGGCATGATGTAATACAGATTTAAACTACTTTTATTAAAACTCCAGGCTGCAGCTGCCTCAGCCAACCTGTAGAGGTTGAAGATTTCCAAATGACATGATGAAAGTAGAAATAATTAATCCAGCAGGATTAATTAATCCTGCTATTCATTCATCCACACAACTTCAGACCTGTGCATTAGATTAGGATAATGCACTTCCAGGTGGTTTAATGCTATTTCTGGATGCACTTGGGTTGTGTCCTTGTGTATTGCTTGCATTAACCCTGATTGAGCACTATCAAGTGCTAATGTACAGTCTACCATTGTTTGACCTTTGTTTTCAAAAACAATGTGCAGTATTGTTGCAGTATCTAGCAGCTTTGCTGAGGCAGCTGCAGATTTGGAACAATGTCATGTTGCTCACTGGATAAAGCAAGCACTATGATCTCCAGAGAGAAGGATTTTAACAGGCATCCTGGCATCCGAGACAACCAGAATTTCTGTAGGACTATGAAAAATTACAAACAGTGGTGTAGCTGGTTGTTCAAGGGTCACAAAGTGAATTTTGAAGTGGAGGAGGGCTAATTCCCTAAGCGGTCCAATATGTTTAACAATTTGAAAGCAATTAAGGCAGCACAAATTGCTTGATTAAGGCAGAAAAAGTGAGGGTACTAATCTCCCAGCCCCCCTCCAACCATGTCCCACAGTCCATGGGCAACCAAAGTTTAAGTGCATGAAGTTTTCATGCATTCAAGAATGAATCTTGAAATCAAACAATTTGTCAATTTGTAATTCTCTAATTTTCAATGGCTAGGTGCAATCGCATATAATAACTTTTGCTTCCTCATTGAATATGAGACTTGAACAAATTTCTGAAAAGCTACAGAAGCATTTCTGAAAATCAGCAGGGCTACCAGATTTCCTGCAGGACAACCATTTCATTTAAGTTAACAGTAGACACAGCAGTTCATATATATGACAGAATTATAATCAGGCCTTGAAGGGCAGTTGTTTTACGGGGCTAAGCAACCACGAATGTGAGAGAAGCCATTGGCTTATGAATAACAACTTCACGTTGGGTGGCAACCAATTCAACAATTTGGATAGGAGGTACTTCGTTTTCAAGAAGTTCTTTGATCCTACATCGTTCTCAAGCACTGTGGAGTCGTCTGTGGGTCGAGTCAACTGATCCTTGGGCTTGCAGCGCCGGCCGGGCTTCGGCTTGGCTGGTGGAAGTAGTTTTCAACCAGACAATTTTCAAAGGCATGTTAAATAGGAGGTAAGTAAGAGCGAAATAGACTTGGTATTTTTTGAAAGGCCAGTTCAGATGGGAAAACCATAGATTGCACACATAAAAAACCCACCTTACTTTGACCCGACCAGGAATCAAACTCCAGACCTCCCAGTTGCTAAGCTACATCGCTTTAAACACCACCACCAGAATTACTGATATTACGGTTTCTGCCAAAGGATGATGAAGGGAACTGTATTTACGAATACCCCAAAATAACGGGCAGAAACTGAGCACTCATCAGATAATTTGTGACTGGTAAAACATTTAGACAACAAAATTTTTTTGGACAACCTCAACTGGTATCCAACTTGTCCAATGGACAGAAAACCTGAGAATTTCCTTTAAAATCTGAGCTGATGTAATCCTTAGGCTATATGAAGTGTGCTCCCTTTAAGTCAAGACCATTACTATCCTTAAACAGGATTAATGATGCATGCAGACTGCATGTTAAAAGGTTTCTGGGCACCACTCTCAGAAACTTAAAATATTAGCAGGCATTAGGCTTCAACACCTATTTAAATCTGACTAAATGGCTCATAAAAGTGACTTCTGAAGAAGACAAATTGTGAAATTAGCTTTGAAATGGGATACAAAAATATCTGAAAGGTGTTTTTGTAGTTTTTGATTGATAAAGTCCTGCAGTTTTAATAGAGATACCCAGGAGAATATTTTGTACATATGCAGGTAGCAAATTAAAATATAATGAACTGTTGAGGGGAAAACAAGAATGATATCACAGGTAGATGGAAAAATATCCGGAATTTACTTTTTATGGGAAAACTGGTGCAATATTTGTAACTCCCGAATAATTTCAGTGAAAATGAAATTGAGGGACTGCTACAATGCACTTGTTTATACAGTACATAGAAAAAAATAAAAAAAGATATCCTTCTCCAACTTTCCGTTTTGAATGAATCACAAATTCAAAATTCTTGTCATATTGAATGGGCACAATTCAGTTGGTTTTGTGATTTTTTTTCTCCAAAATCTTGAATGTTTTCTTCACATACTAATGACAAATGGTCAAACTTAGACAATCCCTGTATCCAGATATAAATGAAAGTTTCATGGGCAAGAAACTAAAATTCCATTTAGGTTTCAAAAATTTGTAAAGAGGCATGTTTTGAAATTATGCACACAGCCATCCAAACCAGGATAAAAATTAAAAATTATAACTTCATGCTGAACTTTCAGAAGTGAAACTTGACTAATTATGCTTTAAATAGTAAGCATTGTCTGGAATCTTCCAACACCATTGTTGAATTATCAATGAATGAAGTGTGCCCATATCCAGTGTTCAAACTAAGGTGCACGATTGCAGGGATCTTGCTTTTGTCTTTCCAATCTCACACAAAAAGAAAATCTAATGCATTATCTTTATCAAGTGACAACTCCGTCCATGATTCTGAAAATCATTCCCAAAAAAATTTTTAGAGAGGGAATTCCCTCCCACGTTCAACTCGTTAGTGTGAACACTGCCCGTATGAGACATATGAAATGCAGAATGCTCTAGGTGAGGGCAATATCAAGACATTGCCAGAGTTTGTTGAGGAAACTTAATGATGTCCCATGATAATAACGACACTGCAAAGATATTTGTATGTCAAAGCAATGCGAAAACACAATTTACCTAGATAAACCCCCTGATATTCATCATCCTTTTGAAAAAATACTACCCTTATCCTTTATCACCAAGGTTACATTGGAACTAACCAAATTTTGCCAGTTTCAAATGGCAATGATAAAAGGTCACACATACAGTATAGGCTATTTGTAAAGCAGCATCAATTAGACCTAAGTGGTTTAATGATGCATGCTTGCTCTTTCATAATCTAAAAAAATCTGGTTTCTCTGCAATCATTCAACTACTGTAATAAGTGCTATGTTCCAATATCATCATAGCCAATATTACGGATAGGTATATACATCATCTACATGTTATGACAGGTTGTTTTATGTCTTTTTTTTTTTTTTTTTTTTTGCGCCATTCTCTGGAGCTCTGTGGTTCGAACATGTCAGGTATTCCCCATTACCAACTTTTAACTAATCTACCAACAGCAAACTCAGGTGAAAAGATTAGGCTACCTTATTGATTTGTTGGGGAAAGCCTCACTCTGGCCCAGAACAGCTTTAAACGTGCATGACTGAATTTAACAATACAAGGTTTCATGGGGGTAAGTTGAGATTCATGTCTATTCTGCACAGAGTTACCAGGACCAGTTGTTGATGGAGTTTTACTAAATTGTGGCACATGGGCATAAATTTCCTCTTTATATATTTGGGGACAATGACACTAATTTTTACATATACTGTAGGCCTATACTCTATGGACTGGCACTTTGAGTAGTAGCACCTTCCAAGCCATACTGTGGCACGAAAGGGTTCCCTGGTCTGAGGTATCCCACACTGTAACTGCCATCTATTTTCTGCCATGTCTTTTCAAATATGTATTTTCATTTCATAGAATGCAGTTCTAACACTTTGACAGGATACAGCCTGCCCTTGACAAGAAGAAATCTCCCTGTGCTATTAGTTTTTGCAAGTTGGTGTTTGGCACTAATTGCTGGCAACTAGGGAGGGGGAAGGTAAACATGAGGAAGGAAGGGGGTAACCTTCTTCCATTAGATGAATAGTGACAGTTCTAAATGGTAGTCCAAACAACTGTAGAATTGCCTTAAAGGACTAAGGCAGTCACCCCAGACTTAGTATTCTGAAACAGCAGCTTTAAACTTCATGAATATCCCATGTTTATTCTTCCAAGTATCATCATGATACTGTATTCCAAGACATAGATATTGCATCTTTAGAATATTTCAAGTGTTGAAACCTTGTAAATCTTCACAACTGAGTGAGAAAAATATAGCCACATATTTCTCAAGAGCCATTTATGAAATAGGATAGTCTGCAACATTAATCCAAGTTGGGGTGGAATGCATTATCCCTTTAATACACGATACCTGTCATGGTTATAGCATGAAAATTATGACAAATATCCCTAAACATTTGATACTTTGGTAAGATGAAACGTGGAAAAGCAAACTCACCCTCCCAATGATACTGCCAACTTCCTGAGAAAATGAAAAAGACAAAAACAAGCATATAAATCACTGGGAAACTTGACCCAAAATTTGATATTGTTCTAAGGTTATGATAGATAGTGTCTACTTTTCTTGTTCATCTTCGATGGGAAGATCATCAGGACCCATAATATCACATAAACATAAGATACAAACAATCATAAATAGAGGCTCATAAAATGTATGAAGAAACACATGATTAAAGTAAATATAAGGTAGCCTTGTATACCCATATTCAAAATGCAGAATATGGAAATTTTTATTGCTCCTGTGAATAATTGTCACAATCATAATTATAATTTCTCATATGGCATTTTTTTCTGCCTGTCAGGGTAATTATAATCTATTGGACAGAAATTGCAAAAGTGTAATTCTGAACTCTGCTGCTGTTTAGAGTCAGGCACAGTTATCATATCCTTTTCAATGTCACTGAGATGTTACCATAGCAGCAGGTTCAAACTTCCTGTAACTTAAAGCTAATCTTTGGCTGTTACAACAAACTAAGCCAAACATTCATGTCTGTAACTCCAGCTCCAAAAGACCACAAAACAAAGTGCTGATAACCTAAGCTAACACATACTCTGATACTTCAAAGGCCATTTTTTTTTAAATATTGGAAAAAAAAATAAATTCTCAGTGTAATCTGCTAAGCAGGTAAAAGGTGACTAATCAAACTGATGTCAGGCATTTGCATCTTTGTACACTGTAGGGAGGAGGGTATAGTCCAGGTCAGAAGGTCTGGGAACCAAGCCCTATCCCAGAAGATTAAAGGGGTAGTTTAAGCAAAAATTTAATTTTCATATGTGAAAGAGGAGTCAAATCTACACAGTGTGGTGAAAGTTTCATTCAAATCGGACATCTATTTCTCAAGATATCAGAAAATGAAATCAGTAGATTTGTGTTCAAAAGTGAGTTAGAGGGTAGCAGAGCTTATATCACTTCCTCACATGGACAAGAAATGCTGTTTAGCTTTGTTTTATCAGACTGTTGTGTTGACCACGAAGTTAATAGGAATAGGACCTCCCTGTGGGGGATGCAAAATTTGTAAATTTCTTGTGCCACTTATGCAATCACATTTTAATAATATGTGATTGTTGAGGAGAAAATGGAGTCTAAAGTTTAAAGAAAAACAAAAGACTGTGCACTAATGTGGGGATGTGATGACATATGTGCTTGCATCAAGTTCACTTTTTGTTGAAAATGTGACAACTTTACATGCTCATATCTTGAGAACCACACATCAGATTTCAATGCAAATTTCACCCAAATGCTTAGAATGTGTACCTCTCTCACGTACCAAATCCTGTTGTGACCTTAAACCCTTCTTTTAACAATTACAGTTGCAGAAAAGATCTGTGTTACGAGAAAACCAAGTAAGTCATAAAGAGGAGGGCAAAGGGAAGGAGGAAGGGGCAGGGTCAACTTACTTTGCCTTGCATCAGCAGCCTCATTGTTAATGTAACATTTGGCCCATCTGCAGCCAACGGAAGGTGATTGTCGTCAACTGACGACATCATGGTGGTTAACTGTTGGTGCGGAATGTTGGCGGTGAAATATGGGTGTCCCGCTGTCAAATGGGAACCTAGCTGTTGCGTAGCCAGCTTAATTCTCCTGACGTTCCTTCAGTAGCAAACTTTTCCTGAAAAGCAAATATAGAAGATATATTATCACCATGATCAACACACAACCTCCTGTATTTATAGCTTCAGGGAGAAAATATGAATGTTTACCCCAGAGAAAGCATTCACAATGAACCATGGAGACTAGAGTTGACCTTGGCTTTCACGGTTGTACCTCAATCTTGAAATGTGGCCAACAAGATGTGAGAATCACCTTGATTTACTTGCCTCTGTTTTATTTCCATGTTTTTTGATGCAACTTTTACCCAAGTGAGATATATGAGATGAAAAGTGGAAGAAAGGTGCACTAGATAGAAGGTTCAGGACACCAAAGCTCTCTCTCTCTCTCTGTAAATGAAAATCTACTTCAAGTTAGAAGAATATGGGGCAGGCATTAAAATTTTCAGAAGCCTTGTTGCCCTGTCTGGTAACCCATCTTCTGACATCAGTAAAGTTTGGTTGCCCAATACGGCTTGATTGATTGCCAAAGTAAAGGAAACAACAAATCATGAATAAGCTTGTGCATTATTATTTACTGTAATACTTCTGTTGCTCTCTACACGATAGCAATCGCTGAAGTTAAGTTTAGGAAATTTATGCGTACACAAGGAGTGTACACATTCGCTGGAACATATCACATTGATATAGTTAAGGGCAACTTTCAACATGATGAAAATCTGTCTTAATTATCAAAGTACAATGACACAAACCCAGGCTAAAAAAGGTCTCAGTCACAGACATGGTCCGCTGTGCAATTCATAAAATTTTGTTGCCCAAACCATTAGGAAAAGAACCCTCTAGAGCCTAGGTACCCTCTTTTTCCATCCCTGTGTGATTAGGATTCATGTGGGGGTAAAGTTCAAAAATAAATTGAATTGAACAATACATACAATAATATCAAGCCAGCAAATCCCCAAAAGTCCCTGGTTTGGGGACCTACAAGCCCTGATACTTACCTCCTATTTACATAATGTAAACAGGAGGTTGGGAGGGGCAATGTAGATTAAGTACTTTGATATCTGTCGTAAAATATGAAAAAGATCCCAAGTAAAAACGGCTCGTCAACCATTTGACTGATAAATGAGAAGATGAGAGAGTGCACCACCTACCGGAGGGTACATGGGAAAAAATATGGGGCAAAGTGAATTTCATTTAACCCTACACCAGCTGGAAATGAAACTGCTCTCTGGCTATTGACCATCTTGTTTTTTTTTTTTACTAATGCTACTGATAAATATTTTTTAATATTTAAGAATGATAACTACTAATCTCCATACATCTGGACATCTGTCAAAACAACAAAAATCAGAAATGAAATACAGTGATATAAAAATATTTTTTTTCAATTTTCAGTTCCAGAATGTAAAATGCATGATTGAGTTGCTTAGGACAACCACACACTTAAGATCTGCAGGCCCAACCAGTGCCTCCAATTTTCAAGCCGCAAGCAAACTGTCTCCTCCAATCAAATCTGTTGACAGGTTAACCAACACCTGCCAGTATCGATATTCATTGTGACACAGTTTTAACAATATATATAAGACACCGACCTGAGAAGGCAAAGGATTATGTTACTGCAATTTCCTGTCAAGGAATGCAATATTTCAAATGCAAATCCATTTATGCCGACTTCTAGCCTCGGAATTGACTAAATGATCCCTTAATTTGTTGACAAGTTCCACCTGAGTGAAATCACTCAGTGAATAATTCCAGAGGCAGATATTTTGAAAGGATTTCCAAATAAATTGGAATGAGGTAACCTTTACCAGGGATTAAAACCTTCACCATGTAACAGATGTTTTCAGGTAGTTGGTTTTCCATGCTGATGATTGCTTGAGCCTGCTGAGCTGATGAACAGTTGTTTCCTTCAGTCCAACTCAGCAGAAGCTCAAGGCAATGGAGAGCTGCTACACAGATCATGATAATCCTAGCCTCCATAGCTAGCCTTACAGTCCTCCTATAAGAAGTGCTGAAGCATAAATTTATATATGACTGGGAAAACTACCTCAGCTTGGCAGGCTTAATGGGAAATACTGTGTTCAAAAGGCTACAACAAAGAGTACAAAGAAAATGGCTTCATTTGAAATGTTGAAAGTTTGGGTGATAAATTATTCTTGAGCAAGTATTCTTGTGTTTATGTAATTGTCTACAGCTTTGATTTTGCTGTTTTGTAATACATGTACTCATTTTGTATGTAATTCACCTATACCCCAGAAGGGGTGTCAAGTTCTTAGAGAAAGAAAAAACTTCACAGCCTTCACAAACAAACATCTGAATTTTCTATCTGTGGGAAACTTTTTTTCTGAAAAGAAGTCTAACTGCCTTATTTGTGATAATCCATCAATCTGGGTCAATAAACATTAGTTTTAAGAGGATGAATTTTTCTTGCAAAACAAACCCAATATTTCCCTTTAATTTCACCAAATTTGAAAGCCACTGGAGCCTGAAATACATAGTGATAGTACCGTGGTCAGGTTAGTCCTATCTATTATTGTACAATGCTGTGATTAAAACCACAGTTTACAGTTAGCTGTTTCTGATATGACCTCTAAGATTCCAGGCAAAGCCACAAGAATGCTGACAGTAAGCTTAGTAAAACTGATGAAGCAGTGCAATGGAATGAAATAAGTTATAGCTCAGGGTTCAAAGAAATATTAAATCAGTTGCACCAAATTTATTTTAATGGGGGAAGGCAGTCATCCCCAATTATTTTGGAACGACGGCAAAAATGTTTAGACTATCTTCCTACTTTGTCTACCATGATTCTTTAATGGTGTTTGTTAAATACAAAACCAAAATATAACTTCCTGATTTACAGGGAAAATGTTACCCCACCTGACAATGACTTTCCTCTTTAATCGAGGATTTAACTCCAATTCACTACACTGTACATCTTAATGGGGAAAAAATTGTTGAATTTCAAGAACCAACTCAATAAACCACTTCAGTAAAAAGAAGGAGTATATCCTTGAGGCGAGACTAAAGGCCCAGTTCTCTCACCCCAAACAGTACCAATTCTCCTAACCTTCTTACTGAAGCCCCTGCCACAATTGTCTGAAATTCATCCTCATCCAGATACAATCTCAGTTTATTGCTTCAAGGTGAGTATAGAAAAACTCAATTCATGTAATCAAAACACTCTCGGTACCGTTCATGCTGTGTAATATAAGCTTTCGTACTCTGCATTGTTTGAATTAGCTGCCAATCAAAGAGCTGAGCCAATTGAGAATTTCAGTACCCCTACCAAAACCAAAACCAAAATTGCAGTTTGGGGTGAGAGGTTTGACCCTTTGACCAATTGGTTTAAGTCAGCCCTTAAAAATTTGGCTAAAAATGCAACAGGCTCGCATCTTTTATGAAGCATTCAATAGGTGGCTTTTGTAGTACTATGCAAATTAATATCATTGTTTCTGAAGGTGGAAATTGGCAGAGAAGAGAACTCAACATACATCTCTTTCAACCATGCAGTTCCCTTCCCAAGATGTTTCAACTATAGTACAGTGTTTTCTGTCGATGTTACTGTAGCAAAACAGAGTAGGAACGCAAAGTCCAAAATATTAAAGCAAAGTGACTTTTGGGTGAAATCTTGACAAAAGATGTTTTCACAGATAGCAACAATAAGACGATTGATATGAGAGACCCTGCTGTGTGCGCATCACTGTTTATTCTGAATGGAAGCTTTGACAGTGCAAAAGCCTGGCTTTATAGTAGAATGCATTGTACAGATTACGGCAAGGTCATATACAAAAGTACAATCAATCACTGCCTAAAAATCATGATTTTCTTCTACGGTACCTCAGGAGGTGTTAAAAGTTCAAGGAATAAGCAATCCCCAACCTTGACACGACCAAACTTGAGATAACTTGTAACAACCTGAAAATAAATACATAATTTTACAACTACAGAAGTAGTAAAGTAAGCATGGATACTGCAGTTAATCTATTTAACTCACTCTTGTACCAATAGGATACAGGGCTTGCTGCACTATTCTCCTTGAGATATGCAAAATTCTGTGGCATCCCTCAACAGGTTATGGAGCACAGCATTCACATTCTTCTCCTGTTGCTTTTGGCCATTAATAACATTTTCTTTAACAAGATTTTAGAATTATCTGAGAAGGATACCAGGTACGCTTCTGTTTATAGCTCATGGCAACAATCCACACAGTTTTACCCTGAAAAAGATTCCAGTTATATCCCGAGAAACAGACTGTGTAATCATTATCTTGTTTTTATGTTATATCATACAAACAATGGTCACTACTTGAGAAAATTGGATTAAGTCCTCCATAATCGTAATTTGTGTGTGATGTTATTCTGGCACAACATTTGACGTGAAAAATAAACACCTGACCTCTAATTCATTCAAATTTTATTCATTGGCCTACTTTTCTGGGGTACCACAACTGCTGATTGCGAGATAGCTTGATGATTGACTTTATAGAGTGCTGTTCAATTGAAGATGTTGGCAAGGCTGCAAGAAGGCGGCAAGAAGATATAGGATAGTAGAGCAATATAATGAGTTAAAATCACTGATTTCTAAGCATCCTCCCCTCTCCCTCCCACACAGGAGGTCTGGAGTCCAACCTCTGGCAAGCTCATAATGAAGACTTTAATAATGGAACCTACTGCACTTGTACTTGGTGCTCAACAAAAGCAAGAAAGCAGGGAAAACCAGCCAGTTAGTCAAAACGGGGAAGAGGCTACTGTATGGTCAGTCTGACTTGAACCATCTAACTTCATTTAACTTCTAACCCCATTACAACCCCCTTTCCATACCACACCTAAATTTTTGTCTTAAATTTATGCCTAATTCTATAAAAGTCAAGGTAGTGTATAGAAATTTCCTTGCATAATTTATGCTACTGTTCCTCCAAAATTTGTACTAACAACCCAGGTGTGCCACTCACAGTATGTCACTATCTCTTTGAGCCAACTTTGAAGTCTCAAGAAAGTGGGATTTTCTTTGGGGTTCATATTTAAAGGGAAGAATAAGTCACCCAAATTTGCATAAGTAAAGACACTTTGTCCAGATAAAGCCCCCTCCCTCAAACTATGTTCCTCCTCCCCCCTCCCCCAATTATGTTCCTTAAACCATTTTTATTCCCCCCTATAAATTATGAAAAAACTGTGCTAGCCATGCTGAAAATTTTCATATGCTAAAAAATCATGATTTCTGTGCCTTTTACAATGTGTATAATTGAAGTTCTGTTGCAAATAATTGGGATTTTATTAGTAGGAAGGAGTACAGTAGCCTAGATGAGGGGTGATAAATTAAATTCAAAGTTCTGTTTTCCTTGTTTTTTCTAGGAAGTAGAAGTCTTGAATCAGATAAATCCAAGCTGCTTATATCAATTCTTATTCTCATCACTTAAGAAATGGATGTCCATCAGACAACCAGTATTTGACTTTTGGTTGTCCACATGGAATTACACTTACAGACAACTGGACCATCATGAAAATTGAGCTCTGCTAAAGCAACTTAATTTGTAAGTCCAGAATTCACATGGAAAGAAATTAAATCTTCTGGACGTTGGAAGGTTGGGATAGATAATGAAAACCTTCCCCCAAAAGAGTGAGAAATTTTGTGAGAAGGTGGCAACAAGTGTATCATACCACTGACAATGAAACATGTGCAAATTAATGACATTATAGGAAGTAATTATGGTGCCATAAAGGTATTAGTGATTTACAGTGATAATTTTGCAGTCATTTCTCCAGAACTCCCTGGTTTCACCTCCAGTGTGCTATTAGCTTTATACCATGTTGTGGGTAGGGTTACAGGTGTGAAAAGGGGGCAAGGAGGAAGGGGTAATGTAGGTTAAAGGCCCAGTTCTCTCACCCAAACAGTACTAATTCTCCTTACCGTCTTACTTAAAGTGTACCTCAAGTCAAAAAATTCAAAAATATATACTAAAGACCATGAAAAGTACATTCTAACAGTCCACCTCCCATCTTCATATGACATTCCTGAGCTGAGATATAAAATGTTGAAGTTTATTCACTCAAACTAAAATGGTACATTGCACAATAATTTGTGATGTCATTCTTGTACTACTCAAATCACAATCTTTGTATTTCTTTGTTTTTCTGAATGTTACTGCACCTTGTACCAAGATGTGATAGCACTCTTACTCTTATAAGGTGATGTAATTAAGCCTTCCTTGTGCAACATGCTAAGCAAGCAAACAGGAAGTGTCCAAGGTCATAAAAACATCTTAAATTTTAAAGGAAAAACAAAGCATGTTTTGTGAGTTGTACAAGAAGAAAGTCTCAAATTATTGTGCAATCTACCAATTTGTTTAAAGTGAATAAACTTCAACATTTTATATCTCAGCTTAGGAATGTCATATGAAGATGGGAGTTGGACTGTTTGAATTCATTTTTCATGCTCTTAAATATATATTTTTAAATTTTTTGACTTGAGGTACACTTTAAGCCCCTCCCACAATTGTCTGAAATTCATGCTCATCCAGATACAATCTCAGCTTATTGCTTCAAGGTGAGTAAAGAAAAACTCAATTTAGTAATCAAAACACTCTCAGTACCGTTCATGCTGTGTAATGTTAGCTTTGCGGTACTCTGCCTTGTTTGAATTACGTGTCAATCAAAGAGCTGAGCCAATTGAGAATTTCGGTACCCCTGTGCCAAAACTGTAGTTTGCGGTGAGAGGTTTGGCTCTTTAAGACTGTTTAATAGTACTCATAGGGGAGGTAAGTAAGAGTGACATAGATTTGATGCTAATTTCATTAGCCGACACAGATATACTTACAATTAATATTTGAAATGATGAAACATTCATATTATAGTGAACTTCTTAGCACGTGTATGTACTACGTAATATTTTCAGAAGTTTGGGAAGCTTGATCATAAAACTAAACAGATTATTAGTTACCAATGAGCAAATTTCTCTGTCCATGTCATGATAAAGGTCACGCATATGTAAAATACAATACCTGTCCTAGTAGCAATACATAGGGGACCTAGCTGTATGTTCAATCACTGATAATAGTTATAGTCAATGTTACTGGCATTAGATTATGGCCTGTTTGTCGGCTAATTAGCATCTTCCTCACTGCACAATGGTACACTTTCATGCCATCTATGCTCAAGCACAGTACTACAGGGAGACATATGGACAAAGGACGGAGATTTATACAATGTATAGGTATGTGAATCACACTTGAAATGAACTTTATAAATGGGTTGGAAAGTATACCTGCAAATACATGTACATGTATGAAGATGGGTTGGGGGCTAAAAAGGCAAAGAGCATGTGCACCATTTGAACTCTCCTGACTGACAGTGACACACAAATACATAGCCCTGAAAGGTTTACAACAAAATACTTTTTGTTGAACAGTTATCTAAACAACATGGACAGTCCAAATTAACCACAAACTACACAAATTGAATAAAGTACTGTACCTTCACAAAGGTGGAAGGCCTCGTAAAAACCACAGATTTAAAGTTGGATATAACCACAAAACCACTGTATAACAGTTAGATTGCCACACAGCTGATGACTACACTACTGCATAATGACTAGTCAACTGACAATCTTTCCACTTCACTGTTCACTCAAATGAGCTGCATTGTTGGTTCACTGACACAGTACATCATTACACACAGCATGCTAAAAAAAACAAACCATACTTGCAGCTTTCAAACCCACTCAAGAAATCTCCAAAAATAATTTAAAATCATGAACTTTAATAGCTTCACAGCTAACAACAAAAAAGCACGTCCTCCAGCATGGCCTTTTAAATATGCAATTAGAGAACATCACTGTACAAAACTGGGAATCTAGAGGAGCTCTAATTTGTTTACATTAAGAAATCTTAGTGACATACCAATTTGTACGGCTGAATGAACGTTGTCAACACATATCAAACATGTTGCTAATATCCTCTCCACAATTTTTCCAGAGCAGTGGGTGTAGGTAAAATCTGTGACAAGATATTTACGAATTTATGCACATACACACCAATGTTGTTGATATTCCACAATTAATGCACAGATCAAAGATATTACTTTGGTCACAAATCTGCTGCACAGGTTTGAGCCTAACCAACTAAATTTAAATATTATCCATCCCATATGATGCATCACTTATTTCCAAAATCAATAAAAACAACACTTCACACCTTTGCCCCCTTACACTAAAGAGACTCTCCAAAAATTTTACAACTGCCTTTGAGCCAAAGGCACCACACGTAAATACAGACGCTACATGCAAGGACACAACTGTGACTGAAATCATAACACGATCAATTATGTATATACTACTACTACAATACCTTGAGGTGGTGATATCACCTGGTTCTGCACACAACACCGACACAAATAGTTCTCACAATGAAAGAAATTCAATTAGTACACATTGAATGGTCCTTCCACAAATACCTATCATTCCACAAAATTTGAAAGATCTTTTTCTATAGCAGTCACATGTGCCTACACTTATTTTCAACCTGTACCAAGCAACGGCTCCTCGACATCTGAAGCGAGTGATTCACTCTGCTCACAATAATATTCAATCCACACATTCATGCAGACTACATACAGTGTTGAATGCAGTTCACTCTCTCCAACCCTTTGAGGAGACTGCATGGCAATTAAGTGTTCCCAACCAAGACCTAATTTGATTTATCTGGGAGGTAACTGTCAAATCGAAGCCCTTCTCAGATTCCAGTGCAGGCTATGTGTGTTGATGTGTAGCGTTGTTTTTCTTTTCTAGTCATCTCTTGTCACTATCAGTTATGTTTTAGGTTGGTTGATGGCCAGGTTGACCTCACCATAGGGTTATGGCTGGACAGACAAACTCTTGGTATTTGAACCAACCACAATAGATTACAAAATTAAGGACAGGATATATAAACACAATAGCATGCATGCCCCAAGTTTAGGGATAGACTGCTGCACTGCATTCAAATACTACTTAGATGACAACAAAGGATTTACCCAACATAGAGGATTTACAGGGTTTTAATTGGACAGAGGGTCACTATGGTCATGAAGACCTTTCTCCTGAGGGCATTTAAAGAAAGGTAAAAGGTTAGGCAAGGAACTTATACCATTCCAGAGGGCTTTTTTTTCTACGAAGTAGTACACTTCTTGGCTTGGTGTAATAACCTTCAGCTTCAAGTCTCAACTTATTTCTTTGATTCCAAAATGCAGTACTTATTTCAATTGTGACAGGCTTTTATCAAATTGCTTTGTTGTTTCCAAGATTTTTTTTTTAAAGGTAAAGAGCAGTTCCCCCAAACTTATTTTGAAGAAAAAGCTAAATAACACAATTTTCATCTTATTTCTCTTCAAAGTATCTTTCATTACATTTTATGACTTATCACTGCATATTTAAGGTAAACCAAGCAGTTATTTCTGGTAAAATTCACAACAGCCAATCATGAAACTGGACAGTCTACTACACTTCTTCAATTTGGGATGACTGCTCCTGCCCTTTAAACAATCTTGCCTTCCCATGGAAGGAAATTGAAAGGCATTAGCAGTCACCCCAAACTTATTTCAAAACAACAATAACAACTAAGTTTACTCCAAACTGTAAAAGAAGTTTCCTGGTGCAGATGTAGAAAATGTTGAGTACTTCTGAAGCCAAAAGGGTCAAAAAAAGAAAAAAAACCCATCAAAAACAGAGCTGAACTGAACAAACTATAAAGTCTAGACGTATCCTGACAGTCAAGTGATGGTCTGATTTTAATCAGACATAATTGGGATCCATTACCTTTAGTCTCTCAATGTTCTTGCTTACCTTTATCATGGATGGTTGTACACTAAATTGTATCTTGATTCCCTAAATTTCACTGAATATGAGGGTTTGAAATTCATGTAGACAATAAATGAAGATGATTTAAGGCCGATGGACCCCACTTATGGGCTGCCTACAGTCACTAAACACAAGCGTCAATTGGATTCGTCTATAGGAAAGGTAAATAGGAGTAGGTCTCACAAATTTCTTTTTATGTTGCTTGCAAATATCGTTTCAGGATCTTTTGGAACATAGTTATGTTAATTTAAAATTTAACGAAGGAGTTAATTCCCATGTAATATCATTGTTTAATAATTTATAGAGAAAACTGTTTTTAAATGCTTTCAATATTTAATCATGACATTAGGAATAGCCTACTAATTAATAATCTGAGCTGGATTACCTGCAAGGCTGAAGCTGTCACTTTCAAAATAAAAAAGAAGAAAACAAACAAACAAAAAAACAAAGCATAAAAAAATACTATGAGTATGAAGCCAAATGTCCCAGATAAATTCTACCTCATCAGAATCAATTGTGGATTGATGGAGGAATATATTATGAATGGATTTCATTAGATGTGGTTAGGCAAATCAGTATGGAGACAAAGTTTTGTTTCATTTTTGTACATTACATCATGCACAGTGTTAACAAAGGCTATGTGAATCTAAACTTCTGTCGTATAGTGATTATTCATTCCTGCAAAGTAAGCGATACATCAGCAGGGCTCTAAAGGTTAAAATGATCCTCAGTTCCACTCATGGGCCCTGGATTATGATAGGTGTACAGAAAAGGGGGACATGTGTCCCCTCCAGCATCTTAACATCATATCCCTTCCCCCCCCCCCAAAAGAACAAAAAACAAAAAAGTGAAAGAAATTGACATGTGAGGGAAAAGAGCCAATGCAGGAGTTCTAGGGTCTTTTGCTCAAGATCGGTAATTGCTTTTAAGAAACATTCAAAATGTCACAGCAATATTGCATGCCATTGTGCTTCTATTGTGTAGCTGTCATTCACAAAAAAAAAATAAAAAGATAAAAATAAAAGTAAATAAACAGTAAATATGTGCTTCAAATATCTGCCGACGCCAACCTATAAAATCACACAGATGCAAAACCCTCTCCATTCCCAAAATGTTTATTTTTCATATTCCATCTTGTCCTAATGTTAATACATTCTTATGTCTTTGGTGTCTTTGCTCTTTGAAAAAAAACACAATAAAATATAAGAGCAAATGTGAAACTGATGAGCACAAGAAGACTGATGACCATGCAGTTTAAGATTGTCAAAATACGATGAATAGGTCAAGTAAGTACACCAAACGGAAGATTTAAATAGCTTGACGCACATACTTGCACAGCATGGCAACGCTTGAATGGCCTAACTTATGCAACAGAATAAACCTGTCTTCCTGCCACAATTAACAGTAGGTCTTGTATGCATGTTGGGTATTTTAACAAGGCAAATGACTAAATTCTCCTTTGTAAGATAAACTGTGTCACAAATGAATGATTTACAGGCTTCATAGAATGCACACACTGAGCAAGACAGATTTTATACATGATTTTAATACAATTGGAAATCTGATTTTCATACTGAGAGCAAAAAGTAACAGCATATACAGAAGAATGCGGTTTAGCAAACCTATTAGTCTTGGATATTTTTCAGGGCTATTGTTCACTTTCACAAAGAGCACACATGGATTGCAAGTGCAAGTCCCTCAAAATTACTTAATGTATTTACTTAGATTATTTATTTATTTTGTACTAGAAAAATATTTCTAACTATGAATCTCACTTTGAACATGGAAGAAACTGTACTTACTGATAATTCCAGTGCATTTTGCTAAAACTGTCACTATGCAAGCATACATAGGAGGACGAGTTTCTGGATCCCTCCATTTCCCCCAGGTAAATCTTCCAAACTCCTTAGGTTGGAAGTCTTTGCAAAAACTAATGGCAGAAGGTCGTCTAAAGTGGACTTAGCTACATTTGATCAGACAATACCTTTTTCCTACCTTTTTCAAGTATGAATACCTTAAAATTTAGCATAAATGTTCACCAACCTTGCCTCCCCACCAACATATAAGTGGTCCTGCATGCTGATGTCCATTGTCAGGAACACATAAAAGCTTAGGCGGTTTGGCCATACAACTCTCTTTTAAAGGGCCAATCCTCTCATCCCAAACTCCACTTCTTGCAGGGGGCAACAGAAACTCTCAATTGGCTCAGCTCTTTTATTGACAGCTAATTCAAACAATGCAGAGTACCAAAGCTTATATACACAGCATGAACTGTACTGAGAGTGTTTTGATTACACACATTGAGCTTTTCTATAATCACCCTGAAGCAATAAACTGAGATTGTGTCTGGATGAGGATGAATTTCAGATAATTACTGGAGGACAGGGGGTGGGGGGGGGGGGGGGAGGGCTTAAGTGTGAAGGTTAGGAAAACTGCTACTGTTTGGGGTGAGAGAGAATTGGGCCTTTAATGGATGACACTATGACTCTGAACAGTACATCCTCTTCTTTTTTCATGTTTATTCCAATCATTCTATGTTCTAATTGACAGAAATAACAGTTTTTTGTCATTCATTCTGAATTAAGCCACCCACTTACTCATCATAATAAATACATATACAGCATACATTTTAAAGTGACACTATTAAACATCTGTATTCATATCTCATTTTGACCAAATTGACCCTTTTGACCATGTGAAACTCAAAGCCATTACAAGTCAGGACATCTCAAAATTCAAAATTTTTTACTTTTTCTGTAACTTTTTGGTATGAAACTTGACTCATTGTGCTATAAGCATTACCATGAGGTAGTGACATTTTAATACATAATAATAGTTATTGATATCAACTCAATGAGCTCCTTTAAAGAAGATACTGCCTCACCCCAACTTGACATAGTATAGAACAGCAGACTGTCATTTTCTAATTGGCTCTTGAGAGTTATGTGACCATATATTTTTTTCTTCAAATGTGAAATTTACAAGGGGTGACTGCTTGGTTTCACCTTGAATACGCAATAATAAAGTCCTAAAACATTATGTAAGTCTTAGATAAGTTGAAGGGAAATTAGAAGAAAATTGTGAGATTCAGCTGTTGCTTCAAAATAAATCACTGCTTTTGCCCTTTAACCAGCTCTCATTCATAAAATCAGAAATGTATTGTACATCTACACACTAACATAGCACTACAATTCCTCTGCACAATTATTTGAGACCTCCATTGACAAGAGTTCCAGTTTAGATCTTGCAAGTTTCAAAACAGAGCAACCTTACACTGACTCGACTGACGCCAAGCTGCGTAGTCAACGATAGGGGGTAATACTATGGAATTTGGCATAATCGCCTGCTTCTCATTTGGAGTGAAATGTATTCATGCCTCCGGCCAATTAACGAGGCTAACGTGATTTAGTTCCTATGGAGAACAAAGCTAGCGTTCAGCAAGAAAAAGATTTGATCCCTGTTACCTTCAGGGTAATTCAGAGAGATAACTCCCCAAACATGTTGCATACAAATTTTACTACAGTGCTTGACAGGTGCCACAATACAAAACAGCATGTGCATGGGAAGGATTTTATGTATTTATCATGGCACATTACTAGGCTTTATGCCTTAACAGTAACAACCTCCACAGGTTGACAAAGGCTATTATTATGGGTGCACTTTTTATTCTAATCAACAGCTATAAAACTTGTCCAGGGCAATAAGACAGGTAGCCCAGATTTTATTATGAAAATTAGCACTCTTGATAATAACCTCTTTTTTTTACCTTGCCGAACATCTGAAGACATTTTTGAACAACAGTGAGTATAACAAACAAATGGTAAGGCATGGATTATTCTTCCTGAATTTCATATTTGGGTAAAAAAAAAAATATAATCACATGATTCAATTTACCTTGAATATATCCAATATTGAAGTCCTAAGTTATTAGAGAAGATTCTTTGAAGGCAAGTGAAAAGAAACTTGTGAGATATGGCTGTTGCTTCAAAATAAGTTTGGGACGACTGCTCTTGCCCTTTGTACTTTATATCTAAACTAATAGCAATATTAATCAGGGTAGGGACTGCCAAAATGCTATTGTTCTCAAAGGATGTAATGTCATGAGGAATGCAGTATGTGTGGGGGAGGGGTGAAGGAAAGGGGATACACTGCAATCCCATTTTCAGAAATTCAAAATTGATTATCACTTTTGACATACTGCATTTAAAGTGCATCAACATGGCACAAAAATGCCATGTGACTTTATTACCCATCAAACCATTGTGTCTGGTTCAGGAATAACACCAACCACATTTCATCTGCTCAAAATATTATTCACTAGAAAGAATACAGATATTGCATCATTGAAATTTGGAAAGTTTCTGTAAACATCACAGGAAATTTGGAAAGTTTTTGTGAGCAAATTTTTCTTCGGCAAAACGTTACCAAATTTCCTCTAAGTAAGAAACCTATTTCTTGATATGAAAATTATTTGAATGCTATATTTGAATAATCGTATCATTCTGTTTCCTTTAACAGTGGTTTCAAAAAAATAAACTGTTTTGCTATCAGAAAAAAACTCAATTTTCCACTTCATTCCAATTCTTTTACACTATTTCACATAAACCTCCTGAACTGCTAGTTCTAAAACTTAGGGAAATGAAGTCTTGCTACAAAGGTACAATTTGATCCTTCCAATTGTAGGCCTCATCAATGTTTTCCAATAAACTGATTTACCATGAGAATGTGCGTAATTTAATTAAAGTCTGGCATCAATTTTGGCGCCAACATTCGTTCACTCCCGCTCAGTTTTAGGATATTTGTACACTGAGAAAACCTTGCCCAAAGTATTCCAGGACTATGAAGCCTGAGGCAAGTAGATCACCAACACTTGTTTTGACCACAAGAATTATTGATCTCTTAAATATGTATGTATGTATTGAGAGCAAACCCACTATCACTATATAATATGATACAGGAGGTAGTACATAACTGATATGAATATCATCAGACACAAAATCAATACCAATCAATGAGTGAATTCTTTGTATTGTGTTTTATTAGTCTGTTATAGTATAATTGTGCTGCTAACAACTGCCATCAATTACCATTTAAATGGAAACTACATTTTAAGCACAGTAGAATTGCCCATGATTTGTCCATTTTTAATTAAAGTCTATGTATCTAGTTTTATGCAAGACAGATTTTTTATATATGAAGATATGTTATCTAATCCAAATAGTCAAGTGATGGTCTGATTTAGTTGGGCATAACTGGGGTCCATCAGCTTAAATCTTTCAAATTTTCTTGCTTCACTCTATCATGGATGATTTTACACTAAAATCCTCCTTAATTCCTTCAATTTCACTGAATATGAAGGTTTAGAATAGCATTTTTAGACAATAGAAGGCTACAGGACCTCCATTAATTAAAGGTTGCTTTCAGTAGCATGTGCTCTTCTCCCTCACAACTTGCATGAAATATTAAATGAGTTACTACAGCAATTGAAGACAGACCCTCTTCACTTCAAACCACAGTTTTGGTTTCAAGAAAAGAATGCTTATATAGTTCTGCAGTTCTGACAAGGAAAAACAGTGCACATACTGCAGGCTCATGCATGATAGCTTGGTGTATGCTATGGTCAACAAACTAATACTTCAAGGCCCAATCCGCTCATCCCACACAGTCCAAGTTCTCCTCACTTACTTCTTTTAGCCCCTCCTACATTTGTCTACATTTCATCCCCACTGGTGACTGCTCTCTATTCCAACACCCATATGTTCTGACAATCTGTATACTTATCTTCAATAGAGTTGTCAGAACATAGGTGTATATGAACAAAGGCTGAGTTGGAATGTAATGGATTTGTCAGAACATAGGGGTGTCAGAATATTAGGGTGTTGTAATATAAAGCTGTAACCTCCGGATGCAATCTCAGTTTATTGTTTCAGAGTGAGTATTCAAGACCCCAATGTGTAGTTTGGGGTGGTAGTTGACTGCCTTTAATGTTTGCCATAGGTTTGTGTTATTACCATGAGTGGCTTGCAGAGGGTTTGGCTTGCAGAGTATGAAGAGCAACTACGTGTTTGGTCTAGTGGTAGAGCATGTACAGTATCTGCCTCTCACATTGAATATCCAGGTTTGATTCCCAGGCCAGCTTGACATGAACCAGTAGTTTGGAAACTGGACCATAAAACTACTGTACATCTAGCTAACTCACTGCAGAGTATCAAGCCAATACCTTTTCTTTGAATATGATCCTATAAAAACCACAATACATCTTCTTCTTGCTTACTGTCTTTACATAATTTGTTCATTAATACGGTAGTACAAAAGTGCCTGCTGTTGCAAGGCAGATCATTTTAAGGAACATGAATTTTGTAGATAATGAAATCAGCCGACAGAAAAACAGAACCGAAAACATCAGAAACTTGTTACTTATACTTGAAAGTTTTTGAGCATTGCATGTTTTATCAAGATGGTAGGGTTAAAGTTCAAGATAAAATGTGCCCTTCTTTTACTCTTGATCATAAAATCTATATTGAAATGCATCGGCCATTACTATCGATCACCACTTGTCAAATTGAAATGAAATCATCCATTCCAATGAAGTAGAAATAAAATGAATGATTAGACTGTAATGGCAATTCTAATGTATTTTCTTTGCTTTTCGGTCAGTACATCTCACCTTCAGTAAATTATGGGGAATTCTCAGCTGTTGGTTGGGCATATTTCAAATTATTAGGATGAAAATCTTTCACCACCACAAGAAGTCCTACATTATGAAACTCATCTGAATAGCAGTTTAACTATTGTGTAATACAATAGTTCTTATTCCCTGCAAGTATTCAAACAATGTTGAAGAGAGGGCGCTATTAAAGGCCAAGAAAATATCAACTTCAAGTTTGGAGAGCACCATGGCCAAGCTGGTTGTCTATACATCATATGGCAGTATGCGCTGAATCTATGATCTTTACAATAATTTGTGTATAAATTCTTATACTTTGACTCTGGAATTAGTGTAATTGATGGCAAGTTGCCAGACAAAATTGATGGCACATATGGCAAAGTATGTCTTGCCACTGATGTCTCCCAGCCATGTTACCACTCAGAATCCCATCCAGGAAAAAGTACAAGTTACTGACAGACACCCTCAGGTTTTTTTCTAAACCCCATTAGTAGCTGATTAAACCACTCAGTGTGCCTTATCTTCACATTGTAGCAAGGTTCCTTGTATTATCAACCTGTAAGGCAATACCATCAAACTATTATTCTCTTACAGGTATATTTTTTATCTGGCAACCCCCTCCTCCCTCCTCCCACCCCCATTTTTTCCCTCCTATGCCTCCTTCCTTCCTTTAATGAAGCTGCTAAATGTCACAACCAAAGTGATTCCAAAACATGCCACATTGACAGAACAAGGGGAAGTATCAATGTAAGAAAAGTTTATGAAGTTTTTTTTTTCACCCCCTTAAAATTGGCTTCCCCTTCCACTGCATATTTAAAATGGCCTCCGCTGTAATAATTTAAAAAAAAAACACATTCATATTCACATTCACCAACCTTTCAGAAAATATTTCATGCCGAATTAATAGGTGATTCAATTCAATGCTATACATACTTGTTGGTGCATGCTGGAAACTCTTCTCTTGTTTGGTAGAATTGTTTGTTCTTTTCAGCCAGTTTAGACCAGAAGGACCTTACACTTAACAGACTCAGAAACATGAGGCAGCAGAAAATTTCAGCTAAAGAGGTCTTTTGCCTAAATGGCTACCAAGTTTGACTAAATTTCTAAATATTTTGCTCAAGTTTCTACAACTTTTAAGGTTGTCCTTGAGTTTTGGGGATGGTACCCCTAACGCTTATATTGTTTGTGACCTAATGACTTACTACATACAATTTAGTAAGTTCCCAGCCATATATTTCCATACAGGAGTACCTGGTTGGATTGCTCATTTAACTTTGAGAGTAACAAAAAAAGGAAATACTGAATAAGGGGAAATTTATAATTTCATACCAAATGGACAAAATCACATGTATATAAAATTTACAGTGATAATAAGTGCCAGGGCAGCAAGGGGTTTTCCTGGGATGTGTTTTAAATACTTAATTACCATTAAATTCCCCTTTACATTTTTCAAACGTTATCATACAAATGACCATTTTAATAAGATGATAAATGCTAATGGATATAAATAGCAGGTCGAGGACAAGAATTCTACTTTATTTAGTACAATACTTCTTCAAAAATAATTTGAATATCAAACTTCTAGTTTAAGGTCACCATGAATTCAACATGTCCCTTATCTACCATAATATCAAACCAATGTACAGCTTACAATAAGTTGAACTATAGCACAGACATTTGGCAGAGCTTAAAGGAAAAGATGTCACTTGGCTGTAAGAAAGACCTCTGCATTAACAAATTTTCTTCCTCCAACTTACAGAATCTTAACAAATGTACTTAAAACTACTACTAAAATATTTAGTCTCCTTCAAATAGAAACAGGTTTATCACCTTCTTAGTAAGGCAGCCCCTGGTGGACTGTCTGTTGCAGAATATGTCCACGGTATTTACTGTCTCGCTGACTCTCCTCAGAGATCCTGAACTTAACGAGAGGACATGAATAAAACTTGAACTTAACCTACCCTCCCAATATGACATTTTTTGACCTTAGTTTGCTTTTGCTTAGACATTTTAGTACAAATGTAGCTTATCTTTGCATTTTCAAGTTGATTTTCTACCCACCATTACATTACTTGTTTACTAAATTTGGCTGATCGGCATTTCCCCTGGTATCTTAAATTTAAAATCATGACAATAAATTTGAACTCTTTCCAAGTTAAGGACTTGTCTCTTGGATATTTCCAAGTAATACCACATCAAAATCATCCCCTTACATGGCCCTTTACACTTTCCAAAAGTTGGACCTTTTAAATTTTGACCTACATTCACCAGTGTATTAAATACGCAACCACATGCTTTCTCTATAAAATAATGTTAGCAAAGGTACATTCACATTGAACACAAAGTTTTTCCAGTAATTTCTGACGAGACACCCATCTATACTAATGCAATTATTAGGAGTAACGATGAATTTAGTATTAAAACTCTCCCACAGCATTAAAGGTTTGAATCGATTGACAGGTTTTAAAAAGTCTCATTTTGTAAGCCTGATTAAGTAGAATAACTGCGATGTTTCAACATGATAGGCACACTCCGTTTTTCCTCTCAGAGATTTAAACTATACTGGAAGAGTGAAAGGATAAGATTCCAGTTCAACGAATCAAATCTGAGCAAATATATATGTTTATAATGTATGGTGACCTACTTGTGTTTATCTAATGTTTAGTCAACCGATATCTGCTCTGTGACCAATATTTTACGGACATGTCCATTAAGCAATCAATACTACACACTCAAAAGTACCATTTTACATCGTACAAACAAGCAGACTGCTGGAGCATGCTGTGAAAATTGGACGGTGGTAAGGTCTTCAGGTATAAAAAGTTACCCATAATAAAGCTAGAGGATGAACACTTACATGACAACTCATCTAAAGTAGGTCACAGAAGTGAAAACTGAGAACTGAATAAACAGTGCCCTCACTAATGACTAGAAGAGTAGAAGAGTGACATGAGCACACTGAGAAGATTAAACTTTATCAGGGAATGTTTTTGGGAGAAAAATATACCATGCCCTTGGTATAATTTACCAATTTGCTGGAACAAGTTGGGTAGCTTTCTCTTTTTCATGACGTTCATTTTGCCAGAAATATTGCAGAAACGTCATTGAAATACTCCACTTTCCTGGTTTCAGAGTCTATGCACTCCACACTCACCTCCTATTTATGCATGAACTGTAACTCCACAACTTGCCTGAAACTCTCTAAACTGAGGCAAAAATGATGTGATCCTTAAAGCATGACAACATGGAGAGGAAGAAGTATGCTAGCAAACTGCCCTCTGAAAAAAACTAGAGGAGCCCCACCCCCTGCTAAAAGGGTCTTTGCCAGAAGAACTTGCGGGCAAGTTGGGGAAACACATGGGTCGAAAGGCACAGAGGAAGAGTGAGATGGTCATAATTACAAGTAGAGAAGCTCCTTTTCCAGATATCCCCAAAGTTCCTAGTCACCTGACAGCTTGAAAATATGTTTAAGCATGAGCTAGGCAAAATGGAGGAGGAAGTAACAGGGAGCATGCTACTCATATTTCTCTGCTCGTAGGGTTACAACGATGTTATTAGTTTGCCAGATGGTAAATGTGTGTATAAATGGTGTACAACATAGGGTGATAGTAAGAAGGTACATCACTCATAGACTATGGGTATTTGAAAGGAAATTTTTGCAGTTGGAGAGAAATTTCCTTTTTTTTCTACATGAAAATATACAGTAAATTGTTGGAAATTTACTTCCTTCTGGGGAAATACTTCCTTCCTGGAAAGTAAACATTTTCTTTCAACACTTGAAAGCAGTCTAATGGCCATGTTAGTCAACCAAAATTCCTCTGATCAGCTGCAACACTGGGTCACATTATCATCTTTCCATATTTGCACATATTAGGTATGTTAAAGGCCTGATCCTCTCACCCCAAACTGTTCCAATTCTCCTAACCTACTTACTTAAGCCCCTTCCACAACTGTCAATAATTCATCTTTATCCAGACACAAAAACAATTTATTGCTTCAAGATGCATAAGCAAGATCCAAAAGTGTAATCAAAACACTCCGAGTATTCTACATGATGTTTATAAGCTTCAGTACTATGCATTTTTTTTAACTAACTGTCAGTTAAAGAGCTGTATCAATTGAAAATTTTTATAAACTACTTGTAATTTGTTATTTATAATTTGGGGTGAGAGGATTTGGCCTTCAAGCCACGAACCAAAGGTCCTCGCCCCTCCGCATCTTACATTTCATCATACTAAACCATTTTTCTTTTAGTGATTCCCATCATTAAATCATAAAGGCACATGATTCCCCACAGCAATATCAGCCCACACTAGCAATGAGGTATAGAACTTTTAAGTAAACACATGAAAAATTGATCAAACTTCAAAAATTAGATTAGATTCACAGACAATTAAGCATCCTTCCAATAAAAATATATCAAGCAAGAATGCAAAATTTAAAAAATATCAGGAACTGCAAAAGTGAATCACCTTTCCCTCCTTCCACAAGGCCTCCTATAACCTTTGTTATCTGTACTTTTAGCTGCTGGGAGACTCGAGACTAGACTAGGGAGAACTTCTCTTGGGGATTCCTTGTCGAAAGTTATCTGTAAATCATAAGGAAGATAGCATGAGAAGGAATACTCACATTAAATACAAAATAAGAATATTGCATGCATCTTTCATTAATATGTTTTCTTTGAAACCAGTTTTATATTTTCCCATTTTGGAAAGTTTTTGTTCACTTCAATGCATGAATTAACATTTCAACTTATTCAAATTCATCTTCCCTGGATGAGGCACAGTATATTGCAAGTCTCAGCCATGTGACTGAAAAATAGGTGTTCTCAAAATTATCTGTCAGTTGTCTTAAAAAGAAAAAAATGGAGTTGCTTAAGTATTTTTATGGCAAGCTGCATGTGTACCAGAGAGATAAAATCATAGAGCTGTTGCTGCATTGTGCCTTTAACAATATTTATCATTTAAACAAGCCTTTTTGAAGGGTACTATTATCACATGACAACGATTACTATACTACTAACAACATCTGCACAAGATGGAGTTGAATATATGAGGCAGTTTTATGGGCCCAGTTTCTAAGCAATTGATTTAAGTCCATGGGCTATAGCTTTCCAGTTGTGGCTCATTGGCTTGTTTTCTATACTCCATTGCTTATGCTGAGCACCAAGCACAATGGTAGTAGATGGAGTTGGATCGATGAGGCTTTCCTGCTCAGTTTTTAACCAATTGGTTATTGTTCAGCCAGCCACAGCTATTTTTCCAGTGTGGCTCACTGGCTTGTTTCAACACTCTACTGCTTACAGTATGTTGAGCACCATGCACAATGGCAGTAGGTTCCATTTCTTTGGTAAGTCTTTGGTATGTGGTATGACCTGGCCAGGAGTTGAACTCTCGACCTGGCTGCAAGTTGGATATGCTCTCACCACTTGACCAAGCAGCCTTTTTTTCAGTTTATATTTGAACACAAACTTGCAGATGTCATGGAGGATTTAAGATTCTCTATGCTTTGTGGTGCTGTTTGATGCCTATTATTCTTGATATGTACGTAGGAAGATAATGGGTCATTATTACTGCATTTACTGCATAAAATTCACACCAAGTTATTATTAAAAAGTGGAAACATCTCCCTGATCATCATCCCAAAGACATACTGTATTACAATACTGTTTCAAAATATGCAAAAGGTACAGCCAAGTTTGTTTCTAGGAATGTTACCTTATCTTACTGCCAATTTCATCTCAATGGCACACTGTACCATATCTATGCAATCTATCAAATATCAAGTCATTCTCTAAGGAGCGTGTTTACATTCTACCTGTTACAAAAAGATGCTTGCAGCATCTTTGCTCCTCCTAGTTGTAAAGTGTGACCACATCAGTATTCATTACAAGATGTTCAAGAGGAGAGCATAAATTTTCTCATCTCTCTGTCAAGTTACTGCTCCCAACACGTAACATTATATCTCTCTACAAATGATGCAATTTCTGTCAGCACTTAATTTCTGAGGAAAGATAGAATAAATTTTGCACCTACAGTAATTTCAAATTTGACAAAGGCACATGAAAGCTACTCAGCACCAGTCCTTCCACAATAACTACATTCATGGATTTGGGAGGTTTCATCACATATCAGAAACTGAAATTCAATACTTCTTCTAAGATATTTTATTTCAAAAAAGTTGAGGTGAACAAATTATTCATGAGCTCATAAATGAAGAACTAGATCCCATTAACCAGACCTTCCCTCTTCAAAGCAATTAAGGCTCAAAGTAAGTTTGAAAAGGGGCACAGTAAAAATGTACAATTTGGCTGTGTATCAAATGTTGGGCATTTCCAAGGGGCACGGCCATCAATGAAAGCCTGAAAAGATTTAAAAGTTTACCCAAGTGCAGTACTAGAGAACAAATTTAATAGGCATGCAGGAATAATACATTTTACTAATGGGTGGCAGTTATTTGGACTGAAGTTTATCATTTCCAATCAACTAAAGAACATGAAAAATACAGTATGGCACAATGTCATTCTTATTGGGGGGGGGGGGGGCAAATCCTGCAAGCCAGCCATGGCCTTTTTCCAGTTGTGACTCACTGGTTTGTTTTCCCCACTCCGTTGCTTATTCTGAGCACCATTTCCCATAATGGCAGTAAGTTCCATTTTTTGAGTCTTCCGGATGTGACCCTGCCAGGACTCGACCTCCTGACCTACCATCTTTAAGTCAGATGCTCTAACCACTTGACCATGCACCCGACACACAAAATGATCCCTCATCAAAGCAAAGAAAAACTCAGGACCTTAATATGCATGTAAGCTGGCTGTCTGAAGAAAAGAGAGACCTCAACAGTTTTCCCTAGTTTGATTGGGGCCCTTCTCCATTATTTTTTTGCTGGGTCCCACCTTGGGTGAGCAGAGATTACTAGTGTTCAAGAGTTGGTAAGGATTGAGAAGCAATGTAGACTCACTGTAGGGACACAGATAGAATATTGCACTAATTACTGCCTTCTTCATTTGGGGGGGGGGGAGGAAACAGCCAGAAGAAAGAAACAGATAATATATGGTTCAGTAAATTCTGTAGTCCCCTCATATCACATGACCACATCTGACATTTTACACATCTTTGAGTTTAACATATGAAAGCTTTTGTTAGCACCAATGCAATCATTTCCCTTTCTTACCGACAAGGTATTACAAAAAGAAGATCGGCTGACTTTTGAACTATCTCACAAGAATGACTCATCCCTAAAACACCTTTCACTTGTGCGTTGTAAACATATGGACTGATTAGATAAAATGTGAATTAATGGAAAGTGTAAATGCACTAGACCAAGGATTTAATTACCACAGTATGTAGCTAAAATGCTGGAGTGGCAATTTTTTATTTTTTATGTATAGTTTCATTACACTCACATCCAGTTCAAGATAGATTTTGAAGCACTGTAAAGTTTAAAAGCATACTAAACAGAAGTACAGAGGTAATGTATTCAATTATCAAGTTCAATTACGCAGAGACTTGCCACCTGTGAACATGTCCACTCTATTTCTTTAATATTGGAGATAATGAAATTTATCCAAATTGGAATTTACTACCATAAACTTAGACACAAACATTCTTTGACATGACTAATCAAGGTTTGTACACATGCAGAATGCCAAAAATCTGTCTTTCAAGGATTGATATTTCGAGAACCATTAAACACAGTCAGATCTAACATTTCCATCTTTTTTCCATAAAATTTGAAGTTTGAGAAAATCAGAAAAGTTAGTCCACTTTTATAAAAGTTCTCATTTTCCCTGACTCTCCAGACTTAGAAATTCAAATTTCAATTTTCTGTGACTCTCTAGGATATCTAGGACCATGTGAACCCTGATGCTTGCAACCACCAGGCCTTGAACTTTGAGAACTTAGTGCAAGTGCCATCACACACCATCCCTCACCTCAAATCTTTGTGAGGAGTGTGATTTTTTGCACACCTAGCTGGAGACTTGGAGCTCATATAAATCTATTTAAGTTCAAAAAACAGGATACCTACCACTCTCCTTAATTTTTTGAAGAGTGTGTTTTGTAGCACACCTGAAGAATCTAAAAATCAAGGCCTGAACCACATAGGTCCATATTTTCCTGCAATTCTTAAACAGTAATGACAAAAGCGGCATGTCAAGTAAAATTAGTTTAATTTATTGGCTGTTTTGAGTACCACTAGTATCGTTAGTTACATAGAGTTTTATGGCCCAGATTCCAACTTATTGGTTCAAGTTGAGCCGGTCACAGCCTTTTTTCCAATTGTGGCTCACTGGCTTGTTTTCCCTACTGCATCGCTTATGCGGAGCATCACGCACAACAGCAGTAGGTTCCTTTTTTAAAGTCTTTGGTATGACAAGCAAATCAGGGCCTTGCGCTTGAAATTGACTGCTTCTGTAGGTGATCACCCTACACCGAGGTCACATTAATACACTTTACCAAAAACTTGTCAAACCTGCAGACATAGCCATTTAATTTTACCCCTCATTAGAAGGGCATTGTTAACCACAACAAAGCATATAAACCTTGAAAATTGTAACCAGTATAGAAGTTCATTGTTTATAGCTTTGTTGGGATTCTTTAAAGGCAGTTATTCGTCACCCTAAACTACAGTTTCAGTATACATATATCAAAACTCTCAATTGGTACAGCTCTTTGATTGGCATCACATTCAAACAATGCATCATAGCGAAATTACACAGCATGGGCACTGAGAGTGTCTTGATTACACATTATGGACTTGTATGGCCACTGGGACAAGCCATGAAGCAATAAACTAGGATTGTGTCTGGATAAAGTTTTAGATAAATGTGGGAGGGGCTAGAAGTCAGAAGGTTGGGAGGATTGGAGCTGTTTGAGATGATGAAAATATGCCTTTAAATATATACAGCACAGAGAACTTGCTCAAAATTATTGAACCATGTTTACACATTCACTGTATGAAGCAAAAGATACATTAAAGGTTATTTGCATGACAAAGTACTTTATGTAATTGATGTATTTATGTATTTATTAATTTATTTTGAGATGTCCAAAGGTAATAGGTAAAAAGAGGGAATCCCCCTTTAGTGTGATATACATGAGCCCCCTTCCACAGGTTTCTAGCTTCTTTGAAAACCTTTAAAGGCCCAATTTTCTCACCCCAAACAGTACCAATTCTCCGAACCTTCTTAATTAAGCCCCTCCCACAATTGTCTGAAATTCACCCTCCTCCAGACACAATCTCATTTTATTGCTTCAGGGTGAATAAAGAAAGCCTAATGTGTATAATCAAAACACTATCAGAACAGTTTGTGCTGTAAAAAAAGTTTTGGTACTCATCATTGTTTGAATTAGCAGTCAATCAAAAAGCTGAGCCAATTGAGAGTTTCTGTTACCCTATACTAAGAGTGTAGTTTGGGATGAGAGGATTGTCCCTTTAAATGCTTTCACAAAAGTAAATGTTACCTTGCTAAATATTGTTCTCAGAAAGGTTGATACTCCAGTTTAACTAAAATCATTTTTTGTCTAACAAGAACAAATAAAAAATTCTTCACTTTTTCTGAAAGAAAATTTAAATGTTCCCAACATTATTAGATATAACTTTTAATCAATGGTAATCGATACTTTTCAATTTTGCATTCAGCAATGTTTTGCCTTTAGTAGGAGGTAGGACTCCCAGTTGTTCCCTCTCTCCCTCCTCCTTTCCAGGAACTTTGCTTGTTATTTAAGTAAAACCTGGTGTCACCCTGGAACCTGAAGCTATTGATCAAATCAAATACCTGACAAACCAAAATGAGAATGATATTGTTCTTGCTACAACTCCATTTCAAAATACCATCTGCCACAAACAATACACAATAGCTACCAGAATGAGCTAGCTTTTGAGTGTAATAGGAGGTCAGTAGAGGGGTGATATTGTCCTTGCTACCTCTCCATTTTGTAATATCATCTGCCATGCACAAACAATAAACACAATAGCCACCAGAATGAGCTAGCTTTTAAGTGTAATAGGAGGTAAGTAGAGGGGTGAAATTGCCCTTGCTGCAATTCCATTTTATAATATCATCTGCCACAAACAATACACACAATAGCTACCAGAATGAGCTAGCTTCTAAGTGTAATAGGAGGTAAGTAAAGGGGTGATATTGTCCTTGCTACCTCTCCATTTTATAATATCATCTGCCACAAACAATTAATACAATAGCGACCAGAATGAGCTAGCTTTTAAGTGTAATACTGTAGGAGGTAAGTAAAGGGGTGATATTGTCCTTGCTACCTCTCCATTTTATAATATCATCTGCCACAAACAATTAATACAATAGCGACAAGAATGAGCTAGCTTATATACAAATGTAATATTAGGAGGTACATAGAGGGGCAAAGCAGGCTGATACTGTTCTTTCTTCCTCCCTTTGTTATGATAGCATACTCCGAAAACAATATATGTTATAGGTACCAGAGTGACCTACGATATAAAAATTTAATACAAGGTAAGAAGAGAGGCAAAGAAAAGATTGGTATTGTCTTTCTTAACTCCCTGTTTCATGATATGAATATCAGTTTTCAGCTGGCTGACATCCCAGTGTAGCTGTCCACACTGAGGTAACCAACTGCTTAATACCTTCTGACCATGATCTCTGATGGAACTTTACTACACTTGCATGCAAAAACAAAACAGATCCACTTTAAGGGCACGAGCAGCAACCCCCCATTCAAATAGAGTTGAATACCATGGCAAATGCCATTTCCAAAATGACACAATCTATAGCTATGAAAAACCAATGATAGATACTTCACTCCTTTGTTTATTGACCAATTATATTACTTTTAGAATATAATGCACAAATGTTCCAGATACCTACCAAGGTATTCACCCACTTTCCCCTGCCCCCACTTGCCCTGGACAACATTCCAACAACTAGCCTAAAGTGACCATTAAAATCCTTACAACAAATTAATCTCACATGTTGCCCATAACCGTTGCCTCAATATCAGTGTCCACTTCTTCCCATAATGACCAACTTTAGCTGCACAAAGATTCTTGGTTTTAAAACTAATTGAATATTCAAAGGCTGCTTTGCTAGAGGATGTCAAAAAAAAAATCTCCACTTCAGTTTAGGGCTATGCAGCAGTTCTCACCGTATTGCACCTATTGATTTTTGCCCTGACCAAACCATATGTTATTCCCAGCACAGCAGGTGTTACACAAGGACTAACTCCTTGGACTGCCATTCACGTATCCATTCCGACATTGATTATCACAGATGGGTGCATATTTTTCAAATGAGAAATAATTGTTAACTTTGTCTGTTTCCAAGACAAAGGGTGACTAAAATTGAATCAAATTGTATGTTGACTATGAATGTGGGAGCACAGAGCCTTCCATATATTTTTTTTCCTTTTTCGCAATCACATTTTTCATATGACAAGCCTTGTAAAAGTATGAAACAAGAGAGAGCTAATGTCATTACCATTCCATGGCCAATTGAATTTGTCCAAAATGAAAGGGTGAAACCATGGCAACGGCATCAGTGAACGAATGGATAGGTGCTCTTTTGCATTTGGTAAAACAGTGATTTAACGATTACAAGCTCCACTGTGACTTAAACAGCAAAATTGGAAGAAGGCAAATTCTTTGAGAGCAGTCATCATGTAAGTTATGCAGAATTTAAAGAGAATATTATCTGGTCTAACACATGAGGGTATTAGTACTGTTGTACATATCACAGGTGTAGTATGTCAATGAGATGGTTTTATTGAAGAATATGGGACTGTGTGTGAGATGTAAAGGGTCTTCTTGATTTATGTGAAATGTTTAATGACTTGAAAGTGCAAGGCAGCATGTGGTTGGAGGTGAACATTTTAAATAGTCCTTAAATACATTGACCTGACCTGTGATGTCATATTAGAAGAACTAAAATGCGCACATGGCTGTACGACCGATCTTTGCATCTAAGACAATAGATCGGTGGGCAATAATTGCAGTAGGATCTGCCCCATGTGTGTACAAACTTGGGTGTATTTTCCATTAGTTGACCTATCAGCTGTTTGGACTTCCTCCTGATATCTTCCCCAAAGTTTTCTTCTTTACTGGGAAATTTAAAAGTGAAGACAAGAACAAATTCTTGTGTTATTCGGGGGATTAATTTTTATTTAACAAGTGATGATGGAATAATGTCAATGTAAAAAAAAAATGACTTTTCTATGCCTTCACACAATTTCTCTGAATTTCAAAACTCTCCCAGGACTTGATATAGTTTAAAAATTCCGGTTACTTTTCCATGACCATGAGAACCTTCTTAAAAAGTGATATATGGACACAGGATCAGTCTTTACATTCATGCAGATGCCATCAACAACAGTAGCATTATTTCAATGATAGAGTTTCTAAGACTCCCTGGTTTAGGAATCTATGAGCCCGGATACCTGGAAATACCAGTGTACCAAACTGTATTCAGTCCTTTGTACAGGCAAGCAGGAAGGAGGGCCTCCTCTAGCGGTCACCCGGAGCCACTGTGCTATTAAGACCTTGCCAAGGACAGACTGAGGGGTAAGTCAGAATCGCAAAATGTAAATAGGGAGGTAAGGAGGGGCAATGTGGGTACCCAATTTTTGTAAAATTTGAACAATCTTGAAAACTGCACTCTTAGCTTTAAAAATTATTTGCTCCCCTTGGTAAGATCACCTCCGCAAGAGAACAGCTAAACTGAGTCTGAGGGGCCAAAGAAAAAATGAAAGCGGCAAAATAGTTATTTTCCCATCTGTGCCATTCTTAACTTCAAACCATGAAATGTTGAAAGCATACACAGCACAAACACTTTCTAGCCAATCTTTAACAGTAATGCTAGTTTCAAGTATTAAAGGCTATTAGCAAACACATTTTATGCCGTAAGCACAACAAGAAAATCATCAAAAAACTCTGTTGAAAATTAAATCAAGAAAACAGTGATGTAAGAGATGAGCCAAACTACCTTGATTCTACGATTAAATAAGCTTACATTCCTACCTACGAACCTCACTTCTCAATTAAGGCACGATCCAAAGTAATTTAACTCTACCTCTTAATATATTATACTGGGTGTGTAAACAGGTAGGCTACTTGCGTCACTGTTCACTATCTTTCTTCGCTATTAATTTATTTTCCCCCAGTTTAACTAGGAAGTGATAAAATTGGCATTCACAGCCTGTTTAAATTACAGGGCAGGAGAGATAGAAAGAGATGCTAATAAAGTTTTTCATCTTGTACACATGAAATAACAAAGGCATCTTCAAACATCTGGTGTTTCTCATGAAGTACAACTCACTCAAAAGCTAAGTCGGGAGAACAAAGTGGACTAAGAAGGAAAAAAAAGGTTTTTATCAAAAAAGAAGGGGTAGGATATAAGAAGTAGGATACTCTCTGAAACAAATGAAAGTACAGATGCAAAATCCAGGCCTTGAGTTTCAGATTTTCCAGGTGTGCTACAAATCACTCCTCTCAGGATATTAAGGGGTGTGGTAGCTGGGTACCCTGTTTTACTTAAGTGAAAGAGATTTGTATGAGCTGAAGCCATTCTTCATCTAGGTTTGTAAAAAATTGCACTCCTCACAGTGACTTGAGGCAAATGATGGTGTGTGATTGCATTTACATGCCTCAAAACTCACAGTCTAAAGATCATTCCCATAAGAATCCCAATGCACAGTAACTCACAAACCCCCAAATAATTCTTCTAAAATTAAAGCTGAAACACTGAAAACATCAACATATGTGAAGTAAATTTATGTAAAAGCCTGAATGCAAAAGTTGGGAATTAGGGATCACTCCTTCCTGGGAAATTTGAGTATTTGGAGAGAAATACTGGCATGAAAGGGAATTTGTACTCTTTGCACTTTTTGCACAAGGGGAAAAACTGGTGGGATTTGAGAAAATTCATCTCCCTTCAAACAAAGGAAGCAATTTTTCCTTCTCTGATTATTAAATTACACTTTTCTTCCTACCTGGCCTTTACATGCACACATTAAAACAATATCATTTTTTCCAAAGGGACTCACAACAAAGAGAATATTTTCAATAGGCGTGAAATGATTTCAGACAAAAGTATTCCTGAAAATCTGCAATCTAAACAGTAAAGACGAATATTTCAGAGAGAGCCTGTACTCATCAAATTGTGTTGAACAATGTAAAGGTTTTCTTTTCAAGTTTTTTAGTAAAGAAATTATGAGATAAATTTAAGTGAAGATATCTGAACTTTAAAGGGCAAGAGCAGGAACTCAAACTTGAAGTAGTGTACTGGACTGTCCTGCTTCATGATTGGCTCTTGAGTGTCATATGACAATATTTTTTCTTCTCAAACATAGCAACTGCTTTTTTTACTGTGAATATGCAAAACTAAAGTCCTAAAATACTATAAAAGATACTTTGAAGAGAAATTGAATGAAATTTGTGAAATTTAGCTAGGGCAAGTGCGATCCCAACAACTTGAAGACTTTTCTGTTTCATGACTGGCTCTTGAAATTCAAGTGACATTTTTCCCCTCAAGTGTGAAATTTACCTGGTGTGACCACTTGATTTGCCTTGAATATGCAATATTGAGGTCACAAAATATCATAAAAGATACTTTGAAGAGAAATAATCTAGGAGAATTGTGAGATTTTGCTGTCGGTTCAACATATATTTTCAGGGATGCTCTTCAAGCTTAATACTTGTAGAAGTTTCTCATCTGATAAAAAAAAAAAACTTCAATTGAACAAAGTAGTGCACTAGACAAAAAATACCTCCTTCAATTCATTAGTCCCATATGACATGTACTTGAATTTTCTTCAACCTTCTAGGACTCATTTAAAGATGACAAAAGGACGAAATTGTGGGCCATTTAAGGACCAACTTAGGTTGATGTGAGAGTGTGAGGTAGTAGGTCTCCTGTGGAAGGTCATTGCCTTATGTACACTAAATTTCCTTGCTTCTTGGGAGCATCTAAAATAGTGAAGATGGCTGATCAATGTTTGCAACGACAAAATCCAATTGATACCCCCCTCCCCATTCCCCAAATATTTCTGCTACAGGTTTTAGAAATATTGAAACCTCATCACACCCAAACCAGCTCTCAGTACCGTATGTTGTTGCTCAATGGGCTCCAACTACACATATATTAAAGTAGAAGAAAAGGAGGAAGTGTTTATGTTCCATTTACAAACTTCATGAATAGGTTCCAATGGGGATCGAGGGTGCTCTAAAACTTTGAGCCTACTCAAACTGTACCTCACCTATCCCGTTCTGCAGTATTAATACAAACTGGCAATGAACATAAAACAAGATACACATACTACATATGAAACTGCCATGTTCCGAACCTTCATGAGACATCTTACAATGTGGTGCAGTTGATAACCATAATATACAACAGCAGGTCCATTTTGTAGCTCATTCATCCCATTATGTTTTGACTTCATGACAGGCATCAAGCACAGGTGTTTGCACAAAAGACAGGGTCTGTCTGGGTAAGACCCAAGAAAAGTGGAAGTTGGGGTTAGTGCCTTCCGCAAATATTTTTACCAACCTTACAACATGTAAATACTATTTTTTTCAATAAAGTTAAGCATATCTTGCCTCCCGCTTCCCCAATATTTTCACCTCTCCCACCTTGGGACTAATATTTCATCTCACTGCTGTTCCTTAATTGTTTTGTTATAAGTGTAGGTCTGGGAAAATAGCTCCCCCACCCCCTCCCCCATTCAATCTGGATTAAATATAACAAAGTTTGACTTGAAGACAACCAGAATCCCTATATCATATAAGGCCCTACAAGAGTGGTTTTTTCATTTTGTACAATTCATGCCATGCATTGCCTGCCAGTAATTAGCAACATCTCCCTGTCTTCACCCCCCCCCCCACCCCACATTGCCATGTCCTGGAAAACTTCTATGCAAGAATGCATGAATCCTATGGTCCTATGGTAATGAGACATATAGAGCCAGACAGATGTACTTTTTACAATGTTTCAACAACAAATATCAATACTGTGGTTTAACACATGAATCTTCATCTGAATTACACACAGAACATTCCTGAGACCATCAGATGCTTGTTAAATGACATTACCATTCCGATCATGCTTTCTTTACCACCTCATGAAATGTCTAAAATTTCACTTTCTCCCAACTGAAGCAATATGACCTTTCTTATGTCAAAGACAGGAGTGTTGTGTGTTGATTCTATCCAAATCTACAAGACCAGCATATTGTGTCGTCACACTTTTACAACCCAGAAGTTGCAATGTATAACAGCAACGTGCCACCTGATCTGTGTTAATACAGACACTGTCTCTAACTCCTAATTTTTTTTTTTTTTGTTTGGTCACTTAATTCAAATTTTCCAATTATAAGAAATGTCTCACACTTCCGCAACTTCAAAATGCTTTGCGATGTGACTGACGCTTCTCAGTCTCTGCAGGGTTCTTCCTTCGTGTTGTATGTAATGGTACCTTATTACCATATCCTAGTGTGCATTTTATGTGTTCAGCTGTGGAATTTGATACAAATTTGGTTACAGAGATAGAGTATGCCTTGAGGAAGGCTACTAATATATTCTTAGGGAAGAAAGAAAAATGCATGAAACTGTGTGTAGTTAAAAAGGTGAGGTTGCTATGGAAACCAGTGCAGCTCCCATAGAAAATGGAATTAAAAAAGTCTTAATTTGGCAGGTAATACAGTTAAGCTTTAGTGATAGCACATTCCAACTTAAGGCATATGCATGAAAAGTACAATTCAGCACCATGCAGCTACTGTAATCTTAATGTAGTCTATTTACCATAGTCAGGTGTTGTTTAATTCCAACCAACTGAAATATAAGCTATGTTTGGTTAAGGCGGGGGAGGGGGCATTATAGGATGTTTTACAATATCTAAACTTTACTAAGGGGAGAGTCATTTTTCTAACTGGCCAGTATGGGCAGGTGGGCAAAGGAAATACATAAGTGACTTGGCCATAACTGCCTGTTAGATAATGACTCTGCCCTAAAGAAGAACAGTTGGTTGAAAAGTTCAGGCCTTGAGTTTTAGTTTTTCAAGTGTCCTATAAATCCCACTCTTCAGGAAAGTAAGGGGGGTGGTAGGTGTGTTGCTTTGTTAAACTTTACTAGGTTTATATGAACTCCCATCTTAATCAATGTGTGCAAGAAATCACACTCCTCACAGTGATTTTAGGAGAGTGATTGTGTGTGATTGCACTCTCATGCCTCAAAATGAAAGGCCTCAAAGGTTGTGTTAAAAGTATGCCATGAATGCCTTTCATGAAAATAAAAAGATAATTAAATATATTTCACTTCATTACAAGTCATAAGAAATATGGAAAAACAAGTCTGTGTTTAAAATAGACATTTCCAAAGTAACACTGTAAACATTAATGTTCAGTAAAATTCCAGAAGACTTTGGACCTGTTTTTCTTCATACTGTTACAGGGCAAAAGAGCAGTCAGCCCAAACTTAGTTTAAAACAATAGCTAAATCTAACAATTTTTAATGCTTCTTTCAAGTATAACAAATTATCTATCATTTTGTATCATTATACAGATTTATGGAATGAAAAAAATGAATATTCAAGTTAAGCTTTAATACCAAAGCAGAGGGAAAAACATTGCCACATGACTCTCAAAAGCCATTTGTGAAAGAAGATGATAACACTGTAGTACTATTGTACAAGTTAGGGTGGCTGCCTTTTCCTTTAAAGGCCCTTTTCTCTCACGCCAAACAGTACCAATTCTCCTAACCTTCTTACTGAAGCTCCTCCCACAATTGTCTGAAATTCATCCTCATCCAGACACAATCTCAGTTTTATTGCTTCAGGGTGAGTATAGAAAGACTCAATTTATGTAATCAAAACACTCTCAGTACCGTTCATGCTGTGTAATATAAGCTTTGGCACTCTGCATTGTTTGAATGAGCAGTCAATCAAACAGCTGAGCCAATTGAGAATTTCGGGACCCGGGTACCAAAATTGTAGTTTGGGGTGAGAGGGTTAGCCCTTTAAGTCAACTATATAAAATCTGAACTATGCACTCTGCAGTGAGAAAAAAACTAACCAATCCCAAACCATATCCCTATAACCTGCTTGTTTGAAAATTGTCCATTTAACTTGAATCGTCACTTTAAGAGGGGATTGTCTCAGAGGAAAGCATAAAACATGAAACTGATGCTGTTTTTCATAGCTAATAACTTTTGCTCCATCCCTTTTAGAGGTACCCACAGTTAACCATCCGAATTTCTCTGCCAGATCTCTGCCAGAAGGACGAGACAAAGATTCCTTTCCACATGACTTGGCTCTATTTCCACTTGGTTGAAACTACCTGTCTCCAGCAAAGATGATAGACTTTTAAGTCATACTTGTTTGTAAGCCTAGGGACTTGACCTAATTACGAAGGTATGATTCAGCCTAGTTTTGCCAAGGCTTGCCTTCCAGATCCTTGGCCTAGGTAGGAATAAATGAAAGAATCAGTTCAGTTGCAAAAGGATGAAATATTACTCAACTGGAGTTCACCTTGCACATTAAAGCATCTAGCTGAATAAACTCCTTGCCTATCTGCCAGTGTGTGTCTGTATGTCTGTTTGTTTGTCTTTCTGCCTATATAATCTATCCATACATAACCTGATTGCCTGTATACCAACAAATTTTTGAGAGCTGTACCGTTAGAAAATAGAGATTCTTCACCAAAAAGATACTCTTGGTGAATACCAGGGGCCCATTCCACAACGAGTTATGCACAATCTTAAGTTTGATTCCCCATACTTAAGTCAACAGTAAATCAAACTTGAGATCGTGCGTAACTCTTTGTGGAACGGGCCCCAGGTTAAGAATGGCAAAGTCGATACACTTAAACTGTGGAAATAGGACTTCAAGTGTGTAAAATACTGTAAGTCTTCATTGTTTTAGGGAGATGGCCTCACTGAAGGTGATGCCTAAAAACAACAGAGCCATAGACCCATTTCATTTTCCTCTGAAAACATTTCTTACAACAGGGAAATATACATTAACTTGTAAAGCCCCGTCCACACTGTGCAACCCGACTTACTGCATCAAAACTGTCTTGCAGAGGTGAGTGACTGACGACTGACTAGTTTTAACAGCACAGTGTCCACATTATGCACCAAGTCGCAGGTCCATTAAGTGATTCATGCAAAATTCTAACGCTTAGCATACTCTTTTATTGTTACGTTGAAGAGACAAGAATGTGTTCCTCCATTTTAATTAACTGAACTTCGTGGACTTCATTCCAGAAATCCTTCATTGTTGTCAGATGCACATTTCAATTTCATGCAACCGAACATGTTCGGTTGCATGAAACTGGGTTGTGTGTCTGCTAGCAACTAGTTGCAAAGTATTCCACACTTTGCAACGTGTCTGAACAATTTCTTTGCAAAGAGTTGCGTCGCATCAAGTTGCATAGTTTAGACAGGGCTTAAGTCACATTCATTAACCCATACCTTCATTTACGTTTTTGTAATATTAAATCCCATTTAAACAGTAAACTACGGGAAAATTCAAATTCAGGAACACTGTTGTTAGATCTACACTATGATGTTATCTACTAGTTGACATCATATATTGATTGCCAAAATGTAATTAATTCAATTTTTTTTATTGTAAGAATAGAAGAAAGATAAAATTGTGCCAAAAGATTCCCCATTCCAATAACATACTCAAGAGACAACCAATTTCAGTTCATCCCTAGTCACTAAACATTTGACCTATAGCTTCTTCCCACATTTATTTGCAAACCATGCTGAAAGGGGAAACATTTATGCTTCCCTGGATTCTCACAGCCAAGAGTGACTCCCAGGTTCAATAAACTCCCACGCAAGATCTGCATAACCTAGCTGTTCATACATAGGACTGCAATTATAGATTTCCTAGTCAAAAATTTCAGACCTTTTTGATCCAATGGCAAATCTACTCCTTGGAAAATTTACGATAATGAAAGATTGATGACACCAAAGAAAAGTGTGTTCAAATATTAAAATGCCCAAAATATCTTTTCTAATTTCACGAAACAACTGTGATTCCGTTTAGCTAGAGAGCTCAATTTTACAGCTTTTCAATCACCGAGGAGCTTCTACAGCAATTACCTTTGCTGTGTAATGTACGTAAAGAAAATGAAAGCATCCATGATATCCTGACACAGAAAACTATCAATCTGGAAGAGCTCCCGGCTTGACGGAATGGAAGAGATTAGAAAGCGAGGCAGAATGTTTCATTTTCCCCATTATATTTGCATACCGAAAGAAAATATAAACAATTCAACTTCGTTTCGTAATATTACCCAGATACGTAATGCTCTTGTATCGTAAGTGCAGCATGCTTTCCAAGTAATTTGTATCTTGTGTAGGCCTAATCTATGGGATGACATTTAGGAATGAGCATGCAAGATTATGCAGAAACACTTGGGGAAAGGCATACAGTACCCATGAAGAAGATTTGACGAAGGTCTTTTGACGGAGTAAATCATCTTTAAAAGGATGCATTTGTAAAAGGGAATTGATATGCTGTGGTGATACAGTGCAAGATTAATCTATTGAATATGAAATTTTTCATTCGGTGATAACCGAAGTTTTGTTCGAGACACAAATTAGAGACAAAAGAAAATCTACATTACCCAAATGAGAAGTAATTCTGGAGTGCCAATGAAATATTGTCAGATGTAGTTGGTACACATAGATATCAACTTGTGGAGTTTAATATAAGACTAGAATTTTGAAAATACAAATTTTAGAGGTAATAAAATGAATCTTACTCATCCATATCCCATTGTCATAGCTTGTTCCATTGTTGAGATATTGCATATTAAACTTTACTCACTTAAAACAAATTAGTCCTTGCACAATAATTTGTGACTTTCTTGTTGTATAACTCACATTACCTACCTTTTTTCACTTGGAAATTTCAAAAAAATTTTCTATGACCTTGAACAGTTCCTGTTTGCTTGCATATCATTTTGCATAGAGAGGGCATAATTAATAACATCAACCCATATGAGTAAGAATGCTATTTTACCTTGGTAAAAAACAAAGATAAAAAAAAAAAAATTGAATAGTACAACAATGACATCACAAATTATTGTGCAATGTACCATTTTAAATTGATTAAAGTTCAACATTTAACATTTAATATCTCTGCTCAAGAATACCCTATGAGGATGGGATTTACACTGTTAGATTTCATTTTTCATACTCTTGGAATTGAGGTACACTTTAAGAAGATTTACAAATATATCATTTCAGGAGAATAGTGACATGGGATCAGCTGAGACACATTGTAACTAATGTGCATATTCTAAGATAAAAGACCTTAACATATGTACTTAATGAGCAATCAACACAGAAATTATGCTGCCACCAATATGTAGGATTCAAAACATAACCAGGGCTGTTCTGAAGAAGAAAGGAATCATCTTTCTTTGGGTACATAATAATGTAAGGGTAATGAAGTAACCTTCATTCTTTTCACTGGTAGTAATGGCTGAGTAATATAAACTGCATTTATCAAGGTCATATTTCAGATTTGAAGCAATGAGGCGTAGCAAAATTTGGTCTGAATTTCAATTTCAGGCTACATCAAAACACAGTGCAGCTTATCATTCAAGTGAATGTTACCTACTGTTTTCATGTGAACTAATTACCATCTCTTTAATTAAAAACATCCTGTATTTAGAAAGTATTCATTCAAACTTATTTTGAAAAAATCACCTAATCTCACATTTTTCTCCTTATTAATTTCCAAAGTGTCTTCCAAAATATTTTAGTTTCAGTACTTTAATGCTGCATATTAAAGGTACAACGAGCTGTAACTGGTATGTACATTTCACACCTTAGGGAGTAAAAAATAATGACATGTTGCTCAAGAATCATTTATGTATCAGAATATACTAGATTACAGTAATGGTATGTTACCATATAATGATAGTACAGAAACGGACAACAACTAATGTGAAGGTTAATAACTTAACATAGGGACGGGGTTGCCCTAATACGGGGCACCCTTCTGTACTGCTGGTGGACATACCCTATGAAGGTCTTCATGTTTCAATGAAGGCAAAAAAGCAGAACAGGAAATACAAAAGCTTGATACTGTACAGATGCCAAAAATGGCCATTAGTAATCCAAAATCTATAAATGAACTTAGCATGCATTCACCTATAGATCCCAATCAGATCACCTGTGTGGGGTAGCATCCACTTCTCAAGATCAAACTTGTTAAAGTACTTTGAAAGTCCCATATTGCTTTTCCCAAAGCTGTTCTGCAGATTTTGACATTTTTATACAACCCAGGCCTATAAAAGCTCATAAACTGTACTGGCAGAAGTTTCTAAGCAACAGCAGAGATAACGGATGCCAAAGTCTGCCAACAAATTCTTTAAAGAAGTTGAAAACGTTGACGACCGCAGGCAAAGTAACAGACTAAATTGGAAGAGAAATGTTAGGAGGACACAAAGAGAAACAAATGTTGGCATCAGGAAACTTGGTAACGAACCATTAATAAATTGATGTAACAGCTATTGATGAAGAGAGGATGATATTTGCAATTCTAATGAAAGATAGGAAGTAGAAGAAGGAAATGAGCATCTTTCAATTCCGGGAGATGTAGGGCAAGTTTACCATCACTTTTACCAAAGCTGGATGTTTAAAATTAGATCTTTCCCAAGGATGCTGACAATAAATTTATCCCAGTTGAGAGAGACTGCTTAAATACAGACTTTGCCCTTTCATGAGATTATAGCATATATAGCTATTCAATGCCAAAAGATGATACTGCCTCAATATGGGTAACCCATTTCACCTTATGCACAACATTACCCTCCCAACATCTCCCTTCAAAAGGAATTACCAACAACTTGGTTTGGTTTGGGAGGCTGTAGACTCCACTAAATTACATCTTAATTACAGAGAAACTCAAGTAGTATTCCCTTCCCCCCCCCCCCCCCCCAAGTCCTATTCTTAAGTAAGTATAGAATGCAAGGAGAGATGATGCACACTCCAAATTAAGCTACAACCAAATATACCTCTTTCTTGAACTTCTAGTAAACTGGACAGGTCAGACAGCAGCCCCCTGCCCCCCCCCCCTGTATAACAGCAAACTAATGACACTGCAGCATATCTGCATATCCCCACTGTGGGACTAATCAGGCTACTTCAGATCTTTCCTTTACACAAAGACACAAAGGAATAGTGCTATTCATAATTTGTCCCATTCTAGTTTAACCTTCCTGAAGTGGTGGATGCATGAGCAGGTTTCTAGTATAAAATCGAGCTCATGGTCCAACATGTACATGGATGAAGGGCAGTCCCTTACCTTCAAAACTGGCGGCCAAAATAAAGATATCACTTTAAATGTAAAACTTGTAAAGCAGTTAAAGTGTATGGGTGGCATACTTCTAGGTAAGTATTTGTGTTTCCCCACCCACCTTCCCACCAGAATTGACCAAATATTTTCCATAACTGACTGTGCATAAGTCAGAATAGCAGTGTGAATATACTGCTACAGTAGTTAGGAGTATAAGCAGATTTAGGTAATGTGGGCTAGAAATATGGGCACAGGTAAGGAAATAGTTGCCATTTAGATTTGCAGACTTAGGTCACAGTTGTAGGACCATGACCTTGGAGTTAAAAAAGAGTTGGAAGTTTCTGCATAGTAATTTAAAACAAATATTTCTGATAGTTGTCTTGATACTATTTTGCACATTTCATACACTAGAATTGTCTTGCCATAATTTACTTGGCTAATTTGCTACCTTGTCAAAAAAATCATGGTTTTCCAAAATACCTTATGTATGAAAGTGTGGGGGTGGGGAGGAGTGGAAGAAGGAACCGCCATTAAAATACAGAGAATAGCTTACTGTTGCACATTTAATTTAAACTCAAGTTATTCATGTACATGCATGTAACATGTAAATTTTTTATTGAATTGTGATCTCAAAGCCATGACTGAACATAAATTATGAGAAAAAGAATCCTTCAGTAGAATGCATGGATAACAAACCTACTTAAACAATTTTGTGAAAAAAATGACAATTTGTCAAAATCTAAGTCAACCATGCCCTTGAATTTAACCTTTTCAAAATGCATGCATGAAGAGCACACAGAACAGCTGTTTAACATAACTCTTGATGATAAAAAGCAAATTTACATTGGAACTGAACAAAGATTGAAAACTTGATTTCTATATGAAAATTTATCCAGATTTCTAATATTTGCCTTATAAACATTGTTTCTGCTGGTACTAAAATAGGAAATAAAGCTGTAAAATACACAAAAATTCTTTCTGTTTGATGCACGTATTTGGCTCCAACCTTATATAGTTGCGTCAATTAAAACTTGAATAAGAGGAGTTATGAAAATTTAGCATGTGCACACCAGGCCCATAGCTTTAATATTTCAGCAAAGACTTATTACAACCATCAATTTTTTGGATAACCTCCAAGTTTTTAGAAAAAATTATTTCCTACCTTTCCTCACAGTTTTTCCCAAATTAAATTTTTCCAAAGAATTAATATTGTCATTCTAGCAAAAAATTTTATAACCATCAGTTTTACAGATATTTATTTAGATATCTCTACAGAATGACTTACAAAAAATAATTTCCTACTTCACTTTGAAGACAAAATCTGACACAGTACATAGCATTTAAAAACTGTTCGTCATTAGAGAATTCTGCCCCCTGAAAGAGGATGTCATGACTTGGCCGATATGCAATAACTTGGACGATTTTTGAACAATAAAAAACTGCAAACAACAAAAGGCACTCACTGGACCATGTAATCTGCTTCATATGGGTTTTTGTTGGGCGTTTCACAAGCAAGGACTTCAAGGACAGGAAAACAATTATCCAAGTTTCAAGGCAGCAGATTCCATAAAAGTTTCCCACTAGAAATGGCCATTTTTTTCACTTCTTCATTTTTAGTTCAGGGATTTCATTGCATTTGGCCAAGGACATTGTCACTAACTGTGGGATAATACTGTCACCTCCATGTAATGCAGAATTTATATTTTTTGGCACAAGTTCAAATTTGAAAATGTGCAACTTTGAGCTAGCTATATATATATGATTGCAATTGGCCCAAGAAAAGAAGGAATGGCGATGGCTTTATGGTACATTAAAATTTGGAATTTTAACACCCTATATGAATGCTTCTTGAGCCTGTGAAGGTAAATTTGAAATGAACAAAATTATTTACTTCAACCTGACAGGTTAAGTGTAGGTTTGCAGCAATCTGCAAGGAGAGGGAAGGAGTATGGGATGTTGATGTGACTGAAAGTTGATGCCATTTTGGGGAAAATAAAGCAATGAGCTGAAATTTCCCAGCTAAACATCAAGTGAAAGTTTTGGTCAATACCATATTTAAGGTCTCAGCTAAAAGATATCAACTATTGTACAACCCTTAGTCCTTAGTCAGTACAACTATGTAATTATCAAGTACTCCTAAAAAAACAACAGTCAAACTGAGCCATAAAACTCTACCTAACCAACTACTAATTGAGTCATCTCCCTTTGTGATCTAAGGAGCTTTGTCTTTGGTCCTTCCTGAAAAGCATGTATAATTTTAGTAGATGGGGCAGTGGTCAAACCAGTTTTCTCCAGCTTATCCTCTGAAGGGTGTCATCCACAGAGGTGCTATGTAGGCCAATACATCAGCTCTGCAATGAAACCACTCCCCCTATATTTAAAACAAGTCCTATGCAGAAGGGTGCATCATTAAAAAGGCTTAAATCCCATAATAGCCCTCTATATCTGGCAATAATCACTCTCCTTCCCCTAATTCCATATTCTCCACTCCATCCCTACACAAACAGGGATTCTGCCAGAAACACAAATGCCATCCATGAGATTTAGTACTGCTAAACCCAAGTCCTCTGTGTGGCTGTCTTCTTAAGGCTAAAGTTAAGAGTGGGTTAAGGGGGCCAAAAGTTTGTTTCAAGACTGTAAGGTACAATTTGCAGGGTTTCAAAGGCCATTTGTTATGTAAGTAAGCACTGCTGAAAAAGTGTCTTCTTTTTAAGTAAGAAAGCAAAATATTAACAATTTTCTCATATTTATGGATATAAAAAAGGAGGAATTTTAACCACCTCCTTCTAGAAAGGAAGGGAGAGGGCCAAATTCCCTGTTACCCCACTCTGGTAAAAACACTGACAAACATTAACACAAAGAGCATATCATATGACTATTACTAATCGACTTGTTTTTGCACATGTTTATACATCATCTTTCCTATTCTTAAAAATTCCTGATTCTTGCAACCTTACAAGATCTGTGTTTGTACGAAACCTCCCACAAAAGCTCTCCAAATTTATACAGTTTTACAAGACACAATAATGAAATGAGTACACTGTGCATCATTAATAGATTGAGATGACAATACATTAACAGTACAATACATTGCCTTGATTAACGTAAATGCAATAAGTCTGCAGACAAACTGCCTTTTAGTTGAATTGATTAGTCCCATAGATATTTCAGCAATAAAGGATAAAATGACCATTTTCTGACTCAGATACATTAAAATAGATGTTGGGAGTTGATATTATCTGATACATGTGTAATCAGTGCACATGCTGTGTTGTCAAAGGAGAATACTGTACAGAGAACGGCATAGGTTGTGATCGATGTTCTGTTAACTCAAACAGTAGAACCCGTAATCAGCTAGCTTTAACACTTGAGTTCATTTCCAGTACTTATAGTAAGCCCTTAAATTTCTTTGGTAGTAGAGATTACAATTGTTGGGATATTGACTATAATATTGAGCATTGTGCTTGAATATGTAACTTCCTACTTATCACAAACTCTAGGCAGGCGACTTGTCAATGCCTGCATCATTTTATGTGAGCAATTCTCTCCGACTGCCAATAAACATAGCTGTGTGAAGCAGTTTTTAATGGTTGGCCTATAGGGCAAAAACTACACAGTATTACAACTTAATATAAATCATTATATGTTACCTCATTCTGTTTACATCTGTCAATGGTACACTCTAAAATCAAAAGAGTGACCTTGGGTCACTCTCTGATAGAGTGAAAAGTGTGAATTCACTCCATTAGAGTGTTAATTCACTTCAAGGGAGTGCAATTCATCCTACAAAGAGTGAAATTCTCTCCAAAAAGGGTGAAAATCCACTCTTTAACAAGTGTCTCCTTTTTTTAAAGTGGTCCCTGTAGGCTTTTCATCAAGAATGAAACTTGACTCTTTTGGAATGACTTTCACTTTTCTTGGAAAGAATTTCTGATCTTTTGGAGGGAACTTTACAACTTTCACTCATTTTAGAAGTGAATTTTCCCTCCTTTTAAAGGATACCTAAAGTCAAAAAATTCAAAAATATATATATTAAAGACAATGAAAAGTAAATTCTAACAGTCGGACTCCCATCTTCATAGGACATTCCTGAGGTGAGATATGAAATGTTGAAGTTTATTCATTCAAATTAAAATGGTACATTGCGCAATAATTTGTGATGTCATTCTTGTACTACTCAAATTACAATCTTTGTATTTCTTTGTTTCTCCGAACGTTACTGCACCTTGTACCATGGTGTGATAGCACTCTTACTCTTATGAGGTGATGTAATTAAACAATCGTTGTGCAACATGCTATGCAAGCAAACAGGAAGTGTTCAAAGAAAAACAAAGCATGTTATGTGGGTTGTACAAGAACAAAGTCACAAATTATTGCACAATAGACCAATTTGTTTTAAGTGAATTAACTTCGACATTTTATATCTCAGCTCTGGAATGTCATATGAAGATGGGAGTTTGACTGTTAGATTTCATTTTTCATTCTCTTAAATATATATTTTAGATTTGTTTGACTTGAGGTACACTTTAATTCTTGCAGTGTGTTTCTTCTAACATAAAACAAGCTTCACTTCACTCCTCTGAAACCCCAAATAGTTGCCAGACAGAAACACATGTCTAACTGCAAGTGAGGCAAAATGGAGAAGAAAGTTACAGGGTGTAGGCTGCCCTCTGCTGGAAGGGTAACTATACAAGGTGTCAATAGTTTGCCAAACTTTAAGTATATGTATAAATGGTACACATAGGGTCAAAAGAGATAAGGAGTAAAATAGGCAGAGCAATTTATGCTTCATTTCACTTTCCTTCTAAATTTAAAGAGCAAAATAGTCACCTAGCCTTACAGCATATTTCAAAACAACAAATATAAAGTCTCAAAAATTTCTTCATATTTTTCTTAAACATACCTTTCGTTACACTGTATTTCAGGACGATCAGTGGCGCAGCCACAGAGGTGGTCTGGGGGTTACAACCCCCTCCACCACTCAACCTTAAAATTCAAAAAACACCTAAAATAGCAGTTTTTTCTCTCTCCCCTTAGACTTTTCCCTCATGTGGTGCTTTAACCCCCCCCCCCCTTCATGACACAATCCTGCCTACACTACTGAAGACAATAAATTTTTGCAGTATTCCAAACAGTTATGCCTAGTTTATTTTACAACTGAGTGCAGAAAAATATTGTCACATGATTCTCAAATGCCATTCAAGAAATACATAATCTACTAAACTAATCTAAACTGGACAATAGCAAAGCGAGTTAAACACTTACAATAATTTTCTTAATTTTTTTCTCTTTTCACAGTTGTACGTATTAAAATGGATTGCCCTTTAAAAGGCCCAGTTCTCGCACCCCAGACAGTACCAATTCTCCTAACCGTCTTACTAAGCCCCTCCCCCAATTGTCTGAAATTCATCCTCATCCAGACACAAAATCAGTTTATTGCTTCAGGGTGAATATAGAAAAACTCAATTTATATAATCAAACCACTCTCAGTACTGTTCATGCAGTGTACTATAAGTTTTGGCACTCTGCATTATTTAAATTAGCTGTCAGTCAAAGAGCTGAGCCAATTGAGAATTTCGGTACCCCCGTACCAAAATTGTAGTTTGGGGTGAGAGGTTTGGCACTTTAATGTTTGGATTAATAGTCAAAGACATTCAAACTATGGGTCAGATTTGTATTTATTGTCAAAAAGTAGTTGTAGTACTAGCTTCCTCTGAATATTCTTCTACTGCACTTTGATTTTAAAGTGCAATGCCTATCCTTATTGCAGGGAGCTGTTAGGACACTCCTTACAGCTCCCTGCTTATTGTGACTTCTGTTGAGTAATATAAGTAAACAGCTTAGTAGCAATGTGCTACCTCTTCTGCTTATACTGATATGTCTATATACTATGTAACATTCAAGCTCCATTCATGACATTCTCACCAACTGTTTTTATTTAGGAACAGCATCATTGATCTCCCTAGGTTGATCTAAAAGAAGATCTTTACTTGCCGAGATAAATTAGGTTCATCCATGAGTACACCTTAAATTTCCGTGTAATGTGGGTCTTCCTTTGCCTCGTATGAGTCACATACATTGTAGGATAAGCTATCTAGTAAAATGTTACCCACTATGTCTTTCTGACATCAAATGCAATGTCAATTACAATTCACTTTCAAACACCTCATACATATCACAAAACTCACCTATTGGGAGGCACCAGACTTGGCCAGCATCTTTTGAAAATTCACTGTAGGATTCCACATACAGACGATTTCTCAGCACTGCCACAGCCTCTTTTTCCTATTAACATAGAATCCTCTTCAATAGTACTTATTCACACAAAAGCTAGGCTTCCTTACAACACAACTCACAGACAGAACCTACTTCACTCACAGAGCAAGCAAAATATGAAATAGAAATGTCAGAATTACCTGTAACTATGTCAGATCGACCACTGACTGCTGTTGCGGCTGCTTCAGAATCACGTTGAGGTTTCTTCGTTTGATGTAATCAGCGGTCTGGCTCATTCCATCTGTGATGCTGGCAAAACAATGGGAAAGATAATGCAGAGGTATGTTTTCACTCTGAATCAAAACTCTCCCCGACTCTCCTCAGCCAGCTCGTTCACATCCAGTGATCGATACTGGAATTAATTAAAAGCTCAATCGGGGGAAAAAGGTTTACAGTGAACATGCAGATTGGATGAGGAACTAAATTCTGGTTTTCAATAACCAGGCAAAAAGGATTAAAGGTATGCGAGGGGAACAAAATCAATTCTGGTATGCAAATAGTAGCATGGGTGAAAGCAAAGGAGGAAATTAATGAGATTTTTGAAGCAAATGATCCACAAGGACTGGAAGTAGTGGAGATGAAAACAGACTTGATCAAGTATAAAGCCTCCTTTTATTACTCTCTTGTTTGAGAGTATATGAGATCAAATGCATACAAGGTAGCAACATATGAAGACTGTTGGTAGAGAAAGGGAATGCAGTACTACACATTAGTATGTAACATATATCACAATCAGAAGAAAATTATATTCTGGTATAGAACTTGATGAAAAAATAGCTAGCTCTCTCATGACAACTTTTAAAACGTCAAAATGTCCTAGTATGCATTAAATAAAACTAAACTTTCAACCCTGAATCTCTTATTATTAAATTACTTAAATGAGATTTAAACAACACAACAACATGTGTACGATAAGAAAGTATAGTTCAAACACCTCAAAATTCAACATCGGTCTCAAATACAGTTAAAAGATGTTCAAGTCCTCTGTTTTAGTTACTTCTTGAAGTGAGGAACAGGCATGGATCCAGACCAGGAAGGGGGCAAGGGAGGAGACTTTATGGCCTCACTCTTCTGTTTTTGCTATGGGAAATTAGCAGTGCAACTCCCCCACACCCCTGCTTTCTCTTAAGTCAGCCTCCCTCCCACCTTTTGGAATGACTGGATCCGTGCCTGAGAAATACGATGGCCATATTCACAACCTTCAGCCCACATATGATTTGAATTTAATATCAAAATGTTGATTAATTAGTAGAACAGTAAAGCAGAATGTTTACAGACTGCAAAATTAGTTTTCTGTTGGACCTCCAATTACTTTAATTTCAGTAGTTCTGTTTAGGTAACAATGCTGTTAGACACAGGCCTAAAGAAATTGTCTGGGGAATGACATGGTGTCTAAGGGGATGACATGTTCCCATCCCTTCTTCCCTCCCTTTCAGAAAAAAAAAAACACCTTTTTAAATCATAAAATTCAAACTGGTCAAATGAAATAAAGTTTACAGCATTCAAGCAATACAGATTTAGGAGAGAGTGTACTCTTAAGATTTACCAGCCTGGGGAAGAGGTCTAGGAGAAGTGATGAAAATTCAGTTGTACAGGTATATTGAGGAAATATTTTTTTCTTCAATGCATGACTTTTCATTGGACAATTTTGGGGATATTTACCACTTTGTGCCTGTTGCCTTCTATAATGACACCCTACAATATTCCAAGAATCTGACTAGCTGTAGGGAGACCTCCGAGTTCAAGTCCTGGTCGGAATGCACTGGAACCTGCATGAGGATGGATTGTAATTGTGAAAGGGGCTTATAAGTATTAAGTAGAATTGGAACTATTTGCAGAGTGAGGACTAAGCCTTTAACTGTGGTGTTCCAAAGATAACTTACAGTTTGGGAGCTGGTGCACGTACCAACAGGCCCACACACCCTCCAGCCCCCTCCCTATCCCTTCCTCTCTTCAACAGCAATTTTACAGTTATTCTCAAGAACATGAAGTAAAGATTTGTGTTTTTTTTAACTTTCAATGTTATTAGGGTAGCATACAATTTTCCCCTCCCTAATCCATAAAAAGAACATAGCTATTCCATAGTTTCAATGACAATGCATACATCTGAGAATGAATTTCACAGATATAGATTCCGTATTACACTTTTGTGCTAACGTGATGTACCTGCAGTACGCATAGATTTATACCAATTTTATGGTGTTATCTACCACTGTCAGGGAATTTTGCTGGTTTTTCAATCAGGCTTTGACTGCATGCTTGTTTGACCAAGCGAAAATTTAGAATTGAGGAAGACAAAATGAGATAATGGGAGAGAAGGTTGGCTGGTTTTATGGTCTTTACAGGAGGTATACAGTAAGAGCAATAGAAGGTTTAAATCAGAAAAAATTTACACCGAAGAGGTGTAAATCAGGACTATTTATGTTGAGTTAAACCAGGAGCAAATAGAATATACAGCTGTTTAAGGCTTTGAAAAGCAGCTACTTTGGTTTAATGGCAAACAAATGCAGATTTACAGTTTTAGTCTACAGAGGTTTTTCACCTTTGTCACTGTGATTTAAATGTCTCTCCGTTTGGTGCTCATGTATTTCTTTGCTGGCTATTGTTAACACTTATCATGATGCATTATGCTGAGGGCGCTCTCCAACTTTGACTCAACAAACCCCAGCAGTTACAGCCACATTCCCTTCTTGGAAGAAATTACTATTGTTATTACCAACATCATATTCCACAATATGACCTAAGATAACAAATGGAAGGCATCCTTATATTGCTATAGATCAGTTTAAAGGGCAAGAGCAGCACCCCCAAGCTTGTTTTGATCGAGGCAACGGCTTAATCTTACAATTCACTTCCTATTTCTCTTCAAAATATCTTTCAAAATATTTTAGAACTTCACAAGGTAAACCAATCGGTCAGTTCCAGGAAATTTTTCATTTGAGGAAAAAAATTGGTCATGAGACTCTGGAGAGCCTATCATGAAATATGACAGTATACTACTCCAGTTGGGGTGAATACATTCCCCCTCTAAGTATTTGTATTTGAACCCATGCGACATTTTCCAGGGATTCGGCTAGAAACTCAAAAAGGGCGGATTTTTCACTCCCAAACCCCAGGTTCAAATTGACGACGCCCTTGGCCAAAGTTACTGGTGGGTTCAGAAGGGCAAAAGCTTGCTTCAAAATCCTTAAAAGGTGCCATCTGAAAGGTTTTAAAGACTATTTGTTTTTTTAAGTCAAACATTAATTCTACAAAGGTGTCCTTTCCTGAATAAGGAACCAAGATACTGCCATTCTTTTTATTTTTATTCAACAAAAAGGGGGATTTAATTTACCCTCCCTTTTCTGGAATGGGGAAGGAGAGCAAATCCCCCAACCCCCTTTTGACAGAAACACTGCTTTTTATAGCAGCCTCTATAGTGCATCCTACATTGTAAAGAGGTGCTACTACCCTCTTCCACAGAACTATAGACACATCTCCTCTACACAGCATTATGAATATGACAGAGAAATGCACTTTGCTGAAATCAGTGAACCCACAAAATCCAAACTTATAGCACTTTTGTTGCCACATTGGAAGGCAATTAAGTATGACATGACCAACTTCATAACTATCAATTACCGGTACAGATTTTGAAACAAAGTCATATATTTTCCATGGATTTATAACATGAAATTAAGCTTCCTACACCTAGCTGATGTGCTGATTGCAAATCAATGCCAAATCATCAATTCTCAATCTTTTTCACTGCTGTTCTCCCTCCCCCCCCCCCATCTTCTCTACCTGCTCTTTTCATACACCTTATACAGAACATGAAATATATTTTTTCTACACTACTGCTGCCCCCTGTGGGTTGTGGGTTGTAGAATATGCCCACAGTATTTCCTACCTGCTATAAGAGGCCAATAAAGGGAAACCAAACTTAAACCACTCTTCAAAATTCAAACTTTTTAACTTTTTATCCAGTTGACTGACACTATATAACACATTCGTGTAGGTGTGTCATTCAATCTCAACTAACTCAACACTACTGCTGGTACCAGTAGAGATACTGTGTATGCAAATTGAAGGGAAATAAAGCCCCATCCTTCAGCCCTCCAACCTCCCCCCCCCCCACCCCAAACCTCCCTCTGTCTCTTACCCATCACCATCCTAACATCAGAATGGCTCTGGATTTTGAATCATGTGAGGACTTCTTTGTTAAAGCAATATATTGAGTTGGTTCAAAAAATTGACCCAATTTTTTCCAAAGCTGTAAATTTTAGTTTTCCTCACATAGTAACGTCAAACAGTCCAACTTAATTTCCATACCTACTTTTCATGCATGAACAAGTTCTTTCTGGTTTACCTTCAGTTTGCAAAGTTTTACCACAGAATCCCAAATATATGTTCAGTTTGGGGTAACCAAATTTCACTATTAGTGATAGTGCAATAGGCATGCATAACAAAATAAATTTATGACCTTCAAATATATTGCCATGGTTCATAATTATGCAAATTGCATGACAGTAATCTGCTCAGCAATAAATGGCCATAATTGCATTCATTAGAAGGTGATAATGACAGATGTATCTTTTACCTGGAAGGAGCAAAGGTGTTTTCTTTATGGATGAAAAAGGAAACTAAGCCTTTAACATTTTGAAGGAGTAATTGTTGAATCATCCTTTGCAAAGAGTTACATGAATATGGGGCAATGATACTTTGCAGGCATACCCTCATTAAAGGTCAAGAGTCATACCTCTAACTTGCACTCTTTCAAATCATATGATTAAAAATATTAGAGGAAGGAGTGAAAGTAGTAACCATCGGACCTTTGATTGGTCACTAATTCCATTCTTTTAGAGTTATTTTAACTTAAACTAATTTTAAATCTATTGAATTAGGAGAGCAGTAGTGTAGTAGACTGTTCTGTTTTTCACCGGCTCTTGCGAGTCATGTGACAACATTTTTCTTTTGTCTGTCCCCCTTCCTTCTATCTATTTATTTTTTTTGTTTGGGAGGGGGGGTTTATATGACAAGGTAAAGTTTGCATCTTGCCCCTTGTCCCTAGGCCTCTATTTGGAGGTTAGGTTTGGTAAGATAGGGGTTTATCCCTCAAATAAGAACCTTCTGGTTTAAACTAGAGGCCCCACAGCTTTTTTTCCCAATCGTGGATGACCGGATTTTTACACTTACTCCATTGCTTTATGGAGCATCACACGCAATGGCAGTAGGTTTTACTTTTTAAGTGTTTGGTATGATAACCCGACCTGGGAATTAAACCCTGGACCTTCCCATGTGGAAGAAAAGTTACGGTACATACTGTACTTCAATCAAGCTAAGGGTAGCTTCCAGGTGTTATATATACATGTTCGGACATCTCTGTGTTCCAACAAAAGGGCGCCAAAGTACACTTTGTTAGTGCCAAAGTACATTTTCATCGGCGCCAAAGTATACTTTCATCAACACCAAAGTACATGTTCACTGGTACCATAGTATACTTTGTCGGTACCAGAAACATTATTTTCTGAACATAGAGACATCAAAAAATAGAGATGTCGGAACATATGAATGTCCCCATGGGTAGCTCTCATGTAGTATAGTACTTCCACAAGTGTCTGTGGCAGGGCAAAGGGGTAAATATGTTCTGCCACTTCATGAAAAAATAGTGAATTCATTCAGACAAAAGAGGCAGCCAAGAAAGTAGTGTGCTCCCTTTGCTTTAATCTGCATACTGCAGTTGAGAATTTTTCCAATGTTTGTATTGTCAGCATCTTCATATTTCCTGTTCTTTTAAAGGGAAATAATTTGTTTTACAAGAATACTAATCCTTTTAATACAAATATTTATTGACACCTAGGTGATAGATTATCAAAAATAAGGTAGTATGGTACAGTAGCCCTAAAATAAGTTTCCCAGAGATAGAAATTCAGTTGTTTGTTGCACATCATTAACTAATTGTTCACCCAAACTTTCAACATTTCAAATGATGCAATGTCCATGGCTCTTATTGTGCATAGTATTTTGAAAAGATGTAGCTATTGCTGGCGTTTATGATTATGAATTGTTGGATAGTGTCTGAGCCATTTTCTTTGTACTCTTTGTTGGAACATTTTAAACACAATATTTCCCTTTAAGGTTGAATCAAATCATATATTACCTGGTTTACAATTTCCTTCAAGCTAGCAAGTTACCAAGACATAATTAGATTTATATGCCCTATATGATTCATAAATTATATAAATTTCTGTTGTCATGTTCGGCTTCCTTTTTGACATGGACCGTCCTAAAGCAATTATTTCACCAGTCATAGATCACTTTAAGATATTCAAAAAATGCCAGAGAGAGAAGAAACTCATTAGCTAAAAGCTGCTCCTCTGTAAGAATTTAATGTAAACACGACATCAGTCCACGTCAAAATGTTATATTTCACAACAAAATATATACTGCTTAATATTCCTTGAAAACATGAGAGCGAAGCATAATTTCCATTCCCCATGAAATACAGCCCAAGGTTTTCAATTTTATTACCAAAGCGTTTGGCATATTGTTGTTGAAGTGGACCGAAGTATATAGCCCCATCCGACCAACACTTGAATATTTGATTCTGCCCCCCTCCCCTTACATTTTCTCTTTAGAAATCACTGAAGCAACAGGTCCCAAGCAATGGCCCTCTCTTTTACTCAACTGTTTCATTGCGATCTCTTTTATTAATGATCACATTGTGTATGAGATACAGTAGCATCAAAGAAGGGCCAAATTCAGAATTTTGTAATCAAAACAATTCTTAAGTATGTCCTTCCCCCAAGTCACTTCCTACTTGAAACATTGACTTCAGCAGTGCAATCAGAACACAGTGAAATCATGTCCTCAGGACTGTTACCAGAGATATCCAAATTATAAATTGTGCTACAATGGTCACATTCTATGTGGTCAGTACTTGAACTGCCCCCTGACAGTTTTTGTCCAGACTCAAGTGATATTTTTCCCTGCTGTCATTAGCAAACCTTCCACACCCTCTTATAGACAACACTTCTTGATCTTCTATTTATGCATGTTACCACTCTCCCTCCATCCATCTAGAGTGGATGAATCAAATGAGCATTATTATGATTGTAATTATGATCAAGATTACATAATTTATTTTACTGCCACATCTGTCACTCTTGCTTTCCATGGCAGCTAGATCCCAACTATGGGACAGAGCCATGACATTCATCTAACACATGGATTCTGCCAGAAACTCAAAAAGGGGGGGGGGGATTATTAATGCCAAATCCCAAGCCCAAATTGATAGTGCCCTTGGACAAAGTGACAGGTAAATTTGGGTGGGGGGTTGCAACTTCCTTCAAGTCCCTATAAGGTGCAATCTGAAGTTTATTTACTTATCATCTGTAAGTTCAAACATTGCTGCAAAGGAATCTTCTTCTTATAAGAAACAGAAGAACTACCATTTTTTTTTTTATGGGAATGAGGGGATTCTGCCCTCTTTTCTGGAAAAGGGGGGGGGGCAAACTACCCTTTACCCCTTAACGGATTAACTTTAACTGAAATGTGTAACAAACTCTCCTTTAACTCCACTTTATGTCAGACAGACAGCCACTTTGAAAATATGCATTTACCCCATGAGCAAGAAATTAGCATGCATTAGAAACACTGATAAACATTTCCAAGGAAATTCTATTACAAGAATGAAATGAATTTCAGGAAAGAGCAATACATCTTCTCCTAAAATAGAATCTGCAATCAAATTTCTAGGCAGTGGTAACACAGAAGAAATTCCATGACAACTTGATACAAATGAAAACCGGTCAGTTACAATGCCAGCAATGTGCCATTGTGTAATACTGTATCTGCACAACTGAGCAGTTTTATAATTATAGGAAAAACGTATCCATGCTGATATCAATTATGTGAGGACCCTGAATCAAAGACTGGAGGTAGACAGTTTGCACGATACAATAAAATGAAAATGACATGGAATCCGAAAGGCATTCTCTACCTTACAGCTCTTGGATCAAATTTCCTTTCATTGGTGTGAGATTGCTGACCGCTCCAAATTGACTGCAACTGTACTAGATCTCAACTGTCGTCATATGAGTTATTTCTGTAGTACTGACATATAAGATACAGTACAGTACAGTAAATTGCTACCTGTCCTGGTGATGTTTACTGTAGGAGGTCCATTGTTTATACTCTACAATGGCAACACTATGTTAGTTTCATTCATAATGTACATTAACAGCCCAAATTAAAGCCAAACATACAAAATTCTTCATAAGTCTCCATCTACACAGACATGATTTTAGGGACATCATTTAGGCATATAAAAAATTGGATACAGAGTATCTTCTGAACATATGTTTAACCTCACATTTTCTGGACCTCTCTTTCTTTTTTTTTTTTTTTTTGGGGGGGGGGGTGGGGTCAATGTGCTAGCTCCCTGTGGACCACCCCACCCCTGCACCTAGGCTGTCAGTTTAAAAGACAACAGACTTCAGATCAAGATTGATAAAAGTGTAAAAAAAATATTGCTCAAAGCCATACACTTTTCAGAGAATTGCATGTAATTTTATGCTAGGGCACACTGTTCCACATTTCATTAATCTGCAAAGATTGGTTCTAGCTCCCATTGCTATTCTTTAAAGTCCTAATCCTCTCACCCCAAATACAGTTTCAATTCTCCTAATCTGCTAACTTAAAGGGAAAGTTTAAGCAAAAATTTAAATTTTCACATGTGAAAGAAATTAATCTACTAGTGTGATGGAATTTCCATTCAAATCAGACATGTGTAAGTTCTCGAGATATCAGCGAATGCAGTTACTAGATTTGTGTTCCAAAGTGATATTGAGGGCAGCAGAGATTATATCGCTTCCTCACATTGACAAGGAATGCTTTGTTTCCCTTTGTTCCCTTCAGACTGTTGTGCTGATCTTGATGTTAATAGGAGTAGGATCTCTCCATGAGGGTTGCAAAGTTTAAAAAGTTCACATGCCACTTGTGTAGTCACATTTTGATAATATGGAAGTGTTGAGGAGAAAATAGGCTGTAAAGTTTAAAGAAAAACAAAAGACTACACATCAATGAGGAGATATGATGTCTTGTGTGCTTGCTTCAAGTTCACTGTTTGTTGAAAATGTAGCAACTTTACTTGCTCACAATGGTTTTCAATGCAAATTTCACCAAAATGTTTAGAATAAGTACCTCTTTAACATTTCAACACTTAATGTGACCGTAAACCCTTCTCTTAAGCCCTCTCCACAACTGATTAAATTTCACAGTTTATTGTGTATTGCTTCAGAGTGAGTATGCAAGACCTGATTGTACAATCAAAACACTCCCAGTGCCATAAACTCTGTGTAATATCAACTTCTGGTACTCTGCTAGTGTCCATCAAAGAACTGTGCCAATTGAGAATACCTGGAGACTACTGTACGGAAAATTGTAGTTTGGGTTGAGAGGATTTGCCCTCTAAAGGGCAAAAGCAGTCATCGCACCTTGAAGCAGTGTAGTATACTGTCCTGTTTCATGAGTGGCTCTTGTGAGTCATGTGACAGTACTAGTTCTTATCCTCAAATATAAAATTGACTAGGATCGCTGCTTGGTTTACCTTGAATAATCAGGACTGAATTCGTGACTATAGTAGGAAAAATAATACGATCAATTTAAATTGGATTTTTTTTTATTAACATCATGATTTTTTTCCAATTATAATCATGATTTTAATTGTGATTTCAATCAACATGATTTAAATCAAACAATCCTGACACTTTTTGAAGCACATTTAATATATCAGCCAATAGAAGGGCCACACCTGTTGTACCCTTGCATGGATCGCCCATCAGGACTGGAAAAAAGGGTGAGTAAAATTTCTCATAATTCCCATACGTGTCTTCCTGTCCTCTAAAAGAAAAATTTCCTCAAGTTGCCAAAATTTCCACCTGAAATACTCAAGACTTGCCTGGAACTTACAATAGGTAAGTGTGGGTCAAAAAGGTGGCCTATAGGACATGAATAGAGGGGCAGTACAGATAAAAAATATTTCCTGAGGAAAAGCCTCCAAGCATACCAATTTTTTCTGTCCATGACAGAGAGGGACATGCACTCCTTGAGGGTAGCTAAAATTTGGATATTTTGGGCAGTTAAGTTTATTTTGAAAAGGAATAACATATGAAAATTTATTTACTCTACCAGTTACCAGGGTGCAAGCAGGTACAGTACCTCTAAGGATGAGACAACAAACTTAAAGTTAATTTATTACTTTGCAAAGTTGTCTTTGTTTACTGAGAGCTCAAACTTTCAGTAAAATATTACTGCAATAGTTTATTACAATTTGACCTCTACTGACCTCACATCAACAGTGATGTCTTTCCAAGATATCAGGGTTCTTTTAATCGTGAAGATCTTAGAGGCATAAATTGCATGTTGTAATCAGATGGCTCTATCTTCATACAACAAGCATGAAATCTGATAGTGATTGATCACTTTATGATGGCATATATATTTCACTTCAAAAATTTACATCTCCTGATATCAAATAACATATTTTGAAAAGATTTTGGCATCATAATCACCAAACTAGATGACCTTGGACCTCAATCAGTTATGAACAACAATTTGACGATTCTGCTTAATATGGGGCATCTATGTACTCAGCTTAAAAACTGCCAGTCATTTCTATCTTGAAATATCATGTTAACAAGTTAAATGTGATGTGTTTCAAGTCTTAAGAACCCCACAACCCCAGACGACCTTGGACCTCCACTAAAAACAATTGGGTTTTCCCTCTCAATAGGGCATTTATATACCAAGTTTGAGAACTGGCAGACAATCCTTGAGATATCATATTAACAAGCAGTGTCACAAACACACATACATACACACTCACATGCCACCATGACTGAATTAATTTCTCAACAATATGGTCCATTTTCTTATGTAAAGGCCCACTTCTCTCATCCCTAATAGTACCAAGTCTCCTAACCTTTTTTAAGCCCCTCCCACAATTGTCTGAAATTCATCCTCATCCAGACACAATCTCAATTTAATGCTTCAGCGTGAGTATAAAGAAGCTCAGTGCATTTAGTCAAAACACTCTCAGTACAGTTCATACTGTGCAATATTTAAGCTTGGTACTCTTCATTGTTTAAATTAGTTGTCAGTCAAAGAGCTGAGCCAATTGACAATTTTGGTAAACCCCTTAAAGAATTGTAGTTTGGAGTGAGAGGATTGGTCCTTAAAGCGTACCCACCACTGTCCAAAACTTATCCTATCCAGATGCAATCTCAAACTTCACGAAACAACTACTAGGAGGCAATTAAGTTTGGTTGAAGCTGTACTTGATTCACTGGTTGTAAATTAGCCAAGGTTGAATGAAGAAATAAGGAAAAAACTTACTTCATTCTAATCACACAAGGCCTGGGGTCAACTGAGGTTTGTCCATAAAAATGCATTGAAAGCTAGTTTTAACAGAATTATATAAGCTGATATCAGATAAAAGCTAAAAAGTGAATCGATATACTTCACAATTTCATTATAAACTCTTAAGATTTCATAATAAAACAGGTGTAAGAGGAAGGGTGGTTCAATGGAGTTCAGTTCCATTTAATTTTATTAGTTTAATTTTAAAGTACAAAGGTATGAACCCAACCTTTCATGCCAGGCTAATGGTTACATGTCAATAATAAGCCTCCATAGCTATTCTGCTAATATTTAAAGAATTGTAGTTTGGAGTGAGAGGATTGGTCCTTAAAGCGTACCCACCACTGTCCAAACCTTATCCTATCCAGATGCAATCTCAAACTTCACAAAACAACTACTAGGAGGCAATTAAGTTTGGTTGAAGCTGTACTTGATTCACTGGTTATAAATTAGCCAAGGTTGAATGAAGAAATTAGGAAAAAACTTACTTCATTCTAATCACACAAGGCCTGGGGTCAACTGAGGTTTGTCCATAAAAATGCATTGAAAGCTAGTTTTAACAGAATTATATCAGCTGATATCAGATAAAAGCTAAAAAGTGAATTGATATACTTCACAATTTCATTATAAACTCTTAAGATTTGATAACAAAACAGGTGTAAGAGGAAGGGTGGTTCAATAGAGTTCAGTTCCATTTAATTTTATTGGTTTACTTTTAAAATACAAAGGTATGAACCCATCCTTTCATGCCAGGCTAACGGTTACATGTCAATAATAAGCCTCCATAGCTATTCTGCTAATATTTTTTCCTTGTGGAAGAAAGGACAAATTGATTTTTCTGACGGTTTTATATTTGTTTCAAATTTATGGCTAGGGGTACAGCTAAGGAGTTGAGAAATACTTGACCTGTTATTTCTTCATTCCTATCAAAAGCTGTGTGGGTGTGGTCTATAATTTGAGAAGCTTCTTCTTCCATTGCATGATTTGGCCATTCTCACCCTGGGGAAAAACTTCAAAGCATGCCCATAGAAAGGCAAATCCCAGACAAAAATTTAGTGCACAGACAATTTCACTTTTTACAATTCAGTACTTACAGGTGAACCCTGGCAATGATGGAATTATGCACTTATTGTATAAAGGGAATAACACAAGTGATTCACCAGGCATAAATCCAGCCATAAACCAATTCACGGGATAGGAAATGCATACTTTTTAACTTGGTACTGTCAAATATGATACACTCCTAAAAGATAGCCTGAAACAGGTAAGAAATGAATTTTTCCTTGCTAAAGAACCATTAAATCTGACACCCGTAGGCATGAAGTGCAGCCATAGCACTAAACCTGAAAATGAAATCATGTTCTATGCACATCAGATTCAATGTGAACCTTGTTAATTCATACAAAACAGCACTGCTGATTTAAGAGAAAAGTTTTCCAACCAATAGGTTCAAGTCGAGCCCACAACGGCCTTTTCAGATTTAAGGTTTGGCAAAGAAGTAACACTGCCTTTGTAAGTAACTGCACTAAAATGGTAAAACCTTGATTAAAATGGAACAGCCTAATTAGATCACTGCTTTTAGTCGTTACTATGATTTATCTCATGCTTATGCAGTGTCACCTGACCATAATGGACCGATAGAACTTGAGAATTATAACCAACAATGAATACATAATTGCTTCCATCCCAAGTCATTACAATATCATACTTTACCAATTTTTTGAAAACCTGTGCTAGTCGGTCTCATTTAAAAGTAAAAAACCAAATGGACTGTGCTGCTCACAAGTACCTGTTTTTAAAATTCATGACAAAGATGCCATTTCCCACTTAAAAAATTTCATAACAATAACACATTCTAATCCATTGAACAATGACCTACTTAATTTGTTTTAATGCACACTTCTCCATTGAATGACCAGCTTGTTATTAGAGATCACAATTTAAATGGACTAAGTAACTTGAATGAACTCAAACATGCCTTAAAGTTAGCAATAAAATTTAATACCAAAAGAAACAATTAAATGAATGCCACTTTTAACAGAATTGGTGGCAATCATAAAATGCCTCCACTTTATACAATGATTTGTCTATGAATCATCACCTGGCCAAAATATGGAGAGAAATTGCATTTTAGAAGAAAAATATCAACTAGGATGCTTTGAGTTACAATGAACACGATCAGCATTATCACAATACCACCTGGATATACCATCAGAATTACAAAAATAAAAAATCAAATATCATGCGATCACACGAACAACAGTCTCAATTTCTTCGTGCTTGCACTTCAGGCTCAAAACACTGAATTTGTGATGAGCAGTCTATCATTTGTCCATCACATATTCAATAAAAGCCCCCATTTGTAATTTCTAATCAAAAGTCATGAAATGTCAATTAGATGTAAATTTGAGTTAAAAGAATATCAATTGAAGACTTTTTTGTTTGTTTATGGAAATTAGTCATTTGATCTTTCTTAAAAAGCACTTATAAATACCTCAATCATTTATTTTTATCTTGGAATAATTTAGAGCAACTCACATTAAGAATGTTTGCCTACAGGTACTATAAGTTTGACTTGGATTTCTAGCACTAGTCATGGCTAACTAGGACATACCTTTGGAGGGTTTCAGGGCCCTTGACTTAAAATATCCACGACTGAGTAAGTAGGGCCTTAAATCTTATGGCATATATAAGGTATTTTTGGTAATCTTAGGCACAGCTTACAACAGTTATTAAGGAAAACTTCAAACATAAAATTATTACATGGGGTGGTAGATGTCAGCTGGGGGGCTGGTCCTTTAACCCCCAGGCTCTAACAGCCCTGAGGTATATTGTGCATCATTTCTACAGTGAACTGTGTGACTGTGAATGTAGCCTACTCCTTATAGATATCAGGAGACCAAATTTTTAGAGGGCAGTATTTATAAATATTACAAGTACTCACTTTTTATAGAGCAATATATATACATGATTAGTACATGGCAAGGAGACTTATCTAAATGTTAAACCTCACTAAAGACTTACTTGGACCTGTGATAGATAACCTTGGCTATGACAGGCAATCCATTTGGAAGCACAGAAGTTACTTTACATTTCTTTTCCAAAAATTTCAACATGTGGGTTAAAGCTCTTTTTTGCAATGTGAGAAAAACCAAATGCTGATATATCACAATCTTTCCTCTCGAATTGGAAAGCATCTCACATTTCAAAACTAAAAAGTCTGCAGGCACATGACTTGTGTACACCGAGCGGTTGACATTTTCAAGTGTACCACCACTCAAAATACTGGCAATTTGGCAAACAAGTACGCATCTCAAAAACATGTTTAATGTGACACGACTGGCAGTTTGTATTAAACTTGAGCAACTACAGAATCTAAAATACAGCAAGGAAAAGTCAAGTACTGTTATACTGTTTTACAAAAATACTTTCTTTTTTTTCATTTCCTAGAGAAATCAGAAGAAGGTTCCACTGACTATGAATTAGGCATTCCCAGTGCAATGAGATGTTACAACTTCAGGGAAATGTTTGGTGACATATTGCAAAACAAACACTTTACAAAGCATCTGTGCATTTTCTCTTTTCTTCAAAATGTATTGGATGGGAAAGTGTTCACCCACAGTTTGGTCAACACCATTATCATTCAGTCCAGAGCATATGGCCACAGTGCATACTGTAGGTAGCGGATCACTTACTCCAATACTCGTGCCTGTGAAAATGTTTACTGACAGACAAGTGCCTTAAAAATTTTATGGGATGTTGTGTCTGACTGTGTTACTTATGGAATATCATCATTTTTGCACATGAATTTTGCAGAGAGTGAGTAGAAATACAGACTATGCAAATTTCAAAGCAATTTGACCAATTTCAGCGCCACTTTTTAATCGTATTACTCCGCTCTGTGAAATGCTGTTTTTGAGGAGCTATTACGGTGGGAAACACATAGCTATCCTTCAAGGCTCTCTAGTTCAAAATTTCAATGGTCATGGTATGAAAATTTGAAAGTGCCACGAAAGTCCAGATTGTGAGCTTTGATCAGAGGGGTGGCTTGTCCTGGTTTAAAACTTCTACTGGGAGAGAGGGGGCATGGAAGTAGCCTAATTTAGTGTGTAAGTCAACAGGACTGATAATTAGCCCACTACCCGTACACTGTCTTTCTACGAATTCATGTAAGTTTAAGCGGACAAAAGCGGTTAACCCAATTGAAGCAGAATGGTAGACTGTCCTGTTTCATGACTGGCTCTTGAGAGTCACATGTGTGACAACAGTTTTCTTCCTCAAATGTGGAACTTACTGCTCTGTGTACCTTGAATGTGCAAAAATGAAGTAAATAAATATTATGAATGACAGTAAGAGAAATAAAAAGACCAGAATGCAAAAATGCATTGAGGTTTCAATGATACATACATGCTCTTTTCAATAAATGCTACATTTCTTGTAACAACTGGTGACCCAAAATAGCCTTTGTCTCCACCTGTAAGTGACTGGTTTTTCTTTCATACTGTGCCTTAAGATATTCTGCAAACAAGGTTTTCAGAGTTTGATGCCAGGTGATACCAGATGACCATTGACCTCCACCAAAAACAACACTTACAGTACTTTCAACTCACCATAACACATCCACATACTAACTGGGAAATCCATCCAAGTTTCCTACCTTGAGATATCCCATTTTGACAAGTTTTTCAAAGTTTGACCGATCATGACCCCAGATGTCCTTTCACCTCCACAAAAAATAACCTTATACAGACCATCTTCTCACCATAATTCATTTACATACTAATTTTGAAATCCATCCACCTTTCATACCTTGAGATATTAGTGTAAACAAGAAGTTCGGAGTTTGACCCCATGTGACCCCAAATGACCTTCGACCTCCACCAAAATTTATTGGGTTATTTCTTACATCATAACGCATCAACATATCAAGTTTGAAATGAATCAAAGTTTCCTACCTTGAGATATAGTGTGAACCAGGATTTCGGGGTGTGACCCCAAATGACCTTTGACCTCCACGAAAATAAATCGGGTTCTTTCTTACATCATAACGCATCAGCCTATCAAGACTGAAATGAATCCAAGTTTCCTACCATAATGTATCATGTAAACAAGGATTTCAGGTTTTGACCCCATGTGACCCCAAATGACCTTTGACCTTCACGAAAATAAATCGGGTTCTTTCTTACATCATAACGCATCAGCCTATCAAGATTGAAATGAATCCAAGTTTCCTACCATAATGTATCACGTAAACAAGGATTTCAGGTTTTGACCCCATGTGACCCCAAATGACCTTTGACCTCCACAAAAATACATCGGGTTCTATCTTACATCATAACGCATCAACATATCAGGTATGAAATTGATTCAAGTTTTCTACCATGAGATATCATGTAAACAAGGATTTCAGGGTTTGACCCCATGTGACCCCAAATGACCTTTGACCTCCACCAAAATCAATAGGGTTCTTCCTTACATCATAACGCATCAACATATCAAGTATGAAATTGATCCAAGTTTCCTACCATGAGATATCGTGTAAACAAGGATTTCAGGGTTTGACCCCATGTGACCCTAAATGACCTTTGACCTCCACCAAAATCAATAGGGCTCTTCCTCCCATGCTAATGCATCAACATATCAAGTTTGAAATTAATCCAAGTTTTCTACCATGAGATATCGTGTAAACAAGGATTTCAGGGTTTGACCCCACATGACCCCAAATGACCTTTGACCTCCACCAAAATCAATAGGGTTCTTCCTAACATCATAAGGCATCAACATATCAAGTATGAAATTCATCCAAGTTTCCTACCATGAGATATCGTGTAAACAAGGATTTCGAGGTTTGACCCCATGTGACCCCAAATGACCTTTGATCTCCACCAAAATCAATAGGGTTCTTCCTGACATCCTAACGCATCAACATATCAAGTTTGAAATTAATCCAAGTTTTCTACCATGAGATATCGTGTAAACAAGGATTTCGGGGTTTGACCCCACGTGACCCCAAATGACCTTTGACCTCCACCAAAATCAATAGGGTTCTTCCTTACATCATAACCCATCAACATATCAAGTTTGAAATTAATCCAAGTTTCTTGTCTTGAGATATTGTGTAAACAAGGATTTTGGGGTTTGCACCCTGTGACCCCAGATGACCTTTGACCTCAATCAAAATAAATAGGGTTCTTCCTCTCAGTATGGGGTATCTGTGTACCAAGTTTGAGAACTGTCAGATCTTCCCTTCTCAAGATATCGTGTAAACAAGCAAAGTGTCACAAACACACTCACATACACACACACATACACACGCACATACACACATACATACACACACACGTCATCATGAATGCATAGGTTTCTCTTTTCATCGAAACCAAAAATTGTGATGTTTACCTGTTGTTTCAATATAAGTTTGGGCGACTTGCTCTTGACCTCTAAACTAAACCATAATCTGTTTTGATGAAACACCAGACACATGCTTCAAAGACTGAATAAAATTAAATGCACTATCTAATTGGTCAAGGGTGTCCAAACCCAGATCCCGAAGTTCCAAAAGGGGGGGGGGGGTCAGGGGTGTGAGTGAGTTGCACTGTTAATTACCCAAGTGTTTTATTGCTGATGAGGCAAAAAAGGGAGGCCTGAGTCTGTGAAAGTCCACCTTTGGATCCGTGCCTGGTGTCAATTTGTTCTCAATATTGGTTAGGAAGGTGCATTAGGGACATTGTCTCATTTCCCCAAGTTACTGTGTAGTATGCAGATCAAAGTCAATAGGCATTATGACCAGCATGCAATTGTGGGCCTACAAAGAACTTAGCCATTAACACTATACTTTTGACCAACATATTCATTTAAATGTACAGATATGAGGCATAAAAAATGTGTAAAGCTTTAATTCTGTTGAATACAAAAGCAGAAGAGTTTGAAATACTTTTCTTGAACATAAACACTTACAGTCTTTATATTCCACTCTATCTTTAGCCTGAAAGCAATACCTACACTCAACATCAATATGCACATATTTCTTTTTTCAAGCAGTGGTCTTCAATTAGTTACCATGGTAATTTCTTTCATGTACATAGCACAAATTTGTGAATGGCTGTAGGGCCACTTAAAATGTTCCTGAGATACACAGGATTCTTTTCATTTAAGTCTATAAAAAAGAAAAAAGAAAGCTGCATTTCAGCAAATTTTCTCATTTCAATTTTTATTATTTTATTCTCTCTTCAAATGACTGAATTCCAAGTGAACAGTTTTGCTTGATGACAACATTTCAGAGATTGGATCTTAATAAAAAAAAGTCTTCACAAATGCATAAGCATCTCAGGAGGTGACTGAACTTTAAAGAAAAAAATTATTCCATTTCGATGATTAAATTTTAAAATTCTTAAAATTTCAAAAATGGTACTTCAGAGTGTACAAAACTACAAGTGCTTCTGCTTAAATTGTGCCCTGACATTAATCAATGCTGAACAGAAAAACAAAGAAAAAGAATTGCTCAATCTTACAGAGCATTGTTAGTTAATTAGTTAGATGAGGTTTTATGGTTTTACAACCAACTAATTAGGTGGGGCAAACCTCAGCCCTTTTTTCAATTGTGACTCACTGGCTTGTTACAAAACATTGTATACTGTGTGTCATGATGTTTAACTTTACAATAGGAAATATGGGTTGGCAGTGTAACTATACCCCCCCCCTCCCCCCATTGATGACTGATATCATCCCTTCAGCCAACTTTGTCTGATGTTACCATACCGACAAAAACATGCAGGCAAAAAGTAAATAATCAAAACCTAAGTATGAATAGTTTCCCGAAAGAAAGGAGAAATATTTCTTCAGATGTGGGCAGTCCAAAATAACCTTCAAGGGATGGGTTCAGGTGAGGGGAGAAGAGATATACTTGATAAATTACAGGCCAAGAACGAAGTTTGCGGTCATAACTACTGAATGTATTTAAGGTGTAGATAAGCTTCGATGGTCCACTGTTTGTAGTCAGTTTTTGTGAGTTGGTCTGAACTTGGCTGTGAGGTTTTGCTTAAAGGAAACAAATGAACAGTTAATTAATCTGTAATATTTGGGCTGGTTGAAGTTGTTATCTTCACAGTTATTGAACCTGAAATTTGGTTTTTTGGCAATACTTCGGAAATACATGAAATTGAAGTACAAACCAGGGGGCAGAAAATGAAAGACCCATGAATTACAATATCTAATTAAATTGTCATATTAACTTGCAAAAACAATCAGTAATACAAAGAAAGGTTCTGGTTTGCAAGGCCATGAAAATGGACGGCTTTAAATACTTGCAATATGTGGTTGGTAAGAAAATCATAAGAAAATACAATGGTATAATTTTCATAGTAACTAATATCAATGGAACCCTTACAAAAACAGGTGAGGCAACTAGTCCCAAATTTGTTGGTTTTCACATGTTTTTCCAGGGGTTATCACAGGTTTTTGCATGAAAACATGCGTTTTCCCTTGACATTCAAACAATGGAGATTCAAACAACGAACAGCTTATTAAACAAAGTAGCCTAATTGCTAAGTTTTTCTTCGAGTCTAACTTTAGGCTGTGAAAATAGTCAGTGAGACTCAGTAATCCGATCCGGTTTCCATGGTTTAAATGACGCAACGAAATGATTCAATGAAAGTCATGCCTGTGTTTTCACTGCGATAAAGAATAGAATTTGTACCAAAGGTATCGTTGAAGTTTCCAAATGGAAGACAAAGCTTTGAAGACCAGAATGCAAAAATGCATTGAGGTTTCGATGATACATAAATGTTCCGTTTCAAAGAGTGCCATCACGCACCATTATCTTCTCATTCAAATGTTATACTAGCATGTTCAAAAAATAATTTTGTCATTCCAGATGACCTTTTGACATCCATAAAAGCCATACATATCTAGAGTGACAAACAACAGACAGACAAATGGACAAACAGCTATCTTGAAAGATCACATTTAAAAAGGTTTCCAGGCTTTGACCCCAGATGACATTTCATCTCTGCCAAAAACTATGGGGACCATCTTCTGAACACAATGCATCTACATACCCAAATATGAAATCTATCCAAGTTTCCTATCTTGAGATATTGCATAAGCAGGATTTTCAGACTTGGACAAACAGTGACCCCAGATGACCTTTGACCTCCATCAAAAACATTATGTACCATTTCCTGACCATAGCCCATCTACATAACAAATATGAAATCTATCAAAGCTACTAAACCCGAGATATCACATATACAAGGTTTTCATACTTTGACCCCTGGTGACCCCAGATGACCTTTGACCTCCACCAAAAATAATAGGGACCATCTCCGGGCCATAACACATCTACATACTAAATATGAAATCTGTTCAAGCTTTCTACCTTAAGATATCGTGTTAACAAGGTTTTCAGACTTTGACCGATGGTGACCCCAGGTGACCTTTGACCTCCACCAAAAATGATAGGGACCTACTCCTGACCATAACGCATCCACATACTACATATGAAATCTATCCAAGTTTCCTACCTTGAGATATTGTGTTAACAAGATTTTCAGACTTTGACCCCTGGTGACCCCAGATGAACTTTGGCCTCCGCCAAAAATGATAGGGACCATCTCCTGACCATAACACATCCACATACTAAAGATGAAATCTATTCAAGCTTTCCACCTTGAGATATGGTGTTAAAGAGATTTTCAGACTTTGCAACCTGGTAACCCCGGATGACCTTTGACCTACGCCAAAAACAATAGGGCCCATCTACTGACTATAACGCATCCACTTACCCAAATATGAAATCTATCCAAGCTTCCTTCCTTGAGATATCATGTTAACAAGGTTTTCAGACTTTGACCGATGGTGACCCCAGGTGACCTTTGACCTCCACCAAAAATGATAGGGACCATCTCCTGACCATAACGCATCCACATACTAAATATGAAATCTATCCAAGTTTTCTTCCTTGAGATATTGTGTTAACAAGATTTTCAGACTTTGACCGTTGGTTACCCCAGGTGACCTTTGACCTCCACCAAAAACGATAGGGATCATCTCCTGACCATAACGCATCCACATACTAAATATGAAATCTATCCAAGTTTCCTTCCTTGAGATATTGTGTTAACAATATTTTCAGACTTTGACCGTTGGTTACCCCAGGTGACCTTTGACCTCCACCAAAAACGATAGGGACCATCTCCTGACCATAACGCATCCACATACTAAATATGAAATCTATCCAAGTTTCCTAACCTTGAGATATTGTGTTAACAAGATTTTCAGACTTTGACCCCTGGTGACCCCAGATGACCTTTGGCCTTCGCCAAAAATGATAGGGACCATCTCCTGACCATAACACATCCACATACTAAGTATGAAATTTGTTCAAGCTTTCTACCTTGAAATATCTGTTAGAAGCCTCTAAAGAATGCTTACCTGTAAAGTCCTTGGCTGATTCTCTATAGCTGGAGAAAATATGTTCAGGGAGCTGACTCAGTATTTGGAATGAGAAAGTTCAAAGTTCATACACTAAATCGCTAAATCAATACACTGTAGTTGGTATATACTTCACTAAGATTGCTCTTGAAAGCATTGCACTAATTTCGCTAACTGTCTGACACTGCTGTACACTATAGCACTAAAAACCCCACCAAGTATCCTGAAGGGTGAGGAAGAGAAAAACAAAAGTCAACACTAACAATATCGTGTTAATGAGATTTTCAGACGTTCACTCCTGGTGACCCCAGATGATCTTTGAACTACCCCCAAAACAATAGGGGCCATCTACTGACTATAACGCATCCACATACCAAATATGAAATCTATCCAAGCTTCTTATCTTGAGATATTGTGTTAACAAGGTTTTCAGACTTTGACCTCTGGTGACCCCAGATGACCTTTGACCTCCACCAAAAACAATAGGCTTCTTCCTCTCAATATGGCGCATCTATGTACCAAGTTTGAAAACTGTCACACATTCCTACCTTGAGATATTGTGTTAACAAGCAAAGTGTCACAAACACACACACATACACACACGCATACACACATACATACATACATACACACGCACGCCATCATGATTGCATTGGTTTCTTTTATCATCGAAACCAATAATTTGAAACAAAATTTTTGTGGAAGTATTGATGTACAAATCAAAATAAGTGTTAGCCTCTATGCGAGAAACACAGCAATATTTTACTTTGTTCTCTGTTGATATAAGGTCACAACCGCTAACTGACCCGAATGCATGCATTGTGCATGCTATTACGTAACTGCGGTCGAAAAGCCGGCCCGACGTGTGACCTTTTAGATGGTACAATGGCTTCCACTTAAAAAATAGGGAGTAAAGCTGTATCTTGAACTAAAAAATACCTCACAATTCTTAGCAAGAGCATCAAAGTACATTTACCATGGATAACGTATAGTAAAATTATAATTCTAAGCAAAAATGTTGACAAAATCTTGATGTATAAATGTTGGTCACTTTGTAAAAACATGACAATATTTGACTATGCCCTGCTGCTGCCCTGCTGTCAAGAAACAAAGCTTCATAAAGATTGCTACATTTTACAGAAGGTACACATATTTCTGACAGCCCCATGTGGACATATTTTGGAGACGAAATTTGATGTTTATGCAATAATGCAATGAAAAATTATAAATATACCTGATGAAAGTCACAGTATTCTTTCAAAAAGGAACAAAAAGCCACACATTGCAATATATTTTTGGTGTCCAGCAATGCCATTCACTCAGCTGTCCCTTTTAACAATGATCTACCCTAGCAACAACGACCTCGATGATCCAAAATGAAGACAGTCTTTGGCTTGGTACTACTCTGCAGAAAACTAGGCGAAACAATGAAATAATTTTCAATCGTTGAGCTTACAAACCATAGCTTGAGACAACACTAAAATGCACGATCCTACACCAGTGGCGTAGCCAGGATGGGATTTTTGGGGGGACCTAGGTAACAAGTGGGGGGGCCTGGTACCTCCGAGGGTCAGGCACGGCAAGGCTATCTAAGCGGAGCGCCACTGTGAGTTGGCGCGGAGCGCACAAGAAAATTTTGGGCTTTAAAGCCCTCCAGATGGCTGGAAACGGCACTTCCCATGTGTTTTAAGCTGGATGTACCCAGCCTTGAAATACGAATCTCATGTCTGCGATGTCTAAATAATGAGAATAAAAAATCAATCTATGAAAAATGGCAACATACACTTTTTAGGGACCCCAAAACTGGGCACTTCTGATCTGTGGCCTGGGGATGAGACTAAAGGGAGCTGGTATCTCCCTTTCCCTTGGGGAAAATTGTAAACTTCAGAAGCACGTAGATCGCAAATGCGGCAATATTTGAATCTAAGCAGAGCGCCACCATCAGTTGGCGCGGAGCGTACAAGAAAATTTTGGGCTTTAAAACCCCTCCAGATGGCCGGAAACGGCACTTCCCACGTGTTTTAAACTGGATGTACCCAGCCGCAAATGCGGCAATATTTGAATGGATTTCAGCTTACCTAAGGCAGTACCTCACCCTTTAACAGGAAAACCAAAAGTAGTTGTGTCCCCTTCTGAGAAACTTTCTTTGCGTTAGATTTCCTAGATGCAAAATGGTGCTATGTTTGGCAAAACTTTGAACTGATTATAGGCCTGAGTTTTCGGATTTTCCCTTTTTGGGGAGCATGAAAAATATAAGAATATTTTTAGTTTTTGTAGAGATTTTACAAGAGACATACATACTATCAAAGAAACAATGTGCAAAATGGTGCAGTATTTGTTCATCGGTACATTACGTAGTCAAAATTAAAATACTACGAATAAATCCCTCAAAATAATTGAACCTCAAAGCAGAAGTATGGATCATGTGGGAAACACATGAAATCCGGACCTTGTGGACATTTTACAAATCCCCCGGACGCCAGTGCCAACTAGTAAAAAGAGGACTTGTCGAAAAAAATCGTCCTACAGTGGCACTTGTCATGGGCAAGAGTGAGGCACGACATAGGCCTACTTGTTAAGGATGGAAGGGAAGAATTATCCGAAGGCAGTACCTTACCCTTATCTGCTTACGGCATATTTTGTGTATAATAAAGTATAGGAATGGTCGTGTAAGAGTGGTCTCCAGTGTACAATTGCCTTATTTTCAATAAATCAATCAGCCATCCGAAAGGCAGAAAGGGTCTTAACCTAACAAAGTCACATTAAAGTTTGTCGTCGAGACTTTCGTTTCATCTTCGAAGTGAAATGCAATAAACGACAGTGCAGATCACAAACGGTAGGCCTATCTAATTAAGTGAAAGTAGGCATTTTAAAGTTATTGCTTGATTTCATATGTGCGGACAAAATGTGTTTTACACACATTCATCCATGATTTTTTTTTTAATTTTTGCACATTTTTTTATTTTTATTTTTTTCAATTACTCTATCAGGACGCAAAAAATCTGGGGGGGCCTGGAGAAAATCTGGGGGGCCTAGGCCCCCCCAGGCCCCCCCGTGGCTACGCCACTGTCCTACACGTTTTGCAAAAGTGTTGTCTGCATGAGTCCAAAGGATTTCCCTTTTGGGAAACCAAAAAGGGCCAACAATGTATGCAAGCAATGCCTTAAGAGGGTCAAAGTTAAAGGCAGTCATTCATCACCCTAAACTACAGTTTCAGTATACATATATCAAAACTCTCAGTTGGTACAGCTCTTTGATTGGCATCACATTCAAACAATGCATCATAGCTAAATTACACAGCATGGGCACTGAGAGTGTCTTGATTACACATTATGGACTTGTATGGCCACTGGAACAAGCCATGAAGCAATAAACTAGGATTGTGTCTGGATAAAGATGAGTTTTAGATAAATGTGGGAGGGGCTAGAAGTAAGTAGGTTGGGAGAATTGGAACTGTTTGGGGTGATGAAAATATGCCTTTAACAATCACAAGAAACAATACATTCTAACATCTTTTGAAATATGTTACACATTAAAATGGAGAGGAATGTTTTGTGTTAATTCTGGACACAGTCCTCAGGGATAGAGTCCAGACAATTTTTCTCCCCTCCCATCATCTTGGTTTAATTATCTTAGCTATCATCTCTACTGATAATCATCTTTCCTACCTTCTTCTTCTTGATGAAGGAAAGCACCATCAGTCTCTTAATCCTACTGATTCTTTGACTTCTATGTAGTCTAATCAGAAAATACGAAAAACTCTTTCTTTTGGTTGGATAACTTCGATACTTTCCAGTCAAACTAAAAGTTCTTTGCTCAATGTGACATCTTCTCAGGTGTTACTGAACGCACACAAGAACTGTTAATACCGTGAATACAAACAGGCCTACATGAAATAAACTACAAAACATGTGGCACATGGTAAGGTGGGAAGAACCTTAATGTCTGTCAAAATGCTTTCCTTCTACTACTTAAAGCTACAGTACACACACAATCCTGCATGAAAGAATCTGTGAACTTAAGAATGGACGGGAGAGGTACACAACAGAGACAGATCCTGTCCTCAAAATAAAGAACAAGGAATAATATAGCTAGCCTTTATTCCCTTTTTCCCTCTTCCATGGTATACAGGGTATAAAAATGAATTTGTTTATATGCATGTGGCCAATGAGCTGGATCCAACTGCTACTGAGGGAAATTGCTGTGACTGTCCCAACTTTAGCAATTGGTTAGAAACTGAGCCAAGAAACCTTATCTAACCAACCCACTGCTACAGTTTTACTAAGACTAAAGTTAAATATTCAAATTATACACTGTATGTATTATAAACGGATAATTCAAAGGTGATACAGTCCCCCCCCCAACTAAAAGATAGTGTAGTACAATCCTGTTTCATGATTGTCTCTTTAGAGTCATGTGACAAGGTGATATGTAGTCTCCTCAACTAGGAAATAGTTCAGTATACAATCCTATTTCATGATTGTCTCTTTAGAGTCATGTGACAATATTTTTTCTTTTCAAATAAAAAATTTACTAGGTGTCATTTCTTGGTTTATCCTGAGGATGTAATTTTGCAATATTGTAAGTCATAAAAAGATACCTTGAAGAGGAAGAGGAGGAAAATAGTTCAAGTTTGGGCTAACTGCTTTTTTCACTTAAGCATATATCACTTTAAGAGCAGGTAATTATCAAGGTCATTCCATAGGCTTCCAGTGTAAATTCCTGCAAGGGTAGAATGTTATGGCATAATTTGTTGAGAGCTATACTCTTAAGACTATACTGTGTAATACTACTGTAAGAACAGGCTTGGGATCATGAATTCCTCTCTATCACCTTGTCCTCAATGACCTTTGGCATTCCATGTCAACATTTCAAGGTCGCACTGTTTAAGCCTGGCTTGTTTGAAGCAGTTTGAGAGCCATTGTTTAAGTGGTTAAAAATCAAATGCTGTCTCTTTGGGTTCACATTAGTTTCTATACTCTTCCAAATTGCCCCTGTAATTAACTACAGTCCTCTTAAAAGAAGGGTTTATCACCCTGTGGACTGGGGGTTGTAGAATATGCTCACGGTATTTCCTGGTTGTTGTGAGAGGCCAATAAAGGGAAACCAAACTTGCACTTGAACCATTCTTAAAAATAAATTTAAACTTTGAACTTTTTGTCCAGTTGACTGACACTATTAAACATAACCATGTTAATGTGTCATTAAACTCATCTAACTAACTAACTAGAAGAACGGTTTAAGGTCACATCAAGTTTTCGTATGTTATTAAGCGTACACATTCTAAGCATTTCTGTGAAATTTGTACTGAAATTCAACATGCAGTTCTCAAGATATAAGAGCAAGAAAAGTTTTCACACTTTCAACAAAAAGTGAACTTCAAGCAAGCACATGTGAGACATCATATTCTCACATAAATGAGCAGTGTTGATTTTCTTTATACACACAATTTTCTCCTCAATAATCCTAAAATATCAGGATACAATTGCACAATTGGCATGAGAATTTTGAGAATTTGTATTCCAGGAAGGGCGGATCCTAACCCTATTAACTGCAATGTCAACAAAATTGTGTGAAAAACAAGGGGAAACAAAGCATTCCATGTCAATGTAAGGAAGTGAAATAACCTGTGCTGCCCTCAATCCACTTAGGAACACAAATCTAGTGACTTCATTTACTAATAACTCAAAAAATACAGTGCTCGGTGCATCAGAATTCCCAAAACTCCCTGGTTTCGGAATCTACAAGTCCCAATACTTACCTCCTATTTACACAGAGGAGGACCTCTCTAGATGACCTCTGCCAGAGGTCACACAGAGCCACTGTGCCATTAAAGCTTGCCAGGGTAGGTGGGGATTACAAAGTGTAACTACCAGATATGGAGGGGGGAGGGTAAATTAATGCAATTTTGATGTAGCATGGGTTAAGTGTATGCCAACAATGTGAACTGTGCTAATCTTTGGAATGCATTGTTGCTTAAAATGAGAAAAAAATATTACCAGAATTTGAACTTTTGAGGCCCTCCTCTCTAGGCAAATACTTTCTCCTTCACCAGGCATTGCTATGCCAGCGTCTGGTAACAGGTAAATAATGGGTTTACCTGGGTAAAGAGGAGGAAAGGGAGGGGCAATGCAGATGCCACAATACTTACCTGGTACAGAAGCCTAGCAGCAACATTACTTACTAAAACACTAGAGTTTTAAATCCTGGGAAAAAATTTGATGAGAAATTGCAACACATTTAAGATCACAAGAAGTCCCCCCAAACCCAATTTTCTTCTTTTTGTCTTATTCCTCTTGAACCTATCTTCCATCTTATTTTATGACTTGGATATTTCATATGCAAGGTAAGCCCAGCAATTACTTCAAGAAAATTTCACATTTGAGGAGAAAAAGTGTTGCCACATGACTCTCAATAGCAAATCATAAAACCAGACAGTCAGCTACTCTACTTCAAGTTGGGGTGACTGCTCTTGCCCTTTAAATTCACTGATTATTTGAGAAATTTTCCCAGGTATGAGAATGCTGAACAGACAATGCTGTAGATTTAATTTATTGAGATGCCTTGAAATATTGAACAAAACATCCTAACATAATTATCTAGGGTGCTTGTTCAAGGTCTCATATTCCAAAATATCTATGCAGGCTACACCAAACAACCTTTTCAAACTTAGTCCACATACCTGACACAAGAAATGTACTGTAAATTTTTAAATACAGCATACAGGTTTCAAACTTGACAGTGCAACCAAGACCTGGAAGCCCCCTGGACGAATAAAACAGGCACACAGCAGTCACAGCATGCATGTAATATAGGCAAGGTCACATTAACTGCAAGGGTCCTCATCACAAGGGTCACTCACCTAAATACAGTATTGCTTCGAAATAACTTGCCTTCCTGACCTGAATGTCCTCAGACCAACCACAAAATTTAAGGCTCTACAAAATTTACCACCAATATTGAAGACTCAAGATGATATGTCAGTGGTTCATGAGGTGCCCATTCTTTGGTATTTCTCATACCACCATTTGGAGTTTTCCAACTTTCCTACATCAATAGAGGGAAAGAGAAGTTGCTACAAAGTTGCTACAAACTTATTTTGTAGCAACATCTGTAGCAGCACCAGAATGAAACTAGGGAAGGGGAAAAATAGGGGAATATAATATTTTTGCATGCATAGCAAAATCAAACATGTAGCATGAGCTCCATAGGGTCTAGGCACAAAGCCCCCATGGGGTCCACAGGACAAAGCCCCCAAAAGCTCTGAGGGTTTTAGCATACAGTAACTCTGGGTGAAACATTCAGTCTCAGGAGAGGTCTAATATCTATTTTGGGGGTTGACTACTGTAACTCTTAAATGACCAAAATTGGGGGGAAGAAACTGGAGGGGCAAGAAAAATATCCGAGGGACAAATGCCCTCTCAAATATACTCTTCAAACAGATGATGAATACTAAAATGCATCAAAGCAATGGTTATTTTGCATCACCAGGGAGGTGGCTCCTAGGGGATCGATGCTCCGATGCTCCCCCTGGTCCCTTAGTTTGACTTCATAGTTATCTGAGATACTATACAACTGTGCAGTAATCTGTACTATATGGTACAGTACATTAATTTTCACCAAAAATGACTGCATGGTCAAGTGGTCAGAGCATCCAACCTGCAGTCTAGAGGTCTAGAGTTTGACTCCCAGCCAAGTTATACTGAAGAATTTTCAAATGGAACATACTGATTTTATACAGTACTTGGTTCTTAGCATTTCAATGGAATAGAGAAAACAGGCCAGTAAGCCACAACTGGAAAAAAGACCATGGGGACCCAACTTAAACCGAGTGATTAGAATGAAAACATGCAGGTCTGTAAGCCACATCTGGAAAAAAGACCATGGGGGCCCCGACTTAAACGATTGGTTAGAATGTGGGCTGCAAAACTCCATCTAAGCTAATAGTCAGCGAAGCATTTGCTGTATTTTTCTTGTTTTTGTAAATTTTCTACAGGTGGGGGGGGAGATACTGTCAAGAGGGCTAGAAATTTGTTTCTACCTGCAAAATAGTTATCTTTTAACCTGCTTAAAACAGGTGAACAATTTCAAGAAAACAGATCACCACCCTTAGCGAGTGATATCAAAACGAAACAGCGTTGAACAATCCATTACAGTAAGAACAGAAAATAACTTTTGCAAACTACACCTTCTCATGTTTCAGGACAAGTCCTTGCCATTTGCATACAGTTCCTAAGTAATGAAAATTTAAAATACTGTACAATCAAACCACAAGGGCAATAGCGAAGAATAGCTCTTCGTATTTATAGGAACCAGATCAAACATTCAGAATTAAAAGGTTAAACTAACAGATCAGAATATTCTACAGCTGCCTGGAATGAACAAACCTCTTAAACATAATTAACTGTTTACATTATGATAGTAAGCCTTGGATAGGCCCCTCTCAGCGTCTCTCTGTCATTTCTATGTCATGACAGTTTGAAGCAGGAGCAAACTGAAAAAGTTGTCACAAGACCAACAGTTTGACAACTTAACAAGACTGAAGTGTTGATTTGAAGAATACTTCACACTTTAAGGTGAGACCTTCACTCTATCTGAGAGACCTTCCATACAAAACATATGACAATAATGACATTCCCAGTGTGTTGAGCCAAAACAGACAAAGGGGGTCAGAACATTCTTCTTAGCATCCTTGGGAGAAAGGACATTGTAATTCATTGTTGCTAAATTTCTTTTTCAAAGGTCTTTATGTTTATTTCTTTCTTCCATCCATTGTTTCAAGACCTTGGAGTATATGTTCCGAAAGAGGCTACTTATTCAAAATGCCTTCTATCTTAATACAAGAATGAAATTGTGCATGCCCATAAACTTTTGTGATCTTACCTTAAAATCACTGAGAACACATCCCAGGGTGCTGGTCAACATTAAACAGAAAAAGAAGAAGTCCAAAGCTTATTTTGTAACAATAAAAACATCACAAAAATTTCTTCTCATTTGTCTTCCATATATCTATAATGTCATTGCCGGATTTAAAGCAGCTCACTGAGTTGGTTCACATGAAAAATAACTGTTTTATGATGAGTCAGTACTTAGCGGTTCAATTTGGTTTTCAAAAATTTGTGACCAGACACTTTTTCAATTATGCACAAAAACTGTTAAAAGGATATCACAAAATTTAAACTTTTAACTTTTCCCATAACTAACTACTGGATATGAAACGAATCATTATGCTGATGTGGTGGTGACCCTTTAACACTCTCATTAAGTTATCAATATCAACTCAATGAGCCCTTTGCATAATCACGGTAAACCAATGAGTTGCTTCATAATTTTGTGACAAACTATTGTCACATGACTCACAAGGGCCAATCATCACACAAGTCAGACTATCCACATGCACTAATCCAAACAGAGGTGACTGCATTTTACTTTGGTATGTTCAAAAGTGACATATTCTCAGCATTCTGATGAAATTTTTAATCATTTCTCATTTTCGATCCTCAAGATATTAGCAACTGAATGTGGCAAATTTTCTGAATGAATGAACTTGAAGCAAGCAGACATGATGTGAAGGATTCACATTGTTGGCCAATGCTTTGTTTTTATTTATAATTTACCACCTATTTCATGAAACTTATATAGTGATACCATAAGTGCATCCTGAACAATGGAATTTTAAAAACTTTATATGCCCTAGAGGCAAAACAGCATTCCTAACGAATTCAAGGTCAAACTAATAGGATGAAGAATGAAGACTAGAGCAGCAATGCAGCTGTATCTCAATACGGGTATGTGCTGTTGGGCTGTGTGAAGTTGTCACAATTGTTGTAGGGCCCAACTCTTTAACTGAAAAGTTAAAGAGCTCTTTTTGGTGGTATGTCACATGACCTTTAACGTTTTACAGTGTTATGTGGGAATGCCTAACTCTATACACAAGTCCGATTTACCACTTGCAGGGTTCTCACTAACCCGAGCTCCCGGTTACTGACGCACGAGTTCCACTCGACGCTTGAAACAAAATCCTGTTTCGGAATTTGCTTGCTAAATGCATGTAAAATTTTGGCAAGAAGGCATAGAAAGTTTTGTGTTGAAAAGTTCACACAAACCCATTGCCTTGAAAGGCTCATTGTCGATGTCACTTCACAAAATCCATGCAGGAAACTTTCTCCAACTAGAACGATTGTTCGACTGATTGTCCGATCATCTGTTAAATAATAGGCATCTGGCTGATTATTCCGTTATCGGTAAGTAATTGACATCGGTAAAATTCTGCCATTCAACTGATCATTACCACAGATTATTTGAAAACTGGAAAAAGGGGCAAAGTATACTTGAAACTTGCTCACAGTTTCCTTAAAATTGCTGTAAATACTATCAATCCTTTAACTTCTCGCCAAAACAGGATGCAATGATAATCACAAACGTATAACTTTTACCCCTGCCATGGGAATGATCGTTTGATATTTTCCACTACAGTATAACCCGGTAGTATTACCTGAAATTAGATTTAGAGTTGCATTCAAGGTGTATTCCTTGATGTCTACTTAGAAAGGCATAGCGTAAGTTGCTGTGCAAACTGTTCTGCACAAAACACATAATACAGACTATCTAGCTGCAGTGTTTCGCCATTTTTTTCAAATCCCAAAGCTTTGCATGCATATCTGTGCACGTTTTGTTACACGTACCTAAAACGTTAATTGTGAAGTTCGGTGGTTCTTAACTTGATATCCGAAAGGAACCATAAGATACGTTAATTGGGTGCAATTGTTTTGTTGCCCAGAACTGCTAAGATTTTCATGATTGCTCTACATGTGGTTCTTTAAAGCGGGAGAGTAGCTACAGTACATAACGCAACTACAACCCAGTACAGTAAAAGAATGGAAATGTTCCGACATGATTGGGGGATGAAAACTAGCCAGTGCATGATGTTGGCCTTAGAACTAAATTATCAAAGGGCATTTGACATCGACTGCAAACAATTTTACTGTATTAACGTTTGATTTGTATCTCCACTATAGAAGTGAAAATATTACACCTACAAAAACGATATCCCGTTCATGAAACGAACAGACCTATTCCCAATATTTTCCATCCTGAACTGCTTATGGGTAATTGGATATGCACAAAGCAAAGGGCGCGTACTAAAGAGTCAAACATGTGACTTCCCTCTTTTTAATTATTGGGTAGTTGGCATCCAGCCGATTGTTAAATTAAATAATCGGTTATGGGGTATTATCGATTATAGCATACTATCGGTCGAACACTAATTTATAAGATCGATTAGTAATGTGGCCCAGCTCTGTGATAGCGCCGGAGCTAAGTACGTACTAGATCATCTGCCATGCTATTCTGTCCAGCTTAGTCAGAGTAACATCACTTGTCAATGCCAGACAGTTTTATGCAGCGGCGTGTTGCAAAATATCACAACAGAACATCTGAATGGAAATTGCAGAGCATCATTTTTGTTGATGCTTCATCTTGGGACTCTTCCAAAAATATATGGGACCCTTGGAAAAAAAATTTGAGGGTTCAGGGGCTCTTGCCATTGGGGGCCTAATGAGAACACTGACTTGTTTAATGCAATTACTTCAATGCACACCAAGTTAGGTACATGTATCCCTTAACAGTAATGATTAGGGCCATTGAAATAGCGTGCATATATATCTCAAAACTAAAGGGGAAGATATAATCTACGTATTTGTTTTTGTTTTCGCCTTTCATATAGGCCGATTTGACCTTTCACTTACAGAGTTGATCCAGTGTTATGTATATATATAAAGAAATTTAAAAATATACACTCAGAATCATAGACAAATTACGGAAAAATACTGTAACTTTATAGCAACGTTTTGACAGGCTCTACTTACCTTTGAAACATCACTATAAAGTTTTGTATTTCTGTATATATTGGAGTTTACGCCTCTATAATTGAGATGTGGAATGCTGTAAGGTGGCAGTTGTTTATTTGTGTATATATATATCTCCAAGTTGGCAGATCGAAGTTAGAATGTGTAGGTCGAAAGGGTTGCAGTAAAACATTCCATCATGAATTTTATACCGATCAAAGATAGAGTATAAATCTTATGAAAGAAGGAACCTACACATTTTCAGACTTTGACCCCTTATAACCATGAATGGATGACCTTTGACCTCCTCCAAGAACAACAGGAATCATCTTCTGACCATAACGCATCCACATACCACATATATGAAATTATCCAAGTTTCAAATCTGGAGATATCACATTTATAAAGTTTTCAGACTTTGATACCTGGTGACCCTGGATGCTTTTTGACCTCTTCACAAACAATTGGGGCCATCTTCTGACCATAATGCATCCACATACCAAATATGAAATGTATCCAAGTTTTCTATCTGGAGATATCATGTTTACGAGATTTTCAGATCTCGACCTATGGTGATCCTGGATGACCTTTGACCTTGTTCAAAATCGACAAGGACCATCTTCTGACCATAGCGCAAACACATACCAAATATGGAATCTATCTCAGTTTCCTACCTTGATATATTGCATTAAAGAGATATTCAGATTTGACCCCTGGGGACCGCAGATGACCTTTGACTTCCACCAAAAACATTACAGTTCTTTCTCTCTGTATGGGGGACCTAGCCTATATGCCAAGTTGGAAAACTTGTCAGACATTCCTAAGATATCGTGTTAACGAGAAGTGTCACAAACACACATACACACGCACATGCACACACATACATACACACACATACCATCATGAATGCATAGGTTTCTTTTTCATCAAAACCAAAAAGAAAATATTCACCACTTTCACACAGCTTTCCCAGTTATAGTAAGAATATTGCAGATAAACATATGTATAGGCTAGGTTCACGATGTACATATGTGCTATACGTTAGGCAACTGGCAAAAGACATGCCAAGACATGCTGAAGAAAATTACATCGTAAACAAAAACTTTACATCTAAAGTTTAAAAAAGTATTGCTCATTGTTGTATAAGGGACTACTACACATGCCTTGTGAATATTTTCGATGTTCTTGGCCACGTGGATTTTTGTCGACCCTTTTCAGTAGCTACTCGATACTGCTTTGTGAGAGGAAAGTATAGGCTACTGCTGACTAGCATAAACGTATGCAGTAACTAGTTTTAGCTCACTTGCTGAATCGCACCATACATTTTGGGCTTAGATTTTTAGGTTTAGGGAGTTAGACACTTTGTTTTAATTTTTTCCTTCAGACAAGAATCGTCACTGTAGAATATCGTTAATTTATTTACCTTTCCACCCATTAATAATTCATATGGCGAACTTTTTTCTGGTATTCCATCGTTGAAATTTGCGAGATCCTCTTTCTATGCTCAGTGCTGTACACAATGAACAAATGCCTCACAGACGGTTAAAACAACGTATGGGTTCAGGGTCACCCTGACGAGCAGAAACTTGTTTACAAATTGCCCTTCTATCTACCTACTGACAGATACAAGAAAAGTCCAAATACCGAACGGTTACCTCGGCAAAGTAACCCTGACTGTACATATCTTTCACAGCAGAATACAAGGCTCAATGGCGATACTATACTGGCACTGGCAGCAAAGGAACGGGTATGGTAATTGCAGGCCTTGTAGGTGTACAGCTGCATAGTATATCGCAGACAACCCTGCGTTACGATGTTGCTTAAACACAAGTTCGTACCAGACCGAAGGTACGCTAGGGATTATGGGAAATAAGAAAACAAATGGATTTCACTAGCATCTGCCCACTAAATTAGCCAAAATATCCCAACAAAATCAACATGTTCACATCCTGTACACAACATTTGATTCCCAAACGTCGACAGTACTTGCTGTTAAGATAAGGTTATAAAATGCCACAAAATAAGGAAGTTTTAGGCAATTTCAGCTATAGTTACTGACCAGCTAGTGTGACAATATCTCAATACATGTTATGTATTGAGATAAAAAACAAAAAATTGGCCAACAATGTGAATTCCTGATGTCACACCTTCTTTAAGTTGCTTCAAGTTCACTTTTTGTACAAAATATGTCAACTTCAATTGCTAACATCTCAAGAACCAAACACAGAAAATCAATGAAACTTTCACCAGAATACTATGGATATGGTCCCCTTAAACATATCACAAATAAATTTGGCTCTGGACTATACTAAGCTATAGTTCTGATGATTTGACCATAACAAGACGGAATCTCTGATGGCACAGAGCAGTTGCTCCCCTAAACAGAGCAAGTTGGTAAAATTTTTCTCTTAGCTCCTCCTCTAATATAACCAATTACACCTTCAGACAGATCCACAGAACAGTACACAGCCCATACTGAGCTAAGTTTGCTCAAGGATATACACGAATCTGGTTAATAAGTGATCTTGAGATTTTATGGCCATTTGTGGGGTCCACCTTCTTATTTCTTTTGTTTCACTGTTCCATGAACAGTTGTATTCAATTCAAAACCTGAACTTAACTTTCTAATTATAGGGGTTTGGGGTTGTTTACAGCTTTTTGGGGTGCTGATAGTGAAAATGACAACTAAAATAAAAGCTGGTGGACCCCAGCAATTTTTCACCATTATTGACTACCTGAGTCATCTATACTGACACACATAAAACTGTATATGAGTTTGTAACTAGAAACACGATTGTGCTTGAAGTGATTCACCAGCTAGGGTAAAGCTACCATTTTTGAATAAATGTCAAAGAGCAGCAAATTGTATGCCGCACATTATTTACAACTCTAAAACTATTCATAATAACAATCAACAACGAGATTAATCCCCCTCTCACGTACCTTTCTGCATCCCCACTCATTCCCATATCCCATGTTGGGGCATTCCAACGTTTTCTACAAAAGCATTCAACATTAACATATTGCCCTGGGTACGCTCATTGATGATGGTAAATAAACTAGTGTCCTAATACTGTCAGTGTAGACGACCTGCCGAATGTCCACTGTCTAATGTTGGCTTTCATCAATCAACATGGCCATGTTCCCATCTGGGTGAGGGCAGTGTACAGTTTCTTGATATACTACAGCTAAATCAAATTCTGATGAGAATGCAGATCAACATCACACTCAAGATAAACACTCACCAATTCTGATCAAACAACATGGGCAGATCAAATCAACCACTCTGGATTAAAGTTTGTATTGTAAACACCATTTGTGGATTAAGTAAACCCAGATCTGCTGTGCTTGTATGATATGGAATGTACAGCACATGATGAAATACAAAACAAGCCAACATTAGTGACCTTACCCTTAAAGGGCAGGAGCAGTCATCCCAAATTGAAGAAGTGTACAGTAGTAGACTGTCCAGTTTCATGATTGGCTGTTGGGAGTCATGTGATGTTTTTTCTCCTCAAATGTGAAATTTAATTGAAATAACTGCTTCGTTTACCTTTAATATGCAATTGTAAAGACATAAAATGTGATGGAAGATACTCTGAAGAGAAATAAAAAGAAAATTGTGTTTAATATTTAGGTTTTTCTTCAAAACAAGTTTGGGGGACTGCTCACTGCTCCTTACCTTTAAGCATTGTGTTCACATAGGGAGTTGATTTACCATGCTCTCTAAATTGTAGACAACGCAATGGATCAAATAAATGAACACCAATGGGTTAATAAAACATTTATCCACCACACTTGCTCCAATGGGAACACTACTGTATAATACCTGTGTAGACCTGTCCTGTCCTTAATTATACCAACTCACAGTGCTGATGATGGCTTGCATCAAACAATACTTGAATATCAATCTTGACATGAAACTGATAAAACTGACTCAGATTTACTTCCATGGCCCCAAATATTGTGACATGCCCTTAAGTGTTGTGACACCATTAAAAAAATAATGGGGGAGGTACAATGTTGGGTTTACTCTGGTGCATTGTACCCCAAGAACTCTTCAGTGATTTTGTATTCAGGGGTTTTTCACATGATCAGATTAACATTTCCAGTGCAAAACATAAATGTATGCATGTGACATGATTGAATTATGCTTGCCATGGAGCCACATTTGTTGATGTACATCCATCACAAAAACTGTAAGGAAGATTACATCTTAAAGGCAGTCATTTGTCACCCCAAACTACAGTTTCAGTATACATATATCAAAACTCTCAATTGGTACAGCTCTTTGATTGGCATCACATTCAATTAATGCATCATGCCCCGTAGCTAAATCACACAGCATGGGCACTGAGAGTGTCTTGATTACATATTATGGACTTGTATGGCCACTGGGACAAGCCATGAAGCAATAAACTAGGATTGTGTCTGGATAAAGATGAGTTTTAAATAAATGTGGGAGGGGCTAGAAGTAAGTAGGTTGGGAGGTTTGGGATGATGAAAATATGCCTTTAACAGTCCCATTGTGGATTGGGGGTTTTAGAGTGTGCCCAAAGTATTTCATGCTTGCTGTAAAAGGCCAATAAGAACAAGGACTTGCACAGTATTTGAACTGTATTTGAAACCAAACTTGATCTTGTTCAGTGTTCTGACCCATATTTTAACTTTTTTTATCATTTAAGTTAACACTACATGAGGTCTTTGTGCCACATTTGTGCAGTGTGTCATTTATTAATTTCATCTATCTACATTTCAACAGTGTTCACAACAAATCAATATCAAACATTTGCAAAGTTATTGATACTTGTAGGACATTTTACCATATAATGTGTGACTGATTCACAGCACATCTGGAAAATCCTTATTCTAATCTCACCCCCACTCTCCATTCTCCCAGCCCACTTCTATAAGTCAGAACAAAACCTATATGTGTGCCTGATAATACATGTATCAGGTGATATGATATGAACAATTTTACCTTTTATTATGTCACCAATTATTAAAGCCATTGGTTTAACTAATGCAGGTGGGGCCAGAGGATAGAGCATTAGCTAACCCCAAGTGTCCCTCCTCCTCCCCCCCCCCTCCACTGAAGCTCATTACTAGGAAATCTAAGAGCTAAACATATCCACATGTATATGAGGATTCAGAAAAGAGGCCATACTCCAAGATACATGCGACATTTCCTGACAAAAAGGACCAATACTGTTATACTTGTGAGGAGGGTTGTTACTTCAATTGAGATTTACGGCCAAAATTGGTTCAAGTTGAGCCGGCCATGGTCTCTTTCCCAGTTTCGATACACTGGCTTGTTTTCCCTACTTGTTTATGATGCGCACCAAGTACAATGGCAGAAGGTTCCGTTTTATATTTAGGAGGGTTGCAGCCAGAGAGATCTGTGTGTGGGACACAAACTACACCATAGACTATCTATGCATAGTACCACATTCAAATGGACAGCTACAAACATACAAATTTGGGAGTAAACATGCTTCCCTCATGGCTGGAATTGGCACTTCTTGTGTCTTTTCTTCTCAGATTACTGATTACTGTCTTTTTTGTTACTTTTTTTTTTGCTACTGTTTTTCTTTTTCGTCTCAGTTTACTGATTACAGAAGCAGTAATACTTTGTTCTTAAGCAAGTTGAGAGATGCAGAACTTGAGTTTTAGATTTTCCAGGTGTGTTACAAATCACACTCCTCCAGAAAATAAGGATTGTGGTTGGGTTCAGTGTTTTTTTTAAACTTTAATAGATTTATATGAGATTACATTCTTCATCTAAGTGTGCAAAAAATCATACTCCTTTTCAGTGATATGAGGCGAGTGATGGTGTGCCATCACACTTGCACATCTCAAAATTCAAGGCCTGGAATTGCTGGGAGTAATTTTGTGCTTAATTCCTAACTTAGCTGATTTATAGGAATAGTGTGAATTTATAGAAAGACTTAATTTTAGCAGTGTTGGTTCTTTCCTTCCCTTGCAGTCCCTTGTAGCTACATGGCAACCCTGCCTGTGAATTGACAATGGTCAACTTGGAATGCTGTGGTATCTGCAGACTAATCCATTATTAACCTTCCTAGCAGGTGTCAATGTGTGCTCCGTTTTGTTGTAAAGTACACACTCCTTTTTGTCTCTTATACCTTTTAAAATTTCTATAAACTTGTGCAGCCAAGAAGGTCCTGGAGAAGTAGCATCCAGACAGGGTAATCCAAAGTTCTGGAAGATACAAGTTCTTAAATTTGTTACAAATATCCACCTTCAAGGATCCTTTCATGAATTACTAATGAAATGTGATCTACAGTACTGCACTCCTTCAGGGTATAGGTGAAGAGAGATCAGTATTGTGAACTATCATCAAAATAAAACAGAACCCAAGGAGCTCAGAAAATGGGAGTCCAGATTTCATTGCAAATTAATTTCCCATAATCTGGATATAGATTCAACTCTTTAGCACACATGAGTGTATTATTTACACTGCACTCAACACCGTACTCCAAATCTCATTGGTTTACATTTACCTTGTTACAAAAAAGCTGTCACTGCAACAGAAAAAAAAAAAAAAAAACTGGTGAAGACTTCAGACAGAGTAGGCTCTACAGTACTAATCTTAGGTGAGATGTGATAAGTATGTATGCAAGGCCCCCCGTCAGACACAAAACACAACACATACAGTTACTAATTAACTCTAAAATGAGCTCAAGTCCAAAAATTCAAAAATAGCATGAAAAATGAATTCTTACTGTTCAACTCCCATCTTCATAGGACATTCCTAAGCTGTGATAAAAAATGCTGAAATTTACTCAATTAAAACAAATTGGTCCATTGCAAAATAATTTGTGACTTTCCTAATTGTTGTACAACTGCACTTTCCTACTTCATTTCTCTTTGAAATTAAAAATGTTTATATGACCTTAAAAGAAGGGTTTAAGGTCACAACAGGATTTGGTATGTTAGAGGGGTACTCATTCTAAGCATTTTGGTGAAATTTGCATTGAAATCCGATGTGTGGTTCTCAAGATATGAGCATGTTAAGTTGTCACATTTTCAACAAAAAGTGAACTTGAAGCAAGCACATATGACATCACATCCCCACGTTAGAGCACAGTCTTTTGTTTTTCTTTAAACTTCAGACTTGATTTTCTCCTCAACAATCACACATTATTAAAATGTGATTGCATAAGTGGCATGAGAACTTTACAAACTTTGCATCCTTCACAGGGAGGTCCTGTTCCTATTAACTTCAAGGTCAACAAGACAGTCTGATAAAACAAAGTGAAAAAAAGTATTCCTTGTCAATGTGAGGAAGTGATAAAAGCTCTGCTGCCCTCAAACTCACTTTTGAACACAAATCTACTGACTTCATTTTCAAATATCTCAAGAAATACATGTCCGATTTGAATGAAATTTTCACCACACTGTGAAGATTTGGTTCCTCTTTCACATATGAAAATTAAATTTTTGCTTAAACCTTCCCTTTAAACACTTCTTGTTTGTTTGCATAGCATGTTGCACAAAGCGGTTTTAATTAATTACATGCCCATATAAGCGTAAGAGTGCTACCACACCTTGGTAAAAGGTGTAAAAACTTTCAGAAAAACAACAAAGATTGCAATTTGAGTAGTACAACAATGACAACACAAATTATTGTACAACACACCATTTTAATTTGAGGAAATAAACTGCAACATTTCATATCTCAGCTCAGAAATATCCTATGAAGATGGGAGTTGGACTGTTAAGAATCCATTTTCCATGGGTCTTGAAGATGTAGTTTTTGGTTTCGATGAAAAGAGAAACCTATGCATTCATGATGGCGTGTGTGTGTATGTATGTGTGTATGTGCGTGTGTATGTATGTGTGTATGTGCGTGTGTGTGTGTATGTGTGTGACACTTTGCTTGTTTACACGATATCTTGAGAAGGGAAGATCTGACAATTCTCACACTTGGTACACAGATACCCCATACTGAGAGGAAGAACCCTATTGATTTTGGTGGAAGTCAAAGGTCATCTGGGGTCACAGGGGGTCAAACCCGGAAATCCTTGTTTACACGATATCTCAAGATAGGAAACTTGGATTAATTTCAAACTTGATACGTTGATGCGTTATGATATAAGGAAGAACCCTATTGGTTTTGGTTGAGGTCAAAGGTCATTTGGGGTCACAGGGGGTCGAACCCCAAAATCCTTGTTTACACGATATCTCATGGTGGGAAAATTGGATTAATTTCAAACTTTGTACGTTGATGCGTTATGATGTAAGAAAGAACCCTATTGATTTTTGTGGAGGTCAAAGGTCATTTGGGGTCACATGGGGTCAAACCCCAAAATCCTTGTTTACATGATATCTCATGGTAGGAAAATTGGATAAATTTCAAACTTGATACGTTGATGCGTTATGATGTAAGGAAGAACCCTATTGATTTTGGTGGAGGTCAAAGGTCATTTGGGGTCACAGGGGGCCAAACCCCTAAATCCTTGTTTACAAGATATCTAATGGTAGGAAAATTGGATAAATTTCAAACTTGATACTTTGATGCGTTATGATGTAAGAAAGAACCGTATTGATTTTTGTGGAGGTCAAAGGTCATTTGGGGTCACATAGGGTCAAACCCCAAAATCCTTGTTTACACGATATCTCATGGTAGGAAAATTAGATTAATTTCAAACTTGATACGTTGATGTGTTATGATGTGAGAAGGAACCCTATTGATTTTGGTGGAGGTAAAAGGTTATTTGGGGTCACATGGGGTCAAACCCAGAGATCCTTGTTTACTCAATATCTCATGGTAGGAAACTTGGAATCATTTCAAACTTGGTATGTTGATGCGTTATGATGTAAGAAAGAACCCGATTTATTTTCATGGAGGTCTAAGGTCACATGGGGTCCAACGGGGTCAAACCCCGAAATCCTTAATTACACTATATCTCAAGGTAAAAAACTTGGATTCCTTTCAAACTTGATAGGTTAAGGTTAATGGGTTTTGATTAAAGGAAAAACCCAATTAATTTTGGTGAAAGTCGAAGGTCATTTGAGGTCACATGGAGTCAAACCCTAAAATCTTTGTTTACAGGATACATCATCGTAGGAAACTTGGATTCATTTCAAACTTGGTATGTTGATGCGTTATGATGTAAAGAAGAACCCTATTTAGTTTGGTGGAGGTCAAAGGTCAGAAGAGGACAAATTCTGAAAACTTTTTAATACAATATCTCAAGGTAGGAAGCTTGGATTGATTTTAAACTTGATATGTTAATGCATTATGATGTAAGGAAGAACCCTATTGATTTTGGTCAAGGTCAAAGGTCATTTGGGGTCAAAGGGGGTCAAACTCCGAAAACCTGTATAGGACAGCTCAAGGTACAAAACGTGGATGTATTTCACAATTAGTGTGTGTATGAGTTACGGTGAGTTGAAAGTACTGTACCTGTTGTTTTTGGTGGAGTTCAGTGGCCATCTGGTATCACCTGGCATCAAACTCTGTAAACCTTGTTTGCAGAATATCTTAAGGCACAATAGAAATTTGGCTTTTTGAATTTAGATATGTTTTGGTTAAAAGAAAAACCAGCTACTTACAGGTTGAGTCAAAGGTCCCTTTGGGTCACCAGTCGTTACAACAAATGTAGCATTTTATTTAAAAGAGCATGTATGTATCATCGAAACCTCAATGCATTTTTGCATTCTGGTTAATATTATGAGTTGGGGTACACTTTAGAAAAATAATGACAAAGGTATGGAACAACACTAGGATACAGTCTAAAAACAGAAACAGTCATCCGTTCATTACAAGAGTGGAAGGTGCAACATTCACTCCAAATAAGCAGAAATTCACTCCAAGAAGAGTGAAATTCACTCCAAAAAAGTAAAGTTTCATTCTTGATAGAGTGTCTACGGGGACCACTCTTAAACCAAAAAGCCAAAAGGCTTAGTGATTCCTTGCCGATGAAATGTAAAGGCTTTCTTTTCACATTGACAGTGCTTTGTAATGCTTTTCAATTAACAGGGCTCCATAATGTACCCACAAAAGTGTACATGAAAGGCAGGTCCCCCTTGCCCCTTGTGAACCCAAATGACATCTGACCTCCACCAAAAACTATTGGGACCATTTACAGGGAATAATTTATCCCGCATCGCATCGCAATTTGCTACACAAGCAGGTCAAGCTGCTATAACAAATGAAAAATGTAGCAATTTTTTGTGTGCATAACCCATGCATTTTCACAAACAATGTGTGAAAGACCTCAAAAATCTTCAAAACTGCTGCGCAAATTTGAATGCTAAATTATTCCCTGCATTTATTCACTAAGCACCTTCTTCATGTCAAGTATCAGGACCATACAAGTTACCTTTCTTGTAAAACTGTTACAAGCAAATTTGTCAGGCTTTGACCCTGTTGACTCTAAATGACCTTTGACCTTCGTGAATATCAAATAGATCATCCTCTCAATACAATCAACCTACACACCAAGCTTAGTCACATGTACTGTTCTTGGAATATCGTGTTTGATTTTGACCTTTTGCCCTCTCGTGACGCCAAATGACCTTTGACCTCCACAAAAACTTTTACAAATCACCTACTCAATGAGACCGACCCACACCCAAAATATGAGCATAGTCACATGTACCTTTCTTGATACCATGTTTACAAGGTTTTGACTTTTTGCACTTTTGTGACTTCAAATGACCTTTAACCTCTACCAAAGACAAGAGGGATCATCTACTCAATATGGCCAACCCACATACCAAATATGAGATTAGTCTCACTTACCTTTCTTGAGATACCGTGTTTACAAGCAATTTCTAAGGAATTTACCGTTTGACCTCTTGTGACCCCAAATGACCTTTGACCTCCACAAAATTGATAGAGATCATCTACTCAATATGGCCAACCCACACCACCATCCCAACCCCCCTCTTTCTTCCTATGGCTGAGTCAGCCTGCATGACAGCAAGTTCCCAACATCTGATTTCTTACCCTGAGTATCCTTTGCTCCTTATTCATAAGAAACCAATTTTAAAAGATTTTAACTGCTTAAGTTTAGATCCACTGTTTGAATCTGGGAACCGTCATCTTCCGCATATTGACAATACTATTTCCTTGACAACATCACACTATCTAATCTTTTCCAAAAAGAGTAGTTTCCTTGGCAGGGCGAAATCTCATTTATCAACCAGGCTTGCCCATTGTTACATGCATGTTCCTTCAAGCATAAGATTTAATTCACATATTAAAGCTATCTTATTAAAAATTCAAAATAACACAAGACTTTAAGAGCGTTCAATTTTTAGAGCGTGCCACCAGACCACCTGCATTAGCCTAGTTCCTGCAAAACATTTTCATCTTCTATCAATACAGGCAATTTACTGGTGTAAAGTCAGCTGTGTACACACATTCTCACACTAGCCATTAAGAACAGATACTTCTCAAGTAAAATCCTTGCTCAGATCCAGCAGCTGCATGCAGTATTCTCAGAATGCTAATAATATGAAGTCCATCTTCCCTGATGCCCCAGGAGAGAGCCCTCACTCGCTCCCAGACAAAGTTTCTTATCTAATATGATTAGAAGGGATCGATAACTCAATAATAAACACCGGCACAGTTCGTTGATACTGCCTCTAAAAGGAGAATCGTAGCAAATATGCAGAAAGGTGTCAATCCAAACCATAGACATATGCCTATAAATTAAGGGAGTGATAATAAGTAATACACTGTAAAGTTATAGCCTGTACTTAAAGAAAATGGCTGTCTGCTCAGCTTTTCTGAAAGTGATCTGCTGTAGACCAAAGTCGATAAAAACTGCTTTCACCATTTCATTAGGATGTGGCAGAGTGAGAGGCACAGGTGATGAATATAAAAATATTAACTCAAGTCTCTGGAAAAAGATGGGAAGTTGCAGAATTATGACTTAAGCATGCTTCCATTTGCCTTCCCAGGGAAATTTAGGGGTAAAGAGAGATGTATCACCAACTCATTTTGGGAAAAGTTGATGGGAATTTTCTTGAAAAACTGTGCACTGTGTATAAAGTAGGCCTATCAGTTTCCATTTAATTTTCTAAACGTTTAAACAGTCAAAAAAAATGTTCATTTACCATTTTAATGATGTCCAAATATAGCACCTTTGATTTCCCTTAGAATTAAATGTAAACATAATAATATAATTACTGGCTTTGAGACTATAATTTTGGCATGAACCCCTCTATTAGTTCACAAAACATCCGGGACATGCGTTGCAAGTCATTGGGCAACTGTGTACAGGATTTGCAGTCGAGAAATACACAGGGAACACTGTGGCTTTGCCACTACCACAGGCAGTGGGGCAGGCTCATTTACTGGCCACAAAAATCATAGGTTACATGAACAGGTATATTGTTACCCAAAGTTCGGCATTGTAATTGGAGGCTTCAGTAATTAGTTGTAATGAAGATTGAAAGCAGATTCAATGCAGCAGATTCAATTTGTAGACCTAGGCTAGTAATATCAATAACTTAGTTGGGCGAAACGTTTGGTCTAGGGCTGTGACGGTTAATCGGTTAACCGGTTAACCGACCAACTCGTCGGTTACTCGTGGGTCATTTCTCTTCATAGATTAACCGTTTTTGTATTGCAAATTACTCAGTCGCCGTGGCATGGCTTTGTTAGTAAACTGTTACACAAACATTGCGCAACAAACAGTGTCAGTTTCTCACAAATTATCGCTCGAACAATAACTGTAAAAAGAGTTTTAAAATCGGCCGTTATTGAACGGATTAATTCTGCGGCAGCTCCCTGAATTAAGTACATAATGATGACTTCCGTTGGAGAACTTCGTGTGCTCTCCTCCTAATCCCTTCGATAGCTGTACCCAAGCACAACACGTAGAAATAAGCGGCATGTTTGAGAGATTGCAATGCGAGAAGAAAGCCACAAGACAAGCAGGAAGCTGTAACAAAAGTGCGTAATGCTGCTGTGAAAAAGTTACCAAGCTCTGTACTTCTATGGCAATAAAACCTCCGCGATACCATGATTAGGGCACAAAAGTATATTTGAATAAATCTCCCCACTGTAGCTAATCGAAATATTTTATCATGCTACACCTCTGTAAATTTCATTTTTTTTCATTGTTAGTAGCAGTACTTGGAAAAAATTTAACCCGTAAAAATACAATCGTAAGCGCCAGATAATTCCCGCCTTTTTGTTGTTTGCCCAATATCATATAAAATGGAACATTCCATGTTGATTTTTATGAATAAGCATACGCAGTTCTTTGAACCGACTGGGTTGTAGTTGTGATAATGTACTGTACTGTAGAAGTCCACCCTAAGATGCACGTAAAAATATTCAACTATCTAATTTTCAGCGGTCCTGGACAACAAGAAAATGGACTCGATTAACGTATCTTATGGTTCCTTTCTGATATAAATGTCCTCGTATTTTTGCCACTTCTTGTCCAAACCTTACGTCTTGTTTAAAAATAATCAGCAAATGAAATGCACTTAAGCCAGATCCCCGAAAAATCCACGTACGCAGAGATTTGTGATGCCGTTTCTAGGTGAATTTAGCACAGGGCTTTGCCGGCTGCACAGGCCAGCTATGTAAGCCTGGAAAGTGTGATCGTCATAATGCAAACTCAATGGGGAAATTTGTTCGGGGGTCTGGTATTTTCACACACTAAATCCCATTAGCGATGGCGCGGGTTGTGATTGGCTGGCTCAGAATCAACGTATTTGAACCAATCACAATACAGAGGCAATTCAAATTTTGCAATGGATCGTGTGCATATGATGTCACCGAGCAAAACATGGTCCCTTGTTTAGTGGTAAAAACGGATACGCACGCAAGCCTACTGCATGCATGGGACCACGTGCATCTTTGTTTTCGTTCGTAATGACGTAATATGATAACAATCCATAATTCCTACTGTAAATAACTTTACGGTAGGAATGCTGGGAATTCCTTAATTTATGCAGGATAATAGGGCTTGGTTGTGCTGTTTGCGGCTGGTGGGCCGTTTACAGTGCAATTGTACAGGTCGCTACTATGACAAACACGTGAGCGCTGTACATGTACTGAACACTGCATCGCAAGCAAGCTGCATCAAAACAGCCGTGTCGGAGTGTTTCAAGAAGTAACTGACGATAGTAAATAGGACCAGGCGGGAAAATACAACAGTTGGTGGAATGTTAAAAAGTGCATATGGTCTGAAGAAAGCTTCAGTAAATGCGGGATGGGCTTTTACTGTGAAAAGATGATATAAACTCAGCGCAAAATACCAACATTTTTGCCACATGCTTACATCGGTGAACATGACTTACGACGCCATTTTTAGACTTGTACTTTCCTGTACAAATATGATGGCGCTCTTTGGAAATATTGACCTTTTGTTGTTGTGGTGAACATTACGTCATTTTCGGTTAAGCGCCGGTTAATAAAATCGGTTATACGGATAGTGAATTAACCGAAAATGCACAGCCCTAGTTTGATCTAAATTAGAATTAGGCCCATATCGTTTAAACATGACAGGCCTAGTATAAAGCACACTTAGTTCCTGATTTTCAAATGGTTAAACCTTCAAATCAGACCCAATGGATAGGTTGGGTTTTATAGTTTGGATTTAACATTGTCTCAACTTTTAACCTTCTGGTTTCAATTCTAGCAGCTAGGTGCTTGGTACACTGAAGCAATGGAGAAGGGAATACAAGCCAGTGAGCCACACAATTTGAACCAGAATGCAAAAATGCATTGAGGTTTCGATGATACATAAATTTCCGTTTCGAAGAGTGCCATCATGCACCATTATCTTCTCATTCAAATGTTATACTAGCATGTTCAAAAAATAATTTTGTCATTCCAGATGACCTTTTGACCTGCATAAAAGCAATACATAGCTAGAATGACAAACAACAGACAGACAAATGGACAAACAGCTATCTTGAGAGATCACATTTAGAAAGGTTTCCAGGCTGTGACCCCTGGAGACCCCAGATGACCTTTCATCTCTGCCAAAAACTATGGGGACCATCTTCTGACAACAATGCATCCACATACAGTACCCAAATATGAAATCTATCCAAGTTTCCTATCTTGAGATATTGCTTTAGCAGGATTTTCAGACATGGACCGGCAGTGACCCCAGATGACCTGTGACCTCCATCAAAAACATTACGTACCATTTCCTGACCATAACCCATCCACTTAACAAATATGAAATCTATCAAAGCTACTTAACCTGAGATATCACATAAACAAGGTTTTCAGACTTTGACCCCTGGTGACCCCTGATGACCTTTGACCTCCGCCAAAAGCAATAGGAATCATTTACTGACTATGACACATCCACATACCAAATATGAAATCTATCCAAGTTTCCTACCTTGAGATCTTGCATTAACAAGGTTTTCATGCTTTGACCCCTGATGATCCCAGATGACCTTTGACCTCCGCCAAAAACAATAGGGACCATTTAATGACTATAAGGGGTTCACATACCAAATATGACATCTATCCAAGTTTCCTACCTTGAGATATTGCATTAACAAGGTTTTCATACTGTGACCGCTGGTGACCCCAGATGACCTTCGACCTCCACCAAAAATGGTAGGGACCATCTCCTGACCATAACACATCCACATATTAAATATGAAATCTATTCAAGCTTTCTACCTTGAGATATCGTGTTAACGAGATTTTCAGATGTTGACCCCCAGTGATCCCAGATGACCTTTGACCTATGCCAAAAACAATAGGGACCATCTACTGACTATAATGCATCCACATACCAAGTATAAAATTTATCCAAGCTTCCTATCTTGAGATATCATGTTAACAAGATTTTCAGACTTTGACCCCAGGTGACCCCAGATGACCTTTGACCCCCGCCAAAAACAATAGGGACCATCTACTGACTATAATGCATCCACATACCAAATATGAAATCTATCCAAGTTTCCAACCTTGAGATATCCTGTTAACAAGGCTTCCATACTTTGACCCCTGGTGACCCCAGATGACCTTTGACCTCCACCAAAAATGATAGGGACCATCTCCTGACCATAACACATCCACATACTATATATGGAATCTATTCAAGCTTTCTACCTTGAAATATCGTGTTAACGAGATTTTCAGATGTTGACCCCTGGTGACCCCAGATGACCTTTGAATTACCCCAAAAACATTAGGGACCATCTACTGACTAAAATGCATCCAAATACCAATTATGAAATCTATCCAAGCTTCCTATCTTGAGATATTGTGTTAACAAGGTTTTCAGACTTTGACCCCTGGTGACCCCAGATGACCTTTGACCTTCACCAAAACCAATAGGGACCATCCTCTGACTATAATGCATCCCCAAACCAAATATGAAATCTATCCAAGTTTCCTCCCTTGAGATATTGTATTGACAAGATTTTCAGACTTTGCCCCCTGGTGACCCCAGATGACCTTTGACCTAGACCAAAAACCACATGGATCATCTTCTGACAATAGCACATCCATATACCAAATATGAAATCTATCAAAGTTCCCTACCTTGAAATATCATGCTAACAAGATTCACAGACTTTGACCCCTGGTGACACAAGATGACCTTTGACCTCCACCTAAAACAATAGGGACCATCTTCTGACCATAACACATCCACATACCAAATATGAAATCTATCCATATTCCCTATCTGGAAATATCATGCTAATAAGGTTTTCAGACTTTGACCCCTGGTGACCCCAGATGACTTTTGACCTCCACCAAAAACTGATAGGGACCATCTTCTGACCATAACGCATCCACAAACCAAATATGAAATCTATCCAAGTTTCCTATCTTGAGATATTGTGTTGACAAGATTTTCAGACTTTGACCCTCGGTGACCCTAGATGACCTTTGACCTCCACCAAAAACAATATGAACAATCCTCTGACCATAACACATCCACATACCATATATGAAATCTATTAAAGTTCCCTATCTTGAAATATTGCGCTAAGAAGATTTTCAGACTTTGACCCTCGGTGACCCTAGATGACCTTTGACCTCCACCAAAAACAATATGAACAATCCTCTGACCATAACACATCCACATACCATATATGAAATCTATTAAAGTTCCCTATCTTGAAATATTGTGCTAAGAAGATTTTCAGACTTTGACCCCTGGTGACCCCTGATGACCTTTGACCTCCGCCAAAAGCAATAGGAATCATTTACTGACTATGACACATCCACAAACCAAATATGAAATCTATCCAAGTTTCCTATCTTGAGATAGTGTTGACAAGATTTTCAGACTTTGACCCTCGGTGACCCTAGATGACCTTTGACCTCCACCAAAAACAATATGAACAATCCTCTGACCATAACACATCCACATACCATATATGAAATCTATTAAAGTTCCCTATCTTGAAATATTGTGCTAAGAAGATTTTCAGACTTTGACCCCTGGTGACCTCAGATGACCTTTGACCTCCACCAAAAACAATAGGGACCATCTTCTGACCATAACACATCCACATACCAAACATGAAATCTATCCAAGTTTCCTATCTTGAGATATCGTGCTAACAAGATTTTCAGACTTTGACCCCCAGTGACCCCAGATGACCTTTGACCTCCGTCAAAAACAGTAGGGACCATCTTCTGACCATAACACATCCACATACCAAATATGAAATCCATCCATGTTCCCTATCTGGAAATATCGTGCTAAGAAGATTTTCAGATTTTGACCCCTGGTGACCCCTGATGACCTTTGACCTCCGCCAAAAGCAATAGGAATCATTTACTGACCATAACGCATCCACAAACCAAATATGCAATCTATCCAAGTTTCCTCCCTTGAGATATTGTGTTGACAAGATTTTCAGACTTTGACCCCTGGTGACCCCGGATGACCTTTGACCTCCACCGAAAACAATATGAACAATCTTCTGACCATAACACATCCACATACCACATATGAAATCTATCCAAGTTCCCTATCTTGAAATATCATGCTAAGAAGATTTTCAGACTTTGGCCCCTGGTGACCCCACATGACCTTTGACCTCCACCAAAAACAATAGGGACCATCTTCTGACCATAATGCATCCACATACCAAATATGAAATCCATCCAAGTTTCCTATCTTGAGATATCGTGCTAACAAAGTTTTCAGAAATTGACCCCTGGTGACCCCAGATGACCTTTGACCTCGGCCAAAAACAATAGGGTTCTTCCTCTCAATATGGCGCATCCATGTATCAAGTTTGAAAACTGTCAGACATTCCTATCTTGAGATATCGTGCTAACAAGCAAAGTGTCACAAACACACACACACACATACACACATACATACACACACACACACACACATACACCCATACATACACACGCCATCATGATTGCATAGGTTTCTCTTATCATCGAAACCAAAAAAGGCATGGCCTTTCAGGGTTCAACCAATTGGTTGGTTAGATGATGAAATGCAGATTCTGATTTGATGAACAAACTAATTTAATAATCTGAGTTCATGTAGAGGTGCACATGGACAATGGCTATAGTAGGTTGAAAATGAGTTGTTCATTTCCTGCAGAAGGAGTCCAACTCTCTGCATTGGGTCTGCAATTTTCATGAAGGAAAAAGCCTGGAAAAATATCTCAGCAGCAAGCTTCTCTTGAGCTAAATTTTCCCACCCACTTCTAAAAATTTGAAAAATTGACATGCTGTGTCAAAACAAGTATGGGCCAACTGTCAATTTTACTGAAATATTCTTTACTAGTACTGCATTTCTCGCAACAAGGACCCTCACAATAATATTTCTAATTTCAGTCAGAGGAAGTTCTCTTGTGTTTCCTTTAACAAAAAGAACCACAAAAAAGAAGTCTTCTTCATAACCCTTCAGTCTTCTTCAATGCTCATACAGTGCAAAGAGAAAAAAGAAATCAAGAAAAAAAAAGAAAGAAAAGGCTACATTTCAAGACTTTTCTTTGCCTCACAGATCATTTTATCTGATGATTTTTCAGTCCCTTGTGACTCAAAACTAATCTTTTCAAACTGGGGATTGGGGATCTCATCGATATCTGTTAATCTCTTCATGGCTGTAAGATACAGTATTTAAGAAAAGTTGCCAGAACACTTGGCATTACTGTGTCTTGCCATTCAATAGGTTAAATAAAAAACAGCAAAACTTCCCTACGGGGTCTTAAAATTTTTATGAGAATCATTCCTTCCAAATCATTAATATCTGTTGATGTGTTTGATGGTGCATGAGCTTCAAAATGATTAACTGGGTTCAAGTTTGGATTATAAAATGAGGCAAAAGAGGAAGGACTAAGTTTTAAAAGCCATTACCTCAACTTCTCTGTAACATACAAACCTCATTAAACTCAGATGAATATTCCTTTTCAAGTATGTATTTTCAAACATAATACTGAATTTAAAGTAAACAAAGTGGTAAACTACTTTACTTGAATTAAAAACATTAAAAAAAGTGTCAAAAAAAACAACAATGTCATGTGACACTGTCATGTGACATTAGCAATACCCAGTGCATAAATTAAGAAACCAGCATTCATTGGGCTATTCCTGGAAGTTCAAACAATCTTGTACAGTAGAAATGATTAAGTTTCAGCAACTATAGATGAATCCGATCAGCACAGGGTCTGTGTTTAGTGACTGTAGGTAGCCATTAGTGGGATCCATCAGTCTTAAATCCTCTTCATTCACTATCTACAAGAATTTCAAAACTCATATTCAGTGAAAATGAAGGAATCAATACACGTACAATTTAGTGTACATCTATCCAGGATACAGATAAGAAAGGAAAATGAAAGATTAAAAGTGATAGACCCCACTTAAGGCCGACTGAAATCAAACCATCACTTACTGTCCAGATTGGACTATACAACACCAAAAACACCAAAACAATTTAGTGGCATTTATTCATCACCTGAGACAGTTCCAATTCTTCCCAACCTGCCTACTTCTAGTCCCTCCCATAACTGTTAAAAACAAATCCTCATCCACACACAATCCCAGTTTATTGCTTCATGCTGGGCATAGTAACCATGGTGAGTAATCCGACCCTTTCAGTACATGCTGTGTAAAATGAGTTAACATGCATGCATGTTTTCAATTTGATGTCAATCAATGAGCTGTATGAATTGAAAATTTCTGTAGACTAATCAGCAAGAACTGGGAAAATTGTAGTTTGGGGTGAAAATGACTGCCATAATTAATGCTACTATACAGAGTAAATACAGTACTTGCCTAAAGAAGTCCATTGGTAAGTATGGACTTGTCACAGGTTAGTTAGTTAGATGGGGTTTAACGACACCATCGAGTTAGAAAAAGTTACAATGTTGTGAGACTTGTCATAGGACTTCAATATGACTGCATCATAACAAGAGCAAGTACATTGTTTTTGGCCATAAATACTGTATGACTGCAATGTGACAGCTTCAGGAGAACAACAGGGCTTGAAATAACTGACCACACAATTTCTATCAGGTTTTCACTTAATTATGGCTGTTGTTATCCCTCAAAATGTTCTATGGTTTTTAAGTCCTAACGCAAGCATAAAAACTTGTATAATAGTCCAAATGAACCTATACATGTAACATCTTGAGATTTATCTTATTCATAAATGACATTGTTCTAAAACTTTGTCTCTGGTTTCCTTAAAATACTGACAATTTTCTAGCAGATGCCAAAATTCGTTTTTTACCTTTTTAATGGATTACCTCCATTTTAGATTAAGACAATGTGACATACTTATCCCTTGAGTGACTCCCTTTTGTGAACAAGACAGAGTGCATTTTTTCATTTCTAGAAATTCTGTTACTCTGACATCACATTTTAAAAGCCATGCATACTTAGATAACCTTAAATCCACCCAAAGCAGTCAAATTTACATCCTTTCCTGTAAACAAATGGCCAATACAGCCTTCACAATTCAAAGCAGCCTCACATTTGAATCAGCCTGAGTTTATGCCAATATAACCTGCAACCAATACAAAATGTACACAGCATGCAATGAGAGAATGTGCCACATGTCTGTATCACAATTTCAATCACGTCAAAGCTAAGTAGAAAAAGGACTAACCTGATGTCACTCAAAATTAGTTAATGCATGAATTAAACCAATGTTGTAGAAGAAATAGACAATTAACACAGGGAAAGAAAATGTGATCTCCCTTTTATTTGAATCCCAACATAAGCCAGGAATGTTTGTATTTTATGGACAGTTTCTCGAAGACACATCTCCATTTGCATACGTCACTTCCTAGTTTCCCTGTGAATAAAGGATTATGTGCAAACAGCAATGCCATATTCATTGCACCTTCTGCTCACATATATTTGAACATAATACATGGTTTGAGCAAACAGAGCACTTGTAAGAAGTACACTGAAAGTATGAACAAAGACTTAGGGTCAAATATGAAATAGCATTTTGTCACCTATCTTCATAATATTCAAACATGCTTAAGGCATTTGGCTCAGAGTAAAAATACTCAGGAACATGCACAAAAATCACAAAAACAGCAATACTTGTCCACAGAATAAAATAAGAGAGACATTTTGGTAACATGCCAATTACAAGGCTCAAAATAAGATTCACAAGGGGCATAGCAAAAATGAGTGAAATGGCTATCAGTCTATGTTATTTCAATGGGACATTTTTGAGGGGCACCACAACCATCACAAAGGGCCCATAGCCATGGCTATTGACACCTTTGCTTATTTCAAGCCATGCAATTAATTCTGAGAAACATGATTTTGTTTACACGACTTTGGTTAAATTTCAAGCTGACGATGTGGGATATTTTTAGTGAAAGTGTATACCTATACTTCTTTCATGTTCATTATTAGAATTCACAATCTTATTCAAATGCATACATTTAATGTAATGTTCATTTGACAAGCATGAGATGAGTTCTTGATAGGGTTCATTCTGTGAAATTTCTCACCCAAAATAACTGGCTTCATTTTCTCATTTCTTATGCGACAGTATGTATGATTATCATCAACACTGAACTATTCTCACATTCAAAATAAAGTAGTACTAGTTCTTTCAACATTTTGGCCACAAATATGTCAAAATGTCAACACTTGATAATCTTACAACTTTTACAGATTTCATTGAAAGAAGCATCTGATATGCCTTTCATACTCTAAATATACAGACCTAATAAATACTAAAATTCTCAACAATAAGCACATTTTCAAAGACCAACATTTCTTTGAAGGTCTTTGGCTTTAATTAGTGCTCAACCGATAATTGGATCAGAAATTGGATCAGGCCGATATTCACTAACATAAATGGAAAAATATCCGATTGGCGTGATTTAGCCAAGTGCACTTGCCGATGTTTACCAATGTTCCCTGACCTGATAACTTAGTTCAAAGTACATGGGAAACGTACTATTACGTGATTTTTTTCATTAATACAAGGAACAAACAATGACAGCTTTTCAGAATTCTGGCATCTGACTATGAAAGAATAGACCATCAAATATCCCTCACCCTAACCCTTAAGTCTAACCCTAATATCTAACCCTAATCACGATTTTTACACAATTTAATAAACAATTTCTGAAAAATTGATTCCTACCATGGGAAAGAACAATGAGCAATCAGCCCTGTGTGCCTGCCTGCTGCCCTTTAGATTCTGTCAAAATATTTTCACTTCAAGTGCATTGGTTTTCTACAATGAGCTGCTCAAGCAATTTACAAATATCCATCAAAATGTTATTTTTGGGGGACAAATTTCTGGAGATATTCCAAGGATAAAATGTGCTCCTTTAGGCTATCACAATGTCCCCAGAACCTTCTACGGCGCCTACCTCAGTAACGTGAAATTTGTATTTCTTTGCAACTGCAAGGGCACTTAGAGAACAAATAACACAATCAAGATACCAAAGCAAAATAAAACTGGAGAATTCAATTCAAACTAATGGCATACAGCTGATATTGATTTCAACGAGAATGGCACCTGGATTTCTGCTCACTCGCACAGAAATGCCAATAATTGTTCACTGTTTTGAAAACTAATAAATAGCCTCTGCTTTGAAAGCCATTGGATATTTAAAACAGATACAGAACATATAGAAGAGACAAGATGATGAAAAGCAAACTCATAAAAAAATCACTTGAAAGTAGAAAAGGCCATAAGAGGCCGTATAACTGATTGCTTGTCTGTGGACGTATGCATTATACTATACATAAAGTGTGAAACTTAAGTAGGCCACAGAATTGAAAGAGCTTTGTTAATAATTGAGAGGGCAGCAGACATGATATATCAACATTCATAAGAAAATTTTCTTCAAGAGAAGGGAAAGTGTGGGCATTGAAAGAGCCAATGAGCCAATACACTGCAAACACCTTCAGTGACTGACCACAATCTGCATAGGACTTCCTCATTAATGACTGATGTGTAACTCTTTCAAGAAGTGAATTTTTCAACTTAACTTTACCCAATATTTAATATAACCAACATTTATTAATTGAAATAAGAAAACCAATTCTGCATCTGTCATGCATTTCAGGCACATAGCCACAGGCAGGTTCTGCATCTGTCATGCATTTCAGGCATGTGCCCCCCAAAAATTTCAAAGTATGGGCTGAAATTTTATTGCTATGGAAAAATGAAACACACACACAAACAACTTAAGCAACCTCCCGTTATTGCACATCTTATCATGCCACTGTGTCAGCTGTAACAGTGAATTTATGTCAAAAAGTCCACCATTTTGTATCTACGCCCTCTCAGATAGGCAAAAATTTTCCAAAGGGGAAGGGGGACAGACCCTCCCCTTAGTCCCCTCCCCAGAACAGTAATCAGTAATCCATTGTTGCCCCCCAAGATGCCCCCCTCCTGGCTACAACCCTGGTACATTTAGTCATGTGCAGAACAAAAAAGAGGAATAGTGTGGTGGGCCTACCCTGTTCAAAAAGCTGAGACCAATGTGACATACTTTATGTCGGTTTCTTGTGATGTGACTGGATAATATTGTCACATAGAGTAGCAATTAATGTACTGACATACCTGTACACGGTAGTTTCTTCGATGAATGTATTCACCAGTTGAGCACCAATGTCTTCATTGGCAGAAATTTGTCTGAAGATTGAACATTGAACTTTCATTGAGAATAAACCTGTCTCATAAGACTATAACTGATATAAATTTATCATACTGTCAGTGAATAATTACTGTCATTTTCTTCATCATTTTTATTCAGATTGGACCTGAGGAATCAACATAATTGTTGAAGGCAGAGTGCTAGTGTAAGCACAAAAACAAAATGATTTGCACAGCAAAGCCATAAAATTTGAAAGCATGTGCTCAGTCCTGGAGGTACTTGTCATCCTTCCAGCATGAAGTTTGAAAATTTTTGTGACACTATCACCAGCTACTTAGGGAGCACAGCTTTTTTCTAGTCCCCAACAGTCGACAGATAAGGGAACATTGGCCACAAACTGTCAAATGAGCTCTACAGCTGTGCTGGAATGACAGGCTATTGTCACCTGCTAGTAGTCTCTACCCATGGCTGCCCAATTAACTTATTCAGTGGACTGCTTGTGGTTGCTGGGCTGTTCAGAATATTCAGCAAGAGCACAATGGAAAGAGCAGTAATCTGCTGGCTGCTGGGGACTAGAAAAAGCTGTGCTCCCTTAGACTGTACTTCCATAAATCCAGTGAACAAAACACCTAATTTCTATTTCACAAATAAGTAGAGTTTAAAATTAATCAGTTTGACTTTTAAGAAAGGGAAAGGGGTGGGGCATTCAACAGTTAAGTTGTACACCTTAATTCTAATAATCATTTGTTATTGGGTTTTAATGCTTGAGAAAAGTGAGTGTCTAAATGGTATTCTATAGGCATCATAACAAGACCTGAAAGTAGGGGGCAGTAATTCATTATTCCATGTTGCAAAGGGGGATGGATTCAAAGCAGAATAATAATATAAATCACAATACTGTACACTTGTGAAAAGTTTTTCACTCTTGCATTTTCTAGAGGGTAAGAGGGGAATAGGAAACTTCTGGCTTCTGGCAGGCATGACTTAGTAATAAGGTTATTACACAAAGCCCCATTAGTTCCCACTGTTGTCTTCAACAGAATCCTTCAGAAGTGTCTTGAAATGTGCAATAGTAATAGCAGCAGGAGGGTTGGTGACCTTGTCTCAAGCCTGTATTTATATCAATGCAGCTTTGCTTAATGAGAAGTTAGTGATTAATTTGAGAGGATACAGAATATAAACAATAATGTAAGTGGGTATGATCTTTAATTAAATTAAAGAGGAAACTGCACCGTTTCAGGAAACTTCATCAGTAACAGAGCTTCCTGAAAAGTAACTCTGTTAAATAAATACTGTTACTTAACTAAACAATGATTTCCATCAAACAGTGCATTACATCTGTAAGCAGCATCTCAAGTTTTCATAATCATGATCCTGGTCATTGGTAACCTGTCAAACCCATACTACAGGGGGCATGTCCCCCTTCTCTTCATAATCAGCCTAATAAACAATGATGTCACTTAATCATGTCCTCTGGAGGATTTCCCATTTGAGTAGCCACATACAGCATGTCTGGGCACAAAATATGCTGTTTAGCATGTGTTACAATACCGGACCTTTTTTTAATTTGCCATTAATCCAATATCTGTGCCGATTACGAATATCTGTAGACTACTGCTAAAACTGTCGTCTGGGGTAACAACTACTGTCTTGTAAAATGCAACAACTTTCTCATTATGCTTTCTGCCCCTGCACAAATGAAGGAACTAGAACAGCAATGCTGTTGTAGCTCACACATTCTCTCTTGTCTGTAAAAAATAGCAACTCAAACAACCAACTTTTATTACTTCTTCATCTGTTTTCACAAAACCTCCTTACCTTAACAATGGTATATAACAGGTACAAAATGACCAAAGAACTCAAAACCCTACTGCAAAATCACAAGGTATGCTAAAAGTCCCCCTCCCTCTTTCAAAAAGTGCAAACTTTTACATCAGAAAGAAAACAACCTAATTGACAGATCTATAAATATACTGCGAAAGTTTGTAAAGTTAAGAAAACCTGTTGGGCTATACAAACTTAATAAGGACCATTTTGGAAAAATTCTAAATATGTAGAATGTATCAAGCATATTTTAAAGTACTGCAAAGTACATTTAGTTTCTCCTATAACTCCATAAGAAACACTGTGTGAATTTGCACTGGTAAAATAAAAACATGTATCGCTCCTCAAATGGCTCTCCTACTGCACTTGAACTCAAAGAGTTATCACTTGCCTTGACCAACTTGATTGATCTAGAAACAGAACAGATGTCCCCACCACATTAAGCCTATTTCCTTTCATGTAGGCTACACTTGACCACAGAATTGTTCCCAATTTTGTGTGTCAAGTATCCCTAGCTGCTCAGTCCATGAAGCTCTCTTCACAATACAGTGCTATTATCCCAAGACACTGTGATTGCAGAAACCACTGATCCGTGTCCACAGGTGAGTCAGACATCAAACAACAGTCTGCTTGCAAGGCATTGCAAGACAGCAATTGAACACACAACCAAGTAGCTGCAGTCAGCACAATGAATAAACAGCTAACTGTTAAGCAGGCACAATGAACTCTGCTCTACATAAATAGCTAAAAAATTATGCTTAACACTCCTACATTGGAATAAAAGTAGGTGGGTTATAATGCTGTACTGACAAACAATCATATACCAAAATTTCAGAACCAAATCTCCACAAATGGAAAGGGAGCAGGCTTTTGTTAAAAAGTTGATGCCATCTGGCCCATTTTATAACCTCACACATGTACTGTGTACATGTGTGAGCTAATAAGCATATCACAGAAAAAAAAATAAGACTTTTTTCTTGAACAAGTTCCTGATTGGGGTATGAAGATAATGAATCAATCAATTTTTGTTTTTGGGATGGAGGTAGGGGTGGGGGAAGGGTAGGGGTGGGATACACTTGATCACAGATAAATATACATTAACAAATATGAGTCATTCATCTTCCTAATTCTCTTGATACTCCATAAATCTAAGCAATCAGGGTTGTTGATTATTTTTATTTTTTAATAAAATCATGATTTTGACCAGTGATTTAGATCAAATGAATCGATTTAAATCAGATTCTTTTGTTTAATCATGATTCTTTCAATTAAAAATCATGATTTTTACCCTGATTTTAATCAAGGTGATTTTAATTAAACAACCCTGTCAGCAATTACAAAAGAACAATACAAACTTAACTAGAGATATTTATTCAACGCAGGCAATCTGAATCACTGCTTCTCTTGACAAAGCTCCTTGAAAGCCAGATAAGAGACACCTCAGAGAAAAAAGACAAGGTTATTTCTGGTCACTTGGTAGAATTTGTTGCATGCTAAGAAACCATGGCAACAGTGGCCAGGGATGCTTCAGTTTGCTACTGAGGTACTACATGTCCTATTCAAAACTAAGACCATCACAGTGCCTTTGATAAAATTTTTTCTTAATTTCATCATCCTACCCCCACAGCTGTCATTCTTTATAGCATCTTTCAGCAGCCATGTCAGTGGGCATCAATTCTTGTACTGTATCTTGTAGCTGCAGAGGAGATGATCTTCAGGAGAAATGATAACTTCCTCCTACTGACAATTCATGATTACTTTTGAGACAAAAAAATTTCAGTTTAAAGGGACAAGGCAGCCATCCCTGATTTGAATTTGTAAATCCTCATAGTTCAATCTATGAATGGCTACAGGTCTTACTATGATGGGAAGAAGTTGCTAAGTGGATATTTAATTCATGCACAATAAACTCTTTAGTTGGACTATCTGAAATAATTATTTTCTATAACACATCAATAAATATTTGTAAGGGCAGAGTTTGGAACCATGACTGGATCCAGACATTAGAAGAGGAGAGAGGAGGGTGGCTGAAAGTCCCTCAAAAAGTCTCCAAGATTAGTATTATGCTATTTATTTGCATATCTGTTTAAGTTAATGTGGCAAAAAAGGGGGCTTAATTGCTGAGGCCAGGATGAGCAAAGGGCTAAGAATTAGCTAATTTGCTTTACTTGTAATGACTGCTGAAAGGTGTCAAAATCAACTAGGAAGGAAGTTGCCCACTTGACCATCATCCTTCTTACTTTTTGTTACACCCTCTTTCTTTGCCTGATTACCTCTCATACCTTCAGGAAGAAAATGAAGCTCACTACATGCTATGTTATAGTAAGATTTCACATCTGATTAATTTAATGACAGTAACAGATATATTATTTTCACAAAACATTTCATAGCCAGGCCTCGATTTGGTTGTCCGAAACATTTGGCAAACAATTACAGTACAAAACAATAATTGCACTAATGTATTATAGGTCTTCAAGAATAAAAAAATGATTTTTCCAACACAAAAACACATGAAGTCTGAAATAATATGATGGAAAAAGTAGAAAGAGTTGATCAGTCAACAGTATTTCTTTAATCAGATGAAATCAAACTGCTTGACTGTGATTCATTGTGAGAGAAAATGGTTGTCCATCGGACAACCAACTTTCGAAATTTGGTTGTCCATATTGAATTTTAGTTGTCCCGGACAATCGGACAACCATGAAAATCGAGGCCTGATAGCATTTACGATTAGCTAACAGACGATTCAGGCATGTGCTAATTGCTTTTCACGAAGTGAGAACACAATGAAAGCATTGATCATTTGAGGGTGCAGACCATATAACTAACTCAGATATTAGTTACACCCCACACTGCCTTTGATCTACTTGGTGTCTAAATTGTTTTTCCATGAAGCAACACCACCGCATGAGCACCTTCACCTTACTGTATCATAACCTGTCTCAAATTTGTCTAAAATTAATTCCAGGTAATGATTAGGCCTATTTTGTTATTAATTGTGATAAAAGTCTCATAAATTGCTTAAACTTATGATGCTTTAGGTGTTGTAATGCCAGTATTATTAATTACACTGCATTCACCTACGCACAAGATTTCATTTCTTTGCCGGTTAAACTTTGTCAGGTATTCATCAAGTACAAAGTAATGCATTCCTAAAACAAAGACTTGCCATCATAAAATGCAATACGTTGTCCATAAAGTGCAGGTCACAATTTATAATATGGTACACGATGTCATTTGAGCAGTGTGTCAAGCAGCCTTTTTAAAAGGGGATCAGCTACAGTAATACGAAAAATGGACAAAAAAGTAGCCATAAAATGTGTGTGGGGACAGGGTTTGTTGGCTAGACCCCTCTCAATGAAATAGTTGGGGAAAGGAAAGCAGCTTGTGTCAGGCGCTCCTTTTTGATGTTTATAAGGAAACTGAGCAGGACAAGGGCAGGTTTAAATAGACTCATTGCACCAAGTATTCTCACCAAGTGTTCTCACCATGGGGAAAGTAAGGGGAAATAACCCCCTTCTCCCCTCCCACTTTCCAGGAGTAGCAGAGTAAAATCACCCTTTTTCATTTCCATAAAAATTAAACTGTTAGTACCTTGGTTTTTTTTACTTTAAAGAAGAGCAATGTTTGAACTTACATCAGTAAATATCCTTTAGGCCTAAACCCTTCAGATTACACCATGTAGGAGCCTTGAAGCAAACTTTAGTTCTCCTGAACCCACCTGTAACTTTGATCAAGGGCACCATCCATTTATGTTGAGATTTGGCTTTTATAAATCCCCAGCCCCCTTTTTTGAGTTTTTGGCAGAAGCTCTGGCACCCGTCCCTTGGGAGCTGCCATGTGCAGTAAATTAACTTCTGTAATACTAATTAATGCCCTATCCATTCTCCCGGATACTTTTTGAGACCTGACTAATTACACATGTATTTGAATGAATCAGCTGACAGTATCGTATCGACTTTATAAAATGTTATGGAGGTAAATATACACCCCAAGTCCTGAGCCTGTTTTGAAGAATCTGTCAAAGTATGTGAAAGTTATTTCATGACATTTGTTCAGATCTACTGACTCTCTCTAAAGGAAGAGGAAAATTTGTAGGATAAGACACCTGATCTTGCCTTGCAGAGGAATGCAGACAAACAATTGACAAAGGTCAGGTCTGTTGGTGCCCTTTGTGTTCCAACATCACCTTTTATATTAGGGAGATATCCATTACAATGTATCCTATAAACAGAAATGAAAACTGATGATCCTGAAACAGCAGACAGCCTTCAATATCTAACAAATCAAATCTGCCATTCAATTATCAAGTCTCACCATGAATCCGTTGGAAAGGGCTTGCAAAATTGACAGCTATGGTATGATGTGTACCTCTCTGAATATTATGACTTCTGATGTAACCCTTGCATTTTTCAATAGTCCAACAGGATGATGACTAATACAAGAGATTATTTCAGACAATTTTGCCAAGTTTACAATTAAGTCAAAATGAATACCATAGAGATGGCTTATTGATGCAAGACCCCCATCCCCTCCCCTGACACATTCATTTAAAGGCCAAATCCTCTCACCCCAGATAGTACTTACACTCCTTACCTAATTTCAAAAGTCCCACCCACAACCGTCTAAACCTAATTCTCATCCAGATGAAATCTCAGTCTATTGCTTCAAGGTGAGTATAAAGGGCCCCTTAATTTACAATCAGGACACTCTCAGTATAGTAAATGCCGTTTATAATGTTAGCTTTGGTACTCTACATTTTTTGAACTAGGCCTAGCCGTTAATCAAAGAGCTGTGCCAATTGAGAATTTCTGCAGAATACTGCAAAACTTGAATGAAGTTTGGGGTTAGAGGATTAGGTCTTACACGAACTGTCCCAGCTATGGTATGAATAAGGTTTGGGCACCAACAATATTTTAGGACAAACAGGATGAAGCCACAACTTTGACTATTACATGATCGTAAATATATAAATCCCCTAACACATACCTCAGCAAACATTAACTGTTGACAGCTTAGATGCTAACATACTGTAATACACCTGCTGTGTACAATTTGCTTTTCAACTCAAAAACTTTAAAAAACATGTTCATTTCACAGGTCCAAACTTCTGTAGAAACTATTTGTTCCAGTTCTGATCTTGTTTCTGAGCCAAATAGGTGTTCAGACTATATTAAAATAAAGTTGAATAAATTTCAAAATGAATGAATTTAAATGTCTGTAAAGATCACAGCAGTGAAATGGAGCTATAGGATAGAACTAAAGAGACTGTCAAGTTCCAGTTTTTAAACTAATCAAAAATGTACAAAGTACTGCATGTGTCCCTTCAACTTGATTCTGCTCCACTAAGTGTAGCCCACTGGGGAGCCAAGAACCATACCAATCCCTCTCCCATGGACTTCTGAAAAAAAAAGTAACCATTGACTTCAAATGATGCCAAATATTGCACCAGATTACATCTGTTTATACTAAAATATTTCAATTTTCTCCACAGGTGAAGGGGTTACCCCTCCCTTTAAAAGAAGGGTTTAAGGTCACAAGAGGATTTGGTATGTTAGAGAGGTACTCATTCTAAGCATTTTGGTGAAATTTGCATTGAAATCCGATGTGTGGTTCTCAGGACATGAGCATGTAAAGTTGTCACATTATCAACAAAAAGTGAACTTGAAGCAAGCACATATGACATCACCTCCCCACATTTGTGCACAGTGTTTTGTTTTTCTTTAAATTTCAGACTCGATTTTCTCCTCAACAATCACACATTGTTAAAATGTGATTGCATAAGTGGCAAGAGAACTTTATAAACTTTGTATCCTCCACAGGGAGGTCCTATTCCTATTAACTTCAAGGTCAACACCACAGTCTGATAAAACAAGTGAAACAAAGCATTCCTTGTCAATGTGAGGAAGTGATAAAAGCTTTGCTGCCCTCTTACTCACTTTTGAACATAAACCTACTGACTTCATTTTCTGATATCTCAAGAAATACATGTCGGATTTGAATGAAACTTACACCACACTGTGTAGATTTGGTTCCTCTTCCACATACGAAAATTAAATTTTTGCTTTAACTTCCCCTTTAAACCCCTCCTTCTCCAAGTGGGCAATCAGGCCTTATAGTTGACCACCCCAAAAACCAACGTCCGGCCAAGATGTTCACTTCAACATGAGATTGAGACATTGTAATGCAAGATACTGTACATACAGAAGCCTACAATTAATATTTACATATTTAGTCACTAACTAAACTTCATTTTTCCGTCCAATACTATGGCACATCAGAGAATTGGTTTTAACACAACACGTTTGTCTCTATGCAGTATTAACTGATGACTAATATTTACAGCAACTATGTAAAGTACCTGTGAAAAATTGAGGACATTTGACAATATAACTATCACCATATTAAATCAATATGAATAGTAAGTCCTGAAACAGAAAATTTGATTTGAGTTTAAAGTAAAACGTATGAAAACAAATGAATGCCAGATTAGATTTCATCTGTCTTTATAATCAAGTTAACTGAAGTTTTGATAAATTTATCAGTTTGGAAAGATGCAGGTTCTACTGTCAAATTATTATAAGTATATTAAGAGTTTATTTAATCATTGTTAACAGAAACTTCATTAGGCTTGCCAAAGCCTGCAGTACAATATGTAAAACTTCTAAGTTCTATACTACTGTATATACTGTACACTGAAAGGACCATCATTTTTAAGCTTTTGAAGTATATGCCTTTTGTTTTGTTTTGACCTGAAAGAAAGTTGGTCTTATCTGGTCATTGTGAGAATGGTCCGAAGAGTGAGGAAGGGAGGCATGCAGCCTTGAGGAAGTTCTAATTCAACAGCTTTTACTCATGAAAACTTACCTCCAGGGTAATTGTCATAACTTAATACCTTGTAAGATGCCAAACCTATTACAGCCCCCCCCTACACCTCCCCCAGCCCCCCTACACCTCCCCCACCACCTAGACCTCTTTCCCAACCCTTGACCTTTATCCAAATCACATGTTTGTCATCTAATTGTATCCAATAATTAGAAGGCCTATCTTTTCCCCTCTTTCCCAGTTATATTTTCAACCTTAAAGCAGTGGAAATGGAAGATTCCTGAGCACAGCAGGTGAAAGTCCCAAAGGGGTCAGAAAAAGAGAAAGGGGGACATGGATAAAATCATACCAGTGGTATTCCCCCCCCCCCACCCATACATGTGAAAGAGCAATAGTATCATCTAATGCTGCAGCCTTCAAATTCTTCCAACTGATATTCCAAATTTTTGAAAAAATGGTGAGAGAGTACTCTGACAAAATTTGGAATATTTAGACTACAGAGATTGAACAAAAATATTTGAGTCCCCCCACACAGAAATGGAAGAGGCAAAGTCTCTACTCTGAGAGCTGTAATTCTAACCTAAGGTAACCACTACACCAGTATTCCACTTTGCATCTCAACTTCTAAATTGTGGCTGACATGCAGTAAAACCTACTAGTAAACACATCGATGCACACGACTTCACCATTTCTATTCTCTTTGAGGTTAACATAGCTTCCAGACACTTCTAGATGGTAATTCATTTTCTATCCAATCTTTCTCGTCCTTGACAGAGCCACCTGCCTTAAGATAAATCTCACTACTCAGAATACTCGCAGCTTGGAAAATACACAAGTGCTGGCAAGCTGCGATACTACAAAGTATGCACAAAGGAATCCATCTTCCCTGCATCGGAATGCAGAAGTTATCATAATTAACACGCAACCTCTCACTCTGTCAAACAAAGGAGAGGGATAAACACAGCCTGCATACATACGATTTGGAAGGATGCCGATCCATGCAAAAGTTGTGCCATCAAAGAGGGCAATTGTATAGTTTCATTAATACATGATGTGCTGTGTTCGATAATTAGGTGTACCTACATATCTTGAGTCTTTGCAATTCATTTCTCACATTTGTAAATTTATATGGATGACTCTTTCATAATCCGTATCATTTAAAGGGCATATCTCCCCCTTCCCCACCCCCCTCATCAATTTTGAAACAACAGAAGAAATGTTGATCTCACAAATTTCTTGAAAATTTTCTTCAAACATCTTTCAAAATAATTGAGGACAAAATTATTGTTTATATAACAATGTCAAACATAAAAAGTAAGCTACCCATAGCTTACTTTTAGCATACCACAAATAAGTTCTGTAATATTATGAAGATAGAGTGGCAATGGAGACAACATGTGGGGTGCAACATTCATTTCATCTATCAATTAAGTTTATGTGGTTGGTTATTCTCTTCCATAACTCAAAAGCAAAAGGCAAAAGCAGTCACCCAAACATTGTTTGGCATAACAGCTGAACAATTTTTTTTTACTTATTTCTCTTCCAAGTGTCTTTCATGACATTTGAGGATTTCAGTATTGCATATTTAAAGTAAAGCTAACAAGTACTTAAGTCCTATTCAATTTTGCAATTGAGAAGAAAAAGTATTGTCCCACATGTCTGATTCATGAAATAGGATTGACTATATTAGGGCCTATAGGGCTATAAACCCTATCACCCCAGGCTTCACTAACAGTATGACAGCCTAATTGTGGGGAGAATAGGTTCAAAATTTTACCCTAGGCAGTTCACAAACTATGCATGAAGGGCCAATCCTCTCACCACCAAGTACAATTTTGTAGTAGTCCACAAAAATTGTCAACTGGCACAACTCTTTGACTGACAGCTAGTTCAAACAATGCAGCTCATATTACACAGCAGGACTGTTTTGACTTCACATTGGAGTCTTGTATACCAGGTTCCCCCTTAAGCAATAAAATTGAAACTTTATTTGGATGAGGAAGAAGTTGAGATAGTTGAGGGAAGGGTTAAAAGGGTCAATCCTCTCATCACTAACTACAATTTTATAGGGGTTTACCAAAATTCTCCATTGGCTCAGCTCTTTGATTGATAGCTAATTCAAACAATGCAGAGTTCCAACCCTTATATTACACAGCATGAACTGTACCAAGAGTTTTTGACATTGAGCTTTTCTTTACTCACCCTGAAGCAAAAAAACTGAGATGATGTCTGGATGGATATAAATTTCAGACAATTGTGGGAGGATCTTAAGTAAGAAGGTTAAAGGCATCTTTTCATCATCCCAAACAGTTCCAATTCTCCCAACCTACTTACTTCTAGCCCCTCCCACATTTATCTAAAACTCATCTTTATCCAGACACAATCCTAGTTTATTGCTTCATGGCTTGTCCCAGTGGCCATACAAGTCCATAATGTGTAATCAAGACACCCTCAGTGCCCATGCTGTGTAATTTAGCTATAATGCATTGTTTGATTGTGATGCCAATCAAAGAGCTGTACCAATTGAGAGTTTTGATATATGTATACTGAAACTGTAGTTTGGGGTGACAAATGAGTATGACTGCCTTTAAGAGAGTTGGTAGTGTGTGGGATGATAGGATAGGGTCTTTCAGTAAGCTAGCTTAGGAGAATTGGACCTGTTTTGGGTGAGAGGATTAGGCCTTAAGTTGAAATTGGGATAACTGCTCCTGCCCTTCCAAGGTTCCATTCAGTTGGGTTACAATTCCTCTATTCTTCACTCCATCAGCATTAGTGAGAGGGCTATCCAGGGAGATAGCATGGACTTTGGACTGACCTATAACACTGACAATCTCTGGCAATCACTCCAAAATCATGATACATTATCTGGTGGTATATATAAATATTTCCAAGAACCTCCACTAACATGTAGCCTATACTGTATAGTACAGTTCTGTTTATCTAGACACAAATTTGGAGAAATGTGTGGATAGAATTTCTTTGCTATGGAGATTTTGCTATGGCTGAGAGGTCCCACTATGATCTCCCTAACAAACAATGGGTCATTAATCTCATTACAAGAACAATATAACTTTGATCCTCGCTGTGAGAGTAACAATGAAAACTTCTACCACCTTAGACATCACTCACAGTGTATTTCAATCATACCTTCCCTCCCAATGTTATTTTGTTTTGAAGTCAATTTGGACTAATCCACATACATAACCTTTCAGTCATGTTCATGTTTCAAAATGGCTTGCTGAATGTGCAAAAGTCTTGATTTTACCAAATTTGTCATTGTGAGATACAGTATTTGAGATCCAATTCATTGTATTCTGTGTTGTACAATGATCAATAGCATAAATAGCATGCTGTAGTTGTCATCCGACACACACATGCAACAAAACTATGCCCAGGAAAAATATAATGTACAGTATAGTCAGTCCTACAGATAAGGAGAGAAGTAAGAAATTAGAAATCATGCCCCCTCCCCCCCACTTTACTCCCCAGTTTCCCCTACTCAACACATCGTGGTTATGCCACTGACTTTAAAAGTATTTTTAAGAAAGATCATACCCATCATATGTGACCTGTCTAGGACAGAATTTTGAACCCATTCTCCCTACAATTAGGCTGAAGTACAACAAACTCCTTTCTCAGTGTCAGGTCCTGGCAAGAGGTTACTTCCACTCCCCTTGAAATCTTCGTTCTTTGAGGAGTTTCAATGCTTTTAGAAGCATTTAAATACAAAAACAACATTTTCTCACCTGACTTTCGACTGGGTAGGTGGTTGATGAGGGAAGGAGTTGCAGACTCATGTCCCCCCCCCCCTTCCCCCACTCATCTGTCTTTGGTACTAGAGAGGATATCAACACATTAATAGGGTTGCAGTCAACTGTTTCAAATGTTGACTTAAGACATGGTTGGAAAAGTTGGTAAACCCTAGAGGGGTGCTCCTTCCTGGGAAATTTAGGTATTTTGAAGGAAGTCTGCATATTTTGTACATTGAAAATATGCAAGAGGTTTAAAAAAAGTTTACCTTCTTTTCTGGGAAATTACTTTACTTTACATTACTTTCAGCCCTGATCCAAGCTTTGATGATGCTTTGTTTAAATAAGTACTTTCTCCCTTACATTTGGCAACATTTTTTTTCAGCCGATTTGATTATAAGTATTATAATGAAGCTGGTTCTTACTATCTTTTTCACTATTTTGGTGCGGTTCAAGTTCCAATACAAATTTTCAATCCCAGCAAATTAATCTCTTCACCATTGAAAACCCTTTCATGGGTAAACATTGTACTTGGTTATAGTCTGGTATTGCACACTAGTACTACTATAAGTGCCCTCAGCACTGCTGCCAGTAATACACAGGTCTGAACTGTGTCCTCATTGCACAATTCATGATTTTTATCGTGGTGCCCCTCTAATAAACATCAAGCTGCAGTACTTAAGAGTAAAAGTTGCTCTCCTAAAATCACTTTTTGCTGTGCAACTTTGAGACATGTGAACACTACACATACCTAATATCACAAACAGACTGTTAATAAGTACTTCAAACAATGAAATGCCCAATTCTTTCATCCCAAACAATACCAATTCTCCTAACTTTCTTACTTAAGCCCTCCCACAACTGTCTGAAATTCATCCTCATCCAGACACAATCTCAGTTTATTGCTTCAGAGTGAGTATAGAAGAGCTAAATGTGTATTTATAAACCAATACACTCTCAGTACAGTTCATGCTCTGTACTATAAGCTTTGGAACTCAGCATTTTTTGAATTACAGAAGCTGTTAATTTAAAGGGCCAAACCTCTCACCCCAAACTACAATTTTCGTACAGGGTACTGAAATTCTCAATTGGCTCAGCTCTTTGATTGACAGCTAATTCAAACAATACAGAGTACCAAAGCTTATTACACAGCATGAACAGTACTGAGAGTGTTTTGATTATATAAATTGAGTTTTTCTTTACTCACCTTGAAGCAATAAACTGATATTGCATCTCATGAGGATAAATTTCAGATAATTGTGGGAAGGGCTTCAGCAAGAAAGTTAGGAGAATTGGTACTGTTTGGGGTGAGAGAACTGGGCCTTTAAAGTACAGCTGAGCCAATTAAGAATTTCTGTTCACCCCTTCAAGAATTGTAGTTTTGGGTGAGAGGATTGACCCTATAAGCATTCTGACCTACTGAAATCAAACCAACCTGCAATTCCTCTACTTCTGAGCTTAGGAAATGAGCTTGTCAAAGACACACTCTCACAATGCCCCACTAAAAAATACATTCTACAAACAATATATTACTCAGTACACAAATAATTGGTGGCATGGATGCTGCACAATACCTTCAGGTATTTTATATATGTATGTGCTACAAAATTTTTGAAACTGCCTGCCTTTAAACAAACAAAACTAAAGGAATAAACATGTTCACTATTTCATTTTTCCATCCCTTTCACGTCTGTGCTGAATCAGTTTTCAAGGTCTTCATACTGCTAATCCATAGTGTGAGCCAAGCGTCACCATTCTGTACAAGTACAATGTAATTCAATTCTGACTCAGTCTGATAATATCTCTAATAAGCCACCATCAATTAAATGAATAGTTTTAGAGATAGAAAGTATATACACTGACTCTGATCAATGAAAGGATGTAGGGGGTCCTTAGAAGCTCTTGAAAACATGTACTCCTTGTGGTGCCGTCATATGCCTAAATTTTACCCATTAGAGTTAAGTACGGTAGTTTCCAAAAAACCTGTCTTTTGCCTGTTTTGGTGGGTTTTCCTCTCAGTTTGCTAAACAGTTGACTCCCTCTTATACAATAATCCCCACTTGAGCTGCCTTTCTATTTACTGATTATGGAACAAATCATATAGTTGCCACACAGGTTGTACTTTGCATACATGTACATGGGAAACAGTGTCATTTATAAACTAAGTAACAGTGATTTGGGAACAAACAGAGCTAAAACATACTTCCTATATCTCATGGCTAAAAACTAGTCATGATTTATGAAGAAAATAACAAATACAGTTTAGGCCTGAGTTGGGTACCCAGGAACCAGCCACAAAACAACAGGTTCTTGAAACATAAATGAGCAACAGAGGCCTGCATACATTGAAGGCAACAGACCCAACTTTGGCCATGACTTGAAGTCATTTTATCAGGGCACTGCTGCAAACGGTTTACTACAGCAATGGCCACCATTTTATTCCAGGGCTGAAATTAGAACCAGGCTCTGAATATTTGGTGTAAACAGCCATGCAGTTAGTATACCACTGCAAAATAAACTCTGAAATCCTGATTCACAAGGAAATATTTCCTCCACTTTGTCTTCAATGTATTCCAGATTTCCCCAGTTACCAATTTCTATCAATTGATCAAACATTTTATTGCAGACCTTGAATTTTGGAGGGATGTGAATGTGATTGAACACCACATGGCCTCAAATCACTGAGAGAAATGAGGTTAAATTTGCACACCTACTGTAGATAACAAATACAAACTCCAATTAATTTATTAAAGTTTAATAAAACAGCACACTTAACATGTTCCTAAATTTCCTACAGAAAGTAAATTGCAGCACACCTAAAAAAGAGTTAGGCCTGACATTGTATCCCATCAATTTAAACATTACACTTTGGTTCAGTTTCATACAAACTATTGTTATATGGGAGGTAAGTAAGAGTTTAATAGTTTTATTTTTTCACAAGTTGGGACCATCAGAATTAAATAACACCCACAGAAACCTGCTGTACTTAACATTGACACTACAAAAAACTAACAGTATTTAAATTCTATGATGACATCACAAATGCAGAATTTTTAAAATTGACTTGTTATCTCAGGAAGTATTGCAGTACACTATGTAAGTCTTCAGAAATATAACACGAAAAACGTACATTTCACAACACAAATTTGCCAAAACGTTTCATGATGACCTTCTTCTAGCACTTCCCACTTACTAACTGCATCATGCCACTGCTCCACAAATTTTCCACAATCCCATTCACTGAGCCACAATAAAATGTTATGAAGGTCATCTCTTACCAATTTTCCCAAATCTCTCCAAAATTCTGCATAACACCACATTACATTGTTAAAAGCTACAAAGTCACCCAAAAATCATTGTAGCCTAATCCACTTAAAAATATGAACATCATCATCGCAAAAAAAAATGCCATATCAGAAACATTGCAAAATGGGGAGAAGAGGGCACTTCACTCCAGCTTAAATACTATGACAAGTTCATCCTGATGACCTTGATTAATAAATCAATATCCTTCTTTATGCACTTTGCCCTACTATGCATACCACCACACTTGAAAGTTTTCTTCCTAGCATCATATTTTGACATCTGGCAAGCACTCTTAGTAAAATGACATGGTACTACTTTTGAAAATCCAAACTGCATCAGCTCTGGATGTTAAAGCATCTCAATTAGGAACAAGAAGAGTCCAAGTGGATGAAATAAATCATGCTGCTACCACCACCACCCACTATTACCCAGGTCTCTTCTAAGTAACATGAAGAAATAGAGGGCAGCAGAGAGAATAGACACTCAAGGGTTATCTGTCATAGAGCACTGATTCTCTCAAGATATCTCCCATGAGCAATAGGCCTATATGAGGAGTGCCTTTTTGCTGAAGAAACCTTTGCTAGTCTGTGACAGTACTGTGCTGACAAAATTAGTTGTAGTTATACAAATCTGAATAACTGTATTTAGTTTGATGATCGATAAATAGACAGAAATATTTAAAATGATCACTGCACAAATTTTTAACAATTTTATACTTTAACTGGAGACTGGAACTTATTCCAAACTCCTTGATTGATAATATTCAACTCTAGAAGAAACAACCAGAAATATTTTGGCACACATTCAGGGGCAAACGTTATTACTAGTGGTAATAGGCATATCAACACTATTACTAAAGCAGGCACACACAAATAGATTTCTGAGAATCTTTCCATGCTTTCATAATGATATGGCTGCCACAATGATTCAACAAATTCTTGGGGCAGACAAATTTGAGGTCACATGTGTGGCTAATTTGAACAGGTAAACATGCAAATGTTGTGATGTCTTCATCTTTTGACTTTTTATCAAATGAATCTTGAAACTTATTCAGTGCTTAAAGGGCACAAGCAGTCAACCCAAACTTGTCTTGAGGCAGCAAGTAAATTTTACAATTTTGATCTTATTCCTCTTCAGGGTATCTTTTATAATAATTTAGGACTTCAATATTGCAATTCTAGGTGAACCAAGCAGTTACTCCTGGCAAATTTCAAATTGTAAGAAGAAAAAATATTGTCACATGATTCTAAAGAGCCAATAATAAAATAGTGTGGTCTACTACAGCTCTTCCTTTTGGGGGGCTGCTCTTGCCCTTAATGGGCCACTTGTTTTATAGTGCTATGCAACTATGAATATGGAAAAAGACGGGTATGGCTAATGATTTACAACTGTGCATCAGGTGGCTAACCAACTCAACAATTTTGATCACATTTAGTTTCATTTTGTGAATGCCAGATCTGATGGGAAATCAAGACTGCTCTTGGATATAAAAGCCACCTTATTTTGACCCTGGTGGGGATAGAACCTCAGACAATAAACCTAGTCTCAACTCCTTTCTTTACATAAGGCACTGTACATTTAGACGAAGGGGGTCCTAACTGTTTTTTGCCAGAGGCTCACAGTAACAAGCTTTTACCGTATGGCTGTTAGGCAGGAAAAGGAACTGAATGCTTTCTGTTTGATATCAATCTGGGGTTCTTATCTTCTACAGGTATATAAGTTCATGTAATGGGCTGCAAAAGGCCCACGAATGACCCTTAATATTAACCAACTTACTTAGGCACTAAAATTTTTGGCTAATGAAATGATATACCAGGACTGGAAAATATCTATTTCCCAGGAAGGGA